>CM052019.1:0-5000000 GCA_028476575.1 Platygaster robiniae
AGATACAGACATCAACCTCTTCTATTCTTTACGTTAATTCGTGTAATCATTAGATTCCTGCGATTGAGGCGCAGCATTTTTTTTCCGAAAAGTCATCTGAAGACATCAGGTATTTCTTACAGACATCAAAAACAACAATCAAAATGCAATCTCAATAGAATAACTTTTCGAATTGAATTTTCAAATCGATTTACGTTATTATGTCAATATATAGAGCCATTCCTTGCTTTTTCCTAGGAGTCATGAAATCATTATAGTCCTTCTATGACCACGCAGCAAAATATGCTCATTTTCCAACTTTGCAATATTACCAAGTCCTGTAGCGAGCAGGTTATCCGCGAATAATTGCGATCTAAATTTAACTATTATGCGCATTGAAATTTGTAATAACTGAAAGCGAACAGATACAGACATCAACCTCTTCTATTCTTTACGTTAATTCGTGTAATCATTAGATTCCTGCGATTGAGGCGCAGCATTTTTTTTCCGAAAAGTCATCCGAAGACATTAGGTATTTCTTACAGACCTCATAAACAACAATCAAAATGCAATCTCAATAGAATAACTTTTCGAATTGAATTTTCAAATCGATTTACGTTATTATGTCAATATATAGAGCCATTCCTTGCTTTTTCCCGGGAGTCATGAATTTATTATAGTCCTTCTATAACCACGCAGCAAAATATGCTCATTTTCCAATTTTGCAATATTACCAAGTCCTGTTGCGAGCAGGTTATCCGCGAATATTGCGATCTAAATTTAACTATTCAGCGCATTGAAATTTTTAGTAACTGAAAGCGAACAGATACAGACATCAACCTCTTCTATTTTTTACGTTGATTCGTGTAATCATTAGATTCCTGCGATTGAGGCGCAGCATTTTTTTTCCGAAAAGTCATCTGAAGACATCAGGTATTTCTTACAGACATCAAAAACAACAATCAAAATGCAATCTCAATAGAATAACTTTTCGAATTGAATTTTCAAATCGATTTACGTTATTATGTCAATATATAGAGCCATTCCTTGCTTTTTCCTAGGAGTCATGAATTTATTATAGTCCTTCTATGACCACGCAGCAAAATATGCTCATTTTCCAATTTTGCAATATTATCAAGTCCTGTAGCGAGCAGGTTATCCGCGAATAATTGCGATCTAAATTTAACTATTCAGCCAATTGAAATTTCTAATAACTGAAAGCGAACAGATACAGACATCAACCTTTTCTATTCTTTCACGTTAATTCGTGTAATCATTAGATTCCCGCGATTGAGGCGCAGCATTTTTTTTCCGAAAAGTCATCCGAAGACATCAGGTATTTCTTACAGACATCAAAAACAACAATCAAAATGCAATCTTAATAGAATAACTTTTCGAATTGAATTTTCAAATCGATTTACGTTATTATGTCAATATATAGAGTCGTTCCTTGCTTTTCCCCAGGAGTCATGAATTTATTTCAGTCCTTCTATAACCACGCAGCAAAATATGCTCATTTTCCAATTTTGCAATATTACCAAGTCTTGTAGCGAGCAGGTTATCGGCGAATAATTGCGATCTAAATTTAACTATTATGCGCATTGAAATTTTTAATAACTGAAAGCGAACAGATACAGACATCAACCTCTTCTATTCTTTACGTTAATTCGTGTAATCATTAGATTCCTGCGATTGAGGCGCAGCATTTTTTTTCCGAAAAGTCATCCGAAGACATTAGGTATTTCGTACAGACCTCATAAACAACAATCAAAATGCAATCTCAATAGAATAACTTTTCGAATTGAATTTTCAAATCGATTTACGTTATTATGTCAATATATAGAGCCATTCCTTGCTTTTTCCCGGGAGTCATGAATTTATTATAGTCCTTCTATAACCACGCAGCAAAATATGCTCATTTTCCAATTTTGCAATATTACCAAGTCCTGTTGCGAGCAGGTTATCCGCGAATATTGCGATCTAAATTTAACTATTCAGCGCATTGAAATTTTTAATAACTGAAAGCGAACAGATACAGACATCAACCTCTTCTATTTTTTACGTTGATTCGTGTAATCATTAGATTCCTGCGATTGAGGCGCAGCATTTTTTTTCCGAAAAGTCATCTGAAGACATCAGGTATTTCTTACAGACATCAAAAACAACAATCAAAATGCAATCTCAATAGAATAACTTTTCGAATTGAATTTTCAAATCGATTTACGTTATTATGTCAATATATAGAGCCATTCCTTGCTTTTTCCTAGGAGTCATGAATTTATTATAGTCCTTCTATGACCACGCAGCAAAATATGCTCATTTTCCAATTCTGCAATATTACTAAGTCCTGTAGCGAGCAGGTTATCCGCGAATAATTGCGATCTAAATTTAACTATTATGCGCATTGAAATTTGTAATAACTGAAAGCGAACAGATACAGACATCAACCTCTTCTATTCTTTCACATTAATTCGTGTAATCATTAGATTCCTGCGATTGGGGCGCAGCATTTTTTTTCCGAAAAGTCATCCGAAGACATCAGGTATTTCTTACAGACATCAAAAACAACAATCAAAATGCAATCGCAATAGAATAACTTTTCGAATTGAATTTTCAAATCGATTTACATTATTATGTCAATATATAGAGCCATTCCTTGCTTTTTCCCAGGAGTCATGAATTTATTATAGTCCTGCTATAACCACGCAGCAAAATATGCTCATTTTCCAATTTTGCAATATTACCAAGTCCTGTTGCGAGCAGGTTATCCGCGAATATTGCGATCTAAATTTAACTATTCAGCGCATTGAAATTTTTAATAACTGAAAGCGAACAGATACAGACATCAACCTCTTCTATTCTTTACGTTAATTCGTGTAATCATTAGATTCCTGCGATTGAGGCGCAGCATTTTTTTTCCGAAAAGTCATCTGAAGACATCAGGTATTTCTTACAGACATCAAAAACAACAATCAAAATGCAATCTCAATAGAATAACTTTTCGAATTGAATTTTCAAATCGATTTACGTTATTATGTCAATATATAGAGCCATTCCTTGCTTTTTCCTAGGAGTCATGAAATCATTATAGTCCTTCTATGACCACGCAGCAAAATATGCTCATTTTCCAACTTTGCAATATTACCAAGTCCTGTAGCGAGCAGGTTATCCGCGAATAATTGCGATCTAAATTTAACTATTATGCGCATTGAAATTTGTAATAACTGAAAGCGAACAGATACAGACATCAACCTCTTCTATTCTTTACGTTAATTCGTGTAATCATTAGATTCCTGCGATTGAGGCGCAGCATTTTTTTTCCGAAAAGTCATCCGAAGACATTAGGTATTTCTTACAGACCTCATAAACAACAATCAAAATGCAATCTCAATAGAATAACTTTTCGAATTGAATTTTCAAATCGATTTACGTTATTATGTCAATATATAGAGCCATTCCTTGCTTTTTCCCGGGAGTCATGAATTTATTATAGTCCTTCTATAACCACGCAGCAAAATATGCTCATTTTCCAATTTTGCAATATTACCAAGTCCTGTTGCGAGCAGGTTATCCGCGAATATTGCGATCTAAATTTAACTATTCAGCGCATTGAAATTTTTAATAACTGAAAGCGAACAGATACAGACATCAACCTCTTCTATTTTTTACGTTGATTCGTGTAATCATTAGATTCCTGCGATTGAGGCGCAGCATTTTTTTTCCGAAAAGTCATCTGAAGACATCAGGTATTTCTTACAGACATCAAACACAACAATCAAAATGCAATCTCAATAGAATAACTTTTCGAATTGAATTTTCAAATCGATTTACGTTATTATGTCAATATATAGAGTCGTTCCTTGCTTTTCCCCAGGAGTCATGAATTTATTTCAGTCCTTCTATAACCACGCAGCAAAATATGCTCATTTTCTAATTTTGCAATATTACCAAGTCCTGTAGCGAGCAGGTCATCCGCGAATAATTGCGATCTAAATTTAACTATTCAGCGCATTGAAATTTTTAATAACTGAAAGCGAACAGATACAGACATCAACCTCTTCTATTCTTTCACATTAATTCGTGTAATCATTAGATTCCTGCGATTGAGGCGCAGCATTTTTTTTCCGAAAAGTCATCCGAGGACATTAGGTATTTCTTACAGACCTCAAAAACAACAATCAAAATGCAATCTCAATAGAATAACTTTTCGAATTGAATTTTCAAATCGATTTACGTTATTATGTCAATATATAGAGCCATTCCTTGCTTTTTCCCGGGAGTCATGAATTTGTTATAGTCCTTCTATAACCACGCAGCAAAATATGCTCATTTTTCAATTTCGCAATATTACCAAGTCCTGTTGCGAGCAGGTTATCCGCGAATATTGCGATCTAAATTTAACTATTCAGCGCATTGAAATTTTTAATAACTGAAAGCGAACAGATACAGACATCAACCTCTTCTATTCTTTACGTTAATTCGTGTAATCATTAGATTCCTGCGATTGAGGCGCAGCATTTTTTTTCCGAAAAGTCATCTGAAGACATCAGGTATTTCTTACAGACATCAAAAACAACAATCAAAATGCAATCTCAATAGAATAACTTTTCGAATTGAATTTTCAAATCGATTTACGTTATTATGTCAATATATAGAGCCATTCCTTGCTTTTTCCTAGGAGTCATGAAATCATTATAGTCCTTCTATGACCACGCAGCAAAATATGCTCATTTTCCAACTTTGCAATATTACCAAGTCCTGTAGCGAGCAGGTTATCCGCGAATAATTGCGATCTAAATTTAACTATTATGCGCATTGAAATTTGTAATAACTGAAAGCGAACAGATACAGACATCAACCTCTTCTATTCTTTACGTTAATTCGTGTAATCATTAGATTCCTGCGATTGAGGCGCAGCATTTTTTTTCCGAAAAGTCATCCGAAGACATTAGGTATTTCTTACAGACCTCATAAACAACAATCAAAATGCAATCTCAATAGAATAACTTTTCGAATTGAATTTTCAAATCGATTTACGTTATTATGTCAATATATAGAGCCATTCCTTGCTTTTTCCCGGGAGTCATGAATTTATTATAGTCCTTCTATAACCACGCAGCAAAATATGCTCATTTTCCAATTTTGCAATATTACCAAGTCCTGTTGCGAGCAGGTTATCCGCGAATATTGCGATCTAAATTTAACTATTCAGCGCATTGAAATTTTTAGTAACTGAAAGCGAACAGATACAGACATCAACCTCTTCTATTTTTTACGTTGATTCGTGTAATCATTAGATTCCTGCGATTGAGGCGCAGCATTTTTTTTCCGAAAAGTCATCTGAAGACATCAGGTATTTCTTACAGACATCAAAAACAACAATCAAAATGCAATCTCAATAGAATAACTTTTCGAATTGAATTTTCAAATCGATTTACGTTATTATGTCAATATATAGAGCCATTCCTTGCTTTTTCCTAGGAGTCATGAATTTATTATAGTCCTTCTATGACCACGCAGCAAAATATGCTCATTTTCCAATTTTGCAATATTATCAAGTCCTGTAGCGAGCAGGTTATCCGCGAATAATTGCGATCTAAATTTAACTATTCAGCCAATTGAAATTTCTAATAACTGAAAGCGAACAGATACAGACATCAACCTTTTCTATTCTTTCACGTTAATTCGTGTAATCATTAGATTCCCGCGATTGAGGCGCAGCATTTTTTTTCCGAAAAGTCATCCGAAGACATCAGGTATTTCTTACAGACATCAAAAACAACAATCAAAATGCAATCTTAATAGAATAACTTTTCGAATTGAATTTTCAAATCGATTTACGTTATTATGTCAATATATAGAGTCGTTCCTTGCTTTTCCCCAGGAGTCATGAATTTATTTCAGTCCTTCTATAACCACGCAGCAAAATATGCTCATTTTCCAATTTTGCAATATTACCAAGTCTTGTAGCGAGCAGGTTATCGGCGAATAATTGCGATCTAAATTTAACTATTATGCGCATTGAAATTTTTAATAACTGAAAGCGAACAGATACAGACATCAACCTCTTCTATTCTTTACGTTAATTCGTGTAATCATTAGATTCCTGCGATTGAGGCGCAGCATTTTTTTTCCGAAAAGTCATCCGAAGACATTAGGTATTTCGTACAGACCTCATAAACAACAATCAAAATGCAATCTCAATAGAATAACTTTTCGAATTGAATTTTCAAATCGATTTACGTTATTATGTCAATATATAGAGCCATTCCTTGCTTTTTCCCGGGAGTCATGAATTTATTATAGTCCTTCTATAACCACGCAGCAAAATATGCTCATTTTCCAATTTTGCAATATTACCAAGTCCTGTTGCGAGCAGGTTATCCGCGAATATTGCGATCTAAATTTAACTATTCAGCGCATTGAAATTTTTAATAACTGAAAGCGAACAGATACAGACATCAACCTCTTCTATTTTTTACGTTGATTCGTGTAATCATTAGATTCCTGCGATTGAGGCGCAGCATTTTTTTTTCCGAAAAGTCATCTGAAGACATCAGGTATTTCTTACAGACATCAAAAACAACAATCAAAATGCAATCTCAATAGAATAACTTTTCGAATTGAATTTTCAAATCGATTTACGTTATTATGTCAATATATAGAGCCATTCCTTGCTTTTTCCTAGGAGTCATGAATTTATTATAGTCCTTCTATGACCACGCAGCAAAATATGCTCATTTTCCAATTCTGCAATATTACTAAGTCCTGTAGCGAGCAGGTTATCCGCGAATAATTGCGATCTAAATTTAACTATTATGCGCATTGAAATTTGTAATAACTGAAAGCGAACAGATACAGACATCAACCTCTTCTATTCTTTCACATTAATTCGTGTAATCATTAGATTCCTGCGATTGGGGCGCAGCATTTTTTTTCCGAAAAGTCATCCGAAGACATCAGGTATTTCTTACAGACATCAAAAACAACAATCAAAATGCAATCGCAATAGAATAACTTTTCGAATTGAATTTTCAAATCGATTTACATTATTATGTCAATATATAGAGCCATTCCTTGCTTTTTCCCAGGAGTCATGAATTTATTATAGTCCTGCTATAACCACGCAGCAAAATATGCTCATTTTCCAATTTTGCAATATTATCAAGTCCTGTAGCGAGCAGGTTATTCGCGAATAATTGCGATCTAAATTTAACTATTCAGCCAATTGAAATTTTAATAACTGAAAGCGAACAGATACAGACATCAACCTTTTCTATTCTTTCACATTAATTCGTGTAATCATTAGATTCCTGCGATTGGGGCGCAGCATTTTTTTTCCGAAAAGTCATCCGAAGACATTAGGTATTTCTTACAGACCTCAAAAACAACAATCAAAATGCAATCTCAATAGAATAACTTTTCGAATTGAATTTTCAAATCGATTTACGTTATTATGTCAATATATAGAGCCATTCCTTGCTTTTTCCAGGAGTCATGAATTTATTATAGTCCTGCTATAACCACGCAGCAAAATATGCTCATTTTCCAATTTTGCAATATTATCAAGTCCTGTAGCGAGCAGGTTATCCGCGAATAATTGCGATCTAAATTTAACTATTCAGCCAATTGAAATTTTTAATAACTGAAAGCGAACAGATACAGACATCAACCTTTTCTATTCTTTCACGTTAATTCGTGTAATCATTAGATTCCTGCGATTGAGGCGCAGCATTTTTTTTCCGAAAAGTCATCCGAAGACATCAGGTATTTCTTACAGACATCAAAAACAACAATCAAAATGCAATCGCAATAGAATAACTTTTCGAATTGAATTTTCAAATCGATTTACGTTATTATGTCAATATATAGAGCCATTCCTTGCTTTTTCCCAGGAGTCATGAATTTATTATAGTCCTGCTATAACCACGCAGCAAAATATGCTCATTTTCCAATTTTGCAATATTATCAAGTCCTGTAGCGAGCAGGTTATCCGCGAATAATTGCGATCTAAATTTAACTATTCAGCCAATTGAAATTTTTAATAACTGAAAGCGAACAGATACAGACATCAACCTTTTCTATTCTTTCACGTTAATTCGTGTAATCATTAGATTCCTGCGATTGAGGCGCAGCATTTTTTTTCCGAAAAGTCATCCGAAGACATCAGGTATTTCTTACAGACATCAAAAACAACAATCAAAGTGCAATCTCAATAGAATAACTTCTCGAATTTAATTTTCGAATCGATTTACGTTATTATGTCAATATATAGAGCCGTTCCTTGCTTTTCCCTAGGAGTCATGAATTTATTTCAGTCCTCCTATAACCACGCAGCAAAATATGCTCATTTTCCAATTTTGCAATATTACCAAGTCCTGTAGCGAGCAGGTTATCCGCAAATAATTGCGATCTAAATTTAACTATTCAGCGCATTAAAATTTTTAATAACTGAAAGCGAACAGATACAGACATCAACCTCTTCTATTCTTTACGTTAATTCGTGTAATTATTAGATTCCTGCGATTGAGGCGCAGCATTTTTTTTCCGAAAAGTCATCCGAAGACATCAGGTATTTCTTACAGACATCAAAAACAACAATCAAAATGCAATCTCAATAGAATAACTTTTCGAATTGAATTTTCAAATCGATTTACGTTATTATGTCAATATATACAGCCATTCCTTGCTCTTTCCCAAGATACATGAATTTATTATAGTCCTTCTATAACCACGCAGCAAAATATGCTCATTTTCCAATTTCGCAATATTACCAAGTCCTGTTGCGAGCAGGTTATCCGCAAATAATTGCGATCTAAATTTAACTATTCAGCGCATTGAAATTTTTAATAACTGAAAGCGAACAGATACAGACATCAACCTCTTCTATTCTTTACGTTAATTCGTGTAATCATCAGATTCCTGCGATTGAGGCGCAGCATATTTTTTCCGAAAGGTCATCCGAAGACATCAGGTATTTCTTACAGACATCAAAAACAACAATCAAAATGCAATCTCAATAGAATAACTTTTCGAATTGAATTTTCAAATCGATTTACGTTATTATGTCAATATATAGAGCCATTCCTTGCTCTTTCCCAAGATACATGAATTTATTATAGTCCTTCTATATCCACGCAGCAAAATATGCTCATTTTCCAATTTTGCAATATTACCAAGTCCTGTTGCGAGCAGGTTATCTGCGAATATTGCGATCTAAATTTAACTATTCAGCGCATTGAAATTTTTAATAACTGAAAGCGAACAGATACAGACATCAACCTCTTCTATTCTTTCACATTAATTCGTGTAATCATTAGATTCCTGCGATTGAGGCGCAGCATTTTTTTTCCGAAAAGTCATCCGAGGACATTAGGTATTTCTTACAGACCTCAAAAACAACAATCAAAATGCAATCTCAATAGAATAACTTTTCGAATTGAATTTTCAAATCGATTTACGTTATTATGTCAATATATAGAGCCATTCCTTGCTTTTTCCCGGGAGTCATGAATTTGTTATAGTCCTTCTATAACCACGCAGCAAAATATGCTCATTTTTCAATTTCGCAATATTACCAAGTCCTGTTGCGAGCAGGTTATCCGCGAATATTGCGATCTAAATTTAACTATTCAGCGCATTGAAATTTTTAATAACTGAAAGCGAACAGATACAGACATCAACCTCTTCTATTCTTTACGTTAATTCGTGTAATCATTAGATTCCTGCGATTGAGGCGCAGCATTTTTTTTCCGAAAAGTCATCTGAAGACATCAGGTATTTCTTACAGACATCAAAAACAACAATCAAAATGCAATCTCAATAGAATAACTTTTCGAATTGAATTTTCAAATCGATTTACGTTATTATGTCAATATATAGAGCCATTCCTTGCTTTTTCCTAGGAGTCATGAAATCATTATAGTCCTTCTATGACCACGCAGCAAAATATGCTCATTTTCCAACTTTGCAATATTACCAAGTCCTGTAGCGAGCAGGTTATCCGCGAATAATTGCGATCTAAATTTAACTATTATGCGCATTGAAATTTGTAATAACTGAAAGCGAACAGATACAGACATCAACCTCTTCTATTCTTTACGTTAATTCGTGTAATCATTAGATTCCTGCGATTGAGGCGCAGCATTTTTTTTCCGAAAAGTCATCCGAAGACATTAGGTATTTCTTACAGACCTCATAAACAACAATCAAAATGCAATCTCAATAGAATAACTTTTCGAATTGAATTTTCAAATCGATTTACGTTATTATGTCAATATATAGAGCCATTCCTTGCTTTTTCCCGGGAGTCATGAATTTATTATAGTCCTTCTATAACCACGCAGCAAAATATGCTCATTTTCCAATTTTGCAATATTACCAAGTCCTGTTGCGAGCAGGTTATCCGCGAATATTGCGATCTAAATTTAACTATTCAGCGCATTGAAATTTTTAATAACTGAAAGCGAACAGATACAGACATCAACCTCTTCTATTTTTTACGTTGATTCGTGTAATCATTAGATTCCTGCGATTGAGGCGCAGCATTTTTTTTCCGAAAAGTCATCTGAAGACATCAGGTATTTCTTACAGACATCAAAAACAACAATCAAAATGCAATCTCAATAGAATAACTTTTCGAATTGAATTTTCAAATCGATTTACGTTATTATGTCAATATATAGAGCCATTCCTTGCTTTTTCCTAGGAGTCATGAATTTATTATAGTCCTTCTATGACCACACAGCAAAATATGCTCATTTTCCAATTTTGCAATATTATCAAGTCCTGTAGCGAGCAGGTTATTCGCGAATAATTGCGATCTAAATTTAACTATTCAGCCAATTGAAATTTTTAATAACTGAAAGCGAACAGATACAGACATCAACCTTTTCTATTCTTTCACGTTAATTCGTGTAATCATTAGATTCCCGCGATTGAGGCGCAGCATTTTTTTTCCGAAAAGTCGTCCGAAGACATCAGGTATTTCTTACAGACATCAAAAACAACAATCAAAATGCAATCTTAATAGAATAACTTTTCGAATTGAATTTTCAAATCGATTTACGTTATTATGTCAATATATAGAGTCGTTCCTTGCTTTTCCCCAGGAGTCATGAATTTATTTCAGTCCTTCTATAACCACGCAGCAAAATATGCTCATTTTCCAATTTTGCAATATTACCAAGTCCTGTAGCGAGCAGGTTATCGGCGAATAATTGCGATCTAAATTTAACTATTATGCGCATTGAAATTTTTAATAACTGAAAGCGAACAGATACAGACATCAACCTCTTCTATTCTTTACGTTAATTCGTGTAATCATTAGATTCCTGCGATTGAGGCGCAGCATTTTTTTTCCGAAAAGTCATCCGAAGACATTAGGTATTTCGTACAGACCTCATAAACAACAATCAAAATGCAATCTCAATAGAATAACTTTTCGAATTGAATTTTCAAATCGATTTACGTTATTATGTCAATATATAGAGCCATTCCTTGCTTTTTCCCGGGAGTCATGAATTTATTATAGTCCTTCTATAACCACGCAGCAAAATATGCTCATTTTCCAATTTTGCAATATTACCAAGTCCTGTTGCGAGCAGGTTATCCGCGAATATTGCGATCTAAATTTAACTATTCAGCGCATTGAAATTTTTAATAACTGAAAGCGAACAGATACAGACATCAACCTCTTCTATTTTTTACGTTGATTCGTGTAATCATTAGATTCCTGCGATTGAGGCGCAGCATTTTTTTTCCGAAAAGTCATCTGAAGACATCAGGTATTTCTTACAGACATCAAAAACAACAATCAAAATGCAATCTCAATAGAATAACTTTTCGAATTGAATTTTCAAATCGATTTACGTTATTATGTCAATATATAGAGCCATTCCTTGCTTTTTCCTAGGAGTCATGAATTTATTATAGTCCTTCTATGACCACGCAGCAAAATATGCTCATTTTCCAATTCTGCAATATTACTAAGTCCTGTAGCGAGCAGGTTATCCGCGAATAATTGCGATCTAAATTTAACTATTATGCGCATTGAAATTTGTAATAACTGAAAGCGAACAGATACAGACATCAACCTCTTCTATTCTTTCACATTAATTCGTGTAATCATTAGATTCCTGCGATTGGGGCGCAGCATTTTTTTTCCGAAAAGTCATCCGAAGACATCAGGTATTTCTTACAGACATCAAAAACAACAATCAAAATGCAATCGCAATAGAATAACTTTTCGAATTGAATTTTCAAATCGATTTACGTTATTATGTCAATATATAGAGCCATTCCTTGCTTTTTCCCAGGAGTCATGAATTTATTATAGTCCTGCTATAACCACGCACCAAAATATGCTCATTTTCCAATTTTGCAATATTATCAAGTCCTGTAGCGAGCAGGTTATCCGCGAATAATTGCGATCTAAATTTAACTATTCAGCCAATTGAAATTTTTAATAACTGAAAGCGAACAGATACAGACATCAACCTTTTCTATTCTTTCACATTAATTCGTGTAATCATTAGATTCCTGCGATTGGGGCGCAGCATTTTTTTTCCGAAAAGTCATCCGAAGACATTAGGTATTTCTTACAGACCTCAAAAACAACAATCAAAATGCAATCTCAATAGAATAACTTTTCGAATTGAATTTTCAAATCGATTTACGTTATTATGTCAATATATAGAGCCATTCCTTGCTTTTTCCCAGGAGTCATGAATTTATTATAGTCCTGCTATAACCACGCAGCAAAATATGCTCATTTTCCAATTTTGCAATATTATCAAGTCCTGTAGCGAGCAGGTTATCCGCGAATAATTGCGATCTAAATTTAACTATTCAGCCAATTGAAATTTTTAATAACTGAAAGCGAACAGATACAGACATCAACCTTTTCTATTCTTTCACGTTAATTCGTGTAATCATTAGATTCCTGCGATTGAGGCGCAGCATTTTTTTTCCGAAAAGTCATCCGAAGACATCAGGTATTTCTTACAGACATCAAAAACAACAATCAAAATGCAATCGCAATAGAATAACTTTTCGAATTGAATTTTCAAATCGATTTACGTTATTATGTCAATATATAGAGCCATTCCTTGCTTTTTCCCAGGAGTCATGAATTTATTATAGTCCTGCTATAACCACGCAGCAAAATATGCTCATTTTCCAATTTTGCAATATTATCAAGTCCTGTAGCGAGCAGGTTATCCGCGAATAATTGCGATCTAAATTTAACTATTCAGCCAATTGAAATTTTTAATAACTGAAAGCGAACAGATACAGACATCAACCTTTTCTATTCTTTCACGTTAATTCGTGTAATCATTAGATTCCTGCGATTGAGGCGCAGCATTTTTTTTCCGAAAAGTCATCCGAAGACATCAGGTATTTCTTACAGACATCAAAAACAACAATCAAAGTGCAATCTCAATAGAATAACTTCTCGAATTTAATTTTCGAATCGATTTACGTTATTATGTCAATATATAGAGCCGTTCCTTGCTTTTCCCTAGGAGTCATGAATTTATTTCAGTCCTCCTATAACCACGCAGCAAAATATGCTCATTTTCCAATTTTGCAATATTACCAAGTCCTGTAGCGAGCAGGTTATCCGCGAATAATTGCGATCTAAATTTAACTATTCAGCGCATTAAAATTTTTAATAACTGAAAGCGAACAGATACAGACATCAACCTCTTCTATTCTTTACGTTAATTCGTGTAATTATTAGATTCCTGCGATTGAGGCGCAGCATTTTTTTTCCGAAAAGTCATCCGAAGACATCAGGTATTTCTTACAGACATCAAAAACAACAATCAAAATGCAATCTCAATAGAATAACTTTTCGAATTGAATTTTCAAATCGATTTACGTTATTATGTCAATATATACAGCCATTCCTTGCTCTTTCCCAAGATACATGAATTTATTATAGTCCTTCTATAACCACGCAGCAAAATATGCTCATTTTCCAATTTCGCAATATTACCAAGTCCTGTTGCGAGCAGGTTATCTTTGAATATTGCGATCTAAATTTAACTATTCAGCGCATTGAAATTTTTAATAACTGAAAGCGAACAGATATAGACATCAACCTCTTTTATTCTTTACGTTAATTCGTGTAATCATTTGATTCCTGCGATTGAGGCGCAGCATATTTTTTCCGAAAGGTCATCCGAAGACATCAGGTATTTCTTACAGACATCAAAAACAACAATCAAAATGCAATCTCAATAGAATAACTTTTCGAATTGAATTTTCAAATCGATTTACGTTATTATGTCAATATATAGAGCCATTCCTTGCTTTTTTCCAGGAGTCATGAATTTATTATAGTCCTTTTATAACCACGCAGCAAAATATTCTCATTTTCCAATTTTGCAATATTACCAACTCCTGTAGCGAGCAGGTTATCCGCGAATAATTGCTATCTAAATTTAACTATTCAGTGCATTGAAATTTTTAATAAATGAAAGCGAACAGATACAGACATCAACCTCTTCTATTCTTTTACGTTACTTCGTGTAATCATTAGATTCCTGCGATTGAGACGCAGCATATTTTTTCCGAAAAGTCATCTGAAGACATCAGGTATTTCTTACAGACATCAAAAACAACAATCAAAATGCAATCTCAATAGAATAACTTTTCGAATTGAATTTTCAAATCGATTTACGTTATTATGTCAATATATAGAGTCGTTCCTTGCTTTTCCCCAGGAGTCATGAATTTATTTCAGTCCTTCTATAACCACGCAGCAAAATATGCTCATTTTCCAATTTTGCAATATTACCAAGTCCTGTTGCGAGCAGGTTATCTGCGAATATTGCGATCTAAATTTAACTATTCAGCGCATTGAAATTTTTAATAACTGAAAGCGAACAGATATAGACATCAACCTCTTCTATTCTTTACGTTAATTCGTGTAATCATTAGATTCCTGCGATTGAGGCGCAGCATATTTTTTCCAAAAAGTCATCCGAAGACATCAGGTATTTCTTACAGACATCAAAAACAACAATCAAAATGCAATCTCAATAGAATAACTTTTCGGATTGAATTTTCAAATCGATTTACGTTATTATGTCAATATATAGAGCCATTCCTTGCTTTTTTCCAGGAGTCATGAATTTATTATAGTCCTTTTATAACCACGCAGCAAAATATTCTCATTTTCCAATTTTGCAATATTACCAACTCCTGTAGCGAGCAGGTTATCCGCGAATAATTGCGATCTAAATTTAACTATTCAGTGCATTGAAATTTTTAATAAATGAAAGCGAACAGATACAGACATCAACCTCTTCTATTCTTTTACGTTACTTCGTGTAATCATTAGATTCCTGCGATTGAGGCGCAGCATTTTTTTTCCGAAAGGTCATCCGAAGACATCAGGTATTTCTTACAGACATCAAAAACAACAATCAAAATGCAATCTCAATAGAATAACTTTTCGAATTGAATTTTCTAATCGATTTACGTTATTATGTCAATATATAGAGCCATTCCTTGCTTTTTCCCGGGAGTCATGAATTTATTATAGTCCTTCTATAACCACGCAGCAAAATATGCTCGTTTTCCAATTTTGCAATATTACCAAGTCCTGTTGCGAGCAGGTTATCCGCGAATATTGCGATCTAAATTTAACTATTCAGCGCATTGAAATTTTTAATAACTGAAAGCGAACAGATACAGACATCAACCTCTTCTATTCTTTCACATTAATTCGTGTAATCATTAGATTCCTGCGATTGAGGCGCAGCATATTTTTTCCAAAAAGTCATCCGAAGACATCAGGTATTTCTTACAGACATCAAAAACAACAATCAAAATGCAATCTCAATAGAATAACTTCTCGAATTTAATTTTCAAATCGATTTACGTTATTATGTCAATATATAGAGCCGTTCCTTGCTTTTCCCCAGGAGTCATGAATTTATTTCAGTCCTCCTATAACCACGCAGCAAAATATGCTAATTTTCCAATTTTGCAATATTACCAAGTCCTGTAGCGAGCAGGTTATCCGCGAATAATTGCGATCTAAATTTAACTATTATGCGCATTGAAATTTTTCATAACTGAAAGCGAACAGATACAGACATCAACCTTTTCTATTCTTTCACGTTAATTCGTGTAATCATTAGATTCCTGCGATTGAGGCGCAGCATTTTTTTTCCGAAAAGTCATCCGAAGACATCAGGTATTTCTTACAGACATCAAAAACAACAATCAAAGTGCAATCTCAATAGAATAACTTCTCGAATTTAATTTTCGAATCGATTTACGTTATTATGTCAATATATAGAGCCGTTCCTTGCTTTTCCCTAGGAGTCATGAATTTATTTCAGTCCTCCTATAACCACGCAGCAAAATATGCTCATTTTCCAATTTCGCAATATTACCAAGTCCTGTTGCGAGCAGGTTATCCGCAAATAATTGCGATCTAAATTTAACTATTTAGCGCATTGAAATTTTTAATAACTGAAAGCGAACAGATACAGACATCAACCTCTTCTATTCTTTACGTTAATTCGTGTAATCATCAGATTCCTGCGATTGAGGCGCAGCATATTTTTTCCGAAAGGTCATCTGAAGACATCAGGTATTTCTTACAGACATCAAAAACAACAATCAAAATGCAATCTCAATAGAATAACTTTTCGAATTGAATTTTCAAATCGATTTACGTTATTATGTCAATATATAGAGCCATTCCTTGCTTTTTTCCAGGAGTCATGAATTTATTATAGTCCTTTTATAAGCACGCAGCAAAATATTCTCATTTTCCAATTTTGCAATATTACCAACTCCTGTAGCGAGCAGGTTATCCGCGAATAATTGCGATCTAAATTTAACTATTCAGTGCATTGAAATTTTTAATAAATGAAAGCGAACAGATACAGACATCAACCTCTTCTATTCTTTTACGTTACTTCGTGTAATCATTAGATTCCTGCGATTGAGACACAGCATATTTTTTCCGAAAAGTCATCTGAAGCCATCAGGTATTTCTTACAGACATCAAAAACAACAATCAAAATGCAATCTCAATAGAATAACTTTTCGAATTGAATTTTCAAATCGATTTACGTTATTATGTCAATATATACAGGGTGCGCCATTTCTTATGTCGGCATGTAAACATTGAATAACTTGAAAAAAAAACAACCGATTTCTGTAAATGAGGTATTTTTATTTAGTTTGGTCCTTTACAATTTATTTAGACTAGTTTTTGAACACAACATCAATCAAGTGGCCGCCCTTATTGTTCACAGCAAAATATGCCCTTTTTGCGGCGTTTTCCATTACCTTTTCGAGCATCTCGGGTGGTATAGCAATGATTTCGGCACGAATATTTTCCTTAAGCTCTTCAATGGTCTGCGGCTTGCTGGCGTACACTTTACTTTTCAAATAACCCCACAAAAAGAAGTCTGGAGGGGTCAAATCTGGAGATCTGGGTGGCCATTCAATGTCGCCTCTTTTTGACATCAGACGTCCAGGGAATTTTCGTTGCAGAAACTGGATTGTTTGATTCGCAGTGTGGCAGGTCGCACCATCTTGTTGAAACCAGTAATCTTCAAGACCTTTTTCACGCATTTGTGGGCAGACATAGTGAGCCAACATCCACCGATATCGGTTTCCATCGATCGTTTGGTTCTCTTTGAAAAAATAAGGACCAATGATGGTTTTGGCGCAAACGCCGGCCCAAACAGTAACTTTTTGGTCATGCAATGGCGTTTCATGGATCTCGTGTGGATTCTGCGTTCCCCAAATGCGGCAATTTTGCTTATTAACGCCTCCAGAAAGTTTGAAATGTGCCTCGTCGGTCATTAAAATTCGCTTCCAAAAATCAGGTTCAGTATCAACTATTCGAGCGATTGTTTGTCCATATTCCAAGCGACGTGGATGATCTGTAGGCAATATTCTTTGTGTTAATTGCATTTTGTACGGAAACAAATGCAAATCATCTTTCAAAATGCGCCGTAGAGTGGTTCCACTGATGCCGAGATGCTGAGCGCGGTGACGATATGAAACTTTTGGGTTTTGGGCAACGCTCTCTCTGACAGCTTCAATCAGTTCATTTGAACGTCTTGGTCGTTGATGAACGGGTTGTTCGCGATCTTTCACTGTCCCGTGGTCACAAAAATTCGACACCAAACGACGAATAGTGTTGTCAGATGGTGCCTGTTTGCCAAGATATTTTCGACGATATGCTCGTTGAGTTAACACAACTGAACGACTATTTTCAATGTACAAAGTAACTATTTCAGCGCGTTCTTTTGGTGTGAAGCGATACATGGTTGAAATTGTACTGAATTGACGTTTCCAAAACAAGTGAAGTCAAGTAAATCGGTTGTCAAATGTTTAAGTTATTCAATGTTACAATACCGACATAAGAAATGGCGCACCCTGTAGAGTCGTTCCTTGCTTTTCCCCAGGAGTCATGAATTTATTTCAGTCCTTCTATAACCACGCAGCAAAATATGCTCATTTTCCAATTTTGCAATATTACCAAGTCCTGTAGCGAGCAGGTTATCCGCGAATAATTGCGATCTAAATTTAACTATTCAGTGCATTGAAATTCTTAATAAATGAAAGCGAACAGATACAGACATCAACCTCTTCTATTCTTTTACGTTACTTCGTGTAATCATTAGATTCCTGCGATTGAGACGCAGCATATTTTTTCCGAAAAGTCATCTGAAGACATCAGGTATTTCTTACAGACATCAAAAACAACAATCAAAATGCAATCTCAATAGAATAACTTTTCGAATTGAATTTTCAAATCGATTTACGTTATTATGTCAATATATAGAGTCGTTCCTTGCTTTTCCCCAGGAGTCATGAATTTATTTCAGTCCTTCTATAACCACGCAGCAAAATATGCTCATTTTCCAATTTTGCAATATTACCAAGTCCTGTTGCGAGCAGGTTATCTGCGAATATTGCGATCTAAATTTAACTATTCAGCGCATTGAAATTTTTAATAACTGAAAGCGAACAGATATAGACATCAACCTCTTCTATTCTTTACGTTAATTCGTGTAATCATTAGATTCCTGCGATTGAGGCGCAGCATATTTTTTCCAAAAAGTCATCCGAAGACATCAGGTATTTCTTACAGACATCAAAAACAACAATCAAAATGCAATCTCAATAGAATAACTTTTCGAATTGAATTTTCAAATCGATTTACGTTATTATGTCAATATATAGAGCCATTCCTTGCTTTTTTCCAGGAGTCATGAATTTATTATAGTCCTTTTATAACCACGCAGCAAAATATTCTCATTTTCCAATTTTGCAATATTACCAACTCCTGTAGCGAGCAGGTTATCCGCGAATAATTGCGATCTAAATTTAACTATTCAGCGCATTGAAATTTTTAATAACTGAAAGCGAACAGATACAGACATCAACCTCTTCTATTCTTTCACATTAATTCGTGTAATCATTAGATTCCTGCGATTGAGGCGCAGCATATTTTTTCCAAAAAGTCATCCGAAGACATCAGGTATTTCTTACAGACATCAAAAACAACAATCAAAATGCAATCTCAATAGAATAACTTCTCGAATTTAATTTTCAAATCGATTTACGTTATTATGTCAATATATAGAGCCGTTCCTTGCTTTTCCCCAGGAGTCATGAATTTATTTCAGTCCTCCTATAACCACGCAGCAAAATATGCTAATTTTCCAATTTTGCAATATTACCAAGTCCTGTAGCGAGCAGGTTATCCGCGAATAATTGCGATCTAAATTAAACTATTATGCGCATTGAAATTTTTCATAACTGAAAGCGAACAGATACAGACATCAACCTCTTCTATTCTTTACGTTAATTCGTGTAATCATTAGATTCCTGCGATTGAGGCGCAGCATATTTTTTCCGAAAAGTCATCCGAAGACATCAGGTATTTCTTACAGATATCAAAAACAACAATCAAAATGCAATCTCAATAGAATAACTTTTCGACTTGAATTTTCAAATCGATTTACGTTATTATGTCAATATATAGAGCCATTCCTTGCTCTTTCCCAAGATACATGAATTTATTATAGTCCTTCTATAACCACGCAGCAAAATATGCTCATTTTCCAATTTTGCAATATTACCAAATCCTGTAGCGAGCAGGTTATCCGCGAATAATTGCGATCTAAATTTAACTATTATGCGCATTGAAATTTTTCATAACTGAAAGCGAACAGATACAGACATCAACCTCTTCTATTCTTTACGTTAATTCGTGTAATCATTAGATTCCTGCGATTGAGGCGCAGCATATTTTTTCCGAAAAGTCATCCGAAGACATCAGGTATTTCTTACAGACATCAAAAACAACAATCAAAATGCAATCTCAATAGAATAACTTTTCGACTTGAATTTTCAAATCGATTTACGTTATTATGTCAATATATAGAGCCATTCCTTGCTCTTTCCCAAGATACATGAATTTATTATAGTCCTTCTATAACCACGCAGCAAAATATGCTCATTTTCCAATTTTGATATATTACCAAATCCTGTAGCGAGCAGGTTATCCGCGAATAATTGCGATCTAAATTTAACTATTATGCGCATTGAAATTTTTAATAACTGAAAGCGAACAGATACAGACATCAACCTCTTCTATTCTTTCACATTAATTCGTGTAATCATTAGATTCCTGCGATTGAGGCGCAGCATATTTTTTCCAAAAAGTCATCCGAAGACATCAGGTATTTCTTACAGACATCAAAAACAACAATCAAAATGCAATCTCAATAGAATAACTTCTCGAATTTAATTTTCAAATCGATTTACGTTATTATGTCAATATATAGAGCCGTTCCTTGCTTTTCCCCAGGAGTCATGAATTTATTTCAGTCCTCCTATAACCACGCAGCAAAATATGCTAATTTTCCAATTTTGCAATATTACCAAGTCCTGTAGCGAGCAGGTTATCCGCGAATAATTGCGATCTAAATTAAACTATTATGCGCATTGAAATTTTTCATAACTGAAAGCGAACAGATACAGACATCAACCTCTTCTATTCTTTACGTTAATTCGTGTAATCATTAGATTCCTGCGATTGAGGCGCAGCATATTTTTTCCGAAAAGTCATCCGAAGACATCAGGTATTTCTTACAGACATCAAAAACAACAATCAAAATGCAATCTCAATAGAATAACTTTTCGAATTGAATTTTCAAATCGATTTACGTTATTATGTCAATATATAGAGCCGTTCCTTGCTTCTCCCCAGGAGTCATGAATTTATTTCAGTCCTCCTATAACCACGCAGCAAAATATGCTAATTTTCCAATTTTGCAATATTACCAAGTCCTGTAGCGAGCAGGTTATCCGCGAATAATTGCGATCTAAATTTAACTATTCAGCGCATTGAAATTTTTAATAACTGAAAGCGAACAGATACAGACATCAACCTTTTCTATTCTTTTACGTTAATTCGTGTAATCATTAGATTCCCGCGATTGAGGCGCAGCATTTTTTTTCCGAAAAGTCATCCGAAGACATCAGGTATTTCTTACAGACATCAAAAACAACAATCAAAATGCAATCTCAATAGAATAACTTCTCGAATTTAATTTTCAAATCGATTTACGTTATTATGTCAATATATAGAGCCGTTCCTTGCTTTTCCCCGGGAGTCATGAATTTATTTCAGTCCTCCTATAACCACGCAGCAAAATATGCTCATTTTCCAATTTTGCAATATTACCAAGTCCTGTAGCGAGCAGGTTATCCGCGAATAATTGCGATCTAAATTTAACTATTATGCGCATTGAAATTTTGAATAACTGAAAGCGAACAGATACAGACATCAACCTTTTCTATTCTTTACGTTAATTTGTGTAATCATTAGATTCCTGCGATTGAGGCGCAGCATATTTTTTCCGAAAAGTCATCCGAAGACATCAGGTATTTCTTACAGACATAAAAAACAACAATCAAAATGCAATCTCAATAGAATAACTTTTCGACTTGAATTTTCAAATCGATTTACGTTATTATGTCAATATATAGAGCCATTCCTTGCTCTTTCCCAAGATACATGAATTTATTATAGTCCTTCTATAACCACGCAGCAAAATATGCTCATTTTCCAATTTTGCAATATTATCAAGTCCTGTAGCGAGCAGGTTATCCGCGAATAATCGCGATCTAAATTCAACTATTTAGCGCATTGAAATTTTGAATAACTGAAAGCGAACAGATACAGACATCAACCTTTCTATTCTTTACGTTAATTCGTGTAATCATTAGATTCCTGCGATTGAAGCGCAGCATATTTTTTCCGAAAAGTCATCTGAAGACATCAAGTATTTCTTACAGACATCAAAAACAACAATCAAAATGCAATCTCAATAGAATAACTTTTCGAATTGAATTTTCAAATCGATTTACGTTATTATGTCAATATATAGAGCCATTCCTTGCTCTTTCCAAAGATACATGAATTTATTATAGTCCTTCTATAACCACGCAGCAAAATATGCTCATTTTCCAATTTTGCAATATTACCAAATCCTGTAGCGAGCAGGTTATCCGCGAATAATTGCGATCTAAATTTAACTATTATGCGCATTGAAATTTTTAATAACTGAAAGCGAACAGATACAGACATCAACCTCTTCTATTCTTTACGTTAATTCGTGTAATCATTAGATTCTTGCGATTGAGGCGCAGCATATTTTTTCCAAAAAGTCATCCGAAGACATCAGGTATTTCTTACAGACATCAAAAACAACAATCAAAATGCAATCTCAATAGAATAACTTTTCGAATTGAATTTTCAAATCGATTTACGTTATTATGTCAATATATAGAGCCATTCCTTGCTCTTTACCAGGATTCATGAATTTATTATAGTCCTTCTATGACCACGCAGCAAAATATGCTCATTTTCCAATTTTGCAATATTACCAAGTCCTGTAGCGAGCAGGTTATCCGCGAATAATTGCGATCTAAATTTAACTATTATGCGCATTGAAATTTTTAATAACTGAAAGCGAACAGATACGGACATCAACCTCTTCTTAACTTTACGTTAATTCGTGTAATCATTAGATTCCTGCGATTGAGGTGCAGCATTTTTTTTCCGAAAAGTCATCCGAAGACATCAGGTATTTCTCACAGACATCAAAAACAACAATCAAAATGCAATCTCAATAGAATAACTTTTCGAAATGAATTTTTAAATCGATTTACGTTATAATGTCAATATATAGAGCCATTCCTTGCTTTTTCCGAGGAGTCATGAATTTATTTCAGTCCTCCTATAACCACGCAGCAGAATATGCTCATTTTCCAATTTTGCAATATTACCAAGTCCTGTAGCGAGCAGGTTATCCGCGAATCATTGCGATCTAAATTTAACTATTCAGCGCATTGAAATTTATAATAACTGAAAGCGAACAGATACAGACATCAACCTCTTCTATTCTTTCACATTACTTCGTGTAATCATTAGATTCCTGCGATTGAGGCGCAGCATTTTTTTTCCGAAAAGTCATCCGAAGACATCAGGTATTTCTTACAGACATCAAAAACAACAATCAAAATGCAATCTCAATAGAATAACTTTTCGAATTGAATTTTCAAATCGATTTACGTTATTATGTCAATATATTGAGCCATTCCTTGCTTTTCCCGAGGAGTCATGAATTTATTTCAGTCCTCCTATAACCACACAGCAAAATATGCTCATTTTCCAATTTTGCAATATTACCAAGTCCTGTAGCGAGCAGGTTATCCGCGAATAATCGCGATCTAAATTTAACTATTCAGCGCATTGAAATTTTTAATCACTGAAATAGAACATATACAGACATCAACCTCTTGTATTCTATCACATTACTTCGTGTAATCATCAGATTCCTGCGATTGAGGCGCAGCATTTTTTTTCCGAAAAGTCATCCGAAGACATCAGGTATTTCTTACAGACATCAAAAACAACAATCAAAATGCAATCTCAATAGAATAACTTTTCGAATTGAATTTTCAAATCGATTTACGTTATTATGTCAATATATAGAGCCATTCCTTGCTTTTTCCCAGGAGTCATGAATTTATTATAGTTCTTCTATAACCACGCAGCAAAATATGCTGATATTCCAATTTTGCAATATTACCAAGTCCTGTAGCGAGCAGGTTATCCGCGAATAATTGCGATCCAAATTAAACTATCCAGCGCATTGAAATTTTTAATAACTGAAAGCGAACAGATACAGACATCAACCTCTTCTATTCTATCACATTACTTCGTGTAATCATCAGATTCCTGCGATTGAGGCGCAGCATTTTTTTTCCGAAAAGTCATCCGAAGACATCAGGTATTTCTTACAGACATCAAAAACAACAATCAAAATGCAATCTCAATAGAATAACTTTTCGAATTGAATTTTCAAATCGATTTACGTTATAATGTCAATATATAGAGCCATTCCTCGCTTTTTCCCAGGAGTCATGAATTTATTTCAGTCCTCCTATAACCACACAGCAAAATAAGCTCATTTTCCAATTTTGCAATATTACCAAGTCCTGTAGCGAGCAGGTTATCCGCGAATAATCGCGATCTAAATTTAACTATTCAGCGCATTGAAATTTTTAATCACTGAAATAGAACATATACAGACATCAACCTCTTCTATTCTATCACATTACTTCGTGTAATCATCAGATTCCTGCGATTGAGGCGCAGCATTTTTTTTCCGAAAAGTCATCCGAAGACATCAGGTATTTCTTACAGACATCAAAAACAACAATCAAAATGCAATCTCAATAGAATAACTTTTCGAATTGAATTTTCAAATCGATTTACGTTATTATGTCAATATATAGAGCCATTCCTTGCTTTTTCCCAGGAGTCATGAATTTATTATAGTTCTTCTATAACCACGCAGCAAAATATGCTGATATTCCAATTTTGCAATATTACCAAGTCCTGTAGCGAGCAGGTTATTCGCGAATAATTGCGATCTAAATTTAACTATCCAGCGCATTGAAATTTTTAATAACTGAAAGCGAACAGATACAGACATCAACCTCTTCTATTCTATCACATTACTTCGTGTAATCATCAGATTCCTGCGATTGAGGCGCAGCATTTTTTTTCCGAAAAGTCATCCGAAGACATCAGGTATTTCTTACAGACATCAAAAACAACAATCAAAATGCAATCTCAATAGAATAACTTTTCGAATTGAATTTTCAAATCGATTTACGTTATAATGTCAATATATAGAGCCATTCCTCGCTTTTTCCCAGGAGTCATGAATTTATTTCAGTCCTCCTATAACCACACAGCAAAATAAGCTCATTTTCCAATTTTGCAATATTACCAAGTCCTGTAGCGAGCAGGTTATCCGCGAATAATCGCGATCTAAATTTAACTATTCAGCGCATTGAAATTTTTAATCACTGAAATAGAACATATACAGACATCAACCTCTTCTATTCTATCACATTACTTCGTGTAATCATCAGATTCCTGCGATTGAGGCGCAGCATTTTTTTTCCGAAAAGTCATCCGAAGACATCAGGTATTTCTTACAGACATCAAAAACAACAATCAAAATGCAATCTCAATAGAATAACTTTTCGAATTGAATTTTCAAATCGATTTACGTTATTATGTCAATATATAGAGCCATTCCTTGCTTTTCCCCAGGAGTCATGAATTTATTTCAGTCCTCCTATAACCACACAGCAAAATATGCTCATTTTCCAATTTTGCAATATTACCAAGTCCTGTAGCGAGCAGGTTATTCGTGAATAATTGCGATCTAAATTTAACTATTCAGCGCATTGAAATTTTTAATCACTGAAAGCGAACAGATACAGACATCAACCTCTTCTATTCTATCACATTACTCGTGTAATCATCAGATTCCTGCGATTGAGGCGCAGCATTTTTTTTTCCGAAAAGTCATCTGAAGACATTAGGTATTTCTTACAGACATTAAAAACAACAATCAAAATGCAATCTCAATAGAATAACTTTTCGAATTGAATTTTCAAAATCGATTTACGTTATTATGTCATTATATAGAGCCATTCCTTGCTTTTCCCAGGAGTCATGAATTTATTTCAGTCCTCCTATAACCACACAGCAAAATATGCTCATTTTCCAATTTTGCAATATTACCAAGTCCTGTAGCGAGCAGGTTATTCGTGAATAATTGCGATCTAAATTTAACTATTCAGCGCATTGAAATTTTTAATCACTGAAAGCGAACAGATACAGACATCAACCTCTTCTATTCTATCACATTACTTCGTGTAATCATCAGATTCCTGCGATTGAGGCGCAGCATTTTTTTTTCCGAAAAGTCATCCGAAGACATCAGGTATTTCTTACAGACATCAAAAACAACAATCAAAATGCAATCTCAATAGAATAACTTTTCGAATTGAATTTTCAAATCGATTTACGTTATTATGTCAATATATAGAGCCATTCCTTGCTTTTCCCAGGAGTCATGAATTTATTATAGTCCTTCTATAACCACGCAGCAAAATATGCTGATATTCCAATTTTGCAATATTACCAAGTCCTGTAGCGAGCAGGTTATCCGCGAATAATCGCGTTCTAAATTTAACTATTCAGCGCATTGAAATTTTTAATCACTGAAAGCGAACAGATACAGACATCAACCACTCCTATTCTTTCACATTAATTCGTGTAATCATTAGATTCCTGCGATTGAGGCGCAGCATTTTTTTTCCGAAAAGTCATCTGAAGACATTAGGTATTTCTTACAGACATTAAAAAGAACAATCAAAATGCAATCTCAATAGAATAACTTTTCGAATTGAATTTTCAAATCGATTAACGTTATTATGTCAATATATAGAGCCATTCCTTGCTTTTCCCCAGGAGTCATGAATTTATTTCAGTCCTCCTATAACCACACAGCAAAATATGCTCATTTTCCAATTTTGCAATATTACCAAGTCCTGTAGCGAGCAGGTTATTCGTGAATAATTGCGATCTAAATTTAACTATTCAGCGCATTGAAATTTTTAATCACTGAAATAGAACATATACAGACATCAACCTTTTCTATTCTATCACATTACTTCGTGTAATCATCAGATTCCTGCGATTGAGGCGCAGCATTTTTTTTCCGAAAAGTCATCCGAAGACATCAGGTATTTCTTACAGACATCAAAAACAACAATCAAAATGCAATCTCAATAGAATAACTTTTCGAATTGAATTTTCAAATCGATTTACGTTATTATGTCAATATATAGAGCCATTCCTTGCTTTTTCCCAGGAGTCATGAATTTATTATAGTCCTTCTATAACCACGCAGCAAAATATGCTCATATTCCAATTTTGCAATATTACCAAGTCCTGTAGCGAGCAGGTTATCCGCGAATAATTGCGATCTAAATTTAACTATTTAGCGCATTGAAATTTTTAAGAACTGAAAGCGAACAGATACAGACATCAACCTCTTCTATTCTTTCACATTAATTCGTGTAATCATTAGATTCCTGCGATTGAGGCGCAGCATTTTTTTCCGAAAAGTCATCCGAAGACATCAGGTATTTCTTACAGACATCAAAAACAACAATCAAAATGCAATCTCAATAGAATAAATTTTCGAATTGAATTTTCAAATCGATTTACGTTTATTATGTCAATATATAGAGCCATTCCTTGCTTTTTCCAGGAGTCATGAATTTATTATAGTCCTTCTATAACCACGCAGCAAAATATGCTCATATTCCAATTTTGCAATATTACCAAGTCCTGTAGCGAGCAGGTTATCCGCGAATAATTGCGATCTAAATTTAACTATTTAGCGCATTGAAATTTTTAATAACTGAAAGCGAACAGATACAGACATCAACCTCTTCTATTCTTTCACATTAATTCGTGTTATCATTAGATTCCTGCGATTGAGGCGCAGCATTTTTTTTCCGAAAAGTCATCCGAAGACATTAGGTATTTCTTACAGACATCAAAAACAACAATCGAAATGCAATCTCAATAGAATAACTTTTCGAATTTAATTTTCAAATCGATTTACGTTATTATGTCAATATATAGAGCCATTCCTCGCTTTTTCCCAGGAGTCATGAATTTATTATAGTCCTTCTATAACCACGCAGCAAAATATGCTCATATTCCAATTTTGCAATATTACCAAGTCCTGTAGCGAGCAGGTTATCCGCGAATAATCGCGATCTAAATTTAACTATTCAGCGCATTGAAATTTTTAATCACTGAAATAGAACATATACAGACATCAACCTCTTCTATTCTATCACATTACTTCGTGTAATCATCAGATTCCTGCGATTGAGGCGCAGCATTTTTTTTCCGAAAAGTCATCCGAAGACATCAGGTATTTCTTACAGACATCAAAAACAACAATCAAAATGCAATCTCAATAGAATAACTTTTCGAATTGAATTTTCAAATCGATTTACGTTATTATGTCAATATATAGAGCCATTCCTTGCTTTTTCCCAGGAGTCATGAATTTATTATAGTTCTTCTATAACCACGCAGCAAAATATGCTGATATTCCAATTTTGCAATATTACCAAGTCCTGTAGCGAGCAGGTTATTCGCGAATAATTGCGATCTAAATTTAACTATCCAGCGCATTGAAATTTTTAATAACTGAAAGCGAACAGATACAGACATCAACCTCTTCTATTCTATCACATTACTTCGTGTAATCATCAGATTCCTGCGATTGAGGCGCAGCATTTTTTTTCCGAAAAGTCATCCGAAGACATCAGGTATTTCTTACAGACATCAAAAACAACAATCAAAATGCAATCTCAATAGAATAACTTTTCGAATTGAATTTTCAAATCGATTTACGTTATAATGTCAATATATAGAGCCATTCCTCGCTTTTTCCCAGGAGTCATGAATTTATTTCAGTCCTCCTATAACCACACAGCAAAATAAGCTCATTTTCCAATTTTGCAATATTACCAAGTCCTGTAGCGAGCAGGTTATCCGCGAATAATCGCGATCTAAATTTAACTATTCAGCGCATTGAAATTTTTAATCACTGAAATAGAACATATACAGACATCAACCTCTTCTATTCTATCACATTACTTCGTGTAATCATCAGATTCCTGCGATTGAGGCGCAGCATTTTTTTTCCGAAAAGTCATCCGAAGACATCAGGTATTTCTTACAGACATCAAAAACAACAATCAAAATGCAATCTCAATAGAATAACTTTTCGAATTGAATTTTCAAATCGATTTACGTTATTATGTCAATATATAGAGCCATTCCTTGCTTTTTCCCAGGAGTCATGAATTTATTATAGTTCTTCTATAACCACGCAGCAAAATATGCTCATATTCCAATTTTGCAATATTACCAAGTCCTGTTGCGAGCAGGTTATCCGCGAATAATTGCGATCTAAATTTAACTATTCAGCGCATTGAAATTTTTAATAACTGAAAGCGAACAGATACAGACATCAACCTCTTCTATTCTTTCACATTAATTCGTGTAATCATTAGATTCCTGCGATTGAGGCGCAGCATTTTTTTTCGAAAAGTCATCTGAAGACATCAGGTATTTCTTACAGACATCAAAAACAACAATCAAAATGCAATCTCAATAGAACAACTTTTCGAATTGAATTTTCAAATCGATTTACGTTATTATGTCAATATAGAGAGCCATTCCTTGCTTTTCCCCAGGAGTCATGAATTTATTTCAGTCTTCCTATAACCACGCAGCAAAATATGCTCATTTTCCAATTTTGCAATATTACCAAGTCCTGTTGCGAGCAGGTTATCCGCGAATAATTGCGATCTAAATTTATTTATTCAGCGCATTGAAATTTTTAATAACTGAAAGCGAACAGATACAGACATCAACCTCTTCTATTCTTTCACATTAATTCGTGTAATCATTAGATTCCTGCGATTGAGGCGCAGCATTTTTTTTCTGAAAAGTCATCTGAAGACATCAGGTATTTCTTACAGACATCAAAAACAACAATCAAAATGCAATCTCAATAGTACAACTTTTCGAATTGAATTTTCAAATCGATTTACGTTATTATGTCAATAAGTAGAGCCATTCCTTGCTTTTTCCCAGGAGTCATGAATTTATTATAGTCCTGCTATAACCACGCAGCAAAATATGCTCATTTTCCAATTTTGCAATATTACCAAGTCCTGTAGCGAGCAGGTTATCCGCGAATAATTGCGATCTAAATTAAACTATTCAGCGCATTGAAATTTTTAATCACTGAAAGCGAACAGATACAGACATCAACCTCTTCTATACTTTACGTTCATTCGTGTAATCATTAGATTCCTGCGATTGAGGCGCAGCATTTTTTTTCCGAAAAGTCATCCGAAGACATTAGGTATTTCTTACAGACATCAAAAACAACAATCAAAATGCAATCTCAATAGAATAACTTTTCGAATTGAATTTTCAAATCGATTTACGTTATTATGTCAATATATAGAGCCATTCCTCGCTTTTTCCCAGGAGTCATGAATTTATTTCAGTCCTCCTATAACCACACAGCAAAATAAGCTCATTTTCCAATTTTGCAATATTACCAAGTCCTGTAGCGAGCAGGTTATCCGCGAATAATCGCGATCTAAATTTAACTATTCAGCGCATTGAAATTTTTAATCACTGAAATAGAACATATACAGACATCAACCTCTTCTATTCTATCACATTACTTCGTGTAATCATCAGATTCCTGCGATTGAGGCGCAGCATTTTTTTTCCGAAAAGTCATCCGAAGACATCAGGTATTTCTTACAGACATCAAAAACAACAATCAAAATGCAATCTCAATAGAATAACTTTTCGAATTGAATTTTCAAATCGATTTACGTTATTATGTCAATATATAGAGCCATTCCTTGCTTTTTCCCAGGAGTCATGAATTTATTTCAGTCTTCCTATAACCACGCAGCAAAATATGCTCATTTTCCAATTTTGCAATATTACCAAGTCCTGTAGCGAGCAGGTTATCCGCGAATAATCGCGATCTAAATTTAACTATTCAGCGCATTGAAATTTTTAATCACTGAAATAGAACATATACAGACATCAACCTCTTCTATTCTATCACATTACTTCGTGTAATCATCAGATTCCTGCGATTGAGGCGCAGCATTTTTTTTCCGAAAAGTCATCCGAAGACATCAGGTATTTCTTACAGACATCAAAAACAACAATCAAAATGCAATCTCAATAGAATAACTTTTCGAATTGAATTTTCAAATCGATTTACGTTATTATGTCAATATATAGAGCCATTCCTTGCTTTTCCCCAGGAGTCATGAATTTATTTCAGTCCTCCTATAACCACACAGCAAAATATGCTCATTTTCCAATTTTGCAATATTACCAAGTCCTGTAGCGAGCAGGTTATTCGTGAATAATTGCGATCTAAATTTAACTATTCAGCGCATTGAAATTTTTAATCACTGAAAGCGAACAGATACAGACATCAACCTCTTCTATTCTATCACATTACTTCGTGTAATCATCAGATTCCTGCGATTGAGGCGCAGCATTTTTTTTCCGAAAAGTCATCTGAAGACATTAGGTATTTCTTACAGACATTAAAAACAACAATCAAAATGCAATCTCAATAGAATAACTTTTCGAATTGAATTTTCAAATCGATTTACGTTATTATGTCAATATATAGAGCCATTCCTTGCTTTTCCCCAGGAGTCATGAATTTATTTCAGTCCTCCTATAACCACACAGCAAAATATGCTCATTTTCCAATTTTGCAATATTACCAAGTCCTGTAGCGAGCAGGTTATTCGTGAATAATTGCGATCTAAATTTAACTATTCAGCGCATTGAAATTTTTAATCACTGAAAGCGAACAGATACAGACATCAACCTCTTCTATTCTATCACATTACTTCGTGTAATCATCAGATTCCTGCGATTGAGGCGCAGCATTTTTTTTCCGAAAAGTCATCCGAAGACATCAGGTATTTCTTACAGACATCAAAAACAACAATCAAAATGCAATCTCAATAGAATAACTTTTCGAATTGAATTTTCAAATCGATTTACGTTATTATGTCAATATATAGAGCCATTCCTTGCTTTTCCCCAGGAGTCATGAATTTATTATAGTCCTTCTATAACCACGCAGCAAAATATGCTGATATTCCAATTTTGCAATATTACCAAGTCCTGTAGCGAGCAGGTTATCCGCGAATAATCGCGTTCTAAATTTAACTATTCAGCGCATTGAAATTTTTAATCACTGAAAGCGAACAGATACAGACATCAACCACTCCTATTCTTTCACATTAATTCGTGTAATCATTAGATTCCTGCGATTGAGGCGCAGCATTTTTTTTCCGAAAAGTCATCTGAAGACATTAGGTATTTCTTACAGACATTAAAAAGAACAATCAAAATGCAATCTCAATAGAATAACTTTTCGAATTGAATTTTCAAATCGATTAACGTTATTATGTCAATATATAGAGCCATTCCTTGCTTTTCCCCAGGAGTCATGAATTTATTTCAGTCCTCCTATAACCACACAGCAAAATATGCTCATTTTCCAATTTTGCAATATTACCAAGTCCTGTAGCGAGCAGGTTATTCGTGAATAATTGCGATCTAAATTTAACTATTCAGCGCATTGAAATTTTTAATCACTGAAATAGAACATATACAGACATCAACCTCTTCTATTCTATCACATTACTTCGTGTAATCATCAGATTCCTGCGATTGAGGCGCAGCATTTTTTTTCCGAAAAGTCATCCGAAGACATCAGGTATTTCTTACAGACATCAAAAACAACAATCAAAATGCAATCTCAATAGAATAACTTTTCGAATTGAATTTTCAAATCGATTTACGTTATTATGTCAATATATAGAGCCATTCCTTGCTTTTTCCCAGGAGTCATGAATTTATTATAGTCCTTCTATAACCACGCAGCAAAATATGCTCATATTCCAATTTTGCAATATTACCAAGTCCTGTAGCGAGCAGGTTATCCGCGAATAATTGCGATCTAAATTTAACTATTTAGCGCATTGAAATTTTTAAGAACTGAAAGCGAACAGATACAGACATCAACCTCTTCTATTCTTTCACATTAATTCGTGTAATCATTAGATTCCTGCGATTGAGGCGCAGCATTTTTTTCCGAAAAGTCATCCGAAGACATCAGGTATTTCTTACAGACATCAAAAACAACAATCAAAATGCAATCTCAATAGAATAAATTTTCGAATTGAATTTTCAAATCGATTTACGTTATTATGTCAATATATAGAGCCATTCCTTGCTTTTTCCCAGGAGTCATGAATTTATTATAGTCCTTCTATAACCACGCAGCAAAATATGCTCATATTCCAATTTTGCAATATTACCAAGTCCTGTAGCGAGCAGGTTATCCGCGAATAATTGCGATCTAAATTTAACTATTTAGCGCATTGAAATTTTTAATAACTGAAAGCGAACAGATACAGACATCAACCTCTTCTATTCTTTCACATTAATTCGTGTTATCATTAGATTCCTGCGATTGAGGCGCAGCATTTTTTTTCCGAAAAGTCATCCGAAGACATTAGGTATTTCTTACAGACATCAAAAACAACAATCGAAATGCAATCTCAATAGAATAACTTTTCGAATTTAATTTTCAAATCGATTTACGTTATTATGTCAATATATAGAGCCATTCCTCGCTTTTTCCCAGGAGTCATGAATTTATTATAGTCCTTCTATAACCACGCAGCAAAATATGCTCATATTCCAATTTTGCAATATTACCAAGTCCTGTAGCGAGCAGGTTATCCGCGAATAATCGCGATCTAAATTTAACTATTCAGCGCATTGAAATTTTTAATCACTGAAATAGAACATATACAGACATCAACCTCTTCTATTCTATCACATTACTTCGTGTAATCATCAGATTCCTGCGATTGAGGCGCAGCATTTTTTTTCCGAAAAGTCATCCGAAGACATCAGGTATTTCTTACAGACATCAAAAACAACAATCAAAATGCAATCTCAATAGAATAACTTTTCGAATTGAATTTTCAAATCGATTTACGTTATTATGTCAATATATAGAGCCATTCCTTGCTTTTTCCCAGGAGTCATGAATTTATTATAGTTCTTCTATAACCACGCAGCAAAATATGCTGATATTCCAATTTTGCAATATTACCAAGTCCTGTAGCGAGCAGGTTATTCGCGAATAATTGCGATCTAAATTTAACTATCCAGCGCATTGAAATTTTTAATAACTGAAAGCGAACAGATACAGACATCAACCTCTTCTATTCTATCACATTACTTCGTGTAATCATCAGATTCCTGCGATTGAGGCGCAGCATTTTTTTTCCGAAAAGTCATCCGAAGACATCAGGTATTTCTTACAGACATCAAAAACAACAATCAAAATGCAATCTCAATAGAATAACTTTTCGAATTGAATTTTCAAATCGATTTACGTTATAATGTCAATATATAGAGCCATTCCTCGCTTTTTCCCAGGAGTCATGAATTTATTTCAGTCCTCCTATAACCACACAGCAAAATAAGCTCATTTTCCAATTTTGCAATATTACCAAGTCCTGTAGCGAGCAGGTTATCCGCGAATAATCGCGATCTAAATTTAACTATTCAGCGCATTGAAATTTTTAATCACTGAAATAGAACATATACAGACATCAACCTCTTCTATTCTATCACATTACTTCGTGTAATCATCAGATTCCTGCGATTGAGGCGCAGCATTTTTTTTCCGAAAAGTCATCCGAAGACATCAGGTATTTCTTACAGACATCAAAAACAACAATCAAAATGCAATCTCAATAGAATAACTTTTCGAATTGAATTTTCAAATCGATTTACGTTATTATGTCAATATATAGAGCCATTCCTTGCTTTTTCCCAGGAGTCATGAATTTATTATAGTTCTTCTATAACCACGCAGCAAAATATGCTCATATTCCAATTTTGCAATATTACCAAGTCCTGTTGCGAGCAGGTTATCCGCGAATAATTGCGATCTAAATTTAACTATTCAGCGCATTGAAATTTTTAATAACTGAAAGCGAACAGATACAGACATCAACCTCTTCTATTCTTTCACATTAATTCGTGTAATCATTAGATTCCTGCGATTGAGGCGCAGCATTTTTTTTCGAAAAGTCATCTGAAGACATCAGGTATTTCTTACAGACATCAAAAACAACAATCAAAATGCAATCTCAATAGAACAACTTTTCGAATTGAATTTTCAAATCGATTTACGTTATTATGTCAATATATAGAGCCATTCCTTGCTTTTCCCCAGGAGTCATGAATTTATTTCAGTCTTCCTATAACCACGCAGCAAAATATGCTCATTTTCCAATTTTGCAATATTACCAAGTCCTGTTGCGAGCAGGTTATCCGCGAATAATTGCGATCTAAATTTATTTATTCAGCGCATTGAAATTTTTAATAACTGAAAGCGAACAGATACAGACATCAACCTCTTCTATTCTTTCACATTAATTCGTGTAATCATTAGATTCCTGCGATTGAGGCGCAGCATTTTTTTTCTGAAAAGTCATCTGAAGACATCAGGTATTTCTTACAGACATCAAAAACAACAATCAAAATGCAATCTCAATAGTACAACTTTTCGAATTGAATTTTCAAATCGATTTACGTTATTATGTCAATAAGTAGAGCCATTCCTTGCTTTTTCCCAGGAGTCATGAATTTATTATAGTCCTGCTATAACCACGCAGCAAAATATGCTCATTTTCCAATTTTGCAATATTACCAAGTCCTGTAGCGAGCAGGTTATTCGTGAATAATTGCGATCTAAATTTAACTATTCAGCGCATTGAAATTTTTAATCACTGAAATAGAACATATACAGACATCAACCTCTTCTATTCTATCACATTACTTCGTGTAATCATCAGATTCCTGCGATTGAGGCGCAGCATTTTTTTTCCGAAAAGTCATCCGAAGACATCAGGTATTTCTTACAGACATCAAAAACAACAATCAAAATGCAATCTCAATAGAATAACTTTTCGAATTGAATTTTCAAATCGATTTACGTTATTATGTCAATATATAGAGCCATTCCTTGCTTTTTCCCAGGAGTCATGAATTTATTATAGTCCTTCTATAACCACGCAGCAAAATATGCTCATATTCCAATTTTGCAATATTACCAAGTCCTGTAGCGAGCAGGTTATCCGCGAATAATTGCGATCTAAATTTAACTATTCAGCGCATTGAAATTTTTAATCACTGAAATAGAACATATACAGACATCAACCTCTTCTATTCTATCACATTACTTCGTGTAATCATCAGATTCCTGCGATTGAGGCGCAGCATTTTTTTTCCGAAAAGTCATCCGAAGACATCAGGTATTTCTTACAGACATCAAAAACAACAATCAAAATGCAATCTCAATAGAATAACTTTTCGAATTGAATTTTCAAATCGATTTACGTTATTATGTCAATATATAGAGCCATTCCTTGCTTTTCCCCAGGAGTCATGAATTTATTTCAGTCCTCCTATAACCACACAGCAAAATATGCTCATTTTCCAATTTTGCAATATTACCAAGTCCTGTAGCGAGCAGGTTATTCGTGAATAATTGCGATCTAAATTTAACTATTCAGCGCATTGAAATTTTTAATCACTGAAAGCGAACAGATACAGACATCAACCTCTTCTATTCTATCACATTACTTCGTGTAATCATCAGATTCCTGCGATTGAGGCGCAGCATTTTTTTTCCGAAAAGTCATCCGAAGACATCAGGTATTTCTTACAGACATCAAAAACAACAATCAAAATGCAATCTCAATAGAATAACTTTTCGAATTGAATTTTCAAATCGATTTACGTTATTATGTCAATATATAGAGCCATTCCTTGCTTTTCCCCAGGAGTCATGAATTTATTATAGTCCTTCTATAACCACGCAGCAAAATATGCTGATATTCCAATTTTGCAATATTACCAAGTCCTGTAGCGAGCAGGTTATCCGCGAATAATCGCGTTCTAAATTTAACTATTCAGCGCATTGAAATTTTTAATCACTGAAAGCGAACAGATACAGACATCAACCACTCCTATTCTTTCACATTAATTCGTGTAATCATTAGATTCCTGCGATTGAGGCGCAGCATTTTTTTTCCGAAAAGTCATCTGAAGACATTAGGTATTTCTTACAGACATTAAAAAGAACAATCAAAATGCAATCTCAATAGAATAACTTTTCGAATTGAATTTTCAAATCGATTAACGTTATTATGTCAATATATAGAGCCATTCCTTGCTTTTCCCCAGGAGTCATGAATTTATTTCAGTCCTCCTATAACCACACAGCAAAATATGCTCATTTTCCAATTTTGCAATATTACCAAGTCCTGTAGCGAGCAGGTTATTCGTGAATAATTGCGATCTAAATTTAACTATTCAGCGCATTGAAATTTTTAATCACTGAAATAGAACATATACAGACATCAACCTCTTCTATTCTATCACATTACTTCGTGTAATCATCAGATTCCTGCGATTGAGGCGCAGCATTTTTTTTCCGAAAAGTCATCCGAAGACATCAGGTATTTCTTACAGACATCAAAAACAACAATCAAAATGCAATCTCAATAGAATAACTTTTCGAATTGAATTTTCAAATCGATTTACGTTATTATGTCAATATATAGAGCCATTCCTTGCTTTTTCCCAGGAGTCATGAATTTATTATAGTCCTTCTATAACCACGCAGCAAAATATGCTCATATTCCAATTTTGCAATATTACCAAGTCCTGTAGCGAGCAGGTTATCCGCGAATAATTGCGATCTAAATTTAACTATTTAGCGCATTGAAATTTTTAAGAACTGAAAGCGAACAGATACAGACATCAACCTCTTCTATTCTTTCACATTAATTCGTGTAATCATTAGATTCCTGCGATTGAGGCGCAGCATTTTTTTCCGAAAAGTCATCCGAAGACATCAGGTATTTCTTACAGACATCAAAAACAACAATCAAAATGCAATCTCAATAGAATAAATTTTCGAATTGAATTTTCAAATCGATTTACGTTATTATGTCAATATATAGAGCCATTCCTTGCTTTTTCCCAGGAGTCATGAATTTATTATAGTCCTTCTATAACCACGCAGCAAAATATGCTCATATTCCAATTTTGCAATATTACCAAGTCCTGTAGCGAGCAGGTTATCCGCGAATAATTGCGATCTAAATTTAACTATTTAGCGCATTGAAATTTTTAATAACTGAAAGCGAACAGATACAGACATCAACCTCTTCTATTCTTTCACATTAATTCGTGTTATCATTAGATTCCTGCGATTGAGGCGCAGCATTTTTTTTCCGAAAAGTCATCCGAAGACATTAGGTATTTCTTACAGACATCAAAAACAACAATCGAAATGCAATCTCAATAGAATAACTTTTCGAATTTAATTTTCAAATCGATTTACGTTATTATGTCAATATATAGAGCCATTCCTCGCTTTTTCCCAGGAGTCATGAATTTATTATAGTCCTTCTATAACCACGCAGCAAAATATGCTCATATTCCAATTTTGCAATATTACCAAGTCCTGTAGCGAGCAGGTTATCCGCGAATAATCGCGATCTAAATTTAACTATTCAGCGCATTGAAATTTTTAATCACTGAAATAGAACATATACAGACATCAACCTCTTCTATTCTATCACATTACTTCGTGTAATCATCAGATTCCTGCGATTGAGGCGCAGCATTTTTTTTCCGAAAAGTCATCCGAAGACATCAGGTATTTCTTACAGACATCAAAAACAACAATCAAAATGCAATCTCAATAGAATAACTTTTCGAATTGAATTTTCAAATCGATTTACGTTATTATGTCAATATATAGAGCCATTCCTTGCTTTTTCCCAGGAGTCATGAATTTATTATAGTTCTTCTATAACCACGCAGCAAAATATGCTGATATTCCAATTTTGCAATATTACCAAGTCCTGTAGCGAGCAGGTTATTCGCGAATAATTGCGATCTAAATTTAACTATCCAGCGCATTGAAATTTTTAATAACTGAAAGCGAACAGATACAGACATCAACCTCTTCTATTCTATCACATTACTTCGTGTAATCATCAGATTCCTGCGATTGAGGCGCAGCATTTTTTTTCCGAAAAGTCATCCGAAGACATCAGGTATTTCTTACAGACATCAAAAACAACAATCAAAATGCAATCTCAATAGAATAACTTTTCGAATTGAATTTTCAAATCGATTTACGTTATAATGTCAATATATAGAGCCATTCCTCGCTTTTTCCCAGGAGTCATGAATTTATTTCAGTCCTCCTATAACCACACAGCAAAATAAGCTCATTTTCCAATTTTGCAATATTACCAAGTCCTGTAGCGAGCAGGTTATCCGCGAATAATCGCGATCTAAATTTAACTATTCAGCGCATTGAAATTTTTAATCACTGAAATAGAACATATACAGACATCAACCTCTTCTATTCTATCACATTACTTCGTGTAATCATCAGATTCCTGCGATTGAGGCGCAGCATTTTTTTTCCGAAAAGTCATCCGAAGACATCAGGTATTTCTTACAGACATCAAAAACAACAATCAAAATGCAATCTCAATAGAATAACTTTTCGAATTGAATTTTCAAATCGATTTACGTTATTATGTCAATATATAGAGCCATTCCTTGCTTTTTCCCAGGAGTCATGAATTTATTATAGTTCTTCTATAACCACGCAGCAAAATATGCTCATATTCCAATTTTGCAATATTACCAAGTCCTGTTGCGAGCAGGTTATCCGCGAATAATTGCGATCTAAATTTAACTATTCAGCGCATTGAAATTTTTAATAACTGAAAGCGAACAGATACAGACATCAACCTCTTCTATTCTTTCACATTAATTCGTGTAATCATTAGATTCCTGCGATTGAGGCGCAGCATTTTTTTTCGAAAAGTCATCTGAAGACATCAGGTATTTCTTACAGACATCAAAAACAACAATCAAAATGCAATCTCAATAGAACAACTTTTCGAATTGAATTTTCAAATCGATTTACGTTATTATGTCAATATATAGAGCCATTCCTTGCTTTTCCCCAGGAGTCATGAATTTATTTCAGTCTTCCTATAACCACGCAGCAAAATATGCTCATTTTCCAATTTTGCAATATTACCAAGTCCTGTTGCGAGCAGGTTATCCGCGAATAATTGCGATCTAAATTTATTTATTCAGCGCATTGAAATTTTTAATAACTGAAAGCGAACAGATACAGACATCAACCTCTTCTATTCTTTCACATTAATTCGTGTAATCATTAGATTCCTGCGATTGAGGCGCAGCATTTTTTTTCTGAAAAGTCATCTGAAGACATCAGGTATTTCTTACAGACATCAAAAACAACAATCAAAATGCAATCTCAATAGTACAACTTTTCGAATTGAATTTTCAAATCGATTTACGTTATTATGTCAATAAGTAGAGCCATTCCTTGCTTTTTCCCAGGAGTCATGAATTTATTATAGTCCTGCTATAACCACGCAGCAAAATATGCTCATTTTCCAATTTTGCAATATTACCAAGTCCTGTAGCGAGCAGGTTATCCGCGAATAATTGCGATCTAAATTAAACTATTCAGCGCATTGAAATTTTTAATCACTGAAAGCGAACAGATACAGACATCAACCTCTTCTATACTTTACGTTCATTCGTGTAATCATTAGATTCCTGCGATTGAGGCGCAGCATTTTTTTTCCGAAAAGTCATCCGAAGACATTAGGTATTTCTTACAGACATCAAAAACAACAATCAAAATGCAATCTCAATAGAATAACTTTTCGAATTGAATTTTCAAATCGATTTACGTTATTATGTCAATATATAGAGCCATTCCTCGCTTTTTCCCAGGAGTCATGAATTTATTTCAGTCCTCCTATAACCACACAGCAAAATAAGCTCATTTTCCAATTTTGCAATATTACCAAGTCCTGTAGCGAGCAGGTTATCCGCGAATAATCGCGATCTAAATTTAACTATTCAGCGCATTGAAATTTTTAATCACTGAAATAGAACATATACAGACATCAACCTCTTCTATTCTATCACATTACTTCGTGTAATCATCAGATTCCTGCGATTGAGGCGCAGCATTTTTTTTCCGAAAAGTCATCCGAAGACATCAGGTATTTCTTACAGACATCAAAAACAACAATCAAAATGCAATCTCAATAGAATAACTTTTCGAATTGAATTTTCAAATCGATTTACGTTATTATGTCAATATATAGAGCCATTCCTTGCTTTTTCCCAGGAGTCATGAATTTATTTCAGTCTTCCTATAACCACGCAGCAAAATATGCTCATTTTCCAATTTTGCAATATTACCAAGTCCTGTAGCGAGCAGGTTATCCGCGAATAATCGCGATCTAAATTTAACTATTCAGCGCATTGAAATTTTTAATCACTGAAATAGAACATATACAGACATCAACCTCTTCTATTCTATCACATTACTTCGTGTAATCATCAGATTCCTGCGATTGAGGCGCAGCATTTTTTTTCCGAAAAGTCATCCGAAGACATCAGGTATTTCTTACAGACATCAAAAACAACAATCAAAATGCAATCTCAATAGAATAACTTTTCGAATTGAATTTTCAAATCGATTTACGTTATTATGTCAATATATAGAGCCATTCCTTGCTTTTTCCCAGGAGTCATGAATTTATTATAGTTCTTCTATAACCACGCAGCAAAATATGCTGATATTCCAATTTTGCAATATTACCAAGTCCTGTAGCGAGCAGGTTATTCGCGAATAATTGCGATCTAAATTTAACTATCCAGCGCATTGAAATTTTTAATAACTGAAAGCGAACAGATACAGACATCAACCTCTTCTATTCTATCACATTACTTCGTGTAATCATCAGATTCCTGCGATTGAGGCGCAGCATTTTTTTTCCGAAAAGTCATCCGAAGACATCAGGTATTTCTTACAGACATCAAAAACAACAATCAAAATGCAATCTCAATAGAATAACTTTTCGAATTGAATTTTCAAATCGATTTACGTTATTATGTCAATATATAGAGCCATTCCTCGCTTTTTCCCAGGAGTCATGAATTTATTTCAGTCCTCCTATAACCACACAGCAAAATAAGCTCATTTTCCAATTTTGCAATATTACCAAGTCCTGTAGCGAGCAGGTTATCCGCGAATAATCGCGATCTAAATTTAACTATTCAGCGCATTGAAATTTTTAATCACTGAAATAGAACATATACAGACATCAACCTCTTCTATTCTATCACATTACTTCGTGTAATCATCAGATTCCTGCGATTGAGGCGCAGCATTTTTTTTCCGAAAAGTCATCCGAAGACATCAGGTATTTCTTACAGACATCAAAAACAACAATCAAAATGCAATCTCAATAGAATAACTTTTCGAATTGAATTTTCAAATCGATTTACGTTATTATGTCAATATATAGAGCCATTCCTTGCTTTTTCCCAGGAGTCATGAATTTATTATAGTTCTTCTATAACCACGCAGCAAAATATGCTCATATTCCAATTTTGCAATATTACCAAGTCCTGTTGCGAGCAGGTTATCCGCGAATAATTGCGATCTAAATTTAACTATTCAGCGCATTGAAATTTTTAATAACTGAAAGCGAACAGATACAGACATCAACCTCTTCTATTCTTTCACATTAATTCGTGTAATCATTAGATTCCTGCGATTGAGGCGCAGCATTTTTTTTCGAAAAGTCATCTGAAGACATCAGGTATTTCTTACAGACATCAAAAACAACAATCAAAATGCAATCTCAATAGAACAACTTTTCGAATTGAATTTTCAAATCGATTTACGTTATTATGTCAATATATAGAGCCATTCCTTGCTTTTCCCCAGGAGTCATGAATTTATTTCAGTCTTCCTATAACCACGCAGCAAAATATGCTCATTTTCCAATTTTGCAATATTACCAAGTCCTGTTGCGAGCAGGTTATCCGCGAATAATTGCGATCTAAATTTATTTATTCAGCGCATTGAAATTTTTAATAACTGAAAGCGAACAGATACAGACATCAACCTCTTCTATTCTTACACATTAATTCGTGTAATCATTAGATTCCTGCGATTGAGGCGCAGCATTTTTTTTCTGAAAAGTCATCTGAAGACATCAGGTATTTCTTACAGACATCAAAAACAACAATCAAAATGCAATCTCAATAGTACAACTTTTCGAATTGAATTTTCAAAACGATTTACGTTATTATGTCAATAAGTAGAGCCATTCCTTGCTTTTTCCCAGGAGTCATGAATTTATTATAGTCCTGCTATAACCACGCAGCAAAATATGCTCATTTTCCAATTTTGCAATATTACCAAGTCCTGTAGCGAGCAGGTTATCCGCGAATAATTGCGATCTAAATTAAACTATTCAGCGCATTGAAATTTTTAATCACTGAAAGCGAACAGATACAGACATCAACCTCTTCTATACTTTACGTTCATTCGTGTAATCATTAGATTCCTGCGATTGAGGCGCAGCATTTTTTTTCCGAAAAGTCATCCGAAGACATTAGGTATTTCTTACAGACATCAAAAACAACAATCAAAATGCAATCTCAATAGAATAACTTTTCGAATTGAATTTTCAAATCGATTTACGTTATTATGTCAATATATAGAGCTATTCCTCGCTTTTTCCCAGGAGTCATGAATTTATTATAGTCCTTCTATGACCACGCAGCAAAATATGCTCATATTCCAATTTTGCAATATTACCAAGTCCTGTAGCGAGCAGGTTATTCGCGAATAATTGCGATCTAAATTTAACTATCCAGCGCATTGAAATTTTTAATCACTGAAAGCGAACAGATACAGACATCAACCTCTTCTATTCTTTCACATTAATTCTTGTAATCATTAGATTCCTGCGATTGAGGCGCAGCATATTTTTTCCGAAAAGTCATCCGAAGACATCAGGTATTTCTTACAGACATCAAAAACAACAATCAAAATGCAATCTCAATAGAATAACTTTTCGAATTGAATTTTCAAATCGATTTACGTTATTATGTCAATATATAGAGCCATTCCTTGCTCTTTACCAGGATTCATGAATTTATTATAGTCCTTCTATAACCACGCAGCAAAATATGCTCATTTTCCAATTTTGCAATATTACCAAGTCCTGTAGCGAGCAGGTTATCCGCGAATAATCGCGATCTAAATTTAACTATCCAGCGCATTGAAATTTTTAATAACTGAAAGCGAACAGATACAGACATCAACCTCTTCTATTCTATCACATTACTTCGTGTAATCATCAGATTCCTGCGATTGAGGCGCAGCATTTTTTTTCCGAAAAGTAATCCGAAGACATCAGGTATTTCTTACAGACATCAAAAACAACAATCAAAATGCAATCTCAATAGAATAACTTTTCGAATTGAATTTTCAAATCGATTTACGTTATTATGTCAATATATAGAGCCATTCCTTGCTTTTTCCCAGGAGTCATGAATTTATTATAGTCCTCCTATAACCACGCAGCAAAATATGCTCATTTTCCAATTTTGCAATATTACCAAGTCCTGTAGCGAGCAGGTTATCCGCGAATAATCGCGATCTAAATTTAACTATTTAGCGCATTGAAATTTTTAATCACTGAAAGCGAACAGATACAGACATCAACCTCTTCTATTCTTTCACATTAATTCTTGTAATCATTAGATTCCTGCGATTGAGGCGCAGCATATTTTTTCCGAAAAGTCATCCGAAGACATCAGGTATTTCTTACAGACATCAAAAACAACAATCAAAATGCAATCTCAATAGAATAACTTTTCGAATTGAATTTTCAAATCGATTTACGTTATTATGTCAATATATAGAGCCATTCCTTGCTTTTTCCCAGGAGTCATGAATTTATTATAGTCCTCCTATAACCACGCAGCAAAATATGCTCATTTTCCAATTTTGCAATATTACCAAGTCCTGTAGCGAGCAGGTTATCCGCGAATAATCGCGATCTAAATTTAACTATCCAGCGCATTGAAATTTTTAATAACTGAAAGCGAACAGATACAGACATCAACCTCTTCTATTCTATCACATTACTTCGTGTAATCATCAGATTCCTGCGATTGAGGCGCAGCATTTTTTTTCCGAAAAGTAATCCGAAGACATCAGGTATTTCTTACAGACATCAAAAACAACAATCAAAATGCAATCTCAATAGAATAACTTTTCGAATTGAATTTTCAAATCGATTTACGTTATTATGTCAATAAGTAGAGCCATTCCTTGCTTTTCCCCAGGAGTCATGAATTTATTTCAGTCCTCCTATAACCACGCAGCAAAATATGCTCATTTTCCAATTTTGCAATATTACCAAGTCCTGTTGCGAGCAGGTTATCCGCGAATAATTGCGATCTAAATTTAACTATTCAGCGCATTGAAATTTTTAATCCCTGAAAGCGAACAGATACAGACATCAACCTCTTCTATTCTTTCACATTAATTCTTGTAATCATTAGATTCCTGCGATTGAGGCGCAGCATATTTTTTCCGAAAAGTCATCCGAAGACATCAGGTATTTCTTACAGACATCAAAAACAACAATCAAAATGCAATCTCAATAGAACAACTTTTCGAATTGAATTTTCAAATCGATTTACGTTATTATGTCAATAAGTAGAGCCATTCCTTGCTTTTTCCCAGGAGTCATGAATTTATTATAGTCCTGCTATAACCACGCAGCAAAATATGCTCATTTTCCAATTTTGCAATATTACCAAGTCTTGTAGCGAGCAGGTTTTTCGCGAATAATTGCGATCTAAATTTAACTATCCAGCGCATTGAAATTTTTAATAACTGAAAGCGAACAGATACAGACATCAACCTCTTCTATTCTATCACATTACTTCGTGTAATCATCAGATTCCTGCGATTGAGGCGCAGCATTTTTTTTCCGAAAAGTAATCCGAAGACATCAGGTATTTCTTACAGACATCAAAAACAACAATCAAAATGCAATCTCAATAGAATAACTTTTCGAATTGAATTTTCAAATCGATTTACGTTATTATGTCAATATATAGAGCCATTCCTTGCTTTTCCCCAGAAGTCATGAATTTATTTCAGTCCTCCTATAACCACGCAGCAAAATATGCTCATATTCCAATTTTGCAATATTACCAAGTCCTGTAGCGAGCAGGTTATCCGCGAATAATTGCGATCTAAATTTAACTATTCAGCGCATTGAAATTTTTAATAACTGAAAGCGAACAGATACCGACATCAACCTCTTCTATTCTTTCACATTAATTCGTGTAATCATTAGATTCCTGCGATTGAGGCGCAGCATTTTTTTTCCGAAAAGTCATCTGAAGACATTAGGTATTTCTTACAGACATTAAAAACAACAATCAAAATGCAAACTCAATAGAATAACTTTTCGAATTGAATTTTCAAATCGATTTACGTTATTATGTCAATATATAGAGCCATTCCTTGCTTTTCCCCAGGAGACATGAATTTATTTCAGTCCTCCTATAACCACGCAGCAAAATATGCTCATATTCCAATTTTGCAATATTACCATGTCCTGTAGCGAGCAGGTTATCCGCGAATAATTGCGATCTAAATTTAACTATTCAGCGCATTGAAATTTTTAATAACTGAAAGCGAACAGATACCGACATCAACCTCTTCTATTCTTTCACATTAATTCGTGTAATCATTAGATTCCTGCGATTGAGGCGCAGCATTTTTTTTCCGAAAAGTCATCTGAAGACATTAGGTATTTCTTACAGACATTAAAAACAACAATCAAAATGTAATCTCAATAGAATAACTTTTCGAATTGAATTTCCAAATCGATTTACGTTATTATGTCAATATATAGAGCCATTCCTTGCTTTTCCCCAGGAGTCATGAATTTATTTCAGTCCTCCTATAACCACGCAGCAAAATATGCTCATATTCCAATTTTGCAATATTACCAAGTCCTGTAGCGAGCAGGTTATCCGCGAATAATTGCGATCTAAATTTAACTATTCAGCGCATTGAAATTTTTAATAACTGAAAGCGAACAGATACAGACATCAACCTCTTCTATTCTTTCACATTACTTCGTGTAATCCTTAGATTCCTGCCATTGAGGCGCAGCATTTTTTTTCCGAAAAGTCATCTGAAGACATTAGGTATTTCTTACAGACATTAAAAACAACAATCAAAATGCAATCTCAATAGAATAACTTTTCGAATTGAATTTTCAAATCGATTTACGTTATTATGTCAATATATAGAGCCATTCCTTGCTTTTCCCCAGAAGTCATGAATTTATTTCAGTCCTCCTATAACCACGCAGCAAAATATGCTCATATTCCAATTTTGCAATATTACCAAGTCCTGTAGCGAGCAGGTTATCCGCGAATAATTGCGATCTAAATTTAACTATTCAGCGCATTGAAATTTTTAATAACTGAATGCGAACAGATACAGACATCAACCTCTTCTATTCTTTCACATTAATTCGTGTAATCATTAGATTCCTGCGATTGAGGCGCAGCATTTTTTTTCCGAAAAGTCATCTGAAGACATAAGGTATTTCTTACAGACATTAAAAACAACAATCAAAATGCAATCTCAATAGAATAACTTTTCGAATTGAATTTTCAAATCGATTTACGTTATTATGTCAATATATAGAGCCATTCCTTGCTTTTCCCCAGGAGTCATGAATTTATTTCAGTCCTCCTATAACCACGCAGCAAAATATGCTCATATTCCAATTTTGCAATATTACCAAGTCCTGTAGCGAGCAGGTTATCCGCGAATAATTGCGATCTAAATTTAACTATTCAGCGCATTGAAATTTTTAATAACTGAAAGCTAACAGATACAGACATCAACTTCTTCTATTCTTTACGTTAATTCGTGTAATCATTAGATTCCTGCGATTGAGGCGCAGCATTTTTTTTCCGAAAAGTCATCCGAAGACATCAGGTATTTCTTACAGACATCAAAAACAACAATCAAAATGCAATCTCAATAGAATAACTTTTCGAATTGAATTTTCAAATCGTTTTACGTTATTATGTCAATATATAGAGCCATTCTTTGCTTTTCCCCAGGAGTCATGAATTTATTTCAGTCCTCCTATAACCACGCAGCAAAATATGCTCATATTCCAATTTTGCAATATTACCAAGTCCTGTAGCGAGCAGGTTATCCGCGAATAATCGCGATCTAAATTTAACTATTCAGCGCATTGATATTTTTAATAACTGAAAGCGAACAGATACAGACAACAACCTCTTCTATTCTTTCACATCACTTCGTGTAATCATTAGATTCCTGCGATTGAGGCGCAGCATTTTTTTTCCGAAAAGTCATCCGAAGACATTAGGTATTTCTTAAAGACATCAAAAACAACAATCAAAATGCAATCTCAATAGGATAACTTTTCGAATTGAATTTTCAAATCGAGTTACGTTATTATGTTAATATATTGAGCCATTCCTTGCTTTTCCCGAGGAGTCATGAATTTATTTCAGTCCTCCTATAACCACGCAGCAAAATATGCTCATTTTCCAATTTTGCAATATTACTAAGTCCTGTAGCGAGCAGGTTATCCGCGAATAATCGCGATCTAAATTTAACTATTCAGCGCATTGAAATTTTGAATCACTGAAAGCGAACAGATACAGACATCAACCTCTTCTTAACTTTACGTTAATTCGTGTAATCATTAGATTCCTGCGATTGAGGCGCAGCATTTTTTTTCCGAAAAGTCATCCGAAGACATCAGGTATTTCTTACAGACATCAAAAACAACAATCAAAATGCAATCTCAATAGAATAACTTTTCGAATTGAATTTTCAAATCGTTTTACGTTATTATGTCAATATATAGAGCCATTCTTTGCTTTTCCCCAGGAGTCATGAATTTATTTCAGTCCTCCTATAACCACGCAGCAAAATATGCTCATATTCCAATTTTGCAATATTACCAAGTCCTGTAGCGAGCAGGTTATCCGCGAATAATTGCGATCTAAATTTAACTATTCAGCGCATTGAAATTTTTAACAACTGAAAGCTAACAGATACAGACATCAACTTCTTCTATTCTTTACGTTAATTCGTGTAATCATTAGATTCCTGCGATTGAGGCGCAGCATTTTTTTTCCGAAAAGTCATCCGAAGACATTAGGTATTTCTTAAAGACATCAAAAACAACAATCAAAATGCAATCTCAATAGGATAACTTTTCGAATTGAATTTTCAAATCGATTTACGTTATTATGTTAATATATTGAGCCATTCCTTGCTTTTCCCGAGGAGACATGAATTTATTTCAGTCCTCCTATAACCACGCAGCAAAATATGCTCATATTCCAATTTTGCAATATTACCAAGTCCTGTAGCGAGCAGGTTATCCGCGAATAATCGCGATCTAAATTTAACTATTCAGCGCATTGAAATTTTGAATCACTGAAAGCGAACAGATACAGACATCAACCTCTTCTTAACTTTACGTTAATTCGTGTAATCATTAGATTCCTGCGATTGAGGCGCAGCATTTTTTTCCGAAAAGTCATCTGAAGACATTAGGTATTTCTTACAGACATCAAAAACAACAATCAAAATGCAATCTCAATAGAATAACTTTTCGAATTGAATTTCCAAATCGATTTACGTTATTATGTCAATATATAGAGCTATTCCTTGCTTTTCCCGAGGAGTCATGAATTTATTTCAGTCCTCCTATAACCACGCAGCAAAATATGCTCATTTTCCAATTTTGCAATATTACCAAGTCCTGTAGCGAGCAGGTTATCCGCGAATAATTGCGATCTAAATTTAACTATTTAGCGCATTGAAATTTTTAATAACTGAAAGCGAACAGATACAGGCATCAACCTCTTCTATACTTTACGTTCATTCGTGTAATCATTAGATTCCTGCGATTGAGGCGCAGCATTTTTTTTCCGAAAAGTCATCCGAAGACATTAGGTATTTCTTACAGACATCAAAAACAACAATCAAAATGCAATCTCAATAGAATAACTTTTCGAATTGAATTTTCAAATCGATTTACGTTATTATGTCAATATATAGAGCTATTCCTCGCTTTTTCCCAGGAGTCATGAATTTATTATAGTCCTTCTATGACCACGCAGCAAAATATGCTCATATTTCAATTTTGCAATATTACCAAGTCCTGTAGCGAGCAGGTTATCCGCGAATAATTGCGATCTAAATTTAACTATTGAGCGCATTGAAATTTTTAATAACTGAAAGCGAACAGATACAGACATCAACCTCTTCTATTCTTTCACATTAATTCGTGTAATCATTAGATTCCTGCGATTGAGGCGCAGCATTTTTTTTCCGAAAAGTCATCTGAAGACATAAGGTATTTCTTACAGACATTAAAAACAACAATCAAAATGCAATCTCAATAGAATAACTTTTCGAATTGAATTTTCAAATCGATTTACGTTATTATGTCAATATATAGAGCCATTCCTTGCTTTTCCCCAGAAGTCATGAATTTATTTCAGTCCTCCTATAACCACGCAGCAAAATATGCTCATATTCCAATTTTGCAATATTACCAAGTCCTGTAGCGAGCAGGTTATCCGCGAATAATTGCGATCTAAATTTAACTATTCAGCGCATTGAAATTTTTAATAACTGAAAGCGAACAGATACAGACATCAACCTCTTCTATTCTTTCACATTAATTCGTGTAATCATTAGATTCCTGCGATTGAGGCGCAGCATTTTTTTTCCGAAAAGTCATCTGAAGACATAAGGTATTTCTTACAGACATTAAAAACAACAATCAAAATGCAATCTCAATAGAATAACTTTTCGAATTGAATTTTCAAATCGATTTACGTTATTATGTCAATATATAGAGCCATTTCTTGCTTTTCCCCAGGAGTCATGAATTTATTTCAGTCCTCCTATAACCACGCAGCAAAATATGCTCATATTCCAATTTTGCAATATTACCAAGTCCTGTAGCGAGCAGGTTATCCGCGAATAATTGCGATCTAAATTTAACTATTCAGCGCATTGAAATTTTTAATAACTGAAAGCTAACAGATACAGACATCAACTTCTTCTATTCTTTACGTTAATTCGTGTAATCATTAGATTCCTGCGATTGAGGCGCAGCATTTTTTTTCCGAAAAGTCATCCGAAGACATCAGGTATTTCTTACAGACATCAAAAACAACAATCAAAATGCAATCTCAATAGAATAACTTTTCGAATTGAATTTTCAAATCGTTTTACGTTATTATGTCAATATATAGAGCCATTCTTTGCTTTTCCCCAGGAGTCATGAATTTATTTCAGTCCTCCTATAACCACGCAGCAAAATATGCTCATATTCCAATTTTGCAATATTACCAAGTCCTGTAGCGAGCAGGTTATCCGCGAATAATCGCGATCTAAATTTAACTATTCAGCGCATTGATATTTTTAATAACTGAAAGCGAACAGATACAGACAACAACCTCTTCTATTCTTTCACATCACTTCGTGTAATCATTAGATTCCTGCGATTGAGGTGCAGCATTTTTTTTCCGAAAAGTCATCCGAAGACATTAGGTATTTCTTAAAGACATCAAAAACAACAATCAAAATGCAATCTCAATAGGATAACTTTTCGAATTGAATTTTCAAATCGAGTTACGTTATTATGTTAATATATTGAGCCATTCCTTGCTTTTCCCGAGGAGTCATGAATTTATTTCAGTCCTCCTATAACCACGCAGCAAAATATGCTCATTTTCCAATTTTGCAATATTACTAAGTCCTGTAGCGAGCAGGTTATCCGCGAATAATCGCGATCTAAATTTAACTATTCAGCGCATTGAAATTTTGAATCACTGAAAGCGAACAGATACAGACATCAACCTCTTCTTAACTTTACGTTAATTCGTGTAATCATTAGATTCCTGCGATTGAGGCGCAGCATTTTTTTTCCGAAAAGTCATCCGAAGACATCAGGTATTTCTTACAGACATCAAAAACAACAATCAAAATGCAATCTCAATAGAATAACTTTTCGAATTGAATTTTCAAATCGTTTTACGTTATTATGTCAATATATAGAGCCATTCTTTGCTTTTCCCCAGGAGTCATGAATTTATTTCAGTCCTCCTATAACCACGCAGCAAAATATGCTCATATTCCAATTTTGCAATATTACCAAGTCCTGTAGCGAGCAGGTTATCCGCGAATAATTGCGATCTAAATTTAACTATTCAGCGCATTGAAATTTTTAACAACTGAAAGCTAACAGATACAGACATCAACTTCTTCTATTCTTTACGTTAATTCGTGTAATCATTAGATTCCTGCGATTGAGGCGCAGCATTTTTTTTCCGAAAAGTCATCCGAAGACATTAGGTATTTCTTAAAGACATCAAAAACAACAATCAAAATGCAATCTCAATAGGATAACTTTTCGAATTGAATTTTCAAATCGATTTACGTTATTATGTTAATATATTGAGCCATTCCTTGCTTTTCCCGAGGAGACATGAATTTATTTCAGTCCTCCTATAACCACGCAGCAAAATATGCTCATATTCCAATTTTGCAATATTACCAAGTCCTGTAGCGAGCAGGTTATCCGCGAATAATCGCGATCTAAATTTAACTATTCAGCGCATTGAAATTTTGAATCACTGAAAGCGAACAGATACAGACATCAACCTCTTCTTAACTTTACGTTAATTCGTGTAATCATTAGATTCCTGCGATTGAGGCGCAGCATTTTTTTCCGAAAAGTCATCTGAAGACATTAGGTATTTCTTACAGACATCAAAAACAACAATCAAAATGCAATCTCAATAGAATAACTTTTCGAATTGAATTTCCAAATCGATTTACGTTATTATGTCAATATATAGAGCTATTCCTTGCTTTTCCCGAGGAGTCATGAATTTATTTCAGTCCTCCTATAACCACGCAGCAAAATATGCTCATTTTCCAATTTTGCAATATTACCAAGTCCTGTAGCGAGCAGGTTATCCGCGAATAATTGCGATCTAAATTTAACTATTTAGCGCATTGAAATTTTTAATAACTGAAAGCGAACAGATACAGGCATCAACCTCTTCTATACTTTACGTTCATTCGTGTAATCATTAGATTCCTGCGATTGAGGCGCAGCATTTTTTTTCCGAAAAGTCATCCGAAGACATTAGGTATTTCTTACAGACATCAAAAACAACAATCAAAATGCAATCTCAATAGAATAACTTTTCGAATTGAATTTTCAAATCGATTTACGTTATTATGTCAATATATAGAGCTATTCCTCGCTTTTTCCCAGGAGTCATGAATTTATTATAGTCCTTCTATGACCACGCAGCAAAATATGCTCATATTCCAATTTTGCAATATTACCACGTCCAGTAGCGAGCAGGTTATCCGCGAATAATTGCGATCTAAATTTAACTATTTAGCGCATTGAAATTTTTAATAACTGAAAGCGAACAGATACAGACATCAACCTCTTCTATTCTTTCACATTAATTCGTGTAATCATTAGATTCCTGCGATTGAGGCGCAGCATTTTTTTTCCGAAAAGTCATCTGAAGATATTAGGTATTTCTTACAGACATTAAAAACAACAATCAAAATGCAATCTCAATAGAATAACTTTTCGAATTGAATTTTCAAATCGATTTACGTTATTATGTCAATATATAGAGCCATTCCTTGCTTTTTCCCAGGAGTCATGAATTTATTATAGTCCTCCTATAACCACGCAGCAAAATATGCTCATATTCCAATTTTGCAATATTACCAAGTCCTGTAGCGAGCAGGTTATCCGCGAATAATGGCGATCTAAATTTAACTATTCAGCGCATTGATATTTTTAATAACTGAAAGCGAACAGATACAGACAACAACCTCTTCTATTCTTTCACATTACTTCGTGTAATCATTAGATTCCTGCGATTGAGGCGCAGCATTTTTTTTCCGAAAAGTCATCTGAAGACATTAGGTATTTCTTACAGACATTAAAAACAACAATCAAAATGCAATCTCAATAGAATAACTTTTCGAATTGAATTTTCAAATCGATTTACGTTATTATGTCAATATATAGAGCCATTCCTTGCTTTTTCCCAGGAGTCATGAATTTATTATAGTCCTCCTATAACCACGCAGCAAAATATGCTCATTTTCCAATTTTGCAATATTACCAAGTCCTGTAGCGAGCAGGTTATCCGCGAATAATTGCGATCTAAATTTAACTATTCAGCGCATTGAAATTTTTAATAACTGAAAGCGAACAGATACAGACATCAACCTCTTCTATTCTTTCACATTACTTCGTGTAATCATTAGATTCCTGCGATTGAGGCGCAGCATTTTTTTTCCGAAAAGTCATCTGAAGACATTAGGTATTTCTTACAGACATTAAAAACAACAATCAAAATGCATTCTCAATAGAATAACTTTTCGAATTGAATTTTCAAATCGATTTACGTTATTATGTCAATATATAGAGCCATTCCTTGCTTTTTCCCAGGAGTCATGAATTTATTATAGTCCTCCTATAACCACGCAGCAAAATATGCTCATTTTCCAATTTTGCAATATTACCAAGTCCTGTAGCGAGCAGGTTATCCGCGAATAATTGCGATCTAAATTTAACTATTCAGCGCATTGAAATTTTTAATAACTGAAAGCGAACAGATACAGACATCAACCTCTTCTATTCTTTCACATTACTTCGTGTAATCATTAGATTCCTGCGATTGAGGCGCAGCATTTTTTTTCCGAAAAGTCATCTGAAGACATTAGGTATTTCTTACAGACATTAAAAACAACAATCAAAATGCAATCTCAATAGAATAACTTTTCGAATTGAATTTTCAAATCGATTTACGTTATTATGTCAATATATAGAGCCATTCCTTGCTTTTTCCCAGGAGTCATGAATTTATTATAGTCCTCCTATAACCACGCAGCAAAATATGCTCATTTTCCAATTTTGCAATATTACCAAGTCCTGTAGCGAGCAGGTTATCCGCGAATAATTGCGATCTAAATTTAACTATTCAGCGCATTGAAATTTTTAATAACTGAAAGCGAACAGATACAGACATCAACCTCTTCTATTCTTTCACATTAATTCGTGTAATCATTTGATTCCTGCGATTGAGGCGCAGCATTTTTTTTCCGAAAAGTCGTCTGAAGACATTAGGTATTTCTTACAGACATTAAAAACAACAATCAAAATGCATTCTCAATAGAATAACTTTTCGACTTGAATTTTCAAATCGTTTTACGTTATTATGTCAATATATAGAGCCATTCTTTGCTTTTCCCCAGGAGTCATGAATTTATTTCAGTCCTCCTATAACCACGCAGCAAAATATGCTCATATTCCAATTTTGCAATATTACCAAGTCCTGTAGCGAGCAGGTTATCCGCGAATAATTGCGATCTAAATTTAACTATTCAGCGCATTGAAATTTTTAATAACTGAAAGCTAACAGATACAGACATCAACTTCTTCTATTCTTTACGTTAATTCGTGTAATCATTAGATTCCTGCGATTGAGGCGCAGCATTTTTTATCCGAAAAGTCAGCTGAAGACATCAGGTATTTCTTAAAGACATCAAAAACAACAATCAAAATGCAATCTCAATAGGATAACTTTTCGAATTAAATTTTCAAATCGATTTACGTTATTATGTCAATATATAGAGCCATTCCTTGCTTTTTCCCAGGAGTCATGAATTTATTATAGTTCTTCTATAACCACGCAGCAAAATATGCTCATTTTCCAATTTTGCAATATTACCAAGTCCAGTAGCGAGCAGGTTATCCGCGAATAATTGCGATCTAAATTTAACTATTTAGCGCATTGAAATTTTTAATAACTGAAAGCGAACAGATACAGACATCAACCTCTTCTATTCTTTACGTTAATTCGTGTAATCATTTGATTCCTGCGATTGAGGCGCAGCATTTTTTTTCCGAAAAGTCATCCGAAGACATCAGGTATTTCTTACAGACATCAAAAACAACAATCAAAATGCAATCTCAATAGAATAACTTTTCGAATTGAATTTCCAAATCGATTTACGTTATTATGTCAATATATAGAGCTATTCCTTGCTTTTCCCGAGGAGTCATGAATTTATTTCAGTCCTCCTATAACCACGCAGCAAAATATGCTCATTTTCCAATTTTGCAATATTACCAAGTCCTGTAGCGAGCAGGTTATCCGCGAATAATTGCGATCTAAATTTAACTATTTAGCGCATTGAAATTTTTAATAACTGAAAGCGAACAGATACAGGCATCAACCTCTTCTATTCTATCACATTACTTCGTGTAATCATCAGATTCCTGCGATTGAGGCGCAGCATTTTTTTTCCGAAAAGTCATCCGAAGACATCAGGTATTTCTTACAGACATCAAAAACAACAATCAAAATGCAATCTCAATAGAATGACTTTTCGAATTGAATTTTCAAATCGATTTACGTTATTATGTCAATATATAGAGCTATTCCTTGCTTTTCCCGAGGAGTCATGAATTTATTTCAGTCCTCCTATAACCACGCAGCAAAATATGCTCATTTTCCAATTTTGCAATATTACCAAGTCCTGTAGCGAGCAGGTTATCCGCGAATAATTGCGATCTAAATTTAACTATTTAGCGCATTGAAATTTATAATAACTGAAAGCGAACAGATACAGACATCAACTTCTTCTATTCTTTCACATTAATTCGTGTAATCATTAGATTCCTGCGATTGAGGCGCAGCATTTTTTTTCCGAAAAGTCATCCGAAGACATTAGGTATTTCTTAAAGACATCAAAAACAACAATCAAAATGCAATCTCAAAAGGATAACTTTTCGAATTGAATTTTCAAATCGATTTACGTTATTATGTCAATATATAGAGCCATTCCTTGCTTTTCCCCAGGAGTCATGAATTTATTTCAGTCCTCCTATAACAACGCAGCAAAATATGCTCATTTTCCAATTTTGCAATATTACCAAGTCCTGTAGCGAGCAGGTTATCCGCGAATAATCGCGATCTAAATTTAACTATTCAGCGCATTGAAATTTTTAATCACTGAAAGCGAACAGATACAGACATCAACCTCTTCCTAACTTTACGTTAATTCGTGTAATCATTAGATTCCTGCGATTGAGGCGCAGCATATTTTCTCCGAAAAGTCATCCGAAGACATTAGGTATTTCCTAAAGACATCAAAAACAACAATCAAAATGCAATCTCAATAGGATAACTTTTCGAATTGAATTTTCAAATCGATTTACGTTATTATGTCAATATATAGAGTCGTTCCTTGCTTTTCCCCAGGAGTCATGAATTTATTTCAGTCCTCCTATAACCACGCAGCAAAATATGCTCATTTTCCGATTTTGCAATATTACCAAGTCCTGTAGCGAGCAGGTTATCCGCGAATAATTGCGATCTAAATTTAACTATTCAGCGCATTGAAATTTTTAATAACTGAAAGCGAACAGATACAGACATCAACCTCTTCTATTCTTTCACATTAATTCGTGTAATCATTAGATTCCTGCGATTGAGGCGCAGCATATTTTCTCCGAAAAGTCATCCGAAGACATCAGGTATTTCTCACAGACATCAAAAACAACAATCAAAATGCAATCTCAATAGAATAACTTTTCGAAATGAATTTTTAAATCGATTTACGTTATAATGTCAATATATAGAGCCATTCCTTGCTTTTTCCGAGGAGTCATGAATTTATTTCAGTCCTCCTATAACCACGCAGCAGAATATGCTCATTTTCCAATTTTGCAATATTACCAAGTCCTGTAGCAAGCAGGTTATCCGCGAATAATTGCGATCTAAATTTAACTATTTAGCGCATTGAAATTTTTAATAACTGAAAGCGAACAGATACCGACATCAACCTCTTCTATTCTTTCACATTAATTCGTGTAATCATTAGATTCCTGCGATTGAGGCGCAGCATTTTTTTTCCGAAAAGTCATCCGAAGACATCAGGTATTTCTTACAGACATCAAAAACAACAATCAAAATGCCATCTCAATAGAATAACTTTTCGAATTGAATTTTCAAATCGATTTACGTTATTATGTCAATATATAGAGCCATTCCTTGCTTTTCCCCAGGAGTCATGAATTCATTTCAGTCCTTCTATAACCACGCAGCAAAATATGCTCATATTTCAATTTTGCAATATTACTAAGTCCTGTAGCGAGCAGGTTATCCGCGAATAATTGCGATCTAAATTTAACTATTTAGCGCATTGAAATTTATAATAACTGAAAGCGAACAGATACAGACATCAACCTCTTCTATTCTATCACATTACTTCGTGTAATCATCAGATTCCTGCGATTGAGGCGCAGCATTTTTTTTCCGAAAAGTCATCCGAAGACATCAGGTATTTCTTACAGACATCAAAAACAACAATCAAAATGCAATCTCAATAGAATAACTTTTCGAATTGAATTTTCAAATCGATTTACGTTATTATGTCAATATATAGAGCCATTCCTTGCTTTTCCCCAGGAGTAATGAATTTATTATATTCCTTCTATAACCACGCAGCAAAATATGCTCATATTTCAATTTTGCAATATTACCAAGTCCTGTAGCGAGCAGGTTATCCGCGAATAATTGCGATCTAAATTTAACTATTCAGCGCATTGAAATTTATAATAACTGAAAGCGAACAGATACAGACATCAACCTCTTCTATTCTTTCACATTACTTCGTGTAATCATTAGATTCCTGCGATTGAGGCGCAGCATTTTTTTTCCGAAAAGTCATCCGAAGACATCAGGTATTTCTTACAGACATCAAAAACAACAATCAAAATGCAATCTCAATAGAATAACTTTTCGAATTGAATTTTCAAATCGATTTACGTTATTATGTCAATATATAGAGCCATTCCTTGCTTTTCCCCAGGAGTCATGAATTTATTTCAGTCCTCCTATAACCACGCAGCAGAATATGCTCATTTTCCAATTTTGCAATATTACCAAGTCCTGTAGCGAGCAGGTTATTCGCGAATAATCGCGATCTAAATTTAACTATTCAGCGCATTGAAATTTTTAATCACTGAAAGCGAACAGATACCGAAATCAACCTCTTCTATTCTTTCACATTAATTCGTGTAATCATTAGATTCCTGCGATTGAGGCGCAGCATTTTTTTTCCGAAAAGTCATCTGAAGACATTAGGTATTTCTTACAGACATCAAAAACAACAATCAAAATGCAATCTCAATAGAATAACTTTTCGAATTGAATTTTCAAATCGATTTACGTTATTATGTCAATATATAGAGCCATTCCTTGCTTTTCCCCAGGAGTCATGAATTTATTTCAGTCCTCCTATAACCACGCAGCAAAATATGCTCATTTTCCAATTTTGCAATATTACCAAGTCCAGTAGCGAGCAGGTTATCCGCGAATAATTGCGATCTAAATTTAACTATTTAGCGCATTGAAATTTTTAATAACTGAAAGCGAACAGATACCGAAATCAACCTCTTCTATTCTTTCACATTAATTCGTGTAATCATTAGATTCCTGCGATTGAGGCGCAGCATTTTTTTTCCGAAAAGTCATCTGAAGACATTAGGTATTTCTTACAGACATCAAAAACAACAATCAAAATGCAATCTCAATAGAATAACTTTTCGAATTGAATTTTCAAATCGATTTACGTTATTATGTCAATATATAGAGCCATTCCTTGCTTTTCCCCAGGAGTCATGAATTTATTTCAGTCCTCCTATAACCACACAGCAAAATATGCTCATTTTCCAATTTTGCAATATTACCAAGTCCTGTAGCGAGCAGGTTATTCGTGAATAATTGCGATCTAAATTTAACTATTCAGCGCATTGAAATTTTTAATCACTGAAAGCGAACAGATACAGACATCAACCTCTTCTTAACTTTACGTTAATTCGTGTAATCATTAGATTCCTGCGATTGAGGCGCAGCATTTTTTTTCCGAAAAGTCATCCAAAGACATCAGGTATTTCTTACAGACATCAAAAACAACAATCAAAATGCAATCTCAATAGAATAACTTTTCGAATTGAATTTTCAAATCGATTTACGTTATTATGTCAATATATAGAGCCATTCCTTGCTTTTCCCCAGGAGTCATGAATTTATTTCAGTCCTCCTATAACCACACAGCAAAATATGCTCATTTTCCAATTTTGCAATATTACCAAGTCCTGTAGCGAGCAGGTTATTCGTGAATAATTGCGATCTAAATTTAACTATTCAGCGCATTGAAATTTTTAATAACTGAAAGCGAACAGATACAGACATCAACCTCTTCTATTCTTTCACATTAATTCGTGTAATCATTAGATTCCTGCGATTGAGGCGCAGCATATTTTTTCCGAAAAGTCATCTGAAGACATTAGGTATTTCTTACAGACATCAAAAACAACAATCAAAATGCAATCTCAATAGAATAACTTTTCGAATTGAATTTTCAAATCGATTTACGTTATTATGTCAATATATAGAGCCATTCCTTGCTTTTCCCCAGGAGTCATGAATTTATTTCAGTCCTCCTATAACCACGCAGCAAAATATGCTCATTTTTTAATTTTGCTATATTACCAAGTCCTGTTGCGAGCAGGTTATCCGCGAATAATTGCGATCTAAATTTAACTATTCAGCGCATTGAAATTTTTAATAACTGAAAGCGAACAGATACAGACATCAACCTCTTCTATTCTTTACGTTAATTCGTGTAATCATTAGATTCCTGCGATTGAGGCGCAGCATTTTTTTTCCGAAAAGTCATCCGAAGACATCAGGTATTTCTTACAGACATCAAAAACAACAATCAAAATGCAATCTCAATAGAATTACTTTTCGAATTGAATTTTCAAATCGAGTTACGTAATTATGTCAATATATAGAGCCATTCCTTGCTTTTCCCCAGGAGTCATGAATATATATCAGTCCTCCTATAACCACGCAGCAAAATATGCTCATTTTCCAATTTTGCAATATTACCAAGTCCTGTAGCGAGCAGGTTAGCCGCGAATAATTGCGATCTAAATTTAACTATTCAGCGCATTGAAATTTTTAATAACTGAAAGCGAACAGGTACAGACATCAACCTCTTCTATTCTTAACGTTAATTCGTGTAATCATCAGATTCCTGCGATTGAGGCGCAGCATTTTTTTTCCGAAAAGTCATCCGAAGACATCAGGTATTTCTGACAGACATCAAAAACAACAATCAAAATGCAATCTCAATAGAATAACTTTTCGAATTGAATTTTCAAATCGATTTACGTTATTATGTCAATATATAGAGCCATTCCTTGCTTTTCCCCAGGAGTCATGAATTTATTTCAGTCCTCCTATAACCACACAGCAAAATATGCTCATTTTCCAATTTTGCAATATTACCAAGTCCTGTAGCGAGCAGGTTATTCGTGAATAATTGCGATCTAAATTTAACTATTCAGCGCATTGAAATTTTTAATAACTGAAAGCGAACAGATACAGACATCAACCTCTTCTATTCTTTCACATTAATTCGTGTAATCATTAGATTCCTGCGATTGAGGCGCAGCATATTTTTTCCGAAAAGTCATCTGAAGACATTAGGTATTTCTTACAGACATCAAAAACAACAATCAAAATGCAATCTCAATAGAATAACTTTTCGAATTGAATTTTCAAATCGATTTACGTTATTATGTCAATATATAGAGCCATTCCTTGCTTTTCCCCAGGAGTCATGAATTTATTTCAGTCCTCCTATAACCACGCAGCAAAATATGCTCATTTTTTAATTTTGCTATATTACCAAGTCCTGTTGCGAGCAGGTTATCCGCGAATAATTGCGATCTAAATTTAACTATTCAGCGCATTGAAATTTTTAATAACTGAAAGCGAACAGATACAGACATCAACCTCTTCTATTCTTTACGTTAATTCGTGTAATCATTAGATTCCTGCGATTGAGGCGCAGCATTTTTTTTCCGAAAAGTCATCCGAAGACATCAGGTATTTCTTACAGACATCAAAAACAACAATCAAAATGCAATCTCAATAGAATTACTTTTCGAATTGAATTTTCAAATCGAGTTACGTAATTATGTCAATATATAGAGCCATTCCTTGCTTTTCCCCAGGAGTCATGAATATATATCAGTCCTCCTATAACCACGCAGCAAAATATGCTCATTTTCCAATTTTGCAATATTACCAAGTCCTGTAGCGAGCAGGTTAGCCGCGAATAATTGCGATCTAAATTTAACTATTCAGCGCATTGAAATTTTTAATAACTGAAAGCGAACAGGTACAGACATCAACCTCTTCTATTCTTAACGTTAATTCGTGTAATCATCAGATTCCTGCGATTGAGGCGCAGCATTTTTTTTCCGAAAAGTCATCCGAAGACATCAGGTATTTCTGACAGACATCAAAAACAACAATCAAAATGCAATCTCAATAGAATAACTTTTCGAATTGAATTTTCAAATCGATTTACGTTATTATGTCAATATATAGAGCCATTCCTTGCTTTTCCCCAGGAGTCATGAATTTATTTCAGTCCTCCTATAACCAAGCAGCAAAATATGCTCATTTTTTAATTTTGCTATATTACCAAGTCCTGTTGCGAGCAGGTTATCCGCGAATAATTGCGATCTAAATTGAACTATTCAGCGCATTGAAATTTTTAATAACTGAAAGCGAACAGATACAGACATCAACCTCTTCTATTCTTTCACATTAATTCGTGTAATCATTAGATTCCTGCGATTGAAGCGCAGCATTTTTTTCCGAAAAGTCATCTGAAGACATCAGGTATTTCTTACAGGCATCAAAAACAACAATTAAAATGCAATCTCAATAGAATAACTTTTCGAATTGCATTTTCAAATCGATTTACGTTATTATGTCAACGTATAGAGCCATTCCTTGCTTTTCCCCAGGAGTCATGAATTTATTTCAGTCCTCCTATAACCACGCAGCAAAATATGCTCATTTTTCAATTTTGCAATATTACCAAGTCCTGTAGCGAGCAGGTTATCCGCGAATAATTGCGATCTGAATTTTACTATCCATGGCATTGAAATTTTTAATAACTGAAAGCGAACAGATACAGACATCAACCTCTTCTATTCTTCCACATTAATTCGTGTAATCATTAGATTCCTGCGATTGAGGCGCAGCATTTTTTTTCCGAAAAGTCATCTGAATACATCAGGTATTTCTTACAGACATCAAAAACAACAATCAAAATGCAATCTCAATAGAATAACTTTTCGAATTGAATTTTCAAATCGATTTACGTTATTATGTCAAAATATAGAGCCATTCCTTGCTTTTTCCCAGGATTCATGAATTTATTATAGTCCTTCTATGACCACGCAGCAATATATGCTCATTTTCCAATTTTGCAATATTACCAAGTCCTGTAGCGAGCAGGTTATCCGCGAATAATTGCGATCTAAATTTAACTATTATGCGTATTGAAATTTTTAATAACTGAAAGCGAACAGATACAGACATCAACCTCTTCTATTCTTTCACATTAATTCGTGTAATCATTAGATTCCTGCGATTGAGGCGCAGCATATTTTTTCCGAAAGGTCATCTGAAGACATCAGGTATTTCTTACAGACATCAAAAACAACAATCAAAATGCAATCTCAATTGAATAACTTTTCACATTGAATTTTCAAATCGATTTACGTTATTATGTCAATATATAGAGCCATTCCTTGCTTTTTCCCAGGAGTCATGAATTTATTATAGTCCTTCTATAACCACGCAGCAAAATATGCTCATTTTCCAATTTTGCAATATTACCAAGTCCTGTTGCGAGCAGGTTATCCGCGAATAATTGCGATCTAAATGTAACTATTCAGCGCATTGAAATTTTTAATAACTGAAAGCGAACAGATACAGACATCAATCTCTTCTATTCTTCACGTTAATTCGTGTAATCATTAGATTCCTGCGATTGAGGCGCAGCATTTTTTTTCCGAAAAGTCATCCGAAGACATCAGGTATTTCTTACAGACATCAAAAACAACAATCAAAATGGAATCTCAATAGAATAACTTTTCGAATTGAATTTTCAAATCGATTTACGTTATTATGTCAATATATAGAGCCATTCCTTGCTTTTCACCAGGAATCATGAATATATTTAAGTCCTCCTATAACCACGCAGCAAAATATGCTCATTTTCCAATTTTGCAATATTACCAAGTCCTGTAGCGAGCAGGTTAGCCGCGAATAATTGCGATCTAAATTTAACTATTCAGCGCATTGAAATTTTTAATAACTGAAAGCGAACAGATACAGACATCGACCTCTTCTATTCTTTACGTTAATTCGTGTAATCATTAGATTCCTGCGATTGAGGCGCAGCATATTTTTTCCGAAAAGTCATCTGAAGACATCAGGTATTTCTTACAGACATCAAAAACAACAATCAAAATGCAATCTCTATAGAATAACTTTTCGAATTGAATTTTCAAATCGAGTTACGTTTTAATGTCAATATATAGAGCCATTCCTTGCTTTTCCCCAGGAGTCATGAATATATTTAAGTCCTCCTATAACCACGCAGCAAAATATGCTCATTTTCCAATTTTGCAATATTACCAAGTCCTGTAGCGAGCAGGTTAGCCGCGAATAATTGCGATCTAAATTTAACTATTCGGCGCATTGAAATTTTTAATAACTGAAAGCGAACAGATACAGACATCGACCTCTTCTATTCTTTACGTTAATTCGTGTAATCATTAGATTCCTGCGATTGAGGCGCAGCATATTTTTTCCGAAAAGTCATCTGAAGACATCAGGTATTTCTTACAGACATCAAAAACAACAATCAAAATGCAATCTCTATAGAATAACTTTTCGAATTGAATTTTCAAATCGAGTTACGTTATTATGTCAATATATAGAGCCATTCCTTGCTTTTCCCCAGGAGTCATGAATATATTTCAGTCCTCCTATAACCACGCAGCAAAATATGCTCATTTTCCAATTTTGCAATATTACCAAGTCCTGTAGCGAGCAGGTTAGCCGCGAATAATTGCGATCTAAATTTAACTATTCAGCGCATTGAAATTTTTAATAACTGAAAGCGAACAGGTACAGACATCATCCTCTTCTATTCTTAACGTTAATTCGTGTAATCATTAGAATCCTGCGATTGAGGCGCAGCATTTTTTTTCCGAAAAGTCATCCGAAGACATCAGGTATTTCTTACAGACATCAAAAACAACAATCAAAATGCAATCTCAATAGAATAACTTTTCGAATTGAATTTTCAAATCGATTTACGTTATTATGTCAATATATAGAGCCATTCCTTGCTTTTCCCCAGGAGTCATGAATTTATTTCAGTCCTCCTATAACCACGCAGCAAAATATGCTCATTTTTTAATTTTGCTATATTACCAAGTCCTGTTGCGAGCAGGTTATCCGCGAATAATTGCGATCTAAATTTAACTATCCAGCGCATTGAAATTTTTAATAACTGAAAGCGAACAGATACAGACATCAACCTCTTCTATTCTTTCACATTAATTCGTGTAATCATTAGATTCCTGCGATTGAGGCGCAGCATATTTTTTCCGAAAAGTCATCTGAAGACATCAGGTATTTCTTACAGACATCAAAAACAACAATCAAAATGCAATCTCTATAGAATAACTTTTCGAATTGAATTTTCAAATCGAGTTACGTTTTAATGTCAATATATAGAGCCATTCCTTGCTTTTCCCCAGGAGTCATGAATATATTTAAGTCCTCCTATAACCACGCAGCAAAATATGCTCATTTTCCAATTTTGCAATATTACCAAGTCCTGTAGCGAGCAGGTTAGCCGCGAATAATTGCGATCTCAATTTAACTATTCAGCGCATTGAAATTTTTAATAACTGAAAGCGAACAGATACAGACATCGACCTCTTCTATTCTTTACGTTAATTCGTGTAATCATTAGATTCCTGCGATTGAGGCGCAGCATATTTTTTCCGAAAAGTCATCTGAAGACATCAGGTATTTCTTACAGACATCAAAAACAACAATCAAAATGCAATCTCTATAGAATAACTTTTCGAATTGAATTTTCAAATCGAGTTACGTTATTATGTCAATATATAGAGCCATTCCTTGCTTTTCCCCAGGAGTCATGAATATATTTCAGTCCTCCTATAACCACGCAGCAAAATATGCTCATTTTCCAATTTTGCAATATTACCAAGTCCTGTAGCGAGCAGGTTAGCCGCGAATAATTGCGATCTAAATTTAACTATTCAGCGCATTGAAATTTTTAATAACTGAAAGCGAACAGGTACAGACATCAACCTCTTCTATTCTTAACGTTAATTCGTATAATCATTAGATTCCTGCGATTGAGGCGCAGCATTTTTTTTCCGAAAAGTCATCCGAAGACATCAGGTATTTCTTACAGACATCAAAAACAACAATCAAAATGCAATCTCAATAGAATAACTTTTCGAATTGAATTTTCAAATCGATTTACGTTATTATGTCAATATATAGAGCCATTCCTTGCTTTTCCCCAGGAGTCATGAATTTATTTCAGTCCTCCTATAACCACGCAGCAAAATATGCTCATTTTTTAATTTTGCTATATTACCAAGTCCTGTTGCGAGCAGGTTATCCGCGAATAATTGCGATCTAAATTTAACTATCCAGCGCATTGAAATTTTTAATAACTGAAAGCGAACAGATACAGACATCAACCTCTTCTATTCTTTCACATTAATTCGTGTAATCATTAGATTCCTGCGATTGAGGCGCAGCATATTTTTTCCGAAAAGTCATCTGAAGACATTAGGTATTTCTTACAGACATCAAAAACAACAATCAAAATGCAATCTCCATAGAATAACTTTTCGAATTGAATTTTCAAATCGATTTACGTTATTATGTCAATATATAGAGCCATTCCTTGCTTTTCCCCAGGAGTCATGAATTTATTTCAGTCCTCCTATAACCACGCAGCAAAATATGCTCATTTTTCAATTTTGCAATATTACCAAGTCCTGTAGCGAGCAGGTTTGCCGCAAATAATTGCGATCTAAATTGAACTATTCAGCGCATTGAAATTTTTAATAACTGAAAGCGAACAGATACAGACATCAACCTCTTCTATTCTTTCACATTAATTCGTGTAATCATTAGATTCCTGCGATTGAAGCGCAGCATTTTTTTCCGAAAAGTCATCTGAAGACATCAGGTATTTCTTACAGGCATCAAAAACAACAATTAAAATGCAATCTCAATAGAATAACTTTTCGAATTGCATTTTCAAATCGATTTACGTTATTATGTCAACATATAGAGCCATTCCTTGCTTTTCCCCAGGAGTCATGAATTTATTTCAGTCCTCCTATAACCACGCAGCAAAATATGCTCATTTTTCAATTTTGCAATATTACCAAGTCCTGTAGCGAGCAGGTTATCCGCGAATAATTGCGATCTGAATTTTACTATCCATGGCATTGAAATTTTTAATAACTGAAAGCGAACAGATACAGACATCAACCTCTTCTATTCTTCCACATTAATTCGTGAAATCATTAGATTCCTGCGATTGAGGCGCAGCATTTTTTTTCCGAAAAGTCATCTGAATACATCAGGTATTTCTTACAGACATCAAAAACAACAATCAAAATGCAATCTCAATAGAATAACTTTTCGAATTGAATTTTCAAATCGATTTACGTTATTATGTCAATATATAGAGCCATTTCTTGCTTTTTCTCAGGATTCATGAATTTATTATAGTCCTTCTATGACCACGCAGCAATATATGCTCATTTTCCAATTTTGCAATATTACCGAGTCCTGTAGCGAGCAGGTTATCCGCGAATAATTGCGATCTAAATTTAACTATTATGCGTATTGAAATTTTTAATAACTGAAAGCGAACAGATACAGACATCAACCTCTTCTATTCTTTACGTTAATTCGTGTTATCATTAGATTCCTGCGATTAAGGCGCAGCATATTTTTTCCGAAAGGTCATCTGAAGACATCAGGTATTTCTTACAGACATCAAAAACAACAATCAAAATGCAATCTCAATAGAATAACTTTTCGAATTGAATTTTTAAATCGATTTACGTTATTATGTCAATATATAGAGCCATTCCTTGCTTTTTCCCAGGAGTCATGAATTTATTATAGTCCTCCTAAAACCACGCAGCAAAATATGCTCATTTTCCAATTTTGCAATATTACCAAGTCCTGTAGCGAGCAGGTTATCCGCGAATAATTGCGATCTAAATTTAACTATTCAGCGCATTGAAATTTTTAATAACTGAAAGCGAACAGATACAGACATCAACCTCTTCTATTCTTTACGTTAATTCGTGTAATCATTAGATTCCTGCGATGAAGGCGCAGCATATTTTTTCCGAAAGGTCATCTGAAGACATCAAGTATTTCTTACAGACATCAAAAACAACAATCAAAATGCAATCTCAATAGAATAACTTTTCGAATTGAATTTTCAAATCGATTTACGTTATTATGTCAATATATAGAGCCATTCCTTGCTTTTCCCCAGGAGTCATGAATTTATTTCAGTCCTCCTATAACCACGCAGCAAAATATGCTCATTTTTCAATTTTGCAATATTACCAAGTCCTGTTGCGAGCAGGTTATCCGCGAATAATTGCGATCTAAATGTAACTATTCAGCGCATTGAAATTTTTAATAACTGAAAGCGAACAGATACAGACATCAACCTCTTCTATTCTTCCACATTAATTCGTGTAATCATTAGATTCCTGCGATTGAGGCGCAGCATTTTTTTTCCGAAAAGTCATCTGAAGACATTAGGTATTTCTTACAGACATCAAAAACAACAATCAAAATGCAATCTCAATAGAATAACTTTTCGAATTGAATTTTCAAATCGATTTACGTTATTATGTCAATATATAGAGCCATTCCTTGCTTTTACCCAGGAGTCATGAATTTATTTCAGTCCTCTTATAACCACGCAGCAAAATATGCTCATTTTCCAATTTTGCAATATTACCAAGTCCTGTAGCGAGCAGGTTATCCGCGAATAATTGCGATCTAAATTTAACTATTCATGGCATTGAAATTTTCAATAACTGAAAGCGAACAGATACAGACATCAACCTCTTCTATTCTTCCACATTAATTCGTGTAATCATTAGATTCCTGCGATTGAGGCGCAGCATTTTTTTTCCGAAAAGTCATCTGAAGACATCAGGTATTTCTTACAGACATCAAAAACAACAATCAAAATGCAATCTCAATAGAATAACTTTTCGAATTGAATTTTCAAATCGATTTACGTTATTATGTCAATATATAGAGCCATTCCTTGCTTTTTCTCAGGATTCATGAATTTATTATAGTCCTTCTATGACCACGCAGCAATATATGCTCATTTTCCAATTTTGCAATATTACCAAGTCCTGTAGCGAGCAGGTTATCCGCGAATAATTGCGATCTAAATGTAACTATTCAGCGCATTGAAATTTTTAATAACTGAAAGCGAACAGATACAGACATCAACCTCTTCTATTCTTTACGTTAATTCGTGTACTTATTAGATTCCTGCGATTGAGGCGCAGCATTTTTTTTCCGAAAAGTCATCTGAAGACATCAGGTATTTCTTACAGACATCAAAAACAACAATCAAAATGCAATCTCAATAGAATAACTTTTCGAATTGAATTTTCAAATCGATTTACGTTATTATGTCAATATATAGAGCCATTCCTTGCTTTTTCTCAGGATTCATGAATTTATTATAGTCCTTCTATGACCACGCAGCAATATATGCTCATTTTCCAATTTTGCAATATTACCAAGTCCTGTAGCGAGCAGGTTATCCGCGAATAATTGCGATCTAAATTTAACTATTATGCGCATTGAAATTTTTAATAACTGAAAGCGAACAGATACAGACATCAACCTCTTCTATTCTTTACGTTAATTCGTGTACTTATTAGATTCCTGCGATTGAGGCGCAGCATTTTTTTTCCGAAAAGTCATCCGAAGACATCAGGTATTTCTTACAGACATCAAAAACAACAATCAAAATGCAATCTCAATAGAAAAACTTTTCGAATTGAATTTTCAAATCGATTTACGTTATTATGTCAATATATAGAGCCATTCCTTGCTTTTCCCCAGGAGTCATGAATTTATTTCAGTCCTCCTATAACCACGCAGCAAAATTTGCTCATTTTTTAATTTTGCTATATTACCAAGTCCTGTTGCGAGCAGGTTATCCGCGAATAATTGCGATCTAAATTTAACTATTCAGCGCATTGAAATTTTTAATAACTGAAAGCGAACAGATACAGACATCAACCTCTTCTATTCTTCCACATTAATTCGTGTAATCATTAGATTCCTGCGATTGAGGCGCAGCATTTTTTTTCCGAAAAGTCATCTGAAGACATTAGGTATTTCTTACAGACATCAAAAACAACAATCAAAATGCAATCTCAATAGAATAACTTTTCGAATTGAATTTTCAAATCGATTTACGTTATTATGTCAATATATAGAGCCATTCCTTGCTTTTCCCCAGGAGTCATGAATTTATTTCAGTCCTCCTATAACCACGCAGCAAAATATGCTCATTTTTCAATTTTGCAATATTACCAAGTCCTGTAGCGAGCAGGTTAGCCGCGAATAATTGCGATCTAAATTTAACTATTCAGCGCATTGAAATTTTTAATAACTGAAAGCGAACAGATACAGACATCAACCTCTTCTATTCTTTACGTTAATTCGTGTAATCATTAGATTCCTGCGATTGAGGCGCAGCATTTTTTTTCCGAAAAGTCATCCGAAGACATCAGGTATTTCTTACAGACATCAAAAACAACAATCAAAATGGAATCTCAATAGAATAACTTTTCGAATTGAATTTTCAAATCGATTTACGTTATTATGTCAATATATAGAGCCATTCCTTGCTTTTCCCCAGGAGTCATGAATTTATTTCAGTCTTCCTATAACCACGCAGCAAAATATGCTCATTTTTCAATTTTGCAATATTATCAAGTCCTGTAGCGAGCAGGTTAGCCGCGAATAATTGCAATCTAAATTTAACTATTCAGCGCATTGAAATTTTTAATAACTGAAAGCGAACAGATACAGACATCAACCTCTTCTATTCTTTACGTTAATTCGTGTAATCATTAGATTCCTGCGATTGAGGCGCAGCATTTTTTTTCCGAAAAGTCATCCGAAGACATCAGGTATTTCTTACAGACATCAAAAACAACAATCAAAATGCAATCTCAATAGAATAACTTTTCGAATTGAATTTTCAAATCGATTTACGTTATTATGTCAATATATAGAGCCATTCCTTGCTTTTCCCCAGGAGTCATGAATTTATTTCAGTCCTCCTATAACCACGCAGCAAAATATGCTCATTTTTCAATTTTGCAATATTATCAAGTCCTGTAGCGAGCAGGTTAGCCGCGAATAATTGCGATCTAAATTTAACTATTCAGCGCATTGAAATTTTTAATAACTGAAAGCGAACAGATACAGACATCAACCTCTTCTATTCTTTACGTTAATTCGTGTAATCATTAGATTCCTGCGATTGAGGCGCAGCATTTTTTTTCCGAAAAGTCATCCGAAGACATCAGGTATTTCTTACAGACATCAAAAACAACAATCAAAATGGAATCTCAATAGAATAACTTTTCGAATTGAATTTTCAAATCGAGTTACGTTATTATGTCAATATATAGAGCCATTCCTTGCTTTTCCCCAGGAGTCATGAATTTATTTCAGTCCTCCTATAACCATTCAGCAAAATATGCTCTTTTTTTAATTTTGCAATATTACCAAGTCCTGTTGCGAGCAGGTTATCCGCGAATAATTGCGATCTAAATTTAACTATTCAGCGCATTAAAATTTTTAATAACTGAAAGCGAACAGATACAGACATCGACGTCTTCTATTCTTTCACATTATTTCGTGTAATCATTAGATTCCTGCGATTGAGGCGCAGCATATTTTTTCCGAAAAGTCATCTGAAGACATCAGGTATTTCTTACAGACATCAAAAACAACAATCAAAATGCAATCTCTATAGAATAACTTTTCGAATTGAATTTTCAAATCGAGTTACGTTATTATGTCAATATATAGAGCCATTCCTTGCTTTTCCCCAGGAGTCATGAATTTATTTCAGTCCTCCTATAACCACGCAGCAAAATATGCTCATTTTTCAATTTTGCAATATTACCAAGTCCTGTTGCGAGCAGGTTATCCGCGAATAATTGCGATCTAAATGTAACTATTCAGCGCATAGAAATTTTTAATAACTGAAAGCGAACAGATACAGACATCAACCTCTTCTATTCTTTACGTTAATTCGTGTAATCATTAGATTCCTGCGATTGAGGCGCAGCATATTTTTCCCGAAAGGTCATCTGAAGACATCAGGTATTTCTTACAGACATCAAAAACAACAATCAAAATGCAATCTCAATAGAATAACTTTTCGAATTGAATTTTCAAATCGATTTACGTTATTATGTCAATATATAGAGCCATTCCTTCCTTTTCCCCAGGAGTCATGAATTTATTCCAGTCCTCCTATAACCACGCAGCAAAATATGCTCATTTTTTAATTTTGCTAGATTACTAAGTCCTGTTGCGAGCAGGTTATCCGCGAATAATTGCGATCTAAATTTAACTATTCAGCGCATTGAAATTTTGAATAACTAAAAGCGAACAGATACAGACATCAACCTCTTCTATTCTTTCACATTAATTCGTGTAATCATTAGATTCCTGCGATTGAAGCGCAGCATTTTTTTTCTGAAAAGTCATCTGAAGACATCAGGTATTTCTTACAGACATCAAAAACAACAATCAAAATGCAATCTCAATTGAATAACATTTCACATTGAATTTTCAAATCGATTTACGTTATTATGTCAATAAATAGAGCCATTCCTTGCTTTTCCCCAGGAGTCATGAATATATTTCAGTCCTCCTATAACCACGCAGCAAAATATGCTCATTTTCCAATTTTGCAATATTACCAAGTCCTGTAGCGAGCAGGTTAGCCGCGAATAATTGCGATCTAAATTTAACTATTCAGCGCATTGAAATTTTTAATAACTGAAAGCGAACAGGTACAGACATCAACCTCTTCTATTCTTAACGTTAATTCGTGTAATCATCAGATTCCTGCGATTGAGGCGCAGCATTTTTTTTCCGAAAAGTCATCCGAAGACATCAGGTATTTCTTACAGACATCAAAAACAACAATCAAAATGCAATCTCTATAGAATAACTTTTCGAATTGAATTTTCAAATCGAGTTACGTAATTATGTCAATATATAGAGCCATTCCTTGCTTTTCCCCAGGAGTCATGAATTTATTTCAGTCCTCCTATAACCACGCAGCAAAATATGCTCATTTTCCAATTTTGCAATATTACCAAGTCCTGTAGCGAGCAGGTTATCCGCGAATAATTGCGATCTGAATTTTACTATCCATGGCATTGAAATTTTTAATAACTGAAAGCGAACAGATACAGACATCAACCTCTTCTATTCTTCCACATTAATTCGTGTAATCATTAGATTCCTGCGATTGAGGCGCAGCATTTTTTTTCCGAAAAGTCATCTGAAGACATCAGGTATTTCTTACAGGCATCAAAAACAACAATCAAAATGCAATCTCAATAGAATAACATTTCGAATTGCATTTTCAAATCGATTTACGTTATTATGTCAACATATAGAGACATTCCTTGCTTTTCCCGAGGAGTCATAAATTTATTTCAGTCCTCCTATAACCACGCAGCAAAATATGCTCATTTTCCAATTTTGCAATATTACCAAGTCCTGTAGCGAGCAGGTTAGCCGCGAATAATTGCGATCTAAATTTAACTATTCAGCGCATTGAAATTTTTAATAACTGAAAGCGAACAGGTACAGACATCAACCTCTTCTATTCTTAACGTTAATTCGTGTAATCATCAGATTCCTGCGATTGAGGCGCAGCATTTTTTTTCCGAAAAGTCATCCGAAGACATCAGGTATTTCTTACAGACATCAAAAACAACAATCAAAATGCAATCTCTATAGAATAACTTTTCGAATTGAATTTTCAAATCGAGTTACGTAATTATGTCAATATATAGAGCCATTCCTTGCTTTTCCCCAGGAGTCATGAATATATTTCAGTCCTCCTATAACCACGCAGCAAAATATGCTCATTTTCCAATTTTGCAATATTACCAAGTCCTGTAGCGAGCAGGTTAGCCGCGAATAATTGCGATCTAAATTTAACTATTCAGCGAATTGAAATTTTTAATAACTGAAAGCGAACAGGTACAGACATCAACCTCTTCTATTCTTAACGTTAATTCGTGTAATCATCAGATTCCTGCGATTGAGGCGCAGCATTTTTTTTCCGAAAAGTCATCCGAAGACATCAGGTATTTCTTACAGACATCAAAAACAACAATCAAAATGCAATCTCAATAGAATAACTTTTCGAATTGCATTTTCAAATCGATTTACGTTATTATGTCAACATATAGAGCCATTCCTTGCTTTTCCCCAGGAGTCATGAATATATTTCAGTCCTCCTATAACCACGCAGCAAAATATGCTCATTTTCCAATTTTGCAATATTACCAAGTCCTGTAGCGAGCAGGTTAGCCGCGAATAATTGCGATCCAAATTTAACTATTCAGCGCATTGAAATTTTTAATAACTGAAAGCGAACAGATACAGACATCGACCTCTTCTATTCTTTACGTTAATTCGTGTAATCATTAGATTCCTGCGATTGAGGCGCAGCATATTTTTTCCGAAAAGTCATCTGAAGACATCAGGTATTTCTTACAGACATCAAAAACAACAATCAAAATGCAATCTCAATAGAATAACTTTTCGAATTGAATTTTCAAATCGATTTACGTTATTATGTCAATATATAGAGCCATTCCTTGCTTTTCCCCAGGAGTCATGAATATATTTCAGTCCTCCTATAACCACGCAGCAAAATATGCTCATTTTCCAATTTTGCAATATTACCAAGTCCTGTACCGAGCAGGTTAGCCGCGAATAATTGCGATCTAAATTTAACTATTCAGCGCATTGAAATTTTTAATAACTGAAAGCGAACAGGTACAGACATCAACCTCTTCTATTCTTAACGTTAATTCGTGTAATCATCAGATTCCTGCGATTGAGGCGCAGCATTTTTTTTCCGAAAAGTCATCCGAAGACATCAGGTATTTCTAACAGACATCAAAAACAACAATCAAAATGCAATCTCAATAGAATAACTTTTCGAATTGAATTTTCAAATCGATTTACGTTATTATGTCAATATATAGAGCCATTCCTTGCTTTTCCCCAGGAGTCATGAATTTATTTCAGTCCTCCTATAACCAAGCAGCAAAATATGCTCATTTTTTAATTTTGCTATATTACCAAGTCCTGTAGCGAGCAGGTTATCCGCGAATAATTGCGATTTAAATTTAACTATTCAGCGCATTGAAATTTTTAATAACTGAAAGCGATCTGATACAGATATCAATCTTTTCTATTCTTTACGTGAATTCGTGTAATCATTAGTTTCCTGCGATTGCGGCGCAGCATTTTTTTTCCGAAAAGTCATCTGAAGACATCAGGTATTTCTTACAGACATCAAAAACAACAATCAAAATGCAATCTCAATAGAATAACTTTTCGAATTGAATTTTCAAATCGATTTACGTTATTATGTCAATATATAGAGCCATTCCTTGCTTTTCCCCAGGAGTCATGAATTTATTTCAGTCCTCCTATAACCACGCAGCAAAAAATGCTCATTTTCCAATTTTGCAATATTACCAAGTCCTGTTGCGAGCAGGTTATCCGCGAATAATTGCGATCTAAATTTAACTATTTAGCGCATTGAAATTTTTAATAACTGAAAGCGAACAGATACAGACATCAGACTCTTCTATTCTTTCACATTACTTCGTGTAATCATTAGATTCCTGCGATTGAGGCGCAGCATTTTTTTTCCAAAAAGTCATCCGAAGACACCAGGTATTTCTTACAGACATCAAAAACAACAATCAAAATGCAATCTTAATAGAATAACTTTTCGAATTGAATTTTCAAATCGATTTACGTTGTTATGTCAATACATAGAGCCATTCCTTGCTTTTTCCCAGGAGTCATGAATTTATTATAGTCCTCCTATAACCACGCAGCAAAATATGCTCATTTCCCAATTTTGCAATATTACCAAGTCCTGTAGCGAGCAGGTTAGCCGCGAATCATTGCGATCTAAATTTAACTATTCAGCGCATTGAAATTTTTAATAACTGAAAGCGAACAGATACAGACATCAACCTCTTCTATTCTTTACGTTAATTCGTGTAATCATTAGATTCCTGCGATTGAGGCGCAGCATATTTTTTCCGAAAAGTCATCTGAAGACATCAGGTATTTCTTACAGACATCAAAAACAACAATCAAAATGCAATCTCAATAGAATAACTTTTCACATTGAATTTTCAAATCGATTTACGTTATTATCTCAATATATAGAGCCATTCCTTGCTTTTCCCCAGGAGTCATGAATTTATTTCAGTCCTCCTAAAACCACGCAGCAAAATATGCTCATTTTTCAATTTTGCAATATTACCAAGTCCTGTTGCGAGCAGGTTATCCGCGAATAATTGCGATCTAAATTTAACTATTCAGCGCATTGAAATTTTTAATCACTGAAAGCGAACAGATACAGACATCAGACTCTTCTATTCTTTCACATTACTTCGTGTAATCATTAGATTCCTGCGATTGAGGCGCAGCATTTTTTTTCCGAAAAGTCATCCGAAGACATCAGGTATTTCTTACAGACATTAAAAACAACAATCAAAATGCAATCTCAATAGAATAACTTTTCGAATTGAATTTTCAAATCGATTTACGTTATTATGTCAATATATAGAGCCATTCCTTGCTTTTCCCCAGGAGTCATGAATTTATTTCAGTCCTCCTATAACCACGCAGCAAAATATGCTCATTTTTTAATTTTGCTATATTACCAAGTCCTGTTGCGAGCAGGTTATCCGCGAATAATTGCGATCTAAATTTAACTATTCAGCGCATTGAAATTTTTAATAACTGAAAGCGAACAGATACAGACATCAACCTCTTCTATTCTTTCACATTAATTCGTGTAATAATTAGATTCCTGCGATTGAAGCGCAGCATTTTTTTTCCGAAAAGTCATCCGAAGACATCAGGTATTTCTTACAGACATCAAAAACAACAATCAAAATGCAATCTCAATAGAATAACTTTTCGAATTGAATTTTCAAATCGATTTACGTTATTATGTCAATATATAGAGCCATTCCTTGCTTTTCCCCAGGAGTCATGAATATATTTCAGTCCTCCTATAACCACGCAGCAAAATATGCTCATTTTCCAATTTTGCAATATTACCAAGTCCTGTAGCGAGCAGGTTAGCCGCGAATAATTGCGATCTAAATTTAACTATTCAGCGCATTGAAATTTTTAATAACTGAAAGCGAACAGGTACAGACATCAACCTCTTCTATTCTTAACGTTAATTCGTGTAATCATTAGATTCCTGCGATTGAGGCGCAGCATTTTTTTTCCGAAAAGTCATCCGAAGACATCAGGTATTTCTTACAGACAGCAAAAACAACAGTCAAAATGCAATCTCAATATAATAACTTTTCGAATTGAATTTTCAAATCGATTTACGTTATTATGTCAATATATAGAGCCATTCCTTGCTCTTTACCAGGATTCATGAATTTATTATAGTCCTTCTATAACCACGCAGCAAAATATGCTCATTTTCTAATTTTGTAATATTACCAAGTCCTGTAGCGAGCAGGTTATCCGCGAATAATTGCGATCTAAATTTAACTACTATGCGCATTGAATTTTTAATAACTGAAAGCGAACAGATACAGACATCAACCTCTCCTATTCTTTCACATTAATTCGTGTAATCATTAGATTCCTGCGATTGAGGCGCAGCATTTTTTTTCCGAAAAGTCATCTGAAGACATCAGGTATTTCTTACAGACATCAAAAACAACAGTCAAAATGCAATCTCAATAAAATAACTTTTCGAATTGAATTTTCAAATCGATTTACGTTATTATGTCAATATATAGAGCTATTCCTTGCTCTTTACCAGGATTCATGAATTTATTATAGTCCTTCTATGACCACGCAGCAAAATATGCTCATTTTCCAATTTTGCAATATTACCAAGTCCTGTAGCGAGCAGGTTATCCGCGAATAATTGCGATCTAAATTTAACTATTATGCGCATTGAAATTTTTAATAACTGAAAGCGAACAGATACAGACATCAACCTCTTCTATTCTTTACGTTAATTCGTGTAATCATTAGATTCCTGCGATTGAGGCGCAGCATATTTTTTCCGAAAAGTCATCCGAAGACATCAGGTATTTCTTACAGACATCAAAAACAACAATCAAAATGCAATCTCAATAGAATAACTTTTCGAATTTAATTTTCAAATCGATTTACGTTATTATGTCAATATATGGAGCCATTCCTTGCTCTTTACCAGGATTCATGAATTTATTATAGTCCTTCTATGACCACGCAGCAAAATATGCTCATTTTCCAATTTTGCAATATTACCAAGTCCTGTAGCGAGCAGGTTATCCGCGAATAATTGCGATCTAAATTAAACTATTATGCGCATTGAAATTTTTAATAACTGAAAGCGAACAGATACAGACATCAACCTCTTCTATTCTTTACGTTAATTCGTGTAATCATTAGATTCCTGCGATTGAGGCGCAGCATTTTTTTTCCGAAAAGTCATCTGAAGACATCAGGTATTTCTTACAGACATCAAAAACAACAGTCAAAATGCAATCTCAATAGAATAACTTTTCGAATTGAATTTTCAAATCAATTTACGTTATTATGTCAACATATAGAGCCATTCCTCGCTTTTTGCCAGGAGTCATGAATTTATTATAGTCCTTCTATGACCACGCAGCAAAATATGCTCATTTTCTAATTTTGCAATATTACCAAGTCCTGTAGCGAGCAGGTTATCCGCGAATAATTGCGATCTAAATTTAACTATTATGCGCATTGAAATTTTTAATAACTGAAAGCGAACAGATACAGACATCAACCTCTTCTATTCTTTCACATTAATTCGTGTAATCATTAGATTCCTGCGATTGAGGCGCAGCATTTTTTTTTCGAAAAGTCATCTAAAGACATCAGGTATTTCTTACAGACATCAAAAACAACAGTCAAAATGCAATCTCAATAGAATAACTTTTCGAATTGAATTTTCAAATCGATTTACGTTATTATGTCAATATATAGAGCCATTCCTTGCTCTTTACCAGGATTCATGAATTTATTATAGTCCTTCTATAACCACGCAGCAAAATATGCTCATTTTCTAATTTTGTAATATTACCAAGTCCTGTAGCGAGCAGGTTATCCGCGGATAATTGCGATCTAAATTTAACTATTATGCGCATTGAAATTTTTAATAACTGAAAGCGAACAGATACAGACATCAACCTCTTCTATTCTTTCACATTAATTCGTGTAATCATTAGATTCCTGGGATTGAGGCGCAGCATTTTTTTTCCGAAAAGTCATCTGAAGACATCAGGTATTTCTTACAGACAGCAAAAACAACAGTCAAAATGCAATCTCAATATAATAACTTTTCGAATTGAATTTTCAAATCGATTTACGTTATTATGTCAATATATAGAGCCATTCCTTGCTCTTTACCAGGATTCATGAATTTATTATAGTCGTTCTATAACCACGCAGCAAAATATGCTCATTTTCTAATTTTGTAATATTACCAAGTCCTCTAGCGAGCAGGTTATCCGCGAATAATTGCGATCTAAATTTAACTATTATGCGCATTGAATTTTTAATAACTGAAAGCGAACAGATACAGACATCAACCTCTTCTATTCTTTCACATTAATTCGTGTAATCATTAGATTCCTGCGATTGAGGCGCAGCATTTTTTTTCCGAAAAGTCATCTGAAGACATCAGGTATTTCTTACAGACATCAAAAACAACAGTCAAAATGCAATCTCAATAAAATAACTTTTCGAATTGAATTTTCAAATCGATTTACGTTATTATGTCAATATATAGAGCTATTCCTTGCTCTTTACCAGGATTCATGAATTTATTATAGTCCTTCTATGACCACACAGCAAAATATGCTCATTTTCCAATTTTGCAATATTACCAAGTCCTGTAGCGAGCAGGTTATCCGCGAATAATTGCGATCTAAATTTAACTATTATGCGCATTGAAATTTTTAATAACTGAAAGCGAACAGATACAGACATCAACCTCTTCTATTCTTTACGTTAATTCGTGTAATCATTAGATTCCTGCGATTGAGGCGCAGCATATTTTTTCCGAAAAGTCATCCGAAGACATCAGGTATTTCTTACAGACATCAAAAACAACAATCAAAATGCAATCTCAATAGAATAACTTTTCGAATTGAATTTTCAAATCGATTTACGTTATTATGTCAATATATAGAGCCATTCCTTGCTCTTTACCAGGATTCATGAATTTATTATAGTCCTTCTATGACCACGCAGCAAAATATGCTCATTTTCCAATTTTGCAATATTACCAAGTCCTGTAGCGAGCAGGTTATCCGCGAATAATTGCGATCTAAATTTAACTATTATGCGCATTGAAATTTTTAATAACTGAAAGCGAACAGATACAGACATCAACCTCTTCTATTCTTTACGTTAATTCGTGTAATCATTAGATTCCTGCGATTGAGGCGCAGCATATTTTTTCCGAAAAGTCATCCGAAGACATCAGGTATTTCTTACAGACATCAAAAACAACAATCAAAATGAAATCTCAATAGAATAACTTTTCGAATTGAATTTTCAAATCGATTTACGTTATTATGTCAATATATGGAGCCATTCCTTGCTCTTTACCAGGATTCATGAATTTATTATAGTCCTTCTATGACCACGCAGCAAAATATGCTCATTTTCCAATTTTGCAATATTACCAAGTCCTGTAGCGAGCAGGTTATCCGCGAATAATTGCGATCTAAATTAAACTATTATGCGCATTGAAATTTTTAATAACTGAAAGCGAACAGATACAGACATCAACCTCTTCTATTCTTTACGTTAATTCGTGTAATCATTAGATTCCTGCGATTGAGGCGCAGCATTTTTTTTCCGAAAAGTCATCTGAAGACATCAGGTATTTCTTACAGACAGCAAAAACAACAGTCAAAATGCAATCTCAATATAATAACTTTTCGAATTGAATTTTCAAATCGATTTACGTTATTATGTCAATATATAGAGCCATTCCTTGCTCTTTACCAGGATTCATGAATTTATTATAGTCCTTCTATAACCACGCAGCAAAATATGCTCATTTTCTAATTTTGTAATATTACCAAGTCCTCTAGCGAGCAGGTTATCCGCGAATAATTGCGATCTAAATTTAACTATTATGCGCATTGAATTTTTAATAACTGAAAGCGAACAGATACAGACATCAACCTCTTCTATTCTTTCACATTAATTCGTGTAATCATTAGATTCCTGCGATTGAGGCGCAGCATTTTTTTTCCGAAAAGTCATCTGAAGACATCAGGTATTTCTTACAGACATCAAAAACAACAGTCAAAATGCAATCTCAATAAAATAACTTTTCGAATTGAATTTTCAAATCGATTTACGTTATTATGTCAATATATAGAGCTATTCCTTGCTCTTTACCAGGATTCATGAATTTATTATAGTCCTTCTATGACCACACAGCAAAATATGCTCATTTTCCAATTTTGCAATATTACCAAGTCCTGTAGCGAGCAGGTTATCCGCGAATAATTGTGATCTAAATTTAACTATTATGCGCATTGAAATTTTTAATAACTGAAAGCGAACAGATACAGACATCAACCTCTTCTATTCTTTACGTTAATTCGTGTAATCATTAGATTCCTGCGATTGAGGCGCAGCATATTTTTTCCGAAAAGTCATCCGAAGACATCAGGTATTTCTTACAGACATCAAAAACAACAATCAAAATGCAATCTCAATAGAATAACTTTTCGAATTGAATTTTCAAATCGATTTACGTTATTATGTCAATATATAGAGCCATTCCTTGCTCTTTACCAGGATTCATGAATTTATTATAGTCCTTCTATGACCACGCAGCAAAATATGCTCATTTTCCAATTTTGCAATATTACCAAGTCCTGTAGCGAGCAGGTTATCCGCGAATAATTGCGATCTAAATTTAACTATTATGCGCATTGAAATTTTTAATAACTGAAAGCGAACAGATACAGACATCAACCTCTTCTATTCTTTACGTTAATTCGTGTAATCATTAGATTCCTGCGATTGAGGCGCAGCATATTTTTTCCGAAAAGTCATCCGAAGACATCAGGTATTTCTTACAGACATCAAAAACAACAATCAAAATGCAATCTCAATAGAATAACTTTTCGAATTGAATTTTCAAATCGATTTACGTTATTATGTCAATATATGGAGCCATTCCTTGCTCTTTACCAGGATTCATGAATTTATTATAGTCCTTCTATGACCACGCAGCAAAATATGCTCATTTTCCAATTTTGCAATATTACCAAGTCCTGTAGCGAGCAGGTTATCCGCGAATAATTGCGATCTAAATTAAACTATTATGCGCATTGAAATTTTTAATAACTGAAAGCGAACAGATACAGACATCAACCTCTTCTATTCTTTACGTTAATTCGTGTAATCATTAGATTCCTGCGATTGAGGCGCAGCATTTTTTTTCCGAAAAGTCATCTGAAGACATCAGGTATTTCTTACAGACATCAAAAACAACAGTCAAAATGCAATCTCAATAGAATAACTTTTCGAATTGAATTTTCAAATCAATTTACGTTATTATGTCAACATATAGAGCCATTCCTCGCTTTTTGCCAGGAGTCATGAATTTATTATAGTCCTTCTATGACCACGCAGCAAAATATGCTCATTTTCTAATTTTGCAATATTACCAAGTCCTGTAGCGAGCAGGTTATCCGCGAATAATTGCGATCTAAATTTAACTATTATGCGCATTGAAATTTTTAATAACTGAAAGCGAACAGATACAGACATCAACCTCTTCTATTCTTTCACATTAATTCGTGTAATCATTAGATTCCTGCGATTGAGGCGCAGCATTTTTTTTTCGAAAAGTCATCTAAAGACATCAGGTATTTCTTACAGACATCAAAAACAACAGTCAAAATGCAATCTCAATAGAATAACTTTTCGAATTGAATTTTCAAATCGATTTACGTTATTATGTCAATATATAGAGCCATTCCTTGCTCTTTACCAGGATTCATGAATTTATTATAGTCCTTCTATAACCACGCAGCAAAATATGCTCATTTTCTAATTTTGTAATATTACCAAGTCCTGTAGCGAGCAGGTTATCCGCGGATAATTGCGATCTAAATTTAACTATTATGCGCATTGAAATTTTTAATAACTGAAAGCGAACAGATACAGACATCAACCTCTTCTATTCTTTCACATTAATTCGTGTAATCATTAGATTCCTGGGATTAAGGCGCAGCATTTTTTTTCCGAAAAGTCATCTGAAGACATCAGGTATTTCTTACAGACAGCAAAAACAACAGTCAAAATGCAATCTCAATATAATAACTTTTCGAATTGAATTTTCAAATCGATTTACGTTATTATGTCAATATATAGAGCCATTCCTTGCTCTTTACCAGGATTCATGAATTTATTATAGTCGTTCTATAACCACGCAGCAAAATATGCTCATTTTCTAATTTTGTAATATTACCAAGTCCTCTAGCGAGCAGGTTATCCGCGAATAATTGCGATCTAAATTTAACTATTATGCGCATTGAATTTTTAATAACTGAAAGCGAACAGATACAGACATCAACCTCTTCTATTCTTTCACATTAATTCGTGTAATCATTAGATTCCTGCGATTGAGGCGCAGCATTTTTTTTCCGAAAAGTCATCTGAAGACATCAGGTATTTCTTACAGACATCAAAAACAACAGTCAAAATGCAATCTCAATAAAATAACTTTTCGAATTGAATTTTCAAATCGATTTACGTTATTATGTCAATATATAGAGCTATTCCTTGCTCTTTACCAGGATTCATGAATTTATTATAGTCCTTCTATGACCACACAGCAAAATATGCTCATTTTCCAATTTTGCAATATTACCAAGTCCTGTAGCGAGCAGGTTATCCGCGAATAATTGCGATCTAAATTTAACTATTATGCGCATTGAAATTTTTAATAACTGAAAGCGAACAGATACAGACATCAACCTCTTCTATTCTTTACGTTAATTCGTGTAATCATTAGATTCCTGCGATTGAGGCGCAGCATATTTTTTCCGAAAAGTCATCCGAAGACATCAGGTATTTCTTACAGACATCAAAAACAACAATCAAAATGCAATCTCAATAGAATAACTTTTCGAATTGAATTTTCAAATCGATTTACGTTATTATGTCAATATATAGAGCCATTCCTTGCTCTTTACCAGGATTCATGAATTTATTATAGTCCTTCTATGACCACGCAGCAAAATATGCTCATTTTCCAATTTTGCAATATTACCAAGTCCTGTAGCGAGCAGGTTATCCGCGAATAATTGCGATCTAAATTTAACTATTATGCGCATTGAAATTTTTAATAACTGAAAGCGAACAGATACAGACATCAACCTCTTCTATTCTTTACGTTAATTCGTGTAATCATTAGATTCCTGCGATTGAGGCGCAGCATATTTTTTCCGAAAAGTCATCCGAAGACATCAGGTATTTCTTACAGACATCAAAAACAACAATCAAAATGAAATCTCAATAGAATAACTTTTCGAATTGAATTTTCAAATCGATTTACGTTATTATGTCAATATATGGAGCCATTCCTTGCTCTTTACCAGGATTCATGAATTTATTATAGTCCTTCTATGACCACGCAGCAAAATATGCTCATTTTCCAATTTTGCAATATTACCAAGTCCTGTAGCGAGCAGGTTATCCGCGAATAATTGCGATCTAAATTAAACTATTATGCGCATTGAAATTTTTAATAACTGAAAGCGAACAGATACAGACATCAACCTCTTCTATTCTTTACGTTAATTCGTGTAATCATTAGATTCCTGCGATTGAGGCGCAGCATTTTTTTTCCGAAAAGTCATCTGAAGACATCAGGTATTTCTTACAGACAGCAAAAACAACAGTCAAAATGCAATCTCAATATAATAACTTTTCGAATTGAATTTTCAAATCGATTTACGTTATTATGTCAATATATAGAGCCATTCCTTGCTCTTTACCAGGATTCATGAATTTATTATAGTCCTTCTATAACCACGCAGCAAAATATGCTCATTTTCTAATTTTGTAATATTACCAAGTCCTCTAGCGAGCAGGTTATTCGCGAATAATTGCGATCTAAATTTAACTATTATGCGCATTGAATTTTTAATAACTGAAAGCGAACAGATACAGACATCAACCTCTTCTATTCTTTCACATTAATTCGTGTAATCATTAGATTCCTGCGATTGAGGCGCAGCATTTTTTTTCCGAAAAGTCATCTGAAGACATCAGGTATTTCTTACAGACATCAAAAACAACAGTCAAAATGCAATCTCAATAAAATAACTTTTCGAATTGAATTTTCAAATCGATTTACGTTATTATGTCAATATATAGAGCTATTCCTTGCTCTTTACCAGGATTCATGAATTTATTATAGTCCTTCTATGACCACACAGCAAAATATGCTCATTTTCCAATTTTGCAATATTACCAAGTCCTGTAGCGAGCAGGTTATCCGCGAATAATTGTGATCTAAATTTAACTATTATGCGCATTGAAATTTTTAATAACTGAAAGCGAACAGATACAGACATCAACCTCTTCTATTCTTTACGTTAATTCGTGTAATCATTAGATTCCTGCGATTGAGGCGCAGCATATTTTTTCCGAAAAGTCATCCGAAGACATCAGGTATTTCTTACAGACATCAAAAACAACAATCAAAATGCAATCTCAATAGAATAACTTTTCGAATTGAATTTTCAAATCGATTTACGTTATTATGTCAATATATAGAGCCATTCCTTGCTCTTTACCAGGATTCATGAATTTATTATAGTCCTTCTATGACCACGCAGCAAAATATGCTCATTTTCCAATTTTGCAATATTACCAAGTCCTGTAGCGAGCAGGTTATCCGCGAATAATTGCGATCTAAATTTAACTATTATGCGCATTGAAATTTTTAATAACTGAAAGCGAACAGATACAGACATCAACCTCTTCTATTCTTTACGTTAATTCGTGTAATCATTAGATTCCTGCGATTGAGGCGCAGCATATTTTTTCCGAAAAGTCATCCGAAGACATCAGGTATTTCTTACAGACATCAAAAACAACAATCAAAATGCAATCTCAATAGAATAACTTTTCGAATTGAATTTTCAAATCGATTTACGTTATTATGTCAATATATGGAGCCATTCCTTGCTCTTTACCAGGATTCATGAATTTATTATAGTCCTTCTATGACCACGCAGCAAAATATGCTCATTTTCCAATTTTGCAATATTACCAAGTCCTGTAGCGAGCAGGTTATCCGCGAATAATTGCGATCTAAATTAAACTATTATGCGCATTGAAATTTTTAATAACTGAAAGCGAACAGATACAGACATCAACCTCTTCTATTCTTTACGTTAATTCGTGTAATCATTAGATTCCTGCGATTGAGGCGCAGCATTTTTTTTCCGAAAAGTCATCTGAAGACATCAGGTATTTCTTACAGACATCAAAAACAACAGTCAAAATGCAATCTCAATAGAATAACTTTTCGAATTGAATTTTCAAATCAATTTACGTTATTATGTCAACATATAGAGCCATTCCTCGCTTTTTGCCAGGAGTCATGAATTTATTATAGTCCTTCTATGACCACGCAGCAAAATATGCTCATTTTCTAATTTTGCAATATTACCAAGTCCTGTAGCGAGCAGGTTATCCGCGAATAATTGCGATCTAAATTTAACTATTATGCGCATTGAAATTTTTAATAACTGAAAGCGAACAGATACAGACATCAACCTCTTCTATTCTTTCACATTAATTCGTGTAATCATTAGATTCCTGCGATTGAGGCGCAGCATTTTTTTTTCGAAAAGTCATCTAAAGACATCAGGTATTTCTTACAGACATCAAAAACAACAGTCAAAATGCAATCTCAATAGAATAACTTTTCGAATTGAATTTTCAAATCGATTTACGTTATTATGTCAATATATAGAGCCATTCCTTGCTCTTTACCAGGATTCATGAATTTATTATAGTCCTTCTATAACCACGCAGCAAAATATGCTCATTTTCTAATTTTGTAATATTACCAAGTCCTGTAGCGAGCAGGTTATCCGCGAATAATTGCGATCTAAATTTAACTATTATGCGCATTGAAATTTTTAATAACTGAAAGCGAACAGATACAGACATCAACCTCTTCTATTCTTTCACATTAATTCGTGTAATCATTAGATTCCTGCGATTGAGGCGCAGCATTTTTTTTCCGAAAAGTCATCCGAAGACATCAGGTATTTCTTACAGACATCAAAAACAACAATCAAAATGCATTCTCAATAGAATAACTTTTCGAATTGAATTTTCAAATCGAATTACGTTATTATGTCAATATATAGAGCCATTCCTCGCTTTTTCCCAGGAGTCATGAATTTATTATAGTCCTTCTATAACCACGCAGCAAAATATGCTCATATTCCAATTCTGCAATATTACCAAGTCCTGTAGCGAGCAGGTTATCCGCAAATAATTGCGATCTAAATTTAACTATTCAGCGCATTGAAATTTTTAATAACTGAAAGCAAACAGATACAGACATCAACCTCTTCTATTCTTTCACATTAATTCGTGTAATCATTAGATTCCTGCGATTGAGGCGCAGCATTTTTTTTCCGAAAAGTCATCTGAAGACATCAGGTATTTCTTACAGACATCAAAAACAACAGTCAAAATGCAATCTCAATAGAATAACTTTTCGAATTGAATTTTCAAATCAATTTACGTTATTATGTCAACATATAGAGCCATTCCTCGCTTCTTCCCAGGAGTCATGAATTTATTATAGTCCTTCTATGACCACGCAGCAGAATATGCTCATTTTCCAATTTTGCAATATTACCAAGTCCTGTAGCGAGCAGGTTATCCGCGAATAATTGCGATCTAAATTTAACTATTATGCGCATTGAAATTTTTAATAACTGAAAGCGAACAGATACAGACATCAACCTCTTCTATTCTTTCACATTAATTCGTGTAATCATTAGATTCCTGCGATTGAGGCGCAGCATTTTTTTTCCGAAAAGTCATCTGAAGACATCAGGTATTTCTTACAGACATCAAAAACAACAGTCAAAATGCAATCTCAATAGAATAACTTTTCGAATTGAATTTTCAAATCGATTTACGTTATTATGTCAATATATAGAGCCATTCCTTGCTCTTTCCCAGGATTCATGAATTTATTATAGTCCTTCTATAACCACGCAGCAAAATATGCTTATTTTCTAATTTTGTAATATTACCAAGTCCTGTAGCGAGCAGGTTATCCGCGAATAATCGCGATCTAAATTTAACTATTCAGCGCATTGAAATTTTTTATAACTGAAAGCGAACAGATACAGACATCAACCTTTTCTATTCTTTCACGCTAATTCGTGTAATCATGAGATTCCTGCGATTGAGGCGCAGCATATTTTTTCCGAAAGGTCATCTGAAGACATCAGGTATTTCTTACAGACATCAAAAACAACAGTCAAAATGCAATCTCAATAGAATAACTTTTCGAATTGAATTTTTAAATCGATTTACGTTATCATGTCAATATATAGAGGCATTCCTTGCTCTTTACCAGGATTCATGAATTTATTATAGTCCTTCTATAACCACACAGCAAAATATGCTCATTTTCTAATTTTGTAATATTACCAAGTCCTGTAGCGAGCAGGTTATCCGCGAATAATTGCGATCTAAATTTAACTATTATGCGCATTGAAATTTTTAATAACTGAAAGCGAACAGATACAGACATCAACCTCTTCTATTCTTTCACATTAATTCGTGTAATCATTAGATTCTTGCGATTGAGGCGCAGCATTTTTTTTCCGAAAAGTCATCTGAAGACATCAGGTATTTCTTACAGACATCAAAAACAACAGTCAAAATGCAATCTCAATAGAATAACTTTTCGAATTGAATTTTCAAATCGATTTACGTTATTATGTCAATATATAGAGCCATTCCTTGCTCTTTACCAGGATTCATGAATTTATTATAGTCCTTCTATAACCACGCAGCAAAATATGCTCATTTTCTAATTTTGTAATATTACCAAGTCCTGTAGCGAGCAGGTTATCCGCGAATAATTGCGATCTAAATTTAACTATTATGCGCATTGAAATTTTTAATAACTGAAAGCGAACAGATACAGACATCAACCTCTTCTATTCTTTCACATTAATTCGTGTAATCATAAGATTCCTGCGATTGAGGCGCAGCATTTTTTTTCCGAAAAGTCATCTGAAGACATCAGGTATTTCTTACAGACATCAAAAACAACAGTCAAAATGCAATCTGAATAGAATAACTTTTAGAATTGAATTTTCAAATCGATTTACGTTATTATGTCAATATATAGAGCCATTCCTTGCTCTTTACCAGGATTCATGAATTTATCATAGTCCTTCTATGACCACGCAGCAAAATATGCTCATTTTCCAATTTTGCAATATTACCAAGTCCTGTAGCGAGCAGGTTATCCGCGAATAATTGCGATCTAAATTTAACTATTATGCGCATTGAAATTTTTAATAACTGAAAGCGAACAGATACAGACATCAACCTCTTCTATTCTTTCACATTAATTCGTGTAATCATTAGATTCCTGCGATTGAGGCGCAGCATTTTTTTTCCGAAAAGTCATCTGAAGACATCAGGTATTTCTTACAGACATCAAAAACAACAGTCAAAATGGAATCTCAATAGAATAACTTTTCGAATTGAATTTTCAAATCAATTTACGTTATTATGTCAACATATAGAGCCATTCCTCGCTTTTTCCCAGCAGTCATGAATTTTTTATAGTCCTTCTATGACCACGCAACAAAATATGCTCATTTCCCAATTTGCAATATTACCAAGTCCTGTAGCGAGCAGGTTATTCGCGAATAATTGCGATCTAAATTTAACTATTATGCGCATTGAAATTTTCAATAACTGAAAGCGAACAGATACAGACATCAACCTCTTCTATTCTTTACGTTAATTCGTGTAATCATTAGATTCCTGCTATTGAGGCGCAGCATATTTTTTCCGAAAGTTCATCTGAAGACATCAGGTATTTCTTACAGACATCAAAAACAACAATCAAAATGCAATCTCAATAGAATAACTTTTCGAATTGAATTTTCAAATCGATTTACGTTATTATGTCAATATATAGAGCCATTCCTTGCTCTTTACCAGGATTCATGAATTTATTATAGTCCTTCTATAACCACGCAGCAAAATATGCTCATTTTCCAATTTTGCAATATTACCAAGTCCTGTAGCGAGCAGGGTATCCGCGAATAATTGCGATCTAAATTTAACTATTATGCGCATTGAAATTTTTAATAACTGAAAGCGAACAGATACAGACATCAACCTCTTCTATTCTTTCACATTAATTCGTGTAATCATTAGATTCCTGCGATTGAGGCGCAGCATTTTTTTTCCGAAAAGTCATCTGAAGAGATCAGGTATTTCTTACAGACATCAAAAACAACAGTCAAAATGCAATCTCAATAGAATAACTTTTCGAATTGAATTTTCAAATCGATATACGTTATTATGTCAATATACAGAGCCATTCCTTGCTCTTTACCAGGATTCATGAATTTATTATAGTCCTTCTATGCCCACGCAGCAAAATATGCTCATTTTCCAATTTTGCAATATTACCAAGTCCTGTAGCGAGCAGGTTATCCGCGAATAATTGCGATTTAAATTTAACTATTATGCGCATTGAAATTTTTAATAACTGAAAGCGAACAGATACAGACATCAACCTCTTCTATTCTTTCACATTAATTCGTGTAATCATTAGATTCCTGCGATTGAGGCGCAGCATATTTTTTCCGAAAAGTCATCCGAAGACATCAGGTATTTCTTACAGACATCAAAAACAACAGTCAAAATGCAATCTCAATAGAATAACTTTTCGAATTGAATTTTCAAATCAATTTACGTTATTATGTCAACATATAGAGCCATTCCTCGCTTTTTCCCAGCAGTCATGAATTTATTATAGTCCTTCTATGACCACGCAACAAAATATGCTCATTTCCCAATTTGCAATATTACCAAGTCCTGTAGCGAGCAGGTTATTCGCGAATAATTGCGATCTAAATTTAACTATTATGCGCATTGAAATTTTCAATAACTGAAAGCGAACAGATACAGACATCAACCTCTTCTATTCTTTCACATTAATTCGTGTAATCATTAGATTCCTGCGATTGAGGCGCAGCATTTTTTTTCCGAAAAGTCATCTGAAGACATCAGGTATTTCTTACAGACATCAAAAACAACAGTCAAAATGCAATCTCAATAGAATAACTTTTCGAATTGAATTTTCAAATCGATTAACGTTATTATGTCAATATATAGAGCCATTCCTTGCTCTTTACCAGGATTCATGAATTTATTATAGTCCTTCTATAACCACGCAGCAAAATATGCTCATTTTCTAATTTTGTAATATTACCAAGTCCTGTAGCGAGCAGGTTATCCGCGAATAATTGCGATCTAAATTTAACTATTATGCGCATTGAAATTTTTAATAACTGAAAGCGAACAGATACAGACATCAACCTCTTCTATTCTTTCACATTCATTCGTGTAATCATTAGATTCCTGCGATTGAGGCACAGCATTTTTTTTCCGAAAAGTCATCCGGAGACATCACGTATTTCTTACAGACATCAAAAACAACAGTCAAAATGCAATCTCAATAGAATAACTTTTCGAATTGAATTTTCAAATCAATTTACGTTATTATGTCAACATATAGAGCCATTCCTCGCTTTTTCCCAGGAGTCATGAATTTATTATAGTCCTTCTATGACCACGCAGCAAAATATGCTCATTTTCCAATTTTGCAATATTACCAAGTCCTGTAGCGAGCAGGTTATCCGCGAATAATTGCGATCTAAATTTAACTATTATGCGCATTGAAATTTTTAATAACTGAAAGCGAACAGATACAGACATCAACCTCTTCTATTCTTTCACATTAATTCGTGTGATCATTAGATTCCTGCGATTGAGGCGCAGCATTTTTTTTCCGAAAAGTCATCTGAAGACATCAGGTATTTCTTACAGATATCAAAAACAACAATCAAAATGCAATCTCAATAGAATAACTTTTCGAATTGAATTTTCAAATCGATTTACGTTATTATGTCAATATATAGAGCCATTCCTTGCTTTTTCCTAGGATTCATGAATTTATTATAGTCCTTCTATGACCACGCAGCAAAATATGCTCATTTTCCAATTTTGCAATATTACCAAGTCCTGTAGCGAGCAGGTTATCCGCGAATAATTGCGATCTAAATTTAACTATTATGCGCATTGAAATTTTTAATAACTGAAAGCGAACAGATACAGACATCAACCTCTTCTATTCTTTACGTTAATTCGTGTAATCATTAGATTCCTGCGATTGAGGCGCAGCATATTTTTTCCGAAAAGTCATCCGAAGACATCAGGTATTTCTTACAGACATCAAAAACAACAATCAAAATGCAATCTCAATAGAATAACTTTTCGAATTGAATTTTCAAATCGATTTACGTTATTATGTCAATATATGGAGCCATTCCTTGCTCTTTACCAGGATTCATGAATTTATTATAGTCCTTCTATGACCACGCAGCAAAATATGCTCATTTTCCAATTTTGCAATATTACCAAGTCCTGTAGCGAGCAGGTTATCCGCGAATAATTGCGATCTAAATTAAACTATTATGCGCATTGAAATTTTTAATAACTGAAAGCGAACAGATACAGACATCAACCTCTTCTATTCTTTACGTTAATTCGTGTAATCATTAGATTCCTGCGATTGAGGCGCAGCATTTTTTTTCCGAAAAGTCATCTGAAGACATCAGGTATTTCTTACAGACATCAAAAACAACAGTCAAAATGCAATCTCAATAGAATAACTTTTCGAATTGAATTTTCAAATCAATTTACGTTATTATGTCAACATATAGAGCCATTCCTCGCTTTTTGCCAGGAGTCATGAATTTATTATAGTCCTTCTATGACCACGCAGCAAAATATGCTCATTTTCTAATTTTGCAATATTACCAAGTCCTGTAGCGAGCAGGTTATCCGCGAATAATTGCGATCTAAATTTAACTATTATGCGCATTGAAATTTTTAATAACTGAAAGCGAACAGATACAGACATCAACCTCTTCTATTCTTTCACATTAATTCGTGTAATCATTAGATTCCTGCGATTGAGGCGCAGCATTTTTTTTTCGAAAAGTCATCTAAAGACATCAGGTATTTCTTACAGACATCAAAAACAACAGTCAAAATGCAATCTCAATAGAATAACTTTTCGAATTGAATTTTCAAATCGATTTACGTTATTATGTCAATATATAGAGCCATTCCTTGCTCTTTACCAGGATTCATGAATTTATTATAGTCCTTCTATAACCACGCAGCAAAATATGCTCATTTTCTAATTTTGTAATATTACCAAGTCCTGTAGCGAGCAGGTTACCCGCGAATAATTGCGATCTAAATTTAACTATTATGCGCATTGAAATTTTTAATAACTGAAAGCGAACAGATACAGACATCAACCTCTTCTATTCTTTCACATTAATTCGTGTAATCATTAGATTCCTGCGATTGAGGCGCAGCATTTTTTTTCCGAAAAGTCATCCGAAGACATCAGGTATTTCTTACAGACATCAAAAACAACAATCAAAATGCATTCTCAATAGAATAACTTTTCGAATTGAATTTTCAAATCAATTTACGTTATTATGTCAACATATAGAGCCATTCCTCGCTTCTTCCCAGGAGTCATGAATTTATTATAGTCCTCCTATGACCACGCAGCAGAATATGCTCATTTTCCAATTTTGCAATATTACCAAGTCCTGTAGCGAGCAGGTTATCCGCGAATAATTGCGATCTAAATTTAACTATTATGCGCATTGAAATTTTTAATAACTGAAAGCGAACAGATACAGACATCAACCTCTTCTATTCTTTCACATTAATTCGTGTAATCATTAGATTCCTGCGATTGAGGCGCAGCATTTTTTTTCCGAAAAGTCATCTGAAGACATCAGGTATTTCTTACAGACATCAAAAACAACAGTCAAAATGCAATCTCAATAGAATAACTTTTCGAATTGAATTTTCAAATCGATTTACGTTATTATGTCAATATATAGAGCCATTCCTTGCTCTTTCCCAGGATTCATGAATTTATTATAGTCCTTCTATAACCACGCAGCAAAATATGCTTATTTTCTAATTTTGTAATATTACCACGTCCTGTAGCGAGCAGGTTATCCGCGAATAATCGCGATCTAAATTTAACTATTCAGCGCATTGAAATTTTTTATAACTGAAAGCGAACAGATACAGACATCAACCTTTTCTATTCTTTCACGCTAATTCGTGTAATCATGAGATTCCTGCGATTGAGGCGCAGCATATTTTTTCCGAAAGGTCATCTGAAGACATCAGGTATTTCTTACAGACATCAAAAACAACAGTCAAAATGCAATCTCAATAGAATAACTTTTCGAATTGAATTTTTAAATCGATTTACGTTATTATGTCAATATATAGAGGCATTCCTTGCTCTTTACCAGGATTCATGAATTTATTATAGTCCTTCTATAACCACACAGCAAAATATGCTCATTTTCTAATTTTGTAATATTACCAAGTCCTGTAGCGAGCAGGTTATCCGCGAATAATTGCGATCTAAATTTAACTATTATGCGCATTGAAATTTTTAATAACTGAAAGCGAACAGATACAGACATCAACCTCTTCTATTCTTTCACATTAATTCGTGTAATCATAAGATTCCTGCGATTGAGGCGCAGCATTTTTTTTCCGAAAAGTCATCTGAAGACATCAGGTATTTCTTACAGACATCAAAAACAACAGTCAAAATGCAATCTGAATAGAATAACTTTTAGAATTGAATTTTCAAATCGATTTACGTTATTATGTCAATATATAGAGCCATTCCTTGCTCTTTACCAGGATTCATGAATTTATCATAGTCCTTCTATGACCACGCAGCAAAATATGCTCATTTTCCAATTTTGTAATATTACCAAGTCCTGTAGCGAGCAGGTTATCCGCGAATAATTGCGATCTAAATTTAACTATTATGCGCATTGAAATTTTTAATAACTGAAAGCGAACAGATACAGACATCAACCTCTTCTATTCTTTCACATTAATTCGTGTGATCATAAGATTCCTGCGATTGAGGCGCAGCATTTTTTTTCCGAAAAGTCATCTGAAGACATCAGGTATTTCTTACAGACATCAAAAACAACAGTCAAAATGCAATCTGAATAGAATAACTTTTAGAATTGAATTTTCAAATCGATTTACGTTATTATGTCAATATATAGAGCCATTACTTGCTCTTTACCAGGATTCATGAATTTATCATAGTCCTTCTATGACCACGCAGCAAAATATGCTCATTTTCCAATTTTGCAATATTACCAAGTCCTGTAGCGAGCAGGTTATCCGCGAATAATTGCGATCTAAATTTAACTATTATGCGCATTGAAATTTTTAATAACTGAAAGCGAACAGATACAGACATCAACCTCTTCTATTCTTTCACATTAATTCGTGTAATCATTAGATTCCTGCGATTGAGGCGCAGCATTTTTTTTCCGAAAAGTCATCTGAAGACATCAGGTATTTCTTACAGACATCAAAAACAACAGTCAAAATGCAATCTCAATAGAATAACTTTTCGAATTGAATTTTCAAATCAATTTACGTTATTATGTCAACATATAGAGCCATTCCTCGCTTTTTCCCAGCAGTCATGAATTTTTTATAGTCCTTCTATGACCACGCAACAAAATATGCTCATTTCCCAATTTGCAATATTACCAAGTCCTGTAGCGAGCAGGTTATTCGCGAATAATTGCGATCTAAATTTAACTATTATGCGCATTGAAATTTTCAATAACTGAAAGCGAACAGATACAGACATCAACCTCTTCTATTCTTTACGTTAATTCGTGTAATCATTAGATTCCTGCTATTGAGGCGCAGCATATTTTTTCCGAAAGTTCATCTGAAGACATCAGGTATTTCTTACAGACATCAAAAACAACAATCAAAATGCAATCTCAATAGAATAACTTTTCGAATTGAATTTTCAAATCGATTTACGTTATTATGTCAATATATAGAGCCATTCCTTGCTCTTTACCAGGATTCATGAATTTATTATAGTCCTTCTATAACCACGCAGCAAAATATGCTCATTTTCCAATTTTGCAATATTACCAAGTCCTGTAGCGAGCAGGGTATCCGCGAATAATTGCGATCTAAATTTAACTATTATGCGCATTGAAATTTTTAATAACTGAAAGCGAACAGATACAGACATCAACCTCTTCTATTCTTTCACATTAATTCGTGTAATCATTAGATTCCTGCGATTGAGGCGCAGCATTTTTTTTCCGAAAAGTCATCTGAAGACATCAGGTATTTCTTACAGACATCAAAAACAACAGTCAAAATGCAATCTCAATAGAATAACTTTTCGAATTGAATTTTCAAATCGATATACGTTATTATGTCAATATACAGAGCCATTCCTTGCTCTTTACCAGGATTCATGAATTTATTATAGTCCTTCTATGCCCACGCAGCAAAATATGCTCATTTTCCAATTTTGCAATATTACCAAGTCCTGTAGCGAGCAGGTTATCCGCGAATAATTGCGATTTAAATTTAACTATTATGCGCATTGAAATTTTTAATAACTGAAAGCGAACAGATACAGACATCAACCTCTTCTATTCTTTCACATTAATTCGTGTAATCATTAGATTCCTGCGATTGAGGCGCAGCATATTTTTTCCGAAAAGTCATCCGAAGACATCAGGTATTTCTTACAGACATCAAAAACAACAGTCAAAATGCAATCTCAATAGAATAACTTTTCGAATTGAATTTTCAAATCAATTTACGTTATTATGTCAACATATAGAGCCATTCCTCGCTTTTTCCCAGCAGTCATGAATTTATTATAGTCCTTCTATGACCACGCAACAAAATATGCTCATTTCCCAATTTGCAATATTACCAAGTCCTGTAGCGAGCAGGTTATTCGCGAATAATTGCGATCTAAATTTAACTATTATGCGCATTGAAATTTTCAATAACTGAAAGCGAACAGATACAGACATCAACCTCTTCTATTCTTTCACATTAATTCGTGTGATCATTAGATTCCTGCGATTGAGGCGCAGCATTTTTTTTCCGAAAAGTCATTTGAAGACATCAGGTATTTCTTACAGATATCAAAAACAACAATCAAAATGCAATCTCAATAGAATAACTTTTCGAATTGAATTTTCAAATCGATTTACGTTATTATGTCAATATATAGAGCCATTCCTTGCTTTTTCCTAGGATTCATGAATTTATTATAGTCCTTCTATGACCACGCAGCAAAATATGCTCATTTTCCAATTTTGCAATATTACCAAGTCCTGTAGCGAGCAGGTTATCCGCGAATAATTGCGATCTAAATTTAACTATTATGCGCATTGAAATTTTTAATAACTGAAAGCGAACAGATACAGACATCAACCTCTTCTATTCTTTCACATTAATTCGTGTGATCATTAGATTCCTGCGATTGAGGCGCAGCATTTTTTTTCCGAAAAGTCATCTGAAGACATCAGGTATTTCTTACAGATATCAAAAACAACAATCAAAATGCAATCTCAATAGAATAACTTTTCGAATTGAATTTTCAAATCGATTTACGTTATTATGTCAATATATAGAGCCATTCCTTGCTTTTTCCTAGGATTCATGAATTTATTATAGTCCTTCTATGACCACGCAGCAAAATATGCTCATTTTCCAATTTTGCAATATTACCAAGTCCTGTAGCGAGCAGGTTATCCGCGAATAATTGCGATCTAAATTTAACTATTATGCGCATTGAAATTTTTAATAACTGAAAGCGAACAGATACAGACATCAACCTCTTCTATTCTTTCACATTAATTCGTGTAATCATTAGATTCCTGCGATTGAGGCGCAGCATTTTTTTTCCGAAAAGTCATTTGAAGACATCAGGTATTTCTTACAGACATCAAAAACAACAGTCAAAATGCAATCTCAATAGAATAACTTTTCGAATTGAATTTTTAAATCAATTTACGTTATTATGTCAACATATAGAGCCATTCCTCGCTTTTTCCCAGGATTCATGAATTTATTATAGTCCTTCTATGACCACGCAGCAAAATATGCTCATTTTCCAATTTTGCAATATTACCAAGTCCTGTAGCGAGCAGGTTATCCGCGAATAATTGCGATCTAAATTTAACTATTATGCGCATTGAAATTTTTAATAACTGAAAGCGAACAGATACAGACATCAACCTCTTCTATTCTTTACGTTAATTCGTGTAATCATTAGATTCCTGCGATTGAGGCGCAGCATATTTTTTCCGAAAAGTCATCCGAAGACATCAGGTATTTCTTACAGACATCAAAAACAACAATCAAAATGCAATCTCAATAGAATAACTTTTCGAATTGAATTTTCAAATCGATTTACGTTATTATGTCAATATATGGAGCCATTCCTTGCTCTTTACCAGGATTCATGAATTTATTATAGTCCTTCTATGACCACGCAGCAAAATATGCTCATTTTCCAATTTTGCAATATTACCAAGTCCTGTAGCGAGCAGGTTATCCGCGAATAATTGCGATCTAAATTAAACTATTATGCGCATTGAAATTTTTAATAACTGAAAGCGAACAGATACAGACATCAACCTCTTCTATTCTTTACGTTAATTCGTGTAATCATTAGATTCCTGCGATTGAGGCGCAGCATTTTTTTTCCGAAAAGTCATCTGAAGACATCAGGTATTTCTTACAGACATCAAAAACAACAGTCAAAATGCAATCTCAATAGAATAACTTTTCGAATTGAATTTTCAAATCAATTTACGTTATTATGTCAACATATAGAGCCATTCCTCGCTTTTTGCCAGGAGTCATGAATTTATTATAGTCCTTCTATGACCACGCAGCAAAATATGCTCATTTTCTAATTTTGCAATATTACCAAGTCCTGTAGCGAGCAGGTTATCCGCGAATGATTGCGATCTAAATTTAACTATTATGCGCATTGAAATTTTTAATAACTGAAAGCGAACAGATACAGACATCAACCTCTTCTATTCTTTCACATTAATTCGTGTAATCATTAGATTCCTGCGATTGAGGCGCAGCATTTTTTTTTCGAAAAGTCATCTAAAGACATCAGGTATTTCTTACAGACATCAAAAACAACAGTCAAAATGCAATCTCAATAGAATAACTTTTCGAATTGAATTTTCAAATCGATTTACGTTATTATGTCAATATATAGAGCCATTCCTTGCTCTTTACCAGGATTCATGAATTTATTATAGTCCTTCTATAACCACGCAGCAAAATATGCTCATTTTCTAATTTTGTAATATTACCAAGTCCTGTAGCGAGCAGGTTATCCGCGAATAATTGCGATCTAAATTTAACTATTATGCGCATTGAAATTTTTAATAACTGAAAGCGAACAGATACAGACATCAACCTCTTCTATTCTTTCACATTAATTCGTGTAATCATTAGATTCCTGCGATTGAGGCGCAGCATTTTTTTTCCGAAAAGTCATCCGAAGACATCAGGTATTTCTTACAGACATCAAAAACAACAATCAAAATGCATTCTCAATAGAATAACTTTTCGAATTGAATTTTCAAATCAATTTACGTTATTATGTCAACATATAGAGCCATTCCTCGCTTCTTCCCAGGAGTCATGAATTTATTATAGTCCTCCTATGACCACGCAGCAGAATATGCTCATTTTCCAATTTTGCAATATTACCAAGTCCTGTAGCGAGCAGGTTATCCGCGAATAATTGCGATCTAAATTTAACTATTATGCGCATTGAAATTTTTAATAACTGAAAGCGAACAGATACAGACATCAACCTCTTCTATTCTTTCACATTAATTCGTGTAATCATTAGATTTCTGCGATTGAGAAGCAGCATTTTTTTTCCGAAAAGTCATCTGAAGACATCAGGTATTTCTTACAGACATCAAAAACAACAGTCAAAATGCAATCTCAATAGAATAACTTTTCGAATTGAATTTTCAAATCGATTTACGTTATTATGTCAATATATGGAGCCATTCCTTGCTCTTTACCAGGATTCATGAATTTATTATAGTCCTTCTATGACCACGCAGCAAAATATGCTTATTTTCCAATTTTGCAATATTACCAAGTCCTGTAGCGAGCAGGTTATCCGCGAATAATTGCGATCTAAATTAAACTATTATGCGCATTGAAATTTTTAATAACTGAAAGCGAACAGATACAGACATCAACCTCTTCTATTCTTTACGTTAATTCGTGTAATCATTAGATTCCTGCGATTGAGGCGCAGCATTTTTTTTCCGAAAAGTCATCTGAAGACATCAGGTATTTCTTACAGACATCAAAAACAACAGTCAAAATGCAATCTCAATAGAATAACATTTCGAATTGAATTTTCAAATCGATTTACGTTATTATGTCAATATATGGAGCCATTCCTTGCTCTTTACCAGGATTCATGAATTTATTATAGTCCTTCTATGACCACGCAGCAAAATATGCTTATTTTCCAATTTTGCAATATTACCAAGTCCTGTAGCGAGCAGGTTATCCGCGAATAATTGCGATCTAAATTAAACTATTATGCGCATTGAAATTTTTAATAACTGAAAGCGAACAGATACAGACATCAACCTCTTCTATTCTTTACGTTAATTCGTGTAATCATTAGATTCCTGCGATTGAGGCGCAGCATTTTTTTTCCGAAAAGTCATCTGAAGACATCAGGTATTTCTTACAGACATCAAAAACAACAGTCAAAATGCAATCTGAATAGAATAACTTTTAGAATTGAATTTTCAAATCGATTTACGTTATTATGTCAATATATAGAGCCATTCCTTGCTCTTTACCAGGATTCATGAATTTATCATAGTCCTTCTATGACCACGCAGCAAAATATGCTCATTTTCCAATTTTGCAATATTACCAAGTCCTGTAGCGAGCAGGTTATCCGCGAATAATTGCGATCTAAATTAAACTATTATGCGCATTGAAATTTTTAATAACTGAAAGCGAACAGATACAGACATCAACCTCTTCTATTCTTTCACATTAATTCGTGTAATCATTAGATTCCTGCGATTGAGGCGCAGCATTTTTTTTCCGAAAAGTCATCTGAAGACATCAGGTATTTCTTACAGACATCAAAAACAACAGTCAAAATGCAATCTCAATAGAATAACTTTTCGAATTGAATTTTCAAATCAATTTACGTTATTATGTCAACATATAGAGCCATTCCTCGCTTTTTCCCAGCAGTCATGAATTTATTATAGTCCTTCTATGACCACGCAACAAAATATGCTCATTTCCCAATTTGCAATATTACCAAGTCCTGTAGCGAGCAGGTTATTCGCGAATAATTGCGATCTAAATTTAACTATTATGCGCATTGAAATTTTCAATAACTGAAAGCGAACAGATACAGACATCAACCTCTTCTATTCTTTACGTTAATTCGTGTAATCATTAGATTCCTGCTATTGAGGCGCAGCATATTTTTTCCGAAAGTTCATCTGAAGACATCAGGTATTTCTTACAGACATCAAAAACAACAATCAAAATGCAATCTCAATAGAATAACTTTTCGAATTGAATTTTCAAATCGATTTACGTTATTATGTCAATATATAGAGCCATTCCTTGCTCTTTACCAGGATTCATGAATTTATTATAGTCCTTCTATAACCACGCAGCAAAATATGCTCATTTTCCAATTTTGCAATATTACCAAGTCCTGTAGCGAGCAGGGTATCCGCGAATAATTGCGATTTAAATTTAACTATTATGCGCATTGAAATTTTTAATAACTGAAAGCGAACAGATACAGACATCAACCTCTTCTATTCTTTCACATTAATTCGTGTAATCATTAGATTCCTGCGATTGAGGCGCAGCATTTTTTTTCCGAAAAGTCATCTGAAGACATCAGGTATTTCTTACAGACATCAAAAACAACAGTCAAAATGCAATCTCAATAGAATAACTTTTCGAATTGAATTTTCAAATCGATATACGTTATTATGTCAATATACAGAGCCATTCCTTGCTCTTTACCAGGATTCATGAATTTATTATAGTCCTTCTATGCCCACGCAGCAAAATATGCTCATTTTCCAATTTTGCAATATTACCAAGTCCTGTAGCGAGCAGGTTATCCGCGAATAATTGCGATTTAAATTTAACTATTATGCGCATTGAAATTTTTAATAACTGAAAGCGAACAGATACAGACATCAACCTCTTCTATTCTTTCACATTAATTCGTGTAATCATTAGATTCCTGCGATTGAGGCGCAGCATATTTTTTCCGAAAAGTCATCCGAAGACATCAGGTATTTCTTACAGACATCAAAAACAACAGTCAAAATGCAATCTCAATAGAATAACTTTTCGAATTGAATTTTCAAATCAATTTACGTTATTATGTCAACATATAGAGCCATTCCTCGCTTTTTCCCAGCAGTCATGAATTTATTATAGTCCTTCTATGACCACGCAACAAAATATGCTCATTTCCCAATTTGCAATATTACCAAGTCCTGTAGCGAGCAGGTTATTCGCGAATAATTGCGATCTAAATTTAACTATTATGCGCATTGAAATTTTCAATAACTGAAAGCGAACAGATACAGACATCAACCTCTTCTATTCTTTCACATTAATTCGTGTGATCATTAGATTCCTGCGATTGAGGCGCAGCATTTTTTTTCCGAAAAGTCATTTGAAGACATCAGGTATTTCTTACAGATATCAAAAACAACAATCAAAATGCAATCTCAATAGAATAACTTTTCGAATTGAATTTTCAAATCGATTTACGTTATTATGTCAATATATAGAGCCATTCCTTGCTTTTTCCTAGGATTCATGAATTTATTATAGTCCTTCTATGACCACGCAGCAAAATATGCTCATTTTCCAATTTTGCAATATTACCAAGTCCTGTAGCGAGCAGGTTATCCGCGAATAATTGCGATCTAAATTTAACTATTATGCGCATTGAAATTTTTAATAACTGAAAGCGAACAGATACAGACATCAACCTCTTCTATTCTTTCACATTAATTCGTGTGATCATTAGATTCCTGCGATTGAGGCGCAGCATTTTTTTTCCGAAAAGTCATCTGAAGACATCAGGTATTTCTTACAGATATCAAAAACAACAATCAAAATGCAATCTCAATAGAATAACTTTTCGAATTGAATTTTCAAATCGATTTACGTTATTATGTCAATATATAGAGCCATTCCTTGCTTTTTCCTAGGATTCATGAATTTATTATAGTCCTTCTATGACCACGCAGCAAAATATGCTCATTTTCCAATTTTGCAATATTACCAAGTCCTGTAGCGAGCAGGTTATCCGCGAATAATTGCGATCTAAATTTAACTATTATGCGCATTGAAATTTTTAATAACTGAAAGCGAACAGATACAGACATCAACCTCTTCTATTCTTTCACATTAATTCGTGTAATCATTAGATTCCTGCGATTGAGGCGCAGCATTTTTTTTCCGAAAAGTCATTTGAAGACATCAGGTATTTCTTACAGACATCAAAAACAACAGTCAAAATGCAATCTCAATAGAATAACTTTTCGAATTGAATTTTTAAATCAATTTACGTTATTATGTCAACATATAGAGCCATTCCTCGCTTTTTCCCAGGATTCATGAATTTATTATAGTCCTTCTATGACCACGCAGCAAAATATGCTCATTTTCCAATTTTGCAATATTACCAAGTCCTGTAGCGAGCAGGTTATCCGCGAATAATTGCGATCTAAATTTAACTATTATGCGCATTGAAATTTTTAATAACTGAAAGCGAACAGATACAGACATCAACCTCTTCTATTCTTTACGTTAATTCGTGTAATCATTAGATTCCTGCGATTGAGGCGCAGCATATTTTTTCCGAAAAGTCATCCGAAGACATCAGGTATTTCTTACAGACATCAAAAACAACAATCAAAATGCAATCTCAATAGAATAACTTTTCGAATTGAATTTTCAAATCGATTTACGTTATTATGTCAATATATGGAGCCATTCCTTGCTCTTTACCAGGATTCATGAATTTATTATAGTCCTTCTATGACCACGCAGCAAAATATGCTCATTTTCCAATTTTGCAATATTACCAAGTCCTGTAGCGAGCAGGTTATCCGCGAATAATTGCGATCTAAATTAAACTATTATGCGCATTGAAATTTTTAATAACTGAAAGCGAACAGATACAGACATCAACCTCTTCTATTCTTTACGTTAATTCGTGTAATCATTAGATTCCTGCGATTGAGGCGCAGCATTTTTTTTCCGAAAAGTCATCTGAAGACATCAGGTATTTCTTACAGACATCAAAAACAACAGTCAAAATGCAATCTCAATAGAATAACTTTTCGAATTGAATTTTCAAATCAATTTACGTTATTATGTCAACATATAGAGCCATTCCTCGCTTTTTGCCAGGAGTCATGAATTTATTATAGTCCTTCTATGACCACGCAGCAAAATATGCTCATTTTCTAATTTTGCAATATTACCAAGTCCTGTAGCGAGCAGGTTATCCGCGAATGATTGCGATCTAAATTTAACTATTATGCGCATTGAAATTTTTAATAACTGAAAGCGAACAGATACAGACATCAACCTCTTCTATTCTTTCACATTAATTCGTGTAATCATTAGATTCCTGCGATTGAGGCGCAGCATTTTTTTTTCGAAAAGTCATCTAAAGACATCAGGTATTTCTTACAGACATCAAAAACAACAGTCAAAATGCAATCTCAATAGAATAACTTTTCGAATTGAATTTTCAAATCGATTTACGTTATTATGTCAATATATAGAGCCATTCCTTGCTCTTTACCAGGATTCATGAATTTATTATAGTCCTTCTATAACCACGCAGCAAAATATGCTCATTTTCTAATTTTGTAATATTACCAAGTCCTGTAGCGAGCAGGTTATCCGCGAATAATTGCGATCTAAATTTAACTATTATGCGCATTGAAATTTTTAATAACTGAAAGCGAACAGATACAGACATCAACCTCTTCTATTCTTTCACATTAATTCGTGTAATCATTAGATTCCTGCGATTGAGGCGCAGCATTTTTTTTCCGAAAAGTCATCCGAAGACATCAGGTATTTCTTACAGACATCAAAAACAACAATCAAAATGCATTCTCAATAGAATAACTTTTCGAATTGAATTTTCAAATCAATTTACGTTATTATGTCAACATATAGAGCCATTCCTCGCTTCTTCCCAGGAGTCATGAATTTATTATAGTCCTCCTATGACCACGCAGCAGAATATGCTCATTTTCCAATTTTGCAATATTACCAAGTCCTGTAGCGAGCAGGTTATCCGCGAATAATTGCGATCTAAATTTAACTATTATGCGCATTGAAATTTTTAATAACTGAAAGCGAACAGATACAGACATCAACCTCTTCTATTCTTTCACATTAATTCGTGTAATCATTAGATTTCTGCGATTGAGAAGCAGCATTTTTTTTTCCGAAAAGTCATCTGAAGACATCAGGTATTTCTTACAGACATCAAAAACAACAGTCAAAATGCAATCTCAATAGAATAACTTTTCGAATTGAATTTTCAAATCGATTTACGTTATTATGTCAATATATAGAGCCATTCCTTGCTCTTTCCCAGGATTCATGAATTTATTATAGTCCTTCTATAACCACGCAGCAAAATATGCTTATTTTCTAATTTTGTAATATTACCAAGTCCTGTAGCGAGCAGGTTATCCGCGAATAATCGCGATCTAAATTTAACTATTCAGCGCATTGAAATTTTTTATAACTGAAAGCGAACAGATACAGACATCAACCTCTTCTATTCTTTACGTTAATTCGTGTAATCATTAGATTCCTGCGATTGAGGCGCAGCATATTTTTTCCGAAAAGTCATCCGAAGACATCAGGTATTTCTTACAGACATCAAAAACAACAATCAAAATGCAATCTCAATAGAATAACATTTCGAATTGAATTTTCAAATCGATTTACGTTATTATGTCAATATATGGAGCCATTCCTTGCTCTTTACCAGGATTCATGAATTTATTATAGTCCTTCTATGACCACGCAGCAAAATATGCTTATTTTCCAATTTTGCAATATTACCAAGTCCTGTAGCGAGCAGGTTATCCGCGAATAATTGCGATCTAAATTAAACTATTATGCGCATTGAAATTTTTAATAACTGAAAGCGAACAGATACAGACATCAACCTCTTCTATTCTTTACGTTAATTCGTGTAATCATTAGATTCCTGCGATTGAGGCGCAGCATTTTTTTTCCGAAAAGTCATCTGAAGACATCAGGTATTTCTTACAGACATCAAAAACAACAGTCAAAATGCAATCTGAATAGAATAACTTTTAGAATTGAATTTTCAAATCGATTTACGTTATTATGTCAATATATAGAGCCATTCCTTGCTCTTTACCAGGATTCATGAATTTATCATAGTCTTTCTATGACCACGCAGCAAAATATGCTCATTTTCCAATTTTGCAATATTACCAAGTCCTGTAGCGAGCAGGTTATCCGCGAATAATTGCGATCTAAATTTAACTATTATGCGCATTGAAATTTTTAATAACTGAAAGCGAACAGATACAGACATCAACCTCTTCTATTCTTTCACATTAATTCGTGTAATCATTAGATTCCTGCGATTGAGGCGCAGCATTTTTTTTCCGAAACGTCATCTGAAGACATCAGGTATTTCTTACAGACATCAAAAACAACAGTCAAAATGCAATCTCAATAGAATAACTTTTCGAATTGAATTTTCAAATCAATTTACGTTATTATGTCAACATATAGAGCCATTCCTCGCTTTTTCCCAGCAGTCATGAATTTATTATAGTCCTTCTATGACCACGCAACAAAATATGCTCATTTCCCAATTTGCAATATTACCAAGTCCTGTAGCGAGCAGGTTATTCGCGAATAATTGCGATCTAAATTTAACTATTATGCGCATTGAAATTTTCAATAACTGAAAGTGAACAGATACAGACATCAACCTCTTCTATTCTTTACGTTAATTCGTGTAATCATTAGATTCCTGCGATTGAGGCGCAGCATTTTTTTTTCGAAAAGTCATCTAAAGACATCAGGTATTTCTTACAGACATCAAAAACAACAGTCAAAATGCAATCTCAATAGAATAACTTTTCGAATTGAATTTTCAAATCGATTTACGTTATTATGTCAATATATAGAGCCATTCCTTGCTCTTTACCAGGATTCATGAATTTATTATAGTCCTTCTATAACCACGCAGCAAAATATGCTTATTTTATAATTTTGTAATATTACCAAGTCCTGTAGCGAGCAGGTTATCCGCGAATAATTGCGATCTAAATTTAACTATTATGCGCATTGAAATTTTTAATAACTGAAAGCGAACAGATACAGACATCAACCTCTTCTATTCTTTCACATTAATTCGTGTAATCATTAGATTCCTGCGATTGAGGCGCAGCATTTTTTTTCCGAAAAGTCATCTGAAGACATCAGGTATTTCTTACAGACATCAAAAACAGCAGTCAAAATGCAATCTCAATAGAATAACTTTTCGAATTGAATTTTCAAATCGATTTACGTTATTATGTCAATATATAGACCCATTCCTTGCTCTTTACCAGGATTCATGAATTTATTATAGTCCTTCTATGACCACGCAGCAAAATATGCTCATTTTCCAATTTTGCAATATTACCAAGTCCTGTAGCGAGCAGGTTATCCGCGAATAATTGCGATCTAAATTGAACTATTATGCGCATTGAAATTTTTAATAACTGAAAGCGAACAGATACAGACATCAACCTCTTCTATTCTTTACGTTAATTCGTGTAATCATTAGATTCCTGCGATTGAGGCGCAGCATTTTTTTTCCGAAAAGTCATCTGAAGACATCAGGTATTTCTTACAGACATCAAAAACAACAGTCAAAATGCAATCTCAATAGAATAACTTTTCGAATTGAATTTTCAAATCAATTTACGTTATTATGTCAACATATAGAGCCAATCCTCGCTTTTTTCCAGGAGTCATGAATTTATTATAGTCCTTCTATGACCACGAAGCAAAATATGCTCATTTTCCAATTTTGCAATATTACCAAGTCCTGTAGCGAGCAGGTTATCCGCGAATAATTGCGATCTAAATTTAACTATTATGCGCATTGAAATTTTTCATAACTGAATGCGAACAGATACAGACATCAACCTCTTCTATTCTTTCACATTAATTCGTGTAATCATAAGATTCCTGCGATTGAGGCGCAGCATTTTTTTTCCGAAAAGTCATCTGAAGACATCAGGTATTTCTTACAGACATCAAAAACAACAGTCAAAATGCAATCTCAATAGAATAACTTTTCGAATTGAATTTTCAAATCGATTTACGTTATTATGTCAATATATAGAGCCATTCCTTGCTCTTTCCCAGGATTCATGAATTTATTATAGTCCTTCTATAACCACGCAGCAAAATATGCTCATTTTCTAATTTTGTAATATTACCAAGTCCTGTAGCGAGCAGGTTATCCGCGAATAATCGCGATCTAAATTTAACTATTCAGCGCATTGAAATTTTTTATAACTGAAAGCGAACAGATACAGACATCAACCTCTTCTATTCTTTCACATTAATTCGTGTAATCATAAGATTCCTGCGATTGAGGCGCAGCATTTTTTTTCCGAAAAGTCATCTGAAGTCATCAGGTATTTCTTACAGACATCAAAAACAACAGTCAAAATGCAATCTGAATAGAATAACTTTTAGAATTGAATTTTCAAATCGATTTACGTTATTATGTCAATATATAGAGCCATTCCTTGCTCTTTACCAGGATTCATGAATTTATCATAGTCTTTCTATGACCACGCAGCAAAATATGCTCATTTTCCAATTTTGCAATATTACCAAGTCCTGTAGCGAGCAGGTTATCCGCGAATAATTGCGATCTAAATTTAACTATTATGCGCATTGAAATTTTTAATAACTGAAAGCGAACAGATACAGACATCAACCTCTTCTATTCTTTACGTTAATTCGTGTAATCATTAGATTCCTGCGATTGAGGCGCAGCATATTTTTTCCGAAAAGTCATCCGAAGACATCAGGTATTTCTTACAGACATCAAAAACAACAGTCAAAATGCAATCTCAATAGAATAACTTTTCGAATTGAATTTTCAAATCGATTTACGTTATTATGTCAATATATAGAGCCATTCCTTGCTCTTTACCAGGATTCATGAATTTATTATAGTCCTTCTATGACCACGCAGCAAAATATGCTCATTTTCCAATTTTGCAATATTACCAAGTCCTGTAGCGAGCAGGTTATCCGCGAATAATTGCGATCTAAATTTAACTATTATGCGCATTGGAATTTTAAATAACTGAAAGCGAACAGATACAGACATCAACCTCTTCTATTCTTTCACATTAATTCGTGTAATCATTAGATTCCTGCGATTGAGGCGCAGCATTTTTTTTCCGAAAAGTCATCTGAAGACATCAGGTATTTCTTACAGACATCAAAAACAACATTAAAAATGCAATCTCAATAGAATAACTTTTCGAATTGAATTTTCAAATCGATTTACGTTATTATGTCAATATATAGAGCCATTCCTTGCTCTTTACCAGGATTCATGAATTTATTATAGTCCTTCTATGACCACGCAGCAAAATATGCTCATTTTCCAATTTTGCAATATTACCAAGTCCTGTAGCGAGCAGGTTATCCGCGAATAATTGCGATCTAAATTTAACTATTATGCGCATTGAAATTTTTAATAACTGAAAGCGAACAGATACAGACATCAACCTCTTCTCTTCTTTCACATTAATTCGTGTAATTATTAGATTCCTGCGATTGAGGCGCAGCGATTTTTTCCGAAAAGTCATCTGAAGGCATCAGGTATTTATTACAGACATCAGAAACAACAGTCAAAATGCAATCTCAATAGAATAACTTTTCGAATTGAATTTTCAAATCAATTTACGTTATTATGTCAACATATAGAGCCATTCCTCGCTTTTTCCCAGGAGTCATGAATTTATTATAGTCCTTCTATGACCACGCAGCAAAATATGCTCATTTTCCAATTTTGCAATATTACCAAGTCCTGTAGCGAGCAGGTTATCCGCGAATAATTGCGATCTAAATTTAACTATTATGCGCATTGAAATTTTTAATAACTGAAAGCGAACAGATACAGACATCAACCTCTTCTATTCTTTCACATTAATTCGTGTAATCATTAGATTCCTGCGATTGAGGCGCAGCATTTTTTTTCCGAAAAGTCATCTGAAGACATCAGGTATTTCTTACAGACAGCAAAAACAACAGTCAAAATGCAATCTCAATATAATAACTTTTCGAATTGAATTTTCAAATCGATTTACGTTATTAAGTCAATATATAGAGCCATTCCTTGCTCTTTACCAGGATTCATGAATTTATTATAGTCCTTCTATAACCACGCAGCAAAATATGCTCATTTTCTAATTTTGTAATATTACCAAGTCCTGTAGCGAGCAGGTTATCCGCGAATAATTGCGATCTAAATTTAACTATTATGCGCATTGAAATTTTTAATAACTGAAAGCGAACAGATACAGACATCAACCTCTTCTATTCTTTCACATTAATTCGTGTAATCATTAGATTCCTGCGATTGAGGGGCAGCATTTTTTTTCCGAAAAGTCATCTGAAGACATCAGGTATTTCTTACAGACATCAAAAACAACAGTCAAAATGCAATCTCAATAGAATAACTTTTCGAATTGAATTTTCAAGTCGATTTACGTTATTATGTCAATATATAGAGCCATTCCTTGCTCTTTACCAGGATTCATGAATTTATTATAGTCCTTCTATGTCCACGCAGCAAAATATGCTCATTTTCCAATTTTGCAATATTACCAAGTCCTGTAGCGAGCAGGTTATCCGCGAATAATTGCGATCTAAATTTAACTATTATGCGCATTGAAATTTTTAATAACTGAAAGCGAACAGATACAGACATCAACCTCTTCTCTTCTTTCACATTAATTCGTGTAATCATTAGATTCCTGCGATTGAGGCGCAGCATTTTTTTCCCGAAAAGTCATCTGAAGACATCAGGTATTTCTTACAGACATCAAAAACAACAGTCAAAATGCAATCTCAATAGAATAACTTTTCGAATTGAATTTTCAAATCAATTTACGTTATTATGTCAATATATAGAGCCATTCCTTGCTCTTTACCAGGATTCATGAATTTATTATAGTCCTTCTATGACCACGCAGCAAAATATGCTCATTTTTCAATTTTGCAATATTACCAAGTCCTGTAGCGAGCAGGTTATCCGCGAATAATTGCGATCTAAATTTAACTATTATGCGCATTGAAATTTTTAATAACTGAAAGCGAACAGATACAGACATCAACCTCTTCTCTTCTTTCACATTAATTCGTGTAATCATTAGATTCCTGCGATTGAGGCGCAGCATTTTTTTCCCGAAAAGTCATCTGAAGGCATCAGGTATTTATTACAGACATCAAAAACAACAGTCAAAATGCAATCTCAATAGAATAACTTTTCGAATTGAATTTTCAAATCGATTTACGTTATTATGTCAATATATAGAGCCATTGCTTGCTCTTTACCAGGATTCATGAATTTATTATAGTCCTTCTATGACCACGCAGCAAAATATGCTCATTTTCCAATTTTGCAATATTACCAAGTCCTGTAGCGAGCAGGTTATCCGCGAATAATTGCGATCTAAATTAAACTATTATGCGCATTGAAATTTTTAATAACTGAAAGCAAACAGATACAGACATCAACCTCATCTATTCTTTACGTTAATTCGTGTAATCATTAGATTCCTGCGATTGAGGCGCAGCATTTTTTTCCCGAAAAGTCATCTGAAGACATCAGGTATTTCTTACAGACATCAAAAACAACAGTCAAAATGCAATCTCAATAGAATAACTTTTCGAATTGAATTTTCAAATCAATTTACGTTATTATGTCAACATGTAGATCCATTCCTCGCTTTTTGCCAGGAGTCATAAATTTATTATAGTCCTTCTATGACCACGCAGCAAAATATGCTCATTTTCCAATTTTGCAATATTACCAAGTCCTGTAGCGAGCAGGTTATCCGCGAATAATTGCGATCTAAATTTAACTATTATGCGCATTGAAATTTTTAATAACTGAAAGCGAACAGATACAGACATCAACCTCTTCTATTCTTTCACATTAATTCGTGTAATCATTAGATTCCTGCGATTGAGGCGCAGCATATTTTTTCCGAAAGGTCATCTGAAGACATCAGGTATTTCTTACAGACATCAAAAACAACAGTCAAAATGCAATCTCAATAGAATAACTTTTCGAATTGAATTTTTAAATCGATTTACGTTATTATGTCAATATATAGAGGCATTCCTTGCTCTTTACCAGGATTCATGAATTTATTATAGTCCTTCTATAACCACACAGCAAAATATGCTCATTTTCTAATTTTGTAATATTACCAAGTCCTGTAGCGAGCAGGTTATCCGCGAATAATTGCGATCTAAATTTAACTATTATGCGCATTGAAATTTTTAATAACTGAAAGCGAACAGATACAGACATCAACCTCTTCTATTCTTTCACATTAATTCGTGTAATCATTAGATTCCTGCGATTGAGGGGCAGCATTTTTTTTCCGAAAAGTCATCTGAAGACATCAGGTATTTCTTACAGACATCAAAAACAACAGTCAAAATGCAATCTCAATAGAATAACTTTTCGAATTGAATTTTCAAATCGATTTACGTTATTATGTCAATATATAGAGCCATTCCTTGCTCTTTACCAGGATTCATGAATTTATTATAGTCCTTCTATGACCACGCAGCAAAATATGCTCATTTTCCAATTTTGCAATATTACCAAGTCCTGTAGCGAGCAGGTTATCCGCGAATAATTGCGATCTAAATTTAACTATTATGCGCATTGAAATTTTTAATAACTGAAAGCGAACAGATACAGACATCAACCTCTTCTCTTCTTTCACATTAATTCGTGTAATCATTAGATTCCTGCGATTGAGGCGCAGCATTTTTTTCCCGAAAAGTCATCTGAAGACATCAGGTATTTCTTACAGACATCAAAAACAACAGTCAAAATGCAATCTCAATAGAATAACTTTTCGAATTGAATTTTCAAATCAATTTACGTTATTATGTCAATATATAGAGCCATTCCTTGCTCTTTACCAGGATTCATGAATTTATTATAGTCCTTCTATGACCACGCAGCAAAATATGCTCATTTTCCAATTTTGCAATATTACCAAGTCCTGTAGCGAGCAGGTTATCCGCGAATAATTGCGATCTAAATTTAACTATTATGCGCATTGAAATTTTTAATAACTGAAAGCGAACAGATACAGACATCAACCTCTTCTCTTCTTTCACATTAATTCGTGTAATCATTAGATTCCTGCGATTGAGGCGCAGCATTTTTTTCCCGAAAAGTCATCTGAAGGCATCAGGTATTTATTACAGACATCAAAAACAACAGTCAAAATGCAATCTCAATAGAATAACTTTTCGAATTGAATTTTCAAATCGATTTACGTTATTATGTCAATATATAGAGCCATTCCTTGCTCTTTACCAGGATTCATGAATTTATTATAGTCCTTCTATGACCACGCAGCAAAATATGCTCATTTTCCAATTTTGCAATATTACCAAGTCCTGTAGCGAGCAGGTTATCCGCGAATAATTGCGATCTAAATTAAACTATTATGCGCATTGAAATTTTTAATAACTGAAAGCAAACAGATACAGACATCAACCTCATCTATTCTTTACGTTAATTCGTGTAATCATTAGATTCCTGCGATTGAGGCGCAGCATTTTTTTCCCGAAAAGTCATCTGAAGACATCAGGTATTTCTTACAGACATCAAAAACAACAGTCAAAATGCAATCTCAATAGAATAACTTTTCGAATTGAATTTTCAAATCAATTTACGTTATTATGTCAACATGTAGAGCCATTCCTCGCTTTTTGCCAGGAGTCATAAATTTATTATAGTCCTTCTATGACCACGCAGCAAAATATGCTCATTTTCCAATTTTGCAATATTACCAAGTCCTGTAGCGAGCAGGTTATCCGCAAATAATTGCGATCTAAATTTAACTATTATGCGCATTGAAATTTTTTATAACTGAAAGCGAACAGATACAGACATCAACCTCTTCTATTCTTTACGTTAATTCGTGTAATCATTAGATTCCTGCGATTGAGGCGCAGCATATTTTTTCCGAAAAGTCATCCGAAGACATCAGGTATTTCTTACAGACATCAAAAACAACAATCAAAATGCAATCTCAATAGAATAACTTTTCGAATTGAATTTTCAAATCGATTTACGTTATTATGTCAATATATAGAGCCATTCCTTGCTCTTTACCAGGATTCATAAATTTATTATAGTCCTTCTATGACCACGCAGCAAAATATGCTCATTTTCCAATTTTGCAATATTACCAAGTCCTGTAGCGAGCAGGTTATCCGCGAATAATTGCGATCTAAATTTAACTATTATGCGCATTGAAATTTTTAATAACTGAAAGCGAACAGATACAGACATCAACCTCTTCTATTCTTTACGTTAATTCGTGTAATCATTAGATTCCTGCGATTGAGGCGCAGCATTTTTTTTCCGAAAAGTCATCTGAAGACATCAGGTATTTCTTACAGACATCAAAAACAACAGTCAAAATGCAATGTCAATAGAATAACTTTTCGAATTGAATTTTCAAATCGATTTACGTTATTATGTCAATATATAGAGCCATTCCTTGCTCTTTACCAGGATTCATGAATTTATTATAGTCCTTCTATGACCACGCAGCAAAATATGCTCATTTTCCAATTTTGCAATATTACCAAGTCCTGTAGCGAGCAGGTTATCCGCGAATAATTGCGATCTAAATTTAACTATTATGCGCATTGAAATTTTTAATAACTGAAAGCGAACAGATACAGACATCAACCTCTTCTCTTCTTTCACATTAATTCGTGTAATCATTAGATTCCTGCGATTGAGGCGCAGCGATTTTTTCCGAAAAGTCATCTGAAGGCATCAGGTATTTATTACAGACATCAAAAACAACAGTCAAAATGCAATCTCAATAGAATAACTTTTCGAATTGAATTTTCAAATCGATTTACGTTATTATGTCGATATATAGAGCCATTCCTTGCTCTTTACCAGGATTCATGAATTTATTATAGTCCTTCTATGACCACGCAGCAAAATATGCTCATTTTCCAAATTTGCAATATTACCAAGTCCTGTAGCGAGCAGGTTATCCGCGAATAATTGCGATCTAAATTAAACTATTATGCGCATTGAAATTTTTAATAACTGAAAGCAAACAGATACAGACATCAACCTCATCTATTCTTTACGTTAATTCGTGTAATCATTAGATTCCTGCGATTGAGGCGCAGCATTTTTTTCCCGAAAAGTCATCTGAAGACATCAGGTATTTCTTACAGACATCAAAAACAACAGTCAAAATGCAATCTCAATAGAATAACTTTTCGAATTGAATTTTCAAATCAATTTACGTTATTATGTCAACATGTAGAGCCATTCCTCGCTTTTTGCCAGGAGTCATAAATTTATTATAGTCCTTCTATGACCACGCAGCAAAATATGCTCATTTTCCAATTTTGCAATATTACCAAGTCCTGTAGCGAGCAGGTTATCCGCGAATAATTGCGATCTAAATTTAACTATTATGCGCATTGAAATTTTTAATAACTGAAAGCGAACAGATACAGACATCAACCTCTTCTCTTCTTTCACATTAATTCGTGTAATCATTAGATTCCTGCGATTGAGGCGCAGCGATTTTTTCCGAAAAGTCATCTGAAGGCATCAGGTATTTATTACAGACATCAAAAACAACAGTCAAAATGCAATCTCAATAGAATAACTTTTCGAATTGAATTTTCAAATTGATTTACGTTATTATGTCAATATATAGAGCCATTCCTTGCTCTTTACCAGGATTCATGAATTTATTATAGTCCTTCTATAACCACGCAGCAAAATATGCTCATTTTCTAATTTTGTAATATTACCAAGTCCTGTAGCGAGCAGGTTATCCGCGAATAATTGCGATCTAAATTTAACTATTATGCACATTGAAATTTTTAATAACTGAAAGCGAACAGATACAGACATCAACCTCTTCTATTCTTTCACATTAATTCGTGTAATCATTAGATTCCTGCGATTGAGGCGCAGCATTTTTTTTCCGAAAAGTCATCTGAAGACATCAGGTATTTTTTACAGACATCAAAAACAACAGTCAAAATGCAATCTCAATAGAATAACTTTCCGAATTGAATTTTCAAATCGATTTACGTTATTATGTCAATATATAGAGCCATTCCTTGCTCTTTACCAGGATTCATGAATTTATTATAGTTCTTCTATGACCACGCAGCAAAATATGCTCATTTTCCAATTTTGCAATATTACCAAGTCCTGTAGCGAGCAGGTTATCCGCAAATAATTGCGATCTAAATTTAACTATTATGCGCATTGAAATTTTTTATAACTGAAAGCGAACAGATACAGACATCAACCTCTTCTATTCTTTACGTTAATTCGTGTAATCATTAGATTCCTGCGATTGAGGCGCAGCATATTTTTTCCGAAAAGTCATCCGAAGACATCAGGTATTTCTTACAGACATCAAAAACAACAATCAAAATGCAATCTCAATAGAATAACTTTTCGAATTGAATTTTCAAATCGATTTACGTTATTATGTCAATATATAGAGCCATTCCTTGCTCTTTACCAGGATTCATGAATTTATTATAGTCCTTCTATAACCACGCAGCAAAATATGCTCATTTTCTAATTTTGTAATATTACCAAGTCCTGTAGCGAGCAGGTTATCCGCGAATAATCGCGATCTAAATTTAACTATTCGGCGCATTGAAATTTTTTATAACTGAAAGCGAACAGATACAGACATCAACCTCTTCTATTCTTTACGTTAATTCGTGTAATCATTAGATTCCTGCGATTGAGGCGCAGCGATTTTTTCCGAAAAGTCAGCTGAAGACATCAGGTATTTCTTACAGACATCAAAAACAACAGTCAAAATGCAATCTCAATAGAATAACTTTTCGAATTGAATTTTCAAATCAATTTACGTTATTATGTCAACATATAGAGCCATTCCTTGCTCTTTACCAGGATTCATGAATTTATTATAGTCCTTCTATAACCACGCAGCAAAATATGCTCATTTTCTAATTTTGTAATATTACCAAGTCCTGTAGCGAGCAGGTTATCCGCGAATAATTGCGATCTAAATTTAACTATTATGCGCTGTGAAATTTTTAATAACTGAAAGCGAACAGATACAGACATCAACCTCTTCTATTCTTTACGTTAATTCGTGTAATCATTAGATTCCTGCGATTGAGGCGCAGCATATTTTTTCCGAAAAGTCATCCGAAGACATCAGGTATTTCTTACAGACATCAAAAACAACAATCAAAATGCAATCTCAATAGAATAACTTTTCGAATTGAATTTTCAAATCGATTTACGTTATTATGTCAATATATAGAGCCATTCCTTGCTCTTTACCAGGATTCATGAATTTATTATAGTCCTTCTATGACCACGCAGCAAAATATGCTCATTTTCCAATTTTGCAATATTACCAAGACCTGTAGCGAGCAGGTTATCCGCGAATAATTGCGATCTAAGTTAAACTATTATGCGCATTGAAATTTTTAATAACTGAAAGCAAACAGATACAGACATCAACCTCTTCTATTCTTTACGTTAATTCGTGTAATCATTAGATTCCTGCGATTGAGGCGCAGCATTTTTTTTCCGAAAAGTCATCTGAAGACATCAGGTATTTCTTACAGACATCAAAAACAACAGTCAAAATGCAATCTCAATAGAATAACTTTTCGAATTGAATTTTCAAATCGATTTACGTTATTATGTCAATATATAGAGCTATTCCTTGCTCTTTACCAGGATTCATGAATTTATTATAGTCCTTTTATAACCACGCAGCAAAATATGCTCATTTTCTAATTTTGTAATATTACCAAGTCCTGTAGCGAGCAGGTTATCCGCGAATAATTGCGATCTAAATTTAACTATTATGCGCATTGAAATTTTTAATAACTGAAAGCGAACAGATACAGACATCAACCTCTTCTATTCTTTCACATTAATTCGTGTAATCATAAGATTCCTGCGATTGAGGCGCAGCATTTTTTTTCCGAAAAGTCATCTGAAGTCATCAGGTATTTCTTACAGACATCAAAAACAACAGTCAAAATGCAATCTGAATAGAATAACTTTTAGAATTGAATTTTCAAATCGATTTACGTTATTATGTCAATATATAGAGCCATTCCTTGCTCTTTACCAGGATTCATGAATTTATCATAGTCTTTCTATGACCACGCAGCAAAATATGCTCATTTTCCAATTTTGCAATATTACCAAGTCCTGTAGCGAGCAGGTTATCCGCGAATAATTGCGATCTAAATTTAACTATTATGCGCATTGAAATTTTTAATAACTGAAAGCGAACAGATACAGACATCAACCTCTTCTATTCTTTCACATTATTTCGTGTAATCATTAGATTCCTGCGATTGAGGCGCAGCATTTTTTTTCCGAAAAGTCATCTGAAGACATCAGGTACTTTTTACAGACATCAAAAACAACAGTCAAAATGCAATCTCAATAGAATAACTTTTCGAATTGAATTTTCAAATCGATTTACGTTATTATGTCAATATATAGAGCCATTCCTTGCTCTTTACCAGGATTCATGAATTTATTATAGTCCTTCTATAACCACGCAGCAAAATATGCTCATTTTCCAATTTTGCAATATTACCAAGTCCTGTAGCGAGCAGGTTATCCGCGAATAATTGCGATCTAAATTAAACTATTATGCGCATTGAAATATTTAATAACTGAAAGCGAACAGATACAGACATCAACCTCTTCTATTCTTTACGTTAATTCGTGTAATCATTAGATTCCTGCGATTGAGGCGCAGCATATTTTTTCCGAAAAGTCATCCGAAGACATCAGGTATTTCTTACAGACATCAAAAACAACAGTCAAAATGCAATCTCAATAGAATAACTTTTCGAATTGAATTTTCAAATCAATTTACGTTATCATGTCAATATATAGAGCTATTCCTTGCTCTTTACCAGGATTCATGAATTTATTATAGTCCTTCTATGACCACGCAGCAAAATATGCTCATTTTCCAATTTTGCAATATTACCAAGTCCTGTAGCGAGCAGGTTATCCGCGAATAATTGCGATCTAAATTTAACTATTATGCGCATTGAAATTTTTAATAACTGAAAGCGAACAGATACAGACATCAACCTCTTCTATTCTTTACGTTAATCCGTGTAATCATTAGATTCCTGCGATTGAGGCGCAGCATTTTTTTTCCGAAAAGTCATCTGAAGACATCAGGTATTTCTTACAGACATCAAAAACAACAGTCAAAATGCAATCTCAATAGAATAACTTTTCGAATTGAATTTTCAAATCAATTTACGTTATTATGTCAACATATAGAGCCATTCCTCGCTTTTTCCCAGGAGTCATGAATTTATTATAGTCCTTCTATGACCACGCAGCAAAATATGCTCATTTTCCTATTTTGCAATATTACCAAGTCCTGTAGCGAGCAGGTTATTCGCGAATAATTGCGATCTAAATTTAACTATCATGCGCATTGAAATTTTTAATAACTGAAAGCGAACAGATACAGACATTAACCTCTTCTATTCTTTCACATTAATTCGTGTAATCATTAGATTCCTGCGATTGAGGCGCAGCATTTTTTTTCCGAAAAGTCATCTGAAGACATCAGGTATTTCTTACAGACATCAAAAACAACAGTCAAAATGCAATCTCAATAGAATAACTTTTCGAATTGAATTTTCAAATCAATTTACGTTATTATGTCAACATATAGAGCCATTCCTCGCTTTTTCCCAGGAGTCATGAATTTATTATAGTCCTTCTATGACCACGAAGCAAAATATGCTCATTTTCCAATTTTGCAATATTACCAAGTCCTGTAGCAAGCAGGTTATCCGCGAATAATTGCGATCTAAATTTAACTATTATGCGCATTGAAATTTTTCATAACTGAAAGCGAACAGATACAGACATCAACCTCTTCTATTCTTTCACATTAATTCGTGTAATCATTAGATTCCTGCGATTGAGGCGCAGCATTTTTTTTCCGAAAAGTCATCTGAAGACATCAGGTATTTCTTACAGACATCAAAAACAACAGTCAAAATGCAATCTCAATAAAATAACTTTTCGAATTGAATTTTCAAATCGATTTACGTTATTATGTCAATATATAGAGCCATTCCTTGCTCTTTACCAGGATTCATGAATTTATTATAGTCCTTCTATGACCACGCAGCAAAATATGCTCATTTTCCAATTTTGCAATATTACCAAGTCCTGTAGCGAGCAGGTTATCCGCGAATAATTGCGATCTAAATTTAACTATTATGCGCATTGAAATTTTTAATAACTGAAAGCGAACAGATACAGACATCAACCTCTTCTATTCTTTCACAATAATTCGTGTAATCATTAGATTCCTGCGATTGAGGCGCAGCATTTTTTTTCCGAAAAGTCATCTGAAGACATCAGGTATTTCTTACAGACATCAAAAACAACAGTCAAAATGCAATCTCAATAGAATAACTTTTCGAATTGAATTTTCAAATCGATTTACGTTATTATGTCTATATATAGAGCCATTCCTTGCTCTTTCCCAGGATTCATGAATTTATTATAGTCCTTCTATAACCACGCAACAAAATATGCTCATTTTCTAATTTTGTAATATTACCAAGTCCTGTAGCGAGCAGGTTATCCGCGAATAATCGCGATCTAAATTTAACTATTCAGCGCATTGAAATTTTTTATAACTGAAAGCGAACAGATACAGACATCAACCTTTTCTATTCTTTCACGCTAATTCGTGTAATCATGAGATTCCTGCGATTGAGGCGCAGCATATTTTTTCCGAAAGGTCATCTGAAGACATCAGGTATTTCTTACAGACATCAAAAACAACAGTCAAAATGCAATCTCAATAGAATAACTTTTCGAATTAAATTTTTAAATCGATTTACGTTATTATGTCAATATATAGAGGCATTCCTTGCTCTTTACCAGGATTCATGAATTTATTATAGTCCTTCTATAACCACACAGCAAAATATGCTCATTTTCTAATTTTGTAATATTACCAAGTCCTGTAGCGAGCAGGTTATCCGCGAATAATTGCGATCTAAATTTAACTATTATGCGCATTGAAATTTTTAATAACTAAAAGCGAACAGATACAGACATCAACCTCTTCTATTCTTTCACATTAATTCGTGTAATCATTAAATTCCTGCGATTGAGGCGCAGCATTTTTTTTCCGTAAAGTCATCTGAAGACATCAGGTATTTCTTACAGACATCAAAAACAACAGTCAAAATGCAATCTCAATAGAATAACTTTTCGAATTGAATTTTCAAATCGATTTACGTTATTATGTCAATATATAGAGCTATTCCTTGCTCTTTACCAGGATTCATGAATTTATTATAGTCCTTCTATAACCACGCAGCAAAATATGCTCATTTTCTAATTTTGTAATATTACCAAGTCCTGTAGCGAGCAGGTTATCCGCGAATAATTGCGATCTAAATTTAACTATTATGCGCATTGAAATTTTTAATAACTGAAAGCGAACAGATACAGACATCAACCTCTTCTATTCTTTCACATTAATTCGTGTAATCATAAGATTCCTGCGATTGAGGCGCAGCATTTTTTTTCCGAAAAGTCATCTGAAGTCATCAGGTATTTCTTACAGACATCAAAAACAACAGTCAAAATGCAATCTGAATAGAATAACTTTTAGAATTGAATTTTCAAATCGATTTACGTTATTATGTCAATATATAGAGCCATTCCTTGCTCTTTACCAGGATTCATGAATTTATCATAGTCTTTCTATGACCACGCAGCAAAATATGCTCATTTTCCAATTTTGCAATATTACCAAGTCCTGTAGCGAGCAGGTTATCCGCGAATAATTGCGATCTAAATTTAACTATTATGCGCATTGAAATTTTTAATAACTGAAAGCGAACAGATACAGACATCAACCTCTTCTATTCTTTCACATTAATTCGTGTAATCATTAGATTCCTGCGATTGAGGCGCAGCATTTTTTTTCCGAAAAGTCATCTGAAGACATCAGGTATTTCTTACAGACATCAAAAACAACAGTCAAAATGCAATCTCAATAGAATAACTTTTCGAATTGAATTTTCAAATCGATTTACGTTATTATGTCAATATATAGAGCCATCCCTTGCTCTTTACCAGGATTCATGAATTTATCATAGTCTTTCTATGACCACGCAGCAAAATATGCTCATTTTCCAATTTTGCAATATTACCAAGTCCTGTAGCGAGCAGGTTATCCGCGAATAATTGCGATCTAAATTTAACTATTATGCGCATTGAAATTTTTAATAACTGAAAGCGAACAGATACAGACATCAACCTCTTCTATTCTTTCACATTAATTCGTGTAATCATTAGATTCCTGCGATTGAGGCGCAGCATTTTTTTTCCGAAAAGTCATCTGAAGACATCAGGTATTTCTTACAGACATCAAAAACAACAGTCAAAATGCAATCTCAATAGAATAACTTTTCGAATTGAATTTTCAAATCGATTTACGTTATTATGTCAATATATAGAGCCATTCCTTGCTCTTTACCAGGATTCATGAATTTATTATAGTCCTTCTATAACCACGCAGCAAAATATGCTCATTTTCTAATTTTGCAATATTACCAAGTCCTGTAGCGAGCAGGTTATCCGCGAATAATTGCGATCTAAATTTAACTATTATGCGCATTGAAATTTTTCATAACTGAAAGCGAACAGATACAGACATCAACCTCTTCTATTCTTTCACATTAATTCGTGTAATCATTAGATTCCTGCGATTGAGGCGCAGCATTTTTTTTCCGAAAAGTCATCTGAAGACATCAGGTATTTCTTACAGACATCAAAAACAACAGTCAAAATGCAATCTCAATAAAATAACTTTTCGAATTGAATTTTCAAATCGATTTACGTTATTATGTCAATATATAGAGCCATTCCTTGCTCTTTACCAGGATTCATGAATTTATTATAGTCCTTCTATGACCACGCAGCAAAATATGCTCATTTTCCAATTTTGCAATATTACCAAGTCCTGTAGCGAGCAGGTTATCCGCGAATAATTGCGATCTAAATTTAACTATTATGCGCATTGAAATTTTTAATAACTGAAAGCGAACAGATACAGACATCAACCTCTTCTATTCTTTCACATTAATTCGTGTAATCATTAGATTCCTGCGATTGAGGCGCAGCATTTTTTTTCCGAAAAGTCATCTGAAGACATCAGGTATTTCTTACAGACATCAAAAACCACAGTCAAAATGCAATCTCAATAGAATAACTTTTCGAATTGAATTTTCAAATCGATTTACGTTATTATGTCAATATATAGAGCCATTCCTTGCTCTTTCCCAGGATTCATGAATTTATTATAGTCCTTCTATAACCACGCAGCAAAATATGCTCATTTTCTAATTTTGTAATATTACCAAGTCCTGTAGCGAGCAGGTTATCCGCGAATAATCGCGATCTAAATTTAACTATTCAGCGCATTGAAATTTTTTATAACTGAAAGCGAACAGATACAGACATCAACCTTTTCTATTCTTTCACGCTAATTCGTGTAATCATGAGATTCCTGCGATTGAGGCGCAGCATATTTTTTCCGAAAGGTCATCTGAAGACATCAGGTATTTCTTACAGACATCAAAAACAACAGTCAAAATGCAATCTCAATAGAATAACTTTTCGAATTGAATTTTTAAATCGATTTACGTTATTATGTCAATATATAGAGGCATTCCTTGCTCTTTACCAGGATTCATGAATTTATTATAGTCCTTCTATAACCACACAGCAAAATATGCTCATTTTCTAATTTTGTAATATTACCAAGTCCTGTAGCGAGCAGGTTATCCGCGAATAATTGCGATCTAAATTTAACTATTATGCGCATTGAAATTTTTAATAACTGAAAGCGAACAGATACAGACATCAACCTCTTCTATTCTTTCACATTAATTCGTGTAATCATTAAATTCCTGCGATTGAGGCGCAGCATTTTTTTTCCGTAAAGTCATCTGAAGACATCAGGTATTTCTGACAGACATCAAAAACAACAGTCAAAATGCAATCTCAATAGAATAACTTTTCGAATTGAATTTTCAAATCGATTTACGTTATTATGTCAATATATAGAGCTATTCCTTGCTCTTTACCAGGATTCATGAATTTATTATAGTCCTTCTATAACCACGCAGCAAAATATGCTCATTTTCTAATTTTGTAATATTACCAAGTCCTGTAGCGAGCAGGTTATCCGCGAATAATTGCGATCTAAATTTAACTATTATGCGCATTGAAATTTTTAATAACTGAAAGCGAACAGATACAGACATCAACCTCTTCTATTCTTTCACATTAATTCGTGTAATCATTAGATTCCTGCGATTGAATCGCAGCATTTTTTTTCCGAAACGTCATCTGAAGACATCAGGTATTTCTTACAGACATCAAAAACAACAGTCAAAATGCAATCTCAATAGAATAACTTTTCGAATTGAATTTTCAAATCGATTTACGTTATTATGTCAATATATAGAGCTATTCCTTGCTCTTTACCAGGATTCATGAATTTATTATAGTCCTTCTATAACCACACAGCAAAATATGCTCATTTTCTAATTTTGTAATATTACCAAGTCCTGTAGCGAGCAGGTTATCCGCGAATAATTGCGATCTAAATTTAACTATTATGCGCATTGAAATTTTTAATAACTGAAAGCGAACAGATACAGACATCAACCTCTTCTATTCTTTCACATTAATTCGTGTAATCATTAGATTCCTGCGATTGAGGCGCAGCATTTTTTTTCCGAAACGTCATCTGAAGACATCAGGTATTTCTTACAGACATCAAAAACAACAGTCAAAATGCAATCTCAATAGAATAACTTTTCGAATTGAATTTTCAAATCGATTTACGTTATTATGTCAATATATAGAGCTATTCCTTGCTCTTTACCAGGATTCATGAATTTATTATAGTCCTTCTATAACCACGCAGCAAAATATGCTCATTTTCTAATTTTGTAATATTACCAAGTCCTGTAGCGAGCAGGTTATCCGCGAATAATCGCGATCTAAATTTAACTATTCAGCGCATTGAAATTTTTTATAACTGAAAGCGAACAGATACAGACATCAACCTTTTCTATTCTTTCACGCTAATTCGTGTAATCATGAGATTCCTGCGATTGAGGCGCAGCATATTTTTTCCGAAAGGTCATCTGAAGACATCAGGTATTTCTTACAGACATCAAAAACAACAGTCAAAATGCAATCTCAATAGAATAACTTTTCGAATTGAATTTTCAAATCGATTTACGTTATTATGTCAATATATAGAGCTATTCCTTGCTCTTTACCAGGATTCATGAATTTATTATAGTCCTTCTATAACCACACAGCAAAATATGCTCATTTTCTAATTTTGTAATATTACCAAGTCCTGTAGCGAGCAGGTTATCCGCGAATAATTGCGATCTAAATTTAACTATTATGCGCATTGAAATTTTAAATAACTGAAAGCGAACAGATACAGACATCAACCTCTTCTATTCTTTCACATTAATTCGTGTAATCATAAGATTCCTGCGATTGAGGCGCAGCATTTTTTTTCCGAAAAGTCATCTGAAGTCATCAGGTATTTCTTACAGACATCAAAAACAACAGTCAAAATGCAATCTGAATAGAATAACTTTTAGAATTGAATTTTCAAATCGATTTACGTTATTATGTCAATATATAGAGCCATTTCTTGCTCTTTACCAGGATTCATGAATTTATCATAGTCTTTCTATGACCACGCAGCAAAATATGCTCATTTTCCAATTTTGCAATATTACCAAGTCCTGTAGCGAGCAGGTTATCCGCGAATAATTGCGATCTAAATTTAACTATTATGCGCATTGAAATTTTTAATAACTGAAAGCGAACAGATACAGACATCAACCTCTTCTATTCTTTCACATTAATTCGTGTAATCATTAGATTCCTGCGATTGAGGCGCAGCATTTTTTTTCCGAAACGTCATCTGAAGACATCAGGTATTTCTTACAGACATCAAAAACAACAGTCAAAATGCAATCTCAATAGAATAACTTTTCGAATTGAATTTTCAAATCAATTTACGTTATTATGTCAACATATAGAGCCATTCCTCGCTTTTTCCCAGCAGTCATGAATTTATTATAGTCCTTCTATGACCACGCAACAAAATATGCTCATTTCCCAATTTGCAATATTACCAAGTCCTGTAGCGAGCAGGTTATTCGCGAATAATTGCGATCTAAATTTAACTATTATGCGCATTGAAATTTTCAATAACTGAAAGTGAACAGATACAGACATCAACCTCTTCTATTCTTTACGTTAATTCGTGTAATCATTAGATTCCTGCGATTGAGGCGCAGCATTTTTTTTTCGAAAAGTCATCTAAAGACATCAGGTATTTCTTACAGACATCAAAAACAACAGTCAAAATGCAATCTCAATAGAATAACTTTTCGAATTGAATTTTCAAATCGATTTACGTTATTATGTCAATATATAGAGCCATTCCTTGCTCTTTACCAGGATTCATGAATTTATTATAGTCCTTCTATAACCACGCAGCAAAATATGCTTATTTTATAATTTTGTAATATTACCAAGTCCTGTAGCGAGCAGGTTATCCGCGAATAATTGCGATCTAAATTTAACTATTATGCGCATTGAAATTTTTAATAACTGAAAGCGAACAGATACAGACATCAACCTCTTCTATTCTTTCACATTAATTCGTGTAATCATTAGATTCCTGCGATTGAGGCGCAGCATTTTTTTTCCGAAAAGTCATCTGAAGACATCAGGTATTTCTTACAGACATCAAAAACAGCAGTCAAAATGCAATCTCAATAGAATAACTTTTCGAATTGAATTTTCAAATCGATTTACGTTATTATGTCAATATATAGACCCATTCCTTGCTCTTTACCAGGATTCATGAATTTATTATAGTCCTTCTATGACCACGCAGCAAAATATGCTCATTTTCCAATTTTGCAATATTACCAAGTCCTGTAGCGAGCAGGTTATCCGCGAATAATTGCGATCTAAATTTAACTATTATGCGCATTGAAATTTTTAATAACTGAAAGCGAACAGATACAGACATCAACCTCTTCTATTCTTTACGTTAATTCGTGTAATCATTAGATTCCTGCGATTGAGGCGCAGCATTTTTTTTCCGAAAAGTCATCTGAAGACATCAGGTATTTCTTACAGACATCAAAAACAACAGTCAAAATGCAATCTCAATAGAATAACTTTTCGAATTGAATTTTCAAATCAATTTACGTTATTATGTCAACATATAGAGCCAATCCTCGCTTTTTTCCAGGAGTCATGAATTTATTATAGTCCTTCTATGACCACGAAGCAAAATATGCTCATTTTCCAATTTTGCAATATTACCAAGTCCTGTAGCGAGCAGGTTATCCGCGAATAATTGCGATCTAAATTTAACTATTATGCGCATTGAAATTTTTCATAACTGAATGCGAACAGATACAGACATCAACCTCTTCTATTCTTTCACATTAATTCGTGTAATCATAAGATTCCTGCGATTGAGGCGCAGCATTTTTTTTCCGAAAAGTCATCTGAAGACATCAGGTATTTCTTACAGACATCAAAAACAACAGTCAAAATGCAATCTCAATAGAATAACTTTTCGAATTGAATTTTCAAATCGATTTACGTTATTATGTCAATATATAGAGCCATTCCTTGCTCTTTCCCAGGATTCATGAATTTATTATAATCCTTCTATAACCACGCAGCAAAATATGCTCATTTTCTAATTTTGTAATATTACCAAGTCCTGTAGCGAGCAGGTTATCCGCGAATAATCGCGATCTAAATTTAACTATTCAGCGCATTGAAATTTTTTATAACTGAAAGCGAACAGATACAGACATCAACCTCTTCTATTCTTTCACATTAATTCGTGTAATCATAAGATTCCTGCGATTGAGGCGCAGCATTTTTTTTCCGAAAAGTCATCTGAAGTCATCAGGTATTTCTTACAGACATCAAAAACAACAGTCAAAATGCAATCTGAATAGAATAACTTTTAGAATTGAATTTTCAAATCGATTTACGTTATTATGTCAATATATAGAGCCATTCCTTGCTCTTTACCAGGATTCATGAATTTATCATAGTCTTTCTATGACCACGCAGCAAAATATGCTCATTTTCCAATTTTGCAATATTACCAAGTCCTGTAGCGAGCAGGTTATCCGCGAATAATTGCGATCTAAATTTAACTATTATGCGCATTGAAATTTTTAATAACTGAAAGCGAACAGATACAGACATCAACCTCTTCTATTCTTTACGTTAATTCGTGTAATCATTAGATTCCTGCGATTGAGGCGCAGCATATTTTTTCCGAAAAGTCATCCGAAGACATCAGGTATTTCTTACAGACATCAAAAACAACAGTCAAAATGCAATCTCAATAGAATAACTTTTCGAATTGAATTTTCAAATCGATTTACGTTATTATGTCAATATATAGAGCCATTCCTTGCTCTTTACCAGGATTCATGAATTTATTATAGTCCTTCTATGACCACGCAGCAAAATATGCTCATTTTCCAATTTTGCAATATTACCAAGTCCTGTAGCGAGCAGGTTATCCGCGAATAATTGCGATCTAAATTTAACTATTATGCGCATTGGAATTTTAAATAACTGAAAGCGAACAGATACAGACATCAACCTCTTCTATTCTTTACGTTAATTCGTGTAATCATTAGATTCCTGCGATTGAGGCGCAGCATATTTTTTCCGAAAAGTCATCCGAAGACATCAGGTATTTCTTACAGACATCAAAAACAACAGTCAAAATGCAATCTCAATAGAATAACTTTTCGAATTGAATTTTCAAATCGATTTACGTTATTATGTCAATATATAGAGCCATTCCTTGCTCTTTACCAGGATTCATGAATTTATTATAGTCCTTCTATGACCACGCAGCAAAATATGCTCATTTTCCAATTTTGCAATATTACCAAGTCCTGTAGCGAGCAGGTTATCCGCGAATAATTGCGATCTAAATTTAACTATTATGCGCATTGAAATTTTTAATAACTGAAAGCGAACAGATACAGACATCAACCTCTTCTCTTCTTTCACATTAATTCGTGTAATTATTAGATTCCTGCGATTGAGGCGCAGCGATTTTTTCCGAAAAGTCATCTGAAGGCATCAGGTATTTATTACAGACATCAGAAACAACAGTCAAAATGCAATCTCAATAGAATAACTTTTCGAATTGAATTTTCAAATCAATTTACGTTATTATGTCAACATATAGAGCCATTCCTCGCTTTTTCCCAGGAGTCATGAATTTATTATAGTCCTTCTATGACCACGCAGCAAAATATGCTCATTTTCCAATTTTGCAATATTACCAAGTCCTGTAGCGAGCAGGTTATCCGCGAATAATTGCGATCTAAATTTAACTATTATGCGCATTGAAATTTTTAATAACTGAAAGCGAACAGATACAGACATCAACCTCTTCTATTCTTTCACATTAATTCGTGTAATCATTAGATTCCTGCGATTGAGGCGCAGCATTTTTTTTCCGAAAAGTCATCTGAAGACATCAGGTATTTCTTACAGACAGCAAAAACAACAGTCAAAATGCAATCTCAATATAATAACTTTTCGAATTGAATTTTCAAATCGATTTACGTTATTAAGTCAATATATAGAGCCATTCCTTGCTCTTTACCAGGATTCATGAATTTATTATAGTCCTTCTATAACCACGCAGCAAAATATGCTCATTTTCTAATTTTGTAATATTACCAAGTCCTGTAGCGAGCAGGTTATCCGCGAATAATTGCGATCTAAATTTAACTATTATGCGCATTGAATTTTTAATAACTGAAAGCGAACAGATACAGACATCAACCTCTTCTATTCTTTCACATTAATTCGTGTAATCATTAGATTCCTGCGATTGAGGCGCAGCATTTTTTTTCCGAAAAGTCATCTGAAGACATCAGGTATTTCTTACAGACATCAAAAACAACAGTCAAAATGCAATCTCAATAGAATAACTTTTCGAATTGAATTTTCAAATTAATTTACGTTATTATGTCAACATATAGAGCCATTCCTCGCTTTTTGCCAGGAGTCATGAATTTATTATAGTCCATCTATGACCACGCAGCAAAATATGCTCATTTGCTAATTTTGTAATATTACCAAGTCCTGTAGCGAGCAGGTTATCCGCGAATAATTGCGATCTAAATTTAACTATTATGCGCATTGAAATTTTTAATAACTGAAAGCGAACAGATACAGACATCAACCTCTTCTATTCTTTACGTTAATTCGTGTAATCATTAGATTCCTGCGATTGAGGGGCAGCATTTTTTTTCCGAAAAGTCATCTGAAGACATCAGGTATTTCTTACAGACATCAAAAACAACAGTCAAAATGCAATCTCAATAGAATAACTTTTCGAATTGAATTTTCAAATCGATTTACGTTATTATGTCAATATATAGAGCCATTCCTTGCTCTTTACCAGGATTCATGAATTTATTATAGTCCTTCTATGACCACGCAGCAAAATATGCTCATTTTCCAATTTTGCAATATTACCAAGTCCTGTAGCGAGCAGGTTATCCGCGAATAATTGCGATCTAAATTTAACTATTATGCGCATTGGAATTTTAAATAACTGAAAGCGAACAGATACAGACATCAACCTCTTCTATTCTTTCACATTAATTCGTGTAATCATTAGATTCCTGCGATTGAGGCGCAGCATTTTTTTTCCGAAAAGTCATCTGAAGACATCAGGTATTTCTTACAGACATCAAAAACAACATTAAAAATGCAATCTCAATAGAATAACTTTTCGAATTGAATTTTCAAATCGATTTACGTTATTATGTCAATATATAGAGCCATTCCTTGCTCTTTACCAGGATTCATGAATTTATTATAGTCCTTCTATGACCACGCAGCAAAATATGCTCATTTTCCAATTTTGCAATATTACCAAGTCCTGTAGCGAGCAGGTTATCCGCGAATAATTGCGATCTAAATTTAACTATTATGCGCATTGAAATTTTTAATAACTGAAAGCGAACAGATACAGACATCAACCTCTTCTATTCTTTCACATTAATTCGTGTAATCATTAGATTCCTGCGATTGAGGCGCAGCGATTTTTTCCGAAAAAACATCTGAAGGCATCAGTTATTTCTTACAGACATCAAAAACAACAGTCAAAATGCAATCTCAATAGAATAACTTTTCGAATTGAATTTTCAAATCAATTTACGTTATTATGTCAACATATAGAGCCATTTCTCGCTTTTTCCCAGGAGTCATGAATTAATTATAGTCCTTCTATGACCACGCAGCAAAATATGCTCATTTCCCAATTTTGCAATATTACCAAGTCCTGTAGCGAGCAGGTTATCCGCGAATAATTGCGATCTAAATTTAACTATTATGCGCATTGAAATTTTTAATAACTGAAAGCGAACAGATACAGACATCAACCTCTTCTATTCTTTCACATTAATTCGTGTAATCATTAGATTCCTGCGATTGAGGCGCAGCATTTTTTTTCCGAAAAGTCATCTGAAGACATCAGGTATTTCTTACAGACAGCAAAAACAACAGTCAAAATGCAATCTCAATATAATAACTTTTCGAATTGAATTTTCAAATCGATTTACGTTATTATGTCAATATATAGAGCCATTCCTTGCTCTTTACCAGGATTTATGAATTTATTATAGTCCTTCTATAACCACGCAGCAAAATATGCTCATTTTCTAATTTTGTAATATTACCAGGTCCTGTAGCGAGCAGGTTATCCGCGAATAATTGCGATCTAAATTTAACTATTATGCGCATTGAATTTTTAATAACTGAAAGCGAACAGATACAGACATCAACCTCTTCTATTCTTTCACATTAATTCGTGTAATCATTAGATTCCTGCGATTGAGGCGCAGCATTTTTTTTCCGAAAAGTCATCTGAAGACATCAGGTATTTCTTACAGACATCAAAAACAACAGTCAAAATGCAATCTCAATAAAATAACTTTTCGAATTGAATTTTCAAATCGATTTACGTTATTATGTCAATATATAGAGCTATTCCTTGCTCTTTACCAGGATTCATGAATTTATTATAGTCCTTCTATGACCACGCAGCAAAATATGCTCATTTTCCAATTTTGCAATATTACCAAGTCCTGTAGCGAGCAGGTTATCCGCGAATAATTGCGATCTAAATTTAACTATTATGCGCATTGAAATTTTTAATAACTGAAAGCGAACAGATACAGACATCAACCTCTTCTATTCTTTCACATTAATTCGTGTAATCATTAGATTCCTGCGATTGAGGCGCAGCATTTTTTTTCCGAAAAGTCATCTGAAGACATCAGGTATTTCTTACAGACAGCAAAAACAACAGTCAAAATGCAATCTCAATATAATAACTCTTCGAATTGAATTTTCAAATCGATTTACGTTATTATGTCAATATATAGAGCCATTCCTTGCTCTTTACCAGGATTCATGAATTTATTATAGTCCTTCTATAACCACGCAGCAAAATATGCGCATTTTCTAATTTTGTAATATTACCAGGTCCTGTAGCGAGCAGGTTATCCGCGAATAATTGCGATCTAAATTTAACTATTATGCGCATTGAATTTTTAATAACTGAAAGCGAACAGATACAGACATCAACCTCTTCTATTCTTTACGTTAATTCGTGTAATCATTAGATTCCTGCGATTGAGGCGCAGCATATTTTTTCCGAAAAGTCATCCGAAGACATCAGGTATTTCTTACAGACATCAAAAACAACAATCAAAATGCAATCTCAATAGAATAACTTTTCGAATTGAATTTTCAAATCGATTTACGTTATTATGTCAATATATGGAGCCATTCCTTGCTCTTTACCAGGATTCATGAATTTATTATAGTCCTTCTATGACCACGCAGCAAAATATGCTCATTTTCCAATTTTGCAATATTACCAAGTCCTGTAGCGAGCAGGTTATCCGCGAATAATTGCGATCTAAATTAAACTATTATGCGCATTGAAATTTTTAATAACTGAAAGCGAACAGATACAGACATCAACCTCTTCTATTCTTTCACATTAATTCGTGTAATCATTAGATTCCTGCGATTGAGGCGCAGCATTTTTTTTCCGAAAAGTCATTTGAAGACATCAGGTATTTCTTACAGACATCAAAAACAACAGTCAAAATGCAATCTCAAAAGAATAACTTTTCGAATTGAATTTTCAAATCGATTTACGTTATTATGTCAATATATAGAGCCATTCCTTGCTCTTTCCCAGGATTCATGAATTTATTATAGTCCTTCTATGACCACGCAGCAAAATATGCTCATTTTCCAATTTTGCAATATTACCAAGTCCTGTAGCGAGCAGGTTATCCGCGAATAATTGCGATCTAAATTAAACTATTATGCGCATTGAAATTTTTAATAACTGAAAGCGAACAGATACAGACATCAACCTCTTCTATTCTTTACGTTAATTCGTGTAATAATTAGATTCCTGCGATTGAGGCGCAGCATTTTTTTTCCGAAAAGTCATCTGAAGACATCAGGTATTTCTTACAGACATCAAAAAAAACAGTCAAAATGCAATCTCAATAGAATAACTTTTCGAATTGAATTTTCAAATCGATTTACGTTATTATGTCAATATATAGAGCCATTCCTTGCTCTTTACCAGGAGTCATGAATTAATTATAGTCCTTCTATGACCACGCAGCAAAATATGCTCATTTCCCAATTTTGCAATATTACCAAGTCCTGTAGCGAGCAGGTTATCCGCGAATAATTGCGATCTAAATTTAACTATTATGCGCATTGAATTTTTAATAACTGAAAGCGAACAGATACAGACATCAACCTCTTCTATTCTTTCACGCTAATTCGTGTAATCATGAGATTCCTGCGATTAAGGCGCAGCATATTTTTTCCGAAAGGTCATCTGAAGACATCAGGTATTTCTTACAGACATCAAAAACAACAGTCAAAATACAATCTCAATAGAATAACTTTTCGAATTCAATTTTCAAATCGATTTACGTTATTATGTCAATATATGGAGCCATTCCTTGCTCTTTACCAGGATTCATGAATTTATTATAGTCCTTCTATGACCACGCAGCAAAATATGCTCATTTTCCAATTTTGCAATATTACCAAGTCCTGTAGCGAGCAGGTTATCCGCGAATAATTGCGATCTAAATTTAACTATTATGCGCATTGAAATTTTTAATAAGTGAAAGCGAACAGATACAGACATCAACCTCTTCTATTCTTTACGTTAATTCGTGTAATCATTAGATTCCTGCGATTGAGGCGCAGCATTTTTTTTCCGAAAAGTCATCTGAAGACATCAGGTATTTCTTACAGACATCAAAAAAAACAGTCAAATCGCAATCTCAATAGAATAACTTTTCGAATTGAATTTTCAAATCAATTTACGTTATTATGTCAACATATAGAGCCATTCCTCGCTTTTTGCCAGGAGTCATGAATTTATTATAGTCCTTCTATGACCACGCAGCAAAATATGCTCATTTTCTAATTTTGCAATATTACCAAGTCCTGTAGCGAGCAGGTTATCCGCGAATAATTGCGATCTAAATTTAACTATTATGCGCATTGAAATTTTTAATAACTGAAAGCGAACAGATACAGACATCAACCTCTTCTATTCTTTCACATTAATTCGTGTAATCATTAGATTCCTGCGATTGAGGCGCAGCATTTTTTTTCCGAAAAGTCATCTGAAGACATCAGGTATTTCTTACAGACATCAAAAACAACAGTCAAAATGCAATCTCAATAGAATAACTTTTCGAATTGAATTTTCAAATCGATTTACGTTATTATGTCAATATATAGAGCCATTCCTTGCTCTTTACCAGGATTCATGAATTTATTATAGTCCTTCTATAACCACGCAGCAAAATATGCTTATTTTCTAATTTTGTAATATTACCAAGTCCTGTAGCGAGCAGGTTATCCGCGAATAATCGCGATCTAAATTTAACTATTCAGCGCATTGAAATTTTTTATAACTGAAAGCGAACAGATACAGACATCAACCTTTTCTATTCTTTCACGCTAATTCGTGTAATCATGAGATTCCTGCGATTGAGGCGCAGCATATTTTTTCCGAAAGGTCATCTGAAGACATCAGGTATTTCTTACAGACATCAAAAACAACAGTCAAAATGCAATCTCAATAGAATAACTTTTCGAATTGAATTTTTAAATCGATTTACGTTATTATGTCAATATATAGAGGCATTCCTTGCTCTTTACCAGGATTCATGAATTTATTATAGTCCTTCTATAACCACACAGCAAAATATGCTCATTTTCTAATTTTGTAATATTACCAAGTCCTGTAGCGAGCAGGTTATCCGCGAATAATTGCGATCTAAATTTAACTATTATGCGCATTGAAATTTTTAATAACTGAAAGCGAACAGATACAGACATCAACCTCTTCTATTCTTTCACATTAATTCGTGTAATCATTAGATTCCTGCGATTGAGGGGCAGCATTTTTTTTCCGAAAAGTCATCTGAAGACATCAGGTATTTCTTACAGACATCAAAAACAACAGTCAAAATGCAATCTCAATAGAATAACTTTTCGAATTGAATTTTCAAATCGATTTACGTTATTATGTCAATATATAGAGCCATTCCTTGCTCTTTACCAGGATTCATGAATTTATTATAGTCCTTCTATGACCACGCAGCAAAATATGCTCATTTTCCAATTTTGCAATATTACCAAGTCCTGTAGCGAGCAGGTTATCCGCGAATAATTGCGATCTAAATTTAACTATTATGCGCATTGAAATTTTTAATAACTGAAAGCGAACAGATACAGACATCAACCTCTTCTCTTCTTTCACATTAATTCGTGTAATCATTAGATTCCTGCGATTGAGGCGCAGCATTTTTTTCCCGAAAAGTCATCTGAAGACATCAGGTATTTCTTACAGACATCAAAAACAACAGTCAAAATGCAATCTCAATAGAATAACTTTTCGAATTGAATTTTCAAATCGATTTACGTTATTATGTCAATATATAGAGCCATTGCTTGCTCTTTACCAGGATTCATGAATTTATTATAGTCCTTCTATGACCACGCAGCAAAATATGCTCATTTTCCAATTTTGCAATATTACCAAGTCCTGTAGCGAGCAGGTTATCCGCGAATAATTGCGATCTAAATTAAACTATTATGCGCATTGAAATTTTTAATAACTGAAAGCAAACAGATACAGACATCAACCTCATCTATTCTTTACGTTAATTCGTGTAATCATTAGATTCCTGCGATTGAGGCGCAGCATTTTTTTCCCGAAAAGTCATCTGAAGACATCAGGTATTTCTTACAGACATCAAAAACAACAGTCAAAATGCAATCTCAATAGAATAACTTTTAGAATTGAATTTTCAAATCAATTTACGTTATTATGTCAACATGTAGAGCCATTCCTCGCTTTTTGCCAGGAGTCATAAATTTATTATAGTCCTTCTATGACCACGCAGCAAAATATGCTCATTTTCCAATTTTGCAATATTACCAAGTCCTGTAGCGAGCAGGTTATCCGCGAATAATTGCGATCTAAATTTAACTATTATGCGCATTGAAATTTTTAATAACTGAAAGCGAACAGATACAGACATCAACCTCTTCTATTCTTTCACATTAATTCGTGTAATCATTAGATTCCTGCGATTGAGGCGCAGCATATTTTTTCCGAAAGGTCATCTGAAGACATCAGGTATTTCTTACAGACATCAAAAACAACAGTCAAAATGCAATCTCAATAGAATAACTTTTCGAATTGAATTTTTAAATCGATTTACGTTATTATGTCAATATATAGAGGCATTCCTTGCTCTTTACCAGGATTCATGAATTTATTATAGTCCTTCTATAACCACACAGCAAAATATGCTCATTTTCTAATTTTGTAATATTACCAAGTCCTGTAGCGAGCAGGTTATCCGCGAATAATTGCGATCTAAATTTAACTATTATGCGCATTGAAATTTTTAATAACTGAAAGCGAACAGATACAGACATCAACCTCTTCTATTCTTTCACATTAATTCGTGTAATCATTAGATTCCTGCGATTGAGGGGCAGCATTTTTTTTCCGAAAAGTCATCTGAAGACATCAGGTATTTCTTACAGACATCAAAAACAACAGTCAAAATGCAATCTCAATAGAATAACTTTTCGAATTGAATTTTCAAATCGATTTACGTTATTATGTCAATATATAGAGCCATTCCTTGCTCTTTACCAGGATTCATGAATTTATTATAGTCCTTCTATGACCACGCAGCATAATATGCTCATTTTCCAATTTTGCAATATTACCAAGTCCTGTAGCGAGCAGGTTATCCGCGAATAATTGCGATCTAAATTTAACTATTATGCGCATTGAAATTTTTAATAACTGAAAGCGAACAGATACAGACATCAACCTCTTCTCTTCTTTCACATTAATTCGTGTAATCATTAGATTCCTGCGATTGAGGCGCAGCATTTTTTTCCCGAAAAGTCATCTGAAGACATCAGGTATTTCTTACAGACATCAAAAACAACAGTCAAAATGCAATCTCAATAGAATAACTTTTCGAATTGAATTTTCAAATCAATTTACGTTATTATGTCAATATATAGAGCCATTCCTTGCTCTTTACCAGGATTCATGAATTTATTATAGTCCTTCTATGACCACGCAGCAAAATATGCTCATTTTCCAATTTTGCAATATTACCAAGTCCTGTAGCGAGCAGGTTATCCGAGAATAATTGCGATCTAAATTTAACTATTATGCGCATTGAAATTTTTAATAACTGAAAGCGAACAGATACAGACATCAACCTCTTCTCTTCTTTCACATTAATTCGTGTAATCATTAGATTCCTGCGATTGAGGCGCAGCATTTTTTTCCCGAAAAGTCATCTGAAGGCATCAGGTATTTATTACAGACATCAAAAACAACAGTCAAAATGCAATCTCAATAGAATAACTTTTCGAATTGAATTTTCAAATCGATTTACGTTATTATGTCAATATATAGAGCCATTCCTTGCTCTTCACCAGGATTCATGAATTTATTATAGTCCTTCTATGACCACGCAGCAAAATATGCTCATTTTCCAATTTTGCAATATTACCAAGTCCTGTAGCGAGCAGGTTATCCGCGAATAATTGCGATCTAAATTAAACTATTATGCGCATTGAAATTTTTCATAACTGAAAGCAAACAGATACAGACATCAACCTCATCTATTCTTTACGTTAATTCGTGTAATCATTAGATTCCTGCGATTGAGGCGCAGCATTTTTTTCCCGAAAAGTCATCTGAAGACATCAGGTATTTCTTACAGACATCAAAAACAACAGTCAAAATGCAATCTCAATAGAATAACTTTTCGAATTGAATTTTCAAATCAATTTACGTTATTATGTCAACATGTAGAGCCATTCCTCGCTTTTTGCCAGGAGTCATAAATTTATTATAGTCCTTCTATGACCACGCAGCAAAATATGCTCATTTTCCAATTTTGCAATATTACCAAGTCCTGTAGCGAGCAGGTTATCCGCGAATAATTGCGATCTAAATTTAACTATTATGCGCATTGAAATTTTTAATAACTGAAAGCGAACAGATACAGACATCAACCACTTCTATTCTTTCACATTAATTCGTGTAATCATTAGATTCCTGCGATTGAGGCGCAGAATTTTTTTTTCGAAAAGTCATCTAAAGACATCAGGTATTTCTTACAGACATCAAAAACAACAGTCAAAATGCAATCTCAATAGAATAACTTTTCGAATTGAATTTTCAAATTGATTTACGTTATTATGTCAATATATAGAGCCATTCCTTGCTCTTTACCAGGATTCATGAATTTATTATAGTCCTTCTATAACCACGCAGCAAAATATGCTCATTTTCTAATTTTGTAATATTACCAAGTCCTGTAGCGAGCAGGTTATCCGCGAATAATTGCGATCTAAATTTAACTATTATGCACATTGAAATTTTTAATAACTGAAAGCGAACAGATACAGACATCAACCTCTTCTATTCTTTCACATTAATTCGTGTAATCATTAGATTCCTGCGATTGAGGCGCAGCATTTTTTTTCCGAAAAGTCATCTGAAGACATCAGGTATTTTTTACAGACATCAAAAACAACAGTCAAAATGCAATCTCAATAGAATAACTTTCCGAATTGAATTTTCAAATCGATTTACGTTATTATGTCAATATATAGAGCCATTCCTTGCTCTTTACCAGGATTCATGAATTTATTATAGTTCTTCTATGACCACGCAGCAAAATATGCTCATTTTCCAATTTTGCAATATTACCAAGTCCTGTAGCGAGCAGGTTATCCGCAAATAATTGCGATCTAAATTTAACTATTATGCGCATTGAAATTTTTTATAACTGAAAGCGAACAGATACAGACATATACCTCTTCTATTCTTTACGTTAATTCGTGTAATCATTAGATTCCTGCGATTGAGGCGCAGCATATTTTTTCCGAAAAGTCATCCGAAGACATCAGGTATTTCTTACAGACATCAAAAACAACAATCAAAATGCAATCTCAATAGAATAACTTTTCGAATTGAATTTTCAAATCGATTTACGTTATTATGTCAATATATAGAGCCATTCCTTGCTCTTTACCAGGATTCATGAATTTATTATAGTCCTTCTATAACCACGCAGCAAAATATGCTCATTTTCTAATTTTGTAATATTACCAAGTCCTGTAGCGAGCAGGTTATCCGCGAATAATCGCGATCTAAATTTAACTATTCAGCGCATTGAAATTTTTTATAACTGAAAGCGAACAGATACAGACATCAACCTCTTCTATTCTTTACGTTAATTCGTGTAATCATTAGATTCCTGCGATTGAGGCGCAGCGATTTTTTCCGAAAAGTCAGCTGAAGACATCAGGTATTTCTTACAGACATCAAAAACAACAGTCAAAATGCAATCTCAATAGAATAACTTTTCGAATTGAATTTTCAAATCAATTTACGTTATTATGTCAACATATAGAGCCATTCCTCGCTTTTTCCCAGGAGTCATGAATTTATTATAGTCCTTCTATGACCACGCAGCAAAATATGCTCATTTTCCAATTTTGCAATATTACCAAGTCCTGTAGCGAGCAGGTTATCCGCGAATAATTGCGATCTAAATTTAACTATTATGCGCATTGAAATTTTTAATAACTGAAAGCGAACAGATACAGACATCAACCTCTTCTATTCTTTCACATTAATTCGTGTAATCATTAGATTCCTGCGATTGAGGCGCAGCATTTTTTTTCCGAAAAGTCATCTGAAGACATCAGGTATTTCTTACAGACAGCAAAAACAACAGTCAAAATGCAATCTCAATATAATAACTTTTCGAATTGAATTTTCAAATCGATTTACGTTATTATGTCAATATATAGAGCCATTCCTTGCTCTTTACCAGGATTCATGAATTTATTATAGTCCTTCTATAACCACGCAGCAAAATATGCTCATTTTCTAATTTTGTAATATTACCAAGTCCTGTAGCGAGCAGGTTATCCGCGAATAATTGCGATCTAAATTTAACTATTATGCGCTGTGAAATTTTTAATAACTGAAAGCGAACAGATACAGACATCAACCTCTTCTATTCTTTACGTTAATTCGTGTAATCATTAGATTCCTGCGATTGAGGCGCAGCATATTTTTTCCGAAAAGTCATCCGAAGACATCAGGTATTTCTTACAGACATCAAAAACAACAATCAAAATGCAATCTCAATAGAATAACTTTTCGAATTGAATTTTCAAATCGATTTACGTTATTATGTCAATATATAGAGCCATTCCTTGCTCTTTACCAGGATTCATGAATTTATTATAGTCCTTCTATGACCACGCAGCAAAATATGCTCATTTTCCAATTTTGCAATATTACCAAGACCTGTAGCGAGCAGGTTATCCGCGAATAATTGCGATCTAAGTTAAACTATTATGCGCATTGAAATTTTTAATAACTGAAAGCAAACAGATACAGACATCAACCTCTTCTATTCTTTACGTTAATTCGTGTAATCATTAGATTCCTGCGATTGAGGCGCAGCATTTTTTTTCCGAAAAGTCATCTGAAGACATCAGGTATTTCTTACAGACATCAAAAACAACAGTCAAAATGCAATCTCAATAGAATAACTTTTCGAATTGAATTTTCAAATCGATTTACGTTATTATGTCAATATATAGAGCTATTCCTTGCTCTTTACCAGGATTCATGAATTTATTATAGTCCTTTTATAACCACGCAGCAAAATATGCTCATTTTCTAATTTTGTAATATTACCAAGTCCTGTAGCGAGCAGGTTATCCGCGAATAATTGCGATCTAAATTTAACTATTATGCGCATTGAAATTTTTAATAACTGAAAGCGAACAGATACAGACATCAACCTCTTCTATTCTTTCACATTAATTCGTGTAATCATAAGATTCCTGCGATTGAGGCGCAGCATTTTTTTTCCGAAAAGTCATCTGAAGTCATCAGGTATTTCTTACAGACATCAAAAACAACAGTCAAAATGCAATCTGAATAGAATAACTTTTAGAATTGAATTTTCAAATCGATTTACGTTATTATGTCAATATATAGAGCCATTCCTTGCTCTTTACCAGGATTCATGAATTTATCATAGTCTTTCTATGACCACGCAGCAAAATATGCTCATTTTCCAATTTTGCAATATTACCAAGTCCTGTAGCGAGCAGGTTATCCGCGAATAATTGCGATCTAAATTTAACTATTATGCGCATTGAAATTTTTAATAACTGAAAGCGAACAGATACAGACATCAACCTCTTCTATTCTTTCACATTATTTCGTGTAATCATTAGATTCCTGCGATTGAGGCGCAGCATTTTTTTTCCGAAAAGTCATCTGAAGACATCAGGTACTTTTTACAGACATCAAAAACAACAGTCAAAATGCAATCTCAATAGAATAACTTTTCGAATTGAATTTTCAAATCGATTTACGTTATTATGTCAATATATAGAGCCATTCCTTGCTCTTTACCAGGATTCATGAATTTATTATAGTCCTTCTATAACCACGCAGCAAAATATGCTCATTTTCCAATTTTGCAATATTACCAAGTCCTGTAGCGAGCAGGTTATCCGCGAATAATTGCGATCTAAATTAAACTATTATGCGCATTGAAATTTTTAATAACTGAAAGCGAACAGATACAGACATCAACCTCTTCTATTCTTTACGTTAATTCGTGTAATCATTAGATTCCTGCGATTGAGGCGCAGCATTTTTTTTCCGAAAAGTCATCTGAAGACATCAGGTATTTCTTACAGACATCAAAAACAACAGTCAAAATGCAATGTCAATAGAATAACTTTTCGAATTGAATTTTCAAATCGATTTACGTTATTATGTCAATATATAGAGCCATTCCTTGCTCTTTACCAGGATTCATGAATTTATTATAGTCCTTCTATGACCACGCAGCAAAATATGCTCATTTTCCAATTTTGCAATATTACCAAGTCCTGTAGCGAGCAGGTTATCCGCGAATAATTGCGATCTAAATTTAACTATTATGCGCATTGAAATTTTTAATAACTGAAAGCGAACAGATACAGACATCAACCTCTTCTCTTCTTTCACATTAATTCGTGTAATCATTAGATTCCTGCGATTGAGGCGCAGCGATTTTTTCCGAAAAGTCATCTGAAGGCATCAGGTATTTATTACAGACATCAAAAACAACAGTCAAAATGCAATCTCAATAGAATAACTTTTCGAATTGAATTTTCAAATCGATTTACGTTATTATGTCGATATATAGAGCCATTCCTTGCTCTTTACCAGGATTCATGAATTTATTATAGTCCTTCTATGACCACGCAGCAAAATATGCTCATTTTCCAATTTTGCAATATTACCAAGTCCTGTAGCGAGCAGGTTATCCGCGAATAATTGCGATCTAAATTTAACTATTATGCGCATTGAAATTTTTAATAACTGAAAGCGAACAGATACAGACATCAACCTCTTCTATTCTTTCACATTAATTCGTGTAATCATTAGATTCCTGCGATTGAGGCGCAGCATTTTTTTTCCGAAAAGTCATCTGAAGACATCAGGTATTTCTTACAGACAGCAAAAACAACAGTCAAAATGCAATCTCAATATAATAACTTTTCGAATTGAATTTTCAAATCGATTTACGTTATTATGTCAATATATAGAGCCATTCCTTGCTCTTTACCAGGATTCATGAATTTATTATAGTCCTTCTATAACCACGCAGCAAAATATGCTCATTTTCTAATTTTGTAATATTACCAAGTCCTGTAGCGAGCAGGTTATCCGCGAATAATTGCGATCTAAATTTAACTATTATGCGCTGTGAAATTTTTAATAACTGAAAGCGAACAGATACAGACATCAACCTCTTCTATTCTTTACGTTAATTCGTGTAATCATTAGATTCCTGCGATTGAGGCGCAGCATATTTTTTCCGAAAAGTCATCCGAAGACATCAGGTATTTCTTACAGACATCAAAAACAACAATCAAAATGCAATCTCAATAGAATAACTTTTCGAATTGAATTTTCAAATCGATTTACGTTATTATGTCAATATATAGAGCCATTCCTTGCTCTTTACCAGGATTCATGAATTTATTATAGTCCTTCTATGACCACGCAGCAAAATATGCTCATTTTCCAATTTTGCAATATTACCAAGACCTGTAGCGAGCAGATTATCCGCGAATAATTGCGATCTAAGTTAAACTATTATGCGCATTGAAATTTTTAATAACTGAAAGCAAACAGATACAGACATCAACCTCTTCTATTCTTTACGTTAATTCGTGTAATCATTAGATTCCTGCGATTGAGGCGCAGCATTTTTTTTCCGAAAAGTCATCTGAAGACATCAGGTATTTCTTACAGACATCAAAAACAACAGTCAAAATGCAATCTCAATAGAATAACTTTTCGAATTGAATTTTCAAATCGATTTACGTTATTATGTCAATATATAGAGCTATTCCTTGCTCTTTACCAGGATTCATGAATTTATTATAGTCCTTCTATAACCACGCAGCAAAATATGCTCATTTTCTAATTTTGTAATATTACCAAGTCCTGTAGCGAGCAGGTTATCCGCGAATAATTGCGATCTAAATTTAACTATTATGCGCATTGAAATTTTTAATAACTGAAAGCGAACAGATACAGACATCAACCTCTTCTATTCTTTCACATTAATTCGTGTAATCATAAGATTCCTGCGATTGAGGCGCAGCATTTTTTTTCCGAAAAGTCATCTGAAGTCATCAGGTATTTCTTACAGACATCAAAAACAACAGTCAAAATGCAATCTGAATAGAATAACTTTTAGAATTGAATTTTCAAATCGATTTACGTTATTATGTCAATATATAGAGCCATTCCTTGCTCTTTACCAGGATTCATGAATTTATCATAGTCTTTCTATGACCACGCAGCAAAATATGCTCATTTTCCAATTTTGCAATATTACCAAGTCCTGTAGCGAGCAGGTTATCCGCGAATAATTGCGATCTAAATTTAACTATTATGCGCATTGAAATTTTTAATAACTGAAAGCGAACAGATACAGACATCAACCTCTTCTATTCTTTCACATTATTTCGTGTAATCATTAGATTCCTGCGATTGAGGCGCAGCATTTTTTTTCCGAAAAGTCATCTGAAGACATCAGGTACTTTTTACAGACATCAAAAACAACAGTCAAAATGCAATCTCAATAGAATAACTTTTCGAATTGAATTTTCAAATCGATTTACGTTATTATGTCAATATATAGAGCCATTCCTTGCTCTTTACCAGGATTCATGAATTTATTATAGTCCTTCTATAACCACGCAGCAAAATATGCTCATTTTCTAATTTTGTAATATTACCAAGTCCTGTAGCGAGCAGGTTATCCGCGAATAATCGCGATCTAAATTTAACTATTCAGCGCATTGAAATTTTTTATAACTGAAAGCGAACAGATACAGACATCAACCTCTTCTATTCTTTCACATTAATTCGTGTAATCATGAGATTCCTGCGATTGAGGCGCAGCATATTTTTTCCGAAAGGTCATCTGAAGACATCAGGTATTTCTTACAGACATCAAAAACAACAATCAAAATGCAATCTCAATAGAATAACTTTTCGAATTGAATTTTCAAATCAATTTACGTTATTATGTCAACATATAGAGCCATTCCTCGCTTTTTCCCAGGAGTCATGAATTTATTATAGTCCTTCTATGACCACGCAGCAAAATATGCTCATTTTCCAATTTTGCAATATTACCAAGTCCTGTAGCGAGCAGGTTATCCGCGAATAATTGCGATCTAAATTTAACTATTATGCGCATTGAAATTTTTAATAACTGAAAGCGAACAGATACAGACATCAACCTCTTCTATTCTTTCACATTAATTCGTGTAATCATTAGATTCCTGCGATTGAGGCGCAGCATTTTTTTTCCGAAAAGTCATCTGAAGACATCAGGTATTTCTTACAGACAGCAAAAACAACAGTCAAAATGCAATCTCAATATAATAACTTTTCGAATTGAATTTTCAAATCGATTTACGTTATTATGTCAATATATAGAGCCATTCCTTGCTCTTTACCAGGATTCATGAATTTATTATAGTCCTTCTATAACCACGCAGCAAAATATGCTCATTTTCTAATTTTGTAATATTACCAAGTCCTGTAGCGAGCAGGTTATCCGCGAATAATTGCGATCTAAATTTAACTATTATGCGCATTGAAATTTTCAATAACTGAAAGCGAACAGATACAGACATCAACCTCTTCTATTCTTTACGTTAATTCGTGTAATCATTAGATTCCTGCGATTGAGGCGCAGCATATTTTTTCCGAAAAGTCATCCGAAGACATCAGGTATTTCTTACAGACATCAAAAACAACAATCAAAATGCAATCTCAATAGAATAACTTTTCGAATTGAATTTTCAAATCGATTTACGTTATTATGTCAATATATAGAGCCATTCCTTGCTCTTTACCAGGATTCATGAATTTATTATAGTCCTTCTATGACCACGCAGCAAAATATGCTCATTTTCCAATTTTGCAATATTACCAAGTCCTGTAGCGAGCAGGTTATCCGCGAATAATTGCGATCTAAATTTAACTATTATGCGCATTGAAATTTTTAATAACTGAAAGCGAACAGATACAGACATCAACCTCTTCTATTCTTTCACATTATTTCGTGTAATCATTAGATTCCTGCGATTGAGGCGCAGCATTTTTTTTCCGAAAAGTCATCTGAAGACATCAGGTACTTTTTACAGACATCAAAAACAACAGTCAAAATGCAATCTCAATAGAATAACTTTTCGAATTGAATTTTCAAATCGATTTACGTTATTATGTCAATATATAGAGCCATTCCTTGCTCTTTACCAGGATTCATGAATTTATTATAGTCCTTCTATAACCACGCAGCAAAATATGCTCATTTTCTAATTTTGTAATATTACCAAGTCCTGTAGCGAGCAGGTTATCCGCGAATAATCGCGATCTAAATTTAACTATTCAGCGCATTGAAATTTTTTATAACTGAAAGCGAACAGATACAGACATCAACCTCTTCTATTCTTTCACATTAATTCGTGTAATCATGAGATTCCTGCGATTGAGGCGCAGCATATTTTTTCCGAAAGGTCATCTGAAGACATCAGGTATTTCTTACAGACATCAAAAACAACAATCAAAATGCAATCTCAATAGAATAACTTTTCGAATTGAATTTTCAAATCAATTTACGTTATTATGTCAACATATAGAGCCATTCCTCGCTTTTTCCCAGGAGTCATGAATTTATTATAGTCCTTCTATGACCACGCAGCAAAATATGCTCATTTTCCAATTTTGCAATATTACCAAGTCCTGTAGCGAGCAGGTTATCCGCGAATAATTGCGATCTAAATTTAACTATTATGCGCATTGAAATTTTTAATAACTGAAAGCGAACAGATACAGACATCAACCTCTTCTATTCTTTCACATTAATTCGTGTAATCATTAGATTCCTGCGATTGAGGCGCAGCATTTTTTTTCCGAAAAGTCATCTGAAGACATCAGGTATTTCTTACAGACAGCAAAAACAACAGTCAAAATGCAATCTCAATATAATAACTTTTCGAATTGAATTTTCAAATCGATTTACGTTATTATGTCAATATATAGAGCCATTCCTTGCTCTTTACCAGGATTCATGAATTTATTATAGTCCTTCTATAACCACGCAGCAAAATATGCTCATTTTCTAATTTTGTAATATTACCAAGTCCTGTAGCGAGCAGGTTATCCGCGAATAATTGCGATCTAAATTTAACTATTATGCGCATTGAAATTTTCAATAACTGAAAGCGAACAGATACAGACATCAACCTCTTCTATTCTTTACGTTAATTCGTGTAATCATTAGATTCCTGCGATTGAGGCGCAGCATATTTTTTCCGAAAAGTCATCCGAAGACATCAGGTATTTCTTACAGACATCAAAAACAACAATCAAAATGCAATCTCAATAGAATAACTTTTCGAATTGAATTTTCAAATCGATTTACGTTATTATGTCAATATATAGAGCCATTCCTTGCTCTTTACCAGGATTCATGAATTTATTATAGTCCTTCTATGACCACGCAGCAAAATATGCTCATTTTCCAATTTTGCAATATTACCAAGTCCTGTAGCGAGCAGGTTATCCGCGAATAATTGCGATCTAAATTAAACTATTATGCGCATTGAAATTTTTAATAACTGAAAGCAAACAGATACAGACATCAACCTCTTCTATTCTTTACGTTAATTCGTGTAATCATTAGATTCCTGCGATTGAGGCGCAGCATTTTTTTTCCGAAAAGTCATCTGAAGACATCAGGTATTTCTTACAGACATCAAAAACAACAGTCAAAATGCAATCTCAATAGAATAACTTTTCGAATTGAATTTTCAAATCAATTTACGTTATTATGTCAACATGTAGAGCCATTCCTCGCTTTTTGCCAGGAGTCATAAATTTATTATAGTCCTTCTATGACCACGCAGCAAAATATGCTCATTTTCCAATTTTGCAATATTACCAAGTCCTGTAGCGAGCAGGTTATCCGCGAATAATTGCGATCTAAATTTAACTATTATGCGCATTGAAATTTTTAATAACTGAAAGCGAACAGATACAGACATCAACCTCTTCTATTCTTTCACATTAATTCGTGTAATCATTAGATTCCTGCGATTGAGGCGCAGCATTTTTTTTTCGAAAAGTCATCTTAAGACATCAGGTATTTCTTACAGACATCAAAAACAACAGTCAAAATGCAATCTCAATAGAATAACTTTTCGAATTGAATTTTCAAATTGATTTACGTTATTATGTCAATATATAGAGCCATTCCTTGCTCTTTACCAGGATTCATGAATTTATTATAGTCCTTCTATAACCACGCAGCAAAATATGCTCATTTTCTAATTTTGTAATATTACCAAGTCCTGTAGCGAGCAGGTTATCCGCGAATAATTGCGATCTAAATTTAACTATTATGCGCATTGAAATTTTTAATAACTGAAAGCGAACAGATACAGACATCAACCTCTTCTATTCTTTCACATTATTTCGTGTAATCATTAGATTCCTGCGATTGAGGCGCAGCATTTTTTTTCCGAAAAGTCATCTGAAGACATCAGGTACTTTTTACAGACATCAAAAACAACAGTCAAAATGCAATCTCAATAGAATAACTTTTCGAATTGAATTTTCAAATCGATTTACGTTATTATGTCAATATATAGAGGCATTCCTTGCTCTTTACCAGGATTCATGAATTTATTATAGTCCTTCTATAACCACGCAGCAAAATATGCTCATTTTCTAATTTTGTAATATTACCAAGTCCTGTAGCGAGCAGGTTATCCGCGAATAATCGCGATCTAAATTTAACTATTCAGCGCATTGAAATTTTTTATAACTGAAAGCGAACAGATACAGACATCAACCTCTTCTATTCTTTCACATTAATTCGTGTAATCATGAGATTCCTGCGATTGAGGCGCAGCATATTTTTTCCGAAAGGTCATCTGAAGACATCAGGTATTTCTTACAGACATCAAAAACAACAATCAAAATGCAATCTCAATAGAATAACTTTTCGAATTGAATTTTCAAATCAATTTACGTTATTATGTCAACATATAGAGCCATTCCTCGCTTTTTCCCAGGAGTCATGAATTTATTATAGTCCTTCTATGACCACGCAGCAAAATATGCTCATTTTCCAATTTTGCAATATTACCAAGTCCTGTAGCGAGCAGGTTATCCGCGAATAATTGCGATCTAAATTTAACTATTATGCGCATTGAAATTTTTAATAACTGAAAGCGAACAGATACAGACATCAACCTCTTCTATTCTTTACGTTAATTCGTGTAATCATTAGATTCCTGCGATTGAGGCGCAGCATATTTTTTCCGAAAAGTCATCCGAAGACATAAGGTATTTCTTACAGACATCAAAAACAACAATCAAAATGCAATCTCAATAGAATAACTTTTCGAATTGAATTTTCAAATCGATTTACGTTATTATGTCAATATATAGAGCCATTCCTTGCTCTTTACCAGGATTCATGAATTTATTATAGTCCTTCTATGACCACGCAGCAAAATATGCTCATTTTCCAATTTTGCAATATTACCAAGACCTGTAGCGAGCAGGTTATCCGCGAATAATTGCGATCTAAGTTAAACTATTATGCGCATTGAAATTTTTAATAACTGAAAGCAAACAGATACAGACATCAACCTCTTCTATTCTTTACGTTAATTCGTGTAATCATTAGATTCCTGCGATTGAGGCGCAGCATTTTTTTTCCGAAAAGTCATCTGAAGACATCAGGTATTTCTTACAGACATCAAAAACAACAGTCAAAATGCAATCTCAATAGAATAACTTTTCGAATTGAATTTTCAAATCGATTTACGTTATTATGTCAATATATAGAGCTATTCCTTGCTCTTTACCAGGATTCATGAATTTATTATAGTCCTTCTATAACCACGCAGCAAAATATGCTCATTTTCTAATTTTGTAATATTACCAAGTCCTGTAGCGAGCAGGTTATCCGCGAATAATTGCGATCTAAATTTAACTATTATGCGCATTGAAATTTTTAATAACTGAAAGCGAACAGATACAGACATCAACCTCTTCTATTCTTTCACATTAATTCGTGTAATCATAAGATTCCTGCGATTGAGGCGCAGCATTTTTTTTCCGAAAAGTCATCTGAAGTCATCAGGTATTTCTTACAGACATCAAAAACAACAGTCAAAATGCAATCTGAATAGAATAACTTTTAGAATTGAATTTTCAAATCGATTTACGTTATTATGTCAACATATAGAGCCATTCCTCGCTTTTTCCCAGGAGTCATGAATTTATTATAGTCCTTCTATGACCACGCAGCAAAATATGCTCATTTTCCAATTTTGCAATATTACCAAGTCCTGTAGCGAGCAGGTTATCCGCGAATAATTGCGATCTAAATTTAACTATTATGCGCATTGAAATTTTTAATAACTGAAAGCGAACAGATACAGACATCAACCTCTTCTATTCTTTCACATTAATTCGTGTAATCATTAGATTCCTGCGATTGAGGCGCAGCATTTTTTTTCCGAAAAGTCATCTGAAGACATCAGGTATTTCTTACAGACAGCAAAAACAACAGTCAAAATGCAATCTCAATATAATAACTTTTCGAATTGAATTTTCAAATCGATTTACGTTATTATGTCAATATATAGAGCCATTCCTTGCTCTTTACCAGGATTCATGAATTTATTATAGTCCTTCTATAACCACGCAGGAAAATATGCTCATTTTCTAATTTTGTAATATTACCAAGTCCTGTAGCGAGCAGGTTATCCGCGAATAATTGCGATCTAAATTTAACTATTATGCGCATTGAAATTTTCAATAACTGAAAGCGAACAGATACAGACATCAACCTCTTCTATTCTTTACGTTAATTCGTGTAATCATTAGATTCCTGCGATTGAGGCGCAGCATATTTTTTCCGAAAAGTCATCCGAAGACATCAGGTATTTCTTACAGACATCAAAAACAACAATCAAAATGCAATCTCAATAGAATAACTTTTCGAATTGAATTTTCAAATCGATTTACGTTATTATGTCAATATATAGAGCCATTCCTTGCTCTTTACCAGGATTCATGAATTTATTATAGTCCTTCTATGACCACGCAGCAAAATATGCTCATTTTCCAATTTTGCAATATTACCAAGTCCTGTAGCGAGCAGGTTATCCGCGAATAATTGCGATCTAAATTAAACTATTATGCGCATTGAAATTTTTAATAACTGAAAGCAAACAGATACAGACATCAAACTCTTCTATTCTTTACGTTAATTCGTGTAATCATTAGATTCCTGCGATTGAGGCGCAGCATTTTTTTTCCGAAAAGTCATCTGAAGACATCAGGTATTTCTTACAGACATCAAAAACAACAGTCAAAATGCAATCTCAATAGAATAACTTTTCGAATTGAATTTTCAAATCAATTTACGTTATTATGTCAACATGTAGAGCCATTCCTCGCTTTTTGCCAGGAGTCATAAATTTATTATAGTCCTTCTATGACCACGCAGCAAAATATGCTCATTTTCCAATTTTGCAATATTACCAAGTCCTGTAGCGAGCAGGTTATCCGCGAATAATTGCGATCTAAATTTAACTATTATGCGCATTGAAATTTTTAATAACTGAAAGCGAACAGATACAGACATCAACCTCTTCTATTCTTTCACATTAATTCGTGTAATCATTAGATTCCTGCGATTGAGGCGCAGCATTTTTTTTTCGAAAAGTCATCTAAAGACATCAGGTATTTCTTACAGACATCAAAAACAACAGTCAAAATGCAATCTCAATAGAATAACTTTTCGAATTGAATTTTCAAATTGATTTACGTTATTATGTCAATATATAGAGCCATTCCTTGCTCTTTACCAGGATTCATGAATTTATTATAGTCCTTCTATAACCACGCAGCAAAATATGCTCATTTTCTAATTTTGTAATATTACCAAGTCCTGTAGCGAGCAGGTTATCCGCGAATAATTGCGATCTAAATTTAACTATTATGCGCATTGAAATTTTTAATAACTGAAAGCGAACAGATACAGACATCAACCTCTTCTATTCTTTCACATTAGTTCGTGTAATCATTAGATTCCTGCGATTGAGGCGCAGCATTTTTTTTTCGAAAAGTCATCTAAAGACATCAGGTATTTCTTACAGACATCAAAAACAACAGTCAAAATGCAATCTCAATAGAATAACTTTTCGAATTGAATTTTCAAATTGATTTACGTTATTATGTCAATATATAGAGCCATTCCTTGCTCTTTACCAGGATTCATGAATTTATTATAGTCCGTCTATGACCACGCAGCAAAATATGCTCATTTTCCAATTTTGCAATATTACCAAGTCCTGTAGCGAGCAGGTTATCCGCGAATAATTGCGATCTAAATTTAACTATTATGCGCATTGAAATTTTTTATAACTGAAAGCGAACAGATACAGACATCAACCTCTTCTATTCTTTACGTTAATTCGTGTAATCATTAGATTCCTGCGATTGAGGCGCAGCATATTTTTTCCGAAAAGTCATCCGAAGACATCAGGTATTTCTTACAGACATCAAAAACAACAATCAAAATGCAATCTCAATAGAATAACTTTTCGAATTGAATTTTCAAATCGATTTACGTTATTATGTCAATATATAGAGCCATTTCTTGCTCTTTACCAGGATTCATAAATTTATTATAGTCCTTCTATGACCACGCAGCAAAATATGCTCATTTTCCAATTTTGCAATATTACCAAGTCCTGTAGCGAGCAGGTTATCCGCGAATAATTGCGATCTAAATTTAACTATTATGCGCATTAAAATTTTTAATAACTGAAAGCGAACAGATACAGACATCAACCTCTTCTATTCTTTACGTTAATTCGTGTAATCATTAGATTCCTGCGATTGAGGCGCAGCATATTTTTTCCGAAAAGTCATCCGAAGACATCAAGTATTTCTTACAGACATCAAAAACAACAGTCAAAATGCAATCTCAATAGAATAACTTTTCGAATTGAATTTTCAAATCAATTTACGTTATTATGTCAATATATAGAGCTATTCCTTGCTCTTTACCAGGATTCATGAATTTATTATAGTCCTTCTATGACCACGCAGCAAAATATGCTCATTTTCCAATTTTGCAATATTACCAAGTCCTGTAGCGAGCAGGTTATCCGCGAATAATTGCGATCTAAATTTAACTATTATGCGCATTGAAATTTTTAATAACTGAAAGCGAACAGATACAGACATCAACCTCTTCTATTCTTTACGTTAATCCGTGTAATCATTAGATTCCTGCGATTGAGGCGCAGCATTTTTTTTCCGAAAAGTCATCTGAAGACATCAGGTATTTCTTACAGACATCAAAAACAACAGTCAAAATGCAATCTCAATAGAATAACTTTTCGAATTTAATTTTCAAATCAATTTACGTTATTATGTCAACATATAGAGCCATTCCTCGCTTTTTCCTAGGAGTCATGAATTTATTATAGTCCTTCTATGACCACGAAGCAAAATATGCTCATTTTCCAATTTTGCAATATTACCAAGTCCTGTAGCGAGCAGGTTATCCGCGAATAATTGCGATCTAAATTTAACTATTATGCGCATTGAAATTTTTCATAACTGAAAGCGAACAGATACAGACATCAACCTCTTCTATTCTTTCACATTAATTCGTGTAATCATTAGATTCCTGCGATTGAGGCGCAGCATTTTTTTTCCGAAAAGTCATCTGAAGACATCAGGTATTTCTTACAGACATCAAAAACAACAGTCAAAATGCAATCTCAATAAAATAACTTTTCGAATTGAATTTTCAAATCGATTTACGTTATTATGTCAATATATAGAGCCATTCCTTGCTCTTTACCAGGATTCATGAATTTATTATAGTCCTTCTATGACCACGCAGCAAAATATGCTCATTTTCAAATTTTGCAATATTACCAAGTCCTGTAGCGAGCAGGTTATCCGCGAATAATTGCGATCTAAATTTAACTATTATGCGCATTGAAATTTTTAATAACTGAAAGCGAACAGATACAGACATCAACCTCTTCTATTCTTTCACATTAATTCGTGTAATCATTAGATTCCTGCGATTGAGGCGCAGCATTTTTTTTCCGAAAAGTCATCTGAAGACATCAGGTATTTCTTACAGACATCAAAAACCACAGTCAAAATGCAATCTCAATAGAATAACTTTTCGAATTGAATTTTCAAATCGATTTACGTTATTATGTCAATATATAGAGCCATTCCTTGCTCTTTCCCAGGATTCATGAATTTATTATAGTCCTTCTATAACCACGCAGCAAAATATGCTCATTTTCTAATTTTGTAATATTACCAAGTCCTGTAGCGAGCAGGTTATCCGCGAATAATTGCGATCTAAATTTAACTATTATGCGCATTGAAATTTTTAATAACTGAAAGCGAACAGATACACACATCAACCTCTTCTATTCTTTCACATTAATTCGTGTAATCATAAGATTCCTGCGATTGAGGCGCAGCATTTTTTTTCCGAAAAGTCATCTGAAGTCATTAGGTATTTCTTACAGACATCAAAAACAACAGTCAAAATGCAATCTGAATAGAATAACTTTTAGAATTGAATTTTCAAATCGATTTACGTTATTATGTCAATATATAGAGCCATTCGTTGCTCTTTACCAGGATTCATGAATTTATCATAGTCTTTCTATGACCACGCAGCAAAATATGCTCATTTTCCAATTTTGCAATATTACCAAGTCCTGTAGCGAGCAGGTTATCCGCGAATAATTGCGATCTAAATTCAACTATTATGCGCATTGAAATTTTTAATAACTGAAAGCGAACAGATACAGACATCAACCTCTTCTATTCTTTCACATTAATTCGTGTAATCATTAGATTCCTGCGATTGAGGCGCAGCATTTTTTTTCCGAAACGTCATCTGAAGACATCAGGTATTTCTTACAGACATCAAAAACAACAGTCAAAATGCAATCTCAATAGAATAACTTTTCGAATTGAATTTTCAAATCAATTTACGTTATTATGTCAACATATAGAGCCATTCCTCGCTTTTTCCCAGCAGTCATGAATTTATTATAGTCCTTCTATGACCACGCAGCAAAATATGCTCATTTCCCAATTTGCAATATTACCAAGTCCTGTAGCGAGCAGGTTATTCGCGAATAATTGCGATCTAAATTTAACTATTATGCGCATTGAAATTTTCAATAACTGAAAGTGAACAGATACAGACGTCAACCTCTTCTATTCTTTACGTTAATTCGTGTAATCATTAGATTCCTGCGATTGAGGCGCAGCATTTTTTTTCCGAAAAGTCATCTGAAGACATCAGGTATTTCTTACAGACATCAAAAACCACAGTCAAAATGCAATCTCAATAGAATAACTTTTCGAATTGAATTTTCAAATCGATTTACGTTATTATGTCAATATATAGAGCCATTCCTTGCTCTTTCCCAGGATTCATGAATTTATTATAGTCCTTCTATAACCACGCAGCAAAATATGCTCATTTTCTAATTTTGTAATATTACCAAGTCCTGTAGCGAGCAGGTTATCCGCGAATAATCGCGATCTAAATTTAACTATTTAGCGCATTGAAATTTTTTATAACTGAAAGCGAACAGATACAGACATCAACCTCTTCTATTCTTTCACATTAATTCGTGTAATCATAAGATTCCTGCGATTGAGGCGCAGCATTTTTTTTCCGAAAAGTCATCTGAAGTCATCAGGTATTTCTTACAGACATCAAAAACAACAGTCAAAATGCAATCTGAATAGAATAACTTTTAGAATTGAATTTTCAAATCGATTTACGTTATTATGTCAATATATAGAGCCATTCCTTGCTCTTTACCAGGATTCATGAATTTATCATAGTCTTTCTATGACCACGCAGCAAAATATGCTCATTTTCCAATTTTGCAATATTACCAAGTCCTGTAGCGAGCAGGTTATCCGCGAATAATTGCGATCTAAATTTAACTATTATGCGCATTGAAATTTTTAATAACTGAAAGCGAACAGATACAGACATCAACCTCTTCTATTCTTTCACATTAATTCGTGTAATCATTAGATTCCTGCGATTGAGGCGCAGCATTTTTTTTCCGAAAAGTCATCTGAAGACATCAGGTATTTCTTACAGACATCAAAAACAACAGTCAAAATGCAATCTCAATAGAATAACTTTTCGAATTGAATTTTCAAATCAATTTACGTTATTATGTCAACATATAGAGCCATTCCTCGCTTTTTCCCAGGAGTCATGAATTTATTATAGTCCTTCTATGACCACGCAGCAAAATATGCTCATTTTCCAATTTTGCAATATTACCAAGTCCTGTAGCGAGCAGGTTATCCGCGAATAATTGCGATCTAAATTTTACTATTATGCGCATTGAAATTTTTAATAACTGAAAGCGAACAGATACAGACATCAACCTCTTCTATTCTTTCACATTAATTCGTGTAATCATTAGATTCCTGCGATTGAGGCGCAGCATTTTTTTTCCGAAAAGTCATCTGAAGACATCAGGTATTTCTTACAGATATCAAAAACAACAATCAAAATGCAATCTCAATAGAATAACTTTTCGAATTGAATTTTCAAATCGATTTACGTTATTATGTCAATATATAGAGCCATTCCTTGCTTTTTCCTAGGATTCATGAATTTATTATAGTCCTTCTATGACCACGCAGCAAAATATGCTCATTTTCCAATTTTGCAATATTACCGAGTCCTGTAGCGAGCAGGTTATCCGCGAATAATTGCGATCTAAATTTAACTATTATGCGCATTGAAATTTTTAATAACTGAAAGCGAACAGATACAGACATCAACCTCTTCTATTCTTTCACATTAATTCGTGTAATCATTAGATTCCTGCGATTGAGGCGAAGCATTTATTTTCCGAAAAGTCATCTGAAGACATCAGGTATTTCTTACAGACATCAAAAACAACAGTCAAAATGCAATCTCAATAGAATAACTTTTCGAATTGAATTTTCAAATCGATTTACGTTATTATGTCAATATATAGAGCCATTCCTTGCTCTTTCCCAGGATTCATGAATTTATTATAGTCCTTCTATAACCACGCAGCAAAATATGCTCATTTTCTAATTTTGTAATATTACCAAGTCCTGTAGCGAGCAGGTTATCCGCGAATAATCGCGATCTAAATTTAACTATTCAGCGCATTGAAATTTTTTATAACTAAAAGCGGACAGATACAGACATCAACCTCTTCTATTCTTTCACATTAATTCGTGTAATCATGAGATTTCTGCGATTGAGGCGCAGCATATTTTTTCCGAAAGGTCATCTGAAGACATCAGGTATTTCTTACAGACATCAAAAACAACAATCAAAATGCAATCTCAATAGAATAACTTTTCGAATTGAATTTTCAAATCGATTTACGTTATTATGTCAATATATAGAGCCATTCCTTGCTTTTTCCTAGGATTCATGAATTTATTATAGTCCTTCAATGACCACGCAGCAAAATATGCTCATTTTCCAATTTTGCAATATTACTAAGTCCTGTAGCGAGCAGGTTATCCGCGAATAATTGCGATCTAAATTTAACTATTATGCGCATTGAAATTTTTAATAACTGAAAGCGAACAGATACAGACATCAACCTCTTCTATTCTTTCACATTAATTCGTGTAATCATTAGATTCCTGCGATTGAGGCGCAGCATTTTTTTTCCGAAAAGTCATCTGAAGACATCAGGTATTTCTTACAGACATCAAAAACAACAGTCAAAATGCAATCTCAATAGAATAACTTTTCGAATTGAATTTTCAAATCGATTTACGTTATTATGTCAATATATAGAGCCATTCCTTGCTCTTTACCAGGATTCATGAATTTATTATAGTCCTTCTATAACCACGCAGCAAAATATGCTCATTTTCTAATTTTGTAATATTACTAAGTCCTGTAGCGAGCAGGTTATCCGCGAATAATTGCGATCTAAATTTAACTATTATGCGCATTGAAATTTTTAATAACTGAAAGCGAACAGATACAGACATCAACCTCTTCTATTCTTTACGTTGATTCGTGTAATCATTAGATTCCTGCGATTGAGGGGCAACATTTTTTTTCCGAAAAGTCATCTGAAGACATCAGGTATTTCTTACAGACATCAAAAACAACAGTCAAAAGGCAATCTCAATAGAATAACTTTTCGAATTGAATTTTCAAATCGATTTACGTTATTATGTCAATATATAGAGCCATTCCTTGCTCTTTACCAGGATTCATGAATTTATTATAGTCCTTCTATGACCACGCAGCAAAATATGCTCATTTTCCAATTTTGCAATATTACCAAGTCCTGTAGCGAGCAGGTTATCCGCGAATAATTGCGATCTAAATTTAACTATTATGCGCATTGAAATTTTTAATAACTGAAAGCGAACAGATACAGACATCAACCTCTTCTATTCTTTCACATTAATTCGTGTAATCATTAGATTCCTGCGATTGAGGCGCAGCATTTTTTTTCCGAAAAGTCATCTGAAGACATCAGGTATTTCTTACAGACATCAAAAACAACAGTCAAAATGCAATCTCAATAGAGTAACTTTTCGAATTGAATTTTCAAATCAATTTACGTTATTATGTCAACATATAGAGCCATTCCTTGCTCTTTACCAGGATTCATGAATTTATTATAGTCCTTCTATGACCACGCAGCAAAATATGCTCATTTTCCAATTTTGCAATATTACCAAGTCCTGTAGCGAGCAGGTTATCCGCGAATAATTGCGATCTAAATTTAACAATTATGCGCATTGAAATTTTTAATAACTGAAAGCGAACAGATACAGACATCAACCTCTTCTATTCTTTCACATTAATTCGTGTAATCATTAGATTCCTGCGATTGAGGCGCAGCATTTTTTTTCCGAAAAGTCATCTGAAGACATCAGGTATTTCTTACAGACAGCAAAAACAACAGTCAAAATGCAATCTCAATAGAATAACTTTTCGAATTGAATTTTCAAATCAATTTACGTTATTATGTCAACATATAGAGCCATTCCTTGCTCTTTACCAGGATTCATGAATTTATTATAGTCCTTCTATGACCACGCAGCAAAATATGCTCATTTTCCAATTTTGCAATATTACCAAGTCCTGTAGCGAGCAGGTTATCCGCGAATAATTGCGATCTAAATTTAACTATTATGCGCATTGAAATTTTTAATAACTGAAAGCGAACAGATACAGACATCAACCTCTTCTATTCTTTCACATTAATTCGTGTAATCATTAGATTCCTGCGATTGAGGCGCAGCATTTTTTTTCCGAAAAGTCATCTGAAGACATCAGGTATTTCTTACAGACATCAAAAACAACAGTCAAAATGCAATCTCAATAGAATAACTTTTCGAATTGAATTTTCAAATCGATTTACGTTATTATGTCAATATATAGAGCCATTCCTTGCTCTTTACCAGGATTCATGAATTTATTATAGTCCTTCTATGACCACGCAGCAAAATATGCTCATTTTCTAATTTTGCAATATTACCAAGTCCTGTAGCGAGCAGGTTATCCGCGAATAATTGCGATCTAAATTTAACTATTATGCGCATTGAAATTTTTTATAACTGAAAGCGAACAGATACAGACATCAACCTCTTCTATTCTTTACGTTAATTCGTGTAATCATTAGATTCCTGCGATTGAGGCGCAGCATATTTTTTCCGAAAAGTCATCCGAAGACATCAGGTATTTCTTACAGACATCAAAAACAACAATCAAAATGCAATCTCAATAGAATAACTTTTCGAATTGAATTTTCAAATCGATTTACGTTATTATGTCAATATATAGAGCCATTCCTTGCTCTTTACCAGGATTCATGAATTTATTATAGTCCTTCTATAACCACGCAGCAAAATATGCTCATTTTCTAATTTTGTAATATTACCAAGTCCTGTAGCGAGCAGGTTATCCGCGAATAATTGCGATCTAAATTTAACTATTATGCGCATTGAAATTTTTAATAACTGAAAGCGAACAGATACAGACATCAACCTCTTCTATTCTTTCACATTAATTTGTGTAATCATTAGATTCCTGCGATTGAGGCGCAGCATTTTTTTTCCGAAAAGTCATCTGAAGACATCAGGTATTTCTTACAGACATCAAAAACAACAGTCAAAATGCAATCTCAATAGAATAACTTTTCGAATTGAATTTTCAAATCGATTTACGTTATTATGTCAATATATAGAGCCATTCCTTGCTCTTTACCAGGATTCATGAATTTATTATAGTCCTTCTATGACCACGCAGCAAAATATGCTCATTTTCCAATTTTGCAATATTACCAAGTCCTGTAGCGAGCAGGTTATCCGCGAATAATTGCGATCTAAATTTAACTATTATGCGCATTGAAATTTTTTATAACTGAAAGCGAACAGATACAGACATCAACCTCTTCTATTCTTTACGTTAATTCGTGTAATCATTAGATTCCTGCGATTGAGGCGCAGCATATTTTTTCCGAAAAGTCATCCGAAGACATCAGGTATTTCTTACAGACATCAAAAACAACAATCAAAATGCAATCTCAATAGAATAACTTTTCGAATTGAATTTTCAAATCGATTTACGTTATTATGTCAATATATAGAGCCATTCCTTGCTCTTTACCAGGATTCATGAATTTATTATAGTCCTTCTATGACCACGCAGCAAAATATGCTCATTTTCCAATTTTGCAATATTACCAAGTCCTGTAGCGAGCAGGTTATCCGCGAATAATTGCGATCTAAATTTAACTATTATGCGCATTGAAATTTTTAATAACTGAAAGCGAACAGATACAGACATCAACCTCTTCTATTCTTTACGTTAATTCGTGTAATCATTAGATTCCTGCGATTGAGGCGCAGCATATTTTTTCCGAAAAGTCATCCGAAGACATCAGGTATTTCTTACAGACATCAAAAACAACAGTCAAAATGCAATCTCAATAGAATAACTTTTCGAATTGAATTTTCAAATCAATTTACGTTATTATGTCAATATATAGAGCTATTCCTTGCTCTTTACCAGGATTCATGAATTTATTATAGTCCTTCTATGACCACGCAGCAAAATATGCTCATTTTCCAATTTTGCAATATTACCAAGTCCTGTAGCGAGCAGGTTATCCGCGAATAATTGCGATCTAAATTTAACTATTATGCGCATTGAAATTTTTAATAACAGAAAGCGAACAGATACAGACATCAACCTCTTCTATTCTTTACGTTAATCCGTGTAATCATTAGATTCCTGCGATTGAGGCGCAGCATTTTTTTTCCTAAAAGTCATCTGAAGACATCAGGTATTTCTTACAGACATCAAAAACAACAGTCAAAATGCAATCTCAATAGAATAACTTTTCGAATTGAATTTTCAAATCAATTTACGTTATTATGTCAACATATAGAGCCATTCCTCGCTTTTTCCCAGGAGTCATGAATTTATTATAGTCCTTCTATGACCACGCAGCAAAATATGCTCATTTTCCTATTTTGCAATATTACCAAGTCCTGAAGCGAGCAGGTTATCCGCGAATAATTGCGATCTAAATTTAACTATTATGCGCATTGAAATTTTTAATAACTGAAAGCGAACAGATACAGACATCAACCTCTTCTATTCTTTCACATTAATTCGTGTAATCATTAGATTCATGCGATTGAGGCGCAGCATTTTTTTTCCGAAAAGTCATCTGAAGACATCAGGTATTTCTTACAGACAGCAAAAACCACAGTCAAAATGCAATCTCAATATAATAACTTTTCGAATTGAATTTTCAAATCGATTTACGTTATTATGTCAATATATAGAGCCATTCCTTGCTCTTTACCAGGATTCATGAATTTATTATAGTCCTTCTATAACCACGCAGCAAAATATGCTCATTTTCTAATTTTGTAATATTACCAAGTCCTGTAGCGAGCAGGTTATCCGCGAATAATTGCGATCTAAATTTAACTATTATGCGCATTGAATTTTTAATAACTGAAAGCGAACAGATACAGACATCAACCTCTTCTATTCTTTCACATTAATTCGTGTAATCATTAGATTCCTGCGATTGAGGCGCAGCATTTTTTTTCCGAAAAGTCATCTGAAGACATCAGGTATTTCTTACAGACATCAAAAACAACAGTCAAAATGCAATCTCAATAAAATAACTTTTCGAATTGAATTTTCAAATCGATTTACGTTATTATGTCAATATATAGAGCTATTCCTTGCTCTTTACCAGGATTCATGAATTTATTATAGTCCTTCTATGACCACGCAGCAAAATATGCTCATTTTCCAATTTTGCAATATTACCAAGTCCTGTAGCGAGCAGGTTATCCGCGAATAATTGCGATCTAAATTTAACTATTATGCGCATTGAAATTTTTAATAACTGAAAGCGAACAGATACAGACATCAACCTCCTCTATTCTTTACGTTAATTCGTGTAATCATTAGATTCCTGCGATTGAGGCGCAGCATATTTTTTTCGAAAAGTCATCCGAAGACATCAGGTATTTCTTACAGACATCAAAAACAACAATCAAAATGCAATCTCAATAGAATAACTTTTCGAATTGAATTTTCAAATCGATTTACGTTATTATGTCAATATATAGAGCCATTCCTTGCTCTTCACCAGGATTCATGAATTTATTATAGTCCTTCTATGACCACGCAGAAAAATATGCTCATTTTCCAATTTTGCAATATTACCAAGTCCTGTAGCGAGCAGGTTATCCGCGAATAATTGCGATCTAAATTAAACTATCATGCGCATTGAAATTTTTAATAACTGAAAGCGAACAGATACAGACATCAACCTCTTCTATTCTTTACGTTAATTCGTGTAATCATTAGATTCCTGTGATTGAGGCGCAGCATTTTTTTTCCGAAAAGTCATCTGAAGACATCAGGTATTTCTTACAGACATCAAAAACAACAGTCAAAATGCAATCTCAATAGAATAACTTTTCGAATTGAATTTTCAAATCAATTTACGTTATTATGTCAACATATAGAGCCATTCCTCGCTTTTTGCCAGGAGTCATGAATTTATTATAGTCCTTCTATGACCACGCAGCAAAATATGCTCATTTTACAATTTTGCAATATTACCAAGTCCTGTAGCGAGCAGGTTATCCGCGAATGATTGCGATCTAAATTTAACTATTATGCGCATTGAAATTTTTAATAACTGAAAGCGAACAGATACAGACATCAACCTCTTTTATTCTTTCACATTAATTCGTGTAATCATTAGATTCCTGCGATTGAGGCGCAGCATATTTTTTCCGAAAAGTCATCCGAAGACATCAGGTATTTCTTACAGACATCAAAAACAACAATCAAAATGCAATCTCAATAGAATAACTTTTCGAATTGAATTTTCAAATCGATTTACGTTATTATGTCAATATATAAAGCCATTCCTTGCTCTTTACCAGGATTCATGAATTTATCATAGTCCATCTATGACCTCGCAGCAAAATATGCTCATTTTCCAATTTTGCAATATTACCAAGTCCTGTAGTGAGCAGGTTATCCGCGAATAATTGCGATCTAAATTTAACTATTATGCGCATTGAAATTTTAAATAACTGAAAGCGAACAGATACAGACATCAACCTCTTCTATTCTTTACGTTAATTCGTGTAATCATTAGATTCCTGCGATTGAGGCGCAGCATTTTTTTTCCGAAAAGTCATCTGAAGACATCAGGTATTTCTTACAGACATCAAAAACAACAGTCAAAATGCAATCTCAATAGAATAACTTTTCGAATTGAATTTTCAAATCAATTTACGTTATTATGTCAACATATGGAGCCATTCCTCGCTTTTTCCCAGGATTCATGAATTTATTATAGTCCTTCTATGACCACGCAGCAAAATATGCTCATTTTCCAATTTTGCAATATTACCAAGTCCTGTAGCGAGCAGGTTATCCGCGAATAATTGCGATCAAAATTTAACTATTATGCGCATTGAAATTTTTTATAACTGACAGCGAACAGATACAGACATCAACCTCTTCTATTCTTTACGTTAATTCGTGTAATCATTAGATTCCTGCGATTGAGGCGCAGCATATTTTTTCCGAAAAGTCATCCGAAGACATCAGGTATTTCTTACAGACATCAAAAACAACAATCAAAATGCAATCTCAATAGAATAACTTTTCGAATTGAATTTTCAAATCGATTTACGTTATTATGTCAATATATAAAGCCATTCCTTGCTCTTTACCAGGATTCATGAATTTATCATAGTCCATCTATGACCTCGCAGCAAAATATGCTCATTTTCCAATTTTGCAATATTACCAAGTCCTGTAGTGAGCAGGTTATCCGCGAATAATTGCGATCTAAATTTAACTATTATGCGCATTGAAATTTTAAATAACTGAAAGCGAACAGATACAGACATCAACCTCTTCTATTCTTTACGTTAATTCGTGTAATCATTAGATTCCTGCGATTGAGGCGCAGCATTTTTTTTCCGAAAAGTCATCTGAAGACATCAGGTATTTCTTACAGACATCAAAAACAACAGTCAAAATGCAATCTCAATAGAATAACTTTTCGAATTGAATTTTCAAATCAATTTACGTTATTATGTCAACATATGGAGCCATTCCTCGCTTTTTCCCAGGATTCATGAATTTATTATAGTCCTTCTATGACCACGCAGCAAAATATGCTCATTTTCCAATTTTGCAATATTACCAAGTCCTGTAGCGAGCAGGTTATCCGCGAATAATTGCGATCTAAATTTAACTATTATGCGCATTGAAATTTTTAATAACTGAAAGCGAACAGATACAGACATCAACCTCTTCTATTCTTTCACATTAATTCGTGTAATCATTAGATTCCTGCGATTGAGGCGCAGCATTTTTTTTCCGAAAAGTCATCTGAAGACATCAGGTATTTCTTACAGACAGCAAAAACCACAGTCAAAATGCAATCTCAATATAATAACTTTTCGAATTGAATTTTCAAATCGATTTACGTTATTATGTCAATATATAGAGCCATTCCTTGCTCTTTACCTGGATTCATGAATTTATTATAGTCCTTCTATAACCACGCAGCAAAATATGCTCATTTTCTAATTTTGTAATATTACCAAGTCCTGTAGCGAGCAGGTTATCCGCGAATAATTGCGATCTAAATTTAACTATTATGCGCATTGAATTTTTAATAACTGAAAGCGAACAGATACAGACATCAACCTCTTCTATTCTTTCACATTAATTCGTGTAATCATTAGATTCCTGCGATTGAGGCGCAGCATTTTTTTTCCGAAAAGTCATCTGAAGACATCAGGTATTTCTTACAGACATCAAAAACAACAGTCAAAATGCAATCTCAATAAAATAACTTTTCGAATTGAATTTTCAAATCGATTTACGTTATTATGTCAATATATAGAGCTATTCCTTGCTCTTTACCAGGATTCATGAATTTATTATAGTCCTTCTATGACCACGCAGAAAAATATGCTCATTTTCCAATTTTGCAATATTACCAAGTCCTGTAGCGAGCAGGTTATCCGCGAATAATTGCGATCTAAATTAAACTATCATGCGCATTGAAATTTTTAATAACTGAAAGCGAACAGATACAGACATCAACCTCTTCTATTCTTTACGTTAATTCGTGTAATCATTAGATTCCTGTGATTGAGGCGCAGCATTTTTTTTCCGAAAAGTCATCTGAAGACATCAGGTATTTCTTACAGACATCAAAAACCACAGTCAAAATGCAATCTCAATATAATAACTTTTCGAATTGAATTTTCAAATCAATTTACGTTATTATGTCAACATATAGAGCCATTCCTCGCTTTTTGCCAGGAGTCATGAATTTATTATAGTCCTTCTATGACCACGCAGCAAAATATGCTCATTTTACAATTTTGCAATATTACCAAGTCCTGTAGCGAGCAGGTTATCCGCGAATAATTGCGATCTAAATTTAACTATTATGCGCATTGAAATTTTTAATAACTGAAAGCGAACAGATACAGACATCAACCTCTTCTATTCTTTCACATTAATTCGTGTAATCATTAGATTCCTGCGATTGAGGCGCAGCATTTTTTTTTCGAAAAGTCATCTAAAGACATCAGGTATTTCATACAGACATCAAAAACAACAGTCAAAATGCAATCTCAATAGAATAACTTTTCGAATTGAATTTTCAAATTGATTTACGTTATTATGTCAATATATAGAGCCATTCCTTGCTCTTTACCAGGATTCATGAATTTATTATAGTCCTTTTATAACCACGCAGCAAAATATGCTCATTTTCTAATTTTGTAATATTACCAAGTCCTGTAGCGAGCAGGTTATCCGCGAATAATTGCGATCTAAATTTAACTATTATGCGCATTGAAATTTTTAATAACTGAAAGCGAACAGATACAGACATCAACCTCTTCTATTCTTTCACATTAATTCGTGTAATCATTAGATTCCTGCGATTGAGGCGCAGCATTTTTTTTCCGAAAAGTCATCTGAAGACATCAGGTATTTCTTACAGACATCAAAAACAACAGTCAAAATGCAATCTCAATAGAATAACTTTTCGAATTGAATTTTCAAATCGATTTACGTTATTATGTCAATATATAGAGCCATTCCTTGCTCTTTACCAGGATTCATGAATTTATTATAGTCCTTCTATGACCACGCAGCAAAATATGCTCATTTTCCAATTTTGCAATATTACCAAGTCCTGTAGCGAGCAGGTTATCCGCGAATAATTGCGATCAAAATTTAACTATTATGCGCATTGAAATTTTTTATAACTGACAGCGAACAGATACAGACATCAACCTCTTCTATTCTTTACGTTAATTCGTGTAATCATTAGATTCCTGCGATTGAGGCGCAGCATATTTTTTCCGAAAAGTCATCCGAAGACATCAGGTATTTCTTACAGACATCAAAAACAACAATCAAAATGCAATCTCAATAGAATAACTTTTCGAATTGAATTTTCAAATCGATTTACGTTATTATGTCAATATATAAAGCCATTCCTTGCTCTTTACCAGGATTCATGAATTTATCATAGTCCATCTATGACCTCGCAGCAAAATATGCTCATTTTCCAATTTTGCAATATTACCAAGTCCTGTAGTGAGCAGGTTATCCGCGAATAATTGCGATCTAAATTTAACTATTATGCGCATTGAAATTTTAAATAACTGAAAGCGAACAGATACAGACATCAACCTCTTCTATTCTTTACGTTAATTCGTGTAATCATTAGATTCCTGCGATTGAGGCGCAGCATTTTTTTTCCGAAAAGTCATCTGAAGACATCAGGTATTTCTTACAGACATCAAAAACAACAGTCAAAATGCAATCTCAATAGAATAACTTTTCGAATTGAATTTTCAAATCAATTTACGTTATTATGTCAACATATGGAGCCATTCCTCGCTTTTTCCCAGGATTCATGAATTTATTATAGTCCTTCTATGACCACGCAGCAAAATATGCTCATTTTCCAATTTTGCAATATTACCAAGTCCTGTAGCGAGCAGGTTATCCGCGAATAATTGCGATCTAAATTTAACTATTATGCGCATTGAAATTTTTAATAACTGAAAGCGAACTGATACAGACATCAACCTCTTCTATTCTTTCACATTAATTCGTGTAATCATTAGATTCCTGCGATTAAGGCGCAGCATTTTTTTTTCGAAAAGTCATCTAAAGACATCAGGTATTTCTTACAGACATCAAAAACAACAGTCAAAATGCAATCTCAATAGAATAACTTTTCAAATTGAATTTTCAAATCGATTTACGTTATTATGTCAATATATAGAGCCTTTCCTTGCTCTTTACCAGGATTCATGAATTTATTATAGTCCTTCTATAACCACGCAGCAAAATATGCTCATTTTCTAATTTTGTAATATTACCAAGTCCTGTAGCGAGCAGGTTATCCGCGAATAATTGCGATCTAAATTTAACTATTATGCGCATTGAAATTTTTTATAACTGAAAGCGAACAGATACAGACATCAACCTCTTCTATTCTTTCACATTAATTCGTGTAATCATTAGATTCCTGCGATTGAGGCGCAGCGTATTTTTTCCGAAAAGTCATCCGAAGACATCAGGTATTTCTTACAGACATCAAAAACAACAATCAAAATGCAATCTCAATAGAATAACTTTTCGAATTGAATTTTCAAATCGATTTACGTTATTATGTCAATATATAAAGCCATTCCTTGCTCTTTACCAGGATTCATGAATTTATCATAGTCCATCTATGACCACGCAGCAAAATATGCTCATTTTCCAATTTTGCAATATTACCAAGTCCTGTAGCGAGCAGGTTATCCGCGAATAATTGCGATCCAAATTTAACTATTATGCGCATTGAAATTTTTAATAACTGAAAGCGAACAGATACAGACATCAACCTCTTCTATTCTTTCACATTAATTCGTGTAATCATTAGATTCCTGCGATTGAGGCGCAGCATTTTTTTTCCGAAAAGTCATCTGAAGACATCAGGTATTTCTTACAGACATCAAAAACAACAGTCAAAATGCAATCTCAATAGAATAACTTTTCGAATTGAATTTTCAAATCAATTTACGTTATTATGTCAACATATAGAGCCATTCCTCGCTTTTTCCCAGGAGTCATGAATTTATTATAGTCCTTCTATGACAACGCAGCAAAATATGCTCATTTTCCAATTTTGCAATATTACCAAGTCCTGTAGCGAGCAGGTTATCCGCGAATAATTGCGATCGAAATTTAACTATTATGCGCATTGAAATTTTCAATAACTGAAAGCGAACAGATACAGACATCAACCTCTTCCATTCTTTACGTTAATTCGTGTAATCATTAGCTTCCTGCTATTGAGGCGCAGCATATTTTTTCCAAAAGGTCATCTGAAGACATCAGGTATTTCTTACAGACATCAAAAACAACAATCAAAATGCAATCTCAATAGAATAACTTTTCGAATTGAATTTTCAAATCGATTTACGTTATTATGTCAATATATAGAGCCATTCCTTGCTCTTTACCAGGATTCATGAATTTATTATAGTCCTTCTATGACCACGCAGCAAAATATGCTCATTTTCCAATTTTGCAATATTACCAAGTCCTGTAGCGAGCAGGTTATCTGCGAATAATTGCGATATAAATTTAACTATTATGCGCATTGAAATTTTTAATAACTGAAAGCGAACAGATACAGACATCAATCTCTTCTATTCTTTACGTTAATTCGTGTAATCATTAGATTCCTGCGATTGAGGCGCAGCATATTTTTTCCGAAAAGTCATCCGAAGTCATCAGGTATTTCTTACAGACATCAAAAACAACAATCAAAATGCAATCTCAATAGAATAACTTTTCGAATTGAATTTTCAAATCGATTTACGTTATTATGTCAATATATAGAGCCATTCCTTGCTTTTTCCTAGGATTCATGAATTTATTATAGTCCTTCTATGACCACGCAGCAAAATATGCTCATTTTCCAATTTTGCAATATTACCAAGTCCTGTAGCGAGCAGGTTATCCGCGAATAATTGCGATCTTAATTTAACTATTATGCGCATTGAAATTTTTTATAACTGAAAGCGAACAGATACAGACATCAACCTCTTCTATTCTTTCACATTAATTCGTGTAATCATTAGATTCCTGCGATTGAGGCGCAGCGTATTTTTTCCGAAAAGTCATCCGAAGACATCAGGTATTTCTTACAGACATCAAAAACAACAATCAAAATGCAATCTCAATAGAATAACTTTTCGAATTGAATTTTCAAATCGATTTACGTTATTATGTCAATATATAAAGCCATTCCTTGCTCTTTACCAGGATTCATGAATTTATCATAGTCCATCTATGACCACGCAGCAAAATATGCTCATTTTCCAATTTTGCAATATTACCAAGTCCTGTAGCGAGCAGGTTATCTGCGAATAATTGCGATCTAAATTTAACTATTATGCGCATTGAAATTTTTAATAACTGAAAGCGAACAGATACAGACATCAACCTCTTCTATTCTTTCACATTAATTCGTGTAATCATTAGATTCCTGCGATTGAGGCGCTGCATTTTTTTTCCGAAAAGTCATCTGAAGACATCAGGTATTTCTTACAGACATCAAAAACAACAGTCAAAATGCAATCTCAATAGAATAACTTTTCGAATTGAATTTTCAAATCAATTTACGTTATTATGTCAACATATAGAGCCATTCCTTGCTCTTTACCAGGATTCATGAATTTATCATAGTCCTTCTATGACAACGCAGCAAAATATGCTCATTTTCCAATTTTGCAATATTACCAAGTCCTGTAGTGAGCAGGTTATCCGCGAATAATTGCGATCGAAATTTAACTATTATGCGCATTGAAATTTTCAATAACTGAAAGCGAACAGATACAGACATCAACCTCTTCCATTCTTTACGTTAATTCGTGTAATCATTAGCTTCCTGCTATTGAGGCGCAGCATATTTTTTCCAAAAGGTCATCTGAAGACATCAGGTATTTCTTACAGACATCAAAAACAACAATCAAAATGCAATCTCAATAGAATAACTTTTCGAATTGAATTTTCAAATCGATTTACGTTATTATGTCAATATATAGAGCCATTCCTTGCTCTTTACCAGGATTCATGAATTTATTATAGTCCTTCTATGACCACGCAGCAAAATATGCTCATTTTCCAATTTTGCAATATTACCAAGTCCTGTAGCGAGCAGGTTATCTGCGAATAATTGCGATCTAAATTTAACTATTATGCGCATTGAAATTTTTAATAACTGAAAGCGAACAGATACAGACATCAATCTCTTCTATTCTTTACGTTAATTCGTGTAATCGTTAGATTCCTGCGATTGAGGCGCAGCATATTTTTTCCGAAAAGTCATCCGAAGTCATCAGGTATTTCTTACAGACATCAAAAACAACAATCAAAATGCAATCTCAATAGAATAACTTTTCGAATTGAATTTTCAAATCGATTTACGTTATTATGTCAATATATAGAGCCATTCCTTGCTTTTTCCTAGGATTCATGAATTTATTATAGTCCTTCTATGACCACGCAGCAAAATATGCTCATTTTCCAATTTTGCAATATTACCAAGTCCTGTAGCGAGCAGGTTATCCGCGAATAATTGCGATCTAAATTTAACTATTATGCGCATTCAAATTTTTAATAACTGAAAGCGAACAGATACAGACATCAACCTCTTCTATTCTCTACGTTAATTCGTGTAATCATTAGATTCCTGCGATTGAGGCGCAGCATATTTTTTCCGAAAAGTCATCCGAAGGCATCAGGTATTTCTTACAGACATCAAAAACAAAAATCAAAATGCAATCTCAATAGAATAACTTTTCGAATTGAATTTTCAAATCGATTTACGTTATTATGTCAATATATAGAGCCATTCCTTGCTTTTTCCTAGGATTCATGAATTTATTATAGTCCTTCTATGACCACGCAGCAAAATATGCTCATTTTCCAATTTTGCAATATTACCAAGTCCTGTAGCGAGCAGGTTATCCGCGAATAATTGCGATCTAAATTTAACTATTATGCGCATTCAAATTTTCAATAACTGAAAGCGAACAGATACAGACATCAACCTCTTCTATTCTCTACGTTAATTCGTGTAATCATTAGATTCCTGCGATTGAGGCGCAGCATATTTTTTCCGAAAAGTCATCCGAAGGCATCAGGTATTTCTTACAGACATCAAAAACAACAATCAAAATGCAATCTCAATAGAATAACTTTTCGAATTGAATTTTCAAATCGATTTACGTTATTATGTCAATATATAGAGCCATTCCTTGCTTTTTCCTAGGATTCATGAATTTATTATAGTCCTTCTATGACCACGCAGCAAAATATGCTCATTTTCCAATTTTGCAATATTACCAAGTCCTGTAGCGAGCAGGTTATCCGCGAATAATTGCGATCTAAATTTAACTATTATGCGCATTGAAATTTTTAATAACTGAAAGCGAACAGATACAGACATCAACCTCTTCTATTCTTTACGTTAATTCGTGTAATCATTAGATTCCTGCGATTGAGGCGCAGCATTTTTTTTCCGAAAAGTCATCTGAAGACATCAGGTATTTCTTACAGACATCAAAAAGAACAGTCAAAATGCAATCTCAATAGAATAACTTTTCGAATTGAATTTTCAAATCGATTTACGTTATTATGTCAATATATAGAGCCATTCCTTGCTCTTTACCAGGATTCATGAATTTATTATAGTCCTTCTATAACCACGCAGCAAAATATGCTCATTTTCTAATTTTGTAATATTACTAAGTCCTGTAGCGAGCAGGTTATCCGCGAATAATTGCGATCTAAATTTAACTATTATGCGCATTGAAATTTTTAATAACTGAAAGCGAACAGATACAGACATCAACCTCTTCTATTCTTTACGTTGATTCGTGTAATCATTAGATTCCTGCGATTGAGGGGCAACATTTTTTTTCCGAAAAGTCATCTGAAGACATCAGGTATTTCTTACAGACATCAAAAACAACAGTCAAAAGGCAATCTCAATAGAATAACTTTTCGAATTGAATTTTCAAATCGATTTACGTTATTATGTCAATATATAGAGCCATTCCTTGCTCTTTACCAGGATTCATGAATTTATTATAGTCCTTCTATGACCACGCAGCAAAATATGCTCATTTTCCAATTTTGCAATATTACCAAGTCCTGTAGCGAGCAGGTTATCCGCGAATAATTGCGATCTAAATTTAACTATTATGCGCATTGAAATTTTTAATAACTGAAAGCGAACAGATACAGACATCAACCTCTTCTATTCTTTCACATTAATTCGTGTAATCATTAGATTCCTGCGATTGAGGCGCAGCATTTTTTTTCCGAAAAGTCATCTGAAGACATCAGGTATTTCTTACAGACATCAAAAACAACAGTCAAAATGCAATCTCAATAGAGTAACTTTTCGAATTGAATTTTCAAATCAATTTACGTTATTATGTCAACATATAGAGCCATTCCTTGCTCTTTACCAGGATTCATGAATTTATTATAGTCCTTCTATGACCACGCAGCAAAATATGCTCATTTTCCAATTTTGCAATATTACCAAGTCCTGTAGCGAGCAGGTTATCCGCGAATAATTGCGATCTAAATTTAACTATTATGCGCATTGAAATTTTTAATAACTGAAAGCGAACAGATACAGACATCAACCTCTTCTATTCTTTCACATTAATTCGTGTAATCATTAGATTCCTGCGATTGAGGCGCAGCATTTTTTTTCCGAAAAGTCATCTGAAGACATCAGGTATTTCTTACAGACAGCAAAAACAACAGTCAAAATGCAATCTCAATAGAATAACTTTTCGAATTGAATTTTCAAATCAATTTACGTTATTATGTCAACATATAGAGCCATTCCTTGCTCTTTACCAGGATTCATGAATTTATTATAGTCCTTCTATGACCACGCAGCAAAATATGCTCATTTTCCAATTTTGCAATATTACCAAGTCCTGTAGCGAGCAGGTTATCCGCGATTAATTGCGATCTAAATTTAACTATTATGCGCATTGAAATTTTCAATAACTGAAAGCGAACAGATACAGACATCAACCTCTTCCATTCTTTACGTTAATTCGTGTAATCATTAGCTTCCTGCTATTGAGGCGCAGCATATTTTTTCCAAAAGGTCATCTGAAGACATCAGGTATTTCTTACAGACATCAAAAACAACAATCAAAATGCAATCTCAATAGAATAACTTTTCGAATTGAATTTTCAAATCGATTTACGTTATTATGTCAACATATAGAGCCATTCCTCGCTTTTTCCCAGGAGTCATGAATTTATTATAGTCCTTCTATGACAACGCAGCAAAATATGCTCATTTTCCAATTTTGCAATATTACCAAGTCCTGTAGCGAGCAGGTTATCCGCGAATAATTGCGATCGAAATTTAACTATTATGCGCATTGAAATTTTCAATAACTGAAAGCGAACAGATACAGACATCAACCTCTTCCATTCTTTACGTTAATTCGTGTAATCATTAGCTTCCTGCTATTGAGGCGCAGCATATTTTTTCCAAAAGGTCATCTGAAGACATCAGGTATTTCTTACAGACATCAAAAACAACAATCAAAATGCAATCTCAATAGAATAACTTTTCGAATTGAATTTTCAAATCGATTTACGTTATTATGTCAATATATAGAGCCATTCCTTGCTCTTTACCAGGATTCATGAATTTATTATAGTCCTTCTATGACCACGCAGCAAAATATGCTCATTTTCCAATTTTGCAATATTACCAAGTCCTGTAGCGAGCAGGTTATCTGCGAATAATTGCGATATAAATTTAACTATTATGCGCATTGAAATTTTTAATAACTGAAAGCGAACAGATACAGACATCAATCTCTTCTATTCTTTACGTTAATTCGTGTAATCATTAGATTCCTGCGATTGAGGCGCAGCATATTTTTTCCGAAAAGTCATCCGAAGTCATCAGGTATTTCTTACAGACATCAAAAACAACAATCAAAATGCAATCTCAATAGAATAACTTTTCGAATTGAATTTTCAAATTGATTTACGTTATTATGTCAATATATAGAGCCATTCCTTGCTCTTTACCAGGATTCATGAATTTATTATAGTCCTTCTATGACCACGCAGCAAAATATGCTCATTTTCCAATTTTGCAATATTACCAAGTCCTGTAGCGAGCAGGTTATCCGCGAATAATTGCGATCTTAATTTAACTATTATGCGCATTGAAATTTTTTATAACTGAAAGCGAACAGATACAGACATCAACCTCTTCTATTCTTTCACATTAATTCGTGTAATCATTAGATTCCTGCGATTGAGGCGCAGCGTATTTTTTCCGAAAAGTCATCCGAAGACATCAGGTATTTCTTACAGACATCAAAAACAACAATCAAAATGCAATCTCAATAGAATAACTTTTCGAATTGAATTTTCAAATCGATTTACGTTATTATGTCAATATATAGAGCCATTCCTTGCTCTTTACCAGGATTCATGAATTTATCATAGTCCTTCTATGACCACGCAGCAAAATATGCTCATTTTCCAATTTTGCAATATTACCAAGTCCTGTAGCGAGCAGGTTATCCGCGAATAATTGCGATCAAAATTTAACTATTATGCGCATTGAAATTTTTTATAACTGACAGCGAACAGATACAGACATCAACCTCTTCTATTCTTTACGTTAATTCGTGTAATCATTAGATTCCTGCGATTGAGGCGCAGCATATTTTTTCCGAAAAGTCATCCGAAGACATCAGGTATTTCTTACACACATCAAAAACAACAATCAAAATGCAATCTCAATAGAATAACTTTTCGAATTGAATTTTCAAATCGATTTACGTTATTATGTCAATATATAAAGCCATTCCTTGCTCTTTACCAGGATTCATGAATTTATCATAGTCCATCTATGACCTCGCAGCAAAATATGCTCATTTTCCAATTTTGCAATATTACCAAGTCCTGTAGTGAGCAGGTTATCCGCGAATAATTGCGATCTAAATTTAACTATTATGCGCATTGAAATTTTAAATAACTGAAAGCGAACAGATACAGACATCAACCTCTTCTATTCTTTACGTTAATTCGTGTAATCATTAGCTTCCTGCTATTGAGGCGCAGCATATTTTTTCCAAAAGGTCATCTGAAGACATCAGGTATTTCTTACAGACATCAAAAACAACAATCAAAATGCAATCTCAATAGAATAACTTTTCGAATTGAATTTTCAAATCGATTTACGTTATTATGTCAATATATAGAGCCATTCCTTGCTCTTTACCAGGATTCATGAATTTATTATAGTCCTTCTATGACCACGCAGCAAAATATGCTCATTTTCCAATTTTGCAATATTACCAAGTCCTGTAGCGAGCAGGTTATCTGCGAATAATTGCGATCTAAATTTAACTATTATGCGCATTGAAATTTTTAATAACTGAAAGCGAACAGATACAGACATCAATCTCTTCTATTCTTTACGTTAATTCGTGTAATCATTAGATTCCTGCGATTGAGGCGCAGCATATTTTTTCCGAAAAGTCATCCGAAGTCATCAGGTATTTCTTACAGACATCAAAAACAACAATCAAAATGCAATCTCAATAGAATAACTTTTCGAATTGAATTTTCAAATCGATTTACGTTATTATGTCAATATATAGAGCCATTCCTTGCTTTTTCCTAGGATTCATGAATTTATTATAGTCCTTCTATGACCACGCAGCAAAATATGCTCATTTTCCAATTTTGCAATATTACCAAGTCCTGTAGCGAGCAGGTTATCCGCGAATAATTGCGATCTAAATATAACTATTATGCGCATTCAAATTTTTAATAACTGAAAGCGAACAGATACAGACATCAACCTCTTCTATTCTCTACGTTAATTCGTGTAATCATTAGATTCCTGCGATTGAGGCGCAGCATATTTTTTCCGAAAAGTCATCCGAAGGCATCAGGTATTTCTTACAGACATCAAAAACAACAATCAAAATGCAATCTCAATAGAATAACTTTTCGAATTGAATTTTCAAATCGATTTACGTTATTATGTCAATATATAGAGCCATTCCTTGCTTTTTCCTAGGATTCATGAATTTATTATAGTCCTTCTATGACCACGCAGCAAAATATGCTCATTTTCCAATTTTGCAATATTACCAAGTCCTGTAGCGAGCAGGTTATCCGCGAATAATTGCGATCTAAATTTAACTATTATGCGCATTGAAATTTTTAATAACTGAAAGCGAACAGATACAGACATCAACCTCTTCTATTCTTTACGTTAATTCGTGTAATCATTAGATTCCTGCGATTGAGGCGCAGCATTTTTTTTCCGAAAAGTCATCTGAAGACATCAGGTATTTCTTACAGACATCAAAAAGAACAGTCAAAATGCAATCTCAATAGAATAACTTTTCGAATTGAATTTTCAAATCGATTTACGTTATTATGTCAATATATAGAGCCATTCCTTGCTCTTTACCAGGATTCATGAATTTATTATAGTCCTTCTATAACCACGCAGCAAAATATGCTCATTTTCCAATTTTGCAATATTACCAAGTCCTGTAGCGAGCAGGTTATCCGCGAATAATTGCGATCTAAATTTAACTATTATGCGCATTGAAATTTTTTATAACTGAAAGCGAACAGATACAGACATCAACCTCTTCTATTCTTTACGTTAATTCGTGTAATCATTAGATTCCTGCGATTGAGGCGCAGCATATTTTTTCCGAAAAGTCATCCGAAGACATCAGGTATTTCTTACAGACATCAAAAACAACAATCAAAATGCAATCTCAATAGAATAACTTTTCGAATTGAATTTTCAAATCGATTTACGTTATTATGTCAATATATAGAGCCATTCCTTGCTCTTTACCAGGATTCATGAATTTATTATAGTCCTTCTATAACCACGCAGCAAAATATGCTCATTTTCTAATTTTGTAATATTACCAAGTCCTGTAGCGAGCAGGTTATCCGCGAATAATTGCGATCTAAATTTAACTATTATGCGCATTGAAATTTTTAATAACTGAAAGCGAACAGATACAGACATCAACCTCTTCTATTCTTTCACATTAATTTGTGTAATCATTAGATTCCTGCGATTGAGGCGCAGCATTTTTTTTCCGAAAAGTCATCTGAAGACATCAGGTATTTCTTACAGACATCAAAAACAACAGTCAAAATGCAATCTCAATAGAATAACTTTTCGAATTGAATTTTCAAATCGATTTACGTTATTATGTCAATATATAGAGCCATTCCTTGCTCTTTACCAGGATTCATGAATTTATTATAGTCCTTCTATGACCACGCAGCAAAATATGCTCATTTTCCAATTTTGCAATATTACCAAGTCCTGTAGCGAGCAGGTTATCCGCGAATAATTGCGATCTAAATTTAACTATTATGCGCATTGAAATTTTTTATAACTGAAAGCGAACAGATACAGACATCAACCTCTTCTATTCTTTACGTTAATTCGTGTAATCATTAGATTCCTGCGATTGAGGCGCAGCATATTTTTTCCGAAAAGTCATCCGAAGACATCAGGTATTTCTTACAGACATCAAAAACAACAATCAAAATGCAATCTCAATAGAATAACTTTTCGAATTGAATTTTCAAATCGATTTACGTTATTATGTCAATATATAGAGCCATTCCTTGCTCTTTACCAGGATTCATGAATTTATTATAGTCCTTCTATGACCACGCAGCAAAATATGCTCATTTTCCAATTTTGCAATATTACCAAGTCCTGTAGCGAGCTGGTTATCCGCGAATAATTGCGATCTAAATTTAACTATTATGCGCATTGAAATTTTTAATAACTGAAAGCGAACAGATACAGACATCAACCTCTTCTATTCTTTACGTTAATTCGTGTAATCATTAGATTCCTGCGATTGAGGCGCAGCATATTTTTTCCGAAAAGTCATCCGAAGACATCAGGTATTTCTTACAGACATCAAAAACAACAGTCAAAATGCAATCTCAATAGAATAACTTTTCGAATTGAATTTTCAAATCAATTTACGTTATTATGTCAATATATAGAGCTATTCCTTGCTCTTTACCAGGATTCATGAATTTATTATAGTCCTTCTATGACCACGCAGCAAAATATGCTCATTTTCCAATTTTGCAATATTACCAAGTCCTGTAGCGAGCAGGTTATCCGCGAATAATTGCGATCTAAATTTAACTATTATGCGCATTGAAATTTTTAATAACAGAAAGCGAACAGATACAGACATCAACCTCTTCTATTCTTTACGTTAATCCGTGTAATCATTAGATTCCTGCGATTGAGGCGCAGCATTTTTTTTCCTAAAAGTCATCTGAAGACATCAGGTATTTCTTACAGACATCAAAAACAACAGTCAAAATGCAATCTCAATAGAATAACTTTTCGAATTGAATTTTCAAATCAATTTACGTTATTATGTCAACATATAGAGCCATTCCTCGCTTTTTCCCAGGAGTCATGAATTTATTATAGTCCTTCTATGACCACGCAGCAAAATATGCTCATTTTCCTATTTTGCAATATTACCAAGTCCTGAAGCGAGCAGGTTATCCGCGAATAATTGCGATCTAAATTTAACTATTATGCGCATTGAAATTTTTAATAACTGAAAGCGAACAGATACAGACATCAACCTCTTCTATTCTTTCACATTAATTCGTGTAATCATTAGATTCCTGCGATTGAGGCGCAGCATTTTTTTTCCGAAAAGTCATCTGAAGACATCAGGTATTTCTTACAGACAGCAAAAACCACAGTCAAAATGCAATCTCAATATAATAACTTTTCGAATTGAATTTTCAAATCGATTTACGTTATTATGTCAATATATAGAGCCATTCCTTGCTCTTTACCAGGATTCATGAATTTATTATAGTCCTTCTATAACCACGCAGCAAAATATGCGCATTTTCTAATTTTGTAATATTACCAAGTCCTGTAGCGAGCAGGTTATCCGCGAATAATTGCGATCTAAATTTAACTATTATGCGCATTGAATTTTTAATAACTGAAAGCGAACAGATACAGACATCAACCTCTTCTATTCTTTCACATTAATTCGTGTAATCATTAGATTCCTGCGATTGAGGCGCAGCATTTTTTTTCCGAAAAGTCATCTGAAGACATCAGGTATTTCTTACAGACATCAAAAACAACAGTCAAAATGCAATCTCAATAAAATAACTTTTCGAATTGAATTTTCAAATCGATTTACGTTATTATGTCAATATATAGAGCTATTCCTTGCTCTTTACCAGGATTCATGAATTTATTATAGTCCTTCTATGACCACGCAGAAAAATATGCTCATTTTCCAATTTTGCAATATTACCAAGTCCTGTAGCGAGCAGGTTATCCGCGAATAATTGCGATCTAAATTAAACTATCATGCGCATTGAAATTTTTAATAACTGAAAGCGAACAGATACAGACATCAACCTCTTCTATTCTTTACGTTAATTCGTGTAATCATTAGATTCCTGTGATTGAGGCGCAGCATTTTTTTTCCGAAAAGTCATCTGAAGACATCAGGTATTTCTTACAGACATCAAAAACCACAGTCAAAATGCAATCTCAATATAATAACTTTTCGAATTGAATTTTCAAATCAATTTACGTTATTATGTCAACATATAGAGCCATTCCTCGCTTTTTGCCAGGAGTCATGAATTTATTATAGTCCTTCTATGACCACGCAGCAAAATATGCTCATTTTACAATTTTGCAATATTACCAAGTCCTGTAGCGAGCAGGTTATCCGCGAATAATTGCGATCTAAATTTAACTATTATGCGCATTGAAATTTTTAATAACTGAAAGCGAACAGATACAGACATCAACCTCTTCTATTCTTTCACATTAATTCGTGTAATCATTAGATTCCTGCGATTGAGGCGCAGCATTTTTTTTTCGAAAAGTCATCTAAAGACATCAGGTATTTCATACAGACATCAAAAACAACAGTCAAAATGCAATCTCAATAGAATAACTTTTCGAATTGAATTTTCAAATTGATTTACGTTATTATGTCAATATATAGAGCCATTCCTTGCTCTTTACCAGGATTCATGAATTTATTATAGTCCTTTTATAACCACGCAGCAAAATATGCTCATTTTCTAATTTTGTAATATTACCAAGTCCTGTAGCGAGCAGGTTATCCGCGAATAATTGCGATCTAAATTTAACTATTATGCGCATTGAAATTTTTAATAACTGAAAGCGAACAGATACAGACATCAACCTCTTCTATTCTTTCACATTAATTCGTGTAATCATTAGATTCCTGCGATTGAGGCGCAGCATTTTTTTTCCGAAAAGTCATCTGAAGACATCAGGTATTTCTTACAGACATCAAAAACAACAGTCAAAATGCAATCTCAATAGAATAACTTTTCGAATTGAATTTTCAAATCGATTTACGTTATTATGTCAATATATAGAGCCATTCCTTGCTCTTTACCAGGATTCATGAATTTATTATAGTCCTTCTATGACCACGCAGCAAAATATGCTCATTTTCCAATTTTGCAATATTACCAAGTCCTGTAGCGAGCAGGTTATCCGCGAATAATTGCGATCAAAATTTAACTATTATGCGCATTGAAATTTTTTATAACTGACAGCGAACAGATACAGACATCAACCTCTTCTATTCTTTACGTTAATTCGTGTAATCATTAGATTCCTGCGATTGAGGCGCAGCATATTTTTTCCGAAAAGTCATCCGAAGACATCAGGTATTTCTTACAGACATCAAAAACAACAATCAAAATGCAATCTCAATAGAATAACTTTTCGAATTGAATTTTCAAATCGATTTACGTTATTATGTCAATATATAAAGCCATTCCTTGCTCTTTACCAGGATTCATGAATTTATCATAGTCCATCTATGACCTCGCAGCAAAATATGCTCATTTTCCAATTTTGCAATATTACCAAGTCCTGTAGTGAGCAGGTTATCCGCGAATAATTGCGATCTAAATTTAACTATTATGCGCATTGAAATTTTAAATAACTGAAAGCGAACAGATACAGACATCAACCTCTTCTATTCTTTACGTTAATTCGTGTAATCATTAGATTCCTGCGATTGAGGCGCAGCATTTTTTTTCCGAAAAGTCATCTGAAGACATCAGGTATTTCTTACAGACATCAAAAACAACAGTCAAAATGCAATCTCAATAGAATAACTTTTCGAATTGAATTTTCAAATCAATTTACGTTATTATGTCAACATATGGAGCCATTCCTCGCTTTTTCCCAGGATTCATGAATTTATTATAGTCCTTCTATGACCACGCAGCAAAATATGCTCATTTTCCAATTTTGCAATATTACCAAGTCCTGTAGCGAGCAGGTTATCCGCGAATAATTGCGATCTAAATTTAACTATTATGCGCATTGAAATTTTTAATAACTGAAAGCGAACAGATACAGACATCAACCTCTTCTATTCTTTCACATTAATTCGTGTAATCATTAGATTCCTGCGATTAAGGCGCAGCATTTTTTTTTCGAAAAGTCATCTAAAGACATCAGGTATTTCTTACAGACATCAAAAACAACAGTCAAAATGCAATCTCAATAGAATAACTTTTCAAATTGAATTTTCAAATCGATTTACGTTATTATGTCAATATATAGAGCCTTTCCTTGCTCTTTACCAGGATTCATGAATTTATTATAGTCCTTCTATAACCACGCAGCAAAATATGCTCATTTTCTAATTTTGTAATATTACCAAGTCCTGTAGCGAGCAGGTTATCCGCGAATAATTGCGATCTAAATTTAACTATTATGCGCATTGAAATTTTTTATAACTGAAAGCGAACAGATACAGACATCAACCTCTTCTATTCTTTCACATTAATTCGTGTAATCATTAGATTCCTGCGATTGAGGCGCAGCGTATTTTTTCCGAAAAGTCATCCGAAGACATCAGGTATTTCTTACAGACATCAAAAACAACAATCAAAATGCAATCTCAATAGAATAACTTTTCGAATTGAATTTTCAAATCGATTTACGTTATTATGTCAATATATAAAGCCATTCCTTGCTCTTTACCAGGATTCATGAATTTATCATAGTCCATCTATGACCACGCAGCAAAATATGCTCATTTTCCAATTTTGCAATATTACCAAGTCCTGTAGCGAGCAGGTTATCCGCGAATAATTGCGATCCAAATTTAACTATTATGCGCATTGAAATTTTTAATAACTGAAAGCGAACAGATACAGACATCAACCTCTTCTATTCTTTCACATTAATTCGTGTAATCATTAGATTCCTGCGATTGAGGCGCAGCATTTTTTTTCCGAAAAGTCATCTGAAGACATCAGGTATTTCTTACAGACATCAAAAACAACAGTCAAAATGCAATCTCAATAGAATAACTTTTCGAATTGAATTTTCAAATCAATTTACGTTATTATGTCAACATATAGAGCCATTCCTCGCTTTTTCCCAGGAGTCATGAATTTATTATAGTCCTTCTATGACAACGCAGCAAAATATGCTCATTTTCCAATTTTGCAATATTACCAAGTCCTGTAGCGAGCAGGTTACCCGCGAATAATTGCGATCGAAATTTAACTATTATGCGCATTGAAATTTTCAATAACTGAAAGCGAACAGATACAGACATCAACCTCTTCCATTCTTTACGTTAATTCGTGTAATCATTAGCTTCCTGCTATTGAGGCGCAGCATATTTTTTCCAAAAGGTCATCTGAAGACATCAGGTATTTCTTACAGACATCAAAAACAACAATCAAAATGCAATCTCAATAGAATAACTTTTCGAATTGAATTTTCAAATCGATTTACGTTATTATGTCAATATATAGAGCCATTCCTTGCTCTTCCCAGGATTCATGAATTTATTATAGTCCTTCTATGACCACGCAGCAAAATATGCTCATTTTCCAATTTTGCAATATTACCAAGTCCTGTAGCGAGCAGGTTATCCGCGAATAATTGCGATCTAAATTTAACTATTATGCGCATTGAAATTTTTAATAACTGAAAGCGAACAGATACAGACATCAACCTCTTCTATTCTTTACGTTAATTCGTGTAATCATTAGATTCCTGCGATTGAGGCGCAGCATATTTTTTCCGAAAAGTCATCCGAAGACATCAGGTATTTCTTACAGACATCAAAAACAACAATCAAAATGCAATCTCAATAGAATGACTTTTCGAATTGAATTTTCAAATCGATTTACGTTATTATGTCAATATATAGAGCCATTCCTTGCTCTTTCCCAGGATTCATGAATTTATTATAGTCCTTCTATGACCACGCAGCAAAATATGCTCATTTTCCAATTTTGCAATATTACCAAGTCCTGTAGCGAGCAGGTTATCCGCGAATAATTGCGATCTAAATTTAACTATTCAGCGCATTGAAATTTTGTATAACTGAAAGCGAACAGATACAGACATCAACCTTTTCTATTCTTTCACGCTAATTCGTGTAATCATGAGATTCCTGCGATTGAGGCGCAGCATTTTTTTTCCGAAAAGTCATCTGAAGACATCAGGTATTTCTTACAGACATCAAAAACAACAATCAAAATGCAATCTCAATAGAATAACTTTTCGAAATGAATTTTAAAATCGATTTACGTTATTATGTCAATATATAGAGCCATTCCTCGCTTTTTCCCAGGAGTCATGAATTTATTATAGTCCTTCTATGACCACGCAGCAAAATATGCTCATTTTCCAATTTTGCAATATTACCAAGTCCTGTAGCGAGCAGGTTATCCGCGAATAATTGCGATCTAAATTTAACTATTATGCGCATTGAAATTTTTAATAACTGAAAGCGAACAGATACAGACATCAACCTCTTCTATTCTTTCACATTAATTCGTGTAATCATTAGATTCCTGCGATTGAGGCGCAGCATTTTTTTTCCGAAAAGTCATCTGAAGACATCAGGTATTTCTTACAGACATCAAAAACAACAATCAAAATGCAATCTCAATAGAATAACTTTTCGAAATGAATTTTAAAATCGATTTACGTTATTATGTCAATATATAGAGCCATTCCTCGCTTTTTCCCAGGAGTCATGAATTTATTATAGTCCTTCTATGACCACGCAGCAAAATATGCTCATTTTCCAATTTTGCAATATTACCAAGTCCTGTAGCGAGCAGGTTATCCGCGAATAATTGCGATCTAAATTTAACTATTATGCGCATTGAAATTTTTAATAACTGAAAGCGAACAGATACAGACATCAACCTCTTCTATTCTTTACGTTAATTCGTGTAATCATTAGATTCCTGCGATTGAGGCGCAGCATTTTTTTTCCGAAAAGTCATCTGAAGACATCAAGTATTTCTTACAGACATCAAAAACAACAGTCAAAATGCAATCTCAATAGAATAACTTTTCGAATTGAATTTTCAAATCGATTTACGTTATTATGTCAATATATAGAGCCATTCCTTGCTCTTTACCAGGATTCATGAATTTATTATAGTCCTTCTATAACCACGCAGCAAAATATGCTCATTTTCTAATTTTGTAATATTACCAAGTCCTGTAGCGAGCAGGTTATCCGCGAATAATTGCGATCTAAATTTAACTATTATGCGCATTGAAATTTTTAATAACTGAAAGCGAACAGATACAGACATCAACCTCTTCTATTCTTTCACATTAATTCGTGTAATCATTAGATTCCTGCGATTGAGGCGCAGCATTTTTTTTCCGAAAAGTCATCTAAAGACATCAGGTATTTCTTACAGACATCAAAAACAACAGTCGAAATGCAATCTCAATAGAATAACTTTTCGAATTGAATGTTCAAATCGATTTACGTTATTATGTCAATATATAGAGCCATTCCTTGCTCTTTACCAGGATTAATGAATTTATTATAGTCCTTCTATAACCACGCAGCAAAATATGCTCATTTTCTAATTTTGTAATATTACCAAGTCCTGTAGCGAGCAGGTTATCCGCGAATAATTGCGATCTAAATTTAACTATTATGCGCATTGAAATTTTTAATAACTGAAAGCGAACAGATACAGACATCAACCTCTTCTATTCTTTCACATTAATTCGTGTTATCATTAGATTCCTGCGATTGAGGCGCAGCATTTTTTTTCCGAAAAGTCATCTGAAGACATCAGGTATTTCTTACAGACATCAAAAACAACAGTCAAAATGCAATCTCAATAGAATAACTTTTCGAATTCAATTTTCAAATCGATTTACGTTATTATGTCAATATATAGAGCTATTCCTTGCTCTTTACCAGGATTCATGAATTTATTATAGTCCTTCTATGACCACGCAGCAAAATATGCTCATTTTCCAATTTTGCAATATTACCAAGTCCTGTAGCGAGCAGGTTATCCGCGAATAATTGCGATCTAAATTTAACTATTATGCGCATTGAAATTTTTAATAACTGAAAGCGAACAGATACAGACATCAACCTCTTCTATTCTTCCACATTAATTCGTGTAATCATTAAATTCCTGCGATTGAGGCGCAGCATTTATTTTCCGAAAAGTCATCTGAAGACATCAGGTATTTCTTACAGACATCAAAAACAACAGTCAAAATGCAATCTCAATAGAATAACTTTTCGAATTGAATTTTCAAATCGATTTACGTTATTATGTCAATATATAGAGCCATTCCTTGCTCTTTACCAGGATTCATGAATTTATTATAGTCCTTCTATAACCACGCAGCAAAATATGCTCATTTTCTAATTTTGTAATATTACCAAGTCCTGTAGCGAGCAGGTTATCCGCGAATAATTGCGATCTAAATTTAACTATTATGCGCATTGAAATTTTTAATAACTGATAGCGAACGGATACAGACATCAACCTCTTCTATTCTTTCACATTAATTCGTGTAATCATTAGATTCCTGCGATTGAGGCGCAGCATTTTTTTTCCGAAAAGTCATCTGAAGACATCAGGTATTTCTTACAGACATCAAAAACAACAGTCAAAATGCAATCTCAATAGAATAACTTTTCGAATTGAATTTTCAAATCGATTTACGTTATTATGTCAATATATAGAGCCATTCCTTGCTCTTTACCAGGATTCATGAATTTATTATAGTCCTTCTATAACCACGCAGCAAAATATGCTCATTTTCTAATTTTGTAATATTACCAAGTCCTGTAGCGAGCAGGTTATCCGCGAATAATTGCGATCTTAATTTAACTATTATGCGCATTGAAATTTTTAATAACTGAAAGCGAACAGATACAGACATCAACCTCTTCTATTCTTTCACATTAATTCGTGTAATCATTAGATTCCTGCGATTGAGGCGCAGCATTTTTTTTCCGAAAAGTCATCTAAAGACATCAGGTATTTCTTACAGACATCAAAAACAACAGTCAAAATGCAATCTCAATAGAATAACTTTTCGAATTGAATTTTCAAATCGATTTACGTTATTATGTCAATATATAGAGCCATTCCTTGCTCTTTACCAGGATTCATGAATTTATTATAGTCCTTCTATAACCACGCAGCAAAATATGCTCATTTTCTAATTTTGTAATATTACCAAGTCCTGTAGCGAGCAGGTTATCCGCGAATAATTGCGATCTAAATTTAACTATTATGCGCATTGAAATTTTTAATAACTGAAAGCGAACAGATGCAGACATCAACCTCTTCTATTCTTTCACATTAATTCGTGTAATCATTAGATTCCTGCGATTGAGGCGCAGCATTTTTTTTCCGAAAAGTCATCTAAAGACATCAGGTATTTCTTACAGACATCAAAAACAACAGTCAAAATGCAATCTAAATAGAATAACTTTTCGAATTGAATTTTCAAATCGATTTACGTTATTATGTCAATATATAGAGCCATTCCTTGCTCTTTACCAGGATTCATGAATTTATTATAGTCCTTCTATAACCACGCAGCAAAATATGCTCATTTTCTAATTTTGTAATATTACCAAGTCCTGTAGCGAGCAGGTTATCCGCGAATAATTGCGATCTAAATTTAACTATTATGCGCATTGAAATTTTTAATAACTGAAAGCGAACAGATACAGACATCAACCTCTTCTTTTCTTTCACATTAATTCGTGTAATCATTAGATTCCTGCGATTGAGGCGCAGCATTTTTTTTCCGAAAAGTCATCTGAAGACATCAGGTATTTCTTACAGACATCAAAAACAACAGTCAAAATGCAATCTCAATAGAATAACTTTTCGAATTGAATTTTCAAATCGATTTACGTTATTATGTCAATATATAGAGCCATTCCTTGCTCTTTACCAGGATTCATGAATTTATTATAGTCCTTCTATAACCACGCAGCAAAATATGCTCATTTTCTAATTTTGTAATATTACCAAGTCCTGTAGCGAGCAGGTTATCCGCGAATAATTGCGATCTAAATTTAACTATTATGCGCATTGAAATTTTTAATAACTGAAAGCGAACAGATACAGACATCAACCTCTTCTATTCTTTCACATTAATTCGTGTAATCATTAGATTCCTGCGATTGAGGCGCAGCATTTTTTTTCCGAAAAGTCATCTGAAGACATCAGGTATTTCTTACAGACATCAAAAACAACAGTCAAAATGCAATCTCAATAGAATAACTTTTCGAATTGAATTTTCAAATCAATTTACGTTATTATGTCAACATATAGAGCCATTCCTCGCTTTTTCCCAGGAGTCATGAATTTATTACAGTCCTTCTATGACCACGCAGCAAAATATGCTCATTTTCCAATTTTGCAATATTACCAAGTCCTGTAGCGAGCAGGTTATCCGCGAATAATTGCGATCTAAATTTAACTATTATGCGCATTGAAATTTTTAATAACTGAAAGCGAACAGATACAGACATCAACCTCTTCTATTCTTTCACATTAATTCGTGTAATCATTAGATTCCTGCGATTGAGGCGCAGCATTTTTTTTCCGAAAAGTCATCTGAAGACATCAGGTATTTCTTACAGACATCAAAAACAACAATCAAAATGCAATCTCAATAGAATAACTTTTCGAATTGAATTTTCAAATCGATTTACGTTATTATGTCAATATATAGAGCCATTCCTTGCTCTTTCCCAGGATTCATGAATTTATTATAGTCCTTCTATGACCACGCAGCAAAATATGCTCATTTTCCAATTTTGCAATATTACCAAGTCCTGTAGCGAGCAGGTTATCCGCGAATAATTGCGATCTAAATTTAACTATTATGCGCATTGAAATTTTTAATAACTGAAAGCGAACAGATACAGACATCAACCTCTTCTATTCTTCCACATTAATTCGTGTAATCATTAGATTCCTGCGATTGAGGCGCAGCATTTATTTTCCGAAAAGTCATCTGAAGACATCAGGTATTTCTTACAGACATCAAAAACAACAGTCAAAATGCAATCTCAATAGAATAACTTTTCGAATTGAATTTTCAAATCGATTTACGTTATTATGTCAATATATAGAGCCATTCCTTGCTCTTTACCAGGATTCATGAATTTATTATAGTCCTTCTATAACCACGCAGCAAAATATGCTCATTTTCTAATTTTGTAATATTACCAAGTCCTGTAGCGAGCAGGTTATCCGCGAATAATTGCGATCTAAATTTAACTATTATGCGCATTGAAATTTTTAATAACTGATAGCGAACGGATACAGACATCAACCTCTTCTATTCTTTCACATTAATTCGTGTAATCATTAGATTCCTGCGATTGAGGCGCAGCATTTTTTTTCCGAAAAGTCATCTGAAGACATCAGGTATTTCTTACAGACATCAAAAACAACAGTCAAAATGCAATCTCAATAGAATAACTTTTCGAATTGAATTTTCAAATCGATTTACGTTATTATGTCAATATATAGAGCCATTCCTTGCTCTTTACCAGGATTCATGAATTTATTATAGTCCTTCTATAACCACGCAGCAAAATATGCTCATTTTCTAATTTTGTAATATTACCAAGTCCTGTAGCGAGCAGGTTATCCGCGAATAATTGCGATCTTAATTTAACTATTATGCGCATTGAAATTTTTAATAACTGAAAGCGAACAGATACAGACATCAACCTCTTCTATTCTTTCACATTAATTCGTGTAATCATTAGATTCCTGCGATTGAGGCGCAGCATTTTTTTTCCGAAAAGTCATCTAAAGACATCAGGTATTTCTTACAGACATCAAAAACAACAGTCAAAATGCAATCTCAATAGAATAACTTTTCGAATTGAATTTTCAAATCGATTTACGTTATTATGTCAATATATAGAGCCATTCCTTGCTCTTTACCAGGATTCATGAATTTATTATAGTCCTTCTATAACCACGCAGCAAAATATGCTCATTTTCTAATTTTGTAATATTACCAAGTCCTGTAGCGAGCAGGTTATCCGCGAATAATTGCGATCTAAATTTAACTATTATGCGCATTGAAATTTTTAATAACTGAAAGCGAACAGATGCAGACATCAACCTCTTCTATTCTTTCACATTAATTCGTGTAATCATTAGATTCCTGCGATTGAGGCGCAGCATTTTTTTTCCGAAAAGTCATCTAAAGACATCAGGTATTTCTTACAGACATCAAAAACAACAGTCAAAATGCAATCTAAATAGAATAACTTTTCGAATTGAATTTTCAAATCGATTTACGTTATTATGTCAATATATAGAGCCATTCCTTGCTCTTTACCAGGATTCATGAATTTATTATAGTCCTTCTATAACCACGCAGCAAAATATGCTCATTTTCTAATTTTGTAATATTACCAAGTCCTGTAGCGAGCAGGTTATCCGCGAATAATTGCGATCTAAATTTAACTATTATGCGCATTGAAATTTTTAATAACTGAAAGCGAACAGATACAGACATCAACCTCTTCTTTTCTTTCACATTAATTCGTGTAATCATTAGATTCCTGCGATTGAGGCGCAGCATTTTTTTTCCGAAAAGTCATCTGAAGACATCAGGTATTTCTTACAGACATCAAAAACAACAGTCAAAATGCAATCTCAATAGAATAACTTTTCGAATTGAATTTTCAAATCGATTTACGTTATTATGTCAATATATAGAGCCATTCCTTGCTCTTTACCAGGATTCATGAATTTATTATAGTCCTTCTATAACCACGCAGCAAAATATGCTCATTTTCTAATTTTGTAATATTACCAAGTCCTGTAGCGAGCAGGTTATCCGCGAATAATTGCGATCTAAATTTAACTATTATGCGCATTGAAATTTTTAATAACTGAAAGCGAACAGATACAGACATCAACCTCTTCTATTCTTTCACATTAATTCGTGTAATCATTAGATTCCTGCGATTGAGGCGCAGCATTTTTTTTCCGAAAAGTCATCTGAAGACATCAGGTATTTCTTACAGACATCAAAAACAACAGTCAAAATGCAATCTCAATAGAATAACTTTTCGAATTGAATTTTCAAATCAATTTACGTTATTATGTCAACATATAGAGCCATTCCTCGCTTTTTCCCAGGAGTCATGAATTTATTACAGTCCTTCTATGACCACGCAGCAAAATATGCTCATTTTCCAATTTTGCAATATTACCAAGTCCTGTAGCGAGCAGGTTATCCGCGAATAATTGCGATCTAAATTTAACTATTATGCGCATTGAAATTTTTAATAACTGAAAGCGAACAGATACAGACATCAACCTCTTCTATTCTTTCACATTAATTCGTGTAATCATTAGATTCCTGCGATTGAGGCGCAGCATTTTTTTTCCGAAAAGTCATCTGAAGACATCAGGTATTTCTTACAGACATCAAAAACAACAATCAAAATGCAATCTCAATAGAATAACTTTTCGAATTGAATTTTCAAATCGATTTACGTTATTATGTCAATATATAGAGCCATTCCTTGCTCTTTCCCAGGATTCATGAATTTATTATAGTCCTTCTATGACCACGCAGCAAAATATGCTCATTTTCCAATTTTGCAATATTACCAAGTCCTGTAGCGAGCAGGTTATCCGCGAATAATTGCGATCTAAATTTAACTATTATGCGCATTGAAATTTTTAATAACTGAAAGCGAACAGATACAGACATCAACCTCTTCTATTCTTTACGTTAATTCGTGTAATCATTAGATTCCTGCGATTGAGGCGCAGCATATTTTTTCCGAAAAGTCATCCGAAGACATCAGGTATTTCTTACAGACATCAAAAACAACAATCAAAATGCAATCTCAATAGAATGACTTTTCGAATTGAATTTTCAAATCGATTTACGTTATTATGTCAATATATAGAGCCATTCCTTGCTCTTTCCCAGGATTCATGAATTTATTATAGTCCTTCTATGACCACGCAGCAAAATATGCTCATTTTCCAATTTTGCAATATTACCAAGTCCTGTAGCGAGCAGGTTATCCGCGAATAATTGCGATCTAAATTTAACTATTCAGCGCATTGAAATTTTGTATAACTGAAAGCGAACAGATACAGACATCAACCTTTTCTATTCTTTCACGCCAATTCGTGTAATCATGAGATTCCTGCGATTGAGGCGCAGCATTTTTTTTCCGAAAAGTCATCTGAAGACATCAGGTATTTCTTACAGACATCAAAAACAACAATCAAAATGCAATCTCAATAGAATAACTTTTCGAAATGAATTTTAAAATCGATTTACGTTATTATGTCAATATATAGAGCCATTCCTCGCTTTTTCCCAGGAGTCATGAATTTATTATAGTCCTTCTATGACCACGCAGCAAAATATGCTCATTTTCCAATTTTGCAATATTACCAAGTCCTGTAGCGAGCAGGTTATCCGCGAATAATTGCGATCTAAATTTAACTATTATGCGCATTGAAATTTTTAATAACTGAAAGCGAACAGATACAGACATCAACCTCTTCTATTCTTTCACATTAATTCGTGTAATCATTAGATTCCTGCGATTGAGGCGCAGCATTTTTTTTCCGAAAAGTCATCTGAAGACATCAGGTATTTCTTACAGACATCAAAAACAACAATCAAAATGCAATCTCAATAGAATAACTTTTCGAATTGAATTTTCAAATCGATTTACGTTATTATGTCAATATATAGAGCCATTCTTTGCTCTTTCCCAGGATTCATGAATTTATTATAGTCCTTCTATGACCACGCAGCAAAATATGCTCATTTTCCAATTTTGCAATATTACCAAGTCCTGTAGCGAGCAGGTTATCCGCGAATAATTGCGATCTAAATTTAACTATTATGCGCATTGAAATTTTTAATAACTGAAAGCGAACAGATACAGACATCAACCTCTTCTATTCTTTACGTTAATTCGTGTAATCATTAGATTCCTGCGATTGAGGCGCAGCATATTTTTTCCGAGAAGTCATCCGAAGACATCAGGTATTTCTTACAGACATCAAAAACAACAATCAAAATGCAATCTCAATAGAATGACTTTTCGAATTGAATTTTCAAATCGATTTACGTTATTATGTCAATATATAGAGCCATTCCTTGCTCTTTCCCAGGATTCATGAATTTATTATAGTCCTTCTATGACCACGCAGCAAAATATGCTCATTTTCCAATTTTGCAATATTACCAAGTCCTGTAGCGAGCAGGTTATCCGCGAATAATTGCGATCTAAATCTAACTATTCAGCGCATTGAAATTTTGTATAACTGAAAGCGAACAGATACAGACATCAACCTTTTCTATTCTTTCACGCTAATTCGTGTAATCATGAGATTCCTGCGATTGAGGCGCAGCATTTTTTTTCCGAAAAGTCATCTGAAGACATCAGGTATTTCTTACAGACATCAAAAACAACAGTCAAAATGCAATCTCAATAGAATAACTTTTCGAATTGAATTTTCAAATCGATTTACGTTATTATGTCAATATATAGAGCCATTCCTTGCTCTTTACCAGGATTCATGAATTTATTATAGTCCTTCTATAACCACGCAGCAAAATATGCTCATTTTCTAATTTTGTAATATTACCAAGTCCTGTAGCGAGCAGGTTATCCGCGAATAATTGCGATCTAAATTTAACTATTATGCGCATTGAAATTTTTAATAACTGAAAGCGAACAGATACAGACATCAACCTCTTCTATTCTTTCACATTAATTCGTGTATTCATTAGATTCCTGCGATTGAGGCGCAGCATTTTTTTTCCGAAAAGTCATCTGAAGACATCAGGTATTTCTTACAGACATCAAAAACAACAATCAAAATGCAATCTCAATAGAATAACTTTTCGAATTGAATTTTCAAATCGATTTACGTTATTATGTCAATATATAGAGCCATTCCTTGCTCTTTCCCAGGATTCATGAATTTATTATAGTCCTTCTATGACCACGCAGCAAAATATGCTCATTTTCCAATTTTGCAATATTACCAAGTCCTGTAGCGAGCAGGTTATCCGCGAATAATTGCGATCTAAATTTAACTATTATGCGCATTGAAATTTTTAATAACTGAAAGCGAACAGATACAGACATCAACCTCTTCTATTCTTTACGTTAATTCGTGTAATCATTAGATTCCTGCGATTGAGGCGCAGCATATTTTTTCCGAAAAGTCATCCGAAGACATCAGGTATTTCTTACAGACATCAAAAACAACAATCAAAATGCAATCTCAATAGAATGACTTTTCGAATTGAATTTTCAAATCGATTCACGTTATTATGTCAATATATAGAGCCATTCCTTGCTCTTTCCCAGGATTCATGAATTTATTATAGTCCTTCTATGACCACACAGCAAAATATGCTCATTTTCCAATTTTGCAATATTACCAAGTCCTGTAGCTAGCAGGTTATCCGCGAATAATTGCGATCTAAATTTAACTATTCAGCGCATTGAAATTTTGTATAACTGAAAGCGAACAGATACAGACATGTACCCTTTCTATTCTTTCACGCTAATTCGTGTAATCATGAGATTCCTGCGATTGAGGCGCAGCATTTTTTTTCCGAAAAGTCATCTGAAGACATCAGGTATTTCTTACAGACATCAAAAACAACAATCAAAATGCAATCTCAATAGAATAACTTTTCGAAATGAATTTTAAAATCGATTTACGTTATTATGTCAATATATAGAGCCATTCCTCGCTTTTTCCCAGGAGTCATGAATTTATTATAGTCCTTCTATGACCACGCAGCAAAATATGCTCATTTTCCAATTTTGCAATATTACCAAGTCCTGTAGCGAGCAGGTTATCCGCGAATAATTGCGATCTAAATTTAACTATTATGCGCATTGAAATTTTTAATAACTGAAAGCGAACAGGTACAGACATCAACCTCTACTATTCTTTCACATTAATTCGTGTAATCATTAGATTCCTGCGATTGAGGCGCAGCATTTTTTTTCCGAAAAGTCATCTGAAGACATCAGGTATTTCTTACAGACATCAAAAACAACAATCAAAATGCAATCTCAATAGAATAACTTTTCGAAATGAATTTTAAAATCGATTTACGTTATTATGTCAATATATAGAGCCATTCCTCGCTTTTTCCCAGGAGTCATGAATTTATTATAGTCCTTCTATGACCACGCAGCAAAATATGCTCATTTTCCAATTTTGCAATATTACCAAGTCCTGTAGCGAGCAGGTTATCCGCGAATAATTGCGATCTAAATTTAACTATTATGCGCATTGAAATTTTTAATAACTGAAAGCGAACAGATACAGACATCAACCTCTTCTATTCTTTACGTTAATTCGTGTAATCATTAGATTCCTGCGATTGAGGCGCAGCATTTTTTTTCCGAAAAGTCATCTGAAGACATCAAGTATTTCTTACAGACATCAAAAACAACAGTCAAAATGCAATCTCAATAGAATAACTTTTCGAATTGAATTTTCAAATCGATTTACGTTATTATGTCAATATATAGAGCCATTCCTTGCTCCTTACCAGGATTCATGAATTTATTATAGTCCTTCTATAACCACGCAGCAAAATATGCTCATTTTCTAATTTTGTAATATTACCAAGTCCTGTAGCGAGCAGGTTATCCGCGAATAATTGCGATCTAAATTTAACTATTATGCGCATTGAAATTTTTAATAACTGAAAGCGAACAGATACAGACATCAACCTCTTCTATTCTTTCACATTAATTCGTGTAATCATTAGATTCCTGCGATTGAGGCGCAGCATTTTTTTTCCGAAAAGTCATCTAAAGACATCAGGTATTTCTTACAGACATCAAAAACAACAGTCAAAATGCAATCTCAATAGAATAACTTTTCGAATTGAATGTTCAAATCGATTTACGTTATTATGTCAATATATAGAGCCATTCCTTGCTCTTTACCAGGATTAATGACTTTATTATAGTCCTTCTATAACCACGCAGCAAAATATGCTCATTTTCTAATTTTGTAATATTACCAAGTCCTGTAGCGAGCAGGTTATCCGCGAATAATTGCGATCTAAATTTAACTATTATGCGCATTGAAATTTTTAATAACTGAAAGCGAACAGATACAGACATCAACCTCTTCTATTCTTTCACATTAATTCGTGTTATCATTAGATTCCTGCGATTGAGGCGCAGCATTTTTTTTCCGAAAAGTCATCTGAAGACATCAGGTATTTCTTACAGACATCAAAAACAACAGTCAAAATGCAATGTCAATAGAATAACTTTTCGAATTGAATTTTCAAATCGATTTACGTTATTATGTCAATATATAGAGCTATTCCTTGCTCTTTACCAGGATTCATGAATTTATTATAGTCCTTCTATGACCACGCAGCAAAATATGCTCATTTTCCAATTTTGCAATATTACCAAGTCCTGTAGCGAGCAGGTTATCCGCGAATAATTGCGATCTAAATTTAACTATTATGCGCATTGAAATTTTTAATAACTGAAAGCGAACAGATACAGACATCAACCTCTTCTATTCTTTCACATTAATTCGTGTAATCATTAGATTCCTGCGATTGAGGCGCAGCATTTTTTTTCCGAAAAGTCATCTGAAGACATCAGGTATTTCTTACAGACATCAAAAACAACAGTCAAAATGCAATCTCAATAGAATAACTTTTCGAATTGAATTTTCAAATCAATTTACGTTATTATGTCAACATATAGAGCCATTCCTCGCTTTTTCCCAGGAGTCATGAATTTATTATAGTCCTTCTATGACCACGCAGCAAAATATGCTCATTTTCCAATTTTGCAATATTACCAAGTCCTGTAGCGAGCAGGTTATCCGCGAATAATTGCGATCTAAATTTAACTATTATGCGCATTGAAATTTTTAATAACTGAAAGCGAACAGATACAGACATCAACCTCTTCTATTCTTTCACATTAATTCGTGTAATCATTAGATTCCTGCGATTGAGGCGCAGCATTTTTTTTCCGAAAAGTCATCTGAAGACATCAGGTATTTCTTACAGACATCAAAAACAACAGTCAAAATGCAATCTCAATAGAATAACTTTTCGAATTGAATTTTCAAATCAATTTACGTTATTATGTCAACATATAGAGCCATTCCTCGCTTTTTCCCAGGAGTCATGAATTTATTATAGTCCTTCTATGACCACGCAGCAAAATATGCTCATTTTCCAATTTTGCAATATTACCAAGTCCTGTAGCGAGCAGGTTATCCGCGAATAATTGCGATCTAAATTTAATTATTATGCGCATTGAAATTTTTAATAACTGAAAGCGAACAGATACAGACATCAACCTCTTCTATTCTTTCACATTAATTCGTGTAATCATTAGATTCCTGCGATTGAGGCGTAGCATTTTTTTTCCGAAAAGTCATCTGAAGACATCAGGTATTTCTTACAGACATCAAAAACAACAGTCAAAATGCAATCTCAATAGAATAACTTTTCGAATTGAATTTTCAAATCGATTTACGTTATTATGTCAATATATAGAGCCATTCCTTGCTCTTTACCAGGATTCATGAATTTATTATAGTCCTTCTATAACCACGCAGCAAAATATGCTCATTTTCTAATTTTGTAATATTACCAAGTCCTGTAGCGAGCAGGTTATCCGCGAATAATTGCGATCTAAATTTAACTATTATGCGCATTGAAATTTTTAATAACTGAAAGCGAACAGATACAGACATCAACCTCTTCTATTCTTTACGTTAATTCGTGTAATCATTAGATTCCTGCGATTGAGGCGCAGCATATTTTTTCCGAAAAGTCATCCGAAGACATCAGGTATTTCTTACAGACATCAAAAACAACAATCAAAATGCAATCTCAATAGAATGACTTTTCGAATTGAATTTTCAAATCGATTTACGTTATTATGTCAATATATAGAGCCATTCCTTGCTCTTTCCCAGGATTCATGAATTTATTATAGTCCTTCTATGACCACGCAGCAAAATATGCTCATTTTCCAATTTTGCAATATTACCAAGTCCTGTAGCGAGCAGGTTATCCGCGAATAATTGCGATCTAAATTTAACTATTCAGCGCATTGAAATTTTGTATAACTGAAAGCGAACAGATACAGACATCAACCTTTTCTATTCTTTCACGCTAATTCGTGTAATCATGAGATTCCTGCGATTGAGGCGCAGCATTTTTTTTCCGAAAAGTCATCTGAAGACATCAGGTATTTCTTACAGACATCAAAAACAACAATCAAAATGCAATCTCAATAGAATAACTTTTCGAAATGAATTTTAAAATCGATTTACGTTATTATGTCAATATATAGAGCCATTCCTCGCTTTTTCCCAGGAGTCATGAATTTATTATAGTCCTTCTATGACCACGCAGCAAAATATGCTCATTTTCCAATTTTGCAATATTACCAAGTCCTGTAGCGAGCAGGTTATCCGCGAATAATTGCGATCTAAATTTAACTATTATGCGCATTGAAATTTTTAATAACTGAAAGCGAACAGGTACAGACATCAACCTCTTCTATTCTTTCACATTAATTCGTGTAATCATTAGATTCCTGCGATTGAGGCGCAGCATTTTTTTTCCGAAAAGTCATCTGAAGACATCAGGTATTTCTTACAGACATCAAAAACAACAATCAAAATGCAATCTCAATAGAATAACTTTTCGAAATGAATTTTAAAATCGATTTACGTTATTATGTCAATATATAGAGCCATTCCTCGCTTTTTCCCAGGAGTCATGAATTTATTATAGTCCTTCTATGACCACGCAGCAAAGTATGCTCATTTTCCAATTTTGCAATATTACCAAGTCCTGTAGCGAGCAGGTTATCCGCGAATAATTGCGATCTAAATTTAACTATTATGCGCATTGAAATTTTTAATAACTGAAAGCGAACAGATACAGACATCAACCTCTTCTATTCTTTACGTTAATTCGTGTAATCATTAGATTCCTGCGATTGAGGCGCAGCATTTTTTTTCCGAAAAGTCATCTGAAGACATCAAGTATTTCTTACAGACATCAAAAACAACAGTCAAAATGCAATCTCAATAGAATAACTTTTCGAATTGAATTTTCAAATCGATTTACGTTATTATGTCAATATATAGAGCTATTCCTTGCTCTTTACCAGGATTCATGAATTTATTATAGTCCTTCTATAACCACGCAGCAAAATATGCTCATTTTCTAATTTTGTAATATTACCAAGTCCTGTAGCGAGCAGGTTATCCGCGAATAATTGCGATCTAAATTTAACTATTATGCGCATTGAAATTTTTAATAACTGAAAGCGAACAGATACAGACATCAACCTCCTCTATTCTTTCACATTAATTCGTGTAATCATTAGATTCCTGCGATTGAGGCGCAGCATTTTTTTTCCGAAAAGTCATCTAAAGACATCAGGTATTTCTTACAGACATCAAAAACAACAGTCAAAATGCAATCTCAATAGAATAACTTTTCGAATTGAATTTTCAAATCGATTTACGTTATTATGTCAATATATAGAGCCATTCCTCGCTTTTTCCCAGGAGTCATGAATTTATTATAGTCCTTCTATGACCACGCAGCAAAATATGCTCATTTTCCAATTTTGCAATATTACCAAGTCCTGTAGCGAGCAGGTTATCCGCGAATAATTGCGATCTAAATTTAACTATTATGCGCATTGAAATTTTTAATAACTGAAAGCGAACAGATACAGACATCAACCTCTTCTATTCTTTACGTTAATTCGTGTAATCATTAGATTCCTGCGATTGAGGCACAGCATATTTTTTCCGAAAGGTCATCTGAAGACATCAGGTATTTCTTACAGACATCAAAAACAACAATGAAAATGCAATCTCAATAGAATAACTTTTCGAAATGAATTTTCAAATCGATTTACGTTATTATGTCAATATATAGAGCCATTCCTTGCTTTTTCCTAGGATTTATGAATTTATTATAGTCTTTCTATGACCACGCAGCAAAATATGCTCATTTTCCAATTTTGCAATATTACCAAGTCCTGTAGCGAGCAGGTTATCCGCGAATAATTGCGATCTAAATTTAACTATTATGCGCATTGAAATTTTTAATAACTGAAAGCGAACAGATACAGACATCAACCTCCTCTATTCTTTCACATTAATTCGTGTAATCATTAGATTCCTGCGATTGAGGCGCAGCATTTTTTTTCCGAAAAGTCATCTAAAGACATCAGGTACTTCTTACAGACATCAAAAACAACAGTCAAAATGCAATCTCAATAGAATAACTTTTCGAATTGAATTTTCAAATCGATTTACGTTATTATGTCAATATATAGAGCCATTCCTTGCTCTTTACCAGGATTCATGAATTTATTATAGTCCTTCTATAACCACGCAGCAAAATATGCTCATTTTCTAATTTTGTAATATTACCAAGTCCTGTAGCGAGCAGGTTATCCGCGAATAATTGCGATCTAAATTTAATTATTATGCGCATTGAAATTTTTAATAACTGAAAGCGAACAGATACAGACATCAACCTCTTCTATTCTTTCACATTAATTCGTGTAATCATTAGATTCCTGCGATTGAGGCGCAGCATTTTTTTTCCGAAAAGTCATCTGAAGACATCAGGTATTTCTTACAGACATCAAAAACAACAATCAAAATGCAATCTCAATAGAATAACTTTTCGAAATGAATTTTAAAATCGATTTACGTTATTATGTCAATATATAGAGCCATTCCTCGCTTTTTCCCAGGAGTCATGAATTTATTATAGTCCTTCTATGACCACGCAGCAAAATATGCTCATTTTCCAATTTTGCAATATTACCGAGTCCTGTAGCGAGCAGGTTATCCGCGAATAATTGCGATCTAAATTTAACTATTATGCGCATTGAAATTTTTAATAACTGAAAGCGAACAGATACAGACATCAACCTCTTCTATTCTTTACGTTAATTCGTGTAATCATTAGATTCCTGCGATTGAGGCACAGCATATTTTTTCCGAAAGGTCATCTGAAGACATCAGGTATTTCTTACAGACATCAAAAACAACAATGAAAATGCAATCTCAATAGAATAACTTTTCGAAATGAATTTTCAAATCGATTTACGTTATTATGTCAATATATAGAGCCATTCCTTGCTTTTTCCTAGGATTTATGAATTTATTATAGTCTTTCTATGACCACGCAGCAAAATATGCTCATTTTCCAATTTTGCAATATTACCAAGTCCTGTAGCGAGCAGGTTATCCGCGAATAATTGCGATCTAAATTTAACTATTATGCGCATTGAAATTTTTAATAACTGAAAGCGAACAGATACAGACATCAACCTCCTCTATTCTTTCACATTAATTCGTGTAATCATTAGATTCCTGCGATTGAGGCGCAGCATTTTTTTTCCGAAAAGTCATCTGAAGACATCAGGTATTTCTTACAGACATCAAAAACAACAGTCAAAATGCAATCTCAATAGAATAACTTTTCGAATTGAATTTTCAAATCGATTTACGTTATTATGTCAATATATAGAGCTATTCCTTGCTCTTTACCAGGATTCATGGATTTATTATAGTCCTTCTATGACCACGCAGCAAAATATGCTCATTTTCCAATTTTGCAATATTACCAAGTCCTGTAGCGAGCAGGTTATCCGCGAATAATTGCGATCTAAATTTAACTATTATGCGCATTGAAATTTTTAATAACTGAAAGCGAACAGATACAGACATCAACCTCTTCTATTCTTTACGTTAATTCGTGTAATCATTAGATTTCTGCGATTGAGGCGCAGCATATTTTTTCCGAAAAGTCATCCGAAGACATCAGGTATTTCTTACAGACATCAAAAACAACAATCAAAATGCAATCTCAATAGAATAACTTTTCGAATTGAATTTTCAAATCGATTTACGTTATTATGTCAATATATAGAGCCATTCCTTGCTCTTTACCAGGATTCATGAATTTATTATAGTCCTTCTATAACCACGCAGCAAAATATGCTCATTTTCTAATTTTGTAATATTACCAAGTCCTGTAGCGAGCAGGTTATCCGCGAATAATTGCGATCTAAATTTAATTATTATGCGCATTGAAATTTTTAATAACTGAAAGCGAACAGATACAGACATCAACCTCTTCTATAATTTCACATTAATTCGTGTAATCATTAGATTCCTGCGATTGAGGCGCAGCATTTTTTTTCCGAAAAGTCATCTGAAGACATCAGGTATTTCTTACAGACATCAAAAACAACAGTCAAAATGCAATCTCAATAGAATAACTTTTCGAATTGAATTTTCAAATCGATTTACGTTATTATGTCAATATATAGAGCCATTCCTTGCTCTTTACCAGGATTCATGAATTTATTATAGTCCTTCTATAACCACGCAGCAAAATATGCTCATTTTCTAATTTTGTAATATTACCAAGTCCTGTAGCGAGCAGGTTATCCGCGAATAATTGCGATCCAAATTTAACTATTATGCGCATTGAAATTTTTAATAACTGAAAGCGAACAGATACAGACATCAACCTCTTCTATTCTTTCACATTAATTCGTGTAATCATTAGATTCCTGCGATTGAGGCGCAGCATTTTTTTTCCGAAAAGTCATCTGAAGACATCAGGTATTTCTTACAGACATCAAAAACAACAGTCAAAATGCAATCTCAATAGAATAACTTTTCGAATTGAATTTTCAAATCGATTTACGTTATTATGTCAATATATAGAGCCATTCCTTGCTCTTTACCAGGATTCATGAATTTATTATAGTCCTTCTATGACCACGCAGCAAAATATGCTCATTTTCCAATTTTGCAATATTACCAAGTCCTGTAGCGAGCAGGTTATCCGTGAATAATTGCGATCTAAATTTAACTATTATGCGCATTGAAATTTTTAATAACTGAAAGCGAACAGATACAGACATAAACCTCTTCTATTCTTTCACATTAATACGTGTAATCATTAGATTCCTGCGATTGAGGCGCAGCATTTTTTTTCCGAAAAGTCATCTGAAGACATCAAGTATTTCTTACAGACATCAAAAACAACAGTCAAAATGCAATCTCAATAGAATAACTTTTCGAATTGAATTTTCAAATCGATTTACGTTATTATGTCAATATATAGAGCTATTCCTTGCTCTTTACCAGGATTCATGAATTTATTATAGTCCTTCTATGACCACGCAGCAAAATATGCTCATTTTCCAATTTTGCAATATTACCAAGTCCTGTAGCGAGCAGGTTATCCGCGAATAATTGCGATCTAAATTTAACTATTATGCGCATTGAAATTTTTAATAACTGAAAGCGAACAGATACAGACATCAACCTCTTCTATTCTTTCACATTAATTCGTGTAATCATTAGATTCCTGCGATTGAGGCGCAGCATTTTTTTTCCGAAAAGTCATCTGAAGACATCAGGTATTTCTTACAGACATCAAAAACAACAGTCAAAATGCAATCTCAATAGAATAACTTTTCGAATTGAATTTTCAAATCGATTTACGTTATTATGTCAATATATAGAGCCATTCCTTGCTCTTTACCAGGATTCATGAATTTATTATAGTTCTTCTATGACCACGCAGCAAAATATGCTCATTTTCCAATTTTGCAATATTACCAAGTCCTGTAGCGAGCAGGTTATCCGCGAATAATTGCGATCTAAATTTAACTATTCAGCGCATTGAAATTTTGTATAACTGAAAGCGAACAGATACAGACATCAACCTTTTCTATTCTTTCACGCTAATTCGTGTAATCATGAGATTCCTGCGATTGAGGCGCAGCATATTTTTTCCGAAAGGTCATCTGAAGACATCAGGTATTTCTTACAGACATCAAAAACAACAATCAAAATGCAATCTCAATAAAATAACTTTTCGAAATGAATTTTTAAATCGATTTACGTTATTATGTCAATATATAGAGCCATTCCTTGCTTTTTCCTAGGATTTATGAATTTATTATAGTCTTTCTATGACCACGCAGCAAAATATGCTCATTTTCCAATTTTGCAATATTACCAAGTCCTGTAGCGAGCAGGTTATCCGCGAATAATTGCGATCTAAATTTAACTATTATGCGCATTGAAATTTTTAATAACTGAAAGCGAACAGATACAGACATCAACCTCCTCTATTCTTTCACATTAATTCGTGTAATCATTAGATTCCTGCGATTGAGGCGCAGCATTTTTTTTCCGAAAAGTCATCTAAAGACATCAGGTACTTCTTACAGACATCAAAAACAACAATCAAAATGCAATCTCAATAGAATAACTTTTCGAAATGAATTTTAAAATCGATTTACGTTATTATGTCAATATATAGAGCCATTCCTCGCTTTTTCCCAGGAGTCATGAATTTATTATAGTCCTTCTATGACCACGCAGCAAAATATGCTCATTTTCCAATTTTGCAATATTACCAAGTCCTGTAGCGAGCAGGTTATCCGCGAATAATTGCGATCTAAATTTAACTATTATGCGCATTGAAATTTTTAATAACTGAAAGCGAACAGGTACAGACATCAACCTCTTCTATTCTTTCACATTAATTCGTGTAATCATTAGATTCCTGCGATTGAGGCGCAGCATTTTTTTTCCGAAAAGTCATCTGAAGACATCAGGTATTTCTTACAGACATCAAAAACAACAATCAAAATGCAATCTCAATAGAATAACTTTTCGAAATGAATTTTAAAATCGATTTACGTTATTATGTCAATATATAGAGCCATTCCTCGCTTTTTCCCAGGAGTCATGAATTTATTATAGTCCTTCTATGACCACGCAGCAAAGTATGCTCATTTTCCAATTTTGCAATATTACCAAGTCCTGTAGCGAGCAGGTTATCCGCGAATAATTGCGATCTAAATTTAACTATTATGCGCATTGAAATTTTTAATAACTGAAAGCGAACAGATACAGACATCAACCTCTTCTATTCTTTACGTTAATTCGTGTAATCATTAGATTCCTGCGATTGAGGCGCAGCATTTTTTTTCCGAAAAGTCATCTGAAGACATCAAGTATTTCTTACAGACATCAAAAACAACAGTCAAAATGCAATCTCAATAGAATAACTTTTCGAATTGAATTTTCAAATCGATTTACGTTATTATGTCAATATATAGAGCTATTCCTTGCTCTTTACCAGGATTCATGAATTTATTATAGTCCTTCTATAACCACGCAGCAAAATATGCTCATTTTCTAATTTTGTAATATTACCAAGTCCTGTAGTGAGCAGGTTATCCGCGAATAATTGCGATCTAAATTTAACTATTATGCGCATTGAAATTTTTAATAACTGAAAGCGAACAGATACAGACATCAACCTCTTCTATTCTTTACGTTAATTCGTGTAATCATTAGATTCCTGCGATTGAGGCACAGCATATTTTTTCCGAAAGGTCATCTGAAGACATCAGGTATTTCTTACAGACATCAAAAACAACAATGAAAATGCAATCTCAATAGAATAACTTTTCGAAATGAATTTTCAAATCGATTTACGTTATTATGTCAATATATAGAGCCATTCCTTGCTTTTTCCTAGGATTTATGAATTTATTATAGTCTTTCTATGACCACGCAGCAAAATATGCTCATTTTCCAATTTTGCAATATTACCAAGTCCTGTAGCGAGCAGGTTATCCGCGAATAATTGCGATCTAAATTTAACTATTATGCGCATTGAAATTTTTAATAACTGAAAGCGAACAGATACAGACATCAACCTCCTCTATTCTTTCACATTAATTCGTGTAATCATTAGATTCCTGCGATTGAGGCGCAGCATTTTTTTTCCGAAAAGTCATCTAAAGACATCAGGTACTTCTTACAGACATCAAAAACAACAGTCAAAATGCAATCTCAATAGAATAACTTTTCGAATTGAATTTTCAAATCGATTTACGTTATTATGTCAATATATAGAGCCATTCCTTGCTCTTTACCAGGATTCATGAATTTATTATAGTCCTTCTATAACCACGCAGCAAAATATGCTCATTTTCTAATTTTGTAATATTACCAAGTCCTGTAGCGAGCAGGTTATCCGCGAATAATTGCGATCTAAATTTAATTATTATGCGCATTGAAATTTTTAATAACTGAAAGCGAACAGATACAGACATCAACCTCTTCTATTCTTTACGTTAATTCGTGTAATCATTAGATTCCTGCGATTGAGGCGCAGCATTTTTTTTCCGAAAAGTCATCTGAAGACATCAAGTATTTCTTACAGACATCAAAAACAACAGTCAAAATGCAATCTCAATAGAATAACTTTTCGAATTGAATTTTCAAATCGATTTACGTTATTATGTCAATATATAGAGCCATTCCTCGCTTTTTCCCAGGAGTCATGAATTTATTATAGTCCTTCTATGACCACGCAGCAAAATATGCTCATTTTCCAATTTTGCAATATTACCAAGTCCTGTAGCGAGCAGGTTATCCGCGAATAATTGCGATCTAAATTTAACTATTATGCGCATTGAAATTTTTAATAACTGAAAGCGAACAGATACAGACATCAACCTCTTCTATTCTTTACGTTAATTCGTGTAATCATTAGATTCCTGCGATTGAGGCACAGCATATTTTTTCCGAAAGGTCATCTGAAGACATCAGGTATTTCTTACAGACATCAAAAACAACAATGAAAATGCAATCTCAATAGAATAACTTTTCGAAATGAATTTTCAAATCGATTTACGTTATTATGTCAATATATAGAGCCATTCCTTGCTTTTTCCTAGGATTTATGAATTTATTATAGTCTTTCTATGACCACGCAGCAAAATATGCTCATTTTCCAATTTTGCAATATTACCAAGTCCTGTAGCGAGCAGGTTATCCGCGAATAATTGCGATCTAAATTTAACTATTATGCGCATTGAAATTTTTAATAACTGAAAGCGAACAGATACAGACATCAACCTCCTCTATTCTTTCACATTAATTCGTGTAATCATTAGATTCCTGCGATTGAGGCGCAGCATTTTTTTTCCGAAAAGTCATCTAAAGACATCAGGTACTTCTTACAGACATCAAAAACAACAGTCAAAATGCAATCTCAATAGAATAACTTTTCGAATTGAATTTTCAAATCGATTTACGTTATTATGTCAATATATAGAGCCATTCCTTGCTCTTTACCAGGATTCATGAATTTATTATAGTCCTTCTATAACCACGCAGCAAAATATGCTCATTTTCTAATTTTGTAATATTACCAAGTCCTGTAGCGAGCAGGTTATCCGCGAATAATTGCGATCTAAATTTAATTATTATGCGCATTGAAATTTTTAATAACTGAAAGCGAACAGATACAGACATCAACCTCTTCTATTCTTTCACATTAATTCGTGTAATCATTAGATTCCTGCGATTGAGGCGCAGCATTTTTTTTCCGAAAAGTCATCTGAAGACATCAGGTATTTCTTACAGACATCAAAAACAACAATCAAAATGCAATCTCAATAGAATAACTTTTCGAAATGAATTTTAAAATCGATTTACGTTATTATGTCAATATATAGAGCCATTCCTCGCTTTTTCCCAGGAGTCATGAATTTATTATAGTCCTTCTATGACCACGCAGCAAAATATGCTCATTTTCCAATTTTGCAATATTACCGAGTCCTGTAGCGAGCAGGTTATCCGCGAATAATTGCGATCTAAATTTAACTATTATGCGCATTGAAATTTTTAATAACTGAAAGCGAACAGATACAGACATCAACCTCTTCTATTCTTTACGTTAATTCGTGTAATCATTAGATTCCTGCGATTGAGGCACAGCATATTTTTTCCGAAAGGTCATCTGAAGACATCAGGTATTTCTTACAGACATCAAAAACAACAATGAAAATGCAATCTCAATAGAATAACTTTTCGAAATGAATTTTCAAATCGATTTACGTTATTATGTCAATATATAGAGCCATTCCTTGCTTTTTCCTAGGATTTATGAATTTATTATAGTCTTTCTATGACCACGCAGCAAAATATGCTCATTTTCCAATTTTGCAATATTACCAAGTCCTGTAGCGAGCAGGTTATCCGCGAATAATTGCGATCTAAATTTAACTATTATGCGCATTGAAATTTTTAATAACTGAAAGCGAACAGATACAGACATCAACCTCCTCTATTCTTTCACATTAATTCGTGTAATCATTAGATTCCTGCGATTGAGGCGCAGCATTTTTTTTCCGAAAAGTCATCTAAAGACATCAGGTATTTCTTACAGACATCAAAAACAACAGTCAAAATGCAATCTCAATAGAATAACTTTTCGAATTGAATTTTCAAATCGATTTACGTTATTATGTCAATATATAGAGCCATTCCTTGCTCTTTACCAGGATTCATGAATTTATTATAGTCCTTCTATAACCACGCAGCAAAATATGCTCATTTTCTAATTTTGTAATATTACCAAGTCCTGTAGCGAGCAGGTTATCCGCGAATAATTGCGATCTAAATTTAATTATTATGCGCATTGAAATTTTTAATAACTGAAAGCGAACAGATACAGACATCAACCTCTTCTATTCTTTCACATTAATTCGTGTAATCATTAGATTCCTGCGATTGAGGCGCAGCATTTTTTTTCCGAAAAGTCATCTGAAGACATCAGGTATTTCTTACAGACATCAAAAACAACAGTCAAAATGCAATCTCAATAGAATAACTTTTCGAATTGAATTTTCAAATCGATTTACGTTATTATGTCAATATATAGAGCCATTCCTTGCTTTTTACCAGGATTCATGAATTTATTATAGTCCTTCTATGACCACGCAGCAAAATATGCTCATTTTCCAATTTTGCAATATTACCAAGTCCTGTAGCGAGCAGGTTATCCGCGAATAATTGCGATCTAAATTTAACTATTATGCGCATTGAAATTTTCTATAACTGAAAGCGAACAGATACAGACATCAACCTCTTCTATTCTTTACGTTAATTCGTGTAATCATTAGATTCCTGCGATTGAGGCGCAGCATTTTTTTTCCGAAAAGTCATCTGAAGACATCAGGTATTTCTTACAGACATCAAAAACAACAGTCAAAATGCAATCTCAATAGAATAACTTTTCGAATTGAATTTTCAAATCGATTTACGTTATTATGTCAATATATAGAGCTATTCCTTGCTCTTTACCAGGATTCATGAATTTATTATAGTCCTTCTATGACCACGCAGCAAAATATGCTCATTTTCCAATTTTGCAATATTACCAAGTCCTGTAGCGAGCAGGTTATCCGCGAATAATTGCGATCTAAATTTAACTATTATGCGCATTGAAATTTTTAATAACTGAAAGCGAACAGATACAGACATCAACCTCTTCTATTCTTTACGTTAATTCGTGTAATCATTAGATTTCTGCGATTGAGGCGCAGCATATTTTTTCCGAAAAGTCATCCGAAGACATCAGGTATTTCTTACAGACATCAAAAACAACAATCAAAATGCAATCTCAATAGAATAACTTTTCGAATTGAATTTTCAAATCGATTTACGTTATTATGTCAATATATAGAGCCATTCCTTGCTCTTTACCAGGATTCATGAATTTATTATAGTCCTTCTATAACCACGCAGCAAAATATGCTCATTTTCTAATTTTGTAATATTACCAAGTCCTGTAGCGAGCAGGTTATCCGCGAATAATTGCGATCTAAATTTAATTATTATGCGCATTGAAATTTTTAATAACTGAAAGCGAACAGATACAGACATCAACCTCTTCTATAATTTCACATTAATTCGTGTAATCATTAGATTCCTGCGATTGAGGCGCAGCATTTTTTTTCCGAAAAGTCATCTGAAGACATCAGGTATTTCTTACAGACATCAAAAACAACAGTCAAAATGCAATCTCAATAGAATAACTTTTCGAATTGAATTTTCAAATCGATTTACGTTATTATGTCAATATATAGAGCCATTCCTTGCTCTTTACCAGGATTCATGAATTTATTATAGTCCTTCTATAACCACGCAGCAAAATATGCTCATTTTCTAATTTTGTAATATTACCAAGTCCTGTAGCGAGCAGGTTATCCGCGAATAATTGCGATCCAAATTTAACTATTATGCGCATTGAAATTTTTAATAACTGAAAGCGAACAGATACAGACATCAACCTCTTCTATTCTTTCACATTAATTCGTGTAATCATTAGATTCCTGCGATTGAGGCGCAGCATTTTTTTTCCGAAAAGTCATCTGAAGACATCAGGTATTTCTTACAGACATCAAAAACAACAGTCAAAATGCAATCTCAATAGAATAACTTTTCGAATTGAATTTTCAAATCGATTTACGTTATTATGTCAATATATAGAGCCATTCCTTGCTCTTTACCAGGATTCATGAATTTATTATAGTCCTTCTATGACCACGCAGCAAAATATGCTCATTTTCCAATTTTGCAATATTACCAAGTCCTGTAGCGAGCAGGTTATCCGTGAATAATTGCGATCTAAATTTAACTATTATGCGCATTGAAATTTTTAATAACTGAAAGCGAACAGATACAGACATAAACCTCTTCTATTCTTTCACATTAATACGTGTAATCATTAGATTCCTGCGATTGAGGCGCAGCATTTTTTTTCCGAAAAGTCATCTGAAGACATCAAGTATTTCTTACAGACATCAAAAACAACAGTCAAAATGCAATCTCAATAGAATAACTTTTCGAATTGAATTTTCAAATCGATTTACGTTATTATGTCAATATATAGAGCTATTCCTTGCTCTTTACCAGGATTCATGAATTTATTATAGTCCTTCTATGACCACGCAGCAAAATATGCTCATTTTCCAATTTTGCAATATTACCAAGTCCTGTAGCGAGCAGGTTATCTGCGAATAATTGCGATCTAAATTTAACTATTATGCGCATTGAAATTTTTAATAACTGAAAGCGAACAGATACAGACATCAACCTCTTCTATTCTTTCACATTAATTCGTGTAATCATTAGATTCCTGCGATTGAGGCGCAGCATTTTTTTTCCGAAAAGTCATCTGAAGACATCAGGTATTTCTTACAGACATCAAAAACAACAGTCAAAATGCAATCTCAATAGAATAACTTTTCGAATTGAATTTTCAAATCGATTTACGTTATTATGTCAATATATAGAGCCATTCCTTGCTCTTTACCAGGATTCATGAATTTATTATAGTTCTTCTATGACCACGCAGCAAAATATGCTCATTTTCCAATTTTGCAATATTACCAAGTCCTGTAGCGAGCAGGTTATCCGCGAATAATTGCGATCTAAATTTAACTATTCAGCGCATTGAAATTTTGTATAACTGAAAGCGAACAGATACAGACATCAACCTTTTCTATTCTTTCACGCTAATTCGTGTAATCATGAGATTCCTGCGATTGAGGCGCAGCATATTTTTTCCGAAAGGTCATCTGAAGACATCAGGTATTTCTTACAGACATCAAAAACAACAATCAAAATGCAATCTCAATAAAATAACTTTTCGAAATGAATTTTTAAATCGATTTACGTTATTATGTCAATATATAGAGCCATTCCTTGCTTTTTCCTAGGATTCATGAATTTATTATAGTCCTTCTATGACCACGCAGGAAAATATGCTCATTTTCCAATTTTGCAATATTACCAAGTCCTGTAGCGAGCAGGTTATCCGCGAATAATTGCGATCGAAATTTAACTATTATGCGCATTGAAATTTTCAATAACTGAAAGCGAACAGATACAGACATCAACCTCTCCTATTCTTTACGTTAATTCGTGTAATCATTAGATTCCTGTGATTGAGGCGCAGCATTTTTTTTCCGAAAAGTCATCTGAAGACATCAGGTATTTCTTACAGACATCAAAAACAACAGTCAAAATGCAATCTCAATAGAATAACTTTTCGAATTGAATTTTCAAATCGATTTACGATATTATGTCAATATATAGAGCCATTCCTCGCTTTTTCTTAGAAGGCATGAATTTATTGTAGTCCTCCTATGACCACGCAGCAAAATATGCTCATTTTCCAATTTTGCAATATTACCAAGTCCTGTAGCGAGCAGGTTATCCGCGAATAATTGCGATCCAAATTTAACTATTATGCGCATTGAAATTTTTAATAACTGAAAGCGAACAGATACAGACATCAACCTCTTCTATTATTTACGTTAATTCGAGTAATCGTTAGATTCCTGCGATTGAGGCGCAGCATTTTTTTTCCGAAAAGTCATCTGAAGACATCAGGTATTTCTTACAGACATCAAAAACAACAGTCAAAATGCAATCTCAATAGAATAACTTTTCGAATTGAATTTTCAAATCGATTTACGTTATTATGTCAATATATAGAGCCATTCCTTGCTCTTTACCAGGATTCATGAATTTATTATAGTCCTTCTATGACCACGCAGCAAAATATGCTCATTTTTCAATTTTGCAATATTACCAAGTCCTGTAGCGAGCAGGTTATCCGCGAATAATTGCGATCTAAATTCAACTATTATGCGCATTGAAATTTTTAATAACTGAAAGCGAACAGATACAGACATCAACCTTTTCTATTCTTTCACGCTAATTCGTTTAATCATGAGATCCCTGCGATTGAGGCGCAGCATATTTTTTCCGAAAAGTCATCCGAAGACATCAGGTATTTCTTACAGACATCAAAAACAACAATCAAAATGCAATCTCAATAGAATAACTTTTCGAATTGAATTTTCAAATCGATTTACGTTATTATGTCAATATATAGAGCCATTCCTTGCTTTTTCCTAGGATTCATGAATTTATTATAGTTATTCTATGACCACGCAGCAAAATATGCTCATTTTCCAATTTTGCAATATTACCAAGTCCTGTAGCGAGCAGGTTATCCGCGAATAATTGCGATCCAAATTTAACTATTATGCGCATTGAAATTTTTAATAACTGAAAGCGAACAGATACAGACATCAACCTCTTCTATTCTTTACGTTAATTCGAGTAATCGTTAGATTCCTGCGATTGAGGCGCAGCATTTTTTTTCCGAAAAGTCATCTGAAGACATCAGGTATTTCTTACAGACATCAAAAACAACAGTCAAAATGCAATCTCAATAGAATAACTTTTCGAATTGAATTTTCAAATCGATTTACGTTATTATGTCAATATATAGAGCCATTCCTTGCTCTTTACCAGGATTCATGAATTTATTATAGTCCTTCTATAACAACGCAGCAAAATATGCTCATTTTCTAATTTTGTAATATTACCAAGTCCTGTAGCGAGCAGGTTATCCGCGAATAATTGCGATCTAAATTTAACTATTATGCGCATTGAAATTTTTAATAACTGAAAGCGAACAGATACAGACATCAACCTCTTCTATTCTTTCACATTAATTCGTGTAATCATTAGATTCCTGCGATTGAGGCGCAGCATTTTTTTTCCGAAAAGTCATCTGAAGACATCAGGTATTTCTTACAGACATCAAAAACAACAGTCAAAATGCAATCTCAATAGAATAACTTTTCGAATTGAATTTTCAAATCGATTTACGTTATTATGTCAATATATAGAGCCATTCCTTGCTCTTTACCAGGATTCATGAATTTATTATAGTTCTTCTATGACCACGCAGCAAAATATGCTCATTTTCCAATTTTGCAATATTACCAAGTCCTGTAGCGAGCAGGTTATCCGCGAATAATTGCGATCTAAATTTAACTATTCAGCGCATTGAAATTTTGTATAACTGAAAGCGAACAGATACAGACATCAACCTTTTCTATTCTTTCACGCTAATTCGTGTAATCATGAGATTCCTGCGATTGAGGCGCAGCATATTTTTTCCGAAAGGTCATCTGAAGACATCAGGTATTTCTTACAGACATCAAAAACAACAATCAAAATGCAATCTCAATAAAATAACTTTTCGAAATGAATTTTTAAATCGATTTACGTTATTATGTCAATATATAGAGCCATTCCTTGCTTTTTCCTAGGATTCATAAATTTATTATAGTCCTTCTATGACCACGCAGGAAAATATGCTCATTCAACAATTTTGCAATATTACCAAGTCCTGTAGCGAGCAGGTTATCCGCGAATAATTGCGATCTAAATTTAACTATTATGCGCATTGAAATTTTTAATAACTGAAAGCGAACAGATACAGACATCAACCTCTTCTATTCTTTCACATTAATTCGTGTAATCATTAGATTCCTGCGATTGAGGCGCAGCATTTTTTTTCCGAAAAGTCATCTGAAGACATCAGGTATTTCTTACAGACATCAAAAACAACAGTCAAAATGCAATCTCAATAGAATAACTTTTCGAATCGAATTTTCAAATCAATTTACGTTATTATGTCAACATATAGAGCCATTCCTCGCTTTTTCCCAGGAGTCATGAATTAATTATAGTCCTTCTATGACCACGCAGCAAAATATGCTCATTTTCCAATTTTGCAATATTACCAAGTCCTGTAGCGAGCAGGTTATCCGCGAATAATTGCGATCGAAATTTAACTATTATGCGCATTGAAATTTTCAATAACTGAAAGCGAACAGATACAGACATCAACCTCTCCTATTCTTTACGTTAATTCGTGTAATCATTAGATTCCTGTGATTGAGGCGCAGCATTTTTTTTCCGAAAAGTCATCTGAAGACATCAGGTATTTCTTACAGACATCAAAAACAACAGTCAAAATGCAATCTCAATAGAATAACTTTTCGAATTGAATTTTCAAATCGATTTACGATATTATGTCAATATATAGAGCCATTCCTCGCTTTTTCTTAGAAGGCATGAATTTATTGTAGTCCTTCTATGACCACGCAGCAAAATATGCTCATTTTCCAATTTTGCAATATTACCAAGTCCTGTAGCGAGCAGGTTATCCGCGAATAATTGCGATCCAAATTTAACTATTATGCGCATTGAAATTTTTAATAACTGAAAGCGAACAGATACAGACATCAACCTCTTCTATTCTTTACGTTAATTCGAGTAATCGTTAGATTCCTGCGATTGAGGCGCAGCATTTTTTTTCCGAAAAGTCATCTGAAGACATCAGGTATTTCTTACAGACATCAAAAACAACAGTCAAAATGCAATCTCAATAGAATAACTTTTCGAATTGAATTTTCAAATCGATTTACGTTATTATTTCAATATATAGAGCCATTCCTTGCTCTTTACCAGGATTCATGAATTTATTATAGTCCTTCTATGACCACGCAGCAAAATATGCTCATTTTTCAATTTTGGTATATTACGAAGTCCTGTAGCGAGCAGGTTATCCGCGAATAATTGCGATCTAAATTTAACTATTATGCGCATTGAAATTTTTAATAACTGAAAGCGAACAGATACAGACATCAACCTTTTCTATTCTTTCACGCTAATTCGTGTAATCATTAGATTCCTGCGATTGAGGCGCAGCATATTTTTTCCGAAAAGTCATCCGAAGACATCAGGTATTTCTTACAGACATCAAAAACAACAATCAAAATGCAATCTCAATAGAATAACTTTTCGAATTGAATTTTCAAATCGATTTACGTTATTATGTCAATATATAGAGCCATTCCTTGCTTTTTCCTAGGATTCATGAATTTATTATAGTTATTCTATGACCACGCAGCAAAATATGCTCATTTTCCAATTTTGCAATATTACCAAGTCCTGTAGCGAGCAGGTTATCCGCGAATAATTGCGATCTAAATTTAACTATTATGCGCATTGAAATTTTTAATAACTGAAAGCGAACAGATACAGACATCAACCTCTTCTATTCTTTCACATTAATTCGTGTTATCATTAGATTCCTGCGATTGAGGCGCAGCATTTTTTTTCCGAAAAGTCATCTGAAGACATCAGGTATTTCTTACAGACATCAAAAACAACAGTCAAAATGCAATCTCAATAGAATAACTTTTCGAATCGAATTTTCAAATCAATTTACGTTATTATGTCAACATATAGAGCCATTCCTCGCTTTTTCCCAGGAGTCATGAATTTATTATAGTCCTTCTATGACCACGCAGCAAAATATGCTCATTTTCCAATTTTGCAATATTACCAAGTCCTGTAGCGAGCAGGTTATCCGCGAATAATTGCGATCTAAATTTAACTATTATGCGCATTGAAATTTTCTATAACTGAAAGCGAACAGATACAGACATCAACCTCTTCTATTCTTTACGTTAATTCGTGTAATCATTAGACTCCTGCTATTGAGGCGCACCATATTTTTTCCGAAAGGTCATCTGAAGACATCAGGTATTTCTTACAGACATCAAAAACAACAATCAAAATGCAATCTCAATAAAATAACTTTTCGAATTGAATTTTCAAATCGATTTACGTTATTATGTCAATATATAGAGCCATTCCTTGCTCTTTACCAGGATTCATGAATTTATTATAGTCCTTCTATAACCACGCAGCAAAATATGCTCATTTTCCAATTTTGCAATATTACCAAGTCCTGTAGCGAGCAGGTTATCCGCGAATAATTGCGATCTAAATTTAACTATTATGCGCATTGAAATTTTTAATAACTGAAAGCGAACAGATACAGACATCAACCTCTTCTATTCTTTCACATTAATTCGTGTAATCATTAGATTCCTGCGATTGAGGCGCAGCATTTTTTTTCCGAAAAGTCATCTGAAGACATCAGGTATTTCTTACAGACATCAAAAACAACAGTCAAAATGCAATCTCAATAGAATAACTTTTCGAATCGAATTTTCAAATCAATTTACGTTATTATGTCAACATATAGAGCCATTCCTCGCTTTTTCCCAGGATTCATGAATTTATTATAGTCCTTCTATAACCACGCAGCAAAATATGCTCATTTTCTAATTTTGTAATATTACCAAGTCCTGTAGCGAGCAGGTTATCCGCGAATAATTGCGATCTAAATTTAACTATTATGCGCATTGAAATTTTTAATAACTGAAAGCGAACAGATACAGACATCAACCTCTTCTATTCTTTCACATTAATTCGTGTAATCATTACATTCCTGCGATTGAGGCGCAGCATTTTTTTTCCGAAAAGTCATCTGAAGACATCAGGTATTTCTTACAGACATCAAAAACAACAGTCAAAATGCAATCTCAATAGAAAAACTTTTCGAATTGAATTTTCAAATCAATTTACGTTATTATGTCAACATAGAGAGCCATTCCTCGCTTTTTCCCAGGAGTCATGAATTTATTATAGTCCTTCTATGACCACGCAGCAAAATATGCTCATTTTCCAATTTTGCAATATTACCAAGTCCTGTAGCGAGCAGGTTATCCGCGAATAATTGCGATCTAAATTTAACTATTATGCGCATTGAAATTTTTAATAACTGAAAGCGAACAGATACAGACATCAACCTCTTCTATTCTTTCACATTAATTCGTGTAATCATTAGATTCCTGCGATTGAGGCGCAGCATTTTTTTTCCGAAAAGTCATCTGAAGACATCAGGTATTTCTTACAGACATCAAAAACAACAATCAAAATGCAATCTCAATAGAATAACTTTTCACATTGAATTTTCAAATCGATTTACGTTATTATGTCAATAAATAGAGCCATTCCTTGCTTTTCCCCAGGAGTCATGAATATATTTCAGTCCTCCTATAACCACGCAGCAAAATATGCTCATTTTCCAATTTTGCAATATTACCAAGTCCTGTTGCGAGCAGGTTATCCGCGAATAATTGCGATCTAAATTTAACTATTCAGCGCATTGAAATTTTTAATAACTGAAAGCGAACAGATACAGACATCAACCTCTTCTATTCTTTACGTTAATTCGTGTAATCATTAGATTCCTGCTATTGAGGCGCACCATATTTTTTCCGAAAGGTCATCTGAAGACATCAGGTATTTCTTACAGACATCAAAAACAACAATCAAAATGCAATCTCAATAGAATAACTTTTCGAATTGAATTTTCAAATCGAGTTACGTTATTATGTCAATATATAGAGCCATTCCTTGCTTTTTCCCAGGAGTCATGAATTTATTTCAGACCTCCTATTACCCCGCAGCAAAATATGCTCATTTTTCAATTTTGCAATATTACCAAGTCCTGTTGCGAGCAGGTTATCCGCGAATAATTGCGATCTAAATGTAACTATTCAGCGCATTGAAATTTTTAATAACTGAAAGCGAACAGATACAGACATCAACCTCTTCTATTCTTTACGTTAATTCGTGTAATCATTAGATTCCTGCGATTGAGGCGCAGCATATTTTTTCCGAAAAGTCATCTGAAGACATCAGGTATTACTTACAGACATCAAAAACAACAATCAAAATGCAATCTCTATAGAATAACTTTTCGAATTGAATTTTCAAATCGAGTTACGTTATTATGTCAATATATAGAGCCATTCCTTGCTTTTCCCAGGAGTCATGAATATATTTCAGTCCTCCTATAACCACGCAGCAAAATATGCTAATTTTCCAATTTTGCAATATTACCAAGTCCTGTAGCGAGCAGGTTAGCCGCGAATAATTGCGATCTAAATTTAACTATTCAGCGCATTGAAATTTTTAATAACTGAAAGCGAACAGATACAGACATCAACCTCTTCTATTCTTTCACATTAATTCGTGTAATCATTAGATTCCTGCGATTGAAGCGCAGCATTTTTTTTCCGAAAAGTCATCTGAAGACATCAGGTATTTCTTACAGACATTAAAAACAACAATCAAAATGCAATCTCAATTGAATAACTTTTCACATTGAATTTTCAAATCGATTTACGTTATTATGTCAACATATAGAGCCATTCCTCGCTTTTTCCCAGGAGTCATGAATTTATTATAGTCCTTCTATGACCACGCAGCAAAATATGCTCATTTTCCAATTTTGCAATATTACCAATCCTGTAGCGAGCAGGTTATCCGCGAATAATTGCGATCTAAATTTAACTATTATGCGCATTGAAATTTTTAATAACTGAAAGCGAACAGATACAGACATCAACCTCTTCTATTCTTTCACATTAATTCGTGTAATCATTAGATTCCTGCGATTGAGGCGCAGCATTTTTTTTCCGAAAAGTCATCTGAAGACATCAGGTATTTCCTACAGACATCAAAAACAACAGTCAAAATGCAATCTCAATAGAATAACTTTTCGAATTGAATTTTCAAATCAATTTACGTTATTATGTCAACATATAGAGCCATTCCTCGCTTTTTCCCAGGAGTCATGAATTTATTATAGTCCTTCTATGACCACGCAGCAAAATCTGCTCATTTTCCAATTTTGCAATATTACCAAGTCCTGTAGCGAGCAGGTTATCCGCGAATAATTGCGATCTAAATTTAACTATTATGCGCATTGAAATTTTTAATAACTGAAAGCGAACAGATACAGACATCAACCTCTTCTATTCTTTACGTTAATTCGTGTAATCATTAGATTCCTGCGATTGAGGCGCAGCATTTTTTTTCCGAAAAGTCATCTGAAGACATCAGGTATTTCTTACAGACATCAAAAACAACAGTCAAAATGCAATCTCAATAGAATAACTTTTCGAATTGAATTTTCAAATCAATTTACGTTATTATGTCAACATATAGAGCCATTCCTCGCTTTTTCCCAGGAGTCATGAATTTATTATAGTCCTTCTATGACCACGCAGCAAAATCTGCTCATTTTCCAATTTTGCAATATTACCAAGTCCTGTAGCGAGCAGGTTATCCGCGAATAATTGCGATCGAAATTTAACTATTATGCGCATTGAAATTTTCAATAACTGAAAGCGAACAGATACAGACATCAACCTCTTCTATTCTTTACGTTAATTCGTGTAATCATTAGATTCCTGCGATTGAGGCGCAGCATATTTTTTCCGAAAAGTCATCCGAAGACATCAGGTATTTCTTACAGACATCAAAAACAACAATCAACATGCAATCTCAATAGAATAACTTTTCGAATTGAATTTTCAAATCGATTTACGTTATAATGTCAATATATAGAGCTATTCCTTGCTCTTTACCAGGATTCATGAATTTATTATAATCCTTCTATGACCACGCAGCAAAATATGCTCATTTTCCAATTTTGCAATATTACCAAGTCCTGTAGCGAGCAGGTTATTCGCGAATAATTGCGATCTAAATTTAACTATTATGCGCATTGAAATTTTTAATAACTGAAAGCGAACAGATACAGACATAAACCTCTTCTATTCTTTCACATTAATTCGTGTAATCATTAGATTCCTGCGATTGAGGCGCAGCATTTTTTTTCCGAAAAGTCATCTAAAGACATCAGGTATTTCTTACAGACATCAAAAACAACAGTCAAAATGCAATCTCAATAGAATAACTTTTCGAATTGAATTTTCAAATCAATTTACGTTATTATGTCAACATATAGAGCCATTCCTCGCTTTTTCCCAGGAGTCATGAATTTATTATAGTCCTTCTATGACCACGCAGCAAAATATGCTCATTTTCCAATTTTGCAATATTACCAAGTCCTGTAGCGAGCAGGTTATCCGCGAATAATTGCGATCTAAATTTAACTATTATGCGCATTGAAATTTTTAATAACTGAAAGCGAACAGATACAGACATCAACCTCTTCTATTCTTTCACATTAATTCGTGTAATCATTAGATTCCTGCGATTGAGGCGCAGCATTTCTTTTCCGAAAAGTCATCTAAAGACATCAGGTATTTCTTACAGACATCAAAAACAACAGTCAAAATGCAATCTCAATAGAATAACTTTTCGAATTGAATTTTTAAATAAATTTACGTTATTATGTCAATATATAGAGCCATTCCTTGCTTTTTCCTAGGATTCATGAATTTATTATAGTCCTTCTATGACCACGCAGCAAAATATGCTCATTTTCCAATTTTGCAATATTACCAAGTCCTGTAGCGAGCAGGTTATCCGCGAATAATTGCGATCCAAATTTAACTATTATGCGCATTGAAATTTTTTATAACTGAAAGCGAACAGATACAGACATCAACCTCTCCCATTCTTTACGTTAATTCGTGTAATCATTAGATTCCTGCGATTGAGGCGCAGCATTTTTTTCCGGAAAGTCATCTGAAGACATCAGGTATTTCTTACAGACATCAAAAACAACAATCAAAATGCAATCTCAATAGAATAACTTTTCGAATTGAATTTTCAAATCGATTTACGTTATTATGTCAATATATAGAGCCATTCCTTGCTTTTTCCTAGGATTCATGAATTTATTATAGTCCTTCTATGACCACGCAGCAAAATATGCTCATTTTCCAATTTTGCAATATTACCAAGTCCTGTAGCGAGCAGGTTATCCGCGAATAATTGCGATCTAAATTTACCTATTATGCGCATTGAAATTTTTAATAACTGAAAGCGAACAGATACAGACATCAACCTCCTCTATTCTTTCACATTAATTCGTGTAATCATTAGATTCCTGCGATTGAGGCGCAGCATTTTTTTTCCGAAAAGTCATCTAAAGACATCAGGTATTTCTTACAGACATCAAAAACAACAGTCAAAATGCAATCTCAATAGAATAACTTTTCGAATTGAATTTTCAAATCGATTTACGTTATTATGTCAATATATAGAGCCATTCCTTGCTCTTTACCAGGATTCATGAATTTATTATAGTCCTTCTATAACCACGCAGCAAAATATGCTCATTTTCTAATTTTGTAATATTACCAAGTCCTGTAGCGAGCAGGTTATCCGCGAATAATTGCGATCTAAATTTAATTATTATGCGCATTGAAATTTTTAATAACTGAAAGCGAACAGATACAGACATCAACCTCTTCTATTCTTTCACATTAATTCGTGTAATCATTAGATTCCTGCGATTGAGGCGCAGCATTTTTTTTCCGAAAAGTCATCTGAAGACATCAGGTATTTCTTACAGACATCAAAAACAACAGTCAAAATGCAATCTCAATAGAATAACTTTTCGAATTGAATTTTCAAATCGATTTACGTTATTATGTCAATATATAGAGCCATTCCTTGCTTTTTACCAGGATTCATGAATTTATTATAGTCCTTCTATGACCACGCAGCAAAATATGCTCATTTTCCAATTTTGCAATATTACCAAGTCCTGTAGCGAGCAGGTTATCCGCGAATAATTGCGATCTAAATTTAACTATTATGCGCATTGAAATTTTTAATAACTGAAAGCGAACAGATACAGACATCAACCTCTTCTATTCTTTACGTTAATTCGTGTAATCATTAGATTTCTGCGATTGAGGCGCAGCATATTTTTTCCGAAAAGTCATCCGAAGACATCAGGTATTTCTTACAGACATCAAAAACAACAATCAAAATGCAATCTCAATAGAATAACTTTTCGAATTGAATTTTCAAATCGATTTACGTTATTATGTCAATATATAGAGCCATTCCTTGCTCTTTACCAGGATTCATGAATTTATTATAGTCCTTCTATAACCACGCAGCAAAATATGCTCATTTTCTAATTTTGTAATATTACCAAGTCCTGTAGCGAGCAGGTTATCCGCGAATAATTGCGATCTAAATTTAATTATTATGCGCATTGAAATTTTTAATAACTGAAAGCGAACAGATACAGACATCAACCTCTTCTATAATTTCACATTAATTCGTGTAATCATTAGATTCCTGCGATTGAGGCGCAGCATTTTTTTTCCGAAAAGTCATCTGAAGACATCAGGTATTTCTTACAGACATCAAAAACAACAGTCAAAATGCAATCTCAATAGAATAACTTTTCGAATTGAATTTTCAAATCGATTTACGTTATTATGTCAATATATAGAGCCATTCCTTGCTCTTTACCAGGATTCATGAATTTATTATAGTCCTTCTATAACCACGCAGCAAAATATGCTCATTTTCTAATTTTGTAATATTACCAAGTCCTGTAGCGAGCAGGTTATCCGCGAATAATTGCGATCCAAATTTAACTATTATGCGCATTGAAATTTTTATTAACTGAAAGCGAACAGATACAGACATCAACCTCTTCTATTCTTTCACATTAATTCGTGTAATCATTAGATTCCTGCGATTGAGGCGCAGCATTTTTTTTCCGAAAAGTCATCTGAAGACATCAGGTATTTCTTACAGACATCAAAAACAACAGTCAAAATGCAATCTCAATAGAATAACTTTTCGAATTGAATTTTCAAATCGATTTACGTTATTATGTCAATATATAGAGCCATTCCTTGCTCTTTACCAGGATTCATGAATTTATTATAGTCCTTCTATGACCACGCAGCAAAATATGCTCATTTTCCAATTTTGCAATATTACCAAGTCCTGTAGCGAGCAGGTTATCCGTGAATAATTGCGATCTAAATTTAACTATTATGCGCATTGAAATTTTTAATAACTGAAAGCGAACAGATACAGACATAAACCTCTTCTATTCTTTCACATTAATACGTGTAATCATTAGATTCCTGCGATTGAGGCGCAGCATTTTTTTTCCGAAAAGTCATCTGAAGACATCAAGTATTTCTTACAGACATCAAAAACAACAGTCAAAATGCAATCTCAATAGAATAACTTTTCGAATTGAATTTTCAAATCGATTTACGTTATTATGTCAATATATAGAGCTATTCCTTGCTCTTTACCAGGATTCATGAATTTATTATAGTCCTTCTATGACCACGCAGCAAAATATGCTCATTTTCCAATTTTGCAATATTACCAAGTCCTGTAGCGAGCAGGTTATCCGCGAATAATTGCGATCTAAATTTAACTATTATGCGCATTGAAATTTTTAATAACTGAAAGCGAACAGATACAGACATCAACCTCTTCTATTCTTTCACATTAATTCGTGTAATCATTAGATTCCTGTGATTGAGGCGCAGCATTTTTTTTCCGAAAAGTCATCTGAAGACATCAGGTATTTCTTACAGACATCAAAAACAACAGTCAAAATGCAATCTCAATAGAATAACTTTTCGAATTGAATTTTCAAATCGATTTACGATATTATGTCAATATATAGAGCCATTCCTCGCTTTTTCTTAGAAGGCATGAATTTATTGTAGTCCTCCTATGACCACGCAGCAAAATATGCTCATTTTCCAATTTTGCAATATTACCAAGTCCTGTAGCGAGCAGGTTATCCGCGAATAATTGCGATCCAAATTTAACTATTATGCGCATTGAAATTTTTAATAACTGAAAGCGAACAGATACAGACATCAACCTCTTCTATTCTTTACGTTAATTCGAGTAATCGTTAGATTCCTGCGATTGAGGCGCAGCATTTTTTTTCCGAAAAGTCATCTGAAGACATCAGGTATTTCTTACAGACATCAAAAACAACAGTCAAAATGCAATCTCAATAGAATAACTTTTCGAATTGAATTTTCAAATCGATTTACGTTATTATGTCAATATATAGAGCCATTCCTTGCTCTTTACCAGGATTCATGAATTTATTATAGTCCTTCTATAACAACGCAGCAAAATATGCTCATTTTCTAATTTTGTAATATTACCAAGTCCTGTAGCGAGCAGGTTATCCGCGAATAATTGCGATCTAAATTTAACTATTATGCGCATTGAAATTTTTAATAACTGAAAGCGAACAGATACAGACATCAACCTCTTCTATTCTTTCACATTAATTCGTGTAATCATTAGATTCCTGCGATTGAGGCGCAGCATTTTTTTTCCGAAAAGTCATCTGAAGACATCAGGTATTTCTTACAGACATCAAAAACAACAGTCAAAATGCAATCTCAATAGAATAACTTTTCGAATTGAATTTTCAAATCGATTTACGTTATTATGTCAATATATAGAGCCATTCCTTGCTCTTTACCAGGATTCATGAATTTATTATAGTTCTTCTATGACCACGCAGCAAAATATGCTCATTTTCCAATTTTGCAATATTACCAAGTCCTGTAGCGAGCAGGTTATCCGCGAATAATTGCGATCTAAATTTAACTATTCAGCGCATTGAAATTTTGTATAACTGAAAGCGAACAGATACAGACATCAACCTTTTCTATTCTTTCACGCTAATTCGTGTAATCATGAGATTCCTGCGATTGAGGCGCAGCATATTTTTTCCGAAAGGTCATCTGAAGACATCAGGTATTTCTTACAGACATCAAAAACAACAATCAAAATGCAATCTCAATAAAATAACTTTTCGAAATGAATTTTTAAATCGATTTACGTTATTATGTCAATATATAGAGCCATTCCTTGCTTTTTCCTAGGATTCATAAATTTATTATAGTCCTTCTATGACCACGCAGGAAAATATGCTCATTCAACAATTTTGCAATATTACCAAGTCCTGTAGCGAGCAGGTTATCCGCGAATAATTGCGATCTAAATTTAACTATTATGCGCATTGAAATTTTTAATAACTGAAAGCGAACAGATACAGACATCAACCTCTTCTATTCTTTCACATTAATTCGTGTAATCATTAGATTCCTGCGATTGAGGCGCAGCATTTTTTTTCCGACAAGTCATCTGAAGACATCAGGTATTTCTTACAGACATCAAAAACAACAGTCAAAATGCAATCTCAATAGAATAACTTTTCGAATCGAATTTTCAAATCAATTTACGTTATTATGTCAACATATAGAGCCATTCCTCGCTTTTTCCCAGGAGTCATGAATTAATTATAGTCCTTCTATGACCACGCAGCAAAATATGCTCATTTTCCAATTTTGCAATATTACCAAGTCCTGTAGCGAGCAGGTTATCCGCGAATAATTGCGATCGAAATTTAACTATTATGCGCATTGAAATTTTCAATAACTGAAAGCGAACAGATACAGACATCAACCTCTCCTATTCTTTACGTTAATTCGAGTAATCGTTAGATTCCTGCGATTGAGGCGCAGCATTTTTTTTCCGAAAAGTCATCTGAAGACATCAGGTATTTCTTACAGACATCAAAAACAACAGTCAAAATGCAATCTCAATAGAATAACTTTTCAAATTAAATTTTCAAATCGATTTACGATATTATGTCAATATATAGAGCCATTCCTCGCTTTTTCTTAGAAGGCATGAATTTATTGTAGTCCTCCTATGACCACGCAGCAAAATATGCTCATTTTCCAATTTTGCAATATTACCAAGTCCTGTAGCGAGCAGGTTATCCGCGAATAATTGCGATCCAAATTTAACTATTATGCGCATTGAAATTTTTAATAACTGAAAGCGAACAGATACAGACATCAACCTCTTCTATTCTTTCACATTAATTCGTGTAATCATTAGATTCCTGCGATTGAGGCGCAGCATTTTTTTTCCGAAAAGTCATCTGAAGACATCAGGTATTTCTTACAGACATCAAAAACAACAGTCAAAATGCAATCTCAATAGAATAACTTTTCGAATTGAATTTTCAAATCGATTTACGTTATTATGTCAATATATAGAGCCATTCCTTGCTCTTTACCAGGATTCATGAATTTATTATAGTTCTTCTATGACCACGCAGCAAAATATGCTCATTTTCCAATTTTGCAATATTACCAAGTCCTGTAGCGAGCAGGTTATCCGCGAATAATTGCGATCTAAATTTAACTATTCAGCGCATTGAAATTTTGTATAACTGAAAGCGAACAGATACAGACATCAACCTTTTCTATTCTTTCACGCTAATTCGTGTAATCATGAGATTCCTGCGATTGAGGCGCAGCATATTTTTTCCGAAAGGTCATCTGAAGACATCAGGTATTTCTTACAGACATCAAAAACAACAATCAAAATGCAATCTCAATAAAATAACTTTTCGAAATGAATTTTTAAATCGATTTACGTTATTATGTCAATATATAGAGCCATTCCTTGCTTTTTCCTAGGATTCATAAATTTATTATAGTCCTTCTATGACCACGCAGGAAAATATGCTCATTCAACAATTTTGCAATATTACCAAGTCCTGTAGCGAGCAGGTTATCCGCGAATAATTGCGATCTAAATTTAACTATTATGCGCATTGAAATTTTTAATAACTGAAAGCGAACAGATACAGACATCAACCTCTTCTATTCTTTCACATTAATTCGTGTAATCATTAGATTCCTGCGATTGAGGCGCAGCATTTTTTTTCCGAAAAGTCATCTGAAGACATCAGGTATTTCTTACAGACATCAAAAACAACAGTCAAAATGCAATCTCAATAGAATAACTTTTCGAATTGAATTTTCAAATCGATTTACGTTATTATGTCAATATATAGAGCCATTCCTTGCTCTTTACCAGGATTCATGAATTTATTATAGTTCTTCTATGACCACGCAGCAAAATATGCTCATTTTCCAATTTTGCAATATTACCAAGTCCTGTAGCGAGCAGGTTATCCGCGAATAATTGCGATCTAAATTTAACTATTCAGCGCATTGAAATTTTGTATAACTGAAAGCGAACAGATACAGACATCAACCTTTTCTATTCTTTCACGCTAATTCGTGTAATCATGAGATTCCTGCGATTGAGGCGCAGCATATTTTTTCCGAAAAGTCATCTGAAGACATCAGGTATTTCTTACAGACATCAAAAACAACAATCAAAATGCAATCTCAATAGAATAACTTTTCGAAAAGAATTTTAAAATCGATTTACGTTATTATGTCAATATATAGAGCCATTCCTCGCTTTTTCCCAGGAGTCATGAATTTATTATAGTCCTTCTATGACCACGCAGCAAAATATGCTCATTTTCCAATTTTGCAATATTACCAAGTCCTGTAGCGAGCAGGTTATCCGCGAATAATTGCGATCTAAATTTAACTATTCAGCGCATTGAAATTTTGTATAACTGAAAGCGAACAGATACAGACATCAACCTCTTCTATTCTTTCACATTAATTCGTGTAATCATTAGATTCCTGCGATTGAGGCGCAGCATTTTTTTTCCGAAAAGTCATCTGAAGACATCAGGTATTTCTTACAGACATCAAAAACAACAGTCAAAATGCAATCTCAATAGAATAACTTTTCGAATTGAATTTTCAAATCGATTTACGTTATTATGTCAATATATAGAGCCATTCCTCGCTCTTTACCAGGATTCATGAATTTATTATAGTCCTTCTATGACCACGCAGCAAAATATGCTCATTTTTCAATTTTGCAATATTACCAAGTCCTGTAGCGAGCAGGTTATCCGCGAATAATTGCGATCTAAATTTAACTATTATGCGCATTTAAATTTTTAATAACTGAAAGCGAACAGATAGAGACATCAACCTCTTCTATTCTTTCACATTAATTCGTGTAATCATTAGATTCCTGCGATTGAGGCGCAGCATTTTTTTTCCGAAAAGTCATCTGAAGACATCAGGTATTTCTTACAGACATCAAAAACAACAGTCAAAATGCAATCTCAATAGAATAACTTTTCGAATTGAATTTTCAAATCGATTTACGTTATTATGTCAATATATAGAGCCATTCCTTGCTCTTTACCAGGATTCATGAATTTATTATAGTTCTTCTATGACCACGCAGCAAAATATGCTCATTTTCCAATTTTGCAATATTACCAAGTCCTGTAGCGAGCAGGTTATCCGCGAATAATTGCGATCTAAATTTAACTATTCAGCGCATTGAAATTTTGTATAACTGAAAGCGAACAGATACAGACATCAACCTTTTCTATTCTTTCACGCTAATTCGTGTAATCATGAGATTCCTGCGATTGAGGCGCAGCATATTTTTTCCGAAAGGTCATCTGAAGACATCAGGTATTTCTTACAGACATCAAAAACAACAATCAAAATGCAATCTCAATAAAATAACTTTTCGAAATGAATTTTTAAATCGATTTACGTTATTATGTCAATATATAGAGCCATTCCTTGCTTTTTCCTAGGATTCATAAATTTATTATAGTCCTTCTATGACCACGCAGGAAAATATGCTCATTCAACAATTTTGCAATATTACCAAGTCCTGTAGCGAGCAGGTTATCCGCGAATAATTGCGATCTAAATTTAACTATTATGCGCATTGAAATTTTTAATAACTGAAAGCGAACAGATACAGACATCAACCTCTTCTATTCTTTCACATTAATTCGTGTAATCATTAGATTCCTGCGATTGAGGCGCAGCATTTTTTTTCCGAAAAGTCATCTGAAGACATCAGGTATTTCTTACAGACATCAAAAACAACAGTCAAAATGCAATCTCAATAGAATAACTTTTCGAATTGAATTTTCAAATCGATTTACGTTATTATGTCAATATATAGAGCCATTCCTTGCTCTTTACCAGGATTCATGAATTTATTATAGTTCTTCTATGACCACGCAGCAAAATATGCTCATTTTCCAATTTTGCAATATTACCAAGTCCTGTAGCGAGCAGGTTATCCGCGAATAATTGCGATCTAAATTTAACTATTCAGCGCATTGAAATTTTGTATAACTGAAAGCGAACAGATACAGACATCAACCTTTTCTATTCTTTCACGCTAATTCGTGTAATCATGAGATTCCTGCGATTGAGGCGCAGCATATTTTTTCCGAAAAGTCATCTGAAGACATCAGGTATTTCTTACAGACATCAAAAACAACAATCAAAATGCAATCTCAATAGAATAACTTTTCGAAAAGAATTTTAAAATCGATTTACGTTATTATGTCAATATATAGAGCCATTCCTCGCTTTTTCCCAGGAGTCATGAATTTATTATAGTCCTTCTATGACCACGCAGCAAAATATGCTCATTTTCCAATTTTGCAATATTACCAAGTCCTGTAGCGAGCAGGTTATCCGCGAATAATTGCGATCTAAATTTAACTATTCAGCGCATTGAAATTTTGTATAACTGAAAGCGAACAGATACAGACATCAACCTTTTCTATTCTTTCACGCTAATTCGTGTAATCATGAGATTCCTGCGATTGAGGCGCAGCATATTTTTTCCGAAAGGTCATCTGAAGACATCAGGTATTTCTTACAGACATCAAAAACAACAATCAAAATGCAATCTCAATAAAATAACTTTTCGAAATGAATTTTTAAATCGATTTACGTTATTATGTCAATATATAGAGCCATTCCTTGCTTTTTCCTAGGATTCATAAATTTATTATAGTCCTTCTATGACCACGCAGGAAAATATGCTCATTCAACAATTTTGCAATATTACCAAGTCCTGTAGCGAGCAGGTTATCCGCGAATAATTGCGATCTAAATTTAACTATTATGCGCATTGAAATTTTTAATAACTGAAAGCGAACAGATACAGACATCAACCTCTTCTATTCTTTCACATTAATTCGTGTAATCATTAGATTCCTGCGATTGAGGCGCAGCATTTTTTTTCCGAAAAGTCATCTGAAGACATCAGGTATTTCTTACAGACATCAAAAACAACAGTCAAAATGCAATCTCAATAGAATAACTTTTCGAATCGAATTTTCAAATCAATTTACGTTATTATGTCAACATATAGAGCCATTCCTCGCTTTTTCCCAGGAGTCATGAATTAATTATAGTCCTTCTATGACCACGCAGCAAAATATGCTCATTTTCCAATTTTGCAATATTACCAAGTCCTGTAGCGAGCAGGTTATCCGCGAATAATTGCGATCGAAATTTAACTATTATGCGCATTGAAATTTTCAATAACTGAAAGCGAACAGATACAGACATCAACCTCTCCTATTCTTTACGTTAATTCGAGTAATCGTTAGATTCCTGCGATTGAGGCGCAGCATTTTTTTTCCGAAAAGTCATCTGAAGACATCAGGTATTTCTTACAGACATCAAAAACAACAGTCAAAATGCAATCTCAATAGAATAACTTTTCAAATTAAATTTTCAAATCGATTTACGATATTATGTCAATATATAGAGCCATTCCTCGCTTTTTCTTAGAAGGCATGAATTTATTGTAGTCCTCCTATGACCACGCAGCAAAATATGCTCATTTTCCAATTTTGCAATATTACCAAGTCTTGTAGCGAGCAGGTTATCCGCGAATAATTGCGATCCAAATTTAACTATTATGCGCATTGAAATTTTTAATAACTGAAAGCGAACAGATACAGACATCAACCTCTTCTATTATTTACGTTAATTCGAGTAATCGTTAGATTCCTGCGATTGAGGCGCAGCATTTTTTTTCCGAAAAGTCATCTGAAGACATCAGGTATTTCTTACAGACATCAAAAACAACAGTCAAAATGCAATCTCAATAGAATAACTTTTCGAATTGAATTTTCAAATCGATTTACGTTATTATGTCAACATATAGAGCCATTCCTCGCTTTTTCCCAGGAGTCATGAATTAATTATAGTCCTTCTATGACCACGCAGCAAAATATGCTCATTTTCCAATTTTGCAATATTACCAAGTCCTGTAGCGAGCAGGTTATCCGCGAATAATTGCGATCGAAATTTAACTATTATGCGCATTGAAATTTTCAATAACTGAAAGCGAACAGATACAGACATCAACCTCTCCTATTCTTTACGTTAATTCGTGTAATCATTAGATTCCTGTGATTGAGGCGCAGCATTTTTTTTCCGAAAAGTCATCTGAAGACATCAGGTATTTCTTACAGACATCAAAAACAACAGTCAAAATGCAATCTCAATAGAATAACTTTTCGAATTGAATTTTCAAATCGATTTACGATATTATGTCAATATATAGAGCCATTCCTCGCTTTTTCTTAGAAGGCATGAATTTATTGTAGTCCTTCTATGACCACGCAGCAAAATATGCTCATTTTCCAATTTTGCAATATTACCAAGTCCTGTAGCGAGCAGGTTATCCGCGAATAATTGCGATCCAAATTTAACTATTATGCGCATTGAAATTTTTAATAACTGAAAGCGAACAGATACAGACATCAACCTCTTCTATTCTTTACGTTAATTCGAGTAATCGTTAGATTCCTGCGATTGAGGCGCAGCATTTTTTTTCCGAAAAGTCATCTGAAGACATCAGGTATTTCTTACAGACATCAAAAACAACAGTCAAAATGCAATCTCAATAGAATAACTTTTCGAATTGAATTTTCAAATCGATTTACGTTATTATTTCAATATATAGAGCCATTCCTTGCTCTTTACCAGGATTCATGAATTTATTATAGTCCTTCTATGACCACGCAGCAAAATATGCTCATTTTTCAATTTTGGTATATTACGAAGTCCTGTAGCGAGCAGGTTATCCGCGAATAATTGCGATCTAAATTTAACTATTATGCGCATTGAAATTTTTAATAACTGAAAGCGAACAGATACAGACATCAACCTTTTCTATTCTTTCACGCTAATTCGTGTAATCATTAGATTCCTGCGATTGAGGCGCAGCATATTTTTTCCGAAAAGTCATCCGAAGACATCAGGTATTTCTTACAGACATCAAAAACAACAATCAAAATGCAATCTCAATAGAATAACTTTTCGAATTGAATTTTCAAATCGATTTACGTTATTATGTCAATATATAGAGCCATTCCTTGCTTTTTCCTAGGATTCATGAATTTATTATAGTTATTCTATGACCACGCAGCAAAATATGCTCATTTTCCAATTTTGCAATATTACCAAGTCCTGTAGCGAGCAGGTTATCCGCGAATAATTGCGATCTAAATTTAACTATTATGCGCATTGAAATTTTTAATAACTGAAAGCGAACAGATACAGACATCAACCTCTTCTATTCTTTCACATTAATTCGTGTTATCATTAGATTCCTGCGATTGAGGCGCAGCATTTTTTTTCCGAAAAGTCATCTGAAGACATCAGGTATTTCTTACAGACATCAAAAACAACAGTCAAAATGCAATCTCAATAGAATAACTTTTCGAATCGAATTTTCAAATCAATTTACGTTATTATGTCAACATATAGAGCCATTCCTCGCTTTTTCCCAGGAGTCATGAATTTATTATAGTCCTTCTATGACCACGCAGCAAAATATGCTCATTTTCCAATTTTGCAATATTACCAAGTCCTGTAGCGAGCAGGTTATCCGCGAATAATTGCGATCTAAATTTAACTATTATGCGCATTGAAATTTTCTATAACTGAAAGCGAACAGATACAGACATCAACCTCTTCTATTCTTTACGTTAATTCGTGTAATCATTAGATTCCTGCTATTGAGGCGCACCATATTTTTTCCGAAAGGTCATCTGAAGACATCAGGTATTTCTTACAGACATCAAAAACAACAATCAAAATGCAATCTCAATAAAATAACTTTTCGAATTGAATTTTCAAATCGATTTACGTTATTATGTCAATATATAGAGCCATTCCTTGCTCTTTACCAGGATTCATGAATTTATTATAGTCCTTCTATAACCACGCAGCAAAATATGCTCATTTTCCAATTTTGCAATATTACCAAGTCCTGTAGCGAGCAGGTTATCCGCGAATAATTGCGATCTAAATTTAACTATTATGCGCATTGAAATTTTTAATAACTGAAAGCGAACAGATACAGACATCAACCTCTTCTATTCTTTCACATTAATTCGTGTAATCATTAGATTCCTGCGATTGAGGCGCAGCATTTTTTTTCCGAAAAGTCATCTGAAGACATCAGGTATTTCTTACAGACATCAAAAACAACAGTCAAAATGCAATCTCAATAGAATAACTTTTCGAATCGAATTTTCAAATCAATTTACGTTATTATGTCAACATATAGAGCCATTCCTCGCTTTTTCCCAGGATTCATGAATTTATTATAGTCCTTCTATAACCACGCAGCAAAATATGCTCATTTTCTAATTTTGTAATATTACCAAGTCCTGTAGCGAGCAGGTTATCCGCGAATAATTGCGATCTAAATTTAACTATTATGCGCATTGAAATTTTTAATAACTATAAGCGAACAGATACAGACATCAACCTCTTCTATTCTTTCACATTAATTCGTGTAATCATTACATTCCTGCGATTGAGGCGCAGCATTTTTTTTCCGAAAAGTCATCTGAAGACATCAGGTATTTCTTACAGACATCAAAAACAACAGTCAAAATGCAATCTCAATAGAAAAACTTTTCGAATTGAATTTTCAAATCAATTTACGTTATTATGTCAACATAGAGAGCCATTCCTCGCTTTTTCCCAGGAGTCATGAATTTATTATAGTCCTTCTATGACCACGCAGCAAAATATGCTCATTTTCCAATTTTGCAATATTACCAAGTCCTGTGGCGAGCAGGTTATCCGCGAATAATTGCGATCTAAATTTAACTATTATGCGCATTGAAATTTTTAATAACTGAAAGCGAACAGATACAGACATCAACCTCTTCTATTCTTTCACATTAATTCGTGTAATCATTAGATTCCTGCGATTGAGGCGCAGCATTTTTTTTCCGAAAAGTCATCTGAAGACATCAGGTATTTCTTACAGACATCAAAAACAACAATCAAAATGCAATCTCAATAGAATAACTTTTCACATTGAATTTTCAAATCGATTTACGTTATTATGTCAATAAATAGAGCCATTCCTTGCTTTTCCCCAGGAGTCATGAATATATTTCAGTCCTCCTATAACCACGCAGCAAAATATGCTCATTTTCCAATTTTGCAATATTACCAAGTCCTGTTGCGAGCAGGTTATCCGCGAATAATTGCGATCTAAATTTAACTATTCAGCGCATTGAAATTTTTAATAACTGAAAGCGAACAGATACAGACATCAACCTCTTCTATTCTTTACGTTAATTCGTGTAATCATTAGATTCCTGCTATTGAGGCGCACCATATTTTTTCCGAAAGGTCATCTGAAGACATCAGGTATTTCTTACAGACATCAAAAACAACAATCAAAATGCAATCTCAATAGAATAACTTTTCGAATTGAATTTTCAAATCGAGTTACGTTATTATGTCAATATATAGAGCCATTCCTTGCTTTTTCCCAGGAGTCATGAATTTATTTCAGACCTCCTATAACCCCGCAGCAAAATATGCTCATTTTTCAATTTTGCAATATTACCAAGTCCTGTTGCGAGCAGGTTATCCGCGAATAATTGCGATCTAAATGTAACTATTCAGCGCATTGAAATTTTTAATAACTGAAAGCGAACAGATACAGACATCAACCTCTTCTATTCTTTACGTTAATTCGTGTAATCATTAGATTCCTGCGATTGAGGCGCAGCATATTTTTTCCGAAAAGTCATCTGAAGACATCAGGTATTACTTACAGACATCAAAAACAACAATCAAAATGCAATCTCTATAGAATAACTTTTCGAATTGAATTTTCAAATCGAGTTACGTTATTATGTCAATATATAGAGCCATTCCTTGCTTTTCCCAGGAGTCATGAATATATTTCAGTCCTCCTATAACCACGCAGCAAAATATGCTAATTTTCCAATTTTGCAATATTACCAAGTCCTGTAGCGAGCAGGTTAGCCGCGAATAATTGCGATCTAAAATTAACTATTCAGCGCATTGAAATTTTTAATAACTGAAAGCGAACAGATACAGACATCAACCTCTTCTATTCTTTCACATTAATTCGTGTAATCATTAGATTCCTGCGATTGAAGCGCAGCATTTTTTTTCCGAAAAGTCATCTGAAGACATCAGGTATTTCTTACAGACATTAAAAACAACAATCAAAATGCAATCTCAATTGAATAACTTTTCACATTGAATTTTCAAATCGATTTACGTTATTATGTCAACATATAGAGCCATTCCTCGCTTTTTCCCAGGAGTCATGAATTTATTATAGTCCTTCTATGACCACGCAGCAAAATATGCTCATTTTCCAATTTTGCAATATTACCAATCCTGTAGCGAGCAGGTTATCCGCGAATAATTGCGATCTAAATTTAACTATTATGCGCATTGAAATTTTTAATAACTGAAAGCGAACAGATACAGACATCAACCTCTTCTATTCTTTCACATTAATTCGTGTAATCATTAGATTCCTGCGATTGAGGCGCAGCATTTTTTTTCCGAAAAGTCATCTGAAGACATCAGGTATTTCCTACAGACATCAAAAACAACAGTCAAAATGCAATCTCAATAGAATAACTTTTCGAATTGAATTTTCAAATCAATTTACGTTATTATGTCAACATATAGAGCCATTCCTCGCTTTTTCCCAGGAGTCATGAATTTATTATAGTCCTTCTATGACCACGCAGCAAAATCTGCTCATTTTCCAATTTTGCAATATTACCAAGTCCTGTAGCGAGCAGGTTATCCGCGAATAATTGCGATCTAAATTTAACTATTATGCGCATTGAAATTTTTAATAACTGAAAGCGAACAGATACAGACATCAACCTCTTCTATTCTTTACGTTAATTCGTGTAATCATTAGATTCCTGCGATTGAGGCGCAGCATTTTTTTTCCGAAAAGTCATCTGAAGACATCAGGTATTTCTTACAGACATCAAAAACAACAGTCAAAATGCAATCTCAATAGAATAACTTTTCGAATTGAATTTTCAAATCAATTTACGTTATTATGTCAACATATAGAGCCATTCCTCGCTTTTTCCCAGGAGTCATGAATTTATTATAGTATTTCTATGACCACGCAGCAAAATCTGCTCATTTTCCAATTTTGCAATATTACCAAGTCCTGTAGCGAGCAGGTTATCCGCGAATAATTGCGATCGAAATTTAACTATTATGCGCATTGAAATTTTCAATAACTGAAAGCGAACAGATACAGACATCAACCTCTTCTATTCTTTACGTTAATTCGTGTAATCATTAGATTCCTGCGATTGAGGCGCAGCATATTTTTTCCGAAAAGTCATCCGAAGACATCAGGTATTTCTTACAGACATCAAAAACAACAATCAACATGCAATCTCAATAGAATAACTTTTCGAATTGAATTTTCAAATCGATTTACGTTATAATGTCAATATATAGAGCTATTCCTTGCTCTTTACCAGGATTCATGAATTTATTATAATCCTTCTATGACCACGCAGCAAAATATGCTCATTTTCCAATTTTGCAATATTACCAAGTCCTGTAGCGAGCAGGTTATTCGCGAATAATTGCGATCTAAATTTAACTATTATGCGCATTGAAATTTTTAATAACTGAAAGCGAACAGATACAGACATAAACCTCTTCTATTCTTTCACATTAATTCGTGTAATCATTAGATTCCTGCGATTGAGGCGCAGCATTTTTTTTCCGAAAAGTCATCTAAAGACATCAGGTATTTCTTACAGACATCAAAAACAACAGTCAAAATGCAATCTCAATAGAATAACTTTTCGAATTGAATTTTCAAATCAATTTACGTTATTATGTCAACATATAGAGCCATTCCTCGCTTTTTCCCAGGAGTCATGAATTTATTATAGTCCTTCTATGACCACGCAGCAAAATATGCTCATTTTCCAATTTTGCAATATTACCAAGTCCTGTAGCGAGCAGGTTATCCGCGAATAATTGCGATCTAAATTTAACTATTATGCGCATTGAAATTTTTAATAACTGAAAGCGAACAGATACAGACATCAACCTCTTCTATTCTTTCACATTAATTCGTGTAATCATTAGATTCCTGCGATTGAGGCGCAGCATTTCTTTTCCGAAAAGTCATCTAAAGACATCAGGTATTTCTTACAGACATCAAAAACAACAGTCAAAATGCAATCTCAATAGAATAACTTTTCGAATTGAATTTTTAAATAAATTTACGTTATTATGTCAATATATAGAGCCATTCCTTGCTTTTTCCTAGGATTCATGAATTTATTATAGTCCTTCTATGACCACGCAGCAAAATATGCTCATTTTCCAATTTTGCAATATTACCAAGTCCTGTAGCGAGCAGGTTATCCGCGAATAATTGCGATCCAAATTTAACTATTATGCGCATTGAAATTTTTTATAACTGAAAGCGAACAGATACAGACATCAACCTCTTCCATTCTTTACGTTAATTCGTGTAATCATTAGATTCCTGCGATTGAGGCGCAGCATTTTTTTCCGGAAAGTCATCTGAAGACATCAGGTATTTCTTACAGACATCAAAAACAACAATCAAAATGCAATCTCAATAGAATAACTTTTCGAATTGAATTTTCAAATCGATTTACGTTATTATGTCAATATATAGAGCCATTCCTTGCTTTTTCCTAGGATTCATGAATTTATTATAGTCCTTCTATGACCACGCAGCAAAATATGCTCATTTTCCAATTTTGCAATATTACCAAGTCCTGTAGCGAGCAGGTTATCCGCGAATAATTGCGATCTAAATTTAACTATTATGCGCATTGAAATTTTTAATAACTGAAAGCGAACAGATACAGACATCAACCTCTTCTATTCTTTCACATTAATTCGTGTAATCATTAGATTCCTGCGATTGAGGCGCAGCATTTTTTTTCCGAAAAGTCATCTGAAGACATCAGGTATTTCTTACAGACATCATAAACAACAGTCAAAATGCAATCTCAATAGAATAACTTTTCGAATTGAATTTTCAAATCAATTTACGTTTTTATGTCAACATATAGAGCCATTCCTCGCTTTTTCCCAAGAGTCATGAATTTATTATAGTCCTTCTATGACCACTCAGCAAAATATGCTCATTTTCCAATTTTGCAATATTACCAAGTCCTGTAGCGAGCAGGTTATCCGCGAATAATTGCGATCTAAATTTAACTATTATGCGCATTGAAATTTTTAATAACTGAAAGCGAACAGATACAGACATCAACCTCTTCTATTCTTTTACGCTAATTCGTGTAATCATGAGATTCCTGCGATTGAGGCGCAGCATATTTTTTCCGAAAGGTCATCTGAAGACATCAGGTATTTCTTACAGACATCAAAAACAACAATCAAAATGCAATCTCAATAGAATAACGTTTCGAATTGAATTTTCAAATCGATTTACGTTATTATGTCAATATATAGAGCCATTCCTTGCTCTTTACCAGGATTCATGAATTTATTATAGTCCTTCTATAACCACGCAGCAAAATATGCTCATTTTCTAATTTTGTAATATTACCAAGTCCTGTAGCGAGCAGGTTATCCGCGAATAATTGCGATCTAAATTTAACTATTATGCGCATTGAAATTTTTAATAACTGAAAGCGAACAGATACAGACATCAACCTCTTCTATTCTTTCACATTAATTCGTGTAATCATTACATTCCTGCGATTGAGGCGCAGCATTTTTTTTCCGAAAAGTCATCTGAAGACATCAGGTATTTCTTACAGACATCAAAAACAACAGTCAAAATGCAATCTCAATAGAAAAACTTTTCGAATTGAATTTTCAAATCAATTTACGTTATTATGTCAACATAGAGAGCCATTCCTCGCTTTTTCCCAGGAGTCATGAATTTATTATAGTCCTTCTATGACCACGCAGCAAAATATGCTCATTTTCCAATTTTGCAATATTACCAAGTCCTGTAGCGAGCAGGTTATCCGCGAATAATTGCGATCTAAATTTAACTATTATGCGCATTGAAATTTTCTATAACTGAAAGCGAACAGATACAGACATCAACCTCTTCTATTCTTTACGTTAATTCGTGTAATCATTAGATTCCTGCTATTGAGGCGCACCATATTTTTTCCGAAAGGTCATCTGAAGACATCAGGTATTTCTTACAGACATCAAAAACAACAATCAAAATGCAATCTCAATAAAATAACTTTTCGAATTGAATTTTCAAATCGATTTACGTTATTATGTCAATATATAGAGCCATTCCTTGCTCTTTACCAGGATTCATGAATTTATTATAGTCCTTCTATAACCACGCAGCAAAATATGCTCATTTTCCAATTTTGCAATATTACCAAGTCATGTAGCGAGCAGGTTAGCCGCGAATAATTGCGATCTAAATTTAACTATTCAGCGCATTGAAATTTTTAATAACTGAAAGCGAACAGATACAGACATCAACCTCTTCTATTCTTTACGTTAATTCGTGTAATCATTAGATTCCTGCGATTGAGGCGCAGCATATTTTTTCCGAAAGGTCATCTGAAGACATCAGGTATTTCTTACAGACATCAAAAACAACAATCAAAATGCAATCTCAATAGAATAACTTTTCACATTGAATTTTCAAATCGATTTACGTTATTATGTCAATAAATAGAGCCATTCCTTGCTTTTCCCCAGGAGTCATGAATATATTTCAGTCCTCCTATAACCACGCAGCAAAATATGCTCATTTTCCAATTTTGCAATATTACCAAGTCCTGTTGCGAGCAGGTTATCCGCGAATAATTGCGATCTAAATTTAACTATTCAGCGCATTGAAATTTTTAATAACTGAAAGCGAACAGATACAGACATCAACCTCTTCTATTCTTTACGTTAATTCGTGTAATCATTAGATTCCTGCGATTGAGGCGCAGCATATTTTTTCCGAAAGGTCATCTGAAGACATCAGGTATTTCTTACAGACATCAAAAACAACAATCAAAATGCAATCTCAATAGAATAACTTTTCGAATTGAATTTTCAAATCGAGTTACGTTATTATGCCAATATATAGAGCCATTCCTTGCTTTTCCCCAGGAGTCATGAATTTATTTCAGTCCTCCTATAACCCCGCAGCAAAATATGCTCATTTTTCAATTTTGCAATATTACCAAGTCCTGTTGCGAGCAGGTTATCCGCGAATAATTGCGATCTAAATGTAACTATTCAGCGCATTGAAATTTTTAATAACTGAAAGCGAACAGATACAGACATCAACCTCTTCTATTCTTTACGTTAATTCGTGTAATCATTAGATTCCTGCGATTGAGGCGCAGCATATTTTTTCCGAAAAGTCATCTGAAGACATCAGGTATTACTTACAGACATCAAAAACAACAATCAAAATGCAATCTCTATAGAATAACTTTTCGAATTGAATTTTCAAATCGAGTTACGTTATTATGTCAATATATAGAGCCATTCCTTGCTTTTCCCCAGGAGTCATGAATATATTTCAGTCCTCCTATAACCACGCAGCAAAATATGCTAATTTTCCAATTTTGCAATATTACCAAGTCCTGTAGCGAGCAGGTTAGCCGCGAATAATTGCGATCTAAATTTAACTATTCAGCGCATTGAAATTTTTAATAACTGAAAGCGAACAGATACAGACATCAACCTCTTCTATTCTTTCACATTAATTCGTGTAATCATTAGATTCCTGCGATTGAAGCGCAGCATTTTTTTTCCGAAAAGTCATCTGAAGACATCAGGTATTTCTTACAGACATTAAAAACAACAATCAAAATGCAATCTCAATTGAATAACTTTTCACATTGAATTTTCAAATCGATTTACGTTATTATGTCAATAAATAGAGCCATTCCTTGCTTTTCCCCAGGAGTCATGAATATATTTCAGTCCTCCTATAACCACGCAGCAAAATATGCTCATTTTCCAATTTTGCAATATTACCAAGTCCTGTAGCGAGCAGGTTAGCCGCGAATAATTGCGATCTAAATTTAACTATTCAGCGCATTGAAATTTTTAATAACTGAAAGCGAACAGATACAGACATCAACCTCTTCTATTCTTTACGTTAATTCGTGTAATCATTAGATTCCTGCGATTGAGGCGCAGCATATTTTTTCCGAAAGGTCATCTGAAGACATCAGGTATTTCTTACAGACATCAAAAACAACAATCAAAATGCAATCTCAATAGAATAACTTTTCGAATTGAATTTTCAAATCGATTTACAATATTATGTCAATATATAGAGCCATTCCTTGCCCTTTCCCAGGAGTCATGAATTTATTTCAGTCCTTCTATGACCACGCAGCAATATATGCTCATTTTCCAATTTTGCAATATTACCAAGTCCTGTAGCGAGCGGGTTATCCGCGAATAATTGCGATCTAAATTTAACTATTATGCGTATTGAAATTTTTAATAACTGAAAGCGAACAGATACAGACATCAACCTCTTCTATTCTTTCACATTAATTCGTGTAATCATTAGATTCCTGCGATTGAGGCGCAGCATATTTTTTCCGAAAAGTCATCTGAAGACATCAGGTATTTCTTACAGACATCAAAAACAACAATCAAAATGCAATCTCTATAGAATAACTTTTCGAATTGAATTTTCAAATCGAGTTACGTTATTATGTCAATATATAGAGCCATTCCTTGCTTTTCCCCAGGAGTCATGAATTTATTTCAGTCCTCCTATAACCACGCAGCAAAATATGCTCATTTTTCAATTTTGCAATATTACCAAGTCCTGTTGCAAGCAGGTTATCCGCGAATAATTGCGATCTAAATGTAACTATTCAGCGCATTGAAATTTTTAATAACTGAAAGCGAACAGATACAGACATCAACCTCTTCTATTCTTTACGTTAATTCGTGTAATCATTAGATTCCTGCGATTGAGGCGCAGCATATTTTTTCCGAAAAGTCATCTGAAGACATCAGGTATTACTTACAGACATCAAAAACAACAATCAAAATGCAATCTCTATAGAATAACTTTTCGAATTGAATTTTCAAATCGAGTTACGTTATTATGTCAATATATAGAGCCATTCCTTGCTTTTCCCCAGGAGTCATGAATTTATTTCAGTCCTCCTATAACCTCGCAGCAAAATATGCTCATTTTTCAATTTTGCAATATTACCAAGTCCTGTTGCGAGCAGGTTATCCGCGAATAATTGCGATCTAAATTTAACTATTCAGCGCATTGAAATTTCTATTAACTGAAAGCGAACAGGTACAGACATCAACCTCTTCTATTCTTAACGTTAATTCGTGTAATCATTAGATTCCTGCGATTGAGGCGCAGCATATTTTTTCCGAAAAGTCATCTGAAGACATCAGGTATTACTTACAGACATCAAAAACAACAATCAAAATGCAATCTCTATAGAATAACTTTTCGAATTGAATTTTCAAATCGAGTTACGTTATTATGTCAATATATAGAGCCATTCCTTGCTTTTCCCCAGGAGTCATGAATTTATTTCAGTCCTTCTATAACCACGCAGCAAAATATGCTCATTTTTTAATTTTGCTATATTACCAAGTCCTGTTGCGAGCAGGTTATCCGCGAATAATTGCGATCTAAATTTAACTATTCAGCGCATTGAAATTTTTAATAACTGAAAGCGAACAGATACAGACATCGACCTCTTCTATTCTTTACGTTAATTCGTGTAATCATTAGATTCCTGCGATTGAGGCGCAGCATATTTTTTCCGGAAAGTCATCTGAAGACATCAGGTATTTCTTACAGACATCAAAAACAACAATCAAAATGCAATCTCTATAGAATAACTTTTCGAATTGAATTTTCAAATCGAGTTACGTTATCATGTCAATATATAGAGCCATTCCTTGCTTTTCCCCAGGAGTCATGAATATATTTCAGTCCTCCTATAACCACGCAGCAAAATATGCTCATTTTCCAATTTTGCAATATTACCAAGTCCTGTAGCGAGCAGGTTATCCGCGAATAATTGCGATCTAAATTTAACTATTATGCGCATTGAAATTTTTCATAACTGAAAGCGAACAGATACAGACATCAACCTCTTCTATTCTTTCACATTAATTCGTGTAATCATTAGATTCCTGCGATTGAGGCGCAGCATTTTTTTTCCGAAAAGTCATCTGAAGACATCAGGTATTTCTTACAGACATCAAAAACAACATTCAAAATGCAATCTCAATAGAATAACTTTTCGAATTGAATTTTCAAATCAATTTACGTTATTATGTCAACATATAGAGCCATTCCTCGCTTTTTCCCAGGAGTCATGAATTTATTATAGTCCTTCTATGACCACGCAGCAAAATATGCTCATTTTCCAATTTTGCAATATTACCAAGTCCTGTAGCGAGCAGGTTATCCGCGAATAATTGCGATCTAAATTTAACTATTATGCGCATTGAAATTTTTCATAACTGAAAGCGAACAGATACAGACATCAACCTCTTCTATTCTTTCACATTAATTCGTGTAATCATTAGATTCCTGCGATTGAGGCGCAGCATTTTTTTTCCGAAAAGTCATCTGAAGACATCAGGTATTTCTTACAGACATCAAAAACAACAGTCAAAATGCAATCTCAATAGAATAACTTTTCGAATTGAATTTTCAAATCAATTTACGTTATTATGTCAATATATAGAGCCATTCCTTGCTCTTTACCAGGATTCATGAATTTATTATAGTCCTTCTATGACCACGCAGCAAAATATGCTCATTTTCCAATTTTGCAATATTACCAATCCTGTAGCGAGTAGGTTATCCGCGAATAATTGCGATCTAAATTTAACTATTATGCGCATTGAAATTTTTAATAACTGAAAGGGAACAGATACAGACATCAACCTCTTCTATTCTTTCACATTAATTCGTGTAATCATTAGATTCCTGCGATTGAGGCGCAGCATTTTTTTTCCGAAAAGTCATCTGAAGACATCAGGTATTTCTTACAGACATCAAAAACAACAGTCAAAATGCAATCTCAATAGAATAACTTTTCGAATTGAATTTTCAAATCAATTTACGTTATTATGTCAACATATAGAGCCATTCCTCGCTTTTTCCCAGGAGTCATGAATTTATTATAGTCCTTCTATGACCACGCAGCAAAATATGCTCATTTTCCAATTTTGCAATATTACCAAGTCCTGTAGCGAGCAGGTTATCCGCGAATAATTGCGATCTAAATTTAACTATTATGCGCATTGAAATTTTCAATAACTGAAAGCGAACAGATACAGACATCAACCTCTTCTATTCTTTCACATTAATTCGTGTAATCATTAGATTCCTGCGATTGAGGCGCAGCATATTTTTTCCGAAAAGTCATCTGAAGACATCAGGTATTTCTTACAGACATCAAAAACAACAATCAAAATGCAATCTCTATAGAATAACTTTTCGAATTGAATTTTCAAATCGAGTTACGTTATTATGTCAATATATAGAGCCATTCCTTGCTTTTCCCCAGGAGTCATGAATTTATTTCAGTCCTCCTATAACCACGCAGCAAAATATGCTCATTTTCCAATTTTGCAATATTACCAAGTCCTGTTGCAAGCAGGTTATCCGCGAATAATTGCGATCTAAATGTAACTATTCAGCGCATTGAAATTTTTAATAACTGAAAGCGAACAGATACAGACATCAACCTCTTCTATTCTTTACGTTAATTCGTGTAATCATTAGATTCCTGCGATTGAGGCGCAGCATATTTTTTCCGAAAAGTCATCTGAAGACATCAGGTATTACTTACAGACATCAAAAACAACAATCAAAATGCAATCTCTATAGAATAACTTTTCGAATTGAATTTTCAAATCGAGTTACGTTATTATGTCAATATATAGAGCCATTCCTTGCTTTTCCCCAGGAGTCATGAATTTATTTCAGTCCTCCTATAACCACGCAGCAAAATATGCTCATTTTTCAATTTTGCAATATTACCAAGTCCTGTTGCGAGCAGGTTATCCGCGAATAATTGCGATCTAAATTTAACTATTCAGCGCATTGAAATTTCTATTAACTGAAAGCGAACAGGTACAGACATCAACCTCTTCTATTCTTAACGTTAATTCGTGTAATCATTAGATTCCTGCGATTGAGGCGCAGCATATTTTTTCCGAAAAGTCATCTGAAGACATCAGGTATTACTTACAGACATCAAAAACAACAATCAAAATGCAATCTCTATAGAATAACTTTTCGAATTGAATTTTCAAATCGAGTTACGTTATTATGTCAATATATAGAGCCATTCCTTGCTTTTCCCCAGGAGTCATGAATTTATTTCAGTCCTCCTATAACCACGCAGCAAAATATGCTCATTTTTCAATTTTGCAATATTACCAAGTCCTGTTGCGAGCAGGTTATCCGCGAATAATTGCGATCTAAATGTAACTATTCAGCGCATTGAAATTTTTAATAACTGAAAGCGAACAGATACAGACATCAACCTCTTCTATTCTTTACGTTAATTCGTGTAATCATTAGATTCCTGCGATTGTGGCGCAGCATATTTTTTCCGAAAGGTCATCTGAAGACATCAGGTATTTCTTACAGACATCAAAAACAACAATCAAAATGCAATCTCAATAGAATAACTTTTCGAATTGAATTTTCAAATCAATTTACGTTATTATGTCAACATATAGAGCCATTCCTCGCTTTTTCCCAGGAGTCATGAATTTATTATAGTCCTTCTATGACCACGCAGCAAAATCTGCTCATTTTCCAATTTTGCAATATTACCAAGTCCTGTAGCGAGCAGGTTATCCGCGAATAATTGCGATCGAAATTTAACTATTATGCGCATTGAAATTTTCAATAACTGAAAGCGAACAGATACAGACATCAACCTCTTCTATTCTTTACGTTAATTCGTGTAATCATTAGATTCCTGCGATTGAGGCGCAGCATATTTTTTCCGAAAAGTCATCCGAAGACATCAGGTATTTCTTACAGACATCAAAAACAACAATCAACATGCAATCTCAATAGAATAACTTTTCGAATTGAATTTTCAAATCGATTTACGTTATTATGTCAACATATAGAGCCATTCCTCGCTTTTTCCCAGGAGTCATGAATTTATTATAGTCCTTCTATGACCACGCAGCAAAATATGCTCATTTTCCAATTTTGCAATATTACCAAGTCCTGTAGCGAGCAGGTTATCCGCGAATAATTGCGATCTAAATTTAACTATTATGCGCATTGAAATTTTTAATAACTGAAAGCGAACAGATACAGACATCAACCTCTTCTATTCTTCCACATTAATTCGTGTAATCATTAGATTCCTGCGATTGAGGCGCAGCATTTCTTTTCCGAAAAGTCATCTGAAGACATCAGGTATTTCTTACAGACATCAAAAACAACAGTCAAAATGCAATCTCAATAGAATAACTTTTCGAATTGAATTTTCAAATCGAGTTACGTTATTATGTCAATATATAGAGCCATTCCTTGCTTTTCCCCAGGAGTCATGAATATATTTCAGTCCTCCTATAACCACGCAGCAAAATATGCTAATTTTCCAATTTTGCAATATTACCAAGTCCTGTAGCGAGCAGGTTATCCGCGAATAATTGCGATCTAAATGTAACTATTCAGCGCATTGAAATTTTTAATAACTGAAAGCGAACAGATACAGACATCAACCTCTTCTATTCTTTACGTTAATTCGTGTAATCATTAGATTCCTGCGATTGAGGCGCAGCATATTTTTTCCGAAAAGTCATCTGAAGACATCAGGTATTACTTACAGACATCAAAAACAACAATCAAAATGCAATCTCTATAGAATAACTTTTTGAATTGAATTTTCAAATCGAGTTACGTTATTATGTCAATATATAGAGCCATTCCTTGCTTTTCCCCAGGAGTCATGAATATATTTCAGTCCTCCTATAACCACGCAGCAAAATATGCTAATTTTCCAATTTTGCAATATTACCAAGTCCTGTAGCGAGCAGGTTATCCGCGAATAATTGCGATCTAAATTTAACTATTATGCGCATTGAAATTTTTAATAACTGAAAGCGAACAGATACAGACATCAACCTCTTCTATTCTTTCACATTAATTCGTGTAATCATTAGATTCCTGCGATTTAAGCGCAGCATTTTTTTTCCGAAAAGTCATCTGAAGACATCAGGTATTTCTTACAGACATTAAAAACAACAATCAAAATGCAATCTCAATTGAATAACTTTTCACATTGAATTTTCAAATCGATTTACGTTATTATGTCAATAAATAGAGCCATTCCTTGCTTTTCCGCAGGAGTCATGAATATATTTCAGTCCTCCTATAACCACGCAGCAAAATATGCTCATTTTCCAATTTTGCAATATTACCAAGTCCTGTTGCGAGCAGGTTATCCGCGAATAATTACGATCTAAATTTAACTATTCAGCGCATTGAAATTTTTAATAACTGAAAGCGAACAGATACAGACATCAACCTCTTCTATTCTTTACGTTAATTCGTGTAATCATTAGATTCCTGCGATTGAGGCGCAGCATATTTTTTCCGAAAGGTCATCTGAAGACATCAGGTATTTCTTACAGACATCAAAAACAACAATCAAAATGCAATCTCAATAGAATAACTTTTCGAATTGAATTTTCAAATCGATTTACAATATTATGTCAATATATAGAGCCATTCCTTGCCCTTTCCCAGGAGTCATGAATTTATTTCAGTCCTTCTATGACCACGCAGCAATATATGCTCATTTTCCAATTTTGCAATATTACCAAGTCCTGTAGCGAGCGGGTTATCCGCGAATAATTGCGATCTAAATTTAACTATTATGCGTATTGAAATTTTTAATAACTGAAAGCGAACAGATACAGACATCAACCTCTTCTATTCTTTCACATTAATTCGTGTAATCATTAGATTCCTGCGATTGAGGCGCAGCATATTTTTTCCGAAAAGTCATCTGAAGACATCAGGTATTTCTTACAGACATCAAAAACAACAATCAAAATGCAATCTCTATAGAATAACTTTTCGAATTGAATTTTCAAATCGAGTTACGTTATTATGTCAATATATAGAGCCATTCCTTGCTTTTCCCCAGGAGTCATGAATTTATTTCAGTCCTCCTATAACCACGCAGCAAAATATGCTCATTTTCCAATTTTGCAATATTACCAAGTCCTGTTGCAAGCAGGTTATCCGCGAATAATTGCGATCTAAATGTAACTATTCAGCGCATTGAAATTTTTAATAACTGAAAGCGAACAGATACAGACATCAACCTCTTCTATTCTTTACGTTAATTCGTGTAATCATTAGATTCCTGCGATTGAGGCGCAGCATATTTTTTCCGAAAAGTCATCTGAAGACATCAGGTATTACTTACAGACATCAAAAACAACAATCAAAATGCAATCTCTATAGAATAACTTTTCGAATTGAATTTTCAAATCGAGTTACGTTATTATGTCAATATATAGAGCCATTCCTTGCTTTTCCCCAGGAGTCATGAATTTATTTCAGTCCTCCTATAACCACGCAGCAAAATATGCTCATTTTTCAATTTTGCAATATTACCAAGTCCTGTTGCGAGCAGGTTATCCGCGAATAATTGCGATCTAAATTTAACTATTCAGCGCATTGAAATTTCTATTAACTGAAAGCGAACAGGTACAGACATCAACCTCTTCTATTCTTAACGTTAATTCGTGTAATCATTAGATTCCTGCGATTGAGGCGCAGCATATTTTTTCCGAAAAGTCATCTGAAGACATCAGGTATTACTTACAGACATCAAAAACAACAATCAAAATGCAATCTCTATAGAATAACTTTTCGAATTGAATTTTCAAATCGAGTTACGTTATTATGTCAATATATAGAGCCATTCCTTGCTTTTCCCCAGAAGTCATGAATTTATTTCAGTCCTCCTATAACCACGCAGCAAAATATGCTCATTTTTCAATTTTGCAATATTACCAAGTCCTGTTGCGAGCAGGTTATCCGCGAATAATTGCGATCTAAATGTAACTATTCAGCGCATTGAAATTTTTAATAACTGAAAGCGAACAGATACAGACATCAACCTCTTCTATTCTTTACGTTAATTCGTGTAATCATTAGATTCCTGCGATTGTGGCGCAGCATATTTTTTCCGAAAGGTCATCTGAAGACATCAGGTATTTCTTACAGACATCAAAAACAACAATCAAAATGCAATCTCAATAGAATAACTTTTCGAATTGAATTTTCAAATCAATTTACGTTATTATGTCAACATATAGAGCCATTCCTCGCTTTTTCCCAGGAGTCATGAATTTATTATAGTCCTTCTATGACCACGCAGCAAAATCTGCTCATTTTCCAATTTTGCAATATTACCAAGTCCTGTAGCGAGCAGGTTATCCGCGAATAATTGCGATCGAAATTTAACTATTATGCGCATTGAAATTTTCAATAACTGAAAGCGAACAGATACAGACATCAACCTCTTCTATTCTTTACGTTAATTCGTGTAATCATTAGATTCCTGCGATTAAGGCGCAGCATATTTTTTCCGAAAAGTCATCCGAAGACATCAGGTATTTCTTACAGACATCAAAAACAACAATCAACATGCAATCTCAATAGAATAACTTTTCGAATTGAATTTTCAAATCGATTTACGTTATAATGTCAATATATAGAGCTATTCCTTGCTCTTTACCAGGATTCATGAATTTATTATAATCCTTCTATGACCACGCAGCAAAATATGCTCATTTTCCAATTTTGCAATATTACCAAGTCCTGTAGCGAGCAGGTTATTCGCGAATAATTGCGATCTAAATTTAACTATTATGCGCATTGAAATTTTTAATAACTGAAAGCGAACAGATACAGACATAAACCTCTTCTATTCTTTCACATTAATTCGTGTAATCATTAGATTCCTGCGATTGAGGCGCAGCATTTTTTTTCCGAAAAGTCATCTGATGACATCAGGTATTTCTTACAGACATCAAAAACAACAGTCAAAATGCAATCTCAATAGAATAACTTTTCGAATTGAATTTTCAAATCAATTTACGTTATTATGTCAACATATAGAGCCATTCCTCGCTTTTTCCCAGGAGTCATGAATTTATTATAGTCCTTCTATGACCACGCAGCAAAATATGCTCATTTTCCAATTTTGCAATATTACCAAGTCCTGTAGCGAGCAGGTTATCCGCGAATAATTGCGATCTAAATTTAACTATTATGCGCATTGAAATTTTTAATAACTGAAAGCGAACAGATACAGACATCAACCTCTTCTATTCTTTCACATTAATTCGTGTAATCATTAGATTCCTGCGATTGATGCGCAGCATTTCTTTTCCGAAAAGTCATCTGAAGACATCAGGTATTACTTACAGACATCAAAAACAACAATCAAAATGCAATCTCTATAGAATAACTTTTCGAATTGAATTTTCAAATCAATTTACGTTTTTATGTCAACATATAGAGCCATTCCTCGCTTTTTCCCAAGAGTCATGAATTTATTATAGTCCTTCTATGACCACGCAGCAAAATATGCTCATTTTCCAATTTTGCAATATTACCAAGTCCTGTAGCGAGCAGGTTATCCGCGAATAATTGCGATCTAAATTTAACTATTATGCGCATTGAAATTTTTAATAACTGAAAGCGAACAGATACAGACATCAACCTCTTCTATTCTTTACGTTAATTCGTGTAATCATTAGATTCCTGCGATTGAGGCGCAGCATATTTTTTCCGAAAGGTCATCTGAAGACATCAGGTATTTCTTACAGACATCAAAAACAACAACCAAAATGCAATCTCAATAAAATAACTTTTCGAATTGAATTTTCAAATCGATTTACGTTATTATGTCAATATATAGAGCCATTCCTTGCTCTTTACCAGGATTCATGAATTTATTATAGTCCTTCTATAACCACGCAGCAAACTATGCTCATTTTCCAATTATGCAATATTACCAAGTCCTGTAGCGAGCAGGTTATCCGCGAATAATTGCGATCTAAATTTAACTATTATGCGCATTGAAATTTTCTATAACTGAAAGCGAACAGATACAGACATCAACCTCTTCTATTCTTTTACGCTAATTCGTGTAATCATGAGATTCCTGCGATTGAGGCGCAGCATATTTTTTCCGAAAGGTCATCTGAAGACATCAGGTATTTCTTACAGACATCAAAAACAACAATCAAAATGCAATCTCAATAGAATAACTTTTCGAATTGAATTTTCAAATCGATTTACGTTATTATGTCAATATATAGAGCCATTCCTTGCTCTTTACCAGGATTCATGAATTTATTATAGTCCTTCTATAACCACGCAGCAAACTATGCTCATTTTCCAATTTTGCAATATTACCAAGTCCTGTAGCGAGCAGGTTATCCGCGAATAATTGCGATATAAATTTAACTATTATGCGCATTGAAATTTTCTATAACTGAAAGCGAACAGATACAGACATCAACCTCTTCTATTCTTTACGTTAATTCGTGTAATCATTAGATTCCTGCTATTGAGGCGCACCATATTTTTTCCGAAAGGTCATCTGAAGACATCAGGTATTTCTTACAGACATCAAAAACAACAACCAAAATGCAATCTCAATAAAATAACTTTTCGAATTGAATTTTCAAATCGATTTACGTTATTATGTCAATATATAGAGCCATTCCTTGCTCTTTACCAGGATTCATGAATTTATTATAGTCCTTCTATAACCACGCAGCAATATATGCTCATTTTCCAATTTTGCAATATTACCAAGTCCTGTAGCGAGCAGGTTATCCGCGAATAATTGCGATCTAAATTTAACTATTATGCGCATTGAAATTTTTAATAACTGAAAGCGAACAGATACAGACATCAACCTCTTCTATTCTTTTACATTAATTCGTGTAATCATTAGATTCCTGCGATTGAGGCGCAGCATTTTTTTTCCGAAAAGTCATCTGAAGACATCAGGTATTTCTTACAGACATCAAAAACAACAATCAAAATGCAATCTCAATAGAATAACTTTTCACATTGAATTTTCAAATCGATTTACGTTATTATGTCAATAAATAGAGCCATTCCTTGCTTTTCCCCAGGAGTCATGAATATATTTCAGTCCTCCTATAACCACGCAGCAAAATATGCTCATTTTCCAATTTTGCAATATTACCAAGTCCTGTTGCGAGCAGGTTATCCGCGAATAATTGCGATCTAAATTTAACTATTCAGCGCATTGAAATTTTTAATAACTGAAAGCGAACAGATACAGACATCAACCTCTTCTATTCTTTACGTTAATTCGTGTAATCATTAGATTCCTGCGATTGAGGCGCAGCATATTTTTTCCGAAAAGTCATCTGAAGACATCAGGTATTACTTACAGACATCAAAAACAACAATCAAAATGCAATCTCAATAGAATAACTTTTCGAATTGAATTTTCAAATCGATTTACGTTATTATGTCAATATATAGAGCCATTCCTTGCTTTTCCCCAGGAGTCATGAATTTATTTCAGTCCTTCTATAACCACGCAGCAAAATATGCTCATTTTTCAATTTTGCTATATTACCAAGTCCTGTTGCGAGCAGGTTATCCGCGAATAATTGCGATCTAAATTTAACTATTCAGCGCATTGAAATTTTTAATAACTGAAAGCGAACAGATACAGACATCGACCTCTTCTATTCTTTACGTTAATTCGTGTAATCATTAGATTCCTGCGATTGAGGCGCAGCATATTTTTTCCGGAAAGTCATCTGAAGACATCAGGTATTTCTTACAGACATCAAAAACAACAATCAAAATGCAATCTCTATAGAATAACTTTTCGAATTGAATTTTCAAATCGAGTTACGTTATCATGTCAATATATAGAGCCATTCCTTGCTTTTCCCCAGGAGTCATGAATATATTTCAGTCCTCCTATAACCACGCAGCAAAATATGCTCCGTTTCCAATTTTGCAATATTACCAAGTCCTGTAGCGAGCAGGTTATCCGCGAATAATTGCGATCTAAATTTAACTATTATGCGCATTGAAATTTTTCATAACTGAAAGCGAACAGATACAGACATCAACCTCTTCTATTCTTTCACATTAATTCGTGTAATCATTAGATTCCTGCGATTGAGGCGCAGCATTTTTTTTCCGAAAAGTCATCTGAAGACATCAGGTATTTCTTACAGACATCAAAAACAACAGTCAAAATGCAATCTCAATAGAATAACTTTTCGAATTGAATTTTCAAATCAATTTACGTTATTATGTCAACATATAGAGCCATTCCTCGCTTTTTCCCAGGAGTCATGAATTTATTATAGTCCTTCTATGACCACGCAGCAAAATATGCTCATTTTCCAATTTTGCAATATTACCAAGTCCTGTAGCGAGCAGGTTATCCGCGAATAATTGCGATCTAAATTTAACTATTATGCGCATTGAAATTTTTCATAACTGAAAGCGAACAGATACAGACATCAACCTCTTCTATTCTTTCACATTAATTCGTGTAATCATTAGATTCCTGCGATTGAGGCGCAGCATTTTTTTTCCGAAAAGTCATCTGAAGACATCAGGTATTTCTTACAGACATCAAAAACAACAGTCAAAATGCAATATTAATAGAATAACTTTTCGAATTGAATTTTCAAATCAATTTACGTTATTATGTCAACATATAGAGCCATTCCTCGCTTTTTCCCAGGAGTCATGAATTTATTATAGTCCTTCTATGACCACGCAGCAAAATATGCTCATTTTCCAATTTTGCAATATTACCAATCCTGTAGCGAGCAGGTTATCCGCGAATAATTGCGATCTAAATTTAACTATTATGCGCATTGAAATTTTTAATAACTGAAAGCGAACAGATACAGACATCAACCTCTTCTATTCTTTCACATTAATTCGTGTAATCATTAGATTCCTGCGATTGAGGCGCAGCATTTTTTTTCCGAAAAGTCATCTGAAGACATCAGGTATTTCTTACAGACATCAAAAACAACAGTCAAAATGCAATCTCAATAGAATAACTTTTCGAATTGAATTTTCAAATCAATTTACGTTATTATGTCAACATATAGAGCCATTCCTCGCTTTTTCCCAGGAATCATGAATTTATTATAGTCCTTCTATGACCACGCAGCAAAATCTGCTCATTTTCCAATTTTGCAATATTACCAAGTCCTGTAGCGAGCAGGTTATCCGCGAATAATTGCGATCTAAATTTAACTATTATGCGCATTGAAATTTTTAATAACTGAAAGCGAACAGATACAGACATCAACCTCTTCTATTCTTTACGTTAATTCGTGTAATCATTAGATTCCTGCGATTGAGGCGCAGCATTTTTTTTCCGAAAAGTCATCTGAAGACATCAGGTATTTCTTACAGACATCAAAAACAACAGTCAAAATGCAATCTCAATAGAATAACTTTTCGAATTGAATTTTCAAATCAGTTTACGTTATTATGTCAACATATAGAGCCATTCCTCGCTTTTTCCCAGGAGTCATGAATTTATTATAGTCCTTCTATGACCACGCAGCAAAATCTGCTCATTTTCCAATTTTGCAATATTACCAAGTCCTGTAGCGAGCAGGTTATCCGCGAATAATTGCGATCGAAATTTAACTATTATGCGCATTGAAATTTTCAATAACTGAAAGCGAACAGATACAGACATCAACCTCTTCTATTCTTTACGTTAATTCGTGTAATCATTAGATTCCTGCGATTGAGGCGCAGCATATTTTTTCCAAAAAGTCATCCGAAGACATCAGGTATTTCTTACAGACATCAAAAACAACAATCAACATGCAATCTCAATAGAATAACTTTTCGAATTGAATTTTCAAATCGATTTACGTTATAATGTCAATATATAGAGCTATTCCTTGCTCTTTACCAGGATTCATGAATTTATTATAATCCTTCTATGACCACGCAGCAAAATATGCTCATTTTCCAATTTTGCAATATTACCAAGTCCTGTAGCGAGCAGGTTATTCGCGAATAATTGCGATCTAAATTTAACTATTAAGCGCATTGAAATTTTTAATAACTGAAAGCGAACAGATACAGACATAAACCTCTTCTATTCTTTCACATTAATTCGTGTAATCACTAGATTCCTGCGATTGAGGCGCAGCATTTTTTTTCCGAAAAGTCATCTGAAGACATCAGGTATTTCTTACAGACATCAAAAACAACAATCAAAATGCAATCTCAATAGAATAACTTTTCACATTGAATTTTCAAATCGATTTACGTTATTATGTCAATAAATAGAGCCATTCCTTGCTTTTCCCCAGGAGTCATGAATATATTTCAGTCCTCCTATAACCACGCAGCAAAATATGCTCATTTTCCAATTTTGCAATATTACCAAGTCCTGTTGCGAGCAGGTTATCCGCGAATAATTGCGATCTAAATTTAACTATTCAGCGCATTGAAATTTTTAATAACTGAAAGCGAACAGATACAGACATCAACCTCTTCTATTCTTTACGTTAATTCGTGTAATCATTAGATTCCTGCGATTGAGGCGCAGCATATTTTTTCCGAAAGGTCATCTGAAGACATCAGGTATTTCTTACAGACATCAAAAACAACAATCAAAATGCAATCTCAATAGAATAACTTTTCGAATTGAATTTTCAAATCGAGTTACGTTATTATGTCAATATATAGAGCCATTCCTTGCTTTTTCCCAGGAGTCATGAATTTATTTCAGTCCTCCTATAACCCCGCAGCAAAATATGCTCATTTTTCAATTTTGCAATATTACCAAGTCCTGTTGCGAGCAGGTTATCCGCGAATAATTGCGATCTAAATGTAACTATTCAGCGCATTGAAATTTTTAATAACTGAAAGCGAACAGATACAGACATCAACCTCTTCTATTCTTTACGTTAATTCGTGTAATCATTAGATTCCTGCGATTGAGGCGCAGCATATTTTTTCCGGAAAGTCATCTGAAGACATCAGGTATTTCTTACAGACATCAAAAACAACAGTCAAAATGCAATCTCAATAGAATAACTTTTCGAATTGAATTTTCAAATCAATTTACGTTATTATGTCAACATATAGAGCCATTCCTCGCTTTTTCCTAGGAGTCATGAATTTATTATAGTCCTTCTATGACCACGCAGCAAAATATGCTCATTTTCCAATTTTGCAATATTACCAAGTCCTGTAGCGAGCAGGTTATCCGCGAATAATTGCGATCTAAATTTAACTATTATGCGCATTGAAATTTTTAATAACTGAAAGCGAACAGATACAGACATCAACCTCTTCTATTCTTTCACATTAATTCGTGTAATCATTAGATTCCTGCGATTGAGGCGCAGCATTTTTTTTCCGAAAAGTCATCTGAAGACATCAGGTATTTCTTACAGACATCAAAAACAACAGTCAAAATGCAATCTCAATAGAATAACTTTTCGAATTGAATTTTCAAATCAATTTACGTTATTATGTCAACATATAGAGCCATTCCTCGCTTTTTCCCAGGAGTCATGAATTTATTATAGTCCTTCTATGACCACGCAGCAAAATCTGCTCATTTTCCAATTTTGCAATATTACCAAGTCCTGTAGCGAGCAGGTTATCCGCGAATAATTGCGATCTAAATTTAACTATTATGCGCATTGAAATTTTTAATAACTGAAAGCGAACAGATACAGACATCAACCTCTTCTATTCTTTACGTTAATTCGTGTAATCATTAGATTCCTGCGATTGAGGCGCAGCATTTTTTTTCCGAAAAGTCATCTGAAGACATCAGGTATTTCTTACAGACATCAAAAACAACAGTCAAAATGCAATCTCAATAGAATAACTTTTCGAATTGAATTTTCAAATCAGTTTACGTTATTATGTCAACATATAGAGCCATTCCTCGCTTTTTCCCAGGAGTCATGAATTTATTATAGTCCTTCTATGACCACGCAGCAAAATATGCTCATTTTCCAATTTTGCAATATTACCAAGTCCTGTAGCGAGCAGGTTATCCGCGAATAATTGCGATCTAAATTTAACTATTATGCGCATTGAAATTTTTAATAACTGAAAGCGAACAGATACAGACATCAACCTCTTCTCTTCTTTCACATTAATTCGTGTATTCATTAGATTCCTGCGATTGAGGCGCAGCATTTTTTTCCCGAAAAGTCATCTGAAGGCATCAGGTATTTATTACAGACATCAAAAACAACAGTCAAAATGCAATCTCAATAGAATAACTTTTCGAATTGAATTTTCAAATCGATTTACGTTATTATGTCAATATATAGAGCCATTGCTTGCTCTTTACCAGGATTCATGAATTTATTATAGTCCTTCTATGACCACGCAGCAAAATATGCTCATTTTCCAATTTTGCAATATTACCAAGTCCTGTAGCGAGCAGGTTATCCGCGAATAATTGCGATCTAAATTAAACTATTATGCGCATTGAAATTTTTAATAACTGAAAGCAAACAGATACAGACATCAACCTCATCTATTCTTTACGTTAATTCGTGTAATCATTAGATTCCTGCGATTGAGGCGCAGCATTTTTTTCCCGAAAAGTCATCTGAAGACATCAGGTATTTCTTACAGACATCAAAAACAACAGTCAAAATGCAATCTCAATAGAATAACTTTTCGAATTGAATTTTCAAATCAATTTACGTTATTATGTCAACATGTAGAGCCATTCCTCGCTTTTTGCCAGGAGTCATAAATTTATTATAGTCCTTCTATGACCACGCAGCAAAATATGCTCATTTTCCAATTTTGCAATATTACCAAGTCCTGTAGCGAGCAGGTTATCCGCGAATAATTGCGATCTAAATTTAACTATTATGCGCATTGAAATTTTTAATAACTGAAAGCGAACAGATACAGACATCAACCTCTTCTATTCTTTCACATTAATTCGTGTAATCATTAGATTCCTGCGATTGAGGCGCAGCATATTTTTTCCGAAAGGTCATCTGAAGACATCAGGTATTTCTTACAGACATCAAAAACAACAGTCAAAATGCAATCTCAATAGAATAACTTTTCGAATTGAATTTTTAAATCGATTTACGTTATTATGTCAATATATAGAGGCATTCCTTGCTCTTTACCAGGATTCATGAATTTATTATAGTCCTTCTATAACCACACAGCAAAATATGCTCATTTTCTAATTTTGTAATATTACCAAGTCCTGTAGCGAGCAGGTTATCCGCGAATAATTGCGATCTAAATTTAACTATTATGCGCATTGAAATTTTTAATAACTGAAAGCGAACAGATACAGACATCAACCTCTTCTATTCTTTCACATTAATTCGTGTAATCATTAGATTCCTGCGATTGAGGGGCAGCATTTTTTTTCCGAAAAGTCATCTGAAGACATCAGGTATTTCTTACAGACATCAAAAACAACAGTCAAAATGCAATCTCAATAGAATAACTTTTCGAATTGAATTTTCAAATCGATTTACGTTATTATGTCAATATATAGAGCCATTCCTTGCTCTTTACCAGGATTCATGAATTTATTATAGTCCTTCTATGACCACGCAGCAAAATATGCTCATTTTCCAATTTTGCAATATTACCAAGTCCTGTAGCGAGCAGGTTATCCGCGAATAATTGCGATCTAAATTTAACTATTATGCGCATTGAAATTTTTAATAACTGAAAGCGAACAGATACAGACATCAACCTCTTCTCTTCTTTCACATTAATTCGTGTAATCATTAGATTCCTGCGATTGAGGCGCAGCATTTTTTTCCCGAAAAGTCATCTGAAGACATCAGGTATTTCTTACAGACATCAAAAACAACAGTCAAAATGCAATCTCAATAGAATAACTTTTCGAATTGAATTTTCAAATCAATTTACGTTATTATGTCAATATATAGAGCCATTCCTTGCTCTTTACCAGGATTCATGAATTTATTATAGTCCTTCTATGACCACGCAGCAAAATATGCTCATTTTCCAATTTTGCAATATTACCAAGTCCTGTAACGAGCAGGTTATCCGCGAATAATTGCGATCTAAATTTAACTATTATGCGCATTGAAATTTTTAATAACTGAAAGCGAACAGATACAGACATCAACCTCTTCTCTTCTTTCACATCAATTCGTGTAATCATTAGATTCCTGCGATTGAGGCGCAGCATTTTTTTCCCGAAAAGTCATCTGAAGGCATCAGGTATTTATTACAGACATCAAAAACAACAGTCAAAATGCAATCTCAATAGAATAACTTTTCGAATTGAATTTTCAAATCGATTTACGTTATTATGTCAATATATAGAGCCATTCCTTGCTCTTTACCAGGATTCATGAATTTATTATAGTCCTTCTATGACCACGCAGCAAAATATGCTCATTTTCCAATTTTGCAATATTACCAAGTCCTGTAGCGAGCAGGTTATCCGCGAATAATTGCGATCTAAATTAAACTATTATGCGCATTGAAATTTTTAATAACTGAAAGCAAACAGATACAGACATCAACCTCATCTATTCTTTACGTTAATTCGTGTAATCATTAGATTCCTGCGATTGAGGCGCAGCATTTTTTTCCCGAAAAGTCATCTGAAGACATCAGGTATTTCTTACAGACATCAAAAACAACAGTCAAAATGCAATCTCAATAGAATAACTTTTCGAATTGAATTTTCAAATCAATTTACGTTATTATGTCAACATGTAGAGCCATTCCTCGCTTTTTGCCAGGAGTCATAAATTTATTATAGTCCTTCTATGACCACGCAGCAAAATATGCTCATTTTCCAATTTTGCAATATTACCAAGTCCTGTAGCGAGCAGGTTATCCGCGAATAATTGCGATCTAAATTTAACTATTATGCGCATTGAAATTTTTAATAACTGAAAGCGAACAGATACAGACATCAACCTCTTCTATTCTTTCACATTAATTCGTGTAATCATTAGATTCCTGCGATTGAGGCGCAGCATTTTTTTTTCGAAAAGTCATCTAAAGACATCAGGTATTTCTTACAGACATCAAAAACAACAGTCAAAATGCAATCTCAATAGAATAACTTTTCGAATTGAATTTTCAAATTGATTTACGTTATTATGTCAATATATAGAGCCATTCCTTGCTCTTTACCAGGATTCATGAATTTATTATAGTCCTTCTATAACCACGCAGCAAAATATGCTCATTTTCTAATTTTGTAATATTACCAAGTCCTGTAGCGAGCAGGTTATCCGCGAATAATTGCGATCTAAATTTAACTATTATGCACATTGAAATTTTTAATAACTGAAAGCGAACAGATACAGACATCAACCTCTTCTATTCTTTCACATTAATTCGTGTAATCATTAGATTCCTGCGATTGAGGCGCAGCATTTTTTTTCCGAAAAGTCATCTGAAGACATCAGGTATTTTTTACAGACATCAAAAACAACAGTCAAAATGCAATCTCAATAGAATAACTTTTCGAATTGAATTTTCAAATCGATTTACGTTATTATGTCAATATATAGAGCCATTCCTTGCTCTTTACCAGGATTCATGAATTTATTATAGTCCTTCTATGACCACGCAGCAAAATATGCTAATTTTCCAATTTTGCAATATTACCAAGTCCTGTAGCGAGCAGGTTATCCGCAAATAATTGCGATCTAAATTTAACTATTATGCGCATTGAAATTTTTTATAACTGAAAGCGAACAGATACAGACATCAACCTCTTCTATTCTTTACGTTAATTCGTGTAATCATTAGATTCCTGCGATTGAGGCGCAGCATATTTTTTCCGAAAAGTCATCTGAAGACATCAGGTATTTCTTACAGACATCAAAAACAACAATCAAAATGCAATCTCAATAGAATAACTTTTCGAATTGAATTTTCAAATCGATTTACGTTATTATGTCAATATATAGAGCCATTCCTTGCTCTTTACCAGGATTCATAAATTTATTATAGTCCTTCTATGACCACGCAGCAAAATATGCTCATTTTCCAATTTTGCAATATTACCAAGTCCTGTAGCGAGCAGGTTATCCGCGAATAATTGCGATCTAAATTTAACTATTATGCGCATTGAAATTTTTAATAACTGAAAGCGAACAGATACAGACATCAACCTCTTCTATTCTTTCACATTAATTCGTGTAATCATTAGATTCCTGCGATTGAGGCGCAGCATTTTTTTTTCGAAAAGTCATCTAAAGACATCAGGTATTTCTTACAGACATCAAAAACAACAGTCAAAATGCAATCTCAATAGAATAACTTTTCGAATTGAATTTTCAAATTGATTTACGTTATTATGTCAATATATAGAGCCATTCCTTGCTCTTTACCAGGATTCATGAATTTATTATAGTCCTTCTATAACCACGCAGCAAAATATGCTCATTTTCTAATTTTGTAATATTACCAAGTCCTGTAGCGAGCAGGTTATCCGCGAATAATTGCGATCTAAATTTAACTATTATGCACATTGAAATTTTTAATAACTGAAAGCGAACAGATACAGACATCAACCTCTTCTATTCTTTCACATTAATTCGTGTAATCATTAGATTCCTGCGATTGAGGCGCAGCATTTTTTTTCCGAAAAGTCATCTGAAGACATCAGGTATTTTTTACAGACATCAAAAACAACAGTCAAAATGCAATCTCAATAGAATAACTTTTCGAATTGAATTTTTAAATCGATTTACGTTATTATGTCAATATATAGAGGCATTCCTTGCTCTTTACCAGGATTCATGAATTTATTATAGTCCTTCTATAACCACACAGCAAAATATGCTCATTTTCTAATTTTGTAATATTACCAAGTCCTGTAGCGAGCAGGTTATCCGCGAATAATTGCGATCTAAATTTAACTATTATGCGCATTGAAATTTTGAATAACTGAAAGCGAACAGATACAGACATCAACCTCTTCTCTTCTTTCACATTAATTCGTGTAATCATTAGATTCCTGCGATTGAGGCGCAGCATTTTTTTTCCGAAAAGTCATCTGAAGACATCAGGTATTTCTTACAGACATCAAAAACAACAGTCAAAATGCAATGTCAATAGAATAACTTTTCGAATTGAATTTTCAAATCGATTTACGTTATTATGTCAATATATAGAGCCATTCCTTGCTCTTTACCAGGATTCATGAATTTATTATAGTCCTTCTATGACCACGCAGCAAAATATGCTCATTTTCCAATTTTGCAATATTACCAAGTCCTGTAGCGAGCAGGTTATCCGCAAATAATTGCGATCTAAATTTAACTATTATGCGCATTGAAATTTTTTATAACTGAAAGCGAACAGATACAGACATCAACCTCTTCTATTCTTTACGTTAATTCGTGTAATCATTAGATTCCTGCGATTGAGGCGCAGCATATTTTTTCCGAAAAGTCATCCGAAGACATCAGGTATTTCTTACAGACATCAAAAACAACAATCAAAATGCAATCTCAATAGAATAACTTTTCGAATTGAATTTTCAAATCGATTTACGTTATTATGTCAATATATAGAGCCATTCCTTGCTCTTTACCAGGATTCATAAATTTATTATAGTCCTTCTATGACCACGCAGCAAAATATGCTCATTTTCCAATTTTGCAATATTACCAAGTCCTGTAGCGAGCAGGTTATCCGCGAATAATTGCGATCTAAATTTAACTATTATGCGCATTGAAATTTTTAATAACTGAAAGCGAACAGATACAGACATCAACCTCTTCTATTCTTTACGTTAATTCGTGTAATCATTAGATTCCTGCGATTGAGGCGCAGCATTTTTTTTCCGAAAAGTCATCTGAAGACATCAGGTATTTCTTACAGACATCAAAAACAACAGTCAAAATGCAATGTCAATAGAATAACTTTTCGAATTGAATTTTCAAATCGATTTACGTTATTATGTCAATATATAGAGCCATTCCTTGCTCTTTACCAGGATTCATGAATTTCTTATAGTCCTTCTATAACCACGCAGCAAAATATGCTCATTTTCTAATTTTGTAACATTACCAAGTCCTGTAGCGAGCAGGTTATCCGCGAATAATTGCGATCTAAATTCAACTATTATGCACATTGAAATTTTTAATAACTGAAAGCGAACAGATACAGACATCAACCTCTTCTATTCTTTCACATTAATTCGTGTAATCATTAGATTCCTGCGATTGAGGCGCAGCATTTTTTTTCCGAAAAGTCATCTGAAGACATCAGGTATTTTTTACAGACATCAAAAACAACAGTCAAAATGCAATCTCAATAGAATAACTTTTCGAATTGAATTTTCAAATCGATTTACGTTATTATGTCAATATATAGAGCCATTCCTTGCTCTTTACCAGGATTCATGAATTTATTATAGTTCTTCTATGACCACGCAGCAAAATATGCTCATTTTCCAATTTTGCAATATTACCAAGTCCTGTAGCGAGCAGGTTATCCGCAAATAATTGCGATCTAAATTTAACTATTATGCGCATTGAAATTTTTTATAACTGAAAGCGAACAGATACAGACATCAACCTCTTCTATTCTTTACGTTAATTCGTGTAATCATTAGATTCCTGCGATTGAGGCGCAGCATATTTTTTCCGAAAAGTCATCCGAAGACATCAGGTATTTCTTACAGACATCAAAAACAACAATCAAAATGCAATCTCAATAGAATAACTTTTCGAATTGAATTTTCAAATCGATTTACGTTATTATGTCAATATATAGAGCCATTCCTTGCTCTTTACCAGGATTCATGAATTTATTATAGTCCTTCTATAACCACGCAGCAAAATATGCTCATTTTCTAATTTTGTAATATTACCAAGTCCTGTAGCGAGCAGGTTATCCGCGAATAATCGCGATCTAAATTTAACTATTCAGCGCATTGAAATTTTTTATAACTGAAAGCGAACAGATACAGACATCAACCTCTTCTATTCTTTACGTTAATTCGTGTAATCATTAGATTCCTGCGATTGAGGCGCAGCGATTTTTTCCGAAAAGTCATCTGAAGACATCAGGTATTTCTTACAGACATCAAAAACAACAGTCAAAATGCAATCTCAATAGAATAACTTTTCGAATTGAATTTTCAAATCAATTAACGTTATTATGTCAACATATAGAGCCATTCCTCGCTTTTTCCCAGGAGTCATGAATTTATTATAGTCCTTCTATGACCACGCAGCAAAATATGCTCATTTTCCAATTTTGCAATATTACCAAGTCCTGTAGCGAGCAGGTTATCCGCGAATAATTGCGATCTAAATTTAACTATTATGCGCATTGAAATTTTTAATAACTGAAAGCGAACAGATACAGACATCAACCTCTTCTATTCTTTCACATTAATTCGTGTAATCATTAGATTCCTGCGATTGAGGCGCAGCATTTTTTTTCCGAAAAGTCATCTGAAGACATCAGGTATTTCTTACAGACAGCAAAAACAACAGTCAAAATGCAATCTCAATATAATAACTTTTCGAATTGAATTTTCAAATCGATTTACGTTATTATGTCAATATATAGAGCCATTCCTTGCTCTTTACCAGGATTCATGAATTTATTATAGTCCTTCTATAACCACGCAGCAAAATATGCTCATTTTCTAATTTTGTAATATTACCAAGTCCTGTAGCGAGCAGGTTATCCGCGAATAATTGCGATCTAAATTTAACTATTATGCGCATTGAAATTTTTAATAACTGAAAGCGAACAGATACAGACATCAACCTCTTCTATTCTTTACGTTAATTCGTGTAATCATTAGATTCCTGCGATTGAGGCGCAGCATATTTTTTCCGAAAAGTCATCCGAAGACATCAGGTATTTCTTACAGACATCAAAAACAACAATCAAAATGCAATCTCAATAGAATAACTTTTCGAATTGAATTTTCAAATCGATTTACGTTATTATGTCAATATATAGAGCCATTCCTTGCTCTTTACCAGGATTCATGAATTTATTATAGTCCTTCTATGACCACGCAGCAAAATATGCTCATTTTCCAATTTTGCAATATTACCAAGACCTGTAGCGAGCAGGTTACCTGCGAATAATTGCGATCTAAATTAAACTATTATGCGCATTGAAATTTTTAATAACTGAAAGCAAACAGATACAGACATCAACCTCTTCTATTCTTTACGTTAATTCGTGTAATCATTAGATTCCTGCGATTGAGGCGCAGCATTTTTTTTCCGAAAAGTCATCTGAAGACATCAGGTATTTCTTACAGACATCAAAAACAACAGTCAAAATGCAATCTCAATAGAATAACTTTTCGAATTGAATTTTCAAATCGATTTACGTTATTATGTCAATATATAGAGCTATTCCTTGCTCTTTACCAGGATTCATGAATTTATTATAGTCCTTCTATAACCACGCAGCAAAATATGCTCATTTTCTAATTTTGTAATATTACCAAGTCCTGTAGCGAGCAGGTTATCCGCGAATAATTGCGATCTAAATTTAACTATTATGCGCATTGAAATTTTTAATAACTGAAAGCGAACAGATACAGACATCAACCTCTTCTATTCTTTCACATTAATTCGTGTAATCATAAGATTCCTGCGATTGAGGCGCAGCATTTTTTTTCCGAAAAGTCATCTGAAGTCATCAGGTATTTCTTACAGACATCAAAAACAACAGTCAAAATGCAATCTGAATAGAATAACTTTTAGAATTGAATTTTCAAATCGATTTACGTTATTATGTCAATATATAGAGCCATTCCTTGCTCTTTACCAGGATTCATGAATTTATCATAGTCTTTCTATGACCACGCAGCAAAATATGCTCATTTTCCAATTTTGCAATATTACCAAGTCCTGTAGCGAGCAGGTTATCCGCGAATAATTGCGATCTAAATTTAACTATTATGCGCATTGAAATTTTTAATAACTGAAAGCGAACAGATACAGACATCAACCTCTTCTATTCTTTCACATTATTTCGTGTAATCATTAGATTCCTGCGATTGAGGCGCAGCATTTTTTTTCCGAAAAGTCATCTGAAGACATCAGGTACTTTTTACAGACATCAAAAACAACAGTCAAAATGCAATCTCAATAGAATAACTTTTAGAATTGAATTTTCAAATCGATTTACGTTATTATGTCAATATATAGAGCCATTCCTTGCTCTTTACCAGGATTCATGAATTTATTATAGTCCTTCTATAACCACGCAGCAAAATATGCTCATTTTCTAATTTTGTAATATTACCAAGTCCTGTAGCGAGCAGGTTATCCGCGAATAATCGCGATCTAAATTTAACTATTCAGCGCATCGAAATTTTTTATAACTGAAATCGAACAGATACAGACATCAACCTCTTCTATTCTTTCACATTAATTCGTGTAATCATGAGATTCCTGCGATTGAGGCGCAGCATATTTTTTCCGAAAGGTCATCTGAAGACATCAGGTATTTCTTACAGACATCAAAAACAACAATCAAAATGCAATCTCAATAGAATAACTTTTCGAATTGAATTTTCAAATCAATTTACGTTATTATGTCAACATATAGAGCCATTCCTCGCTTTTTCCCAGGAGTCATGAATTTATTATAGTCCTTCTATGACCACGCAGCAAAATATGCTCATTTTCCAATTTTGCAATATTACCAAGTCCTGTAGCGAGCAGGTTATCCGCGAATAATTGCGATCTAAATTTAACTATTATGCGCATTGAAATTTTTAATAACTGAAAGCGAACAGATACAGACATCAACCTCTTCTATTCTTTCACATTAATTCGTGTAATCATTAGATTCCTGCGATTGAGGCGCAGCATTTTTTTTCCGAAAAGTCATCTGAAGACATCAGGTATTTCTTACAGACAGCAAAAACAACAGTCAAAATGCAATCTCAATATAATAACTTTTCGAATTGAATTTTCAAATCGATTTACGTTATTATGTCAATATATAGAGCCATTCCTTGCTCTTTACCAGGATTCATGAATTTATTATAGTCCTTCTATAACCACGCAGCAAAATATGCTCATTTTCTAATTTTGTAATATTACCAAGTCCTGTAGCGAGCAGGTTATCCGCGAATAATTGCGATCTAAATTTAACTATTATGCGCATTGAAATTTTTAATAACTGAAAGCGAACAGATACAGACATCAACCTCTTCTATTCTTTACGTTAATTCGTGTAATCATTAGATTCCTGCGATTGAGGCGCAGCATATTTTTTCCGAAAAGTCATCTGAAGACATCAGGTATTTCTTACAGACATCAAAAACAACAGTCAAAATGCAATCTCAATAGAATAACTTTTCGAATTGAATTTTCAAATCAATTTACGTTATTATGTCAACATGTAGAGCCATTCCTCGCTTTTTGCCAGGAGTCATAAATTTATTATAGTCCTTCTATGACCACGCAGCAAAATATGCTCATTTTCCAATTTCGCAATATTACCAAGTCCTGTAGCGAGCAGGTTATCCGCGAATAATTGCGATCTAAATTTAACTATTATGCGCATTGAAATTTTTAATAACTGAAAGCGAACAGATACAGACATCAACCTCTTCTATTCTTTCACATTAATTCGTGTAATCATTAGATTCCTGCGATTGAGGCGCAGCATATTTTTTCCGAAAAGTCATCCGAAGACATCAGGTATTTCTTACAGACATCAAAAACAACAATTAAAATGCAATCTCAATAGAATAACTTTTCGAATTGAATTTTCAAATCGATTTACGTTATTATGTCAATATATAGAGCCATTCCTTGCTCTTTACCAGGATTCATGAATTTATTATAGTCCTTCTATGACCACGCAGCAAAATATGCTCATTTTCCAATTTTGCAATATTACTAAGTCCTGTAGCGAGCAGGTTATCCGCGAATAATTGCGATCTAAATTAAACTATTATGCGCATTGAAATTTTTAATAACTGAAAGCAAACAGATACAGACATCAACCTCTTCTATTCTTTACGTTAATTCGTGTAATCATTAGATTCCTGCGATTGAGGCGCAGCATTTTTTTTCCGAAAAGTCATCTGAAGACATCAGGTATTTCTTACAGACATCAAAAACAACAGTCAAAATGCAATCTGAATAGAATAACTTTTAGAATTGAATTTTCAAATCGATTTACGTTATTATGTCAATATATAGAGCCATTCCTTGCTCTTTACCAGGATTCATGAATTTATCATAGTCTTTCTATGACCACGCAGCAAAATATGCTCATTTTCCAATTTTGCAATATTACCAAGTCCTGTAGCGAGCAGGTTATCCGCGAATAATTGCGATCTAAATTTAACTATTATGCGCATTGAAATTTTTAATAACTGAAAGCGAACAGATACAGACATCAACCTCTTCTATTCTTTCACATTATTTCGTGTAATCATTAGATTCCTGCGATTGAGGCGCAGCATTTTTTTTCCGAAAAGTCATCTGAAGACATCAGGTACTTTTTACAGACATCAAAAACAACAGTCAAAATGCAATCTCAATAGAATAACTTTTAGAATTGAATTTTCAAATCGATTTACGTTATTATGTCAATATATAGAGCCATTCCTTGCTCTTTACCAGGATTCATGAATTTATTATAGTCCTTCTATAACCACGCAGCAAAATATGCTCATTTTCTAATTTTGTAATATTACCAAGTCCTGTAGCGAGCAGGTTATCCGCGAATAATCGCGATCTAAATTTAACTATTCAGCGCATCGAAATTTTTTATAACTGAAATCGAACAGATACAGACATCAACCTCTTCTATTCTTTCACATTAATTCGTGTAATCATGAGATTCCTGCGATTGAGGCGCAGCATATTTTTTCCGAAAGGTCATCTGAAGACATCAGGTATTTCTTACAGACATCAAAAACAACAATCAAAATGCAATCTCAATAGAATAACTTTTCGAATTGAATTTTCAAATCAATTTACGTTATTATGTCAACATATAGAGCCATTCCTCGCTTTTTCCCAGGAGTCATGAATTTATTATAGTCCTTCTATGACCACGCAGCAAAATATGCTCATTTTCCAATTTTGCAATATTACCAAGTCCTGTAGCGAGCAGGTTATCCGCGAATAATTGCGATCTAAATTTAACTGTTATGCGCATTGAAATTTTTAATAACTGAAAGCGAACAGATACAGACATCAACCTCTTCTATTCTTTCACATTAATTCGTGTAATCATTAGATTCCTGCGATTGAGGCGCAGCATTTTTTTTCCGAAAAGTCATCTGAAGACATCAGGTATTTCTTACAGACAGCAAAAACAACAGTCAAAATGCAATCTCAATATAATAACTTTTCGAATTGAATTTTCAAATCGATTTACGTTATTATGTCAATATATAGAGCCATTCCTTGCTCTATACCAGGATTCATGAATTTATTATAGTCCTTCTATAACCACGCAGCAAAATATGCTCATTTTCTAATTTTGTAATATTACCAAGTCCTGTAGCGAGCAGGTTATCCGCGAATAATTGCGATCTAAATTTAACTATTATGCGCATTGAAATTTTTAATAACTGAAAGCGAACAGATACAGACATCAACCTCTTCTATTCTTTACGTTAATTCGTGTAATCATTAGATTCCTGCGATTGAGGCGCAGCATATTTTTTCCGAAAAGTCATCTGAAGACATCAGGTATTTCTTACAGACATCAAAAACAACAGTCAAAATGCAATCTCAATAGAATAACTTTTCGAATTGAATTTTCAAATCAATTTACGTTATTATGTCAACATGTAGAGCCATTCCTCGCTTTTTGCCAGGAGTCATAAATTTATTATAGTCCTTCTATGACCACGCAGCAAAATATGCTCATTTTCCAATTTCGCAATGTTACCAAGTCCTGTAGCGAGCAGGTTATCCGCGAATAATTGCGATCTAAATTTAACTATTATGCGCATTGAAATTTTTAATAACTGAAAGCGAACAGATACAGACATCAACCTCTTCTATTCTTTCACATTAATTCGTGTAATCATTAGATTCCTGCGATTGAGGCGCAGCATATTTTTTCCGAAAAGTCATCCGAAGACATCAGGTATTTCTTACAGACATCAAAAACAACAATTAAAATGCAATCTCAATAGAATAACTTTTCGAATTGAATTTTCAAATCGATTTACGTTATTATGTCAATATATAGAGCCATTCCTTGCTCTTTACCAGGATTCATGAATTTATTATAGTCCTTCTATGACCACGCAGCAAAATATGCTCATTTTCCAATTTTGCAATATTACTAAGTCCTGTAGCGAGCAGGTTATCCGCGAATAATTGCGATCTAAATTAAACTATTATGCGCATTGAAATTTTTAATAACTGAAAGCAAACAGATACAGACATCAACCTCTTCTATTCTTTACGTTAATTCGTGTAATCATTAGATTCCTGCGATTGAGGCGCAGCATTTTTTTTCCGAAAAGTCATCTGAAGACATCAGGTATTTCTTACAGACATCAAAAACAACAGTCAAAATGCAATCTCAATAGAATAACTTTTCGAATTGAATTTTCAAATCAATTTACGTTATTATGTCAACATGTAGAGCCATTCCTCGCTTTTTGCCAGGAGTCATAAATTTATTATAGTCCTTCTATGACCACGCAGCAAAATATGCTCATTTTCCAATTTTGCAATATTACCAAGTCCTGTAGCGAGCAGGTTATCCGCGAATAATTGCGATCTAAATTTAACTATTATGCGCATTGAAATTTTTAATAACTGAAAGCGAACAGATACAGACATCAACCTCTTCTATTCTTTCACATTAATTCGTGTAATCATTAGATTCCTGCGATTGAGGCGCAGCATTTTTTTTCCGAAAAGTCATCTGAAGACATCAGGTATTTCTTACAGACAGCAAAAACAACAGTCAAAATGCAATCTCAATATAATAACTTTTCGAATTGAATTTTCAAATCGATTTACGTTATTATGTCAATATATAGAGCCATTCCTTGCTCTTTACCAGGATTCATGAATTTATTATAGTCCTTCTATAACCACGCAGCAAAATATGCTCATTTTCTAATTTTGTAATATTACCAAGTCCTGTAGCGAGCAGGTTATCCGCGAATAATTGCGATCTAAATTTAACTATTATGCGCATTGAAATTTTTAATAACTGAAAGCGAACAGATACAGACATCAACCTCTTCTATTCTTTACGTTAATTCGTGTAATCATTAGATTCCTGCGATTGAGGCGCAGCATATTTTTTCCGAAAAGTCATCTGAAGACATCAGGTATTTCTTACAGACATCAAAAACAACAGTCAAAATGCAATCTCAATAGAATAACTTTTCGAATTGAATTTTCAAATCAATTTACGTTATTATGTCAACATGTAGAGCCATTCCTCGCTTTTTGCCAGGAGTCATAAATTTATTATAGTCCTTCTATGACCACGCAGCAAAATATGCTCATTTTCCAATTTCGCAATATTACCAAGTCCTGTAGCGAGCAGGTTATCCGCGAATAATTGCGATCTAAATTTAACTATTATGCGCATTGAAATTTTTAATAACTGAAAGCGAACAGATACAGACATCAACCTCTTCTATTCTTTCACATTAATTCGTGTAATCATTAGATTCCTGCGATTGAGGCGCAGCATATTTTTTCCGAAAAGTCATCCGAAGACATCAGGTATTTCTTACAGACATCAAAAACAACAATTAAAATGCAATCTCAATAGAATAACTTTTCGAATTGAATTTTCAAATCGATTTACGTTATTATGTCAATATATAGAGCCATTCCTTGCTCTTTACCAGGATTCATGAATTTATTATAGTCCTTCTATGACCACGCAGCAAAATATGCTCATTTTCCAATTTTGCAATATTACTAAGTCCTGTAGCGAGCAGGTTATCCGCGAATAATTGCGATCTAAATTAAACTATTATGCGCATTGAAATTTTTAATAACTGAAAGCAAACAGATACAGACATCAACCTCTTCTATTCTTTACGTTAATTCGTGTAATCATTAGATTCCTGCGATTGAGGCGCAGCATTTTTTTTCCGAAAAGTCATCTGAAGACATCAGGTATTTCTTACAGACATCAAAAACAACAGTCAAAATGCAATCTGAATAGAATAACTTTTAGAATTGAATTTTCAAATCGATTTACGTTATTATGTCAATATATAGAGCCATTCCTTGCTCTTTACCAGGATTCATGAATTTATCATAGTCTTTCTATGACCACGCAGCAAAATATGCTCATTTTCCAATTTTGCAATATTACCAAGTCCTGTAGCGAGCAGGTTATCCGCGAATAATTGCGATCTAAATTTAACTATTATGCGCATTGAAATTTTTAATAACTGAAAGCGAACAGATACAGACATCAACCTCTTCTATTCTTTCACATTATTTCGTGTAATCATTAGATTCCTGCGATTGAGGCGCAGCATTTTTTTTCCGAAAAGTCATCTGAAGACATCAGGTACTTTTTACAGACATCAAAAACAACAGTCAAAATGCAATCTCAATAGAATAACTTTTAGAATTGAATTTTCAAATCGATTTACGTTATTATGTCAATATATAGAGCCATTCCTTGCTCTTTACCAGGATTCATGAATTTATTATAGTCCTTCTATAACCACGCAGCAAAATATGCTCATTTTCTAATTTTGTAATATTACCAAGTCCTGTAGCGAGCAGGTTATCCGCGAATAATCGCGATCTAAATTTAACTATTCAGCGCATCGAAATTTTTTATAACTGAAATCGAACAGATACAGACATCAACCTCTTCTATTCTTTCACATTAATTCGTGTAATCATGAGATTCCTGCGATTGAGGCGCAGCATATTTTTTCCGAAAGGTCATCTGAAGACATCAGGTATTTCTTACAGACATCAAAAACAACAATCAAAATGCAATCTCAATAGAATAACTTTTCGAATTGAATTTTCAAATCAATTTACGTTATTATGTCAACATATAGAGCCATTCCTCGCTTTTTCCCAGGAGTCATGAATTTATTATAGTCCTTCTATGACCACGCAGCAAAATATGCTCATTTTCCAATTTTGCAATATTACCAAGTCCTGTAGCGAGCAGGTTATCCGCGAATAATTGCGATCTAAATTTAACTATTATGCGCATTGAAATTTTTAATAACTGAAAGCGAACAGATACAGACATCAACCTCTTCTATTCTTTCACATTAATTCGTGTAATCATTAGATTCCTGCGATTGAGGCGCAGCATTTTTTTTCCGAAAAGTCATCTGAAGACATCAGGTATTTCTTACAGACAGCAAAAACAACAGTCAAAATGCAATCTCAATATAATAACTTTTCGAATTGAATTTTCAAATCGATTTACGTTATTATGTCAATATATAGAGCCATTCCTTGCTCTTTACCAGGATTCATGAATTTATTATAGTCCTTCTATAACCACGCAGCAAAATATGCTCATTTTCTAATTTTGTAATATTACCAAGTCCTGTAGCGAGCAGGTTATCCGCGAATAATTGCGATCTAAATTTAACTATTATGCGCATTGAAATTTTTAATAACTGAAAGCGAACAGATACAGACATCAACCTCTTCTATTCTTTACGTTAATTCGTGTAATCATTAGATTCCTGCGATTGAGGCGCAGCATATTTTTTCCGAAAAGTCATCTGAAGACATCAGGTATTTCTTACAGACATCAAAAACAACAGTCAAAATGCAATCTCAATAGAATAACTTTTCGAATTGAATTTTCAAATCAATTTACGTTATTATGTCAACATGTAGAGCCATTCCTCGCTTTTTGCCAGGAGTCATAAATTTATTATAGTCCTTCTATGACCACGCAGCAAAATATGCTCATTTTCCAATTTCGCAATATTACCAAGTCCTGTAGCGAGCAGGTTATCCGCGAATAATTGCGATCTAAATTTAACTATTATGCGCATTGAAATTTTTAATAACTGAAAGCGAACAGATACAGACATCAACCTCTTCTATTCTTTCACATTAATTCGTGTAATCATTAGATTCCTGCGATTGAGGCGCAGCATATTTTTTCCGAAAAGTCATCCGAAGACATCAGGTATTTCTTACAGACATCAAAAACAACAATTAAAATGCAATCTCAATAGAATAACTTTTCGAATTGAATTTTCAAATCGATTTACGTTATTATGTCAATATATAGAGCCATTCCTTGCTCTTTACCAGGATTCATGAATTTATTATAGTCCTTCTATGACCACGCAGCAAAATATGCTCATTTTCCAATTTTGCAATATTACTCAGTCCTGTAGCGAGCAGGTTATCCGCGAATAATTGCGATCTAAATTAAACTATTATGCGCATTGAAATTTTTAATAACTGAAAGCAAACAGATACAGACATCAACCTCTTCTATTCTTTACGTTAATTCGTGTAATCATTAGATTCCTGCGATTGAGGCGCAGCATTTTTTTTCCGAAAAGTCATCTGAAGACATCAGGTATTTCTTACAGACATCAAAAACAACAGTCAAAATGCAATCTCAATAGAATAACTTTTCGAATTGAATTTTCAAATCAATTTACGTTATTATGTCAACATGTAGAGCCATTCCTCGCTTTTTGCCAGGAGTCATAAATTTATTATAGTCCTTCTATGACCACGCAGCAAAATATGCTCATTTTCCAATTTCGCAATATTACCAAGTCCTGTAGCGAGCAGGTTATCCGCGAATAATTGCGATCTAAATCTAACTATTATGCGCATTGAAATTTTTAATAACTGAAAGCGAACAGATACAGACATCAACCTCTTCTATTCTTTCACATTAATTCGTGTAATCATTAGATTCCTGCGATTGAGGCGCAGCATTTTTTTTCGAAAAGTCATCTGAAGACATCAGGTATTTCTTACAGACATCAAAAACAACAGTCAAAATGCAATCTCAATAGAATAACTTTTCGAATTGAATTTTCAAATCAATTTACGTTATTATGTCAACATATAGAGCCATTCCTCGCTTTTTCCCAGGAGTCATGAATTTATTATAGTCCTTCTATGACCACGAAGCAAAATATGCTCATTTTCCAATTTTGCAATATTACCAAGTCCTGTAGCAAGCAGGTTATCCGCGAATAATTGCGATCTAAATTTAACTATTATGCGCATTGAAATTTTTCATAACTGAAAGCGAACAGATACAGACATCAACCTCTTCTATTCTTTCACATTAATTCGTGTAATCATTAGATTCCTGCGATTGAGGCGCAGCATTTTTTTTCCGAAAAGTCATCTGAAGACATCAGGTATTTCTTACAGACATCAAAAACAACAGTCAAAATGCAATCTCAATAAAATAACTTTTCGAATTGAATTTTCAAATCGATTTACGTTATTATGTCAATATATAGAGCCATTCCTTGCTCTTTACCAGGATTCATGAATTTATTATAGTCCTTCTATGACCACGCAGCAAAATATGCTCATTTTCCAATTTTGCAATATTACCAAGTCCTGTAGCGAGCAGGTTATCCGCGAATAATTGCGATCTAAATTTAACTATTATGCGCATTGAAATTTTTAATAACTGAAAGCGAACAGATACAGACATCAACCTCTTCTATTCTTTCACATTAATTCGTGTAATCATTAGATTCCTGCGATTGAGGCGCAGCATTTTTTTTCCGAAAAGTCATCTGAAGACATCAGGTATTTCTTACAGACATCAAAAACAACAGTCAAAATGCAATCTCAATAGAATAACTTTTCGAATTGAATTTTCAAATCGATTTACGTTATTATGTCAATATATAGAGCCATTCCTTGCTCTTTCCCAGGATTCATGAATTTATTATAGTCCTTCTATAACCACGCAGCAAAATATGCTCATTTTCTAATTTTGTAATATTACCAAGTCCTGTAGCGAGCAGGTTATCCGCGAATAATCGCGATCTAAATTTAACTATTCAGCGCATTGAAATTTTTTATAACTGAAAGCGAACAGATACAGACATCAACCTTTTCTATTCTTTCACGCTAATTCGTGTAATCATGAGATTCCTGCGATTGAGGCGCAGCATATTTTTTCCGAAAGGTCATCTGAAGACATCAGGTATTTCTTACAGACATCAAAAACAACAGTCAAAATGCAATCTCAATAGAATAACTTTTCGAATTGAATTTTTAAATCGATTTACGTTATTATGTCAATATATAGAGGCATTCCTTGCTCTTTACCAGGATTCATGAATTTATTATAGTCCTTCTATAACTACACAGCAAAATATGCTCATTTTCTAATTTTGTAATATTACCAAGTCCTGTAGCGAGCAGGTTATCCGCGAATAATTGCGATCTAAATTTAACTATTATGCGCATTGAAATTTTTAATAACTGAAAGCGAACAGATACAGACATCAACCTCTTCTATTCTTTCACATTAATTCGTGTAATCATTAGATTCCTGCGATTGAGGCGCAGCATTTTTTTTCCGAAAAGTCATCTGAAGACATCAGGTATTTCTTACAGACATCAAAAACAACAGTCAAAATGCAATCTCAATAGAATAACTTTTCGAATTGAATTTTCAAATCGATTTACGTTATTATGTCAATATATAGAGCCATCCCTTGCTCTTTACCAGGATTCATGAATTTATCATAGTCTTTCTATGACCACGCAGCAAAATATACTCATTTTCCAATTTTGCAATATTACCAAGTCCTGTAGCGAGCAGGTTATCTGCGAATAATTGCGATCTAAATTTAACTATTATGCGCATTAAAAATTTTTAATAACTTAAAGCGAACAGATACAGACATCAACCTCTTCTATTCTTTCACATTAATTCGTGTAATCATTAGATTCCTGCGATTGAGGCGCAGCATTTTTTTTCCGAAAAGTCATCTGAAGACATCAGGTATTTCTTACAGACATCAAAAACAACAGTCAAAATGCAATCTCAATAGAATAACTTTTCGAATTGAATTTTCAAATCAATTTACGTTATTATGTCAACATATAGAGCCATTCCTCGCTTTTTCCTAGGAGTCATGAATTTATTATAGTCCTTCTATGACCACGAAGCAAAATATGCTCATTTTCCAATTTTGCAATATTACCAAGTCCTGTAGCGAGCAGGTTATCCGCGAATAATTGCGATCTAAATTTAACTATTATGCGCATTGAAATTTTTCATAACTGAAAGCGAACAGATACAGACATCAACCTCTTCTATTCTTTCACATTAATTCGTGTAATCATTAGATTCCTGCGATTGAGGCGCAGCATTTTTTTTCCGAAAAGTCATCTGAAGACATCAGGTATTTCTTACAGACATCAAAAACAACAGTCAAAATGCAATCTCAATAAAATAACTTTTCGAATTGAATTTTCAAATCGATTTACGTTATTATGTCAATATATAGAGCCATTCCTTGCTCTTTACCAGGATTCATGAATTTATTATAGTCCTTCTATGACCACGCAGCAAAATATGCTCATTTTCCAATTTTGCAATATTACCAAGTCCTGTAGCGAGCAGGTTATCCGCGAATAATTGCGATCTAAATTTAACTATTATGCGCATTGAAATTTTTAATAACTGAAAGCGAACAGATACAGACATCAACCTCTTCTATTCTTTCACATTAATTCGTGTAATCATGAGATTCCTGCGATTGAGGCGCAGCATATTTTTTCCGAAAGGTCATCTGAAGACATCAGGTATTTCTTACAGACATCAAAAACAACAGTCAAAATGCAATCTCAATAGAATAACTATTCGAATTGAATTTTTAAATCGATTTACGTTATTATGTCAATATATAGAGGCATTCCTTGCTCTTTACCAGGATTCATGAATTTATTATAGTCCTTCTATAACCACACAGCAAAATATGCTCATTTTCTAATTTTGTAATATTACCAAGTCCTGTAGCGAGCAGGTTATCCGCGAATAATTGCGATCTAAATTTAACTATTATGCGCATTGAAATTTTTAATAACTGAAAGCGAACAGATACAGACATCAACCTCTTCTATTCTTTCACATTAATTCGTGTAATCATTAAATTCCTGCGATTGAGGCGCAGCATTTTTTTTCCGTAAAGTCATCTGAAGACATCAGGTATTTCTTACAGACATCAAAAACAACAGTCAAAATGCAATCTCAATAGAATAACTTTTCGAATTGAATTTTCAAATCGATTTACGTTATTATGTCAATATATAGAGCTATTCCTTGCTCTTTACCAGGATTCATGAATTTATTATAGTCCTTCTATAACCACCCAGCAAAATATGCTCATTTTCTAATTTTGTAATATTACCAAGTCCTGTAGCGAGCAGGTTATCCGCGAATAATTGCGATCTAAATTTAACTATTATGCGCATTGAAATTTTTAATAACTGAAAGCGAACAGATACAGACATCAACCTCTTCTATTCTTTCACATTAATTCGTGTAATCATAAGATTCCTGCGATTGAGGCGCAGCATTTTTTTTCCGAAAAGTCATCTGAAGTCATCAGGTATTTCTTACAGACATCAAAAACAACAGTCAAAATGCAATCTGAATAGAATAACTTTTAGAATTGAATTTTCAAATCGATTTACGTTATTATGTCAATATATAGAGCCATTCCTTGCTCTTTACCAGGATTCATGAATTTATCATAGTCTTTCTATGACCACGCAGCAAAATATGCTCATTTTCTAATTTTGCAATATTACCAAGTCCTGTAGCGAGCAGGTTATCCGCGAATAATTGCGATCTAAATTTAACTATTATGCGCATTGAAATTTTTAATAACTGAAAGCGAACAGATACAGACATCAACCTCTTCTATTCTTTCACATTAATTCGTGTAATCATTAGATTCCTGCGATTGAGGCGCAGCATTTTTTTTCCGAAAAGTCATCTGAAGACATCAGGTATTTCTTACAGACATCAAAAACAACAGTCAAAATGCAATCTCAATAGAATAACTTTTCGAATTGAATTTTCAAATCGATTTACGTTATTATGTCAATATATAGAGACATCCCTTGCTCTTTACCAGGATTCATGAATTTATCATAGTCTTTCTATGACCACGCAGCAAAATATACTCATTTTCCAATTTTGCAATATTACCAAGTCCTGTAGCGAGCAGGTTATCCGCGAATAATTGCGATCTAAATTTAACTATTATGCGCATTGAAATTTTTAATAACTGAAAGCGAACAGATACAGACATCAACCTCTTCTATTCTTTCACATTAATTCGTGTAATCATTAGATTCCTGCGATTGAGGCGCAGCATTTTTTTTCCGAAAAGTCATCTGAAGACATCAGGTATTTCTTACAGACATCAAAAACAACAGTCAAAATGCAATCTCAATAGAATAACTTTTCGAATTGAATTTTCAAATCAATTTACGTTATTATGTCAACATATAGAGCCATTCCTCGCTTTTTCCTAGGAGTCATGAATTTATTATAGTCCTTCTATGACCACGAAGCAAAATATGCTCATTTTCCAATTTTGCAATATTACCAAGTCCTGTAGCGAGCAGGTTATCCGCGAATAATTGCGATCTAAATTTAACTATTATGCGCATTGAAATTTTTCATAACTGAAAGCGAACAGATACAGACATCAACCTCTTCTATTCTTTCACATTAATTCGTGTAATCATTAGATTCCTGCGATTGAGGCGCAGCATTTTTTTTCCGAAAAGTCATCTGAAGACATCAGGTATTTCTTACAGACATCAAAAACAACAGTCAAAATGCAATCTCAATAAAATAACTTTTCGAATTGAATTTTCAAATCGATTTACGTTATTATGTCAATATATAGAGCCATTCCTTGCTCTTTACCAGGATTCATGAATTTATTATAGTCCTTCTATGACCACGCAGCAAAATATGCTCATTTTCCAATTTTGCAATATTACCAAGTCCTGTAGCGAGCAGGTTATCCGCGAATAATCGCGATCTAAATTTAACTATTCAGCGCATTGAAATTTTTTATAACTGAAAGCGAACAGATACAGACATCAACCTTTTCTATTCTTTCACGCTAATTCGTGTAATCATGAGATTCCTGCGATTGAGGCGCAGCATTTTTTTTCCGAAAAGTCATCTGAAGACATCAGGTATTTCTTACAGACATCAAAAACCACAGTCAAAATGCAATCTCAATAGAATAACTTTTCGAATTGAATTTTCAAATCGATTTACGTTATTATGTCAATATATAGAGCCATTCCTTGCTCTTTCCCAGGATTCATGAATTTATTATAGTCCTTCTATAACCACGCAGCAAAATATGCTCATTTTCTAATTTTGTAATATTACCAAGTCCTGTAGCGAGCAGGTTATCCGCGAATAATCGCGATCTAAATTTAACTATTCAGCGCATTGAAATTTTTTATAACTGAAAGCGAACAGATACAGACATCAACCTTTTCTATTCTTTCACGCTAATTCGTGTAATCATGAGATTCCTGCGATTGAGGCGCAGCATATTTTTTCCGAAAGGTCATCTGAAGACATCAGGTATTTCTTACAGACATCAAAAACAACAGTCAAAATGCAATCTCAATAGAATAACTTTTCGAATTGAATTTTTAAATCGATTTACGTTATTATGTCAATATATAGAGGCATTCCTTGCTCTTTACCAGGATTCATGAATTTATTATAGTCCTTCTATAACCACACAGCAAAATATGCTCATTTTCTAATTTTGTAATATTACCAAGTCCTGTAGCGAGCAGGTTATCCGCGAATAATTGCGATCTAAATTTAACTATTATGCGCATTGAAATTTTTAATAACTGAAAGCGAACAGATACAGACATCAACCTCTTCTATTCTTTCACATTAATTCGTGTAATCATTAAATTCCTGCGATTGAGGCGCAGCATTTTTTTTCCGTAAAGTCATCTGAAGACATCAGGTATTTCTTACAGACATCAAAAACAACAGTCAAAATGCAATCTCAATAGAATAACTTTTCGAATTGAATTTTCAAATCGATTTACGTTATTATGTCAATATATAGAGCTATTCCTTGCTCTTTACCAGGATTCATGAATTTATTATAGTCCTTCTATAACCACGCAGCAAAATATGCTCATTTTCTAATTTTGTAATATTACCAAGTCCTGTAGCGAGCAGGTTATCCGCGAATAATTGCGATCTAAATTTAACTATTATGCGCATTGAAATTTTTAATAACTGAAAGCGAACAGATACAGACATCAACCTCTTCTATTCTTTCACATTAATTCGTGTAATCATAAGATTCCTGCGATTGAGGCGCAGCATTTTTTTTCCGAAAAGTCATCTGAAGTCATCAGGTATTTCTTACAGACATCAAAAACAACAGTCAAAATGCAATCTGAATAGAATAACTTTTAGAATTGAATTTTCAAATCGATTTACGTTATTATGTCAATATATAGAGCCATTCCTTGCTCTTTACCAGGATTCATGAATTTATCATAGTCTTTCTATGACCACGCAGCAAAATATGCTCATTTTCCAATTTTGCAATATTACCAAGTCCTGTAGCGAGCAGGTTATCCGCGAATAATTGCGATCTAAATTTAACTATTATGCGCATTGAAATTTTTAATAACTGAAAGCGAACAGATACAGACATCAACCTCTTCTATTCTTTCACATTAATTCGTGTAATCATTAGATTCCTGCGATTGAGGCGCAGCATTTTTTTTCCGAAACGTCATCTGAAGACATCAGGTATTTCTTACAGACATCAAAAACAACAGTCAAAATGCAATCTCAATAGAATAACTTTTCGAATTGAATTTTCAAATCAATTTACGTTATTATGTCAACATATAGAGCCATTCCTCGCTTTTTCCCAGCAGTCATGAATTTATTATAGTCCTTCTATGACCACGCAACAAAATATGCTCATTTCCCAATTTGCAATATTACCAAGTCCTGTAGCGAGCAGGTTATTCGCGAATAATTGCGATCTAAATTTAACTATTATGCGCATTGAAATTTTCAATAACTGAAAGTGAACAGATACAGACATCAACCTCTTCTATTCTTTACGTTAATTCGTGTAATCATTAGATTCCTGCGATTGAGGCGCAGCATTTTTTTTTCGAAAAGTCATCTAAAGACATCAGGTATTTCTTACAGACATCAAAAACAACAGTCAAAATGCAATCTCAATAGAATAACTTTTCGAATTGAATTTTCAAATCGATTTACGTTATTATGTCAATATATAGAGCCATTCCTTGCTCTTTACCAGGATTCATGAATTTATTATAGTCCTTCTATAACCACGCAGCAAAATATGCTTATTTTATAATTTTGTAATATTACCAAGTCCTGTAGCGAGCAGGTTATCCGCGAATAATTGCGATCTAAATTTAACTATTATGCGCATTGAAATTTTTAATAACTGAAAGCGAACAGATACAGACATCAACCTCTTCTATTCTTTCACATTAATTCGTGTAATCATTAGATTCCTGCGATTGAGGCGCAGCATTTTTTTTCCGAAAAGTCATCTGAAGACATCAGGTATTTCTTACAGACATCAAAAACAGCAGTCAAAATGCAATCTCAATAGAATAACTTTTCGAATTGAATTTTCAAATCGATTTACGTTATTATGTCAATATATAGACCCATTCCTTGCTCTTTACCAGAATTCATGAATTTATTATAGTCCTTCTATGACCACGCAGCAAAATATGCTCATTTTCCAATTTTGCAATATTACCAAGTCCTGTAGCGAGCAGGTTATCCGCGAATAATTGCGATCTAAATTTAACTATTATGCGCATTGAAATTTTTAATAACTGAAAGCGAACAGATACAGACATCAACCTCTTCTATTCTTTACGTTAATTCGTGTAATCATTAGATTCCTGCGATTGAGGCGCAGCATTTTTTTTCCGAAAAGTCATCTGAAGACATCAGGTATTTCTTACAGACATCAAAAACAACAGTCAAAATGCAATCTCAATAGAATAACTTTTCGAATTGAATTTTCAAATCAATTTACGTTATTATGTCAACATATAGAGCCAATCCTCGCTTTTTTCCAGGAGTCATGAATTTATTATAGTCCTTCTATGACCACGAAGCAAAATATGCTCATTTTCCAATTTTGCAATATTACTAAGTCCTGTAGCGAGCAGGTTATCCGCGAATAATTGCGATCTAAATTTAACTATTATGCGCATTGAAATTTTTCATAACTGAATGCGAACAGATACAGACATCAACCTCTTCTATTCTTTCACATTAATTCGTGTAATCATAAGATTCCTGCGATTGAGGCGCAGCATTTTTTTTCCGAAAAGTCATCTGAAGACATCAGGTATTTCTTACAGACATCAAAAACAACAGTCAAAATGCAATCTCAATAGAATAACTTTTCGAATTGAATTTTCAAATCGATTTACGTTATCATGTCAATATATAGAGCCATTCCTTGCTCTTTCCCAGGATTCATGAATTTATTATAGTCCTTCTATAACCACGCAGCAAAATATGCTCATTTTCTAATTTTGTAATATTACCAAGTCCTGTAGCGAGCAGGTTATCCGCGAATAATCGCGATCTAAATTTAACTATTCAGCGCATTGAAATTTTTTATAACTGAAAGCGAACAGATACAGACATCAACCTCTTCTATTCTTTCACATTAATTCGTGTAATCATAAGATTCCTGCGATTGAGGCGCAGCATTTTTTTTCCGAAAAGTCATCTGAAGTCATCAGGTATTTCTTACAGACATCAAAAACAACAGTCAAAATGCAATCTGAATAGAATAACTTTTAGAATTGAATTTTCAAATCGATTTACGTTATTATGTCAATATATAGAGCCATTCCTTGCTCTTTACCAGGATTCATGAATTTATCATAGTCTTTCTATGACCACGCAGCAAAATATGCTCATTTTCCAATTTTGCAATATTACCAAGTCCTGTAGCGAGCAGGTTATCCGCGAATAATTGCGATCTAAATTTAACTATTATGCGCATTGAAATTTTAAATAACTGAAAGCGAACAGATACAGACATCAACCTCTTCTATTCTTTACGTTAATTCGTGTAATCATTAGATTCCTGCGATTGAGGCGCAGCATATTTTTTCCGAAAAGTCATCCGAAGACATCAGGTATTTCTTACAGACATCAAAAACAACAGTCAAAATGCAATCTCAATAGAATAACTTTTCGAATTGAATTTTCAAATCGATTTACGTTATTATGTCAATATATAGAGCCATTCCTTGCTCTTTACCAGGATTCATGAATTTATTATAGTCCTTCTATGACCACGCAGCAAAATATGCTCATTTTCCAATTTTGCAATATTACCAAGTCCTGTAGCGAGCAGGTTATCCGCGAATAATTGCGATCTAAATTTAACTATTATGCGCCTTGAAATTTTTAATAACTGAAAGCGAACAGATACAGACATCAACCTCTTCTCTTCTTTCACATTAATTCGTGTAATTATTAGATTCCTGCGATTGAGGCGCAGCGATTTTTTCCGAAAAGTCATCTGAAGGCATCAGGTATTTATTACAGACATCAGAAACAACAGTCAAAATGCAATCTCAATAGAATAACTTTTCGAATTGAATTTTCAAATCAATTTACGTTATTATGTCAACATATAGAGCCATTCCTCGCTTTTTCCCAGGAGTCATGAATTTATTATAGTCCTTCTATGACCACGCAGCAAAATATGCTCATTTTCCAATTTTGCAATATTACCAAGTCCTGTAGCGAGCAGGTTATCCGCGAATAATTGCGATCTAAATTTAACTATTATGCGCATTGAAATTTTTAATAACTGAAAGCGAACAGATACAGACATCAACCTCTTCTATTCTTTCACATTAATTCGTGTAATCATTAGATTCCTGCGATTGAGGCGCAGCATTTTTTTTCCGAAAAGTCATCTGAAGACATCAGGTATTTCTTACAGACAGCAAAAACAACAGTCAAAATGCAATCTCAATATAATAACTTTTCGAATTGAATTTTCAAATCGATTTACGTTATTATGTCAATATATAGAGCCATTCCTTGCTCTTTACCAGGATTCATGAATTTATTATAGTCCTTCTATAACCACGCAGCAAAATATGCTCATTTTCTAATTTTGTAATATTACCAAGTCCTGTAGCGAGCAGGTTATCCGCGAATAATTGCGATCTAAATTTAACTATTATGCGCATTGAATTTTTAATAACTGAAAGCGAACAGATACAGACATCAACCTCTTCTATTCTTTCACATTAATTCGTGTAATCATTAGATTCCTGCGATTGAGGCGCAGCATTTTTTTTCCGAAAAGTCATCTGAAGACATCAGGTATTTCTTACAGACATCAAAAACAACAGTCAAAATGCAATCTCAATAAAATAACTTTTCGAATTGAATTTTCAAATCGATTTACGTTATTATGTCAATATATAGAGCTATTCCTTGCTCTTTACCAGGATTCATGAATTTATTATAGTCCTTCTATGACCACACAGCAAAATATGCTCATTTTCCAATTTTGCAATATTACCAAGTCCTGTAGCGAGCAGGTTATCCGCGAATAATTGCGATCTAAATTTAACTATTATGCGCATTGAAATTTTTAATAACTGAAAGCGAACAGATACAGACATCAACCTCTTCTATTCTTTACGTTAATTCGTGTAATCATTAGATTCCTGCGATTGAGGCGCAGCATATTTTTTCCGAAAAGTCATCCGAAGACATCAGGTATTTCTTACAGACATCAAAAACAACAATCAAAATGCAATCTCAATAGAATAACTTTTCGAATTGAATTTTCAAATCGATTTACGTTATTATGTCAATATATAGAGCCATTCCTTGCTCTTTACCAGGATTCATGAATTTATTATAGTCCTTCTATGACCACGCAGCAAAATATGCTCATTTTCCAATTTTGCAATATTACCAAGTCCTGTAGCGAGCAGGTTATCCGCGAATAATTGCGATCTAAATTAAACTATTATGCGCATTGAAATTTTTAATAACTGAAAGCGAACAGATACAGACATCAACCTCTTCTATTCTTTACGTTAATTCGTGTAATCATTAGATTCCTGCGATTGAGGCGCAGCATTTTTTTCCCGAAAAGTCATCTGAAGACATCAGGTATTTCTTACAGACATCAAAAACAACAGTCAAAATGCAATCTCAATAGAATAACTTTTCGAATTGAATTTTCAAATTAATTTACGTTATTATGTCAACATATAGAGCCATTCCTCGCTTTTTGCCAGGAGTCATGAATTTAATATAGTCCATCTATGACCACGCAGCAAAATATGCTCATTTGCTAATTTTGTAATATTACCAAGTCCTGTAGCGAGCAGGTTATCCGCGAATAATTGCGATCTAAATTTAACTATTATGCGCATTGAAATTTTTAATAACTGAAAGCGAACAGATACAGACATCAACCTCTTCTATTCTTTACGTTAATTCGTGTAATCATTAGATTCCTGCGATTGAGGGGCAGCATTTTTTTTCCGAAAAGTCATCTGAAGACATCAGGTATTTCTTACAGACATCAAAAACAACAGTCAAAATGCAATCTCAATAGAATAACTTTTCGAATTGAATTTTCAAATCGATTTACGTTATTATGTCAATATATAGAGCCATTCCTTGCTCTTTACCAGGATTCATGAATTTATTATAGTCCTTCTATGACCACGCAGCAAAATATGCTCATTTTCCAATTTTGCAATATTACCAAGTCCTGTAGCGAGCAGGTTAGCCGCGAATAATTGCGATCTAAATTTAACTATTATGCGCATTGGAATTTTAAATAACTGAAAGCGAACAGATACAGACATCAACCTCTTCTATTCTTTCACATTAATTCGTGTAATCATTAGATTCCTGCGATTGAGGCGCAGCATTTTTTTTCCGAAAAGTCATCTGAAGACATCAGGTATTTCTTACAGACATCAAAAACAACATTAAAAATGCAATCTCAATAGAATAACTTTTCGAATTGAATTTTCAAATCGATTTACGTTATTATGTCAATATATAGAGCCATTCCTTGCTCTTTACCAGGATTCATGAATTTATTATAGTCCTTCTATGACCACGCAGCAAAATATGCTCATTTTCCAATTTTGCAATATTACCAAGTCCTGTAGCGAGCAGGTTATCCGGGAATAATTGCGATCTAAATTTAACTATTATGCGCATTGAAATTTTTAATAACTGAAAGCGAACAGATACAGACATCAACCTCTTCTATTCTTTCACATTAATTCGTGTAATCATTAGATTCCTGCGATTGAGGCGCAGCGATTTTTTCCGAAAAAACATCTGAAGGCATCAGTTATTTCTTACAGACATCAAAAACAACAGTCAAAATGCAATCTCAATAGAATAACTTTTCGAATTGAATTTTCAAATCAATTTACGTTATTATGTCAACATATAGAGCCATTTCTCGCTTTTTCCCAGGAGTCATGAATTAATTATAGTCCTTCTATGACCACGCAGCAAAATATGCTCATTTCCCAATTTTGCAATATTACCAAGTCCTGTAGCGAGCAGGTTATCCGCGAATAATTGCGATCTAAATTTAACTATTATGCGCATTGAAATTTTTAATAACTGAAAGCGAACAGATACAGACATCAACCTCTTCTATTCTTTCACATTAATTCGTGTAATCATTAGATTCCTGCGATTGAGGCGCAGCATTTTTTTTCCGAAAAGTCATCTGAAGACATCAGGTATTTCTTACAGACAGCAAAAACAACAGTCAAAATGCAATCTCAATATAATAACTTTTCGAATTGAATTTTCAAATCGATTTACGTTATTATGTCAATATATAGAGCCATTCCTTGCTCTTTACCAGGATTTATGAATTTATTATAGTCCTTCTATAACCACGCAGCAAAATATGCTCATTTTCTAATTTTGTAATATTACCAGGTCCTGTAGCGAGCAGGTTATCTGCGAATAATTGCGATCTAAATTTAACTATTATGCGCATTGAATTTTTAATAACTGAAAGCGAACAGATACAGACATCAACCTCTTCTATTCTTTCACATTAATTCGTGTAATCATTAGATTCCTGCGATTGAGGCGCAGCATTTTTTTTCCGAAAAGTCATCTGAAGACATCAGGTATTTCTTACAGACATCAAAAACAACAGTCAAAATGCAATCTCAATAAAATAACTTTTCGAATTGAATTTTCAAATCGATTTACGTTATTATGTCAATATATAGAGCTATTCCTTGCTCTTTACCAGGATTCATGAATTTATTATAGTCCTTCTATGACCACGCAGCAAAATATGCTCATTTTCCAATTTTGCAATATTACCAAGTCCTGTAGCGAGCAGGTTATCCGCGAATAATTGCGATCTAAATTTAACTATTATGCGCATTGAAATTTTTAATAACTGAAAGCGAACAGATACAGACATCAACCTCTTCTATTCTTTCACATTAATTCGTGTAATCATTAGATTCCTGCGATTGAGGCGCAGCATTTTTTTTCCGAAAAGTCATCTGAAGACATCAGGTATTTCTTACAGACAGCAAAAACAACAGTCAAAATGCAATCTCAATATAATAACTTTTCGAATTGAATTTTCAAATCGATTTACGTTATTATGTCAATATATAGAGCCATTCCTTGCTCTTTACCAGGATTCATAAATTTATTATAGTCCTTCTATAACCACGCAGCAAAATATGCGCATTTTCTAATTTTGTAATATTACCAGGTCCTGTAGCGAGCAGGTTATCCGCGAATAATTGCGATCTAAATTTAACTATTATGCGCATTGAATTTTTAATAACTGAAAGCGAACAGATACAGACATCAACCTCTTCTATTCTTTACGTTAATTCGTGTAATCATTAGATTCCTGCGATTGAGGCGCAGCATATTTTTTCCGAAAAGTCATCCGAAGACATCAGGTATTTCTTACAGACATCAAAAACAACAATCAAAATGCAATCTCAATAGAATAACTTTTCGAATTGAATTTTCAAATCGATTTACGTTATTATGTCAATATATGGAGCCATTCCTTGCTCTTTACCAGGATTCATGAATTTATTATAGTCCTTCTATGACCACGCAGCAAAATATGCTCATTTTCCAATTTTGCAATATTACCAAGTCCTGTAGCGAGCAGGTTATCCGCGAATAATTGCGATCTAAATTAAACTATTATGCGCATTGAAATTTTTAATAACTGAAAGCGAACAGATACAGACATCAACCTCTTCTATTCTTTCACATTAATTCGTGTAATCATTAGATTCCTGCGATTAAGGCGCAGCATTTTTTTTCCGAAAAGTCATTTGAAGACATCAGGTATTTCTTACAGACATCAAAAACAACAGTCAAAATGCAATCTCAAAAGAATAACTTTTCGAATTGAATTTTCAAATCGATTTACGTTATTATGTCAATATATAGAGCCATTCCTTGCTCTTTCCCAGGATTCATGAATTTATTATAGTCCTTCTATGACCACGCAGCAAAATATGCTCATTTCCCAATTTTGCAATATTACCAAGTCCTGTAGCGAGCAGGTTATCCGCGAATAATTGCGATCTAAATTTAACTATTATGCGCATTGAATTTTTAATAACTGAAAGCGAACAGATACAGACATCAACCTCTTCTATTCTTTACGTTAATTCGTGTAATCATTAGATTCCTGCGATTGAGGCGCAGCATATTTTTTCCGAAAAGTCATCCGAAGACATCAGGTATTTCTTACAGACATCAAAAACAACAATCAAAATGCAATCTCAATAGAATAACTTTTCGAATTGAATTTTCAAATCGATTTACGTTATTATGTCAATATATGGAGCCATTCCTTGCTCTTTACCAGGATTCATGAATTTATTATAGTCTTTCTATGACCACGCAGCAAAATATGCTCATTTTCCAATTTTGCAATATTACCAAGTCCTGTAGCGAGCAGGTTATCCGCGAATAATTGCGATCTAAATTAAACTATTATGCGCATTGAAATTTTTAATAACTGAAAGCGAACAGATACAGACATCAACCTCTTCTATTCTTTACGTTAATTCGTGTAATCATTAGATTCCTGCGATTGAGGCGCAGCATTTTTTTTCCGAAAAGTCATCTGAAGACATCAGGTATTTCTTACAGACATCAAAAAAAACAGTCAAAATGCAATCTCAATAGAATAACTTTTCGAATTGAATTTTCAAATCGATTTACGTTATTATGTCAATATATAGAGCCATTCCTTGCTCTTTACCAGGAGTCATGAATTAATTATAGTCCTTCTATGACCACGCAGCAAAATATGCTCATTTCCCAATTTTGCAATATTACCAAGTCCTGTAGCGAGCAGGTTATCCGCGAATAATTGCGATCTAAATTTAACTATTATGCGCATTGAATTTTTAATAACTGAAAGCGAACAGATACAGACATCAACCTCTTCTATTCTTTCACGCTAATTCGTGTAATCATGAGATTCCTGCGATTAAGGCGCAGCATATTTTTTCCGAAAGGTCATGTGAAGACATCAGGTATTTCTTACAGACATCAAAAACAACAGTCAAAATACAATCTCAATAGAATAACTTTTCGAATTGAATTTTCAAATCGATTTACGTTATTATGTCAATATATGGAGCCATTCCTTGCTCTTTACCAGGATTCATGAATTTATTATAGTCCTTCTATGACCACGCAGCAAAATATGCTCATTTTCCAATTTTGCAATATTACCAAGTCCTGTAGCGAGCAGGTTATCCGCGAATAATTGCGATCTAAATTAAACTATTATGCGCATTGAAATTTTTAATAACTGAAAGCGAACAGATACAGACATCAACCTCTTCTATTCTTTACGTTAATTCGTGTAATCATTAGATTCCTGCGATTGAGGCGCAGCATTTTTTTTCCGAAAAGTCATCTGAAGACATTAGGTATTTCTTACAGACATCAAAAACAACAGTCAAATCGCAATCTCAATAGAATAACTTTTCGAATTGAATTTTCAAATCAATTTACGTTATTATGTCAACATATAGAGCCATTCCTTGCTCTTTACCAGGATTCATGAATTTATTATAGTCCTTCTATAACCACGCAGCAAAATATGCTCATTTTCTAATTTTGTAATATTACCAAGTCCTGTAGCGAGCAGGTTATCCGCGAATAATTGCGATCTAAATTTAACTATTATGCGCATTGAAATTTTTAATAACTGAAAGCGAACAGATACAGACATCAACCTCTTCTATTCTTTCACATTAATTCGTGTAATCATTAGATTCCTGCGATTGAGGCGCAGCATTTTTTTTCCGAAAAGTCATCTGAAGACATCAGGTATTTCTTACAGACATCAAAAACAACAGTCAAAATGCAATCTCAAAAGAATAACTTTTCGAATTGAATTTTCAAATCGATTTACGTTATTATGTCAATATATAGAGCCATTCCTTGCTCTTTCCCAGGATTCATGAATTTATTATAGTCCTTCTATAACCACGCAGCAAAATATGCTTATTTTCTAATTTTGTAATATTACCAAGTCCTGTAGCGAGCAGGTTATCCGCGAATAATCGCGATCTAAATTTAACTATTCAGCGCATTGAAATTTTTTATAACTGAAAGCGAACAGATACAGACATCAACCTTTTCTATTCTTTCACGCTAATTCGTGTAATCATGAGATTCCTGCGATTGAGGCGCAGCATATTTTTTCCGAAAGGTCATCTGAAGACATCAGGTATTTCTTACAGACATCAAAAACAACAGTCAAAATGCAATCTCAATAGAATAACTTTTCGAATTGAATTTTTAAATCGATTTACGTTATTATGTCAATATATAGAGGCATTCCTTGCTCTTTACCAGGATTCATGAATTTATTATAGTCCTTCTATAACCACACAGCAAAATATGCTCATTTTCTAATTTTGTAATATTACCAAGTCCTGTAGCGAGCAGGTTATCCGCGAATAATTGCGATCTAAATTTAACTATTATGCGCATTGAAATTTTTAATAACTGAAAGCGAACAGATACAGACATCAACCTCTTCTATTCTTTCACATTAATTCGTGTAATCATTAGATTCCTGCGATTGAGGGGCAGCATTTTTTTTCCGAAAAGTCATCTGAAGACATCAGGTATTTCTTACAGACATCAAAAACAACAGTCAAAATGCAATCTCAATAGAATAACTTTTCGAATTGAATTTTCAAATCGATTTACGTTATTATGTCAATATATAGAGCCATTCCTTGCTCTTTACCAGGATTCATGAATTTATTATAGTCCTTCTATGACCACGCAGCAAAATATGCTCATTTTCCAATTTTGCAATATTACCAAGTCCTGTAGCGAGCAGGTTATCCGCGAATAATTGCGATCTAAATTTAACTATTATGCGCATTGAAATTTTTAATAACTGAAAGCGAACAGATACAGACATCAACCTCTTCTCTTCTTTCACATTAATTCGTGTAATCATTAGATTCCTGCGATTGAGGCGCAGCATTTTTTTCCCGAAAAGTCATCTGAAGACATCAGGTATTTCTTACAGACATCAAAAACAACAGTCAAAATGCAATCTCAATAGAATAACTTTTCGAATTGAATTTTCAAATCAATTTACGTTATTATGTCAATATATAGAGCCATTCCTTGCTCTTTACCAGGATTCATGAATTTATTATAGTCCTTCTATGACCACGCAGCAAAATATGCTCATTTTCCAATTTTGCAATATTACCAAGTCTTGTAGCGAGCAGGTTATCCGCGAATAATTGCGATCTAAATTTAACTATTATGCGCATTGAAATTTTTAATAACTGAAAGCGAACAGATACAGACATCAACCTCTTCTCTTCTTTCACATTAATTCGTGTAATCATTAGATTCCTGCGATTGAGGCGCAGCATTTTTTTCCCGAAAAGTCATCTGAAGGCATCAGGTATTTATTACAGACATCAAAAACAACAGTCAAAATGCAATCTCAATAGAATAACTTTTCGAATTGAATTTTCAAATCGATTTACGTTATTATGTCAATATATAGAGCCATTGCTTGCTCTTTACCAGGATTCATGAATTTATTATAGTCCTTCTATGACCACGCAGCAAAATATGCTCATTTTCCAATTTTGCAATATTACCAAGTCCTGTAGCGAGCAGGTTATCCGCGAATAATTGCGATCTAAATTAAACTATTATGCGCATTGAAATTTTTAATAACTGAAAGCAAACAGATACAGACATCAACCTCATCTATTCTTTACGTTAATTCGTGTAATCATTAGATTCCTGCGATTGAGGCGCAGCATTTTTTTCCCGAAAAGTCATCTGAAGACATCAGGTATTTCTTACAGACATCAAAAACAACAGTCAAAATGCAATCTCAATAGAATACCTTTTCGAATTGAATTTTCAAATCAATTTACGTTATTATGTCAACATGTAGAGCCATTCCTCGCTTTTTGCCAGGAGTCATAAATTTATTATAGTCCTTCTATGACCACACAGCAAAATATGCTCATTTTCCAATTTTGCAATATTACCAAGTCCTGTAGCGAGCAGGTTATCCGCGAATAATTGCGATCTAAATTTAACTATTATGCGCATTGAAATTTTTAATAACTGAAAGCGAACAGATACAGACATCAACCTCTTCTATTCTTTCACATTAATTCGTGTAATCATTAGATTCCTGCGATTGAGGCGCAGCATATTTTTTCCGAAAGGTCATCTGAAGACATCAGGTATTTCTTACAGACATCAAAAACAACAGTCAAAATGCAATCTCAATAGAATAACTTTTCGAATTGAATTTTTAAATCGATTTACGTTATTATGTCAATATATAGAGGCATTCCTTGCTCTTTACCAGGATTCATGAATTTATTATAGTCCTTCTATAACCACACAGCAAAATATGCTCATTTTCTAATTTTGTAATATTACCAAGTCCTGTAGCGAGCAGGTTATCCGCGAATAATTGCGATCTAAATTTAACTATTATGCGCATTGAAATTTTTAATAACTGAAAGCGAACAGATACAGACATCAACCTCTTCTATTCTTTCACATTAATTCGTGTAATCATTAGATTCCTGCGATTGAGGCGCAGCATTTTTTTCCCGAAAAGTCATCTGAAGGCATCAGGTATTTATTACAGACATCAAAAACAACAGTCAAAATGCAATCTCAATAGAATAACTTTTCGAATTGAATTTTCAAATCGATTTACGTTATTATGTCAATATATAGAGCCATTCCTTGCTCTTTACCAGGATTCATGAATTTATTATAGTCCTTCTATGACCACGCAGCAAAATATGCTCATTTTCCAATTTTGCAATATTACCAAGTCCTGTAGCGAGCAGGTTATCCGCGAATAATTGCGATCTAAATTAAACTATTATGCGCATTGAAATTTTTCATAACTGAAAGCAAACAGATACAGACATCAACCTCATCTATTCTTTACGTTAATTCGTGTAATCATTAGATTCCTGCGATTGAGGCGCAGCATTTTTTTCCCGAAAAGTCATCTGAAGACATCAGGTATTTCTTACAGACATCAAAAACAACAGTCAAAATGCAATCTCAATAGAATAACTTTTCGAATTGAATTTTCAAATCAATTTACGTTATTATGTCAACATGTAGAGCCATTCCTCGCTTTTTGCCAGGAGTCATAAATTTATTATAGTCCTTCTATGACCACGCAGCAAAATATGCTCATTTTCCAATTTTGCAATATTACCAAGTCCTGTAGCGAGCAGGTTATCCGCGAATAATTGCGATCTAAATTTAACTATTATGCGCATTGAAATTTTTAATAACTGAAAGCGAACAGATACAGACATCAACCTCTTCTATTCTTTCACATTAATTCGTGTAATCATTAGATTCCTGCGATTGAGGCGCAGCATTTTTTTTTCGAAAAGTCATCTAAAGACATCAGGTATTTCTTACAGACATCAAAAACAACAGTCAAAATGCAATCTCAATAGAATAACTTTTCGAATTGAATTTTCAAATTGATTTACGTTATTATGTCAATATATAGAGCCATTCCTTGCTCTTTACCAGGATTCATGAATTTATTATAGTCCTTCTATAACCACGCAGCAAAATATGCTCATTTTCTAATTTTGTAATATTACCAAGTCCTGTAGCGAGCAGGTTATCCGCGAATAATTGCGATCTAAATTTAACTATTATGCACATTGAAATTTTTAATAACTGAAAGCGAACAGATACAGACATCAACCTCTTCTATTCTTTCACATTAATTCGTGTAATCATTAGATTCCTGCGATTGAGGCGCAGCATTTTTTTTCCGAAAAGTCATCTGAAGACATCAGGTATTTTTTACAAACATCAAAAACAACAGTCAAAATGCAATCTCAATAGAATAACTTTTCGAATTGAATTTTCAAATCGATTTACGTTATTATGTCAATATATAGAGCCATTCCTTGCTCTTTACCAGGATTCATGAATTTATTATAGTCCTTCTATGACCACGCAGCAAAATATGCTCATTTTCCAATTTTGCAATATTACCAAGTCCTGTAGCGAGCAGGTTATCCGCAAATAATTGCGATCTAAATTTAACTATTATGCGCATTGAAATTTTTTATAACTGAAAGCGAACAGATACAGACATCAACCTCTTCTATTCTTTACGTTAATTCGTGTAATCATTAGATTCCTGCGATTGAGGCGCAGCATATTTTTTCCGAAAAGTCATCCGAAGACATCAGGTATTTCTTACAGACATCAAAAACAACAATCAAAATGCAATCTCAATAGAATAACTTTTCGAATTGAATTTTCAAATCGATTTACGTTATTATGTCAATATATAGAGCCATTCCTTGCTCTTTACCAGGATTCATAAATTTATTATAGTCCTTCTATGACCACGCAGCAAAATATGCTCATTTTCCAATTTTGCAATATTACCAAGTCCTGTAGCGAGCAGGTTATCCGCGAATAATTGCGATCTAAATTTAACTATTATGCGCATTGAAATTTTTAATAACTGAAAGCGAACAGATACAGACATCAACCTCTTCTATTCTTTACGTTAATTCGTGTAATCATTAGATTCCTGCGATTGAGGCGCAGCATTTTTTTTCCGAAAAGTCATCTGAAGACATCAGGTATTTCTTACAGACATCAAAAACAACAGTCAAAATGCAATGTCAATAGAATAACTTTTCGAATTGAATTTTCAAATCGATTTACGTTATTATGTCAATATATAGAGCCATTCCTTGCTCTTTACCAGGATTCATGAATTTATTATAGTTCTTCTATGACCACGCAGCAAAATATGCTCATTTTCCAATTTTGCAATATTACCAAGTCCTGTAGCGAGCAGGTTATCCGCGAATAATTGCGATCTAAATTTAACTATTATGCGCATTGAAATTTTTAATAACTGAAAGCGAACAGATACAGACATCAACCTCTTCTCTTCTTTCACATTAATTCGTGTAATCATTAGATTCCTGCGATTGAGGCGCAGCGATTTTTTCCGAAAAGTCATCTGAAGGCATCAGGTATTTATTACAGACATCAAAAACAACAGTCAAAATGCAATCTCAATAGAATAACTTTTCGAATTGAATTTTCAAATCGATTTACGTTATTATGTCAATATATAGAGCCATTCCTTGCTCTTTACCAGGATTCATGAATTTATTATAGTCCTTCTATGACCACGCAGCAAAATATGCTCATTTTCCAATTTTGCAATATTACCAAGTCCTGTAGCGAGCAGGTTATCCGCGAATAATTGCGATCTAAATTAAACTATTATGCGCATTGAAATTTTTAATAACTGAAAGCAAACAGATACAGACATCAACCTCATCTATTCTTTACGTTAATTCGTGTAATCATTAGATTCCTGCGATTGAGGCGCAGCATTTTTTTCCCGAAAAGTCATCTGAAGACATCAGGTATTTCTTACAGACATCAAAAACAACAGTCAAAATGCAATCTCAATAGAATAACTTTTCGAATTGAATTTTCAAATCAATTTACGTTATTATGTCAACATGTAGAGCCATTCCTTGCTCTTTACCAGGATTCATGAATTTATTATAGTCCTTCTATAACCACGCAGCAAAATATGCTCATTTTCTAATTTTGTAATATTACCAAGTCCTGTAGCGAGCAGGTTATCCGCGAATAATTGCGATCTAAATTTAACTATTATGCACATTGAAATTTTTAATAACTGAAAGCGAACAGATACAGACATCAACCTCTTCTATTCTTTCACATTAATTCGTGTAATCATTAGATTCCTGCGATTGAGGCGCAGCATTTTTTTTCCGAAAAGTCATCTGAAGACATCAGGTATTTTTTACAGACATCAAAAACAACAGTCAAAATGCAATCTCAATAGAATAACTTTTCGAATTGAATTTTCAAATCGATTTACGTTATTATGTCAATATATAGAGCCATTCCTTGCTCTTTACCAGGATTCATGAATTTATTATAGTTCTTCTATGACCACGCAGCAAAATATGCTCATTTTCCAATTTTGCAATATTACCAAGTCCTGTAGCGAGCAGGTTATCCGCAAATAATTGCGATCTAAATTTAACTATTATGCGCATTGAAATTTTTTATAACTGAAAGCGAACAGATACAGACATCAACCTCTTCTATTCTTTACGTTAATTCGTGTAATCATTAGATTCCTGCGATTGAGGCGCAGCATATTTTTTCCGAAAAGTCATCCGAAGACATCAGGTATTTCTTACAGACATCAAAAACAACAATCAAAATGCAATCTCAATAGAATAACTTTTCGAATTGAATTTTCAAATCAATTTACGTTATTATGTCAACATATAGAGCCATTCCTCGCTTTTTCCCAGGAGTCATGAATTTATTATAGTCCTTCTATGACCACGCAGCAAAATATGCTCATTTTCCAATTTTGCAATATTATCAAGTCCTGTAGCGAGCAGGTTATCCGCGAATAATTGCGATCTAAATTTAACTATTATGCGCATTGAAATTTTTAATAACTGAAAGCGAACAGATACAGACATCAACCTCTTCTATTCTTTCACATTAATTCGTGTAATCATTAGATTCCTGCGATTGAGGCGCAGCATTTTTTTTCCGAAAAGTCATCTGAAGACATCAGGTATTTCTTACAGACAGCAAAAACAACAGTCAAAATGCAATCTCAATATAATAACTTTTCGAATTGAATTTTCAAATCGATTTACGTTATTATGTCAATATATAGAGCTATTCCTTGCTCTTTACCAGGATTCATGAATTTATTATAGTCCTTCTATAACCACGCAGCAAAATATGCTCATTTTCTAATTTTGTAATATTACCAAGTCCTGTAGCGAGCAGGTTATCCGCGAATAATTGCGATCTAAATTTAACTATTATGCGCATTGAAATTTTTAATAACTGAAAGCGAACAGATACAGACATCAACCTCTTCTATTCTTTCACATTAATTCGTGTAATCATGAGATTCCTGCGATTGAGGCGCAGCATATTTTTTCCGAAAGGTCATCTGAAGACATCAGGTATTTCTTACAGACATCAAAAACAACAATCAAAATGCAATCTCAATAGAATATTTTTTCGAATTGAATTTTCAAATCAATTTACGTTATTATGTCAACATATAGAGCCATTCCTCGCTTTTTCCCAGGAGTCATGAATTTATTATAGTCCTTCTATGACCACGCAGCAAAATATGCTCATTTTCCAATTTTGCAATATTACCAAGTCCTGTAGCGAGCAGGTTATCCGCGAATAATTGCGATCTAAATTTAACTATTATGCGCATTGAAATTTTTAATAACTGAAAGCGAACAGATACAGACATCAACCTCTTCTATTCTTTCACATTAATTCGTGTAATCATTAGATTCCTGCGATTGAGGCGCAGCATTTTTTTTCCGAAAAGTCATCTGAAGACATCAGGTATTTCTTACAGACAGCAAAAACAACAGTCAAAATGCAATCTCAATATAATAACTTTTCGAATTGAATTTTCAAATCGATTTACGTTATTATGTCAATATATAGAGCCATTCCTTGCTCTTTACCAGGATTCATGAATTTATTATAGTCCTTCTATAACCACGCAGCAAAATATGCTCATTTTCTAATTTTGTAATATTACCAAGTCCTGTAGCGAGCAGGTTATCCGCGAATAATTGCGATCTAAATTTAACTATTATGCGCATTAAAATTTTCAATAACTGAAAGCGAACAGATACAGACATCAACCTCTTCTATTCTTTACGTTAATTCGTGTAATCATTAGATTCCTGCGATTGAGGCGCAGCATATTTTTTCCGAAAAGTCATCCGAAGACATCAGGTATTTCTTACAGACATCAAAAACAACAATCAAAATGCAATCTCAATAGAATAACTTTTCGAATTGAATTTTCAAATCGATTTACGTTATTATGTCAATATATAGAGCCATTCCTTGCTCTTTACCAGGATTCATGAATTTATTATAGTCCTTCTATGACCACGCAGCAAAATATGCTCATTTTCCAATTTTGCAATATTACCAAGTCCTGTAGCGAGCAGGTTATCCGCGAATAATTGCGATCTAAATTAAACTATTATGCGCATTGAAATTTTTAATAACTGAAAGCAAACAGATACAGACATCAACCTCTTCTATTCTTTACGTTAATTCGTGTAATCATTAGATTCCTGCGATTGAGGCGCAGCATTTTTTTTCCGAAAAGTCATCTGAAGACATCAGGTATTTCTTACAGACATCAAAAACAACAGTCAAAATGCAATCTCAATAGAATAACTTTTCGAATTGAATTTTCAAATCAATTTACGTTATTATGTCAACATGTAGAGCCATTCCTCGCTTTTTGCCAGGAGTCATAAATTTATTATAGTCCTTCTATGACCACGCAGCAAAATATGCTCATTTTCCAATTTCGCAATATTACCAAGTCCTGTAGCGAGCAGGTTATCCGCGAATAATTGCGATCTAAATTTAACTATTATGCGCATTGAAATTTTTAATAACTGAAAGCGAACAGATACAGACATCAACCTCTTCTATTCTTTCACATTAATTCGTGTAATCATTAGATTCCTGCGATTGAGGCGCAGCATTTTTTTTTCGAAAAGTCATCTAAAGACATCAGGTATTTCTTACAGACATCAAAAACAACAGTCAAAATGCAATCTCAATAGAATAACTTTTCGAATTGAATTTTCAAATTGATTTACGTTATTATGTCAATATATAGAGCCATTCCTTGCTCTTTACCAGGATTCATGAATTTATTATAGTCCTTCTATAACCACGCAGCAAAATATGCTCATTTTCTAATTTTGTAATATTACCAAGTCCTGTAGCGAGCAGGTTATCCGCGAATAATTGCGATCTAAATTTAACTATTATGCGCATTGAAATTTTTAATAACTGAAAGCGAACAGATACAGACATCAACCTCTTCTATTCTTTCACATTAGTTCGTGTAATCATTAGATTCCTGCGATTGAGGCGCAGCATTTTTTTTTCGAAAAGTCATCTAAAGACATCAGGTATTTCTTACAGACATCAAAAACAACAGTCAAAATGCAATCTCAATAGAATAACTTTTCGAATTGAATTTTCAAATTGATTTACGTTATTATGTCAATATATAGAGCCATTCCTTGCTCTTTACCAGGATTCATGAATTTATTATAGTCCGTCTATGACCACGCAGCAAAATATGCTCATTTTCCAATTTTGCAATATTACCAAGTCCTGTAGCGAGCAGGTTATCCGCGAATAATTGCGATCTAAATTTAACTATTATGCGCATTGAAATTTTTTATAACTGAAAGCGAACAGATACAGACATCAACCTCTTCTATTCTTTACGTTAATTCGTGTAATCATTAGATTCCTGCGATTGAGGCGCAGCATATTTTTTCCGAAAAGTCATCCGAAGACATCAGGTATTTCTTACAGACATCAAAAACAACAATCAAAATGCAATCTCAATAGAATAACTTTTCGAATTGAATTTTCAAATCGATTTACGTTATTATGTCAATATATAGAGCCATTTCTTGCTCTTTACCAGGATTCATAAATTTATTATAGTCCTTCTATGACCACACAGCAAAATATGCTCATTTTCCAATTTTGCAATATTACCAAGTCCTGTAGCGAGCAGGTTATCCGCGAATAATTGCGATCTAAATTTAACTATTATGCGCATTAAAATTTTTAATAACTGAAAGCGAACAGATACAGACATCAACCTCTTCTATTCTTTACGTTAATTCGTGTAATCATTAGATTCCTGCGATTAAGGCGCAGCATATTTTTTCCGAAAAGTCATCCGAAGACATCAAGTATTTCTTACAGACATCAAAAACAACAGTCAAAATGCAATCTCAATAGAATAACTTTTCGAATTGAATTTTCAAATCAATTTACGTTATTATGTCAATATATAGAGCTATTCCTTGCTCTTTACCAGGATTCATGAATTTATTATAGTCCTTCTATGACCACGCAGCAAAATATGCTCATTTTCCAATTTTGCAATATTACCAAGTCCTGTAGCGAGCAGGTTATCCGCGAATAATTGCGATCTAAATTTAACTATTATGCGCATTGAAATTTTTAATAACTGAAAGCGAACAGATACAGACATCAACCTCTTCTATTCTTTACGTTAATCCGTGTAATCATTAGATTCCTGCGATTGAGGCGCAGCATTTTTTTTCCGAAAAGTCATCTGAAGACATCAGGTATTTCTTACAGACATCAAAAACAACAGTCAAAATGCAATCTCAATAGAATAACTTTTCGAATTGAATTTTCAAATCAATTTACGTTATTACGTCAACATATAGAGCCATTCCTCGCTTTTTCCCAGGAGTCATGAATTTATTATAGTCCTTCTATGACCACGCAGCAAAATATGCTCATTTTCCTATTTTGCAATATTACCAAGTCCTGTAGCGAGCAGGTTATTCGCGAATAATTGCGATCTAAATTTAACTATTATGCGCATTGAAATTTTTAATAACTGAAAGCGAACAGATACAGACATTAACCTCTTCTATTCTTTCACATTAATTCGTGTAATCATTAGATTCCTGCGATTGAGGCGCAGCATTTTTTTTCCGAAAAGTCATCTGAAGACATCAGGTATTTCTTACAGACATCAAAAACAACAGTCAAAATGCAATCTCAATAGAATAACTTTTCGAATTGAATTTTCAAATCAATTTACGTTATTATGTCAACATATAGAGCCATTCCTCGCTTTTTCCCAGGAGTCATGAATTTATTATAGTCCTTCTATGACCACGAAGCAAACTATGCTCATTTTCCAATTTTGCAATATTACTAAGTCCTGTAGCAAGCAGGTTATCCGCGAATAATTGCGATCTAAATTTAACTATTATGCGCATTGAAATTTTTCATAACTGAAAGCGAACAGATACAGACATCAACCTCTTCTATTCTTTCACATTAATTCGTGTAATCATTAGATTCCTGCGATTGAGGCGCAGCATTTTTTCCCCGAAAAGTCATCTGAAGACATCAGGTATTTCTTACAGACATCAAAAACAACAGTCAAAATGCAATCTCAATAAAATAACTTTTCGAATTGAATTTTCAAATCGATTTACGTTATTATGTCAATATATAGAGCCATTCCTTGCTCTTTACCAGGATTCATGAATTTATTATAGTCCTTCTATGACCACGCAGCAAAATATGCTCATTTTCCAATTTTGCAATATTACCAAGTCCTGTAGCGAGCAGGTTATCCGCGAATAATTGCGATCTAAATTTAACTATTATGCGCATTGAAATTTTTAATAACTGAAAGCGAACAGATACAGACATCAACCTCTTCTATTCTTTCACATTAATTCGTGTAATCATTAGATTCCTGCGATTGAGGCGCAGCATTTTTTTTCCGAAAAGTCATCTGAAGACATCAGGTATTTCTTACAGACATCAAAATAACAGTCAAAATGCAATCTCAATAGAATAACTTTTCGAATTGAATTTTCAAATCGATTTACGTTATTATGTCAATATATAGAGCCATTCCTTGCTCTTTCCCAGGATTCATGAATTTATTATAGTCCTTCTATAACCACGCAGCAAAATATGCTCATTTTCTAATTTTGTAATATTACCAAGTCCTGTAGCGAGCAGGTTATCCGCGAATAATCGCGATCTAAATTTAACTATTCAGCGCATTGAAATTTTTTATAACTGAAAGCGAACAGATACAGACATCAACCTTTTCTATTCTTTCACGCTAATTCGTGTAATCATGAGATTCCTGCGATTGAGGCGCAGCATATTTTTTCCGAAAGGTCATCTGAAGACATCAGGTATTTCTTACAGACATCAAAAACAACAGTCAAAATGCAATCTCAATAGAATAACTTTTCGAATTGAATTTTTAAATCGATTTACGTTATTATGTCAATATATAGAGGCATTCCTTGCTCTTTACCAGGATTCATGAATTTATTATAGTCCTTCTATAACCACACAGCAAAATATGCTCATTTTCTAATTTTGTAATATTACCAAGTCCTGTAGCGAGCAGGTTATCCGCGAATAATTGCGATCTAAATTTAACTATTATGCGCATTGAAATTTTTAATAACTGAAAGCGAACAGATACAGACATCAACCTCTTCTATTCTTTCACATTAATTCGTGTAATCATTAAATTCCTGCGATTGAGGCGCAGCATTTTTTTTCCGTAAAGTCATCTGAAGACATCAGGTATTTCTTACAGACATCAAAAACAACAGTCAAAATGCAATCTCAATAGAATAACTTTTCGAATTGAATTTTCAAATCGATTTACGTTATTATGTCAATATATAGAGGCATTCCTTGCTCTTTACCAGGATTCATGAATTTATTATAGTCCTTCTATAACCACGCAGCAAAATATGCTCATTTTCTAATTTTGTAATATTACTAAGTCCTGTAGCGAGCAGGTTATCCGCGAATAATTGCGATCTAAATTTAACTATTATGCGCATTGAAATTTTTAATAACTGAAAGCGAACAGATACAGACATCAACCTCTTCTATTCTTTACGTTAATTCGTGTAATCATTAGATTCCTGCGATTGAGGCGCAGCATTTTTTTTCCGAAAAGTCATCTGAAGACATCAGGTATTTCTTACAGACATCAAAAACAACAGTCAAAATGCAATCTCAATAGAATAACTTTTCGAATTGAATTTTCAAATCAATTTACGTTATTATGTCAACATATAGAGCCATTCCTCGCTTTTTCCCAGGAGTCATGAATTTATTATAGTCCTTCTATGACCACGCAGCAAAATATGCTCATTTTCCAATTTTGCAATATTACCAAGTCCTGTAGCGAGCAGGTTATCCGCGAATAATTGCGATCTAAATTTAACTATTATGCGCATTGAAATTTTTAATAACTGAAAGCGAACAGATACAGACATCAACCTCTTCTATTCTTTACGTTAATTCGTGTAATCATTAGATTCCTGCGATTGAGGCGCAGCATTTTTTTTCCGAAAAGTCATCTGAAGACATCAGGTATTTCTTACAGACATCAAAAACAACAGTCAAAATGCAATCTCAATAGAATAACTTTTCGAATTGAATTTTCAAATCAATTTACGTTATTATGTCAACATATAGAGCCATTCCTCGCTTTTTCCCAGGAGTCATGAATTTATTATAGTCCTTCTATGACCACGCAGCAAAATATGCTCATTTTCCAATTTTGCAATATTACCAAGTCCTGTAGCGAGCAGGTTATCCGCGAATAATTGCGATCTAAATTTAACTATTATGCGCATTGAAATTTTTAATAACTGAAAGCGAACAGATACAGACATCAACCTCTTCTATTCTTTCACATTAATTCGTGTAATCATTAGATTCCTGCGATTGAGGCGCAGCATTTTTTTTCCGAAAAGTCATCTAAAGACATCAGGTATTTCTTACAGACATCAAAAACAACAGTCAAAATGCAATCTCAATAGAATAACTTTTCGAATTGAATTTTCAAATCAATTTACGTTATTATGTCAACATATAGAGCCATTCCTCGCTTTTTCACAGGAGTCATGAATTTATTATAGTCCTTCTATGACCACGCAGCAAAATATGCTCATTTTCCAATTTTGCAATATTACCAAGTCCTGTAGCGAGCAGGTTATCCGCGAATAATTGCGATCTAAATTTAACTATTATGCGCATTGAAATTTTTAATAACTGAAAGCGAACAGATACAGACATCAACCTCTTCTATTCTTTACGTTAATTCGTGTAATCATTAGATTCCTGCGATTGAGGCGCAGCATATTTTTTCCGAAAAGTCATCCGAAGACATCAGGTATTTCTTACAGACATCAAAAACAACAATCAAAATGCAATCTCAATAGAATGACTTTTCGAATTGAATTTTCAAATCGATTTACGTTATTATGTCAATATATAGAGCCATTCCTTGCTCTTTCCCAGGATTCATGAATTTATTATAGTCCTTCTATGACCACGCAGCAAAATATGCTCATTTTCCAATTTTGCAATATTACCAAGTCCTGTAGCGAGCAGGTTATCCGCGAATAATTGCGATCTAAATTTAACTTTTCAGCGCATTGAAATTTTGTATAACTGAAAGCGAACAGATACAGACATCAACCTTTTCTATTCTTTCACGCTAATTCGTGTAATCATGAGATTCCTGCGATTGAGGCGCAGCATATTTTTTCCGAAAGGTCATCTGAAGACATCAGGTATTTCTTACAGACATCAAAAACAACAATCAAAATGCAATCTCAATAAAATAACTTTTCGAATTGAATTTTCAAATCGATTTACGTTATTATGTCAATATATAGAGCCATTCCTTGCTCTTTACCAGGATTCATGAATTTATTATAGTCCTTCTATAACCACGCAGCAAAATATGCTCATTTTCTAATTTTGTAATATTACCAAGTCCTGTAGCGAGCAGGTTATCTGCGAATAATTGCGATCTAAATTTAACTATTATGCGCATTGAAATTTTTAATAACTGAAAGCGAACAGATACAGACATCAACCTCTTCTATTCTTTCACATTAATTCGTGTGTTCATTAGATTCCTGCGATTGAGGCGCAGCATTTTTTTTCCGAAAAGTCATCTGAAGACATCAGGTATTTCTTACAGACATCAAAAACAACAGTCAAAATGCAATCTCAATAGAATAACTTTTCGAATTGAATTTTCAAATCGATTTACGTTATTATGTCAATATATAGAGCCATTCCTTGCTCTTTACCAGGATTCATGAATTTATTATAGTCCTTCTATAACCACGCAGCAAAATATGCTCATTTTCTAATTTTGTAATATTACCAAGTCCTGTAGCGAGCAGGTTATCCGCGAATAATTGCGATCTAAATTTAACTATTATGCGCATTGAAATTTTTAATAACTGAAAGCGAACAGATACAGACATCAACCTCTTCTATTCTTTCACATTAATTCGTGTAATCATTAGATTCCTGCGATTGAGGCGCAGCATTTTTTTTCCGAAAAGTCATCTGAAGACATCAGGTATTTCTTACAGACATCAAAAACAACAATCAAAATGCAATCTCAATAGAATAACTTTTCGAATTGAATTTTCAAATCGATTTACGTTATTATGTCAATATATAGAGCCATTCCTTGCTCTTTCCCAGGATTCATGAATTTATTATAGTCCTTCTATGACCACGCAGCAAAATATGCTCATTTTCCAATTTTGTAATATTACCAAGTCCTGTAGCGAGCAGGTTATCCGCGAATAATTGCGATCTAAATTTAACTATTATGCGCATTGAAATTTTTAATAACTTAAAGCGAACAGATACAGACATCAACCTCTTCTATTCTTTCACATTAATTCGTGTAATCATTAGATTCCTGCGATTGAGGCGCAGCATTTTTTTTCCGAAAAATCATCTAAAGACATCAGGTATTTCTTACAGACATCAAAAACAACAGTCAAAATGCAATCTCAATAGAATAACTTTTCGAATTGAATTTTCAAATCGATTTACGTTATTATGTCAATATATAGAGCCATTCCTTGCTCTTTACCAGGATTCATGAATTTATTATAGTCCTTCTATAACCACGCAGCAAAATATGCTCATTTTCCAATTTTACAATATTACCAAGTCCTGTAGCGAGCAGGTTATCCGCGAATAATTGCGATCTAAATTTAACTATTATGCGCATTGAAATTTTTAATAACTGAAAGCGAACAGGTACAGACATCAACCTCTTCTATTCTTTCACATTAATTCGTGTAATCATTAGATTCCTGCGATTGAGGCGCAGCATTTTTTTTCCGAAAAGTCATCTGAAGACATCAGGTATTTCTTACAGACATCAAAAACAACAATCAAAATGCAATCTCAATAGAATAACTTTTCGAAAAGAATTTTAAAATCGATTTACGTTATTATGTCAATATATAGAGCCATTCCTCGCTTTTTCCCAGGAGTCATGAATTTATTATAGTCCTTCTATGACCACGCAGCAAAATATGCTCATTTTCCAATTTTGCAATATTACCAAGTCCTGTAGCGAGCAGGTTATCCGCGAATAATTGCGATCTAAATTTAACTATTATGCGCATTGAAATTTTTAATAACTGAAAGCGAACAGATACAGACATCAACCTCTTCTATTCTTTACGTTAATTCGTGTAATCATTAGATTCCTGCGATTGAGGCGCAGCATTTTTTTTCCGAAAAGTCATCTGAAGACATCAAGTATTTCTTACAGACATCAAAAACAACAATCAAAATGCAATCTCAATAGAATGACTTTTCGAATTGAATTTTCAAATCGATTTACGTTATTATGTCAATATATAGAGCCATTCCTTGCTCTTTCCCAGGATTCATGAATTTATTATAGTCCTTCTATGACCACGCAGCAAAATATGCTCATTTTCCAATTTTGCAATATTACCAAGTCCTGTAGCGAGCAGGTTATCCGCGAATAATTGCGATCTAAATTTAACTTTTCAGCGCATTGAAATTTTGTATAACTGAAAGCGAACAGATACAGACATCAACCTTTTCTATTCTTTCACGCTAATTCGTGTAATCATGAGATTCCTGCGATTGAGGCGCAGCATATTTTTTCCGAAAGGTCATCTGAAGACATCAGGTATTTCTTACAGACATCAAAAACAACAATCAAAATGCAATCTCAATAAAATAACTTTTCGAATTGAATTTTCAAATCGATTTACGTTATTATGTCAATATATAGAGCCATTCCTTGCTCTTTACCAGGATTCATGAATTTATTATAGTCCTTCTATAACCACGCAGCAAAATATGCTCATTTTCTAATTTTGTAATATTACCAAGTCCTGTAGCGAGCAGGTTATCTGCGAATAATTGCGATCTAAATTTAACTATTATGCGCATTGAAATTTTTAATAACTGAAAGCGAACAGATACAGACATCAACCTCTTCTATTCTTTCACATTAATTCGTGTGTTCATTAGATTCCTGCGATTGAGGCGCAGCATTTTTTTTCCGAAAAGTCATCTGAAGACATCAGGTATTTCTTACAGACATCAAAAACAACAGTCAAAATGCAATCTCAATAGAATAACTTTTCGAATTGAATTTTCAAATCGATTTACGTTATTATGTCAATATATAGAGCCATTCCTTGCTCTTTACCAGGATTCATGAATTTATTATAGTCCTTCTATAACCACGCAGCAAAATATGCTCATTTTCTAATTTTGTAATATTACCAAGTCCTGTAGCGAGCAGGTTATCCGCGAATAATTGCGATCTAAATTTAATTATTATGCGCATTGAAATTTTTAATAACTGAAAGCGAACAGATACAGACATCAACCTCTTCTATTCTTTCACATTAATTCGTGTAATCATTAGATTCCTGCGATTGAGGCGTAGCATTTTTTTTCCGAAAAGTCATCTGAAGACATCAGGTATTTCTTACAGACATCAAAAACAACAGTCAAAATGCAATCTCAATAGAATAACTTTTCGAATTGAATTTTCAAATCGATTTACGTTATTATGTCAATATATAGAGCCATTCCTTGCTCTTTACCAGGATTCATGAATTTATTATAGTCCTTCTATAACCACGCAGCAAAATATGCTCATTTTCTAATTTTGTAATATTACCAAGTCCTGTAGCGAGCAGGTTATCCGCGAATAATTGCGATCTAAATTTAACTATTATGCGCATTGAAATTTTTAATAACTGAAAGCGAACAGATACAGACATCAACCTCTTCTATTCTTTCACATTAATTCGTGTAATCATTAGATTCCTGCGATTGAGGCGCAGCATTTTTTTTCCGAAAAGTCATCTGAAGACATCAGGTATTTCTTACAGACATCAAAAACAACAATCAAAATGCAATCTCAATAGAATAACTTTTCGAATTGAATTTTCAAATCGATTTACGTTATTATGTCAATATATAGAGCCATTCCTTGCTCTTTCCCAGGATTCATGAATTTATTATAGTCCTTCTATGACCACGCAGCAAAATATGCTCATTTTCCAATTTTGCAATATTACCAAGTCCTGTAGCGAGCAGGTTATCCGCGAATAATTGCGATCTAAATTTAACTATTATGCGCATTGAAATTTTTAATAACTGAAAGCGAACAGATACAGACATCAACCTCTTCTATTCTTTACGTTAATTCGTGTAATCATTAGATTCCTGCGATTGAGGCGCAGCATATTTTTTCCGAAAAGTCATCCGAAGACATCAGGTATTTCTTACAGACATCAAAAACAACAATCAAAATGCAATCTCAATAGAATGACTTTTCGAATTGAATTTTCAAATCGATTTACGTTATTATGTCAATATATAGAGCCATTCCTTGCTCTTTCCCAGGATTCATGAATTTATTATAGTCCTTCTATGACCACGCAGCAAAATATGCTCATTTTCCAATTTTGCAATATTACCAAGTCCTGTAGCGAGCAGGTTATCCGCGAATAATTGCGATCTAAATTTAACTATTCAGCGCATTGAAATTTTGTATATCTGAAAGCGAACAGATACAGACATCAACCTTTTCTATTCTTTCACGCTAATTCGTGTAATCATGAGATTCCTGCGATTGAGGCGCAGCATATTTTTTCCGAAAGGTCATCTGAAGACATCAGGTATTTCTTACAGACATCAAAAACAACAATCAAAATGCAATCTCAATAAAATAACTTTTCGAAATGAATTTTTAAATCGATTTACGTTATTTTGTCAATATATAGAGCCATTCCTTGCTTTTTCCTAGGATTCATGAATTTATTATAGTCCTTCTATGACCACGCAGCAAAATATGCTCATTTTCCGATTTTACAATATTACCAAGTCCTGTAGCGAGCAGGTTATCCGCGAATAATTGCGATCTAAATTTAACTATTATGCGCATTGAAATTTTTAATAACTGAAAGCGAACAGGTACAGACATCAACCTCTTCTATTCTTTCACATTAATTCGTGTAATCATTAGATTCCTGCGATTGAGGCGCAGCATTTTTTTTCCGAAAAGTCATCTGAAGACATCAGGTATTTCTTACAGACATCAAAAACAACAATCAAAATGCAATCTCAATAGAATAACTTTTCGAAAAGAATTTTAAAATCGATTTACGTTATTATGTCAATATATAGAGCCATTCCTCGCTTTTTCCCAGGAGTCATGAATTTATTATAGTCCTTCTATGACCACGCAGCAAAATATGCTCATTTTCCAATTTTGCAATATTACCAAGTCCTGTAGCGAGCAGGTTATCCGCGAATAATTGCGATCTAAATTTAACTATTATGCGCATTGAAATTTTTAATAACTGAAAGCGAACAGATACAGACATCAACCTCTTCTATTCTTTACGTTAATTCGTGTAATCATTAGATTCCTGCGATTGAGGCGCAGCATTTTTTTTCCGAAAAGTCATCTGAAGACATCAAGTATTTCTTACAGACATCAAAAACAACAGTCAAAATGCAATCTCAATAGAATAACTTTTCGAATTGAATTTTCAAATCGATTTACGTTATTATGTCAATATATAGAGCTATTCCTTACTCTTTACCAGGATTCATGAATTTATTATAGTCCTTCTATAACCACGCAGCAAAATATGCTCATTTTCTAATTTTGTAATATTACCAAGTCCTGTAGCGAGCAGGTTATCCGCGAATAATTGCGATCTAAATTTAACTATTATGCGCATTGAAATTTTTAATAACTGAAAGCGAACAGATACAGACATCAACCTCCTCTATTCTTTCACATTAATTCGTGTAATCATTAGATTCCTGCGATTGGGGCGCAGCATTTTTTTTCCGAAAAGTCATCTAAAGACATCAGGTATTTCTTACAGACATCAAAAACAACAGTCAAAATGCAATCTCAATAGAATAACTTTTCGAATTGAATTTTCAAATCGATTTACGTTATTATGTCAATATATAGAGCCATTCCTCGCTTTTTCCCAGGAGTCATGAATTTATTATAGTCCTTCTATGACCACGCAGCAAAATATGCTCATTTTCCAATTTTGCAATATTACCAAGTCCTGTAGCGAGCAGGTTATCCGCGAATAATTGCGATCTAAATTTAACTATTATGCGCATTGAAATTTTTAATAACTGAAAGCGAACAGATACAGACATCAACCTCTTCTATTCTTTACGTTAATTCGTGTAATCATTAGATTCCTGCGATTGAGGCACAGCATATTTTTTCCGAAAGGTCATCTGAAGACATCAGGTATTTCTTACAGACATCAAAAACAACAATGAAAATGCAATCTCAATAGAATAACTTTTCGAAATGAATTTTCAAATCGATTTACGTTATTATGTCAATATATAGAGCCATTCCTTGCTTTTTCCTAGGATTTATGATTTTTTTATAGTCTTTCTATGACCACGCAGCAAAATATGCTCATTTTCCAATTTTGCTATATTACCAAGTCCTGTAGCGAGCAGGTTATCCGCGAATAATTGCGATCTAAATTTAACTATTATGCGCATTGAAATTTTTAATAACTGAAAGCGAACAGATACAGACATCAACCTCCTCTATTCTTTCACATTAATTCGTGTAATCATTAGATTCCTGCGATTGAGGCGCAGCATTTTTTTTCCGAAAAGTCATCTAAAGACATCAGGTATTTCTTACAGACATCAAAAACAACAGTCAAAATGCAATCTCAATAGAATAACTTTTCGAATTGAATTTTCAAATCGATTTACGTTATTATGTCAATATATAGAGCCATTCCTTGCTCTTTACCAGGATTCATGAATTTATTATAGTCCTTCTATAACCACGCAGCAAAATATGCTCATTTTCTAATTTTGTAATATTACTAAGTCCTGTAGCGAGCAGGTTATCCGCGAATAATTGCGATCTAAATTTAATTATTATGCGCATTGAAATTTTTAATAACTGAAAGCGAACAGATACAGACATCAACCTCTTCTATTCTTTCACATTAATTCGTGTAATCATTAGATTCCTGCGATTGAGGCGCAGCATTTTTTTTCCGAAAAGTCATCTGAAGACATCAGGTATTTCTTACAGACATCAAAAACAACAGTCAAAATGCAATCTCAATAGAATAACTTTTCGAATTGAATTTTCAAATCGATTTACGTTATTATGTCAATATATAGAGCCATTCCTTGCTCTTTACCAGGATTCATGAATTTATTATAGTCCTTCTATAACCACGCAGCAAAATATGCTCATTTTCTAATTTTGTAATATTACCAAGTCCTGTAGCGAGCAGGTTATCCGCGAATAATTGCGATCTTAATTTAACTATTATGCGCATTGAAATTTTTAATAACTGAAAGCGAACAGATACAGACATCAACCTCTTCTATTCTTTCACATTAATTCGTGTAATCATTAGATTCCTGCGATTGAGGCGCAGCATTTTTTTTCCGAAAAGTCATCTAAAGACATCAGGTATTTCTTACAGACATCAAAAACAACAGTCAAAATGCAATCTCAATAGAATAACTTTTCGAATTGAATTTTCAAATCGATTTACGTTATTATGTCAATATATAGAGCCATTCCTTGCTCTTTACCAGGATTCATGAATTTATTATAGTCCTTCTATAACCACGCAGCAAAATATGCTCATTTTCTAATTTTGTAATATTACCAAGTCCTGTAGCGAGCAGGTTATCCGCGAATAATTGCGATCTAAATTTAACTATTATGCGCATTGAAATTTTTAATAACTGAAAGCGAACAGATACAGACATCAACCTCTTCTATTCTTTCACATTAATTCGTGTAATCATTAGATTCCTGCGATTGAGGCGCAGCATTTTTTTTCCGAAAAGTCATCTAAAGACATCAGGTATTTCTTACAGACATCAAAAACAACAGTCAAAATGCAATCTAAATAGAATAACTTTTCGAATTGAATTTTCAAATCGATTTACGTTATTATGTCAATATATAGAGCCATTCCTTGCTCTTTACCAGGATTCATGAATTTATTATAGTCCTTCTATAACCACGCAGCAAAATATGCTCATTTTCTAATTTTGTAATATTACCAAGTCCTGTAGCGAGCAGGTTATCCGCGAATAATTGCGATCTAAATTTAACTATTATGCGCATTGAAATTTTTCATAACTGAAAGCGAACAGATACAGACATCAACCTCTTCTATTCTTTCACATTAATTCGTGTAATCATTAGATTCCTGCGATTGAGGCGCAGCATTTTTTCCCCGAAAAGTCATCTGAAGACATCAGGTATTTCTTACAGACATCAAAAACAACAGTCAAAATGCAATCTCAATAAAATAACTTTTCGAATTGAATTTTCAAATCGATTTACGTTATTATGTCAATATATAGAGCCATTCCTTGCTCTTTACCAGGATTCATGAATTTATTATAGTCCTTCTATGACCACGCAGCAAAATATGCTCATTTTCCAATTTTGCAATATTACCAAGTCCTGTAGCGAGCAGGTTATCCGCGAATAATTGCGATCTAAATTTAACTATTATGCGCATTGAAATTTTTAATAACTGAAAGCGAACAGATACAGACATCAACCTCTTCTATTCTTTCACATTAATTCGTGTAATCATTAGATTCCTGCGATTGAGGCGCAGCATTTTTTTTCCGAAAAGTCATCTGAAGACATCAGGTATTTCTTACAGACATCAAAATAACAGTCAAAATGCAATCTCAATAGAATAACTTTTCGAATTGAATTTTCAAATCGATTTACGTTATTATGTCAATATATAGAGCCATTCCTTGCTCTTTCCCAGGATTCATGAATTTATTATAGTCCTTCTATAACCACGCAGCAAAATATGCTCATTTTCTAATTTTGTAATATTACCAAGTCCTGTAGCGAGCAGGTTATCCGCGAATAATTGCGATCTAAATTTAACTATTATGCGCATTGAAATTTTTAATAACTGAAAGCGAACAGATACAGACATCAACCTCCTCTATTCTTTCACATTAATTCGTGTAATCATTAGATTCCTGCGATTGGGGCGCAGCATTTTTTTTCCGAAAAGTCATCTAAAGACATCAGGTATTTCTTACAGACATCAAAAACAACAGTCAAAATGCAATCTCAATAGAATAACTTTTCGAATTGAATTTTCAAATCGATTTACGTTATTATGTCAATATATAGAGCCATTCCTCGCTTTTTCCCAGGAGTCATGAATTTATTATAGTCCTTCTATGACCACGCAGCAAAATATGCTCATTTTCCAATTTTGCAATATTACCAAGTCCTGTAGCGAGCAGGTTATCCGCGAATAATTGCGATCTAAATTTAACTATTATGCGCATTGAAATTTTTAATAACTGAAAGCGAACAGATACAGACATCAACCTCTTCTATTCTTTACGTTAATTCGTGTAATCATTAGATTCCTGCGATTGAGGCACAGCATATTTTTTCCGAAAGGTCATCTGAAGACATCAGGTATTTCTTACAGACATCAAAAACAACAATGAAAATGCAATCTCAATAGAATAACTTTTCGAAATGAATTTTCAAATCGATTTACGTTATTATGTCAATATATAGAGCCATTCCTTGCTTTTTCCTAGGATTTATGATTTTTTTATAGTCTTTCTATGACCACGCAGCAAAATATGCTCATTTTCCAATTTTGCTATATTACCAAGTCCTGTAGCGAGCAGGTTATCCGCGAATAATTGCGATCTAAATTTAACTATTATGCGCATTGAAATTTTTAATAACTGAAAGCGAACAGATACAGACATCAACCTCCTCTATTCTTTCACATTAATTCGTGTAATCATTAGATTCCTGCGATTGAGGCGCAGCATTTTTTTTCCGAAAAGTCATCTAAAGACATCAGGTATTTCTTACAGACATCAAAAACAACAGTCAAAATGCAATCTCAATAGAATAACTTTTCGAATTGAATTTTCAAATCGATTTACGTTATTATGTCAATATATAGAGCCATTCCTTGCTCTTTACCAGGATTCATGAATTTATTATAGTCCTTCTATAACCACGCAGCAAAATATGCTCATTTTCTAATTTTGTAATATTACTAAGTCCTGTAGCGAGCAGGTTATCCGCGAATAATTGCGATCTAAATTTAATTATTATGCGCATTGAAATTTTTAATAACCGAAAGCGAACAGATACAGACATCAACCTCTTCTATTCTTTCACATTAATTCGTGTAATCATTAGATTCCTGCGATTGAGGCGCAGCATTTTTTTTCCGAAAAGTCATCTGAAGACATCAGGTATTTCTTACAGACATCAAAAACAACAGTCAAAATGCAATCTCAATAGAATAACTTTTCGAATTGAATTTTCAAATCGATTTACGTTATTATGTCAATATATAGAGCCATTCCTTGCTCTTTACCAGGATTCATGAATTTATTATAGTCCTTCTATAACCACGCAGCAAAATATGCTCATTTTCTAATTTTGTAATATTACCAAGTCCTGTAGCGAGCAGGTTATCCGCGAATAATTGCGATCTTAATTTAACTATTATGCGCATTGAAATTTTTAATAACTGAAAGCGAACAGATACAGACATCAACCTCTTCTATTCTTTCACATTAATTCGTGTAATCATTAGATTCCTGCGATTGAGGCGCAGCATTTTTTTTCCGAAAAGTCATCTAAAGACATCAGGTATTTCTTACAGACATCAAAAACAACAGTCAAAATGCAATCTCAATAGAATAACTTTTCGAATTGAATTTTCAAATCGATTTACGTTATTATGTCAATATATAGAGCCATTCCTTGCTCTTTACCAGGATTCATGAATTTATTATAGTCCTTCTATAACCACGCAGCAAAATATGCTCATTTTCTAATTTTGTAATATTACCAAGTCCTGTAGCGAGCAGGTTATCCGCGAATAATTGCGATCTAAATTTAACTATTATGCGCATTGAAATTTTTAATAACTGAAAGCGAACAGATACAGACATCAACCTCTTCTATTCTTTCACATTAATTCGTGTAATCATTAGATTCCTGCGATTGAGGCGCAGCATTTTTTTTCCGAAAAGTCATCTAAAGACATCAGGTATTTCTTACAGACATCAAAAACAACAGTCAAAATGCAATCTAAATAGAATAACTTTTCGAATTGAATTTTCAAATCGATTTACGTTATTATGTCAATATATAGAGCCATTCCTTGCTCTTTACCAGGATTCATGAATTTATTATAGTCCTTCTATAACCACGCAGCAAAATATGCTCATTTTCTAATTTTGTAATATTACCAAGTCCTGTAGCGAGCAGGTTATCCGCGAATAATTGCGATCTAAATTTAACTATTATGCGCATTGAAATTTTTCATAACTGAAAGCGAACAGATACAGACATCAACCTCTTCTATTCTTTCACATTAATTCGTGTAATCATTAGATTCCTGCGATTGAGGCGCAGCATTTTTTCCCCGAAAAGTCATCTGAAGACATCAGGTATTTCTTACAGACATCAAAAACAACAGTCAAAATGCAATCTCAATAAAATAACTTTTCGAATTGAATTTTCAAATCGATTTACGTTATTATGTCAATATATAGAGCCATTCCTTGCTCTTTACCAGGATTCATGAATTTATTATAGTCCTTCTATGACCACGCAGCAAAATATGCTCATTTTCCAATTTTGCAATATTACCAAGTCCTGTAGCGAGCAGGTTATCCGCGAATAATTGCGATCTAAATTTAACTATTATGCGCATTGAAATTTTTAATAACTGAAAGCGAACAGATACAGACATCAACCTCTTCTATTCTTTCACATTAATTCGTGTAATCATTAGATTCCTGCGATTGAGGCGCAGCATTTTTTTTCCGAAAAGTCATCTGAAGACATCAGGTATTTCTTACAGACATCAAAATAACAGTCAAAATGCAATCTCAATAGAATAACTTTTCGAATTGAATTTTCAAATCGATTTACGTTATTATGTCAATATATAGAGCCATTCCTTGCTCTTTCCCAGGATTCATGAATTTATTATAGTCCTTCTATAACCACGCAGCAAAATATGCTCATTTTCTAATTTTGTAATATTACCAAGTCCTGTAGCGAGCAGGTTATCCGCGAATAATCGCGATCTAAATTTAACTATTCAGCGCATTGAAATTTTTTATAACTGAAAGCGAACAGATACAGACATCAACCTTTTCTATTCTTTCACGCTAATTCGTGTAATCATGAGATTCCTGCGATTGAGGCGCAGCATATTTTTTCCGAAAGGTCATCTGAAGACATCAGGTATTTCTTACAGACATCAAAAACAACAGTCAAAATGCAATCTCAATAGAATAACTTTTCGAATTGAATTTTTAAATCGATTTACGTTATTATGTCAATATATAGAGGCATTCCTTGCTCTTTACCAGGATTCATGAATTTATTATAGTCCTTCTATAACCACACAGCAAAATATGCTCATTTTCTAATTTTGTAATATTACCAAGTCCTGTAGCGAGCAGGTTATCCGCGAATAATTGCGATCTAAATTTAACTATTATGCGCATTGAAATTTTTAATAACTGAAAGCGAACAGATACAGACATCAACCTCTTCTATTCTTTCACATTAATTCGTGTAATCATTAAATTCCTGCGATTGAGGCGCAGCATTTTTTTTCCGTAAAGTCATCTGAAGACATCAGGTATTTCATACAGACATCAAAAACAACAGTCAAAATGCAATCTCAATAGAATAACTTTTCGAATTGAATTTTCAAATCGATTTACGTTATTATGTCAATATATAGAGGCATTCCTTGCTCTTTACCAGGATTCATGAATTTATTATAGTCCTTCTATAACCACGCAGCAAAATATGCTCATTTTCTAATTTTGTAATATTACTAAGTCCTGTAGCGAGCAGGTTATCCGCGAATAATTGCGATCTAAATTTAACTATTATGCGCATTGAAATTTTTAATAACTGAAAGCGAACAGATACAGACATCAACCTCTTCTATTCTTTACGTTAATTCGTGTAATCATTAGATTCCTGCGATTGAGGCGCAGCATTTTTTTTCCGAAAAGTCATCTGAAGACATCAGGTATTTCTTACAGACATCAAAAACAACAGTCAAAATGCAATCTCAATAGAATAACTTTTCGAATTGAATTTTCAAATCAATTTACGTTATTATGTCAACATATAGAGCCATTCCTCGCTTTTTCCCAGGAGTCATGAATTTATTATAGTCCTTCTATGACCACGCAGCAAAATATGCTCATTTTCCAATTTTGCAATATTACCAAGTCCTGTAGCGAGCAGGTTATCCGCGAATAATTGCGATCTAAATTTAACTATTATGCGCATTGAAATTTTTAATAACTGAAAGCGAACAGATACAGACATCAACCTCTTCTATTCTTTACGTTAATTCGTGTAATCATTAGATTCCTGCGATTGAGGCGCAGCATTTTTTTTCCGAAAAGTCATCTGAAGACATCAGGTATTTCTTACAGACATCAAAAACAACAGTCAAAATGCAATCTCAATAGAATAACTTTTCGAATTGAATTTTCAAATCAATTTACGTTATTATGTCAACATATAGAGCCATTCCTCGCTTTTTCCCAGGAGTCATGAATTTATTATAGTCCTTCTATGACCACGCAGCAAAATATGCTCATTTTCCAATTTTGCAATATTACCAAGTCCTGTAGCGAGCAGGTTATCCGCGAATAATTGCGATCTAAATTTAACTATTATGCGCATTGAAATTTTTAATAACTGAAAGCGAACAGATACAGACATCAACCTCTTCTATTCTTTCACATTAATTCGTGTAATCATTAGATTCCTGCGATTGAGGCGCAGCATTTTTTTTCCGAAAAGTCATCTAAAGACATCAGGTATTTCTTACAGACATCAAAAACAACAGTCAAAATGCAATCTCAATAGAATAACTTTTCGAATTGAATTTTCAAATCAATTTACGTTATTATGTCAACATATAGAGCCATTCCTCGCTTTTTCACAGGAGTCATGAATTTATTATAGTCCTTCTATGACCACGCAGCAAAATATGCTCATTTTCCAATTTTGCAATATTACCAAGTCCTGTAGCGAGCAGGTTATCCGCGAATAATTGCGATCTAAATTTAACTATTATGCGCATTGAAATTTTTAATAACTGAAAGCGAACAGATACAGACATCAACCTCTTCTATTCTTTACGTTAATTCGTGTAATCATTAGATTCCTGCGATTGAGGCGCAGCATATTTTTTCCGAAAAGTCATCCGAAGACATCAGGTATTTCTTACAGACATCAAAAACAACAATCAAAATGCAATCTCAATAGAATGACTTTTCGAATTGAATTTTCAAATCGATTTACGTTATTATGTCAATATATAGAGCCATTCCTTGCTCTTTCCCAGGATTCATGAATTTATTATAGTCCTTCTATGACCACGCAGCAAAATATGCTCATTTTCCAATTTTGCAATATTACCAAGTCCTGTAGCGAGCAGGTTATCCGCGAATAATTGCGATCTAAATTTAACTTTTCAGCGCATTGAAATTTTGTATAACTGAAAGCGAACAGATACAGACATCAACCTTTTCTATTCTTTCACGCTAATTCGTGTAATCATGAGATTCCTGCGATTGAGGCGCAGCATATTTTTTCCGAAAGGTCATCTGAAGACATCAGGTATTTCTTACAGACATCAAAAACAACAATCAAAATGCAATCTCAATAAAATAACTTTTCGAATTGAATTTTCAAATCGATTTACGTTATTATGTCAATATATAGAGCCATTCCTTGCTCTTTACCAGGATTCATGAATTTATTATAGTCCTTCTATAACCACGCAGCAAAATATGCTCATTTTCTAATTTTGTAATATTACCAAGTCCTGTAGCGAGCAGGTTATCTGCGAATAATTGCGATCTAAATTTAACTATTATGCGCATTGAAATTTTTAATAACTGAAAGCGAACAGATACAGACATCAACCTCTTCTATTCTTTCACATTAATTCGTGTGTTCATTAGATTCCTGCGATTGAGGCGCAGCATTTTTTTTCCGAAAAGTCATCTGAAGACATCAGGTATTTCTTACAGACATCAAAAACAACAGTCAAAATGCAATCTCAATAGAATAACTTTTCGAATTGAATTTTCAAATCGATTTACGTTATTATGTCAATATATAGAGCCATTCCTTGCTCTTTACCAGGATTCATGAATTTATTATAGTCCTTCTATAACCACGCAGCAAAATATGCTCATTTTCTAATTTTGTAATATTACCAAGTCCTGTAGCGAGCAGGTTATCCGCGAATAATTGCGATCTAAATTTAACTATTATGCGCATTGAAATTTTTAATAACTGAAAGCGAACAGATACAGACATCAACCTCTTCTATTCTTTCACATTAATTCGTGTAATCATTAGATTCCTGCGATTGAGGCGCAGCATTTTTTTTCCGAAAAGTCATCTGAAGACATCAGGTATTTCTTACAGACATCAAAAACAACAATCAAAATGCAATCTCAATAGAATAACTTTTCGAATTGAATTTTCAAATCGATTTACGTTATTATGTCAATATATAGAGCCATTCCTTGCTCTTTCCCAGGATTCATGAATTTATTATAGTCCTTCTATGACCACGCAGCAAAATATGCTCATTTTCCAATTTTGTAATATTACCAAGTCCTGTAGCGAGCAGGTTATCCGCGAATAATTGCGATCTAAATTTAACTATTATGCGCATTGAAATTTTTAATAACTTAAAGCGAACAGATACAGACATCAACCTCTTCTATTCTTTCACATTAATTCGTGTAATCATTAGATTCCTGCGATTGAGGCGCAGCATTTTTTTTCCGAAAAATCATCTAAAGACATCAGGTATTTCTTACAGACATCAAAAACAACAGTCAAAATGCAATCTCAATAGAATAACTTTTCGAATTGAATTTTCAAATCGATTTACGTTATTATGTCAATATATAGAGCCATTCCTTGCTCTTTACCAGGATTCATGAATTTATTATAGTCCTTCTATAACCACGCAGCAAAATATGCTCATTTTCCAATTTTACAATATTACCAAGTCCTGTAGCGAGCAGGTTATCCGCGAATAATTGCGATCTAAATTTAACTATTATGCGCATTGAAATTTTTAATAACTGAAAGCGAACAGGTACAGACATCAACCTCTTCTATTCTTTCACATTAATTCGTGTAATCATTAGATTCCTGCGATTGAGGCGCAGCATTTTTTTTCCGAAAAGTCATCTGAAGACATCAGGTATTTCTTACAGACATCAAAAACAACAATCAAAATGCAATCTCAATAGAATAACTTTTCGAAAAGAATTTTAAAATCGATTTACGTTATTATGTCAATATATAGAGCCATTCCTCGCTTTTTCCCAGGAGTCATGAATTTATTATAGTCCTTCTATGACCACGCAGCAAAATATGCTCATTTTCCAATTTTGCAATATTACCAAGTCCTGTAGCGAGCAGGTTATCCGCGAATAATTGCGATCTAAATTTAACTATTATGCGCATTGAAATTTTTAATAACTGAAAGCGAACAGATACAGACATCAACCTCTTCTATTCTTTACGTTAATTCGTGTAATCATTAGATTCCTGCGATTGAGGCGCAGCATTTTTTTTCCGAAAAGTCATCTGAAGACATCAAGTATTTCTTACAGACATCAAAAACAACAATCAAAATGCAATCTCAATAGAATGACTTTTCGAATTGAATTTTCAAATCGATTTACGTTATTATGTCAATATATAGAGCCATTCCTTGCTCTTTCCCAGGATTCATGAATTTATTATAGTCCTTCTATGACCACGCAGCAAAATATGCTCATTTTCCAATTTTGTAATATTACCAAGTCCTGTAGCGAGCAGGTTATCCGCGAATAATTGCGATCTAAATTTAACTATTATGCGCATTGAAATTTTTAATAACTTAAAGCGAACAGATACAGACATCAACCTCTTCTATTCTTTCACATTAATTCGTGTAATCATTAGATTCCTGCGATTGAGGCGCAGCATTTTTTTTCCGAAAAATCATCTAAAGACATCAGGTATTTCTTACAGACATCAAAAACAACAGTCAAAATGCAATCTCAATAGAATAACTTTTCGAATTGAATTTTCAAATCGATTTACGTTATTATGTCAATATATAGAGCCATTCCTTGCTCTTTACCAGGATTCATGAATTTATTATAGTCCTTCTATAACCACGCAGCAAAATATGCTCATTTTCCAATTTTACAATATTACCAAGTCCTGTAGCGAGCAGGTTATCCGCGAATAATTGCGATCTAAATTTAACTATTATGCGCATTGAAATTTTTAATAACTGAAAGCGAACAGGTACAGACATCAACCTCTTCTATTCTTTCACATTAATTCGTGTAATCATTAGATTCCTGCGATTGAGGCGCAGCATTTTTTTTCCGAAAAGTCATCTGAAGACATCAGGTATTTCTTACAGACATCAAAAACAACAATCAAAATGCAATCTCAATAGAATAACTTTTCGAAAAGAATTTTAAAATCGATTTACGTTATTATGTCAATATATAGAGCCATTCCTCGCTTTTTCCCAGGAGTCATGAATTTATTATAGTCCTTCTATGACCACGCAGCAAAATATGCTCATTTTCCAATTTTGCAATATTACCAAGTCCTGTAGCGAGCAGGTTATCCGCGAATAATTGCGATCTAAATTTAACTATTATGCGCATTGAAATTTTTAATAACTGAAAGCGAACAGATACAGACATCAACCTCTTCTATTCTTTACGTTAATTCGTGTAATCATTAGATTCCTGCGATTGAGGCGCAGCATTTTTTTTCCGAAAAGTCATCTGAAGACATCAAGTATTTCTTACAGACATCAAAAACAACAATCAAAATGCAATCTCAATAGAATGACTTTTCGAATTGAATTTTCAAATCGATTTACGTTATTATGTCAATATATAGAGCCATTCCTTGCTCTTTCCCAGGATTCATGAATTTATTATAGTCCTTCTATGACCACGCAGCAAAATATGCTCATTTTCCAATTTTGCAATATTACCAAGTCCTGTAGCGAGCAGGTTATCCGCGAATAATTGCGATCTAAATTTAACTTTTCAGCGCATTGAAATTTTGTATAACTGAAAGCGAACAGATACAGACATCAACCTTTTCTATTCTTTCACGCTAATTCGTGTAATCATGAGATTCCTGCGATTGAGGCGCAGCATATTTTTTCCGAAAGGTCATCTGAAGACATCAGGTATTTCTTACAGACATCAAAAACAACAATCAAAATGCAATCTCAATAAAATAACTTTTCGAATTGAATTTTCAAATCGATTTACGTTATTATGTCAATATATAGAGCCATTCCTTGCTCTTTACCAGGATTCATGAATTTATTATAGTCCTTCTATAACCACGCAGCAAAATATGCTCATTTTCTAATTTTGTAATATTACCAAGTCCTGTAGCGAGCAGGTTATCTGCGAATAATTGCGATCTAAATTTAACTATTATGCGCATTGAAATTTTTAATAACTGAAAGCGAACAGATACAGACATCAACCTCTTCTATTCTTTCACATTAATTCGTGTGTTCATTAGATTCCTGCGATTGAGGCGCAGCATTTTTTTTCCGAAAAGTCATCTGAAGACATCAGGTATTTCTTACAGACATCAAAAACAACAGTCAAAATGCAATCTCAATAGAATAACTTTTCGAATTGAATTTTCAAATCGATTTACGTTATTATGTCAATATATAGAGCCATTCCTTGCTCTTTACCAGGATTCATGAATTTATTATAGTCCTTCTATAACCACGCAGCAAAATATGCTCATTTTCTAATTTTGTAATATTACCAAGTCCTGTAGCGAGCAGGTTATCCGCGAATAATTGCGATCTAAATTTAATTATTATGCGCATTGAAATTTTTAATAACTGAAAGCGAACAGATACAGACATCAACCTCTTCTATTCTTTCACATTAATTCGTGTAATCATTAGATTCCTGCGATTGAGGCGTAGCATTTTTTTTCCGAAAAGTCATCTGAAGACATCAGGTATTTCTTACAGACATCAAAAACAACAGTCAAAATGCAATCTCAATAGAATAACTTTTCGAATTGAATTTTCAAATCGATTTACGTTATTATGTCAATATATAGAGCCATTCCTTGCTCTTTACCAGGATTCATGAATTTATTATAGTCCTTCTATAACCACGCAGCAAAATATGCTCATTTTCTAATTTTGTAATATTACCAAGTCCTGTAGCGAGCAGGTTATCCGCGAATAATTGCGATCTAAATTTAACTATTATGCGCATTGAAATTTTTAATAACTGAAAGCGAACAGATACAGACATCAACCTCTTCTATTCTTTCACATTAATTCGTGTAATCATTAGATTCCTGCGATTGAGGCGCAGCATTTTTTTTCCGAAAAGTCATCTGAAGACATCAGGTATTTCTTACAGACATCAAAAACAACAATCAAAATGCAATCTCAATAGAATAACTTTTCGAATTGAATTTTCAAATCGATTTACGTTATTATGTCAATATATAGAGCCATTCCTTGCTCTTTACCAGGATTCATGAATTTATTATAGTCCTTCTATGACCACGCAGCAAAATATGCTCATTTTCCAATTTTGCAATATTACCAAGTCCTGTAGCGAGCAGGTTATCCGCGAATAATTGCGATCTAAATTTAACTATTATGCGCATTGAAATTTTTAATAACTGAAAGCGAACAGATACAGACATCAACCTCTTCTATTCTTTACGTTAATTCGTGTAATCATTAGATTCCTGCGATTGAGGCGCAGCATATTTTTTCCGAAAAGTCATCCGAAGACATCAGGTATTTCTTACAGACATCAAAAACAACAATCAAAATGCAATCTCAATAGAATGACTTTTCGAATTGAATTTTCAAATCGATTTACGTTATTATGTCAATATATAGAGCCATTCCTTGCTCTTTCCCAGGATTCATGAATTTATTATAGTCCTTCTATGACCACGCAGCAAAATATGCTCATTTTCCAATTTTGCAATATTACCAAGTCCTGTAGCGAGCAGGTTATCCGCGAATAATTGCGATCTAAATTTAACTATTCAGCGCATTGAAATTTTGTATATCTGAAAGCGAACAGATACAGACATCAACCTTTTCTATTCTTTCACGCTAATTCGTGTAATCATGAGATTCCTGCGATTGAGGCGCAGCATATTTTTTCCGAAAGGTCATCTGAAGACATCAGGTATTTCTTACAGACATCAAAAACAACAATCAAAATGCAATCTCAATAAAATAACTTTTCGAAATGAATTTTTAAATCGATTTACGTTATTTTGTCAATATATAGAGCCATTCCTTGCTTTTTCCTAGGATTCATGAATTTATTATAGTCCTTCTATGACCACGCAGCAAAATATGCTCATTTTCCGATTTTACAATATTACCAAGTCCTGTAGCGAGCAGGTTATCCGCGAATAATTGCGATCTAAATTTAACTATTATGCGCATTGAAATTTTTAATAACTGAAAGCGAACAGGTACAGACATCAACCTCTTCTATTCTTTCACATTAATTCGTGTAATCATTAGATTCCTGCGATTGAGGCGCAGCATTTTTTTTCCGAAAAGTCATCTGAAGACATCAGGTATTTCTTACAGACATCAAAAACAACAATCAAAATGCAATCTCAATAGAATAACTTTTCGAAAAGAATTTTAAAATCGATTTACGTTATTATGTCAATATATAGAGCCATTCCTCGCTTTTTCCCAGGAGTCATGAATTTATTATAGTCCTTCTATGACCACGCAGCAAAATATGCTCATTTTCCAATTTTGCAATATTACCAAGTCCTGTAGCGAGCAGGTTATCCGCGAATAATTGCGATCTAAATTTAACTATTATGCGCATTGAAATTTTTAATAACTGAAAGCGAACAGATACAGACATCAACCTCTTCTATTCTTTACGTTAATTCGTGTAATCATTAGATTCCTGCGATTGAGGCGCAGCATTTTTTTTCCGAAAAGTCATCTGAAGACATCAAGTATTTCTTACAGACATCAAAAACAACAGTCAAAATGCAATCTCAATAGAATAACTTTTCGAATTGAATTTTCAAATCGATTTACGTTATTATGTCAATATATAGAGCTATTCCTTACTCTTTACCAGGATTCATGAATTTATTATAGTCCTTCTATAACCACGCAGCAAAATATGCTCATTTTCTAATTTTGTAATATTACCAAGTCCTGTAGCGAGCAGGTTATCCGCGAATAATTGCGATCTAAATTTAACTATTATGCGCATTGAAATTTTTAATAACTGAAAGCGAACAGATACAGACATCAACCTCCTCTATTCTTTCACATTAATTCGTGTAATCATTAGATTCCTGCGATTGAGGCGCAGCATTTTTTTTCCGAAAAGTCATCTAAAGACATCAGGTATTTCTTACAGACATCAAAAACAACAGTCAAAATGCAATCTCAATAGAATAACTTTTCGAATTGAATTTTCAAATCGATTTACGTTATTATGTCAATATATAGAGCCATTCCTCGCTTTTTCCCAGGAGTCATGAATTTATTATAGTCCTTCTATGACCACGCAGCAAAATATGCTCATTTTCCAATTTTGCAATATTACCAAGTCCTGTAGCGAGCAGGTTATCCGCGAATAATTGCGATCTAAATTTAACTATTATGCGCATTGAAATTTTTAATAACTGAAAGCGAACAGATACAGACATCAACCTCTTCTATTCTTTACGTTAATTCGTGTAATCATTAGATTCCTGCGATTGAGGCACAGCATATTTTTTCCGAAAGGTCATCTGAAGACATCAGGTATTTCTTACAGACATCAAAAACAACAATGAAAATGCAATCTCAATAGAATAACTTTTCGAAATGAATTTTCAAATCGATTTACGTTATTATGTCAATATATAGAGCCATTCCTTGCTTTTTCCTAGGATTTATGATTTTTTTATAGTCTTTCTATGACCACGCAGCAAAATATGCTCATTTTCCAATTTTGCTATATTACCAAGTCCTGTAGCGAGCAGGTTATCCGCGAATAATTGCGATCTAAATTTAACTATTATGCGCATTGAAATTTTTAATAACTGAAAGCGAACAGATACAGACATCAACCTCCTCTATTCTTTCACATTAATTCGTGTAATCATTAGATTCCTGCGATTGAGGCGCAGCATTTTTTTTCCGAAAAGTCATCTAAAGACATCAGGTATTTCTTACAGACATCAAAAACAACAGTCAAAATGCAATCTCAATAGAATAACTTTTCGAATTGAATTTTCAAATCGATTTACGTTATTATGTCAATATATAGAGCCATTCCTTGCTCTTTACCAGGATTCATGAATTTATTATAGTCCTTCTATAACCACGCAGCAAAATATGCTCATTTTCTAATTTTGTAATATTACTAAGTCCTGTAGCGAGCAGGTTATCCGCGAATAATTGCGATCTAAATTTAATTATTATGCGCATTGAAATTTTTAATAACTGAAAGCGAACAGATACAGACATCAACCTCTTCTATTCTTTCACATTAATTCGTGTAATCATTAGATTCCTGCGATTGAGGCGCAGCATTTTTTTTCCGAAAAGTCATCTGAAGACATCAGGTATTTCTTACAGACATCAAAAACAACAGTCAAAATGCAATCTCAATAGAATAACTTTTCGAATTGAATTTTCAAATCGATTTACGTTATTATGTCAATATATAGAGCCATTCCTTGCTCTTTACCAGGATTCATGAATTTATTATAGTCCTTCTATAACCACGCAGCAAAATATGCTCATTTTCTAATTTTGTAATATTACCAAGTCCTGTAGCGAGCAGGTTATCCGCGAATAATTGCGATCTTAATTTAACTATTATGCGCATTGAAATTTTTAATAACTGAAAGCGAACAGATACAGACATCAACCTCTTCTATTCTTTCACATTAATTCGTGTAATCATTAGATTCCTGCGATTGAGGCGCAGCATTTTTTTTCCGAAAAGTCATCTAAAGACATCAGGTATTTCTTACAGACATCAAAAACAACAGTCAAAATGCAATCTCAATAGAATAACTTTTCGAATTGAATTTTCAAATCGATTTACGTTATTATGTCAATATATAGAGCCATTCCTTGCTCTTTACCAGGATTCATGAATTTATTATAGTCCTTCTATAACCACGCAGCAAAATATGCTCATTTTCTAATTTTGTAATATTACCAAGTCCTGTAGCGAGCAGGTTATCCGCGAATAATTGCGATCTAAATTTAACTATTATGCGCATTGAAATTTTTAATAACTGAAAGCGAACAGATACAGACATCAACCTCTTCTATTCTTTCACATTAATTCGTGTAATCATTAGATTCCTGCGATTGAGGCGCAGCATTTTTTTTCCGAAAAGTCATCTAAAGACATCAGGTATTTCTTACAGACATCAAAAACAACAGTCAAAATGCAATCTAAATAGAATAACTTTTCGAATTGAATTTTCAAATCGATTTACGTTATTATGTCAATATATAGAGCCATTCCTTGCTCTTTACCAGGATTCATGAATTTATTATAGTCCTTCTATAACCACGCAGCAAAATATGCTCATTTTCTAATTTTGTAATATTACCAAGTCCTGTAGCGAGCAGGTTATCCGCGAATAATTGCGATCTAAATTTAACTATTATGCGCATTGAAATTTTTAATAACTGAAAGCGAACAGATACAGACATCAACCTCTTCTTTTCTTTCACATTAATTCGTGTAATCATTAGATTCCTGCGATTGAGGCGCAGCATTTTTTTTCCGAAAAGTCATCTGAAGACATCAGGTATTTCTTACAGACATCAAAAACAACAGTCAAAATGCAATCTCAATAGAATAACTTTTCGAATTGAATTTTCAAATCGATTTACGTTATTATGTCAATATATAGAGCCATTCCTTGCTCTTTACCAGGATTCATGAATTTATTATAGTCCTTCTATAACCACGCAGCAAAATATGCTCATTTTCTAATTTTGTAATATTACCAAGTCCTGTAGCGAGCAGGTTATCCGCGAATAATTGCGATCTAAATTTAACTATTATGCGCATTGAAATTTTTAATAACTGAAAGCGAACAGATACAGACATCAACCTCTTCTATTCTTTCACATTAATTCGTGTAATCATTAGATTCCTGCGATTGAGGCGCAGCATTTTTTTTCCGAAAAGTCATCTAAAGACATCAGGTATTTCTTACAGACATCAAAAACAACAGTCAAAATGCAATCTCAATAGAATAACTTTTCGAATTGAATGTTCAAATCGATTTACGTTATTATGTCAATATATAGAGCCATTCCTTGCTCTTTACCAGGATTAATGAATTTATTATAGTCCTTCTATAACCACGCAGCAAAATATGCTCATTTTCTAATTTTGTAATATTACCAAGTCCTGTAGCGAGCAGGTTATCCGCGAATAATTGCGATCTAAATTTAACTATTATGCGCATTGAAATTTTTAATAACTGAAAGCGAACAGATACAGACATCAACCTCTTCTATTCTTTCACATTAATTCGTGTAATCATTAGATTCCTGCGATTGAGGCGCAGCATTTTTTTTCCGAAAAGTCATCTGAAGACATCAGGTATTTCTTACAGACATCAAAAACAACAGTCAAAATGCAATCTCAATAGAATAACTTTTCGAATTGAATTTTCAAATCGATTTACGTTATTATGTCAATATATAGAGCTATTCCTTGCTCTTTACCAGGATTCATGAATTTATTATAGTCCTTCTATGACCACGCAGCAAAATATGCTCATTTTCCAATTTTGCAATATTACCAAGTCCTGTAGCGAGCAGGTTATCCGCGAATAATTGCGATCTAAATTTAACTATTATGCGCATTGAAATTTTTAATAACTGAAAGCGAACAGATACAGACATCAACCTCTTCTATTCTTTCACATTAATTCGTGTAATCATTAGATTCCTGCGATTGAGGCGCAGCATTTTTTTTCCGAAAAGTCATCTGAAGACATCAGGTATTTCTTACAGACATCAAAAACAACAGTCAAAATGCAATCTCAATAGAATAACTTTTCGAATTGAATTTTCAAATCAATTTACGTTATTATGTCAACATATAGAGCCATTCCTCGCTTTTTCCCAGGAGTCATGAATTTATTATAGTCCTTCTATGACCACGCAGCAAAATATGCTCATTTTCCAATTTTGCAATATTACCAAGTCCTGTAGCGAGCAGGTTATCCGCGAATAATTGCGATCTAAATTTAACTATTATGCGCATTGAAATTTTTAATAACTGAAAGCGAACAGATACAGACATCAACCTCTTCTATTCTTTCACATTAATTCGTGTTATCATTAGATTCATGCGATTGAGGCGCAGCATTTTTTTTCCGAAAAGTCATCTGAAGACATCAGGTATTTCTTACAGACATCAAAAACAACAGTCAAAATGCAATCTCAATAGAATAACTTTTCGAATTGAATTTTCAAATCAATTTACGTTATTATGTCAACATATAGAGCCATTCCTCGCTTTTTCCCAGGAGTCATGAATTTATTATAGTCCTTCTATGACCACGCAGCAAAATATGCTCATTTTCCAATTTTGCAATATTACCAATTCCTGTAGCGAGCAGGTTATCCGCGAATAATTGCGATCTAAATTTAACTATTATGCGCATTGAAATTTTTAATAACTGAAAGCGAACAGATACAGACATCAACCTCATCTATTCTTTCACATCAATTCGTGTAATCATTAGATTCCTGCGATTGAGGCGCAGCATTTTTTTTCCGAAAAGTCATCTGAAGACATCAGGTATTTCTTACAGACATCAAAAACAACAGTCAAAATGCAATCTCAATAGAATAACTTTTCGAATTGAATTTTCAAATCAATTTACGTTATTATGTCAACATATAGAGCCATTCCTCGCTTTTTCCCAGGAGTCATGAATTTATTATAGTCCTTCTATGACCACGCAGCAAAATATGCTCATTTTCCAATTTTGCAATATTACCGAGTCCTGTAGCGAGCAGGTTATCCGCGAATAATTGCGATCTAAATTTAATTATTATGCGCATTGAAATTTTTAATAACTGAAAGCGAACAGATACAGACATCAACCTCTTCTATTCTTTCACATTAATTCGTGTAATCATTAGATTCCTGCGATTGAGGCGTAGCATTTTTTTTCCGAAAAGTCATCTGAAGACATCAGGTATTTCTTACAGACATCAAAAACAACAGTCAAAATGCAATCTCAATAGAATAACTTTTCGAATTGAATTTTCAAATCGATTTACGTTATTATGTCAATATATAGAGCCATTCCTTGCTCTTTACCAGGATTCATGAATTTATTATAGTCCTCCTATAACCACGCAGCAAAATATGCTCATTTTCTAATTTTGTAATATTACCAAGTCCTGTAGCGAGCAGGTTATCCGCGAATAATTGCGATCTAAATTTAACTATTATGCGCATTGAAATTTTTAATAACTGAAAGCGAACAGATACAGACATCAACCTCTTCTATTCTTTCACATTAATTCGTGTAATCATTAGATTCCTGCGATTGAGGCGCAGCATTTTTTTTCCGAAAAGTCATCTGAAGACATCAGGTATTTCTTACAGACATCAAAAACAACAATCAAAATGCAATCTCAATAGAATAACTTTTCGAATTGAATTTTCAAATCGATTTACGTTATTATGTCAATATATAGAGCCATTCCTTGCTCTTTCCCAGGATTCATGAATTTATTATAGTCCTTCTATGACCACGCAGCAAAATATGCTCATTTTCCAATTTTGCAATATTACCAAGTCCTGTAGCGAGCAGGTTATCCGCGAATAATTGCGATCTAAATTTAACTATTATGCGCATTGAAATTTTTAATAACTGAAAGCGAACAGATACAGACATCAACCTCTTCTATTCTTTACGTTAATTCGTGTAATCATTAGATTCCTGCGATTGAGGCGCAGCATATTTTTTCCGAAAAGTCATCCGAAGACATCAGGTATTTCTTACAGACATCAAAAACAACAATCAAAATGCAATCTCAATAGAATGACTTTTCGAATTGAATTTTCAAATCGATTTACGTTATTATGTCAATATATAGAGCCATTCCTTGCTCTTTCCCAGGATTCATGAATTTATTATAGTCCTTCTATGACCACGCAGCAAAATATGCTCATTTTCCAATTTTGCAATATTACCAAGTCCTGTAGCGAGCAGGTTATCCGCGAATAATTGCGATCTAAATTTAACTATTCAGCGCATTGAAATTTTGTATAACTGAAAGCGAACAGATACAGACATCAACCTTTTCTATTCTTTCACGCTAATTCGTGTAATCATGAGATTCCTGCGATTGAGGCGCAGCATATTTTTTCCGAAAGGTCATCTGAAGACATCAGGTATTTCTTACAGACATCAAAAACAACAATCAAAATGCAATCTCAATAAAATAACTTTTCGAAATGAATTTTTAAATCGATTTACGTTATTTTGTCAATATATAGAGCCATTCCTTGCTTTTTCCTAGGATTCATGAATTTATTATAGTCCTTCTATGACCACGCAGCAAAATATGCTCATTTTCCAATTTTACAATATTACCAAGTCCTGTAGCGAGCAGGTTATCCGCGAATAATTGCGATCTAAATTTAACTATTATGCGCATTGAAATTTTTAATAACTGAAAGCGAACAGGTACAGACATCAACCTCTTCTATTCTTTCACATTAATTCGTGTAATCATTAGATTCCTGCGATTGAGGCGCAGCATTTTTTTTCCGAAAAGTCATCTGAAGACATCAGGTATTTCTTACAGACATCAAAAACAACAATCAAAATGCAATCTCAATAGAATAACTTTTCGAAAAGAATTTTAAAATCGATTTACGTTATTATGTCAATATATAGAGCCATTCCTCGCTTTTTCCCAGGAGTCATGAATTTATTATAGTCCTTCTATGACCACGCAGCAAAATATGCTCATTTTCCAATTTTGCAATATTACCAAGTCCTGTAGCGAGCAGGTTATCCGCGAATAATTGCGATCTAAATTTAACTATTATGCGCATTGAAATTTTTAATAACTGAAAGCGAACAGATACAGACATCAACCTCTTCTATTCTTTACGTTAATTCGTGTAATCATTAGATTCCTGCGATTGAGGCGCAGCATTTTTTTTCCGAAAAGTCATCTGAAGACATCAAGTATTTCTTACAGACATCAAAAACAACAGTCAAAATGCAATCTCAATAGAATAACTTTTCGAATTGAATTTTCAAATCGATTTACGTTATTATGTCAATATATAGAGCTATTCCTTACTCTTTACCAGGAGTCATGAATTTATTATAGTCCTTCTATGACCACGCAGCAAAATATGCTCATTTTTCAATTTTGCAATATTACCAAGTCCTGTAGCGAGCAGGTTATCCGCGAATAATTGCGATCTAAATTTAACTATTATGCGCATTGAAATTTTTAATAACTGAAAGCGAACAGATACAGACATCAACCTCTTCTATTCGTTACGTTAATTCGTGTAATCATTAGATTCCTGCGATTGAGGCGCAGCATTTTTTTTCCGAAAAGTCATCTGAAGACATCAGGTATTTCTTACAGACATCAAAAACAACAGTCAAAATGCAATCTCAATAGAATAACTTTTCGAATTGAATTTTCAAATCGATTTACGTTATTATGTCAATATATAGAGCCATTCCTTGCTCTTTACCAGGATTCATGAATTTATTATAGTCCTCCTATAACCACGCAGCAAAATATGCTCATTTTCTAATTTTGTAATATTACCAAGTCCTGTAGCGAGCAGGTTATCCGCGAATAATTGCGATCTAAATTTAACTATTATGCGCATTGAAATTTTTAATAACTGAAAGCGAACAGATACAGACATCAACCTCTTCTATTCTTTCACATTAATTCGTGTAATCATTAGATTCCTGCGATTGAGGCGCAGCATTTTTTTTCCGAAAAGTCATCTGAAGACATCAGGTATTTCTTACAGACATCAAAAACAACAATCAAAATGCAATCTCAATAGAATAACTTTTCGAATTGAATTTTCAAATCGATTTACGTTATTATGTCAATATATAGAGCCATTCCTTGCTCTTTCCCAGGATTCATGAATTTATTATAGTCCTTCTATGACCACGCAGCAAAATATGCTCATTTTCCAATTTTGCAATATTACCAAGTCCTGTAGCGAGCAGGTTATCCGCGAATAATTGCGATCTAAATTTAACTATTATGCGCATTGAAATTTTTAATAACTGAAAGCGAACAGATACAGACATCAACCTCTTCTATTCTTTACGTTAATTCGTGTAATCATTAGATTCCTGCGATTGAGGCGCAGCATATTTTTTCCGAAAAGTCATCCGAAGACATCAGGTATTTCTTACAGACATCAAAAACAACAATCAAAATGCAATCTCAATAGAATGACTTTTCGAATTGAATTTTCAAATCGATTTACGTTATTATGTCAATATATAGAGCCATTCCTTGCTCTTTCCCAGGATTCATGAATTTATTATAGTCCTTCTATGACCACGCAGCAAAATATGCTCATTTTCCAATTTTGCAATATTACCAAGTCCTGTAGCGAGCAGGTTATCCGCGAATAATTGCGATCTAAATTTAACTATTCAGCGCATTGAAATTTTGTATAACTGAAAGCGAACAGATACAGACATCAACCTTTTCTATTCTTTCACGCTAATTCGTGTAATCATGAGATTCCTGCGATTGAGGCGCAGCATATTTTTTCCGAAAGGTCATCTGAAGACATCAGGTATTTCTTACAGACATCAAAAACAACAATCAAAATGCAATCTCAATAAAATAACTTTTCGAAATGAATTTTTAAATCGATTTACGTTATTTTGTCAATATATAGAGCCATTCCTTGCTTTTTCCTAGGATTCATGAATTTATTATAGTCCTTCTATGACCACGCAGCAAAATATGCTCATTTTCCAATTTTACAATATTACCAAGTCCTGTAGCGAGCAGGTTATCCGCGAATAATTGCGATCTAAATTTAACTATTATGCGCATTGAAATTTTTAATAACTGAAAGCGAACAGGTACAGACATCAACCTCTTCTATTCTTTCACATTAATTCGTGTAATCATTAGATTCCTGCGATTGAGGCGCAGCATTTTTTTTCCGAAAAGTCATCTGAAGACATCAGGTATTTCTTACAGACATCAAAAACAACAATCAAAATGCAATCTCAATAGAATAACTTTTCGAAAAGAATTTTAAAATCGATTTACGTTATTATGTCAATATATAGAGCCATTCCTCGCTTTTTCCCAGGAGTCATGAATTTATTATAGTCCTTCTATGACCACGCAGCAAAATATGCTCATTTTCCAATTTTGCAATATTACCAAGTCCTGTAGCGAGCAGGTTATCCGCGAATAATTGCGATCTAAATTTAACTATTATGCGCATTGAAATTTTTAATAACTGAAAGCGAACAGATACAGACATCAACCTCTTCTATTCGTTACGTTAATTCGTGTAATCATTAGATTCCTGCGATTGAGGCACAGCATATTTTTTCCGAAAGGTCATCTGAAGACATCAGGTATTTCTTACAGACATCAAAAACAACAATGAAAATGCAATCTCAATAGAATAACTTTTCGAAATGAATTTTCAAATCGATTTACGTTATTATGTCAATATATAGAGCCATTCCTTGCTTTTTCCTAGGATTTATGAATTTATTATAGTCTTTCTATGACCACGCAGCAAAATATGCTCATTTTCCAATTTTGCTATATTACCAAGTCCTGTAGCGAGCAGGTTATCCGCGAATAATTGCGATCTAAATTTAACTATTATGCGCATTGAAATTTTTAATAACTGAAAGCGAACAGATACAGACATCAACCTCCTCTATTCTTTCACATTAATTCGTGTAATCATTAGATTCCTGCGATTGAGGCGCAGCATTTTTTTTCCGAAAAGTCATCTAAAGACATCAGGTATTTCTTACAGACATCAAAAACAACAGTCAAAATGCAATCTCAATAGAATAACTTTTCGAATTGAATTTTCAAATCGATTTACGTTATTATGTCAATATATAGAGCCATTCCTTGCTCTTTACCAGGATTCATGAATTTATTATAGTCCTTCTATAACCACGCAGCAAAATATGCTCATTTTCCAATTTTGCAATATTACCAAGTCCTGTAGCGAGCAGGTTATCCGCGAATAATTGCGATCTAAATTTAACTATTATGCGCATTGAAATTTTTAATAACTGAAAGCGAACAGATACAGACATCAACCTCTTCTATTCTTTACGTTAATTCGTGTAATCATTAGATTCCTGCGATTGAGGCACAGCATATTTTTTCCGAAAAGTCATCTGAAGACATCAAGTATTTCTTACAGACATCAAAAACAACAGTCAAAATGCAATCTCAATAGAATAACTTTTCGAATTGAATTTTCAAATCGATTTACGTTATTATGTCAATATATAGAGCTATTCCTTACTCTTTACCAGGATTCATGAATTTATTATAGTCCTTCTATAACCACGCAGCAAAATATGCTCATTTTCTAATTTTGTAATATTACCAAGTCCTGTAGCGAGCAGGTTATCCGCGAATAATTGCGATCTAAATTTAACTATTATGCGCATTGAAATTTTTAATAACTGAAAGCGAACAGATACAGACATCAACCTCCTCTATTCTTTCACATTAATTCGTGTAATCATTAGATTCCTGCGATTGAGGCGCAGCATTTTTTTTCCGAAAAGTCATCTGAAGACATCAGGTATTTCTTACAGACATCAAAAACAACAATCAAAATGCAATCTCAATAGAATAACTTTTCGAAATGAATTTTAAAATCGATTTACGTTATTATGTCAATATATAGAGCCATTCCTCGCTTTTTCCCAGGAGTCATGAATTTATTATAGTCCTTCTATGACCACGCAGCAAAATATGCTCATTTTCCAATTTTGCAATATTACCGAGTCCTGTAGCGAGCAGGTTATCCGCGAATAATTGCGATCTAAATTTAACTATTATGCGCATTGAAATTTTTAATAACTGAAAGCGAACAGATACAGACATCAACTTCTTCTATTCTTTACGTTAATTCGTGTAATCATTAGATTCCTGCGATTGAGGCACAGCATATTTTTTCCGAAAGGTCATCTGAAGACATCAGGTATTTCTTACAGACATCAAAAACAACAATGAAAATGCAATCTCAATAGAATAACTTTTCGAAATGAATTTTCAAATCGATTTACGTTATTATGTCAATATATAGAGCCATTCCTTGCTTTTTCCTAGGATTTATGAATTTATTATAGTCTTTCTATGACCACGCAGCAAAATATGCTCATTTTCCAATTTTGCAATATTACCAAGTCCTGTAGCGAGCAGGTTATCCGCGAATAATTGCGATCTAAATTTAACTATTATGCGCATTGAAATTTTTAATAACTGAAAGCGAACAGATACAGACATCAACCTCCTCTATTCTTTCACATTAATTCGTGTAATCATTAGATTCCTGCGATTGAGGCGCAGCATTTTTTTTCCGAAAAGTCATCTAAAGACATCAGGTATTTCTTACAGACATCAAAAACAATAGTCAAAATGCAATCTCAATAGAATAACTTTTCGAATTGAATTTTCAAATCGATTTACGTTATTATGTCAATATATAGAGCCATTCCTTGCTCTTTACCAGGATTCATGAATTTATTATAGTCCTTCTATAACCACGCAGCAAAATATGCTCATTTTCTAATTTTGTAATATTACCAAGTCCTGTAGCGAGCAGGTTATCCGCGAATAATTGCGATCTAAATTTAATTATTATGCGCATTGAAATTTTTAATAACTGAAAGCGAACAGATACAGACATCAACCTCTTCTATTCTTTCACATTAATTCGTGTAATCATTAGATTCCTGCGATTGAGGCGCAGCATTTTTTTTCCGAAAAGTCATCTGAAGACATCAGGTATTTCTTACAGACATCAAAAACAACAGTCAAAATGCAATCTCAATAGAATAACTTTTCGAATTGAATTTTCAAATCGATTTACGTTATTATGTCAATATATAGAGCCATTCCTTGCTCTTTACCAGGATTCATGAATTTATTATAGTCCTTCTATAACCACGCAGCAAAATATGCTCATTTTCCAATTTTGCAATATTACCAAGTCCTGTAGCGAGCAGGTTATCCGCGAATAATTGCGATCTAAATTTAACTATTATGCGCATTGAAATTTTTAATAACTGAAAGCGAACAGATACAGACATCAACCTCTTCTATTCTTTCACATTAATTCGTGTAATCATTAGATTCCTGCGATTGAGGCGCAGCATTTTTTTTCCGAAAAGTCATCTGAAGACATCAGGTATTTCTTACAGACATCAAAAACAACAGTCAAAATGCAATCTCAATAGAATAACTTTTCGAATTGAATTTTCAAATCGATTTACGTTATTATGTCAATATATAGAGCCATTCCTTGCTCTTTACCAGGATTCATGAATTTATTATAGTCCTTCTATGACCACGCAGCAAAATATGCTCATTTTCCAATTTTGCAATATTACCAAGTCCTGTAGCGAGCAGGTTATCCGTGAATAATTGCGATCTAAATTTAACTATTATGCGCATTGAAATTTTTAATAACTGAAAGCGAACAGATACAGACATAAACCTCTTCTATTCTTTCACATTAATTCGTGTAATCATTAGATTCCTGCGATTGAGGCGCAGCATTTTTTTTCCGAAAAGTCATCTGAAGACATCAAGTATTTCTTACAGACATCAAAAACAACAGTCAAAATGCAATCTCAATAGAATAACTTTTCGAATTGAATTTTCAAATCGATTTACGTTATTATGTCAATATATAGAGCTATTCCTTGCTCTTTACCAGGATTCATGGATTTATTATAGTCCTTCTATGACCACGCAGCAAAATATGCTCATTTTCCAATTTTGCAATATTACCAAGTCCTGTAGCGAGCAGGTTATCCGCGAATAATTGCGATCTAAATTTAACTATTATGCGCATTGAAATTTTTAATAACTGAAAGCGAACAGATACAGACATCAACCTCTTCTATTCTTTCACATTAATTCGTGTAATCATTAGATTCCTGCGATTGAGGCGCAGCATTTTTTTTCCGAAAAGTCATCTGAAGACATCAGGTATTTCTTACAGACATCAAAAACAACAGTCAAAATGCAATCTCAATAGAATAACTTTTCGAATTGAATTTTCAAATCGATTTACGTTATTATGTCAATATATAGAGCCATTCCTTGCTCTTTACCAGGATTCATGAATTTATTATAGTCCTTCTATAACCACGCAGCAAAATATGCTCATTTCCTAATTTTGTAATATTACCAAGTCCTGTAGCGAGCAGGTTATCCGCGAATAATTGCGATCTAAATTTAATTATTATGCGCATTGAAATTTTTAATAACTGAAAGCGAACAGATACAGACATCAACCTCTTCTATAATTTCACATTAATTCGTGTAATCATTAGATTCCTGCGATTGAGGCGCAGCATTTTTTTTCCGAAAAGTCATCTGAAGACATCAGGTATTTCTTACAGACATCAAAAACAACAGTCAAAATGCAATCTCAATAGAATAACTTTTCGAATTGAATTTTCAAATCGATTTACGTTATTATGTCAATATATAGAGCCATTCCTTGCTCTTTACCAGGATTCATGAATTTATTATAGTCCTTCTATGACCACGCAGCAAAATATGCTCATTTTCCAATTTTGCAATATTACCAAGTCCTGTAGCGAGCAGGTTATCCGTGAATAATTGCGATCTAAATTTAACTATTATGCGCATTGAAATTTTTAATAACTGAAAGCGAACAGATACAGACATCAACCTCTTCTATTCTTTCACATTAATTCGTGTAATCATTAGATTCCTGCGATTGAGGCGCAGCATTTTTTTTCCGAAAAGTCATCTGAAGACATCAGGTATTTCTTACAGACATCAAAAACAACAGTCAAAATGCAATCTCAATAGAATAACTTTTCGAATTGAATTTTCAAATCGATTTACGTTATTATGTCAATATATAGAGCCATTCCTTGCTTTTTCCTAGGATTCATGAATTTATTATAGTCCTTCTATGACCACGCAGGAAAATATGCTCATTCAACAATTTTGCAATATTACCAAGTCCTGTAGCGAGCAGGTTATCCGTGAATAATTGCGATATAAATTTAACTATTATGCGCATTGAAATTTTTAATAACTGAAAGCGAACAGATACAGACATCAACCTCTTCTATTCTTTCACATTAATTCGTGTAATCATTAGATTCCTGCGATTGAGGCGCAGCATTTTTTTTCCGAAAAGTCATCTGAAGACATCAGGTATTTCTTACAGACATCAAAAACAACAGTCAAAATGCAATCTCAATAGAATAACTTTTCGAATTGAATTTTCAAATCGATTTACGTTATTATGTCAATATATAGAGCCATTCCTTGCTCTTTACCAGGATTCATGAATTTATTATAGTCCTTCTATGACCACGCAGCAAAATATGCTCATTTTCCAATTTTGCAATATTACCAAGTCCTGTAGCGAGCAGGTTATCCGTGAATAATTGCGATCTAAATTTAACTATTATGCGCATTGAAATTTTTAATAACTGAAAGCGAACAGATACAGACATCAACCTCTTCTATTCTTTCACATTAATTCGTGTAATCATTAGATTCCTGCGATTGAGGCGCAGCATTTTTTTTCCGAAAAGTCATCTGAAGACATCAGGTATTTCTTACAGACATCAAAAACAACAGTCAAAATGCAATCTCAATAGAATAACTTTTCGAATTGAATTTTCAAATCGATTTACGTTATTATGTCAATATATAGAGCCATTCCTTGCTCTTTACCAGGATTCATGAATTTATTGTAGTCCTCCTATGACCACGCAGCAAAATATGCTCATTTTCCAATTTTGCAATATTACCAAGTCCTGTAGCGAGCAGGTTATCCGTGAATAATTGCGATCTAAATTTAACTATTATGCGCATTGAAATTTTTAATAACTGAAAGCGAACAGATACAGACATCAACCTCTTCTATTCTTTCACATTAATTCGTGTAATCATTAGATTCCTGCGATTGAGGCGCAGCATTTTTTTTCCGAAAAGTCATCTGAAGACATCAGGTATTTCTTACAGACATCAAAAACAACAGTCAAAATGCAATCTCAATAGAATAACTTTTCGAATTGAATTTTCAAATCGATTTACGTTATTATGTCAATATATAGAGCCATTCCTTGCTTTTTCCTAGGATTCATGAATTTATTATAGTCCTTCTATGACCACGCAGGAAAATATGCTCATTCAACAATTTTGCAATATTACCAAGTCCTGTAGCGAGCAGGTTATCCGTGAATAATTGCGATATAAATTTAACTATTATGCGCATTGAAATTTTTAATAACTGAAAGCGAACAGATACAGACATCAACCTCTTCTATTCTTTCACATTAATTCGTGTAATCATTAGATTCCTGCGATTGAGGCGCAGCATTTTTTTTCCGAAAAGTCATCTGAAGACATCAGGTATTTCTTACAGACATCAAAAACAACAGTCAAAATGCAATCTCAATAGAATAACTTTTCGAATTGAATTTTCAAATCGATTTACGTTATTATGTCAATATATAGAGCCATTCCTTGCTCTTTACCAGGATTCATGAATTTATTATAGTCCTTCTATGACCACGCAGCAAAATATGCTCATTTTCCAATTTTGCAATATTACCAAGTCCTGTAGCGAGCAGGTTATCCGTGAATAATTGCGATCTAAATTTAACTATTATGCGCATTGAAATTTTTAATAACTGAAAGCGAACAGATACAGACATCAACCTCTTCTATTCTTTCACATTAATTCGTGTAATCATTAGATTCCTGCGATTGAGGCGCAGCATTTTTTTTCCGAAAAGTCATCTGAAGACATCAGGTATTTCTTACAGACATCAAAAACAACAGTCAAAATGCAATCTCAATAGAATAACTTTTCGAATTGAATTTTCAAATCGATTTACGTTATTATGTCAATATATAGAGCCATTCCTTGCTCTTTACCAGGATTCATGAATTTATTATAGTTCTTCTATGACCACGCAGCAAAATATGCTCATTTTCCAATTTTGCAATATTACCAAGTCCTGTAGCGAGCAGGTTATCCGCGAATAATTGCGATCTAAATTTAACTATTCAGCGCATTGAAATTTTGTATAACTGAAAGCGAACAGATACAGACATCAACCTTTTCTATTCTTTCACGCTAATTCGTGTAATCATGAGATTCCTGCGATTGAGGCGCAGCATATTTTTTCCGAAAAGTCATCCGAAGACATCAGGTATTTCTTACAGACATCAAAAACAACAATCAAAATGCAATCTCAATAGAATAACTTTTCGAATTGAATTTTCAAATCGATTTACGTTATTATGTCAATATATAGAGCCATTCCTTGCTCTTTACCAGGATTCATGAATTTATTATAGTCCTTCTATAACCACGCAGCAAAATATGCTCATTTTCTAATTTTGTAATATTACCAAGTCCTGTAGCGAGCAGGTTATCCGCGAATAATTGCGATCTAAATTTAATTATTATGCGCATTGAAATTTTTAATAACTGAAAGCGAACAGATACAGACATCAACCTCTTCTATTCTTTCACATTAATTCGTGTAATCATTAGATTCCTGCGATTGAGGCGCAGCATTTTTTTTCCGAAAAGTCATCTGAAGACATCAGGTATTTCTTACAGACATCAAAAACAACAGTCAAAATGCAATCTCAATAGAATAACTTTTCGAATCGAATTTTCAAATCAATTTACGTTATTATGTCAACATATAGAGCCATTCCTCGCTTTTTCCCAGGAGTCATGAATTAATTATAGTCCTTCTATGACCACGCAGCAAAATATGCTCATTTTCCAATTTTGCAATATTACCAAGTCCTGTAGCGAGCAGGTTATCCGCGAATAATTGCGATCGAAATTTAACTATTATGCGCATTGAAATTTTCAATAACTGAAAGCGAACAGATACAGACATCAACCTCTCCTATTCTTTACGTTAATTCGTGTAATCATTAGATTCCTGTGATTGAGGCGCAGCATTTTTTTTCCGAAAAGTCATCTGAAGACATCAGGTATTTCTTACAGACATCAAAAACAACAGTCAAAATGCAATCTCAATAGAATAACTTTTCGAATTGAATTTTCAAATCGATTTACGATATTATGTCAATATATAGAGCCATTCCTCGCTTTTTCTTAGAAGGCATGAATTTATTGTAGTCCTCCTATGACCACGCAGCAAAATATGCTCATTTTCCAATTTTGCAATATTACCAAGTCCTGTCGCGAGCAGGTTATCCGCGAATAATTGCGATCCAAATTTAACTATTATGCGCATTGAAATTTTTAATAACTGAAAGCGAACAGATACAGACATCAACCTCTTCTATTCTTTACGTTAATTCGAGTAATCGTTAGATTCCTGCGATTGAGGCGCAGCATTTTTTTTCCGAAAAGTCATCTGAAGACATCAGGTATTTCTTACAGACATCAAAAACAACAGTCAAAATGCAATCTCAATAGAATAACTTTTCGAATTGAATTTTCAAATCGATTTACGTTATTATGTCAATATATAGAGCCATTCCTTGCTTTTTCCTAGGATTCATGAATTTATTATAGTTATTCTATGACCACGCAGCAAAATATGCTCATTTTCCAATTTTGCAATATTACCAAGTCCTGTAGCGAGCAGGTTATCCGCGAATAATTGCGATCCAAATTTAACTATTATGCGCATTGAAATTTTTAATAACTGAAAGCGAACAGATACAGACATCAACCTCTTCTATTCTTTACGTTAATTCGAGTAATCGTTAGATTCCTGCGATTGAGGCGCAGCATTTTTTTTCCGAAAAGTCATCTGAAGACATCAGGTATTTCTTACAGACATCAAAAACAACAGTCAAAATGCAATCTCAATAGAATAACTTTTCGAATTGAATTTTCAAATCCATTTACGTTATTATGTCAATATATAGAGCCATTCCTTGCTCTTTACCAGAATTCATGAATTTATTATAGTCCTTCTATAACAACGCAGCAAAATATGCTCATTTTCTAATTTTGTAATATTACCAAGTCCTGTAGCGAGCAGGTTATCCGCGAATAATTGCGATCTAAATTTAACTATTATGCGCATTGAAATTTTTAATAACTGAAAGCGAACAGATACAGACATCAACCTCTTCTATTCTTTCACATTAATTCGTGTAATCATTAGATTCCTGCGATTGAGGCGCAGCATTTTTTTTCCGAAAAGTCATCTGAAGACATCAGGTATTTCTTACAGACATCAAAAACAACAATCAAAATGCAATCTCAATAAAATAACTTTTCGAAATGAATTTTTAAATCGATTTACGTTATTATGTCAATATATAGAGCCATTCCTTGCTTTTTCCTAGGATTCATAAATTTATTATAGTCCTTCTATGACCACGCAGGAAAATATGCTCATTCAACAATTTTGCAATATAACCAAGTCCTGTAGCGAGCAGGTTATCCGCGAATAATTGCGATCTAAATTTAACTATTATGCGCATTGAAATTTTTAATAACTGAAAGCGAACAGATACAGACATCAACCTCTTCTATTCTTTCACATTAATTCGTGTAATCATTAGATTCCTGCGATTGAGGCGCAGCATTTTTTTTCCGAAAAGTCATCTGAAGACATCAGGTATTTCTTACAGACATCAAAAACAACAGTCAAAATGCAATCTCAATAGAATAACTTTTCGAATTGAATTTTCAAATCGATTTACGTTATTATGTCAATATATAGAGCCATTCCTTGCTCTTTACCAGGATTCATGAATTTATTATAGTCCTTCTATAACCACGCAGCAAAATATGCTCATTTTCTAATTTTGTAATATTACCAAGTCCTGTAGCGAGCAGGTTATCCGCGAATAATTGCGATCTAAATTTAACTATTATGCGCATTGAAATTTTTAATAACTGAAAGCGAACAGATACAGACATCAACCTCTTCTATTCTTTCACATTAATTCGTGTAATCATTAGATTCCTGCGATTGAGGCGCAGCATATTTTTTCCGAAAAGTCATCTGAAGACATCAGGTATTTCTTACAGACATCAAAAACAACAATCAAAATGCAATCTCAATAAAATAACTTTTCGAAATGAATTTTTAAATCGATTTACGTTATTATGTCAATATATAGAGCCATTCCTTGCTTTTTCCTAGGATTCATAAATTTATTATAGTCCTTCTATGACCACGCAGGAAAATATGCTCATTCAACAATTTTGCAATATAACCAAGTCCTGTAGCGAGCAGGTTATCCGCGAATAATTGCGATCTAAATTTAACTATTATGCGCATTGAAATTTTTAATAACTGAAAGCGAACAGATACAGACATCAACCTCTTCTATTCTTTCACATTAATTCGTGTAATCATTAGATTCCTGCGATTGAGGCGCAGCATTTTTTTTCCGAAAAGTCATCTGAAGACATCAGGTATTTCTTACAGACATCAAAAACAACAGTCAAAATGCAATCTCAATAGAATAACTTTTCGAATCGAATTTTCAAATCAATTTACGTTATTATGTCAACATATAGAGCCATTCCTCGCTTTTTCCCAGGAGTCATGAATTAATTATAGTCCTTCTATGACCACGCAGCAAAATATGCTCATTTTCCAATTTTGCAATATTACCAAGTCCTGTAGCGAGCAGGTTATCCGCGAATAATTGCGATCGAAATTTAACTATTATGCGCATTGAAATTTTCAATAACTGAAAGCGAACAGATACAGACATCAACCTCTCCTATTCTTTACGTTAATTCGTGTAATCATTAGATTCCTGTGATTGAGGCGCAGCATTTTTTTTCCGAAAAGTCATCTGAAGACATCAGGTATTTCTTACAGACATCAAAAACAACAGTCAAAATGCAATCTCAATAGAATAACTTTTCGAATTGAATTTTCAAATCGATTTACGATATTATGTCAATATATAGAGCCATTCCTCGCTTTTTCTTAGAAGGCATGAATTTATTGTAGTCCTTCTATGACCACGCAGCAAAATATGCTCATTTTCCAATTTTGCAATATTACCAAGTCCTGTAGCGAGCAGGTTATCCGCGAATAATTGCGATCCAAATTTAACTATTATGCGCATTGAAATTTTTAATAACTGAAAGCGAACAGATACAGACATCAACCTTTTCTATTCTTTCACGCTAATTCGTTTAATCATGAGATCCCTGCGATTGAGGCGCAGCATATTTTTTCCGAAAAGTCATCCGAAGACATCAGGTATTTCTTACAGACATCAAAAACAACAGTCAAAATGCAATCTCAATAGAATAACTTTTCGAATTGAATTTTCAAATCGATTTACGTTATTATGTCAATATATAGAGCTATTCCTTGCTCTTTACCAGGATTCATGGATTTATTATAGTCCTTCTATGACCACGCAGCAAAATATGCTCATTTTCCAATTTTGCAATATTACCAAGTCCTGTAGCGAGCAGGTTATCCGCGAATAATTGCGATCTAAATTTAACTATTATGCGCATTGAAATTTTTAATAACTGAAAGCGAACAGATACAGACATCAACCTCTTCTATTCTTTACGTTAATTCGTGTAATCATTAGATTTCTGCGATTGAGGCGCAGCATATTTTTTCCGAAAAGTCATCCGAAGACATCAGGTATTTCTTACAGACATCAAAAACAACAATCAAAATGCAATCTCAATAGAATAACTTTTCGAATTGAATTTTCAAATCGATTTACGTTATTATGTCAATATATAGAGCCATTCCTTGCTCTTTACCAGGATTCATGAATTTATTATAGTCCTTCTATAACCACGCAGCAAAATATGCTCATTTTCTAATTTTGTAATATTACCAAGTCCTGTAGCGAGCAGGTTATCCGCGAATAATTGCGATCTAAATTTAATTATTATGCGCATTGAAATTTTTAATAACTGAAAGCGAACAGATACAGACATCAACCTCTTCTATAATTTCACATTAATTCGTGTAATCATTAGATTCCTGCGATTGAGGCGCAGCATTTTTTTTCCGAAAAGTCATCTGAAGACATCAGGTATTTCTTACAGACATCAAAAACAACAGTCAAAATGCAATCTCAATAGAATAACTTTTCGAATTGAATTTTCAAATCGATTTACGTTATTATGTCAATATATAGAGCCATTCCTTGCTCTTTACCAGGATTCATGAATTTATTATAGTCCTTCTATAACCACGCAGCAAAATATGCTCATTTTCTAATTTTGTAATATTACCAAGTCCTGTAGCGAGCAGGTTATCCGCGAATAATTGCGATCTAAATTTAACTATTATGCGCATTGAAATTTTTAATAACTGAAAGCGAACAGATACAGACATCAACCTCTTCTATTCTTTCACATTAATTCGTGTAATCATTAGATTCCTGCGATTGAGGCGCAGCATTTTTTTTCCGAAAAGTCATCTGAAGACATCAGGTATTTCTTACAGACATCAAAAACAACAGTCAAAATGCAATCTCAATAGAATAACTTTTCGAATTGAATTTTCAAATCGATTTACGTTATTATGTCAATATATAGAGCCATTCCTTGCTCTTTACCAGGATTCATGAATTTATTATAGTCCTTCTATGACCACGCAGCAAAATATGCTCATTTTCCAATTTTGCAATATTACCAAGTCCTGTAGCGAGCAGGTTATCCGTGAATAATTGCGATCTAAATTTAACTATTATGCGCATTGAAATTTTTAATAACTGAAAGCGAACAGATACAGACATCAACCTCTTCTATTCTTTCACATTAATTCGTGTAATCATTAGATTCCTGCGATTGAGGCGCAGCATTTTTTTTCCGAAAAGTCATCTGAAGACATCAGGTATTTCTTACAGACATCAAAAACAACAGTCAAAATGCAATCTCAATAGAATAACTTTTCGAATTGAATTTTCAAATCGATTTACGTTATTATGTCAATATATAGAGCCATTCCTTGCTCTTTACCAGGATTCATGAATTTATTATAGTTCTTCTATGACCACGCAGCAAAATATGCTCATTTTCCAATTTTGCAATATTACCAAGTCCTGTAGCGAGCAGGTTATCCGCGAATAATTGCGATCTAAATTTAACTATTCAGCGCATTGAAATTTTGTATAACTGAAAGCGAACAGATACAGACATCAACCTTTTCTATTCTTTCACGCTAATTCGTGTAATCATGAGATTCCTGCGATTGAGGCGCAGCATATTTTTTCCGAAAGGTCATCTGAAGACATCAGGTATTTCTTACAGACATCAAAAACAACAATCAAAATGCAATCTCAATAAAATAACTTTTCGAAATGAATTTTTAAATCGATTTACGTTATTATGTCAATATATAGAGCCATTCCTTGCTTTTTCCTAGGATTCATGAATTTATTATAGTCCTTCTATGACCACGCAGGAAAATATGCTCATTCAACAATTTTGCAATATTACCAAGTCCTGTAGCGAGCAGGTTATCCGCGAATAATTGCGATCTAAATTTAACTATTATGCGCATTGAAATTTTTAATAACTGAAAGCGAACAGATACAGACATCAACCTCTTCTATTCTTTCACATTAATTCGTGTAATCATTAGATTCCTGCGATTGAGGCGCAGCATTTTTTTTCCGAAAAGTCATCTGAAGACATCAGGTATTTCTTACAGACATCAAAAACAACAGTCAAAATGCAATCTCAATAGAATAACTTTTCGAATCGAATTTTCAAATCAATTTACGTTATTATGTCAACATATAGAGCCATTCCTCGCTTTTTCCCAGGAGTCATGAATTTATTATAGTCCTTCTATGACCACGCAGGAAAATATGCTCATTCAACAATTTTGCAATATTACCAAGTCCTGTAGCGAGCAGGTTATCCGCGAATAATTGCGATCGAAATTTAACTATTATGCGCATTGAAATTTTCAATAACTGAAAGCGAACAGATACAGACATCAACCTCTCCTATTCTTTACGTTAATTCGTGTAATCATTAGATTCCTGTGATTGAGGCGCAGCATTTTTTTTCCGAAAAGTCATCTGAAGACATCAGGTATTTCTTACAGACATCAAAAACAACAGTCAAAATGCAATCTCAATAGAATAACTTTTCGAATTGAATTTTCAAATCGATTTACGATATTATGTCAATATATAGAGCCATTCCTCGCTTTTTCTTAGAAGGCATGAATTTATTGTAGTCCTTCTATGACCACGCAGCAAAATATGCTCATTTTCCAATTTTGCAATATTACCAAGTCCTGTAGCGAGCAGGTTATCCGCGAATAATTGCGATCCAAATTTAACTATTATGCGCATTGAAATTTTTAATAACTGAAAGCGAACAGATACAGACATCAACCTTTTCTATTCTTTCACGCTAATTCGTTTAATCATGAGATCCCTGCGATTGAGGCGCAGCATATTTTTTCCGAAAAGTCATCCGAAGACATCAGGTATTTCTTACAGACATCAAAAACAACAGTCAAAATGCAATCTCAATAGAATAACTTTTCGAATTGAATTTCCAAATCGATTTACGTTATTATGTCAATATATAGAGCCATTCCTTGCTCTTTACCAGGATTCATGAATTTATTATAGTTCTTCTATGACCACGCAGCAAAATATGCTCATTTTCCAATTTTGCAATATTACCAAGTCCTGTAGCGAGCAGGTTATCCGCGAATAATTGCGATCTAAATTTAACTATTATGCGCATTGAAATTTTTAATAACTGAAAGCGAACAGATACAGACATCAACCTTTTCTATTCTTTCACGCTAATTCGTGTAATCATGAGATTCCTGCGATTGAGGCGCAGCATATTTTTTCCGAAAGGTCATCTGAAGACATCAGGTATTTCTTACAGACATCAAAAACAACAATCAAAATGCAATCTCAATAAAATAACTTTTCGAAATGAATTTTTAAATCGATTTACGTTATTATGTCAATATATAGAGCCATTCCTTGCTTTTTCCTAGGATTCATGAATTTATTATAGTCCTTCTATGACCACGCAGGAAAATATGCTCATTCAACAATTTTGCAATATTACCAAGTCCTGTAGCGAGCAGGTTATCCGCGAATAATTGCGATCGAAATTTAACTATTATGCGCATTGAAATTTTCAATAACTGAAAGCGAACAGATACAGACATCAACCTCTCCTATTCTTTACGTTAATTCGTGTAATCATTAGATTCCTGTGATTGAGGCGCAGCATATTTTTTCCGAAAAGTCATCCGAAGACATCAGGTATTTCTTACAGACATCAAAAACAACAGTCAAAATGCAATCTCAATAGAATAACTTTTCGAATCGAATTTTCAAATCAATTTACGTTATTATGTCAACATATAGAGCCATTCCTCGCTTTTTCCCAGGAGTCATGAATTAATTATAGTCCTTCTATGACCACGCAGCAAAATATGCTCATTTTCCAATTTTGCAATATTACCAAGTCCTGTAGCGAGCAGGTTATCCGCGAATAATTGCGATCGAAATTTAACTATTATGCGCATTGAAATTTTCAATAACTGAAAGCGAACAGATACAGACATCAACCTCTCCTATTCTTTACGTTAATTCGTGTAATCATTAGATTCCTGTGATTGAGGCGCAGCATTTTTTTTCCGAAAAGTCATCTGAAGACATCAGGTATTTCTTACAGACATCAAAAACAACAGTCAAAATGCAATCTCAATAGAATAACTTTTCGAATTGAATTTTCAAATCGATTTACGATATTATGTCAATATATAGAGCCATTCCTCGCTTTTTCTTAGAAGGCATGAATTTATTGTAGTCCTTCTATGACCACGCAGCAAAATATGCTCATTTTCCAATTTTGCAATATTACCAAGTCCTGTAGCGAGCAGGTTATCCGCGAATAATTGCGATCCAAATTTAACTATTATGCGCATTGAAATTTTTAATAACTGAAAGCGAACAGATACAGACATCAACCTTTTCTATTCTTTCACGCTAATTCGTTTAATCATGAGATCCCTGCGATTGAGGCGCAGCATATTTTTTCCGAAAAGTCATCCGAAGACATCAGGTATTTCTTACAGACATCAAAAACAACAGTCAAAATGCAATCTCAATAGAATAACTTTTCGAATTGAATTTTCAAATCGATTTACGTTATTATGTCAATATATAGAGCTATTCCTTGCTCTTTACCAGGATTCATGGATTTATTATAGTCCTTCTATGACCACGCAGCAAAATATGCTCATTTTCCAATTTTGCAATATTACCAAGTCCTGTAGCGAGCAGGTTATCCGCGAATAATTGCGATCTAAATTTAACTATTATGCGCATTGAAATTTTTAATAACTGAAAGCGAACAGATACAGACATCAACCTTTTCTATTCTTTCACGCTAATTCGTGTAATCATGAGATTCCTGCGATTGAGGCGCAGCATATTTTTTCCGAAAGGTCATCTGAAGACATCAGGTATTTCTTACAGACATCAAAAACAACAATCAAAATGCAATCTCAATAAAATAACTTTTCGAAATGAATTTTTAAATCGATTTACGTTATTATGTCAATATATAGAGCCATTCCTTGCTTTTTCCTAGGATTCATGAATTTATTATAGTCCTTCTATGACCACGCAGGAAAATATGCTCATTCAACAATTTTGCAATATTACCAAGTCCTGTAGCGAGCAGGTTATCCGCGAATAATTGCGATCTAAATTTAACTATTATGCGCATTGAAATTTTTAATAACTGAAAGCGAACAGATACAGACATCAACCTCTTCTATTCTTTCACATTAATTCGTGTAATCATTAGATTCCTGCGATTGAGGCGCAGCATTTTTTTTCCGAAAAGTCATCTGAAGACATCAGGTATTTCTTACAGACATCAAAAACAACAGTCAAAATGCAATCTCAATAGAATAACTTTTCGAATCGAATTTTCAAATCAATTTACGTTATTATGTCAACATATAGAGCCATTCCTCGCTTTTTCCCAGGAGTCATGAATTAATTATAGTCCTTCTATGACCACGCAGCAAAATATGCTCATTTTCCAATTTTGCAATATTACCAAGTCCTGTAGCGAGCAGGTTATCCGCGAATAATTGCGATCGAAATTTAACTATTATGCGCATTGAAATTTTCAATAACTGAAAGCGAACAGATACAGACATCAACCTCTCCTATTCTTTACGTTAATTCGTGTAATCATTAGATTCCTGTGATTGAGGCGCAGCATTTTTTTTCCGAAAAGTCATCTGAAGACATCAGGTATTTCTTACAGACATCAAAAACAACAGTCAAAATGCAATCTCAATAGAATAACTTTTCGAATTGAATTTTCAAATCGATTTACGATATTATGTCAATATATAGAGCCATTCCTCGCTTTTTCTTAGAAGGCATGAATTTATTGTAGTCCTCCTATGACCACGCAGCAAAATATGCTCATTTTCCAATTTTGCAATATTACCAAGTCCTGTAGCGAGCAGGTTATCCGCGAATAATTGCGATCCAAATTTAACTATTATGCGCATTGAAATTTTTAATAACTGAAAGCGAACAGATACAGACATCAACCTCTTCTATTCTTTACGTTAATTCGAGTAATCGTTAGATTCCTGCGATTGAGGCGCAGCATTTTTTTTCCGAAAAGTCATCTGAAGACATCAGGTATTTCTTACAGACATCAAAAACAACAGTCAAAATGCAATCTCAATAGAATAACTTTTCGAATTGAATTTTCAAATCGATTTACGTTATTATGTCAATATATAGAGCCATTCCTTGCTTTTTCCTAGGATTCATGAATTTATTATAGTTATTCTATGACCACGCAGCAAAATATGCTCATTTTCCAATTTTGCAATATTACCAAGTCCTGTAGCGAGCAGGTTATCCGCGAATAATTGCGATCCAAATTTAACTATTATGCGCATTGAAATTTTTAATAACTGAAAGCGAACAGATACAGACATCAACCTCTTCTATTCTTTACGTTAATTCGAGTAATCGTTAGATTCCTGCGATTGAGGCGCAGCATTTTTTTTCCGAAAAGTCATCTGAAGACATCAGGTATTTCTTACAGACATCAAAAACAACAGTCAAAATGCAATCTCAATAGAATAACTTTTCGAATTGAATTTTCAAATCGATTTACGTTATTATGTCAATATATAGAGCCATTCCTTGCTCTTTACCAGGATTCATGAATTTATTATAGTGCTTCTATAACCACGCAGCAAAATATGCTCATTTTCTAATTTTGTAATATTACCAAGTCCTGTAGCGAGCAGGTTATCCGCGAATAATTGCGATCTAAATTTAACTATTATGCGCATTGAAATTTTTAATAACTGAAAGCGAACAGATACAGACATCAACCTCTTCTATTCTTTCACATTAATTCGTGTAATCATTAGATTCCTGCGATTGAGGCGCAGCATTTTTTTTCCGAAAAGTCATCTGAAGACATCAGGTATTTCTTACAGACATCAAAAACAACAGTCAAAATGCAATCTCAATAGAATAACTTTTCGAATTGAATTTTCAAATCGATTTACGTTATTATGTCAATATATAGAGCCATTCCTTGCTCTTTACCAGGATTCATGAATTTATTATAGTCCTTCTATAACCACGCAGCAAAATATGCTCATTTTCTAATTTTGTAATATTACCAAGTCCTGTAGCAAGCAGGTTATCCGCGAATAATTGCGATCTAAATTTAACTATTCAGCGCATTGAAATTTTTAATAACTGAAAGCGAACAGATACAGACATCAACCTTTTCTATTCTTTCACGCTAATTCGTGTAATCATTAGATTCCTGCGATTGAGGCGCAGCATATTTTTTCCGAAAAGTCATCCGAAGACATCAGGTATTTCTTACAGACATCAAAAACAACAATCAAAATGCAATCTCAATAGAATAACTTTTCGAATTGAAATTTCAAATCGATTTACGTTATTATGTCAATATATAGAGCCATTCCTTGCTTTTTCCTAGGATTCATGAATTTATTATAGTTATTCTATGACCACGCAGCAAAATATGCTCATTTTCCAATTTTGCAATATTACCAAGTCCTGTAGCGAGCAGGTTATCCGCGAATAATTGCGATCTAAATTTAACTATTATGCGCATTGAAATTTTTAATAACTGAAAGCGAACAGATACAGACATCAACCTCTTCTATTCTTTCACATTAATTCGTGTTATCATTAGATTCCTGCGATTGAGGCGCAGCATTTTTTTTCCGAAAAGTCATCTGAAGACATCAGGTATTTCTTACAGACATCAAAAACAACAGTCAAAATGCAATCTCAATAGAATAACTTTTCGAATCGATTTTTCAAATCAATTTACGTTATTATGTCAACATATAGAGCCATTCCTCGCTTTTTCCCAGGAGTCATGAATTTATTATAGTCCTTCTATGACCACGCAGCAAAATATGCTCATTTTCCAATTTTGCAATATTACCAAGTCCTGTAGCGAGCAGGTTATCCGCGAATAATTGCGATCTAAATTTAACTATTATGCGCATTGAAATTTTCTATAACTGAAAGCGAACAGATACAGACATCAACCTCTTCTATTCTTTCACATTAATTCGTGTAATCATTACATTCCTGCGATTGAGGCGCAGCATTTTTTTTCCGAAAAGTCATCTGAAGACATCAGGTATTTCTTACAGACATCAAAAACAACAGTCAAAATGCAATCTCAATAGAAAAACTTTTCGAATTGAATTTTCAAATCAATTTACGTTATTATGTCAACATAGAGAGCCATTCCTCGCTTTTTCCCAGGAGTCATGAATTTATTATAGTCCTTCTATGACCACGCAGAAAAATATGCTCATTTTCCAATTTTGCAATATTAGCAAGTCCTGTAGCGAGCAGGTTATCCGCGAATAATTGCGATCTAAATTTAACTATTATGCGCATTGAAATTTTCTATAACTGAAAGCGAACAGATACAGACATCAACCTCTTCTATTCTTTACGTTAATTCGTGTAATCATTAGATTCCTGCTATTGAGGCGCACCATATTTTTTCCGAAAGGTCATCTGAAGACATCAGGTATTTCTTACAGACATCAAAAACAACAATCAAAATGCAATCTCAATAAAATAACTTTTCGAATTGAATTTTCAAATCGATTTACGTTATTATGTCAATATATAGAGCCATTCCTTGCTCTTTACCAGGATTCATGAATTTATTATAGTCCTTCTATAACCACGCAGCAAAATATGCTCATTTTCCAATTTTGCAATATTACCAAGTCCTGTAGCGAGCAGGTTATCCGCGAATAATTGCGATCTAAATTTAACTATTATGCGCATTGAAATTTTTAATAACTGAAAGCGAACAGATACAGACATCAACCTCTTCTATTCTTTCACATTAATTCGTGTAATCATTAGATTCCTGCGATTGAGGCGCAGCATTTTTTTTCCGAAAAGTCATCTGAAGACATCAGGTATTTCTTACAGACATCAAAAACAACAATCAAAATGCAATCTCAATAGAATAACTTTTCACATTGAATTTTCAAATCGATTTACGTTATTATGTCAATAAATAGAGCCATTCCTTGCTTTTCCCCAGGAGTCATGAATATATTTCAGTCCTCCTATAACCACGCAGCAAAATATGCTCATTTTCCAATTTTGCAATATTACCAAGTCCTGTTGCGAGCAGGTTATCCGCGAATAATTGCGATCTAAATTTAACTATTCAGCGCATTGAAATTTTTAATAACTGAAAGCGAACAGATACAGACATCAACCTCTTCTATTCTTTACGTTAATTCGTGTAATCATTAGATTCCTGCGATTGAGGCGCAGCATATTTTTTCCGAAAGGTCATCTGAAGACATCAGGTATTTCTTACAGACATCAAAAACAACAATCAAAATGCAATCTCAATAGAATAACTTTTCGAATTGAATTTTCAAATCGAGTTACGTTATTATGTCAATATATAGAGCCATTCCTTGCTTTTTCCCAGGAGTCATGAATTTATTTCAGACCTCCTATAACCCCGCAGCAAAATATGCTCATTTTTCAATTTTGCAATATTACCAAGTCCTGTTGCGAGCAGGTTATCCGCGAATAATTGCGATCTAAATGTAACTATTCAGCGCATTGAAATTTTTAATAACTGAAAGCGAACAGATACAGACATCAACCTCTTCTATTCTTTACGTTAATTCGTGTAATCATTAGATTCCTGCGATTGAGGCGCAGCATATTTTTTCCGAAAAGTCATCTGAAGACATCAGGTATTACCTACAGACATCAAAAACAACAATCAAAATGCAATCTCTATAGAATAACTTTTCGAATTGAATTTTCAAATCGAGTTACGTTATTATGTCAATATATAGAGCCATTCCTTGCTTTTCCCCAGGAGTCATGAATATATTTCAGTCCTCCTATAACCACGCAGCAAAATATGCTAATTTTCCAATTTTGCAATATTACCAAGTCCTGTAGCGAGCAGGTTAGCCGCGAATAATTGCGATCTAAATTTAACTATTCAGCGCATTGAAATTTTTAATAACTGAAAGCGAACAGATACAGACATCAACCTCTTCTATTCTTTCACATTAATTCGTGTAATCATTAGATTCCTGCGATTGAAGCGCAGCATTTTTTTTCCGAAAAGTCATCTGAAGACATCAGGTATTTCTTACAGACATTAAAAACAACAATCAAAATGCAATCTCAATTGAATAACTTTTCACATTGAATTTCCAAATCGATTTACGTTATTATGTCAACATATAGAGCCATTCCTCGCTTTTTCCCAGGAGTCATGAATTTATTATAGTCCTTCTATGACCACGCAGCAAAATATGCTCATTTTCCAATTTTGCAATATTACCAATCCTGTAGCGAGCAGGTTATCCGCGAATAATTGCGATCTAAATTTAACTATTATGCGCATTGAAATTTTTAATAACTGAAAGCGAACAGATACAGACATCAACCTCTTCTATTCTTTCACATTAATTCGTGTAATCATTAGATTCCTGCGATTGAGGCGCAGCATTTTTTTTCCGAAAAGTCATCTGAAGACATCAGGTATTTCTTACAGACATCAAAAACAACAGTCAAAATGCAATCTCAATAGAATAACTTTTCGAATTGAATTTTCAAATCGATTTACGTTATTATGTCAATATATAGAGCCATTCCTTGCTCTTTACCAGGATTCATGAATTTATTATAGTCCTTCTATGACCACGCAGCAAAATATGCTCATTTTCCAATTTTGCAATATTACCAAGTCCTGTAGCGAGCAGGTTATCCGTGAATAATTGCGATCTAAATTTAACTATTATGCGCATTGAAATTTTTAATAACTGAAAGCGAACAGATACAGACATAAACCTCTTCTTATCTTTCACATTAATACGTGTAATCATTAGATTCCTGCGATTGAGGCGCAGCATTTTTTTTCCGAAAAGTCATCTGAAGACATCAAGTATTTCTTACAGACATCAAAAACAACAGTCAAAATGCAATCTCAATAGAATAACTTTTCGAATTGAATTTTCAAATCGATTTACGTTATTATGTCAATATATAGAGCTATTCCTTGCTCTTTACCAGGATTCATGAATTTATTATAGTCCTTCTATGACCACGCAGCAAAATATGCTCATTTTCCAATTTTGCAATATTACCAAGTCCTGTAGCGAGCAGGTTATCCGCGAATAATTGCGATCTAAATTTAACTATTATGCGCATTGAAATTTTTAATAACTGAAAGCGAACAGATACAGACATCAACCTCTTCTATTCTTTCACATTAATTCGTGTAATCATTAGATTCCTGCGATTGAGGCGCAGCATATTTTTTCCGAAAAGTCATCTGAAGACATCAGGTATTTCTTACAGACATCAAAAACAACAGTCAAAATGCAATCTCAATAGAATAACTTTTCGAATTGAATTTTCAAATCGATTTACGTTATTATGTCAATATATAGAGCCATTCCTTGCTCTTTACCAGGATTCATGAATTTATTATAGTTCTTCTATGACCACGCAGCAAAATATGCTCATTTTCCAATTTTGCAATATTACCAAGTCCTGTAGCGAGCAGGTTATCCGCGAATAATTGCGATCTAAATTTAACTATTCAGCGCATTGAAATTTTGTATAACTGAAAGCGAACAGATACAGACATCAACCTTTTCTATTCTTTCACGCTAATTCGTGTAATCATGAGATTCCTGCGATTGAGGCGCAGCATATTTTTTCCGAAAGGTCATCTGAAGACATCAGGTATTTCTTACAGACATCAAAAACAACAATCAAAATGCAATCTCAATAAAATAACTTTTCGAAATGAATTTTTAAATCGATTTACGTTATTATGTCAATATATAGAGCCATTCCTTGCTTTTTCCTAGGATTCATGAATTTATTATAGTCCTTCTATGACCACGCAGGAAAATATGCTCATTCAACAATTTTGCAATATTACCAAGTCCTGTAGCGAGCAGGTTATCCGCGAATAATTGCGATCTAAATTTAACTATTATGCGCATTGAAATTTTTAATAACTGAAAGCGAACAGATACAGACATCAACCTCTTCTATTCTTTCACATTAATTCGTGTAATCATTAGATTCCTGCGATTGAGGCGCAGCATTTTTTTTCCGAAAAGTCATCTGAAGACATCAGGTATTTCTTACAGACATCAAAAACAACAGTCAAAATGCAATCTCAATAGAATAACTTTTCGAATCGAATTTTCAAATCAATTTACGTTATTATGTCAACATATAGAGCCATTCCTCGCTTTTTCCCAGGAGTCATGAATTAATTATAGTCCTTCTATGACCACGCAGCAAAATATGCTCATTTTCCAATTTTGCAATATTACCAAGTCCTGTAGCGAGCAGGTTATCCGCGAATAATTGCGATCGAAATTTAACTATTATGCGCATTGAAATTTTCAATAACTGAAAGCGAACAGATACAGACATCAACCTCTCCTATTCTTTACGTTAATTCGTGTAATCATTAGATTCCTGTGATTGAGGCGCAGCATTTTTTTTCCGAAAAGTCATCTGAAGACATCAGGTATTTCTTACAGACATCAAAAACAACAGTCAAAATGCAATCTCAATAGAATAACTTTTCGAATTGAAATTTCAAATCGATTTACGATATTATGTCAATATATAGAGCCATTCCTCGCTTTTTCTTAGAAGGCATGAATTTATTGTAGTCCTCCTATGACCACGCAGCAAAATATGCTCATTTTCCAATTTTGCAATATTACCAAGTCCTGTAGCGAGCAGGTTATCCGCGAATAATTGCGATCCAAATTTAACTATTATGCGCATTGAAATTTTTAATAACTGGAAGCGAACAGATACAGACATCAACCTCTTCTATTCTTTACGTTAATTCGAGTAATCGTTAGATTCCTGCGATTGAGGCGCAGCATTTTTTTTCCGAAAAGTCATCTGAAGACATCAGGTATTTCTTACAGACATCAAAAACAACAGTCAAAATGCAATCTCAATAGAATAACTTTTCGAATTGAATTTTCAAATCGATTTACGTTATTATGTCAATATATAGAGCCATTCCTTGCTTTTTCCTAGGATTCATGAATTTATTATAGTTATTCTATGACCACGCAGCAAAATATGCTCATTTTCCAATTTTGCAATATTACCAAGTCCTGTAGCGAGCAGGTTATCCGCGAATAATTGCGATCCAAATTTAACTATTATGCGCATTGAAATTTTTAATAACTGAAAGCGAACAGATACAGACATCAACCTCTTCTATTCTTTACGTTAATTCGTGTAATCATGAGATTCCTGCGATTGAGGCGCAGCATATTTTTTCCGAAAGGTCATCTGAAGACATCAGGTATTTCTTACAGACATCAAAAACAACAGTCAAAATGCAATCTCAATAGAATAACTTTTCGAATTGAATTTTCAAATCGATTTACGTTATTATGTCAATATATAGAGCTATTCCTTGCTCTTTACCAGGATTCATGAATTTATTATAGTCCTTCTATAACCACGCAGCAAAATATGCTCATTTTCCAATTTTGCAATATTACCAAGTCCTGTAGCGAGCAGGTTATCCGCGAATAATTGCGATCCAAATTTAACTATTATGCGCATTGAAATTTTTAATAACTGAAAGCGAACAGATACAGACATCAACCTCTTCTATTCTTTACGTTAATTCGTGTAATCATGAGATTCCTGCGATTGAGGCGCAGCATATTTTTTCCGAAAGGTCATCTGAAGACATCAGGTATTTCTTACAGACATCAAAAACAACAGTCAAAATGCAATCTCAATAGAATAACTTTTCGAATTGAATTTTCAAATCGATTTACGTTATTATGTCAATATATAGAGCCATTCCTTGCTTTTTCCTAGGATTCATAAATTTATTATAGTCCTTCTATGACCACGCAGCAAAATATGCTCATTTTCCAATTTTGCAATATTACCAAGTCCTGTAGCGAGCAGGTTATCCGCGAATAATTGCGATCCAAATTTAACTATTATGCGCATTGAAATTTTTAATAACTGAAAGCGAACAGATACAGACATCAACCTCTTCTATTCTTTACGTTAATTCGTGTAATCATTAGATTCCTGTGATTGAGGCGCAGCATTTTTTTTCCGAAAAGTCATCTGAAGACATCAGGTATTTCTTACAGACATCAAAAACAACAGTCAAAATGCAATCTCAATAGAATAACTTTTCGAATTGAAATTTCAAATCGATTTACGATATTATGTCAATATATAGAGCCATTCCTCGCTTTTTCTTAGAAGGCATGAATTTATTGTAGTCCTCCTATGACCACGCAGCAAAATATGCTCATTTTCCAATTTTGCAATATTACCAAGTCCTGTAGCGAGCAGGTTATCCGCGAATAATTGCGATCCAAATTTAACTATTATGCGCATTGAAATTTTTAATAACTGAAAGCGAACAGATACAGACATCAACCTCTTCTATTCTTTACGTTAATTCGTGTAATCATGAGATTCCTGCGATTGAGGCGCAGCATATTTTTTCCGAAAGGTCATCTGAAGACATCAGGTATTTCTTACAGACATCAAAAACAACAGTCAAAATGCAATCTCAATAGAATAACTTTTCGAATTGAATTTTCAAATCGATTTACGTTATTATGTCAATATATAGAGCTATTCCTTGCTCTTTACCAGGATTCATGAATTTATTATAGTCCTTCTATAACCACGCAGCAAAATATGCTCATTTTCCAATTTTGCAATATTACCAAGTCCTGTAGCGAGCAGGTTATCCGCGAATAATTGCGATCCAAATTTAACTATTATGCGCATTGAAATTTTTAATAACTGAAAGCGAACAGATACAGACATCAACCTCTTCTATTCTTTACGTTAATTCGTGTAATCATTAGATTCCTGTGATTGAGGCGCAGCATTTTTTTTCCGAAAAGTCATCTGAAGACATCAGGTATTTCTTACAGACATCAAAAACAACAGTCAAAATGCAATCTCAATAGAATAACTTTTCGAATTGAAATTTCAAATCGATTTACGATATTATGTCAATATATAGAGCCATTCCTCGCTTTTTCTTAGAAGGCATGAATTTATTGTAGTCCTCCTATGACCACGCAGCAAAATATGCTCATTTTCCAATTTTGCAATATTACCAAGTCCTGTAGCGAGCAGGTTATCCGCGAATAATTGCGATCCAAATTTAACTATTATGCGCATTGAAATTTTTAATAACTGAAAGCGAACAGATACAGACATCAACCTCTTCTATTCTTTACGTTAATTCGTGTAATCATGAGATTCCTGCGATTGAGGCGCAGCATATTTTTTCCGAAAGGTCATCTGAAGACATCAGGTATTTCTTACAGACATCAAAAACAACAGTCAAAATGCAATCTCAATAGAATAACTTTTCGAATTGAATTTTCAAATCGATTTACGTTATTATGTCAATATATAGAGCTATTCCTTGCTCTTTACCAGGATTCATGAATTTATTATAGTCCTTCTATAACCACGCAGCAAAATATGCTCATTTTCCAATTTTGCAATATTACCAAGTCCTGTAGCGAGCAGGTTATCCGCGAATAATTGCGATCTAAATTTAACTATTCAGCGCATTGAAATTTTGTATAACTGAAAGCGAACAGATACAGACATCAACCTTTTCTATTCTTTCACGCTAATTCGTGTAATCATGAGATTCCTGCGATTGAGGCGCAGCATATTTTTTCCGAAAGGTCATCTGAAGACATCAGGTATTTCTTACAGACATCAAAAACAACAATCAAAATGCAATCTCAATAAAATAACTTTTCGAAATGAATTTTTAAATCGATTTACGTTATTATGTCAATATATAGAGCCATTCCTTGCTTTTTCCTAGGATTCATAAATTTATTATAGTCCTTCTATGACCACGCAGGAAAATATGCTCATTCAACAATTTTGCAATATTACCAAGTCCTGTAGCGAGCAGGTTATCCGCGAATAATTGCGATCTAAATTTAACTATTATGCGCATTGAAATTTTTAATAACTGAAAGCGAACAGATACAGACATCAACCTCTTCTATTCTTTACGTTAATTCGAGTAATCGTTAGATTCCTGCGATTGAGGCGCAGCATTTTTTTTCCGAAAAGTCATCTGAAGACATCAGGTATTTCTTACAGACATCAAAAACAACAGTCAAAATGCAATCTCAATAGAATAACTTTTCGAATTGAATTTTCAAATCGATTTACGTTATTATGTCAATATATAGAGCCATTCCTTGCTCTTTACCAGGATTCATGAATTTATTATAGTTCTTCTATGACCACGCAGCAAAATATGCTCATTTTCCAATTTTGCAATATTACCAAGTCCTGTAGCGAGCAGGTTATCCGCGAATAATTGCGATCTAAATTTAACTATTCAGCGCATTGAAATTTTGTATAACTGAAAGCGAACAGATACAGACATCAACCTTTTCTATTCTTTCACGCTAATTCGTGTAATCATGAGATTCCTGCGATTGAGGCGCAGCATATTTTTTCCGAAAGGTCATCTGAAGACATCAGGTATTTCTTACAGACATCAAAAACAACAATCAAAATGCAATCTCAATAAAATAACTTTTCGAAATGAATTTTTAAATCGATTTACGTTATTATGTCAATATATAGAGCCATTCCTTGCTTTTTCCTAGGATTCATAAATTTATTATAGTCCTTCTATGACCACGCAGGAAAATATGCTCATTCAACAATTTTGCAATATTACCAAGTCCTGTAGCGAGCAGGTTATCCGCGAATAATTGCGATCTAAATTTAACTATTATGCGCATTGAAATTTTTAATAACTGAAAGCGAACAGATACAGACATCAACCTCTTCTATTCTTTCACATTAATTCGTGTAATCATTAGATTCCTGCGATTGAGGCGCAGCATTTTTTTTCCGAAAAGTCATCTGAAGACATCAGGTATTTCTTACAGACATCAAAAACAACAGTCAAAATGCAATCTCAATAGAATAACTTTTCGAATCGAATTTTCAAATCAATTTACGTTATTATGTCAACATATAGAGCCATTCCCCGCTTTTTCCCAGGAGTCATGAATTAATTATAGTCCTTCTATGACCACGCAGCAAAATATGCTCATTTTCCAATTTTGCAATATTACCAAGTCCTGTAGCGAGCAGGTTATCCGCGAATAATTGCGATCGAAATTTAACTATTATGCGCATTGAAATTTTCAATAACTGAAAGCGAACAGATACAGACATCAACCTCTCCTATTCTTTACGTTAATTCGTGTAATCATTAGATTCCTGTGATTGAGGCGCAGCATTTTTTTTCCGAAAAGTCATCTGAAGACATCAGGTATTTCTTACAGACATCAAAAACAACAGTCAAAATGCAATCTCAATAGAATAACTTTTCGAATTGAATTTTCAAATCGATTTACGATATTATGTCAATATATAGAGCCATTCCTCGCTTTTTCTTAGAAGGCATGAATTTATTGTAGTCCTTCTATGACCACGCAGCAAAATAGGCTCATTTTCCAATTTTGCAATATTACCAAGTCCTGTAGCGAGCAGGTTATCCGCGAATAATTGCGATCCAAATTTAACTATTATGCGCATTGAAATTTTTAATAACTGAAAGCGAACAGATACAGACATCAACCTCTTCTATTCTTTACGTTAATTCGAGTAATCGTTAGATTCCTGCGATTGAGGCGCAGCATTTTTTTTCCGAAAAGTCATCTGAAGACATCAGGTATTTCTTACAGACATCAAAAACAACAGTCAAAATGCAATCTCAATAGAATAACTTTTCGAATTGAATTTTCAAATCGATTTACGTTATTATGTCAATATATAGAGCCATTCCTTGCTTTTTCCTAGGATTCATGAATTTATTATAGTTATTCTATGACCACGCAGCAAAATATGCTCATTTTCCAATTTTGCAATATTACCAAGTCCTGTAGCGAGCAGGTTATCCGCGAATAATTGCGATCCAAATTTAACTATTATGCGCATTGAAATTTTTAATAACTGAAAGCGAACAGATACAGACATCAACCTCTTCTATTCTTTACGTTAATTCGAGTAATCGTTAGATTCCTGCGATTGAGGCGCAGCATTTTTTTTCCGAAAAGTCATCTGAAGACATCAGGTATTTCTTACAGACATCAAAAACAACAGTCAAAATGCAATCTCAATAGAATAACTTTTCGAATTGAATTTTCAAATCGATTTACGTTATTATGTCAATATATAGAGCCATTCCTTGCTCTTTACCAGGATTCATGAATTTATTATAGTCCTTCTATAACCACGCAGCAAAATATGCTCATTTTGTAATTTTGTAATATTACCAAGTCCTGTAGCGAGCAGGTTATCCGCGAATAATTGCGATCTAAATTTAACTATTATGCGCATTGAAATTTTTAATAACTGAAAGCGAACAGATACAGACATCAACCTCTTCTATTCTTTCACATTAATTCGTGTAATCATTAGATTCCTGCGATTGAGGCGCAGCATATTTTTTCCGAAAAGTCATCCGAAGACATCAGGTATTTCTTACAGACATCAAAAACAACAATCAAAATGCAATCTCAATAGAATAACTTTTCGAATTGAATTTTCAAATCGATTTACGTTATTATGTCAATATATAGAGCCATTCCTTGCTTTTTCCTAGGATTCATGAATTTATTATAGTTATTCTATGACCACGCAGCAAAATATGCTCATTTTCCAATTTTGCAATATTACCAAGTCCTGTAGCGAGCAGGTTATCCGCGAATAATTGCGATCTAAATTTAACTATTATGCGCATTGAAATTTTTAATAACTGAAAGCGAACAGATACAGACATCAACCTCTTCTATTCTTTCACATTAATTCGTGTTATCATTAGATTCCTGCGATTGAGGCGCAGCATTTTTTTTCCGAAAAGTCATCTGAAGACATCAGGTATTTCTTACAGACATCAAAAACAACAATCAAAATGCAATCTCAATAGAATAACTTTTCGAATTGAATTTTCAAATCGATTTACGTTATTATGTCAATATATAGAGCCATTCCTTGCTTTTTCCTAGGATTCATGAATTTATTATAGTTATTCTATGACCACGCAGCAAAATATGCTCATTTTCCAATTTTGCAATATTACCAAGTCCTGTAGCGAGCAGGTTATCCGCGAATAATTGCGATCTAAATTTAACTATTATGCGCATTGAAATTTTTAATAACTGAAAGCGAACAGATACAGACATCAACCTCTTCTATTCTTTCACATTAATTCGTGTTATCATTAGATTCCTGCGATTGAGGCGCAGCATTTTTTTTCCGAAAAGTCATCTGAAGACATCAGGTATTTCTTGCAGACATCAAAAACAACAGTCAAAATGCAATCTCAATAGAATAACTTTTCGAATCGAATTTTCAAATCAATTTACGTTATTATGTCAACATATAGAGCCATTCCTCGCTTTTTCCCAGGAGTCATGAATTTATTATAGTCCTTCTATGACCACGCAGCAAAATATGCTCATTTTCCAATTTTGCAATATTACCAAGTCCTGTAGCGAGCAGGTTATCCGCGAATAATTGCGATCTAAATTTAACTATTATGCGCATTGAAATTTTCTATAACTGAAAGCGAACAGATACAGACATCAACCTCTTCTATTCTTTACGTTAATTCGTGTAATCATTAGATTCCTGCTATTGAGGCGCACCATATTTTTTCCGAAAGGTCATCTGAAGACATCAGGTATTTCTTACAGACATCAAAAACAACAGTCAAAATGCAATCTCAATAGAAAAACTTTTCGAATTGAATTTTCAAATCAATTTACGTTATTATGTCAACATAGAGAGCCATTCCTCGCTTTTTCCCAGGAGTCATGAATTTATTATAGTCCTTCTATGACCACGCAGCAAAATATGCTCATTTTCCAATTTTGCAATATTACCAAGTCCTGTAGCGAGCAGGTTACCCGCGAATAATTGCGATCTAAATTTAACTATTATGCGCATTGAAATTTTCTATAACTGAAAGCGAACAGATACAGACATCAACCTCTTCTATTCTTTACGTTAATTCGTGTAATCATTAGATTCCTGCTATTGAGGCGCACCATATTTTTTCCGAAAGGTCATCTGAAGACATCAGGTATTTCTTACAGACATCAAAAACAACAATCAAAATGCAATCTCAATAAAATAACTTTTCGAATTGAATTTTCAAATCGATTTACGTTATTATGTCAATATATAGAGCCATTCCTTGCTCTTTACCAGGATTCATGAATTTATTATAGTCCTTCTATAACCACGCAGCAAAATATGCTCATTTTCCAATTTTGCAATATTACCAAGTCCTGTAGCGAGCAGGTTAGCCGCGAATAATTGCGATCTAAATTTAACTATTCAGCGCATTGAAATTTTTAATAACTGAAAGCGAACAGATACAGACATCAACCTCTTCTATTCTTTACGTTAATTCGTGTAATCATTAGATTCCTGCGATTGAGGCGCAGCATATTTTTTCCGAAAGGTCATCTGAAGACATCAGGTATTTCTTACAGACATCAAAAACAACAATCAAAATGCAATCTCAATAGAATAACTTTTCACATTGAATTTTCAAATCGATTTACGTTATTATGTCAATAAATAGAGCCATTCCTTGCTTTTCCCCAGGAGTCATGAATATATTTCAGTCCTCCTATAACCACGCAGCAAAATATGCTCATTTTCCAATTTTGCAATATTACCAAGTCCTGTTGCGAGCAGGTTATCCGCGAATAATTGCGATCTAAATTTAACTATTCAGCGCATTGAAATTTTTAATAACTGAAAGCGAACAGATACAGACATCAACCTCTTCTATTCTTTACGTTAATTCGTGTAATCATTAGATTCCTGCGATTGAGGCGCAGCATATTTTTTCCGAAAGGTCATCTGAAGACATCAGGTATTTCTTACAGACATCAAAAACAACAATCAAAATGCAATCTCGATAGAATAACTTTTCGAATTGAATTTTCAAATCGAGTTACGTTATTATGTCAATATATAGAGCCATTCCTTGCTTTTCCCCAGGAGTCATGAATTTATTTCAGTCCTCCTATAACCCCGCAGCAAAATATGCTCATTTTTCAATTTTGCAATATTACCAAGTCCTGTTGCGAGCAGGTTATCCGCGAATAATTGCGATCTAAATGTAACTATTCAGCGCATTGAAATTTTTAATAACTGAAAGCGAACAGATACAGACATCAACCTCTTCTATTCTTTACGTTAATTCGTGTAATCATTAGATTCCTGCGATTGAGGCGCAGCATATTTTTTCCGAAAAGTCATCTGAAGACATCAGGTATTACTTACAGACATCAAAAACAACAATCAAAATGCAATCTCTATAGAATAACTTTTCGAATTGAATTTTCAAATCGAGTTACGTTATTATGTCAATATATAGAGCCATTCCTTGCTTTTCCCCAGGAGTCATGAATATATTTCAGTCCTCCTATAACCACGCAGCAAAATATGCTAATTTTCCAATTTTGCAATATTACCAAGTCCTGTAGCGAGCAGGTTAGCCGCGAATAATTGCGATCTAAATTTAACTATTCAGCGCATTGAAATTTTTAATAACTGAAAGCGAACAGATACAGACATCAACCTCTTCTATTCTTTCACATTAATTCGTGTAATCATTAGATTCCTGCGATTGAAGCGCAGCATTTTTTTTCCGAAAAGTCATCTGAAGACATCAGGTATTTCTTACAGACATTAAAAACAACAATCAAAATGCAATCTCAATTGAATAACTTTTCACATTGAATTTTCAAATCGATTTACGTTATTATGTCAATAAATAGAGCCATTCCTTGCTTTTCCCCAGGAGTCATGAATATATTTCAGTCCTCCTATAACCACGCAGCAAAATATGCTCATTTTCCAATTTTGCAATATTACCAAGTCCTGTAGCGAGCAGGTTAGCCGCGAATAATTGCGATCTAAATTTAACTATTATGCGTATTGAAATTTTTAATAACTGAAAGCGAACAGATACAGACATCAACCTCTTCTATTCTTTCACATTAATTCGTGTAATCATTAGATTCCTGCGATTGAGGCGCAGCATATTTTTTCCGAAAAGTCATCTGAAGACATCAGGTATTTCTTACAGACATCAAAAACAACAATCAAAATGCAATCTCTATAGAATAACTTTTCGAATTGAATTTTCAAATCGAGTTACGTTATTATGTCAATATATAGAGCCATTCCTTGCTTTTCCCCAGGAGTCATGAATTTATTTCAGTCCTCCTATAACCACGCAGCAAAATATGCTCATTTTTCAATTTTGCAATATTACCAAGTCCTGTTGCAAGCAGGTTATCCGCGAATAATTGCGATCTAAATGTAACTATTCAGCGCATTGAAATTTTTAATAACTGAAAGCGAACAGATACAGACATCAACCTCTTCTATTCTTTACGTTAATTCGTGTAATCATTAGATTCCTGCGATTGAGGCGCAGCATATTTTTTCCGAAAGGTCATCTGAAGACATCAGGTATTTCTTACAGACATCAAAAACAACAATCAAAATGCAATCTCAATAGAATAACTTTTCGAATTGAATTTTCAAATCGATTTACAATATTATGTCAATATATAGAGCCATTCCTTGCCCTTTCCCAGGAGTCATGAATTTATTTCAGTCCTTCTATGACCACGCAGCAATATATGCTCATTTTCCAATTTTGCAATATTACCAAGTCCTGTAGCGAGCGGGTTATCCGCGAATAATTGCGATCTAAATTTAACTATTATGCGTATTGAAATTTTTAATAACTGAAAGCGAACAGATACAGACATCAACCTCTTCTATTCTTTCACATTAATTCGTGTAATCATTAGATTCCTGCGATTGAGGCGCAGCATATTTTTTCCGAAAAGTCATCTGAAGACATCAGGTATTTCTTACAGACATCAAAAACAACAATCAAAATGCAATCTCTATAGAATAACTTTTCGAATTGAATTTTCAAATCGAGTTACGTTATTATGTCAATATATAGAGCCATTCCTTGCTTTTCCCCAGGAGTCATGAATTTATTTCAGTCCTCCTATAACCACGCAGCAAAATATGCTCATTTTTCAATTTTGCAATATTACCAAGTCCTGTTGCAAGCAGGTTATCCGCGAATAATTGCGATCTAAATTTAACTATTCAGCGCATTGAAATTTCTATTAACTGAAAGCGAACAGGTACAGACATCAACCTCTTCTATTCTTAACGTTAATTCGTGTAATCATTAGATTCCTGCGATTGAGGCGCAGCATATTTTTTCCGAAAAGTCATCTGAAGACATCAGGTATTACTTACAGACATCAAAAACAACAATCAAAATGCAATCTCTATAGAATAACTTTTCGAATTGAATTTTCAAATCGAGTTACGTTATTATGTCAATATATAGAGCCATTCCTTGCTTTTCCCCAGGAGTCATGAATTTATTTCAGTCCTTCTATAACCACGCAGCATAATATGCTCATTTTTTAATTTTGCTATATTACCAAGTCCTGTTGCGAGCAGGTTATCCGCGAATAATTGCGATCTAAATTTAACTATTCAGCGCATTGAAATTTTTAATAACTGAAAGCGAACAGATACAGACATCAACCTCTTCTATTCTTTCACATTAATTCGTGTAATCATTAGATTCCTGCGATTGAAGCGCAGCATTTTTTTTCCGAAAAGTCATCTGAAGACATCAGGTATTTCTTACAGACATTAAAAACAACAATCAAAATGCAATCTCAATTGAATAACTTTTCACATTGAATTTTCAAATCGATTTACGTTATTATGTCAATAAATAGAGCCATTCCTTGCTTTTCCCCAGGAGTCATGAATATATTTCAGTCCTCCTATAACCACGCAGCAAAATATGCTCATTTTCCAATTTTGCAATATTACCAAGTCCTGTAGCGAGCAGGTTAGCCGCGAATAATTGCGATCTAAATTTAACTATTCAGCGCATTGAAATTTTTAATAACTGAAAGCGAACAGATACAGACATCAACCTCTTCTATTCTTTACGTTAATTCGTGTAATCATTAGATTCCTGCGATTGAGGCGCAGCATATTTTTTCCGAAAGGTCATCTGAAGACATCAGGTATTTCTTACAGACATCAAAAACAACAATCAAAATGCAATCTCAATAGAATAACTTTTCGAATTGAATTTTCAAATCGATTTACAATATTATGTCAATATATAGAGCCATTCCTTGCCCTTTCCCAGGAGTCATGAATTTATTTCAGTCCTTCTATGACCACGCAGCAATATATGCTCATTTTCCAATTTTGCAATATTACCAAGTCCTGTAGCGAGCGGGTTATCCGCGAATAATTGCGATCTAAATTTAACTATTATGCGTATTGAAATTTTTAATAACTGAAAGCGAACAGATACAGACATCAACCTCTTCTATTCTTTCACATTAATTCGTGTAATCATTAGATTCCTGCGATTGAGGCGCAGCATATTTTTTCCGAAAAGTCATCTGAAGACATCAGGTATTTCTTACAGACATCAAAAACAACAATCAAAATGCAATCTCTATAGAATAACTTTTCGAATTGAATTTTCAAATCGAGTTACGTTATTATGTCAATATATAGAGCCATTCCTTGCTTTTCCCCAGGAGTCATGAATTTATTTCAGTCCTCCTATAACCACGCAGCAAAATATGCTCATTTTTCAATTTTGCAATATTACCAAGTCCTGTTGCAAGCAGGTTATCCGCGAATAATTGCGATCTAAATGTAACTATTCAGCGCATTGAAATTTTTAATAACTGAATGCGAACAGATACAGACATCAACCTCTTCTATTCTTTACGTTAATTCGTGTAATCATTAGATTCCTGCGATTGAGGCGCAGCATATTTTTTCCGAAAAGTCATCTGAAGACATCAGGTATTACTTACAGACATCAAAAACAACAATCAAAATGCAATCTCTATAGAATAACTTTTCGAATTGAATTTTCAAATCGAGTTACGTTATTATGTCAATATATAGAGCCATTCCTTGCTTTTCCCCAGGAGTCATGAATTTATTTCAGTCCTCCTATAACCTCGCAGCAAAATATGCTCATTTTCCAATTTTGCAATATTACCAAGTCCTGTTGCGAGCAGGTTATCCGCGAATAATTGCGATCTAAATTTAACTATTCAGCGCATTGAAATTTCTATTAACTGAAAGCGAACAGGTACAGACATCAACCTCTTCTATTCTTAACGTTAATTCGTGTAATCATTAGATTCCTGCGATTGAGGCGCAGCATATTTTTTCCGAAAAGTCATCTGAAGACATCAGGTATTACTTACAGACATCAAAAACAACAATCAAAATGCAATCTCTATAGAATAACTTTTCGAATTGAATTTTCAAATCGAGTTACGTTATTATGTCAATATATAGAGCCATTCCTTGCTTTTCCCCAGGAGTCATGAATTTATTTCAGTCCTTCTATAACCACGCAGCAAAATATGCTCATTTTTTAATTTTGCTATATTACCAAGTCCTGTTGCGAGCAGGTTATCCGCGAATAATTGCGATCTAAATTTAACTATTCAGCGCATTGAAATTTTTAATAACTGAAAGCGAACAGATACAGACATCGACCTCTTCTATTCTTTACGTTAATTCGTGTAATCATTAGATTCCTGCGATTGAGGCGCAGCATATTTTTTCCGGAAAGTCATCTGAAGACATCAGGTATTTCTTACAGACATCAAAAACAACAATCAAAATGCAATCTCTATAGAATAACTTTTCGAATTGAATTTTCAAATCGAGTTACGTTATCATGTCAATATATAGAGCCATTCCTTGCTTTTCCCCAGGAGTCATGAATATATTTCAGTCCTCCTATAACCACGCAGCAAAATATGCTCATTTTCCAATTTTGCAATATTACCAAGTCCTGTAGCGAGCAGGTTATCCGCGAATAATTGCGATCTAAATTTAACTATTATGCGCATTGAAATTTTTCATAACTGAAAGCGAACAGATACAGACATCAACCTCTTCTATTCTTTCACATTAATTCGTGTAATCATTAGATTCCTGCGATTGAGGCGCAGCATTTTTTTTCCGAAAAGTCATCTGAAGACATCAGGTATTTCTTACAGACATCAAAAACAACAGTCAAAATGCAATCTCAATAGAATAACTTTTCGAATTGAATTTTCAAATCAATTTACGTTATTATGTCAACATATAGAGCCATTCCTCGCTTTTTCCCAGGAGTCATGAATTTATTATAGTCCTTCTATGACCACGCAGCAAAATATGCTCATTTTCCAATTTTGCAATATTACCAAGTCCTGTAGCGAGCAGGTTATCCGCGAATAATTGCGATCTAAATTTAACTATTATGCGCATTGAAATTTTTCATAACTGAAAGCGAACAGATACAGACATCAACCTCTTCTATTCTTTCACATTAATTCGTGTAATCATTAGTTTCCTGCGATTGAGGCGCAGCATATTTTTTCCGAAAAGTCATCTGAAGACATCAGGTATTTCTTACAGACATCAAAAACAACAGTCAAAATGCAATCTCAATAGAATAACTTTTCGAATTGAATTTTCAAATCAATTTACGTTATTATGTCAACATATAGAGCCATTCCTCGCTTTTTCCCAGGAGTCATGAATTTATTATAGTCCTTCTATGACCACGCAGCAAAATATGCTCATTTTCCAATTTTGCAATATTACCAAGTCCTGTAGCGAGCAGGTTATTCGCGAATAATTGCGATCTAAATTTAACTATTAAGCGCATTGAAATTTTTAATAACTGAAAGCGAACAGATACAGACATAAACCTCTTCTATTCTTTCACATTAATTCGTGTAATCATTAGATTCCTGCGATTGAGGCGCAGCATTTCTTTTCCGAAAAGTCATCTGAAGACATCAGGTATTTCTTACAGACATCAAAAACAACAGTCAAAATGCAATCTCAATAGAATAACTTTTCGAATTGAATTTTCAAATCGAGTTACGTTATTATGTCAATATATAGAGCCATTCCTTGCTTTTCCCCAGGAGTCATGAATATATTTCAGTCCTCCTATAACCACGCAGCAAAATATGCTAATTTTCCAATTTTGCAATATTACCAAGTCCTGTAGCGAGCAGGTTATCCGCGAATAATTGCGATCTAAATTTAACTATTATGCGCATTGAAATTTTTAATAACTGAAAGCGAACAGATACAGACATCAACCTCTTCTATTCTTTACGTTAATTCGTGTAATCATTAGATTCCTGCGATTGAGGCGCAGCATATTTTTTCCGAAAAGTCATCTGAAGACATCAGGTATTACTTACAGACATCAAAAACAACAATCAAAATGCAATCTCTATAGAATAACTTTTCGAATTGAATTTTCAAATCGAGTTACGTTATTATGTCAATATATAGAGCCATTCCTTGCTTTTCCCCAGGAGTCATGAATATATTTCAGTCCTCCTATAACCACGCAGCAAAATATGCTAATTTTCCAATTTTGCAATATTACCAAGTCCTGTAGCGAGCAGGTTATCCGCGAATAATTGCGATCTAAATTTAACTATTATGCGCATTGAAATTTTTAATAACTGAAAGCGAACAGATACAGACATCAACCTCTTCTATTCTTTCACATTAATTCGTGTAATCATTAGATTCCTGCGATTGAAGCGCAGCATTTTTTTTCCGAAAAGTCATCTGAAGACATCAGGTATTTCTTACAGACATTAAAAACAACAATCAAAATGCAATCTCAATTGAATAACTTTTCACATTGAATTTTCAAATCGATTTACGTTATTATGTCAATAAATAGAGCCATTCCTTGCTTTTCCCCAGGAGTCATGAATATATTTCAGTCCTCCTATAACCACGCAGCAAAATATGCTCATTTTCCAATTTTGCAATATTACCAAGTCCTGTTGCGAGCAGGTTATCCGCGAATAATTACGATCTAAATTTAACTATTCAGCGCATTGAAATTTTTAATAACTGAAAGCGAACAGATACAGACATCAACCTCTTCTATTCTTTACGTTAATTCGTGTAATCATTAGATTCCTGCGATTGAGGCGCAGCATATTTTTTCCGAAAGGTCATCTGAAGACATCAGGTATTTCTTACAGACATCAAAAACAACAATCAAAATGCAATCTCAATAGAATAACTTTTCGAATTGAATTTTCAAATCGATTTACAATATTATGTCAATATATAGAGCCATTCCTTGCCCTTTCCCAGGAGTCATGAATTTATTTCAGTCCTTCTATGACCACGCAGCAATATATGCTCATTTTCCAATTTTGCAATATTACCAAGTCCTGTAGCGAGCGGGTTATCCGCGAATAATTGCGATCTAAATTTAACTATTATGCGTATTGAAATTTTTAATAACTGAAAGCGAACAGATACAGACATCAACCTCTTCTATTCTTCCACATTAATTCGTGTAATCATTAGATTCCTGCGATTGAGGCGCAGCATTTCTTTTCCGAAAAGTCATCTGAAGACATCAGGTATTTCTTACAGACATCAAAAACAACGGTCAAAATGCAATCTCAATAGAATAACTTTTCGAATTGAATTTTCAAATCGAGTTACGTTATTATGTCAATATATAGAGCCATTCCTTGCTTTTCCCCAGGAGTCATGAATATATTTCAGTCCTCCTATAACCACGCAGCAAAATATGCTAATTTTCCAATTTTGCAATATTACCAAGTCCTGTAGCGAGCAGGTTATCCGCGAATAATTGCGATCTAAATGTAACTATTCAGCGCATTGAAATTTTTAATAACTGAAAGCGAACAGATACAGACATCAACCTCTTCTATTCTTTACGTTAATTCGTGTAATCATTAGATTCCTGCGATTGAGGCGCAGCATATTTTTTCCGAAAAGTCATCTGAAGACATCAGGTATTACTTACAGACATCAAAAACAACAATCAAAATGCAATCTCTATAGAATAACTTTTCGAATTGAATTTTCAAATCGAGTTACGTTATTATGTCAATATATAGAGCCATTCCTTGCTTTTCCCCAGGAGTCATGAATATATTTCAGTCCTCCTATAACCACGCAGCAAAATATGCTAATTTTCCAATTTTGCAATATTACCAAGTCCTGTAGCGAGCAGGTTATCCGCGAATAATTGCGATCTAAATTTAACTATTATGCGCATTGAAATTTTTAATAACTGAAAGCGAACAGATACAGACATCAACCTCTTCTATTCTTTCACATTAATTCGTGTAATCATTAGATTCCTGCGATTGAAGCGCAGCATTTTTTTTCCGAAAAGTCATCTGAAGACATCAGGTATTTCTTACAGACATTAAAAACAACAATCAAAATGCAATCTCAATTGAATAACTTTTCACATTGAATTTTCAAATCGATTTACGTTATTATGTCAATAAATAGAGCCATTCCTTGCTTTTCCCCAGGAGTCATGAATATATTTCAGTCCTCCTATAACCACGCAGCAAAATATGCTCATTTTCCAATTTTGCAATATTACCAAGTCCTGTTGCGAGCAGGTTATCCGCGAATAATTACGATCTAAATTTAACTATTCAGCGCATTGAAATTTTTAATAACTGAAAGCAAACAGATACAGACATCAACCTCTTCTATTCTTTACGTGAATTCGTGTAATCATTAGATTCCTGCGATTGAGGCGCAGCATATTTTTTCCGAAAGGTCATCTGAAGACATCAGGTATTTCTTACAGACATCAAAAACAACAATCAAAATGCAATCTCAATAGAATAACTTTTCGAATTGAATTTTCAAATCGATTTACAATATTATGTCAATATATAGAGCCATTCCTTGCCCTTTCCCAGGAGTCATGAATTTATTTCAGTCCTTCTATGACCACGCAGCAATATATGCTCATTTTCCAATTTTGCAATATTACCAAGTCCTGTAGCGAGCAGGTTATCCGCGAATAATTGCGATCTAAATTTAACTATTATGCGCATTGAAATTTTTAATAACTGAAAGCGAACAGATACAGACATCAACCTCTTCTATTCTTTCACATTAATTCGTGTAATCATTAGATTCCTGCGATTGAAGCGCAGCATTTTTTTTCCGAAAAGTCATCTGAAGACATCAGGTATTTCTTACAGACATTAAAAACAACAATCAAAATGCAATCTCTATAGAATAACTTTTCGAATTGAATTTTCAAATCGAGTTACGTTATTATGTCAATATATAGAGCCATTCCTTGCTTTTCCCCAGGAGTCATGAATTTATTTCAGTCCTCCTATAACCACGCAGCAAAATATGCTCATTTTCCAATTTTGCAATATTACCAAGTCCTGTAGCGAGCGGGTTATCCGCGAATAATTGCGATCTAAATTTAACTATTATGCGTATTGAAATTTTTAATAACTGAAAGCGAACAGATACAGACATCAACCTCTTCTATTCTTTCACATTAATTCGTGTAATCATTAGATTCCTGCGATTGAGGCGCAGCATATTTTTTCCGAAAAGTCATCTGAAGACATCAGGTATTTCTTACAGACATCAAAAACAACAATCAAAATGCAATCTCAATAGAATAACTTTTCGAATTGAATTTTCAAATCGATTTACAATATTATGTCAATATATAGAGCCATTCCTTGCCCTTTCCCAGGAGTCATGAATTTATTTCAGTCCTTCTATGACCACGCAGCAATATATGCTCATTTTCCAATTTTGCAATATTACCAAGTCCTGTAGCGAGCGGGATATCCGCGAATAATTGCGATCTAAATTTAACTATTATGCGTATTGAAATTTTTAATAACTGAAAGCGAACAGATACAGACATCAACCTCTTCTATTCTTTCACATTAATTCGTGTAATCATTAGATTCCTGCGATTGAGGCGCAGCATATTTTTTCCGAAAAGTCATCTGAAGACATCAGGTATTTCTTACAGACATCAAAAACAACAATCAAAATGCAATCTCTATAGAATAACTTTTCGAATTGAATTTTCAAATCGAGTTACGTTATTATGTCAATATATAGAGCCATTCCTTGCTTTTCCCCAGGAGTCATGAATTTATTTCAGTCCTCCTATAACCACGCAGCAAAATATGCTCATTTTTCAATTTTGCAATATTACCAAGTCCTGTTGCGAGCAGGTTATCCGCGAATAATTGCGATCTAAATTTAACTATTCAGCGCATTGAAATTTCTATTAACTGAAAGCGAACAGGTACAGACATCAACCTCTTCTATTCTTTACGTTAATTCGTGTAATCATTAGATTCCTGCGATTGTGGCACAGCATATTTTTTCCGAAAGATCATCTGAAGACATCAGGTATTTCTTACAGACATCAAAAACAACAATCAAAATGCAATCTCAATAGAATAACTTTTCGAATTGAATTTTCAAATCGATTTACGTTATTATGTCAATATATAGAGCCATTCCTTGCTTTTCCCCAGGAGTCATGAATTTATTTCAGTCCTTCTATAACCACGCAGCAAAATATGCTCATTTTTTAATTTTGCTATATTACCAAGTCCTGTTGCGAGCAGGTTATCCGCGAATAATTGCGATCTAAATTTAACTATTCAGCGCATTGAAATTTTTAATAACTGAAAGCGAACAGATACAGACATCGACCTCTTCTATTCTTTACGTTAATTCGTGTAATCATTAGATTCCTGCGATTGAGGCGCAGCATATTTTTTCCGGAAAGTCATCTGAAGACATCAGGTATTTCTTACAGACATCAAAAACAACAATCAAAATGCAATCTCTATAGAATAACTTTTCGAATTGAATTTTCAAATCGAGTTACGTTATCATGTCAATATATAGAGCCATTCCTTGCTTTTCCCCAGGAGTCATGAATATATTTCAGTCCTCCTATAACCACGCAGCAAAATATGCTCATTTTCCAATTTTGCAATATTACCAAGTCCTGTAGCGAGCAGGTTAGCCGCGAATAATTGCGATCTAAATTTAACTATTGAGCGCATTGAAATTTTTAATAACTGAAAGCGAACAGGTACAGACATCAACCTCTTCTATTCTTAACGTTAATTCGTGTAATCATTAGATTCCTGCGATTGAAGCGCAGCATTTTTTTTCCGAAAAGTCATCTGAAGACATCAGGTATTTCTTACAGGCATCAAAAACAACAATCAAAATGCAATCTCAATAGAATAACTTTTCGAATTGCATTTTCAAATCGATTTACGTTATTATGTCAACATATAGAACCATTCCTTGCTTTTCCCCAGGAGTCATGAATTTATTTCTGTCCTCCTATAACCACGCAGCAAAATATGCTCATTTTTCAATTTTGCAATATTACCAAGTCCTGTAGCGAGCAGGTTATCCGCGAATAATTGCGATCCAAATTTAACTATTCAGCGCATTGAAATTTTTAATAACTGAAAGCGAACAGATACAGACATCAACCTCTTCTATTCTTTCACATTAATTCGTGTAATCATTAGATTCCTGCGATTGAAGCGCAGCATTTTTTTTCCGAAAAGTCATCTGAAGACATCAGGTATTTCTTACAGACATCAAAAACAACAATCAAAATGCAATCTCAATAGAATAACTTTTCGAATTGAATTTTCAAATCGATTTACGTTATTATGTCAATATATAGAGCCATTCCTTGCTTTTCCCCAGGAGTCATGAATTTATTTCAGTCCTTCTATAACCACGCAGCAAAATATGCTCATTTTTTAATTTTGCTATATTACCAAGTCCTGTTGCGAGCAGGTTATCCGCGAATAATTGCAAACTAAATTTAACTATTCAGCGCATTGAAATTTTTAATAACTGAAAGCGAACAGATACAGACATCGACCTCTTCTATTCTTTACGTTAATTCGTGTAATCATTAGATTCCTGCGATTGAGGCGCAGCATATTTTTTCCGGAAAGTCATCTGAAGACATCAGGTATTTCTTACAGACATCAAAAACAACAATCAAAATGCAATCTCTATAGAATAACTTTTCGAATTGCATTTTCAAATCGATTTACGTTATTATGTCAACATATAGAGCCATTCCTTGCTTTTCCCCAGGATTCATGAATTTATTTCTGTCCTCCTATAACCACGCAGCAAAATATGCTCATTTTTCAATTTTGCAATATTACCAAGTCCTGTAGCGAGCAGGTTATCCGCGAATAATTGCGATCTAAATTTAACTATTCAGCGCATTGAAATTTTTAATAACTGAAAGCGAACAGATACAGACATCGACCTCTTCTATTCTTTACGTTAATTCGTGTAATCATTAGATTCCTGCGATTGAAGCGCAGCATTTTTTTTCCGAAAAGTCATCTGAAGACATCAGGTATTTCTTACAGGCATCAAAAACAACAATCAAAATGCAATCTCAATAGAATAACTTTTCGAATTGCATTTTCAAATCGATTTACGTTATTATGTCAACATATAGAGCCATTCCTTGCTTTTCCCCAGGAGTCATGAATTTATTTCTGTCCTCCTATAACCACGCAGCAAAATATGCTCATTTTTCAATTTTGCAATATTACCAAGTCCTGTAGCGAGCAGGTTATCCGCGAATAATTGCGATCTGAATTTAACTATCCATGGCATTGAAATTTTTAATAACTGAAAGCGAATAGATACAGACATCAACCTCTTCTATTCTTCCACATTAATTCGTGTAATCATTAGATTGCTGCGATTGAGGCGCAGCATTTTTTTTCCGAAAAGTCATCTGAATACATCAGGTATTTCTTACAGACATCAAAAACAACAATCAACATGCAATCTCAATAGAATAACTTTTCGAATTGAATTTTCAAATCGATTTACGTTATAATGTCAATATATAGAGCTATTCCTTGCTCTTTACCAGGATTCATGAATTTATTATAATCCTTCTATGACCACGCAGCAAAATATGCTCATTTTCCAATTTTGCAATATTACCAAGTCCTGTAGCGAGCAGGTTATTCGCGAATAATTGCGATCTAAATTTAACTATTATGCGCATTGAAATTTTTAATAACTGAAAGCGAACAGATACAGACATAAACCTCTTCTATTCTTTCACATTAATTCGTGTAATCATTAGATTCCTGCGATTGAGGCGCAGCATTTTTTTTCCGAAAAGTCATCTGAAGACATCAGGTATTTCTCACAGACATCAAAAACAACAGTCAAAATGCAATCTCAATAGAATAACTTTTCGAATTGAATTTTCAAATCAATTTACGTTATTATGTCAACATATAGAGCCATTCCTCGCTTTTTCCCAGGAGTCATGAATTTATTATAGTCCTTCTATGACCACGCAGCAAAATATGCTCATTTTCCAATTTTGCAATATTACCAAGTCCTGTAGCGAGCAGGTTATCCGCGAATAATTGCGATCTAAATTTAACTATTATGCGCATTGAAATTTTTAATAACTGAAAGCGAACAGTTACAGACATCAACCTCTTCTATTCTTTCACATTAATTCGTGTAATCATTAGATTCCTGCGATTGAGGCGCAGCATTTCTTTTCCGAAAAGTCATCTGAAGACATCAGGTATTTCTTACAGACATCAAAAACAACAGTCAAAATGCAATCTCAATAGAATAACTTTTCGAATTGAATTTTTAAATAAATTTACGTTATTATGTCAATATATAGAGCCATTCCTTGCTTTTTCCTAGGATTCATGAATTTATTATAGTCCTTCTATGACCACGCAGCAAAATATGCTCATTTTCCAATTTTGCAATATTACCAAGTCCTGTAGCGAGCAGGTTATCCGCGAATAATTGCGATCTAAATTTAACTATTATGCGCATTGAAATTTTTAATAACTGAAAGCGAACAGATACAGACATCAACCTCTTCTATTCTTTCACATTAATTCGTGTAATCATTAGATTCTTGCGATTGAGGCGCAGCATTTTTTTTCCGAAAAGTCATCTGAAGACATCAGGTATTTCTTACAGACATCATAAACAACAGTCAAAATGCAATCTCAATAGAATAACTTTTCGAATTGAATTTTCAAATCAATTTACGTTTTTATGTCAACATATAGAGCCATTCCTTGCTTTTTCCTAGGATTCATGAATTTATTATAGTCCTTCTATGACCACGCAGCAAAATATGCTCATTTTCCAATTTTGCAATATTACCAAGTCCTGTAGCGAGCAGGTTATCCGCGAATAATTGCGATCTAAATTTAACTATTATGCGCATTGAAATTTTCTATAACTGAAAGCGAACAGATACAGACATCAACCTCTTCTATTCTTTACGTTAATTCGTGTAATCATTAGATTCCTGCTATTGAGGCGCACCATATTTTTTCCGAAAGGTCATCGGAAGACATCAAGTATTTCTTACAGACATCAAAAACAACAATCAAAATGCAATATCAATAAAATAACTTTTCGAATTGAATTTTCAAATCGATTTACGTTTTTATGTCAACATATAGAGCCATTCCTTGCTCTTTACAAGGATTCATGAATTTATTATAGTCCTTCTATAACCACGCAGCAAAATATGCTCATTTTCTAATTTTGTAATATTACCAAGTCCTGTAGCGAGCAGGTTATCCGCGAATAATTGCGATCTAAAATTAACTATTATGCGCATTGAAATTTTTAATAACTGAAAGCGAACAGATACAGACATCAACCTCTTCTATTCTTTCACATTAATTCGTGTAATCATTAGATTCCTGCGATTGAGGCGCAGCTTTTTTTTTTCGAAAAGTCATCTGAAGACATCAGGTATTTCTTACAGACATCAAAAACAACAATCAAAATGCAATCTCAATAGAATAACTTTTCGAATTGAATTTTCAAATCGATTTACGTTATTATGTCAATATATAGAGCCATTCCTTGCTTTTTCCTAGGATTCATGAATTTATTATAGTCCTTCTATGACCACGCAGCAAAATATGCTCATTTTCCAATTTTGCAATATTACCAAGTCCTGTAGCGAGCAGGTTATCGGCGAATAATTGCGATCTAAATTTAACTATTATGCGCATTGAAATTTTTAATAACTGAAAGCGAACAGATACAGACATCAACCTCTTCTATTCTTTACGTTAATTCGTGTAATCATTAGATTCCTGCGATTGAGGCGCAACATATTTTTTCCGAAAGGTCATCTGAAGACATCAGGTATTTCTTACAGACATCAAAAAAAACAATCAAAATGCAATCTCAATAGAATAACTTTTCGAATTGAATTTTCAAATCGAGTTACGTTATTATGTCAATATATAGAGCCATTCCTTGCTTTTCCCCAGGAGTCATGAATTTATTTCAGTCCTCCTATAACCACGCAGCAAAATATGCTCATTTTTCAATTTTGCAATATTACCAAGTCCTGTTGCGAGCAGGTTATCCGCGAATAATTGCGATCTAAATGTAACTATTCAGCGCATTGAAATTTTTAATAACTGAAAGCGAACAGATACAGACATCAACCTCTTCTATTCTTTACGTTAATTCGTGTAATCATTAGATTCCTGCGATTGAGGCGCAGCATATTTTTTCCGAAAAGTCATCTGAAGACATCAGGTATTACTTACAGACATCAAAAACAACAATCAAAATGCAATCTCTATAGAATAACTTTTCGAATTGAATTTTCAAATCGAGTTACGTTATTATGTCAATATATAGAGCCATTCCTTGCTTTTCCCCAGGAGTCATGAATATATTTCAGTCCTCCTATAACCACGCAGCAAAATATGCTAATTTTCCAATTTTGCAATATTACCAAGTCCTGTAGCGAGCAGGTTAGCCGCGAATAATTGCGATCTAAATTTAACTATTCAGCGCATTGAAATTTTTAATAACTGAAAGCGAACAGATACAGACATCAACCTCTTCTATTCTTTCACATTAATTCGTGTAATCATTAGATTCCTGCGATTGAAGCGCAGCATTTTTTTTCCGAAAAGTCATCTGAAGACATCAGGTATTTCTTACAGACATCAAAAACAACAATCAAAATGCAATCTCAATAGAATAACTTTTCACATTGAATTTTCAAATCGATTTACGTTATTATGTCAATAAATAGAGCCATTCCTTGCTTTTCCCCAGGAGTCATGAATATATTTCAGTCCTCCTATAACCACGCAGCAAAATATGCTCATTTTCCAATTTTGCAATATTACCAAGTCCTGTTGCGAGCATGTTATCCGCGAATAATTGCGATCTAAATTTAACTATTATGCGCATTGAAATTTTTAATAACTGAAAGCGAACAGATACAGACATCAACCTCTTCTATTCTTTCACATTAATTCGTGTAATCATTAGATTCCTCCGATTGAGGCGCAGCATTTTTTTTCCGAAAAGTCATCTGAAGACATCAGGTATTTCTTACAGACATCAAAAACAACAATCAAAATGCAATCTCAATAGAATAACTTTTCACATTGAATTTTCAAATTGATTTACGTTATTATGTCAATAAATAGAGCCATTCCTTGCTTTTCCCCAGGAGTCATGAATATATTTCAGTCCTCCTATAACCACGCAGCAAAATATGCTCATTTTCCAATTTTGCAATATTACCAAGTCCTGTTGCGAGCATGTTATCCGCGAATAATTGCGATCTAAATTTAACTATTCAGCGCATTGAAATTTTTAATAACTGAAAGCGAACAGATACAGACATCGACCTCTTCTATTCTTTACGTTAATTCGTGTAATCATTAGATTCCTGCGATTGAGGCGCAGCATATTTTTTCCGGAAAGTCATCTGAAGACATCAGGTATTTCTTACAGACATCAAAAACAACAATCAAAATGCAATCTCCATAGAATAACTTTTCGAATTGCATTTTCAAATCGATTTACGTTATTATGTCAACATATAGAGCCATTCCTTGCTTTTCCCCAGGAGTCATGAATTTATTTCTGTCCTCCTATAACCACGCAGCAAAATATGCTCATTTTTCAATTTTGCAATATTACCAAGTCCTGTAGCGAGCAGGTTATCCGCGAATAATTGCGATCTGAATTTAACTATCCATGGCATTGAAATTTTTAATAACTGAAAGCGAATAGATACAGACATCAACCTCTTCTATTCTTCCACATTAATTCGTGTATTCATTAGATTGCTGCGATTGAGGCGCAGCATTTTTTTTCCGAAAAGTCATCTGAATACATCAAGTATTTCTTACAGACATCAAAAACAACAATCAAAATGCAATCTCAATAGAATAACTTTTCACATTGAATTTTCAAATCGATTTACGTTATTATGTCAATAAATAGAGCCATTCCTTGCTTTTCCCCAGGAGTCATGAATTTATTTCAGTCCTCCTATAACCACGCAGCAAAATATGCTCATTTTTTAATTCTGCTATATTACCAAGTCCTGTTGCGAGCAGGTTATCCGCGAATAATTGCGATCTAAATTTAACTATTCAGTGCATTGAAAATTTTAATAACTGAAAGCGAACAGATACAGACATCAACCTCTTCTATTCTTTCACATTAATTCGTGTAATCATTAGATTCCTGCGATTGAAGCGCAGCATTTTTTTTCCGAAAAGTCATCTGAAGACATCAGGTATTTCTTACAGGCATCAAAAACAACAATCAAAATGCAATCTCAATAGAATAACTTTTCGAATTGCATTTTCAAATCGATTTACGTTATTATGTCAACATATAGAGCCATTCCTTGCTTTTCCCCAGGAGTCATGAATTTATTTCTGTCCTCCTATAACCACGCAGCAAAATATGCTCATTTTTCAATTTTGCAATATTACCAAGTCCTGTAGCGAGCAGGTTATCCGCGAATAATTGCGATCTGAATTTAACTATCCATGGCATTGAAATTTTTAATAACTGAAAGCGAATAGATACAGACATCAACCTCTTCTATTCTTTACGTTAATTCGTGTAATCATTAGATTCCTGCGATTGAGGCGCAGCATATTTTTTCCGGAAAGTCATCTGAAGACATCAGGTATTTCTTACAGACATCAAAAACAACAATCAAAATGCAATCTCCATAGAATAACTTTTCGAATTGCATTTTCAAATCGATTTACGTTATTATGTCAACATATAGAGCCATTCCTTGCTTTTCCCCAGGAGTCATGAATTTATTTCAGTCCTCCTATAACCACGCAGCAAAATATGCTCATTTTTCAATTTTGCAATATTACCAAGTCCTGTAGCGAGCAGGTTATCCGCGAATAATTGCGATCTAAATTTAACTATTATGCGCATTGAAATTTTTAATAACTGAAAGCGAACAGATACAGACATCAACCTCTTCTATTCTTTCACATTAATTCGTGTAATCATTAGATTCCTGCGATTGAGGCGCAGCATATTTTTTCCGAAAGGTCATCTGAAGACATCAGGTATTTCTTACAGACATCAAAAACAACAATCAAAATGCAATCTCAATTGAATAACTTTTCACATTGAATTTTCAAATCGATTTACGTTATTATGTCAATAAATAGAGCCATTCCTTGCTTTTCCCCAGGAGTCATGAATTTATTTCAGTCCTCCTATAACCACGCAGCAAAATATGCTCATTTTTTAATTCTGCTATATTACCAAGTCCTGTTGCGAGCAGGTTATCCGCGAATAATTGCGATCTAAATTTAACTATTCAGTGCATTGAAAATTTTAATAACTGAAAGCGAACAGATACAGACATCAACCTCTTCTATTCTTTCACATTAATTCGTGTAATCATTAGATTCCTGCGATTGAAGCGCAGCATTTTTTTTCCGAAAAGTCATCTGAAGACATCAGGTATTTCTTACAGGCATCAAAAACAACAATCAAAATGCAATCTCAATAGAATAACTTTTCGAATTGCATTTTCAAATCGATTTACGTTATTATGTCAACATATAGAGCCATTCCTTGCTTTTCCCCAGGAGTCATGAATTTATTTCTGTCCTCCTATAACCACGCAGCAAAATATGCTCATTTTTCAATTTTGCAATATTACCAAGTCCTGTAGCGAGCAGGTTATCCGCGAATAATTGCGATCTGAATTTAACTATCCATGGCATTGAAATTTTTAATAACTGAAAGCGAATAGATACAGACATCAACCTCTTCTATTCTTCCACATTAATTCGTGTAATCATTAGATTGCTGCGATTGAGGCGCAGCATTTTTTTTCCGAAAAGTCATCTGAATACATCAAGTATTTCTTACAGACATCAAAAACAACAATCAAAATGCAATCTCAATAGAATAACTTTTCGAATTGAATTTTCAAATCGATTTACGTTATTATGTCAATATATAGAGCCATTCCTTGCTTTTTCCCAGGATTCATGAATTTATTATAGTCCTTCTATGACCACGCAGCAATATATGCTCATTTTCCAATTTTGCAATATTACCAAGTCCTGTAGCGAGCAGGTTATCCGCGAATAATTGCGATCTAAATTTAACTATTATGCGTATTGAAATTTTTAATAACTGAAAGCGAACAGATACAGACATCAACCTCTTCTATTCTTTCACATTAATTCGTGTAATCATTAGATTCCTGCGATTGAAGCGCAGCATTTTTTTCCGAAAAGTCATCTGAAGACATCAGGTATTTCTTACAGGCATCAAAAACAACAATCAAAATGCAATCTCAATAGAATAACTTTTCGAATTGCATTTTCAAATCGATTTACGTTATTATGTCAACATATAGAGCCATTCCTTGCTTTTCCCCAGGAGTCATGAATTTATTTCAGTCCTCCTATAACCACGCAGCAAAATATGCTCATTTTTCAATTTTGTAATATTACCAAGTCCTGTAGCGAGCAGGTTATCCGCGAATAATTGCGATCTAAATTTAACTATTATGCGTATTGAAATTTTTAATAACTGAAAGCGAACAGATACAGACATCAACCTCTTCTATTCTTTCACATTAATTCGTGTAATCATTAGATTCCTGCGATTAAGGCGCAGCATATTTTTTCCGAAAGGTCATCTGAAGACATCAGGTATTTCTTACAGACATCAAAAACAACAATCAAAATGCAATCTCAATAGAATAACTTTTCGAATTGAATTTTTAAATCGATTTACGTTATTATGTCAATATATAGAGCCATTCCTTGCTTTTCCCCAGGAGTCATGAATTTATTTCAGTCCTCCTAAAACCACGCAGCAAAATATGCTCATTTTTCAATTTTGCAATATTACCAAGTCCTGTTGCGAGCAGGTTATCCGCGAATAATTGCGATCTATATGTAACTATTCAGCGCATTGAAATTTTTAATAACTGAAAGCGAACAGATACAGACATCAACCTCTTCTATTCTTTACGTTAATTCGTGTAATCATTAGATTCCTGCGATTAAGGCGCAGCATATTTTTTCCGAAAGGTCATCTGAAGACATCAGGTATTTCTTACAGACATCAAAAACAACAATCAAAATGCAATCTCAATAGAATAACTTTTCGAATTGAATTTTTAAATCGATTTACGTTATTATGTCAATATATAGAGCCATTCCTTGCTTTTCCCCAGGAGTCATGAATTTATTTCAGTCCTCCTATAACCAAGCAGCAAAATATGCTCATTTTTTAATTTTGCTATATTACCAAGTCCTGTTGCGAGCAGGTTATCCGCGAATAATTGCGATCTAAATTGAACTATTCAGCGCATTGAAATTTTTAATAACTGAAAGCGAACAGATACAGACATCAACCTCTTCTATTCTTTCACATTAATTCGTGTAATCATTAGATTCCTGCGATTGAAGCGCAGCATTTTTTTTCCGAAAAGTCATCTGAAGACATCAGGTATTTCTTACAGGCATCAAAAACAACAATCAAAATGCAATCTCAATAGAATAACTTTTCGAATTGCATTTTCAAATCGATTTACGTTATTATGTCAACATATAGAGCCATTCCTTGCTTTTCCCCAGGAGTCATGAATTTATTTCAGTCCTCCTATAACCACGCAGCAAAATATGCTCATTTTTCAATTTTGCAATATTACCAAGTCCTGGAGCGAGCAGGTTATCCGCGAATAATTGCGATCTGAATTTTACTATCCATGGCATTGAAATTTTTAATAACTGAAAGCGAACAGATACAGACATCAACCTCTTCTATTCTTCCACATTAATTCGTGTAATCATTAGATTCCTGCGATTGAAGCGCAGCATTTTTTTTCCGAAAAGTCATCTGAAGACATCAGGTATTTCTTACAGGCATCAAAAACAACAATCAAAATGCAATCTCAATAGAATAACTTTTCGAATTGAATTTTCAAATCGATTTACGTTATTATGTCAAGATATAGAGCCATTCCTTGCTTTTCCCCAGGAGTCATGAATTTATTTCAGTCCTCCTATAACCAAGCAGCAAAATATGCTCATTTTTTAATTTTGCTATATTACCAAGTCCTGTTGCGAGCAGGTTATCCGCGAATAATTGCGATCTAAATTGAACTATTCAGCGCATTGAAATTTTTAATAACTGAAAGCGAACAGATACAGACATCAACCTCTTCTATTCTTTCACATTAATTCGTGTAATCATTAGATTCCTGCGATTGAAGCGCAGCATTTTTTTTCCGAAAAGTCATCTGAAGACATCAGGTATTTCTTACAGGCATCAAAAACAACAATCAAAATGCAATCTCAATAGAATAACTTTTCGAATTGCATTTTCAAATCGATTTACGTTATTATGTCAACATATAGAGCCATTCCTTGCTTTTCCCCAGGAGTCATGAATTTATTTCAGTCCTCCTATAACCACGCAGCAAAATATGCTCATTTTTCAATTTTGCAATATTACCAAGTCCTGTAGCGAGCAGGTTATCCGCGAATAATTGCGATCTGAATTTTACTATCCATGGCATTGAAATTTTTAATAACTGAAAGCGAACAGATACAGACATCAACCTCTTCTATTCTTCCACATTAATTCGTGTAATCATTAGATTCCTGCGATTGAGGCGCAGCATTTTTTTTCCGAAAAGTCATCTGAATACATCAGGTATTTCTTACAGACATCAAAAACAACAATCAAAATGCAATCTCAATAGAATAACTTTTCGAATTGAATTTTCAAATCGATTTACGTTATTATGTCAATATATAGAGCCATTCCTTGCTTTTCCCCAGGAGTCATGAATTTATTTCAGTCCTTCTAAAACCACGCAGCAAAATATGCTCATTTTTCAATTTTGCAATATTACCAAGTCCTGTAGCGAGCAGGTTATCCGCGAATAATTGCGATCTAAATTTAACTATTATGCGTATTGAAATTTTTAATAACTGAAAGCGAACAGATACAGACATCAACCTCTTCTATTCTTTCACATTAATTCGTGTAATCATTAGATTCCTGCGATTAAGGCGCAGCATATTTTTTCCGAAAGGTCATCTGAAGACATCAGGTATTTCTTACAGACATCAAAAACAACAATCAAAATGCAATCTCAATAGAATAACTTTTCGAATTGAATTTTTAAATCGATTTACGTTATTATGTCAATATATAGAGCCATTCCTTGCTTTTCCCCAGGAGTCATGAATTTATTTCAGTCCTCCTAAAACCACGCAGCAAAATATGCTCATTTTTCAATTTTGCAATATTACCAAGTCCTGGAGCGAGCAGGTTATCCGCGAATAATTGCGATCTGAATTTTACTATCCATGGCATTGAAATTTTTAATAACTGAAAGCGAACAGATACAGACATCAACCTCTTCTATTCTTCCACATTAATTCGTGTAATCATTAGATTCCTGCGATTGAAGCGCAGCATTTTTTTTCCGAAAAGTCATCTGAAGACATCAGGTATTTTTTACAGGCATCAAAAACAACAATCAAAATGCAATCTCAATAGAATAACTTTTCGAATTGCATTTTCAAATCGATTTACGTTATTATGTCAACATATAGAGCCATTCCTTGCTTTTCCCCAGGAGTCATGAATTTATTTCAGTCCTCCTATAACCACGCAGCAAAATATGCTCATTTTTCAATTTTGTAATATTACCAAGTCCTGTAGCGAGCAGGTTATCCGCGAATAATTGCGATCTAAATTTAACTATTATGCGTATTGAAATTTTTAATAACTGAAAGCGAACAGATACAGACATCAACCTCTTCTATTCTTTCACATTAATTCGTGTAATCATTAGATTCCTGCGATTAAGGCGCAGCATATTTTTTCCGAAAGGTCATCTGAAGACATCAGGTATTTCTTACAGACATCAAAAACAACAATCAAAATGCAATCTCAATAGAATAACTTTTCGAATTGAATTTTTAAATCGATTTACGTTATTATGTCAATATATAGAGCCATTCCTTGCTTTTCCCCAGGAGTCATGAATTTATTTCAGTCCTCCTAAAACCACGCAGCAAAATATGCTCATTTTTCAATTTTGCAATATTACCAAGTCCTGTTGCGAGCAGGTTATCCGCGAATAATTGCGATCTATATGTAACTATTCAGCGCATTGAAATTTTTAATAACTGAAAGCGAACAGATACAGACATCAACCTCTTCTATTCTTTACGTTAATTCGTGTAATCATTAGATTCCTGCGATTAAGGCGCAGCATATTTTTTCCGAAAGGTCATCTGAAGACATCAGGTATTTCTTACAGACATCAAAAACAACAATCAAAATGCAATCTCAATAGAATAACTTTTCGAATTGAATTTTTAAATCGATTTACGTTATTATGTCAATATATAGAGCCATTCCTTGCTTTTCCCCAGGAGTCATGAATTTATTTCAGTCCTCCTATAACCAAGCAGCAAAATATGCTCATTTTTTAATTTTGCTATATTACCAAGTCCTGTTGCGAGCAGGTTATCCGCGAATAATTGCGATCTAAATTGAACTATTCAGCGCATTGAAATTTTTAATAACTGAAAGCGAACAGATACAGACATCAACCTCTTCTATTCTTTCACATTAATTCGTGTAATCATTAGATTCCTGCGATTGAAGCGCAGCATTTTTTTTCCGAAAAGTCATCTGAAGACATCAGGTATTTCTTACAGGCATCAAAAACAACAATCAAAATGCAATCTCAATAGAATAACTTTTCGAATTGCATTTTCAAATCGATTTACGTTATTATGTCAACATATAGAGCCATTCCTTGCTTTTCCCCAGGAGTCATGAATTTATTTCAGTCCTCCTATAACCACGCAGCAAAATATGCTCATTTTTCAATTTTGCAATATTACCAAGTCCTGTAGCGAGCAGGTTATCCGCGAATAATTGCGATCTGAATTTTACTATCCATGGCATTGAAATTTTTAATAACTGAAAGCGAACAGATACAGACATCAACCTCTTCTATTCTTCCACATTAATTCGTGTAATCATTAGATTCCTGCGATTGAGGCGCAGCATTTTTTTTCCGAAAAGTCATCTGAATACATCAGGTATTTCTTACAGACATCAAAAACAACAATCAAAATGCAATCTCAATAGAATAACTTTTCGAATTGAATTTTCAAATCGATTTACGTTATTATGTCAATATATAGAGCCATTCCGTGCTTTTCCCCAGGAGTCATGAATTTATTTCAGTCCTTCTAAAACCACGCAGCAAAATATGCTCATTTTTCAATTTTGCAATATTACCAAGTCCTGTAGCGAGCAGGTTATCCGCGAATAATTGCGATCTAAATTTAACTATTATGCGTATTGAAATTTTTAATAACTGAAAGCGAACAGATACAGACATCAACCTCTTCTATTCTTCCACATTAATTCGTGTAATCATTAGATTCCTGCGATTGAAGCGCAGCATTTTTTTTCCGAAAAGTCATCTGAAGACATCAGGTATTTCTTACAGACATCAAAAACAACAATCAAAATGCAATCTCAATAGAATAACTTTTCGAATTGAATTTTTAAATCGATTTACGTTATTATGTCAATATATAGAGCCATTCCTTGCTTTTCCCCAGGAGTCATGAATTTATTTCAGTCCTCCTAAAACCACGCAGCAAAATATGCTCATTTTTCAATTTTGCAATATTACCAAGTCCTGGAGCGAGCAGGTTATCCGCGAATAATTGCGATCTGAATTTTACTATCCATGGCATTGAAATTTTTAATAACTGAAAGCGAACAGATACAGACATCAACCTCTTCTATTCTTTCACATTAATTCGTGTAATCATTAGATTCCTGCGATTGAAGCGCAGCATTTTTTTTCCGAAAAGTCATCTGAAGACATCAGGTATTTCTTACAGGCATCAAAAACAACAATCAAAATGCAATCTCAATAGAATAACTTTTCGAATTGCATTTTCAAATCGATTTACGTTATTATGTCAACATATAGAGCCATTCCTTGCTTTTCCCCAGGAGTCATGAATTTATTTCAGTCCTCCTATAACCACGCAGCAAAATATGCTCATTTTTCAATTTTGCAATATTACCAAGTCCTGTAGCGAGCAGGTTATCCGCGAATAATTGCGATCTGAATTTTACTATCCATGGCATTGAAATTTTTAATAACTGAAAGCGAACAGATACAGACATCAACCTCTTCTATTCTTCCACATTAATTCGTGTAATCATTAGATTCCTGCGATTGAGGCGCAGCATTTTTTTTCCGAAAAGTCATCTGAATACATCAGGTATTTCTTACAGACATCAAAAACAACAATCAAAATGCAATCTCAATAGAATAACTTTTCGAATTGAATTTTCAAATCGATTTACGTTATTATGTCAATATATAGAGCCATTCCTTGCTTTTCCCCAGGAGTCATGAATTTATTTCAGTCCTTCTAAAACCACGCAGCAAAATATGCTCATTTTTCAATTTTGCAATATTACCAAGTCCTGTAGCGAGCAGGTTATCCGCGAATAATTGCGATCTAAATTTAACTATTATGCGTATTGAAATTTTTAATAACTGAAAGCGAACAGATACAGACATCAACCTCTTCTATTCTTTCACATTAATTCGTGTAATCATTAGATTCCTGCGATTAAGGCGCAGCATATTTTTTCCGAAAGGTCATCTGAAGACATCAGGTATTTCTTACAGACATCAAAAACAACAATCAAAATGCAATCTCAATAGAATAACTTTTCGAATTGAATTTTTAAATCGATTTACGTTATTATGTCAATATATAGAGCCATTCCTTGCTTTTCCCCAGGAGTCATGAATTTATTTCAGTCCTCCTAAAACCACGCAGCAAAATATGCTCATTTTTCAATTTTGCAATATTACCAAGTCCTGTTGCGAGCAGGTTATCCGCGAATAATTGCGATCTAAATGTAACTATTCAGCGCATTGAAATTTTTAATAACTGAAAGCGAACAGATACAGACATCAACCTCTTCTATTCTTTACGTTAATTCGTGTAATCATTAGATTCCTGCGATTGAGGCGCAGCATATTTTTTCCGAAAGGTCATCTGAAGACATCAGGTATTTTTTACAGGCATCAAAAACAACAATCAAAATGCAATCTCAATAGAATAACTTTTCGAATTGAATTTTCCAATCGATTTACGTTATAATGTCAATATATAGAGCCATTCCTTGCTTTTCCCCAGGAGTCATGAATTTATTTCAGTCCTCCTAAAACCACGCAGCAAAATATGCTCATTTTCCAATTTTGCAATATTACCAAGTCCTGTTGCGAGCAGGTTATCCGCGAATAATTGCGATCTAAATTTAACTATTCAGCGCATTGAAATTTTTAATAACTGAAAGCGAACAGATACAGACATCAACCTCTTCTATTCTTTCACAGTAATTCGTGTAACCATTAGATTCCTGCGATTGAGGCGCAGCATATTTTTTCCGAAAGGTCATCTGAAGACATCAGGTATTTCTTACAGACATCAAAAACAACAATCAAAATGCAATCTCAATAGAATAACTTTTCACATTGAATTTTCAAATCGATTTACGTTATTATGTCAATATATAGAGCCATTCCTTGCTTTTCCCCAGGAGTCATGAATTTATTTCAGTCCTCCTAAAACCACGCAGCAAAATATGCTCATTTTTCAATTTTGCAATATTACCAAGTCCTGTTGCGAGCAGGTTATCCGCGAATAATTGCGATCTAAATGTAACTATTCAGCGCATTGAAATTTTTAATAACTGAAAGCGAACATATACAGACATTAACCTCTCACATTTTTTCACATTAATTCGTGTAATCATTAGATTCCTGCGATTGAGGCGCAGCACATTTTTTCCGGAAGGTCATCTGAAGACATCAGGTATTATTTACAGACATCAAAAACAACAATCAAAATGCAATCTCAATAGAATAACTTTTCGAATTGAATTTTCCAATCGATTTACGTTATAATGTCAATATATAGAGCCATTCCTTGCTTTTCCCCAGGAGTCATGAATTTATTTCAGTCCTCCTATAACCACGCAGCAAAATATGCTCATTTTCCAATTTTGCAATATTACCAAGTCTTGTAGCGAGCAGGTTATCCGCGAATAATTGCGATCTAAATTTAACTATTCATGGCATTGAAATTTTCAATAACTGAAAGCGAACAGATACAGACATCAACCTCTTCTATTCTTCCACATTAATTCGTGTAATCATTAGATTCCTGCGATTGAGGCGCAGCATATTTTTTCCGAAAGGTCATCTGAAGACATCAGGTATTTCTTACAGACATCAAAAACAACAATCAAAATGCAATCTCAATAGAATAACTTTTCGAATTGAATTTTTAAATCGATTTACGTTATTATGTCAATATATAGAGCCATTCCTTGCTTTTCCCCAGGAGTCATGAATTTATTTCAGTCCTCCTATAACCACGCAGCAAAATATGCTCATTTTCCAATTTTGCAATATTACCAAGTCTTGTAGCGAGCAGGTTATCCGCGAATAATTGCGATCTAAATTTAACTATTCATGGCATTGAAATTTTCAATAACTGAAAGCGAACAGATACAGACATCAACCTCTTCTATTCTTCCACATTAATTCGTGTAATCATTAGATTCCTGCGATTGAGGCGCAGCATTTTTTTTCCGAAAAGTCATCTGAAGACATCAGGTATTTCTTACAGACATCAAAAACAACAATCAAAATGCAATCTCAATAGAATAACTTTTCGAATTGAATTTTCAAATCGATTTACGTTATTATGTCAATGTATAGAGCCATTCCTTGCTTTTTCTCAGGATTCATGAATTTATTATAGTCCTTCTATGACCACGCAGCAATATATGCTCATTTTCCAATTTTGCAATATTACCAAGTCCTGTAGCGAGCAGGTTATCCGCGAATAATTGCGATCTAAATTTAACTATTCAGCGCATTGAAATTTTTAATAACTGAAAGCGAACAGATACAGACATCAACCTCTTCTATTCTTTACGTTAATTCGTGTAATCATTAGATTCCTGCGATTGAGGCGCAGCATATTTTTTCCGAAAGGTCATCTGAAGACATCAAGTATTTCTTACAGACATCAAAAACAACAATCAAAATGCAATCTCAATAGAATAACTTTTCACATTGAATTTTCAAATCGATTTACGTTATTATGTCAATATATAGAGCCATTCCTTGCTTTTCCCCAGGATTCATGAATTTATTATAGTCCTTCTATAACTACGCAGCAAAATATGCTCATTTTCAAATTTTGCAATATTGCCAAGTCCTGTAGCGAGCAGGTTATCCGCGAATAATTGCGATCTAAATGTAACTATTCAGCGCATAGAAATTTTTAATAACTGAAAGCGAACATATACAGACATTAACCTCTTCTATTCTTTACGTTAATTCGTGTCCTTATTAGATTCCTGCGATTGAGGCGCAGCATTTTTTTTCCGAAAAGTCATCCAAAGACATCAGGTATTTCTTACAGACATCAAAAACAACAATCAAAATGCAATCTCAATAGAATAACTTTTCGAATTGAATTTTCAAATCGATTTACGTTATTATGTCAATATATAGTGCCATTCCTTGCTTTTCCCCAGGAGTCATGAATTTATTATAGTCCTTCTATGACCACGCAGCAAAATATGCTCATTTTTCAATTTTGCAATATTACCAAGTCCTGTTGCGAGCAGGTTATCCGCGAATAATTGCGATCTAAATTTAACTATTCAGCGCATTGAAATTTTTAATAACTGAAAGCGAACAGATACAGACATCAACCTCTTCTATTCTTTCACAGTAATTCGTGTAATCATTAGATTGCTGCGATTGAGGCGCAGCATTTTTTTTCCGAAAAGTCATCTGAATACATCAGGTATTTCTTACAGACATCAAAAACAACAATCAAAATGCAATCTCAATAAAATAACTTTTCGAATTGAATTTTCAAATCGATTTACGTTATTATGTCAATATATAGAGCCATTCCTTGCTCTTTACCAGGATTCATGAATTTATTATAGTCCTTCTATAACCACGCAGCAATATATGCTCATTTTCCAATTTTGCAATATTCCCAAGTCCTGTAGCGAGCGGGTTATCCGCGAATAATTGCGATCTAAATTTAACTATTATGCGTATTGAAATTTTTAATAACTGAAAGCGAACAGATACAGACATCAACCTCTTCTATTCTTTCACATTAATTCGTGTAATCATTAGATTCCTGCGATTGAGGCGCAGCATATTTTTTCCGAAAAGTCATCTGAAGACATCAGGTATTACTTACAGACATCAAAAACAACAATCAAAATGCAATCTCTATAGAATAACTTTTCGAATTGAATTTTCAAATCGAGTTACGTTATTATGTCAATATATAGAGCCATTCCTTGCTTTTCCCCAGGAGTCATGAATTTATTTCAGTCCTCCTATAACCACGCAGCAAAATATGCTCATTTTTCAATTTTGCAATATTACCAAGTCCTGTTGCGAGCAGGTTATCCGCGAATAATTGCGATCTAAATGTAACTATTCAGCGCATTGAAATTTTTAATAACTGAAAGCGAACAGATACAGACATCGACCTTTTCTATTCTTTACGTTAATTCGTGTAATCATTAGATTCCTGCGATTGAGGCGCAGCATATTTTTTCCGGAAAGTCATCTGAAGACATCAGGTATTTCTTACAGACATCAAAAACAACAATCAAAATGCAATCTCTATAGAATAACTTTTCGAATTGCATTTTCAAATCGATTTACGTTATTATGTCAACATATAGAGCCATTCCTTGCTTTTCCCCAGGAGTCATGAATTTATTTCTGTCCTCCTATAACCACGCAGCAAAATATGCTCATTTTTCAATTTTGCAATATTACCAAGTCCTGTTGCGAGCAGGTTATCCGCGAATAATTGCGATCTAAATTTAACTATTCAGCGCATTGAAATTTTTAATAACTGAAAGCGAACAGATACAGACATCGACCTCTTCTATTCTTTACGTTAATTCGTGTAATCATTAGATTCCTGCGATTGAGGCGCAGCATATTTTTTCCGGAAAGTCATCTGAAGACATCAGGTATTTCTTACAGACATCAAAAACAACAGTCAAAATGCAATCTCAATAGAATAACTTTTCGAATTGAATTTTTAAATAAATTTACGTTATTATGTCAATATATAGAGCCATTCCTTGCTTTTTCCTAGGAGTCATGAATTTATTATAGTCCTTCTATGACCACGCAGCAAAATATGCTCATTTTCCAATTTTGCAATATTACCAAGTCCTGTAGCGAGCAGGTTATCCGCGAATAATTGCGATCCAAATTTAACTATTATGCGCATTGAAATTTTTTATAACTGAAAGCGAACAGATACAGACATCAACCTCTTCCATTCTTTACGTTAATTCGTGTAATCATTAGATTCCTGCGATTGAGGCGCAGCATTTTTTTCCGGAAAGTCATCTGAAGACATCAGGTATTTCTTACAGACATCAAAAACAACAATCAAAATGCAATCTCAATAGAATAACTTTTCGAATTGAATTTTCAAATCAATTTACGTTTTTATGTCAACATATAGAGTCATTCCTCGCTTTTTCCCAGGAGTCATGAATTTATTATAGTCCTTCTATGACCACGCAGCAAAATATGCTCATTTTCCAATTTTGCAATATTACCAAGTCCTGTAGCGAGCAGGTTATCCGCGAATAATTGCGATCTAAATTTAACTATTATGCGCATTGAAATTTTTAATAACTGAAAGCGAACAGATACAGACATCAACCTCTTCTATTCTTTCACATTAATTCGTGTAATCATTAGATTCCTGCGATTGAGGCGCAGCATTTTTTTTCCGAAAAGTCATCTGAAGACATCAGGTATTTCTTACAGACATCAAAAACAACAATCAAAATGCAATCTCAATAGAATAACTTTTCGAATTGAATTTTCAAATCGATTTACGTTATTATGTCAATATATAGAGCCATTCCTTGCTTTTTCCTAGGATTCATGAATTTATTATAGTCCTTCTATGACCACGCAGCAAAATATGCTCATTTTCCAATTTTGCAATATTACCAAGTCCTGTAGCGAGCAGGTTATCCGCGAATAATTGCGATCTAAATTTAACTATTATGCCTATTGAAATTTTTAATAACTGAAAGCGAACAGATACAGACATCAACCTCTTCTATTCTTTCACATTAATTCGTGTAATCATTACATTCCTGCGATTGAGGCGCAGCATTTTTTTTCCGAAAAGTCATCTGAAGACATCAGGTATTTCTTACAGACATCATAAACAACAGTCAAAATGCAATCTCAATAGAAAAACTTTTCGAATTGAATTTTCAAATCAATTTACGTTATTATGTCAACATAGAGAGCCATTCCTCGCTTTTTCCCAGGAGTCATGAATTTATTATAGTCCTTCTATGACCACGCAGCAAAATATGCTCATTTTCCAATTTTGCAATATTACCAAGTCCTGTAGCGAGCAGGTTATCCGCGAATAATTGCGATCTAAATTTAACTATTATGCGCATTGAAATTTTTAATAACTGAAAGCGAACAGATACAGACATCAACCTCCTCTATTCTTTCACATTAATTCGTGTAATCATTAGATTCCTGCTATTGAGGCGCACCATATTTTTTCCGAAAGGTCATCGGAAGACATCAGGTATTTCTTACAGACATCAAAAACAACAATCAAAATGCAATCTCAATAAAATAACTTTTCGAATTGAATTTTCAAATCGATTTACGTTATTATGTCAATATATAGAGCCATTCCTTGCTCTTTACCAGGATTCATGAATTTATTATAGTCCTTCTATAACCACGCAGCAAAATATGCTCATTTTCCAATTTTGCAATATTACCAAGTCCTGTAGCGAGCAGGTTATCCGCGAATAATTGCGATCTAAATTTAACTATTATGCGCATTGAAATTTTTAATAACTGAAAGCGAACAGATACAGACATCAACCTCTTCTATTCTTTCACATTAATTCGTGTAATCATTAGATTCCTGCGATTGAGGCGCAGCATTTTTTTTCCGAAAAGTCATCTGAAGACATCAGGTATTTCTTACAGACATCAAAAACAACAATCAAAATGCAATCTCAATAGAATAACTTTTCGAATTGAATTTTCAAATCGATTTACGTTATTATGTCAATATATAGAGCCATTCCTTGCTTTTTCCTAGGATTCATGAATTTATTTTAGTCCTTCTATGACCACGCAGCAAAATATGCTCATTTTCCAATTTTGCAATATTACCAAGTCCTGTAGCGAGCAGGTTATCCGCGAATAATTGCGATCCAAATTTAACTATTATGCGCATTGAAATTTTTTATAACTGAAAGCGAACAGATACAGACATCAACCTCTTCCATTCTTTACGTTAATTCGTGTAATCATTAGATTCCTGCGATTGAGGCGCAGCATTTTTTTCCGGAAAGTCATCTGAAGACATCAGGTATTTCTTACAGACATCAAAAACAACAATCAAAATGCAATCTCAATAGAATAACTTTTCGAATTGAATTTTCAAATCGATTTACGTTATTATGTCAATATATAGAGCCATTCCTTGCTCTTTACCAGGATTCATGAATTTATTATAGTCCTTCTATAACTACGCAGCAAAATATGCTCATTTTCTAATTTTGTAATATTACCAAGTCCTGTAGCGAGCAGGTTATCCGCGAATAATTGCGATCTAAATTTAACTTTTATGCGCATTGAAATTTTTAATAACTGAAAGCGAACAGATACAGACATCAACCTCTTCTATTCTTTCATATTAATTCGTGTAATCATTAGATTCCTGCGATTGAGGCGCAGCATTTTTTTTCCGAAAAGTCATCTGAAGACATCAGGTATTTCTTACAGACATCAAAAACAACAATCAAAATGCAATCTCAATAGAATAACTTTTCGAATTGAATTTTCAAATCGATTTACGTTATTATGTCAATATATAGAGCCATTCCTTGCTTTTTCCTAGGATTCATGAATTTATTATAGTCCTTCTATGACCACGCAGCAAAATATGCTCATTTTCCAATTTTGCAATATTACCAAGTCCTGTAGCGAGCAGGTTATCCGCGAATAATTGCGATCTAAATTTAACTATTATGCCTATTGAAATTTTTAATAACTGAAAGCGAACAGATACAGACATCAACCTCTTCTATTCTTTCACATTAATTCGTGTAATCATTACATTCCTGCGATTGAGGCGCAGCATTTTTTTTCCGAAAAGTCATCTGAAGACATCAGGTATTTCTTACAGACATCATAAACAACAGTCAAAATGCAATCTCAATAGAAAAACTTTTCGAATTGAATTTTCAAATCAATTTACGTTATTATGTCAACATAGAGAGCCATTCCTCGCTTTTTCCCAGGAGTCATGAATTTATTATAGTCCTTCTATGACCACGCAGCAAAATATGCTCATTTTCCAATTTTGCAATATTACCAAGTCCTGTAGCGAGCAGGTTATCCGCGAATAATTGCGATCTAAATTTAACTATTATGCGCATTGAAATTTTCTATAACTGAAAGCGAACAGATACAGACATCAACCTCTTCTATTCTTTACGTTAATTCGTGTAATCATTAGATTCCTGCGATTGAGGCGCAGCATTTTTTTTCCGAAAAGTCATCTGAAGACATCAGGTATTTCTTACAGACATCAAAAACAACAATCAAAATGCAATCTCAATAGAATAACTTTTCGAATTGAATTTTCAAATCGATTTACGTTATTATGTCAATATATAGAGCCATTCCTTGCTTTTTCCTAGGATTCATGAATTTATTATAGTCCTTCTATGACCACGCAGCAAAATATGCTCATTTTCCAATTTTGCAATATTACCAAGTCCTGTAGCGAGCAGGTTATCCGCGAATAATTGCGATCTAAATTTAACTATTATGCGCATTGAAATTTTTAATAACTGAAAGCGAACAGATACAGACATCAACCTCTTCTATTCTTTCATATTAATTCGTGTAATCATTAGATTCCTGCGATTGAGGCGCAGCATTTTTTTTCCGAAAAGTCATCTGAAGACATCAGGTATTTCTTACAGACATCAAAAACAACAATCAAAATGCAATCTCAATAGAATAACTTTTCGACTTGAATTTTCAAATCGATTTACGTTATTATGTCAATATATAGAGCCATTCCTTGCTTTTTCCTAGGATTCATGAATTTATTATAGTCCTTCTATGACCACGCAGCAAAATATGCTCATTTTCCAATTTTGCAATATTACCAAGTCCTGTAGCGAGCAGGTTATCCGCGAATAATTGCGATCTAAATTTAACTATTATGCCTATTGAAATTTTTAATAACTGAAAGCGAACAGATACAGACATCAACCTCTTCTATTCTTTCACATTAATTCGTGTAATCATTACATTCCTGCGATTGAGGCGCAGCATTTTTTTTCCGAAAAGTCATCTGAAGACATCAGGTATTTCTTACAGACATCATAAACAACAGTCAAAATGCAATCTCAATAGAAAAACTTTTCGAATTGAATTTTCAAATCAATTTACGTTATTATGTCAACATAGAGAGCCATTCCTCGCTTTTTCCCAGGAGTCATGAATTTATTATAGTCCTTCTATGACCACGCAGCAAAATATGCTCATTTTCCAATTTTGCAATATTACCAAGTCCTGTAGCGAGCAGGTTATCCGCGAATAATTGCGATCTAAATTTAACTATTATGCGCATTGAAATTTTCTATAACTGAAAGCGAACAGATACAGACATCAACCTCTTCTATTCTTTACGTTAATTCGTGTAATCATTAGATTCCTGCGATTGAGGCGCAGCATTTTTTTTCCGAAAAGTCATCTGAAGACATCAGGTATTTCTTACAGACATCAAAAACAACAATCAAAATGCAATCTCAATAGAATAACTTTTCGAATTGAATTTTCAAATCGATTTACGTTATTATGTCAATATATAGAGCCATTCCTTGCTTTTTCCTAGGATTCATGAATTTATTATAGTCCTTCTATGACCACGCAGCAAAATATGCTCATTTTCCAATTTTGCAATATTACCAAGTCCTGTAGCGAGCAGGTTATCCGCGAATAATTGCGATCTAAATTTAACTTTTATGCGCATTGAAATTTTTAATAACTGAAAGCGAACAGATACAGACATCAACCTCTTCTATTCTTTCATATTAATTCGTGTAATCATTAGATTCCTGCGATTGAGGCGCAGCATTTTTTTTCCGAAAAGTCATCTGAAGACATCAGGTATTTCTTACAGACATCAAAAACAACAATCAAAATGCAATCTCAATAGAATAACTTTTCGAATTGAATTTTCAAATCGATTTACGTTATTATGTCAATATATAGAGCCATTCCTTGCTTTTTCCTAGGATTCATGAATTTATTATAGTCCTTCTATGACCACGCAGCAAAATATGCTCATTTTCCAATTTTGCAATATTACCAAGTCCTGTAGCGAGCAGGTTATCCGCGAATAATTGCGATCTAAATTTAACTATTATGCGCATTGAAATTTTTAATAACTGAAAGCGAACAGATACAGACATCAACCTCTTCTATTCTTTCACATTAATTCGTGTAATCATTAGATTCCTGCGATTGAGGCGCAGCATTTTTTTTCCGAAAAGTCATCTGAAGACATCAGGTATTTCTTACAGACATCAAAAACAACAGTCAAAATGCAATCTTAATAGAATAACTTTTCGAATCGAATTTTCAAATCAATTTACGTTATTATGTCAACATATAGAGCCATTCCTCGCTTTTTCCCAGGAGTCATGAATTAATTATAGTCCTTCTATGACCACGCAGCAAAATATGCTCATTTTCCAATTTTGCAATATTACCAAGTCCTGTAGCGAGCAGGTTATCCGCGAATAATTGCGATCGAAATTTAACTATTATGCGCATTGAAATTTTCAATAACTGAAAGCGAACAGATACAGACATCAACCTCTCCTATTCTTTACGTTAATTCGTGTAATCATTAGATTCCTGTGATTGAGGCGCAGCATTTTTTTTCCGAAAAGTCATCTGAAGACATCAGGTATTTCTTACAGACATCAAAAACAACAGTCAAAATGCAATCTCAATAGAATAACTTTTCGAATCGAATTTTCAAATCAATTTACGTTATTATGTCAACATATAGAGCCATTCCTCGCTTTTTCCCAGGAGTCATGAATTAATTATAGTCCTTCTATGACCACGCAGCAAAATATGCTCATTTTCCAATTTTGCAATATTACCAAGTCCTGTAGCGAGCAGGTTATCCGCGAATAATTGCGATCGAAATTTAACTATTATGCGCATTGAAATTTTCAATAACTGAAAGCGAACAGATACAGACATCAACCTCTCCTATTCTTTACGTTAATTCGTGTAATCATTAGATTCCCGCGATTGAGGCGCAGCATTTTTTTTCCGAAAAGTCATCTGAAAACATCAGGTATTTCATACAGACATCAAAAACAACAATCAAAATGCAATCTCAATAGAAGAACTTTTCGAATTGAATTTTCAAATCGAATTACGTTATTATGTCAATATATAGAGCCATTCCTTGCTTTTCCCCAGCAGTCATGAATTTATTTCAGTCCTCCTATAACCACGCAGCAAAATATGCTCATTTTCCAATTTTGCAATATTACCAAGTCCTGTAGCGAGCAGGTTATCCGCGAATAATTGCGATCTAAATTTAACTATTCAGCGCATTGAAATTTTTAATCACTGAAAGCGAACAGATACAGACATCAACCTCTTCTATTCTTTCACCTTAATTCGTGTTATCATTAGATTCCCGCGATTGAGGCGCAGCATTTTTTTTCCGAAAAGTCATCCGAAGACATCAGGTATTTCTTACAGACATCAAAAACAACAATTAAAATGCAATCTCAATAGAATAACTTTTCAAATTGAATTTTCAAATCGACTTACGTTATTATGTCAATATATAGAGCCATTCCTTGCTTTTCCCCAGGAGTCATGAATATATTTCAGTCCTCCTATAACCACGCAGCAAAATATGCTCATTTTCCAATTTTGCAATATTACCAAGTCCTGTAGCGAGCAGGTTATCCGCGAATAATTGCGATCTGAATTTAACTATTCAGCGCATTGAAATTTTTAATAACTGAAAGCGAACAGATACTGACATCAACCTCTTCTATTCTTTCACATTAATTCGTGTAATCATTAGATTCCTGCGATTGAGGCGCAGCATTTTTTTTCCGAAAAGTCATCCGAAGACATCAGGTATTTCTTACAGACATCAAAAACAACAATTAAAATGCAATCTCAATAGAATAACTTTTCGAATTGAATTTTCAAATCGACTCACGTTATTATGTCTATATATAGAGTCATTACTTGCTTTTTCCCGGGAGTCATGAATTCATTATAGTCCTCCTATAACCACGCAGCAAAATATGCTCATTTTCCAATTTTGCAATATTACTAAGTCCTGTAGCGAGCAGGTTATCCGCGAATAATTGCGATCTAAATTTAACTATTCAGCGCATTGAAATTTTTTATAACTGGAAGCGAACAGATACAGACATCAATCTTTTCTATTCTTTCACATTACTTCGTGTAATCATTAGATTTCTGCGATTGAGGCGCAGCATTTTTTTCCGAAAAGTCATCCGAAGACATCAGGTATTTCTTACAGACATCAAAAACAACAATCAAAATGCAATCTCAATAGAATAACTTTTCGAATTTAATTTTCAAATCGATTTACGTTATTATGTCAATATATAGAGCCATTCCTTGCTTTTCCCCAGCAGTCATGAATTTATTTCAGTCCTCCTATAACCACGCAGCAAAATATGCTCATTTTCCAATTTCGCAATATTACCAAGTCCTGTAGCGAGCAGGTTATCCGCGAATAATTGCGATCTAATTTTAACTATTCAGCGCATTGAAATTTTTAATAACTGAAAGCGAACAGATACAGACATCAACCTCTTCTATTCTTTCACATTAATTCGTGTAATCATTAGATTCCTGCGATTGAGGCGCAGCATTTTTTTTCCGAAAAGTCATCCGAAGACATCAGGTATTTCTTACAGACATCAAAAACAACAATCAAAATGCAATCTAAATAGAATAACTTTTCGAATTGAATTTTCAAATCGATTTACGTTATTATGTCAATATTTAGAGCCATTCCTTGCTTTTTCCCAGGAGCCATGAATTTATTATAGTCCTTCTATAACCACGCAGGAAAATATGCTCATTTTCCAATTTTGCAATATTACCAAGTCCTGTTGCGAGCAGGTTATTCGCGAATAATTGCGATCTAAATTTAACTATTCAGCGCATTGAAATTTTTAATAACTGAAAGCGAACAGATACAGACATCAACCTCTTCTATTCTTTCACATTACTTCGTGTAATCATTAGATTCCTGCGATTGAGGCGCAGCATTTTTTTTCCGAAAAGTCATCCGAAGACATCAGGTATTTCTTACAAACATCAAAAACAACAATCAAAATGCAATCTCAATAGAATAACTTTTCGAATTTAATTTTCAAATCGATTTACGTTATTATGTCAATATATAGAGCCATTCCTTGCTTTTTCCCAGGAGTCATGAATTTATTATAGTCCTGCTATAACCACGCAGCAAAATATGCTCATTTTCCAATTTCGCAATATTACCAAGTCCTGTAGCGAGCAGGTTATCCGCGAATAATTGCGATCTAAATTTAACTATTCAGCGCATTGAAATTTTTAATAACTGAAAGCGAACAGATACAGACATCAACCTCTTCTATTCTTTCACATTACTTCGTGTAATCATTAGATTCCTGCGATTGAGGCGCAGCATTTTTTTTCCGAAAAGTCATCCGAAGACATCAGGTATTTCTTACAGACATCAAAAACAACAATCAAAATGCAATCTCAATAGAATAACTTTTCGAATTGAATTTTCAAATCGATTTACGTTATTATGTCAATATATAGAGCCATTCCTTGCTTTTTCCCAGGAGTCATGAATTTATTATGGTCCTGATATAACCACGCAGCAAAATATGCTCATTTTCCAATTTTGCAATATTACCAAGTCCTGTAGCGAGCAGGTTATCCGCGAATAATTGCGATCTAAATCTTACTATTCAGCGCATTGAAATTTTTTATGACTGAAAGCGAACAGATACAGACATCAACCTCTTCCATTCTTTACGTTAATTCGTGTAATCATTAGATTCCTGCGATTGAGGCGCAGCATATTTTTTCCGAAAAGTCATCTGAAGACATCAGGTATTTCTTACAGACATCAAAAACAACAATCAAAATGCAATCTCAATAGAATAACTTTTCGAATTGAATTTTCAAATCGATTTACGTTATTATGTCAATATATAGAGACGTTCCTTGCTTTCCCCCAGGAGTCATGAATTTATTTCAGTCCTCCTATAACTACGCAGCAAAATATGCTCATTTTCCAATTTTGCAATATTACCAAGTCCTGTAGCGAGCAGGTTATCCGCGAATAATTGCGATCTAAATTTAACTATTCAGCGCATTGAAATTTTTAATCACTGAAAGCGAACAGATACAGACATCAACCTCTTCTATTCTTTCACCTTAATTCGTGTTATCATTAGATTCCCGCAATTGAGGCGCAGCATTTTTTTTCCGAAAAGTCATCCGAAGACATCAGGTATTTCTTACAGACATCAAAAACAACAAACAAAATGCAATCTCAATAGAATAACTTTTCGAATTGAATTTTCAAATCGATTTACGTTATTATGTCAATAAGTAGAGCCATTCCTTGCTTTTCCCCAGCAGTCATGAATTTATTTCAGTCCTCCTATAACTACGCAGCAAAATATGCTCATTTTCCAATTTTGCAATATTACCAAGTCCTGTAGCGAGCAGGTTATCCGCGAATAATTGCGATCTAAATTTAACTATTTAGCGCATTGAAATTTTTAATCACTAAAAGCGAACAGATACAGACATCAACCTCTTCTATTCTTTCACATTAATTCGTCTAATCATTAGATTCCTGCGATTGAGGCGCAGCATATTTTTTCCGAAAAGTCATCTGAAGACATCAGGTATTTCTCACAGACATCAAAAACAACAATCAAAATCCAATCTCAATAGAACAACTTTTCGAATTGAATTTTCAAATCGATTTACGTTATTATGTCAATATACAGAGTCATTCCTTGCTTTTTCCCAGGAGCCATGAATTTATTATAGTCCTTCTATAACCACGCAGCAAAATATGCTCATTTTCCAATTTTGCAATATTACCAAGTCCTGTAGCGAGCAGGTTATCCGCGAATAATTGCGATCTAAATTCAACTATTCAGCGCATTGAAATTTTTAATCACTTAAAGCGAACAGATACAGACATCAACCTCTTCTATTCTTTTACATTAATTCGTCTAATCATTAGATTCCTGCGATTGAGGCGCAGCATATTTTTTCCGAAAAGTCATCTGAAGACATCAGGTATTTCTTACAGACATCAAAAACAACAATCAAAATGCAATCTCTATAGAACAACTTTTCGAATTGAATTTTCAAATCGAATTACGTTATTATGTCAATATATAGAGCCATTCCTTGCTTTTTCCCAGGATTCATGAATTTATTATAGTCCTTCTATAACCACGCAGCAAAATATGCTCATTTTCCAATTTTGCAATATTACCAAGTCCTGTAGCGAGCAGGTTATCCGCGAATAATTGCGATCTAAATTTAACTATTCAGCGCATTGAAATTTTTAATCACTGAAAGCGAACAGATACAGACATCAACCTCTTCTATTCTTTCACATTAATTCGTCTAATCATTAGATTCCCGCGATTGAGGCGCAGCATTTTTTTTCCGAAAAGTCATCCGAAGACATCAGGTATTTCTTACAGACATCAAAAACAACAATCAAAATGCAATCTCAATAGAATAACTTTTCGAATTGAATTTTCAAATCGATTTACGTTATTATGTCAATAAGTAGAGCCATTCCTTGCTTTTCCCCAGGATTCATGAATTTATTATAGTCCTTCTATAACTACGCAGCAAAATATGCTCATTTTCCAATTTTGCAATATTACCAAGTCCTGTAGCGAGCAGGTTATCCGCGAATAATTGCGATCTAAATTTAACTATTCAGCGCATTGAAATTTTTAATCACTGAAAGCGAACAGATACAGACATCAACCTCTTCTATTCTTTCACATTAATTGGTCTAATCATTAGATTCCTGCGATTGAGGCGCAGCATTTTTTTTCCGAAAAGTCATCTGAAGACATCAGGTATTTCTTACAGACATCAAAAACAACAATCAAAATGCAATCTCAATAGAACAACTTTTCGAATTGAATTTTCAAATCGATTTACGTTATTATGTCAATATATAGAGCCATTCCTTGCTTTTTCCCAGGATTCATGAATTTATTATAGTCCTTCTATAACCACGAAGCAAAATATGCTCATTTTCCAATTTTGCAATATTACCAAGTCCTGTAGCGAGCAGGTTATCCGCGAATAATTGCGATCTAAATTTAACTATTCAGCGCATTGAAATTTTTAATCACTGAAAGCGAACAGATACAGACATCAACCTCTTCTATTCTTTCACATTAATTGGTCTAATCATTAGATTCCTGCGATTGAGGCGCAGCATTTTTTTTCCGAAAAGTCATCTGAAGACATCAGGTATTTCTTACAGACATCAAAAACAACAATCAAAATGCAATCTCAATAGAACAACTTTTCGAATTGAATTTTCAAATCGATTTACGTTATTATGTCAATATATAGAGCCATTCCTTGCTTTTTCCCAGGATTCATGAATTTATTATAGTCCTTCTATGACCACGCAGCAAAATATGCTCATTTTCCAATTTTGCAATATTACCAAGTCCTGTAGCGAGCAGGTTATCCGCGAATAATTGCGATCTAAATTTAACTATTCAGCGCATTGAAATTTTTAATCACTGAAAGCGAACAGATACAGACATCAACCTCTTCTATTCTTTCACATTAATTCGTCTAATCATTAGATTCCTGCGATTGAGGCGCCGCATTTTTTTTCCGAAAAGTCATCTGAAGACATCAGGTATTTCTTACAGACATCAAAAACAACAATCAAAATGCAATCTCAATAGAACAACTTTTCGAATTGAATTTTCAAATCGATTTACGTTATTATGTCAATATATACAGCCATTCCTTGCTTTTTCCCAGGAGTCATGAATTTATTATAGTCCTTGTATAACCACGCAGCAAAATATGCTCATTTTCCAATTTTGCAATATTACTAAGTCCTGTAGCGAGCGATTTATCCGCGAATAATTGCGATCTAAATTTAACTATTCAGCGCATCGAAATTTTTAATAAATGGAAGCGAACAGATACAGACATCAACCTCTTCTATTTTTTACGTTAATTTGTGTAATCATTAGATTCCTGCGGTTGAGGCGCAGCATATTTTTTCCGAAAAGTCATCTGAAGACATCAGGTATTTCTTACAGACATCAAAAGCAACAATCAAAATGCAATCTCAATAAAAAAACTTTTCGAATTGAATTTTCAAATCGATTTACGTTATTATGTCAATATATAGAGCCATTCCTTACTTTTTCCCAGGAGTCATGAATTTATTATAGTCCTTCTATAACCACGCAGCAAAATATGCTCATTTTCCAATTTTGCAATATTACCAAGTCCTGTAGCGAGCAGGTTATCCGCGAATAATTGCGATCTAAATTTAACTATTTAGCGCATTGAAATTTTTAATCACTAAAAGCGAACAGATACAGACATCAACCTCTTCTATTCTTTACGTTAATTTGTGTAATCATTAGATTCCTGCGGTTGAGGCGCAGCATATTTTTTCCGAAAAGTCATCTGAAGACATCAGGTATTTCTTACAGACATCAAAAGCAACAATCAAAATGCAATCTCAATAAAAAAACTTTTCGAATTGAATTTTCAAATCGATTTACGTTATTATGTCAATATATACAGCCATTCCTTGCTTTTTCCCAGGAGTCATGAATTTATTATAGTCCTTCTATAACCACGCAGCAAAATATGCTCATTTTCCAATTTTGCAATATTACTAAGTCCTGTAGCGAGCGATTTATCCGCGAATAATTGCGATCTAAATTTAACTATTCAGCGCATCGAAATTTTTAATAAATGGAAGCGAACAGATACAGACATCAACCTCTTCTATTTTTTACGTTAATTTGTGTAATCATTAGATTCCTGCGATTGAGGCGCAGCATATTTTTTCCGAAAAGTCATCTAAAGACATCAGGTATTTCTTACAGACATCAAAAACAACAATCAAAATGCAATCTCATTAGAATAACTTTTCGAATTGAATTTTCAAATCGATTTACGTTATTATGTCAACATATAGAGCCATTCCTCGCTTTTTCCCAGGAGTCATGAATTTATTATAGTCCTTCTATGACCACGCAGCAAAATATGCTCATTTTCCAAATTTGCATTATTACCAAGTCCTGTAGCGAGCAGGTTATCCGCGAATAATTGCGATCTAAATTTAACTATTCAGCGCATTGAAATTTTTAATAAATGGAAGCGAACAGATACAGACATCAACCTCTTCTATTCTTTACGTTAATTTGTGTAATCATTAGATTCCTGCGATTGAGGCGCAGCATATTTTTTCCGAAAAGTCATCTGAAGACATCAGGTATTTCTTACAGACATCAAAAACAACAATCAAAATGCAATCTCAATAGAACAACTTTTCGAATTGAATTTTCAAATCGATTTACGTTATTATGTCAATATATAGAGCCATTCCTTGCTTTTTCCCAGGATTCATGAATTTATTATCGTCCTTCTATGACCACGCAGCAAAATATGCTCATTTTCCAATTTTGCAATATTACCAAGTCCTGTAGCGAGCAGGTTATCCGCGAATAATTGCGATCTAAATTTAACTATTATGCGCATTAAATTTTTTAATAACTGAAAGCGAACAGATACAGGCATCAACCTCTTCTATTCTTTCACATTAATTCGTGTAATCATTAGATTCCTGCGATTGAGGCGCAGCATTTTTTTTCCGAAAAGTCATCTAAAGACATCAGGTATTTCTTACAGACATCAAAAACAACAATCAAAATGCAATCTCATTAGAATAACTTTTCGAATTGAATTTTCAAATCGATTTACGTTATTATGTCAACATATAGAGCCATTCCTCGCTTTTTCCCAGGAGTCATGAATTTATTATAGTCCTTCTATGACCACGCAGCAAAATATGCTCATTTTCCAAATTTGCATTATTACCAAGTCCTGTAGCGAGCAGGTTATCCGCGAATAATTGCGATCTAAATTTAACTATTCAGCGCATTGAAATTTTTAATAAATGGAAGCGAACAGATACAGACATCAACCTCTTCTATTCTTTACGTTAATTTGTGTAATCATTAGATTCCTGCGATTGAGGCGCAGCATATTTTTTCCGAAAAGTCATCTGAAAACATCAGGTATTTTTTTTAGACATCAAAAGCAACAATCAAAATGCAATCTCAATAAAAAAACTTTTCGAATTGAATTTTCAAATCGATTTACGTTATTATGTCAATATATAGAGCCATTCCTTGCTTTTTCCCAGGAGTCATGAATTTATTTCAGTCCTCCTATAACTACGCAGCAAAATATGCTCATTTTCCAAGTTGGCAATATTACCAAGTCCTGTAGCGAGCAGGTTATCCGCGAATAATTGCGATCTAAATTTAACTATTCAGCGCATTGAAATTTTTAATAAATGAAAGCGAACAGATACAGACATCAACCTCTTCTATTCTTTACGTTAATTTGTGTAATCATTAGATTCCTGCGATTGAGGCGCAGCATATTTTTTCCGAAAAGTCATCTGAAAACTTCAGGTATTTCTTACAGACATCAAAAACAACAATCAAAATGCAATCTCAATAGAACAACTTTTCGAATTGAATTTTCAAATCGATTTACGTTATTATGTCAATATATACAGCCATTCCTTGCTTTTTCCCAGGATTCATGAATTTATTATCGTCCTTCTATGACCACGCAGCAAAATATGCTCATTTTCCAAATTTGCATTATTACCAAGTCCTGTAGCGAGCAGGTTATCCGCGAATAATTGCGATCTAAATTTAACTATTCAGCGCATTGAAATTTTTAATAAATGAAAGCGAACAGATACAGACATCAACCTCTTCTATTCTTTACGTTAATTTGTGTAATCATTAGATTCCTGCGATTGAGGCGCAGCATATTTTTTCCGAAAAGTCATCTGAAAACATCAGGTATTTCTTTTAGACATCAAAAGCAACAATCAAAATGCAATCTCAATAAAATAACTTTTCGAATTGAATTTTCAAATCGATTTACGTTATTATGTCAATATATAGAGCCATTCCTTGCTTTTTCCCAGGAGTCATGAATTTATTTCAGTCCTCCTATAACTACGCAGCAAAATATGCTCATTTTCCAATTTTGCAATATTACCAAGTCCTGTAGCGAGCAGGTTATCCGCGAATAATTGCGATCTAAATTTAACTATTCAGCGCATTGAAATTTTTAATCACTGAAAGCGAACAGATACAGACATCAACCTCTTCTATTCTTTCACCTTAATTCGTGTAATCATTAGATTCCCGCGATTGAGGCGCAGCATTTTTTTTCCGAAAAGTCATCTGAAGACGTCAGGTATTTCTTACAGACATCAAAAACAACAATCAAAATGCAATCTCAATAGAACAACTTTTCGAATTGAATTTTCAAATCGATTTACGTTATTATGTCAATATATAGAGCCATTCCTCGCTTTTTCCCAGGAGTCATGAATTTATTATAGTCCTGTTGAAGTAAAAGAAGTAAATTTTGTATTTGAATTCTCCCGCTCTCCAAACTAGGAATATTTTGTCACCACCCTCCCCGTGCCCTACCGAGAGCACACAGGTGTACCACAACGGGAGAAAGTTTTCCTCTCTCACTCCCCTGCATTAGCTCTCTCTCTTTCATTTTAGGTTCACTCTCACCAGTTTTTTTGTTCACTTTGCTCTGGAACCGAAATCTGTAAAGACCTCTCTACAAAATAAATCCGAAGTTTTCTTTTAAATCAGTGAAATATCTTGTTATTTGGACCCTTAATTTAACAGGTTATGGGCCCAGGTTCGCGAATTAACAGATATTTCTGAGGGTCTGAAATTAATTGCGCGCGAAGTGCGGGTTTGAAATTTATTTCCGTCAAGTGCACGCCGAGAAGCTTTTTCGTGCATCCGCGATGGAATCTGAAAATGTTCGCCTCCCGAAATTGACTGGAAACGAGGACTGGGCGATGTGGAAATTCCGGGCCCGCGTGGCACTGAGGGCGTCGGGGACATGGGACGTCGTCGACGGCACCCAGGTGAAACCGGAAGTGGCGGCCGGGGCCGACGAAGCGCCCATCAAGGCATGGAAGAAGCTGGACAACACGGCCCAGAGGATAATCGTGACGTCCATCGACGAGAGACCACTCCTGCATATCATCAACTGCGATACCTCCAGGTCCATGTGGGACAAACTTCAATCCGTGTACGAGCAGAAATCCGAGGTCAGCATCCACACACTAATGCAGAAATGGTACAGCATCGAGAAAGACCCCAGGGACGACATAGCAACCCACGTCGCTCGTCTCGAGGATCTCGCCCACCGCCTTGAAAACCTGGGTGAGAAAATTCCTGAAAGCATGATCATGACGAAGGTTATTATGACCCTCCCCCCCACTATGAAGCACTTTATCAGCGCGTGGGACTCGGCTCCCTCGGGAGACCGCACGTTGTCGAACCTGATATCGCGACTGACGATCGAGGAATCCCGCACCAGCCCTAACCATAATCGGGAAAGCGCGGCATTCACTGTTCGTAAGACCACTCACGGCAAATCAAACCCCAAGTCTAGGAGGCCAGGGAACTGCAACTACTGTCACAAACCAGGGCACTGGGTGGCGGAGTGTTGGAAGAAGAAAACGGCTGGCACCAGGAGAGGTGCAGAGGACAGGGGCGAGGCCCTCATCGGGGAAGCCATGACATCGAGGGACATCATCCACGGGGTCGAGGCCGAGGCCTGGTTCATGGACTCCGGGGCGACAGACCACATGTCGAATAGGCGATCCTGGTTTCGCTCGTTCACCAACCTCCAGGGGAAGTCCATCAAGGTCGGGGATGGAAAATTGATTCCGGCCTTGGGGAGGGGTGAAATAGACATTCTGGCTTTTAACGGTCACAAGTGGGAACGAAAGTTCCTGAGGAATGTTCTGTACGTGCCTGACCTCACTTACAACCTTTTTTCACTAGGCGCGGCGCTAGATAATGGCATTGAGCATCAATCCGACCGAAATTCATGCAGACTCGTGAAGGACGGGGACGTGGTTGCGGTGGGAGTAAGGACAGGAAAACTGTTCAGCATGAGGTTCCAGGTCATCGAAGCGGTCCAGGGGCAGCCCGAGGCGAACATGGCAACGCAGGTCGACCTCCACACCTGGCATCAGAGGATGTCGCATCAGAACATGGCCCAGGTCAAGGATGTTCTAAAGAGGTCGGGGATCAAGTGTCCTGGCGAGGGCATAAGCTGCGAGGACTGCATCCTGGGGAAAATGCATCGTCTACCATTTCCAAGAAGGGGCTCGAGGTCAGCGAAAATAGGTGAGGTGATCCACACCGACCTCTGTGGGCCCATGCAGGAAAAGTCTCTGGGAGGCGCGAGGTATTTCTTAATGTTTAAGGATGACTATAGCCACCACAGGTCAATATATTTTCTGAAGACCAAGGCCGAGACCCCCACCTGGATCGACCACTACCTTAGGAAGGCTGAGAAACACCTTGATACTGGAATAAAGGTCCTGAGGAGCGACAACGGGCTCGAGTACGTCAACCAGGAAGTGGCTGACCTGACACGTCGACTGGGCATCACGCACCAAAGGACTGCTCCATACACACCTGAGCAGAATGGATCGGCAGAGCGCGAAAACCGAACTGTCGTCGAACTGGCCAGGACCTCTTTGCACGCCTGTGGAATTCCCCTGAGGATGTGGGCCGAGGCCATCAACCACTCGGTGCACTCGCTCAACCAGACGGGAACAAGCTCTCGTGCAGGGAGCACGCCGAACGAGCTCTGGCTGGGAAAACCACCTGACATGGACCTCCTTCACATTTTTGGCGAGCTGGTCTACGTCCATGTTCCAAAGGAGAAGCGCCGGAAATGGGACGTCAAGGCGGAGAAGGGATTCTTCGTGGGGTACGACGGCAACACCAAGGGTTTTCGTGTCTGGTTCCCAGAAAGAGACCAAGTCAAGATTCACCGGGACATCGTCTTCACTGGAAGATTATTCAAGGACGAAATGCCAAGTGAAACACAGGAGGAGACAATAGATCTCTCAATACTACCTGCAGACGTCACCGACGACCAGGAACCTGAGGACGTCATCGAGGACGCCGTCGAGGACGAGGCTCAAGAATACGAACCAGCGCGGGAAAATGCACCACCACCAGTCGGACAGGATCAGGCTCCAGGTGGAGATCGGCCCAGATATAACTTAAGAAATCGCGAGGACATCCAGATGCCGGCAAGGTACTCGACGGCCATGTTTTCCGCCGTGGACACCAGTGAGCCAGAAGATTTCGAACAGGCCATGGCATCACAGACCTCGGGGCAGTGGAAAGCAGCTATGGATGATGAGATGAAATCCCTGCTGGAGAACAGCACCTGGACCTTGGTCGACCCACCTCACGATCAGAAGATAATTGACAGCCGCTGGACTTATAAACTGAAGCGAGGGGGCGATGGAAGGATCGAAAGGTTCAAGGCCAGGCTAGTGGCGAGGGGCTTCAGGCAAACTGCGGGAGTCGACTACCACGAGACGTTCAGCCCGGTCACGAAATTCGACTCCATTAGAACAATCCTGGCAATGGCAGCATCGGAGAATTTATACCTGAAACAGTTTGACATAAAGACTGCGTTCCTGTACGGGGAAATCGAGGAGGCCATCTTCATGCATCAGCCAGAGGGATACGAGGATGGCACAGGACGAGTCTGTAAGCTGAACCAGAGCCTGTACGGGCTCAAGCAGGCATCAAGGTGCTGGAACCAACGCCTTACGTCGGCTCTGAACAACCTAGGTCTCCAGCCCACGGATGCCGATCCATGTGTGTTCACAAACAACAACAAGGAAAATCTCCTGGTCCTGGCCATCCACGTCGACGACGGACTCATCGCAGCGACAAGAGAAGAAGCGGCAAGTCAGATTCTCATGGACCTGGAGAAGGAATTCAGCGTGACCTCAGGCGAGGTCTCAACATACCTCGGAGTGCAGATTCGACGACTTCACGACGGGTCCATCTTCCTACACCAGGAGGCTTACGCCATGACGGTTTTACGGCGTTTCAAAATGGACGAGGCCAACGCAGTTGCCACCCCCGCTGACCGACACCACGAGATGTGCGCCGACGCCCACGTAAACGGCGGCAAAGACACACCCGGGACGGCATTTCGGCGAGTAGTGGGGAGTCTCATGTACCTGTCGATCGCTACGAGGCCGGACATCACGTACTCTGTAAATGCTGCCAGTCAACATCTCGAGGACCCAAAGAGCATCCATTGGAGCGCGGTCAAGAGGATACTGAAATATTTGAAAGGCACTACAGGTTTTGGTTTGTATTTTCCGGTTCGCAAAAATCACTGTTTACAGGTTTACAGCGACGCGGACTACGCCGGGGATACTGAGACGCGACGGTCGACAAGCGGGGTCGTGATTAAGTTTGGAGATTCCACGGTTACCTGGAGTTCGGCGAGGCAGAAATCCGTGGCACTCTCCACCACTGAAGCCGAGTACGTCGCAGCGAGCACGGCCGTCAAGGAGATTGTCTGGTTCAAGGGCCTACTCGCGGAGCTTGGGATTCCCGTTGAGAAAACAACGCTGAACATCGATAACTTGAGCGCTGTGAAACTCATTCGAAATCCCGAGTTTCACAAGCGTACAAAACATATCGACGTGCGCTACCACTTCATTCGCGAGAAATATCAGAGCCATGTTTTTGTTTTAGAACATGTACCGTCGGAGAAACAGCAGGCAGATCTCCTCACGAAACCTCTGCCTCGGGTAAACTTCGAGATGCAGAGAAATATGCTGAACGTCACGAACTTTGAAGAAGCGAAAAAACGACACCAGCATTCAGCATAACAACAACAAACAACGAGCGACATTGCAGCCGACGTCCGACGAAGGTACACGAACACGCTTCGGGACTCGTGCAGGCTCGAGCACAGTCGACGCGGAGGAAAATGCAGGGGCGTCTACACTCAACCCAGCACCCTGCGGCACACGGGATGACCGCATCAACCTACACCGGGCGGGCTCAAAACGCACGAGTTGCAGCGTACGACACAACAGAGAATAAAGAAGAATATAGACAATAAGGAAATAAAAATTTGATTCTTTGGTGGGAGTGTTGAAGTAAAAGAAGTAAATTTTGTATTTGAATTCTCCCGCTCTCCAAACTAGGAATATTTTGTCACCACCCTCCCCGTGCCCTACCGAGAGCACACAGGTGTACCACAACGGGAGAAAGTTCTCCTCCCTCACTCCCTAGCATTAGCTCTCTCTCTTTCATTTTAGGTTCACTCTCACCAGTTTTTTTGTTCACTTTGCTCTGGAACCGAAATCTGTAAAGACCTCTCTACAAAATAAATCCGAAGTTTTCTTTTAAATCAGTGAAATATCTTGTTATTTGGACCCTTAATTTAACACATTTCAAACATTCATGAATTTTGTGATACCCTCACGAAAATCTGGCGTGAGCAAAGTTAGCCGTGTAAGCTCACGCGGCACACGTCGCTCACGCGGCGTTGGTTTATTGGAGGATTCATTCTTTACCGGCACGAGATAAATGAGCTGAATTTTAAATTCGGCTGAAAATTAAAATTTAAAACACTAAATTTCCCGAGGAAACAACATTTACGATATAAAAAAATAAGCAGATCCGTTTTTTCTTTTGATAAGCTGTTTACGTGATGATTGTGTAATAAACAATCATAAATAGTGCAGTATCAAAATATGATGATTTTTACTCTTAAAGCGGAAATCGTTCAAATTTGATTCTTGTTTATAAATCATGCTTGAATTATTAGTGTTTTCGAATTCAAAAACAAATTCTATATTTTTTTATAATTTTGTAAATTTGATCAATTATATCGAAAAATATTTCAAAAAATAAAAGCTAGCTCAACTTAAATAGTTTTCACATAGACAAAAATTTTTAACAAAAAAATGGTTTATCATTGAAAAATACTTCTACAAATGATTTTTCATGGTTCATAAGTGGGTTATGCTATGATAGTTATATTTCGATTTCTTCAAATTCACAATTTAGACGAAATGTCTTGATTATAATGGATACAAAAATTTTTTAATCAAAACATAATTTATAAACGAGAATCAAATTTGAACGATTTCCGTTTCAAGAGTAAAAATCGTCATATTTTGATACTGCGCCATTTATGATTGTTTATTGCACAATCCTCACGTAAGCAGCTTATCAAAAGAAAAAACGGGTCTGTTTATTTTTTTTATATCGCAAATGTTGTTTCCTCGGGAAATTGAAAGTTTTCAATTTAAATTTTCAGCTGAATTTAAAATGCAGCTCATTTATCTCGTGCCGGTAAAGAATGAATCCTCCAATAAACCAACGCCGCGTGAGCTTACACGGCTAACTTTGCTCACGCCAGATTTCCGCGAGGGATACCCTTGTAGAAATAGTATACGTGAACGGTGTTTACGTGAAGTTTACATCCTACTGCGTCTGCATGTTAAAATGTAAACTTTACGTAAAATGATGTTTACGTACACCTTACGCAAACATTAAGCGAACTTGTTGTAAACTTTATGCAAGCATTGCGTAAACAGTTCATGTAAACTTGTTACATGCCGTTCACATGAAGTTTACGTAAAAATTTCTACGAGGGTATGGTCTATATGGATTTGAAATATTGGCACCCCAGAAATCCCCATCTACCTACGCCCCTGATTCGACACGCAAACGCACTTCTGCATTAAATTTGTCCCGCTTCTGTCCGCTTCCAACGCCAATCAACTGCTTCGACGCGCTGGTTCTGGTGCTGGCCGATTGGTTGTGATTGGGCTTGGCTAAGGTATCAGTTTAGATAGATAAAAGAAAATTGCCAAGTTTCGCCGGCGAAGGCAGTTTTTAAAGGGCATGAAGTGTTAGTGCTGTTCTTGGACGTCGCCATTCGACTTTGTTCAGCGAGCGGGGAGATCGCAGCGGCAGAGGAATCGCGGTCGTTGCAGTTGCTGTCGTGTTGTACCACGCATTCATCGATCGTGTTCGAGCCCGATAGGATTTTCGCGAACGGAAATATTATCTTTTAGCGATGTGAGTACTGCATGACAATCATTTTCGAGAAAAAAGCTTTGGCCGACCATGACAATCGAACGTCTATTACAAATGGCGACCGCAAATTATGCGATTGTTCTTTACGCGGAGACTCGGAAATTTGTACACGGCCATTTTTCGCGATTGGTTATATATCTTCCGTGCCAAGATTACCTACGATGTCCAGGGCTTTGCATAATCAAGGATGAGAGAGATAGCGTTGATCGATAAAACGCGAGTTTTTTGCTCTTCGCGATGTTCGTTTCGTAACATTCCGTGATTATTCTGCACTCCAGTGGCGTAGCAGTGCGCGGGGGTTCGGGGGCAGAGTCCTAAATGTTCGGAGTCGAAAAACAAATGATCGCAAGTTGACGAATGGTTTTTTGTTAAATTCCAAGTCGGAGATAAATGGTCGCGATGTTATTGGGTATTGTCTCTTTTCCTTCCTTGCCCCCCAGAATAAATTTTGTGCTACGCCATTGGTCTTTTGACGTTGGAAGTGTGCGTTGGTTCAAGGTTCACTCGATTTTTCTTTATCGGGGAAAAATTGTTCTTCTCTATTTTCCAGATGCAGAATTTCTCATCCAATCTCACTTTTTCATATTGCCAAGTCTTGGGAGCATTATTTAGAGGAAAGTTTCTTTCAAAGTGTGTATTATTTTGCAATGCGCGCATTCGGGGGCGTAGGCGGAAAAAATTTTCGGGAGGGGTTTTTCTGGAAAATATTTGTTCTTCGGGATTTCATAATTTTTCATCTTTGACAATATGGCTTCGAGGGGGCAATTTTTAAAAATTTACATTTCGGAGTTCGAAAGTTATACAATGTTTAGAATCTAGAGTTGCACATTCTTAATGTTCGTAAATAATGGAATTCGATTTTTGTGACTTTCAATCAGTAACTGAGGTTTCAATTCTTTGAACTGCATAATACTTTTGGTATTTATACCGCTTATTCGGGAAAATTTGTTTCGGAAAATTGGCCAGCAGGAAAATGGTATTTACAAATAATGAATTCGGAAAAATGACCGGTAACCATTTTCAATCTTATTATGAATTCTAAAAAATTTCCAAGAATTAGTATTGTTTGAAAAAATGACTCAAAATTTTGTAAATTAGGGCAAATTCTGTTAAATTACGTTAGCCTACTTATTAATTGGAACTCTAGGAATAATTTATAACAGGTTCATCGTACGGGGATCGTCGATGATTTCCGAAAAGATATCCGAAAATTTAGGAAATTAAAAAAGAAACTGAAACAGGTAGAAAATTTTAAAGAGTGTCAATAATTCTAGAAAATCAGAAAAATTTGTATGATTTCAGAAAATTTCTGATAAATTTGATGGGGATTGCGGAAAATGAGGGAAATTCAGTAAATTTGCAGTAACTGATAAATACTAATAAAATTGTTAGGAAATAAAAAAAAATTTCGTAAAGAGATTTTTCATAATTATTAAAAGGTCAATGGCAGTCTGAAATTTTTTTAGTATCATGAATAGTTAAAAACGTTAAATATTGCGAAGATTGCTTTATAATGATTGTAGAAATTCAAGAAATTTGTAGGATTTCGGAAGAAAATGATAAATGTTGGAGATTGAGAAGAATTTCAGAAATTCCTTAAAAAACCACAGACACCGTGTTGGAGTCTCTATATGAAAAAAAAATTTTGTCAGACGAAGATTGCTGATATTGAAAATGATTTTTAAAAAAATCGGGAAATTATAAAAATTCGGAATGATTACACGTTCTTTTAACGGAGATCATCGATAATTTCCGAATTTTCCAAAAATTCAGAAAATTGAAAAAACTGAAACATACAAAATATACAGAGTGTCAATAATTCTATAAAATCGGAAAAATTCGTATGTTTTCAGGAAATTTTGGTTGAATTTAAGGATCGCGGAAAATTTAGGAAATTCATTAAATTTGAAATAACTGATGTCAAATACGAATATAATTGTTAGAAAATGAAAATATATTTTATTTCGTAAGAAGGTCTTCTGTAGTCATATGATGAAAATGTCAATGGGAGACTGAAAAATTTTCCAAGTATCATAAGTGATTGAAAACGTTAAATATTCTAAAGATTATTATATAATTATTGTATCAAATTATTGAGAAGTTTGAAGGATTTTGGAAGATAATGGTAAATGTTGGAGATGGTGAAAAATTTCAGAAATTTTGTAAAAAATACACGAACACGGAGATAAAGTCTATATTTGAGAAACAAATATTTTGTCACGCAAAGATTGCCAATGTTCAAAACAATTCCAATAAAAATATAAAAATTTTGAGAATTCGTAATAATTTACGTTAATCGTACGGAAATGGTCGATAATTTCCGAAAGTCCGATAAATATCGGAAAACTCAGAAAGATGGAGAAAACTGAAACATTGAAATTCGAAGAAATATCAATAATTCTAGAAAATACGAAAAATGTGTATGTTTCCAGGAAATTTTGGCAAAATTTGAGGGTTGCGGAAAATTTTGAAAATTCGGTGAAATTGAAAAGACCGTTAAATACATTATAAATTTGTTTAATGAATAATGAAAAGAAATTCTATTCCATAAAGTTATCTTCGGTAATCATGAAAATGTCAAAGGGTGTCAAAAACATTTTTACCATCATAAATAGTTAAAAACGTGAAAAGATTAATAATTATTGTAGAAATTTTAAGACTTCGGAGGATGATGATAAATTTTATATTCTGAACAAGTTCGGAAATTCGGTAAATAGCACATACACTGAGTAAAAGTCTATATTTTATACAAAATATTTTGTCATACAAAGATTCCCGATATTTAAAATAATTTCAATGAAAATGTATAAATTATGAAAATTCGGAACAATTGCACGTATATCAAGCAGAGATCGTCGATAATTTCTGAAATTTCAAAAGATATCGAAAACTTGAGAAAAATCAAAAAAACTGAAACACATAATTCAAAGGTTTGTCAATAATTCTAGAAACCACAAAAAATTTGTATGATTTCGGAAAATTTTTAATAAATTTGGGGATTGCAAAAAATGAAGGTAATTAAGCAAAATTGAAAAAACTGTTCGATACTAATAAAATTGCTAGAAAATGAAGTTCTATAAGCAGATCTTCGATAATTATGAAAATGTCATTGAGAGTCTAAAAATTTGTTGGTATTATAAATAGTTAAAAAATTCAAATATTTTGAAGATTAATAATTATTGTGGAAATTTAAGTAATTTCTAAGGTTTTGGAGGATAATTAAAAATGTTCGAGATTCTCAAGAATTTTAGAAATTCTGTACAAAAACTCGGACGCTGATGATTAAAAGTCCTCTAAATTTTAGACAAAAATATTTTGTCACCCAAAAATTTTCCGATAACTAGATTAATAATAATTAAATCTGGAAATTATGTAAATTTGGAATAATTGCACGTTTATCGTACGGAGATCGTCGACAATTCCGAAATTTCAATAGGTATCGGAAAATTCAGGAAATTATATACAAAAAACTGGGACACAGAAAATTTAAAGGATTGTCAGTAACTCTAGAACAGTCGAGATATTGGTATGATTTCAGGAAATTTTCGTCAAATTTGAGAATTGCGGAAAATTTAGTAAAATCAAAGAAACTGTGTAATAGTGATAAAATTGTTTGAAAATGAAAAAATGCTTGATATCATGAACGGGTAGAAATCTTAAATATGTTAAAGATCTATAATTACCGTAGAAATACAAGAAATTTGTGAGATTTCGGAAGATGATGATAAATAATGATGATAAATAATGATGATATAATAAATTATAAAAAAATTGAAACACATTTCAATTCAAGGATTTGTCAATAATTCTAGAAAATACGAAAAATTTGTATGCTTTGAGGAAATCCCGGTTACATTTGAGGATTCCAGAAAATTTCAAAAATTCAGTGAATTCGATAAATTTGTTGGATACTGATGAAGTTATTAGAAAAGAAAAAAATTATTTCATTTTATGAGATCTTCGATAACTATAAGAATGTAATTACAGGAGTCTGAAAAGTTGTTGGTATCGTGAATAGTGAAAAACACTAAATATTTTAGAAATTATTATACATATATAATTATTGTGGAAATTCAAGAACATGAGATTTCAGAAGGTAATGATAAATGTAAGAGATTATGAAGAATTTCAGAAATTCCGTAAAAAAACACAGGCGTACACTGAGTAAAAGCAGCCTCTTGGAAAATATATTAGACATTCGGAATAATTATTACACGTTTATCGTAAGGAAACCGACGAAAAATTCCCAACTTCTAATAGATATTGGAAAATTAAGTGAATCATGAAAAACTGGAACACATGGAAATTCAAAAGATTATCAATAATTCTATAAATCACCAAAAATTTGTATGAAATATGAAATTTTAAAAAATTTTGATGTAATTTGCGGATCACGGAAGATCAGGAGCGCAAAATTGAAAGCACTGTTAAATACTGTAGAAATTTTTAGAAAATGAAAAAACATTCTGTTTCATGAGATTGTTCGATAATTATAAAAGTGTCAATGGAAGCGTGAAATATTTTGAAGATAAATAATTATTGTAGGAATTCAAGGAATTCGGAGGATTTTGGAAGATTATGATAAATGTTAGAGATTCTGGAGAATAAATAAAAAAAAAATATTCCATTCCACAAGATAAGGAGGTCTTCGATAGTTATGAAAAGTTCAATGTAGGAGTCTAGAAAGTTTTTGGTACCATGAATAGTTAAAAAAAACGTTAAATATTTTGAAGATTAGTATATAGTTATTGTGAAAAATTCAAGCAATTCGTAAGATTTCGGAAAATAATGATAAATGTTAGAGATTGTGAATAAGAATGTCATAAATTCCGTAAAAAACTACAGACACTGAGAAAAATATTTTCTCCCACGAAAATTGCCGATGTTTAAAATAGAAATCCGGAAATTATGAAAATTCGGAATAAAGTTTATCGAGATCGTCGATAATAACTTTCGAAATTTCAATATATACGTCACATCGGAAAGTTGAGAAAATCATATAAAAAACTGGAACACATGGAAAATTCAAAGGATTGTCATTAACTCTAGAAAACCCGAAAAATTTTGTATAATTCCAGCAAATTTTGACTTAATTTGCGGATTGTGGAAAATTTCGTAAAATTGAAAAAGCTGTTAAACACTAATAACATTTTTAGAAAATGGAAAATATTAGGAGATCATTGATGATTATGAAAATTTCAAAGGGAATCCAAAATGTTTTTAGTATCATGAATGGTTAAAAACGTTAAATATTTTAAAGAGTAATACATAATTACTGTAGAAATTCAAAAAATTGGTACGATTTCGAAGATATTGATAAGTGTTAGCGATTGCCAAGAATTTCATAAATTTCGCAAAAAAAAAAAAACACAAACACTGAGTAAAAGTCTATGGTTAAAAAAAAATTAAAATACTTTGTCGCGCACGCGAAGATTGCCGATTGTTTTGAATAATTTTTGTAGAATCTGAAAATGACGAAAATTGAGAAAAAGTTAAAACATTTTAAATGTTAAAAATGGTAAATATATTAGTCATTCCAAGAGTTTATTGAATTTCCTAAAATGTTGACAAATGTTTAATCATACAGCAATAGCCAATCATTGTAAAAGTTTCAATAAAAATTTGAAAGTTTCCTAATTGCGAAAAATTGGAATACATTAGAAGTTGAGAAGACCTCTAATGAGTCTCGACAAATTTGGAAAATTTGTAGGATTCCAGAAAATGTTGATACATTTTTTAATATTAGAGAATAGGTGGTTATGTAAACAATTATGAAATTCAGAAAAACTGTAAATTTAGAAGATTATTTGAAAATTGAAATAAATTGTGATGTGTCTGATAATCCGAACATTTAAGAAATAAACGAAAACAAAAAAATTGGTTTTTAATTTCCACTCGGGATCCCTATGGGAAATCTTGTAATAGTCTGTAATTCATGAATTACAAAAATATTACAACCGGCAGGGTAGATCCCTATTATACCAGCTGACCAACCTGATCATTTCTTGGCGCAAAATAAATAATTTATATTTTTCTGGCATCTAACTTATTAAATGTACCTTCAATTATTACAATTATGAAAGATCCATACAAAACTTCAACTCTAACACTGTGTGATTTTGGTGATTCTTCAAATGAAATGATCTGGATCAGCTGGTACAATCGGAATCTACCCTGCCGGTCGTAATAGTCTGTAATTCATGAATTACAAGATTTTCCATAGGGATTATAGTGAAAAAAGATAAATACCTTTTAAATATATTTGCTAATCTTCAATAATTATTTATCACTTTAACAATAAGAGTTGATGTAAGCGATTTTGGTTATTTCGTTTTTTTTAAGCGTTCAGAAAATCAGAAAAATTACAAGATTAGACGATTCTATGAAAAATTTCATAAATAAGTACAAATATGATAAATTTTGAAAAATTAAGTGACATTGAAATTTTAAAAGGTTGTCAACAATTCTGGATGATTTTAAAAACGTGGATAATTTCGAGAATTGTTGATAAATTTTCTGGATTGTACAAAAAATGTGCAATATTTCTCGGAATTACAGCTACTGTGTAAAGTTTCGAAAAATTTGAAAACATGGGGAAATGTTTTGTCGTACGGTGACGCTCGATAGTTTTGAAATTTCAATAATTATACAAAAACTTGGAGAGTCTCGAGAAATTGGCGATCTCGAAAATTTATTAGACATTCAATAACGTGAAACATAAATAAATTCGTAGAATATTCAACAATTTTCAATAAATTTTGCAGATTTTCGAAAATTATAAAAAAATCTGTTTACTGACAGTCTTTGCGAAATTCTCCAACTTTTTCAAAAATCAATAAATGTTCATTCGTATGGGAATGGTGGAAAATTTTGAAGAATAAAGTAAAAATATTGAAAATTTTTAATAGTTAAAAAATATAAAAAATGGTGATGGTTGTAAATAATATAATAAAGATATTCAAAAAAATCGAGAATATACAAAAATGTTGATAAATTTAGTAGATTTTAGAGAATTCTGAAGATTATGTACATCAAACTGCAGAAATTCTGTAAAAATCTTGAAATTTCTAAAATTGAAAGAATTTGTTGTCTTAAGTGAATAATCGGTGATGTTGAAATCTTACTATGAATTAAGTACCCAGTAAACGTTCGTGATTATTCGTGATCATCATGGCATCATGATCACGAACAATCATGAATGTTTACTGGGTAATGGGGAAATTTTTCAGTATTCAGTCACATTTAGAATTTCTGAGCTTGTAAAAGATAAAAAAAAAATACTACTAATGCTACTTGCTCAAGGTTTTGGTATGTGCATGCAGTTCCAAATGCTTAAGAAATAAACAAAAACCAAAAAAAATGATACACTGGTTATTCCCTTACACGTCCGTTCTCTTATGCGAAAGATCGTTCCGCTATACAGCGGGATAGCCCTCCCAACTACACAAACATTGTAATTTTACAGATGTCAATAAGTTATTATTATTGTTGTTGTTGTTGTTGTTGTTGTTGTTGTTGTTGTTGTTGTTGTTGTTGTTGTTGTTGTTGTTGTTGTTGTTGTTATGACAAATAAAGCCCTATTGATTTTTTCAAGTTTTGATTGACTTTGTAGGTTCAGTAGAGAAAGGTCAGGACAAAGTCGAGGAAGGGGAGGCCCAGGAAGAGGAGGTCCTGGAAGAGGAGGCTCAGGAAGAGGAGGCGATGGTCTCCGAGGTGTTTCTGACAACGGAGGAGGTAGAGTCTCTAAATTTGGTGCTATGCAAAATCGCGGGGGTGGAGGAGGGAGAGGAGGGGGCGGGAGTCGAGGTCGTGGAGGACCTCCTCGTGGTGGCTTTAGTGGTGGAACGGGAATGGGACGTGGTCGAGGAAACGCCAGTGGAGGAGGTGGCATGAGGAATGAGAACAGGAACCAGGCTGTTGGAAGTGGTCTGCGAAAACTCACGTGGAACCTTGAAGCTCTGGGACCATTGCACAAAAACTTTTACACCGAACACCCTGTCACAAAAAATAGGTAATATTTCTAGTGTAATTTCTGAAGGTGATTGACATACTGGAAATTACTGATATATTTCCATTTCTTGAATTATGTAATGGGATAAAGAGATGAGAGAATTTAAAGAAAAAGATTGATGACTGTAAGTTTTGGAATACAAGTCTTGATGAAATGGCGTTATGACTATTTGCAGATCAGCAGAAGAAGTGAACTCGTTCCGTGACAAAGCAGAGATCGTGGTGTCAGGTCAAGCTGCCAACCCCATCCAAACCTTTGAAGAAGGTAATTTTCCTTCTTATGTGATGGCCGCTATTCGTAGACAAGGCTTCGATCATCCTACCCCTATTCAGGCCCAGGGCTGGCCTATTGCACTTAGTGGCAGAGATCTCGTTGGCATCGCACAGACTGGTTCTGGGAAAACCCTTGCTGTAAGTTTTCATTCTATAATTTGATTTACACTGACTAAACCGGGCTTTTTACATTCATTTTTTATGCAATCTGTTGCTTCTCATTAAATGGCGTTTTGCGCGATCTCTACCAAAAACCAAAGAAACAATGATCATAATATGATAAGAATGAAATTTTTTACTATAAGGTGCTCATGTATAGCCTTTTTTTCTATTTTCGTTAACAGTACATCTTACCAGCGATTGTGCATATAATAAACCAAACACCACTGAGTCCTGGAGACGGGCCGATCGCTTTGGTACTCGCGCCGACTCGTGAACTAGCGCAGCAAATACAAGTTGTAGCCAATTATTTTGGGGAAACGGTTGCGGTGCGAAATACTTGCGTGTTTGGCGGCGCGCCCAAAGCTCCTCAAGCTGGGAATCTTCAAAGAGGCGTCGAATTGTGCATCGCGACTCCGGGCAGATTGATTGATTTCTTGGAAAAAGGGGTGACCAACCTGAAAAAGTAATTATCACTGACCGTTTCAACTCTCTACAAGTATATTTAGACGCTCTCTCTTCATAAACACTTGATGATAAAAAATTTAGCGTATAATTGAATTAAAAATGAATATGCAGATGCTCTTACTTGGTGTTGGACGAAGCAGACCGGATGCTGGACATGGGATTCGAGCCCCAAATACGAAAAATAATCGAGCAAATACGACCGGACCGACAGGTTCTGATGTGGTCCGCTACCTGGCCAAAGGAGGTGCGGGCTCTCGCTGAAGATTTTCTCATCGATTACACTCACCTCAATATCGGCTCGATGATGCTCTCTGCTAATCATAACATCATTCAGATCATCGACGTGTGCCAGGAGTTTGAGAAAGACGCCAAGCTCTTCAGGTTGCTTCAGGAAATCAGTAGCGAGAAGGAAAACAAGACCATCATCTTCGTCGAGACCAAGAAAAAAGTGGACGACATCACGAGGAACATTAGGCGCGATGGTTGGCCTGCGCTTAGCATCCACGGCGACAAAAATCAGCAGGAACGTGATCATGTTTTGCACGAATTTCGTAGCGGGCGAGCGCCCATTCTCGTCGCCACGGATGTGGCTGCTCGAGGATTAGGTAACAGATTAATCTACAACTAGGACCTTGTAGTGGTCCGGGGGCTTAAGCTTTGGGGATCCCGCGGTGTCAGGTCGCGAAGGGGTGGGTGGGGGGGGGGCATCCCTAGAAATGGGCTCTGTCGATGAATGGCAGGGGCGGGGGCGGGCGGGCGGGGGGGGGGTCCTATGAAAGGACCTGCTCTTGACTGAGGGTGAGTGGGCGGCAGGACACCGGCTCTGACCTGGCCTCTTCGGGTCTGGTAGGGGGTATCCCTGTCGGAGGAAGAGGTGAGCAGGGGTGAAGGGGCTCTGAGGCGACTAAGAAGTGGCCCCCCGATGAAATCTACAACTACTCGAGAAATTTGATACACATTGAACTCATGATCCACGTTTTTTTTTTACTCGTATTTCACGTTTTTATTACAAACCAGCATGTCGATTTCAATTTTTCTTGCGCCTTCTTGGTTTTTTACACGATTCACAGTGTTTCGCTATCTTTTTCCATTTGAGACTTGGCAGCTTTTCAGTTCTTGAAACTTTTCTTTAATTTTGATTTTTCGATAGAAAGTTTCCAATTTTTTATGTTGTTTAGTAAACGATTCTGCATTTACTTGAGATACGTTAAACTTGAAGTAAGTGAATTCAAATTTTATTTCATGAGTGAAAGGTTTGAAAAATGTATGAACTTGAAAATTTAAAAGGTTGCAAATTAAGTGGTACAAGTTTTGAGAAACAAAGAGTTTCAAATGGAAATTTTTTCGTGCCCTTATTCTGGTGAGAAGAAAGTTATGAGGTCTTTGTAGATCATTTGGTAGGACTCTATGAAAATTGATTTCTTGCAGATTTATGAATCATTTATGATATGAAATATATTTACATTATGATATAATTTATTTGATTATATATTATATTCGATGAAATCGAATATACACGATTGCGTAGTCAGCAGGACGCGATAAAAAAAAAGATAACACGAGGCAAGGATAAGAAGAATTCTTTAATTCGCAGAGCTGAAGAACCTAAGCGATATTGGACCGAATTTTGAAAATTGGGTTACCTGAAAATTTTAGGATTAAAAAAATAAAGCTTTGAACACGAATGATTTCCACTTCATCAACTTTAACATGAAAACCGAAATGCTACTTGAATATTCTAACAGATCTTTAAAAAAAAAAATGAAAATTACATTTTCATGGAAAAATTTTCGAACTGAAAAAGGCGAAAATCCGTATATTTGAGTATATGTACTCGAATACAAATTGTAGTATTGAGATAGGCGTTTTTTAAATAAAAGATGTATGGTTTTCATCTGAGGTGAAGGAATCGGAAATTGTTGAAAAACTTGTAATTACTTTTCCAGGATTAAAAATATTAAAAATTTAATGTCAATTTCTCGGTACTTGTGAACTTTCAATTTCGAAATGTGTAAAAAATATAAATAGGCTTCTGTAAAGTTGACTGAAACCTTGTTTTTATAATCCTTGAAAAAATAAAAATGTGAAACGTTAAGATAGTTTTTGAATTGATTGAAAATATTGAAAATTCTAACTCGGTGATTTATCAAGCAGAAAACGCAAAACTTGTAAATGCAATCTTCGTTCAACTTTTTATTCTTAAAAGTTAAGACGCAGTTTTTTCAAAACTTTCATAAAAGCAAAATGTTTAAGCTAGAGTTGCTATACTGTCCAACTGAAATTCAACTTATTGTTATTTTACTTAAGTGGTGATCACCACTACCGTAGGACCTGCATTTTGACGTACTTTTGTCGATTTACATACGTACTTTGCAACTGTCACTTGACGACATTTGCGTTATATTTAAACAAATTGCATCGATATTGGCACTTTCCCCCAATTATTTTCTAAGTTTCGTGCGGAAATACGTCGATTTTGACCTAAGCCGCTCTGCAAAAATTTTACTCTGTCAAGAAATACATTGTTAACTTCTACTCTTATGATAACCCCCGAGCTGATTTACCTTATTTAAAATTTCCCTCGGGCAACGATTTATTTTCGACACAATATCGATACGTCGTAGTAGGTGTAATAGGCATCGACCTTATAGTATCCATGGACTGAGCTCTCAGGCTTGGAAAGTGTGCCAACATGATTTGGTCATAATGCTAAAACAAAATGGCGTCCTCCGTGGTATGAGCTGTATTTATCTTATATACATAGATACAATCTAAAAAAAAAAAAAAATAGAATACAATCGTTCTTTAAAATAAAAGTGACAGCAAAAAGGGTGAAAAATCAATAGTCATTTATTCTAGTATTTGTGGAAGTATAAAAAAGAAGCCAGAGGAAACGTTTTTGTCACACAGGTACAGTGGCGGACTAAGTACTTGAGAGGCCCGGGGTGGTCCTGACACGTAAGTGTTCGGAAAAAACGCATTTAAAATATTGTTACCTATTATTAATATTGTAACTAATGTTTTATGGTTATTTATTGATTGAAAATGTAATTTTCTAAAAAAAAAAAAAAAAAAACTAATCAATTCATCACCGTACCTGAATGACGCAGGGCGCTGGCGGTAACCTTTCAGTCATGGTTAGCATTATGGCCAAATCATGTTGGCACATTCTCGCCAATGGAACGGGATAGGCAGAGCTCAGTCCATGTATACTATAAGGTCTATGGTAATAGGTGTAATACCTATTACACCCAGGGGCTAGTCAATGTCTCGAAAACAAGAAAATTGTCGGTAAAGTTAGGTGAGTTTCCTGTGTGAACCTATAACTGTGTGCGCCAATCGCACGCGCTTCATAGACATTATATATATGGACTGCTAGTAGGGCGTGATTTCGTGGCAAATCATCTGCAAGAGAGAGTTAGCCGGTAGGTCAAAACGAAGAAGTCCGAGTGTGCACGACCGAACCCGAATCAGCTTGACGTTTTCACAGGTTTTCCACTGCTTGTAAACAGATTACTGTAAGTGCAGTAAAACGGTTCGATATTTTGTCAATATTATTGATATAGTACCCGAGAGCATTAAAAAAAATTCATTCTGCATTTTTTGGTTCACAATAAAACTTGAAAATTTATTAATGCCCGGGGCCTTAACTGTACCAGCTACGTAACTGTAATCTCGTGTGCATAGCGTCCAATAAGGTGCAGGTTGACCTACCGGCTAGCTCAGGGGGGTGACACTCCTATGCACTCCTATCCCTAATGCATTGTAGTTCCCGACCACTTAAAGTAGGTGGGATGGCGCTGGTGTTTGCCGTGTAATCCTTCCCTCTCTTTCTCACTTGTTTACAAAATATTGCCACAAGTCACGGTATCCAGGGTGTGTAACGTTTTATTTTAACTCATTGTAACTTTACGTTTTGTTTTATAATTTTATTAAATAAATATCGTCGTTAAAAGTGAGTCGGAAATTCAAACATTGCGTTGTTCCATTCAATATAATTGTAAATTCAACCGTTTTAAATTTTCCCGCAAAAACTACACGACAAACGCCAGCTTCATCCCACCGACTTGAAATGGCCGGCGGAACTACAGGAGTGTCACTCCCCTGGGCTAGCTCCAGATGTTTTGCCATGAGAAAATCGGGTAAACAATAGGTACTAGCAGTCCATGTCCATGTTTATAATGTCTATAAAGCGCTTTCATCACGCACATACGCAGAAATTTCTATTCTAACGGGACACCCAGTCACTTGGTGGCGCCTCTGCTGAAGTAGGATACATTGGGCTTATGGGATTGACCAGCCCCTCATTACACCAAGGTTCGTCGACACTTATGGGAGACTTTGGCAAGGGATTTCCAAGATGACGCATAGGCCGTGTATATCTATGTATATATATATATATATATAATATATATAGTGATACAACGAATAGATTTCTTTAGTTCCAGAGGGACTTCTCAGGCGGCGCTTTTTGCCAAAAAAATAACACTGAGTCGACGAGCCCTGGATTACACTTACTACTGTGGGGATTTCGCTGGGGGGAAAATGAGGAAACACCCCAGTTCATAACTCCACTTAACATTTATTTCGACACTCAGAACATGTGGTACAACTCGGGGAATTATATCAGCGAGACAATCTGGCTGACGCGACCGTGGCCAGAAATAAGAGTGAGTCGAACTAACCGGTTCCGCTCGCAGGCGGAGTGAGTCGCAGTCGTACCAACCACACGCGCCCCCACCCCAGACCGTCACAATCGCTGGGGACTATTATCGCGCCACACTGCGCGCCTCCCCACACTACACCTGTTACAGAATATCCTGTAGGGTTGAAATTATTTTTCACTATTTTTTGTTTTCTGGGACAAAAACAACTTTGAATATTTATCTCAGCTTTTTTGATTTTTTAAAAACAATTGAAATTGTTGCGGAAAAGGACTCGCGATTTTTATGTCATTCAATTTTTTTCAAATTTAAAAAAATTTATTCTTATACATATGGTAAAAATTACTTTTGTTTTTTATGATTATTTTACCACTTAAACTGTGCTACTTTTATTTGAAATATAAGTTGCATTATTATTGAAAAAACGCAAACTTTTAAATCTCGATGATTTTAAATTGTTTTATTTTCAAAAAAATTTCAAGTGATTCAGGATGATTTTCAGTTAACCATGAATGTAAAGTCCCTGTGGCGCAGTGGATAGCGCGATAGACTTCTAATCTATAGGTCCTGGGTTCGACCCCCAGCAGGGATGTTTTTTTTTTTTTATTTAATCAGAAAATTAGCATTATGTCATTATGTTAAAAAAAAAGGAATGATTCTAATTTGTTTAAATTTATTTCGCTTAATTTTTTGTCGATTTCATAATTATCATCGCAGTTGATTTAATTTAAAAATTGTTATGCAAATAAATGATAATTTTCGTTTCAACCGATTTAGTACTCGAACCTATGGTTTTTTGTAATTTTACAATACAATTATAATAAAAATACGTTGAATATATATTATATATTTCGATTCCAATTTAAAAATACATACAAAAATTTAATGTGCAACTGAATTATGAAATTTTTCAATTTCTTTAATCGGGAATGATGATTGAATGATGAAATTTTTAACATCACTCGCCTGAAAGCATATCTCTACAACTTGATTAAATATTGTGATAAGAGTTTTCGCATAATCAAATGTCATGATTTCAAATTCAGTTGAAATTTTTATAATCGTTAAATTAAGATAAGTGGGGTTGTTGCGTTTATTATGATTTTTTAATTTTTTTTGTTGAGCTGCACATAGGGACTTTCTCGTGATGTGAAGTTGCAAACAAGAAATTTTTTTTCGGAAGATCGTTTGATAAAAAACGATTTCAAATTTCCTTGTAAAGAAAAACGTGGTTTACAAAGTGGTGATAACGTACTTAAAAATGATTTCAACTTGACGTTTCTGAACTCGTCATTAATAAAATCAATATTTTCGATTTCTCGTCTCCACTGGGTAAAATTTTTGAATTATCTCACATCGTGTGAAACACTGCAAAATGCATTTCGTACATTTTTGTACAATTGCACGTTTTCAGTCAGAGCACAGTTAACTTTCACATCATTTTGCAAAATTTTCTGAAAATTTTGCAATTATCACCATTTGTAATAAACCAAGAAAAACAGTAATTGTTGGAAAAAACAAGGAAAACAAAAAAATGCACTATAAAAATTATTTAAATTTCAAAAATGATGACAATCTCCATGAATTATGCAACCGATGACAATGAAAATAAATTCCTGAAGCATTTTTTTAAATGTAAAATGAGCCACTCGGCGATTCAGTTTACATAAACAACAAAATTTGCTTTTTCGTGAGTGGGAATTGGCAACAATTGTTGGATTTGGCCAGATATGCAATATCCAATGAATGTGGCATTGTGTAATCATACATAATATATAATGTGAATTGAGATAAGAATGATGACGATAAAAAAGAGAGATAAAAGAAAAAATTTTTGAAATTACACAAGCTGCATTTGTAAAGTCGGTATGATTTTCTTTTTCAGAGGCACAGAGTTCCCTAAATCAAAGAGGTGTACTGTCGATAATTAATAGACAGACACAGTGTGATGATTTCACATTCCATTTTCGAGCATTTTTCGGCACTTGAAGCTGTTGAAAAATGCGTAATTTATAACTTTTCTGATGCCTCTAATGAAATTAATGCATACAGGCTTCGATTCTAAAATGCTGCCTTTATCCCAAAAATGAAAAAAACAAAAAAAAAAAAAAAATATATATATATATATATATATATATAAAAAAAAGCAGACACAACGCTGTGTCTGTCTAATTGCTAAGCTGGATTGATTTCGAAGTGGCATTTTAAAAAAGGTGGGTCTTTTGAATACAAAATCTGATTATTTTACAATAGCTGCAGTTATTAACATGATAAATCATATAAAACATTGGATTATTCACATCTTTTGTTAGTTACACGTTTTTATGCATAATATAATTAATATGCAGGTCGTGTTACTGATTTTTGACAGGTTGAAAAATTTTCCTTTAGAAGAATGTTGAGTGATTTTGTGTGTTACTTGTATGTAATAATCTGTTGAACAAATTATTTTAATTTTTCCAGATTCTTTTTATCTATACGTTACATATGAAGTGAAACTTCTTACAGCATCCGTAGTAAAAAAAAAAAAAAAAAAAAACTACAACTTATATTGCTATTAATTTGTAATACTAGTGAGAGCAATGAAAATTTGCATAATTATTGTGATTTATTTTACTCTACTTCATAATTTCATATTATATAATTAAAAATTTTTTTTTGAGAAAATATGTTTGCGTTCCTTATAATTTCGTCGGCTATTCCATCACAAAAATATTGCAACCGAACTTTTGTATTAAATTTTCTGAAAATATCAATTCTGAATTCCTGCGTTATTCTATTTCCACAGAAAATTTTTGTCTAACGCGCCATGAGAAGTTTCACTTTAAAAGTCTTATTTCTAGATTTTAGCGACATGTTGAATTTTGTTTGAAAATATCCCTGCTGTTTTGTTCAATCATTATTGATAAATGAGTTAAGTTTGTTAAGGTTTCTTTATTAGTATTAAAGATTGATGAAATGATAAAAAAATTTCCAAAATCATTATGCAAATCAAATGTTTACAACTTGTATGTATTCCACAAAACTCACATCGATAATGACAAAAGTGAAATTTGTTACCTTGTTAAAAATTCGTAGGATGGCATTAATATTCCCTTGATCATAGTATAATTTTTTTTTGAAAAACTTCATTTTCAACAGCTTTGAAATGGAAGTGGAAAGTATACAATAAATAAAAGCGAGTACATTAATTGAATAAACCACATATTGCTTTAAAATTATTTGAAGAACTTACAAAATGCAAAAATAGATAACATTCATTTAATACTATAATATATTACCATTTTCTCGAATACTGTAATGCAGTGAATAAATAGAAAACCTAGTTTCAAAATCTTCAACAAGTTCAAAAAAGTGTAAAAAAAAAAAGAGCAGGTCAACTGTATCTCCCCAGTAAACATTCGTGATCATTCGTGATCGTGATGTCATGTATGCAGACACATGCTTCCGCATATGTCTGTCATCATGATGTCACGGCATGACAGACATATGCGGAAGCATGTGTCTGCCGTACATGACATCACGATCACGAATGTTTACTGGGTCGTACTGAAAATGTACAAAAGTTCGTAAATATTATGATTGAAGTTTTCTTTGTAAACAAATTAAGTTGAATATCGTTCGATCATCTAAATGTACGTTTTATTTTTTTTATGATAGACGTGGAAGATGTGAGGTACGTGATAAATTTCGATTACCCATCTTCGTCGGAGGACTACGTTCACCGTATCGGGCGTACTGGCAGAAAGCGACAAATTGGCACAGCTTACGCTTTTTTCACATCCCACAATATGAAACACGCTGGGGATTTGATCCAAGTGCTGCGAGAGGCTGGACAAACAATCAATCCTCGCCTCAGCGAAATGGCAGAAATGGCCAAGTCCGGCAATTTCGGCAAAAGTAAGAATTCAATCGTTTTTCCGATGACTTTCCCTCGTTGAAATTTTATTCAAATATTTATTCTGCGTTACCCAGTAAACATTCGTGCTTATTCGTGATCATGATGTCATGATGACATACAGGTGTTTCCGCATATCAATGTCATCATGAATGACATCATGATGACGTGCATATGTGGAAACACCTGTATGTCATCATGGCATCATGATCACGAATGTTTACTGGGTACTTGTTATAATAATATTAAATTTATTATATTGTCCTGATTATTTATTCATTTAAAAGACACTTGACTTTTTAACGTTTCAGGAGGTGGCGACAAACGAGGAGGTGGCGGAGGAGGTTCTCGTGGGAGCACCAGCGACAGCCGAGGTCGCGGTGGCGGAGGTGCTCGCGGTCGCGGTCGCGGAGGTGGAAGTTCGCAGGGGTCCTCTTATCAATCCGGTGGAAATTACGGCAGCTCGGATTACAGCAGTTACAACTCGATGGGGCCGAAAACTAACATGGGCTACAATTACAATGGTTATAGCAACTACAACAATTCGAGAAGCTATGGGCAATCTGGAAACTCGCAAGGGTATGCCGGCAACCGTTACAGCGGCAACAATTACAACCAATTCAATCGAGGTGGCGGTGGGGGTGGAACTGCATTTTAACTTTTTCAATCCGAGATCAATTAAAAACACGCTTTCAACCAATCTTCTTTCTTACAATGTAATACCGCTATCATTCTCGATGACAAACCTGCACCGTCTCTTTTCATTTTTGTGTGCAATTACTTTGGTTAGCATAATATTTTAGTTTTAGTTTTTGTGATCGATTTATTTAGTCAAATACGACAAACCTTTGCTTGGATTTAGCTCTTTCAGGCGAATTATTGGAAAATTGAGTTTATCTAATGGTTCCTTGAGTTATGGTAATTCTGTTTTGTAGACAAGTGTGCGATATTTGAGATGAGGTATTTGACGAATTGCTGAATGTGTAGGGATCCAAATTTTTGAGTATTCAGGTTTGACTGGTTGAATTTGAATATTAGAATCTTGGAAGTCGAATTTTGAAATTACTGCTAGTTGTAATTTGTTTACTGCAAGGGAAACAATCAATATTCAAAAGTTAGTTTTTGAAATGTGTTGGTAGATTTGGATTGTTAGGAAATCAAATTCCTTTATTCTTGAATTCAGAAAATCTCAAAGATATGACTAACTTGTAGTATCTATCCAAAGACAGTAATTTTACACTTTCTAATTCTCAGGTTTTTAAATTTAATAATTGTGATGTTATTATAAGTTTTAGAAAGTAATTTTTCCAAAGAAAATTTATATTTTTGTAGTCTTGAATATTGAATCTCAAATATTACATATGCGTAGATGTACACTTTTGCACTGCAGAATAAATATAACTTTACGATGTCAATATATTTTTTTTTGACAAGAAAATTGATACATCTTCATGCTTAATTTTCAAATGAAGATGGTTGAAAAAGTGATAGAAAAGTTTTTTTTTTTTTTTTTTTTCTTTTGGTTTTGGGTTACTTCGCCAATTCATTTGTCGCATTTGTTTTTCATCGAGCTATTTTCCGGAACTGATAAGTATGTGATTTTGTTGTAAAAAAAAAAAAAACTAAATCTTCATCGCAAAATGTTCCTATTTATCAATAGCGGAAATGGTCCTTGTTTCGATTTCCTTTTTCTTGTTTTCTTTTTTTTTTTCTTTTTTTTTTTATTTGCTTTATTCTAAAGCATCGTGTTTGTAATACAGCGATGCATCACCTGGATTTATTTATTTTGAGTAGTAAACAATTGAGTGGTATACAATTAGTTTAGGTATTGTTATAGCACGCGCATATATCGAGAGAATAAAAATTTTTCGAAATTCATGTTACACGACAAATCAAAGGTCATGTATTGTATTTTTGGTCACTCGTCTTGAACGACATACGATGATTTCTCATGCATGGGCAATTTGTATTGTGCTTCATTACGATGTTCAGAAATACATGGTTTGCTGTGATCAAACAAGTATTACCAGTGGTTTCACCAACGAGTATTATAGATGACATTTTTCGCTTGAAAAATGGAATAAATAAATACATCAATGTCATACAAGTTTTTATTTATTTTCCCGAGATTATTGAAATTTCGTGTAATTCGAGTTTTCACTCTTGTAGATATGTGGTTTACATTAACGGTGTTTACGTTAGTTTTAACATCTCACTTTGTCCGCATGTTGATGTAAAGTTTACGTAAACTTAATGCAAATATAAGATAAACCCCCTGTAAGCTTGACGTAAACATTGTGTCGAAAGTTTGCGAAAAAAATGTTTTCGTAAAATTTACGTAAACGTCTCAGTAAGCCAAGCGTGCACTTCCAAATCAGCACTATTTCATGGCGTCAATATCATGCAGCTAGTTTGCCCCTATTATGCAGCTAAGAATATTCATATCCATTTTCATTCCTCAATCTTTGTGAAATGTTTGCGACAAAAATGGCCAATGTCTTGCCGTTATAAACGAGCAATAATTGTAATGCAACTGCTGCAAATTTGGGTACAAACTGTTATAGCAAATGCGTAACTTCAAAATGACTCAAGTTTTTCGTATTAATATTTTTGTTTATCTGCTGCTAATTTGAGGGCAAACTGTTAGTGATAAACATTTGGTCATAAACTAACTGATGAACTCACTGAAATTTGTCGACAAAAATTTTCTTCAATCATAAATTTGTTTACAATAGAAAAATTATTAATTGTGTTTATATGGATAAATAAATGTGATCGTTTTGCAAAATGTGTTAAATAATTTAGTCAAATTATTATTTATCCATAACGAATTATTTATAACAATTTACAAACAATGAATTAATTAAAAATTGAAGGATTGGTTCATGATAATTGTTTACAAACGATTGTTTAAACAATTTTCTAGAAAGATGTGGGGGGAAGGTATCTACTCCTTACGCAATAACTACAGTCAGCTGTGATTTTTGTGCGCTGACTGCACGGCAACGCTATTCGGAACATGTAAAAATTACTAATAATATGCATATATTTTTTGTGGTCGTAGCATTTATACATTTTTTTTTTATTTTTGTCATTCTTTGTAAGTATGGCGCGTTGATTTGAGTGCAAAATGCAAATATTAAGACCTGGCCACATTGTGGTAGGTTAGATTTCCGTCCTCGTATTTTCGTCTGACGCAATATTGAATGATTGTCGGTGGTGCTTATTTTTAATCTTCTACTTTATGTTAGACACAACTTGAGTATAAATTTGCGCCATTTAATTTTTTCAGTTAATTATATTATATCTTTTATTATTATTATTATTATTATTATCATACATTATATTATATTATATTTACTTCAAGAGCATATAATTGCGACAATGTGATGTTAAAATAAATATTTTGCCCATGGGCAGTAAAGGCATGACATTGAGCTAGCTTGCATCATATTTGTATCTGTTCCGTTATGACAAACGCTTATCGACAAACTGCCGACCTATTGCATCTGCAGCTGCTGCCAACTTTGCGCCATGCATGTCAAAGAGCATGCAGCAAATATGACCCAAAAATTGACTGCGTTTGGCTTTCTGGGGTTTTCTACAACACTACCAATGTGAAAATTTCCGTTGATTTTTAAGAAATGGCATTATTTTTAATTAATTAATATATTGATGAAAAATTTGATATATCACTGTTATTAAGCATTAAGTTAATAAATGTAATATTAGAAATTTAATTCTTTTTGTTTCATAATCATTTTTTCGAATTATATCTTTTACGTACCTCTGGCATAGAAAACTCGTTTGTCGTCCAGTTTAAAATCTCTAAACTCGTTTTCCAGCCCTCGGTACGTAAAATATCGTACGTACCTAGGACAGAAATTTTTTATTTACAAACTTCACACTCGTAAATAAAAAATTTATATCCCAGGTACGTAATATACTATGCTCTGAAGATTGTGATGGTTTGCATGTTGCATATTTCATTAATTTATTTTGGCATAGGTGAAAATTTTTATTAATTCGATAAATGTTTTTGAAAGCGCATCAGTATAGACTACGGGTACCAGAATAAATGAAAAATTCATAAATTTTTTGTTTTTTCGCTCAGTTATTTACAATTTTGGTTTGGATTTTTAAACAAAGAACGAGAGAAAACAACGCGTTTTACTTTTGTCACGTTTGCATCAATTTGAATGTATCGGTCAAATTAAAAACAAAATGGCGGCCAACGGTTGACGCCAGATGATATATTATATACATATATACTTGAGAGACAATTTGAAATTGTCCGTTGCTGATTTGTTTATTTTGTTTCATTTTGTTTATATTTCTATTTCTTTCGCGGCAATTTGATTATAGAGGTTTCCAGAAAAAGTTTATAAATTAGCTTTTGTTTTAAAAGTTGAGACAATAATACGCAACAGCAGCACTGTCATCAATTCACCATCGACAACACGCAAAATGGATCAATTCGTGAAAATCGAAAAAATAGGAGAAGGTAAAAATTCGCATGACAACATAAGCATTTAACAAATTATTTTTTTCTTAAATTTGTCATCAACTTTATTTATTCAAGATGTATTTTTTTCAAAAATTGTAGCTTTTCTTATTTATGTATCCTAATTCTTCTCGAAGAACTTTCAAAGTTTTTGCAATATAATTCAATCTTTTTTTATTCAAAAGTGAATTTATAATATTTCAATAGAAACTTTCTATAGTAATGAATATTTTTGGAAAGAGACTGAATAATTTTTACATTTTTTTTCTCATAATCGTTGTGAAGCTTGCATAAAATATAATTCAAACTTTGGTAAAATATTGAAAATTTTTCCCATTATTTATTCTTCACTGAGCCAGAAATTTCTAAGAAACATTAAATTGTTTCCCTTTTTCTAAGTGGTAAAAATAATCTTTTCGACATTTTTTTTTTACTTTTTCAATTTGCAGTAAGTTCGATGGAAAACCTGCATTAGAATTTATGTATTTAAATTAAAAAATAAAAATGACAAGAAGAAATTTTTTTACTCATAAACATAAATATATAAAGATTTATTGAATTAGGTGTTTTGGTACAAAAGAGTCAAAATTTTCAAAATTTCTCATCCAAAACATAAAAATGACAAATTTTTCTCAACTCAGAATTTCGATTTTTGATTAATTAAATCTATTTCTGTAACTATTATTAATTTTTTTGTTTTCCGCCTTTCTTGCTGACTTTATTTTGTAATGAATTAGTTAAAAAATCTTGATTAAAAATGAATGGAATCTATTATTTGAAAAACTTGATTATCAGTTAGTGAATGTTGGTGACATGTATTTTTTTATTTTAAAATGTAAGTCATGATTTTCTAACTGAAACATTCTCAATGTTTTAATTACAGCATTTATGAAATTCAGTAAATTTTTTTTTTTTTTTAATACAAATTTATCATTTATTTTAATTGAAAGGCTGAGAGTATAAACCGAACTAATAAGAGACAAATGAATGTGAAACTCCATGTTTTCTGTTTCTACTTGTTCGGTTTTTCCTCTCAGCCTGTCAATTTTAGTACATTGAACTTGTGAGAATAAATTATAAAATTTTAAAATCTGTGTTAATTGTTTATTTTGATTGTTTTTTAAAAACTTTTCAGCTTAGTTTTAAAATCTTTCAATTGAAATCTTTGGATAGTCTTTAAAAAACTATGAAATTTTGTTTTTTCAAACAAACTTACCACTAATTTTGATTGCAGTGATTTGAATTTTTGTAAATCCTCTCTGATGAGTTAAACAATTTAATTGAAAAAAAATTATTTGAAATTTACAAACAATATAATTTTCATAAAATCATCAGAAAATTTGATCGAGTTGAATGAATAAAAATTTTGATTTCCTCTACATTTTAATTCAAGCTTCTCAAAAATTCAGCACATTTTGTTTTAGCATATAAATTGATAATTTATTTTTATCGTACTGAATTGAACCTGTTAAAATTCTTTCCCAGAATTCATAAAATCTACAATACTGTATTATTCATTTTTATTGAAGATTTTTCAATTGCTCAACTAAAATTTTCAAATTATTTTCACTTAAATTAGAGCCTTTCAAAAAACCAAAAAATGTTGTTTTTTGATACAAAGTTGTCATTAGTGTTGAGTGTAGTAATTGATTTGTATAAATCCTCTTTGGAAAATTATACAATCCGATATACAATGTAATTCATTTTTAATTATTAATTTTTGTTTAAATAACATTTATTTTCTCAGTATTTGTCTGTGCCTGAGTTTGTAAAATAAAATTGTTAATCAAAAAAATTTAGGACTCTGATGATTATACTGCCATTTTAAACAGGCAACAATTATGTATGTAGAAAAAATGAATAAACCAATAGATTTTCTATAGAAATTCAAATCGAACACACAATAGTTTCTGAACTTGTATTGATTTTAAAAAAATGACCAATTGTTATCTTTTCACTTTTTGTCTTGAATGTTAAAATTCATCTATTTCAAAAATAATCAATGTGAATATTGTGACACGTCCTTTTCAATAGTGACTTGTTATTAACTAAGTGTTCTGGAATTTCATTACATATCCCGTGAACTGCAATTACATATTCCAAAAACTCGAATCTCCTGTTTCATCAAGATTTTAAACCCCTAATTCACGCTTTTCAATCTTAGAATTTTTTCCGTGTACCTCTGTATAAATAAGAACTTTTGCTACGGATAATGAAATTTAATTTAACATGAGATTAATGATTAGATTGACTTTAGAGACTGTCCTAAAATTTGACATTAGATCGTGTAAGATCTTCTGTTGGAAGTTGTCTAAATTTGATTTTAAAACGGGGTTCCGCTGTTTTCTAACTTTGAAACTAATGAAAATTTTGATTAGGTACGTATGGAGTTGTTTACAAGGGGCAAAACAAGAAAACAGGTCAAATTGTGGCAATGAAGAAGATCCGACTGGAGTACGAAGACGAAGGCATCCCATCCACTGCTATTCGCGAAATATCTTTGCTCAAAGAGCTCAGGCACCCCAACATCGTTGCTTTGCTTGATGTTCTCATGGAGGAATCTCGGCTGTTCTTGATCTTTGAATTTCTCACCATGGATTTGAAAAAATTCCTCGACTCAAGCGAAGGCATGATTGATCCAAAAAGAGTTAAATCTTACTTGTATCAAGTACGTTTCAAACAATACACATCTCTTGTGTGTATTACTTTTTTTAAATCAGCCCCTTAATCACTCTTTCAAATTTTTCTAAAATTTATTTGTTGGAACTTGTGTACTCATTTCCATTTCTCTTTTGAATATGTGTGAAAATATTGTTAAAAAAAATATTTAAAAAACTCTCGAAAGTTTACTACTCATCTTTGCATTCTGAAAACTTTTCAACAACATCGCAATATTTTTGAATGATAATCCAAATTTATTTGTTACCCTTTCAGATATCACAAGCCATGCTGTTTTGTCATCAAAGACGTGTTTTACACCGAGATTTAAAGCCTCAAAATTTACTGATCGACCAGAAAGGAACTATCAAGATAGCAGATTTTGGTTTGGGAAGAGCCTTTGGAATACCTGTTCGGGTCTATACTCACGAAGTTGTTACTCTCTGGTACAGAGCCCCTGAAATTTTGCTTGGCAGTAGCAGATACTCATGCGGTGTTGACATTTGGAGCATTGGATGCATTTTTGCGGAAATGGCCACCAAGAAACCACTGTTCCAGGGTGACAGCGAGATTGATCAACTTTTCCGTATTTTCAGGTAAACACACTTTGCAAAACCTTATTTTAACATTTCATTTTAATTTTCAATTCAATTCAGACAACTTTTCTAATTTTTATACTCTTCGCCTTTATATTGGAAGTGATTCTGAAAATTTTTCATTAGAAACACATTTTTAAAACAATGTATTTCAGAGTTATGAGAACTCCCACTGAAGAGATCTGGCCAGGAGTCACTCAACTGTCGGACTACAAATCAACGTTTCCTGACTGGAAAAAAAACAATTTGCATCACCATGTGACGAATTTGGACAAGGACGGTTTGAATCTCCTTCAAAAAATGCTCATTTACGATCCAGCTGTGAGAATATCGGCACGCAGCATTTTGCAGCACCCGTACTTTGACTCGCTCGACAAATCTCTTTACAATCATTGATTACAACTGATCGACATTACTGTCATAACATCTACATTCTTGTTTGACATCAGGAAGTATCTGAGACAAGTTACAATTGAATGAAGATCAATTTTATAACAGCAAAGAATTTTTGTATAAGGTTGCTAGCAGCAAACGAGTTTATTTAAATTGAATTGTACTTGACTCTCAGAACAATTCATTCGATTATTTGATAGGTAGATAGTTGCGGTCGAATCTCATAGGCGTAGCAGTGGGAATCTAGGATAGTTTTCTGAACTCAAAGAAAGACATGACAATTTTGTACTGTTCAATGTTGATGGGCTACCTCGGAAGTGTCACTTGTTATTGGGCGTTTTAGTTGTGTCAGAAAAAAAAACTTCTCGATTGCTGTGCAGTCTTTGAGCATACATATTATTTTAAAATTAGCGTTTCATGTTTGGCATTTGCTCGTCAATGATTTGTCTTTCTTTAATTGTAATGACGTTAATTCATATAATACGTGTATAACATTATTTGTCAGGTGTCAGTTTTTTTTGCTCACTAGTATTAAATTGTTGGACTGGAAATCAAGGGCCATGAAAATAACTGTATATACTTTTGGTATTGAATTTCGGGGATGTAATAAATTTAGTGCGATAATGAATTTGTTGTTGAATTCAATTTAAACGGAGTAATGCTGCTGATGGCTTTTCCGCTTCAGTAAAACATTGAAAATTCTGGTCTCAGTATTGCTCTGAGCTCTGAAAAATCTTAAAACTTCAAGACTCTTTTACAACCATTCACAAGTCATAAGTCATTACAAGCAATTACAAGTTAGAAGTGCAGTCGAAACAGTCAAGTAGCGATGGGAATCGAAACCTAAAATATCGATATTAAGCCTTCCGAAATGTCGGAAAGATTCGAGCCCGATACATGGTAAAAAAATAGCGATATATCGGAACAAATTTTCGACTTGGACCCTATCAAGGACAAGCATGGATATGTTGAGTGAAGTTTATTAAATTCATCACATTTTTTGTTTACATATATTTTAAAATAAACATTTTAAAAACCACAAAATCATCTTCCATTGTGGCCACAAAAATTCTATGTTAAAGGAAATTATAGCCTTAATATGATATTATTAATCCACAGTTTCCGGCTGTTACGGGTCATTTGGGACACCCTAGATTCCAATGAAAATTAGAAAAATTTTGATGATGTCATCAAAATTTCTTTCAAAAATATTGTTAAAAGAAATTTGCGAATCTCTGGAAGAATGTTAATTTTTTAAATTTATTTTAAAACCTTCAGTTACCATGATCAACAGTCGTCCAGGCTAAATTTGTCATTATTTCAAAGCCATTGCCGTTTTTTCACATACCATTTATAATTATTTTTTTTTGCCACTTTTTAAAAAAAATCTTATTCCTAACAGATGTCTACATTTTTCAATTTTTTTAAAAAATCTGTGGATATTATAATCATGAGTCTTTCAGCCAGTATTTCTTTACTTCTTCAATATGAATTAGATGTAATTGTATATTTTTTGATTTTCAGGCACTTGCGATTGCTCGCGATCTCTAAATATCGCATTAAAAATATCGACACGACGATTATATTATTTGCTTATGGTGATATCGATACATATATCCCGATATATCGCAATAAAATGTCGATCTTTCGATACATCGATACGTATCGCCCATCGCTACTTCGCTACAGTGTTACAATTTCAAGTATCATTTTTGATCATTTTGTACTTGCACTGACTTGCTCTTCATCACAACGGCATCTACATTGTTATACATCTAATATTGAAAGAGAATTCTTTTATGAACCAATAATAATAACCAGTAAAAATATGATTGAATTCGATTAATATATATTTTGCAGCATATTATTTTACCGAAGACGGAGGTGCTACTGAAAAAGTGATCTATATAAAAACTTTAATTTGCCAACTCAAATCTCGCTTTAAGAACGGATGATGAAAAAATTGTTTTAAAATTAAGTTTCTACAATAATTTCTGTATCTCATGTAATTTAAAAATGTGGACTCATGGAAATGATCAATATCGCATTCATTTTATCGAAGAAATTAAAGTCATTCGGTGCAGATGTTGTGTGAAAATGTGAGACGAAAACTTTGTACAGAGAAATGTCGAGCGAAAAATCCCTAGAAAAATAAAATTTCTTATAATACACATTTTTTTCATGCGATACATTTTTCATGGAGGCTGGTGTAATTTTCATAAATTTTTGCATTTCTAGTTGCTATTTCATTGATTTCAGGGTCAACGGATTTTGTCATGAAAATTGGACTTTATGATTCAATTTTGAAATTGCAAAATTTGAACATTCCTTGTATTTTCGGTATGTGATTTGTGAATTTTTGCTGATCATTTTTCTGGTGTTTAGTTCAGGGCTCGTACTCTTTCGTGTTAAATGAGTGTCCGTCGAAAAGCGCCAACTCGTTAAGGATTAGAACTAAAATGTTATACGGTAGTATATCTATATACACAATATGTATAGATATACTATATGCATTTTAGTTCCAATCCTTAACGATTGGCGCTGTTCGCCGTGCACTTCTTCATAAGAGGAGTACAAGCCCTGGTTTACTTGCTAAAATTTAAGGGTATGAGTTTGAAGACGTGACGATATCGCTGTTCCAAGTGGCCGAAAAAAAATGAATGTATACCACCTGAGATGAAAAAAAATTGCGAGAATTACCTATCGATCTGTCATCCAAAAGTAGAAGCTGCATATGCGAACACATTTTTGCTTTCGCACAGAAAGCAAAAACTTGAGTTTTTCTTTATTTCAATTACTCCCAAAATTCGGAGTTACGAGTGTGTCCTGGTACGCATAGTAGATTAAGTAGGGGTCATTATTATTCAAATCAGTTTGGTCGTCACTGACCAAATCACTGACTAAATACATATGCGTGAAGGGGCGATTTCTGTTGCTCGCACCGGGCGCCATTTCGCCTAAGGCCGGCCCTGAGTCTGATCTTATCTGGTCCTGTCCTGTCCCATTTGTGGTGTGTTTATTTACACTGCTCGATCTCAAAACGGACGAAGAAAAATCCTGAATAAATCTCAAAACCACCCTCAAAACGGACGTGATCGGAGTGGGGGCTCCGATGTGAAAATGGGCAGCACTTACCGCGCTTGCGCAGCGCGAATGTCATGCTCATTGTGAACATAACCTCTTTAGCTGAGAGCCAATCAGATTGCGACTTCTTGCCCGTTTTCAGAAGAAATTTCGTCCGATTTGGGATATGTCCGTTTTGAGATCGAGCAGTATATGTGCACACATTGGCATAAATAAGTAAGCACAATACGAAGTGTCATGCAGTCATATGCGTCACATGTACTTGATGTTGATCGATTATGAATATGGCACACAAATAAATATTCCATCATCGTTGTTGTCAACTGTCAATCAAGCAAACGATGTCAAAACAATCCTGCGATGTTAGGGACGCTGAGAAACACTGAAAAACTACGAGCATCAGTGTCAGTTTCGAGTGTAACCGATTAATTAAGTCCGTCGTCGTCACCGTTACGATCAGTCGCAGTCGCGAAATATTTCGCGAATCAAGTTGTCATACGAAATTACCCTGATAAGAGAAGAAAAACGAAGGCTGTTGTTGCTGCGTGATATGAAAAAAGGGTGGAAGAAATGGCCAACACCGGTGTGTTGCCCTTCGTTCGTGGGGTGGATTTTAGCAGAAACGACTTTGGGGTTTGTTTTTAATTTGTTATTCGCAAATAAATACTCTTTTGATATTTTAAACTCATGTTTTTATGATAATTTTGTTGTTTCATAATTATTCGTTTTACCGACCTGAATGGTTTGATAATAATTGTTTGTTCAAGCCCCTAAAGAAATTCAGATAAACTTCATTATTATTTCAGGTAAAATTCAGAAATTTTTAAATAAATGATCAAAGTACACATTACAGATTGAATGCAATAAAAGAATTAATTAATGAAATGTAAGTGTAAATATTCAGCAAAATTTTAATTAAAAGCTAGAGGATATGGCCAACCGTTTCATGTATTGAATGATATTTAAAATTTTTATTTTAATAAATTTTGAATGAACACAATCCTGGCTTCAAAAGAATTTTTTCGCCAACAAAATTTTAATCTTTTGGTTATGATAACATAAAAAATGAAAGTTTGAAAAATTATTTAAACTTAGCGAATTACAAAGAAAAACAATGAATCTACGAAGATGCTAAAAACTTTTAACCCCAGAGTATCAAATTTGAGGAGCCTTTAAAAATATCAGAAAATCTTTCGATTTAAAAAACACTAGAAAAATAGTAAAAGTAATGTTGTTCGATAACAGAACTGTTTTCTAAAAAATCCGAACAAACATCTGTAATTAAAGAAACATTGACTTTTACAGTATTACATTCTGAAAAGTGTATAAAACTATCTATTGTAACATAAAAAATCTTTTTAAAGACTAAGAAAATGCATATAATCTTATAAATACAAAAAAAAAAAAAAATAGGAAATACCCATAGAACATACGAAATCTGTATGAAAGTAACTTCTAGAGAAATCTATGAAATTACTGCAAAAGCGATCAAAATTTGAATTGGCATCAATTTATGTGCCTGAAGTTCCAACCGTTTAAAATTAAAGGAAAAACAATTATAACTTAATATAGGAGAAAAAAATTCTCTAGCTGCTTTTGAACACTTTGTGATCGTAGCAACAAACATGACGCTCCCCAAAAAAATATTTGTCACACTTCCTATCATAATAAAAAAATTCACATATTTTTCATTTTCGTTTAATTTTCAACGTTTGGAACTTCAGGAACATATCGAATTCCAAAAATCTATACAGCAATTTTCAAAAGCACTAGAAATTGATTAAAAAAAACTTGAAAATAATTCCAAATTTTGTAAAGACTCAATAATGCTTTGGAAAACTAGAATTTTATTAATACTTAGAATATTAAAATATTTTTTTTTTGAAATTTTTAAAACCTTCAAATATCCTGAACATATAATTCTAAAAATCCGTCAAAATACTTCAATATTTTTCAAATTGTGTAAATATGAAAAAGAAACCTTAAAGTATTGGAAATATATGTAAAAGATACTTCTTTCCGAAAAAAAAAACAAAAAAAAAACAAGTTTAGTGCTCAAAATTCTGGAAATTTTCAATGCTATAGAATCAAGTTATTGAAATTTGCAGAGCAATCCACAGAGACACTGGAAATGTATAAAAATACTAGAAAAAATTACAAAATTTTATGAATGACATACAATACGAAAATTCTCGAAATCTTTATTGGCTCCAAAAATTTTGTAGATACAACTGTAATGTTTCCAGAAATCAATAAAATTTCTGGAAATTGATCGAAAATAGAATTCTATAAATCCCTGTAGCAATCTACAACAATACTTCTAGGGCTTCCCGCCATAACAGAGAAAGTCACACATCCCATAACGTTCAAAATTTATCAGAATATCATGTGAAATGAGCCTTATGTCATAAGTGACTTTCCCTGTTATGGCGGGAAGCCACAGACTTAAAATCTATGAAAATATTGGAAAGCCTTCAACGTTTCATATGTATGCCAAAAAAAAAAAGCAAGCAATAAAATATAGGAAAAACTACGTAGACATATTTTTCTCAAAAATATATAAAACTTTGGATCCTAGAGCATAAATTAATTGAAATCTATATAGAAATTCATACACATACCAGAAAATTTTTGAAATTATATTCTTAAAAATCAATTTAAATACATACTCAAAATCCTGAAAACTTTCAATACTACAGCTCCAAATCTTTAAAATTCATAGAGTGATCCACAAAAATAGTAGAAATCTATACAAATACCAGAATGTATACAAAATTTTACGAACGAAATAAAATACGAAAATTATGAAAAATTTATACAAATATTTACAAGTTTTGAGAACTTTGATTTCAAGAGCATCAAATTCTCAAAAACGTCTATAGCGATCAAAAGCCATACTAGATGTTGAAAAAAAAAAAAAAAAAAACTAGGAAACTCGACAAAATCTATAAAACATGAAAAATCTATTCAGAAGTAAATTCATCCAGACATCTTCAAAGTTAGTATCAATCAAAAGAATTTTCAATTCTAGAGTACTGAATTCTAGAAATATTATAGCAATTTTCAAAAATACTAGAAATCGATAAAAAATACTCGAAAATTAGTTAGAATTTCGTAGATACCGAAACATGCAAAAATACTACAGATCTACTAATATTAAAAATATGTAGATAAAATTTTGTCAAAAATTGTTAAAGCTTTGAATATTTTGGAACAAAACTCCTGAAAATTGATGTATAAATCTATAAAAACATCAAAATATTTTCAAAATTCTATAAATACTAAAAAAATACTAAAAGAACCCAAAAGTATTGCCAATATGTGTAAAAGATACTTTTTTTTCATCAATTGAAATCTTCAATACTACAGCATCGAATTGCAGAAAGTTACAGAACGATCTACAGAAACATTAAATCTATAAAAATACCAGAATTTATTAGAAAATGTTGTAATAGGCATACAGTACAACAATTCTTGAAATGTATAAAACACCTAAATCTTTGTTAATATAATTGTAGTCTTCCTAAAAATTCGTAAAATTACTGAAAACTGGTGAAAAATAGAATTCTAGAGTACTGAATTCTACTAACCTATACACAGCACTCTACAAAAATACTAAAAATTTGTAGAAATACTCTAAAATTATTCAAATTTTCATAAACTATGTAGATATAATTTTCTCAAAAATTTATGAAACTGAATTTAAGAGCATATATTTTTAAAAATATACATGTTTAGAAATTCATAAACATATGAGAAAATTCTGCTAATTGTATTTATACTAATAACATACGAAAAAATAAAACCATTTATTTAAATATCAAAATCGTTTGTTTTTTTTTTTTTTTTTTTTTTTTTTTTTTCAATACTATGACATCAAATAGTAGAAATCTTCAAAGCGATCGACAGAAACACTATAAATTTATAAAAAAACCAGAATATAGTACGCAATTTTATAAATGACATCCAATACCAAAGTTCCAGAAGTCTGTAAAACATTCCAAATTTCTGTAGATATAATTTTCTCAGAAGTCCATTGAAGTATTTAAAAAATTTTAGAAATTTCATTCCTAGAGCATCGTATTTCAAAATGCTACATAAAAATTGATTATTATAGTAGAAAATACTTAAAGTTGTATAAGTACCAAAGAATTCTGAAAAATACCAAGAGTGATGGAAAAAAATCTGAATCTGAGTGACTTGAAAATAACAGAAAACGAACTCCATAATGTTAAACGCGTCGATGTAAAATGCGATACTCTGGAATCGAAAAGTTTTTAAAATTACAATCCAGAAATACAAAAAATCCTACCTTCTTAATCAGATCGCCAAAGATTAAAAATGATAAAATACCGAAGAAAATTTATTTTTTTGAAAACCCCTTCCAAAAAATTTTTTTTCTTCCTGCGCCCCTGTATTCCTACAATATCGTGAGCTATGGAATATGAATTTATAAACTATAAAATTCGCAATCTTTTCTGAATCTTTTATCTGAAAGCAAATTTTTCTGAAATCACAAGTTTGAACTTGTAAGTTTTTGTATTTTTTTCCAAAACTCGTTATTTTCAATATGTTTGTACTGCATTTGTTATTCTACGCTTTGTATAAATGGGTTAATCCCGTGGATTTCAAACAATAAATAAATAAATAAATAAATAAATAAATGATTGTTGTTTGATTACGAAGGAGGTGAAGAAATTTCCCGAGTCGGTGCGTTTGATGAGCGGCATACAATGGCTCAAATTGGACAGGACCAACTTGTCCGAAATTCCCGAGGAATTGGGCAAGTTGCCAAAATTGGTATGTTTTTTGTTTTCCCCCCTGCTCTGAATTCTTCGCTATGAAACTTTCTTGAAAAATTTTAGTACGAAAAGCCACAAAAAAAAAGAAGTAAAATATTCAATGATAATCTGTTGTTTCACTACATACATGACCAAAAATATGGTCACGTCGAAAAAATTGTTTGCCTATTGATATTTTTGTTCTATCATAATTGGGATTCGGTGAAAATAGAATTTTACATGGAAAAAGTAGTAACTTGGCATAATTTATTTAAGTATTGCAATGAAATATCTGTTAAATTCAGTAAAATGAGAAAAAGAAAAAGCGTGACTTAGTTGTACGAAAGAAACAAAGTTTGTAATATTATGCTCCAAAAGGAACACTTGTCTTTGACAAGAAACAAATTGGAACGACTGTATGGAGAACTGACAGAGCTGTCATGTTTGAGGACATTGAACATGCGCTGCAACAAGGTCAAGGCAAGCGGCATACCGGCCGAGCTGTTCGACCTTGAAGAACTGACTACCCTTGACCTGAGCCGCAATAATTTGCGCCAAGTGCCTGAGGGTCTGGAAAAGGCACGCTCCCTCCTCAACCTCAACTTGAGCGACAACCAGTGAGTTGCTCTATGCCAGTATTGCAAGGTGTCTAAAGGACCTAAGAGAGACAAACATCCAATTGCAACTTGTATAAAATTTGTTCATCACAGAAGCAATTATTTCTTTTATTATGAAAATCAACACCATTTTCTTTTAAATGAGGTTCGATGTTGTTGAGATTCTCAAGTCACGTGGATTTCTTCGTCAGGATTCGGTTAGACACCTAGTATTGTTAAAATGATGTAACAAAGTATTGAGACGAATTGTTTATGAACAAAAAAAAGCATCGAGAGCATACCCAACGCCTTGTTCATCCACTTGACGGACCTGCTGTACCTAGACCTGAGCAGCAACCAGCTGGAAACGCTGCCGCCGCAGACGAGACGACTGGCAAATTTGCAGTGTCTTCTTTTGAATCACAACCCACTGGGGCACTTCCAGCTGCGCCAGTTGCCCTCGCTCATGAACCTAACAATCCTACAAATGCGCGACACTCAACGCACCCTCAGTAATATTCCCTCAAAACTCGAAAGCCTCACTAATCTTCAAGAACTTGATATCTCCCAAAATGCCCTGCCTCGAGTCCCAGACGCCCTTTACACTCTCCCTAACCTACGCCGCCTCAACCTTAGCGACAACAATATCACCGAGCTCTCTGCCGCTATTGGTGAGCTATTGTCATTTTATAGCTATTGTCATACACTGAGAACGATATTGTAAGCTCATCATCAGAATCTCACTGGATTCTGCTATCCAGAATATCAGACTGCTGCCGCAACGATACGCGTATTCTTGCGAGTATATTGTCACACGAACCATCCCTCAATCTTATGTAAACTTTATTGAATTGTCAATTCTTTACTCTATTGCGACTCTAAGTATACATAACCTTCTATGGACAATCTTGTATCATTCTCTCAAGAATACACGATGATCGTTACAGTAATGGAAACATTTCGCTACTGCTCAATTTATGCACTGCGAGTTAAAATTGTCAAAAATTGTCATGGTGACGATAAAATACTTCAAGGAACAATACTTTGTAGTTGCCTTAGAAATCTGGGCGGATGCTGCAAGGTACGATATCAGATACCTACCAAGACAATATGATACCTACAAGGCAATATGATTTGTCTGCGTGTTGATGAAAAATTGAAAACTTATTGTCATCGTGACGATTTCCACTTCTCAGTGCATAGACTTCGGGGGACAAAACATATACTACTTATTGTAGTAATGTAATCAAAGAATATCATACTATAATGAATGCATCAATTTCCCATCAACAGAAATGTGGCAGAAGCTGGAAAGCTTGAATTTGAGCAGGAACAAGGTGAGGGCGTTGCCGATATCGGTGTGCAAGATAAGCTCGCTGAGGCGGCTGTATTTGAACGATAACCAGCTGGACTTCAAGGGGATACCGTCAGGGATTGGAAAGCTGTCGTCGCTGCAGGTCTTCTCGGCTGCTAACAATTGGCTGGAGATGATACCAGAGGGTTTGTGCAGGTGTGGTTCTCTGAAACAGCTCATCCTGGCAGGGAACCGACTCATCACCGTGCCCGAGGCCATCCATCTACTCACTGACCTCGACTGCCTTGACCTGCGTGACAATCCCAACCTCGTCATGCCCCCCAAGCCTGCTCAGCTCGAGCGCGGTTCTGGCCTTCTCTTCTACAACATCGACTTTTCTCTTCAGCACCAGCTTCGTCTCGCTGGTGCCAATGTACCACCGAGTACCGCCCACGCTGCCAGTAAGACACTTGCTTTTCATGTTGTATACATTTATTGAGTATTTTACTTTTTGGCTATCAATGTTTATTATTCATTACACTGCGAGTTGAAATTCTCATGGTGACGATAAGATGCTGCAAGGGGCAATACTTTTTAGTTGCCTTGGAAATCTGGGCAAATGCTGCAAGGAACGATATCAGATACCTACCAGGCCAATGACACAATATGATTTTGTTACGAATGCATATCTTTGACAGGCAGATATATTCTTATGTCAGGTGTTGAAGAGAAATTGAAAACGTATTGTCATCGTGACGATTTCGGGTCTCAGTGATACACTGGGAAAAAAAACCCGTTGTATTAACCGTAAAATCCGGTTGTGCCAACGTTGATGCAAACCGTGACGTTTCAACGTTAGGTTGGCGTTGCTGGCCACGGTGAATTCACCTCGTCAATCCAGCCCCGATTGGCCACGGGGAATCAACGGGAATCCAACGCTGAAACGACCGAATTTGATATATATATATATATATATATATATATATATATATATATATATATATATATATATATATATATATATATATATATATATATATAGTGATACAACGGACAAATAATAGCTGACCGTCAGATCAGCATTGGCAGCACACGGGGATTTCCCGTGGCCATAGGGCTGGATTGACGTGAAAGCAGTAACGTGAAGCAGCCATGTTGAATCGCCGGGATTTTTTTTCCCAGTGTATAAACAGAAATAAGGCGTCTGGCTGAAACCCTCAACCTGTGATTATTAAAATAATGGGAATCAATGATATTTCGAAAAAATCAATAAAACTTTGATAATTTTAGCGATAAAGTTATTATTTTTATAAATTAATAGATTTATTTAACCAATTGTGAATAACGGGATGGTTTATTAAAAAATACAAAAATGAATATGAAAGTAATTATTTTAGTTATTTGTCGAACTATGGTTTTTTATTTTACTATAGTTATTATTAGTAGATTTGATATAGTTTCATTTTATTTTTTGGTATACTTATTTTATTGTATTTTTAACAATTTACAGGTATGGAAATAATTTATGTGAATTATTATAGAGATAGGAACCGAAACGAAAAATATCAATATCGGCTCATTTGATATATGAGAAGGAAAAAATCGTTCACTGATTCATAGTACTTTCAGTGTTTTTCATATTTTTCAGTACTAATACAATTAAAAGAATTTTCCGGTATTTTTATGGATTTTCATATAGATATCTAAAGTTTCATCCTTTAGGATTCAAAATTTTGAAGATTTTTAGTAATTTTATAGATATTTTTGAAACAATAATTCATACCTGGATTTAAAAAACTATTTTTGTTTTACTAAAACTGTAAAATTAAGTTGAAACCTCCTATCATAAGTATTTCAAGTTTTTCACTGGGTTTCGTTGGATAATAGTTTTTTGTGAAATAATTTTCTTTGTCCAGTCGAGTGGAAGTTTTCATCATCTCCACGATTTTTCGATTCTCATCTGTACATTTCTCAGCAAGATTATAATAAATTTATACAAGTGATGCAATTTCAATGGATCAATCAATAAATAAACTGTCTTTTTTAAAAATCAATGCTTCCTTTTTTTAACCAAAATAGTCATTCGTCGAGTATCGTATTTATCAATTTCGAATTTCTAAAATTCATCCCAAATAGGCGTAATTAATATTTCGTTTAATTGAATTCTTCAAATTTGAGAATATACATATTTTTGTTTTCGATAAATGCTAATCCTTTCCTGTCTCAGATTACAATAAATAATTTTCCGTAATGTTGACTTGCAAAATTGACAATATAATATCATGTGTTCAAATAATAAGTTATGTTATGGAATATTTGCAATTATACTTAATTGCTCATTAAAATAATCTAAAGGTGTAATCGATTTGTTGTCATCATTTTATGAATATGATTTAATTATATGAACAACTTTTTGTAATTATGTAATTTAATCATTATTCATTTATGTATCTAAATATATAAGAATATATGATCATACAATCATATAATAATATAAAACACGAATGAATTTCGGTATTAAGTATATGTAGTTAGAATTAAAAGTTAATTTGAAAGTATGGGAAATTCTAAATTAGTGTCTACTATTTCATTTAGAATTTCAGCTATTGGAACAAATAATTTCAAAATTTGAATCCATCTTCGCTACTAATATTCACCCATGATTACACTGTGCAACAATTTTTAGGTCATCTCTTCCAGTCCAAATAAGAACAACGCCATATTAAAGGAGGCGAACAAACTAAAGAAACCCTCGCAGGGTTTGATTATGTTAGCTGTACTTTTTTTCATGGCATCCTGGAGGGACATATTCTTTTTGGCTATTTTTTCGACTATTGGCAATGTTTATGTTAACATGGTAAATGAAAAAATGAATAATGAATAAAAAAAAGTACAATATTTTATTAGAAAAGGGAATATCTCACATTCTTTGCATGAATAGTAATTGCAAGGGCAGTTTTTATGTTATTTCCGTAAACGTTTCAGTCAATTTTTTTTGCTTTTTGGCGCATGTAGTTGTAACCATTGCAACGTGTTTTATAAAAAACATTATCAATGTGCACATACGAGTGAAGGAAATTCGTTTAAATTATATTTTTTTCAATGTAACGAAACAGTCTAGAAATCACAAAAATATCATCTACCTCGCTCGATTTTTTCTTCGTACTGGTAGGAGTGGGAAATGGCCATTATTAGTTTTTTCGTCGTAAAAATATCGAGAGTAGTATCCTTTAGTAAAAAAAAGGATGAGATCCAAAATAAAACTGAAAATTTGTTGAACATAACCTCAAAATGGCATTTTCGCTATTGGAGGCAAATTACTGCATTTTTTCACTTTTTTTAATTATAAAAAACAAAATGCTCCTTGTTTACAGTATTTGTCTGTTCACTTTTTGATTGACATGTTGAAAAGCTATTGAGAAATTGGCTACGAGGAATGAGAGAACTTGGAGGGACCATAAAAAGGTAATGCGAGCTAATATCACCGAACCCTTTGAGGGTTCCCTTGGTTTTTTGGTCTACTTTCATTTCACGCTGGACTTATTTGGGTTGGAATATCTTGTTGCACTGTGTTATTATAGACTGCTAATAGCGGAACGGTGGTTTAAGTTGGTAATGTAATGTCAAGACAGCAGCAAGGACCCGATAGCAAGGAAGATGCGCCTGAGGAGAAAACGAGGCGATCAGCAACAGCAACAACAGCAGCAAGAGGAAGCCGACCAAGACCAGGCTAAAATACTCAAGGGCATGAAGGACATTGCCAAAGACAAGGAGCGCGAAGAGCATGATTTGCAAGATGCCAAAGCCGAGTCGCTCAAGTAATTAACTATCTCTAATCCAACTTCATGCATCATTATCAACGCCATTCTTTCGGCAGTGAAAATTAACCCTCGATCCGTTAATCAGGCCGAAAAGGTGGGACGAAAGCCTGGAGAAGCCACCACTCGACTACTCAGAATTTTTCGACGAGGACGCGGGGCAAGTGGCAGGACTCTCTATTTGGGAAATCGAAAATTTCTTGCCTAATCAAATAGAGGAAGTGGCCCATGGCAAGTTCTACGAGGGCGACTGTTACATCATCCTCAAGACGTCCCTTGACGAAAGTGGTTCCTTTCTTTGGTCAATCTACTTCTGGATCGGCGAAAAAGCCACGGTCAGTTTGAGTTAGGAATAAGCACCGAGCGAAGTGTTTGTTATATTTTTATACCACGCATGGTGAAGAAAGTGTAATTTCCGGTAAAATTGCAGTTGGATAAGAGAGCCTGCGCGGCAATTCATGCGGTGAATCTGCGAAACTATTTGGGGGCGCAGTGCCGGACGGTGAGGGAGGAGCAAGGCGACGAGTCGGAAGAGTTTCTGAGTCTTTTTGATGAGAGCACTGTAGCTGGAGGCATAACTTACATCGAAGGAGGTCGCACGTCCTCGGGATTTTATACGGTGGAGGACACAGCTGTGGTTTCGCGTTTGTATCGTGTACAAGAAGCCACTAGTTCGGGCGCCTCGATCCACCTGGAACCGGTGGCCCTTGAGGCGCGCTCTCTTGAGCCAGGCTACGTGTTTCTCCTCGACCTCAACCTTAAGATCTACCTCTGGCACGGGAGCCGCGCCAAGAGCACGCTCAAGTCCAAGGCCCGATTAATGGCCGAAAAGATGAACAAGAACGAGCGCAAGAACCGCGCTGAAATCATCAGCGAGAGCATGGGCGCTGAGTCGGAGGAATTTTGGCTTGCACTTGGCGAGTCTGTAAGTCGGATAAGTAGAGGAGAGGGGGTTTTGGCTGTTCCAATTTCCACTGAGATAGGGCTAAAATTACTTAGCTGTTGTCGAGTGTTCAATTAAAATACATTTCAAGGATGAATAATGGATAATGCAAATACAAATGATAAACAAATACTGCACGAAAATAATCATAGTGATAGGAGGAGTGGAATAGTCTAGAAATGATAATAATTAATGATAAAAATATGTGACAGTTATCGACAATGTATTTTAACTGAAATCTAGAAGGCATAGCAAATGGTTTCATGTAGGTTCTCGAAGTTAAATTAATTTCAAGATCGTTAATATCGCTTACTGAAAAATGATAACAGTCCTGGCTTCAAAAGAATTTTTCCAAATCAGAATTTACTTGTTAATGTTTGGCTACAGGCGCGTAGGCAGAGGGGGTTTTGGGGGTTCAAACCCCTCCTGAAATCGGGACAACATTACTGTTTCATGTAAAAATTATAAAAATTAAAATATTTAATGAGAAATAACATATTAAAGAGTAATACAGGAAAAATGAAATAAGTACAAATCATCAAAAATGTATCTACCGAAATCTTGAGAAAATAACGAATGCTTTCATGTAAGTACTGAAAGTTAGCAATATTTAAGATTCTCAACCATACCAAACGTAAAATTTGAATTATTTCGTCTTTAGAAGAATTTTTTTATAAACAAAATTCTAATCATGAATAATGTTTGGTAAGCATAACGTAGTACACAAAAGTTTCAAAAATCGTTCCAAATAAGTAAAATTCTACTACAGAACAATTAAAATTCATGAAAATCTTGGAAATCTGGAAAAATTCGAACCCTGAAGCATCGAATTCTAGAAATCTACAATGGAAATCCGGAAAAATACCAGAAAATCTTTTAAATCCTGCAAACTCTGAAGAAATACTAAAAATCAAAGATGATATTCTGTGAAGAAATTTTCTAAAACATCTGGAAAAAAAAATGAACTTTGAATTCTAGAGCATCAAATTTTTGAAAAACAAACGTATCAATCTTTAATCTATGTAAATAATTGAAATTTATAAAAATACAAAAAAATTTGTGAAATCGTGTAAATTCGAATTATAAACGGTAAGATAAGAAATTTAAAAATCGCGAAAAATCTTTACAGATGTGATTTTTCCGAAAATCTATGAAATTATTGAAAATCGATTCAAATTTCAATTCTAGAACGTTCAACTCTAAGAATTTAGGTATTTCTGCAAAATCTGAAAAAATACACACAATCTATGAAAAAACAAAGTAAAGGTACGAAATCTTATAAGTGCTATGAAAAAAGAGAAAGTACGAGAAATCTATAAACACCGAAAACGGATGTACATGTGGTTTACTCTATAATCTATAAAATTACTAAAAGTCAACTAAAATTTTAATTCTACAATATCGAATTCTCACAATGAACATTCTTCTAGAAAATCTGAAAAAACACTGACGATCATAAAAAATAGAAAAAGCTACAAAATCCTACGCATACGGAAAAAGCAGAAATCTATAAAACACAAAAAATCTGTATAAATATGATTGTTCCAAAAATGTATACAATTATTGAATATCTATTTAAATTTGGATTCTAGAACATCGAATTCTAGAAATATATATGCAAAGACACAAAAAATCGTGAAATATACAAAAAAAAAAAAAATGCTCCAAGTTCCGTAAGTAATAAACAAAACGCGAAAAATACTGGAAATGATTCATTGCTCAAAAAGTAGGTAAATATAATTTTTTAGAAAATTTATAAAACATTAGAACTAGTATCAAATTTTAGGAATGTATATAGTAACTTGAAAAAATATTAGAAACCTAAAGAATGCTATAAAACGCTTCGAAATCTTGTAATATTTAATTTTTCTGAAAACCATATAAAATACCGAAAATTGATCCAACTTTCAATTCTTTAGAATCAAACTCTAGAAATCTTTTGAGTTATCCACAAAAATACTTGAAATATACATAAAATACTGGAAAACGCTAGAAAACCTTATTATAAATATTGAAAAATACAAGAAATCCATGAATTACTGAAATTTTATACGGATGTAATTTGCTCAAAAAAATATATTCATATTGAAATTTTTTCCAAGTTTTAATTCTAGAGCATTAAATGCTATAAATCTATGTAGAGATTTAAAAAAATACCAGAATAATGTATTAAAATACTCTAATACACTTCGAAAATTCATAAATCCTTTAAAAATATGAGAATTTATGATTCTTCGAAAACTATGCATGATTTTTCACGTAGTTTTCCAAAAAATTTTCTAAAGTTGAATTTAGAATGTAATTCTAAAAATGTTAGTGGAAATTCAGAAAGTACCACAACTTTTTTCAAATTGCATCAACACTAAAAAAATACGACAAGAAGTACTGAGAATCTGTATAAAAGATATTGTTAGGTATCTAAAATTATGAATAACGTATAGAAAATTTCATATGTACAAATTTCAGAGAAAATATAAATCATTTCGAACACCCAAAATTTTTAAAACGTTCAATACTACAGCATCAAATTTTAGACATCCATAGAACGATCCATAGAAATACCTACCAAAAGTAAAAAAAAAAAATGCCAGAAAAGAACTACGAAATTTCATAAGTAACATCATGTACAAAAATTCCAAAAATGTATGAAATTCTTCAAATCTGTGTGGATATTATCTTATCAATCTATAAAAATGATTAAAATGTATTAAACTTTGACTTCTAGATCATCCAATTCTAGATAGCTGTGTTAAAACCCATGATATAATTAGAAAATACTCCAAATTGTATGAATATTGAATAAATATAAAAAATACTAACTGTATTAGAAAAAAAAAAATAAATAAATAAATAAACCTCCGTGTTATAAAAATCACGTAAATCGAATTCTACAATATTAAATACATGTATGATAAATACGCAACTTTAGTCTCCAAAGTTGCTTAACTCAAAAATCCCGAGATTCGACCTATAAAAAGTCGTATTCTCGTAACCAGATCTTCAAAGCTTAAAAATTATAAAATCCTGTAGGATATAAATTTTTCGTAAAACCCCTTCTAAAAATTGATCAACGAAGATGATTTATTTTTCAAAATCTTTTTCAGTATGTAATATTATATTATAATCAATAAACATATCAAAGTGTAAAATGGTTCATTTACTTCAAGTATCAATGACATTTTAGAAATAATAGATAAATATAAAAATTCAAACTTCCTCTGAAGTATTTATGCCTGTTTTTCGTAAATATTTTTGGTTTCTCTGGTCATCATTATTAGAGACCCTTAAAAAAGAGAGACTGGCATTAGGACTACAATATGGCCGACAGTAAATGTCCGCCAGTGTCAGCTGTCATTTGCAATTCAAATTCTATAGGAACTATATATATATATATATATATATATATATATATATATATATATATATATATATATATATATATATATAGTTGCCGCGTTTTCTCCCATTGGCTCGGCCATTTTGCAGTCCTGCGTTGACAGCCATGACAGGGACTCTCATTGCCAGTCCCTCTTTTTATAGGCTCTCTGATCATTATAGTCGTAAGGCGCCATCTACGTCAATCAACTTGTTCGCCTTTAATTCTAGCCATCACTATCGATAGTTCGTCAAATCATATATCGCTGAATATCAGTGTAAATGTTTGGAATATTGTTGGGCCCATTCAGGAGCCAGTGGAGATGATGGAAGACGGATACGGAGACGAGGAGGAGGACTGCAATAGCGGGGGCACTTCAGCGGTGCAACAGCAACCGCGGCTGTACCAGGTGCGGCTGGGAATGGGCTACTTGGAGCTACCTCAGGTGGAACTGGCACAGGGTGGTAAATTGACGAAGGCGCTGCTGAAGAAGCGTAACGTGTACATTCTGGACTGCCACGTGGACGTATTCGTCTGGTTTGGGAAAAAATCCACGAGGCTAGTACGTGCTGCAGCCGTCAAATTGTCACAGGAGCTCTTCAATATGATTGCTGGCAGACCAGCCTACGCTATGGTGACTCGACTGCAGGAAGGCAGCGAGTCCCAGATATTCAAGTCCAAGTTCGCTGGTTGGGACGAGGTCATAGCCGTGGACTTCACGCGAACTGCAGAGTCAGTTGCACGCACCGGCGCTGACCTGGCTAAGTGGGCCAAGCAGCAAGACACCAAGGCCGACTTGGCGGCTCTTTTCACGCCCCGTCAGGCCCGAATGTCCCTCGAAGAGGCCCAACAGCTCATGGCCGAATGGAACGATGACCTTGAAACCATGGAGTCCTTTGTCCTCGAGGGTCGCAAGTTTGTCCGCCTGCCGGAAGACGAGCTCGGGCACTTTTACAGTGCTGATTGTTACGTCTTTCTCTGTCGTTACTTCTGGACGAGCAACAGTGGAAACGTGCGTATTTTCCTGATTCTACTTATGATTATGATCTCTTGCTACCTATTTTACACGACGCTTGTAATTTGGCATTTTTTGCTCACGTGGTACTCGTTTTTACTCGTCTTCAAGAGGCTCATCCTTCTTTTGAGTTGCACGATTGAGGATGCAAAATCAGGAGAAGAGGAAAAATAGATGGGTCAAAATCTTCAAGAGGTTATGGTTGTAAAAAAAAACCTTGCGTAAGAGAATCCGAGTTTGCATGCAATGAAACTTTAATGCAATATGGGAGTAGTGATCACAAAGGGCGTTGAAACCCCAACATGAATGAGAGATCGATTTTAATCAACAGAAAAATTTCAAATGTACCAAAAATAAAACTTGGCATTCAAACATAAGGCATTTATTTCTAGATTAGAAAATTCGATTTCTGAAAAATAAAAGTTAATAAATATTTCCTACAATCGACCATTGATACTTTTATTGTAAGATGATGTAAGATTGAGCATAGTAATGTAATAACTGCTGAATTAAAACGTATTCAATAGCTTCAAAGCACAAATTTTAACTGTTCAATGAAAAATTTGATAATAATCTGATTTCGAATTTATTTGTTTCGATTACCGAAATTCTGAGTAAAATAGTAGACGCTAATTTTGAATTTACATATTTCAACACAGGAAGAAGAACTAATTAGCATTTCAACATAAAAAATACTGAATTTCCCATACCTTGAAACTATCCTTTCATTTTGACCGTACTTTGTACCTAAATTCTTAGTGTTTTATTTCATATTATTTCATTGCACTATTTTATATTCTTATACATTTAGATGTATAAATTAATATAGATTAAAATACGTAATTACAAAAAGTCGTTCATATAATTAAATCATATTCATAAATTTATGACAACAAATCGATTACACCTTTAAATTATTATAATGAGCAATAGATTATATTTAAAAATATTTCATAACATAACTTATTTGAACATAAGATATTATATTGTCAATTTTTCGGATAATTATTTATCGTGATCTGAGACAGGAAAGGATTAGTATTGATAGAAAACAAAAATATATTCTCAAATTTGAAGAATTCAATTCTACGAAATATTGATTTCACCTGTTTGAGGTGCGTTTTTGAAATAACAAATTTAAAAATACAATTCTCGACAAATGACTATTTTGGTTAAAAAAAAAGTAAGCATTCATATAAATAAAAAAAGACAGTTTGTTTATTAATTTATTTACTGTAATCGCATCACTTGTATTTATTTATTACAGTCTTGATGAAGGATTTACTAATGAGAGTCGAAACATCGACGAGATAATGAAAAGTTACACTTGACTGGGGCAACGAAAATTATTTTACAAAAAAAAAAAACACATTATTCAACGAACCAGTGAAACGCTAAATGTACTTGGGAAAAAAAATCTTAAAATTTTGAAAAATTCAAATTTTTAAACTTCAAAAGTTACTAAGTACGTTACTGTACAAATTTGAAGTTGAAAAATCTGAAAAAAAACTTGCTGCTGGACGATTATTGATATTTAAACAGTAAAAGTTTATCTACGGAATAAATTTTAATAGTATTCCTTTAAATACGTAAGATTTATCATTTCAATTTTTCAATCGTAATAATTTTTTGTGAATTTTCAAGGTTAGCATAGAAAATTTCGAGGATTTTGAGCACTAAAATTGATTTTTTCAGAAGGAATCATCTTTTATACATATGTCTAATATTTTTTTATTTTTTTATTTACACAATTTGAAAAATATTCAAGTCTTTTTATGGATTTTTAGAATTGCATGTTCCAGGATATTCAAAGGTTTTACAAATTTCGAAAAAAATCATATTTAAATATTTATATTATTTTTTAAATTCAAGTATTCCAAAGCATTTTTTAGTCAGTACTTAATTTGGAATGATTCTCTAGTTTTTATTTTTTTATTTTTTATCAATTTCTAGTGTTATTGAAAACTGCTACATATAGGTATCTGGAATTCGTTGCTAAGTAATTTAAATTTTGTTCGATTTTCAGTAATTTTATAGATGTCTGTAAATAGTACACCTATATATATTTTTTTATGTTTTATGAATGTTTTGTATTTTTTTTTTTTTTTTTTCTTTTTTTTTTCTACTCATGATATTATTTGCATTTTTAGTGTTTTAATAGATTTTTAATATTTTGTACTATAGGTTGCTTCATACGCTTTTTAGAATGTGATACAGCAAAAGTCAAAGTTTTGTTGATTACGGATATTCGTTCAGACTTTTTAGAAAGCAGTTCTTCCAAATAATTCTATTACGTTCACTATTTTTCCAGTGTTTTTATGATTCGAAAGATTTTCTGATCTTTTCAAAGAGTTTTAAGTAAGTTCTTTAAATTAGATACCCCAGGGTTAAAACTTTTTGGAATTTTCGTAGATTATTGTTTTTCATTAAAATTCACTAACAATTAGAGTAAGATTATTCTTTGCTACTGTGGATTTGAGAGGTAACTCGAATGTTATGTTGAAGCAGTCTTCCGACGTTGTTGAGAACGACAATTACAACGACGAGGAACAGTGCGAGGACGAGTTTCAATACACTGTATACTTTTGGCAAGGCCGAGACGCAGGAAATATGGGCTGGCTAACTTTCACTTTCAGGTACATCAGATCTGCCAAATTACGATCTTAATGATTAATAACCAACGAGCTCATATCCAGAATTGAAAGGTCCTACACCAAGTCCAAACATCACGTGTCTTATAAAAATAAAAAAAATTTGCAGCTTGCAAAAAAGGTTTGAGTCTCTGTTTGGGGAGAAGCTAGAAGTGGTACGAACGCACCAACAACAGGAGAACCTCAAGTTCATGGCTCACTTCGAGCGAAAGTTCATAATACACCAAGGCAAGCGAAAGGAAGCAATAGGCAGCAACAGCAGTGGCAAATCCAAGGACTCGAACAAAGTCGAACTGTACCACTTGAGAAGCAACGGAAGTGCCCTGTGCACCAGACTTGTGCAGATAACACCTGACGCCAGCCTTTTGAACTCGTGCTTCTGGTGAGACTTTTTTGTCTTTACAAAAGTTTCTTTCCTTTTCATACATAACTAATGCTCTTTTCAATGACTCTTTCAGCTACATATTGAACGTGCCATTCAATAACGACGATGAAACAGGCATAGTTTACATTTGGATCGGTTCCAAGGCTGACGGTGAAGAGGCTCGCCTTATCGAAGAAATTGCCGAAAAAATGTTCAACAATGTGAGTTTCTTGTTAATCAACCTGAATGTACCTAGGGTGGTCGTTAAAAAATGGGTCAGGTGGAATTTTGATGGTGGCGCGCCCCCAGAAACGATTACAAATAATTCGAAAAAAATCCCCGAATTTTTCCAGATTTTCAAAACAACGTTAACCCGCGCTGGTGGGTAGAGGCGTCTTTTATTAACCCATTTAAATAACATGGGATTTTGTCTTGAAGGCGGTCTATAATTTTTCACGGATACACAATGACACTTATTGGAATGAATTATCTTGTATTAAACGAGATACTATCAATAGTAATGGTCATAACGATAATAATAATAATAAAAGTAGTAGTATTAATAATAATAATAATAATAATAATGATAATGATAATGATAATGATAATGATATTATTTAAAACTCCACGGAGCGATTTATCCTCTAATTACACTAATTTTATTCAACAAAGAGGAATTTATTATAGATAATAATAAGAATAGGTATAAGAATAAAAAGAGTTCTAAATTGGTAAATGAGAATGAATACATTTACAAGTCAAGGGAAAAAGCTGGTTATTCTAATGATACCTTATTTGTTTTTCGGTAATGGTCGTGAACTATTGTTATGAGGATAATCTGAAAATGGATAAGAATAACATCAATGAAAGTAATAATAACCTAAATCAGGAATATTATTCAGGATTGACGAATGTTTCTGTGATTTCGTTTGCAATGTTTGACGCGCTCAAGTACGAGTTTTGAATAATTTGCAATTACAAAACAACTTCCTAGAATTTATTGATAAGGTAAACGTCTCGGTTGTCAAACAAATCTAGCCATTTTTGCGAAAACTGCAAACTTTTATGGAAATTCTGCTTCTTCGTAAAATTGTTGATATTGTTCAGTGACTGATGGATCCTAGAAGAATGAAAATACGTGGTCTTCCTATTATTCAATATTGAGCAATAAATTTGATAACTTGGTATTGATGTCTTCTAAGTGAACTATATTGCGTGTTGTGTTATAATAAAAATCTTTCCCTATTAGTGCATTCGATTGTTCGCATGATTATTATTCCTATTTCTATTATTATCTATCATTATTACCTATTATTTTTATTATTATTATTATCGTTATGACCATTACTGTTGATGGTATAGATTAATACAAGATAATTCATTCCAATAAGTGTCATTTATCTAGTAAGAAACTCATTTGAAGAATTTTCAGAAATTCGTTTATTTATCGAATTTCGTTATTAAAATTGTGACGCACATTTTCGAAACTGTAGCAATGTGACCGATTCTACTCGTGGAATGATAAAAAATACTCACGAACGTGTAGAATGATATTTCATGTAGGTGTACATCGCATAGATTCTTGAAATCTCGTAGAATTCTTTGTTTCATTGAAAAAAGCCGAAATTTCCATGATTTTTGGTTTCTTGGCTTCGAACCAGCAGGCATATGATTGTTTTAGACAGCTGCCAATTTTTTTGCAGTTTGTTATAACTATCGGCAATAAACTTGCAGTGTCAAGCCGATTTTTAAAGCGATTTGTGTATCCGTGAAAAATTATAGACCGCCTTCAAGACAAAATCCCATGTCATGTAAATGGGTTAAAAGACCGCTCTGCCTACCGGCACGGGTCAACGTTGTTTTGAAAATCTGAAAAAATTTGGGGATTTTTTTTGAATTATTTGTAAACGTTCTGGGGGGCGGCGCCGCCATCAAAATTCCACCAAACCCATTTCAACGACCACCCCAACTTGGATATATTTAAATTTGCTCTATTCCTGATATTTTTCTTGTGTCTTTCAGCCATGGATAAGTCTGCAAATGCTGAACGAGGGAGAGGAACCGGACAACTTTTTCTGGGTTGCGCTGGGTGGGAAAAAGCCATACGAAACCGAGGCAGAGTACACTAAATATACAAGGCTGTTCAGGTGCTCCAACGAGAAGGGCTACTTCACGATAAGTGAAAAATGCAGTGACTTTTGTCAAGATGATCTGGCCGACGACGACATCATGATACTGGACAACGGGGAACAGGTATTTTTGTGGCTCGGCACACGTTGCTCTGAAGTGGAGATAAAGTTGGCATACAAGTCCGCCCAAGTCTACATCCAGCACATGCGAGTCAAGCAGCCCCAGGCGCAACGCAAGCTCTTCCTCACGGCCAAAGGGAAAGAGTCGCGTCGTTTTACTCGTTGCTTCCATGGCTGGGGCCCACACAAACGATTACCAGACTAATTATTACCAATTTAGACTAATGCTTTCGAACAATAAGCACAAGGTGATGCACAGAATTGTATATAATAAAATATCATATATTTCAACTAGTAAATTGTTTTTCATTCCAATAAAATAATTCAGCGATAATACGAGATTCATTTTATTTATCGTATGTTAAATATTGAGTAGTGGTAGATTATATATTCCACGTGCATGTAAAATAATTTGTAACTGGCATCGCATCAACCAAACAAGTTTTCTGGTATTTGCGCTGAATAATTTCATTTACGTTAACAATTTTTATTTTGTCCTTTTTTCCAAACAAACACAATATTGGACGTTCGATTATTTAAAAATCACAGGTTTTCAACGAGGACATTGAATAAGCTTTTTGTTGGGTATGTAAAATGCAAAAACAGGATTGTGCGTTCTGTCGCAGCTACGACATTGTTGTTGCAGGGTGAGCAGTCTAAAACAGGAGAAAAAAAAGATGAAGAGAATTGGGTTTATTGAGTATTTCATGAATTCATTAGTCGCGAGAACTTGCTTTGGAGTGACGGCAACTTGGATATTTCGCTCGTGATTGATCAGTCGTCATCGTCATCATCGTCATCATCCGAGGGCACGAAGAGTTCATTTTCCTCGAGGAAGTTGGCCACGTTCTTGCTGATGGTGGCGCCGATTAAGAGGCCTATGGCTACGCTTGCTATCACGCTCAGGTAGCTAAATCGCATTCTCTTGGGCTCGGGCAAAATCGAGCCCGACGGCGTGGTCATGGAATATTCGCGACATTGCTGCTTTTGAGGAATAGCAATCCGTTGCTGCTGCAGTGGCATTAATAATGCCTTGACATTGGCGAGCAACAAGGACATCCCTGCTGAAAATTTCTGAATTAGAGAAATCGCTCGTTTTTCAGCTGGTTTGTATAATTATAAAACCAATTGGAGACTTTAAATACATTTTTACAAAAAACTATTGTGGCATGTCAACGTCGCAAACATAATTAAACTATCAATGAAAGATGCGAGAAAAATTTTTAGGAGGAGCTTTCCAAAAAATACACGCAGAATTTCCGCATTCTTATGAATCCTTAATTTTCCGTATTCCATTTATTTTGATCGAATTCCAAATTTATTTATTTATTTATTTATTTATTTTTTTTTTCTATTACATTTTAGGCTTCAACATGTTGAATTTCAATATTTTGTTATTAAATTCGAATTTTCTCTAATTTTTCATGTGCCCCAATCAGCAATTATTGATTTTTTGATAGTTGACTTCATAATGAATAAGCGAAATCGCAAAGTTGAAAATATTTCATTTTTCAAATGTAAGTGGTGATTTTTTCTAAATAAAACATTTACTAGGTCGAAACGTTAATTTTTTGCAACTATTATTAACTAAGAAACGTTATTGCTAAAAAATAGCAAAAATTAGTTGTTTTTTTTTTAGATTTTCAGGTTTATATTTTTTTTCTATTGTAATTTAATTTCAACTACTTAAATTTTATTCTACATTTAACAGGTTTATTTGGCGACTTTTTCACTTGAAAAATTGAAGTGAATATACAATAAACTTTTTGAATTTCTAATGCCAAATCTTTTACAAATCTCAGGTTCATTTGCTTGGCTGTTATGTTTATAATTGTTTCCTTTTTCAACAAAAGTGTTAATATGTCTATAATAGTTTCTCATTTGCAAAACTCAAAACAAATCGTTGAAATTACAGTCAATAACACTGAATCTAACATATTTAAAAAAAATTGTATTGTTGTTTTTTTAGATTACAATAATCTGTCACTTGTAACTCCACATTCTCAAAATCACGATACATTTTTTTCAATTTGAAAACATGAAACGACCATTTCTGGTACTGAAGTACATTTTTTTTATTATCTCCATGTTTAACAAAAAACAAATGTTCGTTTTCTCACGTAAAATTTTGGCCACTGAAACTAGTAAACTAATAAAATAAAAAGGATTGAACATTTTTATTTTATAGTAATTCTCCCAGAATTGAAATCTGATGAATCTTTTACAATGCTTCTGAAGTTTCGTACATTCAAAAATAAAGGAAAACAAAAAAAGTTGTTTGTATTATCTCTCATAGTTATAATAATAATTGACGATAATAATAAAATCATACATATTTATTGTCATATTCATTAACTGTAATATAATTAAAAATAATGATACAATAAATATTTTCTAACGTTACTAAACATTTTTCCCTTTAACCTCGAGTTGAAATAAAAAACGAATGTTTCCTTTTCGTATATTCCATCAACGTGTGGAACTTTAGATACTTTTTTGATGATTGCACAGTGAAAATAGCGCACTGTAATGAAATTTACAATTGCATTTTGTTTGAATTTATTTTTCCATTATTTAGACTAATCATAAAACAAATCAAATTTTTACTAGTGACATAAAATTTAGATTTGAATGTGAAGTCTTAATTTGGCATATATTTTTTCAATTTCTGAATTTGATTTTCTGAAATTAAAATCTAGTCGAATGATACATGTAATTATATATTTTATTCAGAGGCGTAGGCATGCGTGGACAGAAAAAATTTTCTGCAGGAGTTTTTCGAAAAAATTGTTTCTTTCAGGAATTTTCGATTTTTTGGATTAAAGAGTTATTTAACTTTTCAAGTCCGGAGAAGTGCATTTTTTATGTACGTATTTGGTATAATAGGATTCGATTTTTGTGATTTTCATGCAAGTCGGTGAGATTCAGGTTTTTTTCTACTGGTTTGGTATTTTTCATAATTTTTTTGTTTTCTCATAAAAATGTACTCGAAGGATTTTCAAGTATGAATTTTGATGCAGCTTTCTGGAATTCGATACTCTAGAAATGAAGTCCTGAAAGTTTTTTAATTTATTCATAGGTTTTTAAGAAAAACATATGAAAAGATTTTCAGTGTTTCGTAGACTTGCAAAATTTTCGTTTTTTATATATATTTTTGTAAAAATTTGTAATATTTTCTGGCATTTCAACAGACTTTTGGTATTAGATGCGATAGTAATGCAAATGTCAACGAACTTGCGTACCTCAATTAATTTGAAAGAAAAAAGTGTCTTACACACAGATTTCTAAATACTTTTTGGATTTTTCTCGAATTTTTATAGTAATAAAACCATTTGAATAACTTTCAATTATTTTTATCTACTTCTTTAAAGGTTTTCATAATTGTATGCACTAGAACTCAAAGTTCTACAAATTTCTCGAAAATCATATATTCACGTACTTTTTGAGTATTGAATAATTTCCAGTATTTCTCGCGCGTTTTGTTTATTATATACGGAACCTGGAGGATGATTTTCCGTAAATTTTACGATTTTTAGTTTTTTCGTACACACGTTTCAAGAATTTAGAGTTCTAGAATACCAATTTCAATCGATTTTCAATAATTTTATAAATTTTTGGAAAAATCATGTCTATGCAGATTTGTGGGTTTTATAGATTTCTGGTATTTCTGTATGTTTTTTAGCATGCATGGGATTTTGTAGCTTTTTTTCGTATTTTTAATAATCGTTGGTGCTTTTTAAGATTTTCTAGTAGGATCTTGATTTATAGAATTCGATACTTGAGAATGAAGATTTTAGCTGATTTTCAATAATTTTATAGATTTTTGAGTAAACTTTATGTATATTAATATTCAGTGTTTCTAGATTTCTTATACTTTCGTATTTTCAAAGTACTCATAAGATTTTGTTCCTTATTTCTTTGTATTTTCATTTCTCGTGTGTATTTTTTTAGATTTTTCAGAAATACCTACATTATTCCTAGAATTATTTGTTCTAGAATTTAAATGTCGATCGATTTTCAATAATTTTACAGATTTTCAGAAAAATCACACCTACATAGATTTTTTCTGATTCGGAGATTTCTCATTTTCTTTTCATTAGTTTAGTAAATTTTCTTGTATTTTTATATATTTTATTAATTGAAAATTGATACGTGAGTTTTCTTTTTAAATTTGATGCTTTAGAATTCAAACTTAACTTTTTTTTCTGATGTTTGAGAAAATTCTTTCACAGAATATCTACTTTAATTTCCAGTTTTTCTTTAGAGTTTACAGGATTCAAAAGATTTTTGGGCATTTTTCCTATTGCAGATTTCTAGAATTCATGCTTCAGGGTTCGAATTTTCTGACTTGTAAGATTTTTGTAAATTAAAATTTTTCTGAAGTATGTTTTTATTTGTTTTGAGCAATTTTTTCAAAATTTTTTTTTACTACCTAATTATTACCAAACATTATTCATGATTAGAATTTTGTTTATGAAAGAATTCGCCTGGAGGCAAAATAATTCCAATTTTATGGTAAGTATAAATAAGAATCCTGAATATTGTCAACTTTTAGTACTTACATGAAACCATTTGTTATTTTTTCTAGATTTCGGTAGGGACGTTTTTGGGCTAATTTTCCGTACTAATTTGATTTTTCCTGCATCATTCTTTTTAATGTACATTTCTCTCATTAACTGTTGTAATTTTTATTATTTTTACATGAAATAATAATTCCGTCCCAATTTCAGAAGGGGTTTGAAATACCGCCTATGTGCATGATTATATTCTCAACCTCATTATCCTATCATCGAATTTATAATGACAAAATAAAATGTATTTGTAAATTTTTATTAATTCCCTAGTAACAGGGGTCCGAGAGTCCACTCTCTCGGAAGTCTCTCGAAACTCTCTCGGACAATTGTCCGAGAGATAATTCTGAGAGACTTGCATATGCATTTCATGGTTTTTTCGGTCGCTGATCATGAATCTGAGGTCAAATTTGGAAAGTTATTTTGTTTTAACAATTTGTATGAAAAAATTATGAAAAAAAAAAAATAAATTACTATGATGCATATGCTTTTGATGGTTTTTCAGGTCGCTGATAATGAATCTGAGATCAAATTTGAAAAATTATTTTGTTTTAACAATTTGTATGAAAAAATTATGAAAAAAAAAAATAAATTACCAAGATGCATATATGCTTTTCATGGTTTTTTAGGTCGCTGATCATGAATCTGAGGTCGAAATCGCGAAATTATTTTTGTAATACAAATTGTTTAAATAAAATTATTTTGCGATGTCGACCTCAGATTCATGATCAGCGACCCGAAAAACCACGAAAAGCATATCCATCTTAGTAAGTATTTTTTTTTTATAATTGTTGAAACAAATTGTTGAAACAAAATAATTTCACAAATTTGACTCCAGTTTCATGATCAGCGACCTGAAACACAATGAAAAGCATATCCATCTTAGTTTATTTTTTTTGTTTTTTTTTTCATAATTTGTTAATACAATTTGTTGAAACAAAATGATTTTCCAAATTTGACCTCAGATTCATGATCAGCGGACTGAAAAACCATGAAAAGCATATGCAAGTCTCTCGGAACTATGCCGGACAATTATCCGAGAGAGTTCCGAGAGACTTCGGAGAGAGTTCCGAGACAGTTCCTAGAGAAATCGCTCGGAACTGTCTTCAGGGTCACGGGGCACACACTGTGGGTAAAATATTTTTGTCCGAAACTAACTTAAAAAAAATACACGAGTGTATATCTATTTATATCCACATATATAGGTATATTTTACTAAGGATCCCTCCCACCCCGTCCCCCACTTTCTCCTTATGAATTGCGTGCCCCCTGACCTTGGTTGGGATGTGGACTGAAGAAAAGGTATACAAACGGCATCAAAAATTGAATATAGAAATCTTGCTTTAACAAACGAGTCTTCTTTCAAAAATTTATAATTTTTTTATTTCGCAAGAATTTGAGGTACGAAATTGGACAGTTAATGAATGTTACTCTCAAGTACTTTCTCTTTTCAATCTCGTTTTTCTCGGAAAGAGGCGATTCTTACTCTTTGGAGTTATAGTCTACTACTCACTATTGATTTTGCAAGTTGAACCAGTATATTGCACTACTTTTACACTGAATTTTTACGAATAACCCATAATAGGGTGATTCAGTGATTAATGTTCTTATCCCACTATTAATATGTATATTTTGGCATGTATTTGACCGAAATAAACGGATATCCCTTTTGTTTATTATGCTATTTCCCACTACTTCCTTTTGCTTCCTTTGCGCATGCAATGTCAAAATATGACAGCTGATGACGGCAATATATTTTTTTTGCATTCCAACAGCTGTGGCCAATCAGATTGAAGAATTCATCGATAGTTGGCTGTGATTGGCTGTTTTACTTGGTTAAGTATGGCGTTTTCGAGTGACCCGATCTCGAGCAGATCCGGAGCAATTTTTTCTGTTGATATGTGTTGAAATCTGCTCCTCGAACCTGCCTAGAAATTGCTCCAAATCCGCTCCAGAGCAGGTCACTCGAAAACGCCATTAGGTTGTTGAAAGTAAGAGAAAGAGATGTATATATATATATATATATATATATATATATATATATATATATCATCACATATCATTCACATATCATATACGTGAAAGAGATAGAAGAGAGATAAAGAGGGCAACAAAAGAGAGAGATATACTACTGCTCAAGAGTAAAATAATAAATGAACAGCAGCAAAAAATAGCAGGAAGCTTATATTTTTTTTTTCCGTGGTCAATGATTCAGATTGCCCGAAAATTGGTTAGAAATTGTGTAGTATTCAAGCAAGGTTGTGCGTGCGCGTGTGTGACGTGTGTGCGAAACTGAAGTCGGCCGCAAAGCGGCTGAAGGTGGCTGAAGATGGCGTCGGGCGACACAATGAACAACAATTGACAATTCTGACGGACGCGGGGGCATTGTTGTCATTGCTGTCAACCTTTGTCATCGTCGATTGCAGCGGATCGCTGTCGCGGGTTCGAGGGGTGTTTCGCGTAACTAAAAGCAACTGAAAGCGCGCGTACGGCATTCAATGAGATTCGCTCGTGTCCCCGGGACAAGGCAAAAAAAAGACGCGAACCGTGTTGCGTGCGGTGTTATGAAGAAACGCGCCGAGGCGGCTGCTGTCATAAATTGACGCGAGATGCCAAGGGTGAGTTGTTGTTGTCCTCGCCCCGAGAACTGAACGGAACGATGTAGATTCACTGCTTCGTTCGGTGGAAATCCCCTCCTTGGACTTTCGGGACTTGCCTTTGTCAGTTCCTCGGTTGCGACGACGGCGATTATGCGAAATTGCGTTCAAAAATCGGTCCCAGGTGCGAGAGGTGGCGTTCTTTTTGGGCCCGTCGACGTTGAGTGCACGAGCGGTCGCAGGGGATGACGCGACCAAGCTGAGGAAGAGAAGTATGTGAATGAGCAGCAGTGTGTCGGTGGATGTTGCTGCTAGGACCCAACGACAAGGGAAGAACCGAGGTTCCTCTTTTTTTTCATCGTCCCCGTAGTCATCTCGTCCCCGCATCTTGGCCATCCATTTTTCGCCCTTTTCTTCTGAAATCGGAGTTTGCCGAAGGCTCGGCTGGTGATGGTGACAGCGCGTTCCCGGGAGCAAAGTCGCTTCCAGCAACGGTCGAATTTCGCGATGCGACGCCGGCGACGACAACAACAGCAACGCGACTCGTCGGGAACAACGAGGGCAAAGCATACTCGACTCCTTCCTTTCGTTCTCAGGGTCCCCGGCAACAGCGGCGGCTCCTTCTTCTTTTCATCCTAACACCAGGGTGAGTTGATGGATTTATCCTCAAAATCAATGGAAAAATGATCAAGAAAGACATGAAATTTGATGAAGATGTCACGTTTTTGTTACTTGAACAATAAGGTGACGCGTAACGTTATCCAACGAGTAACGGCGAGGGTAACGAAAATCCCGTTGTTTTTCATTTCACCCTACTTTTATCAGTCTCATGAAGTTCTTCAAACAATTTCTAACTGTTATAGAAATGTTCTCCCTGGCAAAGTTTGTGCAACGTAAGTGCAAGGATATAGCGTTGCACTTGTGTCGCATTCGTTATTTCGACTAATTAGAGTATTAAATGTGCGTTCGTCCACAAAACTCTTGAAAACAAGGAGTTTGGGTTATTTTTCTTTTTAATCTTCAAAAAACTAATTTGAAAAACCCGTTTTATTTTCAGGAAAGCTAGAATCAAATACCTCTTCCAATTCATAGAACTGATGCATTACGTTATTTCGTTCGGTTGTATTATTTTTTTCGCGCGTTCCTTCTTAAAGCTCGAACAAATAATCATTTTTCCTATTTTTGATAAAAATCATTTAAAGAACCATGTTAAAACTAATCAATCTAAAATTAATCAATCAAATTAAATACCCTTCATGGATCCCAAAACTGACCTTTCATATTGAAAAAAAAAAAAGCAAGAAAAATAACCCATTGACAGGCGCATGCTTTCAAAAGATTGGGGTCAAAAGGTATTGTTTTTTTATTTTACTTTTTATTCTTCAATTCACATGAGCCGTTTCGATACTGAGTGTTAATAATTACATTATCGTTTTTTCACATAAATCGTTTTTACACATAATCATGTGTCTTGTTTAATTTGATTTTGCAGATCATAAGTTATAATTCGATAATAAGTAGGAGTAAAATCAACGAGAAAAATAAAAGAAAAATTTTTATTCTATCTATTTTCATTTTATCTATTGGAAATACTGCTCATTTATGATTCATCTCATTACTGTACACGTGGGTTTTGTCAGATCGTTCTTATAGTGATTTAAAAAGTGCAACGCAAATGGAACGCTCAAGTGTCGCATAGACTTTGCGCCAGGGCTGAAACTTATGTACATGATATAATATGGACTGAAAATCAAGAGAATGGTTGAAAAACATCAATTTCCTTGAAAAATACCAATAATTTGCATAAGACTCAATATTCTTCGTGATCGTGACTTGCGAAATATTGGTGTATGGTTTGAAAAGTTTTTTGCAGTCAACTGCAACTCTTTCCGAAAATTTGACATGTCAAGCCGATAAGATGTCTCATGCGCCCACAAAAAATACAAACATAGATAAATTTGTCCTTTTGTTCAATACGCAGTGAGTGTAGGGTTTTTTTCTGTGTGTATTTTTTATCGTTGATTTTCATTGTATTTTATGAACGATACTTAGATTGGATTATCGAAGATATGGATTATTTGTACTTAGAACAGGATTTTTTGCGAAATCTCATTTGTGTATTTTTGCTTATTTTTGTAAATGTACGACAGGCCCGCCCTCAAATAGCTGTGATATTTTTGTGGGGATATTATTGTATATTCTGTGAGCATTGTTTTACACCTCGTTATAAATAGATAAATCAATAGAAGACAAAGAAAAAATCCCATGTTATTTCAATGGGAAAAAAGAAGGCTCTATGAACACAGCTTAATGTTGAGATATAAATCTGAAAAATTTCAGAATTTTTTTTTCAATTATTTCATTTATTTGGAGTGACGGTTAAAATTCCACCAAAGCCATTTTAAGGATCACCCTAATGTGTAGGCTAAATTACAAGTATTGCGTTTATTTAGTTTTTGAGAAAAAAATGCTAAAATATGCGTCGATTTACATGTGTTCTTTTGGAGCGAATCGTATTCTGGTGCATAACTCGAGAACAAATAAAAGAAAATTTCTAAAACTTGACCAGACTTCCAATTACACATAACCAATCAAGTCATTAAATATACCGAACCAATTTCTACTTTTTAGTTATTTCAAAAAATACTTACGAAAGTCATTTTTGACGACCTGTCATTACTTATTTTGACATTTGGCAACGTCGCATTTCTGCGTGCCCGTTTGTTGTTGCTTATTCAGTGTATTTATTGTATTTATGAAGGGTGTAGGCATAAAACATCTCGTGAGTGATTTTTTTCGAAAAAATATATTTCTTCCGGGATTTTTAATTTCTTATATTTCACGATGTATTTCCGGGAGTACGGCTATTCAATTTTTCGAATTTGAGATTTGAAGGTTACAAAACTTTTAGGGTTTAGAATTGCCCGTTTTTCATGTTTCTATATTACATATAATGGAATTTGATTTTTCTCATTTTCATGCACATCATAAAGGTTTAGATTTTTTTCCTCATAATTAATTTTGGTATTTTTCATGATTACATACCATTTTTAGAATTTTTTCGTATTCGTAAGAATTTTCTCCATTGACTTCTAAAATTCTACGCTAGAGGATTCAGAGTTATATAGTTTTCATTATTTTTATAGATTTTTGAGATAATTATATCAGTATAAATTGAAGGCAATTTCATGGACTGTTTGTATTTTCATAGTTTTTTGTATTTTATACTATTAAGATTTTTTTTTTTTTACATTCTCTAGTTAAAAACTAGTTTTACACATTTCTAGCATTTTTGTACATTGTTACATAGGCTTTCAGAATTTGATGATTTAGAATTCAAAGTTACTTAGATTATGCGTATTTAAAAAATTTTTCAGGAAATATTATTTATAGGTAACTGGTGTTGTGGTATTTCATATGTTGATATTATTCTTATTATCAATCAAACTTTTTTGTATTTACCTAGGCAAGTTTTATTGATTTTATGTTAAGGCGAGAAGTTGAATTTTCCACATACTGATAATTTTAAATTATTGATGTTAGAATGCATAAAAGAATTCGAAAGGAAGATTTTTTTGTTTGATGATAAAAGGAAGAACATACAGATATGATAAAAGTTCTACATAATATTATATAATATATATATATATATTATCCTTGATTTTTCACAAACCTGAAACCGTGAAAAAAAGCTCATTACAATCATTTAAATGAAACAATTTTCTATTATATTTGTTGGATTCGAAAATAGAAAAAAATTCTCATCTGAAATTTTAAGAGTCTAGAAAATTTCGATACGCATGTACAATGCGAACTTTCACTGATTGTGAGGCTAAAACTTAAAATCAAATAATCTCCATCACAGTCTTCTTTAACTATAAATCAACTCTTTGGTAAAGATGTTCGCAATAATTGGTCATTCGTTTCTGTTGCATGTCAAAAATAAATGAGATTCGAACTAATTTTATAGCGAATCACTACAGTTAAGTATACTTGACAGCAGTGCGCGTATTTTTAACGGAAGTTATGTATTGTTGTGTAGTTTTCAAATCTAACGATAACTTGATGGTTAAAATCGTAACTTTTCATTGATTAGTTCGAGACGAGCAAACATAACACAAGGCCAGGCCAATGGTTTTGAGATGAACAAAAAATAGATGAATGTGTAATTTGTGATACGATTATGAAAAAGTTGCTGTAATTATGTGTTTGCTAATCTTTACGAAAACATTCTCAACTCTTTATATGTTGAAGAAGATGGTCGTTTTTTTTGAACAAAAATCTGAAAAATAACACGTGAGGTAACTGTAGCTGAATAATTTTTAGCTGGTAATAATATAAATTATCTTTTAAAGATCTGTTGATTAAAAACAAATGTATGTTGCATCGCTGTATAAATTTTTCTGCTTTAGTTTTCAAACTGAAATATTATTTAAGTATCTGCACAAACAAGGCGAAAAATGTGCCTGAAGTTCCAAACGTTTAAAATGAAACGAAAATAATTTTCAAGCTAATGTAGAAGAAAAAAATCTTCCCAGCTGTTTTTAAACGCTTTCGTATCGTAACAACAAACTTGATACTTGACAGAAAAATATTCGTCACGATTCCGATCATAATAAAAAATCGAAAAATTCATAGTTTTTTCATTTTCAATTAATATTAAACGCTTGGAACTTGAGGTACATGGCAAAAACTCTTTTTCAAAACATATATTTTATTTTTAGTTCACTTATTTTTCAAAAGTAAAAAGTTTTAAAGGGGCGTCATAACAGAATTTTTCATAGAGGAGCAAACTTCAATGTCAAAGGGTCAATGTACATTTATTTTAATGTGCCAATAAATATTTGTTCTGCCATCGTAATATCTGAAAAATCTATTTGCAAGCTCAAGTTTTTACTTTTTGAAATATATTTCTTTCGACGTGAAATCACAATATCTAATTTCTAACGTCTCTAAGTACTAATTTTTTCAGTATGCGTACCACTCGAAGTGTTATGTTTTCTTTATAGGAATTTTTTATATTGATTCCTAGAATTCGATGCTCTTAAGATTTAAGATTTTATAGAAATTTAGGAAATAAATAGTTATTCACGGTTAATACGTAGTTAGTTAATGCGTAGTTAGTTAATACGTAGGTCAATACTTATTTAGTATTTTTTTGATTTGTAGTTTTTTTCGAATTTCATATTTTTTGGCATTATTATTATCTAGTAGGAGATTCCAGGTTCTCAATTGTTGTCTAGTTTTTTTATTTCAATTTCAATGTATGGAATCTAAAATTTGAAAGATTTTTAGTATTTTGATAAATTCATCAGAAAACAGAATCTTCATGGATTTTGAGTATTTCACAGGTTTTTAAAACTGTCAGTACAATATCTTTTTAATATTCAAGAATTTTATTGTACTTTCTAGTATTTTAATGTATTTCTATGTAAATTTTCAGATTCAGATGCTCTAAAATCAAAAGTTTCGAAGATTTTCATCATTTTCATAATTTGTTGAGAAAATAATACCTACATATAAAATTTCAGTATTTCAGATAATGCTACTATTTTTGTTTTTTTTTCACACTTGTAGTAAGCATTTATGAAATTTTGTAGTACTTGCTTTTTAGTATTCTACAATATTTTCATTATTTTTATGGATTGCTATGTAAATTTTAAGAATTCTATGCTTCAAACTTGAAAGTTTCTAGATCCTTATTATTTCAAAATATTTTGCATAACACAGTTCTTTCGTGGATTTTTTTTTCTAAGAGTTCTAGTCGTTTCAGTTTTTTTGATGTTATTTCGATGTTTATAATATTCGAATGATTTTTTGCTACTTTCATGGATTCTTGCATGAATTCGAAGAAATAGTTGCCTTAGGATTTAAACTTTTGTAGTTTTCAGATAAATAACCACTCAGAAAATTCCCGCGCACAGTTGAAAGGGATCGCGTTTCGAAACTTTCCGTTTAAAAGTTGAAAAGATTCCCTTTTACTGTCAATGAATGGGTCCTTTTACTTTTAAACATCGACGCTCTTGAAATGAAAGGGTTAGCTTTTCATACTGAAAGAAGACGGCTTTGAAATTCTCTCTGTTTCATAGCTAAACGGAAATTTCTCTAACAATAAGTGATTACACTGTTAAAAAACTTGCAGAAAAGTATTTCAAGTTTGTAACCCATATTCTGTATGCGGTTTTTCCTATAAATCGATCTGGAAAATTTTCCAGATCTATTGATGGGGAAAATACCATACAGAATATGGGTTGAAAAATGTCAATACTTTAATGGAAAATTTATCAAATTTTTCCATACACTAGTATGGAAAAATTGCGATTATTTTGTACAGTGTAGATTATCGAAATAATTGCACCTTCATACATTTCCTGTATTCATAAATTTGTTGTATTTCTCAAATTTTCCAGCTTTCATAAAATTTTGTACTATTTTATAGTTCTTTTGTAGAGTCCTATACATATTTCTCGAATTAAATGCTTTTAATCGTGGAAGGAGGGTACAATAAATACGTGGCTTTGAATAAGAAAATGGCGGTACTATGATTACAAACGAGAATCTTGAAAAAATCAAGAGCATCCTTTATCTTTCTTCATTCGTAACAGATTGTTGATATTTTAAAAATAAAAATAATTCTATGGCCGTTAGGGTGGTCCTTATTTTCATCATTTTTGAAAATCGATGAATGCGCCCCCCTAAACAGTTCGAAATGCCAAAAAAATGCGAGTGTAGAAATTTTATCATGCATTTTTGATGCATATTAACCCGTGCCCCAAGAAGGGTAAAGTTTCGAAAAGTCACCATTCTTAGAGAAAAAAAAAAGTTTTTGTTCAAATAAATCCCTACTTTCTTTTTTGTGGTCTATTTGTCCCAATATTTTTATGAATTTACTCGTAACTTATACCTGAAATTCGAAAAAAATTTTCAAGTGTCTACATTTAGTACAAAGAGTTTCATTCACGAATAAATATGACGAATTTATTTGAAAAATTCGCAGTTTCTCCGGTTTATAAGGAATCTACTCAAATTCTTCGAAAATCTTGTTCTCTAGTGCTTGCCCTTGAAGGAACAAAAAACTTTTTCCAAAATTCCTAACCGATTTCGAGTTCTACTCGGTCAAACACGATCAAAAAGTCACATTTTCAAGCAAAAATGCACTGTAGAAGTGACAATCGGATAATATTATTTTTTTTTTTGAAAACTTACCGTCGTCGTCTTTAATCGCAAATGGCGAGGAAGCTTTTATATAAGCTTAATTTAACGAATGCGAATCTCCCTCACCCCGGCGTTTGGCAAGACTCCAAGTTTTTTAGATTTAATTTTTCTCAAAGGCGGTTCTATGTAGAGGAAGTCTTCCTGAACGGAGATTGTTCAGGGCCTGTTTTTCCATATTTTTCTCATTGGATTAGAATGTCACTGAAGTGAAATGTCATTGAAGTAGAATGTTATTGAAATAGTATGATTTAATAATGACAATAATAATATAATATTTGTCCAGAGCTTAAAAGAGTACAAGCGCTTTTTGAAACATAAGCTCTTTGAAAACTCGCGTGCGAATATGATAAGTTACCCAAGTTTTTGTGAGTTAACCAGGGCACTATAGATGTCTCTATCGCTCTGAGTAGATACAAAGAGTAAAGTTGAGAAGTCGTATCCAAACATGCGATACCATGACCTTTTGTCGTAACATCAACATGAAATTGATACAATAACAAATCCTTAAGATGAGGTACACATTTTTTTACAGTGTCACAACCAATAAGCCTCTAACCAAAGTTTTTTTTCTCACTACCGAAGCATTTCTTTCCGTGCAGTATAATATCCAAGTTGGGGTGGTCGTTGAAATGGGTTTGGTGGAATTTTGATGGCGGCGCCGCCCCCCAGAACGTTTACAAATAATTCAAAAAAAATCCCCAAATTTTTTCAGATTTTCAAAACAACGTTGACCCGTGCCGGTAGGCAGAGCGGTCTTTTAACCCATTTACATGACATGGGATTTTGTCTTGAAGGCGGTCTATAATTTTTCACGGATACACAAATCGCTTTAAAAATCGGCTTGACACTGCAAGTTTATTGCCGATAGTTATAACAAACTGCAAAAAAATTGGCAGCTGTCTAAAACAATCATATGCCTGCTGGTTCGAAGCCAAGAAACCAAAAATCATGGAAATTTCGGCTTTTTTCAATGAAACAAAGAATTCTACGAGATTTCAAGAATCTATGCGATGTACACCTACATGAAATATCATTCTACACGTTCGTGAGTATTTTTTATCATTCCACGAGTAGAATCGGTCACATTGCTACAGTTTCGAAAATGTGCGTCACAATTTTAATAACGAAATTCGATAAATAAACGAATTTCTGAAAATTCTTCAAATGAGTTTCTTACTAGATAAATGACACTTATTGGAATGAATTATCTTGTATTAATCTATACCATCAACAGTAATGGTCATAACGATAATAATAATAATAAAAATAATAGGTAATAATGATAGATAATAATAGAAATAGGAATAATAATCATGCGAACAATCGAATGCACTAATAGGGAAAGATTTTTATTATAACACAACACGCAATATAGTTCACTTAGAAGACATCAATACCAAGTTATCAAATTTATTGCTCAATATTGAATAATAGGAAGACCACGTATTTTCATTCTTCTAGGATCCATCAGTCACTGAACAATATCAACAATTTTACGAAGAAGCAGAATTTCCATAAAAGTTTGCAGTTTTCGCAAAAATGGCTAGATTTGTTTGACAACCGAGACGTTTACCTTATCAATAAATTCTAGGAAGTTGTTTTGTAATTGCAAATTATTCAAAACTCGTACTTGAGCGCGTCAAACATTGCAAACGAAATCACAGAAACATTCGTCAATCCTGAATAATATTCCTGATTTAGGTTATTATTACTTTCATTGATGTTATTCTTATCCATTTTCAGATTATCCTCATAACAATAGTTCACGACCATTACCGAAAAACAAATAAGGTATCATTAGAATAACCAGCTTTTTCCCTTGACTTGTAAATGTATTCATTCTCATTTACCAATTTAGAACTCTTTTTATTCTTATACCTATTCTTATTATTATCTATAATAAATTCCTCTTTGTTGAATAAAATTAGTGTAATTAGAGGATAAATCGCTCCGTGGAGTTTTAAATAATATCATTATCATTATCATTATCATTATTATTATTATTATTATTATTATTAATACTACTACTTTTATTATTATTATTATCGTTATGACCATTACTATTGATAGTATCTCGTTTAATACAAGATAATTCATTCCAATAAGTGTCATTGTGTATCCGTGAAAAATTATAGACCGCCTTCAAGACAAAATCCCATGTTATTTAAATGGGTTAATAAAAGACGCCTCTACCCACCAGCGCGGGTTAACGTTGTTTTGAAAATCTGGAAAAATTCGGGGATTTTTTTCGAATTATTTGTAATCGTTTCTGGGGGCGCGCCACCATCAAAATTCCACCTGACCCATTTTTTAACGACCACCCTAATCCAAGTGTAATAATTAATCCTTCCTTCTTTCATCACTGGGTGTGAAATATATGTAGAAAAGAACTCCCATCATAAAAGAAAGAAGGGTTGATCATTACTGTTAAAATAATGATCCATCCAACGAGCACGTGGTCGAGAAGGTCTTGAGTTGAGAAGTGGTCTTGCAGGAGGAGGAAGAAGAAGCAGCAGCAGCAGCAGCAGCAGCAGCAGCAGCAGCAGCAGCAAGAGCACGTGGGTAGGAAAGGAAGGCGAAGAAAGAAGAAAAGAAAAAAAGAGGGAGAGAGGCGCAGTAGTGACAGAGTATCGCGAATCGGGCAGATAGGTAAGTAGCAGCAGAAGAGCTACTTGATGGCAGTGGTGGGCCTAAGCAGGCACTCGTCCCGGGTGTCGATGAGCGTGTCGTCCATGCCGCTGATGGCGGCGGCAGCGGCGGCGGCCTCGTCACAAGGCGTCGGTGTTGTCGGGGCCACGACCACCGTGGCCATGGCTGGCGGAGGGGCCGCCACTATTTCGGGCACCGGCCTTCACCATCCTCACCATAATCACCACCACCATCACCACCATCATCAGCAACAGCAGCAGCAACCGCAGCCACCGCCATCGCAGCAGCACCCGGGCCAGGCTGTTCTCGCAGCCGCTGCCGCTTATTATCAGCAGCAGCAACACCACCCGCCTCCCCATCATCCCCAGCAGCAACAGCAGCCACCTCCTCAGCAGTCCCAGCAGCAGCAGCAGCAGCAACAGTCTCAGCAGTCCCAGCAGCAGCAGCAGCAAGATTCGGCTCAGCCTGACAGGCCTATTGGCTATGGAGCTTTTGGGGTTGTTTGGTAAGTGCAGAACAAGTAAAGTTTACCCTTGGACCGTGCAGTACATGGACCGAGCGTCGCCTTTGTCCCGTGCCGGAAAAAGTGACCCCAACATGGGAGCGTGCAGTAGCAGCCGCACGGCAAGCAAGGACGTGTGACACTATATCTGTATGTGTAGATATACTATATAGATGGGAATACATATAGACACACTGAAGCATGGATAAAGTTGTCGTTCAGCTTTACTGCAGGCTCCTATGTTGGGGTCACGGCGCCATATTGAATGCTCAGTCCATGTACTTCATGATCTACGAGTTTACCTGGGCCCACGCCTTTTCTTGTTTCCTTGTTACTCCTTTTCTTCGTCATTTTCGAGGGGCTCGTGCTATGAAAAAGGAAGAGAGGTGTCCCGCTGCATGCGGGCAAAATATTGGCATTGTGGTAGGTAGCGGGCTGGGAAGGTGACACTGGGGGGGGGGGGGGGGGGCGTCCGGAGATTTTGCTGGGCTTGGGATGCATTTTTTTCCAAGCGTATCAAGTTTTAAATGTTGGAAAATAAATGAAATTATGGAAAGATTGTTGCTATTGTGAACAATAGATGAAATAATTATTAATTGCTCAACTTTAACAAATGTTATTCAATGTTACCAAGTATTATATTCATTTTAATCTTGGGCGGAGTAGGAAAGCCAATTTTCGTATCGTTTTTGTTTATTTCATAAATGTGATAAACACTAGGTACATTTTTTTCGTCTTTTCATCGTGACAGTATTCTCCTTGATTCCCTACCAGAAATGGGAGAATAATGTTAACTGTTTATTGTGCAAATTTTTTGGGAATTTTTGAGTTTGTCAATATCGTGATTGATTGATAAATTAGTCAAGTCTTTCCAGAAAAGTCGTGGGATGAAAGAGTTTTTAGTCTCTTTATTGTAGTCCCCCCTCCCTAAATTTTCTACCCAAAAAAAATAAATATCGCAAACTGTGGAGTGAACAATTTTTTGGGAATTTTGGAATTTATCGATATTGTAGAGGAAACTGGGAGGTTTGAACATGCGGTATTGCGGTAGAAAACGGTATTCTTATATCTCATGGAAGGTTCATGAATTTTTGTTAATTTTCATCTGTAGCAAGTAGAAAACCAATCGCGTTTTGCAAAAAATTTCAAATTAGGTTCAAACCTCCCATTATACAGGCGGTTTGATCAACCTTACATAGAAATGTTGATTCAATGTTTTATTATATTAAATGAAATTATAGCAACGGTTAAACACAACATATAATCATTGTAAAAACAAGTTTGGTTATTTTTTTTCTTCATGTTCGATAAATTATTCAATTAATTTTTTACTTTTCCATAGATGACAAATTTTCCTGCTTTCAAAGTGTTGAGCCATTTGTTTTTTTGCTCCATTAAAATTTTTCGAAAAAAATTGTCGTATTTTTGTTACCACTGCTTTATTTATTTTAACAAAACAAAATTAACAAGATCATCGTCATACTTTATTGTTATTATCGTTTTTGTTATTATTAATGATATTTTTGTTGTTTATGTTGCTGTTGTCGAATACAGACTTGCGCAATCTGGCGAGTAATGCATAGTGATGCATTTGTTAGGTTCAAAGCTCCCTTAAAATTTAGCTTCAAACCTCACGAGTTGACATTATGATAATATACATGATAAAAAACAATGAAAATGACATTGAGAATTTTCGTTTTTTCTCACATTGTTTCTCGTGTCTATTTCAAGTAATAAATTATACAATTTACCGAAATTCGCTTATTTCAACATTAACTATGAGCTTACAAAACAACCTGAAAAATTACAATTCCTAACTCATATTTCAATTTCTAAAAACGATTCAGTCAAAAAAGTTATTGTAAATCATGAAATAAAGAAAATGTACTCTATCCATAGCAAAAAATTGAAAAATATTTAAAAGTAATGTTTTTAAATAAATAAGTGTCGTCAAAAACTGACTAGTTTCGAAGCTCCCGGAGGCTCAAATCTCCATAGTTTCCCCTACTATGTACTTGATTCATTAGTTGAGTCTTTTCGGACGCAAGAATGGAGTGATCTAGAATTTAAAATTTTCCGATTAGATTTTTTTGTATTTGAAAAATAAGTACATCTGATGAACAACGATAAATTCGAAATTTAAATTAAAATTTTCTACAGTTGAATAATTTTACAAGTTTTTAGTTGCAGCAATGATTTTGAAAAATAAACCTTTTCGTTCGGAATTCGATCGAGTTAATTAATATGATTCCTTGAAAATGTTTATCTGGAATTTCATGAGATAAAAGAAAGAAATAAGGAATTTCGTCGCTAATGTATGTATGAACTTTATTTTCAATTACTTAAAATATTAATTTTCGGGATTGCAAATAGAAATAGTCATACTAGAATGTTTTTTCATCATCTTTATCAAATGTTTACATAAAAAAGACAATGAAAAATTCGAGAAATAGGAAAAAATGGAAATAGAAAATAATATAAAAAGAAAAAAAAAAACTTAAACAATAATTATTATTGCTTGAATATAAATATAAATATAGATTAATTACTTCATTTGTATTTTCGCCAGAAAAAAGTGTCATTAGGGATATATTTGTTACTCGAAATTCAGGTTACGTTGTGTATTTTTGAGTTGGGACAAATCACGTTTACGAACTTTGTAATAATGAAAGTTAACTTCGAAATGAAGCAAAATTAAGAAAAAGTTGACGAGATTTTCAGAATTTCAGAATCCACTTGTAAATGAGAAAATGTCCAGATTCTAATGGAAAAATTGAGAAACTGGAAATATAAATATAATATAATTTAAAGATAAAAATTTACTAAGGTGGGAATTGAAAACTTTTATCGTTAAAGTGAAAAAAAGTTGTAAGGTGAAAAATATTGATTTTCAATTGTGATGAGTTTCTCAAATCCACGTTTGTAGTTTTTGACTGTATAAAAGATTAGCAGTAAAAAAATTTTTCCATAAATTTTAATCTTTTGAAGGTATTTTTATACGGTCCAAATTTCATGGGAAGCCAAAATTGTAGATCCATGACGAATTCGTTTTAATCATTTTTAACGATGTCAGCTACAAATCGAACTTGAACAAGAGTTTACAGTAAAAAACTTTTGAAAATTTTCATAGTTTTCAAGATTTCAAAGAAAAATGTATAAGGTCATTGTCCTGTAGTGTCGTCTTTTGAAGGTATTTTTAAGAGCCTAAATGAAAGAAAGTAAAAATTGTAGACCCATGACGAATTTGTTTGATTTTCTTCCGATATTAATAACGAATAATAATTATCACTGCACAGCTACGTCATTGGGGATAAATGAAAAATTTTCGAATTTTCTCTGAATAAGACTCAATTCATCGTTGAAATTTGGGAATAATTTGAACGAATTGGCGATATTCCTGTTTCTATCCTTTTATGAAACATTGACTTATTGCGATGAAAGAAAATCTCAATATTCAATAAAATGTCGAAAAACAAAGTTGCTTGAATCTAATGAAAGTTACCAATCGTAACGTTTATTTACAGCTTGATAATTTATCAACTTTTTCTGCTTTCTTGGCCGATATCGAAATTTCGGAACATTCTTGAAATGTAAAATTTTCTTCGCGAAGATCGCCGGGGCAATGTGCTCTGAGCGCCCCTGGGATAACGAGAGGACGAAAAAACGAGTTTTAGAGAAGTAAGAGGAGGATGGGGGAGGGGGAGGGGGAGTAGGCGACCCAGCTGCGAGACAGGTGATGAGGACGCAGCTGCCGCCGTCGAGTGGCGAAATGATCGGGCCGTTTTCCTTGTGTTTGCAGGGCGGTGACGGATCCTAGGGACGGCAGGCGAGTGGCCTTGAAAAAGTTGCCCCATGTCTTCCAGAGCTTGGTCAGTAGCAAGAGGGTGTTTCGCGAGCTTAAGATGCTCTGCTTCTTCAAGCACGAGAACGTGAGTTCCCATAAGAGGAAAGATCGGTAAGGTCATCGCAAGGTATTCTCCAAAATGCCTTTCTTTCTTTTCGCAGGTCCTCTCGGCGCTGGACATTCTCCAGCCACCTCCCCTGGACTTGTTCCAAGAGATGTATGTTGTTTTTTTCATTGCTATGTAGATTAAAGAAAAGGAGCAAAAAACAGCAAATGATACATGCTTGGTGATCGCAGATACGTGATAACGGAGCTGCTGCAGAGCGACCTGCACAAGATAATAGTGAGCCCGCAGCACCTGAGCCCGGACCACATAAAGGTCTTTTTGTACCAGATATTGAGGGGGCTCAAGTACCTGCACTCGGCCAAGATATTGCACAGGGACATAAAGCCGGGGAACTTGTTGGTGAACAGCAACTGCGTGCTCAAGATATGCGACTTTGGGCTGGCGCGGGTGGAGGAGCCGGACCAGAGCAAGCACATGACCCAGGAGGTCGTGACGCAGTATTACAGGGCGCCCGAGATCCTGATGGGCGCGAGGCATTACAGCGCGGCTGTTGACGTTTGGAGCGTCGGCTGCATCTTCGGCGAGCTCCTCCGTCGGCGCATCCTCTTCCAGGCCCAGAGCCCAGTGCAGCAGCTCGAGTTGATAACCGAGCTTCTTGGCACGCCCAGCCTCGAGGACATGCGCCACGCTTGCGAGGCCGCCCGCTTGCACATGCTCAAGCGGTCATTCAAGCCGCCTTCCCTCACCTCCCTGTACACCCTCAGCACTCAAGCCACGCACGAGGCTGTCCATCTTCTCTGCCAAATGCTTGTCTTCGATCCGGTCAGTTTTCACATCCTCCTATTCGTGCTTCAACTTTCCTACAGATGGCGCTGAAATTACGACAATATGGCCGACTTTGGGGATTCGCATTTGAATTTGAACAGTAAAAATCAGCGTATTTAAACTCTTTCGATATGGCGAATCAAGTGTCGAAGGTTAACACGGAGGCTGGAGAAAATGACAGTCGGCAGGGGCAAGGGGCAGGGGGGGGGGGGGCATTTAGTCCGCCGGGTTTAACTCGGCGGGTCAAAAGGACTACCCCTTGCCCCTGCCGACAGTCATTTGTCGACAGCCTGCGTGTTGGCCTGAAGTACATACTTCATTTGCGTATGTCGACGAAACGTGTTTCAATGCGCTCATTTTCAATGTGCGAGAGGCAAAAAAACATATTAATTAATTTTTTTTAAAAAGCATATTTAAATTAGTACTTCCGCGTTGCGGTACAATGCGACGTTTTATTAATTTTTGTTTTTTAGAAATTTTCACTGAAATTCAATTCCACTCAGTTCCGCTATGCGACGCGTCAGTAAACTTATAACGTGAATATGATGCATATTTATTGTTTATCATTTGGTTTTTTTTGCATTATCATGAGGTGGGGACAAACCTTGGGCGCTCCATTAAATTCGTGGTGATAAAAGACAAATTATAATTTGTCGTGTGGTGGCGCTAGTGTCGTTTCAACTTTTTCTCATTTATACAGATTTCAATATGTATAGGTTACTCTCGTATACACTATTTGAATATCAACAAGGCAACCAAACATATTTTTGAAAAAAGCCAAATGTTCATTTATTATTTACAAAAATAAAAGCATAAAATGAATATTGCTATTTATTTATTATTTCTAAAATGCCATAGATACTTTGATTAAACAAACCATAGTAAGTAAACTGATATTCTAATAATATAATGTTACGTACGGAAAGAAATTTTCGAAAATATTTTCCAACGTTTTTATAGATTAACATAGAATTCTGGAAATTTTGAATATCTAGAATTAAAAAGTGATAAAAGAATGTTTCGAACAGTAAGGTTTTTTTTTTGTTGAATCAATAATAACGTAAAGTCTATTCAATTATATAGAATGAATAATATTTATAGGAAATTTTAAATATGATAACTTGAATAATAGGACATTTATAATTATGAAAAAACATTACTTAACTTTGTAAATATCAATTATTTATGACACTTTTCGTGTATATTGATATTAAAATGAAGTTATATAGAATTTGCAGAATCTTAAACCTCTAATATTCAAAGAATATCTTGAATAGTGAAATTTTTTCTTCAATTATGAATACCAAAATTATTTATAGTAATTATTTATAATTACTAATATTTATAGAATAAAATGGATGTAATGTTTCAAATATGAAAATATACAATATTATGTAAATGACATTATTCATACTTTACATATTAAATATTTATAATATATGTAAGTATGTTTCATGTTTTATAATAAATAAATACAAATTTATATAGAATTCATAGGATTTCGTATCTCCAAAATTTTTATAAGTGTTAAATATATATCTCAGATAGTGTTGAAATAAAAACAACTTCAAATTATCTACATAATTATTATATCTAATGAACAATATTTATTGATTTATTACCGTTCTTCAAAATTATTAATATTAAGCATTCATAATGCAACTTCCAACGCTCAAAATATTGATACAAATTTGAAAATTTGTATAGAATCCATAAAACGTTGAATCTCTACAATTCTAACAAATAAAAGAATGTCTCGAATAGTGGGATTATTTTCGAAAATTTCCATACATACATCTATAAATAATTTATGAAAACTCATTTATATTGTGAAAAATATAATAAAAAATATCGATAAAACTTATCCGAAGTTACTTCTACTGTGAAAGAGTGTCCACTCATAATCAGTTTGAAATTATATTTTTTCGAAATCATTTTTTAGCAAAACTTTTTCTGGAATCATAGCGCTAATCATATATTTTTTAATAATTCGATAATAATAATACAAGAATTAATACGTACAATTGAAATCAGTATTTCATAAATTGAATTTGAAGCTTCGAGATAAAATTTTTCGGAAAACACTTCTAATTTTGAAAAAAATCCTTTCATATATTAATGAAATTCCCCTTGTTTTATGAAGAAAAAAGTTTTCTACAAAATAATAATCCCCAAAACATCTCTCCGAGTCAAAAATATTCTCTAAAAACTGGAATATTGACGAAATATGTATAATAAGTATGATATTTATTTATCAACGCCTACCTACAGACAAAATATTTATTTAAATATTTTTTATTGAAAAAATTTTTTTTGCTTGCCCTGGATATTAGAAATGAGTCATTTTTTTTTTTTTTTTTTTTTTTTCAATGTTATCAACATTTTTTGATAGCATCTACTTTTGAATTTGAATTTTAAATAAACCTTTCAAGTTTTACAAAAAAAGAAAAAAAATGACCACTTTTAGCACGAAAAGAAGCGTAAGAAAATCAACAGTGAACGTCGGTTGGTCGATTTTTCATTACATGAAATCAAATTTGACTTGAGAATGTATTTACCCGAAATTTGTGATTTCGAACTGTTAACTGATTGCAAATGGCAAAAAATAAACGAACCCCCAAAGTTATGATCATTGATTCAGTTACTGACAAATGAAAATTTCGAGGTTAGAACAACTTATGAGGGTAATGTTTTGAATAAGATATTTTACAAATTATAAATATTTTGGATCCAAAAACCAAATTGATTGCAATTTCATAAATTTATGTTGGGAAACGGATAATTTTTTCTTGCCTTGATTATTCAGTGCTTTGAAGTTACATATTTTTTGGGAAAATATTTTATTTGAGTAAGTATACTGAAAAGTGAAAGAGCTGAAAAAATTGAGAAATAATTGAATAAGAAGTAGTTATAGATATAGACTAAATTGATAAAATTTAGACATTTTTGATAGAAAAAGAATTGTGATTTCGAAATTTTGTATGACGTTTATTTTCATCAAATTTACTACAAAATAAGAGCCACAAACAAAGGCATAAAATGCAAAAATTACCAAAGATAGGATTATGAATTCTATCAATTACAAATGAAATTTTCCAAGTCATAAAAATTGCTGAGTTTGATATTTTGGGTGAGAAGTTTTCTGAATTATAAATATTTTGCATCCAAAAACCGAATCGACTGCAATCTTATGAATTTGTGGGGATAAATGATTAAACTTTTTCTGTCATGAATTTTCGATTAAAATTTTTGTATAGAAAATTCAGCAAATTAAAAGAGCTGAAAAAAATGGAAAATAAATGAATGGAAAATACTTACAGGTATAGACTGAACTAGTGAAATATAGAAATTCAAAGAGATTTTTTATCTCGATATTTTCAATAAGAAATTTTGTGAACTGTAAATTATAAAATAGATTATCAATAGTGGGGTTTCCTTCACTAGAAATGATAGCAATAATCAAACAAATTAATTTGTGTTGTAACCACAGTAATTCATTTCCTTGATTAATTTGAACTCAACACTGTGGAATTCTGTAACATAATAGTAAGTAATTCATATATTTGATACGTAAACATAAACGAATTAAAATTATAGTAATATTATAAGGTATTATAATTTTATGAAACTGTGGATGGGGGATTTATTTTTCAGTAGACACCCGGAATAACAAAAAATGTTTGCAGGACAAGAGGATTAGCGTGGTAGATGCATTGGCTCATCCTTACCTGGACGAGGGCAGGCTGAGGTACCACTCTTGCATGTGCACCTGCTGCTACACGACCAGTGGTGGCATGCGTCAATATACAAGTGACTTCGAGCCCATCACCTCGCACACCTTCGATGATCTCTGGGAGCGAAAACTTACAAGCGTTCAGCAAGTCAAAGGTTGGTTCCTTGTAAACGATTTCGCTTTCTCTAAAAGCAGCCATCAAACTTGTCTCCATTTCCAAAATTTTACCTTTACATACATCATGTATAATCACTTGAAAGTTACTCAAGTTAGAGATATTGTTTTTCTGTTACAATTTCATCTTATAGTTGAATTGATCGTTGCATTTTGCTGAATTCCAGAGGAAATGCACAAGTTCATCGGGGAGCAGCTCAACACGACTCGCGTGCCACTCTGCATAAATCCCCAGTCGGCGGCTTTCAAGAGCTTCTCGAGGTAAGGCTGGCTCAGCCGACACATCAGCAACCAGCAGCCTCCTGTTTTCTCGACGAAGTATGATAGATCAACTATAACGATGACGACAATGATGACGTTAGAGAAGGACATGTAATATGTGGAACCACCATTGCGCGTCGATGAACAACGCAGGCCTACCACTATTACTGCTCAATTACTGGTACTAATTGTCACGTATTTTTGGGATCGGTGATACGTACTGACATATCGGAATATCGATATTTATTTTTAATATATTAGATTTTATACCGAGAAATTCGCCAATCGATAGTCGATATATCGATATTTTCGTTGCGATATTAAACGATAATATATCATTTAATATCGTAACGAAAAATAAAAACATATTCATAATATATATCATGTAAAATTGTTATTGTTTATTCCAAGTTCTTATCGCACTTTCCTAATTTCTTCGTATAATTTCAAAAATTAAAGTTCTCGTCGATCGATGTTTTTTCACAGCCCTACGATATTGCAACCTTTTCGCGAGAAAAAAAAATAAGGACTAAAATTTTCGTGTTTTTTTTTTTTTTTTTTTTTTTTTTTTTTTTTTTTTTTTTTTTTTTTTAATTTACTCATTTAGAATTAAGTTCGAAGATTAGATCTAAAATCAATTTCATTTTATTTTTTTTTTACTTTTTTGAGTTCTAAAATATAGTTATGTCGCCCATATGGAGGACAATCTGTGGTTGTCAATTTCAGAAATATTATGATTGTAGGAATATTCGGTAGACATTAAAATTCTTTCTTAGTGATATTCTCATGATTTTCTTCTTATAAAATAGATATACTTCAAAATCAATATTGTATTTGTAACCCCAAAAATTATTGAAAAAATTTATTAAAAATTCAAAAACCAAGAATGCGAAACGAAATTTTATTTTTATGTTGCATTAATTCATTGAGAATCTCTAAAACATTAGGACTTGAGCAAGTAACTATTGTATGAATGAATTACAAATGTACTAACACTTTATGAAATTTTAGATTTTAGAAAATGAAATTACAGGAATTTGTATAAGTATCCATAAATAAAAATCATCAATTCTACTTAAAATCTGACGAAAATCGATAAACACACAAAAATATTAGAAATTAAAGCAATTCTTATAAACGCTGATTTCATTATTTCGAAAGTCTATAAAAATTCTGGAAAATAATGCAACTTTGAGAAATCCGTAAACATATGTATATGTCAATCTTTAAGAAAATTTAACGAAATTCAATATCCACAAAAATTATGAAGATACAAGAAATTAGAAAGGTACTTGTAAATGTGGATATGATTATGTTGGAAATTTATAAAAATTCTAGAAATTAATAAAACTTGGATTCCTAGAGCATCGAATTTGATAAATGTGTATAAAAATCTATAAAAATACGTGTAAAATGTAAATCTTCTGAAAAATCTTACAAAATGCAATAAATACTAAAAATACTGGAAATATTAGCAGTTACATACATACGTATACATGCAGGTCTAATTGTTTCAAAAATCTACAACGATTCTGAGAATAACAAAACTTTGGTTTCTCGAGCATCGAATTTTAGAAATTTACATAAAAATCTATAAAAATATATATAAAATGGAAATGTTCCGAAAAATCTGACGAAATTAAATAAATACACAGAAATACTAAAAATATTCGAAATTAGAAAGATACTTATGAATGCTGATATAATTATTTCAAAAATCTACAACGATTCTGAAAATTCATCAAACTTTGATTCCTGGAGCATTATGCCTTGGAAATCTATAGAGAAATATATGAAAACAGTAAAAATCTTGAAATCTTTTAGAAAATTTCCAGAAATTCAATAAAAACACAGAAATATGAGAAATACTAGTAAAAAAGAAGATACTTATAGATGCTAATTCAATTATTACGAAAATCGATGAAAATTTTGAAAATGTATAAAACTTTGATTTCTAGACGATTGAATTTTATCGGAACCAACAGGAATCTACAAGTATATTGAAAATATCTAGATATTTTAAACAATCTTACTGAAAAAAGATACGAAAAAAACTTTCATGTTAACAGATTCTTGTAACTGCTGATTAAATTTTTTAAAAATCTATACAGAATTTGGAGATGAATGAAACTTTGATTCCTCGAGCATTTAATTCCAGAAATTTCTATATTCATTTATAAGAGTACCAGAAAATCCTTGAAAAATGTTATAAATACTAGAAGAAAGAGAAAAATACTGTAGGAATACATCAAATACTAAATATTTAGAAAACCCCACGAACTAGAGCGTCAAAATTTGAAAAATCTCCCCAGTCATTCATAAGAATACTCAAAAACCCTTAAAATTGTAACTATATGCTGAAGAAATAAAAAAATTTTGCTTAGGAATTGTTTTGCGAATAATCGATTTAAATTCAAAAAATTTATTGAACTCGAATTCTGAAGCACAAATTTCTAGAATTCTGAAACAGCAATCCATAAGAATAACAAAAATCTATAAAATTATCTGAAAATTCTGGAAGATTTTATGAATACTAAAAATTACAAGCAGCAATATAAAATTTTCTTAAATCCAGGTATAAATGACTGTGTCAAAAATCTATGAAATGACTTTGAAATCTGTAAAACTTTGATTCCTAAGGGGTCAAACTCGAATCACACAAAATCATGAAAATACCAGAAAATCCTTCTTAGCAAATTTGAAATTCGCTAAAAAATCTATGCGATACATCGACATATCGATATTTTATCATCGATATATTGATATTGAATTTCTAATGATTTCAATATATTACATGAGTCGATATTGATGTTTTTCATTTTGGATTCTCATTCCTAGCATGTTTATTTTTTCTAATCATCAGTTAATGTTAATTGTTCAAATTTTACATCCGCAACCTTTGTTTTCAGCTCAAACGTGGTGCATCCTTCCGAGCTGCTGCTGCCGAGTCCTCCGCATTAGTGGAGGTAACTGCTGAGGACTGTTGCTGCTGCTGCTGCTGCTGCTGCTGCTGCTGCTGCCACCGCCAGTGAAGTAAGTCGACATTATGACAATGGAAACTGCCAACTTGCTGTCGGTGATTACGAAACGCAGCAAGAAGTTGCAGGCCAGCCAACAAGCATAATTGTCACCATCGCCGCGGTAGCATTTAAAACAATCGCGATTCTCTTTTAATTGTCACGTCTCGAATACGGCGCAACGAAAGTGCCAACTTGCATCAAGTTTTAGCTTCCAATGTTCCTGCAATAACAGAAATACGAATGAAAGGGTACGAAGGGTGAAAGGGAAAACTCGACTGAACAAAGACTCAACACATTATAGACGTACCGCGAAACACACGGACACGCGACGATATGCACACACGAGAATCGCTTGGGTCAAGGGGCATTCCGAACAAGAACCAAAAGAGACAATAGACTGCCGACGATGCTGCACAGTAAAATTTATTTATTTTTCAATTAGTCCATTGAACGCGCACCCCCCATGTACATAAAGCAACTACTTTAATGGTAGACGATGCGGTGGAACGCTGCAACGTGATTCTAGTATTTAACGTCCTGTGCTTTGATATTATGTGGTACTTGACAAGTGTCTTTCGACTAGGAGCAGCGTGTCGCAGACAAGTAGCACGCATGTCATCGTTGATTCGTACAGCGTGTTTGAAAACAATAAGACAAGGGAAATCAAGACACGAGATGAGAGTGAGTGTGTGTGTTTGAAAATGTCAAAAAATAAAAATTGTAACTGTGTTGTAGTGTATTTGCTACTGCCATTTTTACTATGTAGCGACAAAAAAGGGCCTCACCTCGTCATTTTCACGCGACATCTAATTTTTTTCTACAATGAGGTACAATTGGTGATCAGGTTTGGTGAGGCACTGGTTGTGACGAGATACAGTGTTTTCGCCGAACTTGTGAGTATGACACGACTTGGTACAGAGCTTTGCGTAAACGTACTTCGATATGTACATCGATCGTCATTGACAACGCTCATCTTGTAAATAACCAAGGTAGAAGAAGAAAATTCATAAAACGTCACGCCATTTCGAAATCAGAGCTTTCGAATTAGGTAATTGGATATTAATTGTCATTCTACAAGATATTTTTCTCGAAGCGTAGCAATGAAAATGTCGACGTCGTCGTCGTCGTCGTAAAAAATGGATGGTTTCCGCTCCTGTATGTATATATTTATATGTTGTAATGTGATTTGCATACTCCAAGTGTGCAAGTGCCAGTGTCCTGGATGAAGATTACAGAGTCCCATCCAGTAAACTCTGTAATCTTGCTTCGCCAGGGTCATAGGGAAAACGCGTAGGAAAGCGCCCTCGCTATAGTACGTACATAATTAGAGAATTTTGTAAATAATATGTAATAGACAATGATTATTGTGATTATTGTGATTATCGCAGCAGCAGCAGCAGCAGCAGCAGCAGCAGCAACAGCAGCAGCAACAGCAGCAGCAACAGCAGCAGCAGTTTTAAGGACAGCCTTTGTTGTGAGGGGCTGTGCAAATATTGCGTCACCTTCTTTTTTCTTCTTCCTTACGTGGGACTTATTGCGTGTCTTTTCGATTGGGTGACGTAACGTGTGCAAAGTCCCTGAAGTGCTTTATCGAGTTTACTTTGTGCCCTTTTGTAATTTTAGACAGTAAGGATAGGATCGAATCGTCCAAGAAGGAATGAGTGATGTTCGTAAGTGTCAGCAATCATATGCGCACGACGACGACGACGATGAAGAATCGACGCACGAGTAGCCAGTGGCGAATAAATGTAGTGGTGTAAAGTAGGTGTCATCCGTTTTTTCCATCGACCAAACAACATCTCTGTTATCTCCAAAATTTATTACATCTGTAATCTGTATAAACGTACTTGACTTTCCTGTTGAATAACTTCACAATGAATTGCAATTTATGCATCATGTCTTCACGAACTGCTTCCTGTTATTACATCGATTTCCATTGTAAAGTGAGTTTCGTAGGATCTCGATGACACCTGCTGAACTAATGTCTCGGTCGACTCGTGCGTGAATTTTCTACTTTATCACCAGGGAGTACCACAATTTTTGTAAATTTCGACATCTCCCACACGCTACCCGGAATAGGGGCGAGCGTGGAGTACAAGACGAAAGTAAAAAAAGACAAACCATGATGGAGATGATGCTCATCGCGTGATGGGATTAATCGATTCGTATATCATAACGTGGCGTGTACGTGGTGGTGGTGATAGTGGTATGTACAGCGCACATTTTTTCTCCATGTTGGCACTCCATCGTCTCCATTATTTCTCAACACACAAGTATCGGAGGAAAATTGTTTGTGTTTCATCATCCTAAGAGTGATAATAAACATGCTATCTTCAAGTGTTTGCTACAATTGTCGGTTATTTGTGCATGCCCGAATTTCAAGACTACGTAATCTAGATTGTCAATGGTTCGAAACCTCAGTGGTCTTGGTGTGAAAGCACGAAATCGTGACTTTAGCTCTGCTGTTTCAAACCACATGGCGAGTGGGGGTTGGGGGTGGAAGTAAATTGTAATTCCAGCAAGTTTATAATGGAACCGAACTTGGTTGACATAAAATTTGCAAGTTTATGAGTTTGGTGAATTTAAAACTGGAATTGGGCAGTGAAAATTTCAATGATGATGAACAGGGCAACCGAAAATATTTTTTTAAATATTTTGGCTGTAGGCGTCGATAAATAAATATCATCTTTATTATACATATTTCGTCAATATTCCGGTTTTTAGAAAATATTTTGGACTCGGGAAGATATTCTGGGGATCATTATTTTGTAGAATACTTTTTACTCCATAAAACAAAGGGAATTTATTTTATGATGGGAATTTTTTCAAAATTAGAAGTGTTTTTCGAAAAATTTAATCTGAAAGAGTTGAATTCAATTTACGAAATACCGATTTGAGTTGTACATTTTAATTCTTATATCACTTTTAAATAATTAAACATACATTGCACTATGATGACAGAAAAGTGGTGAAAAATGATTTCGAAACAATATTATTTCAAACTGACGATGAGTTGATATACTCTGTCATGGTAGAAGTAACTTCTGATAAGTTTTATTGATATTTTTTATCATAATATTTTTCACAATTTAACTGAAATTTAAAAAATTACCCATCAATCTATGTATTAAAATTTAAAAAAAAAAAAAAAAAAAAAATATCACGATTTCAGACATTCTTTCAACACTTGTTGAAATTGTAGTGGTTCTTAACATTTTCTGGATTCTATATAAATTTCCAAATTTGTATGAATATTTGGAGTATTGTAAGTGGTACTATGCATGTTTAATAATAATTGTAAATAACGGTATTTACACAATTATGTTCATTATATACAATTGTTGATATGTAATTTGAAGTTGTTTTTATTTCAACACTATTTGAGACATATTTTTAACACTTCTAATAATTTTAGGAATGCAATATTCTATGATGCCCATATAAATGTATATTAATTATAATTTTATAAATATTTATGCCTTGCTTCGTAAATGATAAATAAATATTTTACTTAGTTTCGTAAATATTTTTGGTTGCCCCGAATGATGAGTAGAGTCGTTGATTTTTCAAGTTATTGAATTTGGAAAACGTTTTTCATTCTTTCCAAGTTTGGAAACTCAAGGGGTCTGCCACCTTCGCGTTCTCGGGAATCCATGAGAAGGATTTCGTGAAAATCACATTTATTTCTAGGTTCGAACATTTTTTGAATGATTACTATTTTTCATTCATCAAATAATAACACAATAAATACGTAAAATCTTCAATTTTATTAGTCAGTCAGAAATGTATAATTACATTGAAATGCACGGATTGTCACAAAATTTATAAAAAATTTAAATCATTGCATGACTAGAACTTCGTAATCTTTGAAAGACAACTCTTCGCCGTCGAATGGGATGTAGAGACAAGCGTGACTTGGCTGGACCTGCGAATTTGAAAAAAAACCATAATTAAGTTCTTTGTTGCGTTGAGTAATAATCAAGTACTTCATCTATTAAAATTACGAGAATTCAGTTTTCCCCATGGAAAATCTTGTAATTCATGAATTACAGACTATTACGACCGGCAGGGTAGATTCCGATTGTACCAGCTGATCCAGATCATTTCATTTGAAGAATCACCAAAATCACACAGTGTTAGAGTTGAAGTTTTGTATGGATCTTTCATAATTGTAATAACTGAAAGTACATTTAATAAGGTAGATGCCAGAAAAATATAAATTATATATTTCGCGCCAAGAAATGATCAGGTTGATCAGCTGGTAGAATAGGGATCTACCCTGCCGGTTGTAATAGTTTTGTAATTCATGAATTACAGACTATTGCAAGATTTCCCATAGGGATCAAACTTCCCTTTGAACTTTTTTCACGAAAGTTTGTATCTGTGCAAGGTTCATTCAAAGTATTTACCTAAGGTAATTAAAAGTGTTGGACCGTTTCTGATTGAAATTGCTTATTTTATGGCTTTGACGTCAAGTTCACTGATATTATAGCGTTCGTTGGAGATTGAATTTGGAATAATTGGTTCAAATATTGAAATATACTGTTTGTGAAATAAAACATGAAATTTTCTTTATAATTTTTCTTAATAATTATTGGAAGTATTTTATTCAAAATGTAAAAGATTCACAATAATTTATTATGATTTTTACTTACTTTGCCAACGCACTGACTGCCATTATGGATTGTACGGCCTGTAAAAAAAGGTGTAATTATGAAATGAAGTAGTTTTATGAACTTTTTTTTTATTTTTGAGAAAAAAGTTCTCATAATCGTAGGCACGAGATTTTCACAAGTAGTTGTGAATTGATGATATAAAATCAATTGCAATTAATCAATTTGCTGTTGAACAAAAAGAATTGATGTTTAGGAAAAATAAGATGTAGCAGTTTTCGACGATTTACAATGTTGCATTACTAATCTATGAAAAGAACAATATTTTTAAGGAAAATAGTTAATAAATCACGTTTCTTCGTAATGCTTTTGTTCGATGTAAATGAATCATTCAATTCAAAAAGTTATTCAGTTTACACTATATTTCGTCTTCGGGGAGATGACTAATTATTTTGTATACCAGAATTCAATGTTTATCTTTCATTTCTCATTGTTCTTTGAAAGGAGAATGCAAAACAAAAGTTCATCTCAACGATAGTGCCACGGATTCATTGTTTGTAACAAGTTTCAATTAATATAATTTGGAATAATTAACATTTCGTTGTAGTTTTCGACAATGTCAAGCAAATAAACTTATCATTCTTATTTATTTCATTTGAAAAAATGTTTCAACATATTTGTCGCAGTAATAAAAATATCTTGAGTGAAGCCTTTTTTTTGGCAATGAGGAAAGACTTGAAGGAATTAAAAAATTAATTGCACAAATAAAAAAAAATAAATATTCCATTTGTAATAACTATATGTCAGGAGATTTATTGAAAACGGCATGGATTTCGAAAAATTAAAAAATCTTATGGTACGTAGATTTATTATAAAATTGTTGTATTTTGACGAGAAGGTCCGATGAAAAATTTTTGATTGTAATCATCCTTACATTTAATGAAATCTATTTTCTTTTGGATAAGATGGATTTTTTAGATGAAAAATCCGGTTATAAGGCTTTTGATGAAATTGTCTATGAATTTTCGTTTCCTCATATTGAGCATATTGCAAAGTATGAAAGTGTGACCTGCGTATAAAGGTTCGCCTGATTCTGTGTGTCCGCAAACGACTGCGTTGCCCGGAACTTCGCCGTTGCTACAGAATTCCCATGAGAATTCACCGGGACACAAAACCTGTCGAATATGAATTTTTCGAATTATGGTCCAAACCATGTCATGAAACAAGGAATAAATTTTAAAGCATTTTTTTTCGCATATGGAATAAAATTCGTCATGCATAATAGGTGTTTATTATGCAGGATTTGGAAGTAACGCGTTACTCTGAAACGTTACATTTTTTACTGTAACGATAACGTAACCGGTTGGATTAATTAAAAAAAGTAACGATCACGAGTTACTTTTGTTCGGTAACGAAAATCCCGTTATTTATTTTACGATACTTTTATCACTTTCATCAAGTTTTCAGGAAAATTTATAACATTTAAATAAATGTTCCGAAATTAGATATGTAAGTTCATTTGAACTTGTTTATTTTCGAATAACTAATTATATGTTGATAATTTTTGTTCATGGAACAGAGTGAAATATAAGTAGATAATTTGTGTACGAATATCGCGACGAAGAATATGCTTTTTCACTTTTTTTATTTTAGAAACTTTCACGATTCGAAAAAATCTGTATAAAAATACATTAAAATACTTGAAATCTACTACAGTCCTCGAAATCGGTAGCGAAATTTGAAAGAGAATCTTACGTGATTGAATGAATACGAAGAAAAATACTAAATTTTACTTGGTTTCTTATATAACTCATATAAGATTCTTAAAAAATTTATATAATTCCAGAAATCAAGAAACTTCAATTTTTCGAGCATTCAGTTCTAATAACATATACGTATATTTAGAAGTCCATAAAATGCTAAAAAATTTTTCGAATCTTGAAAGTCTGTCATATTCAAATAATATTGAGAGCACTCGGATCTATGAAAAAACTGTTTTCTGCAAAATCGATCGAAATACCTCAAATATTTCAAACTTTCGAATCAAGGATATCTCATTCTGGAAATTTAAAGAGATATCTTGAAAAAAAACCGAAAAATCCGACAACATTCTATAAATACTAGGAGATACAAAAAGAAAATACGAAAAATACCGAAAGAAATAAAAATCTATGAAGGCCAAGTTTTCTGAAAAATCCTTTAAAATACGAAAATATTATCAACTTGGAATCTTCAAGCTCGGAATTCTCGAAATCTATATAACAATTTATGTATATCAAAATCCCAGAAATATATAAAAAACTAGAAAATCCTGGATTATTTCATGCATCCTGAAAAATACGAATAGTTCTAGAAACACTGAACAATCCTTCAAATTCTACAAAAGCTGAAAAAGTACCAAAAAAACAAAAAAAGATAAGAATTTACGTAGACTCCTATTTCCTGAAAACCCTCTAGAATAAAAAAACATTTCAACTTTGAATTGTACAACGTCAAATTATTGAAATCTATACAGCAACGTACGGAAAAATAGTAAACATTTATCAAAAACTAGATAAGATTCTCTTTCAAATTTATTATATTTGCAAATTTTTCGCCGCGACTAATATTTAATAAAATTTATCATTTTTGGAACTTGAAAAATACAAGTTCGAACAAACTGACTGATTTTTATCTCCGTGAAAAAGCACAGATTAACAATTTCCTAATGATTTTCCTCACGAAAAAAATGTATCGTGGAAGGCTTTTCCTCATAAACAACAGATCTCGATGTAATGTGACGTTTTGTTGAAACTCAAAAAAAAATTGAACACGTCCCATCTTTGACTGTCTCAAACTATTTTATTATATCTAAAATAGACAGTTTCTAGAACAAAACTACAAGTACGTTGATATTGTTTTTTCATCCTTAGTTTTTCGATATCTCGTTATTTATATTTAATTTCTTCCAAAAAAGTAACAGTGGAAAGTTAGCTTTTTTGGTGGTAATGGCAACGAGTTACTATTTCTTCTTAAGTAACGGCAACGCAACGCGTTACGCTCTTTGAAGTAACTTGCCAAACCCTGTTATTATGTAAGGATTGAGAGGCGATACATTTTTAGAGTTGGCAAAAAAACTAAATTTCGAAGAGAACTTGTAGAAAAATAAGAAGAAATTCATGTCGACGAATCATGAAAAAGACGATTGGCTTATTTTAACGAAACGCGCTTGAAATGTTTGCGAACCGTGATTCGCCGCATGTTAAAGTGAGACGAAAGCAGTAGATAACGTCTGAATTTGTTATGTGTACAATTGAACAAATAGAAAATTGTCATTTCTCAAAAATTTGTGGCATTGACGAGTACATGCTCTAAATATAACGTCTTTTGAATTGTAGAAGTATTTTTTCATGCATTGAAATTTCACGAGATCTTACACATTATATTTAGAAATAACAGAAAACAATTGAACAAAGATTCGAAGAAACATTTTTTGAATACATTTTCTAAAAAAGCAGCAAACTCTGCTCCCTGAAAAAAATACTAAAAATATCCATATTCTCCACTGTTTCCTGCAAATTGTAACAGACGTAGAATGACGTATAAATTTCAGACGAGCTTGACTGCCCAGTATTCCATTTAACTGAAACTCTTGAAAAATACAGAAAATTTGGCGGGTTAAAGTGAGTTTGTCTCGGAGAATGCAAATGAAGTTTTTATCAGCCAAGAGTTATCTCGCTCTACGCTTAACATTAATTAGCAATTACAGTCGATCTTGCTGTTCCTGCTGAAATTATGCCAAGATAATATTTTCATCGTCATAAAGTCCATTACATTTACCTTCTAAAATTACTTCACGAAATTACACCCGAGTTTCCTTTGATACTCTCAAAACTTGCTTGAAATCCATATTCATCGATCACGGACTCCCCCCAACTTTCTAATCTTCCTCATTTCATCGAACCGCCAAGTACAAGATTGGACGACATTTTTCGCCCGATCCAGTTTAATTTTTACACCTCAAAGACAGCAAGATTACATCTTATCTCAATCGTGTCTTTTTTCAAAGAATCACTGATTAATTTTATCTGTCAGGCGTGACGCACTTGAGAATTTGAGTCACGCGAGAACGAACAATATCTCGGTAATTATTTTAAAAACTTCACCCAGTATGAATGTAAAATGAAGTCAATTTACCTCGTATTCATATTTCGCGTGTTCTTCACCGCTGTGGCACACGTAGGCCACATTTTTTTCAGGAATCACTTTCGCTGGTAACATGTCGCCAGCGTGATAAGCCCTCCCTAATCACGAATTTTCAATGAATTACACATGTTCCGTGTACATTCCAGAAAGTTATTCAAAAGTCGAGTAATTACCAACGTAGATTGAGCTCCCATCGACATCTCGGCCACCCTTCACAGCGTTATGGGGCAGTGGGCTTCCGCCATGGCTTTTCTTCCAAGTGTAACCTACATTGAAGTTGACAAAATTTCACACCCCACGGGAAGAATTCGGACAATTTTTTTTTCAAATACGTGCTCCATCGTCTTATCAGAGAAGTAATCGATAATACTGCACGTAATCAAAAACAGCACCACGCGAATTCACGGCTCCTTATTTTCGAAATGTAATTGTTTACCTGGCATTTTTGCGTTCCACTTTGTAGGAATGTTGTCTTCGGAGAGCTTAGGATTTTACTGGCACCTTCGCGGCTTGTGGGGCTCTCGTTAAAAACGTATTTTATCTTATCAGGCATTTACCAGGTTCGCGCACAGACGAAACAACGAATGTTCGACATTAGTGACGGCATTGGTGTAAATGCTATGAGTCATTCGCGCAAGGTATACTTTGTAACAATCAAAATTACCGGTTTATGAGCGTTTTTTTTTGCATATTTTGCGAATTTGTTTTATATGTTTTCATTGGTCGCGGAGGTTGACGAAGGCAGCGTGAATGTTGCAAACCTGAAAGTTATGTAAACATCCATTAGAGGATTTCGCGGGCTTCAAGTTAATCCGATTTTTGCGGAAGAGGATTTGTTAACGTTTTCGTGGATTGGGACAGATAAACTCGTTACTCGTTTATTAGTTTTAACAATGTGGATTAGGGGCGAGGGAAGAGGGAATGTTTTTCGAAAAAAATATTTTCCTTCGGGATTTTGCAATTTTTTGGATTTCAGGATTTGAAAGTGATGTGTACAACTTTTCAAGTCCAGAGTAGTGCATGTTTGTATATAATATAATAGAGTTGGATTTTTGTGATTCTCATGCTAGTCACGGAGATCCAGATTTTTTCTACTACTTTTGGTATTTTTCACAACGTTTTGTTCGTTTTTTCAATATCAATATATACTTGAAGGAGTTTTGAATATATAATTAATTTTTATTATAGCTTTCTAGCATTCTATACTCTAGAAATGAAAGTTGTGATTATTTTTACATATATTTCTAGATTTTTGAGAAAATTATACGTGAAAGATTTTCAGTATTTTATGGACTTCCAGAATTTTCGTATTGTACATAATTTTTGAAAATTTTGTAATATTTTCTGTAATTTCTATAGATTTTTATTATTTACTGCTATAGTATACCACCAAATTCCAATGAACTTGCGAGTACCTCAGTTAATTTTGAAGAAAACAGTATCGTTCACACGGATTTCCAATACTTTTTGGATTTTTCCCGTATATTATTATAGTATTAAAACCATCTGAAAAACTTTCCATTGTGTTTATGAATTTCTTTCAAGGTTTCCAAAATTGTATGCACTAGAACCCAAAGTTTTATAAACTTCTTAAAAAATCATAATATTTACATACTTTTAGAGAATTAAATAATTTCCAGTATTTTCTTTGCGTTTTCTCTATTATTTAATGAACCTGGAGGCTTTTTCAGTATATTTCCCGATTTTTAGTGTTTTTGTGTATATATTTCTAGAATATTCGATGTTCTAGAAATGTTTCAATTTTAATCGATTTTCGATAATTTTGTAGATTTTCGGTAAAATCATACCTAATAGATTTTTTGTGATTTATAGATTTCTCATATTTTCATTTCACAAGTATTTATACGATTTTGCAAAATTTTTTTTGTATTTTTATCGATTTTTAGGTATTCATTTGGATCGAAAATTGTTACATGAGTTTCTTTCAAATTTGATGCTCTAGAATTCAAACCTAATTTTTTTTCACATGTTTTAGAAAATTGCTTCATAGAATATATACTTCAAATTTGAGGATTTCTCCAGAGTTTACAATATTCAAAAGGTTTTATAGTATTTTTCTGGATTCCTATTGTAGATTTGTGAAAATTCAATGCTTCAGGGTCCAAATTTTCTCAGATCTTAAAGATTTTTGTAAATTTCAATTTTTTTATAGTATAATTTTATCAAATTCCAACAATTTCTCAAATTTTCGTTTATTTCGTTATTCTTACCAAACATTATTAATGACTAGAATTTAGTTTGTGAAAAAATTCTTCTAGAGACAAAGTAATTGCATTTTTTGTGTTGGTATTATCGAAATAATCAAATAACTACCAGTATCTCTTGCGTTTTCTTTATTATTCAGGGTACCTGGGGGATTTTTTTGGTATATATCACCATTTTCAGTGTTTTTGTACACATCTTTCTAGAATTGAATATTCTAAAATCCAAATTCGAATCAATTATTAATAATTTTGAAAATTTTTGGAAAAATTACAACTATGCAGATTGTTTGTGTTTTATAGACCCCACTCCTACCGAACATCGCAAATGTATAAATACTAGAATTCATAAAAACAGAATGTTATAGTATTTGGGGGAAAACTTTATGAAAAAGTGAGATACAAAAGTATTGGAATCAGTACTTAATTAATTTAACTGTTTATATCAGATATAATAAAATAGTTTGAGACGGAAAAAGATGAGATGTGTTCAATTTTTATAAGGTTTCAACAAATCGTTTAGGTCGAACGGTCAAACAGAACATCATATTTTCGAGATAAGTTGTTTGTTAGGACGAGGAGCCCTTCATGAGCAATTTTTTTAAGGGAGGAAAATCATTAGGTATTTTTTTTATTTAAAGGGTTCTTAGGAAAAAGGTAAATTTAAAGATAAAAATCTGTGTAAATTTTTATTTCTTTTAGTTTCTTTGGTACTTTTTCAGCATTTCTAAGAAGGATTCTTTAGTACTTCTGAAAATATTCGTATTTTTCAGGATTGATAAAATGTTGCAGGATTTCATAGTATTTTTCGAGTATTTTCAAATAAATTGTTATATAGATTTCCAACTTCTGAGCTCTAGAATTCGAAGTTCATTTCATTTTGTTGCAAAGCATTTTTCAGAACATTGTGTCAATAAATTTTTATTTCTAAAGAATTTTTCGGATTTCGTTCAGTTTCCCTACAACTTCTACTAGAATCGTTCAGTATTTTTATATTTTTCTATATAAATTTCTGGATTTCGATGCTCGAGTAATCAAAGTTGTATAGATTTTTGATGTTTCATAGATTTACTCGTATTTTTCTATATGTATTCTGAATTTTTGTATTTCCTAGTATTTATAAAATGTATAATTTTTCAGTACTTTTTAATTTATCTCTTTTTATTTCCAGAATGAGATTTTCTAGAAATAAAAATTTGAAATATTTTAAGTATTTTAATCAACTTGACGGAAAACAGTTTCTTTATATAATATGTAAGAAAGTGCCCTGAATATTTTTGAATTTTTCACAAAGCTTCAAGTTTTGATCAATTTTCTAGTATTTTCATGAGTTTCCATACATACGTTTATTATTAGAATTCAATGCTCGGGAAATTGAAGGTACTTGATTTACGGAATTACATACATTTTTAAAGAATCTAATATCATTTATGAGAATCTGATAAAAATCTAGTATCTTAAGTATTTTTCGTTTTTGTTTGTATATTCATTAAGTTACGTGACCTTGTGAACTGATTTTTATTATAATAATCAATATCGAACATTGAATCATAAAATTTTCTAAATATATTTTATACACATATATATTTAGTATGTAGCCTGAGGGAACGAAAAATTTTGAATAAATATAATAATATTTCATTATTTTGAAAAAATTTTATGCATAGGCTTACGAATTTCAGTTATCTTCATGGTATGAATAAATATAAATGTCATTCCAATCTGATTTTTTTTAGTGATCCAATTATATGTAGCTGAGTAGTGTGTTTTTCATCAGTTTGAAAAACAGCAAAATGTAGTTGCATTCAACTGACAATGAAACTGTCGAAAAAGTGTGAATTTTCAAATAGTATCTGAATTTTTTTCGAAAAACCCCTTATGCATGTTTTTCCTTTGTAGAGGTGAGTAGCTTTCAGACTTTCAGATTTCAATTCCGATCATCTGATATTTATAGTTCCTAAAATAAAAAAGCCCGTATATTACGAAATCGAAAATCATTGAATCTATTCAGAAATAACTCAAAGATCGAACTGTATCATTCGAGTGCTTCATAATCAATATCGAGAAAATGATTCATGATAATTTTTTGATGAAGATGATCTCAAAATGATAAGCGCCTTACATAGCACGGAATAGTTCTTTAGTCGATGACATTTTTTGAGTGAAAATAATTTTTCGATTAGATAATGTTACCAGTTTGAAATTCATTACTGTCAGTATTTAGTCATGCAAGATTTTTATATGTAAAAGCAAAAAAAAAAAAACAAAAAACAAATACATATGCTATAAATTGTATTATATTTCTCATTTTATTAAATAAAAATACGAAATTCATATACATGGCACAATAATTATGAAAAATTCAAGTTTGGCGACACATTGAATTTGTATGGATCCTGATTATATTAACTTTTCCAACACTTCTCAGATCAACCTTACTTTTCTCTATTTAACATACCGAATATTTCCTTTTTTCACTGTAATTGTGCTTTTTTAGTACTACATCGAAATTTATAATATTCTTTTGTTTGATTTCCCTGTATGCTTCCAAATTTTCAAATAACTTTTCGCATTTTTTCATTACAATTTCCATGAACACTTTTTGTATTTTCACTTGTATTTTGCATTCCATTTGTGACAAGCAAAAATTATTTTTCATAATGTTAGCAAATAAAAACATTTAGAAACAACTTGCAACAATCAATGAAATCACAAAATTCAGAATTTTTTAAAAACTTTTTCTCCTGCAAATGCTTGGAGTAAAGCATTTTTTACTGAATATTTTTTCCAATAAAGTAATTTTCTGACCGTGCACTACAATATACACACTTTTTATTTTCTTACAATTAGTTTCAATGCATTAGAATTACCGAAGAAAAGTATACCAATTTCGTTCTTGTTCTGGTAAAATACAAATTGACGTGAAATTTTTCAGGATAAAAAATTTTTACTGAAAGTCGATCAATCTCGGAATAAATCAAACGTATTCTTTTTATTCTATGACGTAATAAATTTTTTCTATTAACGTTGTTGCTCACATAGTTCCTCTAATAAATTTTATTTTACATTTTACAATGTAAATGTATCGCAAATCTTGTTTTATTTGTTATCATATTTTGACAGTCCATGCATCAATTAATTTAATTACACGATCGTGTCCCGAATTTCAACTAAAACCCTATCGTGACAATGCTGTCGTTGACTTGATTATTAACTGATAGAAAGTGCAATAATTTGTCATAATTAAATTTTGTCAGGGTTGCAATCCATCTGAATTTTGAAACTTCTCGTACAGATTTTTGAATTCCTTGTGGAACAACGTAATTATCAATATATTGTTGAGGTTTTCAGTGAAAAATTGATTTTGAATAAAGTGTGCAGAAAAGGTTGAAATATTGTATTGTAGACATCAAAATAATTGATCTCAATCTTCCATAACTATGTTTTTCGGTAAAAAAGTACCAAATTTTGCTCACTGTAAACTAAAATTATTATAATCTGAACGTTTCTCATATTTAGTTACAGGTTTCTCAAGATTATCCAATATTTGTAGTGAACATACAATAATTTCATGACATTCAAGAAGATCGTCTCCCTTACTTAGCTCCTATAAATGTCAAGTAAATACTAATTTCCTCACTCTGGGTGAATTTTTTTTCTTTCTTTCGGAATAAGATAATTGGTAGGTGTCGGAGAAACTCGAGTTGGCAGACGCCTTCTGCAAACAGTACGCCTTAAATACATTTCTACCCTAATTCTTACTTTTTCTTGCGAACGCAAAAAGTATGGGTACCAGTGATGGTCTACTTGAAAAATGATGAAATTGTGAGAGCCTGTCAAAAAAAATTTATTAGGTTCTTTTTAGCTTCAAATTCTACGTTTTTCCACTCATGCATACACATGATTTATTATTTTGATATTACTTGAATTTTCAGCAATCCTTTTACTCAGGTTTCCTGCGATCAACAATGAAATGAGTATATTAGAATAAAAAAATTGAGAATAATGAAAAAAAAAAATTGAAATAAAAAAAAAAAAATAAATAAAATAGTTATATGTATACTTACATCGGTATTTATATTGATATTTATATTAATACACATCAATATTTCTCTCTAAACAAAAACAAAAAAAAATTGATCACCGCTAACGCCAACCCAGCAGTGCGAGTCTATCTATCTACTTTAAGACATGAGAAGTTTCACTCTATATCTAGTATAAGACATTAGAAGTTTCACTTTATATTTGGCCATTAGAAATTTCACATGTTATCTAAATCTACGATGAGACATTAAAAGTTTCACTTTATACTGGACCATTAGAAGCTTCTTGTGGTATCTAAATTTATGGCAAGACATAAGAAGTTTCACTTTATAGTGTGCCACAACAATTTGTAGCTAAAAAGTAGTTCTCATGGTCAACGATCGAGTAATACTTTTTAGATCCTATGTAAAATTTCTAATGGCTCGCTATAAAGTGAGACTTCTTATGTTTCACCGTAGACACAAAGTGAAACTTCTTTAATCTTATGATACTATTTAAAGCGAAAAAAGTAGTTTTTATGGTCGTCGATCGAGCGAAATTTTTAGATCTCTTATGCCCTACCATATTATTTATAGAAAAAAGCAGTTCTGTCAAATAGTGCTTTGGTACTACTAAAAAGTAGTACAATTAAAAGAGACTTATGATAAGTAGCGTAAAAAATGAATTTCAATGATTCAATTCTTAATGTATTAATTGCAAATATGGGTTGTGTCATATTTTTTTAATCAAATCCTTTCAGCATATGTACTAATAATTATAAGAGTATAATTTATCGAGATTCATAAAAAAAGACGACATTGTTTTCTTCTTTAGAATATCAAGAGACGATGACATTGTTTTTGAAGTTGAACATAATGATGTTTAGTTCGTATCGCATATATACTTTTTCAATATTTTATAGTCAGTATTGAACAAAAACAATATATTGACTTGATAAAATAGTTTAAATGAAAATTCAATAAAATACATACAAAATAAAGAAAATCAATAAATGAAGCAGTATTGACATATTATACATTGATATTTACTTATGGTATGATGAATCAAATTTATCAATTATCACTGTTTCCTTTTATAAATTACTTAATCTATTTGTTAACTTACGTACGTTCCCATAGATTGAAATTTGCGAATTCTCGTCTGTTGGTGAGATACAAAAAAAAGCTAATGAGTAATGAATATATAAATGAATGAATGAATGAATGAATGAATGAATGAATGAATGAATGAATGAATGAATGAATGAATGAATGAATGAATGAATGAATGAATGAATGAATGAATGAATGAATGAATGAATGAATGAATGAATGAATGAATGAATGAATGAATGGATGAATGAATGAAGAAACAAATGAATAAATAAGCGAATCAATGAATTAATTAATGAACAAAAGAATAAATGTGTAAATAAATAAATAGATTAAGAAACAAATAATTAAATGAATGCATAAATAAATAAGCTTGTAAATAAATTATTGATAAAGAGAATAAATAGTTTCTTATTTTTGTAGTTTTTTATTTTTATGGGAATTTTTGCAGTGGTGAAGATTCTTTATCGTTTTTTGAACTGCATCATAGTTCAGCGTATTGCCATTAAAATTGATTCTTGTTCGATGTAATATTTTTAGAATTTATGTTTTTTTTTAAGTACTTTTAGAGTTTCGCAATTTTTTAAATCTCTTTTTGTATCTTTTAGTAGTATTTTTGTTAATATTCTCAGTTTTTTTCTCGTTTTTCACAGTCACTTTTTTGTTTCCTAGTTATAAGGAGTTTTATATTTTTGCAGTTTGCTTCAAGTTTTGTAGTTTTTCATAGTTTTTCATGCACTGAGGAAAATAATAATTATGATTTCAATTTGAAGGTGCTCCTTTAATTCAGTTAATTACATTTTTGTACTTTTTGATTGTAGAGAAAAGGCCTTTTGTTCTAATAGAAACTAAATATTTATTGGCATTCGCCGTCTCTCTTTACCAAAAATAGGTAAAAGTTTGAAATATTATTATAAAAAATTGATGACCTCGATTACAAATTTTTCTCAAAATCAGTACAGTTCTCTACCAAACCTTGTATTTTTGTGCAGTATTTTGTATTTTTTTTTTTTTAATCAAAGCTGTGCTTTTTCTCTTAAATTTTACAGTACTTCATTCAACTTGTACTGTATTTATCATACTTGTCCTTCAATTTTCAAGTACAATTTACAGAAAGAAAAAATCACAAGTAAAATCTATAAATACGTCGAAATTGACAACGGTGCTTGGAAAATGTCAATGATTCAGCGCCGTTATTTGACCGTGAATCGAGGAAAATTAGATTTCATGAATGACAAAAAGTTGCGACAAAAAATTGTCATTCTTGTTTTAAACATACGATCCAATTCAATAATTTGTATTAATATGATTGTATCATGATTTAAATTTGGTTTCTGAAAACTTGGAATCTTTTATACATTCAGCTAGCTTTTTTTCTTTCTTTTCTTGGAAAATCTTAGTATTGAATGATCTCAATATTGGCGATAGAAAATTTAAAAAAAAAAAAAAAACAAGAAAAACTTATAAACTCTTGAGTGCATGAAAAAGTTTTCTCCTTCACTTATGATTTGGAACGAGAAACGAGCGAAGGACGAATGGGATCCTTTTGCACACATGTCACATAATTGGTCCATGCATACACGCGAATAATCTTGCGTGCGAGTCAATCGCGCATGACTGTATGAAAGCGATTTGCACGAACTCGCATTTAGGTACTTCAGAACAATAAGATCAAAGGCTAAGAGCGCTTGGAATTCCTTGGGATTCCTTAGACCGTGGAAAGTGCATTGTTTTTGAAGAAATGGTTAGCCGCGTTGGAACAGTAAGTTCTCAAATAGGTGAGTTTTCCCACTGCCAGACCCCCCCAAAAAAAGTTCCTAGTGGGTTTTGATGAAATTTCCTTTTTTCTTGTCCGTTAAAAATTATGTTGAAAATTTCGTTCGGAGAAAAAACGCAGAAGGAAAAGGAAAAGTTGTCATTTCCTACTTTTATTTATTGGTTTTCGATAACTCTTCTTTTGGGCTGTTTAACGATTAAATTTTAGAAAATAAGGTATCTTCTCGTCAAGAACATTCAAACTTCTATTTTGCTTCAGCAAGATTATTTTTGATTTGTTCGAAAAATTATGCCCCCTGCTGTGAAAACGTGATAATATCATCAACCTTATCATAGATGTCAAATCAAACAGTTCGTGAACAATTTTCTTCTCTAACACTGCGAATTTGAAGCAGAAGTCTAAAAAACCCCACGATTTATAGTTCCGAGCGCCCGGTGACGGAAAATAATCGGGACTTTTATCTTTCAGGAAAGATCTTTCATTATGTCACTGTTTCATTTTCCCGACTTCTCGTATTCTTCGATAGAACGAACTTTTCCCAGCTCTTCTGAAAATTTTCATTCATTCCAGACTGAATATTTTTCGCAATTTATTCATTCCAGAATCCAGTTACAATACGAATAGCGAAATCGTCGACTACGAAACTGCCATCAAACTCTGCGGTGAATTTTTCGTTGAATTTGTTGAAATTGCGGAAGGGGCGCAATTTCATTATGAAAATTCTGTTTCAGGTACCGGGAGGTTTCATTACAGCTTTCTGTTGTTATGCGGAGCAATATTCGTTTGCGCTGCAGCGCAATTTGGCATCAACGCATACATTTTGCCTTCGGCAGAGTGCGATTTTAAAATGACGTCCGAAGACAAAGGGTTTTTAAACGTTGCTTTTTTGTTTGGTAAGTCGTGACATTAAGTTTGAATAGTTTTAGAGGAATATTTAAATCGAAATTTTCAGTCTTTGATGAAAAATTCACAGGATCGCGGTATCAACACTATATCCAGAAAATATTTTTTGGAAATTCCAGAATTTCCATTTTTTCTACTTCAGGCATTTTATTTTTATCAGAACGAGTTACTGAAAATTATTAAAATCCTCATAATCTCAATTTGAATCAGAGTAATTTTATAACGCTTAAGTTTTTTGTTTTTTTTTGTTTTTTTTTTTTCAGAACTATTCGCATTCACTTTACGGTACTATCAAGAAACACCGATCAAATTCTAAACTCTAATTTGATTTTTTCGTAAGCTCCCATTATGAAAGTCTCTAAAAGTTTCGAGTGCATTAAAAGCACTTTCAAACATTTTGAACTAAAACCTCAACGTATAATAAACCCCATCGAGCTATTCCGACTTCAAAATTGGAAAGTTTGCTCATCTTCTTTTATGGAATGGCGTCCCCCATTAATATGTAAAGTTTCAGAGAATGAGATTTTTTTATTCTACGTATGTTCTGTTTTGCGTATCAACGAATTATTTAGTTCATTGTGCAGGTGAAAATTTCTTCATTCTTACTCATTTCTAATAAAATTTTTCGATCGGATTGTGAATGTTTTGAAATTTGACACGGAATCCTCGGATCTTAATTTTGAACTTGTTTTTTAATGGAATATACGAATTTTATGAAATTTCCTGAAGTATGGGTTCAAAACTGTAAACGTCAACAATTTTTTAGTCTTTTGTATTACAAATATTTCGAAAAATTTACGAACTTACCCACCCCTAACTTTTTAAATATATTTTTCCAAGTTTTATACCTCGAAGTATCAAATTCTAAAAATTAAGATACCCCTTCATGAAAATATCAGAAAATCCTTTGAATCATACAAAATCTAAAAAAATAATTCTATGGAATTCTATAAAAGAACTGCTTTCTACGAAATCTGCACAAATACCTATGATTCATAAAACTTGGAATTTTTAGAGCACCAAATTCTCTAAGCGTGTATAGCAGAGTTCAGAAATACTAGAAACCTATGAAAATACTAAAAAAAAAAAAAAAAAAAACAAATCTCAGAAATATTCAAATAAAATACAAAAATCCAGGAGATATGTAAAATGATAAAAATATTTTGAAAATCACTGAATATTGATTGAAATTTGAATTTTTGAGCATCGAATTCTAAAAATTTATTATAGCAATCTACAAGAACTCTAGAAACGAATGAAAATACTAGAGAACGATACAAAATCTTATGAATATTCAGAAAATAAGAAAATGCAAGAGATGTATAAAATACGAAAAATTTATGCGGATGTTAATTTTTAAAAATCTAGAGAATTACTTAAAATCGATTGAAATCTGGATTCTAGAGCATTAAATCCTATAAATCTAAGAAATCTAATAGCAATCTACAAAAATGCTAGAAGTGAATAAAAATAACAGAAAACGATGAAAATGTTATGAATGACAAAAAAATAAGAAAACGCAAGAGATATGCATCACATGATAAAAATGTGTGTGTTAGATGTGATTTTCTCGAAAATAGAGAGAACTACTAATTGTAAGAATCGATCGAGATTTGAATTCTACAGCATCGAATCGTAGAAATTTTCATAGGATTCGAAAAAATGCTAGGGATCAATAAATAATACTAGAAATAAACGATAAAAAACCCTGTGAATATTAAAACGTACGAAAATGCAAAATATATATATATAGAATGATGAAAGTTTATGTAGATGTGAGTTTCCGAAAAGTTTAAAAAATTACTAAAAATCGATTGGCATATGAATTTTAGAGCATCGAATTCTGGAAATGTAGGAATCAAAAAAATGCCAGAAATCAATAAAAACACTACAAAGTAATACAAAATCTTACGAATATGAAAAAAATACAAAAATTTAGGAGATTCATTAAAAATCAAAATTTATGTAGACCTTACTTTCCAAAAAAACTAGAAAATTAGTAAAAAATGATAAAAATTTCAACTCTAGAGCATTAAATTTTATAAATATACATATAAAAATCTACAAAATGCTAGAAATGAATAAAAGTACTAGAAAACGAAGAAAATCTTATACTATTATCTAAAAACTGAGAAAATGCAAGAGGTAGAAAAAAAACTTATACAGATGTGATTGTCGCCAAAATTGAAAAAAGTATTAAAAATCAAGTAAAATCAATACTCATATGCCTTATAATGCTTCTTCTAAAAGTGTTTGCCTTCGACGCGAATGCTTTTCACGTTCTATTATTTCATGTTTTTTTTTATTCCGATTCCCAGTCTTCTTTTTGTTTCTTCTGTATAAACTGAGTCACAATCTTACGTCACTTCCTGGGTATCTTCTTTAGAAATTTTGTCCTTCCCTTTTAAAATAATGGACCCATTTATCCTATTAGAACTTGTAAACGTGGTCCTCAAGTGGTAATTATTATTAATCTCTCTCATCATGTGAGACATCCCTTCAACATAGGGCCAATGATGAGGACCAAAATGATAAGGTCGAAAGCTTGAGAGGTTAATGAAATGAGAGAGTTTTTAAAAAGATGCTTTTTGATTGCTGTAAGCGTTTTGACTCTTGGTTGAGCGTTGGACTCTTGGAATCGCTTAAATATAATATCCTGAAACTTGGGTTGTTTCTCGTCACTCGGTATAAAATTTGTACATTCAATAGCCCAGTCAAATATTTCTTTCTTTCTTTCTTTCTACACACTGTCGACGCGTTTCGGATCCTTTTTCGGATCCCCTCTCAAGACCTACATAATAAACTAAATGACATCTCTGAATTTCACAATATTCCAATCAACTAATCAAACTTTCAGGAACTCGTGTCATAACAACAGTCGTAAAATATCATGTCAAATAATCGAAAAACTCCATCCTCTTCCAAACTATTGAATCTCAACACAATGTTCACATTATAAACTATCGTGACAAATCCACATGTTTAATGGATAGTACGATTCTTCCACGATCGATGAAATTACGATTCCAGATGTTAATAGTCGGAAGGTCTGTCTGATACTATTTCACATCAATACCACGAATTTCAGTGCGCCACGTCACTTTGATTTATCATCATTTTGTTCATGCCAGCAACAATGAAAACACGATAAAAACCAATAACAGCCAAGAAAAGCAAAAAACGACAAATTCATCTAAAATACCTGATAAAGCCATCATACGTGTCATTACAATTCTCTAAATCTTTCTGTTTATTTGAACTCGCTCCATGATACTTCCTAATGTATGACATTTCAGCGAATAATCTCTTACTGTATCTTTACTCTCTGTGCAAAATCTCAAAATTTTACCGGTCAAATTCATGATTAAACTTTAGTCGATGCTCACTTATAGCTGAAACTTCCGGTCCTATACTTTCAATGTCCTTCTTGCGTTCATTTATCCTTTTCCCGATACATCTCTCACTTATGATTCTTTTCACAACCTTTACAATTAATTTTATATATGAAATTCGACTGTTCGTCCCTTTCTATTTTATCTTTACCCAACTTACATGAACCATAACCATTGTCTCTATGAATCCTGTTAGCGATCTTCAACCCACTATTTTTGAACATGTTAGAAATCTTCTCTGAAAAGACTCTTCCTCAATAGCCCTATCACCTTCACAATTCTTCGAGATTCCTATTCTCTTCCTAAAAATCTCGTTAATGAAAGAAGGAGGATAGTTATTTAATGATAGACTCTCGCGAACTTTTCCAGTATCTTCATCATGAAATTGACGGTGAGATAATAGTATCGCTCTATCAACTAATCCCGCAACAGTACCAATTTTATGTGATAACGGGTGTGCAGAAAAATTGCTCGAAATCCTATTTGATGCTGTCGGTTTGTGGCACCAATTTGTAACTAAAGAACCATCATTTCCCCTTGAAATCGTTACATCCGAAAAATTTAGTTTTCCATCATCCTCAATTTCTATAGTAAACCTCAACCTTTCGTCCAACGAATCCAAAGGATCTAGCATCATTTCAACTCTATCCTTTCCAACAATTGCAAAAATTTCATGAAAAAATCATCGAATATGAGGAGGATGTAACTATATCCCCAAAAATGTTGTCCGCCTACTTCCCAAGTACAAACTTTTAAGTACGAAACCCTGAGAAGTTCAGGAAACCCATCGAAAATCATAATTGCACCCTCAATAAATCCAACGATCACTTTCTCAATTTCACCCAATTAATAGAATTTCGAAAAAGATCTGAAAACATTTCCAGAATTACGTGCTCGCGCTAAACGAATCCATCCGAAATCCCATCTTGATCCTTAAAGTCCAATTTTCCGTGCGAGAAAATCGTCCGCGAGAAATGAAAGGTCGAAAGCGTTTAACCGTACTTTCGCGTAATTCGAAACGATCGAGTAATTCAAGCACTTTTCCAGGAGCGTTTATGAATGGTTTCGTGTGCGGCGTTCTCGCTGATCTTTATGGACGAAAAAGAGTAATTCTCAGCGGTTTGATATTGGACGGCATAGTAACCATCGCCTCGAGTCTCTCGCAAAGTTACCTGGCCTTCGTAGCTTGCCGAACCATTAACGGCTTCACGTGAGTAACTCAACTCTCTTCCCAACTAAAAGGGCTCGTTCTGAATTAAGGGCATTATAAATTCAGCATAAGCGCTGCCGGAGCTTTGATTTTCACGTACATCGGGGAATTCCAACTCGAGAAACAACGGGCCAAGACCATTTGTTACATCGGATTTTTTTGGACTTTGGGATGGCTGATATTACCAGGTAGTTATTTTTTCACGAACTAAAGGTTTTTTCAGAGGCATCGCGAATTATGGCGGGAGGAAGTGTATTATTTTGCATATTCCGGTGTCCGTTTTTGGCCAACTGTTTTATAAGAAGTGAGTTTTGTGAAATGACAACTTGCTATTGTTACAACGCCAAGGTAAAAGATGTTTCGACACAGTAATTACATTTCATACAATTCCGAAGACGCAAGTTTTAATTGACAATGAGTTTGAAATTGTAAATTTAATTATTTTTGTATTGTAAGGTCGCTCATGTTATTGTACGCAGGTTTTGGCAAGGGCTCAAACCAAGAGCGGAAACGTCGATGACGATGATGAATGGAATTATTTGATATTATTTTGCCTCTGGTAATTTTGATCCTTGTTATAATCTCATAAGAAAATGAAATTTCTTTTACGTTGCATCTTATGTATGTGATGAAATCTTATCAGAAAAAAACTTGTAAAATTTTTTTTTACAATTATTTTTTGGAAACTTTCTCGTAAGGCTTTCATAAGGTCACATCATTAGAATTTGAATTCTCATGAGATTTTTATATGGTGCACCACATAAAACATTGAACTCTTACATAAGAAATCTCATTTTCTTATAAGGTTTTTATAAGGATCAAAATCACTCGGGCCTCGCTTGTGAGTATTGAATTCTAGAAATAATTGTAGGATTTCAAAAAAGAATTAGAAAATCGTACACGATTTCGTAAGTTCAGAAAATCACAATGACGAAATGTATGAAGATAAAATTTTCTCGATAATCCATTTATTTACCTGAAATCTTCAGAATTTTGAATTTTAAAGCATTTCATTCTCGAAATTTATGGAGGGATGCATGGAAATTTCAGAATATCATTCGAGCAATACGAAGAAAAATTTAAAGAGAAAAATTGTTAGATTTGAAACACCAGATATCTATGAAACTTTAAAGTTTAGAGTATCAAATTTATAAAATATCCTTGGTAATCCGTGAAAATTGTAGAAACTGAGGGACATACTAGCAAATACTACGAAATTTTATAAATGCTGAAAAGTATTCGAAAGACTAAAAAAAGTACGAGTCTCGAATTTTTTTCAAAAAGTAAAATAAATAATAGAAGTCTTGAAAAACTCTATTTCTTGTATCTAACTCTGAAAATCTACCTAGGAATCCATAGAAATATTAGAAAATTCAATGAAATTTATGAGTATTGGAGGTATACGAAATTCACTCAAGGTTTTATAAATTCATAACAATACCAGAAAACACTACGAAATATCATGAGTGCTGAAAAATATGAAAAATAATAAGAATACCTAATAGGAATCTACAAGATACTGAAATTCTATACAGGATTATGCAAGGTATTATGTTCTGAAAAATTTATGGAGATACTAAAAACTTACGAAAAATTAAATCCTGAAGCGTCTCATGCTGAAAATTTACATAAGAATCCATGGATATTTTAGAAAATTTAACAATTATGAGAAAATAAAGAATGTACTTCAAGTTTCGGAAATCTGTAAAATACAGTGAATCTATTAAAATAGGAACTGTTTTCTAAAAAATGTATCGAAATATTCATAATCTCTACATATCGTTTTAGATTCTAGAGCATTAAATTCTAAAAAACCGAATCGAAAAATTTAAAAATATGAGAAATCCAGTAGAACGCTACAAAATACAAAGAAGTTTTCTAAATGCTGAAAAATATGGAGAAAATAAAAACAATGGGTATCGTTAAAACACTAAAATTTTATAATAAAATTACCATGTTCTCGAAAGTTAATGGAATGATTGAAACCTATACAAATTTCAATCCTGAAGCACTCAGTTTGAAAAATGTACAAGTACATAAAAATGCACGAAAATTCTAGAAAGTACAATACAATTTTAAGAATGTTAAGAAAATATACTAGAAATTTTCCAAATCTGTTAAATACCCACTTAAAATCTGTAAAGACACCGTTTTACGAAAAAAATAGAAATATTAATAATCTTAGGAGTTTCAGATTCTAGAGCCTCTAATTCTAGAAATCTAAATCGAACAATTTCAACATATGAGAAATCTAGAAGAATACTACAAAATACTACCGAATTTCCTAAATGTTAAAAAATATAAAAGATATCCAAAATACTAGGGATCTCTGAAGCACTGGAATTTCATTTAGTTATCATGTTATCAAAAATTTATTCTGAAGCATTTCAATTCTGAAAATTTACATAAGAATTCCACAAAATATTGGAAAATATAATAAAATTGAAAAATGTTCAAAAAATAAAAAAAATTTACTAAAAATTGGAAAAGTCTGCTGAATATCTACTCTAAATCTATCAAGACATCATTTTCGGAAAAATTTATCCAAGTACTGAAAATTTCGAAAGTTTCAAATTCTAGAGCATCGAGTTCTAGAAACCTAAGCTGAAATTTTTCAAAAAATACGAGATACTCATTCGGGACCTAGGAAATCTTACTAAATAGTAATTTCAGAAAATATGTAAAATATCCAAAATACTGAATACCAATGGAATAATATGCAATTTGTGGATGTCGTTCCCTCAAGTGTAACTCGAATGCCTGAAAATCGTTTAAACTGCAAAAATTACGAAAAATTACCGTAAATACTAAGAGTACAGGAAATTTATAATACACCAGTTATTTTTGAAAGTGTTTTTTTTTTTTTTTTTTTTTTTGGGTATTCTTTCAAATACTTATCAACTTTTGAACACTAGATAATAGTCGACTTTCAAAAACCTATATAACAATCTCTGAAAAAATTCTATAAAATATATGAAAAATTAGAATATCTTTCGAAATTTTGCTAATTGCTTCTTGATATGCAGTTCAAATTTCAGTAAACTTCACACGTTCTGTTTTAATTTTTTGCGAATACATATCTTTGAAGACGAGAGTAAGAAAAATTTGTGATAATATGCTTTGAATTCACGAATTTTATCGAAAGTACAGACTTGGAACCAATTCTCTTCGTTTTCTAATCACGAGAATTTATTATAGTTTACTTTTTCGAATCAGGAAAATCCTAATTATCTACTTGAAGTTGGTTGTGAATTTCTAGGCTTGGCCTGGCTAATTATGTCACATCCATTTACACTGGGCTTCGGTGGTTTTACCTTCAATTCGTGGCGCCTTTTCTTGGCAATTATCGGGCTTCCAACGTTATCAGTTGCGCTGATTGGGACAGCATTTCCCGAAAGTCCGAAATTTCTCCTGTCACAAGGGAAATCTGAACAAGCTTTAGAAATTCTGCGCAAAATCTATGCTCTCAACACTGGTCATAGCGAGTTCGAATATCCGGTATTGATAAAATTATACTATCTTGCTCTAGAAGTAATTATTTTTCCAAGAAATCGAGGTCCTGACTTTTTTTGGTCTCTTCTTGTTTATTTTAAATGTAATTTGGTAATTATGACGATGATTAATTAAGGATTCTGCAACTAGGTGAAAAAACTCATTTTATCGCACAACCGTTCGTCTGTGGTAATACGGAGGCCGAAAAACTCGAAAGATAGTTATTTTCGGGAATGGTTGAGACTTATTTGGAAGCAGCATCGCACGGTTTTTTCTCCTCCGTTGCTGAATTACACCTTGCTCATGTCTTCAATATACTTCATGAACAGTTTCGGGTATGAAAATATTCTCGTAGATGTGATAAAATATTGATAAAATGATTACGTAATATGGTGGAAAATTTATACGTTCGTTTTCTCCGCTGATTTGCAATATGTTTGGGCAATGTTTCCATGTCAGATTTACTACTTAAATTCAAGTTCACTCGAAGTTACGTTTTTTCCCAATTCAGCATAGGAATAACATTTCCTTTTCTCGAATCAAAAATATCTCCTAGAAATATTTACATTGATTATTCATAAGTTTTCTTCTTTTTTTTGATACCACGTTCTTTTCAGTTCTTTTAGATTATATTTTGATGGCAAGAAATCAAAGTATGTTCCGAAAATTCAAGACGTCTTTAAATCCTAGTTTTATAAAAAATGATAGTTCATAACTATAATAGAGTTAACTATTCATGATTATTGCCACATAGCTTTTCAATACATTCTACACAATCTATATATACAAAATTCACCAAAAAGAAGTAAAAAATCGTACAAAATTATATAAGTGTTGAAAAACACAACAAATCTATGAATACGTGAAATGGATGAAGATGAAATTTTTTCGATAACTTATTTATTTATTTACCTAAAATCTATAGAATTTGAAATCTTAAAACATCTCATTCTAAAAATTTATTGAGGTATCCATGAACATATCAAAAAATTATTCGAATTTTATAAGAATTCGAAAAATCTGAAAAGTACTAAAGTAACAAGTATTCTTCGAAATACCAGAAATCTACGCAAAAAAAAGTGCTCTGAAAAATTGTTCAGAGAAATAAGGGTTTATAAAATTTTGGACCTTGAAGCATCAAATTCTTCAAATTTACATAGAAATCCATACACGCATTATGAATCTAGAAGAGTACTAGAGTATTCTACGAAATTCAATAAATAATGTTGAAAAATATGAAAAAGACTGGAAATAATGGAAATCTCAAAAATAGTGAAATTGTACTTATTTAGATATTATATAAAGAAAAATCAACGTAAATAATGAGCATTCATGAAAAATTTTGTCTCAAAGCATTCAATTCTGAAAATCTATTTAGTAATCCATAAAAATATTTGAAATTTTTTAGAATACTGGAAAATACGGCAAAATTGTAAAAACGCTAAAAAATATGGAAAAGTCTACGATTAAAATGGAAATATTGAAAATACCGAAAATTTATATGGATATTCAGAAAAATATCAGAAATTAAGAAGAGTACTAGAAAATACTACGAAATTTCATAAATGCTAAGAAATATGATGAATATTGAAAATACCAGGAATCTCAAAAATACTGAAATTCCATACTTATTATTATTTGCTTAAAAATGTATTGTGAAATAATGAAAATCTATAAACTTTCAATCCCAGGAAATCATAAGAATGAAAAAAAAAATCCACTAAAATCATAAATATTGGAAAAATAAAATGTGAACTATTTGGGAATAGATAGAATATTTGAAATTTATAAAGATACTGTTTTCTGACGAATTGCGTGAAATACTGAAAATCTCTTAGATTTGAGATTCTCAAATATCGAATTCAAAATATCAAAATAAAATTTTTTTAAATATTAGACATACGTAAAGAACGTCGAAAATTTTACTAATATTATTAATTCGAAAATATAAACAAATATGAAAAATACTATGAATTGATAAAATACTCGAATCAATGTATAAGGATATCATTTCTTTGAGAACCTATAAAATTATTGAATATCAAAAACATTTAATTCTGGAACATTATTTCAAGCTTATCTGTATGAAAATCCATACCAATGCCAGAAAATTGTCCAAATTGTAAAAATACTGAAGAGATACCATAGATACGAAAAAGAACTGGAAATGTCAGGGATACCAGTTATCTCTAGAAATACTTGTTCCTGAAAAATTCTTTAAAATTCTGAATATCTAATAAACTTTGAATCCTAGACTATGAAATTCTCAAAACCCTAATGACAGCCTACAAAAATGCTTGAAAAGTATGAAAAAAACTAGAGTACCTTTTAATATTCCATAAATAGTATTGAATACGAAAAATACTGAAAATACCTGCAGTCCATAAAGTACTTTCAATGTTCGCTGCTATAATTTTCTGAAAAATTCATGAAAAAGCTAAAAATGTATGAAACCTTGAACCCTAGAGAATAGAATCCTTGAAATCAAAGCAGATAATAATGTACATGGCAATCTATAAAAATATTAGTAATCTAGAAGAATACTAGAAAATGATACGAAATTTCATGAATGTTGAAAAGTATAAAAAGGACAGTGGATTTCTATGTAGTTGTTATTCTACCACTAAATAATGAAAATAAACAAAATCTTTGAAAACTTTCAATCCTAGAGCATCCAATTCTGAAAATTTCGAAAAATCCATCAAAATACTGGAAGGTACGATAAAATTTTTGAATATCGAGAGTACTGTACGAAAATCCGAAAATTTTTCTAAATCTATAAAGAGATTGTTTTCTGAATAATTGATTAAAATACTGAAACTCATGAATTTTAGATACTGAAGCACCAAATTCTAGAAATCAAATTCGAAATAAAAAAGTACTAGATAATTTCTCTCAAGTAACCTAGGATTTCCTATTCAATAATAATAAGTCGAAAAACCACGAAATTCTAAATGAAACATAAATCAATAAAATACCAAAAAATATATAAGAACTTATCATTTCCTCATATATAATATTCAATTACTGAATGTCTATAAAACCGTGAATCTTGGAGCATTACATTCTAGATATAGATTTAGGAAGTTATACTGAAAAAATAAGTACTCAAGGCCGCTGAAATGAAGTATTTGGATTTTACATGCAAAGCGATACATTTGAAAAAGTAAAAGCTCGAGCTTCCAAATCGATTTCGAACATGTTACGATGCCAGAATAAATATTTATTGATACATTGAAATAAATATATTGACCCTTTTGACATTTGAGTTCGCTCCTCTACGTAAAATTCTGTTGCGACGCCCCTGCAAAACTTTTATTTTTGACAAATAATTGAACTAAAAATGAAATACACGCCTGGAGTAACAATTTCTTTCGTCTTTTAATCCATTGTATCGATAAAGTTGTTCCATATTGATTCCAAAACAAATATAGCTTTAGAAGGAGAAACTACCGCTGTTAGCCTTGTTTGTCCAGATCCAAAAAAAAATGTATACAAAAATGCAGCATATTTTCATTTTGAAAATTATTCATAAAAACACCGGATAATTCTTCAAATGTTCGTACTCAAAAAAAATCGTCGACTCACATCAAGAATAAGATATTGTGATTTTACTTGGAAAGTGATGTATTCCAAAGAGTAAAAGCTTGAGCTTACAAATCAATTTCCAAGATGTTATGATACTAGGATAAACATTCACCGACACATTTGAATGGTTGTATATTAATATTTTGCATCTTTAGAACACCCCTGAATATCCCTACTTCCGAAACCGATTGTTTGCAGGTATTATGGTCTCGGCTTGTGGTTGCCTGAGCTGTTCAATCGTTTCGAGAATCACTATGCGAAATACCCCAATGCTTCTGTGTCAGTCTGCGAACTGATGAAATCCGATGTAATGCTCGACAATCGAGCACCTGGCAGCGCTTACTCTTGTGTAAACGGGATTGATGAAAAGGTCTTTTTCAACTCGGTCGTCATCAATTCCGTAACCCTCGCTGGATTTCTCATTTTTGGTTTCGTCGCTGATAAAGTTAGCCGTCGAACTTTACCAGGTGCTTTTTGCAATCGAATTTTCTCGTATCGCAATCAGATCAGATTTTACACGGCAACTTTTTTTGACGAAGACTCAGCGTTAATTAAATCCTGTTCCCACGGAGTGATACATATGGAGCCGTTTTTTCCAGGCTCGGTTTTCCGTTACCTTTTTAATGGATAGCCCGTTGCATCGAATGCCGGGTTTTCGTGCTTTGTAACGTTTTGTTTTTTTAAATTCCAGTGAGTTATTGCACGTCTGTTGGTTACGAAAAAAATACGAAAACTTTGGAATCACTGTTAAAATTTCCGACAAAAAACTTTCTCTAGAGAAACGCTCATTCTAAAAGTCAATGAACTCGTGATTCATTTTATTCCCCGTCAAATAACGCGAAAAGCAATCAAGGCAATTGGTGCTATCGTTTCACAGTGACCGCAATGATGGTGTCCAGTTTTTGCGGATTCGCCATTTACTTCGTGCGGTCGTCTCTGCACAACCTCATATTGTCCTGCGTGTTTTCTCTGACGATCGCGACATCGAATTTTTGCATAAGTAACGTCGTCGTCGACATTTTCCCTACTCACGTCGGAGCCGTTGCGATTTGCATGCTGAACTGCTTCGGACGCTTTGGCGCGATCGCGAGCAATATCGTCTTTGGAACACTTCTGGACATTGCCTGCGAAGTGCCCATTTTTCTTGTGGCTTCTGTGGTCCTTCGTAAGTAAAACAATGCAGGGTGTGCCATCTGAATCGGGTCAATGTAATGCATAAATATCTTGGACGGTTCTCAATGCGTTTCACAAAATTTGTTTTTATCATTACGACAACCTTTTTACAATTCATCTCGGCTAGTTACCAAAAACAATAACGACCAAGTGACCTCTGTTATTGCTAATACAATGGCGGGCCATTTCTTTACATTTTCCATCATTAGCTGACATTTTGGCTGGAATGTTGTCTTTTAGCTCTTCCATGGTCTTCGGCTTGTTGGCGTAAACCTTGCTCTTCAAAAATCCCCAATCAAAATAACAAGTTCCGTGGAGTCAAATCTCAAGATCTTGGCAGCCAGTCAATATTCTCGTTTTTGACGCAACACGTCCCGTGAATTTTTGACGCAAATAGCCTATCGTTGCACGCATTAAAAAGAATGGATGTCGCGTTAATGCAAATGGACAATTTTGGCAAATCCTAAAAAAAAAAGGATGTCATGTCCATGTTAAAGATGAAGCGCAATCACAGCTTATCCCCGCAACAATATGCATGTTTCTGCCGTCAAATTCAACTTTGCGGTAGCTTCTTCCAATAGACGAGACATCCTTTTTCAAGGATTGTCCAATGTTGTCCATTTTCATGGACGTATTATCCATTGTTTTCTCTGCGTGCGCGTTTGCTGTATTTTCACGCATTTGCGGTAATACAAAGTGCACCAAACTCCACCTATATCGATCGCCATTGATTGTCTCACCAGGTCTGAAGAATCGTCGGAAGCGCACAACATTTCGTGACTCAGCAAAATTCGCATATCAAAAGCGCACATTACAAAGTGATCATTAGCGTATATGGGGAAATTTTATTTTTCATCCAGATCAGTTTATTTTGCAATCGCAATATTGCCAGCTTGCAGTGATAGGCGCAAATAATTACACACGATAACAAATATTTTCATGGTAAGCTCTAGCTTTTTCAAAAACGGTGTACTCTCTCAGATCAAATTAGTCAAATTTAACTATTTCATAGTGATTTTTTACTATTTGAATTAGTAGGAATCCGTTTACTAAGAAATAATTAAAAATTACTAATTCAAATAGTGAAATTGTAGGAAATGACAAATAGATTAGTAGTTTTTCACCTGAATCGTTAGTCAAATATAGCTTATTCTTCAGTAAATGTTGTGCGTGTAAAAGAAACAAATTACCAATCCAGTAGTCAATTTATATTGTATATTTTTGATGTTGGGATCTGATCCGAAAACAAATTGTGAGGATTTCTTTTTCTCTCGAGTTCGAGTATCTGTCTGACAAAAATTGTTTCATGAAAAAAATAAAAAATTTCAATTAACATATATATCAAGTATTTAGCATTCAAGATAGTGAAAAAAAGTTTCATTGTATTTCAATATGTTCTGTAACCTCGAATTGTAAAACCATCAAAATATCAAATACGAGCAATATGTCAAAGTCCAAAATCAGCAATAGCGAGAATTCCTCCGAATTATTTAATTCAAATGTTAAATTTTTTTGATTTCGTATATATTGCTGAGAAAGATATCGATCGATCATATTTCATTGATCAACAAAAACATACATAGTCTGTGACAATTTATGTTGACGATCACCTTGAACCGAACAATTTTATCAATATGAAATGCCATATTTACCTTCTTTTCATCTGCGAGCTATCCTCTTCATTTATGAAAATTAACGCCAATTTAGCTGTTTTTTTTTCCGCGGATAATAAACAATAATGCATATCTCCGCTAATAAATGTAGTGCATCCACAGAGTCACTTGGAGTGTATAAAGTTATGTGCCGAACAGTACCGAAATATAACTCATCAAATGGTCAGAGACGATTATTAGATTAGTAAAAAAAATGTTGACTAAGAAAATAGTAAAATAGCCTGACTATGAAATAGTGAAAATGCACGACTATTTTGAATTAGTTAAAAATTCAACTGTTTCGATGTCAAATTTTTACTAATTACATAGTAAAATCTACAAAAATGACTATTTTGTTAGTAACAACATGTGTTACTATTTAAAATAGTAAAAATTTGACTAATTTTATCTGAGAGAGTGGCATTAAGTATCAATATTCACGCTCCTCCTTGTCTTTGCTCGAATAAACTAATTTTTGTCATTACTACTCCTGAAAGATGCAACAATTGTATATTTTATTGGATCCTTACATGTAATAAAACACACACATACCGATATTGCTGGTTGGCAGCGACCTGCGATCTTTCTCAAAACATATATCCTGCAATCTTCGGACTTGTCGGACTCGACTAGCGTCATAAAGTGCAATTACTTCTTAATAATAATCGTCAGTCAAATTTCGGAATTTTCATTCTCGTCATTTTTTCTTCAATAAAACAAAATTTCGTCTTCGCTGATCCTGAAAAATATAATTGTTGTATTTCCAATGGTATTTTTGATTCAAGTGTTACGCACACATACCAGAATAATTGCCGGTTGGCAATACTCTTCAATACTCTTCATTCTCAGCTCAGCAGACTTGTCCGACTGAGCATACCTTTCCCTTTGTTTCTGTGCATAATCTTCTTTGCTCAGGCTTTTAGCTGACTTTTTCTTCGCTGTGGCTCCTTGAAATTTCAAATATGTTTGAACTTGATGTTGCTTCGCAACTTGAATGGCTAAGTGAACCCCGAAGGCTCCGATTTGTAGAAATTCACTTTAAAATGCTTATGAAATCTCTCAGCTCCATTTGTCGTCCTTGGAGTTTCATTCAACGGCTCTGTCCATAAAAGTCACGAAAATCGCTATTTGGTGCTTTAATTGACAATGTGCGCTTTCGATCATTTCTGCTTGTGCGCATTTGATGTGTTTGCGCATTTGATGCGCGTTCAAGAAGAAGGGACCAGTGACTGATGTTGTACCGGTACATGGTTGAAATTCAACTGGATTGAAGTTTAATAAAACGTTTTGATGAAGCCAATCGGTTGAAAATTGTCAAGGTGACGCAATCGTTTCATTGACCCAATTCATATGGCGCACCCTGTATGTAGCTACGAAACACGCAATTTTTTAACGTCACTTGACGTGGGACGCGCTTATTACGCGGAGGTAGAAAAAAGCGTTCGGTAAAGGAATAAAAAATTATCTTTGCTTACCTTTTTTTGCAGTTGCTGCGATTCTCGGCTTCTGGATTCCTCCGCGGGAGAAGAAAATCACGAACTGAAAACTCACAGAATGAAAATTTTGTAAAACGTGTACCCAGAAATAAGAACTAAAATACTCAATATTTAGAAACGAGCTTTTATTGAAATAATCCGATAACGATCAAATACAGTTCCAACATTGACAAACGCACTTAATAAACATTACTTCAATTACAATACACATTGCCTATGAGCGATTCAAACTAATCGAATCAAATATGCAACTTTTTCTTACCCCTATACTTTCAACTTATTCAACAATACTCTTCGCTTTGCTATAACACTGGCTATATAATGAAAACTTCGCAATCAAAAGATCCGCAACCAATGCGTCCAAAAACATGGCGAAAATTCTTATATTTTCTCTAGCTTGGTTATTCTTACGTGCGTGTAAATTTAACATCGCGAAATGTTGATTAATTTTGAATTATTTGTACAGTATTGTCGGTTCGTGCCTTTTTCATCAAATTATTTACACACAATCATTAACCAATCACAACGAAACTTTCCCCTCGCTTGAAATATCCCGATGACTATCACATTTTCTCGATTTCCAGGCATTTGAAAACAATGGCGAATTTTTATCTATAACGCGACTGATTTTTATATCTCGAGATTCAGTCGGATTGTGGCCGTTGTAAAAAGGTTACACCTAGAATTACGCTCCGTCCGTCTTGAAATATATTACGAACGCGTAGATTTTTCGTTAACCCTAATTATTGTTAGGGATGGGCGATACGTACCGATATATCGGAATATTGATATTTCCTTCCGATAGATCAGATATTTTACATTGATGTATTCATCAACCGATAATCGTTGTATCGACATTTTTGTTGTGGCATTAAACGATATTGCAACCTTTTTGTGGATTAGAAGAAAAATTAAGACGGAAATTCGTATTGATGCTTCTACTAAATTTACTCATTCAACATTCGGGTAAGTTTTTTCTTAAAACATCAATTTCATTCTTCTTTTTAACATTTTTCACTTTTCAGAACATTATAGTGACATGGTGAAAACAGTGAGCGGTTGTAAGGGATTCAAAAATATAATTGCAGAAATATCAGATAGATGCAAAAATTTTTCCATAACGATATTCTTTCATTGAAAGTTTATCTATGTTAAAGCAAATATTATACATACTCACAAAAACCATCATAATAATTTATCAGAAATTATAAAATACTAGGATGTTTCGGAGAAACTATTCCATGAATGGTTGATAAAAATACTGACAATCTAAGAAATTTTAGATTTTAGAATATGAAATTCTGAAAATTCGTACCAGAATCAATAAAAGTTTTCAAATCTGCTAGAAAATGTCACGTAATTTTATAAAAAAAAAAAAAACAAAAATACCACTGAAATACTATAAATTAGAAAGATAGTAATGGATGCTGATTTCATTAAACATTTATGCAAATTCGAGAATTATTCAAACTCTCCTTAAGCATTGAATCTTATAAATCGACAGGAATTATAATAACCTTTGAATCTTTCGGAAAATCTTACGAAATTGATAAAATATAAGAGAATACCGAAAAAACTAGAAGTAAGTAAGATATTTATAGATGCTGATTGAATTATTTCAAAAATCTAGTAAAATTATGGAAAATCATAAAATTACGAAGTCTTGAGCATTGAATTTTCAGAAATTTCAAATAATCCTTCGAAAATATTGATAATGTGTCATTCTTCCTGAAAATCTGATCAAATTCACTAGATACATAAAAATAATGAAAATTAGAATCATATGTATGAATGCTGTTAATATTATTCCAAAAATCTATAAAAATTATTGCAATTATTTTTATTCTGATGCCTAAAACATTGTACGTCAGAAGTCTATATGGAAATATAAAAAAATACTAAAATAATCTCTCATTGTTAGTTGTTGTTCTTCAAAAAAATCTTTAGAAATTCAATAACTACACAAAAATACTGAAAATAATAAATATAAGGAGGATACTTATCGATGCTAATTCAATTATTTTAAGAGTTTAGAAAAATTTCGGGTATTGATAAAACTTGGATTTCTAGACGACTGAATTTAATAAACCTATATAAGAATCTACCAGAATATTGAAAATATCTAAATCTTCTGAAAATTTTTACAGAAATCAATAGACACTACAAAATACGAAAAATACTTGAATTTTCCCTGAGGTTCGTGAATGTTGATTGAATCTTTAAAAAAATCTACACAAAATTTGGAATCAAAAAAAACTTTCGTTATTAAAGCATCGAATTCCAGAAATCTATATGGTAATTCATAAAAATACCTGAAAAACCTTTGAATCCTATAAATCGTCACAAAATACTCGAGATAATAAGTGTACATACTTGAAAGATATGTTTTCTAATAAATGAGTCGAAGGAATTGAAATATTTCGTAATTTGAATTCAGGAAAATCGCATCTTGGAAAATCTAAAGAGGTATCTCAAGAAAAAAAAAAAAAAATTCCACAACGTTTTATGAATACGGAAAAATAGAAAAAAAAAAAAAAAAAAATGTTAATATTAGAAATAATCAAAATACTAAAAATTTAGATAAATTTAATTACTGAAGCATCGAAACGTTCAAAGTTTCTACTGCAGTTTATAAAAATACTACAAAATCCTTGAAATCGTATAAATACCGAAGAAATACGAAAAATAATAATAAAAGAAGGATAAATCTAGGAAGATTCTGTTGCCTGAGAAGTCCATTCAACCTACAAAAAATTTACCAAATTTCGAATTCTCACACACAAATCTCTAGTTACCTACGTCATAGCAAGACGTAAAGATACTGAAAAATCTTTAGAATTTTGAATCGTAAGTAATGAAATTCTAGATTTCTATGTAGAAACCCTTAAAAAAGCCATGAAATCCTTTAACTTCGATATGTGCTGAAAAATAAGAGAGATACTTTGTAAAAACACTCTAAATCAATAAACCGACCATTTTCTCCGACATCATCAAAAATTGAACGATACATCAACATGCCAATATTTCTTCTTACAATACATCGATATTGAATACCGGATGATTCCAATACATCCCATGAGCCGATATTGATATTTTCCGTTTCGATTCCCATCCCTACTTATTGTATATCAAGTATTACAGGTAATTATAAAAATGATATTTCAAAGATATTGTTTTGTCTCATCAAGAACCAGCAGTTCTCGATGATTTTTTTTCCGGGCGAGGAAAACAGTTGGCTCTTTCTTCCACGAAATTTCCGCCGTGGGAAAAATTTTTCACGCTCTCTTTTCTTTTCCCGAAAAATGATATACGCTTATACGTACGTACGATTTTTCCGACTATTTCCCCTGGCTTATCGAAAGCGATATGATTCCCGAACTACCGTCCACGCATTATAAATGAAGCCCACGGAATTCGCAAACAAATCACGACCTTATGTTTTTTTTTTTATACGGCGCCGTTTTCGCGCGGGAATGATAATGCGGCGGAAATAAAACAACGTACAAAAATATCGGGTGATATCGATACACGGAAGACGATCATTTCCCATTCACGGCTAACACGACGCTAAAATTAAGGCTGATATTTACAGTATCGCGAGTTACGGGGCGTGATGATGAATTCTCGATACAAACGCGGTTTATACATTTTGCATTCATGGGACGTTTTTTGCCCACTCCGAAGAGCCGGCGAGGGTGGAATTCGATTGGGATGGAAACGGATGGATCGCGATATGCTGGAATTTCAGAGCATCATCTTGGACTGTCATTTTTTTCCAACTCCCGAATAATGTGTTGAGTTTGACATTTTCATGAATGGGATTTTTAATTTCATCGAATACTTACAAGAACTAACATTATTGCATAAATTTTTCGATGATTGCGACTACGTAATTATAGTCAGAACTAATTGCCACTACCAGAGAAGAAAGAATTTTTGAGGATTCTCGGTCATTTTCACGATTTTTTTAATCACGAATGGTGATTCTCACGGATGGTCTTTTTCACGAATCGACTTTCACGAAATCCAAATTCACGAACAGCGAGATTCACGAATTACGAATTTCACGAAAGTCGAATTAACGAAATGACAAATTCACGAATAATCACTTTCACAAAAGATTTAGAATTCTATGGAGAAAAATTCAAGCATTCCGTTTATGACCCAAATTTAATATACGTATGTTGGTTATACGAACTTAGTTACCAATTGCTTCCATGGATACAAATATCGATTCTGTCAAAATCAAGTCAAAATTACGAAGTCTCAAACACGTCATTGATTTCTTTTGAAATTTATTTCAAAGTCACAACGTCTCAAAATTTTAAGCACATAAAGTGCTCAATCCAAAATTTGAAGTCCATAATGGCGGAATGTCCAGCTAAAATTCCGAAATATCACCCGGATATGTACACTTGAAGAATCAATTTCGGAAAAAAACATAAAGGCAGCCCCCTAAAACAAAAGTGGCGTATGCTTCAGGAGAGAATCAAAACAACTGTTGCAAATTACGCCAATTATAAAGAGAAGGAAACAATAATGGAATTTTCGAAAACAATATCATACAATATTGTATTGTAAATTGATTTGTAATTCGTGATTGTGAATCATAAAATAAATATTCGTGAATAAGGATTATTGTGAAAATTGTTAATACAATTTTCCGTGCGCATGATATTCTTGAAAATGGCTGCTCGTGAAAATAGTTATTCGTGAAAAAGGTTCATATTATTTTTCGTCAACTTGATATTCGTGAAAATGGCATTCGTGAAAGAAAAGACTTCGTTAAAAAGATTTTTCGTGAAAAAAGGATAAGACTGGATTCTAGCAAGCCAAAAGTTAGCTTTACGAAAATCATAGGAAATCACCATATTCACCAGTGGCAAACGCAGAGGGGGGCCCAGGAGTCAAAACCCCTCCCTAAATTCGAAAAATATATGCACAAAATCAAGATTAACAACAAAACCTTTGTTTTATTTCGTTAGTCGAAAATGGAACTTTTTTTCATGATCGTTTAAAGGTATAAACAATGTTGAGCCACTAGCCATCAATTTTTTTAAATAAAAATGCGCAATTTTCACTGTTGAATCAGAGAGATTCAACAGTGTGTCAATTTTTACAATTTAGTTGGTACCTACGAAATGAAATTCAATAAAAACATAATCTCAAATAATAAGTTTCAATCGATATAATATTAGGTGAAAAAGTAAATATCAACTTCAAATTTTTATCTGTGAACATGGAGAAAATGAAAAAATTAGACGTCAATATCGAGAATAATCAATATTTCATGTTCACAAACCCGAACGACATATTGTCTTTTCAGAAGGTTGCTTTTTCAAACAACAGCCTATTGTAATTAGAAAAAAGGGTAGAATTTTGAGATGAAAAAAAACAAAAAACAAATTAAGTTAAGTATTTTCAAATTTCAAAGATTCAATGTTCTAGATATTTTTTTCTTTAACCTTTTCTTCTTGAATCTCGAAGATAAGGAACTCATGAGTAAAAATGAAGATTTTCGTTGAAATAGTTAGCCTAGAATTCAAAATAGCCCAAGTGAAGAATAGAAACCTAAAAAGTTTTCTAGATTTCTTATTTAACATATAAAAAAGTTTAGTGTATGTTGCCGCTCATTTCGAAAATGAAAAATTGCAGAATAAGCTTTTTGTTGGACGTAGAATAATATTGAAACATGTAGTTTCAATCGTATCACGACGAAACAAATTACAACATGGTACGTAGAAATCATGAAACTGATATTTCTAACTTTTTTATTGGAATAATTCTTGGTAAATGTGCAAAGCTTTTGTCAGCCTAGAAGAGTTGCGCATTATACATGTTTAGACTGAAAAACATTTTTTTCATAGAAAAATGAACGATTTTTATTTGGAATTCAAAGAATCAAATAGCTTTACTTTGAAATTTTACTAAATACAATGTGAATTTTATAAGAAGCAAATTGATTATCTCTAATTTAGAAGCATTAAAAATAAGAGGAGTACTTGAAGAAACTAAAATTCAAATATGCTCATCAAAAAGTATCGAAATTCAACATGAGCAACCTTGAAGTCCAACATAAAATAAAAAAATTTGAAATTTCAACAGAATTCAAGCTACGAAATTGAGGATTCGTCATAAATAAAGTAAAAATTTGATGACTTGAGTAATCGAAATATTTTAGAAAATAGTACATTCCTTGACAGTTTTAGAAAATCAACCATTTCTAGGCAGTTCTCTGGGTGGAAATGATTTATTTTCTGAAACTGTCGAGTAATGTCGTTTTTCTGAAATCTCTCAATAAAGCTAATCACCATTTTTTCGTTTTTCGCTGCGGAAGTTTTCTTTTTAGCTCGTTTTTAGATAATGCGGAAGAAAAATACATATTTCTACATATTTCTTTTTTTTGCTGCATTATTCGAAAAGAAGCGAAAAAGAAATGCTTTCAAAAGGCAAAATAAAAGAATAAAGATTCACTTTTTGGAAAATTACTGAATAACACGTTTTCCGTGATTTCCAGAAATATCATATGCTAACATGAAATGTATGTTATTAAAAGAGTTGACTTGTTAGATTTACGGTGGTATGCTGTGTTTTATATGAGAAATAGTATTTCAATAGTTATTGATGTTTAAAGTCGAAAAAAGTTCGTAATTTTAACATGATTAGTTGAACACAAATTTGAAAAATGAATTATAACTTAACTTGGAATGCTTGTATCTTTAAAACTACTTTTCAATTTATAAAAAGGGCATAATCTTCGTAAAGATAACGAGTTTACATTTCGAACGATGTATATTTCATGGTAACAAAATTGATCGTTCTATATATTTTTGGCAAAAACTGAGAAGAGTGCAGAAAAACACTTTTTTTACGTAATGCAATTTAATGTGAACTATAATTTCATAAAGTCGCAAGTACAAATATACCAGTTATATCATTTATTTGTCAACTACTGAATTCGTTATACTTGTAACAAATTCAACTATAAGGTAACTTATATTTCAAAAAAATACTATTAAGGAAATTATCATATCAGGAAATTTTGAAAGCCACCTATTTTCTAAATGGTATATTCATAAATATTCGTAATATTGAAAAAAACTTGTTTGAGATTTGGAAGTTGACATTTGAAAGTGTGCATGGGGAAGTGTACTTGTAGCTGAAATTTTTTCAAGAGCACAAATCGGCGGAATTCTTGCTTTAATGTATTAAACTATTTCAATCAATTTATAGTTGGGAAATAGAATTGTAAGTTATCTTGTAAATATTTTTCAATCAAGCGAAATATGTACGCAAATTTGGAAATGCGACAACCTTAAGTAAAAACGAGCGATGTTTGGAATTTCGATTTCAGTTAGTAAATCGTGAACAATCTTCAAAAATAAAAAAAATTAGGAAATTACACGTCTTCAGATTTGAAGGGGCGTTAATTATGATCCGACAATCGAGGAACTCATTACCTTGGATTGAGGTTTTTGAAGTAAAAAGCACCATTCATTTCAGGTGGGATTAGTCCATAAATTCAGACATAAGTATTTTCATTAGAAGAATTTAGAAAGAAACGAATTTCTCATAAATTAAGGTGCCAATGGAAAAATGTATAAAATTCATATTTTGAGATGAAAATATTAGGACGTGAAATATGAGAAGAACATTAAAAAATGTTCATGAAATAAGATAAAAAGAAAAAGATTTCTTATGAACGTTAATTATTTTAATATTTTTACATTATATATAATGTATAGTGTCGACGAATTCGTGGAAATGGAAAGAAAAAGTGCACTCGTAACTTTGAATTTTCATTGAAGGATAAGGCGTCAACTTCAAATTCATAAATTTTTTTTCATTCCTACCAATCAACAATTTCATGCAGAATAAAGTGTCTTCATACTTTACCCTAAAATCCATAAGTTTCGAAAAATCTTCCTGGATCCATCACCGGCAATGATCACGTCCATTCTCATCCCTGCAAAAGGTTGATGAAAAAGCAACAAGCAAAAACAAAAAAAACAACATCCGGAAAATGCCTTCAGGAAAATGCGTGACTCGCGACGTGATTAGCGAAGCGTCTTTTCGCTTTTCGGTAAAGCTAAGTTATTTGGTCAAAAAATACGAGCTAAGTTCCGGTTTCGCGGGATTTCCCGAGCGCGGAAAGTGTCTCTTGGTGATCCTTTTTTTTGGCTCTCGTTTTTCGAGCGCCTTCAATTCAGTGCTGGGTCACAGTCAACCACACCACAATCCTCGGGTGCACGAGGCCACCAATTTCGCAGTTTACTGTTCGTGTCTCTCCATTAATAACGAAAAGTGCTTCATTTGATGGGCTGACCATGTAGCGGCCGAAAACTCCGCTCTGCACGATCGGTCGATTTGGGTTGCCCCATTTCGCATACGACGCCGACATCGCTTTTCCCACCCCTGTTATCATTTCTACTTTACCTGAAATCAAACGCCAAAGTGCAAGGTCAATATTCAACGAGCCACGTATTTTCTCACATTGGATGTCAACTTTCTGTCATTCTTTCAAAAGTGAGTTGAATCCACTCTCGGTTTTTATTGGTCAAAAATTGACTGTTTCGAAAAGTCATTTCAGTATTAACAACTAGAGCAGACTTTTTCAAGGCATCAACTATTGTTTCTCGTCAGATTTAACTTATTCGAAAAAAATCATTACCTTTGGGATTTTTCAGCCTTTCGGATTTCAGGATTTGAAAATTGTAGAATTTCTTAAGTCCAGAGTACTGAATTTTTCATGTTCGTATTTAAAATAATAGGACACGATTTTTGTGATTCACAGCAAGTCAATAAGATTCAGATTTTTTTTATATTACTTTCAGTATTTTTCATAATTTTATTTTTCTTTTATTCTAAACATAGACTCAAAGGATTTTTAAATATACCCATAATGAATTTTTAATTAGCTTTCTAGAATTCGATACATTAGGTATCAAGTACAGTGCACATTAGGGATCAAGGTGCGCTGTGGAGTGAATAAATTATCTATGGAAATATTCCCCCATGTTTTTTTGCATTCACTCGTTCTGGTGTACATACTTCATTCACTGAATTTTTCTCAATGAATGTGATGATAAAAAAGTACTTATTTGGTGTTTTATGACAGCATACATTTTTTTTTTTTTCATTTTTATATCCGCCTTGATGTCAACAAACTCAAGTTTTTTGCGATTGCAGGAAATATCTGCAGGTAATTTTCCTTTGATATACTTCTGAAAATTTTGTTTTATTCACCGAAATTTTTTTAATAGTGTGTCAAGTAAAAAAAAAATATTTGGTATTATTTTAAAATTTTCCTTCCATAGTTTCGAAAATTATATTGGTCAACAGTCACTTTTCTGCAGGGAAATGGGTATCTTTTTTAGAGTAATTTGTTCACGCTGATTTAAAAAATGACCATCTTTTATCTCGATTAGCTTTTGCTCAAAAAATACAAAAATTTCGTGAATATATGAAAAGCAAGGTTCGTAAGTTCGTACAATGAAAGGAAAAAAAATGTTTAAATATTCCTCATGGATTCTAGGAAATCCTGTATAGATATCCCTGATTATTCATTTTAATTGAGACTTAGACAAAATAGTTCCTTGGCCTTCTTTCAATCTATATTTCTTTTTTTCAACAAAAATTTTCCAGGAAAAAAAAAAACATTTTCAAATTGTAGGGATTGAAAACACTGCTATTATTTATCATGAATTGATATAAATATATTTATAATCAAAAGATCCGAAAAATCTTACAATCATAAAATTTTGCTTAAACACTAGTAGATCGAGTGATAATCATTCGATACATTTTTCATGATTCAAGTAGGTTCATAAATAATTAATGGTTTTCCAAAAATTATTCAAATAATTTCCGAAAATGTTGTTAGACGCTTTCAAAATTTTCAGAAGTAAAAGGAAAATTACTTGCAGATATTTCCTGCAATCGCAAAAAACTTGAGATTATTGACACTTCGGCGAATGTATGTAAAAATTTGAAAAAAAAAAAAAAAAAAATGTATGTTGTCATAAAACACCAAATAAGTACTTTTTTAACATCACATTCATTGATAAAAATTCAATGAATGAAGTATGTACACCAGAACGAGTAAATGCAAAAAAAAAAAAAAACGGGGCATATTTCCATAGATAATTTATTCACTCTACAGGGCACCTTAATCCCTCTGCGAGAATACAGAAAAGAGGAAGAAGACAAAATGGGCCTTACGGCAAACGACTCTTAACCTCCTTTCTTGATTCCAAGTCACGTATATTTATATAAAAATTTGTAATATTTTCTCGAGTTTTAATATAGATTTATAGTATTTGATGCTATAGTACTGCAAATTTCGAACAACTTGAGTACCTCAATTAATTTTGAAGGAAGAAGAACTGGGACACCTATAAGAATTTTTGCAAGTCAACTCTTAAGAAATTGAATTCTTATAGGGTCTTGTCAGTATCAAAATTACTAAGGTTTTCAAGATAATTATACCCACAATGTAATAGTATTTTACGCACCACTCTTATAAAAAATATCTACCAAGTTTTATAGGATTTTCTAGTATCCTCTCGTAAACTTGTTTAATTTTAATGAATCGCTATACAAATTTCTAGAGTTTGATGTTTTAGGATTTATTGTTCCGTGAATTTATATCAATATTTATATTCCATCAGAATTGAATTTTCAGTCGATTTCTCTCATAATGTTTTTAATTGTCCAACCAGACTTCGACTCTTCAGCATGACTCACTGCATTACATGAATGATCAAAAATCATCCATCTGATTTTTCACATAAATAAATAACCTTTCTGAATTCATTTGAATTTAAAAATGTAAAAAAATCATACCGCGCCAAATTGCTCGATTCGCGAAAAATTGTCGTCCTAAAGACACCCATCTTTAAATGAAGAACTTTTTCAGACCCAAAATGACCATTTCATGCAATAAGACATACTACGTAAAACGAATGCCGGTTGGTAATTTCTTTACAGCGCGGACCGTTGAGAAGTTTCCAATGAGCATCCAACATACAAGAAGTGCATGAATTTCACATAAAAACTTGGGTCGTTCCCCAAGTTGCGTTCGATCCTAATCGAGTTAAAGTGTTTCCAACCAAGATAAACATTGAAGCCCGTTTCAGCACCGAGAAATTCAACTTTTTCACGATATCATTAACAGTCATGACAACAGAAATGTTATAATCACGAAACAGTTGAGGAAATACACACAAATAAATTTTGAATGATGAACATTGATGAAACAGTGGTATTGTAGAAACAATAGCACTGCAATATTGAATACCTCTTTTTCAAACAATTGTGATTTGCATAAATCCAAACATTTGGAATCATTTAACAATCATACGCTCGATTGATCGGATGGATTATACATGTGACTTGATTCCGAATATCCGTTTGAATGTTCTCTGATTTTAATCATGCGCAATCATGCAACTCAGATTTGAATTGTAGGCGATTACAAAGCTCGATGTCGAATATTCTCGATGTTTGATTTCCAAGTTTGAGCTGGCGATTAGTATACTATTTTGTTGGTTTGATTTTTCAATAATATATGATTTCAACTTCCATTTCAGCTGTATACAAGTTGAATTTATAGTTGTATACTGTGCTGAGTAAATCACCATAAAAACCGTCTTTGATCTAATAATTTTATTTCATTTTTTGCGGACTGATGTCCACATTTTTCATTTTCTTCTTTCCTAGTCACTTATGCGTCACCTACTTGAATATTCTTATTTGCGTTGATAATTAGTAGAAAAAGCCGTACGTTTTCACCATCGAATCAGTAGACTATTGACTAATGCGATTATTCATTGCAGTGTTTGCTGTTTTAAAAGTCATTAAGAGTCATTAATAGTGGAAAAACTATTCTCAATGTCAAAATTATTTTATTTATATTGGTTATACCTCGACTTATAACAATGAGTCCATTCAGTGAATGTGAATCAGTTGAAAATTGATTCCTACAGTCAGTTAATTTATCCTTTGACAATAAATTCATCATCATTTTTGGTGAATAGTTATAGGGTGTTTTGATCTTACAGAAATAATCATGTTTCATTGCTTACCAATTTTGTTGTTGTGCAAATTAGTTACATTCATCTGTAACTAATTTTAGAAATCGATGTATACAAATCCACAGATATTCCAGAAAATTCTTCAAATTATGTGTATACAAAAAAAATTTGAAAAAAGCTAGCAGTACTTAAAATGTTTTTTGAAAAAATTTGCAAAGTTACTGTTTCACACAAAATCAAATAAATGATGAAAAATTCACGGAACGTTAAATCTGAAGGCATCAAACTCTAGAAATTTATAAAGTGATTTATAAAAATATGAAAAATTTACGAAGATACTAGGAAATAGTACAAAATTTTGTAGGTATTTTAAATACGAGTGGTGCGTGAAATATTATGACTTTGTGGATATAATTTCCTTTATGACCTTAGTAATTTTGATTCTCATAAAACCCTATAAGAATTCAATTCCTTAAGAGTTGACCTTAAAAAATTCTTATAAGTTTCCCAGTTCTTCTGAGGTGAACTTGTAAAAAGGTAGTAAGAAACTGGAATTTCTTATACCCAAGAATATATCGATAAAATCTTGTAAGAAGAAAAACTTATTAAATTTTTTCGCTAAATTTTTTAAAGGAAATTTTTATTTCCTCTAATGTTCCATAAGGTCACCTTGTAAAACCTAGAAATTTATGAATTTTATGTCACCTTATGAAAAATTTGAATTCTTATAAGAAATTTTGATTTCTCAAAAGGTTTTTATAAGGATCAAAATTACTAGGGAATCTATCAATTTTTAATCCTAAAGCCTCGAGTTTTCAAAATCGATATGCCATCTGTTGTAACAGAAAAAAATTCTCGATTTCGTATTAATGTTCAATAAGTACGAAAAATACTAAAAGTAACAGTAATCTTTGAAATTTTCGATAATTGCCGAGATATTAATTTCTGAAAAATATAAATATAAAGATGTAGAAAATCTATTGAATTTAGCATATTGCAGAGTAAAGTTCTAAACGCTAGGGATCTACATAAATAGTAATATAAAATAATAGAAATTGATAAAAATATTGAGATATCCTGCAAAATTTTATGCATATTCATGAAAAAAAAAGAAACTGAAAATACAAGCAGTCTATTAAAAAATATGAATTAAAGTAAATACCTATAATTTCTTCTTCATTCTATAAAAACACTAATAGTCATGAAATATCAAATTGTAGAACAAGAAATTCTAGAAATCAGTAAAATACTTAAAAATCATTTAAAATGTAAGAATACTTAAGAAATTCGAGAAACCCTAAAAATACCATATAGTATTTCTAAATGGCAAAATGTTAACGAAAACACTGTTTCGAAAATAATAATAAAATTATATATATATATATATATATATATATATAATTATGAAGCATTGAATTCTTCAAATCTGCAAAGAAATCCTTAAAAATACTGAAAATCAATAGAGATACTGCAAATTGTCTTAAAATTATTTAAAATAAATGAATTGAGTAGGATAAATTAAATTCATAAAGATAAATTTGTGACTTCTCGGAATAACAGACAAAGTCACTTCTGCCATAAGACTCATTTAACATGATATTCTGATAAAATTTTAAACGATATGGCACGTGTGACTTTGTCTGTTATGCCGGGAAGCCACAGAAATGAATTGACTGAATAATGAAGGCAAATGAATTAGTTTTTATTGACGATTTCATGCTCAATATATCAACACATGCATCCGTCAGAGTAGACTAAAATTTTATAACCAATACATCAGTGAAGTTGGATATTTCCATACAGTGAATTCGAATCAATGAATTTCTCGAAATTGACTATTCTACAGCCAAAATATCAACTAATTCGATTAGGCATTATTCATAATTTTTCGCTGTGGAAATTTTGACTTTTTCAAAGTCAGTGTTTCCACACATAAATCTGTCGACATTGACTGTATTCAATAGCGAAATTGGACTTGACCGGTTAAAAATCAAAATGTCGACTAATTCGATTAGCCAAAATCAACTACGTGCACGTGCTATTGTCACAATTTGAATTAGCGAAGGGCTGTTTGACCAATGATCAAACTCATTTTTCGATTTCCCAGTCAATGTGATTTTATTATTCCAACGTTTCGATCACGAATGCCTGATCATTATCATTTGAGCCGCTTCAAAAGTCTCCATAGTCCCAACATGTTAACAATTGTCAATTGCCCAGAGAAAAGCAGCCTCTCGTTGTGAGAAATAAATCGAAGTGAACGGACGTACATTTCGAAAGTGACTGAAAAATTTGACTATCAAAAAAGTAGCGAGTGATAATACAAGTATTTTACGAATTTCATTTCGAATCCGTTGAATTCGCCGAATCCAAACTAAAAGAAAGAATTTTCTTAAAAAACCTTGCGTTACAATACCTGTAGCCAGGTTGAGGAAAAGAATGTCCTCTTTGTCACTAGCCGAAGCGTAGAGATCGTAACCGTGCGTGGTCTGGGACGGATAAAACGTCATGTCACTCACGTTCAGCGTAGTCTTCACGTCGAAAGCAAATTTCAGCCCATTAGCTGCAACACGAGAACTTTTTTAATAAAAGCATTCCCCTCCCGCAGCCTTTCAATTTCCCGCGTCCCGAAATATTAGATTAGGGACGCGCGGAAAATCTCGCTTCCCCGTGTCTCTCGTAGGAAAATGTAAATTACGCAATATTTCTTGCACGACGAGGACGACCCCGGATTCCTGTCGATCCAACGTTACGAGGTGCCTCGAATCGGGCGACACCATCGGTTTTCCAATAAGATCTGCTTTGTGAGAGATTACCGTGTCCGTGAGGTAATCCAGGAGAAGTTGCCCGGTCGCACGTCCCGTTTCCGGCTCCTCGCACTCCAAAACCACGAAACTGTCTGTAAAAAAGGAAGGGATTTTTTTCACGACGAAACAACTATGAAACTTGGATTTTTGTGAATTCAGCAAAATTCGTTTGAAAGTCTGCAGACTCATTGAAAATAAAAACAAATTATTCCTGTCACTCGGTGAATTTTTATCTCATTTTATTATTTGATCTCAAAGAAAGTGGCTATTTGATTAAGGGGTTACATATACCTTTTTTTGTGCCGACGAATTGATGATGGTTTGGAGTGTCTTTTAAAGTACGTAGCAATAATGTTATGACACCAAAGTAATTGCTTTTAAATACGAATCTACGAATAAATGATGAAAGTAACATTTTATTCTGGAGAAGTAATTTGATCCATACTCTGCAATCTGATAAAACTTGTATTCGTCAAATCCAAATGGCATTTTCTAAATCTGAGTTGATCGTTTCTTACAATGCCAAGACGATCTCTACTGAAGAATAAAAAACCATGAAATTCAATGTACAAGTCGAACTAGATTTCCAATTTAAAATGCACTAACATGAATATTTGTAGAATCTTCAAAAAGTTCTACTCTAATAAGCAACGAGATTATTTATTTGTTCGAAAGTTAACTGTACCTCTTTGGAATAAACAAATAAAATACTACAATGTTAACATTTAATTGGATTTTAGTTGGAAGCATTGTAGGATTTATAGTTTTGAGATTCAAATCGAATTCCTCTTTGAAATAGTTGTTTGGTATCTAGTTGGAAAACAAATAAGATGATGTGTGCTAAAAAGATGGGAATAAAATTATTTTTCGAAAACTAATTCGATGTCTAGTTTAGCAATCTGATAAGACTTGTATTTAGAAAGTCTAAACGAAATTATCTAAATTCAACTCGGTTGTTACCAAAGGGGTTATGTACCTTTTTGTGCGGACGAACTGAGGATAATTTGGAGTATATTTTTAAGTATGTAGCAATGATGTCACGACGCCAAAGTAATTGCTTTTTAATAGTATATTGTCTACTTGAAAAAAACAAGTATTTGTCCATAAAAAAATATCAACAAATAACGGAGTTATGGCCCTTTCCTCAAAACAACTTTTTTTCTGAAGAGGCTTGCGGTGACCGCGATGCAAGTCGAACAGGTCAAGTAAAATTAGGAAATCCAAAAAATTTCATTAGTCCAGGAATGTACCTTGTTCTTGAACGATTGAAAAAATTATTGTTACGCTTTTTCTGTATGCAAGAACGTTTTCCCCGAGATTTCGATTTTTTTACCTCTGAAAATTTTATCAAGAAATTTTTATCTGCAAAATAAAAACTTTCTTATAAAAATGCGATCGTTCAAGAACTAGATATATTCCTACACTAATGAAATTTTCTGATTTAACTTGACTTGTTCGACTTGCATCGTGGTCACCGCAAGCCTCTTCAGAAAAAAAGTTGTTTTGAGGAAAGGGCCATAACCCCGTTATTTGTTGATATTTTTTTATGGACAAATACTTGTTTTTTTCAAGTAGACAATATACTATTAAAAAGCAATAACTTTGGTGTCATAAGATTATTGCTACAGACCTTAAAAGTTACTCCAAACCATCCTCAATTTTTCCGCAGAAAAAGGTATATAACCCCTTAAACAATATGTTCTGATGATCAAAGTAAAAGGTAATCATATTTTTATACAACCAAAATTATAGGTTTAAATGCCGTAAAACTTCAGTGAAATGATTAGAACAATAAAATTTGGTTATTCTCACAGAAAAAGTGTTTTTTTACTCTCTCAGTTTGAATTAGTAGAAAACTACTAATAGATAGTAAAATTTTACTAATTGAAAAAGTGGAATGGGAGCAACTTGAAGTTTTCGTAAAAATCTACTTAATAAATTGATGATATAACTTACTAATAAAATTAGTAATATTTGACTGAAGAAGAAAGCGAAAAAAACTTTCTTTAAACTTTCGTAGAAATCAATTATTACAGTAAGTAGGTTTTCACTAGTTTTAATCGTGCATTATGACTAAAAGATTTAGAAATTCAATTAATGAGAAAATCAATTTTTACTTATACTTCAGCGAATAGTTACTATTCATAATAATAAATATTTACCACTGCAATTATTGATAATCAAATTATTGATTCAAATGCTACTTATTCATTATTTTTTTATAGTAAAAAATCAAACAATAATAATAGACACATTTAGACGTTTGTTGAAATATTTATTCCTTGAAAAATCAAGCTTTGAGCAATGTTTTTTACATGAAATTTTTTCACAACTAGGTACATATAATATATAATTTGGTAGGATTCAACTTTTTTTCTTCAAGTCAACTTGAGGTATTCTACTAATTTATTAGCAGATCTCTGACTATCTCTGACCTACAAATTGAAAAGTTAAAAATTTTACAAATTCGAGCTGAGAGAGCATGTAAGAAATATAAGACATTTATATTGAAGTGTTATTCCTTTTTCAATCCATTTGATGCTATAGGTAAAGTCATTCTATTTTCCATAATAATTCGAATAGTTATAAAAAATAAACGACAGAATACTAATTTCATCGGATGCAACTAAATAGTATATGTATTTCGTAACAGGCGCGGATGTGCGAATTTGGCGAAACGGGGAAATTCGCACATCCGCGCCTGTTACGAACGATATTTTATGTACCGAGGGCATAGAAAACGCGTTTAGAGATCTCGAGCTGGCATAGAAACGCGTTTTCTATGCCAGAGGCACATAGAATTATAATTTAGCTTATGAATGCTGTACTGTCTGAGTTCAAATTGCTCGAATTTAATTGATTCTAGGTGAAATTTTCCTATCTAACCAACGAAAATAACTAAAACGAAACTAACTAAAACCAATTAACGAAACTAACTAACGAAAATAACGAAGAAAAAAATCACTAACAAATTTAATATCCAAATTCAACTTTTTGAATAAGTCAAAATGTCGACAAAAGCACATAATTGAAATGAACTGATCGAATTAGTAGAAATTTTACCTGAACATTATAGTAAATATTAGCAAATTTGTTAGTTGAAATTTCTACTATGAAAAGTCAATTTCAACAGTTTTATGTGTGGAAATATTAACTTTGAAATAGCCTAAATTTCCACAAGAGCAAATAGTCAATTGTGACTGATCAAATTAGTAGGTATTTTAGCTGTAAATTAGTCAATTTCAATAGATTTCAATAATGTTTTCTACATGAACTTTTTTTACAACTAGGTACATATAGTATAGAATTCAGTAGAATTCAACTATTTTTTTTAGTCAACTTGTGGAATTCTACTAATTTATTAGTAGATCTCTGACTATCTCTGACCTACTGACTGAATGAGTAAAAATTTCACTAATTCAAAGTGAGAGAATGTAATATATTTGAAAAATTGAAAATCTTGAAAAGCGCTCGCGAATGATTATGTTAATGCAAAAATTGTAAAAATAAGAATATGCAAAGTCGAAAAGTTACCATGGAGAAGCATAAAAAAATGTAAGAATGTTAAACACAGAAATGAGCTTTGTGGTTTATTTTTATGATAAACGATTTGACAAAAATTTCTTTTATGAGCGTTTCTATAGTAAAATACTTCACGAGAAACTTAAAAAAATCTCGTAGGTGAATTTCACACAGAGTTGAAATCCTGAAGAAATCTGTTTTTTTTTTTTTGGAGGGTGACTTTCAGAGGATAACGCGAAAAAATTTTTGGGAGAGATTCATTGAAAAAAAAATTTTTCTTTAGCAACTTAGGGTTTTCTGTCTTTGACAATCTGGTTTCAAAAGCACAATTTTTCAATTTTTTAGAATCTAGTAATGAAACTGTTGAGAAAAAAAGGATTTTTCGATAATGCTGGGTTTGGTCACGGGAAAAACTTTGAAACTCTCATCTTTGTGAATGTGGAAAAATTCATATTAAAATCTGTAGAGTCCCGAAGGATAAAAAAATTTCTTACTGTTCCTCGGTGGAATTTGTAAAACCTGAAATAATTCGATTTTTACAATTTGCGAATTGTAATTTTTTTTTCTACGTATTTTAATCATGTAACTCGATCCTAGTGATTTTTGGGAAATCCATTTATAATTTCTTTTTTTTGGAGTTTCTGAAATAAATAAATAAATATACTGAATTTTATTCAGGTTGACTTCTAGAAAAAGTTTAGAGCAAAATAAATTAAAACGTTTAAAATATCTCGTCCTCTACATTTTAAAGTATATAGAAAAGTTCACCATTATTATTTTCCAATTGTAGAACTTTCACATCTCGAAATTTTTTTTTTTTTTTTTTGAACATAAAAAAACATAGTTTTTCTTATTACAAATATGCTGTAAAAAGTGATGAAACATTTTTATTTTCGAATAATAAACTGTTCGAAATTTAAAATCAGACTTTAAAGTAAAAATTTTACATTTCAAATATCGTACGATTTTACATTTCCTACATTCCAAATTCGTAGAGTATGTAGTTTTTGAACTTAAAAAGTTTCGTATTCACATCGAAATTCTTGGTCGACTGTAGAAAGAGTTTTATTTGTGAAAAATGTCTAGAACCGAATCATAATTTGAGCAATTAAGTTGAATTTGGCTTCTTATAAATAAAAAAAAGTATTTTTTTGTCAAATATTTCTAAATTTGTTTTTAATTATGATTATTATCTTTCTGTTATATTTTATGTGCACCTGAAGATTCAAGAATTCATATGACAGTAATATTTTCACAACTTTCACATCAAAAACAAATTTATGAAATTTTTGCTATCAATGTATGATGTTTGATCCCCAAATATGTATGCTGATATGACATTAAAACCGAAATTATTCAACGTTAATTTCTACCTTCCTCCGCAAAAATTTTTATTTCATAGTATCTTCAACGCTTCGAATTACTTATAAGTTTGTCAAATAAAATAACTGGGTTCATACTTGTAAAATTAAACATTATTATTCTAAAATCATTATCCAGTTCTTTTAATTAATCAAAAAAGATTGTTCCTCAAATGTTGACATAAAAAAATGTGATTATTCAATAACATGCAATTTAACATTCTCCAGTAAAAAACATCGAATTTCTGAAAAGCCCACAAATTAACTTCTATCAGACGAAGCCGCTGAATTTCTAACAATCACAATAAAATAATTAATTAATCTTCAATCAATATGCTAATTTTTATCATACAATGCTGTTACATCATTAAAAGTGTGATTATTCAACGTAAAATCTTACATTACTCTGCAAAAACATCAAAGTTATAGTCTATAAAAAGCTCTCAACTCTACTTTTTGTCAGATAAAGTGGCTGAGTTCACTTGGACGTCAGAAGTAATTGTTGCGTGAAAATCGGAGATGAATGGCAAAAGTTGTTCCATTTTAGTCAAGGAAACTTGCTGGTCCGGAAACAGCAACAAGTTACTTCGCGACAAAAGTCACATTTTTTTTTTTATCTCCATTCCGACACTTTCCTTATCAATTGCCAATGACCTTGTTGCATTATCAGATATCGTGAAGAAAAAACGAAATTGCGATAAATTCGCGATTAACAATAAAATTTAACTATAATCAAAATCTTTCAAGTTTGAAGGATTATATAAATAATTCAATCGATTTCATGAGAAGCTCAAAATAATCATGCTTCTTTTGTTATATAATTTTTCACAACAAACAAAATGACTGATCGATTAATAGTAAATATTAACCATTTTCAATCAGACATACGATGTAATTATTTACAAATAAAAAATGAGGAATCTCTAGACACATTTATTCAAGAAATATATATTCGGTGAATTGTTATTATTTCATTTGTTATGACTTCTATTGCTCTTTATTTTTCCATCATCACTTAATCTTGTCTCCAGATTGAAACTTTTCACTACATTGTTATGGAATAAACAAAGAAGACTCAAATCCGACGCTAAGGAAGTTATTTTTCCAAATTACGAAACTTTACATCGAGAGGGTAAGTAAAGTTTTTCCCATCTACCCTCAGTTCTCGAGCAACAACAATCTCGAGGAGTTGAAGTCCCGTAGAAGCTTCATAAACAGGAGCTCTTGTCAAAGTGAATTGATGGCTTCTGGTTATGGACATACACGTTTTTTTTCCTTCCCTACGTTCAAGCACGCGCTTGTCAAGTGCAGAATGGAATAAAGAAAATGGGAGTCCCAATTGTTTTTTTTTTTCGATCTTTCATGATGGACGAATCGATAAGTTTCATTATGAATTTGGTGTTAATAGAGTTTTTTTTTCTTCTTACAACAAATGCATGCATGGAAAATTGAAGGCACATTGCATTCGTGATTTCTTGTCTTCGAATTTCGTGATTTATAGAAAAAATATTGATTTTTCAATTGTGTGCGATAAATTGTTGATAATTAAGAAATACGACACTCAGAACTATTGTTGTACATATATCTAATGGAATAATTGCTTTGATAATTGAGTAGATGGAAAGTGCTTTCAAAAAATTTCTTGTTTTATGAATTATGTTTGAAATTATCGTAAACGAGAGAGCCGTTATTGCTCAATAATACACATTGATGAAAAATAATGGAAAAAGGAAATTTCATAGCTATTTCATATAGAAGAGCTTATTTTTTGAATTTTAAAATTATATTCAGAAATTCCCAATTCACCTAAAAGAAACTTTGAAAATTGTTAGATATTGATTTCTCGGAAATTCGTGATATTGAAAACTTCAATCATTTCGAAATTTGTAGAAATGGGAAGTAAAAAAATATACGAATCAATATTATTACATAGATTGAACGTACTGAAAATGAAAATTCCTTTCCATTTTCCAAATTTATAAACTTGCCTTATCGTAAGAGTCAATAATTACATTATTTCAAATTTTCGATTGAAAAAGGTTTCGGATTTCTAAAAAGTTTTATTTAAAGTTAAAATAGAAAGAGTAATGGGAAATTTTCTTGCTTGAGAAGTCAATGATCATTACGACCATACGATGAATTGAACATTTCTGACAAAATTGGACCATAAGTTAGAATTTTTTAGGAATAATATTTCTTAGATACAGCATTGGTTAAATGGTTGATGCCTAACAGTATCAAAAAACAAGAATTCTATCAAAGTGACGAATTAATTCATTTTCAAAATTATTAAGTGTATTTCAATTTTAACTTTTAAAATTGCATTTCATGAAACTCGAATACCTTAAAAATTTTGGCTACTAAAAATTCAATAGTCTCGAGTACCATAAAATTAAGTTATTCTACAATGAAAAAATTATTCGAAATCGTATTACTATCAAATTTTAGATAAATGAAAAATTTCACATAAGATACATCAGTGAATTCGGAATTTTCGAAAAATATGTAATGTTTGTAAGTACACGTAAAGTTTATGAGTACAGCATACATGATTTATAGATTTTTTAAATAATAGTCGAGGCGAATAAATAATTTTTGCTATATTTACTAAGATTTTCCAAAAGTTTTATAAAAATTACATGATTTCTTCACATTGTTTTGTTAAAAGTTTGATGATGGCAAAGATATGAAAAACTTTCGAGCCCTCAAAAATGTTTAGTATCTACAAATTATTTGAACGATTCTAAAGATTTTGATGAAATATACATTAAAAATATGAAGTAATCTGTATGAAATACAAAAAAAAAAAAAAAAAAAAAAAATCTACGAACTGTATGATTGCCCAATCACTTTTTAGGAACTGGAGATTTCTGATTTATGAAAATTTGTCACTCGAAATCTTTCCGATTTTTTTTTATTTTCTAATGAGCTCACGTTCTTACTATTCATAATAGTGAGAAATTTGAAATTTTTCAAAAAAATTCTGAATCACTTAGACTAAAAAATGCGAAAGTTGGTGAAAAATCCTCAATATAGTAAAAACTGTCAAAGCCATCGATAACTGCATGAACTGGAAATAATGTTATAAAGAATTTAAATCGCGATAACTGTCTGAAATATCAAAACTATTGAAACTGTGAGGATCTTTTATTATACGTTATTGCTGTTTCTGCACCAAATAAGAATTCAGAAAACAAAATATACACCATGATGAAAATTTATTCTACATATCATGTCGCTGGGCTGAACGGTCGAAATAACGAAAAATTGGAATAAAACAAATTCTATTAGTTTGAATGAGTCAAGAATGAACTATCTTAAATGGTCATTCTAGTATTGTTTACAAAAAGTCATTTTCAAGAATTCGACTGTTTTTCATTGTCAGATTAAACTGTTTTGAATAGCGCATATTTACTAACATTGAATGAGTAAATTTTTTCATTGTTTTGTTTTGTAAACACGAAGTTCAGAAGTCGGGAAAAATACTCTTCACCATTTATCAAACATCTTTAGAAAAGACAGAAGAGGATAACCAAAAATGACTGTCGAGTTTTTTGACTGCTTGTAATAGTCTTTAAAAAAATTTATTTAAAATTGAATAACGCATAATTGAAAATTTTAACAATGAATCAGTTCAAATTGACTGTCGTATAATCGAAGTATCTGCGAGTCATAGAAATAAAAATTGAGAAATCAATTAGATTGTAAAAATTTGAGTAAACAAATGCGCTAAAATGGACTATTCAATGGTAAAAATTTCTACGGCTTAATCAGTTAAAATTATCGAATCTCGGTTCGAAATCTATCTATTGAAATGAACTATTCAATAGTTAGAATTTAGACAAAACAATCAGTTCAAATCGACAATATCATAGTCCTAGTAATTTTCAACCTCATGAAAACCTTATAGGAAAATAAAATTTGTCATAATAATTGATTTTTTTATGAAGTGCACCTTACAAAAACCTTATGGGAACTCGATGTCTTATAAGGTGTTCTTAAAAAAACCTTACAAGTAACTAAAATTTCTTACAAGAGTGTATTTGAGAATATCTTATTAAAAAAAAATGTACTATTTAGAAGGGAAATTTAACTTATATATCAATAGACTTCTCTATTGGGGGAATACCAACCTATGAATTTGTAAAAATTGACTTTATTTACAAATTGAATAATTAGAAAATTAGTTATTCTAGTGATTTTGAATTAGCGATTGAATTAGTAAATTTAGTAATAAGTTTATAAGCAGTATGTATATTATTTGTATAGTACAATATAGTATTATTTATATAGTATTTATATAGTAATGTTATATCGATAGTGATAAAAAAGTAATATATTTTAATCAAAAAGTTGAAAAGAAATTACTTATTTTATCAATTTCGAATTAGTAATTGAATAATTAGTGAATCAGTCATTAGCGAACTTATTGACTAATTTCGTGCAAGATCCTGACGAGGGCCTGGAAGGGGCCAAAATATAGATAGACATTTCGAATTTGCTTGTTCTGGTTAAAGGATCCATTAAACTTGATCCGTCAATGTTGACTATTTGCTGCTGTGGAAATCATAACTGTTTCAAAATCAATATTTCCACGCAATTATCCGTCGAAAAAATGTCCAAGTAACTTTAAAAAGAATTTGATTTTTTAATAGTGAAAATTTCAACAAAAAATTATGTTGACATATACGTATTCGAAGTCAAAATATCTATGGAACTCCATTAACATTGAATGTAGTTTTTGTCGAATTTTCGCTCACTCAAAAGATTCAGTCTCTTCGTTAGCAATGCCTCTTTCACTGGGCAAATTAGTCAAATTCAACTACATAATTTAAACAGATTCAAACAGAACTCTTGAAAGTCTCGCCAAAATTCTGAAAAAACATACAACCCCCTCTTTTTCCTCCCATCCCCAAACCAAAAATCAATCACCCCTTTTGCTACCCTCTCAACGTACCCAATTTCATTGAAACTCAATCCCAAGAAACTTTTCCTCATAATGCCTCAACATTGAACATTCCATTGTCCGAAAAGTTCCTTTTTCGACAACTCCAATTGAACCAGTTCGAGCCCGCTCGCTCCCCCCGATACAAGTAATTTATAAAAGACGCTCTCTCAAGTTGAGGAAGCGATCGTTGCGACTTGGAAAGTTGAATTCGCCGCGAGGTGTAAAACAAACCCCGCGAGTACGAATAAATGCGCTCGCGGGAGCAAGCCGTTAATTGCTCATTTCGCCAGGGTTCGGAGAGAGCGAGTTCGGCGAGTACTTTCCGAGTCAATTATAAGAGATTCGCGACCCTTCCATTTCCCGAAGCCCCACGGATTACCGAAGTAAACGCATATCGGTTTCTGTACTCACATAGAGCCGGGAATTGAATATGCGCGGGCGCGCAATTGTGAGGCGCCAGGTCCACAATGCGGACGTATCTCATGTTTGCCAGATCCAGCTTGTACATTCCCCGCTGATTCGCGTGTGTCACGTAGCCGTATTTGAAGTCGTGACCGATATCCTAAGACGGAAGATGAGCCCTCCATTATTACAGGGTCCGCCCTCGCGCTCAATTAGCCGGGATATGCGAAATTTCATGGCCCGCTATTTCCGCTGTAATCCGCGTGGAATCCGAGACGCGGTCGAAACGCCAACAATTTTGAGGGTGTTGGACTGGCTGATTTTGGGGTACTGTGCGCGGGGAATTTCGGGAGGGAATTCTTTTGGATATTTCGCAATGGGCGCGAAAAGAGCGATTTTACGGAGGGGTTACGGAATTTAATTTACTGATTTCCTTTATTTTCAAGGAGTTACGTACCTTTTTGTGAGGACGAATTGAGGATGGTTTTAAAGTATGTAGCAATAATGTTCTGACACTAAAGTCATTGCTTTTTACCACTGTATTGTCTACTTGAAAAAACAAGTATTTGTTCATAACAAAATATCAACAAATAACGGAGTTATGGCCCTTTCCCCGAAACAACTTTTTCTTCGAAGAGGTTTGCGGTCACCGCGATGCAAGTTGAACAGGTCAAGTTAAATTCAAAATTCCAAAAAATTTCATTAGTCCAGGAATGTACCTTGTTCTTGAACGATCGAAAAAATGAATATTATGTTTTTATCTGCATGCAAGAATGTTTTCCCCGAGATTTCGATTCTTTGACCTCTGAGAATTTTATAAATAAATTTTTATCTGCAAAATAAAAACTTTCCTATAAAAAAGCGATCGTTCAAGAACTAGATATATTCCTAGACTAATGAAATTTTCTGGATTTTCTGATTCAACTTGATTCGTTCGACTTGCATCGCGGTCAGCGCGAGCCTCTTCAGAAAAAATGTTGTTTTGAGGAAAGGGCCATCACTCCGCCAATTGTTGATTTTTTTTGCATCAACAAATTCTTGTTTTTTTCAAGTAGACAATACACTATTAGAAAACAATAACTTTGGTGTCATAACATTATTGCTACATACCTTGAAAGTTACCCCAAACCATCCTCAATTTTTTCGCACAAAAAGGTATAAAACCCTTCGACTAATGTGTGACGCTGCATTTTCATAATGCATGATTTGAAATTATACGATATTTTGGAGAACACGAAGTAATAACTTCGTTATTAGGGGCGTAGGCAGAAATCATTTCCTTAGGTATTATTCAATTTTACGGATTTCCGGATTTACACGTTATACAAATTTTCAAGTCCAGAGTAGTGCGTTTTTCATGTTCGTATTGAATATAATAATAGGGTTCTATTTTGTATAGATTTCTATGCAAGTCAGTGAGATTCAGATTTCGTTTTTCTATTACTTTATGTATTTTTCATAATTTTTTTCGTTTCATATTAAATAAGTACGTACTCGAAGGATTTTTGTATTATATAATGAATTTTTTCGTATCTTTCTAGAATTCAATGGTCTAGAAATGAAAGCTATGAAAATTTTTGAATGTATATCTAGATTTTTGTGAAAATTGTACGTGAAAGATTTTCGGTACTTTGGAATTCCAGGATTTTCGTATTGTATATAATTTTGAAAAATTGTGTTAAATATTCTGGCATTTTTATAGATTTTAGGTGTTTGATGCTATAGTATTACAAATTGTAAGAAACTTGAGTAACTCAATTAATTTTGAAGAAAACAGTATCTTTCACACAGATTTCTAGTACTTTTTGGATTTTCCTCGTATTTTTATAGTATTCAAATAGTATTCAAACGATTTGAAGAACTTTCTATTAGGTTTATGAATTTCTTTTTAGGTTTCTAAAATTGTCTTCGCTAAATCGCAAAGTTTTATATATTTTTCAAAAAAATAATATTTACATACTTTTCGGGTCGTGAATAATTTCCAATATTATTCACTTTTTGTTTATTATTCACGGAACCTGGGGAATTTTTTAGAATATTTCAGGATTTTCAGTATTTTGGTACATGCATTTATAGTATTCGATGTTCTGTAATCCAAATTTGAATAAATTTCGAATAACTTCATGAATATCTGGAAAAAAATCAAAATCGTACAGATTTTTTTGTCTTTTATAGATTTCTGGTATTTTCGTATTTTTTTGTATGCATAGGATTTTTCAACTTTTTCTTGAATATTCAGAGATCGTGGATATTTTTTAAAATTTTCTAAAAGGATGTTAATTTCTATAACGCAATATTGTAGGATTGAAATTTTAGTCGATTTTGAGTAATTTTCCAGATTTTTGAGCAAATTACATTGATATCGATTTTTGGCGTTAAAAAAAAGATTTCCTGTACATTCGTATTTTCATCGTGCTTATAAGATTTCGTACCTTTTCTTTGTTTTTTCATAGATCGTGTGTATTTTTTCAGATTTTTCAGAAATACATACATTTCTAGAGTTCAATGTTCTAGAATTTAAATTTCAATCGATTTCCAATAATTCCATGGATTTTTGGATTACACATAGAGAGATACATAGATAGATTTTTTGTGATTCAGAGATTTTTTATGTGTGGCTTTCATAGGTACATATTAAATTTTAATGTACATTTCTGTCAATTTCCAACTATATTTATACATATCGACGATTGACGAATAATTTTCATCTCTAGTTTGACGCTGTAGAATTCAATGTTTATTTTTAGTATTTCTTCAAAATTCTTAGGATTTAAAAGATTTTCTGGCATTTGTGTGGATTTCTATTGTAGATTTCTAGAATTTGATGTATCAGTGTTCGAATTTCTCCAGATTTCTAAGATTCTCGTACATTTAATTTTTTCATAGCATGATTTAATTCAATTTGAATAATTTTCCAAATTTTTGTGCACCACGTTATCATTACCAAACACTATTAATGATTCGAATTTCGTTTATGAGAAAATTCTTCCCCAGACAAAATAATTACATACAATTTTTATGTTTGTATAGTTGAGAATCCTGAATATTGTTAACTTTGAGTACCTCTATGAAACTATTTGTTTCTTCCCAAGATTGTAGTAAGTTTTTGATGATTTGTACATGTTTAATTTTTAATGCGTATTTTTTTATTCTCCGTTATAATTCTCATTATTTTTATAAGAAATAGTAATTTCATTCTTATTGCGGGAGGAGTCTCGGAACCCCCAGAACCCCCCTCTGCCTACATGCCTGTTCGTTATTGTCATTTTTGAGCCGCCTTTAGATTCTTTACTGAGCCCTCATTAGGGGCTACATTCAAATAGGAAATATTATTCTAAGCAAATAATGAAAAATGTTAATAACAACTTGACAGTAAAATTTAATGTATCTACTTTTTTCGGTGAAAAATTCTTTCAAATTTCAAATTCGAGGCCCTTTGATTTCAACTTTCAGGGTTACGCATGCGTGAAAGTTTAGTACTTGATTGGTCAAACATTTCAATTTGGGAGAATTATTTTGTCACAACAGAACCCTCTTGTTTTTCAATGCACTGAGAAAATTGCACCATGATGATTGCTGACTTTAACCGTACTGGTTACGGTGAAAAATTGTTTCTTCACAGTCACCCGACGCTTCACGGTCAAAACCGCAGTGACAACGGTATCCACCGTACTCAAGGCGACACAGGGGCCGTTTTCTTCGTCTCTTTCTTCCTCTCGTCCGCTTTCCGTTCCCTGCGTCTTTCTCGCTCTTCAGCAGCCTCCGTGTCCCCTTAAGGTATACAGCTGTAAGTGCTTTTGACAGGAATGATTTGAAAGCAACGTATATAGATATCCACCGCCATGAGTTCGGTGGGTACCGTAATAATTACCGTATCGATGGGTATTCAGTCAGGTATAGTAGAAAATAAAAATTAGATTTCACCGTAACCAGTGTGGTGAATTTTTCTCAGTGTGGTTAAAATTGGAAATGAAACATGAAATCAGATTTACAGGTCCCCAAAACCTCTCTCGTACGACCGGACATTTTTCAATCACGAGACCACACAAAGGAAACATAACAAACAAGCCCCAACAAAAAGCAAATTCGACGCTTTTGGTGCTTGGTGCTGGAGCGTGTACCGATTGTTTATTCCCTGATGGAATGAAAAAATGAGGAAAAAACGTCAAACCGTGGATGGTTTGCTCGGATCCATTGAATCTTACTTGCGTTTGCGGGATGTACAGTCCTCGGACTAGGTCGAATTGACCGTCAATCGGATCAGGATGAACGGCGCGGTGCTTCTTTTTTTGCGCCGCGTCCCTTATCGTTTGAATGGTTTTTACACCCGAGTCTCGCTCGCCCCTCCAATTCAGGGCCCAGACCTGATCCAGAGGCGGAACGTATTGCAGCTCCACCGGATATTTCCCCGTCGTTACAACCTACAATCGAAATCAGATAAACACGAATCAATATTCTCGTCCCGCGATGCCGAGACATTCGGCAAACGTGGGCCGTTGACACACAACGGGCGTACGTTTGACGATCGTATTCTCCCGTCCGGATGACGCGTCCTTGATTGATTGCGAGCTGATGAAACCGCGGCTTTCCGGACTTGGATAATTAATGTCTTCGCGGTATTCGCTTCGCGGACATCTGACGATCATATGTGCAACGACAACAGTTGGAAAGAATGAAGGAGTTGTAGAAAAATGGAGAGAGAAAGAAACAACGAGGAATGAAAAACAACATTTCGGATATATAGTACAAGGTGTTGGAATTAATTCGTGGCGTTTTTTCGGAAAGTTACGTCGTTCACTGTGAAGGTATCATTGCAATGGCATTATTCAAAGTATTTTCCATCCTTATCCATTACATTTTGACGTCTCTCTGGCAAAGCACGAATGCCTCATCAAAAAAACCCTTAGTTTTTAGATTCGTGGAAAAAATCGATCCAATGTCCGGTCATTTCGTAATTGTCAAACTGCTGCTCTGACAAGCCATGCGTCATGGATCGGAACAAATGAAAATCTAATGGAGCATTGTCAGGTGAATACAGCGGGCGAAGCAGAACTTCCTATTTTTAATAATAAAGTCGTAAAAGTTTTTACGACTTTCGAAACATGGCATCTTGCATTATCATGGAGCAAAACTACTTTGTCGCGTCGATCCTTACACTGTGGCCGCCTTTCCTGTTCAAATGCATAAGTTGTCGTCTGTTGAGGTTCCCAGTGATGGCTGCGCAGGGCGTTTCTCGTCTTCCAAGTCGAAATTTCGTTTTTGAACCGCGCGAACCACTTTCAGAAAGTTTGCTCAGTCGGATCATGTTCACCGTAAACATCTACTAAACTACGATGACCTTCCACGGCACTTTCCTTCATGTTGAAGTAATGAAGTAACGCTCCCTGCTGCTCCCCGCAAAAACGATTTTTCAGGCACGAACTTGGACATGTTTGATATTGTACAACGAATGCTGCGAAAACAATAACGAAATGTCATATTGTGGCAAAGATGCGCTCCATCAGTAGCTTTCCGGAGAATATTTACTTTTGTATGTGTAACTATGGATAGTTGAATAACGCGGTACATTGTAAAACGCTACGAATTAACTTCAGCACCTTGTAAAAGTATTTGCCTTGATTACTTTGAAATCAAGGACTACCCGATCCTCCTAAATCGTTTATTTAAGAAGGCGAAAGAAATCGAGGGAAGATAAACTGCTCGGAAAAATAATTCATCTCCTTGCAAGAAAGTACCTAAATTGACAGATCGATACTCGTGTTTGTTATAGTACATTAAGCTCCATCGATTCAAGACTCACATTTTCTCGGCTCTTTTCCTCGAAAAAATGTTATCTTGATCTTTCCAAGTCATTTACGGCCAAAGAAAACAGAACCAAGTTACGCTGAAGAACCGCGAAAGGCTCTCGACAATCGTCTTTTTCATACAAATTTTCGGTACTTGCTAGAAAACTTCTTGTTCTCCCGCAGAAAACTTTTGGTCACTTTTAGCGCGTGTTTTCTCAATAAATAGTGCATTACGGAAGGATATAAAGTTTGCTTGTTACTTAGGAGAAGTTTTTTTATACATACTTACACAAAATTTGCATTACATGTAAATTTGTTCGGTTGAATTTTCAGTAAAAGACGCAAATGATGAATGTCGCGTAATTAAAAAAGCGAATTTGACGAACTTGGGCAAAAATTGAAGGTTGGAGCTTTTTCAAAAGGGAGCAAATGGGCGCCTTTTTAGATTGTATTGTGAGGTTTGTTACTGAATTTTTTTTTTGAGGATACTTATGATTCAAAATTAATACTATTTTAGCCTCTGAATGAAACAAAAAGTATGTCATGTGTACGATAATATGTAAAGTTATTTGAACGTGTCAATAAATATTTATCTAAGCATCATGACATATCTTCAAAATCGATTTGCAAGCTCAAGCTTTTACTACTCCTGAAAATTTAGCACTTACGATATGAAATCACAATTTTCATCTATAGATTTTCGAGAAAATAATAACCGTAAGAAATGAAGATATTTTTGGATTGTTGTTATTTTGAGAATATTCTGTATTAATACCATTTACCTTCATTATATGAAGGAATTTTCTGATTTTTAATGTATTTCAGCATTTTTGTGAATTGCTGTATGAAATTTTATGTTTCGATAATCGAGGATTCATATTATATTGGACTTCTAGAGAACTAGGGAACTTATAATTATTTGTCATTTAGTGTAAGATATTGAATTTTTAACAGAAATTTCGTTTTCGTATGAGGTTTTTATCGGGACGATCAATACTACTAGAATCTACAATATAAATGTATTTCGGATTTTCATGGAAGTTTGAAGAATTTGATGTTCTTATTAAGGTATTACGAGCAGTGAAATACTCTGAACGTAGCTCCAAATCGTGAAAGCTGTCAAAAATATCAAAATCATCAAAATCAATATTTGCAAAAAATTAAAATTACGCATTTTTCTGATCTGGAAATTGCAATGTTTTATTATGTATATGCCCCATACAGAAGAGCAACTGCGTACAGCAGCATTAAACATTGTTTAATGTCAAATTCAGTAATGACAGTTATCCGAAAGTGATACTTTTTACTATTTTTTACAAAAAAACTAAAAAGTAAAAGTTTCTTTAGTAAATCGAAACTTGATTTCGAATGTTTAATTTGAAGTCTGGCAAATTTTCAAAAAAAATTCCCTTATTTGTTCTTGAATTATGCGAGAAAATACGATTCGCTCCATAAGAACGGGTGTAAATCGACCCATATTTTGGATTTTTTTTCCTCGAAAACTAAGCAGACAACATACTTGTGATAAAGCGTACACATTTTTTTGGGTTTAATTGACAAATTGTAATTTTTTCAGAAACATTCCCTTATTTTTGTTCACGTGCTCATAATACCTAAACGATCTTCAACTTTCAAGTTTGACATATACTCGAGATTTCAAATGATTCTTTTTAATACATTTTCTTCGAAGATTGCGAAAGTTTCTCAGAATTGAAGTTATTTGTGTACTTGTCATAATCTTTTGAAAATATACGAAATTCGAATTATTTTTTATATTTTTACGAGTTCCTAGGATTTATAGTTCCATAGATTTTGGCTGAAACAATAAGTTTTTTGAGAAAATGTTATTTTTATACATTCATTGGATTTATTTATATGTTGTATTTATCGTTTTTACAGCACTTGAAAAATTTTAAATGACTTTTTGGTTTTTTTTTTTTTATTTTGATTTTCACATAGATTTCAAGAATTCGTCGCTCACAAAAATGAGGTCCTCATCTATAAGCAAAATTCTGATGAATAACAATTTATTTAGAAGTATTAAAAAATAAAATTATGATGATACAAGTGTGAAAATCTTACTGCTAATTCAATAAACTTGTAAAATTGGAAATGTTTAATTTCGAAATAGCATGGTTTCATATCTAGGCATTCAACTGAAACTTATTTGATTTTCTATTCCGATTAATTGTATAAGTTGCCTCAAAATTGAGATCAAGTGGATGTCATATACCAGACTTTGCCAAAACTTTCTACAGCATTGATATTGACAATCTAATATTTGAAATAAGTCAAATGGGCATCAAGGGCATTCTTATTACGTGTTGCATGAGTTACCTTAAAAATAGAAATCAGGTTGTTACGTACAAAAGTTGTAAATCTTTCACAATTTCTGTTACACCTGGAGTCACGCATTGCGGAATTAGGCCTCTCGATAATTTCAGTAGGTTGTTCTAAGCTCCAAATACGGCAATTTTGCTAATTGACGTAGCCAAGATGAAAAAGGGCTTCATCCAAAAAAATGATACTTTGGAAAAACGAGGGTCTTCGTCCGAGCGATCTCGTGCCCACACAGCGAAGTTCCAACGTGCCAGCGGGATCTATATTCGATCCACATTGACCGTATTGGTTCACCGTAGACTATCTACTTAATTCTTGTCAAAACATGGCAGACCAAGAGTTGCCAATCGCGAGATAAGCCCTTTTTCAAAAATTAACTGACCGATGAACTTGTCAACAGTTGGGAGATTGTTTCATTTCAAATGAATCAATATACAGTACGCGAAGGGCAACGAATTTTGCTAAGACTTATCATAGGAATGCATTTACTTGTAACTCGTCAATACCTAAATTGACTGGATTAGGGAATAAAATTCTAGTGGAAGGAATCTTGACACTCAGCCCTGCTGAATTTATCAAGGAAATACGTGGTTCCATACTCGATTATGCTGGATAATAATTAATGGATGCCATATGTTTATATCCGTGTTCTTTTTACTTGAAGAAAAAAGCAAGAACCCAAACTTTACTTCGACCTGTTTCATGTCAGAGAAGAAATGTAAGAATCCTTTTGAATCCTGATTATTTGTAAGTTTGAGTCGTCATGGACTGAGAAACGACGACTCTCGATGTGGAAAATTGACTGCGAGAGTGTGCACTTTTGCAGGCAGGTTGCCGAAAAAGTCCGTTACCAGCATTATTTTCGGCCCGCGTGATTCCTCGCGAGCGAGAGCTTTTCACGAAACGCGCCCCTTGTCCATTCGAGCGAGAGCATTTTGTGTATGGGCCGGTAATGGAGCCCGTGGCGCGAGACAAGAGGACAAATCGTCAAAGCCTCGTCGCTGCTGCTGCTGCGATTCGGCCGGGGCGGGAAAAATTCCGTCCCGGGTCCGATGGGTTATCGATTTTTCATTTGTCCCGGGGACGATTTGCGCGGCCGGCGGAAGTTAAAACATTTTGCTTACGTCGACGACGACCATTTGGACCTTGCTGATAACGAGTACGCGATCCTTATCCGGCTGCGTGACGTACACGTAGCGATTCGCTACGTTTATCGCGCGGCCCCAGCTACAGGGAGACCCCTTCTCGCCGCAAACGTACTCCTGCAGAACAAAACGAGCGCGACGTTAACGACACAAGCCCGCGAGGGCGCATTTTTCATGACCCTCTTTTAGCACTGTAAAAAAGTGCAAGCATTAGCTGACATTCTTCTCGTGCTATACGGGGGGCTGACGCGAGGTCAAAACGCTTGCAATCTGGGATTCGAGGTATTTGGAATCTGGGATTGGGAATGAAAGTTTTTACAGAATTCTGATCTTCGATCGGAATCCATCGAATTCAACAGACTGTCGCTGTATTCCATGGGTACAATCTTGTACAAGTTTTACAATGTAAATCTGTCAAAATTGACCAGGCTTTGGAAGTAACGCGCTACTCTAAAACGTTGCATTTTTTACTGTAACGATAACGTTACGCGTCACATTAATTAACAAGTAACGATAACGGTAACGCGTAACGAAAATCTCGTTATTTTACGTTACTTTTATCTGTCCCATCCAGTTTTTAGCACAATTTTGAACTTTTTCAAAAATGTTCTGAAACTGAGATCTTCGTAATTTTCAACTTCCTCATTTTGAGATATGAAATTCTTTATTAATAATTTTCAATGAAACTATGTGGAATAATCGTAAGTTGTGCAAAAATCTTGACGAAGAATAGGCTTTTTTATTTTTTATTTAAAACTTTTACCACTCAAAGCGTTGAATTCTAGAAATTCGCATGAAAAGATATAAAAAATACTCAAAATCTATAGATCGCAAAATCTACAGCAGGATTTGTATGATTTACAGATCCTGCTAGAAAATTTTATGGAATAATAATGAATGCAAAAAAAAAAAATAAATAAATAAAATAAAGTACGAAAAATACTCGATTTTATTAAGTTTTAAGTTATTTTATTTTTGAAATATGTAATTCAAGGAATCAAAATACTTCAATTTCTTGAGCTTTAAATTCCAAAAAATTTATATAAATAGAAGTCTATTGGAAGATAAGAAAACTTTTATATTGTATGACTCTGTGAAAAATACAAAAAATATTAAGGACCCTTTAAATATATATATAAAGAAACTGTTTTCTCCAAAATCGATCGAAATATACTCCCAGAAATTTCTAGCCTCCCATTTTATTTCATTCTGGAAATTTAAAGAGATATCTTTGAAAAAACTAAAAATTCCACAACATTCTTCAAATATTTAAAAATGCATAAAGAAAACACGTTCAGAAAAATACGTGCAAATATATAAAACATTGAAAATCTTTCGATTTCCGGAAATTCATACGGAAATATAAAAAAATAATCAACGATCCTTGCAAGCGTAGAAAAACTAAAGAAACACAAAAAGTACTTGAGTAAGTACAAATTTATCGAGACACTGTTTTGTGGAAAATCCTGTTAAATACGTAATGTTTCATTATATTCAAATTTTAGAGTTCGAAATTCTTGAAATGTATAGAACAATTGTTATTATAAAAATATTAAAATTATGTCAAAATACTTAGAAATTCTGCAATATTCTATCATACTGAAAAATACGAATGGTTTCAAAAATACTGAACATTTCTTCAAATCGTAGAAAAATTGATAAAGTTGAAAAAAATCGAATGAAATGAAAATCTTCTTAGAAATTTTTCGCTGAAAAATCCCCCCAAAGGGTAGGGTAGGTGTTTAGATTCTTTCAAAAATTTATTAAATTTGCAAATGTTTTCTAATGGCTAACATTGAATAAAATGTCATATTTAGAAATTTCGTAAACTTAAAAAAAAATATAAAAATGTGAACAAGCTGATTGATTTTTTGCTTAGGGTAAAATATTTCAGATTTACATTTTTTATTATATCTGAAATCAACAATTCCTATGAGAACGAAATCACGAGTACGTTGAAATTGTATTTTTCAGCCTTAGTTTTTCGATTTTTGTTATTTACATTCAATATCTTCCAAAAAGTAACGTGAAAGTAACGGAGCGTTACTTTTTTTAAGTGGCAACGGTAACGAGTTACTATTTCTTTTTGAGTAACGATAACGTGACGGATTACTTTTTTCACCTTTGTAACGGTAACGCAACGCGTCACATTTTTTTAGGTAACTTTCAAAACCCTGAAATTAACATTATGAAATCGCAGAATACAAAAGAAAATTTGTTGAAGCAACAGAAAGTCTACTAAATTTTACTGATTTATTTGTTGGGATTCCTCAGAGTTACAGATTTTTCGTTAAAAATTATTCGCAGATCGATTTACGAAGGTTTTAACAGTTTCTACGGATTGCTCCGTTGAAATTATCACAATGAAGTCCGTGTAAAATGAAAAATTTGATTTGTAGAATGCAATTGACCTTCTGTTCAACATATGTCCAAAGTAAAGATTGTTCAGTGAAAATTTTCAACAGATTCCAATCTGTTGAAATTTAACAGATTCATATTCAGAAAGTGTTGAATGCAGAGGCGTCGCAACGAAATTTTATGTGGAGGGGCAAACTCAAATGTCTAAAAAGTCAATTTATACTTATTTCAATGTATCAATGAATATATATTCTATCATAATTAGATCTTAGTAACAGAGCTGCAAACTCAAGCTTTCATTATTCACAATATCCTATCACTTTCCATGATAAATCACAATATCTTTCGTTTAAAGTCTGTCAGTAGTAATTTTTCAGTATTTGTACCATTTACAGGATTATTTTTAATTTGGTAGGAATTCTCTACATTTATTTCTTAAATTCGATGCTACAGAATTCAAGGCTACATAGATTTTCAGTGTCTTCATCGATTTTTTAGAAAACTATGTTTGCGTAGGGTACTTCATACCCTTGCTTCCTTCTTAATAGAATTTCATGGAGTGCTAGTATTTTTTGCATTTTTCGTATTTTTACTATCTATAAAATTTTTCAGGATATTCTATAGTGTTTTATATATTTCTAGCTTTCTTGTAGATTTGTCCTATAGGTTTTGCTGAGAATCTCATGGTATAGAATTTGAAAATTTAAGATACTTCAGTATTCAAAAAAATTTTCTGTGAAACATTACCTCTAAAGATAAATAGTACTTCATGCGTTTTCAGTACTTTTATTGCTGAACCCATTTTTCAGTAATTTTACAGTTTCGATAATTTTCTGGTATTATTTTGGATTTTTCAAAATATCTGGAATTCAATTCTTTGTGATGCAAGATTTCTTAGAGATTTTCTGATTTCATAGTTATTAAGGGAAATTATATTTTCATGGGTTTTCAGTATTTTATTTACTTCTAGTTTTTTTTGTAATTATTAAATTTTTTTATAGTGATGAAGGTTAATAGAAGTTTCTAGGTTCGTTATAAATATCTAGTATTTACTAGATTTTAAGAATCTGATTCTTCAAAATATCGAATTTTAGAAATTTTAGTAATTAAATGCATCTATCAGAAGACGGTATCTTTAGAAATTTCAAGTATTTCACACATATCCAACACTTTTCGTGTATTGAGTATTATTCCTATATTCATATATTGGATTGAATATTCTAGTATTTTGATTTTTGAGAGATTCCTATGCAGATTTTTGAGATGTAAGTAACATGCTTTGGGTTCGTAGGTTTGATGAATTTCTATAACTTTCATTAATTTTCAAGAAAATAATATTCATATGGAATTTCAGTATTATTGATATTTCCAATTTTCTTATACTTTTAGTACTTAAAATAATTCTTGAGTTGAGTTGAGTTGAGTTGAGTTGAGGATTTTTTATGATAATAATATGAATTTCAATTCAGCTTTCTAGAATTTAATATTCTATAAATAAAAGCTCGAAAAAATTTAATTATTTTTATAAATGTTTAAGAAAATAAGAGCTGCCCAAACTTTGAGTATTTCATTGATTTCTTGAATTTTTGTATTTTGTGTCATGTATAAAATTTTGTAGTGTTTTATGGTATCTATAATTTCCATAGATCACTCAATAAATCCCTATTTTTTTTTGCAATGGCATTGAAGATTTTAACGAATTTAAGTATCATAAATTGATTTTCAGAAAACAGTATCTTTTATACAGATTTCCAATACTTTTTTTTCTTCTATTTTTCAAGTATTTAGACGATAAGAATTTCTCGTATTTTTATGGATTTTTATAGATTTCTTTAAGTATATGCTCTAAGATTCATAGTTGTAAAAATTTTGGAAAATATACCTATACAGTTTTTGAATGAGTACTGATAGATTTCAAGTATTTCTCGTATTTTCTTCGTAGTATTTAGGAAATTTCAAAAAATTTTCTAAAACTCAATAGACTCACAGTATAACAACTGTAGATTGCCAAGTATATTGTGTTGAAATTCGATGCTCCATAATTTAAACATTCTTGAATTTTTATTGATTCAAACATTTTTTGAGAAAATCACATTTATGTCATCAATTGCATTCATAAGATTCTGTAGCGTTTTATAGTATTTTTATTGATTTCTTATACCTTTATGGATTTTCGTATTCGTTTTATAAAATTTGATGCTTTTTAGACTATTCGAAAAACAGGTTTTTCGTAGATTGCATTACTTTTTATTTTTTCAAAGTTTGCATGATTCGAAAGATGTTTTGTTAATTTCATGATTTCTATGTTTATTTTCAATATTAGATGCTCCAGTATTTCAAGCTTCAAATTTTAAGCAGTTTCATAAATTATAATTTTTGCATAACTCACTGAATTCGAACAATTTTTCGAATGTTAATTATTTACTTTATCCTAGCCAAACATTTATAATCAAAATTTCGTAAAAGAAAAAATTCTTCCAAAGCCAGGGTCGTTGTTATTCTGAAATTCTTAAAATTTCTCATTCTGATTATTTTCCAACTTTCAGAACTTACATGAAACCATTTTTGTTGTTCTCTCTAGATTTCAATAAATACATTTTTCACGATTCTTACTCATTCAAATAATAATTCTTTATTAGTTGTATAATTCCTCTCCTTGTCAGTAAAGCATAAGTCATGAGATTTGACAAACTGTATCCTTTTTTTTTTTCAATTTTCGTCTCACAACAACGCATGAAAAAAACAATGTTTTTTGCAGAGTTCATAATCGATCAGAAAAAATCGTTTAACAAACGTTTTTGCAAGTTTTCATCGAATAACAATGCATAAAAAAACAATATTTCCAGAGTACATCATGGATCAGACAAAATCGTTTGATGTGGTACGAAAATTGCATTCTCCCACTTTCTACGTGGACCGTATAACTTACTTGTGTCCCGGGAATAACGTCGTCCGATCGAATTTGGTGATAAAGCCGGCAAGTGGACGGTTCGTAGACGGAAATTCCCCATTCGTGAAAAGAAAAGAACCTCCGCTCCTCATTTGTGGTCGCTGTAAAAATCGCATTTTTGTGGCTCTTTTAGTCTGCGGAATCCATTTGTTTAAAGCACCACACGTGTGCGGGGTTCAACGTTTTTAGTTATTTAAAATGAACGAAGTTTGCGAGAACTGAATATAAATAACGCAAGTGACCTATTTCTCTTACATCTACGGAAAAACTTTTTCGAAAGTTTTAATTATGAACGTGGATCAATAGAGGAAACGAAATATTCTTGGATGTGGAAAGTTCATTAATTATGAGTGTGGTTTGTGGAAGAGTACAAAAATAAAAAATTCCAAGCCTTGCTCCAAAAGTTTTAATACATTGAAAATGAGAAACGATGTTGTTCGAAAACTGGGAATAATACAATCCTGAATAAATATTTTTTTCCAATAAACTCCTCCCAAAAGTTTTTTTACAAATTTTGTTGAAACGTATAAAGGTTCGTCCTTGTTTCCTTCACAAAACATTTCGGAAGAGATTCTTACACCTCCGGAGCATTCTGAATGACTGCCTAATGGCACAAAACCAAGCCCAAATGGGAACAACTCGTTTGTTCGGGCAAGAAATAGAACAAAAAACAGCCGAATCGATCGCAATTTTCGCGAACTGACGTGAAAAAAAAGGCATCCCGCGGATTCAGCGACTGGTTGTTCCACAAAAAGAAAAGCCCGGTTATTCAATCCCTGAGCCGCTTGTTTTTTTGTTTTTTTCGCGAGAGCGCCGGTGAAAAACTTGCGCCCGTCGAAAGCATATTCTGCAGCATGTATTCCCTTTGAAAAGCGCGAAAAAAATTCGCGATATCGGGGTCTACGGCTCGCGCGGAGGCGCCTTAAGCTCCCCGGGAAACTCACCCGATAAAGGCTGTTCTTGAACAACTAAGCTGCTTATATCACGGGTGAGGCCTCCCACGCTGATCGCCTGGCACATGTAAGCCCCCGTGTCGGCGTACTCGATGCTCCTCACGATCAACCTGGTTCCGTTCCCGACGACTTTGTATTTTTCTTTCTCGTCGTGTAGGGGGTCGTTGTTTTTCAGCCACTGCACCCGGGGCAGAGGCTCCCCGACAGCGTGGCACAACATCGTGGCTTCTTCGCCGGGTCGCCGAGATTGCAACCGCGGGGTCACTTTCACCTCCGGCGTGGCTGTTGGCATGAAATCGGGGTGTTTCGAATGGATCTATGTAATTTTCAACTGGACGTCACTCGAAAACAAGCCTTAAGGGGTTCCATACCTTTCTGTGCGGAGAAATTCAGGATGGTCGGGAGTAACTTTTCAATGCTATGTGACAAAAATTATCGTTTTTTCATAGTGAATTTTTCACTTGAAAAAACGAGTATTTGTTCATGAAAAAATTTCAACACTTGGCGGAGCTATGGCCCTTTCCCAGAAACAACTTTTTTTTTATCGAAGAGGCTCGCGGTGGCCACGATGCAAGCGGAACAAGTCAAGTTAAATTGGAAAATCCAGAAAATTTCATTTTAGGAATATACCTTGTTCTCGAACGATCGCTTCTTTATAGAAAAGTTTTTATTTTGCAGATACAAATTTTTTAATAAAATTTTCAAAGCTTAAAAAGTCGAAATCTCGGGGAAAACGTTCTGGCATACAGGAAAAACGTAATATTCATTTTTTCAAACAAAGTATTTATACTTTTTTTTTTCTTGTTTTTTCAAGTGAACAAGGCACTTTTAAAAAACGTTATTGCTACATACTTCAATAGATACTTCAAACCATCCTCAATTCGTCTGCACGAAAAGTTTTGTAACCCTTTAAGAGCAGTGAGGATTAAAATAATTTTTATTTTAAGCTAGAAGCGTAGGCGGAAGAAGGTTTTCGGGTTTCGAAATCCTGCCAAAATCAGGAGAAGATTACTATTTTATGTAAAAAAAATAAAAATTATAACAATCAATGAGAAATATAGCCATTGAAAATAATAATGCAAGAAAAATGAAATTAATAAAAATCATCAAAAATATACCAACTGAAATCTTGAGAAAATAACAAATGGTTTAATGTGAGTACTCAAAATTGACAATATTCAGGATTCTAAATTATACTGACTTAAAAATTGAAATTATCTTGTCTCGGGAAGAATTTTTTCATAAAGAAAATTCTAACCATGAACTATGTTTGGTGAGCATAAAGTAGAAAAAAAAATGTGAAAAATCGTTCTAATTTAATGAAATCATAATATTGAAAAATTGGAATTGACGAAAATCTTAGAAATCTGGGAAAATTCGAACACTGAAGCATCAAATTCAAGAAACCTAAAAAAAAAATAAAAGAATTTTCTAAAACATCGGAATAAGGTAATCAACTTTGAATTCTGGAGCATCAAATTTGAAGCAAACTTATTAACTTATTAACTTGAAATTTATAAAAATAAAAAAAATTTACGAACTCGCATAAATACTAATGAAACTAAAATATGAATAATCTATAAATCACAAAAAATCCATGTCCATGTAATTTTTCCGAAAATTTATGAAATTATTGAAAATCGATTTGGATTTAAATTCTACAGCATCGAATTCTAGAAGTGCAGGTACTTCTGAAAAATCTGAAGAAATACACACGATCTATGTAGAAATCAATAAAAATATTTGAAAATCGCTCAAAAATTTTGAAACTTCCAATACCCTAATATCGTATTTGAGATCTATAGAGCGATTCCTAGAAATTCCAGAAATCCAGAAACGTACAAGAAAATATGAAAAAATTTTCTAAATAATACACCATACGAAAGTTCTAAAAATCTATGAAATATTTTCAACCTATTTCTGTAGATGTAATTTTTTCACATATCCATTTAAAAACTACATAAAAACTTTTCAGAACTTTGGTATGTAGAGCATTAACTTCGAGTGTAATCTATAATATTACTAGAACATCTATAAAAAAGTCTAGAAAACACGGCAAAATCTTAAAAATACCAAAAAAAAAAAAACAAAAAAAAAAAAAAAAAATAAAAGAAATTTATGAAACATGTTACATCTACATAGATTAAATTTTACCAGAATTTCATAAAATTACTAAAGCTTAAGAAATTACTAATAATTAATTACTGAAAATTACTGAAGAATAAGAAATTTGTATTTAAGTGCATCGAATTCTATGAATGTTTATGGCAATCTGGAAAAATACTCAAAATATATAAAAATACAAGAGATCCTTGAAAATTTTATAGACACTAAGAAAATGCGAGAAATTCTTTATATTTTTTCAAATACTTTCAACATTTCAGACATGTATTATTTACTTCAAAATTCATGAATCTTGAATCCCAGAGCATGTAATTATAAAAATTCATGAAGAATTCATATGATAATTCATAATTATACCAGAAAGTTCCTAAAAAATATGAATATACACTAAGAAAATCTTCAAATCTGAATAAAATACGGATACTCGAAATTTTCGAAATTTCCAATACTACAGCATCGGATTATAATAATCTATAGAGCGACATCGAAATCCTAGAAATTTATATGAACATCAGAGAATTTTAAGAGATCCGATAAATAACATACAATACAAAATTTCTAGAAATCTATTCAAAGTACCTGAAATATATGTTGTTTTTATTTGCTCTAAATCTATAAAAAATTTTAAATTTTCGCGAACTTTGATTCCTAGAATATCGAATTCTGGAAAGCTTAGTAGAAATAAAAAATAATATTAGGAAATCCTTGAAATTATATAAATACTGAAGACCTATAAAAAATACCAAAAATACCAGAAAAAAAAATCTCAAGCTCACAATCAGTGACTGGAAAATCACGAAGATCAAATTCCATTACATTTAAAAAATATGAAAAATGTCTAACTCTGCATTCCAATTCATCGTAAAACAGATATAAAAGAAATTATGAAATCCCGAAGGAAATATATTATCTCGAAAAACCCCTCTCGAAAATTTTTTCTGCCTATGCCCCTGATGCAACGCGTCTTTTTACCATTCACATGAATGAACAAAAATTCGTTAAAAATATGTTAAAGAAAAAGATTGAAAAACACGAAATCGAATGCAGTACATAGTATGTATCGATCAATTTATTGCAAACATTGAAAAACCTGATTGTTATATCTCATTTTCATTTCTATGTTTCGGAAAATAATGCTGGTAAACGATGTGGGTGGGTAAAAAAATAAAAATTATTCATAAATCATCTCACCTAAACTTAATAAAAAAACAACTTGCAAAAGAGTTAACTACTTCTACTGTCTAGAATATGTATGGAAAATAATTTTGCACCAAGTTCTTCGATTTAAAAAAAGAACTCACTGTGAACTGTCAGAACGTGGGTTTGCACGACTTCCTTGTTTCTCAACGCGTGGCAAGAGTAATTTCCAGTATGAATAAGCTGTGCCCTTTTGATGTACAAGGTCCCATCACTGAAAATGTGTATCTGGGGAAACAAATTTTCTTGAATCAGGATTTTTTCCCACGCGAGTCTTTTAATTCAGTCGAGAAGAATGGCACGAATTGTAGAAGGAAATGAACGTCTGAATAGTGAATTGAAGACGTTTCTCAAGAGTTTCACTGCATGAATTTTCTACTAAAAATGGAATACATGACACAAGAGTTTATAAGATTATAAATACTGCAATAAATGATACACTTTTTGCAGGAAAAAGTCCTATAAATTTGTTTTTTTTTTTTTTTTTTATGGATAAGGTTTTTTTTTCTCAAGACAAAACTCGTACGTTTCTACGATAAATTTAACTTTGCTTCTGAAAGTCATTCCAGATTTTCCTTAACAATATTGATACACTTTGTCTTACAGGGTTTTGAATGATTGGAGACAATGAGGAATTGAGTGACATTAATGAAAGTCGAGCAAACTCAAGGCTTTGATCCAACTTTTGTTAAGTTACAGCGTGTACGTGATTATTGGAGCGTGAAATATAAAATTCTCTCGGCCGAACTCTGCCGAAACTCGATCGAACTTCGATTATTGTTCACGATTTCTCTACCTCGAACGAATCAGAACTTTGATGGATGATGCGTAAAACGATCACGTTTTTTTTTTTGTTGACGAAATATAGTTTTCGTTTTTGGAATAGGAATGTACTAGGGTGAAAATTTTTTGACATAAAAATGGTAGTGAAATTCCTGAGAAAGAATTGTTCATTGTGGAAATGTTTAAACTAACTAGGTGTCAAGAGATTGGGACAAATGTGGTCGAGGTTTTTGGAAGTACCCGTGAGAAACATTTGTGCGAATTTCGTGAAAATCCATTAGTGGCGTTGAAAGTAGAGAGAACATAAAATGGGCTCTCGACGAGAAATAGTTCTGTGGGAAATTCCATTATAGCATTCACCTTCACTGAAAAATTGAGAATTGTGCATTGACATACTGCCTAGAAAGAAACTTGATTACTTATTGGATTTTTGAAATTTCTATATGAATTTTTCGCAAATTGTATTTTTTTGTTTGTATTGTTTTATTTCATTGATTGAACAAAGATTTGCAGAATTTTGATGAAATTGGTTCACCTGAACGTAAAATTTATTTAAGTGAACCAAATATTAGGTTCGTTGAATAACAAGTAAGTAAGAGTTTGTTTGGGCTCACTGAATTGGTTTTCCAGTGTAACAATAACTATAACAGCACGAATGCAAAGATTCTGAAATTTTAAAAGCTTACAGTTGAAGTCTTTGCTTTATGTAATTAGAATAATGTGGCAATATGATGAATGTGAAGAAAGTATTTTTTCAATTTTCAATTTCAAAATATGATGGATTTAGAACCATCCTTGAACTACGAAGGGAATTGCACAAACATTGAAAATTCAATAATTTTCAAATGAAATGAGGGTTTGATAGTCTAAATATCAGAAACTGGAAATCCATAAATTTCTGGATCTTCGTAAATTTCTCAATGAACTGTAAAATGTTCATTTATCAATTTCGAAGTTCCAAGTTATGCACAAATTTCAAAATTCAAGATTGATAAAGCATTTTTTCTGATTTTTTTCTCAAATAAATCAACATTTATAATTTAAGAAACACATAATTCATATTATAACATTTAAGCTTGATATTTTCGGTTCTCAGATATAGTGTAGAGCATTTTTTTTTAGGCTCTAATTTGAAGACTGAAGAAGATTATGGAAATATTTCAATAGGGCCAGAAAAATTTTAATTCGTAAGTAATTTCTAATGAAAATTTCTAATTCATTAATAAATAACTTAAATTGAAAAAATGAAAATTCACTCCTTCAGAAAAATAATATGAAAAATATGCAATCTTTCAATCGAAATTTGAAATTTTGTTTATATTTGAAATTCTTCACTCGATAATTATTGCTACTCGAAAATTCTGAGAAAGAAACTGTCAAAATGGTAATAAGGCGATCTTCATTGTGCAATAATTTCAATAATCTCTTTGAATTACTTCTTTTCACCTCTCAATTTTAATGGTCCCTATGAATCCTTTTCTTTTGTCGAAACGGGAGTACGGAAATTTTTTTCTACGATTCTAGTGTTTTCTTACGATCACTATCCTAAATCTCTCAATTTTGAATTTTCCGTTTGTATTATTTTGTGGTTATTAAAAGGAAATAATGCAATCTTCATTATTCAACTCCCAGGTTTTAGAAATAACGCGTTACAATAATTAACAAGTAACGATAATGGGAACGAGTTACTGTTGTTTGGTAACGAGTAACGAAAATTCCGTTATTTGCTTCACCTTACTTTTATCAGTTTCTTCAAGTTTTTAAAATGATCTGCATTACTTTTAAGAAACGTTGTGAATTAACTGAGATAAAAGATATAAGTAATTTTGAACTTCCTTATTTTCGAATCAAAACTTCTATATGTACAATTTTTAATGAGACAGAGGGAAGTATTAGTAATTTGTGCACAAATATCGATAAAAAATATGCTTTTGATCTTTTTATTAGAATCCTTCACAATTCGAAACTTTGAGTTTTGGAAATCCACGTAAAAATACCTATGAATACTCAAAAGCTATATAGATCTTAAAATCCATAGTAGTATATTTAAGATCTATATATCCTGCTAGAAAACATTACGTAATTTTATAATTACAAATAAAATACTAAAAATACTAGAATACAAGATGTCAATTAGTTTCTCATAAAAAACACTATAAGATTTTTCCAAATCTTAGGTGTTTGCAGGAATTGAAAATCTTCAATTTCTCCAGCATAGAATTCTATAAATATGTGGATATAGAACTCTATAAAAAGAAAAGAAAATTTTTCAAATCCTGAAAGTCTGTAAAAAATTCAAAAAATACTGAGGGCCCTCTGAACCTAAAAAGAAACTGTTTTCTGTGAAATCGATCTAAATGCTTCAAATATCATAATCCTTCAACTCTATAAGGAATCTAATTCGAGAAATTCAAAGAGATATCTTGAAAAAAACCAAAAATTCTTTACAATCCATAAATACGAGAAAATACAAAGAGAAAAAAAATATAGAAAATTTACTTAAATTTATCTGAAAATACTGGATAAATACCAAAAATACTGAAAGAAAAAAAATCTATTGAGACTGAGCTTTCTGAAAATTCTTCTGAAACACGAAAAATCTATCCAACTCCGAATTCTAGAGCTCAAAATTATCAAAATCCATATGAAAATTTACATAAAAATGCTGGAAATATATAAAAATGAACAATATTTGAAATCGTAGAAAAACTGAAAAAGTACAAAAAAAAAAAAACAAACTGAAATAAATAAACATTAATATAGATACTAATTCTTGAAAAATCCTCCAAAATACAAAAAATATGATGAACTTTGAATTTAAGAGCATATGTAATTCTGGAAATATATATAGCAATGTACGGAAGAATAGTAAAAATTTTAAAAATATTAGAAACCCTGGAACATTTTGTAGATACTGAAAAGTGCAAATAGTTTAAAAAATACTCAAGTCTAGGTAGATAAGATTCTCTTCGAAATCTATTAGATTTGAAAATTCTGCTCCACAGCTAAAATTAAATAAAATGTCATATGAACTTGAAAAAAATTCATACATTCAAACAAGCTGACTGACTAATTTTTTCATGCATCAAAAAGTACGAACAAACAAATGCTTTATGATTTTCCTCACTTAAAAAAATTTTTCATGGAAGGCTCGTCATAACAAACAACAGATCTCAAAAATATGAATGTTTTGATCAAGCTGAAGGTTTTGTTGAAATCAAAAAATTGAACTCGCTAAATATTTGTAAATTCCAAACTATTTCATTATAAATAGAATAAATAGTTTCTAGAACAAAACCGCAAGTACATACGTTAATATTGTTTTTTCATTCTCGGTTTTTCGATGTCTTGTTATTTATATTGAATTTTTTCCAAAAAGAGACGTGAAAGTAACAGAACGTTACTTTTATAAGTGGCAACGGTGAGGGGGGGGGGGGGGGGGACACTTTTTTGTGAATTTTCTGAACCGTGTCAATTCAAATAGTCTTATCATATTACACGGCATTTTCCCAAATTAAAATAGTATCTTTGTATAATTTTGTTTCATTTGAAAAAAAGTCAATGAATTTCCGTTCAATAATCCTTATATTATTAATTTTTTTCGGAAAATGTCTATTCCGGAAAATTACGTTCCAGGAAAAAATGTTCCATATTTCGTTGGTCCAAGATAATGAAATTTCAGAGTAACGCATTTCGGAAAATGGTCGTGAATCACATCGTCAATCTTCGTTGCTCAGTTTAAATACATAGTTTTGATTTCTACCTTTTCGTAACATCTGAATTCTATCACTATTCTCGTATATTCCGTGAAAACAATTTTCCCGCAACATCTCAAAAACCAATCCAAAACAAAACTATGTCCATTGCGTCAAAATAGCCGTTTATTATCATAGGAACCAGATCGTACCCCAAAACACTCCCCCCACTTATGAAAATCTCCCTTTCAACGCCACCAAGTTCCACGAGCGGTCACAAATGCCCACAATCCCGATTCCCCTGTATATCCTCCCGGGGTCCATAATCCCCGAAACCGAAAAATGAAAACAAAAGCGACGTTACAATCGCGGGTAAACTGCAAAATTCCATTTTGATCTGAAAAGCTCGTTTTTGCGGAATGGCTTCGTCGGGATCCGCGAAACTTCCGCCGAGTCGACGGGATCGCGGATCCCGGAGGATGGGGTGGGATATCATTTTCCCGGCGCGTTGCTTGACATTTTCCAGCCGGGGAAATCCAAGGTTCTCGGGGGCTTGTGTATCGAGTGCGTTGGCGGGGGAAAGAAATCGATGGCGTAAGCTCTTCGCGGATGCGATTATGCACGCGTATGTTTCACCTCGGATTCCGCGAGAGCCTCCAATTCCGCGTCGTTTCGCCGCCACATTAAAGGAGGCGGCGGCGTTCCCGTGACGTCGCATTTTATCTCGACGCTGTCGCCGACTCTCGCCGATATATAATTTATCTCCAAGGATTTGTCGAGCGAAACCACCGATACGCCTGAAAAAACGTTTTGTTATTTCGCGCGCGAGCTCGCTGATTGACGAGTCGAGGTGGTTTGGGGGCTTCGCACAATCGAGATAGCGAGGATTTTCGCGTGGGAAAGTCGATGTTGCTTCGACGAAAGGGAACAAAAAGAAAATGTAAAACTTTTTTGGAATGCCACGGTTGATTGGAAGTATGAAATCCTTCGGAAGGCGATGCATGATCGGGAAAGGTATATTTGAATCGCACGAGGGGCATGTAAAGAATTCGATTGTTTGTGAGCTTTGTATTCTGGGATCGCGTTTTGGAAGTAATAAGATTCGGGAGTTTGAAAATTACATTCAGGAATTTTTATGTACATGATATGATTATTGTATGAATTTTGTCGGATAGTCGTTTATGAAGAAAACTCTAGTCATTAAAAGAATTGTGATTAAGATTTATTTTAAAAGAGTTACAAAATCATGTACATAATTCGTGTTTTGTGTATGATTGTAGGTTTTATCATTGATTAGAGAAGTATTTACAAACTTGTGAAGAATTCAGGTGGATGGTATTGCTTTTATGAATATTTTTTGTTGTCGAAATTCAAATACCAAAAATAAGCAAAATATGAATCCGACTGGGAATTTGATTGAATTTCAGTTGGAAAGGTAATTGAATTAATATTTTTGAGACGCAAATGAAATTCCACTTGAAAAAAGTTACTTGATACAATTCTACTTTTATATGCAACTGGATAAATTATTTGTTCGAAAGCCAGCTGTATTTCTTCAAAAGAAATAGAAATAAAATACAACAATGTGAATATCTAACTTTATTTTAGTTGGAAGCATAGTTGATTTATAGTTGTGAGATTTAAATTGATTTCGCTTAAAAAAGGTTGTTTTGTATCTAATTTGGTAACTAACCAGATGATCTATACTTATAGATATACTTATAGGATATCTATATATCTATATCTGTATATCTATACTCATAGGATAGAGATAAGATTATTTCTAGAAAACTAATTTAATCTCTAACCAAGCAATCTGATAAGACTTGAAATCGAAAAGTCCAAACGAATTTCTCCAAATTAAATTATTAAGTTGTTATTCAAAAAACCCAGAGGATCTCTACAAAAGAAGAGAAAAAAAGAACAAAACAAACAAAAAACAATGAAATTCAATACGAAAGTCGAACTAATGTACGGGGTCAGTTTTTTAAAAAAAAGTTTTATAACTCGAGAATATCTAAAAAATTTTTTTCTAATCACAAGCTTTTTTAATTTTTTCATTTTCTACTAAACAAATCTTCTAGGAATATTTTTTTAGTTTAAAATGATTTTTTTATCGTTTTTTTGTTCTTTATACTGTATTTCACTGTTTTTTGGACTGCACTTTTAAAACAGATTCAAAAAGTCTGATTCTATTTTATTACAATTTGTCAGTTTCATGAGTTATTTTTTTAATGCACGTCAATTAGTTCTGCTATCATTTACAACGAAACAGCGATGATATTTTGATATTCAGATGACTTGTAATTGTGATAACTTAGGGCTTGGTAAAATACCGAATAGTATGATAACTGAAATTTCCGATGTACTGAAAAGCGAATCATTTTCACGGTATCTCATAAGACTTTTTTTGTTTACACGAATTTCATGCCTTTTATTAATCGATATCATGTTTCTTCGAACGCCAAATATAAAATGTGACAACATATTATTCGAGAGAAAATTACTCTATAAAAAGTGTCAAAATATTTCAGTAAACGTTATTCGAAAACATCAAGGTGATAGTAAGAAGAAATGAACTTGTAAGAGAAAAAAAGTATTAGATCAGTGAACTTTTTAGTAAAAAAAATTGTGAAGAAATAATAGGATTTATATTTGTAAAATGCATGTAGATTTATACTTTATTATCCAACTGGGTAAAATTTTTCGAGAGCCATCAAGATTTTTACAAAAAAAAAAAGGAATTCTTCAAAATCTAACAGGATTTTCAGTAGGTAATCAAAAAATATTTTCATTCTGAAAATCCAGTTAAGATTCCGTTTAGTTTAGTTTAGAAGTAGGATCTCGTTTGGATTTCACAAATAATATACGTCATTAATCAATCTATTTTTCCAAAGTCACGTCGAATTTTATATCAACCTAATGAATAAGATGCTAGTTCGTAAATAGACGTCTAAATGGAAAGCTAGATGAATTTTTCAGCAAAATTTGATCGATGTTTTCGCATAAGAAATTCGGATAGTTCACAACTAAACATACAATTTGGTTTTCAAGTGTGATTCCATTTGCATTGAAAAATAGTAATCAAATCAGATTCACACCTGAAATTCCAGTTGAATCTGAATAGTATGAAAAAAATTCAAGTTATTCCAATTCCGATTGTATTTGGACACTAAGAAACATTTGAGTTTCGACGTTTCATCTTCAAACTCCTTTGCGAAATTTCTCTTTATTTGCCGAAAAAACCGGGTCCCGTAAAAACGGTAAAGCTAAACCCCACGGAATTGTCAACCCGAGCTTCCCCCAAACCTCGACATCGTGCGAAAAAAAGCGATTCGTAAAAATCGCGTAGTTACTGTAAAGCTTGCTGAAAGCCATATAAAACTCGTTGATGCTCAGTCGACCGTCGCCGTTAGTGTCGTCGTAACTAATCATATGGCCCAACGAGCATCCTCTGCTCAGCTGCTCCAAATCCTCTCTCTCCGTGATCTGGATATCGCACGGGCAATAATTCGCAATTAATAGCATTCAAAATCCGTTATAAACGAACGTGACTACAACTGACGAATCGCCCCCGCGATGTCTCGTCAATCAAATCGACGCTTTTACCTGTTCGAGCTCGTCGCGCTCCAGATTGCCGTTGTTGTTCTGGTCGTAATGAGAGAACATGATGCTCACGAGGTACTCTTTGCTGTGATTATTCTGCGTCATGAGTCGCGCGTGATTGTACAGCAGCAAATTGTCCTGCGCAGGAAAAAAAGCGGAGGATCTGTTATTTTTTCGTCGGGTTCGAGCGCAAAAGAAAAAGAAGAAAAACGGTGAAATAGCGAGTCAATCGAGGGGAGTAGCCATTTTTACAAGGGCGAAACGGATGTGCAGTTTTCCCCGGAGCAATATCGCGTTTTCCGATAAAAATGTGTGCCGGGGAAATAGGGTTTTCGACGTGATTATTTGTCGCTGAGTGTTTGTTGGGATAAATATATAGGCTGGTAGGAGATCAAGGGTCCTTTTTATAGAGTGCTTTTGATTAATGGAGACAGTGCTTGCGGATCCGATGGAGTAAAAATGGCATAGGCGTCGACTTTCGTGAAATATTGGCAGTTTGAGAGAGTTTTTGCAAAGCGTTTTTCTTTAAGTGTTCCACATTTTGAATTGTTTTACTTCAAATTGTCAATTTGGAGTCAAATTTCTTATTAATAATAAAGCATGGTTTCATTCAAGCTTTTGGCATTTATTATGCCCTCTTCAGGAAAGTAGAACACATTATTTCTAATTATTATACATTATTTCTATAATTTACACATGATTATTCACATTATTTCTATAATTTCTATTACTATACGCATTATTTATATTACTCTTCCAATTCATTGTTCCTCATTAGCATGAAAATATCATCAACAAATCTATATAAAACTTCTAGTTCATAATCCAGGTGTTCTGATTGCCTGAAGAGGGCATAATAAATGCTGAAAGCTTCAAAGAGATAATGATTTATTATTGATGAGAAAACTGGGTCCAAAATAATAATTGAATTTTGGTTGTTTTGTCGTAGTAGATTTTTGAAATATCTACTAAGAAATTGATTTTTCGTAATTTCCTCGTGTAATTTTTCCGTTAAACTATAATTTAACAATTCGGCCGCAAATTGCCTCATTTTCAATTAATTTCCTTTTGGTTACTCAGGGTAAGTTTTATCTTAAAGGCTTGTATATCTTATTGTATAATTTCAAAAGTTTTTATTTTGCAGATAAGAATTTTTTAATAAAATTTTCAGAGCTCAAAAAATCGAAATCCCGGGGAGAACGTTCTGGTATGCAGAAAAAATGCAAGATTCATTTTTTTAAATCGTTCAAGAACTAGATACATTCCAAGACTAATGAAATTTTTTGGATTTTCTAATTTAACTTGACCTGTTTGACTTGCATCGTGGTCACCGCAATCCCTTTCCAAAAAACAGTTGTTTCTGGGTAAGGGCCATAACTCCGCCAATTGTTGATATTTTTTTATGAACAAATACTTGTTTCTTCGAGTGGACAATACACTATTGAAAAACAATAACTTTGGTGTCGTGACATTATTGCTACATACTTTAAAAGATACTCCAAAGCATCATCAATTCGTCGGCACAAAAAGGTATATAACCCTTTAAGAGAAAAATTCTTGGCTCTATTTTTTTCGAAGAATTTTTCTGGCGATCGCTATTTCTATAGGGAAATCGAGAATCCTGAAGAGAATATCATCTTTGAAGTAGTTTCATCTATTTTTATCTTCTTACCTGATTTCATGAACAACATTATGTTATTATATCTATTTGTGAAAATTCGTGGTTTAAGTCAAGGTACCATTTTTGAAGTCACATTTAGTCTAACTTCATTTTCTCGAAATACTATAATTTTACCTAATGTTGTTCGACAAGAATGATTTTCGCCAAAGTTCATTAGTTAGCATTCACTTTTAAAGAATACAGTTATAGAGTTTCTAGTATTTCTTCAATAATCGTGACACAATATCAAAAAGTATTTGGACATGACATGAAATTTTTCCTTTAATTTTTAATAACAAAAAGTATTAATCTTTCTTACTCGGTTTTTGTTGGTAGTCAATTACTTTTTTTTTTAAGCCAAAGTGTTATTTTATCCGCATGCATTTTCATGCTTAATTTTTTTGAAATTTCATCATTTGGTCGGAAATAATTAAGTCATAAAATTTTGTGTTCAAGTTTATAAGCAAGGATATATCGTCAGCTTTTAAAGAAAAAAAAAAAACTTGAAAAACTGAACATACTTTTGAAATTTTTTCGATGTAAGCGAACATAAGAGGAAAAGTTCTTGACTGAAAGTTCTTTCATTGCAAACATAGGTTTTTTCTTTATACAAAATATAATTTTTTGACTATTAAAAGATAATTATTAATGTTGAAAGCGATACATTCAATTTTACTCTAAAATCTAATTATTATATTTTCTTTACAATATTGTGGTGCTGAACTTGAAGTTATATTACTTCAACAATCTTATGCTGCTTCAGATAGGCTGCTCCTGATAGTATTCAAGAAACGGGAACATTATGTCTTTGTTATAAAAAATATAATTACATATTTCGAAACGATAGCACAAAACCGTATAAGAAATGAACGAATAATTTTTCATAAATGAATAGAATAAACAAACTCACTTGATATGAATATTTGTGATTCTGGAAATTTTGATTTCTTTTGACGATAACGCTAATTTAATGAACTGATTGTTGGTTTCATAGAAAATAATCCTTACTGATGAAGTCAAGCGACATTTTAAGGAATGAACAATTTTTGGTGAAAGAAGAAAATTTCAAATATGCACGGTATCGAAATAACTGCAAAAATGGAACTTTGACTTTAAATAATGTAGTCCATGAACAAAAAATGAAGGCAAAAAATAAAGTTTGGAACTCTTTTCGTTAAAAAGGAATGTTCGCTGTAACATGAAGAAAGCATTCAATAGAAACACGACTCAAAGCTCAACAACTTTATGTAAATTTTATGGTATAATCTTCGTCTAAGAATCCTGTTTTTGGACATTAAATTTTTGCCTGTTGGAAAAATGAATCTGAAACAAATGCCCTGACTTTTCCCTAGTTCCTCGATATATTTGACACATTTTCCTGCAAAAAAAAAGGGACGATTCTGAAATTGGGCATGCCAAAAAAAGTGCCTACCTTCATGATCTCATATTCTTGAGCCGAGCAATCTTCCGGGCTGTAGCTATCAGCCCCCACGAGATTTCCCTCGGATTCTTTCTCGCTCCGGGTTTCCGGGCTCTCCAATTTCGTGGACTTTTCGAATTCCCGAGTTTCCGGCGTTGCACTTCCGACCGCTCGGCCCTTCGCGGCTTTGTGCCGATCGTCTGTAATACCAATGAAATTAACCCGACTCAACTTGCGTTCGTATATAAAGCGCTCGCTCCGATCCCCGGGCTTCCCTGGGAGCGCCGCCAGATCCGCCGAAAGCGAGAGTTCGGAAAACTCGCGAGGTGGAAGCGCTGAAATTTCGAGATCGAGACTTGTTTTCCCGACCGTTTTCTTTTACGTGTTGCAAAGACGGTCATTTCGAGTGTTAAAAGAATTACTTCAAGCGAAAGAAACACGAAATGAAGAATAATGAAGCGTCCCGTCTCACGAATTCGAGTAAAATAATGAAGTTTCTAAAGGTAAAGTCGGCCTTGTTTAACTTCCCTAAAGGGCATTTGGGCCCTCTAGTTATCAGGAGCTTTACGCTATTTTTAGGGAATATTTAACATGTACTCCGTATGCGAAAGTCCTTTGGCTTCATTATGTTTCATCGAAATTATGAACAAGATAGAATTAATTCTTATAATTGATGGAATATAACAATGAAAAACATTTATGTGGTATTTTATTTATTTTCATTTTCATAAATCAACGGGTAAGATGGAATACACACATACAAATAATATTCTCTTCAAAATCAAAAATAGATCACCACGAATGAATAATATGATAAATATCTCGCAATAATCGAACAGAATTCTGCAATAGATACATCGAAAAATTCAAGACTCGCAGACAGTGAAGAATACTTAGGGTTCTGATCACTCGTCAGTAAAGTCTTTGAAAATTTACTAAGCATTTATAAAAATAATCAATCTTATATATCCAATATGTAAACAATCTATTCATTAATAATTTCTTTGAAATTCTTTTTATACAGGGCGATCCAAATCAACCTGGACACCCGAAAAACATAGATTCCTGATGAAATGATAAGACTTTTTTATCCTTTGCTATTTTCCAGAAAACTCAAAATTTAAAAAGTTATTCAAGCTTAAAATTTAAACAATAAAAGCCCTCTCCCGACGAGTGGGGGTCAAATACACCGAAACAGATTTTCCTCAATTTTCTTCATATTTTTCTGAATAAAAAAGTCCTTTGCCACTTTTTACAAAACTCAAAACGAAAAAAGTTATTCACGTCACAAGTTTTATTAACCAATCAAATTTCTTAGATTTTATGCTTAAGTAACTTTTTTGATTTTTAGTTTTGTAAAAAGTGGCAAAGGACTTTTTTGTTCAGAAAAATATGAAAAAAATTTTAAGCTTGAATAACTTTTTTAAATTTTGAGTTTTTTTGAAAATATCAAAGGATAAAAAAAGTCTTGTAATTTCATGAGGAATCTATATTTCTCGGGTGTCCAGGTTAATTTGGATCACCCTGTATATGCGTGTCCTTGAAATTCCTGTGAAAAAAGTCCATGAAAGATGTTTGAAATTTCAAATATGTTTTTTAACAGTGTATTATTATTTACAAACTGCGTGGACGTAATTTTTTTCCAATTTATTCAACCTTGAATCCTAGAGCATAGAATTTCAAAAATCAATGTAGTAATGCATGAAAATACAAGTAAATTCTTGTATTGTATAAGTACTGAAAGAAAAGGAAATAAATAAAAGAAGAAAATTTGTTGGAATCTAAAATATTGTAACCATAATTTTTTGAAAATTCAATTTTATTTAAATTCTTAAAATTGATAACATTTCCAATGCTGTAGCATCGAATTCCGTTAATCTATAGAGCGATTCTGAGAAATTTTCACAAATACCAGACAATACAACAAATTGAATAAGTAACTAACAATATATAAATTTTAGAAAACTACAATGTACGTGAAAATTTGTATGGATATTATTTTCATGCAAATCTTTGACGATATTAAAATTTTTCAAGACAAACAAATTATTTTGAAAGTTTCCCAAATTTCTGTCTGATTGTATTGGTAAAATAAGATTATGAAAAAAATACAACTTTTACGGAAAATAAAATTTATAAAACTGAAATCTAGAATCAAATATTTTATAGATTTAAACTTACGAGAGTGACGAAATTAGTTTAATAAGAAATGTTCACTTTCGAAAAAGTAAGTTCTTTTCATACAGAATTTCATACTAAATTAAAAACTTAGCTTTACGATTTCATGAGCACCAGAATTATGAGACTTGAATCCCCAATTGAAGAGATTGCTCAAATATCTACAATGGTAAAAATATCAAACTTATTAATCTTTACTCAGTTTGGGATCGCTTAGATTTTTCTACCACTTATTATTATCCAGAGCAATCTAAATCCTACCAAAATCCAAGTTAAGAATTTCTCACTCTCTAAATGACATTTTCAAAATTTCAAAGCTTCAATCTGTCTTCCTTATTAACATTGATACATTAAAAAGTAGGAGATGCACTCAAAGGAAAATTCAAACACGATTATATCTCATTTTGCGTTTCTGGTCGTAACGTGCAAGCTCAACTTGTATTATTTGGCAATTTTCTAAAACGCTTTCACAGTATATGAAATATCTTCACAAGCCTTGTTGCACACATGGCGCCTCCACGTTCGCCAGAATTTCTTGATAATGTAATTGACTCGTGTCCACAACGTTTTACGACCTGAAAGTCGTTAGACACGGTTCCACAACGTCACAACCGCAGACAGCGAAACAAACAAATTTTTTTATCCCTGTCTTCATCCAAAAATTTTGTGATTAGACATGAGAAATTAAAATTTATGAAGCTGAATGATTAAAAAAATACAAGAGGTTTTTGTAATGTCTTGCATTTTCTTCGTTCCTTTTTCTATTTTCAGAAATTTTTCAAGAATTAAATCGCATACAATTATCTTTCTCCAAGAAACCAAACGAAAGAAAATAAAAAACGACCGAAAAAATCATTATTACATCCAAATAAATAAAAAAAAACCTCGCATTGTATCATTGTACGCATGATTTTCAATTCCTTCGTTCCTCCGTTACCTGCAAACTTCTCGTGCAAGGATCAATCTCGTCGGAAGCAGGAACCCGAAATGCGCAAATCCGCGGTTTGATTCTTTCCCGTTCTTTCTTTTTCCCTTCCCTCGTATTATATACCTTGTACCTCAAAACCCCTTCGCAAAGGAACTCAGGGAACTTTCAGGAAGTGGATCGACGACGTTCAATTACATTTACATTACGCGCAAGAACGCAATGCGGTTACTAAACAAGAGGAGATTGAAATTTTTTTATCGATCAAAAGTTATGACAGGTTTGGGGAAAAACTTGGAGATGTTCTTTTGATCGTGGAGCAAAAGTTCCCCCGATTCAGTGCAATATTTTACCTGTCAAAGCAGAAAAATTGCATTTCCGCGGAACCAAATGTAATCTGTAAAATAAATGGATGTTTTCGTGCGAATCGTTCATCGTCCTATTTTATAATGATATTCTCTTCCTGCGGAAATTATTTTTTCTAAAGATAATTCTCAGGGAAAATTCTAGAACATTCGATCTACATGTCTTACAGGACTTTCAAGGTTTACATTTCGCCAAAAAATATCACGTTACGTTGCTTTAACTTTGAGTATCATTATATTTGATGATGAACTCGCGGTTTTTCAAGATAAAATTTCTGCTCGTATAGAAATTTGATATGGCAGAATGCAGATTTTTCACAGACAATGTTTGCTGTAGAAGATGATAGCTTTGATGTTTTTGAATATCATATTTGTATCTTTGAAGAGCTTTGTGTTCGGGAAATATCAGCATACATAATCGCGTCCCCATTTGTTTGTAAAATACCCTTTGTGGACATCTCCTGAGGGAATTGCTTGGTAAAGCGATACGTTAAAGGGATTTCATAGGATTGCTTCAGGAGCTCAATTAAGGAGATCTCGATTTCACCTAAGAGAATGAAGGATCCCACGGGTGTTTCATGAGCAGATTCTATTATAGGATATTGCGAGAAGATTCTCGGAGGTTTTTCAAGGGAAATTGCATCATCAACAAGGGGATGTCGAGAAATTTGTATACGTGAAAGAATCTATTTTTTCTTGAGTTTACCACTTTATTTAGAACACAATTGAAGCTACTGGAAAAAGTATATGTTGAAAATCTGACGTATTTTTATAAGGTTGGTTTTAATCAAGTCATAATATATATTCCCTCGCGTTACTTTGCAAATCTTTATTTTTGACATAAAAAAAGTAGTATGGGAAACTAGAGAGTAGGTTTATTTTTTTACGAAACATTTTTGTCATGAAAATTCAAAAGATCACTGACAATAAGCATACTTGACAAATATTTTTTAGGTGACTAGCTACAACAACTGTTTTGTACAAAAAAAGGAGTATCAAGTTACAATAATTCTTGAAAATGTGAAAAGTTTTTACTGTTTTCAGAATTTTTAGCATTCGAAAGTTTTTCATCCATGTTTCAACAGTTGTTAAAAATTCCAATAGTCTCGACTAGAGATGCAGAATGACTAGTCATTTTTTTCTTCGGTCAATTGATCGTCAATTTTTGAAATATACTTAACCCATTAGCGCCCAAACGGACGTTTTTTCGGCCAACTTTTGAGCGATGAAAAAAACCACGTAGAGAGTTTAGAAAAAAATCCGGCCAAGGAGTTTCTAAGCCGAAATTTTATCTTCTTTCGGAATCTGGCCTTGTTTTTTTGAAACTATGTGAGCCTTCATTGTTATAAACCGCTTAACGAAAAAAAAAGTGAAATTTTTCGATCACTTTTGAAACCAACGAAATACATGAAAATCGAGTCCTGAGAACCGCGAAAACTGCCATTGAAAAAACTATTTGGTTGCAGGAACTAAGTTTCTTGGTTAATATAGGCCCAGCCAAATTTATGGTTCTCGTAGCCAAGTTTGTGTTGCAGCGACCAAATTTTTGATCGACTCTATCAACACCATTGTTGCAAGAACCAAAAAAATCTTGATCAAGTTGCCGTAACAAAGTATTTTTTTCAGTGAGGATATCTTATTTAAATTGAACCCGAAGATTCATGCGCTATTTGTAAACATTATGTAAATGGCGCTGTCTAAAAATATTCTGCGATTTTCAATTCATCCGATTTTGACATTTTACCATAATGTTGTGGAAAGTTCATAGTATAACTTCAACATGTGTTTTCATGTATTTTCGGGATCACTGAATACGAGTTCGACATTTTTACTAAAAAATTTATTTGCTTAAACGACTTGTTTCAACAAATTGTTGAAATTTCATGTTTTTTTTTGCGAAACGACCGCAGATTTGTGGACTGCGGAAAAAAATACGCTGGATAAAATGTTTCATTGATTTTTTCATCATGACACTTGAACAATATAGGGCATTTATAAACAAACGCTCTTCGCTGAGCGCAAAACACAAGAATTTCGTCTTTTACGTCAGAGTTTCATATCGCTTCATACGTTTCTTTCGGTTGGTGATCACAAATGTAACGTTGTTTTTACAAAATTCAATTGTTTAGATAGTTCATTCAGACAAACTATGTCCGAATTTCATGATTATTTCTTCAACAAAGGTAGATTTGTGATGTACGGGAAGAAATACGCCAGGGAAAATGTTTTTTTGATTTTTCCATTATAACACAACAACGACATAAAATATTTATAAACGAAATTTCTTCGCTAGGGGCGGAACAACATGAGTATTTCGTTTTTTATAGCAGAGTTAGATATGGCTGCTCAAGTTTTTTCGGTTTCCGATGATGAATACAACATTGCGTTTGCAAAATTCTTTATTAAAACAATTATTGTTCATAATTTTTTTACGTCTGTCAATGAGCTTTGGGAGTCTAAGTTGTTGTAATCTTTCGGTATAGGGAAGGTTCTTCATTCGTATAGCTAACAGTATCGCTTTTCTTTGTATTTCTTCTAGCAGGTTTATATCCTTTTTAAGGTATGGCGTCCGAATAAAATTAGCACACTCCACCATTGGCCGAACATAAGAGATATATACGTGTCGTAACGCGTCTACTGGCAGAGTTGAGAAAGCTTCGCGAATTCGGAATATCATTGAGTTAGCCTTCTTTACTATATGACTGATATGGGTTCCCACTTGAAATAATTCGGCATAATCAGGCCAAGATCAGTTTGCGCAGTAGTAGTATTACTTTTTCCCTCATGAAAATAAACTGGTACTATGGTCGTTGCTTGTAACGCGTTACTGCGGAACGCGGCATTTTTACAACAAAGCATATGAGCAAGCTCCGATCTACGAGGGCGAGAATCGCGTACACGTGGCCGACATTTCCGCACAGCCCCCATCGAGGGTGTACACGTGACGATGTGCCGTTAATTTTAATTCACCGGTGCAGCGCTATTTTCGACATGAAACCGCGCCCGAGCTTCAACCTTTTATACGCGTCGGGCAATTTTCCCCGTGCCCGCCAAGTCCAAATCGCGTGTACGGGGATCGGTTTGACGCATTCATTTTACCCTCGGCTGCTTTTATTTGAGCGCCTTTTTTATTGCCCCACGGACAAAATGCCCCGGGAAAAACCGCACGGATATATTGCCCCGTTTCCCATCGCTATACTTTTTTTTCGACACCGCGGGACTATGAATACGCCCCGTGTTTGGTCCGAAAAATGAAAATTCAAAGGTTTCCTTTAATAAACGTGTCCCAGGTAGAGCGACAATAATCCCCAAACTTTATTCGTAAGAAGGTAAAAAATTATTCGGCAAATATTCCCTGGAATATTTTAGCGCCGCGAATTCCTGGCTCGCGCTAGCGCCGGGGTATAATGATGTTCCCGAGGCATTTTCTGGAGATATTTTTGGCGAGTTACCGGGTCGGGGGCGAAACGAAGTACTCGGGAAAAACTGCGCAGTGTGATAAGGGATGGGGCTTGTTTGATGCCGGGATTCTTTGAGAAATTTAGAGTGGACTCGTTGAGAGCTTTATGAGTTACGAAAGTTTGGGTTGATTTATGTTTCACGACGCTACGTTGATTACTCAGGATGATTATGAGTTCGAATCCCAAATTCTTCAGTTGGTTACGGAGAGGATGAATGCCAGATTATTTTATGAATTTTTAAACTTGTGACGTTAATTTCGTGACGGTGGGGCTTGTGGAACTTGTTTACGGAGGAGTTTTGTTTTATTATTTGCATTCGAATCGAGGGTAATTTGTTTGCTTTCCTGATTATACCGAGTTGGGAGAAGGAACTCGGGTTTTTGATTTGATTAGTTACTGTGGAGAAGAATTTCCGGAGATGATCACTTGTTGGGAAGTAATGCGGATTCGTCTGAACACACAGCCATCTGAAGCTTCAGGACTGCATCACTGGCAATTGCTTCATCCAGATGTTCACGGAATTCTCTCGGTTTTTATGAATATTGCGGTATTTTAGTAGAGTTTTGATATGTCCAAGGATTAATAACTTTTTGTCAATGTGCAGCAGGGTATTTTAAACCGTGATTTCATCGACTTGGTCTACTTTTTAAAATCTATGGAATATCTTAGTTAAAAATGGTCTGAAATGCAGAAATTTTATTTAAGACTGTTTTAGTAACAAAATTTTAAAGATTGAACACAGTTTTTATAGTTTAACATCACTTTTAATTTTCTACAGTCTACAAAGTTTACGCACACTATCTGAAATTCTACAAATTCCACATTTATATTATCATTTGTATCCCAGAATCATTGACGAATGTATTCTTATTTTAACAAGATTTCTCACATTTTAAACGTTATTGACTATTTGATTTTCCGAAATGTATGGAATTTTGTCTAACTTATGAAAGATTTTCGAAAAATTTTAAATACTTTTCAAGTATACCAAATTTTTTACTAAAAAATAAAAAAAAAAAAACATTATCAATATCCATATTTTGAAGTGTTGCTATGAACACAATTATTCACAAAATTAATGAACATATTTTGAAATTCTACAAGAGTTTTGATTTTCTCGAATAATTATTGACAGGTTACTGGAAAAAAATGTTGATATCATACAACTACTAAAACTCTCAAAATTTTACAATAATTGATCAACTCATGAAGATTTCTTGTGATTATTTAACACTTTTCGTGTTTTTTAGATTATCCTTTTGTTAGAAAATTCAAAAAGCATTATCATGCATATGTTAAAGAAATTATAAATATGATAATGAACACTATGTACAAAAAAAAAAAAAATGAATAGACATATTCTGAAATTGTACAATAGTTTTGATTTTCTCGAATAATTATTGACAATTAATGAAATTTCCAATGTTTTATTATGATTTTCTGAAATTTCAAAAAATTCTGACATCGTACAAACTATTAAAAACTCTCAGAATAGCACAAAAATTTGTTAACTCATGAAGATTTCTTGTGATTTTTTAGGACTTTTCGAGTTTTTTCAAGTCATTTTTTTAAAATATAAAAAATATTATCATGCATGCACCAATTTCTCGAATTTTTCAGAAACATGTAGGTACTGGCAATTTTTGAAAATTCTATCGAATGTTTTCACATATAAAAAATATTAAAAATTCCCAACTTAATGCAGGCTATTCAGAATTTTTGTAATTTCTATGAAAATTTGTTTTAGTAAGTAAAACCTCATCAAGGTTTTACTTGATTTTTGGATACTTTTAGAATATTGCAGATTTTTATACAAAAATATAGAAAAAAAATTTTTTATGCGTATTTTGAGTAAATATAGGTAATAATGAACACAAATTACGAAACTCATGAACATTTTCTAAAATTCTACAAAATTTTCAAGTTTTTTAAAATTATCAAAAACTTTCAAAGCTTGGAACGTGTATCAACTTTTCGAATTTTTCGAAATCTGCAACATAGAACCACCATCTACTTCGGAATTTCAAAATTTCATGAAAAATTTGTACAACTTATGAAGATTTTTTGTAATTTTCGAGTAATTTTCAAGGAATTCAAATTTCCGTTTAAAATATGATACATATTATCATGCGTATTTTCAAAAAATAATATAACAAACAAAATTCCCGAAATTCTAAACATTCTCGGAAATTCTATGAAAATTTTAATTTTTTCATAATTATTGACATTTCGTTGAATTTCCAATGTCTTCTGATTCTCCGAAATTTGTAAAATTTCTAACATTATTCCAACTACTCGAAATACGAAAATTTTATAGAAATTCATCCAGCTCATAAAGATTCCTTTTAATACTTTCATACTTAATACTTTTCAACTGTTTGGAATACTCTTCAAGTATTCTAAATATTTGTTCAAAATTCGAAAAAACATTATCATGCATATTGCGAAGAAATATGTTTCTAAATACGATATACAATATTCAGTAACAACTCCTAGAATACACCTTAATCGTAAATATTATAGAATAATTGAAAACTTAACAACTTTTTACGTTTTTGGCTTTTTTGAAGTTTCAAAAATATGTATGGAAACTACTGAAATTCTCTAAAGATGATATAAATTTTTACAAATTATTAGGAATTTTCGTAATTTTTTTCTCAGTTTTGAATTTAAAACAATAAAAAAATTATCATGCATCTTTCGAAGGAATACGATAATAAATCCCACCCCTTCCCCAATACTAGAGTCATTTTTTCGAGATTCTAAACCCAAATAATTTTGATGAAAGCGCCTAATACGTAAACCGTAACAAAAATTGTTCGTGAGTTTATTGAATCTTAAATGGTCCAGTCAATTTAAGTTACATCTTTTACGCATAGAAAGTTTTTAAACCATCCTACATCTCCAATTTAATTTATTTCGTCGTAGGGAATTCACAAATATCGGCTAAAAACTTGATCATATTCAATTATTATATGTTCATCATTCTTCAGGATTCTTATATCAAACCGAAAATCGTTCTAAACATAATATCTTACAAATTTTCTCAAAAAAGTTGTCTGTATTTTAATGAAAACATTCCTAACGAGGCTACGGTTTGTTGCGTATTTCTAGTTTTCGCGGTTACTTTTGCGGAAGGAGATGGATCAACTTCTCCGCAATATTAATTTCGCTCGTGCAAGTTGTTGAAAACAATTCCGCCTAAAATCCTAATTCGCCACGGTTTCGCAAACTTGCCACGCTGCAGCTATAAACTTTGCCGTGCGATACATGCGCCGTCGCGCGAGCAACTATTATACGCGGGGCCCTTGCGCTATATTGAGACATAAATCTGTGGGTGCATGGCAAAACGACTAGGGCACGATTTTCCGGAATATCTTCGCCTTTTAAGGTTATTATTATTCAAAGATCTACGTTGTCGCGACGCACGAGAAAATTATGTACCGAGCGTCGCTTCATTTTTCACCAAAGACTCAGTTATTGAGCTTTGTTGCCGGAGAATTTCTCAACGGCGAAAAATTCGCGATTACGTGACATTCTGAATGAGAATTATTCAACTTTCACTATTTTGCCGAAAAGCTTTATCGTCCGAGGCATTGAAAGAAGTATATTTGCAGTTATTATTTCCTCTTAGCGGCTATTTGTACTGCAAAAACGTTTTAATTGTGAAACGAGCGATTACAGCTCAACTTCCAACAATGCAGAGTAATCAGATTTGAAAAATAATTACTCGAACAACTCATGCGAATGATGTCACGTCCCGAAAACCCCCAGCCATAATCCCAACAACATAGAACTCTCCGTAAAGCAACCGCTGAACAAGCGAACAAGCACGGAAAACGCGATGGGCGAAATCGCAAAAAAAGCTCCCTTCATTTCCGCGATTCGCTTTGATACGCGCGTCCTGCGAGCGAAACAGCTTACGCAGAAATTTGCTCGGCAAACGCGCGTTTTACCGTGTGAATATTTAACGCCCAAGCGTGGTATCCGTGACGTTGTACAGCCCGTTTAAGCTTTTTTACCATTCGCACACGATTGGCGTAGTATTAAACTATTGAATTTTCGACTTTTCGGAACTGGATTAGCGAGCTTGTAAATGGAAACGAGAAAAGCTGGAAGGCGAATTGTTGGAATAATTATTTCTAGGGAGAAAGTGGATAAAAGGCTGTATGTCATTTTGTAAATTAATCATTATAAGCAGGCGCGTACGCAGAGGGGGGTTTTGGGGGTTCAAACCCCTCCCGAAATTCTGATAAAATCAATCAATACTTCATGTAAGATTAACAAAGGTTCCATCGACAAGCAAAATATGAGATACAAATAAATTCGTGAAAACGTTAGCAGTATATTTAATAAAAAGGAAAAATCATCAAAACGTAACATCGGTTACAAAATAGGGATTAAAAAAATTGTCGCGACCCCGTGAATAATCAAGGAAAATAAAAATCTACGAAAATGCTGAGAATTTACAAAACTCTGAATCTTAGGTCATCAAATTCTAGGAACCTATACAAAATCCATATCTAAGTATTGAAAATCGTTCGATTCATACAAAATTGGAAAAATAAAATAAAATAATTCAATTCTTTGGAAAAACTGTTTTCTGAAAAATCTCGACAAATGTCTCTACAATCTATAAATTTTGGGATTCAAGAGGTTCAAATTCTAAATATACTATAAATCTATGAAAATTCTGGAAAACGTAACAACATCTTTGAAGTATTTCAAAAATGCGAAAAAAAAAGAAAAGCGATCTAAAACATGAAAAATCTATGTGAATGTGATTTTATCATCAATTCTTGAAATTACTGAGAATAGATCGAAATTCACATTTTGAAGCATCGAAGTTGTAAATCTCTGTGGCAATCTACGAAAATATAAGTAATCCATAAAAATACTTGAAAATCCTCCAGGGTTTCGTATGTTACAGGTATAATTCTGAAATATATGAAAAATTAGTTAAATAGTTTACTAGCTTGATAATTTATTCGTTCACTGGTTTACTAGCTGACTTGTTTACTAGTTTACTAGCTTACCAGTTTAATAATTTACTTCTCAACAAGTCAACTAGTTCACTGGCCTAGTAGATTAATAGTTTACTAATTGACTAATTAACATGTGAACACGTTTGCTAGTTTACTTTAAAAATCTTTTATTTTTCAAAGTTCCCTTTCCAGAGCATCGAATTTCAGAAAGCTTCATAGAAATCTATACTACTTAGCATCAGATAATCCGTAAAGTGGTATAAATACAAAAAGTGTTTGTAAAAAATTGAAACCTCAATATTACTGATTGAAAATTACAAAAATCGAATTCCATTATTGATGAACATGAAAAACGTACAACTCTGGATTCCAAAAGTTGAATAGCTTTTAAATTCCGAAATGTAATATATTTCTAAATTGCTCTTTCGTAACATATTGTAAAAGATTGAAAATTATGAAATCCCGAAGAAAAAACTTTTTTTCAGAAAAGTTCCTCCAGAAAAATTTTTTTGCCTACGCCCCTGATTACGAGAATTGTTCTTCAGTGAAGTACTCATCTAAAACTTGTTTGAAATTTCCTTTTTATCAATAAAACTTTCATTTGCAGTTTCACATCCAACACTAATGCATTTCCATTAAGAAATCATTTAAAATGACACTTCAACGTCTGTGATATTTTCAAATTACAGTTTGACTTCACAGACTACTTACATAACTTTCATGCGAACTGTCAATTTTTTCCTCTATGAGTATTATAGACAGTTTAATTCTATTTAATCCACTTTGACGACAATCTCTTGATAAAGATATTTCTGATAAAATAGTCTCATACTAAAAACGTCACGTACATTTTTAAGAAAAAAACCATTAATACTCAGTTTGGCCCATCAAAATTTCAAAAATACCCCAAAAAACGCTCGATCGAACCTTTCGTAAGAATCAAAACTGCCCAGTGCTCGACTTTCAAACGCGCCAGCATCGTCCCTCGAAGTAACGATTAATTTCCTGCTGCCCCCCGCATAATTTCCGCGAGAAAATGTCCCCCTAACGGATTTTGATTAACGCGCAGCGTGGGAAAACGTATTCATTTCCCGGCCAAGTCTGATTAATTCGCTCTAAGAGCGTCACCGTTATGTTTCGCTCTGCGCATTATCGTTATTAGCGTCGGTTTAGCGTCGTACATAAAAGATTATTGTTTCTCCGGCCGGTCCTTTTTTGTCCTCGTGCAAGAAGCGAGAACAGAAATCGCGCGGATATTAAATTAACTTTATTAAAAAAGAACTACATTTCCATTCGGGAAATTGAACGGCTCGAATGGGGCGAGTTTCGCGGAGCACGTACGCGGGGTTGAATAAAATGCAACGACCAAGGCATTAACGCTATGAGACGCTCTTAAAATGGGTTATGGTGTTGGCCCGGATCTTCGCAGTTGGGTTTTAACGAAGTTTCATTCGAATTAGCGCGCGTTTTATGCCGCTAGAGGAGGGAAAAAGTGGATGAACACTCGCCAATTTAGTCGAGGGTACGTTCAAGGGAATCGAGTTTCAGGTGTAATTTTTTGGTGGGGTGGATTTCGAGTGATTTTTGTCTAAGAGCCCGAGGGTTTCGATTCGGGAATGACGAAGTTTGGGCGAAAAAGATGGATTTGCATGACTTGTTTCGTTTTCATACGTACTTTGCAACTTGGTCATTAACCGAGGCCACTTGAGGAAAGTTTTTTAATGCATTAATTAATTTGCGGAGTTTGTTTGGAGTTGATTATTGCATAGATAATTTAGTTCTTTTGAATTTAGAATTGAAAGAATATCAAACGAGAGCAAAGTTATATGCTAAAAATTCACGTATCAAAATCGCCCTTCTGCCAAGATACCCCGAGTTGACCTTTCTACATTTTTTCCTCGGTGCATCGGATTCCCTCGATTCTCTATTTTATACTCTAATTTCGCTTAGCTCGATTTTTCTCAGCGAGATTCGAGACGCTTCGAATTAATCCACGTCGGATTAAAATAAGATAGAGCACTCCTACTCTCTAGCGCGAACGAATAATTCCTGTTGATTAATAATCGAATCAGCACACTGTCGCTAAAGCGATTTCGCGGGACGAAATTCGTTGGCTTAGCAAACGACCAGGGTCGGAGGAATTTGACGTTGCGTGGCCTCGTCGATAATAATTCAGCTGACTTTGAAGCATCAAAAAGTGCTGCCGTTGAGGAATTTAATTCTTGCCCCGACGGAAATGATTGAGCTTAATTGACGGATCGTTGTACGTCGCAGTGACAGTTTTCATGCGCCGAATAAATGTTATCTCGCGTCAAACGAATCACGCGTGATATTCTGTTATGAGCGGGCTATGATAATCAATTTTCGTTCGGGTGGAATTCGCCTGATCAAGGGTGTTTCAGAGATAACGTTACGAATAACTAGATTTTCTAGGGGTACATTGTTAAAAGAATGAATTTAATACGAAAATTATGTTTTGAAGATGAGCAAACAAGATGAATAAATTCGGGATGGAATTTCAGCATCACTCTGATGATATTCATTTCGTTCTACATTCAATATTTGCCATGCACGTAGGCAGAGGGAGTTTTGGAGGTTCAAAATTCTCCCGAAATTTGGATAAAAAAAACTATTTCATGTAAAAAAAACGAGGAAAAATGAAAGGACAAATGAAAAATGAAAAATGAAATGTGTACAAATCATCAAAAATGTATGTACTAAAATCTTAAGAAACAAACAAATGGTGCCATGTAAGTATACTTTAAGATAACAATATTCAGGATTTTTAATGACACTAGCAAAAACATTGCGATTATTTTGTCTCCTGAAGAATTTTTTCATTAACAAAATTCTAATCATGAATAATGTTCGGCAAGGATAACGTAGGAAACGAAAATTTTCCAAACTGTTTTTCAAACTCATTCTGAAGAAAAATTGAAATTCACGAAAATCTCAGAAATCAGGGCAAATTCGAACTCTGCAGCATCGAGCTCTAGATATCTTCAATATAAATCTAATAAAATACCGAAAAATCTTTTGAATCTCGCAAACATGGAGGGAAAACTAGAAATTAGAGGAGATATTCCGTGATGGAGTTTTCTCAAACAACTAAATAATATTAATTTACTTTGAATTCTAGAGCATTAAATTTTTAAAAAACCTATCTATTAATCTTCTAGCTATGTAAATACTGAATATCTATGAAAATAAAAAAAAATTACAAAATCGTACAAATACTAATAAAACTGAAATCAAAGTAATCTATAAATCACACAAAATCTATATAGGTGTAATTTTTCGGAAAATCTATCGAAAATCAATTTAAATTTCAATTCTAGAACGTCGAACTTTAAATATGTAGGTGCATCTGCAAAATCTGAAAAAAAAAAAAAACACATAATTTATGAAAAAACAAAGTAGAGGTACAAAATCTTATAAAAACTAGAAAAATATGAAAGTACCAGAAATCTATGAACACCGAAAATTGATATGCATGTAGTTTATTCAAAAATCTATGGAAGCGCTGAAAATTGGCTAAAATTTTAATTCTAAATACGATATCATTTTCCAGAAATGACCATCTTTCTAGAATATTTGAAAAAAAAAACCAACGATCTTAAAAATACAAGAAAAAGCTAGAAAGTTCTATGCATACGTTAAAAAACGATAATTCAAAAAATCTATTAAACACAAAAAAATATGCATGAATGTAATGATTGTTCTAAAAATTTCTTAACTTATTGAGAATCGATTTTGATTTGGATTTTAGAATATCGAAACCGAGAGTATATATACCAAAATACTGAAAATCGTGAAATATACTAAAAAATCCTCCAGGTTCCGTATATAATAAACAGAACGCGATAAATAATAGAATTTATTCAATACTCAAAAAGTATCTAAATATGATTTTTTAAACGATTTCTAAAACTTTAAATTCGGGATGGTATCTAGTGTGTACAAATTTATTGTGCACTGGGCGATTGTGCACATTTTTACGAACCTGTACGCAGGATGATACAAAAATTGTTTCATAGTATAATTTTGAAAATCTCCAAGTTTTTATATCCGATTTTATCGAATTTAGAATCATGTGCACAATCACCCAGTGCACAATAAAAGCGGTACTCAATAAATTTTTGCACGATCGATACTATTCCCTTTAAATTCTAGTCCATACAATTCTAGAAACCTATAAAGAAAATCCTCAAACATTATGGGGAGTACTTGAAATGTTTTGAACACTACAAAAATACTAGACAAATACAAAAAGTATTGGAAATCTGTGTAAAAGGTACTGTTTTATATTTTCATGATTGAGGTACTCAAGTTTGTTAAAATTTGCAGTACTTCAGCATTGAATACTAAAAATCTATAAAAATGCAATAAAATATTACAAACTTTACCAAAAATATGTGCAATACAAATATTCTGCAAGTCCATAAAATACTGAAAATATTCTACGTATAATTTTCTCAAAAACTTGGAAATATATTAAAAAACTTTTAGAACTTCCATTTCTGGAGTATTACATTCTAGATAGCTATATGAAAAAAACGTATGCTTAAAAGTCCTTTGAGTATATATTTATAAAAAAAAAAAAAAAAAAAAAATTACGAGAAATACCACAAATAATGAATGGAAATCTGAATCTCAGTACTTGCGTGAAAATTACAAAAATCAAATCTCATTCTATTAATTACATACATGAAAAATGCTCTACTCTAGACTTTAAAAGTTGTATAATTTACTAATCCTGAAGTCCTTAAAATTGAAAAATACCGAAGAATAACATTTTTTTAGAAACCCCCCCCCCCCCTGAAAATTTTTTCTGCCACGCCCCTGATATCTGACCATTGTTCTTACATTTCATGAAAGACAACATCACAATTTACCTCTAGTCCTAGATTTTTAATGTATTTCATTAATATGCAAGATTTCTCTTCATTTGGTTTAAACTCGAAATTCCGCATCGTTTTTTTACGTGACTCGCCTGAAACCACGGACAAAAAATGGAAAATTTACGAAGCTGGATCGAGGATTTTACGTTACATGAAATTAACATGAAGGAAGGAAGAATTTACATGATTTTGAATGCATGTATTCTGAAATGTTGGAAAAGGGTTATGGACGCTTTGGATAGTGGAATGGAAAAATCCACGTTACTCTCGGACATGCGAGTCCTGTATTCTTGTATGTAATGCCGAAAGAGTATAAAGCCTGCAGTTTTTCTCCGGATAAAACCACTTTTGAAAATTCTCATTTCAGTGGGTCGAGTGCCCTCGAGCATTTCTTAGAGCTCGCAGAATCGCAATTGATGTTGCAGCAATAATTGGGCACTTTATGAGGGTAAAGATGTCAGATCGACTTTGAATTCGTAACTTATGTTTGGTATTAAAGGAAATTTCTGGCTAGTAGAAATTGGGAAAAAGGGATCCGAGACTCTAATCGTTCGCGAAATATTCAGAAAGAAAAATTTCGAATGTATTTCAAGAATTAATCTAGGAACATTTTTAGTGAAATTACTACCTCAGTTTTTGATATCTTCTTCTTGCATAAAAAATCAATCGTTACATACGATTTTTGAGTCATATTTTATGAAATTCAAATTGTCGACAGATGAATTCATTAGGTAGTTCGTTACCGAATATATTAAGATTGAAGTTGGTTGCAAATTAAATTTTCTTTGGGAAAAAATATCTTCATTACGCTGTTGAATCAAGCCATCGACCAGGGAGGTGATAGTGGGTCGCGGTGGGGGGGGGGGGGTTGGAAAATGGGTTGCTTCGTGTATCGCAAGTGAGCCGTTTTTTTTGTATCTCCAGTCGTCGCCTTTTTTTATTTGCAAAAACGAGGGATTTACGACTTGTCGTCGAAGCTTTTAATAAGCGTCGAACGAGGACATGAATATTCGATTTGTTCGGGGTTGACATTGCAAGTTTTCCCTAGAACCTAGAATACTTTTCCAGTATAAAAGCACACGAGTGGCGATAAGGTTGGGGGGTGGGGGTGTTAAATCCTGAAATTTCTGAAAGATAAGTTGATTATTTCCAAATTCAATTCTAGTTACGAATGATTTCAATATATTGTGTTATTTGCAATTATAACGTATTATCGCAGGACAAAATTTCGTTTTTATTTACAAAATTTAGCATTTTTGACATAAAAGAATAAATAATTCATTTCTTCAGTAAGCAAAGTGAGTCGAAAAATTCACCGTAGGTAGTTTTTGAAAAACACATCAACTATTTACGATGCATTTTTCCATTATTAAATTATTATTAAGTTTTGATGTATACTACAACAGTTATCAATTCTCGCTCCTTTTAAAAGTATGAAAAAAAAAAAAAAAAAATAATAATACATGATTCACGAAATTGAACTCTGATTTATTATTATTATCGACTCGTAAGGAATTTCGACTATCAGAAGATTATGTGATCAAAAGTCAATCTTTTCCGCTATTTTTCTTACCCGTGATAATTTTATCTTTCTTTTCTTCAAATTTAAAGAGCAATCTCGACGCTTTAGGAGGGTTTTGAAGCCATTAAAATGTTTGTTCGCGTGAGATAAGATTATCATGGCTGCAGTGTTATCGCCCCAAGGGAATCCTATTTTTCCATATTCTGCATCTTCGTTCACAATTTATTCATCGATTTTACTCCGAATACTTGAGTTGAATATACGTTGCGTATTCTTCAACTTGAAAAAGTTATTAAGAAATTATATACGAGGAATTTTCCCATTCCTGCGTTTTTAGAAAATGAATCAAGTTGAAACAATTATATCCAGTAATTCGAACCTGAAATTGTGTAAGAGTTTTGACTATGTGCATCGAGAAAAAAAAGATTGAGTAAATGTATTGAATACTCTTTGGATGTCAAGTGAAATGTGATTTCAACGCAATTTTGTCAAAGAATTTTTGCAATAAGCAGTAAGATAGGAATTTTTTTCTTTTTCAATAATTTTTGAATAGATTGATTCTCTATCGAGTGATGTCTTGGAGTTTTTTAATTGAATTTTGCTGGTTGATGCGTTTTCAAAAAATATATACTTTACTGACGCACTGATTATTGATTAATACTACTGATTTATTGAACACTCATAAAATCTACTGGATTAGTACAAATTATTAATCTGCATTAGTATTAAAACTGTCATTGATCTATTTTACTGATTGACTTGTTATTGAGTACTTCTACTGATTTACATAAAAATCATATTCTACTCATTTACTTGAAATCGTTAATATGCATCACCGATGATTTTGGATTTTCAAGGTTAGATGTAGAATGTTATAATTAAATTATTATTCTTTGAGTTAATTTTCGTCGGCGAAGAATTCTCCTGAGAATTTTCTTTCGTTTCGAAATAAATAAATTTATGTAAGTTCACTAACACGATTCGAATAATTTGAAGTAGTTGACATTTCTTAACATATTGCAAGAAAATGACATCTTTTTGAAAATTTCTGGAGATTATACATTCGAAGATTATATATTTTATGAAATAGGTATTAGACTATTGTTTATTTAAGCTAATCTTGGTCTGGTTATAGAGAATGTCAACGGAGAATTTTCTTTTTTTTGATGAAAAAAAATTTTCCAACTTAGTTATGAAATAAACTGAGATGATTCAAAATGATTGACATTTTTGAATAGATTGAAAAATAATTCAATCTTTTTGAATTGACAGTTGACTGAGGAAGTTATGACATACGTAAAATATAAAATTCTTATCGCTCCATAATATAATCCAAGTCTAAAATTATCATTATTTGGCCCCAAAAAATCACAAAACCGACAGCATGCATAAAAAAATAAATTAACCAATTAAAAAATGAGCGAATTCTGGATATGACTGAAATACAGAAGATATTTGTTATAAAATATTTTAGCTTAACATATTTATGGGGTCTAGGTTCTAGTGGTTGAAGCTTTTCAAAAAATTGCAAAAAGAACGACAAAAAGAAGAGCGAATGACAAAATGAATATTTTATTTAACACGTAAATAAACTAATTTCTCATTGGTCTACTATGCTGGTTGACACTTTTTTGAAACACTTCACTAGCTGAATAATTATGGAGTAATTCTATCGATTTGCTCGTCAGTTACATTCTATTGTTACATCAACTAATTGATATGCATCACTGATAGACTTATTATCGATCGATTTTACTGATTCGCTTGCTTTCAAAACAACAAACCAGAAAGTGAACCTCACACAGCTGCGTAAAAATAATGATTTTACGAAAATTCGAGCACAAGTTGAACCTTTTAAAAAGCAGACTCTCCTCAACAATAGAGCGAAAGAGTGTTTTATGATATGAGATGCGTTGAATATTGTGATCGTCTATTTCATTTTCCATTGTTAAATATTGGTTCTTTACAAATTAGCGAATTGACTGATTTTTTTCTCGTTATTATTAATTTGCTACACACTTTAAAATTAAGTAAGATCTGTCTAAATCTTTACATTAAGTCAATTTCCTTTGAAATTAAACTGCATTGAGAAATTTTTCTTTTTAGAATGTGGAAAAATTCGTTAGTCTCTTGTGTTGGCAGAATAAATAGTTGACAGAAATATGACTGTACAAGAGTCAACGTAAACGGAAATTCAACACTTAATCACGAATAAAATAAAGCGCTTGTAAATAAATTCGCAGATTTTTCAGTAAACATTGATTGTTTTTTATAAACGCAGATTTTAACTTTACGAAGTGTGAAAAAAAAACCGGAAGAAAAATTTCGATTTTATCGAGAATGACGGAAAAAAACCAGAAAAACGACTGCAAACTCAACGTTTTCAGTTAGAAAATTAACCTTTCGACTGCAAACAATTTTCTAATCAATTCAAACTCAAGTTTGTTTACTTTCTTCTGAGAGTACACTTTGAATCCTTTAACGAGGATCAACTGGAGGGCAAGTCTGGTACCAGCAGCTGCGGTAATTCCAGTTCCAATAGCGTATATGTATTAAAGTCGTCGCAGTTAAAAAGCTCGTGGTCCAATCTGTGCGCGTTCTCTGATTTTTTTCGAAAACCCCATGTATTTATCACAAGTTTTAGAACAGTTATCAAAAGAGCCAATCAAGAGCTCAATTTCAAACGCTCTCCCTTACTCCTGTGCCAACCCCTGACTGCAAATTTTTCCTTAATACGCCGCTGGCACGTTGAGTAATTATTTAGAACGCACAGCGACTCGGAAATCTCCGTGGGCGGGGTACACCCGACGCGCTTAATTCCGCGATTAAAGAGCACGGTCCTGCGGCGCGCTCTGACTTCGCGAATCGTTTGAGTTATGTGCAGAGAGTCGGATGTTCGCCGATGCAAATAGTGGTAGCGCTAGCGGAGAAACTCCCCGGGCCCGGAGATTTACAGTTGCCGTGCTTTTCCGCGGCGAGAAACAAAAAAATGGCACGAAAAACAGAAAGAGATCATGCACAGAGGACACGAAGAGGAAGGCGAAGAGGACGTAGAACAAAAAAACGTCCCTTCTCGATGACGAGCAAGTGCAATGAACAGAGCTCGCCAAGAAACTTTTGGCGTAATAACAAGCCTCTATTCCAAAAGTTGCGCGTTTTCGCATCGGCGCATTATTTTGCCGGGTCGTTATCATTTTATTTTCTCGCCATGGGTGAAAACGTAACGGCGAGAAAAAAAAATATTGCCGATTCGGGAAATCGCGACTGTCGTGCTTTTAACAATGCGCACTTTTTGACGCGAAACAACGAGAACGTGGGGTGCTTTTGTTCGCGGCCAATGATAACGCATCGTTCAAGTTTGGAAAAGCAGGGATTTATTGTTTGATGAGATCGGGAGAAGATTTTGTTGATTTGGCAGTATCGAGCTTTTTTATGGTGTCGCGAGGCTACTTTGTTGGTTTAACGAATCGATCAGGTACGATTTTTCGGAGAGTCACAATATTTTGTGGGTCCGTTTTGTATGTTTAAAGCCAATCAAGGGTATTTTGAGCTCATCGGAGGAGCCGAGGAAAATGTTGCTTGGTAAATTTCAACGATCTAAGATAATTTCAAGATGGTTTGAGATAATCAACTCAGAGCCAAAGAACTGCATTCAGCGGTAAAAAACAAATCGTACTTCGGCCAACTATTATCGGTCCCTCATCAAGAAAGATTCTCCTTATGAATTTAAACTCGCGAAATTCTCTTCCCTAGTAATTTTCAGCAATTGGAATAAAACCACTACGTCGAGAAATAATCAAATGCATGATCGAATCCATGATGAAATAAACATTTTGCCAATATTCACAATTATACAAACAAATAAAAACTTCTTAAACGTGGTACTCTGAAATTTACAAGGTTTTCCATGTGGACTTTAGTAATATTTATTCAATTCAAATTGAAGCTACAATGAATCGTTCATATTTTTTGCAACTTACGAAATTTGTCAACATTTTGTCTTTCGAAGTTTCTGATAAATGCTTAAAAAACTTATGTAAACTTGAAGAATTAGTAACAATTGACGGAAATCGTGAAGAGGGCTCAATAAAGAAGTCAATGTAATGATAAAAGGATTTTCGAGAACTTGATTACTGTTATTTCCAAGATTTTCGAAATTATTCTGTTGAATAATTTTCGACTTTCATTTACGTCGCCTCAACAATTCTTATGAGTTTTAAAATTCATTACTTTTTATCGTGAAAATGAAACTTGATTTGCAGCTCATTTTATTACTTTGACTATTTCAAGTTTTGATCAATTTCAGATTCTTCGTTTTTACGTAAATTCAACGTTTCAACAATCTAAATTAGTAAATCCTACAAAAATAATCGTAATCCATACAAAATCCTCAAACTAAAATTATTTTCACATTTTTGTTGGATTAATTATTAAAGAGAATGAAAAATAAGTTTCATTATTATTTTTCAAATTTAAAATGAAATTAAGTATGATTGAAAAAATTTGACAAACAAAAATATTACATGATATAAATATTGAAACGTGGGATATGAATCTGTATAAAAAATTATGACTTTTTTACAGTAATTCCCTAACTATACATTCATTTGTAAAAACATCATAAAAAACAGGAAAAAAAAAAAAACATATATGTTTTGTATTCCAATCGCATTCAGAATTTACTCATTTTTAATTGATTTTTCTTATGCATGCTGTCAGATTTTTTATTTCTTGGGGCTAAATAATGATAATTCAAGACTCGGATTATACTATGGCGCAATAAAAGAGTTTCTATTTCAGATATGTTATAACCTTCTTGGTCGAACCCTAATTTCGAAAGATTCAATTATTTTTTAATCAATTGAGAAATATCAATCATTTTGAATATTTTCAGTTAATTTCATTACAAAATAAGAAAAAGGAAATTCTTAGATGACAGACCGAGATAAGCCCAAATAAACAATAGTGTAATAGTTCTTCGATAAAATATCAAATCTTGGAATTTATAATTTTTAGAAATTTCCAAAAAGATCTCATTTTCTTGCAATATGTTAAGAAACGTCAACTACTTCAAATAATTTTAATGTTGGTGAACTTACATAATTTGTTTTTTATTTCAAAACGAGAGAAAATTCTCAGGAGGAATTCTTTACTGACTAAAATCAAGTCGAAGACTAATAAATAAATTACAACATTCTACAACATTTAACATTTGAATACAAATTTTGCAAAATTTCAGAAAATCTCGCGCGTTGATCACAATTCTATGACATTGTATTAAAATTTTTGTATCATTCCAGTGTTTTCACATCGCATTTTTTTTAAATCTAAAAAAGACATAATTCTCAGAAGACATTCTTAGTTACGACTATTGTGAGATCACGTTAAATAAACTGTTAGTAAATAATGATTCGGAAAAATATTCAATCTTTGAAATTCCAATTTTGAAATATTTTTAAACAGATCCCATTTTTTTACACTGTTGAGAAAATTTTTCATCATATTTACTACATACAATAGACAAAGCTTGAGACATTTTTTGAACTTTAGCGAATTTTCTAAAATTATTCACATTTTTTGAATTCGCTACATTTATAAATTTTGAAAAATTTTCTATTTTCTGAAAATAATACAAGATATTCGAGACTTGAAAGAAAAATGTTATTAGTTAAAGTTATTAGCGAAAATAAAAATTCTTACTTCTGTTTCTTCAATTTTTCCTTTTATTTTCTTACATCGTTTCCTTCTCTAGCTTTCGGCCTATCGTATTTTAGCCCACTTAGTTTTTCTCCGAGAGATCATTAATTAACGGATTGAGAAATCATTGGAAGCCGTACGATTCAAAGAATTATTATGCATTTTAACGGGCATTGGATCAAAAATGTGCCTAGAAGAGATTATACACGAAGTAGAGGATTCTTCAAGGACGTCGTGATAAAGTACGGTTTACGTGCTGTTTTTGTTTTGAAACAGTAGATAAAGATTGTTACGACTATCGCTGTTTTGAAAAATCAGATTTATTTTCTGACGCAATGTCGAAGATTAGATGTACTTCCAAAACATAAATAACAGAAGGATTTCTCATGTACAATATTTGTCCTTATTGTTCATAAATTATCAGCTCCATGAAGCTTCGACTATTAGCCAGTAAAATATCAGCTTTATCGAATGCTCATGTGATTATTTTATTATCGCCTTTTTATGATGTTTTTATTTAAGAGTACACTTATTTTTCAGTGTATAAATAATAAATGTTTTTTCTAAAAGAATCAGAATGAGGAAAAAATATCGAACGCAAATACAATTTTCGATTGCTCTCGATTTGACGCCGATCTCGCAGTATTACACGAGTCAATTTAATTAACCATGTAGAATTGCGTAGGCACCAGAAGGTAATTTTTTTAGGGGACCAAGCCCAAAATAAACTCAAAAACTAGTGGTGGCTGATAAATAGCACTTTAAGAAGGTGTGTTTCTGGGTCTATGAGAAGTATCAGAAAATCACGTCAAGTTGGTAGCACTGATTACTATCATCACTGATTCATATCTGGTGTACTAATATTTTTACGGCTTTGTGAATTCTGGCGCATTTCTGATCCAGATCATCTTCTGTTTTTTGTTTCGATTTTCATTATATACGCCAAATGTCAATATGCGTTTAAAATTGTTTTCGAGTGTTGAAAGTTCATCAAAAGTTTGAAAAATAGGCCGAAAAAAAATTGCTTTCATTTAGTAGATAATTAAGAAAACCGAGCGTTTTCAGGCCAAAATCCTCATGATCGACGGTGAGTTGATTAAATTATTGTCAATTTTCAAGTAATCGTTAGAAATGTTTTTTTTTTAGTACGTTTTTTTGATTAATGCCCCTATGAGGAAAGCTGGAAAAACAGAAATTTTTGAGAATATTAATGGCATATTTGTATCATATTTTGCGTTACTAGAGCTTGTAGCATTTTGAAAATTGCCGTGTATTTCATGCCCAAATCGCACATGCGCAATGTGGCAGATTTTTCGCCCCTGTTGGTTATAAATGGTTTAAATGAGATTGAAAACAAAACCTAGTTTAGGCGTAAAATCCATAGAACCGATAATAACTGCCATGTTTATGGTGTAAAGTCGGTTGAAAATGCGCTCATGAGAACCGAAATATCCTCGATTTATTTGGTTCAAAGTTTAATGCTAATTTCGACTCGGGAGAAGACAGAAAAACTTTAAATGTTGACGCCGGTTATTATATCCGGCGTAAAATTTAATAATGCGTTACTTTGTGAATTCTTCATGTCATCTTTGTGAAGTCAAGGAAACATGCAAATTCCACAACTCACGTATAAATGCTTACTTGACAAAGTTAGCAGTAAAAAAATTGTTATCATTCCAGCTCGAAAAAAAGCAGACAATGAAATGCTCATTTTGATAGAAATATTTTTATTTAAATTGCAATTTTCCTTGAAGATATTATTTTTTTTTTCAACATTTTTCGACAAAATCACCTTAACTTCTTTAAAAATCTAATTCAGGTACATTATTTCACCCATAAAAAAATCTCAAAACTTGAGTTATTTTTTGCAAGAAATAACCTTCTGTTGTTGCGCCTGTTTTCAGTATCATAAAAAGTAAATTCTGCAACTCATAAGTAAGAATCTAGTTCAAATATCACAAAATTTTGAATAATGCTCAATGCATTTAACTAACTACCTCAAGTGTATAAGAAGTTGATCTTGAACAGAACTATTATCATATACATAAATTGATTCAGCAAAAAAAAAACTTGATCATGATCAACAGATCAGACGTGAGAAAAAAGTAATAATTTATTTTTATCTCTGCAAATATTTTCTTTCTAAAAAGTTCAAAGGGGGGGGGGGGGGGGGCAAAAAGTATTCCCTGCCCAACAGTTCCAGTGCCAATATGAATTGTAAAACTTCAGGTTATTTTTTTTTAATAGTCCATGAATTATCAGCTGTATTAGAGTTTTAATTTTGAGCAATTATAATGCTTATCATTTTTTAAAGTTTATTATGCCGTTTTTTAAATGATGTTTGTATTGCAGAGTACACTAATTTCTCTGTGTAAAAATAATCCTTTTTTAAAAGGCAAATAAATGGATTCAGGAAAAAATAATTGCAGAGGAAATCGATGCTCAGCACTTCGAATAAAATTGATTTGTTCACAGTATAGAATCGTAAAAAGTTATTTGTTCAATTTGTTTATAAATTACCGGCTTTATTAGAGCTTCGATGATTGCCCATTATTATTGAATGTTTATATCTTTTTTTTTTCTTACCATTATGATGTTTTTATTCAAGAACGCAGTAATTCTTCTGTGTACAAACATTTATTATTAAAGTAATAAACAGATAAGGGAAAAAATTTTCGAGACGAAATTGATGTGTATTTGATAACTACAATTAAATCATTTTCCTACACTACATATGTAATTGTAAAAAAAACTAGTTGTTTGTCTAAATTATTTTTCAATAATTGTTATCGTAATTGGAACTTCCATAATAGGAAATAAATATTCCCGACTCCTGTTATTTTCAAATTTTTATGATTGTATTTATTTTTACTGTATTTTTATGATGTTTTCACAAATAAATGAATAGTTAGGGAATCACTGTAAAAAGGTCATGATATTTTATACAGTTTCATATCCCACGTTTCAATATTTATATCATGTAATATTTTTGTTTGTCAAATTTTTTCAATTATATATCATTTTATTTAGAATTTGAAAAATGAAAATAAATTATATTTTTCATTGTATTTTGCAGTATTAATCTTTATAAAAATGTCGAATCAGATGGTGATTTATTAGGCAGAGCCAAATACGGTAAACATATTTATCATTTTTTTCTCACCCTTAAATTTTCAAAAGTGTCGATATTGAGGTTTGCTTTACCTAATACTTCATGTCCCAAAGAGCATTTTTGGTGTCACTATGAGATAATCCCACTGATTGTGAGATTTTTTCGAGTATATACATACATACGAAGTTACATTAAAATTCGTTGATTATTTTCTCGAGTTACACAACTTGCGAGGAATTAAAACGATTTTTCAATGCTTCGATTCGATAAGATCTTATTGTAATATTATCATCTGATACATAGTAGAAATGATAGTATAATATGTATATCTCCAGATTGTTGGTTAAAACTTTTTTTTTTTCATTCTTAGTCTTTGTTAATGAAGATTTATCCTTGCGAGTATCCAAATTTTGCGATTTGATATAATCTTGATTATAAGACGATCAGTATTTGATTTTTTCAATGAAGGATGTTTCAAACGATCAATATGTAGTATATTTCGTAACAGGCGCGGATGTGCGAATTTGGCGAAACGGGGAAATTCGCACATCCGTGCCAGTTACGAACGATATTTTATGTACCGAGGGCATAGAAAACGCGTTTAGAGATCTCGAGCTGGCATAGAAACGCGTTTTCTATGCCAGAGGTACATAAAATCTGTTGTCAGCGCTTTTGCTGTCAAGGTCAAATGTTTCACTCCATGCTCTTTTACCTTCACATAAAAATTTCCAGATACTCAAAACGGATTCCGTTAAAATTCAACAAAAACTCGTCGTAATCAAAACAGAAGATAAAAACCCCACCGGCAAATGTTCGCGAATCATCCCCTTCAAGCGACAAAAGCCATTTTATTTATGCAGAACTTTTTTTTATCTCGGCGCGATTATTTGTTGAAAACGCGGGTAAAGTCTAGATGAAAGAACGGACACGATTTTTCTTTGTTCCTCAATGTCAAAGGATGCTCCGAGGAAGAACAAAGCCTTCATTTGTGAGTTGCCGTCGAGCTTTTCGAATGCGCGTTCATGCGTTGCGGAGAGAATGTATAGTTTGGCCGCGGTATTGTTTAAAAAATTGTTTGCACCGAGGGAGCGTACGTGCGCGATATTATTTATGAAGACGCGAAAGTGGGGCGTTCATTTTCGCGAGCGGGGAATTCCAGAGTCGCCGGGGTTGTTGCTCGGGGTTCATAAACTGTCAGTTTCTTTCTTCGGGAAACAGACAACGAGAAAAGTAATTTAGGCAGGGCCGCGCGCTTTATCTTATTCAAGTCAGAGCGGGCGTTTGAAAAGTGGGACGCTACGACGGCGACGGCGAAAAAGCCAGGAAGACACGGGAAATAATCTCTGAGGTTGTCTGAGAATACGAATTAAGTCCTGCCTCGCGAAGTTAATTAAGTTGTCGTTTACGCGGCGGCTTTTTGCGTTCCCCAAAACTAGCGATGTTTTATTCGGAGTCATTTTTTGACAGATCGTAGGGGTTGAAGGTACGGACGGATATATGGAAATGTAGATGTTCCTTTACAATGTGTCAGACTTTTTATGTCGATGTATTCATCAAAAGACAATCATTTTATTGATATTTTTGTTGCAATATTGAACTATGTTGCAATGGACAAATGAATAAATCGAAATGGTGATTTTCGTTTGACTCAATCAGCATTCACGTCAATGATTCTCTAAGCATGGATTTCGTTTTTATTTTTTTCATCTTTTCTATTTTCATAATATCCTAGTGACTGAAAAAAAAAAAAAAAAAAAAAACAATCCATATGTAGGAAGTCTTATAGGGAAATTGGAAAAATTTTAACATCCACGCAGTTGGGTTTTTTTCTGCAGTTCTGCACGTAAGAGCAGGACTGCAATTTTTCCGAAACGTCAAATACGCCACTACAAATCTCGTTTGTCATCATTCGAAAACTAAAATTAGTCACAAATCCTACATCAACGTAAGATGTATGTTTTGGAGAAGGGAAAGAATATCAATGTAAAAAGCATGCGAGTGGCAGTGAACCCGTCATGTCACACAGAACGAAACACGTTTTTGCTTTGTTTATTCAGCAACAGTGTAAACAGTTATGTAGATAAGTTATGAATCGACACCTCTTGAATTGAATTAAATAATTAATATCCTTGTGACATGGTTTTGAGGTGGATATTGTCTGTAGTCGTCAGTTTCAAAAATAAATTGCAGGAATGTTCATTGTACGATAAGTTTTCATAACAGTATTTTGATGATTGGCTTCAAATAAAATAAATATACTTTAAAATTGATACTGCGAATTGAATAAAGAAAATTTTCTGTTGTTGTATATTAATTCTCATATTTTTTTGAATAGAAAGAAAGAAAAAAATTTTTTACCGATCATAATCGAATAACGTTAAAACTAGAAATTCCTATTTATGAAACATCGGTTATGATCTTTTATTTACACCGATGAGCACTTCGTCGTCGTAAGTGGAAATCTTTGTGAACTCAAATAAAGTAAGTGTTATAATTACTTTGTCTACTTTGGCTTCAGGAATTCGCTTGTACTGAAATTTACTTGAGATAGAGCGAAATATGTTTTCTTGTTCAACAAAAATTTGTGTCTCTATTAATCAACAATCTATAAAATACTACGAATGTATGAAGAAGCTTTTATTTAAATTATTAACAAACATACAATAATCTATGTAAATTTAGTTTCTAGAGCATGAAATTCTAGAAACTAATATCAGAATCGACATTAACTGACAAATCTAAGATAAAGTTATTGAAATTAAATAAATAGCCAAAAAAAACTAATTCTACTAGAAATCATGATTTTATTATTCCATAAATCAGTGAAAATTCTCGTAAATAATGAAACTTAGATTTAAGAGATCTGAAACCTTAAATAATCATTAGAATCTGTTTATTCAAAAAAGTTTTATAAAATTTAATAAATACACATAAAAAACTGATTTTTCAATCCCGTCGAGAATTGTTGAGAATTTAAACATCATATATGGAACTATGACTTATAGAACATTGAACCACATTGAAGTTTAAGAATCTGTATAAAATGTATAAAAACAGTAAAGAATGTCTAATCTTTTAAAAAACCTTTACTGAAAATATTGGAATTTTATCAAGTAATCGTAAATACTGTCGAAAATTTTTTACAGATCAACACGAAGTTAGGACACTAATTAAACATTGACTCCTGACGCATCAAATTCTTGAAATCTATATCAACAAATAAATCTATTAAAATGCCAGTAAATACTTCAGATGTTGTAAATCTCAAAAAACATTTGATAATTATTAAAAGTACCTAATATCTATAATTTTCTTCTGCAAAAAAACATGGACGAGACGTGTCTCCGTAGAAGACACGAAGACACGAAATCAATATCTTCAGTCATTAAGTGTCTTACTTTTATGTGTCAAAAAGATATGTTTCAAAGATATCTTTGAACGTCTTAAAAATGGCGTCAAAAAGTGTCTCGTGGCAAGACACCATTTTTTGCAGTGTAGGTACTGAAAAATAGGAAAAGTACTATAAACCTATTGCTTTGCTACTTTCTGTAAAATTTATCAAAATTTTTTCATCTCATCGAAATATGGATATTTTCTTTCTGATATACCGATATTGAATACTTCCAAAACATTGTATGTCTCTATATTGATATTGTTCGTTTTGGTCCCCATAATCAACAAATAAATATATATGATTCGTAGAGAATTATAACTCCATATAATTTTTACTTGCTGGAATCTCAGGTTTCATTTCCGTGATAATTTTATTCGAATAAAAACCGCTGGAGGAGTTGGTAAAATAATTTCAAAAAACTTGGGCGAGTGCCAGGCACTTTCGTGATATGTGAGAATATCGTTGGAATTAGGGCGTCACCTTGCAGTTCAATCTACCTTCACAAGAAATATGTGATTTAATAATTTTTTTTTTAGAGTTTTCAATGGTTAGAATAGATGGCTGAATACTGAATAGATGGCTAGAATACTGTACTGGAGTTGGTGCATACTTGATTGTATTCGTTATTCAATTTCAATATAGAACAATAAAAAAATCGATGTCATAATCGTATTATAGGGTTTTTATGTATTTTATATCCATCTTAGTTGATCTCTCAGAGCCAATGAGGTAAATTGAGAGCTAAAACTTTATAATTTCTTCATTTTTTCCTCAATATATTTCGGCCATAATCTGGCTCTCTAAAGTAAATCCTTGTTTATTCAAGTTACACTCCATGACTTTTAAAACAACTCACATAATATAACATTAAATATTCCTGTCTACGTCATATGATAATGTGGCACAATCTCTTCATAATTTCCAACATCTTAAACCTAAACATAGTACAATCAAAAAATCAGTTCAAACCTAACACCTCAATCAATAAGTACATCATGCATTTCTAATACTCCTTCAACTTTTGATTCTGTCACTGATTCTCTTCTCGCTAACGAAACATAATTCTCACTGCAATTAAGTCGTCTTGTAAGAAAACAGTACAATACAACTGAATAAATTTGAAACAGTGGCTATATTTCATAAAACCTATGACCTTGTTAACGAATGTGTCAAAACTAACCAAAACCTCTTATCGAAAAACTGAACATGAAAAGTCCTTATCTTTTATAACAAACTAAAAGTTTTCGATCCCGTTCATAATCAAAACATATTCCAAAAACCATCATAAACAATATTTTGATTCTTGGTATCCTCCTTATTATTTAAAGTATCCTCCGTTCTTTCAATGTGCAACATCTCCGAAATAGACGTCTCCGAAAAATTCTTTTCTCTATCTAAAATCTCAACTTTTTCCCAATCTAATTCACCTGAATCATTTATATAGTATTAGGTATTTGGGTTTACTCTTCGATTGTAATTTCAAACGACGACATCATGCGAATGACACAACTGATCGACTTAGATACCTCATTTACGTTTTCTACAGGTTGCGTTGTAGTTTAAATAGAAGTCTTACTTCTGGTATATTTTGCATTATTTTGGTAGATAGTGTCATATCGATTTGTGGTTTGGGGAGGCGCTGATAAGGAGGTCACGAGGCACTTATCTGTTAAAATCATCTTTGATAAGAAAAGAAGCTATCCATCCGCACTTTTTTATGATGAGTTTAGAAACTTGAAATTCAGTAAGGGTTATATGCAGAAGACAATAATACATTTTTCAAGACATCACAGAACAAATATCATGAATTAAGCAGAACCAGATCCTGCAGAAAGTTCAAAATAATACCGAATTGGAACGAGAAAATTTACAGAAAGAAAGTCATTTTGTTGTACCAAATATAGTATGTTCAATGAATTGCCAGTGGATATAATTCTCGATGGACACGTTCGAATGAGTATTTGTTTTGAATGATAATGTAACTAAAGAAATATTGTATTTGTAAATGCGATTATCACTGTGGTAAATAAGGTTAGGTTTATACGTCACACATAGAATAATCTTTTTCTTTTTACTTATGTTCATTGTTCATCCATTTCTGATTGTTTATCGATGATTTAAATTGTCATGTTGCCCGTACCGAAAGCCAGTATAGAAATTTCTATACTGTTTCTATGTTGGTCCATAATGTTCCTATATTAATCTATGCTGTTCTTATACTGATGTATATTGCTCTTCTGTTGGCCTATACTGGTAAAGAGGGTGTTGTATATATCTGCATCCGCCCATATGATCTATATGAATATAAAGAAAACAATCGGTTAGAACTGTTTACAAGGAACAAACGCAATGGCTCCAAATCATCCACAAAAACAGCAAGCTACTGCCAGGTTTGTTTTTTCTAAGGTCACTTGTCTAAAAAGATTCGAGTTGAATTTTCATGCAGAACATGTAACCTCGAAATTTTTTCATTAGAACTTTTGGATGTTTTCGGTGTAATAGAAAGTAGAATATCGCTTCGAAAGTTGATTTGAACAAACGATTAAAGCCTTCAGCTTCTTATCTGAGGCCATATTTATTTAATTCCCCACTGATGGAAAAATCAGTGTTTCCTTTCATTTGATCATTTATTGCCTCGCACTATTAAAATTGTCGACTAACGCTCAAATTAAAAACAAGAGCACAAAATTGTTGACAATGATTTTCAGGTTTATATTATGAATAAAAACTTTCAAGAGGAATTATTGCCGATCTGTCTGAATTTCGACCTTTCCGAGAATTCATTACCAGTATAGGGCAATATAGAACAGTACAGACCAACGTCGTAACCCGCATAGGAACTATAGTTACTATAGGCCAAAATACTACTTATAATAACAGCGTAGAAATTTCTATACTGGTTTTCGGTACGAGTGGAGTGTAAGTTATATCTCGTGGGGGTAATTTTGTAATTACATTGTAATCTATTACACCTGAATAATCCTGAATTCCGAATGCATATGCTTTGTATGGTTAGCGCAAGCAATTCTCATTAAACTATTTCCTTCCTCATTTCCGATTCGGTGGGGGGAATAATCGTTGTCCTGAAGTTGCCGTTAGTTCAAGAATCTTTCTGTCAATGTCGCATTTCAGGGATTCCACCTTTTCCGCGTACCGAGGCGCGAACTCTCGCCAAACACTCCAAATCCGATGAAGATGTGTGCAGCCCACTGAAATCCCAAACTTACCCCGACGAAGACACCTCATGAGCCTGCTGAACGTGAGGGGGAAGCCCTTCTCGCAAGCGGCCTTGTGCAGCTCGCAGTGATTGGCATAAACTTTTCCATCGCTCCCGCAAACGGGTCGGTGCTTTCTCGCGCATTTCCTCGTGCAAACGCACAATGCGACCTCGCGATCTGGCGAAACTTCGCACTCGCGCCCGAGTCCGCAATACTTCTCCAAACAGGGCTCTGCGGGCGAAGAAAAACAAGTATGAAAAAAAAGAAAGCCAAGGAAAAGAGAAGGCCGCGATTATTTCCACCGAAAACTTGGCTGCCCGAGCCATCTGTCGTTTTTATCGTTATTTTTTCCGCCGACTTTCGCAACAAATTTTCCCGTCGCTGCCTCACTTTAACGAGTTTCGACCTTTGATGGATTGCGATAAGTAACGGCGAAGGTAACGGAGTAACTGCGAGTTCTGCGCTTCTAATGATTTTTCGAGAAAATTCATACTTGAAGTTTGAGAAAGAGTTTCTCTGGATGGATGTCACTCTAGGTGGAGTTTTTTGTGTAGAATAATTTGTGCAAGGAGTTTTGGAAAAATAATGATTTGTGCAGCGGTTATTTTGGCAGAGAAATGTCGTTCGAAAAATTCTGATGAGGAAGGAGATTAAAATATTTGATTTTCATTGATCTATTTTGAAGTAATGTATGACCTTAAAAAAAAAAAAGAAATTTTGTAAGGTAACCGACAAAATTAGAGTTCTTGAAGGTTGTAAGAGTAAAAATTAGTCCGAAACAGAATTCATAGAATGATTTCAAAATTTACTCTAAATCTATGAAACTCTTGATTCTAGAGCATGAAATTTTAGAAATCTTTACAGGAATCTATCAAAAAACTAAAAATCTCAGAATCAGCTTCAAAAATATTGAAACATTTAATTATTATTAAATAATACTAGAAATTGAAAATATGTTCATGAATACTGTTTTGATTATTTCAAAAATGAGTAAGAATGCTTGAAATTTATAAAATTTTACGTTTAAAGCATTGAATTACAGAATGAAGATATCTATAAGGAAACTAAACGTTTCTTTATCTAGAAAATCTACGAGATACAAAAAATACTTTAATGTAATTAAAATTGAAAATATGTCCATGCACATATATTTAGCAACACTGATTGCATATTTTCGAAAACTTATGAATATGCTAAATTTAAAAAAGTTATGACCCCTAAAGCATTGAGTTTAAGAAATCGATAAATAAATCTTTAAAAAAACTAAAAATTTCTTAGTCTTTTAAAAAATCTTACGTTATTCAATTATTACAAAAAATTATTTAAAGTTAATCAATGATACTAGATAATTGTAAATAATAATTAAATTTTTTCACAAACTCACACAAAAGTAAGTAATCCATGTAACCTCGATTCTTAAAGCATTGAATTCGAAAAATCTTTGAACTATACAAGTTGCTCAAAATGCCAGTAAAAACTTCGGATGCTATAAATCCTTGGAAAAATACGCTAAATACTATAAGTACCTATAATCTATGATGTTTTCTGCTAAATTTATCAGAATAATTTGAATGTTTCCAACTTAACATTCAAAAATCAAATCCTAGAAATCTGAACAAGTGTCTTTAAAAAACTAGGGAACTGTACCATATAATAATCAATACTCAAGAGTACATAGAAAAAACGATAAAAATACAGAAAATACATAAAAAAGGAAAATTTATGAAATTTTACTATCAAGAGCATCGACGTCTAGTAAATATTTACGGCAATTTCTATGAATACCGATAAGTTCCTTAAATACTAAAGAAACATGATGAAAATGTGAAAAAAAAAAAATTTATTCTAGAAAGACACAGTTTCCTAAAACATCCACTAAAATACAAAAACTATATTTAACTTTTTATTCTAAGGAAAAAATTTTGAGAAATTATAATAAAAGCAATCAATAAAAAAATCAATAATCTGTGGAAATACTAGAAAATCCTAAAGCATATAATGAATACTAAAAATCTTACATTATTCAATTGATACAAAATATTACAAAAAATATATCAGCTTTATTAGATAATTGTAAATACTCATTGAATTTTTGCATAAAATTCACACAAATTTGGGAAATAAATGAAACTTTGATTCTGAAACCATTACATTCGAAAATCTTTCTACCATAAAAATAGATCGAAATGCCAGTAAAGGATTCAAATGCTATACCTAAATATAAAAAAATACGATTAATACTAAAAGTACGAAAATTCTATTTCGTTTTCTGATAAGTTTATCAGAATGATCTAAATATTTCGAACTTCGCATTCAGAAAAATCAAATCCTCTAAATCTGAAGGTGTTTCTTAAAAAAGCTAGCGAACTGTAGAATATTTTTATGAAAACGTAAAAATACAAAAAAAGATGAAGACACACAAAATATGTAAAACACGAATATTTTATAAAATTTTACCATCAAGAGCATCGGCATCTAGAAGATATTTACGGCAATTTATAAGAATACCGATAGATGCCTTAAATATCGTATGAATACTAAAGAAATATGAAAAATATAAAAAAAAAATTTTAATTGAGGAAGATACTGTTTCCTAAATATCCATTTAAAAACAAAAAATGTAGTAAACTTTTCATTCCAAAGCATAAATTTCCATAAATTTCCATAAAAGTAGTCTCTAAATAAACCGAAAATGGGTGAAAACACTAGAAAACCCTGAAAAATGTCATAAAAATACTAAAAAACACGATAAATTGAAAAAAAAAAAAAACAACTTTCAAAGCCCGAGTATATACGATTGTCTGTATATGCGATTGTTTTTTACATTTTTAATCCTATGGGATAAGTTACTCTATATCACTCTGTATGCAATGGAAACATCCATAAATATACCAGAAATTCCTAAAAACTTCAAAAAATTGTATGAGTACTGAAATTCGAAAAATACTAAAAGTACTGTAAAACCTACCGACAGTTTTCTAGAAGTCAGCTGAAAAATCTATTAATGTCAAGTAAAATTTACTTCCTTAAAAAACATGCCCATCAAACTATATTATCATTTCCTGTGCTTACAATAATTATGATTAACCTTACAATTCTTGTACTCGTAAGAAAATAACATATTGGCTAATGGTTCAATTTTCATAAAGATCAGTAAGGATGATATGAAAATTTATCTTTTCTATTTCGTTCCCATTGGTCTCCATTGCAATTCATTTTCCTCAGGGTTCACGAAGTTATAAGTACAATGTAATAATAACAATTCATACAATCATATTCCAACATAATAAGAACCAGCTTAACTAACTCTTGAATAATCATACTAAATATTTTACAACTGGACCGTAATTATGGTAAAACATTCGGGAAATACTGTTATATACTTTATGAAGTTTCATTTAATGCTCCATGACCTGCAGTGCTTCTCGCTAATGAAATTACGAAATTCCATACAAGCTTCACCTAATTAAAACTAGGGTATATGGTGTTCCAATAAATTGTTCAGTGATGTGGTAATGGAGCTTGAGGATGCAATTTTCAATCTCAGTTTGAGTAGCAATCAGTTTACACATGATTTATCATAATGAGGGCTTGTAAAAAAAAGTTCTTTCATAACACTTGCCACATTTCCTGTACCTAATAGTATCAACACGAATTCCCCAAACTTTCTTTTTTTTAAAAATGCGGTTTTTTTGAGAAGGCTTCGTTAAAAAAAGTGCATCTTTTTTTATTTTCTTATTTTAAACGTAGTACATATTATTCAAGACCTTGTCAGTTCAATACAAATCTGTTCAACTTATTAGGATTTATCGGAATATATTTGCATTCCTAGTTTTTCAGCTCCTTGTTGAATAATAAATAAAGATAATTCATAGTAATAATATAATGAACATAATCTATGCGATTTATAAATGTCTTTAAAATCCCACAAGTTATTCGAATTTTCTTGAACTTTTGAGATTCTTTTAATTTTTACTCGAACCCAATGTTTCAGAATTCTTGGAATTTAAAGTATAACAGAAATTATCCAAAATTTTCCAACTTTTATGAACATCCTAAAACTCATGAAGATTTATTTGTGATTCTCGTATGATTTTAATATTTTTCGAAATTAACAATGAATGATGAAATATGTATTTTTCTTAATACTATGATGGTGAATACAATTTTCTAAAATTTGTCGTAGGATGTATCATATATTTTTAAAATTGATCTAAATATAGTCAACCATTAAAATCTTCATTTTTGAAAGATCCATAAAATCAGTTGAATTTTAAAAGTAGCAGTCGTAGTAGCATAAACTATTTTTATCATTCCTAATTCGAGAAAAATTTCTTCAAATGTGTTGGGATTTTTCATCATTCATTTAACTTTCCAAGTTTTTAAGATTTTCATTGAAAAATGAAAAAAATATCCTACAAGTTTCTATGAAATGAAAATTTGCAAAATCTACACAATAATCGTAAATTTTCCAAAATCGGACAAATTTTCCGAATTTTCTGAAATCTAGATGTTATACAGTTAAAAATTTTCTACTTTCATTAAAAATTGACTAAAGACTTCCCGTTATTTCTAAATACTTGAGTATTCAATTTTTATGATTTTCATTTAAAAATAATAAAACATAATGCACATTCCGTGAATGTAAAATAATTAACAAAAGATACAAACATATATGTAAATTTTGTAAATTTTCATAAACTTCTGGAGTTTTTCAAAACTCTCGTCGATCATCAAAATTTTGATCCTCGTCAACTTCTCAAAATTTTGTAAATATTCAAAGTTGTATGAATGATTCAAAACTTTTTCCGTTAAATAAAAATCCCTTGAACTTATTACGACGTTTCGTAATTTATTCAACTTTTCCAGTTTCTCCAAATCTCATGAAAAAATGTTAAAAAACATCCTTTATTTTTTGAAGAAATATGATTATGAACACAATTTACAAAATTACAAAACATTTTTAAAAACCGACATAGTTTTAGAATTTTCTGAAATTTTCTGAATAACTGGAAATTTTCAACCTTTCATGAAAGTTTTTCGTGATAAAGAAATACTGATTTGATGTATAAGATTTTGAATTATACATTTAATAACAGCATGCATATTTTTCGTAGCAGAAAAAAAATTCTCAAGCGATTTGCTTAATATTGCGAGTGAAAATATTGTTACGTTTTTGCCAGTTAAATTACGTAATGACCCTGAGGTGGACACTTTTTTTATCACAAGGTGAACTCTTACGTTTTTATAAAAATGTATGCACAAACGATATCAATTTATAGTTATGCATGTCGATCAGCAGTTGGTCCGTTCTAGAAAAAAGCAGCAACGAAAAAAAGCAATACAGGTCAAAAGCCAGTGAAAAAAGTAGCATCCTAACGTCACCATAAAACGTTGCAGCTTCGAAAGATAAAAAAGCAAGCGTGAAGAAGATAATCCGAAATCGACAGCTAGAAAAGCTACGAAGAAGATTCAAAACAGCCATTGCCATCCGAACCAACATGAAAATTTATGAGGCAATAAAAACCACCAGCTAAGCAAGAATCTCCAAAAGAAGATGTCGATTTTTGTACGGTTCGTTTGAAAAATATGCCTTTAAGACTAACGAAATTCGATTACGTGCAAAGAATGTGAAAAAGGCGTCAAAATGCGTGGCTTTTGGTGCGCCTGCAGTTTTTTTTATATAATTTTTCAACATCATCTTAATTTGAAGTTATTTTGATGATATGGAAATTTTGTTTCATAAATAGTTAGTTGATGAAATGAGGTTTCATGAAATACATAATTGTACAAGAAATGCAATGTTCTTTGGATTCTACAATTGTTAAAAAGATTGATGTCGACCTTGGGGGACTCTACATAATTCCATTACATCGCATCCCATTACACTTGCGATAGCGTAGCGCAACATACTCGTATGCTTCCAAAGTACTTAGCGAAGCGTGATCGTAATAATGTTATCGATAGCGTTTGAACCATCGAGTGTATAAATACCCTCCGTACAAAACTTTCCTGACCCATCCAAGGGGTGCCTTCGAGGGAGGGTTTCAAAGCCCAAAACCACCCCTGGAGAATCTGCCACCTCAAAGCGCATTGCTTTTGTGGCAGACTTAGTCGCAACATCACAAAAGCACGAATGCCAGTATTTAGCGCGAGTCATGAAAGCGCGAGGCACTCGCATGCTTTCAGGGGACCTTATTTCATCCCTTGGCAGGTTTTACTCGCTCCCGATACAGGGAGACTTTGATTGGCGTGGTTTGCAAAACTCCGCGAAGCGCGGCGAAACGAATGGAAAAAGTAGTGCTGAGCTTGGCAGCACTGCCAAAGTCGATCTCTATGGTAATCTCAAAGCCGGATATTGAATCCGTAATCCCGGGCCGAGTACCGGATGCCCTCATACGCCCTGCCACGTCCCCGAAATGATTCTTCGTCGCTTACGTAGCTGTGATAAAAAAAAGATAAAAAAGAAATTGAACATCTCTCAATTTCGCGGAGATCAAGGGCGCGCCGCGGACGAACATCGCTTTCGCGAAGTGCCGATCAGTCATTGCCCCCCGTCGCGCTGTGAAATCGAATTTATTGCCCCGCGGCTTTTGCGCTTCGGGACGCTTTGCCCCTGAATGCAAAGTTCCCGAGCGCGGATTCAATGGCCCCCGGGGATAATCCGCGCATAAAATTCGACCCGGACCCGCCGGAAATTAAGGACGCACTTCGCCCAGCGTTCATAATGAAGTTGGGGAAAATGTGCGTGGCTGATTCATACGTACCGTGGTTTTCGGAAACGTAAGGGCGTATTTGGAGTTTGTTTTCCACAGGGAATTCATTGAGGCAATTAAATAAGCATTAAATCATCATAGGATTTTTTGAAAAATTAGTTCATTTGGTTTTAAGCAGTAGGGTTTTTCTACATGTTTTTGGGTGAATTTCAAAATAATGAATAATGATTGGATTTGAAAATTTCCAGAACTTGGAAATTATTTTGAAAAATGTACGGAAACGATAGGAATCGTTGAAGGTATCGGGAAATGGAATTAAATAGTGATGGATAAATTTTTATTTTGAATGATACTGGTTTTTTCAAGAAATTCTGCTAGGTTTCTGAGATTTTCCTGATATTCAAAAAAAAAAAAAAAAGAAACAGTTTCTCTAAATAAGCAACAGGCGCGTGAGCAAAGGGGGGTTTTGAGAGTTCAAACCCCTTCCAAAATTCTGACAAAATTATCGAATATTTCATGTGAAAAAGGAAAAAATTTACATCGATTAGCAATAAAATGTGAGTTACAAAAAAATGTATGAAAACGTAAGCAGAATATATTAAAGTTCATAAAAAAGTAAAAATCATTAAAACGTACGATTACGTAGTAAGCAAGAATCATGAAAATTGTCCCAACTCGGTGAATAATAAAGAAAAAGAAAAATCTACATAAAAGCTGAAAATTTGCAAAACTTTGAATCCCAGACCATCAAATTCTAGAAATCTATATAAAATCCATATGGAAGCATCAAAAATGTTTCGATTTATACAAACTCTGAAAAAATAATTCAATCAAAGAAATTCCATGAAAAAAACAGTTTTCTGAAAAATCTCGACAAATGCCTCTACGAACTATGAATTTTAGGATTCTAGAGCATCAAATTCTGAATAAACTAAAAATCTATCAAAATTCTAGAAAACGCAATAATATCTTTTAAATATTTCAACAATACAAAAAAAGAATAATGATATAAAACTCAAAAAATCTAAATGGATGTGATTTTATCATTAATTCTTTAAATTATTGATAATACATCAAAACTCGCATTTTACAGCATCAAGTTTTTTAAATCTCCGTAGCAATCTCCAAAAATATAAGTAATCTATGAAAATACTTAGAAATCCTCCAGAATTTCATATATTATACTAGAAAAACGTGAAAAAGAAGTTTACTAGTTCACTAGCTTACTGGATTACTATTTTACTAGTTTTTATTTAATACTATTTTACTAACTTACTAGGTATAACCAGTTTACTATTACTCATTTTAAAAGCTTACTAGTTTACTAAATAAATAATTCACATTTTAACGAATTTGCTAGTTTACTATTCCTCTTTTCCTAGCCTACTTGTTTATTAGTTTACTAGTTTACTCGCTTACCAGTTTACTAATTTACTAATTTACTTGTTAACGAGTTTACTAGTTTACTAGTTTGCCAGCTTACTAGATTACTAGTTTACCAGCCTACTAGTTTCTTTTTAACTAGCCTACTAGTTCACCAGCTCACTAATTTACCAGTTCATTGTTAAAAATTTCACAAGTTTACTGGTTCACTAAATTACTAATGTACTTGTTAGCGAGTTAGCTAGTTTTCTATTTTCCTTTATCTCTTGTTAACTATTTAATTATTTTGCAATTTCAGTAGTTTACTAGTTTACTATCTGACTTATTTACTAGTCGAGTGGTTGACTAGCTTACTAGTTTGCTAGTTTAAAAGCTTACTATATTATCAGTTTACTGGCTTACTTGTTCACTAGTTTACTTGCTTACCAGTATACTAATTTACTAATTTACGCGTTAACGAGTTTACTAGTTTTCTAGTTTGCCAGCTTACTAGTTTCTATTTAACTAGCTTACTAGTATACTAGCTCACTTGTTTACCAGTTTACTGTTACAAATTTCACAAGTTTACTTAATAACTAATTCACTTGTTAACGAGTTGGCTAGTTTCTTATTTTTCATTTCCACTTATTTACTATTTAACTATTTTACAATTTCAGTGGTTTAATAGTTTACCAGCTTACTTGTTTACTAGTTTAGCAGTTGACTAGCTTACTAGTTTGCTAGTTTAAAAGTTTACTAGATTACCAGTTTACTTGCTTACAAGTTTACTTGCTTACCATTTTTTTACATAGTTTACTAGCTTACTAGTTTAATAGATATTTTCCAATACATAAAAATCACGTAGAAATAATTTTCTTGGAAATTTATAAAACTTTCTGTCTTGGAGCATAATTATTAATACACTACTATACTTATATATAATTTTAGAAATTATCTATAGGATTCATATAGGAAACAATAAAAATACATCTAATTCAATTGACACAATTGGCACAGTTAAACATACTTTTAATTGTAGAAAATACTAAAAAAATATGGAATGAAAGTATTGAAAATCTTCGTTGAAAAAACTGTCGTCTGAAAAATCAATTCAAATTCTCAAAATCGTTGTTAGTTTCATTACCATAGCATCAATTTCTAAAAATATATTGAGCGATACACAGAAATATTAGAAATATATAAAAATACCGGTAAATGCAACAAAGTTTCAACTAAATAACTTTGAATTTTTTTAAATAAAAAAAAATTAATATTTTTCAACCTTGAAAACTCATGTGAGAGGGTTTGCTATATCAAGCAGCCTTCTATTAAAATTTCTCTGATTATTTTTACTTAGTTCATTTATTATTATAAATATTTTCTTCCATTTAATTTCTAATGTTTACTCTTATGAGTTATTATTTTAAAATTTTGTATTTTTACCTGAAATAATAATTAAGGTTATCTGGATTTTTTCAGGGATGTGAACGAATAATTATCATCGAATAATTCAGGCCAGTAACACAAAGAATTAGAAAACAACAAAATTATCATCAAAACGATAATTTGAAATATTATAAGTGTATTTATTTGAGAATAATAAATCGAAAACAAATCCCAAAGTCGTTTCTGCTGAAATTGATTTTTTTCCATTATTTTCATAGAAGATGGAAGACAATCAATTCTATTCACACGAAATACAATATAACTTTTTATAATTACGGCACTATACTATTTTTTTTACTGAAATAGTTTATGAAAGTCCAAAAGAAGTGCATACATAAGCATGAATGGTTTTAAAAAAGCTCAAAAGTGCACGTGTATAACTTAACAACTACTATTTCGATTGACAAAAACATATATTTTTGTTGTTGATTGAATCGATTGTTGTTAATGTTTCGAGCGATAACTAAGAAAAGCTTAAGAGCATGTTTTTTGCTAATATTTTGAAAAATTTTTCTTTGGAAAAATAAATAGCCAGTTATTTTCCTATTCAACGACCCAAAATTGTTAATCTAGAATACACATTTTTAGAACGGTACATTTTTCATGGAAGCTGGTGTAATTTTCATACATTTGTGCATTTCTAGTTGCTATTTCATTGATTTCAGGTCAACGGATCTTGTTACGAAAATTGGACCTTGTTGATTCAATTTCGAAATCTCAAAATTGTAACATTCCTAGTATTTAGAGCATATAATTTGTGAATTTTTTCCAATAGATTTGTAGGTCTTTTTTTATTAGATTTCTAAAATATTTGCAATTGAGAGCATAAACTAAGGTCCATTGAAGATTTTTTCCGAGTATATACATCCAATTTAGAATGATTTAATTTTTATAAATTGAAAAACGTGTCATGTTTTGTAAAATGTTTGTTTTGCGTGCGTATTTCAAAAAGTATTTTACGTTATTGCATAATCAATTTTCGTTGTAATTTTCAAACTTCACTCAAATTCTTCGAACAAATCATTACTGGGAGGAAAATTTTCTGATTGGAATATTTTCCATTTTTTAGTTGAAAATGCGAAAATTACTATGAATTACAATACAATCGAATGCAAGTACTGGACATAAATTTCAAAGTATGTTGATTAGTAAAAATTGGTAATTTCTAATAAAGAATTCACAATGAAGTGCAAAAATTGGAAATTGAACTTTTTACATCAAGACAATGATTGCAAATTGTATATTACAATATTGCAGACTAATAAGTTTAAACTGTATAATTTATTTGACATTTACAATAATTTTTTCTTAAACTTTAACCATTTTGAATCGTCTGAAATCATTAGATTTTGACATTCTGAATTTCATTTTCAATACACGAAAATTTTATGTCATTTATTCATTTATTTCTAAATTAAGGAATTAGCAACATATCAAATATTTTATTCGGAGTGTAAATTGTTAAAATAACGTTTAAAATATATTTATTTCATTAAAAATTTGTGCATTTTTTATGTAAAATCTTCAAGTTTTTAGGATTCAAAAAAAAAAATTGAAAAATTGTTAAAACTGTGTATAAAATCTCTGCAATGATTTTGAAATAGTGTGGAAACTGACAGAGCAACAAAAATAAAACATTTTTTTCAATTTGTAGAAGGTCAAAACCATTGGAATTTAGAGAACTCGTAAAAGTTGTTATAGCTTGAAACAATCGACGTAATCGTTATAAATATGAAAAATTAAAAAATTCTTTCAAGTTTTCAGAAAATTCCGAGAGTGGATCCATTTTTTTAGTTTCTATATAAATTTACTTAATTCCCCATTGAGAAAAGATGTAATAAATTAGTGTTACTTTATGTTAATTTCGAGTTTATTATACGTTTATAGTCACAAACACATTTATTTGAATAAATTTGAACGATTATATATATATTTTATTATATTTTTATGTGTGTCATAGATAAGTCAATGATTTTATAATTCATGTCATATTAAATTGTTCATATTATAATACATATAATTATTAACTATATTGAGTTAATTTATTTTAATAAAATACCACATGTTCGTTTGCATTAATTGTCGAATGTAAGTTATTTTGAGGTTGTTGTGCTTTTGAAATTTCAGAATTTTTTTAATCGCATCAATAATACTGAAGGCCTTCACTCAAATTTTTCCAGTGTGAAGACATTTGTTTTAAATGATAGACCTTATAAGCTTTTTTTGAGATATTTCTAATTAAAATTTGAAATCCATTAATGCCGGTGTACTTGAGACAAAGATGAAAAGAATGTACATACAAAGAAAAATCTATTTTTCTCTTGTTTAAAGTATAATTTGAGTATGAAAATTTTGATTATGTTTGATCATTTCACATTTAACATTTATTTTCTTGTTGCTACTGATTTGAGCAAAAAACTCACTATTCATTATAAATTTTGACCATGAAACCCACGTGCTGTGCTGAAAATAATGACCCTGCTGCAATACTTCAAATCTAGGTTTCTAAATACCCGATCTGCTATTTCTCGACTTTTAGCAAAATTGAAGAAATCCAATATTTTGTTTACAATAGCCTGAGAGCTTTCCTGCTAATTTAAATGAACAATATTGTTATTGTTCAATGCAGTTAACTACAACTCGTTACCTACAAACACTATATTCTCTATTTTCTCCTGTTAGAAAATAATTTAGTAACGTTTATTTACTTTTTTCATTATATTCCATCTGTTTTTTAGAAAATTTTCATGTCGAATATCCATAAGAAAATCCAACAAAGTTCAAATGATAACATTCTAGGATGTAGGTTACAGTTCTCGAAAACCCATACGAAAGCCATTTCCCGTTCGTAGATTTATAGTGTGCATTTTGCGAGGAATAAAAATTTCATGGCAATTGGAAAAACTACTTTCAACAGGATCCGAAGATATACTGTTACATTCAAAGTGCCTTAAAAATTTACTTGTGAGCCGATAAAAACAGATATTAACTCCGCCATGCAAAAAAGCTTCTAGCTATTATACTTTATTTATAGGTTTTGAAATTTTCACTTCATACCAGAATATATCTTCGTACACGAAATAAACTTTTAGAGGATTATATTTCATATTACTGCACACATCATGACTATTTTATTATTATTCGTCGAACTCGTATTATAGGTGAAAAAAAAATATTTCACTAAATCAAAAACAGCATAAAAAATGATAACATAAAAGAAAAACAAGTTACAAAATTTAAATCGGTTGTATAGGTCGCAAGCTCAAAACCATGATACAATATTCTGCAAAAAATCAATTTTGCTGGCAAACATGTGTAATGAACTGAGGAAATGGATTATTATATTTCTGCGAAAAGTACAAAGAGCTTGCAGTTCATTAAAATGTTCCAATTTTCCATTTCAGGAGTGAAAAGTTACATTAATAGTCTTTAATCGATTTTCTTTCAATAATGATGATTAATTTTGATTTCATTGGCTATAGGAAATGTTTATCAGATATTGTTAGTGATATTATTATTTCCTATCACCTCCGCCCTCTGATGATTCACTCGAGCTCTTACAATTAGTATGAATAACGAATGTGAGTTTCCGTTTCCTCCCTTAATTATACAAAACACTACTTCTACTTCTGCAAATAGCCTGTCAGCAATTCGTCTATAATTTCTCATGATTTTGTACAATTTTCTATTATTTATATCGAATATTAATATTTCATGTGTTATACTATGAATTTATTACGTTTTACTATTTACTATATTTTTTGAATTTTTCTTCATGATTACTCATAACTATATTCATGATTTCTAAGCATTTCCTGTTTACCATAGTAGTACATCATTCAAAATGAATTTTTGTGATTTTATTTGTTTTTATGAATTTTAATCGTTCCTTTCATCTACATATGAAAGAATTTTCGATAGGGTCGATAAGCTTAAGATTTTCAAAAAATGTTCTTGTGTTTCACGATTTGTTATGAATCACTAGTATTTCATATGGTTTATTAAACCTGATGTCAGTTGATAACAATTTAAAAACTATAGTAAGCTATGTGATATGATAATACAAATTAGTCATCATTTCTTATCATTTTAAATTATTACCTTTTTTTGTTCTAGATGCGTTCAAATATTTCTTTTAAACGTCTTATATTTTTATATGAGTTTCCATTTTCACATCATTTTCTGTCATAAATTATCATCATAATTCCCATCGTTTCACATTTTCCATACTACCCTCACTCTTACAATTTAACGCAACGATAATTATCAGGGTTTGGAAAGTTACTTGAAAAAAATGTACAGCGTTACGTTACCATTACAAAGGGAAAAAAGTAATTCGTTATTTTACCATTACTTGAAAAGAAATAGTGACTCGTTGACGTTACCACTTAAAAAAAGTAGCGTCCCGTTACTTTCACGTTTATTTTTTGGAATAAATTGAATGTAAATAACAAGACATCGAAAAACTAAGGCTGAAAAAAAAACAATATCAACGTACTCGTGTTTGTTCTATAGAATTTGTTGATTTCAGATAAATGGTAATAAAAAAATTAATTCGTACTTTTTTACCCTGAGAAAAAAATCAATCATTTATATATGATTGATTTTTGAAATATTTGCAATTTTAATAGATTTTTGAGAGAATCCTAACCTCCTCTGATTTCCAGAATTGAAAAATTTTTTAGTATTTTTCAGTATGTATAAAATGTTGCAGGATTTTCTATTATTTCTATTAATTTGTACTATTTTTCTGGACATTGATATATAGATTTCAATAATTTCATGCTCTGGAATTCAAAATTTATCAAGTTATTTGTATTTGAGAGGATTTTTCAGCAAATAGTGTCTATGAAGATATTCATTTTCTTTGACTTTTTTTATGCTTTTTCAATTTTTCTACGATTTGAAGGATTGTTCAATATTTCTGAAACTATTCGTTTTTTCAGGATGATAGAATGTTGCAAAATTTTCTAGTATTTTGCATGGTTCTAGTATTTTTATAACATGAATGATTGTATACATTTCCAGAAGTGCGAACCCTAGAATTTGAACGTAATGACATTTTTCGTGTTTCACAGGATTTTCCAGAAAACAGTGTCTTGATAGATTTTTACTTGTTCCAGTACTTTTCGTATTTCTCCAGTTTTTCTATGATTTAAAGGATCGTTCATTATTTTCATATATTGCTGTATGAATTTCTGAAATATGAAAGAATTTCAATGTTTTATATATTTGGACGTATTTTTCTTTACGTATGTATTTTCTTTCTGCATTTTTTTAAAGTGTTTAAAGATATCTCTTCGAATTTCCAGAATGAGATGTAATTGAAGGTTTAAAATTTCTCAAGTATTTCGATCGATTTTGCAGAACACAGTTTCTTTATATATTTAGAGTGCCCTCAATATTTTTTGTATTTTTCACAGAGTTACCTATACGATTTTAAAAATTTTCTTATTTTTTCATGGACTTCTATAAACTATTTCTAGAATTCAAAGCTCAATAAATTGAGGTTTTGTGATTCCTGGAATTACCTCAATGTTTTAAAAATCAAATAACAAAACTTATTAAAATCTAGTCTTTTGAGCTGTTTTCGTTTTTTTTTTTTTTTTCTTTTGTATTCATTATATTTGATAAAATTTTCTAGCAGCATCTTTAGATCTTACAGATCCTGCTATAGATTTTGAGATCTATGAATTTCAAGTATTTTTATATATATTTTCATGCGAATTTATAAACCTAAACGCTTTAAATTGTAAAAGTTTTTAATAAAAAGTAAAAAATCCTATTCTTTGTTAATATTTTCACACAAATTACTAACTTTCCACATTGTCCCATTAAAAATTATTATTATAGAATCTTTCACTCAAAACTGAGGAAGTGAAAAATTACCTAGATCTGAATTTCAGAACATTTCTTAAAAAGTTGAAAATTGCGCTAAAAACTAGATAAGACAGATAAAAGTAACGTAAAATAATAGGATTTTAGTTACTCGTTACTGAAAAAAAGTGACTCTTTTCCGTTATCGTTACTTGTTAATTAATGTAACGCGTGACATAATCGTTACAGTATAAAATGAAACATAAATGAGAGTAACGCGTTACTTCCAAACCCTGGTAATTATCATTAGCTATCTTCACAATTTGAAAAAATGGTAAAACTATATGATCAAATAATACAATTATTTTTATTTATATCTATAAATTCTTTTACTCAAGAAATCCTTTAATGAAAATTCAATCTCTTTTCTTCGATTTCCCTGTACAATTTCATTTGTTTAGTTGAGAAATTCGTCGACGTTTCGACTCTTGGTTTGAGCCCTTTACAAGACCCATTTACAATCAATAATTTCCATTTTACAAACCATTACAAATTACAAATCGGTTTTGAATTTTAACTCACGTCATTATCATTGTATGTACAGGTATCTCGTCGAATCATTCTTACAAGACCTCTTCCTCAGCCACAACAAAAGTCACAAACTTTTTTCGTACCGTAAAAAACTGTCGGTCAACTGAAAAACATGTGGTATTAATAACCATTATAATTTTATGCGTCGCCGTTCGGCCACTGGAATGTTCGACACTAATAAACTGAATGACTATGCCCTTGTATTCTTAGACCCAGGTTCGAGAGAGAATGATTCATTTTCAAAAAGGAGCGGGAAGACCACGTAATGAGAAGTCACAGCGACCACAAATGACTACAAACGACCAACCACACACAAAAATACTGTCTCAAATGTAGTCTAAAAGTGAATCATAAATGTTATCCCAATTATCAAGATCTCTCTGCTTGTTTAGTGTATTCTCTTGAAATTTTCTGATAAAAGCCATTTCACCGAATAATCTTTTTCTGTAATTCTGCTCCTTATTAAAAATTTCAATATCATTCCAATCAAAATCATGATCTAATTATATTCTATGTCCACTAATTGCCGAAAATTCCGTATGTGTTTGTCTAATGTTATTTTGATGCTCTTTGCTCCTTTTTTCGAGCTATCTCTGAGTTTGGCCTATTATATAAGTCTACATCCCTCGCAATTCATCTTGTATACCACATTATTCTGTTGTTTGTCTTATTTTATCGGCAAGATTTCAGTTTTTTCAGGGAGTCAGGGAGTATTTGGGGCGTTGTTGATATCTCGTGAACGAAGCGAGATATCAACTTTTTTTATTCCTTATAAAGTTGTTTTTTTGGCCCAATTAGCCTAAATCCGGTCTCAAATCCGGGGGCCACAGGAACTGAAATATTCCCATTTTATCTTCACCCAGTTGAATGAATGTGTTATTATTTCTACAAACTTTATTAGTCACTCTTGAAGATCGTTTCTTATATTTTCCTGAAATTTTTGCCGAAAATCCCTTGACCTGTATAAGTGAAAATCTTTCAAATCCTTCTCCAGAGTGGTTATCAGTTATATCTTGGGAACTATGTGTTCTTGTTTCTAAAAATTTTATTCTTCTCTCTGTTGCCTCAGTAATTAAGTACATCGGATAATTATTTTGTGAAAGAATATCCTCAATTTTTTCAATGTTGTTTTTATGAAACTGTTTGTCAGATAAGAGAAAGGCCCGACCAGTCAAACCAATAATCAGCCCGATTTTATGTGACAATGGATGAGATGAAAAGTAATTCAACGTTCTATCAGAAGCAGTCGGTTTCTGATACCAATCAGTAATTGATGAACCATCAGATTGCCCGATAACAGAAACACCCAAGAAATTAAGTCTACCACCCTCTTCTTTCTCTGACGTGAACTGTAATCTTGGATGGTAAGAATTCAAAATGGTCAACATTTCATGAATTCGATTGAATTTTAATTTGATTTTGAATTTTAATTTGATTAAATTGAATGAAATGCTCGAAAGCCTTTAGTACCAAGTCAATCAAATCATAAATAAAAGTTGGCGCAAAAAGCTCAAGTCCTAGACTTTTTATGAAAAAAAATTCAACCGCAAAACTTGCTGTTCTGTTTTTCTTTCATGTTAAACCCGAGAACTTATTTATTCGACAATTCGACACTACTTAAACCGTACTTACTGGATTCATCTCTACCTAAATCCGGAAAAAAGTTCTCCGCCAAAGAGTTCCGGGCGCTTTCCGTGGCATCGGGAAAAGACTCAGCGCTGGCAACACTCTGAAACACATGAAAAACAAGGTGAAACTGAGACATTTTCAAAGCTGAATTTCACAAATGCCTGAAGCGACAATTCCGGTATAAAATCAAAGCGCAAAGATCCTCCTGGCGCGTCATGGTCATTAAGCCTGAATTATTGAATCTCACATTTAACGTCGCTTCTCGCTCGATTTCGTTCCGAGCCATGGAACTGCAGGAATCATTTATTTAGGAACTTTGCTGCGTTGAGAAAGTAAGGGATGAATTATTGATAGAGAGTCGAAGAGCGCGCGACTGCCTTCAGAAAATGCATGGTCGCCTTTGAAAATATACTTTTTTGTTTGCCGAGATCGGGAAGTATGTATTGCCGCTGAGTGCAAGCTACTTTGCGAGTCTAATGCGGAAAAATGGCAACTCCCGTATGTATTTTGCGATTTGTTGCGCCGATTCTGAGTCAGGGAAAGTGAGATTCTTTGACGATTCAGCGGTTTTATTATTTATCAAAGTCTTTGGAAATTCATGATTGAATATGTAGAATAAATGATACTTGGGAGGGACCGTTTTTGGGGATGTTTAATGAATTTACCTATGAATTTCAATCTTTTGGCTTTAGTGAAGCCTTATTCATAAGCTATTCTTATAAGTACAACACATTAGAAACGGTTCCTCATAAAAATTACACAAATAAATCTCTCATCATTTACAAAACTATTCTGGAGTCCTGTCTTCTCGATTTATATAAATGTAATATTCATAATCCATAGAGTCTTACAACATGAACTAGTCAATAAAAAATAGAATTTTCGGTGAAGTTTATAATCAAAATCACATACTTTTTGATATTTAAACAGAGGTAATGTATCAAAACTTCTAAAGCTGACATTTGAAAAGTCATATCCATTAAACTGATTAAAAATCATGCTTTTGATTTCCCTCAAAATATTGATCATAAACATGACAGAAATGTGGCATCTTTCTGTTTATTTAACGTGTTCTTAGTTTTCTCATAAAAATTATTTCCCCAACTAATCTCTTTCCATAACTTATCTTTTTGTTTAAAATTCTAACAGTATTCCTTTCAAAATCATGATCATTTCCAAGTCTAGGTTGAGTTATGGCGAAATTTCCAAACTCTAGTCCTTGAGCATATCTCCGTCTTTTCTACGTATTTCAAATCACAATCATTACAGTTAATTCTATGAAAAAAAAATCTTGCTGATAAATTTTTTCCAACTTACCTTTAACTTTATTCATAATTCCTCTATTCAATTTGTTGTTGATCTACCAAAATTATCCCAAACCTAAAATTTTAAATTGATTGGAAATCGGAACGAATGGTGGAACTAAATATCTGTCTATCTGAACATTTTTTTCCCTATCCTTTCAACTACGAAGTTCAAGAATTTTTTTCGCAATATTTTTGTTTTTCGTAATATATTCCATGGTATAATCATTAATCAACAATAAACTACGAATTTTTCTCATGTTCTAGGTATTCTCCAAAAAAAAAAAAAAAAAAAAAAAAAAAAAAAAAAAAAAAAAACACATTTCTTCTAAAAACATTTTTGAAGTTTGAATCATCGAATTTTCGCATAATTTATTAAAAATGCATAATTTTCCGTCTAAAATGTCAAATTTCACAAAATGTCTATTTTGTTTTCAATTCCACGGTTGATAATCTTGCATTGCGATACTTTTTATAATGAAGTATATTCGAATTCAGGAGCAGTATTTTGCTAATGAAAAATTTTCTAATTTTTCATTTGCCTCAATCAGCAATCATGATTTTTCTTCTTATAATAATTGACTTCAAATCAAATAAACGAAGTTAATTATTCATGATAAATTATTGATTTCGCCTCGGTCTACAAATTTTACACTCATAAATATAAAATAAAAGTCCTCGTTACGTGATATACTATTATCTACCAAGAAGTTTATCAGGTGATTTCCTCACTTTAAAAATTAAAGTAGGTTACATCCACTGAACTTTTGTAATTTCAAATGCCAAATCTTTTACATTTCTCAGGCTTATTTTTCACCTTTTACATTTTTGAATGCTTTCTTTTTCAACAAAAGTATAAATTTGTCCATATAATTGTGCTTACAAGTTCTCTGAATTTAAAAATCACATCAAATCGTGAAAATTATAAAGTCGACAATATTGAATTTTTGAAAACAAAAACCTACAATTGTTTCTTTCTATAACGAAATCATTTTTTTTTTTTTTTTTCGAAATTACAATAAAGTGTTACTTGAAATTCTACTTTCTAAAAATCATGGTAAATCACTAGAATTCGAAAATATGGAATAGAAATCAACTCTTTCTGCTACTGAGTGTACAGTTTTTTTATTTTCTTCATGTTTAAAAATAAAAATTTGAAGTTATTGTTGCTATCGAATCGGAACTATGAACATGATGTGCTTTCGAATAGTCATTGATAAAATAAGGATTCTATTTCGTTAGACTTGTGTGAATTCCAATTTTTTTCCAGTTTTCATTAATCCAAATTCTATTACAAGTTGTATAGGACTTTTTGCTTGTTTGTTTGTTTGTTTGTTTGTTTGTTTGTTTGTTTGTTTGTTTGTTTTTCTTTTGTGTAAAAGCGATACCTGTTTTCAGAATATTTATACTGTACCCATTAAACGATTTTAGAATTTCGTGACCCTTTTTTTATGATTGTAAAATTTAAAGGGCAATATACCCTTTTATGGAGTAAATAATGATACTTAGAAATTATAATAATAAATGATCAGAGGAGGTTGATTGTATGAAAAACGTGTATCAATCTGTTGAAATTTGAAGGTTAAATTCGTTAAATTTTTTCGATTCCACATTAAAAATTGCGCACTTTGCATTAAAATTTCCTGGGTGTGTTGTTTAAAGCTGTTTTTACCATGTATAGGCTATCACAAAAGAAATAAAATTGTAAAGTGTAAGTAAACAAAACACAAATATTGCTATCAAGTTTTATTTTTGGAGTATATTTTTTGAATTTCCGAAGCGGTATCAACTTTCAAACCCTTTTTGAGGTTATGTTCAAAAAATTTTCAGTTTTATTTTGGATTTTATCCTTGTTTTTACTAAAAGATACTACTATAAGATTTTGACGATGATAAAAAAACAAGAATGGCCACTTTCCACTCCTACCAGTATGAAAAAAAATTCGAATAAGGTAGATGATATTTTTGTGATTTATAGAGTTTTTCGTTACAGATTGAAAAAAATATATATATATATATATATATATATATAGCAAAAAAGTGACTGAAACATTTACGGAAGTAACCTAAAAACTGCCCTTGCAACTACTATTTATGCAAATGATGTTAGATATTTTCTTTTTTAATGAAACACTGTATTTTTTTTTATTGATTGTTCTTTTTTTTATTTACCATGCCAACTGGAACATTGCCAATAGTTGAAAAAATGGCCAAAAAGAATATGTCCCCGCAGGATGCCATAAAAAAAAGTAGAAACCCCGCGAGGGTTTCCTTAGTTTGTTCGCCTGCTTTAATGTGGTGTTGTTCTTATTTGGGCTGGAAGAGATGACCTAAAAATTGCTGCACGGTGTTATTTATCTTCAACCATGGTTCCGTGGTAAAATCTCATTCTCAGAAGCACCTGAAAATAGCCCAGAATGGGATCCACTCCATGAGGAAGAATGCAAGACAATTCCTGAGTGCATGAGTAGAATCCCCGAGGAACGTCTGCTCCTTCGTCGGGAGGCCAAGTGAAAGCCATCGGCTTACAATGCTGTGCATCGCCGTTATAAATTCACGTGTCCCGGACCACTGTTGAGCTTATCTGCGCCCTCGAGTCCGAGATTAGGGAGCGCCGTGTTGGATATAAGCGGGAAGGGCGACTTTAAAGCCGCCGCAATGCCGGAAACGGCGGGAACTTTAGTAACGAGTCCCCCCAGGTCCCAGCTACTTAATTAGCGGAGTGAAAAGCCCGGTTGCCGAGGAGACAGGCATTAAGTAGCAAAGAGTTGACGTTTACTTTTAACGAAGCAGCCGTGAGTTTCCCGGGGAGCCGGCGAATTCCGGCGTCTTCGTACCTCGCAACGAATTGTTCAATCACGGCGAACGCCCAAGAATGCCGCATAATAATCGAATTTCATTTGCCCAATGGACCCCCCTTGAACGATATTGCAGCGCCTTACAATGGCCATTGACATTCCGGGGAATCCCTCGAATTAAGCGCCCTCGAGTTAATTGCGAACTTATGCAGCGTTTAATGAATCGACTGGGTTTAAATTGTAGTTGCGAAATTGTTTACGTAAGGCCATCGGGTGTTTGCCAACACTCCGAAACGTGATTTTGTGAATGAACATTTTGCAGTTGCCGGGCTTCTTGACTGAGAGTGTTGTCGTTGAGGGTTAATTGCTTGCGAGGGATGATTAGTTAATTGGAGTTTGGGGACACTCTGTACGTTTGTTGGGGTTGATGATGTCGAGGGGATGTTTTAAGGCCTATATTGGTTTGGAGAATCTTGTCGTCTTAGAGAGAAATGCCCCTTTTTATTGTGGTAGAAGATAATATGTACAGAAGGAAGAGATGGTCATCATAGGAATTTTTCTGGACATGTAAAAAATCAACTAATTGGAGGGAATCATGAACGCTCATCACGCCGAGCAATGCAAAGAGTTTATGGAGTAGTTATATGTTTCTCATATCCAGATTTTCGGTGACATTTATGAGTCGCCGATTTTTTGGCCGATTGAAGGTACCCATTCTAATAAATCTATCTTTCGAACGGCTGAGGTTTCGCATTTCTTGACAGGTTCTAGGAGTACTTTTAAATTTACGATTTTCGCGAGGAGGAAGCTGAATGAAAAGTGTATATTTTATTGTTTCGTAGAAAAAATGAAAAGTGTCTTTTTGAACCCAAGTAGATGACTCTTATTTATTTACTCTAATTAGAAAACTTCAGTCCCTTCTTTCGCCTTTCATCCCAACTTCTAGGCAACCGAACTAATTTTTCTATCAGACTTGAAACAAGAACTTGAAGGGCTAGTTAAACAAACTAATACATCTTTTGATTGTGGCGAGTTCCCTCTGGGTTTCTCTCGTTATTTATAAATGTTCGGCGTAAATTCTGTTTTTTTTTTTTTTTTTCGCTTTTGTTTTATTTCTAATCTTATTACAACTAAGTTGAAGTGAATGGATAACCCTCGTAATTTGGGTTTTTATGAAATTTTCATAAAATTCCTTATAAAATTTAGGTATTTTTTTATAAAATTACGCTTTTTTATATAGCCACTTTATAAAAAGAGCAATGTTTCATGAAGTTTTTATTAGTTTCTATAAAGTCACTTTATAAAAACTTAATAGAATCTTTATAAAAAGCTGGCATTTTTATTACGTGGATTTTAAAATCTACTTCATAAAGATCCTGTCTTTTAATAAAGATTTTGTTAAGTTTTTATAAAGTGACTTTGTATAAAAAGCTGTATTTGAAAAAAAAAAATACCAAAATTTTATAAAGAGTTGTACAAAAACTTTATGAAAACCCAAATTACTCGAGTAAAATATATTCCACCTGGTAACTTCGAGTCCCATGCAGAGTACTTAATACTGGCACAAAAACATTTACATTTTCGAAATTTTTAAGAGGTTGGAAATTTTTCCCTCGCGTACGACTTTCCGTCGGAACGTGACATGACTTGAAATTCTTATCAGAGATAGATTAAATTTAAAAAAATATTTCGGAAGATTTTCATCTTGAATCTGTTTTTTTATTTACATGATAAATAATTGAAAATCACCAAATATGTGGCTGAATCATAAAAAATAAAAATAATTGCCAGTTTAGGGAGTTTTTTCAAACCTCAGTGTATATATTCTTAAGATTCAGAATCATTCTTTAAAATTTTCTTGTTTTCTATAGTTAGCAGCTATCTTAAACAAAAATAAAAATTCGAAGAACAATCTCACTGCGAAATTAGCCATCTAATTTAATACTTCAAAACATTTTAATATCCAAAAATGATTGATGAGTATTTCTACAATTCGTTCTAAAATTGCTGGATTGCATGAATTTTCGATCACCCTCCAACTTTTATTTTGCACGTCTAAGATCCATCAAAAATACAGAGAATATCTTCAAAGTTTTCCATAAAATTCATTGAATTTTTCAGAGCCATGCATAATATATAAGTAAGTAAAAATATGTAAGTAAATTAAAAAAAAACCACCTCCGAGAAGCATTTTTCTTTAGCTCTTTTATGGTGTTTTTTTGTCGATCCTGGAATTATAAATTCTCCATTTTCAAACCGTTTTCAAATACATTTCTTCGAGCTAAGATTCCATCGCGATGATATGTATATAATAGCGTATGAAATGAACTTTTAACAGATTAATTTTTTTATTAGAGGAAAAGTTTTGATGTTAAGAGAGTTTTAGTAAACTCATTTAGCAAGTTTGTTGAAAATTTCATTGGATAATACGGCAAGTAATTGAAAGTTTTGCCATGGTATTCTTATTTCATGAGTTCATTGTGCAATAATTCTTCACAACATGAAACAAATTTAGGGAAAATTATGCTTCGTCCTTTTGTTTTGAAGGATGTAACTAATTCATAAAAAATATTTTAATGGACAAATTGAGAGGTTTTTCAATTAAAATAACGGACAATAGAAATGGGTGAATTAATAAAATATAAAAAATTGATTTCTGGAAGTACAATACAAAAATCGAGAAAATAATGTTAATATTTCCACAACTTGATTTTTTTCAGTTTAAACTGTATGAAACAATTCACTTTTTTTACATTCTCTGAAAAATGTCTTATGAATTCGTAATTGATTTGTAAAAACTTTTGATATTCAAGTACACATAATACGGATATAAACAGTTTACATAAATAAATACAATATTTACATTTTAGCTGAATTGACTTCATGCTCGATTTCAAAATAAAAAATATTTGAAACTTTCATAGATCTATCTGATCTCTAATTCCGATATTCAAAAAACTTAAGTCAGACCCAACATCTGTTTCTCACACTCGAAATTTTTTCTTCCGCCACCGATTCCTTCCCTTGGTCCCTTCCTCGGCAATATCTTATATTCCCTTGGAAGTTCCTCGCCACATTAAACGTCGCAAAAACCGCGCCCTTGCATTCAACGTTTATGCTATAAAAAATAAAAGGCCCATAAAAGCACGACCCAGTAAAATACGAAATCCCCGAGGATACGCGAAAAAAAGGCCGGACGCTTAAAGACTAACGCGCTAAAAATGCAAACAAACCGCGTGTCGTTCGCCAGACTGAAAAATAAATTTGTTGGCAAAAAAGCAATTTTCCCTCCGTCACCGAGCCGTCATTCTCCCTTTTATCGCCTTCTGATAAACCGCGGGGTTTTCGCTCCCGAGTGGATCCCGATGGGAAGGGAGCGATAAGGTATCGCGACCCCGAGATAAAGAACAATAATTTCCGCATAGATAGGACGTGGGTTTGGGATATGGAAAGGGAAATGCAGTCGCTGTAAGTTCAAGATGTGTATTATTTAAGGAACATGAGAATAATTAAGAGTTGTCAAGTTCATGTTTATATATTTAAAATATTTGCCTGAAATGGTAATAGAATGAAGCATTCTACGTAAAACAAAATTAACGTAACATTTTCGGCAATCATCAATGATCATCACATTCATCACGTTTCCGGCCATATGGGCATGAGAAAAATACGTCTCCCTGAAAGTTCTGAGAAAAGCCTAATCCGATATATCTGACGGGTGTCATCACATGTGGTCCACAGAAACTTCGTCCCCCTCTAAAAAGGGAGCTCGAAACTCGCTGTTCCTCACGAATCCGCGTTATACCAGTCATCCTTTGTCCGTCGTTAAGACCGCACATCCCACGGGATCTTCTTGTTTTGATTATTTATCGCCCGAGGAACAATAGCCGCGCCGCGAAAATTCCCGGTGGTTTTAATTGGATAAATGCAAAATTGATAGCCGAGGCCGCAAATAGATCGCTGATTAAATCCCGGATTAGGGCGAGCGCGAGTTAAATATTGACCCTGGAAAAATGTTTGCCCCGGCTTTTTTCGTGTTTGCCCTGATTTGCATGATAAGGGCGACGCCGGTCACGCCATCCACGAGCACCGCTGTCCCGGATTTGTGCCCTTGTCCGAGCAACGAGACGGAAGCAACGGAAGCTACGGTTACCGGTAAATTTTACAGTTCCAATCGATCACGAGTTTCAATTACAGATTTTTTTGCGGTCATTATTTATTCGTGTAGGTTTGGGGGATAGGGTGCAGCGAAATGTTACACTTTGGGTCTGAGATAATAAAAAGTTTAATGCAAGAAGAACTATGTAGATATTCTCTTAAAATATAGGTTAGTTACTTCTCACACAGTTGCACAGGAAACGTAACTATTTCAATGGTATTTGATCTGTATTTTATACTTTCGTTTCAATATTACGTCGAAATGTCCAGAAAGTATGGCCTTTCTCCCATGCAACTAGGGAAGGTGTCGATTACGTATGTGAAAATGTATTGTGTTTTCACTGGTAGTGTGCGGGATTGAGAATTTCGGGGGTCGGGACAGGTCGGGAAATTTTGCATCGGGTCGGGACGGGATCCCGAGTTTTTCGGAAATCCTGAAAATGTCGGGAATTCAGAAAATTGCGGGAATTTCGAAAAATCTGGCTATTTTCAAAAGTCCTAAAATATCGAAACTTCAGGATTATGAGAAGTATACAAATTTCTGCTCTGAAATACGAGTACATAGTGAGTAGCGAAACGCTATTGAATCAAACCACAGAGAAATATTGCTACTACCAAGATTTTCCGCAATCTACGGGAATCGGTCATTGTCCCAATTAATCGAAGAAAAATGAACTGTGTTCAGGCATTTAGATTGTAGATTTGCTTTGAAGGTATTTTTTTTAAATTGATTTCTCTTCAAAACGAATTAATTCGCAAATTTGTACTCGAAATGCTATCATTGCAATAAAAGAGAATTGCAAATACATACACGTTTTAGATACGTTATAACTTTTACAGCAATAACAGTTTTGGAAGTTATTAGCGTATCTTTCACAGTTTTTACGGTCTCGACGGTTCAACAATCGATAAAAAAATTCAATACATTTGACACTATTGGGGGTCTTGATGATCTTGAAGAATTTTGAACAGTCTCGACAGTTTGCAAAAGTTTGAATCATTTGGACAGATACAAAATTCAAATCAATTTTGATAGTTTTAAAATTTTCAATAGATTTTCAGTCTAATTAGGCTTTAAAACAGATTGAAAAATTAATTTATTGTGTAAACTTCGAGAGTATAAAATAAAATTGTTAATAATCGTGAAGACTATCGTTATTGTCGAAACTGTTACAACTGTTCTAAATCTATAAAAATCATCAAATCTTCGAAAAACTGCTGAAATTTTTGGAACCATTAAAACTTGCCGAGTTTCAAAATACTGTCAAAACTGTTACAAATTTATTTTGAAAAATTTAGATATTTATAAAACTGCTAGAGAATCAAACCTGTTGAAAAATAACAAAACTGTAAAGAAACTATTGAAGCTATCAAATTTTCTTCAAATTCTCAAATCTGTTTAAAACTATGATAAAAATTTAGGGACAATGAAACCTTTCAAAACTGTCAATACTGTAATGAACTTTTTACATCTAGACTGTCAACAGAATTGTTTGAAAGTAAGAAAATTTTTTGAAAATTCCTGAAAATATTTAGCTATCAAAATTTTTTCAAACTGTTTTATACTATGAATACTTTTTAAGGTGTATAGAAAACAGTTAAAATGATTGAAAATTGTTGAAAAATGCGAAAATTTCAAAAACTGTTGAAACATTAAACATGTTAAAAACTGCCAGAACTGCAATGACTTCTCAAAATTGTTCAAGTGTCAAGGCCGGCACAAAATCTATTTTATTAATAACAAAACTTTTGTTATTATTATAAAGAAAAGTCATATCAGGGCCCCCTGATAAAATATTGTCCGGGGCCCCCACATCTGTAGTAACGCCACTGATTTTAGGTCCTATCACAATTAAATTCTCTAAAGCGGAAATCGTTTCTTCAAGAATTTGACATTCTAGAGTAAAAAAAAAAAGAATTCCATGTAATAAAACTAATGATTATAGTTTACTCATTCAAAAAATTAAGTGTGATGTTGAACTTTCAAAGATCTTTGTTTATTCATAAGATGTTATAGTGAAACTTATAGTTCGTGATTTTTGCAAAAGAAAGAAGCCAAAACTTTCAATTAGCAGAGTTTTACAACAAAAAAAAAATAATGATGCGTGTCGCTAAACCAAATACTTATGCTTATCAATGAGTGATGCACAAATTTCTATGTTTGATTTAGAAGTACTGATTTCTAAAAAGTGTACTTTGCATTAATTGAATCGCAAAGTTAAAATTTATTACATTTAATCAGAGGTTTTGAAAATATGTCGCTCATTTTTTCTTGTGTACCTGATGAATATTTATCTTTGGGATGTCGCTTGAATTGATAATAGATATAAATCGTTTTCATACTAAAAAACTGCATTCTTCATTTTTTTTATTACTTGTATTGGATGCATAGCATTGATTCATTTTTTTTACTCCAGTCGAAACTTACTTATTTCAACCTCTGTGAATCGTGGAAGATTCCGAACCACCTTAAGAGTGAATCGTTACTCTTTATCAAGTCAAAATACTTTCACTCCAAGTTAGAGTGAATTTTAACTCTTTTAGTGTGGATTCTCGCTTTTCCAGAGTAAATTCTTTAACTTTACTTATTATTGCTTATTATTTCAATTATTATCATTCCAGCCATCCAGTACAAGTTTCACCAATAAACATTTTTTCGAACAATATTTCGAACATCAACTCTTCTGACTTGACCAATCATCGAAAATTCAATTTCTCACTCTTTTTATAATGCCACTGACTCAATAAAACTTGACGAAGAAAGCAAATGTGATAAAATAAAACAAACACTCGAATTTGTCGAGAAAGTTGAGCGAAGTTTGTTGGCAATCGCTAGCAGAGCTGCGTGTATTTTATGATTGAATGAGAGGTGTCGCAGCTAAGTGAAGACAAGCACGATTTATCGAGAAAGTTGATCGTTTCTGGAGCTTTGGATTAAACTTGCGATGACGGTTTATTTCGAGTGCGGAAGTTAGGGATTCCGAAGTTGAAATGGGTAGATTAACGGGCTGTTGCGCGTGAATATTATTGCACGTTTATCTACGTGGTGAGTGATTTGCCAGTCGAGTATTCGAATGACAAAAGAGAGCTTGGAAAAAAGTGGATCACGATCCTAAATTGCAGAAGCTATCGTTTCCTGGACAAATAGAACAAATAGTGAGAAAAACAAACAATGAATTATATTTTCTCCCCGATACGAAATATCATACGCGTTCTCTGATAATATCCTGCCAAGAACTTCCAATACATTGCATTCATTTTTCACCAACTCCACTCTTCTGTAAATAACCGATATGGAATTCCGAAACTTTCCTAACCAACGGAAAATTCCGAAAATGCAAGTTGCGCAATTTCGACGCGGATCGCCTTCGCCATTTTTGGCATAACCCGACATTATTCACGGTGCATGAGCTTTCTGCCGAATGGATATACGACTAATTAAATTCCATGAATGTCGCGTTGTATTACAAGCAAGCATTTAAACGCGTGAAATTTTGGACAGCGACGACTTCTTCTATCGCCAATCATCCACATTGGACATCTGCCCTTCAGAGTTGGGACCATATGGGGAACACAATCGTACACGGCATGCCCTGTATTTGTAATGTTGGAATGCGTACGGCTCCAATCAGGGACGATTACCAGTACAGCTCCGGAATCGGATTCCACAAGCTGCACACGAGGGCCACGACGTGGAACAAGGCCAGGAAGACGTGCAACGACGAAGGCGGCCATCTCGCCATCATTAATTCTTTGGCGGAGGCTCAGGTATTATAGGACGCATTTCGAGAACTCAACGGCGCGGATAAAATAGACGAGATTTTTCTGTTATTGATCCAAGAGTGGGCTTTCCATGACTAGAATGCTCGAGTTTTCGCAGGCTTTCGGAAATGAGAAGTGGGAATAGATTCTTCAAGAGGTAGCATTTTTAGATTGAATTTGATGATCTTGGAGAGTAATCATTTCTTTGGGTGCAGTAAATAAATCCACCAATGTTCCGAAGCTCCCCGAGTCGAAATTGGAATCAAACTTTGAATAAATCGAGGATATTTCAGTTCTCATTAGTTCAAACTAAGCTCATTTTCAACCAACTTAACACCATGAACATGGCAGTTATTGTCGATTTTACGGATTTTGCGCCTAAGCTAGGTTTTTTTTTCGACCTCATTCAAACCACTTATAACCAACAGCGGCGAAAAATCTGCCACATTGCGCATGTGCGATTTGGGCATGAAATACACGGCAATTTTCAGCATTCTCAAAATGATTCAAGCTCTAGTAACGCTAAATAAGATAAAAATATGCCAATGATATATTCTCAAAAATATTCGTTTGTCCAGTTTTCCTCGTAGGGACATTAATCGAAAAAACGTACTCAAAAGAACGTTTCTAACGAATATTTGAAAACTGACAACAACTAAATTAACTCACCATCGATCGTGAGGATTTTGGCCTGAAAATGCTCGGTTTTCCTAATTATCTACTAAATAAAAGCAATTTTTTGTCGGCCTATTTTTCAAACTTTTGATGAACTTTCAACAATGTGCCTGAAGTTCCGAACGTTTCAAATTAAACGACAAAAATTTGTGAGTTAACTTGGGAGAAAAAAAATGCTCCAGCTGCTTTTAAACACTTTTTGATCATAACAACAAACTTGGTGCTCCCCAAAAAAATATTCGTCACATTTCTCATCATGATAAAAAATAATTAATTCATATATTTTTTATTTCCGTTTAATTTTAAACGTTTGGAACTTTAGGTAAATCTTTCAACACTCGAAAACAATTTTTAACGAGTATTGACATAAAATGAAAAGCCAAACAAAAAACAAAAGACGATCTGGGCCAGAAATGCGCCAGAATTCCAAAATCCGTGAAAATATATGTACAGCGGATTGCAGTAGGCATCAAATTGTATGATAGATATAAAATAACTTTCACTTTGAATATGAATAATTTTTAATTATACGTCAATCATATATTCAAAATAAATTTAATTTGATCAGAATGAATTTTCCTCTCTTGTCAACATACAATTTTCGTCACAATATCAAAAAAGAAAATTTCGAAGAGAAGTAAGTTCGTTCAACAAGAAATCTATATATCTCTATTGTTTTCAAATTTTTAGAAAAACAAATGACGCGTTCTTTTCGAAGCGTAGATTTAACATTCAAGGAGCCCCCAGTTGACATTAAATTTTCCGAAATTTTTCTGAAATATTTTCAAATGTTTAATAAATATTCGCGTATTTGTTTAAAATAGCAGTAAAAATGTATATTCCTTAAATACAGTGGTTATTAGCAAACGCAAGTAATTTGATAAATTTTTTCGACCGAGGGAAAGAAAATTATCATTCAATAGAGTCTTTTCAATAATCGAATTTTTCGAAGTGTTCATTCAATTGAAAAACAGCGAGTCATGAATGTTTGCCTTCTTTTTTCTCAGGTTCAATTTGGTTATACTTTTGAATTTCGACTCGGGTCTTTTCGGAATTTTGATTATGAATGCAACAAATGGGAAATGGTTATTAGTAAAAAAATTTATCTTCAATTTTTACAAAATTACGCACAAGTCCCATACTATTGGTTTCTAAATCGTGATTTCTCTAATCTATCGAGCGAAATGTTCTTGTCGATAAAAATTACGCATTCTGGACAAATTCATAATATGCATTTCGTGCTTTTCGACATTGAAAAAGGTTATAGTTACATCAAAATTTGTAAAAGCCGAAATATACCTGGCTGCAAAAATCCAAATTGAAACTCCGATTAGCAAAATGGTCAATTGAATAGTCTGATGGAGTTAGCTGGACAATTTTTCGAATAAAATTTTTCAACTTTATTTGGAAACTAAAATAAGAAACTTCAGTCAAGAACTCTTTTTAAAAATCTGAAGTAACAGACAAGATACAACTTGATTTTCTCAAGTAAGTAAAAATAACGTAACGAAACGCTATTTTCTGAGTTACTTGCCGAATGCTGCGTTTAATCTATTCTAGTTTTGTTTTCAAAATAGTCAATTACTGGATCGCAATGGTAAACTGTTTAGATTTCAAACGTTTTATTTTGAAAAAACACTTCAGTTTACTCAATGACGCTGTTGAGATCTTGAACATCGAGATCGGATTTTTTTGGGAAGTCAATCGAAGGTCGGCGTTATCAAAAATCTTTGAAAATACTACAATAACATCTAACGCGAGTAAAATAACAGTTTCTTTTATACTGTACTTGGCACTGTAAAGCTACGAAGTGGTGCTGAGTAGATTTCGAATTGCTGGACAACAAAAATGGTTACTGTTCCCGTTTTTAACCTTCAGCGCAGATTGTAAATGTTTGAGTGGCCACAGTTTCAAATTCAAATGGAACATTGAATATGAAAATGAATTTTCCGTCTGTCAAATAGAAGAGTCTAAAAATGTGCATACGCTAACTTCGAATTGAAAATGCACAAGACATTAATGCTAGAATTTTAAGAATAAATTTTTTCGTGAAAGTTGAAGTATTATTGTGTCGTATTCGAATAAAACAAGAGTTTACCATCACGTACTACATAATTTAGCTAGTGACGTGTTCAAGAACTACGGAGAATATTTTTTTTTTTTTGTGTGATTCTCTTATTTATTTAGTGTACTTATTTATGCATCGCATGGAGGAACAAACATTATTTACGAAAGTATTATTGTTGCTATTTTGATTGGAGGGATGAAGTATTTTTCTACAAACAGCAATTTTTCAACATTCAAAAATAATTCTAAGCACTATTGCAATTAATTTATTCATTCACTTGAACAGGTGATCCTATGATGAAATATTGATAGCGCGTTTTTTTTTTTAGTTTTCACAAGGACATTAGTAACGAATGAATAATAATAAAAGGTAGAAATAAAAAATGTAAAACGATGCAAATGAAAGTGTAGAAAAAACTTCTTATAATATTAGATGTAAATAGTATTACAATATACGTTGTATAAATCCTCCTTAAGTAACGAAAAGAGTGCTACTATTGCTACAGATAAACACACCTGTACAGTTAATTTTTGTTCACTCATACGATGCATATATAAATACAACGTCAAAAAACAACTCCCAAAATGCTGAAAGCTTGAACAACTTTTGCTCGGATGCAGGGTTTGGAAGTAACGCGTTACTCTAAAGTTACATTTTAGACGATAAACGAGTAACTAATGTTCAGTAGCGATTAACAACAATTGCGTTATTTATTTCACGTTATTTTTATCAGTCTCGTCTAGTTTTCGAAACAATAAGCTTTATTTCTGTTAAAAAACGTTCTAAAACTGAGATGTGAGTTATTTTTAGCCTGCTTATTTTCTAACGAGAAATTCTATGCTTAAATTTCAAATAGAATCAAGTAAAACGATAGTAATTCATGTACAAATATCGACAAGGAATAGACTTTTTCATTTTTTATTAGAAATTTCCGAAATTCAGTGCATTAAATTTCATAAATCCGCAAGAAAATACAAAAAACCACCTAAAAATTAGAACAATATCTTAAAAATCTGTAGATCATGCTAAAAAATCTAACGTTTTATAATGATCACAAAAAATAGTATAAATAATAGGTTTTGATTAGTTTTTTTATAAATGAGCAAAATATTAGATTCTTCGAAAATTTATAAAATTCCAGTAATTAAGAAACTTCAATTGCTCGAGTTTTGAATTCTCAAAATTTGTTTTTAGAAGTCAATAAAAATAATAAGAAGATTTTAAATTTTAGAAGTCTGTAAACAATTCAAAAAATATCCAAGTTACTCTATACTCATAGAGAAACTGTTTTCGAATGTGAAAAAAAAAAATCGACCTAAACACTTGAAATATTTCGACCTTTCAGTTGTAGGAAATCTCAGCCTGGGAATTTTAAGAGATATCTTTAGAATTAACCAATGAATTCTCCAACATTCTAATAACACTAAAAAATACAAAAAAAAATATGAAAAAATTCCATTAAATAACTAAAACATTTGAAATCTCAACTTTTACTAATGTAGCAGCATCGAACTCTAGAAATTTATATGGGGATATATAAAAATACTGAACGATACTTCGAACAATAAAAAAACTGAATGAATACGAAAAACGCTTTGCTGAAAAATCCTACCGAATACAGAAAATTCAATAAACTTAGAATTCTAATGAAAATCTTGAAATCTATGTAGAGCATATATACAGTATTGCGTAAAATTGTTGAAAAATACGTGAAAGTGCCGCAGTATTTTACAAATACTGAAAAATGCGAAGTATTAAAAATACTAAAAATCTGGCTAGATAAGATTCTCTTAAAAATCTATTCAATTCGCAAATTTTTCCTCACGGCTAACATTCAATAAAATATCACATTTCAAATTTTTTCAACTTGTAAATGATAGTAAACATTGAACAAGCTGACTAATTTTTCTTCTTACGGTCAAAAAGTACAGATTTATAAATGCCAAATGATTTTCTTAGCTTGAAAAAAATGATAAATGAAAGGCTAGTTATGTAAAATAACAGATCTCGAAAATATGATATTTTGCTCGCACAAAACATTTTGTTGGAACCCAAAAGATATTAAATGAGCCAAATATGAAAAATCAAGAATTTCTAAAATAAAACTACAAGTACGTTGATATCGTTTTTTCATCCTTTTAGTTTTTCAATGTCTTCTTATTGACATTAAAGGTATTCCAAGAAGTAGCGTGAAAGTAACTGAACGCTCGGTTGTTTAAGTAGTAACGGCACCGATTTACTATTACTATTCGGGTAACATTAACGTAACGCATTACGCTTTTCAAGTAACTTCCCAACCCTTCTCGAGTGACACCCAAAGAAATCATCCCTTTCCTACAATTTCGATAAACCCATCCAACACATCCCCGAGTAACACAATAAAACTCGATACAGTGCTCGGAAGGAACGTGAGCATTGGGTGGGCGGAAATAAAATGGAGTGTATAAAAAACGATAGGCCGAGGAAAGAGCTCATAAATATATTTGAATGAATGGATCTCGTGCCAAAGGTGCTGATGAAAATCTTCAACCATTCGGGGCCGGTTATGGGAGCCTCGTACCCAGACGTGGCTTACTTGGGAATTCACGACTTGTACCAAGAAGGCGAGTGGGTGACGATTTTTGGGGATTCGCTTTATAAGACCGGGTACGCGCAGTGGAGCGACAAGTGGGGCGGTCAGCCAGACAACGGAAGCGGGAAACAGAATTGCGGCGTGATCCTGAGAGACGGCGACCTCGACGACGTCGCCTGCGACGTGCCGTTCGCCTTTTTCTGCGAGATACCAGCTGTTCGGCATCTCCACTGATTCGCCCCATCTATATTGCATTCACATGCACGCGCCGCGAATATTCAGCCAATCGCGTATTCCCGTCGTTGTACGTACATACATATATGTATATTTCTTCACTGGCGAGGAAGAAAAGCCGAAGAAACAATATACAGTTGGGGTGATTCTCCTGCGAGAATAAAGGCAAGTTTTGCGAGTATGTGGAGTTTTTCTCGAGTCCTAGGAAAAAGTGTTGAAATTTGACCAAAACTCTCTGTTCCAACCTCAACTAGGTGCTGTTACGTAAATTCCTCTTTTCACAAAATGGAAGCAATCTTATAAGGCATTCTTTTCAGAATCGTTCTTCTGTCATTGAACCGGCCTGATTATCTGCATGAACAGTAGCTTCATTGACTGATTAGATATGATTCTGTTATTATATTCAGTAAATAACGTCGATTTCCATCTTCGCGGAATAATCAAATAACTTTTGAAGAGAGAAACGGTTCATTTATAGTGTAACTCGATGAACTCATCAATTATAACTGACGGAATATCACATCAGATAATAAGATATTTTATACCAAAACTAACGGAGTATAACTTTTGAAATTCAAATCATTGTATTACAGGATTTAGTGTGAAAGTTCATAAAAGTACGTAACATCTATTGATCTTTATATTCATAGCAGGATCTTAAAAATCTATAGATCTTGCTAGAAAATCGTACGTGATTGAAAGAACACGAAAAAATCTTGTTTTACATAAATATTCGATTGTAATCAAGCTTTCACTGTGAGAAATTTATTCCAGTTAAATGTACTGAAAATTTTTGTTTAAAATGAATTTCACTACACTGTCCAATCGAATCAACTAAAATTTTTACTGGAATTAACAAAAAATCATGATCGGTAAATGTTACTGATCTCGAATCATAGGTTTCATAGAAACCTATGATTTTAGTGTTTAGAAACTTGAAATTGAGTACTCGTAAACGAAACTCGAATACATAACCTGAAATCAAAAATTCAATTGGTACGTGCCGTTTTGTTTATGTTTTTTCGAAATGAGCAAAAGTTAATTTTGGATCGCAACTACTTCGCAACTAGATCGCAAAAACTTTTTGACAATTTTTCAACACACAGAATAAAAAAAATATAAGAAATTTTAGTATACCTTCTCGGAGCAGAATCATACCTCAGGGCCATAGCTAAAAACTGGTAGACCAGTATACTAAAATATACAATACGTGTTATGAAATTTCTTGTACGATTTAGTAATTTTCGGTAGATGTCCGAACAAAAAGTATTATATCCTATACTAAATTTTAGTATACTTATATGCTGATTTTTAGGTATAGGTCTGAGGTATGATTGCAGTCCAAGGAGGTATACTAAAATTTCTCATGTCTTTTTTCTCCGTGTATAAGCGTGTTTTTCTTAGCAATAAAAGTTTTTTTTTCCGACAGATATTGACAAAGAGAGTTTCTTTTTGATCACGGATAAGCAAATTCCGTTATTTATACCAAGCCTTAATATTTGGAAAATACGACCATTATTTTTGAGAGAAAGACTTTTTACCAGCAACCACTCAAGGAGAAATAGCGATTTAACTATTTCATCAAAATTCAGAAAGAAATATATTTGGATAAAAAATCAAATTTATTAAAGGTGTAAAATTTACATTAAGTTTTTCAATTGATTTTTTTCATCCTCATAAACAGTCGATATTATTCAAATTTATGAATTATTATTTCTGAATTCGTGAAATATTATAACTTTAAAAGTTAATATTTTAATCATTGATTGGCTCTGAGTGAACAATAACGATACCAAATATATTCTACTTGGAACAGAGCATTTTACATAAAATAAAAAAAAAAAAAAAAAGGTGCAAAATTGTAGATTTTAATAAGTTTCGCATGAATGCTATTTGATTCTTCAAAAATTCATAAAATTTAAGGAATCACGAAACTCAAATTTCTGAAGCACTCAATTCTAGAAATGTCATATATGAGTCCAAACACGTCAAGTGTGTCACAATAATTCCATTACATCACGGAATTTTGAAAAAAAAAAATAGTACGTTGTACATATAGTCTTCATGTGACTCATTTTACCGTGTAAATATTTCTTCAAAATATTGTTATTTGTTGCTTTTGTGAACGATCAAACTTTTTTTGTAAGCTTTGATTGAAGAATTCATATCTTCGAAACGATTCAATTTTCATTGAGTAAAAATCTTAGCACCCTTTTTCAAGCTCAACTTGGGGCACTCCAGGATCGACACCAAACTTTCAGGGCCATCGTTGACAAGCATCGAGATGAAGGAAAAAAGGTCAGTGAAATGAAATATCGCTCTGTTGTTCCTAATGTTGTTTTTTCCTTCCTAAGTTATTTTGAATTTATTTACTTAGTGGCAGACCCTCAGACCATCTTTAACATTAAATTGGAAGCACATTAAAAATCACAAAGAAAGCCAAAAAATCTACTTCCTGCATTTATAAATCCCGGCAAAGCCCTTAGGGTTGATTAAAAATTTCGTATACAAACAAATTTCATATAAATTTGCACATCTTGTTTTCTTAAACCAGGATGTGACAACTTTAATAAATAATAGAGCATCGAATTCAAGAAACTTATGTATCAATTTAAAAAAATACTATAGGATCCTCCAGATAGTAAAAAAACTGAAGAAATAAGAAAAATACATACTTGAAGAAAGAAAAATCTATTAAGGGGATACGTACCTTTTTGTGCGGACGAATTAAGGATGGTATAAAGTATATGGAAATCATGTTTTGACACCAAAGTTATTGTTTTTTTATAGTTAGTTGCCCACTTGGAAAAAAAAGTATTTCTTCATAAAAAAATATCAACAATTGGCGGAGTTATATGGCCCTTTCCCCGAAACACTTTTTTTTTAAGAGGCTTGCGGTGACCACGATGCAAGTCGAATAAGTCAAGTTAAATCAAAAAATCCAAAGAATTTCGATAGTCTTGGAATGTATCTAGTTCTTGAACAATTGAAAAAATGAATATTACGTTTTTTCTGTATGCAAGATGTTTTCCCCGAGATTCATATTTTTTGAGCTGTGAAAATTTTATCAAAAAATTTGTATCTGCAAAATAAAAACTTTTCCATAAAAAAGTGATCGTTCAAGAACTAGATATATTCCTAAACTAAAGAAATTTTTTGGATTTCCTAATTTTACTTGACCTGTTCGACTTGCATCGTGGTCACCGCAAGTTTCTTAAAAAAAAAAAGTTGTTTAGGAGAAAGGGCCATAACTCCGCCAATTATCGATATTTTTTTATAAACAATACTTGTTTTTTCAAGTGAACAGTACACTATAAGAAACTATAACTTTCGTGACAAAGCATTATTGCAACATACCTTAAAAGTTACTCCAAATCATCTTCAATTTTTCCGCACAAAAAAGTATAATATAACCAAGGCACTGTTTTATGAAAAATCCTCTCAAACACGGAAAATTTAATTAATTTCGAATTCTGGGGCACGAAATTCTTAAAAATATAGATGTTTACATGAAAAAGTAAAAAAATATAAAAATAGTAGAAAATAGTGCAACATTTTATACACACTGAGATATTCAAATGGTTTGAAAAATACCAAGAATCTAAGTAAATGGGATTCTATCAAAAATCTATGCAATTCGCGAATTTTTCCCCGTGGTCAACATTGAATAGTGATCATATTCAAAAAATTTTTCAACTTGAAAAAAATATGAAAATTTAACGAGTAGACTGATCTTTTTCTCAGGGTCCAGCACAAGCACAGATTTAAAAATGCTTACTGATATCCCTCACATAAAAACATTATTCATGTCAGACTCGTCCTAACAAACAACCAAATCTCGAAAATCTTATGTTTTTTTCGAGAAAAACGTTTCGTTCAAACTTGAAGAAAAAATTCAAAGCAAAAATTCTTCATTCACAAACTATTTTATTGTATCTGGAAGAAACAGTTTCTAGAACAAAACAAATACAATGACGTTGATATTGTTTTTTTTTTTTTATTCTTATTTTTTGATATTTTTTTATGCAAAAACTACTATGAATTTTCAAGTTCTACATCTTCAAAATTATGTAAAAAACTGCCTCGGATATAAATTCGAATCCCACAAATGTCAAAAACTTTTTGAATTCGATGCTTTTTATTAATACGCAGTTGAGTAATTTTTTAGAAGAGTAAATAGTTGATACATATGTTTTCAGTGCCACAAATCACGAATTTTTTATCAAATTCTTCGTTTTCGAAATCGTGAATGCAGTATGCGAAGCAATTTTTTTATAAACCAACATTCGATGCGATGAAAATTTGTATGAATAGCTTCCGATTTGCAGTATTCTGCATAATACTCAGAACAACTTTCAAAAAATTGATAAAAAGAAACTATAGTTAAGTATCTTTCTCAAATGGACGCAATCGTGTCGATAATTGGAATACAGCAAAAAATGGCTATAATTTTTCTTCAAATGTCCTTCATTCCCCTTATTTTTATCTGAAATATTTGTTCGTCGAATAAAGCGTAGTCTAACTGAATTAACAAGTGTTTGCACTTTTCTTGCACATATCATAGAAATCCTGTATGTCATAGAAAACGTTACTCTTACTCCAAATTTCTATGTCCTTTTATGCGTCAAGTGATTGCTTTTCTGGTTTTACGTTGACAGAAGATCATACTAAAAGATTACCTCCAGCTCCAAAGTCCAACTCAAAGTTATTCAACTCTAACATCAAATCAACTTTTGAAGTTGAACCAGCTTTGGCATTCTGAAAACATCTCTGACTACATGTCTATAAAAAGAAAAGCTCTGCGTTTTCATACAAAATTTCAATGTTGTACTGAACTTGAATACTTTTGTGACACAAAGGCTTTCAGTAGGCAAACACGAAAATTTCTGTTCTTTACAATATTCATTACCAATTTGCTTACTATTTCCACACAAAAAATTCTCTTTCCTTTGCTTGTTTTATTATCTCTGTGATACAAGCGTATGCACAAGTTCCCGGCTGATGTGTACTTGAAATGGGAACAACTCTCCTTGTTTTCCGTGAATTGTCGGAGCTTTTTTCCCTCAAACGTGTGCAGACGCTTTGTTTCGAGGATTTTATCGCGATGATGTCGTCGCGTTAGCGATGAAAAATTTCCACTCATTCCCTGTATCTTAAAAGCTCGCAGAAGAAAGCTAGGGCGTGTAAGAAACGAAGGCCGTTGCTCCCCGTACAAATCGGGCGTGTAAAATCTACGGCGCCCCATTTTTTTCGCCACGCTCCGCTTCGAGGCGTTTGTCTTGCTCGCACTTGTAACTCGGACGCGTCAATGGAATCACAGATTGAAATGTAAATGAGGTCGAAGCGATGAAAAGGAAGATAAATGTATACGGTGCGAAAAGTTGCTCAGGAAAAAACTAAATAGAGCACACTTTTTAAGGGACGTATTTAATACTTCATTGAAACGTTAGCAATTTTGAATGCTATAATCGCTAAGAAATCCCCGGAAAAATTTTACCGAATCTCGGTATTTTCCTCAGCACAATCATCCATGGAGCGCCCATGCATGATTATGAATTTCTCGGAAAATGCACCGGGTTTTCATTGCGGCAGATGCCACTTAAATGAGAGTGCCAATTACGACCCAATTCGGAAACCGATAACCGCGAATAATCTATGTGGAACAAAATAAAGCACGTGCCTTGAGTAGAGACGAATCAGTTCACCCGCATGATTGAAATTTCACTCCCACCGTGAAATCCCCGACTCGCAATTTCGTTGAAAAGAACTATACTGAATTCAAGAAAAATTAAATGAGCCGTGAATTTGTTGACTTGGGTAATCGGATTCTTCGTTGTTCCAACAAAATCGCATGATTGATACAGGCTCCAGGCCCGTACGGGCGAGAGGGGGGGGGGGGGAGGTGGTCGGGGGTTAGAACGAGATCTTTCGAACGATCTCGATGAAATGCTTCTATTATTGGTTTTTACGTTTTGATATAAATCTTGGTATCTTGCATTGCATGGTATTTTTCAGAAAACAGCGTCTGAATGAATTTTTATTTCTTTTTGGTATTTTTCGTATACACTCGGACGTCGAGCTATTGGACTGATCGGGGAACTTGGACAAATAATGATGAAGCAGTCCAATATATCGGCCCCTTTCCGGTGACACAGTGAGAGGAATTTTGATGATGCGTCACAATGCCCTACAATATAAATGACAAGCGCCAAAATTCTGGCACGACAATGACCTAATGACTGAATCGTGACTTGAGCAGAATTAAATCTCTCGAAGTGTCGAGAATCTAATTTGAATTTTCTTCACGCTTATTTAGATGTCCAATAACTCGACTTCCAATAGCTTGACGTCCGAGTGTATCTCTTCTACGATTTGAAGGATTGTTAAGTAGGTATTTCTAAAACTATTCGTATTTTTCAAAATCTATAAAATCTTACAAGATTTTCTTGTATTTTTATGTATTTCTAGCATTTTCATTTAAATTTTTATAGATTCCGGGAATTTCGAACTGTGAAATTTGGAGTTTATTCAATTTTAGTTGTTCAAAGGATTTTCTAGAAAACAGGGTCTCGATAGATATTTTATTTCTTCTAGTATTTTTCGTATTCCTTCAGGTTTTCTACGATTTGAAGGATTGTTCGGTATTTCTGAAAATATTCGTATTTTTTAAGATGCATAAAATGTTGCAGGATTTTCTTGTATTTTTACATACTTTAAGCATTTTGACATTAATTTTTAAACATGGATTTCGAGAAATTCGAGCTCTAAAATGTGAAGTTCATTAAATTTTTCATGTTCCAAAATAATTTTTCAGAAAACAGTTGTCTCAATAGATTCATATTTCTTTCAGTATCCTTCGTATTTCTTCAGTTTCATTACGATTTGAAGGATTGTTCAGTTTTCTTGTATATTTCTGTATCAATTTCTGGAATTCGATGCTCTAGTTTTAACAGTTGTATAAATTTTTAATTTTCCATGGATAAACTTGTATGTATTTTTCTATACATGTATTATCTTTTTGTATTTCTTAGTACTTATAGAATGTTGGCCAATTTTAAGGCTTTTTCAAGAATATCTCTTTGAATTCCAAGAATTAGATTTTCTAGGATTGAAAGTTTGAAATATTTGCAATATTTTGATCAATTTTGCAGAAAACAGTTTCCTTATAGATTCAGAGTGTCCTCAATATTTTTTGAATTTGTAACGGATTTTTAAAATTCTCGCATTTTTCTAGTATTTTTATGGACTTCTATGCACATATATTATTAGTATTCAATGCTCAAGAAATCGAAGTTTCTTGATTTCTGGAATTACAGAAATTCTCGAAGAATCTGATAGCTTAAAAAAAAAGTAAATAATATTTAGTATTTTTCGTATTTCATTTTTTTTCCTGTATTCATAAAACTACGTAAGGTTTTCTAGCATAATCTAAAGATTTTAAGAAATAAGGTTTCTAGCATTTTCATGTATTTATATGCAGATTTCTACAATTTATTGCTAGAATTGTGAGAATTACTAATAAAAAGTGAAAAAGCATCATACTCTTTGTCGATATTTCCACATAAATTACTAATATATCACTCTGATCTAAAACTATAAAATAATGCAATTTTCATCTGAAAATAAGGAAGTTTAAAAATTACTTATATCCAAGTTTCAAAAAATTTTTTTAAGAGTTAAAAATTGTTCTACAAATTTGATGAGACATATGTGAAATGAATAACACGATTTTCGTTACTCGTTACCAAAAAAAAGGAACTCGTTCCTGTTATCGTTACACTAAAAAATGTAACGTTTTTGGACATTATAATTTGAGTCGACTTATTGTATTTGCGTTGCAGTCAATGCAAGCCTCTTAAAAAAAAAAGTTGGCAAAGGGCCATAACTCCACGATTTGTTGATATTTTTGTCATCAAATAATGTTTGTATATTAAAGTTGACAATACTCTAGTACAATAATATAACCTCCATGTAATAAAACCATGTGCTATATTCTTAAAAAGAAGATCCAAACCGTCCTCAAAAACGGAGTATCGCCCTTTGAATCATAAAATATGTGTATAGTGTAGTAATAAAAAGTGTGTCTTTTTTTCTTTATAATGCATTCGTTGTACATCTAAATGTGACAAAGAAATAATAAGCGTGTTTTTCGCAATTGTGTATCTGTAATTATTGAGTTGCTTGTGTTAAATTCGTTGAAATTATAACAAAGATTCAATATGTAAAGTAGAAGTTGTTGAAAACAAATGATGTTTCGATATTGCCTTGAATATTTGATTGTTCATCGATGAATTAATTGATAAATTAATTCACTTATTTAATCTACATTTATTACCTACATCACTATGAATGGACCATGTACTGTTAAACCAAATCAATTTCAATTGCATGTTATTCTACAAGTACAGCATGAAAGTTAAAACCCCAAGTACAGGTTTTTGTGTATGGGCCTTTCAGGCTCAACCAAATTTTCGTTTCCTGTGCCATTTCAACATCGGCCTTCATTATATAGGATTTGTCCGGCAATTCTAGTATAATACTGGTGCTAACGTTATTATGAAAACACCAAAAACATCAACACGTAACATCTCAATTTCGCTCGTTATCAATAGTCCCTGTAGATCCTGCCTGGTCTCGCATAGAGAAATCGGATATTGTTAGTCGAATTTGATGGGGAGAAACGAGACTGTGAGTTGGATTATGTAAATCCCGCGCAACGAGGGCAGAATGATTTAAATGCATTAGTATTCATCTGATGTATATTCCGGCAACTGCTGTCAATATCGACTGTAATATTTGCCCCGGCGACAGAAACTTCTTGCCGGACGGCAAATGGACTGAATTGGAAATACGGAAAATCGCGCCTTCGATATTGTTTCCACCTTCGTCTTTCCGTACGACCCGCAATATTCCGATGGAAATATTTATTTCGCGAGATCCCCTGGAATGGGAGTAGCGGAGGAGCGCATAATAATTGGACTCGTCCCCGAGAAACGAATTGCCGGGAGGAGTTTGCGTTTTTCGTTTACGTCCAATTAAATTCGGATGCTTCATTTTGCCCCGGGCGCAATTTATCGCGGCCTCCCGTGTGTCTTTTCGAAGCCTTGTGATTTGGGTAAGAGAGTTTTTCATCGGACAAATTACGGGTAATCTCGTTAATGCGACGTTGCAAGAGACAAAAACATGAAGCGTACTTGCGAGTCGTGCAATGGACTGTCGCGGGGTGGTTTTAGGTCGGGTATTCTTCTCGGCTCTGTCGGGTAGATGAGTGTGTTTTTTGTTTGCGCTGTGTTAGAATTTTATCGGGCAATCAGTTGTGTGAGAAACTGTAAATTTACTTGGGTTTATATTGTATGCATATTTGATTAGATTAGAAAAAAAAAATGGAGAGTGCGGAGAAAGGTTAGGTCCATATCTGTTACGTAATATATTACTTGTTCAAGTTTCACTTCTGCCTTGTGTTCTTTAACGAACAAACTAATTGTTTTTTACCGCGACAAAATCGAGAAGCAAACAAATGGACGTATTGAATACGAAATAGCGGTAAAGGATGGATCGTAAATATTTAAATTTCAAGAGTGATCGATTGTTCTTATTGACTTTTAACTGACAAGTGCTTCTTATCCATTTGTCTGAATTCATAATTTTTATGTTTTTATGCCAAAACGTCTACAACGGAGAAAAAAGCAGCAAAAACAACAAAGGAGAAATACCCAAATGCCAGAGGAGAGGCCGTTGCTGATGAAAAAGTGATGAAAAATGGGAAAAGTATTTATAAAAATATGAAGCAATACAGAGCAACACGCACTTCTGTACACTTTGCAATCACGTCATTGACAAGTGGCAGGCTTAAGTGCACACACTCAAATTAAGTGAAATACATATTTGGCATAATGATGTTCGGCCCCCTTCCCATTGGATCAGTGCCATTATACAATGGTAACTGTCTCAGAAAAGGAGACGGATTCTTCAGCGCTTTCACGCTCTTGAAGTATTTTTCGAGAATAATTCGTACTTGAAAATTAATAAAAATTTTATAGTCAAGGGATAATACAATATGAATAACAAATACATTGTATAGGTAGAGAGAAAAAATACTGGTGAGGTAGAATGAAAAGAGCTGAAAAAGCACACATCACCAGAGCCTCGACTTAATGATTGTTGTATCGAAACATCGTTTTGTACTATAAAAATGATTATATGTTACCTTGAAATTTGATGTATTAATAACGCTAACTGTCAGCGTTATCGAGAAATTACCTTGATTCATTTTCATTTGGAAAACACTCAAAACGATTCTAAATCACTCAAAGAGGTAAAGTAAAGCAGTTGTTATCCACTGGTCCTTTTCTGGATGTAGTGGGAAAACGTCGATTGACAATATCAATAAACGTATAGGCACAATGAACTTGAACGCAAATTACGATAAGTTTTTGAATAGAATTTTCACTTATAACAGAAATACATTTGGACAGGATATAAGGTGATTTTTCCCATATCTTATCATAGTTTGGTTGTACAATTTTTGATACTTCGAATTTTTTCAAAAAGACACATTATGATCTTTTTCTCCAGAGCACATGAGTGTTATTGTTAGTATATCCTGGCGATTATAATTATTATAAATACATTCAGAGTAATTCAAAGTATTTTGTTCAAAAGTCTAGAACATATATTTTATATTTCTTTAAAAACGCGCAAAATGTTTGCAACAAAATATTGTCAATATAACTGCAAATATTCAACATGTTTTATTGTGAGTTCAATTAACGATCGTTAATTTACTGAATATGACTTCGAAGTCATATTCAGCAAATTACAACACATTTTAGAAAATTACCAAATCATTATGAATTATCGTCATCGAGTACAATAACCATCGTCTTGCAAAACAACCTTCAGATTTTACTTACTGATCTTTGCTATATCGATTGTTGATTCGACTAATAAACTATCAAAAACCGTAGACATGCTGCACTTCCCAAGCAATTTTGTTTTTGATCAAGAATTTCGTTAAACTTCTTTTCCAGTGTTTTTTAGAATAACGTTATACATATTTTATAAAGTAATTTTATGAAAGCCATTGAAAAACTTGATAAAGAATTATAAGGCTCATTAAAACTTAATAAAAAATCCTTAGTCCTAATCGTGAGACACTCATTGAATCCTTTATACATGTAAGGTTCCATGTAAAATGTAACCACATTTTCTAATGATGTTCATAAAATTTCGCTTGATTTTATAAATATACAACTTTATGGAGAATTTTATAAATAACAAACTTGTGTATAAAAATCTTATTGATATTTTTATTTTTATAAGAAATTTAGTTATATTCTAGGAGATTTCATGAAGATTTTACTAAGTTTGAAAATTACAAAAAGGCCAATTCGCTTGACACAAAGAATAATCGTAGAACATTCAGTTTCATTGCAAATTTGTGTATTACTTCAATGAACGGTCCTGGAGATTTTGCGAAAAAACTTGCCAATAAAAATCATCAATATTACACACATTTTGGGAATCCCCATCGAAAATTTTATAAAATGTTATGTTCACACTTCCTGCTAAATTTACGTGAATGTCAATAAACGTGTTTTTTTATATCAGTGAAATATACTGATTAATGAAAAAAATTCCAAAACAGTTTCTTCAAATAAATGACATTCGTGACATTGAAACGACAAATCGCACTCTTTGTTTATCAGATGTTATTTTTCGCTCCATTCGGTCAAAATATGCAAGAAAAACTGAAAATCGCCAACATACCTATTTTGTTCAAAAAAAGGTAAAAAATGTGTAGTAAAATATTTTAAACAACCCTGATTATAGTGAATTTATTTCACGAGGCAGATAAATCAATGATAAAAAGTTTCGGAGATTTTAAAATCTGGTTTTACAACAATATCACGATTGTATGATAAAAATTTTTATCAAGTTTCCTGGAGAAGACCTGAATCTACAAGATTAGAAACTTGAAAGAAAAAATTGAAATCAAAATATGTTTTACGAAAGGAAAATTTCGATTGTATTGTGATTCATGCTACCCTATTCGCTCCAAGGCTCAATTTCACTGATATACCGATGAAAATTTCAATTTACATAAAAAATCATAAATCACCAAGGAAAAATGTGTTAGCCACGAGAATTCAGAATCATTGAATTGAATTATTTCCGCTGCCAAAGCGGAAATAAAAATAAATAATGACCAATCACTGTCACGTTGCCAAAAACTTCATCACTTTACCTCATATCATTCGAAAAATCCAAGATTGCGAGGAACAATTTGCCTCGAGGTTCTATATCACTGTATGTAAATGGAACAGTCTCGAAGGTTTTCCGCGGACGGTAGGAGATATAGAATCTCGCCAATTTTCCGAGCAGTTGGCCTGTTCCTGCGAATTGAGCCCGGGAGCTTAAGTGAGAATAGGGAAATGTGTACGAGTGCTCGACAGTCGGGGTAACGTTGCTCGTAATTTTTTTTTGCGGTTTTTTTTCTGCTTTTCAGAGACACGCGTCATGTTTTTGTCTCGTAGAGTCGTGTCGAAGTGAAGCTGGAGTTACGATCTCACCTTAAAGAGACTGGGTTGTAAAATATTTAAATGTTTGAGGGGAATAGTGCGGGGTAAGTTGGACACTTTGATGAGTGTAGCATATTCTCCTGTTGACTTCGAGAAATGCTCTAGGCAGGGTATGCCATTTTTCTTGTTCATTCGTGCTCTTGAGAGCATTGATTTTTTCATCAGATGCTGAAAGACATTAATACGGCATTTCTTCGGAGGTTTTAGGTTTATGTTTTTTATGTTTGAATCAACTGAGATTATAGAAATCATTCGTTGTTTATGTCAAATAGAAATAATCAGCAAATTTGAAGGTGATATTTAAAAAATCGGAAAAACCAGATTGATATTTTGTAACAGAAAGGTGAGGCCCCTTTTTTTATTTTTATTATTTTCATTTTTTACAGTAAGGAATACAGAAATAAATCTTTTGGCCTACTTTGTTCGGATAAAACAATTATAGATGTTTCTCGAAATTCGAAGTAACGCAATTTGATTCCGTGATGTGTCTATAGTTGGAATCAGAAGAGAGAGAATTGCGGTAGAAAATAAGTGGAATCGGAAAGGTGCTGCTTTTATTGTATAAAAAGTTTGTTTCGTAGTTGAACAAAAATAGAGTTTATCACTTTTTTCTTCAAACTTTGATGCGAATTTGTGACTTCTCTGGAATTCGAGGAACGTTTCGGAGTATGCTTGTTTTATCAAAACAATTTGATCAGCTTCATTGAAAATACTTGAGAAGGAAAATTTTTGTTTCAAAGTACCAATCAATATTTTAAAAGTTTCTTATTCGAGACTATATACATTCGAAATCAGTATTTTTCAAGACGTAATTTGATGCTTCATTTTCGCAGTTTCATGGGACTTGATGATATTTCTCTCTACATAGTATGAATGGAAATAGAAGAGCAAATGAATTCTTATTTGAATGCTGAATTTTAATAAGATGCAGATTTTTGAACATGCAACTTTTTTTATAGAAAAAATATGAATTGCACTCATTATGATGTAAAATTGTCAATTTTTTATCATTGTAAGATTTTTTTTTATTTTTTTTTTTTATTTTATTGAATGTTATATATCATTTTGACAAGTTTTTTGGCGAAGGGTTTAAGAGTAAAATATAATTTCAAAAAAAATTCAAAGTTTTCCATCTGCTTATAAGAATTGGCTCTGAGAGTACAGTTCGAATTTTGGAATTTTTTCAATTTTCAATTTACCTTTTCTGTAGAGCTCGTAGAAGCATATTTTTAATTTTTTTTTAGTTCTTTGATTCTATATTGTAATGATAAATTTTAAATGAGCGTTTCTCACAAAACTAATTTACAAATTGTTGATATTTTTGAGTTCCTTAAATACAGAAAGATGAGTTTTGTCAAACTTTCAGCATCCATGCAGAAATTTCTTTATTACAACCTTTTATATGTCCGATCCTGTCAATTGGAAAGTAAAAGAAATTCTTAACATCGTTCGTAGATTCCTAAACATTTTGAATTTGAATTATTCTTTTCTAAATAATTATAATAATGAAACCTGTTTTTTTCACTAGGTATGCTGGAACAAAGTATTGGAATATTTAATTATTTAACAGTTCATGTACAAAGGATAGGAACGAAACTTTGCTAGTACAAATTTTCTCTTCATCTAAGTTCATCGTGTAAGTTCACATTTTATAATTTTAGGATTCGCATAATTTGGAGTTCTTATTTCCAATATCTAGTTAGTAATCAGATATCATACACACAGAGTAATCATAAAACATACAATGCTTTAAAGATAATGATATTTCATCCCTATACTCAAATTTAGACTTTTTCACGAGAAAACTTAACTTGTGGAAAGCGGCGATTCAAAATTCGTTAAGTTTTTAAAGTGATGTTGAATTTTGAAAATGTTAAACAAATAATGTCTAAATAATTACAATGTAACCTTTTTTGCGCTAGATATGTTGTAACAAATTATTGAAATATCCAGTTATTCAATAGTTCATGTACAAAGGATAGGAACGAAACTTTGCCGGTACAAAGTTTCTGTTCATCTAAGTTCATCGTGTAAGTTCACATTTTATAATTTTGGGAATCGTATAATTTTAAGTTGTTATTTCCAGTATCTAAGTTAATAAAATCAGAGATGTTACAGATTAATCATAAAACATATAATGATTCAAAGATAATGATTTTTCTTCCCTATACTCGAAAGTTGACTTTTCACCAAAAAACTTAGCTTTTGTTGGAAGTAGCAATTCAAAAGTTGTTAATTTTTCAAAATAATGTTGAATTTTTAAAATTATTAACAAATAATGTATAAATAATTACAATGTAACCTTTTTTTGCATTAGACATTATGTAACAAATTATTGAAATATCCAATTATTCGATAGTTCATGAACGAAACTTTGCTAGCACATATTCGCTGTTCATCTTATCTTGTAAGTTCACATTTTATAATTTTGGTAATCGTCTAATTTGAAATTCTTATTTACAATGTTTCGTTGATAATCAGAGATGATACAGAATGATCATAAAACATACAATGATTCAAAATCAATGATTCTTATTCCCTATACCCAAATTTTGACTTTCTCACGAAAAAACTTAACTCTTCGAAAGATGCAATTCAAAAATTGTTGAGTTGTCAAAATTATATTGAATTTCTAAAATTCGTGACAAAACAAGTCCTTGCGATTTCAGTCGGAATGTTTTGTACAGAAATAATTATTTCTTTGACTCATTTTTTTTCCGATAATTATTAATTTTACCTAAATTTCGAACAATATTTCAGTACTTCAGACACCTCTGTCTACGCCTTTGATTGTATGAAAATAAAAACTATAGTTATATACTCTCAACCACTACCTGTAAAGATATGATTAGCAACTCAAATTTTTTCTTCCTTTCATCTCGAAAACATTGAAAAGTAATCATGTTTACTCATTAGTATATTTAATTCATCTGCGATTCATATTTTTCTGTCAGAAAAAGCAAGAGAAAGTCGTTTAAATTCATGTCCTGAAATATTTAAAAATCTACGTATATTATGCGTTTTTCCCAAGCAAGAAGATGATGAATTTTTACATTTCTTTGCAATTTTCCAGAAACTTCCACATCCATCAAATCTCTTTCATGAATAAATCAAAGCTTTGTTTAAAAAAAACGTTCATGACTTCTATAATGAGGATGTAAAAACCAAAAGAATTTTGCCTAAAAATACGAAAATCCAGTTGCAATTTCTACAAAATGTCAACATATTTCCAAGCATATGATTGTACCAACATTTCATTTATAAATATTCGACTCATTTTCTTGCTAAAACACGTATGAATCACTTTTCTTTCATCTACTGGTAAAGTCCAGAAATGCAACGAGAACATTCAATATTATTCATGAAAGAAACGTACCTCGTTGAAATGTATAAAAAATGTTAACAAAAATGTGTCGATATGTCAAACATGTGAGGAATGAAATGGTCCGTTAGTTAAAAAATTGATATTATCTGTATAAATAAAATATGTGATTGTTTTTCATATTATTTATGTTTGATTGCAATATTCCTGAAGACAAAGGCTTGAATCTGCAACCAATGAAGTTTGTCATTCTATATTTTTCTCCGAACGATTGTTTAAATGACATAATTATAATTAATAATGGTGGAGAATTACACATTGATTATTCTACATTTCTGATATTTCATCAAAAAAAAGCATAGTCTCTTTTGAAAAAGACATTTCTTAGTTTCTTTTCTGTCTTCGCGATTGACCTAGCCAGGAGATTAAATTTGAGGCGCGATTTCCACCGAATCGATCGCGGGGGTCGTGATGAAATTAATTGGCGCGACGCGTTGTTTGGCAATGCGAGGGATTTTTATTTGGTCGAGAAGGAAGTGCACCTGTGAGTGGGAAAAGGCTGTGTTGCCTGGCAACCAGCTACTTCAGCCATGGAAAAAGGAACCAGGTGTACAACCGTCTCGATAGCGCAAATGTATCGTACCATTCCTCGAGAACTCAAAAATCAATTTAATTCAGGTTCTTAAAACCTTTGCAGAGTACGAGTAACAAAGATGTAGGTTTTTATAAGATTGCCGAATTTCCATTTCAAGTTACTAACTCAATGTGATTGATTATATCTTGGACCAACTTTGGCATCTCACATCGACACCGCATGATTGGTCGATGTGATTGATCAAATGCTGCTCTGTAGGTGAGAAAGTTTTTGTGGACTTTCCGGAGTTTGAAAGATTTTGAGAAATTATCAAGATAGGTATTACATAAATAATTGTTGGAAATTGTTTCAATCTTATAGAGTCATAATAAACTAAATTGTTAACTATCAAATATAATGCATTTACAATAAATCAACACCCTGGATAAAAAATTTATCTCATAGTTGAGAGATATCATGGACGGAGGAATCATGGAACCTGATTTCATCCTTTATTCTCCAGTGATATTATATCATTCAAAATTATGACGACCCATTTACTATTCTCGTAGCAATATCGGCGGATATTTCAAACACAGCTGTGATGAGTGAATTCCACGGTTTACGAGTTTGCACAGAATTACGTTTACGTAAGGTAGTTTTTGTCATTCATTAGGAGATTGCATACATACACACCTGGCACGTTTTGAGATTGAAATATTCATAAGCTTACGTTCAAGTTTCACTGTTGCTTGGAGACAAGCAGCACCTATCTCGAAATCGTGTTCTCGTGTTACTAACGCTTAAATTGTTCGTTTTACGCGTCTTTTTAATAATGCTAAAGAGATTTGTAGACAATTTTTTCTTGTAAATGTACGCTATACTTCAATTTTAGTAGAACACAAGAAAAAGTTATGATTGAATTTATTTTTAGATATTCTCTGCGTCAAAAAAAAGGGTACGACAGATCGAAGGCCTGTGCGATGGGGTTAAAATAGAGGCCACCCCCCCCCCCCCACCCCCCCCCCCCCAACAGAGTCTGAAAAAAGCATATTTCATCTAATATTTCGAATAAATATGCAAAATTCTTTTCATATTCATTTTTATTGTTAACCATTAATTTTTTATCAAAGGATTCAGAGTTTACATCGAAAAATTATTGATGATGATAATGAAATTAAAAAAGAAGACATTTCCATTATGGAACTTCCAACTAACAAGTTTACCGTCTTATGCATACGAGTGAATGAGAAAACCAAGTCATGTTAACATCATTATCTTGAATATTTTTCTGCGTTCAAAAATAAGAGCGACCGAAGAACATAAGATTTTCATATGTTCGAAGAAAAGATCGATTTCAAACACGAGCTTCAGATATATTCTATAAAAAATTCTTCCATACCAAGCAACTGTCAATTTCTATCATACAAGTTAGAAGTTGGAAATTTTTTCATAAAAGTCGAAGGCGCGCCATTCAGATCAAAAGTTTTCTTATTTCCAATGCTGTAGGTACCATCGGTGATAGGCATTTCTTATTGATTCTGGGGAAAATTGAGAAGAGTTTGGTAAAAATAGACATTGACATACAATATTCTACCTAGGTTTATCCGGAACGATTTTTTTATTTTATATGAGACATCTTTGAATAAAAGAATGAAAATTGTAAATATTATGCTACACAAGAAATTGAATTGATGAGTTGAGATTTGAATTTTCTTAGGAATGAGAAATTAATGAAATTCAGCGACACCTTTCATTTGAATGTCAAAAAATGAAGAATGAAGAATCAGTTCTAGCGATAATTTATTCAGTTTTCTAGGATATTGTATTTCTAAGTGTCATTTACAACATAAGATAATTTTTATATATGTTTAATTTTTTCTGGACCTAACGTATCTTCTTGATTTTAATGTTTTTCTCGTCAGTTTTTAGAATCTCAAATTGTTACTATTTCCGAAATTTGAAATTCACGTCAAATGTTACATAAAATAACACAGATTATAAAAAATATTTATCATTAGAACTTTTAAATATATTAATTGTTAAAAATCTACCATGAACTTTGACGAGCTTTGAATCTCAAATAAAGCATTGTTCGCGAAAATTTTTGATGAGTTATACCAATTAAACAACTTCTGAACCAAATTCATTACTTCAAAAGCAATATCTCAGTTTGGTTTGTCAATTATTACGAGGATTTCTAGCTTGTAGCTCATATTGCTTTCATGAATTTCGATCGCAACTAATACGGTATGCAGCGAAGCTTTCGCTTCACAGTAAGCTCGCTTTTGAGTTTATAGTGAGCTTAATAATTCCGCTCTTCCCATTAGCACATGCAGTAAAAGAAAATAATTCTCATGATTTAGAAATCATTCTACGATAATTATGCGCAGCTGCATTATTAGTAACGAGAAAAGAAAGCTTTTGACTATTTTAACAGTAATGTCGGTTTTTTGAAATGTTCGCAATTTTGTTAACAGTTTCCAAATACTTGACAGACCTCAAAGTTTCGGATGTAAAAATATTTTTTTAAATCAGCTATTCCTAATCTAGTACTTGTGATTTTTATAAGTTACTACAGAAGTAATTTTATCGTGAGGTATGTTTAAAGTGATTTCATAGAAGCTTTATACAAACTGTATAAAATATTCATAAAGAATTTTCAGTCTTATGAAACTTTGATCAAAAACCACTAGCCTTCAATAACGTAGTGAATAATATTCAGCATAATTTTATATTGATATTCATTTGGGATATTTATTAAGGTATCACCTCCATGAATGAATATAGTAGTTGCAAAGTAAATTGGTTTTAACTAATTTCAGATCATGGCATTATTTTTGACAGCGGCAACGTTGCCTTGTGCTGTCTTTTTTATAAAAGCGAGAAACCAACCTCTTATGTCATATAGTTCTGTTATGTAAATAATATAAACACAACGCCAAAAGCATTTCAGCATTTGGACATCAGCAAATGTAAATAAATATTAATGAATTAAATAAAATTAAGTGCATAACTAAATGAAACAGCATATGAAATAAATTTCAAAATCGAATAAAACAGCATATAAAAAAAACGAAAATAGAAGAAATTGAAAAACTACCAAAACCCTTGCACAGATTATTTATTATTTTTATGTGCGAAACAACTGTTGGAAACTTAAACGTCGACACACTTGAACATTGGTGAAAATCGGACAGAATACACTGTTGCCAAGTTCATTGATTTGATGCAGAAAGTGTCACATTAGTTTCATTTATACATTTTTTTTCCAAAACGGTACAGCAAATCCTCGTTCTGTCTAAAGCATTTCATAAAGTAAGTAATTATGTGTCAACAAGAAAAAACTTTATCAAAATCCTACGTGTGGTACAGTTGAAAATTTTAAAAAACTGCTTCCGCCTATAAGACTACATGACAAGTTGTAATTTTTGCAGGTGTAATAAGTTCGCTAATACTTTTTGTATATATTTTTTCTATGAAAATCTCAAGTCTAATTTTAATTATAGAGATGATACCTTAATCAATCATATATATATTGATGAATATGAGAAAAATGATGGAGACGAAACCCAAGTTTTGTAAGAAAAGCTACTATCTATCTATTTTTATATACAGTAGCTTTGTATAATAACCTGTTTTCTCGAAAAGTGTACTATTTTTGGGTTTCAAGTACTAATTATTGATGTAATTAATGCATTAGGTACTAACCTAATGAATCATGAGAAAGCATTCATATTTTTTCTATCTAGCTGTCTAGAATACAAGGGTTCCACAAATATACCTACATTCGATTGAAAATATGTTGCTCATGAAAATTTTCATGAAATGTCTGATTGATAAAACATTTTGTAACGGTTCTTTTGACATAATATAGTGTTTTAGTCAATCATGTATATTCATTTACTTTTATAAATCCTCAATATTTCCTTATTAAATTGAACCACTCTTTCGGAAAAAATTTGAAAAACTTTATCTGGCTTCAAAAAAAGTCAGTGTTTTAAAAAGACGATATCAATATTTCATTAAGATTTTATAAAGCACAAACTGCTTTTTCAACATTTTATGAAATTGCTTCATCAAAACGAAAATTTTTTAGAGAAATTTGACAATTTTGTCAGTAATTTAATGAAAATTTTATAAAGTTTTTAAATCAGAGCGGATGAGACGTCTTTTTTTTAAATTTTTTTCGAACAACTTTAATAGTTTTCAACAATTTCGACTGTCTCGAGAATCAATAGTTTTTCATTAAACTTATAATGATAATAATGGTGATTTTTCTACTGTAATTGCAGTTTCAACATAATTGGCAGTTTTTCACAGTTTCGAGAGTTTTTCAACTGTTTTAACAGTCTTCAACAGTCTTTACATTCTCGTTCTTTCGACACTTGGTAGCAATCTTGTCAGTCTTGATGATTAAACAGTTCTCACAGAATCGAATAGTTTTGGTGAATTGAGATTCCAAAAGTTTCCCAAGTTTCCACCATACGAAACATTCTGACAGTTTTCAAAAAATACTTTTGACATTTAAACTCTGATTAGAAATGTATTTCAGGATCAATAACTTGAATTGTCTTCAAGCATTATTAAGTGTTTTCAATTGGTTTTGAAGACTGGACCGTTGAACAGTTTATGAGCATTACAACTTGAAATGTTATTAATGATTTTCACATTTTACGAAAGTTTCGGAGGTTGGATAAATTATAAAAGTTTTGGCCATTTGGATTTTTTTCAAAGTATTCCAATAATTTTTACAGTTTTTACGATCAATCAAGGTAAGATTTTCAAAACGACAACAAACGAATTTTTAGAAAAGCTAAAAAGATTTTCGAAATCATGAAAAATTTAGTTGACTGTTTAACAATGAAGAATATCAAAATTTTCTAGCCAGTTCAAAGTTTGCCAAAATTTTCTGAAATTCAGAACAATCATGGTCTTCATAAACTGTTAAACTGCTTTTAATTTTGTTTTTAATGTTTCGACCTTACATTTTTGGTCTTCTTTGGTCTTCAGAAAAATTAGTTCCATCAAAATTACAACTAATTAGTCTGATTCGAAAATAATTCCGGTTTTTCTCTTTTTTGAGTGCATTATCAATTGTTCTTCGATGTATTGAAAATTATGAAAATTAAAATTACATCAAGAATGAAATTCTAACATTTTTTTTTAGAAATGTTGTGTGTGCACGCACTTTTAAGAAAAAATCAGTAAATTTACTTTTCAGCAACTGCTTCACAGGGATTAGATTTCATCAATAATCGGAATTTCAACAAAAAAAAGTGTTTTTATATATCATGTCCTCTCGAAGATTCTCCCAAAAATCCTATTCTTCGCGATTGGAATTCCCCTGAAATCGAAACAAAATTCGCGACCCGTCGCAACGCGCCTTGACTTCTTGAAGCGTTTTGGACGAGTGATGGCCGATTCGAAATCTAATTAAACGCTAATTGAAAAAGTCGAAATCCGGCAGTTTCATGGCCCATCGGGCTCGAGCTTGTGAGAACGTTGTTACAAAAAAGTTGTCTGTTGCGAAGCGAGGGAAGAGAGTATCGCGGAGTGATCATCCTTAATTGAGCTTCCGTAGGGAAAAAGTTCGCCCGCGTAGGCTTTAGAGTAATTTCACTTTTTATCTTTACCCTCGACGGCCGCTTCTTCCCTTTTCATCTCTCGCGAAACTTGTTTGCTTTTATTATTTCAATTTGCCTCTCAAGATTTCGGTATCGCGATGTCCCTATTGAAATAGCAACCGTCATAAGAGAATAATAATCATGACAAATAGGCGGCGACGGTACATTCGTACCAAATCGAGTCGGCTTGCTTTACATAATTATAATTCGACATGAGTTATTCGTATTCATTATCCTGTGTTATGATTCCACTCGGGTGCGTTTAATTTATACGACGGCACCACGCACCGAGAAAAAAGTTCGATATGAATGGAATGAACTTTGCTCGTTAGAAAGTGGCGAGTTGGCAAAGCCAAATTTCATTTTATCCACGTTTTTCTGGGTGTTGTCGATATATTTCTAGAAGCTTAGTGATTTAAAATGAAATGATGACTTCTTTATAGTCTTGCAAACCTGGTAGGACATTTGGAACCTACATCTGATTATTAAAAATTTCCCTATAAACATAGCATAGTTCAATCAACGCCAACATTCGAAAGTTAAAGCCCAAAAACTTTTTATCTCGATCCTAAAATAAACTTACTTTGCAAACGTCGCTCGCGATGAACGCTGCCAAAACCGACAGAAGGAGCAGATGAGCAGCGGCGCGACTTGTTTTTAGAGCCATCTGCAACAGCGGAAAAATTTCTTAGCAAATAACACAACCATGCGCGCCGAACTCGCTCTCTTTGCAAAAAAAAAGAGAGAAAAATAAAACGAAAAAAAGGTCTTTTGAACGTTCGATGCGACGTCGCGTCGCAAGATCGACGTTCAAAAGGAAAGCGCCTTTCACGAAAAGTACTTGGGCAAAGTATTTAGTCAGTCGGAAGATGTCGAATGAAAATTCGCTGAAAAGAGCGACCCGGGATGAAAAGCAATGCCCATGGAAAAGAACAACCATAGTCAGTTATGAATATTGTGTTTATAATTTTCATTAGCCAGGGACAAAGCGCGCCTTCGTCGTTATTTCGCGAAAGCACAATTGTGTTTGCGAGCAGTAGTAATGAAGGAGAATGGAGGCAATGATGGGGGCAAAATTGCGACGTAATAGAGAGAAGGGACAAATATTTTCTCCTTTTTTTATTATTTTTTGTGTAGAATGAAAATTTTTCTGTGTAAGTGCAAAGAAAAGGGGAGGAAATTAATTTTATTACCTTATTCGAACAATAAAATTACGAGCCCATATATTATTATTCAAACATTTTTTGTATCATCTTGAAATTTTTTATCGCTATGCTTGCTGGAAAACTCCAGCAATCATAGTATTTTTTTTTTTAGAACTCAAAACTATACTGCGAACACATAAATCTATTAGGATATTTCAAAATGCTTAAAATATAGAAAAATAATATTTTCTGGACATGAGTTAAAAATACTGAAAATTCTAGAGGACAATTTTTAAAAACCAGAAAAAATCTAAAAAACTACATAATCATCTGATCGACTCTAGAAAAAATTAAAATACTCAAACTTTATAAATGTTTCAAATATAAAGTGCTGTTACTAAAGCGTTGTTGCCTAAAGCAACTTATGTCAAAAAACTATAAAAGAATACATAAAAATACCACGAAAGCAATTAAAATACGTGTATAATTACTAAAAAAATTGTTACTTGTAAGAATTTTTCTGATTTCTCGATTTTCATTAAGATTTCAAGATCATCGAAGATCTCTGTATGACTATAAGTTTTTTTCAAGTTTTTTTAAAAGAGTGAGAAATCTCTCTGAGTTTTTATGGCCATTTTATTTGCTCGTTTAATTTTATCCGTTTTCATCATTTCAGAGCTCTTTTTTAGGCCAGTGTATATTCCGTTTTTCAACAGTGCGCACTTTATTTTTGCAGAAATATTGCTCTAGTTTCATCAAAGAAGATCAGAACTATCATCATAGTCATAGTTGTAAATGTTTCATAATTATTCCGAGATTCGGGTGCTTCTCATTCAAGCGGGTGTCTTTGTAAATTATTTCTGTTCTACATAGAGACTTCTCAGGAGTTGCAGTAATATGTTGTAACGTCTTTCTTTTTTCAGTACAGGTTTACAATGAAACATCGTGGTTGCTCATTTTTGAGCCCAAAATCTGACTAATCTGGTGTGGGAGAGTCCCAAGAATCCAGCCGAGAAATAGTTTTTTTACGTTTTAACCCGAGGCGGCGCGCAACACCTTACTCAAGTTAGCGACGACAGGACCGCCGCTTGATTTGAGCGAATGAGCGCCTACCTCGTGGTTAAACAACTCCACAGGACCCTCTGTAAAATAACAATTGCTTTCTCTATCGCAAATTATGATTTTTCACATTTTTTTATATAATGCGTATTTATATTGTATTCATCATTAACATAATTAGTTACACTTGAACTTTCACATTATACGTTCATATGATTATATGAAGCTAATTTCAAAATTTCAAATGTTAACTTCTCACTCGAAAAATTCATCCAAAAAAGACAAAAAAACATATACATTTATCTATGTATATAAATATTCTAATTTAGAAATAACATATGACGAGCGGGGTTTGCCCACGTGTCTAATTTTTTTTACGAAGTATATTACAAAGAGAAAAAATTTCGTCTTTCCAAATATTCTGAAAACGGAGATAATATTTTCTTAAACGCTAAGATAACGCGCGGCGATATCTAATCGCAATGATTCACCGGCGCTGAAAGTTGATGACGCTAACGATCAACAACAAGAAGCAATTTTGGACATGAAAAAAACGGATGAAAATCATTCTATAGGAACAATTTTTATGTGAAAACGATAAGCTACTATGTTTCTTTGAAACAGTTAAAAAACGATACCGATATCTAACGACTCATACCATTTACAGGGGATGCAATTGACTAAAAAAGCTTTCGAAACAAACTAAACGGAAACAAAAATTTACCAAAAATAATTTATCAAAAACAAATAAACTTTCTTATCGTATTACTTGACTTAAGCAAGTAGGACGACGATTGTTTTTTACATACTTCGATGTACAATTGTATATATCATCATCATTCGGGTTCATTCTGAAACTTTTTTACCCGAAAGAACAATTCTGTATTTTTAATTTAAAATGGCATAGAATGAAGAAATATTAGTAATTATTGTATAAATATCAACAAAGAATATGCTTCACCATTTTTTATGAAAAACTATAATTATACGAAGCATTAAATTTTAAAAATCCGTATGAAAATACCTGAAATCTTTAGATCTTAAAATCTATAGCAGGGTCTTAATCTATAGAGAGCATAAAAGAAAATTTTACGTAATTGAATGTAGATACGAAGAAGAAGAAAAAAGAATAATACAGATTCTTCAGAAAATGCGCTTAAAGATTTATTATATATTATTTACAATTTTAGGGTTTTTCCATAACATTGTAATCGATGTCGATATGCTCAAGGATTTATTACTTGATAGCTTTTTTTGTATTTAAAGTATAATTAGTATTTTCAAGTTTTATAAAATATACTGATATTTCTATACATTTTTATTACTTCATTAGATTGTTCCTTAGATTTCTTCAGGCTTGAAAATTTCGCATGAGGACTACTGACCGCTCCATTTACGAGATGTAAGTCGCAGTTCTGAATTTTCAGAACGATTCATTTTTGAACAATATCCTGTAAAAATAACTTCATCCCCCCTCACAATTATTCTCTTCGGGCCTAATTTCACACATGATCGCGATTTTTTTCACTGCCAGAAGTCTAATAATAATAAATGACTAGTACCCTTTCCAAAAAGGTGTTTTCCTCGCCACATCACAGAGCGAAAAGGAAGGAAATGTGCGCCCTCGAATGGAACAACTAAGGAGATATACAGTCGATTTAATCCGCCCCTAGTTATGTTCCTATAAGGCTTTCGAAAGAGCACGGGTGCTTGATTTGCATCCAGCATATATCTTCGAAACGTAAAATGAGACAGGAAATGAACTGCGCTGGCACGGATCTAATGGTGTTCTTTGGGCAGGCCAAAAAGACAAGAAGGCCATTAATTCTTCGCGGATCAAGATGTATCGAACTGCAACTTTGGCCCGAGACTGAATTAGTCGCGTCTCGAACCCCTGCAAAAAGCCCACGATATTTCTTCACCCGCCCGACTAAATGGGACATTTAACCCGACAAAAATGGACGTTCAAGCTCTGAAATAACGAATATCATTAAAAAACGAAAGAAGCGTTTGCTTGGTAGTTTTCGCATCCGAGTTTTTTTATTTGTTAGAGTTTTAGAGTGGATTTTCACAATACAGTCGGAATAATCTGTTATAAAATCAATCAATATTTCAAGTAAAAATGAAAAAAGCTACATCGATAAACAATGAAAATGTAAGTTTCAAATAAATGCATAAAAACGTTGGCACTATGTATTTGATGAAAAAGTAAAAATTATCAAATTTAGAATTACGTAGATAATATGAATGAGAAAAATAGTTGCAACCCAGTGAAAAAAAAATCAAGAAAAATAAAAATCTACGAAAATGCTAAAAATTTACAAAACTTTGAATCTCAGATCATCAAACTCTAGAAATCTATATAAAATCCATAGAAAAGTATTAAAAATCTTTCGATTCACACATACTAAAAAAAGGATAATAAAATTAATTGAATCCTATAAAAAACATTGTTCTCTGAAAAATCACGACAAATGCCTCTACGATCTTTAAATTTTGGGATTCTAGAAGATCAAATTCTAAATATACTGTAAATCTTTTAAAATTCTAAAAAACGTAATTACATCTTTTGAATATTTCAAACATACGAAAAAAAAATAACGATCTAAAACATGAAAAATCCATATGAATGTGATTCTATCATTATTTCTTGAAATTCTGAGGATAGATCGAAATTCGCATTTTAAAGCATCGAGTTTTTTAAATCTCTATAGCTATCTACAAGAATATAAGTAATCTATAAAAACACTTGGAAATCCTCCAGGGTTTCGTATGTTATATGTATAATACTAAAAAAATGAGAAAAATGAGTTTATTAGTTCACTAGCTTAGTAACTTATTCGTTCGCTACTTCACTAGCTAACTAGTTCACTAGCTAACTTGTTTACTCATATACTAGTTTACTAGCTCACTAGTTAACTAGTTTATTAATAATTTACTAGCTTACCAGTTTACTAGTTTACTAATGCACCTATTAAGGAGTTTTCTAGTTTACCACATAGTTCACAAACTCATTACATTACTAGTTTACTAGCTTACTAGTTTACTAATTTACTGTTACGAATTCGACAAGTTTTCCTAGTTTACTAATTAATACATTTACTTGTTGACGCGTTTGCTAGTTAACTATTTGACTTTTCACTTGTTTAGTATTTTACTATTTTACAATTTCAGTAGTTTACTAGTTTACTAGATTACTTGTTTACTAGATAAGTAGTTTACTGGCTTAGAAGTTTACTAGAAATCTTTCAATACATAAACATTATGTAGATATTCGTTTCTTAGAAATTTATAAAACTTTTTGGTCTGGAGCATATTCAATAATATAAATCAAACATCACATAGCTGATATACATTTGAAAATTTCAAATTTTTATTGAATAACTAGACAATTAAACAATGAAGAATTCATGTTTAGGTAATAAATTCGTGACTCAGAATTATTTTAAATGAAAAAAAAAAAAATACACTTTATTGATTTCGACTAGATCGAGATTAAATCTCTAGATTTTAAAATTCATGAATTGTTCATGAGATTTTTTTTTAAACAAGAGCTTAAAACAAAGGCAGAAAAAAACAAAATTATAGCAGTATAGAAATTTCGAAATTTCTTATTTGCAAAAATGCTTATTTCCTTAGAATAATTCACTTTTTGACTTAAGGGGTGAGATACACCTAAACGGCTGAAATCGTTCCCACACTTTGCGCGTGGATTGTGGGAAAACTGTTAAAGATAGGAACCCCAAATTTTGCACAAATGAAGTTTATTCAATATACTACACAGTGATGAGCGTCATTTTTGCAAAAATGTTGCCTCGTTCGCGAATCTAAGCCTTCAAAATCGCACCTGCACATTTTGCAGAGGCAAACGGTGGGACTTGTACGGCTTCGAAAACTCAATTTAAAAAAAAATCTTTATACAAATTTTCAAGGTATTTACGTCTACTATAACTTGAAATTCTTGGTTTTTAAAAAAAAAATTCTTCATAATTATATGAAAGCAAAAAATTATGAAAAAATTAAATTTTTGTCGTCGTTTTTTGCAAAAAATTGTTTAAACAAATTTTTTTTGCAAAATCAAGAAATTTCAGTTTATGAAGCATTTTTTGAGGTTTACTATAAAAAAAAATCATGAAAATCGATCGAGCGGTTCTCTCTCTCTACTAGTACCAGCATTTTAAAAAAATGATTTTCGGAAGTTTCCGCGTAAAAAAAAGAAAATTTTCAAGACTCACGTCACATGGATGTTGGTACAAACTTAATTTGTGCAAAATTTGGGCGTCTTATCGTTTATAGTTTTCCCGTAATCCACGCGCAAAGTTTGTGACCGAATTTTAGCCGTTTAGGTGTATCTCCCCCCTTAAGTATTTGATGGAATGTATCTAGTGAAGAGAAGAGAACAAGATTACGCTCGAGTTTCATTGGATCCATACTTTTCAGGGTCGGGGAAACAGACTGTGTGTCTGAAAAGATTAGAAATAATGCGATAATGCTAATTTCCTTAGAATTTTTCCCTTTTCGACGGGACGAAAATTGAAAAACTCTACACCGCACTGCAGGAATGCCGTTATATAGCGTTTTCCTATAAAACAAGGAGTACTTTTTAGATTTCTGAAGAGTACGAGCAATACCGGTCTCATTTATACATAAGAAAATGCATGCAAGCACACAAACATTCCAAAATATGCATTTAATAAATAAATTTATTTGTTAGGTTAGGTTGACCTTCTTCTCGGTTGGGTTTCCTCTCAAGTATTTGATGGACTAGATCTAGTTGAAAAAAGAGACAAGATCATGCTTCAGTTTCAGTGGATCCGTACTTTTCAGGCTCGGGGAAACGGACTGTGTGTCCGAAAAGACTAAAAATAATGCGAAATACATTTTCCTATGAATTTCGGCATCAAGGAACTTTTTTGGATTGTCGTATCCTGAAATATTCGAGAATCCTCAAAAGTTCGGGATTTCCGTAAAAGTTCGGGATTCCTGAAAAGTTCGGGATCCCGCGCACCCCTAGTGTCTAATTTCAGTCAATTCATATTGACTTCAAATTTGTCGATATTCATTGATTTTCGCATCTTTTGGTTTGAGAAATTTGAATGTAATAGAATATATAAATAAAAGAAAATGTCTTTTTCTACCAAAATTCAGTTGAATCGAATGAATCTAGAGAATTTTTTTCTCAGTGTGCATCTAAATTTTGAGTTCCCCAATCACCCCCAGCCTGGCATTTTTTCCCAGCTTCCCTAGTAACAAAGAAAAGAGTCTTTTTCAACGTACACTACAGTATTTCAAGGAAACGCGTGTTTGTCAGGCACAAGCATTTTCCAGCGAGTGTGCACAGCGCGAAGCTTTTTAATGCAAGACGTAAGTAGTACGAGCACAGAAGGCGAAACGTAACGCGTTGCATGTCTTCGCGATACGTATAATATTGTGCAGACAGGGGAGAATTCAGTGACTTGAAGGAGCCACCCGAATTCGTGTTTGCATTTCTCTTCTCGTCCCGACGCGAAAATCTGTTGGATGATCCTACAAATTCGCGAAGCTCCAGGCAATTTCCCGCGGTGCTGTTTATTTCCTCTTTGTTTTCCGGACAAATATCAGCCGGTAAGATTTGGGGAGGGCCTTAATTGAAGCCTGGCCATTTAGCTTGGCCGAGAAAAACGTTTTAATGAGAATACCCGGCGAAAGCGCGACGTCGTTTCCCGCATTCTCAGATGTCCGTATTCTTCAGGTTTCGACGCATACGTAACTGTCGCGCACGTTCAGGTCCGAGGTGGGTTGGAGGAAAACGTGCTTTTTTTGGTTTTGTTTTTCATGTTATGAATGGCGCAGGTCAGGGGTGCACACAGAAAAATTTTTCGGGAGGGATTTTACAAAATTACCCACATGTTTTCCGTTTAAGGATATTCTGAACAGTCTTGAGTTAAATTTGTACGCTTGGTTCTTTTTTTTTTTTTTTCTTTTCAATTGTATAATTGAGTTTTAAACTTGAAGTATTGAAATTCAAGTATTCAGACCTTGCATGGTAACTTTCGAAAGTAGCATTTTAGTATTTCGATAGTAGAAGCATTTTGTCAATATAAATAAGAAAATGTCAATTTTCCGGTGAACAAGCCTATATCAAATTACAGGAATTTTGAAGTTCAATGTAAATATTCAATTTTTTGAATTGAGAATTTCAAACGAAAATTTTTTCCTGAAATATAATATTTTTTTTAATCTTTTGTTCCATACGAAATTTTTCTACTGGTATTTTAATTTAGAAAATGTACGATAATGATTAGACGCATCAGTTTTTGAGATATCTAGGATTTATATTAGCTTTCCTTTCGTAGTTTAATTTAAAATATTTTGATCGAAATGTTCATTAAACATTGAATATTTTTGCGAGTTGTTTATTTTCAAAACTATACGTAATCATACTGAATAACTTTTAAAGCATACAATACTTAAACTTTAGATTTCTCGAATTCATTTTTTTAACTATTCTTTTTTTTATTGTTTAATTGAAAAAAGTGTTAATTTTTCAAGATTAGTACTCATAAGTTTCTCTCCTCATTATCGAAATTCACCTGGAAGAATCAAAATTTTAGAGTTGAGGACATTATAATTTCCAAATCCGAAAATATATTTGTATAAATTTGTTCTGTACAAAATTCTTCTTTGTCTCTATTCACAATAAAGTATTAAGTGAAAAATCTACCCCTTAAAAGAAACGAATTTATAATTTTGCATGCATGTACGTTATGTCAAACAATTTATTTTAATACAATTCTGTTATATGCGATGTAGTTTCGTCCTCTTTTTTTTCCTTTTAAAATTTCAGATATTATAGCCATTATACATGCATTACTTATACATGTACTACTAATAATTGAAATCAACCTTGAAAATGTTTTCGGTTGGAGAACGAAACGTTAGTAAATAAAAAGGGTTTTGAGAAACCGTCCGTTTTTGGCTGTTATTAAAGTATTCAAGCGATTAAAAATTATTTTATTACAGTTGATACTCACACAGCTCATAATCACAATGTAATAGCATTATAAATTCATTCGGATTAGGAAATGAATATGTTTGTATAGAAAGAAAGAATTTCACTGATTGGTATAATTAAATATAAATTCATTCAACGTTTTGTAAATGATAACAATCCATAATACTATAATTCTTAAATCTCTCATATAATTACATAAAAATGGATCAAAGTATATGTTGCAGATCATTTGGGAATTTTGAAGATTTGTATTTTGGATGTTGATGTGCTATCTAATAATTTTCATTTGTTTCAAAATAAAAGTTTAAAATAAACATTTGATCCAATTTCGAAAAATTGCCAATACACCTAGCTAAAATATTTCGATTGATTTGTCAAATTGATGAACAAATTGGATTTTAAAATAGTTTTATAGTTGGCTTTCTACTGCTGGAAAATTTTTTACAAAAAATCTTTCATCACAAATACGACTTATTTCGCAAATTGAAATTTAACTATATTTCTAAGTAGAAAACTTATTGTACTTGTGGCGTAATTGTTTATAAAATTTTCAAATAGGATAAACTAACTGATTTTTCAACTAGGCAACCTGACTGGAAGCCAAATTGCAAAACTAATTAGAAATTTGCAGCATGGGCAAATTTTCTATTAACTTAATGTCAACTTCAAGGAAATTTTTCTTGAATATCGGTTCGAAAATCAAGTTTCGAGCTTTTTCTTATTGTCGATAAACGAAGACACTTATTATTTTGATTATTTTAAGAAAATATTGTGCTAAATTTGAACGACCCTCCAGAAATTCAGCACTTAATTTGTAAAAACTTTATCCTAGTATACAAGTTTCAAGTTGCTTTTTTGCCTTGGTAATTGACTAGAACAATCAATATTCTTAGCTATTCCGCTATAAATTTATCATCAAATCCATTTACAAATGATATAAACTATCAAATAACTATTAATTCGTCTACAACTTCAAGGTAATCTTTTTCTCGTGAATTGACTTGAAAATGAGGTTTTGAGCTTATCATGCAATAAATGCAATATATAAGAATATGAATGATAAACATTGTATTTTTTAAAGTTCTAGAAATCCCTGATTGATTGAAAAAAAAACACTGAAAAATAATCAGCCATCTCTAAAATGACATTCGAGTTACTTTATGTCGTAGTTGATGTTTTTTTAAGAAAAGAATTTTCACCAATCTCTTGCATCAACTTTACGTTGTTAAATTTATGGACTTATTGTGAGAAGAGCTGTTTTTTGACAAACCATCGATCAAAATTGTATTTATTCAAAAATTTGCGAATCGCATGACAAATTTCGTATGAAGCTCGATTAACCGCATACATATATCTCCTGTTGACGTGTTTACATAAGTTCGTTGAGCCCATGTAATTAAAAAAATTTCGTAACTCTCGCATTCATCAATCCACAGCAATCTACAGTAAATAAATACAAACGAATGGATACAAACGTAAGCAAACCACGTAAATTTCAACTATATTCAGATGGTGTTTAACTGGAAAAACTTGAGTTACATATTTATCTACTCCAAAGTGTTCATAAAAGTTCAGACACTCATTTACGCTAATCAACTTTTATGTTTAATGATGGTATAACATGATATGAACAACTCTTCCAACAAACGCAATTCCAAAGCACGCAATTTTGATTTCAAAGTACCTAAAACTAAGCATGAGCGATAACTGAGAACAATTTCACGCCCTTTATTTCCCCCTCGGATTTGCATAAACACGTTTATTCCCTCGCATGAGAATCACGAAATTGCCATCATTTGAATACAGAGGCAGAGGAAGAAAAAAACAGCAATTTTCACGTCAGTCTCGCCTGTCAAAACTCGGCGGAATGCTCCGATTCGCGTTTTCGCGGTTTTCACCGGAACCGCGAAAATCCCCTCATTAGGAAATGGACTAAGTCCAGAAAATATGCTAATTGCAAAAAATCACAGAGTGGAAATTACAAAGTGAAATGTACCCGAGATAAAAAAGCACGCGGTAGCACGAACATTTTCGCGCAAAAAAAGGAAGAATAAAAAGGGCCATGTCCTGGCTTCTTGTGTCGCACGACCTGTGTATTATGATGTTGGAAATGGCTGTAGAAAAGGTAAATTGAAGCGACTCCCTATAACACGGTGCTAATTCATTTTGAGTGGGGCGGCCCCTTCGAAAAATAGTATCATCGGAGCAATTTTCGTTTATCAAGAACGAGTAATTGTGAAATTCCATAATTTGCAATTTTCCAAAACTCGCAGAGAGCGTCTAATGCGATTCCGTAATAGTATCTTGCGCTGGAGATTAAAGTAGCTGTCGCGCGAAAATTGAGGCTAAATGGGAAAAAAGCCTTTTAGCGAATCTCCTAGAGTTGCGTTAATTAAAATTGACTTTGTGAATATTCGCGGAAATAGGAAATGAAAAAATTTGTTGCAGAATCTCGTTAAAATTTTGATTGATAATTCAAAGAACTGATTCTGAAAAACGCGACGAGGCAGGTTTACTCGGGAGATGCGATTAAAAAAATTAACAAGTCGGCAATGTGAAACTGAATTTGACGTTTTATGAAATTCCCAAGTTGGTATGGTTAAAACTCTAAATAAGTCAATTATGAATTTGATAAACATGAAGTTTAGACGGTATCAATCGAAATTTTTTCCATAGAAACTTGGAATTCGTGTCTTTACGGAGTAAGCGTATGAAAAAAAATTGAATTACCTTATTTTTAGTATTTTTTTTATGTCAAAACTACTTTTGGGCAATTATAAATTGACAAAGTCAGCTCTCTAGAGAGTTTTGGTAACATTGATTTTCAAAATTATTATTCTTTTAGGTGACGTCATCCGTTCATTCCGTAAATATCACTTCTGAAAATTATCCATCGCAAAAAACGTCATGAGAAACTGACTTTGTTACATCAAGAATTCCGGAGACGTAATTTAATCCAGGGTAAATCATATCAAAAAGATGACACTTTTCGAAGGATCGACATTTCTATGAAAAAGGAATTAATCATATTACACGTAGGTGACATATTTAAGGAGTCTTTTCATACTATGTGACCTAATAATTCGACCACTTCTTCGTTTTTCCACGAATGTCACGCATAATTTGATCTAGAATCGAACTCTTGTAAAATTAAATATTCAGTAGAAACTCAAGCTTTTCACGGTATTCGATTTTAGACGTTATTTCTAGCAAACGTTTTATTTTACGATAGGAATAATATCCTACTGTAGAAAAAAAAGAATATTTCTAAGAGCTTATTTCTGTTTTGATGATAAATATATTTTTTTACTTAATTCTTCAATTATCTTTTAAATCTATATTATTCTATGACATTTGGAAAAACTCATTACATGACGAGATATGACGATGCGGATTGCCTAAAAAAACTACAATAATTCGTTTCACAAGTATCTATCATCTCAAACGAAAAAAAACTTTTTTATAAAATTTCTAAAGCTTACTCTGCCTATGCCATTAATTGATAGCAAAAAACATAAATTTTATTCTTGCAACACATCTATCTGAAAATATAAACCACAGGACATAACTTTTTCGAATCATCGCTAACTTTAGGAAATGGTATGAATATTTTTAATTGGAAACTTTCATTCTCTAATTTCAAGTTTTTCAACTTAGTTTACACGATTTTAAAAGACTAGTAGTTTCGGAATTTCAACTGTGTATATATATTCCATAAAAATGCTTCTTCTCTGATTTTTTATAATTTTCATGAAAGATAGCTTTAAATGACACATTTAATAATAATTGAATAATGACCTGTTATAAATGGTTTCTTTGATTTTCTCATATTTTAGTTCCCTTATGAAAAATTTTTATTATCAATTCAACCATTCATAGCAAATTTCGAATCCACATTTATATATGAAAGAACAAAAAGTTTCTTCTACAGCTCACTAACGATAGAAGATAAATATTGTCTAAAATAAATTAAAATTGAAATGTTCGGCTTATCTTTCTAATTTTAAAAACAAATTCACGAAAGTTGAAAATTCGTTGAAATTGTCAGTTTCTTTCGGAATTGTTTTAAAAAATTTGTAAATATTAGCAATGACTGCTGCAAGCTATGTAATTTTTTTCAGAATTCAGAATAAAATAAAAACATGAAAACTTTGTTTTCGTTTAAGTGGACCGTCCTATCGTTTCGGCCAAAATCATAACTAAACTTTCTTCATGGAGAGGAAAAAAACTGTTCACGTTAAATACATTAAATTCTTTACAGATATAGTTCTTTATTATTAGAGTACAAAAAAATTTTATTGTGTGTAAACATATTATCACGACTTGATTGTTATTCAGCACATAATTGAATCCATTCTTTTGATATTCGCAAAAATTTGCCGTTCAAGAAAAAATTCATGTCATAAGACATCCTCAGAAACAATAATTATTCGAAAGTTTTCCAATACCAATTTATTCTCCGAAAACTTTTCAGAATACTTCTTTTTCTCAGAAAAATTCCTTTTCTCCAACGATTTCTCAAAATGAGGACACTTTGTATATCGTTAAAACTTGTTGCTATTCTCATCGAAAGATTCCAAATAACGTTTCCGAATACTTGAGAAAACTTCGTATGAAAAGCTAGAACTCAAGGAGATCTGAAAGAGTTTCCCAAGTTTCTGATAAAATATTCATCGAATATCCAAAAATGTTCGTAGAATCCTTATTCAAAATTTTTTTGAAAATGACGAGCAAACAATCTTATCGACTCAGCATTAGGAATGGAATTTTCAAAGATCATCAACAACTTCGATAATTTTTTTTAATAAGTCGAATTTCCATACGAAAGCAGCGTTTTCAATCTTTACGTATGCTTTTGTTAAGGTGAAAAAATTTGCCAAGATTCTGGAATTTTTCCCAAGTTTCATATTCCACAAAATTTATAGGTACTGTAAGATGTTTATTATTTACTCCGAATACGTAATTTCATTATTTCGTATATACTTTTGCCAAGGTGAAGAAATCACTTTGTAATAAGTTTCATATTTCACAAATGTTTCATATATTATTAAGGGACTTGTAATCTTCTCTTAATTATCACGAAAAATTTCCTTTTAGATGAATCCAAATTATGTGATATGATTGAGCTGAAAGTTTTTATCTTTTGAAAAAAAATTCATACCGGCATTACAACTTTAGCATTGGCTACTCTATTTATTAGAAATGTATGATGATGAAAAATCATACCAAAGTGTAACGTTAAAGTATGTTATTGAATCTTGTCAATGATCTGTCAAACGTTTTGTCCTCAAAATGACTCAATTGAAAATTATTACAGCCTTTTGGCAGTGATGTACTTCCACTATTATTTATCGCTTTTCATGATGAAATTCTAATTAAACACACATCGCCCTGCAAAGTTAATCAATCGAAAACAGCCACCACCACCCTAATTAACTGTAATCATTGCAACAAACAACAAACCCTACAAAACAAAGCCTCCGAATTTCATCGAAAATTCATTATTCCGTCTCAATCTTCTGATGCCGAAGTTCATGCCAGTTAATTAAAAATGTATTATATTCGAATAGATGTTCGGCATTCGATAAACTTCGCTTACATTTCAATTTACAATTTCCATCCGATGAAACCCGGAAAATCGACCTGGAAACCTAGCAAAAAACCCTTGGCAAAAACGAACAAGATCGCGAACAAAAATACCCTCTCGTTTCGTCGTCGAACAAAACCCAATATTAAAATAGCTCGTCGCGGCCGTGAGATCAATTTCCCGCGCTATGCAAGAAAACTGCGATCGAAGACTAATTATCATTTGCGGCTTTTTGCGCCGTAGAAAAGCCCGTTCGACCCGGTGCTTTTGAAAAAAACAAAGCTTTTTGTCTGCGTATTCGAGGACGACGAGTGGATAACTGTAACCCCTGATAATCGGGCGTCGAGCTCGGAGGAAGAAGCCTTCAACGGCGGAACATCGATTGTTTTTGCCCTACCAGAAGCTAATTTATGCGGTGAAGCGAAAGGCCCGGAACTCGAGGTGCGCGTGGAGATGCGAAACACTGTCATGCGGATGCTCCCATTATGGAGAATATACGAAGATTTCACCTTGGAGTGCGAAAAACAACTTTGCTTTTGAATATTGTGTGGTGAATATTAACAATATGATTGAGCAGCTAAGAGAAAAATTGTAAATGTTTGTGAAATCGATCCTCGCAGCCCCTTTTGTGAATGAAGAAGTCTGATGTTGAATTAGTTCAAGTTTGAATTAGTTCAACATTTTCCTTCATTCAATATTTCTTTATTGTAATTTTTTCTTCTTTCGAGCTTTCGGCTCTGGGATCTCCTTCTTCCCGACTCGTGTAAGTATGAGTCATGTGTGTAGCTAAAGAACACGGCCATTACATTGAAATGACTGATGGGAAAAATATCTGAAGCTTCTACAAAATGCCAACATCAAGAACGAGATAAGGGAAACCACCAAGGCCAACTCAAATTTAATCACGTGTTCCAATCTTCAATTCTATTAAATCATTTATCGTAATTAGCTTTTTCATTGATGGTATCAATCTGTTTATCAACATCATTTCTCTTTGTTTTCATGAAAACCATTTCAGTGATTTGTCTCTTGTGATAATTTTTCTCCAGATTGCAAATTTTAACATTGTTCCAATCAAAATCATGATTTTCTTGTAAACGATGATTAGTTACCACGTTGCGTGTCGTTGCCATGCGTCGTATGTTATTCTCATGCTCTTTTATTCGTGTTTTCATCTTTCTTTTGGTCTCGCCAATATACACAGAATCACAATATTGACATTTCAGTTCATATACCAAACCTTGATTATATTCTTACGCGAGTTTTGTAAACAAATTGTAAATGTGGGGCACCCGGTTTTTTTTCAGCTAATTTGGTTTGGGTTCGACTGCATATGGTCTACTGCAGTTTCGGTACATGTGCGAATTGAAGGTTGTAAATAAAGAATCGGGTACGTCGTCTTTCTCCGTTCATCTTCTCCCAAAAAAACTTGCTCAAAAGAAGTGAAAAATCAAGCTCAAAACGATGTACGAACTTTTCCATTATTCCATTATGTTTTTGTAAACTGTTAGAATAGAATAGAAAATTGTCAAACAAATTCAGCCATAACAAAAACATGGAACATAATATCTTCAAATGTGCAGTAAATTGAAAGCCTTTTTTATACTTTCGAACGTAAGCCGTTCATTGATGCATAGAACTCTTCATTATTTATAGGGCATGTTCTCATTTCACCCGACTATGTTGAGAAAAAAAACAAGCTCGGAATATAAAGTTTCTCTTTCAAATAACAAGGTTCGCGTTTAAAGAGAACTTTCGGGATACTTGATGATCACAGAGTCCACCGAAAACGTCGGTTCTGTCGTCTTCGGGATCGGCAATTTGTTTAATGGGACCGTCCCCGAAGTGCGAGGCCGAGAGGATATTGGAAAATATCTTACGTGCTACAACGATCCAATCACAAGGTGAGGAAATATTGCAATTGCCGCGTTATTGTGGGATGAAAATTCGCGGTCATCGAGAGCCGTCCGGTCCACGGGCCGGGGAATAGATTGGAAACAATATTTTTTCGCCGACCCCGACCCGCTTTTCGCGAGTCAAAAATGGAATGGCTTTCGGGGGATTCGGTTGAGAAAAACGCCTTCTTTTTCATGGCGGTCTTAGGCATTTATATCGAGTTTGAGGACGTGTTGTTAGTTAATGTCGGGTGTTTGGTTTTTTTTTCAGGGGCATGGCAACGAAATTTCACATGGATGGGCAAAGTTAAATGTCAGTAGGGTCAATGTATATTTGTTTCAATGTATTGAAAAAATATTTAGTTTAGTATTTTATAACGCCTTAGAAATGGACTTGGATGTGAAGCTTTTACATTTTACTAGATATTACTCTTCATGTAAAATGACAATATCTTTTTTCCAAGAATCTCAGTATGTACTCTCCCTTTCAGTATTTGCGATATATTAAGAATTTTCACCTTTTTCTTTTGAATGTCAGTCAAGATTTCAAGAATTTCATGCTCTAGGATTCAAATTTCATAGACTTCTAGTACTATCATAGATCTTTCAAATAATTGCACCAAAATACGTTGAAGGTATTTCTTGAACTGCTGGTATTTATGTGATTTTCCTTTTAAAATACTAGTTATAAAATTTTTAAGGATATTCTATTTTTGTATATATTGCTAGCATTTTTGCAGATTGTCATATAAGTTTGGGGGAATTAATGATCGGGAATCCGTAATAATTAGTTACTTAGTATTTTTCTAATTTTCCAGGCACTAGTACTTCCAAAGGTAATTGGTATTTCATAGATTTCTAGTACTTTAGGTATGTAAAATCCTCCTTTCTAGCGTCTCAAAATGTATTCATCTTTCTAGTATATGTGCTTCTTGTAGAGTTTTTTATATTTTTTAGGATTTCTCATAGATATCTAGAATATGCTGCTTCAGGATTCAAAATTTATTAGATTCTTAGTATTTCATAGATTTTTCAGATAATCATACCAGAAAACATTTAAGGTTTTTCATGGGCTGCTAGTTATTTAAAAAATTTTCTAATTCAATACTACCCATACGATTTTTAAGGAAATTTCAGTATACATAAATATTTCTAACATTTTTGTAAATTTTCATCTGCGGGTTCGTAGAATTGGATGATCCTACAATTCGAAAATTATTTTTTGTTACTTTATAGTCAGTTTGAGAAATGACATCTACATGAATTTTTAAAATTTTACTGATTTCTTTTTTTTTTTTTTATATATATATATGTATATATATATTTTTAAATATTACACGAATTTATTGGAATTTTCTGGGTATGTCAAAGGTACCTAGTTTTTTGAGAAATTCTAATATGTATAAATTTTTGAAATATAGTACTCTGAAAAGTAAAACGTTTTAGATTATTAATATTTAGAATAATTTTTCAAAAAGTAATGTTTTTATAGGTTTCAGATATTACACAGATTATTGAAACTTTCAGTTGATTTTGTGTTTTTTTTAATATTCACATATTTCAATATATTTTTCGGTGTCTCGATGGATTTCTGTGTATGTTTTTCAGAATCAGGTACTTGAGGATTGTAATTTTTTCAAAATGTTACTATTTCCATACATTTTCTGTAAATAATATTCAGATAGAATTTTTAGTATTCTAGAGATTTCTAAAATGTCGAGTCTTCTTCATATTTTTACACATTTATGAACTTTCTTAGTATTTTCGAGAATCCTTCTAGATTTCTGACATTTTGATGGTTGCTAAGTAAATTTTAATAATTTGATGCTCCGAGTTTCAAAGTTTCAAAGATTCTTAGTTTTTTGAACGTTTCTTCAGAACACAGTTTCTCGTAATTTTTTAGTGTTTTCACGAATTCTTCTTTTTTCAGTGTTTTTCATAATTTTTGAATATTTTAAAATTGAAATTTTTTTCTAAAAATGATTTTCCGAATTTCTACGTAATTATTAGAAAGAAACGCTCTGGATTTAAGGTTCTATAGAATTCAGATCAGACTATTTTACATTACACTTTTTTAAAAATTTATGCATTTTCGTAATAATTTCAAGTATTATTCTAGATTTCCAATATGTTTAAAAATTGCTGTATAAAATTTGGGAGTCGTACAGTCTTTTGCCCTAAGTTTTAAAATTTTCAACATCTTGAGCATTTCAAATGTCTTTTTAGAACACAGTTTCTTCTAGATTCCTAGTTTTTCCAAGAATTCTTATTGTGTCAGTATTTTTTATCTTTTTTGAAATACAAACAATTCAAATGATTTGCCTGTATGAGAGTATTATGTAGAGTCCGAATGATCTTAAGCATACATAAATAGATATAATTTTACATTATGTACACATTTTTTACCATTAATGAATTTTCGTAGTACTTTCAAGTATTCTTCTAATTTCATAACATTTTTGTGTATTGCTATATAAGATTCCAGAAGTCGATGCTCTGAATTTCAATATTTTAAAGATTCTTTATATTCGAAACAGTTTTTCACAGCACATTTTCTCGTTATTTTCTAGTATCTTCAAGAATTCTCGTTCCTTAGTGTTTTTCATATGTTTCGATAATTATAAGTGTTTTATCATTTTCTGACATTTTTATGAATCCCTTAAAAACTTTTAGAACGAGATGCTCTGGATTTAAAGTTGTATGAATTTCAGACAAATTACTAGATTATTTTACAGTACACATTTTTTTACATTTATCAATTTTCGTAGTATTTTCAAGTGTTTCTCTAGATTTCTGATATTTTTATGGATTGCTAAGTATATTCCAAGAATTTTATGCTCCAAGTCACGTTTTGAAGATTCTCACCAAGAATTTCTTAGTATTTCAAACTATTTTTTGTAACGCCGTTTTTCATAAATTCCTAGTGTTTCTCAAAATTCTTGTTATTTCAGCAATACCCATATTTTTTGAATATAAAAACATTCTAATGATTTTCTGATATTTTTATGAGTTTCTGCATGAATTTTTGAAACCAGATAGTCTGGATTGAAAATTCTATGAATTTGAGAAAAATTAAGAATTTTATGCCCTGGATTATAAACTTGAGAGATTTTCAGTTTGACAATGATTTTTTCGATCTCATTTTTTCGTCATTTTTTAGCGTTTCGAAAAATTCTTGCTTTTTTTTTTTAATCTTTTTCATATTTGTTAAACATCATAAGTTTCAAATGATTTTCTGATATTTTTATAAATTTCTTAAAAATGTTTAGAATGAGCGGATCAGGATTTAAAGTTGTATGGATTTTAGATAAACGACTAGATTATTTTACATCGCACATTTGTAACGTATATGAATTTTTAAGTTTTTTACAATATAATTCATATTTGTTTAGATTCCTACGTAAATTCAAAGAATTTCATGCAATGCATTTCTCAGATTTAAACATTCTTGGTATTTAAAAAAATTTTCTTGGACTTAAAGTGTTCTCGTTATTTTAGTTTTCTTTATATTTTTTGAACATCACAAAATTCGAATGTTTCTCCGATATTTTCATGAAATTCTACAAAAATTTTGAGACAATACACTCCAGTATTTTAAATTCTTCAAACTTTAGACAAATTAATGGATTACCAAAAAAAATTGATCTACATTCATTTAATATTTGAGGGTCAAACTGATCACTCGGAGCAAGAATTTCAAATTACAAGTTCATTCCATATGATCTATATTTCGGCCACAGATGGGGCCCTCGTCAGGATCCTTCAATTCATACAATTCATTATTTCTCAAATAGAATTGAAAACCAAACGAAAAACTAAACAAATCAGTGCTTACACATCTCCGATATTTCCCATTATAAATGAGTTGTCGAAAGTACAAATCAAAGTCAAAATGACCGTTGTTGTAATCAATCATACAGTTATGCAATGTTTATTCATTTCATGTATTATTAAATTATTTTCATATTTGCACGATTTTCTAGTTTCTTCGTGAAATTCTTTCGGTATTTCCAGAATTTAATTTCTACAAGCAGAGATGCAATATTTATACACTTCAGAATCCCTGAGGATGACTTTGAAAATTTGGAAATTCGCTGATTTTTGACTGTACGTCGTACACCCTAATTAGCAATAAAATTTATCAAGTCTTAAGCCATCTCTCGTGATTCCTAGCGCGCGACTGAGTCACCTCGGAAAAACAGTATCGACGGAAATCAAGACGGATAAAGGCGGAACAAAGCGAAATCAGGGCGACCCGTATTTTTTCGCGAATCTAGCGTTAGGGGGAATGTCACGTGGAAAAATCCGGGGGCCGAAAATTTGACGTGCCGCTGTCCGGATCACGGCTCCGGTGGAATGGCCGATGCGACCCCGATAAAAGGGCGAGATAGCGCCGACGACGGGAGGGATGGGAAAATCGTTGTAAAACCGAAAAAAGCGAGGGCGGCAAGTAAAAAGGGAGGGGCGGGAACGGGAAAGATAAGGGTCGAGAAAAATGAAGAGACGGGAGATAAGGGCGCAACGAGTGACGGCATAAAGCGTTCCACGAGGGTAAACGATCCGGGTCACAAAAGCAGGTTTGACAATTTCTCAAATGAGATTTTATTACCGGGAGTTCGCGTGACGTCGATTTATGATTTTTCTTTTTTTCGTTACGAGTATCTTCCTTTTTCTTTTCCCAACCCGAAGAAAAAGAAGCGTCGTCGAAGCGAGAACGTCAATCACGCGGATAATCAACCCTGGCTAATTTATTCGATTGTTTTTTTAATGCAGGAGGAAAGGGGTTGATTGGGCGGACGTTAAAGACTGGGAGTAATTGAAAAAAAGATGGAATCGGGGGAAGTTGTCGAGGTTTGAGAAAAGATGAAGAAGATGAGGGGAAAGGTGACTTTGGTAGTTACTTTAGTTCATTTTTATGCTTGAGAGCGTTGAAGCAGTGCTCGGTGTTAATTTGGTTTCAGAATGAAATCAGTTTTTATGAGACGTTTCTCGAATTTGAGAAGTGATAAGAGGTTAAAGGCAAAAAGAGCGAAGGATATTCACAAATTCGATAGTTTTCCATCTTTGAAACCTTTTGCACGGAAATTTCAAGGGTTTTATTGACGTTTTCTAAAGTTGTACATGTTTATTGGAATTTTCAAAATTGCTGACGTTTTCTGGACGATGCATCATGACTCTCATATAATATTTACTGAAATCAAAGCTTATGTCTCACTTCAAGGGTAATTAGACCACACTGTGCACCGTATAATTTTGAGTCAATCTGAAGTTATCAAAAGTCTACCATCGGACAATATTCGCGATTTGACTTTGATTGAGAAATGGGCTTCTGACGAGACTTCGGAACAAAGTAATTACAAACAAAAATTTTATGCAGCAGATTGCAGTACAGATGAGAACATTTTTTTACTTTATTTGTTCCATTAGGAATCTTTTTTGTTGGCAAACGAACAAACTCCAAAATTATTGCTTGGAAAAATTCATTACTATCATCAACATGATTTTGCCGCCCTATTAAAATTCAATTTGTACATGAAACAGCTGCAGTCGCTCAAAAATAAGTCAAAGAAATTCAAGAACAAGAAAAAAACCTTTCTCCATTTCAGTGTACGATTGATGGAAAAAAAAATCACTGTAAATGACAATCTCATGTTAACTATGGTAGACGGCAGAGTTTGCAATTCTACACCCAAAATTTCATATTTTGAAACCAGAATACTATGTTACATCGCAATGTAACATGTTTTGGTTTCAAAATAATGTAGGTATAACACACGGTATCTTGATGTCCACGAATTTTCCAGAATTTCACACGACAAAGAATTCAAAAAAACTATCGATAATCTACGAAATGGGCAATGTTTCTTAAATTTGAAAGTTTTTTTTATTTTCAACACGACAAGATTTTTTAATTCCTAGCCCAGCTGTCTAAGATTTTTCGTAATCTTTAGATACTTATTGTTAGTTTTCAAAATTGAGAACTATTTATATTTTCACAAAATTTTTTATGCTATGTAAAATATGATGGAATGAAAAACATCTACAAAACTTGTCAATATATTCTTAAATTTTACAACTGTTTCGAGTAACCATGAATATTGTTGACAAATATCATTCTTCCTGATGTTTTGCTATTTTTAGCAGTTCTTCAAGTTTCTTCGAAATACAAATTATAGGAACCTTTCCAAAATTTACTTATGTCTGTCAATGTAATCAGAATTTTTCGTTATTTTTAGATAATCCTCAAGTTTTTCAGACTTTTATTAAATATGAAATGAGCCTTACAATGGATATTTCGGAAATATCTCATGATAAGGAAAATCTGCACAATTAATGAACATTTTCTGGATTTCAACCAATTTCTTGCATTCTTAAAAACTTTAAATTTGAAAAAAATTTTGAGATTTCTTCGATTTAGAATGTACATAGCACGAGGTATTTGGAGTTCAATGAATTTTATTGGTATTCATCTAGCATATTAGGATTTTTCGTGATTTTTCAATACTCCTGAAGTTTTCCAGATAATTATTGAAAAACGTCACACGGCATGGACATTTTAAAAAATATGACAATAAGTACAATTTACTAAACTTATCAACATTTTCTGAATCCTACCAATTTTGAGAATTCTCGAAAATTATAGGTAATTTTCAGAAATAACGTTAATTTTTTCCTTTCTCAAGGTTTTCGAAACTGAAAACATAATTAAAAACATTCATAACTGTTCAGAATTTTTTCAAAATTTGACGATATTTCTTGATATTTTTCAAGTTTTTCATGAATTGAAAAATCATCATGCGTATTCCGAAACAATTTGATATTGAACTCATTCTACAAAATTCCGATTTTCTGAAAATTCACGAATTCCCAGAATATTTCAGAACATTCTAAAATCTTTCACATTTCCAGTATTTTAGAATTATTCAAAATTCTTTCACATTCAAACATGATACAAACTTTTCAAAACTCCTCAAGTGCATATTAAAATTTTTCCCGATCATTAAAATTTTTCGCCACTCCTCGATTTTATTTTAACAATTTTGAAACCATGAAACACTAACCTGCATGTTCATAAAAAAAAAAAAAAAAAAAAAAAAAAAAAAAATTCACAAAATATACGAGCGTTTTCTGAAGTTTCATGAATCGTTCGAATTTGAAAAATCATCGACAGTCTCTGAAATGTTTGAACATTACATAAACTGCTCAAAACTATCCTTGATTTCCAAAAATGTGCCATACAAATTAAGATTTCCAGTAATTTTTATATCTTTAATTTTCCTAGATTTTTCAAATAAAAAATTATGGAATTCTATTATGCGAATAAAAAAAAATATGACAATGACAAAAATCGAGAAAATTCATACACTAACTCATATTCTAGAAATTTTCCGAATACCAAGAATTATTACTAATTTTTTGAATCTTTTACATTTCAAATATAAGCTAAATTGCAAAAACTTCGCAATAATAATTCATTCAAATCACTAAAATTATTCGTATTTGAATGTCACTAGCGAACATTTGAAACACCTAGTTATCAAGAAAAAACCTCACAAAATCATAAAAAAAAATCGTGCACTTCTCCACAGGTCTCTATAAACTTTCAAACAAAATGCAAAAAGTCAGAAAAGTGAAGAAATTCTTCGTGAAAATGAAGAAAAAAAAAATAGTAAAGTCATTTCATGTAAATCGATGCCTCGTAGATTATAGAAAAGGGCTGCAAGTCGAGTCATAATGAAATCCGTGAAATTCAGCCTATCATACGCGTTGCAGTTAGCAATGCGTAATTACGAATTTCCCTGGTGTTACCCGCAATTACCGCATCTATACACCACTCCAATGCGCGAACCAATAATTTATAATCAAGAGCGTCCAGGGTGGGAACTGCAATAATCATTACTCTTCCAGGGAACGAGTTTGGTGAAATCAAACCCGAATGACTTCAAAATCTAATGCGATTACCCCCCAATGAACGGTGCTAAAATTTCAGGCCATTTAGATTGAAAAACATAAACTCTGACACTTTTTTTTTTAACTTTTTGCTTTTGTAACTTCAACAACTTTGGACTTTATTGAAAAACATTTTATCGTATTATCCGACGTTTCGTGAGGGATCTTTCATTTCAGCAGGGATTCGATACTTGATACAAAAATGACAATTAGTAAAATCCTACATGACAACGCGTCTGTACAACAAGTGATCGGGTTATGAAACGGTTACAAAGAAAAAACTATAAAAGTATTTTCAAACACTCCCATTACTTACTAATGACGGAACCAGAAATCAACAAAGTAACTTCACTTTGGACACAATTCTTCTCTTTTTCTTTTTTCTCCTCATCTTGACGTTTGAGACGTCAAAGACAATCTGGAATACGCTCACAACTCGTATTATTCCGTGTATAACCTCCATGCCTGACACTTTTTGAAGGCATTATACAGTCTGTTACATAAAAGAGTTACACAATACTCACGATCGGTGAAGTATAATGGTGTGATATTTTTTTCTCACGCAGAGGGCATCATTGTCCTTCATGCTTCGTGAAAGTGAATCAGCTGACTTTTGTTTTCAATTTGATCTCAGGTTTTTCACTAAAATGAGTGCCACGTATGCTTCGCGCTTCGAAGCAGTTTTTTTGGGCTCGCGCCCTATAAGTCCCAAAATGACCCAAGCGGCTGCTGCGAAATGTATGCAAAAGTCGAAACAGTTTGTGAGTACGTACGTGAATCTTTTCAAAGAGATGAAAAATGTCGATGACTTCCCGAATCGCGGTTCTGTCGGTGTAGTGTCGGAAAAAGACGAAAAAGTGATTTGTGAGCTGTTTTTGAAGGCGCTTCGAAATTGTCCAAAAAGGTTTGAACATATCGTACGGAACTGCTCGTAGACACTTGATCGCAAATAATTTGAAGTTTCGAAGTTGTTTGCAAAAACCGATGTTGAGTGAAAAACATGTCCAAAAACGTCTCGAATGGGCCAGAGATAATTCGGATCGTGACTGGGGCAATGTTATCTTCACCGATGAATCTTCTTTTTGGGCCTTTCCTATCATCAGGCATGCCTGGGCCACACCTACCAACAAATTGCTCCAAAGGACCGTAAAACGTCCTGTGAATGTCCACGTTTGGGGATGTTTCTCAGAAAAAGGATTTGGGAAGTCGCACGTGTTCACGGACAACCTAAACTCTGTGAAAATGAACCTTATTTGCAAGAAAGTTTTATTGCTGATTGATAGAAATTGGTGCAAGAAGAAAAGTGACGATTGGATCCTCCAGGAGGACAACGACCCGAAACATTGAAGCAAAGCCTGTCGCTTGTGGAAGGAGCAAAATGGTGTCTTGACTTTGGATTGGCCGTCTCAGTCGCCCAATGCTAATCCATTTGAAAACGTTTAGGCCCAAATGAAGATGAAGCTTCGGAAGAACCGAGTCTGTAATTTGAAGCAGCTTGTTCGCCGAATTCGCAAAATCTGGAGGTCGTTTTCAGAAGAGTACGCGAAAAATCTCGACAAAATTATGCCTCGAAGATGCCAAGCCATTATTGACGCTGAAGGTGATTGGACCTGCTATTTATGTATTTGCATGAAAGTTTTGGAGCAAGTAAAGCAATATTTGAAAGAATTTTCGTACCGAGTCTTGTCATTTTCTCACAACAGTGACTAATGCTCTTATGTAACAGACTGTACACGTCAAACCTATGAGTAACTGTCTCACCTAAACAACGGTAACTCTACTCATTAAAATTTTTCAATCGACTTTCCAAACCTTGCAGGTTGTGATCCTCTCGAATCAACTTTAGTTTGTGCATAAATTGAAATTTGCGAAATCTTCAAGCCCATTCCTTTTCAGCGTCGTGCAACATCGACACTCGCGTACATCGTCGAAATTGGAATTCCAAAACTTGAATTTCGTTGCCAGGTGTAATAATAATTCCTCGCTGGCGCAGACGGCGCGAATAATTCGACGCGTATATATAATGCGCGAAGTTGCACGACCGGAGCAACTTGGAATCGTGAATTCTATCTCGTGGAGGCGACGGGAAATAAGGGCCGACTAGAATATAAGAAAAGTTGTGTCTGCGTACACAAATTCAAAATTGCCGACACGCTCTTCCTGGACCGTTGCTCTGCGTCTTTGTCCTTATAACTCACGAAACTTTAGCGAGTCGAAACAAAAGTCCGGGGTTATTAGGGTGGACGCTTTTGTTCAGGTATACACCAGATCTTCGGGCGCTAATTTCCCTTTGCCAAGACGCATCTCGAAACTCGAAGTTCGCCATAACAAGAGGCAATTTTGGTGTAAGCTTGGGGAAACTCGCGAGGTAATTAATATCATCTTTCGATTGCTCCAGAATTTTCCTTCTCCTGCAATTGACTTTTCTCTTTGATATTCACGTTGCTTAGGCAGGAGTGTTGCAGCCAAATTTTACACGCAAAGGGCAAACTGAAATGTCGAAACATTCGACATATACGTATTTCAATGTAATTTAATGAATATTTATTACATCGATAATTACAACTAAAGGGAATTTGCAGTTGGACAGAATGTTAAGTAACGAGTGTTTTATAATATACCATTCGAACATTTATTGAAGACATATCGCAATTTGAATTTTTCCAACACTCATACATGATTGTCACACGATAGGAAGTGAGAGAGAACTATAGATAATGTATTAATAGAATAATCAATTGTAAATATTCAACATATCGTACGTAGATTTAATAATTCATTTATGAAATAGGTTTTTGCGAGAACGTGTTATGAATGAAATAGATGCAATCTTCGACTACATCGCTGAAAATCGAACGATTATGGCAGTATATTGTTAGACGAGAAAGAGACTATAAGATCTGGTAAGAATAGAGAATTTTTATGACTTTGAATTTTTATGTTGTATGTATATTTCTATATCAGATAATGAATCTTGAAAATGGTGACGCACATTTACATAGATTACCGAAACATCGAGAAAACCGAATATTGGGTAGCTGAGTAAATATTTATTTTATTAATTATAACATTTTAGGAATCAATTTGTAAGCTCAAGCTTTTACTTTTTAAAAAGTATCTTTTTTCATTTGAAATCACCATATTTCATTTCTAAAGTCTCAGAGTGTGTTAATGTTTTTATTATTTCCGCTATTTTGAGAATTTTATCGTATTTTTGTAGATTTCTATATGGGTTTCTGGATTTCACGCTCTAGGATTCTAAATTTTATAAATTCGTCTTATTTTACCGATTATTAAGAAAATGGTACCAGCTCACATTGCAGGTATTTTATGGGCTGATATTATTTAGAGGATTTTTTTCTTTTTCAACACACAACAATAAAGCAATAAAGAACATAAATGAACAAACCAGTACTCAGAAATAAAAAAATCCATAATTAATTCTCAAGCTCAAATATGACGCCAATTACATAAAAGTCGAGTTGACCATCGTGATAGTGAATACCATCTATTTGTCAAGTCGTCGTATTATATCAATTTTTCGCCTCTTTTTTTTCAAAAAATTTCTTCTGAAGAGCTTTATAAATATTCTAAGGTGAAGGTCATCGATAAGTGGAGTAAATATACTACTTCAAAATATCCCTAAATACTCATCGTATATATCACTTAAATTCCTTGTGTCCTCCTGCCTCCCAATTGTATTACTAGTCTTTAAAAAAAAAATCATTTCGGAAATATTCCTCTTCAATTGATTGCTCTCTTCATCTGAAATTGCATATTTATTACTATTTATAAAATTTTTAAGGAAATTCTTTTTTCATTATATATTTTTATAGCTTCTTTTTAGTATGTATATTATAGAGAAAAACGAGCTGAAATTCTAAAAAAATCAGATTTTATGAAATTTCAAAATATTTTCAGGAAACAATGTTTAAAAAAAAAAACTGACATTTCAAAAATTCCCATTTTATAGAATATTTTTGCAGCATGTACGATTTTCTGCAACTTTTGTAGATTTATGTAAAGATTTCTATAAGTCTATACTCTAGAACTCTGAAATTCATAGATTTTTATGATTTAATTAATTTTTGAAATTATTTAAATGAAGTACCAGCGCTTTTTTGAAATATTACATGGATAGCAAGAATTTGAATGAATTTTCTTTACAAATGTCATTTAATGAATTTCGAGAAATATTGTTTTCGTTTATATATATATATATATATATATATATATATATATATATATATATATATATATATATATTTCTAGCATTTTTTTTTACTGTTCTAAAGCTATGAAGAATTTATTAATCTAAAATCCAAAAGTTATAAGATTTTTATTATTTCAATAATTTTTCAGGCAACAGTATTTCAAAAAGTAACTGGCATTTTAAAATTTTCAGTGCTTTTAATTTTTATTATATTTTTAAGCCTTTTTTAAGTTGAGGCAATTTTCTGGCATTTCTGAAAATTTCGCACGAGACCCTAGAGTGCTAAATTTATAAGCATTTCAATTTTTTCATTGATTTCAGGTATTTTTCGATTCTTTTATATATATTTCCATTACTATTCAACTTGAGTAGGTTTTTTTTAGATTCTCATGAATATCTAGTTTTTTCACACATTTCAATATTATCAATTCAAATTTGATGCTCTAGACTCTATAATTTTCGTTATTTCATTTTAAGTATTACAGTCAATTTTTCTAAAATCTGCATCTTCATAGGATTATAAGTGTTTCATAGATTTCTTGCTACATATAGTACATTTTGTGTTTCTCTAATGCATATTTACGAACTTTATTGAATTTTCTAGTAATTTTATAGACTTTAATATAGATTTTCAAGATCGGATGCTTAAGGATTAAAAAATTAATAAAATTTTATTTGTCTAACAAATTTCATAGGGAACAATATCTGTATTAGAATTTCAGTATCATAATTATTCCTATTATTTCTAGTCTTTTTCATTTTTTTCAAGCACGTATAAGATTTCTCAATATTTTTTATCATTCTTCCGGTTTTTTAATATTCTCATGGATTTCTGTGGAATTTTTAAAAATTTGATGCTCTAAACTTTGAAGATTTACTCATTCTTAGTACTTTAATGCAATAAAATAATTTACTGATATTCTTATTGCTTCCTCCATTCATTTTCGAGATATTATTGGTAAAAACTTTGTTGAAGAACTCCATATGATACTTGTGAAACTTTTTAACTGACTTAATGAAATTTGATGTGTCGGAAGAAAACTTTCGAGCGATTGCCTTTACTTTGGGGAATATCCTACTGTTAAATTGAGTGAAATTGACAGTTTTCAAGATGATATTTTCTCGATTGATCGTTTTAGCTGTCTCAAAAAAGTTTCACTGTCTTATATAACTTTCGTCCGCCTATTTTTTGTTTTCAGAATCAGGGAAATAAATGTCAGCTTTATAAGAGACTTGTGGAGAGATTGTTTGTTGCTCGCTGCGTGGCAATATAAAGTAAATGCTAGTTTTTGAGTAGGTTGATGAATTTTTGTTAGATTGTAGTGTTAAAAACACGTTACGTTTTTGCTACAGTTTAAGATATCCTACGAGTCCGAGATAGCTTCCAGAAAAGTACCTGACTATAATTTTTCCATGTTATATCCGTTTTTCCTTCTACTGTTTTTACGGACCAAGCAATCCGTCGAATACACAAAACATCGCCACTAAAAGTAATTGAATGCGTAATCGCCGAAACTTACTTTGAAAACGAGCGTAATGTGTGCCTCACGACGCATCTGAAACAAAAACGAATGATTCATAAACACAAGGTTTTCCACGCGAAAAACGACGGAAACAGGGAAAACGCAAAACTTGGCATAATATACAACGATAACAAGCTGAAAGTATTCTAGTGCGCCACCGAAAAGTCATAAGACTCCGCGGAGTTTAGCCCCGGGATAAATTGAATTATTCATAACTCACGGTGTTTCGAGTATTTCCCATCTTTTTTTCATCTCTCTCGTCCTCTCTCAAATACTTTACACCCTGGATTATTTTTATTCATCAAATATTCATGTAGTTACTCCAAGTACGCCCGCAACCTCTTCGACTATTTCTTGACAAGTTTTTTCTGTACCAAAGTTATCAAAAAAGGGAAAGTTTCTTTGAAAAACTAAGTTTGAACTAGATTTCTTGGGTTCGTAGTTTATAAATGTATCGTTCGTGGGTGTTTTTCTAACTTATTAAAAAAGAAAGTTGGCAGTTTTATTCGTTGTTCATTTCTTTTAAAATCGTGATTTTAAAGGGTCGTTAAAAATTCTCGCTTTTCCAGTAATGTAAACCAAAACCCGGTTGGTGATGATTCGTAAATGATTTTAATCGTATCGTATGTGAGAATCAGAACATCTGCCTTCCTGATTTTTACTTGATGAAATTAGAGCAATATAAAAATAGTGCAACACACATTAGCTTAACTGTGTTAGTAATAAATTTGAGGAAATTGTTTTTGAAAGTTACAAGGGTCACTTTGCCATGTGTAATGACATAAATGCTTAGCATTAATTACATTGCAAAAAATTCATCTTAAAAATTCCGAATTAAATTTAACAAGTTCCTATACAATAAATTTTATTCATTATTTCAAAATGAAAATTAATAATTCAAAGAAGAAATCGAATCGCGACTTTTGGTGACACCAGCACTTTTCTTATGTTTGATAATACACCGTGTTTTAGAGCTGTTATGATTTTGCCTAGATGAAATCATCGTAATAGCACAGATTTGTAAAAATATTTTTTTATATTTTTCGCTGTCGTGAATTTTCCTCTTCTGATTTTCATATTTTTTACAAAAGGTTTTTTTTTGTTCACTGGCCAATGTTAAAAGTTATAATTCTTCCAGCGAAATTGCCGAAAAATATTTTCATTTTTCCGAATTTTCCATCGTCTACTGCAGCTCTTTTAATATTAAGAAATTTCATTGATTAGAATAAATTTTGAATACTGCTTTTTTCAGTTTTATTACTTTATAGCACGCTCGAAAAATTCCAGGGGAGAGTAAATAAATTTTACGACGGAAAATTTAATCAACATCAACATATGATTTTGTCATTTTGTAATTTATTAGAATGACATGACTTTTAGAACTGATGGATATTTCATCGTAATTTTGAGTGCGTTCTTTCAACTCTTGACAATTTTTCAATTATTGTTCAGTTTTTTCAAAACTCTCTAAAGTTAAGAAAATTTAATAAATCAGAAAAATTTGCATTAGGTTTTAACATTTTTCATACATTCTAAAATCGCTAACATTATTTTAGTTTTCCTTTCATTTCAATAGTGAATAATTTTTTTGAGTCTCAGGGATTTTTTCCAGTAAATTTGCAACATTTTTACATATTTCAACGAGTATCGGAAAAATATACAACTGCTTTCCAACTGTGCAAGAAATTTTTCCAAATATGATAATTTCTCATGAATAATTATGCATCAACATAGAGATATTTTGAATTTTTCTTTTCTTCGAGATTTCTCGCATATTATTTTAATGATTTTTGAAACGCAAAATTTTTCATTAATATGTTGACTTTATGATGAATATACTTACTCTTTTATCATTTTCGATTCAGTCTAAAATTCTTTAGAATTCTACAACAATAAGTTGCGTTTGTAATCATTATGTAGTGACTTGACAAATCACATAAAATAACAAAATTTTTTCGTTCCAGTAATTTTCCGTCTACATCTTGATATTCTAAAGAACTTGTACAAATGAGAGACTTTTCTTATACTTCGATATTGTCATAAACATGTGCAATTTGAAATCGACCTTTACTTTTAGGAGGTTTGGAAAATTAATGAAGATGCTACGAAATTATAGCATTTTAATAAGTTTATTTCCAAGAACTCAGAATCTAGGACTGGAATTGGAAGATTGTTTTTCTGAAATAAAGGAATCCAAAAAAAATATGTATTTAATGACTTAAATAATACTCATTGAATATATTTCACATTATTTATCTCTTAATTCTATTCCTTACAAATAAGAATCCTTGAAAATTTTTTCGTAAATCGTTGATCCTTAAATAAAGACCATGAAAATATCGGATATACAGTATAAGGTCTTTGAATTAACCGAAATTTTGACAAAAACATCTAGTCAATCTCATCGAATTAGTAGATATTTCGACTGCGAATTAGTTAATTTGATCAAATTTCTTAGTTAAAATTTTTACTATCAGAAAGACAACTTTGATTGATTTATTACTCAGAATTTTTGCTTTCAAATAGTCAATTTCGATAGATTTATATGTGAAAATATGTAGATGCAAAATATTGACTGATTGAGTAGGTGGAATATTTAGCTGTTATAATAAGTCAATTTAAACAAATTAATTATATAGAAATTTCACTAAGAAAAATTCGATCTTACCTTATATATAAGTTGAAATTTTCGCTTTAAATAGTCAGTTTTGACAAATGCATGTGTCGAAATATTGTACATGAAATTGTCAATGAAAACTCATTTGTTTGTCCTCATTCGAACTACTAAATAGTACATTTCAATAAATTGATTGTTGACATTTCAAATGTTGAATGAATAATTTAAATTGATTGAGTTACAAAAATTTTAACTAAAAATAAAATAGTCCATTTCAATAAATTTATGTTTGATATTTTGACAGTTATATTATTATCTGAATTTCTTATTTCAACTTATTTATTATTATTACATAGCATTATTGCTACATACCTTAAAAGTTACTCTAAACCATCCTCAACTTTTTCACACAAAAAGGTATTTAACCCCTCAAATTAACGATATTTAGATTCCTGATGAGGATCCTGAAATGGGATCGAAAACTTGTTTACAATTAGATAGATATTCATAAATAATAGATGAAGCTCCGCTGGAAAATTATTATCCAAGAAAAAAGCGGTCAACCGGAGCAATAGTGGGAGAATAAATCCACCGTCAAATTCTGTGTCAATGTTGCACCTTCATTAACCCAAGCTTTCGGTCTATATTGATACCATCTTTAGGGTATCCTTGATTGTTTCTTCATGTAGACGTAGTCATTCCCAAATTCACCCCCCTCCCCCCCCCCACCCTCGTTCATAAGCGATAAGAGTTTGGCGCCTAAATTTTGTTAGTTTGAAGAGTGTTTTAGTCCATTATCACTGTTAACGAACGTTGTTAGACGTATTCATTTCTTTTGACATGAGCCAGACCTTTTGTATTGATCGTGATAGGAATGGAATTTCGTTGTCTTTAATCGTTTTTTAATGTTGTTTTTAATTCTGAATTTGTTTATTGAGGTTCATATTTTATTATGTAATGTTTTCGATTTATATTGATATTTCAGTCCATTCCATGTTGTTGACGAATGTTGCAAGACACGAATGAGCCCTTGTTAATACGAGCTAAAACCACATATTGCGAGTAATGTTTGAGATTTTGGAATTATTGTTAAAAGGTTTATTTTTGATTTTAAGATTGTATTTTGCTCAATAGCTACCCTTAAGATGGTCTCAATATAGACCGAAAGCTTGGTTAATAAAAGTGAAACATTGGCACAGAATTGGATGATGGATTTATTCTCGCATTATTGCTCCGGTTGACCGCTTTTTTCTTGGATAACACAGATATTCGATTTCAAACAGTGCATTGAACTTGAAATTTTTAAATACGATCTTGTAAAGTTTGGTACACTGCGAATATATGTATTTCGAGAACATCCGCAAGATAGAACGACGAATTTCATGATATTCAAATGACTTACTGAAACCTAATTTTTGATTGAAGAAACTGTATTAATATTTTGAAAAATATTAGAGTATCTACTAGTTTTAAACGTTGACGATACACAAGAAATAAGTTCTTTGACCACTTTTTGAGCATGAGAAGAGGACTCGGTAATACTCGAAACATAGTTTTTTATTCCTAGAGGGTCCACAATAATATCCCATCACACACACACACACACACACACACACCCCCCCCCCCCCCCCCTCGCCACTGTCACTACCACCTGAATGTCAAAAAAAATGCAAAAAAGTCGCAAGTGAAAAGCGCGTTCTCGCAATATGAGTTTCCTGCACCTTCGCCGTGTATTCCCCCGCTTCACGTTGGCCAGCAACTGTCTGTACTTATAAATACAGGAACGACGACAGCGCGAAAACTCGTCGCGACGTTACACCGCGCGCTCGACAAAAGTACAATTAGCGCGCATCGCTACCTTGTTCGGTACCGCAAAATGGTGAGCCGTAGTTATAAATTATTGGCGGAATCCGCGGCGTGCAATAAAATCCGCGGAATCGATACCCCGCTGCTCATTATTCAATGGCTCATCGTCGAATGCGCTCCCGATTTTAACTGCAACATTAACGAGGCGAATGAAAACCGTCGCGAATTATGAAAAGCAGCGAGGAGTGTTGCGGCACCAAATTTGCGCTCGGTCATCGGGGAGTTTAGTACCGTAATTTTGTATCTTCCAAAGTCAATGCCTCGACTGGTTTCGTATTCCACGTATTGATAACCAAATTACTATATGTATACTTTATTGGTTGACTGCTTCAATGAGCCATGAATCGTGTAATTACATCGATAAAACGATACGGTTGTCACGGCTCTGTGTAAAGTAAGATTTGTGTCAGCTATGTTTATGATGATAACGGCTGTATTAATAGTTCGTGCAGTAATGTGACAGTTGTTATGTGACAGTTACCGTACTATTTATGTGATTGTAAAGAATATTGTTTATTACTCCGAGTTTCGATCTATAAAACTTGTAAAAATAATATTGTTGATTGAAACACGCGAGTGTGAGTATCTCATGATTTCACATTTAAACTTTTTTTTAATTTTCCAAAGACGGTAAAAAAAACTGGGCTTCTAAAATGGAATAAAATTTTAAAAAAAAATGGACATCTATTGTGAACGAGTTGGTTAAATATATGGCTGTGACTACCATCAACATAGTTGGCGCAAATCTGACTGTTTATGTGCTTTTGACAAGTAATTTTTAGTCAAAAAATTTTTGATTTATTTTAAAAGCTCTTATTTACTGATACACATAGACTGAGAAAGAAATATAGTCATCATTACAATATTGTATGGCACCATGACATCAGTCTATAATATTGTATTTTTGCTTGAAATATACTGCACTTTTTGTCAACGTATAGTAAATATCGTCAAATGATATTGTAGTAGTAGATATATTAAGTTGTAACAACTACTATACATATATCGTTTTCTTCTATACTTTTTTTCTATACTTTTTGTTATATCATATTAAAATTCCTACAAATACAGATTTCAGAAAATGCCATAATATTGTTTTGCCAGTGTTCAGATCTGTTTAGTTTTTTTTTTTTTTTTTACTATACTTTTTTGTACTTAACAGCATATTATATTGTAATTGATGAAATACCGGAAAAATTCGAAAACATATTGTAGATTTTATAACGTGATATGAATTTTAGCGATACATATACTTACATGTACAATATTTTTCTCGGATCATCAAAAGTCTTATTTTTGAACTGTAAAACAAAATTCAAACGTAAGATACTTTATCTTGTTTTTTTACTATACACGGAAATTAGGTCCTATGTACTAGTATAGTAAAAATTACAATTCATACACTACAACTTGCATTCTGTAAATTTTCAATTTTCTTCAACTATTTAGTAAAAACTGGCATACATATTGTAGTTTGTACAGCATAACTATCTTTACCATACAACATTGTAATCAGTAAAGTAAAAATGACGACATTTGATTTTATACCATGAAATATGCAAAAATATTGTAAAACCTGCAATATTATTGTGAAACTTACAATATTCTGGTACTTTTTACCATATTCTTTTTCAATATAACTATTGTATCATAGCAAATCATTGGTGTACATGAAAATATTTTCAGAAGTGTTCCTTTTACAAATTTTTTACAGACAAAAAAAACTCAAATCAACTTGTTTGTTGAGAACGTTTCTGCCAAAAACTTTTTTTTTTTTCATTTTTTCCCAATTCTGATTTTTTTAATGAGCACATTCACTACATTTGCAATGATCTTTGAGAAACTTTAGTTAAATAATCGACGAGCACAGGTGTTACACTTTTCGGGTAGTTTTCATTTTAATTGATGATCCTCAGTTTGAACAACAGCATTCTGTTGACAAGAATAAATATATAATAAAAACATGAGAGATAAAAATGAATAAAACAAAATCGAGGATGAATATAAAAATAATTCTAAAAATGATAATCAAGCCGAACAAAAATATGTGATTGTTACATTACAGTCAATAGCCTGCAACTTTGAATATAGTTGTGCGAACAATCATTATAGTTAGTGCAAGTTGTGCTTTTTTATGGCTGTGACAAATATTTTTATTCCTTAAAGTTCTGATTGATCGATAAAATATGTGCAAAGGTTTTTATTGATTTGAAGACGTAAATACTGTATGACTATAGTTTCATTTTTGCAAGTAAGATTATTGGACACAAGTCGGCGTTCTTTTGAATTTCCCGCAGACGGTAAGAAACTTGAAGTAAGTTTTTTTTCAACATTTCTAATAAAAAATATTTCCTGTTTTCATTCCCCAACTTTGATTCTATTAGTGAGCGCATTCAACTGCATTTTTTATGATCTCTTAACGAATTTGTTGAAACGTTTTCCAAGCATAAGTACCTACCCTACTTTTCATTTAATGCTCTTACGAGATTTTCATTTAGAATTTTTATTTACGATACTCAGTTCGAACCACAGTGTTTCGTGAACAGTATATTTCTCCAAGTTTTTCGAAAACGTTTTCAAAAAAAAATCTCCTTCAACATTTCTGTATTTTTTTTTTTTCTTTTCGTATGTTGACCGTGATTTTTCATCGTATTTTATTCATTTTTTACAAACGATTTTCGAATAGAAATTCAATCAATGGGAAGTGGGATATTTCGCATGTAGATTGCATAAAATACGCGCTTGGTTGGATAAGAGAATTCCTTGATTTTTGTTTCCTTGGGAGTTTCGAAATGGTAACAAAAAGCAGTACTCTGCAATCGTGAAAGCTTCGTTTTTAGTTCACGTAATCGTAATTAAGAATGAAGTAACTAGTGTTCTACATTAACGCTCAGTTTTTGGCACAGAGTGTTAATTTTATATTCTTGAAAACCTTATAAATATTATAATTTGTGCTACTTTAAATTATGTAACTGTTGTTACTAATTATTGTAGGTAAATATTGTCGGATTTTTTATCATTGATTTCTATGTAACTTTTTGTAATGTATAAAAACTAATGGTCATTACGAAGTTACCTTTAAGGTTTTTGGCGTCCAATATTGATGTGACAACTAAATATTTTTATATCACAGTATCTCCAGAAATCGTATATATTTTGAATTTTGGTTGCACCAACCATAAGAATGGTTGTGTTTTTCAATAATCTGTTTGACGCAATTCTTACTATGGTAGTTGTCTCAACGATACAATGTTATCTTTTCGAATACAGTACCTCAGTTAGGGAATTTGAAAGTGTTGTAAAATGTTTTTCATAATAAAAATAATTGATGATGAATCAGTGCAGAAAAAAAGAAAATTTGTTGACAAAGTAGTTTAGTAGTTTCGTATAACATGATGGTGAATGTTTAAAACGTCATCAATTTTTTGAACAAGAACTCAACAAATCGAATATTTTATGCCATGAGATTAAGAGAAATTTGTCTTACCTAAATAATTTACGTATATTGTTCTACTTAGGGATTCATAAACGTTTCTGAAGCTCTTATAAGACAATCCACTAACGTTCCAATTGACCACTCAGCAAACAGCCATGCATAGCGGTAGAAAATCATATAGTAGCGAGAGTATTTGAAGCCTAACGATGGCGGGTCGTCCGATGCGACCTTTACAGTTCCCGGAGAATCTATGTTAGATTCTAGCCTACATATGAAGTTAATAGGTTTTTGAACTTTTCAGGAAAAGCACTTCAGAAATCCTGGACTTTACAAAAAATTTCATTCAAATTTGTAAAACTGAACGAATTTTTATTTGACGTGAGAATGAGTCGAATTTAAAAAAATTTTATATTTATTCGAATTAAACGAAAGTTACTATGCGAATCAAATTCAAAGATTTTCATTCAAATTCATGAAATTTTGCTCAGTATTATATTATTAGTAATTATTATTACTGAAAAGATAATAATTAAAATGTTTGCTGTGATGTAGTAAATATTATGAGTTACAAGATATTTAAATTTTGAGGTCGCAAGTTTCATGATTGATGTACGAAAAACGCGACAATTAATCAATAATTTCATTATCGAATTATGTATACAAAGAGAATCTGTAGTTTCCACATTGAACGTAAATTTCAAGTGTGAGAAATCTTTGATTCAAAAACTCTAAAGTAATGAACAAAGGTCATTTATTTTGAAAGTGATAAAATATAAACCTGAGGGCTTTCACAATTCGAGAATACTCTTGATCTACAACGTTTTGGGTCTTGTTCTCTAGTTAAGGATATTTTGGAATGAGAATAGTGTACAACTCCTAACTGGACGAAATTTTTCTGAAATCAGGACTCATTTTCAACGTTTCTTTAAGGAAAAAGGTTTTACTTCAAAATTTTCTATTAATTTTTGTAAACTCGTGTGAAACTCTTTTATAATATTTTTTCATTTTGAAAAGAAAATGTAAAAAACTGAAAAATTACTGAAAAATCACGTAAAATATGGAAAACTTTGACGATTTTTTCCAGTTTTCAGAGTTTCACATGCTACTTTTAATGTTAAAAATTTTGAAAGGTTTGAAAAGAAAACATTGCTAATTTTATGCGTTATCGCTAATTCTTTAAAATATGACAAATTGGTCAAATTTCAAGAAATGCCTTGTAAACTTTGTAGACTGTGTTATTCAATGTGAATTTTTTCCGAAAATCCATTATTTTTCGAATTCTTCATGAAATTCTAAAAAACCTTCAGAAAAAAAAAACATTGAAAAATGGAATAATTACGAATAATATGAATCGATGTAAGAAATTTCAATAAAATTTGGATAATTATGTAGGTACAGTTAGTATTATTTCAAATTCTAAAAATTTCGAAAAATGAAAAAACAACATTTTTCAAAGATCGTAAAGGACTTGAAAATTAGGAAAATCTGAGGATTTACGAAAAATGTTAAGAAACTGAGGATGCTGTTATCCTTTATCAAGTTTCTTTGAAATTTGCATCGTATTTTTTTTTTCACTTTTAATTTTAATTAAAAAAACTGAAGAAGTACTCAAAAAATACAAAAATATTATTGAGTTGGACAAATTCATACAATTTCCAGAGCTATAGCTCATAACGTATTGAAAATTTTGGAAATTCGTATGATTTCTAAAACATTAAAATTTTCAAAAACTGTCATTATTCCAGAAAATGCATAAAACTTGTAGGATTTCAACAATTATTCTTAAACTTTTTAAACTGCGTTCAATACAATATATCTTCGAAATAAGCATAGATAATAGTTTTTTTTTTTTTTCCAATAAAATCTGGAGAACTTAAAAAAATCTCTGAATGAAGTGAAAATCGCATTTGTTTGAACAAATTTTCATAACATTTGCAATTTTCTGAATATGTAGTTTGCATTATACTTGAAATTCCGAAAATTTCAAAAAATAATATTGGCATAACAACTTTAAAATATTATCAAAATTTTTAAAAAATCAGAAAATTTGTTGAATTGCTGAAAATGCTTAGAAGAATTGTATTCTATGTCTGCTTAAATATTTTTTTTCAATCATGCATGACAAATTTTTATCATTTCTAAAAAAAAATCTGCAAAAATTGAAAAGTGAGTATTACAAAATAACAAAGATGGTTATTAGGTTGACAAATTTGTATTTAATTCAGAACGTTCTGAATAATTCACATTATGTTGAATATCTTGAAAATTTGAAAAAAAAAAGTCGAATCATATTTATAGTTCCGAGAATCGTAGGTTTTCCTTGAAAATTGAATAATTTATATAACTTTCTAAAAAGTTTATACGTTTTGTAGATTACGAAAGATTTCTTGTACTCTGTAAAACGACATAAACTATTTTAAATCATGTATCTTTTTATGAATCAACAAATATTTCATCACATCAAGATGGTCGATGTTATAAAAATTTCAATAAACATCTACAATTCCAGTAATTTCTGGTATAGATATCTTGTACGTTATCAAAAATGTTGACGATTCATGATTCTCTTTGATGCCAATGACTGAAAAAATTGTCTATAACCAAAATACTCGCAAAACAAATTTTTCTTCATTCACACTATGCACTCAATCATACTGCACCAAATGACAATTCTAAAAATGCAAAATGCGCACAAAACTCTTACTCGAATGACACCCATCCTATTTAACCTGAAAAAATCTAGATCATTGACTTTCTAATTCCGAATCGCAAATTTTATACATCAAAAATTTCAAATTTCCTCCAACGAATTCGCACCTGAGACCTAGAAATTTTCTTCTGCATAAACGCCCCAGACATAACCCAATTTTTAATACTCCCTCCGAATTTCACCGGAGGCTCGCGGGACGGTTGAATAAATCGCAAAATCCCAGATCAGGCGTTAAAATATTAAAAATGTCTCGCGTCAGGGGCGAATCGATAAATTTGAGCCGGGAAAGCGCGAAAGGATTTATCTCGTTACTTTTCCCGTTCGAGGCGGCGCAAAATAACGAAAAGAAACATCGCTCTAGCTTTTCAATCGGAAACCTTTTTCCCTCTCGCTTGCTCTTTGCTCGGCAATTTTTCCACCCCCTCCGCAATTATCATGAAGTGCGCGCGTAGTCGATATTTCTTCGCGAAAAAATGTGCATTTTAGCAGGGAATAATTTCCGGCTTGTTTATGGCCGTATTTATGACCACGTTTGTTGCGAAATGAAGTTTCAGCGTGGAACGACCGAGTCGCCTTTGTCTATCAAAAAATGCATTTTCCGGGGTAAACGTTGCGAGAACGCGTTTTAGATTCCCCATTACGGAACATCACTTGACCCTTGTTCGAGATAAAAATCGAATGGGGATGCGAAATCTTGATTTTTCGTGAGGCTATGTTGACCTTAAAATTCATGTTCAGATCTGGGAGGATTAATGAAAAGTACACATTCTTGAGTGAAATTGATGGATTTTCAGGCTCAAGGGTTTTTATCGGAAAGTTAATTATTCTTGCGAGTTTGGGAAAGGTTTTTTAAATTGTTGATGAACCGGGAGTGCTCTTCATGAACTTACAGGAATAATGGATCTTATTATGGAAAAAAAATTAACTAATACACTGACAATCGAATTTCTACTTCATTACAAATTGCATAAATAGATATTAAATTGCTGTCGCAGCATTTTCTCGCATGGTCACCTCAATACTGTGAAATAAATACTCTTTTTTATAATATATGAAAATAAGCGAAATTGGAAAAGAATCTATTTTCTACTGCAACAGTATTGGGAAAGTTGAAGAACATTGACTAATTGTGAAAAATCATCAACGAATTCCTTAGAGACAAGAAGTGATTGTTTTTTACGCAATTCACGGTGCAAGAGATATTATAAACTGAGCAACTGGGTCATTTGTTAGTACAGAAAGCTGGAAGGAAAGACATACGACAAAAAACTTCACTGTATATTCTACGTTTATGGCAGGCAACGCATACCTAACGGATTGTAGTAGTGAAACTGAAGCTGAAATAAGTTAATCAACACAATCCGCATTTGGGTTACTGAGTATGTTTATAGAGGTTTTGCCAACCATCGTTAGGCATTAGTGTAATTGTTCTACACAAGTGAAGACTGTTATTAATTGTTTTCCCTCCTTCTGTATTATAAGGATATAATGTAATCCTGGATTCGACAAGTGATTGGGGAACTAATTTGAAAAAGGAATTGCGAGTTTGAATTAAAATTCTGGTACACTTAGAATTTCGTGATCAAGAATATTTTTGGAGATTCAAATCATTTTCATCTTTTCCTGCATTTTTTCAGAAAAATGTACAAGCATTGTAGTTAAACAGTATTTGTCTCGTCAATTGGCAAACTTTGTATGCGCATTTACAATAAATTTTCAAAATCCTTCAGAAACATTAAAGACCTACAAATATAACCCTCATTGACAATTTATAAAAAACAACTGTTAATAGTGCTCAGAATATTCGTGACTTTGGAAAACTCCCGAATAAAAAATAAAGAATAGAGAATATTAAAATACTAAAAAGTCATACATTAGAAAAAGTGGAATGCTTGTTATAAAAATAAAAATATACCTAACGATTCTAAAAACAGATTTCAAGTACGTTTATTTAGTTACATTAACATTGTATGAAAATAGCTATAAACTCTCAGAAGTCTTGTATAAAAAGCAAAGAATTTTTATTGCAAATATTCGAAAATTCACTAAAATACATAAGATTTCAAAAAATGATGCAAGTGCAATACTAATATTGCTCACCAACGATTTTAGTACTTTTTTTCCAGCAATTTTTGTTTTTTTTTTTTTTTTTCTTGAAAATTTCTGTTTTCGTGAATACGAACGAAAAATGAGCACTGCATAACGAAAATATTGTATCTCAGATTCAACTGCGATTGCAAACCATTTTTGATATTTTTTCTCTGTCTTTTAAAAATAAGACGTATTCTCTACAAATGCTGAAATATTCCTAATTTTTTGAAATTATTAACGATAAAAAATAATGTTCTATGGAATCTTCCTCACAATTAATAAATATATTGATATTTATATTAAGTGTTTATTGTAATAAAACGTAAAAAATGATGTAATAGGTTATTTTTCAAGAAGAAGTAAATTTGTACTTTTAAATTGTAATAAAGATCAGTAATTTTTGAGTGGTGCAAGTTACGTTTGAAATTAAGAAAAATGAGACCGAAAATATGAAAAACCTAAATAGCTGTTAACAGCACAAAAAACGTGGGGAAATTCAGAGTTTCAGACAATTTTTTCATTAATTTTGTTGATAGTTTTCATAATCATATCTATTCAAAATAGGCCAAAACAATGTTTTTTACTATTCAATAAAAATCTGAAAAACTCGGAAGTATCGTAAAGGTAAAAAATTCTCAATTTTTCATGCAAGTATTCTTGAATTTCTGAAAGTTTCAAATATTTTGCATAATGTTCAAAATTTCTAATATTTCGAAAAAATGAAAAACATTGGAAATTGGGCAATATGCAAATAATTGGAAAATTTTTCAGTGGAAGTTATAAAATTGTGTAAACTATTTATTAACTAAAGTACTTATTTTGAAAATTATTAATGTTGAATTCAAAAAGTGCAAAAAATGTACGTATTTGGATCAAAAAACTTATATCACACAGACTTTTGAATATCTTGCAGACCAAAGAAAAATGTTTCAGAACTCTATCAACGATTCCAATGTAAAACTCAAACATCAAAAAATCCCTACAACTTTATAACTGTTTCCCAAAAAATATCCCCAGTAATGAATCCTCGTGCCAAAGATTCGCCAAAAAGTTCTCAAACATAACTCCCAAAGTCAGTTCCCCGGAAGCCTTTTCAGTTCGGAGCGTTAAAGGGTGAAATTAAAAGACACGAAAAAATTTACGATCACAGGATTTTCCCAAGTTTCCCAAGAACGACGAGGAGTAACGGAAAACAGCGTTCCGAAATCCCCGAAAGTTTAGTCTGCGAAATTAAATATACCCGGGGTCTTGTTCCCCGAGACGACCAAGTATTCTTTCCTTCGGATCGAACCAATTTCACGAGCCTTCTCACTTTCTTTCATTCCCCTGATGTTCCTTTTTATCCATATCGGCCGATATCAAACGGTTTTCGCTCGAACATTTTCCCGAGGAAAAATAATTTCTTTTGCCAAGCGCGTCCCTCGATACGTATAAAAAAAACGTCGAAACGCCCAACTTTTTACTATATTTTCTCGCTCTTCCACTCTTAAATGCCAGCGCGTCCGATGAAAAATTTAACGCGACGAGGTAAATTTTTTTTCCTGAAATGCAACAATTGCGAACGATTTCACGCTGGCCCGATGGAAATGCGAGGCGCGAAATTTCCCGCCAGCACAAAAAGGACGAAGGAGCGAAATTGTTTTACGAGCGCCGGCTTCATTACGCAGTCGGCTGAGAAACGCGCTATTCTCGGTGACATTTGACTGGCGAATCGCGGATTCGTGATAGCCTGCGACGTAAAAATTGCATTTATTACTACGCTAAAACGCCGAACGAGAGGTTCGCGTAGAATTTTCTTTTTTCCCTTTTCGAGTTTCGATGGGGAAAATGGGGATTGGTGGATCGGAGAGTGTGGTTTTTGCCTGCACGGTATTCTGTGGAGGAGCAACAGCGGGGAAACTCGGGAAGAAAAGCGTTTTAGATGGTGCAGTGAATGGGAAATATCAATGGAAAAAATTGGTATTCATGGAATTAGCGTTTCACACGCATTTTTAGATGTTAAGAGTGAAATCTGGGTTTTTCGTACTACGCAACGAGGTATGGAAAGACGTTTGTATGAATGTGCAAAAGGAACGTTGCAGGGTTTTCGAAAATCGCGATAATGTTGATTTCGTAATTAAAATTAATTTCTCATCTTCCTTACCGATTTTGGTTGATTTCAACTACAAAGAATCATTCGCTCCTTTCATAACAAGCACTTGTTCCTGTTAATTTATGACCAAACAATTTTTTTCACCCAGAAACTCGCAACTCAGCTATTTTCAGCACGTTCAGTAACTTTTGGAACGTGGACATTATTTCAAAAGAAAATCAAAGAAAAAACTGAAAAGTCGTCAATAACTAACGAGAGAAATCGATTTTCGTTGTTTGAAACGAAAATTGGCTCGAAACTTGGAAACGCAGTTTGGTTCGATTTCGATATGAAAGGCTTCAATTAAAATGTCGCTCACTGAACACATTTCGAATCGAAACTTTGGAAGATTAGAGTTTACATCGTATACCACAGAAACGTTAAACGAATTCGATGATGGTTAAAACGCTTGCACTGCCAGCAGTTTTTTTTTTCAATTATCCAATTTCCAGGGATTTTTGATTTTTAACGTCTATTATATCGAGCAGTGACAAAAAGTTGATGGAATCGAGAATAAATTGGAAAAAACTGAGCGATTGAATGAGGGGGAATATATAATTTGTTGTACAAGAGTCTTTAAACAATCGATTTTTTATATATCGTAGGAATACAACTGGCAAATTTAATGAAACTTTCAAATTTTTATGGTAGCACGTATTTACAACTTAAGATATTATTTTAAAGTAATTATTTTTTGAAATGCATTAAAAACTTGGTTTTACAGAAATTTTGTTTACGAACTTCGAAAAGACTGTACATTTCGTTCTATGAAAAAAACATTCTGCATAAGAAAGTGACTGCTGCCGATATTTTCAACATTTTAAAATCTTCCTTTGATGCTTAAAAATATCTCAACGATTTCGAGTTCTCTTGAATTTTTCTCATGTTAAATATTTTCAACTTCTGTCGAAATCACATTTTACAATTCAAAAATCTGGTAAAATCTTGAATGTTGCTGAAAATTGAAAAAAAAAAAACTCATTACAGAAATCTTTAAATAATTATGTAATGATCATTCAGTCTAAATTTAGGTAACCTGAAAAAATTGTTTAAAATATCCTACAAAATAGAAATAAACTCTTCAAAATATTTGCGAAAGATTTTCTGGCAATTCCAATTAATTTGGAAATTATGAAAGTCCTAAAAATGTTGCGTTTGTAGGTAGCATTCCGTGGAACCATAATTCAAAGGTCCTAAACAGTTTTTACAATTAAATAGTTTATAAAAGTTTCAACAACCTTAACAATTATACTTCAATAATTTTCAAGTTTAAACCATGAATATTTTGACAACTTTAACATTTTTTTACAACCCTAAGCAATTTTTAATGGTCACGTGTTACATTGTTAATATTTTGAATTTTTTCGGAAGTTGTACTTTCGGAAAATCGTCCGTCGGAGAATCGGATTTGAAAAAAAGAATTTCAGAATTTTGGTCATTCGGAAAAACGGGCGGTAACCATTTTCAACAGATTCTCTATTCTCTATTGAGCAGGAAGAGTATGAAAAAGTGTATGAAAATAAATGAAAGTTATTTTGAAATAAAATCTCATCCTTCCGATGAATATTATCTTGAAAATCGAATTTTGATGGTTATTCAAAATTTCAACAAATTCAATAGTTGTGACAATAACTGGCATTCGCAAATTATTAAAAAATAACGATTATAAGAATCTTAGCATCTTTCGACAGTTTATAACTATTTTTGATAGTTTGGAAAAGAAATTCGAATGTTTTTCAAGTTCAATTTCAGTACAATAATTCCTGGATCGAAATCAGCGATAACAGTAAAGTTCGATATCCCAGTCAGTTTTATTTATTCAATGTTTGTTCAACCATCTACAGTATAAATAAAAAATAAAAAAATGTTTTCGTTTGTTATTTACATTGTTCCGGTTGAAATTCAGTTTCGTCATTATACTTGATTAATAAAGTGGCATTTTCTTTGAAGAATTGTAATATTAAATTTTTTTTTTTTTCTCATTCATATTTTTCATTGTACAGTTAATATCAATACACCTAACATTAAAAAATGTTGAATACGGTTTTAAAAAATTCATGGCGAAAGTTTTTAATTTATGAGTTGGTTTTTTTCTTCCGAATTTCCTTGAACTAAATATAAATCTGTTCAAATATTATAGTTCTGAATATTATTCATGTTTTGCGTTACATATTTACTTTAAAATCAACACCAGAAATTTTTGAAATGTCTTGAAAAATTCATGACAGGAGTAATGCTTATTCAGTTTTATCATTATAAAATTTTTATGATAAATGTAGCATGCGAAGTCAGCAATAACGAACAATGAAAACTTTCGACAATTTTACCAGTTTATACAGTTTTTACTGTTGGAATTTTATAACCCTTTTGGCCGTTTTTAAACGATTCGAAAAGTTTTACCAGTTTCGGAGATCTTCAAAACTCAACAGACGAGTTTTGAAAATTTCGATTATTTTGAATTTTTATTAAAATTTAGGATAAAGTTAATAACAGACCTGATCATTTTACTCGCATTTTTTACAGTATTCGTGATTTTTATCAATTTTAGCAGTTTTATAGAAAGGGTCAGAAACTAACAATTCCAACAGTTTTTACTATTTTACAAAAGATCGATGGATCGAAGAGTTTTCATAATTTTGACAGTACATATTAAAGGTTGATAAAAGAAAACTGTGTTACGAACGTTATAAATCGAAATATAAAAACTGCCAAATTCGTAAGAATATAACGAACTGTAAAACTGATGAATGCTCATAACGTCGAAAACTCTGAAAACTGATCTTATTTTTAGAACCATCAAAACTGTTGGGATTGTTTAAGATGGAGAATACTTTTACATTGCTGCAAATTATTATTTCTGAAGAAATTTATCAATTTTCTGTTACAAACTTTTACACTGCCGATAAGATGTAATGATGACAATCTTGATAATAATGCCGTACATGACGATTAAAATCTTGAATAAATATAATTGCCAAAAACATCAAAATTATCCACTCTTCAGGTTTTGAATTGAAAACAATTTCGTCAGTTGAAACATTTTTCAAATTGTTCATAACCCTTTCCAGATATAAATCATCCCACAGTCATAAAAGATGAATCCGTCAAAACTGTAAGAAAATATAAAATTCCAAAAACTGTTCTACGAAAACCCTTCACCAATACACCCAAGCTCAGAAGTCTCGTCGAAACCGTTAACACAAGCCCCATACTCGAACAAAACCCGAGTATCCTGGTAATGCCCAAATCGATCCGATCGAAAACATGCTATTCGTCTTCACGAGCCACGAATAATCAAGCACGCGAGATCGTTCCTTTTAATGAACCCTCCCCACGCACCGCTAATGAAAAAAAATCAGCGATACCTATTTCCTTGATGAAAATTAAAGCCCGCAAAACGGTTCAAGCGGAAAAGTCGGGTCGACGCTTCACAATGGAGCGGTTATTACGAAAATTAAACACGCATTACCGCGGCTGGGTACGTTAAAACCATATTGCTCACAGGCACGAATTTTATGCCCTGCTTAATGCCGCAGTCACGGCATACCTTAACAACTCGTGTCATCGTAAAACAATGTGTGTCTTATCATTCGCAGCGCCCGGGCGTGAAATCCCTACCCCCTCATTGATTTATTCGCGCCCGTGGCTTACCGATGTACGTGTTCCACCGAATATCGCGATAGTTGAGAAAAAACCTTCCCCCGCCGCCTTGTACGTATTTCCATGAATTTTGCATAATTAATACGAAAATTACGCTCCAATCCCATTAAGATTTCGCGCGTCCATAGTTTTTAATGAACGCCCTCGCGAGTCGTAAATTTTAATAAACGCGCGTGCCGCTTTGACGCAAAAAAGAGGGACGCGTTAATTAAGTTGCTGGTTTAGGGCATCGTGTGTGCGTCTTGGAGGAACGGCAATTTTCGCGTTTTCGACGAGAAAAGAGCCTCTGGGGTGTCTGCTTTTCCAAAGGGGAAGGAAAAAATAATGAATGGGCGCACCACAGGTGGCGAAGAAAATAGCATCTGCTACTGATGAAAGGCGCTTTGCAACTATCAGGCGTGAATACCGGATGAGGGATTACGAGTTTCCCGTAAATCATGCTCTTGAGGGATGATTTCGTGGGCGAGATTTTCTTTTCGTGCGATACATAGTTGGGCAATTTTGAAATAAGTTGCGGACATCTGGTTTTAAGAGTTATTTTTGGAGGTGACTCAAGTATATAAGGAAGTGAATAGTTTATGTGGCTTTAAATTTAATCAAACAGTTTTCATTCTATTCCAGATCAGAAAATATTCTACGCGTGTTTTTTATTTTCCATTTATGAGTTTTTTTTCGGAGTAATGATTATTTAAATATTTCAATCTCGTGGAATTGCTTGACTTTGATGCGAAACTCACGAAATGATGCAGAGTAACATGTTACGTCTATTTTCCAAAAATGTAAGCTTAATCAAGATTGCTCAAGAAATTTATAAACGATTCAGCAATCAGATAACAAAATGTTATATCCAAAGTAATCGTCAGCGCACGTATAAAAAACGAATAAATTTTCGTCTTGCTTGAACATGCTCGTGATTATTGATTTCACTTTTAGTTGTGACAATCAAATAATTTTGTCAATCAAATCAAAGTAACGAGTTTTAGTAAAAAAATACACGATATTTGATATAAAAAATTTAGTACTATATACAAAATTTCTCCGTGAGAAAAGCAATCAACGAATTCTTTACTGAAAACTCCAAAAATGCTGCCAAAAAAAAAAGCACATTCAAAATGATTCAAATCTACATTTCATTGTATACTCTAAAACTTGTGATAAGATTCTCATGATGATTTTATGTGTACAAAAAAGCTCTATACAAGAGCGATCTTCAATAAATTATGTGGAATGTATTTATAGAATGTTCATTTTTTACAAGCTGAAATAAAAAAGAAACTAAAAAGGCCGAGTAAAAGTCTCGAATTTTAGGTTGATCTTGAAATTCAAAGGTATGAACCCTCATCCTTAAGAGATAATTTTCAACTTTTAGAATGAACACTCTCAAGTTTCAGGGTTAACCCTAAGATTGAGGAGTAAAAGTCAAGCATAAACCTTCAAAAAATTAAGGTCTAACCTTGAAAAATTAAGGGGTTACATACCTTTTTGTGCGGACGAATTGAGGATGGTTTTGTGTGTTTTTCAAAGTATGTAGCAATAATGCTATGTCACAAAAGTTATTGTTTTTTAATAGTGTAATGTCCACTTGGAAAAATAAGTATTTGTTCATAAAACAATATCAACAATTGGCGGAGTTATGGCCCTTTCCCCGAAACAACTTTTTTTCTGAAGAGGCTTGCGGTCACCAGGATGCAAGTCGAACAGGTCAAGTTAAATTAGAAAATCCAAAAAATTTCATCAGTCCAGGAATGTATCTAGTTCTTGAACGATTAAATTAATGAATATTACGTTTTTTTCTGAATGCAAAACATTTTCCCTGAGATTTGAATTTTTTGAGCTCGGAAAATTTTAATACAAAATTCTTATCTCCAAAATAAAAACTTTTCTTTAAAAAAGCGATTGTTCAAAAACTAGATATATTCCTAGACTAATACAATTTTTCAGATTTTTTAATATAACTTGACCTGTTCGACTTGCATCGTGGTCATCCTGGTGACCGCAAGCCTCTTCAAAAAAAAAGTTGTTCGGGGTAAGGGCCATAACTCCGCCAATTGTTGATATTGTTTTATGAACAAATACTTATTTTTTCAAGCGAACAATACACTATTGAAAAACTATAACTTTTGTGATATAGTATTATTTCTACATGCCTTAAAAGTTACTCCAAATCATCCTTAATTTTCCCGCACAAAAAGGTATATAACCCCTCAAGGGGAATTTCCGTGAATAAAGAGCAAACTTTAAATTTGAGGGTTGACAGTAAAAATTAAAGATTTATCCTCAAGATTGAGGATTATCGAAGAAACTTGGAGGTAAACTTTACGAAAATTCCCCTCATTTTTTCAGAGTTAACCCTAGATTTCCAGAGTTAACCCTTAACTTCCAGGGTTACCCTCAACCTAAAGAGTTAACCTTCAACAGATTTCAGGGTTAACCCTCAACCGATTTCAGGATAAACCTTCAACTTCAAGAGTTGACTCTTGATTTTCAGGTTTGACCCTCAAATTTGACAGTTAACTCTCAACTTTCAAGGTTAACCCTTAACTTTGAGAGCTAATAACTCTTAACCTTCAGGGTAAACCGTCAATTTTTTTAGGGTGAATTGTGCACTTGAAATTTGAGTCCGTTTCGATTATAATACATTGTATGCTAAATGTGTATTACTATCAATTAGTAGAATTATTAGGTGTTTAGTCAAAAAATAAAAACTATCGATGGAAAAACTTATAAGTACACTTCCAATATTTCTACACATGCATTTACAGATAAAAAAAGAAGATCAGAGTTAACCCCCAAGTTGAGTGGTACAAATTACTCTGAAAGTTGAGGGTAAAAATCGAGGGTAAACTCTCAAAAAGTTGAAGGTTAACCCTGAAAGTTGAGAGTTAAACCTAAAAGTTGAGAGTTGACCCTGAAAGTTGAAGGTGAACCTTCAAATGAAGCGCTTTAAATAACTATAAAAGATGAGGTTTAAAGTCAAGGATTCATACTCAATAATTACTGAAGGTTTTCCCTAAAGATTGAAAAAATTTTTGTAAGGAAAAATGATAACCTCGAATTTGAGGATTGATTTTGAAATGTGGAAGTTAACCCTCAAGGTTAATGGTGAACCATGGAAGATGAGAGTGAACATAAAAGGTGAAGTGGTCTGAATAACTCTGAAAATTAAGTAAAAGTCGAGGATTAACTATCAAAAAATTGAGGATTCGCCCTGAAAAATTCAAGAGAATTTCTGTGAGCAAAGAGCAAAATATGAGGATTGATCTGGAATTTTGAGGGTTATCCATGAAATTTAAGGGTAAACCCTGGAAGTTGAGGGATGACCCTGAAACTTAAGGATTACTCTAAAAGTTCAAGGTTCACCCTAAAAATTGAAAGTTACCCTAGAAGCTCAGGAGTGTACCCTGAAAGTAAAGGGTCAACCCTCAACTTGAGTGGTCCGAATAACTTTGAAAATTTAGCGTAGTAAAAATCGAAGGTAAACTCTCAAAAGATTGAGAGCTTACTTTGAAAAATTTAATGGAATATCCGTAAGTACACAGTAAACTTGAAATTTGAGGGTTACGCTCCAAGATTTAGGGTTATCCATGAAATTTGAAGGTAAACACAGAAAGTTGAGCGTTAACCCTGAAAGTTGATGATCACCTGTATTATTATAGGATTTAAGGGTTTGTCGTTAAAGTTGAGCGTTAACCCTGAAGTCGTGTAATCGAAATAACCCTTTTGAATTAAGGGTAAAAGTCAAGGATCCGTTCTTCAAAAAATTGAAGACTTACCCTTATAAACAATAACGAAAAATTCTGTGAGAAAAGAGCTAGCCTCAAATATGAAGATCGATCTTGAAATTTGAGGGCTAACCCTCAAGATTAACGATGCTCCCTGGAATTCGAGGGTGAACCCTGAAAGTTGAATATAATACTAGAAGTTGGTGAGTTGACCGTCAAGTTCAGTGGTCCAAGTGAATCTAGAAGATAAGGTAAAAGTCGAGGAATAACCCTCAAAAAATTGTGGATTTTCCCAGAAAAATGAAAAGGAATTTCTGTGAGGTAAGAGCAAATCTTAAATTTAAGTGATAATCTTAAAATTTGAAGGTTGCTCCTCAAGATTGGAGGTTAACTATGAAAATTGAGATTAAACCCTGAAAATTCAGGGTCGACCCTGAAAGTTGAGGATTACCATGGGAGTCAAAAGTCGACCTTGAAATTGGAGAATCAACCCTCAAGTTGAATGGCCCAAACAACTCTGAAAGTTAAGGGTAAAAGTTGAGGGTATTAATCCTCAAAAAATTGAGGGTTCACTCTGGAAAATTTAAGAGAATTTCTGTGATTGTGTTAATGTTAGGGCTCATGGTGAAATTTGAAGTTTGCCCCTGAAAATGAGGAGCTAATAAGAGATCAGCGTCAACCCTGGTGGTTGAGGGGTAACCCTGAAAGTCGAAGGTGAACATTAAGGGTCATTCCTCAAAAAATGAAGGGTGAACCCTGAAACAGTGAGGAAAATTTTCATGAGGGTAGCCCCCAAATATCGAGTGAATCTACTAGTTACAAGTGTTCGAGCAATCATAACTCCAAAACTTAAACCCAGCAACGAAAAATAAGAGATGCATGTCAAATATCTGTTGACCTCGAATAGAAAAAAATTGTTTCAACAAAATCTAATTTTTCAATCTGAAATTTCCGAGAGATCGCGTTCAAGAAAAATTTTCACAACCCCGCATAATATTCCTACCTCCGCGATTCAATAAAAGCACGGAATAAATATTTCCCTGAAACCCTCGAAAATCAAGAAACATCCAACATAAAACGTTCCTGATACTTTCTGCACCCGTAAAAAGCGGTGACGATTTTTCCACGTCGCAAAGCTCAGGAACGAGAGAGAGGATTCTTCAACGAGCGCAATAATGACGCGGGAAAATCGCTCGAGAAGAAACTTGGAATCGCTACGTAATCCGCGCTCGTATTAAGACGCGCATTTGACAACCCGACATTTGACAATGCGAAAATCGCTTTATCCCGCTTTGGGGAAACGTAATCGAGTAACGTTCGGTCGCGGTCGCGCCACGCGATTTCCCAGTCGCGGGAAATTAATTCAACTGGGGCGCGATAATTTCGACTTTTTCCCTAACCCGGCGAAAACCTCCCGGGGATTAACGCTGATGACTCAGACGTTTTGCAGAGCCAAGTTACCTCATGCGCGATAACCCAAGTCGAAGAGACGTCGACGCCTCAAAGGGAATCGCAAAGTCAACAGAGGCTCATATGGCGCAATATCGTCGTCATTGCTGTCCTGCACTTCCTGGCGCTTTACTCCTTCGCGAGGAGCTCCGGCGACGCCAAACTTTGGACATGGATTTTTAGTTAGGATCGAATTTTTCACATTTTCCACATACATCGATCTAAGCAGTGAAGACATAATGTATTCTATAAAATAATTATGGGATGTTCTTTCGTCCTGAAGTTAGTGTCCCTTCGTCCACATACTTCGTGAAATGACCTTTATAGCGGATTTTTTTTTTACAAAAATCCTGATTGCAAGAAAACTTTTTGCGAAAATGGACATTGGTTTTTTTTCCGTAAAGATGAAACTTCCTTGCAAATAGGGGCGATAGAACGTGTGTTTTTTGGATAGGTAGTAAATGGCTCAAATATTGAGGTAAAGGGGGGAGGGGTTATTATCGTGTTTTTTTGAGAGATGCACGATAATGCTTTTACTTTTCTAAATGAAAAAAATGAGAAACGTTCGAAAATTACGCGAATTTCTAATGATTTGGGAAAATTTTTATCATCTTAAGTAACTTTTTAGCGGTTTTCGAAAAACATCAAAAATTTTCGAAATCGTCAAATATTAAAAAATTTGCGAATTAGATGTATTCCAGACAATGTAAATAAATTTCGTACATTGTGTTCAGAAACATTTTTTTTTCTCAATATGCATGATGATATTTTTTCGGATTTTAAACTATTATTTGTAATACTTGGAAAGTGCTTGAAAATCAAAAGGAATTTTCATGAGCTGTACGAATTTTCAATAAAATTTTGATATTTCGAGTAGTTGGTATGGTGTTGAAAATTTATCAAATTGTGAAAAATCAGAACACATTGCAAATTTTTGTAGAATCGATGAAAATTTTTATGATTTTCTAAATTATGTTCGTTATTACATTTCTTTAAAATACGAATGATAATTTTTTTTCTAATTTTAACGAAAATTCGAAATACTGGGGAATATTTTAAATTCACAAGAAATCTCTGTAAATTGAAAAAAATTTTATAAAATTTTAAAACTTCTAAGTAGTTCGTTTGATATAAAAAATTTTGAAGAAATCAGTACACATTCTAAATCTCGAAAACTGTTAATAATTCTGAAAAAATCAAACATTTTGTAGAATTTCAGAAAATGTTCATTGCCATTAGTTTCATCAATTATGTTGATGATAGTATTTCTTTAAAATGTGCTTAAAAAAATTTTTAGACTTATTAATTTTCTATATTCATGTTATTTTTTTTATTTTTTAAGAAAAACCTGAGAAACTCGAAGAGTGTTGAAAAATCAGAACGAAGCTTTATGAGATGCAAATTTTTGTAAAATTTTGAAAGTTTTCCATAGTTAGTACGAAGGTAACAATATTGGGAATTAAAAAATCATCACACATTAGTAATTTTAGGAACTGTCAATGATTATCCTAGAAAAACAAAACTGTTGTAGAGTTTGAGAATATGCTCATAAATTTTATAAATTTTGCTTATCGCGTTTCTTATTTGAACTATAAATAACGATACTTTTTTTCATCTTTTAGTAAAAATTTGGTATATTCGAAAGCTATTAAAAAATTTTTTTCATCTTGCGTAAGTTAGACAAATTTTCATAAATTCCGGATAATCGGATAGTCTGTAATGTTAAAAATTTTGAAAATTACTTAGAATAAAAAATATTTAAAATTTTACGTTATTGATTTCTCTGGAAAATTCTTAAATTTTGCAGAATTCCAGAAAATGAATGCATATTTCGTAGATTGTAGAATATTTTGAAAGAACTGTAGAACTACAAAAACGGTGTGTAATTTTTGAAATTTTTGGTAAAAATAAAGTTTTCAATCTAAATCCTGAATTTCAGACAATTTTTTATCATTATGTACGTTTTGAATAGTTTAACATGAACATAAAATTATACTTCAAAAAATTCATGCATTTTTGCGTGGGTATTTTTGAAAAATTATACCCTGTACAGTATTTTCCTGATGGGTAGTGCTACCCACCTTCTCCCACCTCTGCCTGCAAAATAAAAAAAATGTTGACAAGTCGGACAGTTATTGAGTGAGTTATTGAGTTCTGAAGAAAAATTAAAATTTGGCAATAAAAAGATAAACGAGTTAGTCAATATGAACAACTGAAATTCAAGTGAAAAGAAAAAACACGTGTCTCATCGATTTCGATAGAGATGCTGTAAAATGATTCCACACAGAAAAAACTCATCTGGAGGAAAAAACTTTGTATTATTCCTTACACCGACGTAAATTAAATCACATCCGAATGAAATCCAAACTAACCTGGATCTATTGCCAATTTACAAGGAATTTATTGTCTTCACTGCTTGGGTGTAAACGTCCTTCAAGTGATCGGTATCCCAGTATCATTTTTTTTACCGAAGTATGTTTTGAAAGGTCCCCTCTACGGAATTATGGCGGGCTTGGGTATTACGGCCGGGGCACATCGTTTATGGGCTCACAGAAGTTACTCTGCCAAGTTGCCATTAAGGATATTTCTTGCTTATCTCTATTGTATGGCCGGTCAGGTAAATCGCTCCATCCATTTCAAAATGACGTTATTTATAGATTGTCAAATATTACTGCAGTCTTAAAAATATAATGCCCGTTATCTCCGGCTTCTTCCGTGCTTTTCAGCCCCACGACGCGAAATAACGAGCGGCGGATTTCGCGTCGAGTGATTTTCGGTGGTCGTTATTTCGGCCTTTCTTGAGGCTGATGAATTCCCCAAGTGTCTGGCAAGACCATTCGGGTATTCCAACGAGAACGTTCTTATCTTTTTATTTATTGTATCGAAACTCGATACCTTGGAGTTTTATTCATTCAGCGAAAAAATTTTAAAAAACGTTTAAATGAACATGAGAATATTTCACAGTAGGTACAAAGATTGAAGCAAAGCACGTTATTTGCAGTTTTAGTACAGTTTTGAATATTCATCACGAAACCTAGAGATCGATACGACTTTTCATTATTAAATGAAAATTCTGTCACACGAATCAGTGCTGTTTCCATAACTCGTTTCGTTCCAAAAATTGGGTTTTAACAATTCGATCAGACACCAACAGACGCGAAAATCAATATTTCCACAATCGTTTGCATCCATCATTTCTTCCTCTCGCATGAATAAAATATACCATTGACTTTACATTTTCATGGAATGAATTAGTGCGAATCCAGTGATAGCATGAAATTTGCCTGTGAATAATTTCAACAGTGGCGCATGGAAAGTAAGTTATACAATAAACTTTCCCAGATTTTTACGCAAATTTTTAATAGTTTTATTGTTAGACCATTTCAAGAAAAAAAAAAAAAGACAAAGGTAATTCATCAGGAAAAAATTGATGAAACCGAATTTCAGAAGAATGATTTTCACTAAAGTGGGTTCCATTCTCAGCCATTCAGTAAAATGTTTCGGACAATAATGAAAAGTTCACCGCAATCGGAAATACACTTTGGAAAAATAAACCAGAAATTTTGAATAATCGACGATTTTCATGACAATGAACAATTTCGACACTTTCGATTAAAACTGTCATTACTGAAAAAAGCTTCGATCCATTATAAATCGATTGGATGAAAATTGATAGACTTTCGCCTGAATTCTCACTGACTTTAATGCGGGAAATGAAAATACTAAATTCGTAAATATTCATACTGTCGATGAACCTGTAGGTACACAATAACTATGAGAAATCGGTTTTCCATTTCATATCGAATTTATTTTTTAATGATGTGAAATCATATTGAGATCGTTGGAAATGGGAATAACCGTAAAATTTTACTTCGTGCAGTTTTGATTACGAAAATAGTATTAATATACTTATGAATATACCATGGTATATCATCCATTTATTTTTTGTCATTTTTTCATCAAAGAACGACTCCCACTATAAAATATTCAAAAATGGTAGATTTTGGCAGTGTATTATTTTTATACTTTGCTACCCAATTTAGTCCATAAAACGCATTTTTCCCAAAATATTTGCTACTGACAAAAAATGTATAAACTATTATTATATATTATTATATTCTTAAAATATTATTATATGTAACATTAAAATATATAAATCCGAATAATGAAGATTTCCAATTTATTTATGCAATTTGTTAATAAATTAATATTTATATAGTAACGTGATGCGTTGATTAATTTTGTCGATTACTTATATTTATCCATCGATGAATTATTTATTTATCAATAAATGCAGAGTTTGGAAGTAATGCGTAACTTGTAACACGTTACTCTAAAACGTTACATTTTTTACTGTAACCATCACGGGAACGAATCCCTTTTTTTCGGTTACGAGTAACGAAAATCTCATTATTTTACGTTACTTTTATTTGTCTCATAAAATTATTAGGGCAATTTGTAACTTTTTGAAGAATGTTCTGAAACTGAGATATAAGTAACTTTTAAATTCCTCATTTTTGAATGAAAAATTCAATGTTAATCATCTTTTTTATTGGAACATTTGTTTAATTCGATTTCAACTTTAAAGCGGACTATTAGCAATTTGTAAATTTGCAAAAAAATACGGAAACTACTCAAAATACTAGATTTGAATTAGTTACACGTTATTTGATTCTTCAAAAATTTATTTATGATTCTAGGAATCGAGAAACTTTAATTTCTCGAGCTTTCAATATTAAAAATATATGTTTGTAGAAGTCTATGAAAATATAGGAAAATTTTTTAAATCGTAAAAATGTGGAAAATACAAAAAATATTGAGGGCACTCTTAATTTATAAAGAAATTGCTTTCTGCAAAATCGATCGAAATACTTCTCAAGTTTCAGACTTTCAATTTTATTTCATTCTGGAAATTCAAAGAAATACCTTTAACAAAACTCAAAAATTGCACAACATTCTATAAAAACTTAAAAATACAGAAAGAAAATACGTGGTAGAAAATACGTGTAAATATATAAAACATTAAAAATCTTTCGAATTCAAGAAACTCATGCAGGAATATATAAAAATAATGAAGAATCCTTGAAATCGTAGAAAAACTGAAGAAATACGATAATTACTGGAATAAGGAAAAATCTATCGAGACACTGTTTTCTGAAAAATCTTGTAAAACACGAAAAATTTCATTATGTTCAAATTCTAGAGTTCGAAATTCTTGAAATGTATATAACAATTTATATTATAAAAATACTAAAATTATGTAGAAATACTAGAAAATTCTGCAACATTCTATCATCCTGAAAAATACGGATAATTTCAAAAATACTGAACAATCCTTCAAATCGTAGAAAGATTAAAAAAGTATCAAATAAACCAAAGGAAATGAAAATCGTTATAGACACTATTTGCTTAAAAATCCTTTCAAATACAAATTATTTGATTAACTTTGAATTCTAGGGCATGACACTCTTGAAATCTATAGAATAATTTACAGAAAAATAGTACAAATTTATGAAAATACTATAAAATCCTGCAACATTTTATACATTCTAAAAAATACAAAATAATTTCAAAATTCTCAAAATGTGGGTAGGTATTAGGATTGCCTCGAAACTCTATTAAATTTGCGAATATTTCCTCGTGGCCAACATTGAATCAAATGTCACATTCAGAACTTTTGTGAACTTGAAAAAAATATAAAAATTTGACCAAGCTGATTGATTTTATTTTTAGGGTGAAAAAGTACGGTTCAACATTTTTTATTATATCTGAAATAAAGAATTTCTATAGCACAAAACCACGAGTACGTTGGTATTGTTATTTTCAGCCTTAATTTTTCGATGTCTTGTTTTTAACATTCAAATTATTCCAAAAAGTAACGTGAAAATAACGTAACGCTACTTTTCTTAAGTGGTAACGGCCGCGAGTTGCTATGTCTTTTCAAGTAACGGTAACGTAATGAATTACTTTTTTCACTTCTGTAACAGTAGCGTAATGCGTTACATTTTTTTAAGTAAGTTTCCAAACCCCGAATAATTGACAGTTATTGAGCTACATAATCATTGCATATTCAAAATAATTGAATAACTTTGAAAGAGTTTATTATTTTATGATTTACCTCACTTGTATTTCTTTCAGTTATTCATTCCAATTGAGTAATAATTCAATGAAATAATCATGTGCATTGAAATAGTAGGTATTAATGAAAATTTGCCTGTTATATCATTTACCATGAATTAAAATGTATATACCTTTTTTTATTCTTTGTCAAATACAACGGAAAATCTGTTGAACTCGAGACCAGATTCAGGTTACGAGCGTAGAAAACAAAGTTCTCTTTTGTTCAATGAAAATCAAACTCTCTGGACTAACGACCAACCGCAATTAATCGGCAGACGCACATGCACAAGTGGATACGGGACCACAGAACGCACCACAGATTCACGGAATCGCCTGCGGATCCGCACGACGCGAATCGCGGTTTTTTCTTCTCGCACATCGGTTGGCTAATGATGAAACGCCACCCGGACGTCATAAAGAACGGCCGCACCGTGGACATGAGCGATGTCGAGGCCGATCCGGTGGTGCGAGTTTTCGACAAGTACGTGCTCATTATTTATCGCGCGAATGCATCACCCAACTCTTCCATTTGCGGGTCCTCCCGAAATGGCCCAAGTTTCGTGACTCTCTTTAATGATAATAAGGATCAATTACTCGTTAACGTCATTATCGCGGCATCGCCGCCTAATCGTGCCACCATAAATCTCGCCCCTTTTGTTTCGACGAGGGTGCGATCAAATGAGACGAGCTTTTGGTTCCACGAAAATGTTAATTTATTTGAGAGTTATTGCGGTTACCAGGCTTTGGAAGTAACGCGCTACTCTAAAACGTTACATTTTTTACTGTAACGATAACGTTACGCGTCACATTAATTAACAAGTAACGATAACGGTAGCGAGTAACGACAATCTCGTTATTTTACGTCACTTTCATCTGTCCCATCAAGTTTTTAGCACAATTTAGAATTTTTTATCAATGCTTGGTAACTGAGATCTTAGTGATTTTTAACTTCCTCATTTTGAGATATAAAATTCTATAATCATAGTTTTCAATGAAACTATGTGGAATAATCGTGAGTTGTGCAAAAATCTTGACCAAGAATAGGCTTTTTTATTTTTGATTAAAAACTTGCACGACTCAAAGCGTTGAATTTTAGAAATTCGCATGAAAAGATATAAAAATACTCAAAATCTATAGATCGCAAAATCTACAGCAGGATTTGTATGATTTAGAGATCCTGCTAGAAAATTTGATGGAATAATAATGAATACGAAAAAAAAAAAAGGAATAAAATAAAGTACGAAAAATACTAGATTTTATTAGGTTTTAAGTTATTTTATTTTTTAAATATGTAATTCAAGGAATCAAAATACTTCAATTTCTTGAGCTTTAAATTCCAAAAAATTTATGTAAATAGAAGTCTATTAGAAGATAAGAAAACTTTTATATTGTATGACTCTGTGAAAAATACAAAAAATATTAAGGACCCTTTAAATATATATAAAGAAACTGTTTTCTCCAAAATCGATCGAAATATACTCCCAGAAATTTCTAGCCTCCCTTTTTATTTCATTCTGGAAATTTAAAGAGATATCTTTGAAAAAACTAAAAATTCCACAACATTCTTCAAATATTTAAAAATGCATAAAGAAAACACGTTCAGAAAAATACGTGCAAATATATAAAACATTGAAAATCTTTCGATTTCCGGAAATTCATACGGAAATACAAAAAAATAATCAACGATCCTTGCAAGCATAGAAAAACTAAAGAAACACAAAAAGTACTTGAGTAAGTACAAATTTATCGAGACACTGTTTTGTGGAAAATCCTGTTAAATACGTAATGTTTCATTATATTCAAATTTTAGAGTTCGAAATTCTTGAAATGTATAGAACAATTGTTATTATAAAAATATTAAAATTATGTCAAAATACTTAGAAATTCTGCAATATTCTATCATACTGAAAAATACGAATGGTTTCAAAAATACTGAAAAATTCTTCAAATCGTAGAAAAATTGATAAAGTTGAAAAAAATCGAATGAAATGAAAATCTTCTTAGAAATTTTTTGCTGAAAAATCCCCTTAACTACCAATAATTTAATAAACTTTTAATTCTAGAGCAGGAAATTCTTGAAATCTATATATCAATGTACAGAAAAATAGAAATTTTTAAAAATTTCAGAATATCCTGTAACATTTTATACATACTCACAAGTACAAAAAGATTTTAAAATTCTGAAAATCTGGGTAGGTATTTATTTAGATTCTTTCAAAAATCTATTAAATTTGCAAAAGTTTTCTATTGGCTAACATTGAATCAAATGTCATATTCAGAAATTTCATAAACTTCAAAAAAATATAGAAAATTTGAACAAGCTGGTTGATTATTTTCTCAGGGTGAAATATTTCAGATTAACATTTTTTATTATATCTGAAATCAACAATTCCTATAGAACGAAATCACGAGTACGTTGAAATTGTATTTTTCAGCCTTAGTTTTTCGATTTTTGTTATTTACATTCAATATCTTCCAAAAAGTAACGTGAAAGTAACGGAGCGTTACTTTTTTTAAGTGGCAACGGTAACGAGTTACTATTTCTTTTTGAGTAACGATAACGTGACGGATTACTTTTTTCACCCTTGTAACGGTAACGTAACGCGTTACATTTTTTTGGGTAACTTTCCAAACCCTGGCGGTTATTGGGTTTGTGTCATTGAAATTTGCAAAATTCGACAATATTTTTGTTGATACCAGTGGCGTAACTACCATCGGTCTGGAGGGACACATTGAATCTAGAGGCCTCCAAAAGTAGTGAACAAAAAAAAAATGTAAAAAAAAAGATAGAAAAGAAAAAGATCAGGGATATTATTTTCAATTTTGTTATTTTTGTTACTTTATGATTTTTGAATTGTAGGATATTCACAGTCAACCAGTCACTTCACAGTGAGCACGAACTTTTTTCTCTGAATGTGAACTTGTATTGAAATTTTTATCACTTTCATTTATATCATATAATGTTTTGGATGTGTTATAAATTTTACAGCAATGACAGTTTTGGCAGTTATTAGCATATCTTCCACAGTTTAAACGGTCTTGACGGTTCAACAATTGATCAAAAAATTCAATAGATTTGACATTATTGGGAGTCTTAATGATTTTGAAGAATTTTGAACAGTCTCGACAGTTTACAAAAGTTTGAAACATTTGGACAGTTATGAAATTCAAATCAATTTTGATAGTTTCAAAATTTTAAATAGATCATCAGTCTGAGTAAACATTAAAACAGATTGAAAAATTAATTTATTGTGTAAACTTCGGAAGTATAAAATAAAGTTTTTTTAAATCGTGAAGACTATCGTAACTGTCGAAACTGTTACAACTGTTTTAAATCTATAAAAATCAATAAATCTTCGAAAAACTGCTGAAATTTTTAAAACCGTTAAAACTTGTTGAGTTACAAAACACTGTCAAAACTGTTGCAAAGTTATTTTGAAAAATTTGGATATTTGTAAAACTGCTAGAGAATCAAACCTGTTGAAAAATAACAAAACTGTAAAGAAACTGTTTGAGCTGTCAAATATTCTTCAAATTCTCAAAACTGTTTACAAACTGTCACGACTGGCAATACAATTGAAAATATTAAGCTATCAAAAATTTGTGAAACTATTTTATACTGTGAATACTTTTTAAGGTGAATAGAAAAAAGTTAAAATGGTTGAAAATTGTTGAAAAATGCGAAAATTTCAAAAACTGTTAAAATATTAAACCTGTTGGAAACTGCCAGAACTGTAATGACTTCTCAAAATTGTGAAAGTGCCAAGGCCACCGCGAAATCTATTTTAATAACAAAACTTGTGTTGTTATTATAAAAAAAAAAGGTCACACTAGGGTCTCCTGATAAAATATTGTCCTGGGCCCCCACATATGTAGTTACGCCACTGGTTGATACATATACATTCATGATTTTGATGATGAAGATGGTATGATGATCATGATAAGACGAGTTAAATTTTCCTACGATGAATCAATTAGTAGAATCAGTATACTTATGGTAAGTCAATCACTGATGCATGTTGAAACTCCTTAATAAATTGTAGAATATTAGCTTCGAGTAAATAGTAGAATCCTTCGGAGAAAGAATCAGTAGATTCGATCAATGAGTAATGCGTATCAGTGGTTTGAAGCAGGGTTTGGAAGTAACGTTTGAGAGTATACTCTTAAACGATACATTTTTATTGCAACGATAACGTAACGCGTTACATTATTAACAAGTAACGATAATGGGAACGAATTACTTTTGTTCGGTAGCGACTAACGAGAATCCCGTGATTTATTTCACGTTAATTTTATCAGTTTCATCAAGTTTTTGGAATGATCTGAAACTTTTTAGAAATGTTTTGAAACAGATACGAGTAATTTTGAACTTCCTTAGTTCATGGTAAAAAATTCTTCATTCATAAGTTTCAAATGAGCAAAATGCAATGTTAGCAATTTGTGTACAAACATCGAAAAAGAATATGGTTTTTCACTTTTATTAGAAACTTTCATAATTCGATGCATTAAATTTTAGAACTCTGCATGAAAATACATAAAGATATTGAAAATCTGTTGATCGTAAAATCTATAGCAGAATCTCTCAAATCTATAGATCCTGCTAGAAAACCTTACTTACGTAATTTCAATAATACAAAATAAGCTACTAGATTCTTCAAAAATTTATCCAAATCCAGAAATAAAAAAAACTCAATAACTCAAAAATATGCTAGAAAATTTTTGAATCGTAAAATTCTGCCAAAAGGTTCATAAAATATTGAGGGTACTCTAAAACTATAATGAAACTGCTTTCGGCAAAATTAATCGAAATACACATCAAATATTTCAAACTTTCTATTCTAGGATATTTCATTATGGATCTTCAAGAAATATCTTTTAAAAACTAAAGAATTGTACAACAGTCTATAAACAATAATAAATACAAAAATAAAATACATTAAACAGGAAAATATAAGTATATATATATATGAAACATGAAAAATCTATACAACTTTGATAACTAGAGCATCGAATTCCAGAAATCGAGATAGCAAAATATAAAAATACTGATTGATTCGTCAAATCGTATACGTATCGAAAACAAAAACTAAAGAAATACAAAAAATTCTGCAATAAATAAAAATCTATAAAGACACAGTTTTCTGAAAAATCCTGTTAAAAACGTAAAATTTATTGAACTTTAAATCATAGAGCTCACGATCTCGAAATCTGTAATACATTTTATGAGGAAATGCTAAAAATATGCAAAAATACAATAAAATCCTTCAACATTTCATACATTCTGAAAAATAAGAATAGTTTGAAAAATATTGAACAATCCTATGAAACGTAGAAAAACTAAAAAAGTACCAAAAAAAAAAACAAAAAGAAATAAGAATCTGTACGTATGAATACTATTTCCTAAAAAATCCTCTCAAGTACAAAAAATTCAATGAACTTTGAATTAGAGAACATGAAATTCTTAAAATCCATATAGCAATGTAGAGAAAAATGGTAAAAATTAGTTAAAACACTTAAAATCCTGCAACATCTTCTACAAACTAAAAAATACAAATAGTGTGAAAAATATTAGAAATCTAAGCGGATAAGGTTTTCTCAAAAATCTATTAAATTCGCACATTTTTCTCCGTGGATAACGTTGAATGAAATGTCATATTCAGGAATTTTTCGAAGTTGAAAATAACTATAATTCAAAGAAGCTGAATGATTTTTTCGCAGGGTCAAAAAGTACAGATTTAAAATGCTTCAAGATTTTCCTCATTTGAAAAAATTATTCATGAAAGACTCTTCCTAACAAACAACTTGTTCGAGCAAAACGTTTTGTTGAAATTACAAAAAAATTTAACACAATTGTACTAATTATTACAATTTAATAAGTAAAATTTGCCAATTGATAGCCCATCAGTGAAAAACTTGAAACACTAATCAATCAGTAAAATGGATCCATGATCAGTTTATCAGTGATGCATATTCATAATTATTTATAGTTATTCTTTTCAGTAAGGTTGACAAGTGAATCAGTAAAATAGATCAATGACGAGCATGTCAGTGATGCGACAATTTAGGATACCTGAGTAGACTGATAATAGAAAGTATGATGAGTAGAATTCGTCAATGAATAGTCAGCCAGTCAATAATGAGTAAATCAGTAGAAAAGATCGATGGTGAGTCTATTTATTTATTCATTTTAAACATACATTTCTTTCTAAATTAGAATCGACAAATGAATAAGGTATATATGGATGATATTTATAAATAATAATAAATTATATTTTCTTATGATTAATGTATTCATTAAGAATGTATTAATGTCGGTTCATTTGTTTATATTTTCTTTAGTTTTTACAACATTTATACAACTACGATTTTGAAGGTTGGCACAATCGTGACAATAACGATTAAAAGCTCCTAATGTTTTGAAAAAATTTTTGATTATGTAAGTTAAGGCAGTTTTACATTTCATAGAAGTCCTGACTGTTTTGACCATCATTTTAAGTTTTTCGCAATTTCGATTGTTTCTAGAGTTGCAAAGAGTTTGAAAAACTTTAATTGCCTAACGATTTATAACAATCCAGACAGTCTGAAAACTCTCTAACTGTGTCAACAATTCAGACAGTTTTTAAACGACATAGACATTTTTGACACTGTAAAAGTCTGGCACTGGTCTGACACTTGCAGAAATGTAAAAAGTTCTTTACAGTTCAAATAATTTGCAACAGTCTAACAGTACATGCAACGATTTTTTATGTTATCCCAGACCAACAATAACTAATAAGTAAGTTATGTAAGCTATTACACCAAAATCTATTTCCAATCGTAATTCACTATACAATTTTATGTCTTTGCTTTAACCGACGTCCGATAAATGTTACATAATGTGTAGTTCAATCTCGAAATCACATCAATGACGCTTCACACCCCACTAACTTTAGCTCCCATTTTTTTCAGCTCAATATTGATGCGTTCATTTTACAAAGCTCTGTTGTATTTCTACTAGAACTGCCTGAGAGTTATATTTTTACTACGTGAAGATCGATTTCCAATACTTTGGTGGCAATAAATAGTACGTAAAAGTGAGATTATTTTAGAGATTCGCATTCATGTACATGAGGTACTGTAAAACCTATTTCTAGATGAATAAGTCAAGAATCCTCCCTGAATGTTTTTCAATATTGTATGATGAAAATTAAATGACATTGTCGTGAGAATTTTATTGTGATATATTACATTTTAAATGTTTATATTTATATAATGTTTTCAGTTCAAAGAGGATAAGAAAATTATGAACTGTAAAAGAAGAGGAAGAAATGTTTCACCAATATTTATTCAACTTTTCACTCACATTTTCTTCAAAAAACACGTATGTTTGAAATTTCTGGAAATCATTCAAGTCTCCATGAAAATAATAACATCTATTTATTCTGAGTTATACCGAAGGTTCTCTTTTTCATACGATTTAAGTGTGTAGATACTATTATAACGACGCCACGAAATTGCCTGCTCGACACGTCGAAGAAAAAAATCCTATCCATTGATCATCGCACCCTAGTTTGTTTCAGATTCATTAAAACTTGTAAAACATTCAACGCTGCATAACAGTGCGCCGGCAGACATTCATCGCTAATATTATTCAAACGAAATCCTAGCCAAAAGGGCAAACTCGAGAAAGTAGTAAAAAGTTTGCGATCAAGCCCAAGCGCGGTGACGAATAAAACGAATAAAACAATTAAACGTTGGAAATTTGAAAGAGTTCAAGCGCGAAAATAGTGTGAATTCACGGGATGAGGGCAAATCTTGCAAGAAAAAGATGACTTTTTGTTCTGAGCAAATTACTGAGAATTGAAAATTGATGGGATGTTAAAATTATAGATTGGATTCATCTGATGAGAAAGTAGAATGATTGCAGTTTATTATATTAACATATTTTTTGATTTTCAGAATCGTTCTTTTCTATTTTGATAAACTGATTAATTTAAGAATGTTTTCTTTTTTGTATTAAAAGCTTTTTTGTAGTGTTATGATATTGGTATGATTTTTGGTTCATTTGAGAGTAAGCTGAAAATTTTTGAGTTCTTTATTGAATGACAGTTTCTAATAATTTCAAATTATAATTCATAAACATTTTCTAAAATCTTACAATTGTTTCGGAATTCATAGAATTATTGACAATACTTGAAAAAATTTTATTACTTGCGTTTCTTGAAACATTCAATATTTCAAATATGATATGAATTTTTCAAAACTCGCCAAATTGAATGATGATTCGCTAACTTTTCAACATGTTTTGTAATTTTTAATACTTTTCAAGTTATTTTGATTTTTGTTGATAAAAAAATATCATCATGCATTTAACAAAGAAATGATACTGAGCACAAACAACAAAATTTATAACACATTTTCTGGAACTTTCCATATTTTTTGAATCTTATGCAACTTTGGACTATTTTGAAATTCTCAAGGTTTTTTATTTTTAACATTTTTTGGATATCGAGCATAACTTCAAATTTTCAAAATTTCACAGAAATTCGTTCAACTTACTGAGATTTTTCGTAATTTTTTTAAATTTTCAAATTCTTTAGTTTTTTACTGAAAAATGAAAAAACTTGATGTATATTCGGAAGAAACATGGCAGTCACCATAGTTTGCACAATTTATTAACTTTCACTCAAATTGAATAAATTTCTCAAAGTTTTTGAAGTTATTGATGGTTTTACGAATATTTTGAAGTTTTTCAACTCTCGAAAATTTTCAATATTGAAAATATCATACATATCCTATTTAAAATTTCTGAAATTAACTAAAAATTTATCCAACTCATGAGGTTATTAGTATTTTTTTGTACTTTTGTGAATTTCACATTTTTACGGAACAAAAAAAAACAATTATTTGTGTTTCAAAAAAATATGATACAGAACCCAATCTACAAAATTTATTATTATTTTCTGAAATTCTACGAAGTTATCAACAATTTTTGAACTATTGACAAATTTTTGAATTCCTGGGGTCTTTTTCTAATTTTTTTTTTTTCTTTCTAATCTTTAAAGAACTAATATTCAGAAATAACAAAACTTCAAAGTATGAATTTTTCTGAACCATTTTACAAGTTCTCCAAATTGTTTAATAAAAATGAAAAAAAAAAAATCATTATTTGTGTTTCAAAGAAACGCCAAAAAATTAATAGACATTTTCTGAAAATCTACGAATTTTTAAACATTCCTTGATCTATACTCGAGTTTTAAGATTTTTGAGAAAGTCTCTTTTTTTAATTTTCTTAAATTTTGAACATTATTCAAACTCTTTAAAAATTACCAAACTATCGACGATATTTAAACTCATTTGGATGTTTCGTAATTTTCAATACTTAAGGAGTTTTTCAGAATTTTAACAAAAATAAAAAAAGAAACATAATCATGCGTATTTCAAAGAAATATAATGATAAACGCATTCTACAAAATTTGTGAACGTTTCGTTATACATATTTTGAAGATTTCTCGAATTTTTCCAGAATTATTTACATACTTTTGAATGTTCAATGATTTTTAATTTTTTTATGTTATCGAAATTTCAAACAAAACACTTGCTATTCAAAACCATCCGAATTTTACAAGAATTCGTCCAGTTCGTAGGGATTTATCGTCATTCTGTATACTTTCCAAGTTTTTTCAGAACTTGATTAAAAAATTAAAAAAACATGGATATTTCGTAATGATATAATAAAGAACTCAGGTTAATTCATTTTTTTTTTTTCTTTCAGCTCCACAATTTTTGAGAGTTCACCAGAGTAATTAACAATTTTTTACGTTTCGAATTTTCATCAATTTTTCCGGAATTTCTTAAATTTCCCAAACAATAGAAACCATTTAAAACCTTCCGGATTTCATAGAAATTTATCGAACAGATAAAGATTTTTCGTAATTTTATGAGACGGACCAAGTTTTTCAAATATATATCAAGAAGTGACAAAATATTATGATGCAAAGTTTGAAAAAATGCGATAAAGAACACAGGCTACGAAATTTAATGATTTTTTTTTAACTATACAAATTTTGGAATCCTCTAGAGTAATTCACAATTTTTGATGTTTAGAATTTTTATCGGTTTTTCGAAATTTCTGAAATTTCTGACACAACACAATAGAAAATGTTCAAAAACTTTGCAATGGTTTTCGAAAAAATTTATCGAACTGTTCAAGATTTTTCGTAATTTTTTCAGAACTTTTCAAGATTTCCAAATTCATATCAAGAAGTAAAAAAATATTATCATGCATAGTTTGCAAAAAGATGTGAATAAATTTTAAAACTCTCACCTAACACATTTTAAAGAACTTCCAAATTTTAAGCCAATAATAACAAAACAAAACAATTTTTTACTGGGAACCAAAGGAATCTCATGCAATTTTAATCCCTCGCCAATAATTAACAATTTAATTTAATAAATAGAAATCTTGAATTCCCTTAATTAATTTACTTATTTTCAACACTTTTTCATGTCCATCAAAAAATCTCCCAAATTTTCTAAATCTCTAACTCAACGGAATTATCTTTTATATTCCAAAGCACTCAAAACTATATTCGAAATCTATGATTATTGTGTCCCTTCCCCCATAAATTCTACAAAATAAATGAATCAAATTTCCGTTTACCCTTTCCCCTCCCCCACTTTTCCATCACTTTACCACTGTATCGAATGACCAATACATAACGCCATGTCAAATGGATAGGCAAATGAGTTTTATTCGGTGAACGGTATTTACGTGTAACGCATAATTCAATCGCTCGCGGAGTCAATCAACGTGCATACATTTTCCTCGACTGCAGGGTAGTGCATTCAAACGCGATAACGTTGAATGTAATCGCAACAAATTTTGCAGGAGGGCATGGAAAAGTGAAGGCCGAAAAAAATTCGCAAATAGCCGCAAAATTTATTTGCCAGGACGCAGTGTTTGGTACATTTTTCCGCCCTTGTACAGCACCTCAATTTCCATTTATTACGAGTGACCTCGGGTGAAATAATTCATTCACCTCGAGTACTTTTCCGCGAGAGCGCCATTTTCCGCATGACAGGTATTGTCGACTTAAAATAGACGCCGAGATAAACGATCGGGAATAAAAATAATTGGACGTTCGAGCGGCTGAAATACGTGTTCGTACGTTTCGGGGACTTTCATACAGAAAAACGAAATGAAAGGTATCAATTGATCACGTTTTGGCGTATTGGAAAAGGAGATGTGGGATGAAGAGGGAATGTATAATTGGGAGCGTAGATGGAATTTATGATGGAGAGGAATGAAATCTTGCGAGGGAGGAACGTTTGAATTTTTCAAGTGTGCAGAATTGAAGGATTTTCGTGTTCCTTTTGTAGTGGGCATAGTTTAGAGATTTTTTCTTGCATGATTTTCGAATATAAATGAAGTTGTACTTTTTTGGCTCAAAATTGTTAAGTGTGAATTTGTTTCAAAAGATACAGTTCGATATTTTTCGTTACAAATTTCGGGAGTGTCATAAATAAGATTTTGTAGAAAAAGAGATGTTAGTTATATTTGTAAAGGGTGAAAAATTATTAAATGAGTTGCAACTTTGGAAAAAATGGTTTTTTTTTTAGAGTTCTTCCAAGTTCAAGTAAAAAATCTTCGATACATATTCGAAACACACATCAATGTATAAGAACTTGTAAAAAAAAAATTTTTTAGTGATGTTCTTTTTGAAAACACATTTTGGAAAGATCCAAAATTTCAAAATTGTAGAGAATCCTTCAGACATTCAAATAAAATTTAAATTTGATGAGCTTTTTCTAGAAATCTGCAATACAAAAATATTTTAATAATTTACATTTCTCGATGGTCTATAACATTTTTTGAATTTCTACTTGAGATATTTCAAGTCTTTGAATGACAATGTATTTTGTTGATTTACAAGAATGATTAATTTCCATTACAAGTCCAAAGTAATTCGAATGTGTTTTAGTTTTTTGTAATATAGACGAATCGGTAACAATTTGAAGAATTCAAAGGACTTTTCTTCAACTTTTCCAATCATTTTAAGAGTCCTGGTCATTTTTATGATGAATTTTTAGAGGTTCCTCAAATTTGAAAAGGAACAAAATGAAAAAATAAACGGTTGAATTCAAAAGTGATTTTGATCATTTTTTTACTGAAAATTTCATTGTGAATTTAAGTAAGATTTTTTATCCAATTAAGATCAAAATATATGACGCCATTTTTTCAATATATGCCAAAATGCTTTCTTAAAAATCTACAAAACTTTTCAGAAACTTTTAAACAATGCAAGTTTTTGAAAGAGATTCCCAAATATCTAGCAAACTTCAAAAAACTTTTCAGTTCGAAAAAATTATCCACTGATGTATTTGCTCCAATTATGAATTTCTAAGAGTGATTATTTTCTTGATAAACCAAGTATAAAATTAGGGATCTACGTCAAAACATAAAAAATGTTAAACGCGTCATTTCAAAAATGACCAATATAGACGGAAAATTCAAAAATTATCAGAACTACTTGGTACTCTCCCAAAACTTCTATAAATTTTCAAAGCTTCGAAAATTTTAAGAATGTTTCGAAATGTGTGTAAATTTATTTTCTAAGATGCGTGAATTTATTTCTAATTCAAATCAGAGGATGATTCAAAGTTATCGAATTTCTAAAAAATCTTTTTACGTTTTTTGACCAGATATCAAAATTTTGATAGTGACAGAAAATCGTAAATCTGATTTTCATTGCATTTTCTCATTTTTTATGATATGAACTATTCCAAAGCCTTTAGATATGTATTTTCAAAAATTTTCACGATCATCAAAAATTCTACCAAGTACATCTTGTAAAATTTATTACCATTTCTAAATTTAATGCAATTCGTCATTCAAACGCCATTCATAACTCTACAAAATACATAAAGATTCGTGATCGAAAAACAAAACAATACCTTGTTAGAGTGTTGTTTTTTCGTACCATATACACGATAAAAATTATTCAGTGATTTTCAAGATCTGAGAAAGGATTCGGCATTGTGTTTTCAGTATCAAATAATAATTCTACATTCCTTCTAATATGCTGTCAACAAATTTCAAGAACTTCATATAATGCATAATAATAATAAAAAGTTACATTCATAAAGAATTATAATGCAAGTTACAAAAAAAATACATGAATATGTTAGTAATATATATATATATTTTTTAAAAGTGAAAATGTTCAAAACGTACGATTACCCAGAGAAAAACAATTTGAAGAATTGTTGCAGCCCAATGAATGATCAAAACAATTTATATCTAGTAATTTCTAGAAATACAAAAATCTGTCAATCTTAAATCAATGAATTCGAAAAAAACAACATAAAATGAAGTTAAAGTATTAGAAAATTTTTCGAAACGTACAAGCTCTGAAAAAATACTAAAAGTAATCGAATTCTATGAAAAAACTGTTCTCTGAAAATTCTCGACAAACGCCTCTTCGATCCATGAATTTTGGAATGCTAGAGCATCAAACTCTAAATGTACCATTACTAATATACAAAAATTTTAGAAAACTTGACAAAATATTTTGAATATTGCAAAAATGCGAAAAAACAAGAACCCAAAAAAGTATGGGAAATTAATGTAAATGTGATTTTCTCATTTATTTATAGAATATCTGAAAGTATATAGAAATCCGCATGTAGAGCATCGAGTTTTTTGAACCATTCTATAAAACTACCAAGAAATCCTCCTAAAATTCGTAGATTATACCAGAAAAATGCGAAAAATACTACTAGAAATCTTCTAATACATAAAAACTATGTAGATATAATTTTCTTAAAGATTTTTGAAACTTGTAATCCTAGGGAATATTTATTCACATATTTCTATACATAATTCAATAATAATTTGATTCTATAAATTATTCCAGAAACTAATATAGAAAACAATAAAAATACATCCAATTCATTTTCTATACAATTGTAGAAATACCAAATAACATGAAGTACAAATATTTAAAATCTGTATAAAAGATTCTGTGTTATAATAAATCAATTGATATATTCGAAACCGTTCAAAGTTTCGATAATAAAGCATCAATTTTTTTAAATCTATTGAGCGATCCATAGAAATACTAGAAATCTACAAGAATCTATCAAAATATTAAAAATTTTCAGAAATTTGAATTGCAGAGCATCGAATTCTAGAAAGCTCTGTAAAAATCCATTTGAATATAAGAAAATCCTGGAAGTTGCATAAACACCGAAAGTATCAGTAAAAAAAATTTGAATTCCAGTGACTAATTGAAAATGACAAAAATCGAATCTCGTTATTTACGAACATGAGAAATGTGCGACTCTGGACTCCAAAAGTTGAATGCCTTTAATTTTTTAATTCCACCATGTAAAATATCTTAAAATAGCTATCTTGTTAAGTTTATTTTCAAAGATTGAAAATTACGAAACTTGGGACTAAATATATTTTTCAGGAAAACCCCTCCCGAAAATTTTTTCCGCCTACGCCCCTGCTACAAAATATTCATTCGACGTAGGAAACAATTAGAAAAACATCGTAAATTTTTATTCTCGATTTGTCTTCAGGGAAGTTATCATTGTATTATAAGCATTGATGAAAAAAATCATTAAAATGATTGAATCCGTCTAAAACGCTGACGTAAAAAAGTTTTGTCAAATTTCGCTTCGCTTGAACAAAAAATTCTCTTGAAATTTTTTTCTAATTATTCAAAAATATGTTTTCTCATCCCAGAAAATCAAACTTTCTCACAATATTTCGAGAAGCTTATTGTTCAAACGTATTTTCCAGCGATTACACTAACTACTCTCCTTGTTTTTCAGGTTCTACGCGTGCTTCATGATCCCTCTTTGTTTCGTTGTCCCGGCGATAATTCCTGTTTATTGCTGGGACGAATCCTGGTACATTAGCATACATGCGGTCATTATTCGATACGTATGGTTGCTAAACGCCACTTTTCTGGTCAACAGTTTTGCCCATATGTGGGGAAATCGGCCGTACAACAAGTACGCTACTTTTCTAATTTCCCCCCTCAATTTCACTTCGCTCGCTGTTCCACGAAAATCAGATCGTAATGAAAACGCCCGCGGGATGAATTCCACACGGCGTAGTTGGCATTGCCAAACAAGATAATCCGTTTCGGAAAATCCTCAAATTAAATTCCCCATTTAATGAAATTACAAAAATTCAGTCATTACTTGGGGCGAAATGCTTCCTGTAACATTCATTAAGCGTGAAAAAGAAAGCACGGAAACTAGTGAAAGAATTTTTAATTAAGACCGACATTCAATTTTGTGGAAAAACCATCTTTCCATTTCACCTTTATTTTCCTCTCGAAATCAGCGTCATTGAAGCTTGCGTTTTTCAGGAGGAACATACAAAATTCATAGAGTACAAAGTTTCGTAATTTCCCTGCGCTTCAAACACGACCGCGAAAATGAATTTTCATGAAACGCGAGTGAGAGAGGGTAGGGTAAACACTCACGAAATGAAAAGCAGATTTTCATTCGGTGCCATTTACACGTATATATATACCGAACGCGAAGAATATTCAAAAAACATTCTTCAATTTCTTGTGCACAACAAGGTAACGTGATGATGTTGATTTTACGAAGGATTCGATATTTGCAATATTTGCATGACTGTTGGATATTTTCAATTAAATCGCAGTTATCGAATTATTCGGTGGTCAAAAATATCTAACATTCTGTAACTTGGGTATTTGACAAAATATTTCATTTTTTAAATTGCTGATCATGTATGTAGTGAAAATAATGCCATTTTCGGTGTAAATTTAAGACGAAAACTGTATTCTTAAAATCTTGATAATGGAATGTCATTCAATTTATTTTATAATTTTACTTCCATGATTTTCATTGATATTGAAAATGATGAAATATTTCAAGTATTTATCATAAGTTAAAAAATATCAAAAGTAAAAAGACTTTTTTGCATCATACTTCCCTTTTTCTAGCCTCAGTGGTGGATACATAAATTTGTTGAAATAAGGGAGAGGGGCTTATCAAAAATACTATATTATAGATTAAATAATTGCAAAGTTGTGAGTTCTAGAAATTAAATATATTTAATCTCTCTGGGTAAATATTTGTAATTCTGAGATTCTATACTCTGGAATGTAAAACCTTGAAACGCTCTTTTCCAGCATTCACATTTCTAAAATTCTCTATTTTAGGATTTACGAGTTTACAAGTTCACATTTCACGTCTTCGATTTGTGGAATTGCACATAATATATTATATCAAAATATGATTTAATTATATTCCAAAATTCAGAATTTCGGAACACTAGCAGCATTAAAAAACCTTTTTTTTTTTTTGGTAAAATTGAAAATTCTAAAAATTTGTTTAGAATTCTTCAGCTCTAGAATTTCATAGAAGAGAGTTGGATTGGAATGATCACCTTTTGTTTTTCGTCTATAAAAATTGAATTTGTTAAAATAAGTTTTTATAAACGCTGATATTTTTCTTAAGCAGAGACTATTTGATAAAAAAACAACCTTTTTCCAGCAATGTCGTTTTTTTTTCAAATCGGTTACAGTAAAACGTATCACCTTTCCAAAAAAGATGTGACTTATTTAACTTTGATTCATAATAAAAAAAAGGTCCTGAAAGCTTTAATTTGTACTACTTTTTTGCTTTTTCGAACTATTTTCTGAATTTCATAAAAGCAGTACCATGGTATAGGAAATTTCCGTATTTTTTTCACAGTAAACCCATGACTTTGAAATTCAGAACTCGAGAATTCAGTGTTCTCAAATTAAATGCCCTTGAGTATGACTCCGACTTATTCAGATATCGGAAGTGAATTGGGGTGGGAAAAATCTCGCTCGCGGTTTCACGCGATCCGTGGTGTAGTAATAAAGAGACATTCACATTTTGCTTCACAGAGGAGTGAAACCGACGGAAAATCCGGCGGTGGCGTTTTTTACGCTCGGGGAAGGTTGGCACAATTACCATCATTCCTTCCCTTGGGATTACAAGGCAGCCGAGCATGGGTCTTATGGATTAAACCCAACAACAGGCTTTATAGAGCTTATGTCTTGGCTGGGATTGGCCTATGATCTCAAAACGGCCAAAAAAGGCCATGTCGAGCGGATGAGCCTCAAGAAAGGCGACGGCACAAGCAGTCTTTGGGGTTGTAAATACCATCTCAATTAAATGCGAATGGTCCTTGGCGGTGGACATCGTCCGGGGATTATTGACTCTCACAAGACAGCTGTTTTCACTTCCCAAGAGTGTGAATTCGAGGCTTAGTTGTTAATAAAAGAAAGTGTTTGTACCTTTTTCATGCCAGTTTTTGGATTTTTTAGTGACTACTGTGTTGGAATAAATGATGGCATGAGATTTTCAGGGTGTTTAGTGGATAATGAAAATTATTGTTTACTTAAGTTCTCGAACTAGGATCTAGAAATAAGTACTTCGTTTTTTTTTTTAATTCAGGAAATCGAAATTAACCTAGAGTTTTCATTTTTTCATATTTTATTTTCCAAATTCCTTTAACTTTTGAAATAAACGAATATTGATATAGTTACATATTTGTTTGATAATTTGTATATTGTTTATTTAGAAATAAATAACGAAATTCCTTTACACATTTAAGAGCTCCACTGTTTTTATTGAAAATTTCCCATTTTCTTGATCGAATCGAGAGGTCTTCAAATTTTCTCAATTTTCAGAATAAATTTTTATACTTCGAAGTATCTTAATGAAAATAAAAACATTTTTTAAATTTTTTTACATTGAAATATCTGCAATTATACATTTTTAGATAAAAATAAAAACGTTCTACTAAGTAAAATTTTACAACTTCTGGACTGTTAAAAAAAATTTTAATTTTAAACACCCTGCATAGGCTTTTTCTTAAAATCAAAGGATTTCAGAGAAATGTGTACTAAATTTTTTGTTTTTTGTGAGTTTGAATTTTATTGTTAATAAAAGAAAATGTTTGTACATTGTTTATGCCAGGCTTTGGAATTTTTTAGTGACTACTGTATTGGAATAAATGATGGCATGAGATTTCCAGGTTGTTCAGTGGATAATGAAAAATAATGGTTTACTCAGTTTTCGAACTAGGATTTTAAAAAGAGTGTTTTTTTCCGATTCGGGAAATTGAAATTACAATTTTTCAAGCTGAAAATTTATTCGAATAATGATAAGTTATATATATTTAATTTTTCGAATTAAATTTTTCGACCTTTGAACTGAAGTAATATAAATTTATTCAAGTTTTTGTTTGATAATTTATATATTGTTCATCAAGAAATAAATAACCAAAGTGCTTTATACGTTTTAGAGCTCTACGTTTTTTTATTGAAAATTTCACATGTCCTAGATCAAATTAAGAGGTCTTCAAAATTTCTCGATTGTGCGGATAAATTTTTATACTTCGAAGTATCTTAATGGAGATATAAACATTTTTTAATTTTTTTTACATTGAAATATCTGCACTTATACATTTTTAAGATGGAAATAAAAACGTTCTACAAAGAAAAATTTTACAACTTCCGAACTGTCAAAAAAAATTTGTAATTTTAAACACCCTGCATAGGCTTTTTCTTAAAACCGTGTTTGTTGAAATTTTGTGGACACGCATATAAAAAGGGTTTCAGAGAAATGTATACTGAATGTTATGTTTTTTGTGAGTTTGATATTTTATTGTTAATAAAAGAAAATTTGTGTACATTTTTTATGTCAGTTTTTAGATTTTTTTAGTGACGGCTGTGTTGGATAAATGATGCATGAGATTTTCAGGGTGTTTAATGGATAGTGAAAAATATTGTTTTTATAAGCTCTCGAACTAGGATTTAAAAATAATAGTATTTTCAAATTCAGAAAATTAAAATTTTTATTGTTCAAACTCAAAATTTATTTAAATAATGGAAAGTTTCTTAAGTTAAAGTTTTTGCTTGTTTATATTAAATTTCTCGAATTCTTTTGACCTTTGAACTGAACAAACATAGATTTATTTAAGTATTTGTTTGATAATTTATATATTGATTATTTAAAAATAAATAACTGAAGTGCTTTATACATATAAATGCTCCACGATTTTTTAATGAAAATTTTCCATTTCCTTGATCGAATTAAGAGGTTTAAAAATTTCTCGATTTTGGGGATAAATTTTTATACTTCAAAGTAAATGAAGGTAGGAACATTTTTTAATTTTTTTTTTTACATTAACAATATCTGCACTCATACATATTAAGATTAAAATTCAAACGTTCTACCAAGTAAAATTTTACAACTTTCGAACAAAAATTTTAAATTTTAAATATTCTTCAAAATTTCATAGACACGTATACAAAAAAGGTTTCAGAGATATGTATATTAAATTTTTCGTTTTTCAAGTGAATATATTGGTTTTAATATTTGCAATTATCAAACGTTCAATTCTTAGAGACTTTTTATGAAAATTTTTCTATTTAATTCAATATTTTGTATTCCTATATATACCTACTTAAATTTAGAAAGATTTCGATACACATTTTCATCTTTAAGATTTTTTTAAACAGTGTCTATTTTTTTTCAAAGATGCGTTTATAATTTTAACAGGCAATTTAATAGACAATATGAGAAATCTGCTTCAAAGAAAAACTTTTAAATTTAACCAAAAAATTTCAGATAGTGTACTTTTAAAGTAGGTTGGACTCAAATTCTTTAATTGTTGAAATCTTGAGCATTATAACTGCAGAAGTTTCGATTTCTATTTCTGTGCTGTACATTTTTTTAACTACGTTTTCGATCTCAACTTATTCTGAAATATCTGGTTCCAAAAAATCTATAACACAATTATGAAATATTTCAAACAATTCCAATCACGCGTTTTCAAGTTCCCTTATTTTCCGATTCGAAACTTTTCAAAAGGTTGAATTCGTAGTACGAATTCATGTGTGAAAAACGTATTTACCAATTTCATGTATGCTCCCATGAACAAATATTAACATAGGTTTTATTGTGTATTTTATCGAGAATATTTTGAAATTTCCAAATTCCTGAGTTTTGTTGGGTACGAACATTTTTTAGTTACTATGAATTTGGAATTTCGAAAATATCAAATCTGAATTTTTAGTATTCTTTCGTTCTGAAGGACTAATTTTGTTGATAATTACAATAATTGGTATCATTTCTTCCTTCATCATTGAATTTCATTCATTTTTTTTATTTATTACATAGAGATCATTTCAGGTGAAATCAACAACAGTGAGTAAAACAAACACTTCTTACAGTTTTGAAAATTTTTAGGGATGTTTTTAGGGTTTTACCAACTTTGAAAGTATGAAGAACTCTGATAATTATTAAACTTTTTTAACAAAATTTACAGTTTTTGTAAGTTTTAACAATAAAATGCAGTTTTGAAAATCCAAAATTTTCATCTATTTTGATTTTTTTTGCAGTTTTTCCACAATCTCAAGAGTTGTAGCTTGTAGCGCTTTAATACAGATTAAATTTGACAGTGTTCACATGTTTTACAGAGAAATAGTTCAAAAAACTTCCAAAAAATTCTACTGTCTCTATATAAATGTCATAACTATTATGCATATAAAAAAACTGTAAGATGTTACTGCTAATAACGTTTTTTTAAATTGCCAAAGATCTTCATTGTGTGAATACTACTTAAAAACTGTCAAAAAAGTAAAAATAGCATAAAATAAAATACTTCTAAAATAAAATAACTGTCAAAATCTCAAGACCGGTAGAACTGTAAAAAAATTGGCAAACTGTGTTTTTTTTAATCCATGGAAAACAAGTTTCCTTTTCGTATCACTCTAGGTTTTAAGATAAAATAATATCCTTCTAGTTACTATAACTAAAAAAAAAAACACAAAATTTCAAGATAAAACAATAAACTAACAATTTAATTATAGTAAGCAATGAAACTGAATATAAAAATTTTCACATAACTCTACGTACATATTTTTCCTAACCCTTATTATTCTCTTTTAAAAGATTTGCATCAAAATGTCGAGATTGCCTGCTTTGAACATACTTCTTTCAAGCTTCACGAGCAAAATCGCAGGACGAAAATGTGTATTCTCCGTAATATTTCATTTTCAACATTATTTAATTAATCTAGAGTCCCCAACTATATTAAAATTGTTTGTGCTTACTTAAGTTTTCATATTACAGTGTACATATTTTCCCTTTTAAATAGATCGAGAGAAATGTTTTAATGAATAATTCCAAAGTTTGACTGAAAATACGATAAAAACAAAATAATAATAGCAATGAAACACTTCAAGAGTGGTATAATAATATAAAATGTACATTAAAACGAAAAGTATGGCGTTTTGTCTGACCACACACTGTGTTGTACTACTAAAAACTTTTGATGATATAACTTTCAGTAGTACAACTCAGCTAAGCGTGCGCTCAGGCGGAAAATATCCCACTTTCTGTTTTGAACATATAATGATGACAGAAATATTTCTCTTTCATTTTTGTGTTCCTCATCTTGAATTTCAAGATCTATGGTACATTATACATAAACAGTTAAAAAGCAGCAAAAATTTGTAATAAATACAGTTTTGATCATTTTCTTTTTACCATCTTGTTTTGTAACTTTGTATTCCTCTCTTGAAACAATGACATTACAATTTTTGAATATTTTAAACGTGAACTTTCGTTGTCCCTTTAACAAAAATAGCTTTTCCTTGACTTTTCGAATTATGTGTTCTCCAATTTACTTTTGTACGCTCACGAAATTAAATCCCAAGCCCGTTGTCTTTTCTGTAAGAAAGATCGGAGAGAGGTAATAAAGTATATTTATATACTCGAGTTTATAGAACTTGGGCTTGTAACAATGTCTCCTCGTGGTAGCAATGTTTTTTCAAGACGATTCTATTTACTTGAAAATGCAACTTCGTCTGATTTCTTACATATTTGCTGAAGTTTGCGTTATTCAATAAATTAATAAAACATAAGCATTATTGCGATAAGATTCGTCTTTTAAGTGAAATCTTGCTGGAAAAAAAAACGAATGAGAAACAAATAAATTTCCACAAAAATTGTAGTAATATAATCAAATCATTTAAACTTCAACGGATTCAGATCGATCCTGAAGTAGCACGTCAAACGTTATTCATCACTTGAAATTTTGAACGATTCAATCAATTCGAGGTAAATGTGAACGTTTGAAGGAATAAAAATATCATGCTTTGACTAAATCGAACCAGACACACTACATTTGTATAATTATTTTTGATTCATTTTTCGTACAATTGAGCAAAAAATATGCTCATTTTTTAAAGTATTATATTAGGCTATTGGTTTTGAATGCGTAAAAATGTATGATTCCATGAGCATTAAAAATCTAAACAATTTTATCTCTAATTTTAATAACTTTCAAACCTACAGAACATCTAAAATCTATTTAAATATTGTGGTATTCCAGGAACCATTACACTTATGATCTTATGAATCTTACTAAACTTTCAATTTGTACAGTTCCTAAAATTTTTCGATGATTTTCAGTTATTTCTATAACTTGAAAAATTTTCACAAGTGACTCATTTTCGGTGATACTACGGATAAATATACATCTGCGAAAGTTCTTTTGTAATGATATGAACATTTTTTTAATAAAGATAGAATTATTTCACTGCAGAAATTTTTCATGACGATTACTCTATTTCTAATATTGATTTCATTCTATGATCATTAATAATCAATCACAAGGTTTTTTTCAATAAACCACTCATTTAAGCAGTGCTTTTTATTATGTTGATATGTTATTTACTCAACTTCCAATTTTCGCTCCTAAGTTTCGATACATTATTAGTAGATCTATAACTTACACGTCCTAAGTGCGTTTCGATCTTCGGAAAATTCACTCACTCGTAGATACTTGAATTTGCAACATTGAGAATAAAAATATAAAGTTCGAATAGAAAATTTCGGGTATTACAACTGTCAAATTCACGAATTTTTAAAACTTGAATCTTCCAATCGAAACATCAGGCACGTAAGCAAAGAGAGGTTTTGGGAATTCAAACCCCTCCCGAAATTAGGATAAAACTACTGTTTCATGCAAAAATAATAAAAAGTGTAACAGTAAATGAGAAAAATACACATTAAAAAGAAGAATGAAGGAAAACTAAAATGAATACAAAGCTTCAAAAATGTACCTACTGCAATCTTAAGAAAACAACAAAGTTTCATGCAAGTACTCAAAGTTAACAATATTCAGATTCTCAAGTATATGTACATAAAAAATGTAGTAATTTTGTCTCCAGAAGATCTTTTTCATATACAGAATTCTAATCATGAATAATGTTTGGCAAGGATGACGTAGTAAACAAAAATTTGAAAAATTGTTCCAATTAATTAAATAATACTACAGAACAATAGGAATTTACGAAAATCTTAAAAAACTGGGAGAATTCGAACCCTGAAGCATCGAATTCTAGAATTGTGCAATAGAAATCCAGAAAAGTACCAGAATATCTTTAAAATCCTGCGAACTCTGGAGAAATACTAAAAATTAGAGTACATTTTCTGTGGAAGAATTTTCCAAAACATCTGTATAATAATATAATTAACTTTGAATTCTAAGGCATCAAATTTCAGATAAGCTTATGTGTCAATCTTCTAGCTATATAAATACTTTATATCTATAAAAACAAATTTCCAACCGAATATAAATACTAATAAAACGAAAATATAAGGGTTCCATAAATCGCAAAAAATCTATGAAGCTGTGATTTTTCTAAAAATGTATGAAATTATTGGAAATCGATTTAAATTCGAATTCTAGAACATTGAATTCCAGGAATGTAGGCACACATCTGGAAAATATGAAAAAATACACATGATCTATTGAAAAATAAAGTAAAGGTACAAAATCATATAAATACTATGAAAATACAGAAGAACAAGATATCTATAAACACCAAAAATCGATATACATGTAGTTTACTGAAAAATCTATAAAATTACCGAAAATCATCTAAAATTTTGATTCTACGATATCGAATTCTAGAAATAAACATTCTTCGAGAAATCTGGAAGAAATACCCACAATCTTTGAAAATACAACAAAAAGTTACAAAATCCTATAGATACTAAAAAAATACAGTAATACAAATAGAAATGTAATTTTCTTTAAATTTATAAAATTATTAAAAATCGACTGAAATCTTGATTCTCGAACATCGAATTATAGAAGTATGTAAACAAAGACACTAAGAATCGAGAAATATAATGAATGATCTTTCTGATGTCGTATATCATAAACAAAACGCGAGAAATACTGGGAATCGTATAATTCTCAAAAAGCATGTAGATATGATTTTTTGAAAAATTTGTAAAACTTCAAGTTCTAGCGCATATGATTTTAGAAACATATAAAGAAATTCATAAACATGATAAAAAGTTCTTCAAATGATTTGGATACCATGAAAATACGATAAGAATCTAAAAGGTATTAGAAATCTGTGTGAAAGATACTGTTTTCTTGAAAAATAATTGAGGTACATATTCAAGTTCGTTGAAATATGCAATACTATAGCATCGAATACTAAAAATCTATTTAAATGTCAGAAAATATTACAAAATTTTATAAAAATATATACAACACGGAAATTTTGGAAGTCCATAAAACACTGAAAATCTTTGAGGTGTAATTTTCTCAAAAACTTAGAGATATATTAAAAATTTTCCGAACTTTTATTTCTAGAGTATCGAATTTTAAAAAACTTTATAAAAAAATTGTATACTTTTAAATCTTTCGAATATATATTTATAACGCAACAAACAAAATTATGAAAAATATTAAAAGTAATAGAAAAAAATCTGAATCTCAGTGACTTGCATGGAAATTGCAAAAATTGAATCCTATTATATTAAATACGAAAATGAAAACTGCACTACTCTGGACTTCAAAAATTGTATAATTTAAATCCTGAAATCCGACAAATTAAAAAATCCCAAGGAAAAGATTTTTTTTCGAAAAAATCCTCACCAAAATTTTTTCTGCCTACCCCCTTGAAAACATACTTCTAGTAGTAAGATGTCGGATAATATCTTTGTTTCATCACTGTCTAAAGTTTTTATATAAATTACAAATTTGTACACCCATGACAAAAATGTACACAAATTGTTCTTATGTGACCTCAAATTCGATACAATTTAATGTGTTGTAACTTTATTTTTTTTTTTTAGTTTATAGAATAAGGTACGAAGAAATCAAAGTTTGCAGTGATATGGAGAAAACGAACGTTGCTACTTACCTTAGTAATCCTTGAAAATATGTTGGGATTTCTTCCACTTCAATTTCCACAAATATCGTAAAAAGCTTCCTGAATGACAGATGGAAGTGACTATCTACTTACACGTATTCAAAGGTATGAAAATATCTCAATATTTGACATGTTCGTCTTTAAAAGGGAAATATCAACATACGTAAAAAAAAATGGTAAAAATATGTAACGAGTGTTTGGAAGTATAAAAAATATATCTACAAAATTATAAACTATATTCTATCTGTTGAAAAACTGTATTGAGTCATTTTTTACGATACTTTTCACTTTGACAAAAGGAAGAAAAAAAAGATTCAAGCACTTGATAGATATAGATATAGATATAGATTTCACAGCTTATATTGGAGAACAAAAACTTACCTTTAAATAAAATTGTAGTGTACTCAAGTGCTGCAAAGTGCTGTCGGTAAAGTTGAAACGAAGTTTTTGACGATTCTCCGCGCGCGCTAATGGTCATTAAAATGAACTTCGTTTATTCAAACGACTTCAGATGAAAAACTCTTTGTATTTTTCAAACCCTCGAATACACAAAAATTACAAACTATTACGAAAAAATTCTTTAAAAAACTTTGTGTTCTCCATTTAGACTAAATTTATTTAATATAAGAATTTCATTTGGATCGAAACCCTTATCAACAATGCATTTGCTTTTCTAAAATGCTCCAGTTCCATAAGGGAAAATAAACCAAAATAGAATTCTAAAAATGTACTTCACCTCGAACATTTCAATTTACGTTGTTCTCAGATGAAAATAAAGTGCTCTTATTACTTCGCTTCACTTGATTTTTTATGTTTCTGCGGTGTATAAAAAGCACGTTGGCGATAAAATCGCCGACCGATTTACATCCCCATTCGGAAAACAATCCATTGCCCCTCCCCCGATACGGAAATAGTTTCCCAAGTCCTTACACTATCGGCAAACGTTCTATTAAACTCACCTATAACGGGCGAACAATTTGCGGCGTTCTTCGCGATTGATCTCTCATTTTCAGTGCTCAATATCTTCGGAATACTCTCGGAATACCAACATTCCCATAGTACATAATGGCCCTCCTGCATTACGTAACCTCGTGAACGTTGAATATCATTTCTCCGATTGACAGGGGATAACGGGGCAAAGTACGTTTTCATTTTCAGATATAATAAGGCAATATTTGAGCTTTTTTAAAAAATTTGTTTGCATATGAATTTGCAATAAACTTGGGTCTAAACAAAAAAAAAAATAGTAGGGTTATAAATAAATATTATCATTATCGATATTATAAAAAAATATCGAAACCACCGAAAATGCTAAGAACCTCTAAAATAATAAAAATCAGTGTGCCAAAAAACCATAAAATTTTGAATCCCAGATCATTGAATTAAAGAAATCAATAAGAAAACCATAAACATAAAAGAATATTTGTCCGATTGGATCAACACTGAAGAAATACAAAAAAAAGTGAAGAACTAGAACTTTGATGAAAAATCTATAGAGTTATTTAATTTACCTTCCAGTTCCATAGCATAAAATTTCATAAAAAAATAAATATAGCAAACCTTTGAGTTATACCAATGTATCAAATATTTGAATATCCTACAAAATTCTAGAAATACTAAACATACGAATAACTCCTAAAATACAAGCAATCTATAAATTACTATGTATCTATGTGTGCAATTATGTAGATACGAGTTTTCTGAAAATCTAGAAAAACACCTACTTAAACTCTAGAAAAATGAAAGCTAGAACATCGAAATCTAGAAACGTAGAATGATTTCATAGAATTACTAGAAAACCATTTTTACTGTATTACTACTGAAGAAATAAGGAAAATAGCACAATACTAGGAATCTAGAATATACGAGAAATGTAATAGAGGACTATTTTCTAAAAAAAATCCAACAAACTTTAAGTTCCAGAGTACTCAGTTCTGGAAATTTAAGTAACAATTTATAAAAAATACGAAAAATCTAAGAAAATACGAGAGAAACTTACAAAAATTTTTAATACTTTAGAAAACTACAAATCTTATTCATACTGAAAATTTTTATTCGAAAGTTTTTCCGAAAATCCATAAAAATACTCTAAACCTATAAAACTTGAATTCTAGAGCATCGAGAAGCAGAAATCTATCAGAAATCTAAGAAAGTACTAGAATATCCTTGGAGCATTATTGTGCCGAAGGAATACGAAAAATACTGTCAGTACTATAAATATACATATAAAATACGTAAAATCTTTGAATACATTATTTTTTGGAAAATTTATTACAGCACTGAGAATCTATTATATTTATTATATATAATTGTTTGTGGAGTACGAAAGGTAAAAAATCCAAAAATACAAGCAGTCCAAAAATACTACATGTGTATATCTACGTTCACGCGATTTTTACGAAAACCTACGAAAAAACGAAAATTCTAACAAACTGACTCTTGAAAGATCGAAATCTAGGTCTCCATAGAAATCTATAAAAAAAATCCGAAAAAATACTAGAATATTCTTGTATTTTCATGAAAACTATAAAGGGATATGTAAAAAAGCGAGAACACTAGGAATATATGAAATACGTAAGATCTATGAATATATTGTGTTCTGAAAAATATATGAAAATACTAAAAATCTATTCAACTTTTGATTCTAGAGCATCGAATGCAATAAGAAATTTATAAAGCGATTGATCTAGTCGTGGAAATTTGTAAAGTACTAGAAAATCCTACAGAATTGTATGAATAGTACGATAGGTGAAAAATTCCTAAAATAAAAGCAGTCCAGAAAATACTACATCTATATTTACGTGAAGTCGATTTTCACAAAAACCTACGAAAATACTGAAACTCCATCAAACTGAGTCTTACATCAAAATCTTCATGGAAATTTATGAAAAAATCAAGAAAATACTAGAATATCCTCATCGCTTCATGAATACTGAAGGAACATGCAAAATACTAAAGATTGTAAAAATATATGAAATACAAAAAATCTATAAACATCCTGTTTTATGAAAAATCCATTAAAATACTAAAAATCTATGTAACTTTCGATTCTAGAATATAAAATGCTATAAGAAATTATGATGGCAAGTCACTAAGTAATAGGAATCTGAAAAATACTAGAAAATCCTACAGAATTTTAGTAATACTACGAGAAGACGAAAATTCCTAAAATACTAGCAGTCTATAAAATACTAGGTAACACATATCTACGTTCGTACGATTTTCGCAAAAACCTATAAAAATACTAAAATTCTATCAAAATGACTCTGAAAACATCGAAATCTCGAAATCTTCACATATAGAAATCTATACAAAATCCTAAAAAGTACTAGAATACTCTTATAGTTTCATGAATACTAAAGGAATACGCTAAGTTCTAAAGACAAAAGAACTATTTGAAATAAAAAATCTATGAACATGCTGTTTTCTGGAAAATCTATTTCAATGCCATAAATCTATCTTATTTTTAACTCTAGACCATCGAATCCTGCAAGAAATCTATGTAGCTATGCATTTAGTGGAAGAAATCTATAAAATACTAGAAAATCTTACATCATTTTATGAATTCCAAGAAAGATCGAAAAATCCTAAAATAATAGCTGTCCATAAAATTCTATACGTAAATCTACGTGAATACGATTTTCACTAAAACCTAAAAAACGAAACTCTATCAAACTCTCTACATCGAAATCTAGAAATCTTCATAGACATTTTTTAAAAAATCCAAGAAAATACTAGAATACCTTTATAGGTTCACGAATACTAAAAAAATACGCAAAATCCTGAAAATAGCAGAAATATATGGGATACGAAAAATCTATGATCATTTTGTTTTCTGAAAAGCCTATTAAAATACTGAAAATCGATCTAACTTTTGATTCTAGAGTATCAAATGCTATAAGAAATTTTTACAGAAATTGATTAAGTAGTGAAAATCTGTAAAATACCAGAAAATACTACAAAATTTTATGAATACTACGAGAGGTGAAAAATTCCCAAAGTACTAACAGTCTAAAAAATACTATATGTATATATGTACGTGAGTAAGATATTCAGAAAAACTTATATAAATACTAAAACTGTATGAAAATTACTTTCATAACATTTAAATCTCAGAATCTGTATAGAAATTTATAGGAAATCCAATAAAATACAATAATACCCTAACAGTTCCATGAATACTTGAGGAATAATACAAAATACACAAAATACTGAAAATACTAGAAACATGGAATACGAAAAATCCATGAATTTGCCGTTTTCTGAAAAATCTATGAAAATACTGAAAATCTATCTTATTTTTCATTCTAGACTATCAACATCGATGCGATATATATATATAGCAATCCGTTGGGTAGTATAAATTTTTGAAATACTAGAAATTCATACAGAATTTTATAAATATTACGAAAAGTGAAAAATTCCTCACATACTAGCAGTCTAGAAAACGCGATATGCATATATATGTATGTAGATACAATTTTCACAGAAACCTATAAAAATACTAAGACTCTATCAAACTAACTCTGAAAACATCATAATTTAGAAACCTTTATAGAAATTTATGTATAAAAAAAAAAAACAGAAGATCCTTTAAATTCTGTCAATACTGAAATAATAGGAAAAATATTAAAATTACAAGAGTTTTATAAATACACTGTTTTATGAAAATTTTTTTCCATATCTAGTCCAATAGCGTCAAGTTCTAAAAAATTATACATTTATCTATGAAAGCACTATTAACTTATTTAGACACTCGAAAATCCTACAAAATGTTTTGAATACTAAAAAATATGAAAAATGCTAAAAATGCTATAAGTCTATAAAATAATATAAATATATGAAGATATGATTTTTTTTAAATCTATAAGAACACTCGAAATTTTTCAAACTCAGAATCCTAGGATATCAAATTTTGGAAGTCAGTATAGGAAAAAAATACAAATATAAATACTGAAAAAAATAAATGATATATTGTAATTTCTGAAGAAAAGTAATATATTCAAACAATAAAAGCTTTTGAGCGTCTCACGTTGATTTTTATGAAATTACGATGCTGGAATAAATATTCATTAATACGTGGAAATAAAAAGGAAATTCGTACGCATATTTATTTACCCTTTAAACTTTTGAGTTAGCCCCCTCTCCCTTCCCCCCCCCCTCCAAGTGGAAAATTTCGTTACAACGTCCCAAAGAATATTCATCCTAATGCACCGCATGAATGATCAAAAATCAATTATACCAGTATTTTTATTTCACATAAAATTATTGTTTAAACAATTTTTGACCAAGGTAACTTTCTGCTGGAAAAATTACCTGGGCATATTTTATCTATTGTGCGATTTGCGTTTGATCTCAAAGGCAGTTTTTCCCTTACATGACGTTCATATTATTTACACACTTAATGTACTTGACGAATGACATATTAATGTAAAAATGGAAGTAATTTTACGATTCTAAGGTAAGTTCGAACTGAATGAAATAAACTTCGATGAACAAAGGCTTCGTTCTCCCTGCGATTAAGCCGGAAAATGAGCGTCTCAAAATTAACACAATTAACCGAATTGCCCTGCCAAATGCTCAAAATAAAGGTCCTCGCTTTTATTGCGCCATTCCATCGAATTGCCCTGATCGCTAAACACCCTCGATGTTCCCTGAATGATTTATCCAATCGACTGCGACAGAACTCATTTTCAGTTTCACCCCTCGAATGGAATCCGATAGTAGGTGTCCCGACCTCGAAAAACGCTCGCAAAATTCAATCCACTTAGTTAGAGGCGCTATCATTTTCACCCTCGGAAAACGAATCATTTTCCCAGGCCGCGCGCGCTTTATTTTGGCAAAATATTTTCTCCGGCTCGCGCGCGAATTGCATTTTCGAAATAAAAGCGGCGGCCATTTCTCAGCCCCGCCGGGATCGGGGAATGAATAAAAAAAGGAAAAAAAAATAGTTCGCGATCCAGGGAATTTCGCCCGGAATTTTCTCTTTTTCCCGCCCTCGTGCCAGAGTACACAACTGGAAGAGACAAGGAATTCTTGAAACGAGTGAAAATTTGTCAACGATTTCGGGAGGATGGGGCCACTTGGCGACAGTGAAAAATCGCGCGGATTTCTCATAAAAGCTTCGCTGCATTTTAACGACCAAACGAGTCGTATCGGAGGGAAAAATTGTTCTGGCAATTTTCGCTTTTTTGATAAGTATGTGTTGTGATAAATCATGCAGTTTTCGACGATAAATATGCTTTAATGATCGTTACGACTGAGTGCGTTACTGCACTCAAAGAAAAGGTTTTGCAAAAGTGAATCAACATTTTTTTCATATGAACCAACTTCAGTAGGTGTGCACTCAATAACAAAATTTATTATGAGAAATTTCGTCAGATTCACAATAACTTCTTTTACATTGATTTATTTATTTTTTCAATACGCACCTACTCAAGTTGATTGATTTTGAATGAATTTTAGTGATTCTTACAAAAACTACTTCTCTGAACCAAGTTTTGGGCGTCATATAAAAATCCATTTTTTATCAAGTTGAAAAAATATTTTATGAAACCTTTAAGCAGGTCGTCATCGAGTGAGAATCTAACAGTTTTTTTATTACGTTCAGAATGAATGAATTATGTAAATTCAAAAATAAATTCACACTGATAACACTAAATGGGTGTTAGTAATTTTTCATTTTCTTATTTTCGAGTAAAAAATTGTATATTTATAATTTTTAATAGAACGCAGTGAAATATGAGTTATTTGGATACAAATATCGACAAAGAATATGCTTTTCTACTTTTTCATAGAAACTTTCATAATTTAAAGCTTTCAATTTTAGAAAACCGCGTGAAAATACATAGGTTGAAATCTATAGATCTTGACATCTATTGCAGGATCTTTATTCCTATAGATCATACTAGAAAAACTTCCGTAACTGAATAAACACAAAAATATACACGCGAAATACTACATATACGAATTTTAATTAGTTTCTCATACATGCTATTGAAATTCTTCAAAAATTTATGTGAATCCAAAAATCAAGAAACTTCGATTTCTCTAGCATTGAATTCTGAAAACATATGTACATAGAAGTCCATAAAAATACGAGAAAATTTTTTAAATCTTCAAATTCTGTAAAAAAGTTTAAAAATATTGAGGGCACTCTTCATCCACAGAAAAACTGTTTCCAGCGCAAATATTTCAAATTCCGTCAATTCTAGAAAAGCCCATTTTGTAAATTTAGAGATATATCTTTACAAAAACAAAAAACAATCTACTATATTCTATGAATACTAGGAAATACAGAAAAAAATACACGTGTAGAAAAATACAAGTAAATGTATGAAACATTTACAATCTATACAACTCTCATAACTACAGCATCGAATTCCAGAAATTCATATACGGCATAATTAAAAAGACCGAACAGTCCTCAAATCGTAGAAAAACTAAAGAAACGCAAAAAATAGGGGAAAAAAAATAAATCTATTAATACGCGGTTTCCTGAAAATTTCTTTTAACGACAAAAATTCAATGAAATTGAATTTAAAAAGCTTGAAATTTTCGAAATCTTGATAACAATTTATATAAAAATACTACGAGATCCTGCAACATTTTTTACATTCTGAAAAATACGAATAGTTTCAGAAATACTGAACAATCCTTCATATCGTAGAAAAACTGAAAAGGTATCGAAAAATGTCAAAGAAATAAAAATCTTGGATACTATTTTCTGAAAAATCCTCTGAAATACAAAAAACTCAATGAACTTTGAACTAAAGAGAATGAAATTCTTGAAATCTATATAGCGATGTGCAGAAAAAAAGTGAAAATTTTAAAAAATACTAGAAAATCCTGCAATAGCTTATACATACTAAAAAGTACAAATAGTGTGAAAAATACTGAAATTCTAGATAGATAAGATTTCTCAAAAATCTATGAAATTTGCAAATTTCAACGATAACGAATTACTATTTCTTTCAAGTAACGGTAACGTAACGCGTTAAACACTTTTTCCAGTTACTTTCTGAAAATAATACTGCTCGTTATTATTTTTATTGCATATAAAAACTAAATTAAAAGCATAGTGATATTCTCAGGATTCTCACTCACTGTCATCAAACATTGCACAATTTCAAATTGATGTGATTGCTAAAACGATTTGAAAGTTGAATACATTTAATTTTAGTTTTCAAAACGCTTCATGATATGGGCAGATTTTTTTCAATCAGAGTATGGTAGATATGTTAGTAAAGTTTAGTTTAAGATAAAAATTTGTATTTACATTTAGAAGATTAATTTTTATCAAAACATTATTCTTCATATATTCATAGAAAGTGTTCCATTGATCGTTTTGCAATGCCTTATTTTCAGAAATTTAATCACATTCTCGAAATCACCCATGGAACAAAAAAATAACATTTACATTGTTTACATTTGTTACAGTACGTTTGTGTAAGCCTCTAGCAATTACGATTTCGTTTCTTGTGGTTGTTTTTAAACAAAAACGTCTAGCTTATCTGTTTAAAGCACCACCAATGCCGTCGCAAGTTCCTTTGCCGTGAGCTGTCGTAATAAAATACCATTCACCTGCGACTTGAAAATCTATGATATGTACTAAATTGTCTAAACATTTTCTTTTTTTTCGTATTTCAAAGGCGCTCCATCAGAAAAATTTGCATATTCACGAATGGAAATTTTTTTCCAGGAGGTACTTTGAAAACGTAAGATAGGCCATTTTGTTTACAAATTTTTTTATTTACGAATTCAATAGATTTTTGAGAAATCCTATTGATCTAGAATTTCAGTATTTTTCGCACTATTTGTATTTTTTCTACACATCGCTATATAGATTTCAAGAATTTCATTCTCTGCAGTTCAAAGTTCATTGAGTTTTTTGTATTTGAGAGAATTTTCCGGAAAATAGTATCGAATATTTTTATTTCTTCTACATTTTTCGATACTTTTTCAGTTTTTCTACGATTTGAAGGATTGTTCAGTATTTCTGAAACTATTCGTATTTTTCAGGATGTAAAAAAAGTGGTACGCCAAACGAAATTGTAACTGCTCGAGAACTGTACAAATGGACGCACTGTAACAAAGTTGAACAATTTATGTTTTTTTTTTTTGCTTCGTTTGACGAGTGAAAACCTTTGAAGTATTTTATTATGCACAAAGTTCAATGCTCGGACAAGTTGAATTCCAAAATAAATAACTATTCATTTACCGAAAAACAAAAATTTCTAGAACCTGAAATCTACCGTTGACAGAACCTCAACACAGAAGTAGTACCTATTCCAATACACACTCTGCGCATAATGTTCCTTATCATCACAACGAAGCAAATCATCGAAGAATAATACACAGCTGAATTCGCTGAAAGTGGCGTCTCACGAACAGTTGTAACTACTCTCCCATCGTCTCATAACATGTAACAAGCACGCTTATTGCTCGTCCCGCTGGCTTGTTTGCGTTGTGCTGCGGTTAAACAGCGTTTCTCGAGCAGTAATGAGAACCCGTTATTTAGTCGATCTTAATTAGAACAACAAATCCCGTCGAGCGAGAGCAAGTCAAACAAATCGCAATCAGATACTCCTGAGAGTAGCATTTTCCACGTGAAATCAATGAATTTCTTCAATAACTTGCCTTTCAAGATACGCATGAAGTGGCCAGTTTTCCACGCCTCGTAGACGTCCTCGGCGAGGCTTCCCCAGCCGCAGAGCATCCCCTAGCGAGTGATTTTTCACGACTTTGCGAGTCCTTCACTGTATGAGGAAGACGCTGCAGTTATCGGGAAAATTGGGAAACAGAGCTCGATAAGAAAACGCGATCCCTTCGTTGAAGACGCGCGTAAGGGAAACGGAATTTCGCGAACCGGGCAAAAAGCCACCAGCGGTGGTCCGAAATGAACTGAATTCACCCCCCGAAACCGGTGTCGTCAGCGTGCGCTTCAAACCCTCCCCGCTCTGGCTTTTCATGCTGGCGCATGCGTTTTTCCGGATCTGCGGAAACGTGCCGCGATATTTTCCGCGGAAGGAGAAGACTTGGACGTTAGACAGACGTATTTGGTAGGGGGACTAAGGCCGCGAGTTGAATTTTCGAAATGGATTTCTTCGAGGCGCTCAATCATTCGATAGAGGAGAGTAGGGTAAAACGGGGTACTTCATGTTTTGGTGATATAACCAGCTATCCACTGTATACTTCGAAAACTTGTTACCTGTTCCGGTTAGTCACAACGTCAAGCAAGGTCGTATGAGTTTTTACATCTCTCAAGATTCATATTTCCAGCATGAACTTTTTCATGGGACTAGCTTACTGTCGCGATTGAAGAAAAAGTGAGTACACAATATGCACCTGCATTAGGTTACGCGTGAACGGGAAAATAAAAAACTCAAGTCGATTGGTTCGTCGATTCTCAATCATTGAGTGAAAAAAGTACTCTTCGGGTAAAACGGGGAGAGGTATTCGGTGAGGTTTAAACCTAACTTGTTATTCAGTTTGATAATCCATTTTAATGATGTCCAAGTCAATTTGGGGTAGATGTGCATTTGCATATTGAAAAAAAGGCATTTACCCTTTGAATAGAAATGTTTCTACCAACGTCGATTTTGAGCCGTAAGGTATGACTTGGAAGACTTTTGGAGTCCTCAGAAACAGAAAATGATAACTTGACAGATGCAGAAAATATTGAAAGTCCAACTTCATCGGCACGCGATCGTCCTCAGCAAGAAAATACTCTAGATTTAGCATCTATTTAAGAAGATGATCTACTAAGAATGAGGATCCTCTGGGAATTAATGACGTTCAGTCTAAAGATGAACTGCAATCATCAATAAAATTGACTAATTTTGGATAGACCAAAGATCAAAACTAATTCCAAGCGTATGTGTATTGCCTCCTGAAATTGAGAAAAAATACTATTTCATGTAAAAATAATAAAAATTATAACAGTAAATGACAAAAGAACACATTGTAAAGAATAATGCAGGAAAAATTAAATAACGACAAATCTTTAAAAAAATACAGCTACTGGAATCTTGAGAAAATAACAAATGGTTTAATGTATGTAAGTACTTGGAGTTTACAATATTCAGGATTCTCAATATCATACTCTAACAAAAAAAATTGCAATAATTTTGTATCCGAAAGAATTTTTTCCCAAACAACATTCTAATCATAAAAATTTTTGGTAAGGATAACGTAGTCAACAGAAATTCGAAAAATTGTTTCAAATCAATGAAATCAAACTATAGAAAAATAGGAATTCACGAAAACCTTAGAAATCTGGGAAAATTCGAATCCTAAAGCATCAAATTCTAATAATATATAATAGAAATCCAGAAGATCTTTCTGAAACCTGCGAACTCTGAAGAAATACTAAAAATTAAAGTAGGTATTGTGTAAAAGAATTTTCTAAAAAACCTGAAAAATGTATAATCAACTTTGAGTTCTGGAGCATCAAATCTTAAAAAAAACATATGCATTAACCTTCAATCTATACACTTCAAATCTGTAAAAATACAAAGATATGTACAAAATCGTATAAATACGTATGAAACAAAAATATAAGAAATCTATGAATAACTAACAATCTATGTAGGTGTGATTTTTCAGAAAATCTATGAAATTATTGAAAATCGATTTAAATTTTAATTCTAGAACATCGAATTCTGGAAATGTAAGTACTTCTGCGAAATCTGAAAAAATACACACGATCTATGAAAATACAAAGTAAGGTACGAAATATTATAAATACTATAAAAATACGAAAGTACAAAAAATCTATAAACACCGAATATCGGTATACATGTAGTTCACTCAAAAATCTATAAGATTACTGAAAATCGGCTCGAATTTCAATCCTACAATATCGAATTCTAGAAATGAACATCCATATAGAAAATCTGAATAAACACCTTGTTGTACGTTGTACAATTTATTTTCCTTTCCCCGGCCAACTCCTCAAAAACCCCGTGGCTCCTACGCGAACGTTCCCGGCCCTGAGGGCGCTCAATCGCCTCCCGCGCTCCCACCCTCTTCTCTCGTAACCCCACTCCCCGCGTCTTTACAGCGCGCTTCACTAGACGGCGCCCACTTTCTTTTACCCGTACGCCAAGTAAAGTACAGCGGTATTAAGTGGGGCCGCTGGGGAAGAAGCAGGGTCTCAGCGGTACAGCGCTTCAGTGCGCTCGGTCAAGATCATCTCTGATCTCACTGTTGCTTCATTGCAAGTCCGCCGCCGTGCTTAGGTGCACGTAGTGCTTTGGTGCACTCTCAGTGCTTAGGTGCACGTAGTGCTTTGGTGCACTCCCCGTGCTTGGGTGCACGTAGTGCTTTGGTGCACAGAATTAAATTGTCAAGGTAAGGCAATGATAGCGGGCTACCGCAATCGATAACATTAATTTATCGTCACCGAACCTATAGATGACAAGACGAGGAGGGAAAAAGCAGCAGCAGAAGAAGATACAGAGAGCCCTACGAACTGCCACCCAAAACCTTCGAGAAATATCCCCTCATCGAACCCGGAGCTGGCCTGGGCTGATCCGCCTACTTCCGATCCCGAGGGAATTCCGAGAGAAGTACCGGGAGGACCGTCGGCGACACATAGAAGCGGCAAAATCCCTTACGGAATCCCGTAGTCCGCCGCGAAATTTCCGCCCAGCCCCGGATCTACCTTCTCCACCACGACCAACTGTACTTTCGAAGATCGTCGTACCGCATGAGAAGAATCCCATCCCGACGAATCGCACGCCCCCCAGGAGTTCGACGCCGACCCGCCAGAGCCCGGAACTGCAAGACCTCGACGAGTACGCCCGGACGGAACTCCAGGACCTCGACCACATTTTTTCACCGACATCTGAGTTCGAAGAAAGTTATAATTCGACAGAAAATTCATTACTGTATGACTCCCTTGTAGGCGACAATCTCCTAGAGGGAAACCCTACAGATGTAACCTAGCATTAGAGATATCGGAATAAAACCCAGGTTTACCTGATTCCGAAAAATCGTTGGGAGTTATCATTCACTACCCCCCCCCCCCCCCACTCTTTATTATAAGTTGTTCAACGGACAACAACCTAGGATCTCTCAAAATACAAGAAAATTCTACAAAATCCTATGCATACTGCAAAAAATACGGAAATACCAGAAATCTATAAAACACAAAAAAACTGTATAAATGGAAGTTTCAAAAAATTTATAAAATTGTTGAAAACCGATTTAAGTTTGTATTCTAAAACGTCGAATTCTAGAAATACAAAAACACTAAAAATCGTGAAATATACTGAAAAATCCTCCAGGTTCCTTAAATAATAAATAAAAGCGCGAGAAACACTGGAAATTATTAAATATATCAAAATTATGTTAATATGATTTACTAAAAAATTTATAATACTTTGAGTTCTAATGCATACAATTCCAGAAACCTAATACAAAGAATTTTATAAACATAATAGATAGTTAGTTCTTCAAATGGTTTGAATACTATGAAATACGGGAAAAATCCAAAAAGCATTGGAAATCTGTATGAAAAGCACTGTTTTCTTTAAAATAAGTTGAGGTACTCAAGTTGGTTGAAATTCGCAACGCTTTATAGCATCTAATACTAAAAATCTATTGAAATGCCAGAAAATATTACAACATTTTATAAAAATATATACATTACGAAAATTCTGGAAGTCCATAAAATATTGAAAATCTTTAATGTATAATTTTCTCAAAAATCTGGAAAATTATCAAAAACCTTCAGAACTTTCATTTAGTATCGAATTCTGAGAACCTATATGAAAATTCATTATATATTTGAAAGTCCTTCGAGTATATTTTTATAAGAAAACAAAAAAAATTATGAAAAATACCAAAAGTAATACAAAAAAAATTCTGGATCTTAGCGACTTGCATAGAAATCACGAAAATCGAATCCTATTATATTAAATGCAAACATGAAAAATGCACTACTCTGGACTTCGAGATTGGTATAACTTAGAAATCCTGAAATCTGAAAAATTCAAAAATCCCGAAGAAAATGATTTTTTATCGGAAAACCTCTCCTGATAATTTTTTCTGCCTCCCGGGATAAAAAATTAGAGTATCCTTCAGTCTCAAGAATGTTTAAAGTCTCAAAATTGATCATTAGAAGTATTCCGTTTGGCAAAATGGAATACTCAATATACTCTTGAGACTCAAACGATACTCTTGTTGCTGCTTTCAAGAAATAGGTGACTGTAGGAGATTTTTGGAGATTCGTGAAAAAAATTAGTTTACTCTCGGAGACTCAGTCGCCTTTTTTTAAAACTTTGCATACTCTCGGAGACTCCTTCGATACTCTCGGATACTCTTGGAGACTCGATGATACTGATTCCGAGACTCAAGATACTCTTGGAGACTGAAACGATACTCTTAATTTTTGATCCCGGGCGTGCCCCTACTTTCGAGACTTATAACTCTCGATGAAAAACCAATCAATAGATTTTTCCATCACATTTACAACAATTTACAATAAAATGAATGAGGAAAGCTCGTTTTACCCTTGTCTCCCCTATGCTACCGATCTTGGAATATTTTCTAAACAATCCAGAATCTGTTCTATAACCCCAATTTTTCCCCCCTCTTTAAATCTTCGAGTAACTGCAATTTTGCCAAAAAATAACTCCGCAAGTCAGCAAGGCCGAAGGAAAAACGATCGATGTCATACTATATACCGTAGTCGTGCATCCCTTAATATTCGAATGCGCATCGAGGCGTATTAAACCGTAAGTCCTTGCGATCCTAATCAGCCGGTCGCGTACAACCCGGGTGTGAGCCGCTTTGGGAGCGTCGATCCATATTTTTCCCCTCCGACTTGTTCGAGCTTCCCATTCACAAAGGGCTTTCGTAAAATCTGTGACGTTTCCCAGGTTTTCCCGCTTCGAACAAAAAGGATTTATTTTCTCAAAAGTCATGTTTATGCGATGCAATTTTTGTAACAGCGCGATTCGTTTTGCGGGGCAACAAGAAGAGAATAGAGTTCGCTTCGTTTCATCCGAGACATTTGAACGAGGTTTTTTACCGTGCGCGATAGCGTACGTTTTTCGATGTCGTAATTATTTTGCTATCCGGCGGGTCTTCGATTTTTATTCTGCGCGACTCGTCCTTGCGATCGAACGTTAATTGGAGATGTTTCAGTGAGCTTAATGGATGATCCGAGATAATCGTCCGAATTTCACCGGATATCTCGGATCGTTTCTGCTGGATTTGTACATCATTTTTCGCAGCGAGCTATGCACGAAAGTTGAGGAGTCACTTTTGATTTGTTGTTTGATTAAGGCATTATGAGCACGTAAAGAAAAATAAGGGAATGTTTCTGAAAAAATGTTCATTTGTCGGTTACACTCAAGGGAATGTGTACACTAAATGACAAGTATTTTGTCTACTCAGTTTTTAGGGAAAAAAATGTCAAAATTCGCGTCGATTTATACGTGTTTTTATGGAGCGAATCGTATTTTCTTGCATAATTCAAGAACGAATAAGGGAATTTTTCTAAAACTTTGCCAGACTTCAAATTGAACATTTGAAATCAAGTTTTAATTTACTAAACGAATTTCCACTATTTGGTTTTTTTTTTTTAAATAGTAAAAAGTATCACTTTCAGATAACTTTCATTGCTGAATTTGACATTCAGCAATGTTTAATACTGTTGTACGCAGTTGCCGTTGTGTATGGAGTACATAAATAATAAAACATGGCAAATTCCAGACCAGAAAAATGCGTAATTTTTATTTTTTATGAATTTCGATTTTGATAATTATGATATTTTTGACAGCTTTCACGATTTGGAGCTACGTTCGGAGTATTTCACTGCTCATAATACCTTAAATACAGGAATAAATTATTTAATACCTATGTATAGATAAATGAGAGTCGCTAATAAGTTACAAGGAGTGAATTTCTATGTGTGATTTCATTTCATACAACTAATATTTCGACCTTCATAAAATTTTCAACAAGATAATTTTTTATGAATATTAAATTTCAGTTTCTTTACTTTTATTACTTATATTATTTTTCATATTTCTTCAGTATTTATAAAACTTGGAAGATTTTCTGATTCTCCAAAGTATTAATACATAGATTTCTAAAATCCCATATTCAAGGGTTCAAGTTTATAAAATATTTTTAGTATTCTTATATATTTTGGAGAAAGCAATATCGAAATTTCGAGTATTTTATAGATTTCTAGAATTCTCGAATTTTTTTGGCATTTGTAAAATTTTGAAGTATTTTCTGATATTTTTATAGACTTATGAGAAAATATCCATACAGATGTCAAGTACTTGATCAATTTCAAGAATTTTAACTTTTGATGTTCGGTACTCATGTAATTTGAGTATGTTCTGGTATTTTTATAAATTTCTACATAAATTTTTGGATTTTAATCCTCTAAACTTCGTAGTTTATTAAATTTTTGAGAAAATCATTCGTACATAGATGCCAAGTATTATTAGATTTTCAATATCTTTCGCATTTATTTGAAAAAAAATCCACATAGATTTTCATTATTATATAAAGTTGCTGGATATTCGTGCTTTCAAGTATTGATGAAGTTTGTTAGAGTTTGCTAGTATTTTTAAGATTTCTTGTACTTCTGTAGACTTCTATGTACATTTTTTCAGAATTTTTTAATTTAAAACTCGAAGTCTTATCGATCTTGAGTATTACATTACATGTTTTTGAATAAAAATAAATTTTTTTTAAAACATTTCTATCGATAGTTTTATCACCTTCGGCATTTTTTATTGTTCATATGATTTGACAGATTTTTTTTTATCTTTACGTCGGAATTATATGAGGATTTCTAGAATTCAATGCTCCAGGGCTTACAATTTTTTAAATTCTCATGATTTTTGTAGGTTTTACTTTTTCTTTACTATCCTTTAGGTTGAAAAAATTTTACTATTGGAATTCTATCTAAACAAAAATTCTCCCGATGCCAAGATTGTGCATAATTATTTATTAATTAGAGTGTAATTAAGAATCCTGATTCTTATTCACTCTCAGCACTTCCATAAAATTATCTGTTATGCCCTCTGGATTTCACTTAGATATAATATACATTTTTGATAATTTGTACCTATTTTTATGATTATTAAGTTTTTTTTTATTACATTCCATTTTTTGTATTTTCATTTATTTTTTTTTTCACAAGTATTCATACCATTCATTTCATGTTATTTTCTTATGTTTAATCGTTAAATATAGTGATCTTTAATTTTGCACGAATATTGCAAGGGGTTTGAATCCCTGAAACCACCTCTGCCTACACCCCTAAAGAAAAGTTTCAGGAAGGGCTTTATAAAAATCAGACTTTGCTAAAAATTGTCAATTGGTGTTCCAATTGGAAATTTTAGTATGTAGATTTTCAAATGAAAAACTAATTGTTTTTGTGACATGAGTTTTTTCTTGAAAAATGTTCCAATAGAAAACTGATCAGAAAACAATTGAAAAAACTGTCATTTTTACAGTAAGTTTTACGATTGGAAAACCAATCAAAAATTTTCCAATTGATTTTCTTCTAATAAGGTTTGTTCTATTGGAAAATTTTTAACAAAAACTTACGCTACAAATAAAATTATTTTCCCAAGTAGAAATCTTATTAGATTTCCAAAAATGCAAAACTAATTGCATTTGTGACATGAGTCTTTTTCATGTACCTGAAGTTCCAAACGCTTAAAATTAAACGAAAATTTAATATGTATGAATTTCTTCATTTTTTGTCATGATGGGAAATGTGACGAATATTTTTTTTTTTTTTTCTTTTGAGCATCAAGTTTGTTGTTACCATCAAAGTGTTCAAAGCAGCTAGACATTTTTTTCTTCTATATTAACTTATAATTTTTTTCGTTTAATTTTAAACGTTTGGAACTTCAGGCACATCTTTTTGTGTAAAATTTTTCAATAGAAAACTAATGGAAAACTAACAAAAAAAACCAGGTAGAAACAACTGTCATTTTTCGGTCAGTTGTCCAATTGTAAGACCAATCGGAAATTTTCGAATTGATTCTCTAGTTAGGTTTGTCCTATTGGAAAAATGTAAAAAAAAAACCTGTTTGAAAAAAATTAGTTTTCCAAATGTAAATCTTATTATATTTACAAAAATATCAAACTGATCGCATTTATGACATGAGTATTTTTGTATGAAATTTCCCAATAGATAACTAATGAAAAACCAATATGAAACTAATCAGAAAATCAATTGGAATAACGGTCATTTTCCCATTTACAAACGTTGCGTTTGTAAAACCTGTTGTACATTCCTCCAATTGATTTTTTGATTGGACAACCCAACCATAAAACCAATTGGAAATTTTCAGCAGGAAAATTCCTAGGAAAGCCTACCATGATGCGCTTTTCGTTTCACAGTATTCCTGCTAAGAACTCAAATGCTCCTATTTTTGCACCAAGTGGTCTGGTCACCCAAACTTTTTGAAAAAAAGGGGCAAATCGCGCGTTCTGCGGAATCGATTGAAGAGTGAATTCCCTGGTAGAAAGTTCCCTTGGCTCCTATTTCGCCATCATTTACCGGTAATCCGGGCATTCCGTCTGTCCCCGGAAAACCTTGGAAACCGCGTAATCCTCGTAATCTGCAAAGACCACGGCGCCCTTTAACTCCTTCGAACCCGCCTGTCCTTCCAACACGGCCCTGAAATCTCCGACATGGAAATTTCCTTCCGAAGCTTTGAACAATTCACTTCCCCTCGGATCATTCATCACGTTTTACCACGATTAAACGCGTTCCACTTCCCGATACAAACCACGCGGTTATTTTCGACTTCCTTCCACGTTCGGAAAAATCAATCGCTGAATTGGGAAAACAAGTTTTCGCCCGAGGCAAACTTTGCGAGAAAGTTTGACCTCACTCGCCGACTTTTCGCGTGGGCCAAATCTTAATATCGGGAGGTATTGTGGAACAATTTTTCCCGATGATTCGACGTATGTGTAAATATTACCTTTTTTGCATTCAGTGTAATGGAAAATCATAGAATAATGTTTTGGTATTACTATATGCAGGTTTTTTCAACTCACCAATTTTATAGCAATGTTAGATTCAATTTGTCATAAAAAAAATTTTGAATTGCTCCACTATTAATAAAAAAAAAAGTTATACTTTTCTGTGAGTAAGGAAAGTGAAGATTCTAAAATAATTTTCAAATTTTTTATATCATAAACGTAATTTTTTTACATTATCCATACGAATCATTCATTTACATTATTTTCATGGTACCTTTGATGACCGAGGACCAAAGTCTAGTTCTTCTGGGTTGTCAAGGACCCGCCCAATCCTCGAAAAGCAGCTTCCTATTTTGTTCCTCGCCCTTCTCAGCTGTATGTTTTAATAAGGAAAAGAACCAAAATGCAATAGTAAATTAGGTGGTAAATAATGGAAGTAATAATTGACACGACAATGCCAGTGAAATTATTAATTTTCACAACGTTTCAAGTTCAATTTTCAATCATTTTCAGGTATATGAAACTCGATTTGATTATTTTGTTTTAAAACACGTGCCTGCCTTGGATGTTTTACAGAAATTTAAAAGAATATGTCCAGTTACAAACACGCGTTTCAGTCATAAATCATCAAAATAATCGAAAAACGGTCTTTTATTTTGTACATAAGGAATTTCTAATGAAAGTGAATTTACTGTAAACAACTGCTATTCGCCATCTGCCTTCAAATTTCAAAAATTCTAGATGTAAGCCATTGTATTGAAATTTGAAGGGAAATGGCGAATATATACTTGTTACCTGAAAAATCAGATTCAGAAGTTAGTTGATTTTCAATTGAATAAAATTCGGAATGCCTGTATAACTTATTCCCCGTGACGATTTGATGATTCCCTTTGATGATTTATGATGGAGAACTATTGGTCAGTAAACGTTTTGTTTTTATCGATCCGAAAAACTCAAGGTTTTAATGTAATGAATATTTTGGAGATTGAAGTATATCCTGAAATTCGGCAAAAATATTGATCATGTGAGATAAATGAATAAATGAAATACTGAAATCTTGAAGATTCTACTTTTTTTGTGAATTGTCAAAATTTTAATTTAGAGACGAAATAATCAACTGCAATTTTTTAAATATGAGACAATCATTTTCTATTCATAATCATTTGATGTTTATAATTTTTTTGTCTGATTACCTAGACATAGGAACTTGAAACCCGAAATTTTACGAAACCAGGAAGTAAACAATATAATACTACCATATTTCAACAATCTTACATTCATATTTGCAAAATTTAATCACAAATCATTTAATTTTGACTTGTAAAAATTCAGCAACTTCAATAACTCGATAAATACGGCAAATTTTTAAAATAAAATATTGTGGTGTAATTACTTTTTTGGTTAAGAAAGAACCGAATTGAAAACGTCAAAAATTTCACGTGTGACAAAAATGAAACTCCATTTTTTGAAATTAATATAATTTTACATTTTAATTATCAATTAATTTATTCGTAAATTTATTTATACTATCGATAATTATATAATATTATAATTCTTACATATTTATTAATTTATTATAAAAACTATCATTTTTTATAATAGTAATAATTATTATTAATAAATAATTATGTTATTAACTTCATAATTAAACTATTCATTTTTCGACATTTTACTTAACTGAACAATTAAGTAAGTTACATGCAAATTATAAAAGCTTAACGAAATTAAGAATCATTAATTCCGAAAAACCAAAAAAATAATAGATTATAAATCATGTACCTTCAAATGGCTAAAATCGAATTCCATGATTTTAATGTTGGAGTAAAAAAAAAATATTAATACAATATCAGAAAAATATCAATATTATACTAAATTATGAATATACTTATTACCTGATATTATAGATGTATATTTGATACGGTAAATTGTAAACATAAAAATTATATAGATATTCAATAAAGTACATGAAAAAAGTATAATATATCACATATATTAATAATGTATCTAATATATATTATATATATAATAGAATTATCCCTAATATTATAATTAAATAATAACGAAAAACTGTGCAGCCGTTAATTCTGAAATTTACATGATTCAAAGATTTCAAAATTTGAACAACTAAAATATTATGCTCTTTGAACCAGACAGTTAGAGATTGTAAACTTTAAAATTCTGTAGAAGATATATTTTTCCAATGAACCTCTCCCAAAAAAATTTTTCAGCCTACACCCCTGGAGATTTACATATTCAGTAATATACATACTTAGTATGCGTGAAAATTATATGCAATGTAATGAGTAATATATACCTCAAATTCTTGTAGAATTTCACTCGAAAAAGATCAGTAGAACTGATCAAAACGTTGTGAAAATGAATAATTTTACTAGAATATAAAATATTTATCAATATATGATACTGATGAATAATTGACATGAAAAATACTGTCATACATGATATTTATGACATATATCTATGACAATCATTGTAATGTAATATAATTATAATAATATGTGATATACAATTATATTATAATAATTATCTATAATGATTGTACATAATTATTGTATATATTAATTATATACAATAACTATCAAATAATCACATTACATACGATATGACGATGTATGATATATAAATATATATTATAATATATTTATAATTTTATAAGATATATAATAATCAATTATAATCATGTCTAGCGTTATTGACTTCGGATCAGTGGTGAGTATTGGAGAATTGAATAATAAACCTTCCAAAAGAGACCACAAAGTAAATAAAATCCATAAAAAAGTTACTATGAAAAGGATATTTGCGAAGTAGCTTGAACATTCCCGTGCCAACAGGAACCGGGATACCCATGATGATCGACTCGGAGACACCAGAAATTGTGTCAGTTTGACCATGATACGCAGCTTCGAACAAATGATCCGCTGTCTTCTCGAACTGTTCACAAGAAACCCAAATTTAACATCAAGCCACTAATACTTTACAATCAAATATGAATCTCTAGAAATTAAATTACCGAAGCCAAATTCAGCACTGATTCTTTCATATTAGCCAATCCTTGTCTGGTAATTCCATGGACTTTTCCACGATTCGTCATGAGGTCAGCGACAAGCATGGTATGCCGTCGATCAATACTCATACCGTGACCTTCCATCACTTTCCTGATTTCCTCCATGATGACACTTCTGGCTGCTTCAATTCCAAGTGCTTTGAATACCTGAAATCATGATATTTGTAAATCAAAAGAAATCATCGATGAATAATAATAATTCCATAACAAAATAAACCAGTATTTTCTATCTGAAATGTAATTCGATAAAAAACTAACTTCCAGAGTATTATTCGATGTCGTCTTTTTCCAATCGACTCCATAAGTTCCCATGACCTCTCCTAAACTGTCACCTTCGACAAGCAATTCGTAAGTGGTTTTCGCACCAGAATCACATTTGTTGATGACAGCTCTTGTCACAGAAGGTATTCCCTGAGAAAAAAACAAAAAAAAAAACACATTTGTTCAAGTGACCTTTGCCACAATGGAAAATACTTCACACAGTGTGTTTACATCAATGATCATACCTTGATAACGACTTTGGAAACTGCTTCCTTCATGAGTGACAAAGTATAGCTCATGGTTAATTTGTTCTTTCCAGGTTTGATTGCACCTCTTATAATTAACATAGAGTCGCCTTTAATTTGAATTTCATGTTCCTTCACCATCGACTTCATCTTCGACATTATAATCCTGAAATAATTTTTTTTTTTTTTTTTAATATCAGGTTAAATTCGATTTTGGAGTATAATAAACAACAAAAACTCACGATCGGCGGATTGTGTTGACGTCAACTTCCAACTTCAAGACATTGATCAATTCCGTGTTGATTGTCAAGAGCAAGTAACAATCATTAGGTAAATAAACTTCTTCAATGGATTTAGTGATTTCGCCAAGAGTCGTTTTTTCGATTCTTCCTTTAACTCTTCTCGCGAATTCTTCATCCTCATCATTGACCTTGAAAAAAACAAAGTTTTTCAAATTTAAAGTTTTTCAGGCGTTAATGGTAATTTTTCATGAAATAAAATCAATTTTCATAAGACTTTGTAAAACGTTCATTAAAATTTTCAAATAAAATGAGATTGATACGATTAAAAAAACATGAAATATGACTGCAGAAACATTTTTTAGCTTTTTAAAAGATTGTTATTTTGTACATAGAAGTTAAGATTCTTTTATGAGGATTTTAACATAATTTTATAATTTTAAAATTAAATTTTAAAATAAATATATTATTAAATTGATCATATACATTTAATTTTCAACAATTTTTTTATAATTTATCGAAAATCTTTGAAACACTAGGAATTTTCGAAGTAACTGTTACATGAATATTTGATAAATATATTAACAATTAATGGAACTTTTCATTCTAAATAATGAAATTCTAAAAATGCATATCGAAATCTACAAATATCTACAAATCTTCTGGTAAATCTTACAAAATTCAAGAAATACACAAAAATGCTAAAAATGCCAGAAAAATGCTCATTGAGTTTTTTCAAAAATTCATTAAAATTCTGGGATTCATCGAGCTTCGATTTCTAAAGCATTTATTTCAATTCAATTTTTGAAATCTATATGGAAATCTATAAAAGCATTAAAAATCTGTAAACCATCTACAAAATCTTACAAAATACGACAAATACAAAAAAATACCAAAAAAACCTAAATTCCATTCTATCGATATCTACTTATAAATACTGATTAAATTTTTTCTTAGATTTATACATAAGTCAGATATAATTGAAACCTTAGATTTTACAGCATGGAGTTCTAGAAATTCATATTGGAATCTACAAAAATCTTCAAATTTGCCAGACAATCTTATGAAAGTCAAAAAATACACAAAGATACGATAAATACGAGGAATTAAGAAAAGACTTGTAAATACTAATTAAATTATTTCGAAAATCTATAAAAATTGTACATATTTATGAAACTCAGATTCCTCGAGCATTAAATTTTAGAAATCTTTATAGAAATCGATGAAAATATTCAAAATCTGTCAATCATCCACAGAATCTCACGAAATTCGATAAATACAAAAAAAATACCAAAAATCTTAACATTTCATTGGATAGATATTTGTACATGATGATTCCATTTTTTAAAACTTTATTCAGAATTTGGATATCAATAAAACTTCAGATTTTACAACATTGAATTTTAAAAATTCATATTGGAATCTATAAAAATCCTCAAATCCGCTAGAATATCTCACGAAATTCAAAAAATAAACAAAAATACTATAAAACTAGGAATGAAGAAAGTACGTATCAATACAATTAAATCATTTTGAAAATCTGTCAAAATTCTGGAAATTAATAAAACTCAGATTCCTAAAGCAATACATTTTAGAAATTTATATAGAAATCTATAAAAACATTCAAAATCTGTAAATCATCTATAAAATCTAACGAAATTCGAAAAATACGAAAAAATTCCAAAAAAAAAAACTTTAATTTCATTGGATAGATACTCATAAATGCTGATCGAATTTTTTCTACAGTTTACACAGAATTCGGATATCAATGAAACTTTAGATTTTACAGCATCAAATTCTAGAAATTCATCTCGAAATCTATAAAAATCTTCAAATATACCAGAAAATCTTACGAAACTCAAAAATTATATAAAAATACTTTAAAAAACTAGGAATCAATAAGATATTTAGGTATGCTGATTGAATTTTTTCAAAAATTTATTATGTATGCTTATGAAATTTTTTCACAAATTTATAACAATTCTGGAAGGAATCAAAACTTTGGTTCCTACAGCATTAAATGTTAGAAGACTATATAGAAATTCATAAATCCATAAATCTATATTACGAAATTCATAAAATACACAAAAATACTATGATTACTAGGAATTAAGAAGATACTTATGAATGCTGATTGAATTATTTCAAAAACCTATAGGAATTTTGAAAATAAATAAAACTCAGATTCATAGAGCATTGGATTTTAGTAATCAATATAGAAATATATGGAAATATTCAAAAATTTTCAACAAAATCTCACGAAATTCGATTAATATGAATAAATACCAAAAATACTAAAATTTCATCTCAAAGATAAAAAATGAATAAATTAGTTTTTAATTTTTACAGAATTCGGAAATCAATGAAACTTTAGATTTTACAACATTGAATTCTAGAATTTTATATTAACACCTAAAAAATTTTTCATATCTGCCAAAAAATATTTCACATCTGCAAGAAAATCTTACAAAATTTAAAATATGCACAAAAATACAACAAATAATAGGATTTCAAAAGATACTTATAAATACTGATTAAATTATTTCGAAAATCCATAAAAATTCTGAAAATTAATAAAACTTAAGATTCCTAAAGCGTTATATTTTACAAATCTACATAGAAATCTGTGAAAATATAAAAAATCTGTCAATCCTCTAAAAAACCTTACGAAATTCGACGATCAATTGAATTTTTTCTAAAATTCATTAAGAGTTTGGAAATCGATGAAACTTCAATTCCTAGATAATCGAATCTATTAATTATTAAAAATCTATAAATTATTGTTATAATTCATAAAAATATAAGAAAAATCTTTTGAATCATAAATATCCTTTAAAAATACGCAAAATATTGAAAATACTTGAACTCTATGATGTTTTTTCTGATAAATAAACCGAAAGAATTGAAATGTTTTAATCTTTGAATCAAAGGAAATTGCATCCTAGTAATCTAAAGAGCTATCTTTAAAAAAAACTGCAACGTATGAATACTAAAAAAAAAAAAACAAGAAAAAAACATTAAAAAAGTAGAAATTTATAAGATATTATACCATATATAAAACTTTATTAACTAGATCATTGACATCTAGAAAATCTTTTCAGTAATTAATAAGAATACTGCAAGATTAGCAAAACTATAAATCTAGGAAATTTAAATTTCAAATTTTAAGGCATGAAATTCTATAAATCTGAATCCTGGCAATTCCTAAAAATTCCAAAAATCTCTAAAAGTATCATTGAATCCTAAAACATTTTACAACTACTAAAAAACCGAAAAAAATTAAAAAACTAACAAACTGTTTTCTAAAAAATCCATAAAAATCTATTCAATATATCGACATATCGATATTTTCTTTCAAATATTTCAATACTGAATATCAAATAATTCCAGTCCATCGGATGAGCCTATAATGATATTTTTCGTTTCAATTCCCCCTCCTGGTCTATATATTATTTAACACGACAAACGTTTCACTCACCAACTTCACAGTGATGAACGGCGTGCTGATTTTTGGACTTGCATTGATGATTTCCTTGATTCTGGGTACACCCTGGGTGATGTTCATTGAAGCGACACCAGCAAAATGGAACGTTTTCAGGGTCATTTGTGTACCAGGTTCGCCAATACTCTGCGCAGCCAAAGCACCCACAGCGGTACCTGGTTCAATCACTGCCCTCATGTATTTTTCTTTGCAAATTTGCAAGAACTCGCTCAACTGCAACGGGGTCAAGCGCTCTAAATTTTTCACAGCCAGGTTGTCTTGGAATATTTTGTACTTGTTGCTTGTCATTTGCATCTTTGCAGCGACCAACTTCATGAAATTCCTGTGAACATGAAAAAAAGATTCAAAATTGTAAAAATCTTTCGAGAATGACGAAAACCAAGAAATTCAATAAATTTCGTGTTTGACTTTTTTTAATTTGAATTTTATCAACGTCCATTATCATAAATTTGGGAACATATTACTCAAAGTACGTAGAAATAAATGTAATTCACTCAAGTTCCAGTTTGAATTCATCGCTCAAACAGTTGTAATCCTCTGATTTGAGAACTTCTTTCACGGCAATCATGACGCTACATGCGACAATCGATTCTCCATTTTTGTCTGGCGATTTGGCTTGCACGTGATCGTAAACTCTCTTGAAATCGACAGGGCAATCGTTTCCTATAAATACAGAAAATTTTCACATAAAATCGTATGATATCATAAAAAGTGCATGCAAAAACAAAGAAAATATTCAAATAACAGCAGATAACATTAAAAGTACGAACCTTCCATGTAAGTAGGATCCAAACCATCGGCCCCATAGTCAATTTGGACGATGTCATTGGTGGAATTCCTCACAGTCATGTCATAATGAAGGGAAAGATCTTCCAAGCTTTTGACGAGACGTCTTTGCATGTACCCAGTATCTGCGGTTTTCACAGCTGTATCGACAAGACCTTCTCTGCCTCCCATTGTATGGAAAAAGAATTCAGGTGGCGTCAATCCAGAGTAAAACGAATTCTTCACGAAACCTTTGGCAGCTGGAATCTTTGATTTCTTGCCAAAATGAGGCAAGGCGCGATCCTCAAAACCGTTTGGTACTCGATGCCCGTTGATGGCTTGTTGGCCAACGCATGCTGGTAAAAAAGCACGAATCGAGATTAATGCAACATTAATTTTTTATGAAAACGAATCTAATAAATACCATTGCAAACTATTAAGCTAGATTACATTTTTGAGTCGATTTAGGAATGAGTTCAAGGAATTCTCAAAGATTAAAATTCTACGAATTTCAATAATACTCCACTGAAAATAAGAAAAATAAAATGATTTATATGATTTGGATGATTTATAGAACTTTAGTAAACATTTTTACGTTTGTGTAATTCGCGTGATTTTACGAAAATGCTTACTTATCATTTGAGAGATATTGATGTTACTTCCTTTGGACCCGCACATGGCCATAGTCAGGGCACTGTTGGAGCGAGGAAGTTCATTGATGCAAGCCTTTCCTGCTTTTTCTCGAATATCCGAAAGCTCCTTCAAGATAATCGCCTCCAAAGTTTCTTCTTTTGAACAACCAGGTGCACTTTTCAAATTATCATTTTCCATTTCTCTTATGAGTTCTTCGCACTTGTCGTTACTAAAAAAAAATTTTATATTAAAAGGTAGCTTCAGGTCTTCTACGACAAAAATTTTGAACGAAGTAGTGCTAGCGGCATGATTTTGGAAAAACTAACAATCGTTGAAGTTCTCAATACGTCTGAATATTTAGGAAATTTTCCTGTTTCTCGATTTTCAAGACGATTGATGATTTTCCTATGACGACAAATTTTTTGAATTTTTTGATTGAATTATGGACAATCTGTACGCTTTGTAATATTTTTTAATTATTCGAAATGTTTAGTATTTTGGTGTTTTTATTAGAATCTTCACAATTCTGTACAGTCCCAATATGACTAAACATGTATTGATTTTTTGAATAATTTGAGAATATTACAGTGTCTGTCTTTTTACGAAATCTTTCAAAACTTTGCAAAATATATAAAATTGATTGAAGGTTGTTGAAATCCTACGAATTTTTTTAGTTTTAAGTTATGGAGTGGCTTTCATATTTTCAATTTTTTTCAATTATCCACAATTTTTTAAGTTTCTATTAAAATTTCCAAAATTATTAAGCATCACTGTATGACGTAACATTACCCAATATTTACATCATATCAGGAACACTACATAGTAACTGTAGTTTAATAAAATATTACATTTTTTTTTTTTTTTTTTTTTTTGCAAAATCGAAAAAATTTATCATCGATCCCTGATACCTCTGTTTTTCAAATTGTTCAAAATTGTTGACAATCTTTGAAATTTTTAATGTCACTGGATTTTCTGAAGTATTTGAAATTTCAAATTTTTGATTAAAATTTTTTAAATTATCGACAATCCTTGTATGACAAAATATAAACTTTTCACACAGTTTCTATATTTTTACGAAATTTTTAAAATTTATTTATATTAACTGCTATATTTTCTGCATTCTCTAAAACGTATCAATATTCCTTGAATTCTACAAATTTTCTGAATTTTACAGATTTATTAAAGGTCGCTCATATTTTCAATGTACTTCTATTTTTCGAAATTTCAAAACTTGTAAATTGTTTTTGAAACTTTTACAATAGTCAACGATTGCTTTAAGATTAAACATTGTTTGATTTTGGAATGTTTAGAATATTCAACAGTTTCTGTAACTTTACAAATTCATGAAAATTTTCCACAATTAGCAAATTGTTGAACATTTTAGAAAATTCGAAACTCTTAAAATGACTCATAAATATTTTCCATCTACATTATTTCCAGTGTTTTTTCCTTGTTCTAAATTTTTATAACTTCCAGATTAATATGTAAATTATTCAAAATACACATAATCTGTATTTTCTAAAAATGTTACTATTCAATAGTTTCTTTTAATTTAACGAAATTAACCTAACCTAACTAAAAATGATACATTGCATCTGACCAATTTTTTCTACCAAGCCACATTTTTTTACATAATTCTATCTGTTTTTAAAATACTTATCTGTACTTTCTCAACGAAAAAACTACAAGCAGAATAAAAATCCTTCAAAGAGTTCAGAAAATCCCATTTTTAATTTCTTTACTCTCATTTTCCAAAAGCCAGATGCTGGCAAACTGTGTTATTCAATTGACAATATAAAAATCGCATTTCAAAATAGAATCAAAAATCAAAATTACCCAGCCTTCAAAAGATCATGTTTGGCTTGAATCAGCATATTTCCAGGTTTGACGTCCCCAAGACCAAGGGAGAACCCTCTGTTCATAAGATAGCAACTTGCCATTCTCGCCAAATGCGACATCGCAATAGTTGCGTGACTAGCTCCCCAATCTCGCAGCAAAATGTAAAAAATATTTTGCTTCGACCCCGAGCCCATGGTGGATTTGTCCATTGCACCAGCCAGAAGCTGAGAGTTTCGAATAATCACGCCTGAAAAAACCAACATCCATGAACAATTGTTTCAAGCACTGGTCACGAATGACATAAAAAAAAAAAAAAAAAAAAAACACTTACAATTATCCCCAGTACAGAATTCGTCTTTGGAATCACACAGTTTCCCTTTATTTTTCAAATTCGCAAGAACATGACTTTTCTTGTTCGGCCGAAGGATCAAGCTGAAAATTTGCTTTCCAGTCCAGAGTTGCTGGGGAAACAAAATCGCTGGCACAGGCAAATCGATGGGCGTCGAGATACCTTGTTCGCCAATGATGCATGCTGCCAATTGACAAGCTTCGGCTTTGTTCAAGTACGTGTCTTTCTGCGTCAGGAGGTACCCCCCAGTGATGAAATCTTGGGTGGCTGCGATCAAAAGTTCACCGTTTCGTGGTGTTACTAAATTCTCCTTGTTCTGCAAATATTTACCAAGTAAGTTCATTCAATTCGAAAATAAGTAGTGTATGAAATGCAAAAAATTTCTGTTTCTTACATGCATGAGAATCAAAGCTTCGGCGCGAGCTTCCTCGGTCTGAGGCAAATGCAAGTTCATTTCGTCGCCGTCAAAATCCGCATTATAGGGATTACAAACGCATTCGTTAAACCTGAAGGTTCTGTGCTGGTGGATCTTTGCTCTGTGCGCCATGATACTAAGTTTGTGCAATGACGGTTGCCGGTTGAAGAGAACGATGTCGCCATTCCTGAGATGCCTCTCCACGATGTCGCCCAACTGCGAAAAGCAGGAAACAATGTGTAAACATTCGATGCCTCAACCAGTTTCTTACTTTACACCAAAAAGACATTACCCTCAGTTCACGCGCAGCTTTCCGTCTGTCTGCGTACGCCAAACTCAACTTCTCTGACCTGGTTTTCATTATCTCGGATTTTCTAGTCAGCAAAACCATATTTGCGCCAGGGTGAACATTAGGGCCATTTATTACCAACTGGCGCAAATACTCGATGTTAGCATGATTCACGCGCTCTGGGTAGGTCAGGATTTTTGCGACGTACACCGGGACACCGACCTAAATAAAGAAAAAAAAGACACAAGTCTCCAATGTTATGTGAACAATAATATTATCAATATCAAGTTGCAAAGATTGTACCTCTTCGATGCGAAGATTCGGGTCCGGCGATATGACGGTACGACTGGTGAAATCCACTCGTTTTCCGCTCAAGTACCCTCGAAATCTTCCCTGTTTTCCTTTCAAACGTTGCACGATACCTTTGGTTTTTTTGTTCTGAAATAAATTGAAAATGTCATGAAACTTTAGACATGAACTCCGCGGTATGAAATATTAAGGAAATATGAATCCTTCTTGAAATTCGACATTGGGTTTGAATCTTGAAAGTTGACAATCTTAATAAAAACTAAAAATACAAATACGAAATACTAGCATAATTTTTCCAAATGTTTATAAAAATACTTAACAGAAAACAGAAAACTTGGAATCCTTGAGAATCGAATTTTTGAGAGCTATGTAGAAATCCATTGAATTATGGAAAAATTCTCAAATCGTATGAATACCAAAGATACAAAAAATACTAAAGGAATTAGAAATCTGTAAAACCCTTTCTTGAATTGATGAACTGAATTTTGTGACAAGTGCAGGTTGCTGTCACTATGAAAATGAGTAGTGATGAATGAGTAAATAATAAAATCTGACGTCACGATGCTTGGTTTCCCTTCAATTTTGCAAGTAAATATGGAAAAATGGCATGTTATTGTTTGTGTTTAGATTATGAAATTTTGAGGCTATAGATTCCGCGGCTGACATTGGATGAAATATCATGTTCAAAAATGTTTCGTGCTTAAAAAAATACAACATCAAGGGCTTTAAACGAAATTATTAATTATTATTGCTTTTTTTGCGCGAAAAAACCAAACTATCATGTTTATTCATTTTCAAATTTTTTTAAGTAATGTTTAGCAATATGAAGTTATTCAATTTGTTTCATTATAATAATTTTCTTCCCAAATTTTATTTATTTACAAATTCGCATAAGGTTGAAGAAAAACCGTCTTTTTATTGTATAAGACAGTTTTAAAAAGTAAATGAATAAAATTGTCAAGCTCAACGCTTAAAATTGATTGATATATACTTCGAATTAAAAAATTTTTAAATACAAAATCGGTTAGGGATTCCATAAATTGTTTTTACATAAAAATCGGTTGTTAATACTAATTACATTAAACATATTTTTGCAAAAGAAGAATAATAATCAATTGTTCATATTTTATAAATCAATATTACCTTATAATTTCAAAATTTATTTAATATTTATTCAAGTTCAAAAATGTTATTATTCAACATTGAATTAGTGACAATAATAAATTATGTGAGAATAATTTGCTTTTTTATTTACTCAATTTATTTATGTTTTTATTTTTTCATCAAATTATTTATTTCTATATATTGATTGATAATTAATTCAATCAAGTTATCAAATAATATTCGATTTGTAATATATAGTATTATGTATATCAGATTATTGATAATATTACATTATTTGAATGATAAGTTCCAAATCGTTTTCTCAAATTTGATCAAATATTAGCAATTAAATATTTTAAAAGATCAATTGAATATTTTTATTACAATTTAAAATATTTCATAATTTGTTGAAAATATTTGAGTACAATGACGTATATAATGTAGAAGTGAAAAATGGATGAATGCATATTTAACTGATTTGAAAAAATCATACGTTCAGGATATCTTTTCGAAGAAGGACTGAGTCTATAAAATTTCAAAATGTATTTTTTTAAATAAAATTACCTCTACATACAAAATGTTAATACCCTTGATCAATCATATCAGAGCCATGCTATTAGAAATAATATAAACTTTTCTTGGCGTTTTATTGTAGAATTTGTCTGTTTTGAATTTTTCTAAAATTGCTTCAAGTATAGAAAAAAATTGTGATTATAATTTACCACTAAAAAATACATAACAAGTGGACAAGCCAAGTTTGAATAATTATAATGAAAAAAGAAGTTTTTAAATTATTAAATAACAAAAATTTAGCAATTTATTTTCAAAGTAGCCATTTTTGTTCATAATCTGAAAGTATAACCATACAGGCAGAACAACAAAAAGACGTATATTAAAATTTTAAAAAGCTCAAAAGAAAGTTTTTTTTTTTTCATTCATCTCATTTATATTTTATGTAGGTTATAAAATAGTCAACGAATTTTTGTAAGGGCATCTTATTTGTCGTCTCACCGTTGAAAAAAGTTCAGTAAATTGTCCATAAAAATATTTAAGTTTTTAATGCATATTCTGTATGGACTTTTTCCGTACGTGATGAGAATTATTCCACGAAACATGGAAAAATTATAGGAATTTGTTGTTTGTTCTAATGAAATAATATAAAATAATGAATCTATTATGATAAAATACGTGCCATAATAATACCCTACAAAACAGCTTTAACTTGAGATCTAATTCAGTTTAAATTTCGCAGAAACAATGAATTATTGATTGATGAATAAATATTTATTTGGCCTTTACTTACTTGCGAAATCAATTTTAGACTTTGTAATTGGTAGTACATTAGTTTGCTCAAAAGCGCCATTCAACAGTCATTTTAAAAATTCATATACCATTTTTAACTTCTGTCCAAATGATTGCAACATATTTAATCCCAGATAATCTCATTCTACAAATCTTCATAAGTATCAATAAAAAAACAAAATTCAGATACCATTTTGAATTTCGCGAAGAATTTATTTTGGAACCTATTGGACCTATCCTCAGACACTACAAAACATGTGCATTCTTACTTGCATGCCCACAGGTATTCCTGTAACTTCGCTGTTGATGTACACCGAGCATTGATATTGAAGAATATCCCACTGGTCCATGACGGGTTGAACTTTGTGACCTGATTCTATAGAATTTCTGATGATCTTGTTGAGCAAAACCACAGAGGCAAGTGACGATGTCAATGGGTCTTCATTGGTTCCCGCCGCCAAATCGGAAGGAATGCTCGGTCGAATGCAATTTGGTGGAACGGGCAAACGAGTGAGAATCAAATCTTTCGGTGACGCCAAATCAGGATTCATCAGTAACAGAGGAATATCGCACAGTGGTATACATTCGAAAAGTTGCAGTACCTTTAAAAAATTGATTGACAGCAATCTATGTATATCAAGTTGCACAAACTATACATGTGATTTCAGTTGCAAATTCATATAAATTAATATTTTTCACGATAGTTTGTTTAAAAACATGAAAACACAAATAAAACTACACATTCCTTTACTACAAAACATCAACTAAAAATTTATCATGTGTATAAAATAATTACCGTTAATGGATTCAGGGGTGTAATGAACCCCCCTTTCTCTTTTTTCAAAATATCTTGCAGTTCTTTGTTTTCATCTATAGCGTTTTGATATTCCGCCAATTTTTCTTGAAGGATTGGTTGTTCGTTCTTCCTCGTCTTGAATCTTTCATGGACGATTTTCAAAGTCCCAGATTTTTTCACTGTGCCATTTATTTCCTTACAAAATGGGCAAACAGTAACTTTCTTGGCTGCAGCTTGTATTTCCTTTTTCAAATTTTTTCGACTCAGGTAACTTATATTTGGTCTGTGTACCTTTGTCAAATACATTCTTTTGTTTTCGGGCGACAATAAAACGTGGGAACATTTCTGAAAAATTGAGAAGAAAGCTGTATTATAAAAAAAAAAGGTCGAATTTTATTAAAGTTTTAGAAATATTAGAATTCTTACTTTGCAAATAGTTTGCAATATGTTGATCGTAGATCTGAAGAAACCGATGTGGAAACATGGAAGTACCAATTCGATGTAGCCAAAATGGCCGATGCAATCACTCATATATTTTCCACATGTCTCACAGGAGATATTGTTAGAAGATGATCCCTGGAATTTCAATGATAGTTCATCGACAAACCGTTTTTCAAAGAATGGTCAGTAATAATTAACGTAAAATACAACACATTTTGGAATTTGGTCAACTGCTACTATTGATTTGGACCATCAACTTTGAAATATATTTCTTGGACCTTAACATAAAATAATAAGATGTTTAATATAAATAATAAGATATATATATATATATATATATAGAAAGCAAAATGTGTGTTTGTATGTTACAGCATCATGCGAAAACGGCTAGACAGATTAAAAAATTTTTTTTTTATTTTTCTCGTCATGGCCCAAGGACGGTTTATAGCTTAAAAAACCAGGAAGTGAAGGAACATGACATACGCACACACAATGTCACAAAATCACCAAATGCCAGAAAATCACAAAATATTACTAAGTCAAAAAAATGTACAAAATATCAGAATATTACAAAATTACTTAGTTTCAGGAAATAATGAAATCACTCAAAATTACTAAATTGTCCTATTAGTATTGGCCTATAAACCTCAAAGACCAAATTCTCTAATCATCGAAATTGATGATTAGGAAATTCATTATAGCAAAGTAGAAAGTTTATCATCAATGTCATCTTAGTTAAATACTACTCAGTTAAATAGTTGAACTCATTAACATGTTTTATAAAATAGTTAAGTATTTTTATGTTAAAATATTGTTCTCAGATGCAGAATAATTATAAAATATACAATCAATATATATATATATATATATATATATATATATATATATATATATATATATATATATATATAGCAGAAAGTGTGTTTGTATGTCCTAACATCATGTTAAAAAGGCTCGACAGATTTTCAAACAAAATGTGTTTCGTCATGGCCTAAGGATGGTTTATGGCTTAAAAAAATTTTCGAGTTTTTAGATAGGAGGTTTGATAAACATGAAGTAAAAAAAATTTACATACACATAATGTATCAAAATTGCAAAATGTCACAAAATTTCACAAATGTGACAATTTCACAAAATGACAAAATGTTACGATATCACAAAATAGTGAGAATTACAAAATATCACAAAATAATAAAATCTCTAAAAATTACTAAATTAATAATTTTGCAAACTTGTTGTTGACCGCAGATGGAACCACGGGTGACAGATAGTTTAATATAAATTATTAAGAAAGAATAAAAATTTTGCAATCTGGTAATGTACTAATTCAAATTGGCACATTTAAAAAAATTGGAAATTTAAATATATTGGTTCATTTCAATCGATCAATATTAATATAATGAAAATGAAGTTAATCAAGTAATTCAGTGAATGTACTAAATTGATTGAATTTGAGGGTTTCTAAATATAAAGCTATAGAATTTCAATGTAAGTTTATTATAACTATGAAAAAATGAAAATACCATTCTTTGATCGAGAACTCCATGAGCGCACTGAGTTCTTTTAACATCTTGGTTGTACATGTTATTGTTCAGAACCTGAATATGAGCTTGTCGCTCAATTTTCTGTGGGCTGTCAACCCCGAAGGAGACATGGGAACTGAAAATAAGAAACAATACAGAGTTACTTAATATTCAAAATTAAACCTTAAGTAAAATAATGGGATGCCTGACGGTAAAAAAGAGGTAACTTCCAAATATTTTAAAAGTTTATTCCGAGTAGTTTAAAATTTTTTTCAGGATTTCAAGAAAATATCAATAGTTTTTACAAAAAATATCAATGGAAATAGATATGTATCACATGTCCCCTTCTTAACATGTTTTTTCAATACTATTAACATTGGCTTCAACAAAATTTCTATTTCATTCATAAATCTAAACTAGAGCAATTCAAAATACCAAAAATATATATAAATACTAGAAAATCTTGAAACATTTTATGAACAATGAAGAAAAAGAAATAATTCAAAATCAAGTTATGTATGATAGTCTCAACAATATCATCTATAAAATTACTAAAAATCTTTAACATTTTTAAGCCCGTGGAATCACATTCTAGATATCTATGTGGAAGTCAATATAAATACCGTAAAATTCTGCTGAGAAATGTAAACATTTAATTTCGGAATAAACATTATCAAATTTAATGTACTGTATTACAAAAAAACATATAAAAATCTTTAAAATTTTAATGGAATAAAGTGAAAAAACATTCCGGCATTCAAGGTAAGTTGTAACCTGTAAGTTGTAACATTTGAAATTTGAAATGTTTTGTAATAGCCAAAATATAAATGATTGAATGACAATTGATCAAACATAATTTCGTTTTTTATCTGTATTGTAAAAGTTACTAATGTATGATCACATTTATACTTCAAAAATTGGATTTAATCATTGTAATGGTAATTGTAAATTAAATAAATGTAAGTTTCTTGTTCATTTTGTTACTCCTCCACTGAGACTTTTAAAGGGTTATAATAATAAGGAAAAATTAAACTAAAATTGGAATTATTATAGATGATTTATTTTTAAAATCTCAATACAGCAAACAAATTGTTTTTTTTTTTTATATATATATAATATATTATATTATATTATATAATATAATTTTATTATATAATGGGTTTTTTTTGTTTTCAAAAAAAGACCAAAAAGAAAAAGATTTCTGAAATTCTGAAAGACTTTAAAGTCAACAAAATAGACAGTTAAAAATACATGAACATCATTAAAAATAGTTAATATTTTTTCAAGTTGGAAACTAGAAAAGAATCAAAATGGTTTTGTATTGTAATAAATTAGAAAAGTAATAAAATCTTGAGCTGGAAACAAAGTTTCAATATCATCGAGTATAAATAAATATTTACAGATTATGAAGCATGTTCAACCATAAGGCTAACATGATTTGTGGAACAAATTTACTTATTTAATATCAATTAATTCGAAATCTTAATCAAAAAATTTCTACTCTTAATTAATTGTCTTTACATATATTAATGCATAAAACATTTTATATTTGACAAAAACAAGGATACAAAAAATCTCAGAAAACGAAAAATGTTTCATAAATTGAAATATTCGTGAAACAAACAAAATTAGAAAAATTTATGTTCGAAGTATGTAGCTGACCACAGAAGTGAGTTTGAACATTATTATAATCAGAATAAAAAAAAAGTAAGATAGTTTAAGATACCGGGAATTTAAAAAAATTCCAAAGAGAAACATGTTCATGTTTAATACTGAAATTTCTGCCTGTATTTAAATATTAAATAAACAAGGCAACGTTAATGAAATGAACAATTATTTTCCAATTTTTAGAGGTCTGTTTTTTAAATGACGAGTAATTACTTACATTTTTTTCGCGACATCAGTTTCGCGATATTGCGCCTTCACCATGTTGGAGGTTAGATTATTTTCATTCAAAATAGACTTGCACTCATCACCATAACTGTAAAACTGGAAAAAAAAATTTCTTTGAACGAAAAATTTGAAAACGATAATTCAAACTTTGCTGAAATTCATGTCTGTTCATGCCTTTTGATACTTACTTGTAATTACTGATATACCGCGTGCTTGATTCACACGTTTTTTATTAATCATGTTTTGTGCATGCTTTGGACTGTTTATTTTATGAATTGAACATTACTACAGCTGTTTTTCGGGTTGTGATATTCTATCGATACATCGAAATATCGATATTTTTGAAAAAAATGTGGATATTTTTTCCCGATAGAAATCGATATTCAAATAATTCAGATTCAGGGGACAATGCTGGAGAGAAATCGTAGAAATCTAGGGACATCTACACATGAATACACTAATTATCTACACAGCGTAGAATTTTGACTTAAATCAGAAATTTTAAATAAAAAATGCTTCAATCTAGAATGTAATTGTATGATTTTTGTAACGAATTTCAATCTACGGCAATTAGTATTTTGAATGACGGTTGACGGTTACATTTTAAATTGAACAGTTTTTTTCTACATCGGTGTTAACAATGCATTATTGAATTCACGAATGTAAATCGATTTTTAGTGATACTACTGCTAGTAACTGTTAGTAACTGCTAAACTGAGGAGCATTAGATCGCTTCTGAATTTAGGGGATTTAAACTCGTTCTGTTGGACCGGTCCAACAAAACAAGCTCAAATCCCCTAAATTCAGAAGCGATCTAATGCTCCTCAGTGTAGCTGTTTGCTAGTGCTGCTAGTTACTTTCTTTCTTTGTTGTGTTTGCCAGTGTTTGCTTGTGTGTTTGCTTCCTGCAAAAAGCAAACCAAGCAAACATTTAAGTTTTCCGAAGCATAATTTTCTGCAAAGTGTTTTTTTTGTTTTGATTTCGCAAAATGACTGACATAGGTAATAAAATTTCAGTATTACAATAAATTACATATACATATTACAAACTTTTTAGACTGAATTCCTAAAAGTTTATTTCAGTAATTTTCAAATTGTCGCAACTCAATATTTTACGTACACACGTGTCTTCTATTTTCCGGTCAAATTTATCAAATTAAGTAGAATAAGAAACACAATTATTTTAAGCTACCCTATAGAGAATGATTTTTTTCTCAAAGTCGAACATGAAAATCTGGTTAATAAAGTTCGGTTTCGTTGAATGACATTTTACTTGGCGCGGTGTTTTTTTTGGTTATGGTCTCCGTCATTTACCCCTTGAGTTTAACACTTTTTTGTCTGTTTCTGGCAGTGTAAACTTTTTAATTAATCATCTTGATATATTGGTTTATTTTTTCCTTGATTTCATTACGTAATATTAATCTTGAAATTTTTTTTTCTTTATGTATTTTTTGTTTGTTGATGAATACAATTTTTAAATTAACTCGATTGTTATTGAAAGTTTATACAACTTCTTAATGCTGAAAAAAAATGCAATGAAATTATTTATTACGTTATTTCAATTTTTAACGTCGATATTTTTAATACATAAATAGTATTTCCATGAATTATTAACTTAATTTCAACGACATAGTTGAAATTTCGTAGATGGATTTCAAAAAAGTGATTTTAATTCGTAAGATTTTCGAGGTACCTTATAAATGCGTAATCTTATTTTTAAAATTAACAAGAGAAATAAAATATATTGGTCAATATGTATTTTTACCCCTCTTGTTTAAAACAGCACTGAGAGATTTGCAAAATATTTTGGGATGATCAATTTTCAATGTAGATTGAGAATCTGTCTGCGTCTTTTTTTTTTTTTCTAGGAAAAATATCTGCTCTAAGATATTTACATTACTCAAATGTTTCAATTCACAAGTCTTAAAAATTGTAGTTATTAGCTATGATAATTCAATTTTTTATTTAAAAGAATAAGATTTATTCTTTATTTTCTCGGCATTAAAACACAAAATAATCTAATTTTGAGATATTTTAAATTTTTTTAATAAAGATTCTAAAGTTTAAATCAGTATATTTATTAATATTAAACACAGTTAAATACGTGTCTTCTCATGTTTGTAAGAACCTGAAAAGATCCAAAATCTTCCAAATACTTAAGCTAGTATTAAAAAAATTTTAAAAATGAATGATTCCTCAAGAATTTGGATGTTTCCATTGAAAACTCATAAATGTAGTTTTGAGCTCGAAAATTTCAGTATTGGATGATTTATTCTATATTCCAAGATTTGTAAAGCAGAATTTATTCAAATTTTTAATTTTTCAAATTTTATTGAGGCATTGAGATCTAAAAATATAAATTTATGCTAATATATCTATTTCTAAAATGTGAAAATTGGTGTTGACCATGCTGTTGACTTATAAAACTTATTTCTAAGAAAAATTTATAAATATTAAACAAAATAATTGAATATAGATTGAATTGTCTACAGTATATTTGAAAACCTTCAGAGATAATAAATCTTGTAAATGCAAAACCTGGTTTTATATATTTCAAACAAATAAATTACTTTTCACGAACTTGTATGTATGTCTTGAAAATTTGCAGAGCAAGGTCAGCAAATCCTTAATTCATGCTATTTAATTTGAAGAGCTTTTTAAATTTATGAAAAATGCCAAAAATATAGTTTGAATGCTTTTTCATTTATTCATTAATTTTGAGATCAGCTAAATTTAGATGAGGCTGGCAGATCATTTCTTAAAAACAGACTAAATTATTTTTTATGGAGTGCAAACATGCACAGAATCAAAGTGCTGATTTAATACTTGATAAAAACATTCAAATAACTCAATTTTTAAGACTCCGCTTTCTACAAAAATATTGAAACAAACAAAAAATTGTACAACTAAGAATTCTGTGAAAAAATACAATTATCTTAAATTAAAAACTCACATTGGCTAATTATGCAGATGTTCTTTGTTTATTAAGGGATTGTTTCAAAAAGTCCAATAATCATGAATACACAGTAGTATTTCCTACTATTTTAAACTTGTTAATTTTAGTGATCGGTAATTTTTTGCAAAGGCTTAGAATTTGGGCGACTTATAGAATATCACATACATTTTTAAGGCTCTAATAATTCAGTTATCTAAAAAATTTCAGAGGTTGACAAGTTTGTTAATAATTTCATGAAAATTTATGTAAATTGTATTTTAGTACCAATTACAGGTATATTCACTACATAATTTTTTTAAATAAACATTATCGTCTTATTTTAAACTGTATTGTAAGTGAAATACTGTTATTTATTATATAAATTATTTTTATTTTGCAATGAGAATAATTTTTATTGATGAATATGTTTTAAAATAATGCTTGACACCATATTAGACAATGTTTCAATTTCGAAATGATATGTATTCGTTTCCAATCATCCCAGCAATATATAGCTCTACATACTATAAATAAAAGTCAGATACATGTCACAATGCTAATCATCACAAAATCATACATTGTCACAAATCATGAAAAGTCATAATAAAATTATCATTATGATTCCACTGTGATCATATCATCCTGATTAACAAATAAGCTTCAATCAATTTTACTCTTTTCTTCCGTCGTAAAAAAGTATCATTAGAAACTTTTTTTTTCAAATACTTATAACATCTTTTTGACAAATATAATCTATTATATTGGTGTAATATCCCTTGGTAATAATTCATTATTCCCTAACTAATTCATCTTTCGTGAAAAATTGGAATTTTGAAAAAAAAAGAAAAGATTTTGAATCTTTGGATTCAGAAAATTTTTTAGTAATTTTCATTTTTCAATTAAACAATTGACTTTTCCTGACCAAACTGTGTGTAACAACATGGTAACTGCAGAGCAAAGCCCACTGGTGACAGCTAGTGTTAGATACTGCATAAGACAACAACCAGAATAACAGAAGTTGATACTAATAATAAAATTAAACACGTCAAAATAGTGCCAATGTGTATGTCCACAATCTGTGAAATTTAAAACTAAGATGATTGAAGTATTTTGCTGTTACTACTCTTTTAGTGAATAATTCTACAAGACACGGTCGACTTTTATGAATAAATTTCAAAGAGGAATTAATTCATGCCATTTTAATCCAAAACATCCTTTGATTTTCAGAAGAGAAGAAGAAAAGCAAAAAAAAAGTCGGTGGAGAGGACCAAGTAAAAGCAAAATGCCACGTGGAACCTTCAGATGCAGTAGCAAAATTAAATTTCGAGGACTGGCCCCTTCTCTTAAAGGTATGATAACATCTGTCATTTCAGCTATTGAAAAATTTGTTTACTTATAATTATTATTCTTTCAGAATATGGATAAAATGGTGATACGGACCCAATCGTACACCCCTATTCCCGTTAGCTCTAGTCCTCTCCAACGGCCTATCGCAGAATATATCAAAACAGGGTGCATAAATTTAGACAAACCTTCAAATCCATCGTCCCATGAAGTTGTTGCTTGGATAAAAAGGATTTTGAAAGTAGACAAAACAGGTCACTCTGGAACTTTGGATCCTAAAGTTTCGGGTGTTTTAATTGTATGTATCGACAGAGCAACAAGATTGGCAAAGTCTCAACAATCCGCAGGAAAGGAGTATATCTCCGTATTCAAACTCCATTCCCCTGTTGAAAATGTTCAAAAGGTATATTTATTTCGCCAAATTTTCTACCGCAAATTACTGTATTTTTTTTATGCAAGTATTCTACGATATTTTAATATACCACAACTTTTGGTTTCACCACAGATTAGTTATTGATATTAATAATAACGGAGAAATTCTTACTCAATTATCATTCATGAAGACTATAGACAAATAATTTGATTGACATTGTAGGTACAACAAGTTTTGGAAAAATTGAAGGGTGCTCTTTTTCAAAGACCGCCTCTGATATCCGCTGTCAAGCGTCAACTTCGAGTGAGGACCGTGTATGATATCTCGCTTTTGGATTACGACAAGGAGAAAAACACTGGAGTTTTCCATGTCAAATGTGAAGCTGGTTCGTACATTAGAACGATTTGCGTGCATTTGGGACTTTTTCTGGGCACTGGGTGTCAAATGCAAGAGCTCAGGAGAAATCGCTCTGGCATTATGGACGAACATGATGGACTTGTCACGATGCACGATGTTATGGATGCCCAATGGATGTACGAGAACTATAATGATGAATCGTATTTGCGCAGGGTGATCAAGCCCCTGGAATCTTTGCTCGTAAAACACAAGAGAATCATCATGAAGGACAGCTCCGTGAGTTTTCACTTAGTTTTTTAATATAAATTACGTAAATCTGAATATCTGAATATTCAAAACTTTTTCATTACTTTACTATTGTTTAAAAATATCCGGAAACAACAAGAAAAATTTTCTATCCAAATATTCTTTTCTCAAGAATACTTTTCCCTAGTGTCCTCAAACAATGTGATTTTCTTCACCTTTCTCCAAACTATTTCTAATAGTGTTTTTCACTATTCAGGTCAATGCCATATGTTACGGAGCTAAAATCATGTTGCCAGGCGTTTTGAGATTCGACCATGGTATCGAATTGAATCAAGAAATCGTTGTTATCAGTAGCAAAGGCGAAGCTATTTGTTTGGGTACTTATCCCGAAAAATTATTAGTTTGATGAGAAGCTTTGACATTTTACATTGAACATTATTGGATTTTTCAGCTGTTGCACTGATGACTACTGCCACGATGATTTCGTGTAATCATGGAGTTGTCGCTAAAATCAAACGTGTCATTATGGAAAGAGATACTTACCCAAGGAAATGGGGATTGGGTCCCAAGGCCCTTGAAAAGAAGAAAATGATTGTCGATGGAAAATTGGACAAACATGGCAAGCCCAATGAGAACACCCCATCTGACTGGATGTACACTGATTATTCTGCTGTGAAGGTAAGAGGTTTTTTTTTTTTTTTTTTTATGATTTTTTACTTTTACGATTCTTACTTTCTATGTTCATAAATATTTTTTTTTTTTTTTTTCTGTCTGCAGAAAGAAGTAAAAGAAGAAGAAAATGGAGATACTGAACCCACTGAAGCAATTCTTAAGAAACGCAAACATGAAGAAACCGAGCCAACGCCAATGGAAATTGAAACAGATGAGGTGAAAGTGAAACAAGAAAAGGAGGAAGACCCAGAGTTGGCGTCTCCAAAGAAGAAGAAGGATAAGAAAAAGAAGAAAGTTAAGAAAGAAAAATCTGACCCTGAAATGGAAACCACAATGGAAGTTTCAACAGTCGTCGAAGAAGAGGTAAAAACGAACAATACAGATGAAATTTGTCTAGTTTCCGGAATTTTTATAATCGAAATTTTTTTTAGGACGAAGTAAAAGAGAAAAAGAAGAAAAAGAAAAAGAAGAGCAAAGATAGCGAGGCTCCCGAAGCTCCTGAAGCTACCGAATAGATTCCTAAAAAAATGTGACTTCCGTTTTGATACAATATGAAGGTTCAATTCTTGTTTTGTAATTTTAAAAAAATGAATTCGTAGGGTTTTTTTTTCTTGTTCTAAGAAAAATGGCATTGCAATTACATATTACAAATTTTCGATTTAAATTTCTGTTAGATGTAGCACAGGTTGAATGAAGGGGATCGTCATGTTTATCAAACGTTTTTTTCTACAGATGGATATAAAAATAAAAATAATTTCTAAGAAAATCAAACTGCTTGTTAACTTTATCTTTTTTTTAAGGAATACGTGTAATGTTAAGGTTTTTTATTGTTAGACTGTTATGGAATATATTTTCTAACTTGTAGTGTAAATCTTGAATTCTTTTGAGAAAATGGAAAGTATGAGATAGCGGCTACTTAATTATCGGTTCGCTATATTTTTTTCACATAGTGATATTTATTATTTTCATTTCTACTGTGTTTTTTACTTGGAGTTATTAGAAAAATGTAATCTTAACATCTGTCAAATGAGGAAATTACAAAATAAGCCTTTTGTTGGATATAAAATGATGCTTGACAAAAGAAATTGAAACATAATGAATGAAAATCATAAAACTACTATTCACAATTTTTTTGAAGAAAAAATTCTTGGTAAATTTGCAAGGCTTTTATTAGTCTACAAAAACTACGCTATGTTAATGTTAAGACTGAACAAAATTTTTCCGCAGAATAATGTTTTCTTTTGTATTTCATAATTCGAAGAATCAAATATCTTGAACTTAAAAATTTGGCTAAATTTGTGTGAACTGTTTGAGAAGAAAATTTATAATCGTCAATTTAGATATGTGAAAAATTAGAGGACTTATCAATGCCAAAATAGTTGTTTGAAATTCAACATGAGCAGCCCTAAAGTCTAAAATAAAATTTAAGCCACAAAATTGAGGATTCATCACAAGTAAAGTGAAAATTTTATGATTTCTATATTCATAATATTTGAAGGAGAAATATGTTTTTCTGGGATTTTCCCTGATCAAATTAGTCAAACTTTACTGTTTCTAGGTAACTTTTTACTACTTAAATTAGTAGGAATCTGGTTACCGTTAAATAGTTAACAAATCAATAATTAAAATTGTAAAACCAGCTTACCGTTGAAAAAAGCAAAAAATGACTAATAAAATAGTAGTTTTTATACTGAATTAGTTGAAGAGTATATTTTGTTTTTTAGTAACTGAACTACAAATAAAAATAACTAATCTAGATGTTGATTTCTACTCATGATTAATTCATTTGTATTCACAATAGTTCAAAATGAGCATCAAGTTATTTGATTTGTATCTATAAATTATTTCCTGACAAATTTTGATTTTTGCAAAATGGAGAATAACTATATATCGAGTACTATATTTTGTCAAATCAGTAAAATTTTACTATCTTTCAATAATTGAATGTAGAAGTACAGTTACCATGAAACAGTTAAAAATTGCTAATTCAAATAGTAAAACCAGCTTAGTATTTAAAATAATAAAAAGTATAAGCCAATTGGTAGTTTTTCCATTGAATTAATGAACAAGTAGAATTTGTTCTTTGATAAATGTTCTACTAACAAAATAAGCAACAACAACTAATCTAGTTGTAAATTCCCACCAATGATTATGCCATTGTATGAATATTTATCTAGTACAAACTAATGATGAAATTAGTTAACTATAGGATGGGTACTAAGTAGAAATGAATTCCTGATGAATTTTTTTTTTTTTTTTTGTAAAATAGAGTATAGTTATATCCAGTACTCTCAAAGAGTTATGTAGTCAAATTTTACATTTTTCACCACCTGTTAGGTTAGTAGGAATACAGATACCATCAAATAGTTGAAAATTACTAATTCATGTAGTAAAGCCGGCTTTGTATTTAAAAGAGTAGCAAATGACAAATCAATATTGGTAGTTTTTCTACTGTATCGATAGACAAGTATAATTTTTCTGTAATAACTGTTCTACTAGCAAAAAAAGGTAAAAATGTCGATTTCTATCAATGATTAAGTCACTGTATAACTATTTCGTTTGTATAAAAGTACCATTGAAGAGGCTAATTTTTATGGGTATACATATAAATTAATTCCTGACAAATTTTCTTTTGTATTTTTTTTTTTTGCAAACTTCTGTCAAATCAGTAAAATTTGACTATTTTCCAATAATTGTTGACAGAATTGCGTTTACCGTGAAATAGTTAAACATTGCTAATTTATATAGTAAAACCAGCTTAGTATTGAAAATGATAAAATAAAGTACTAGTCAATTGGTAGTTTTCATACTGAATTAATGAACAAGTAGAATTTGTTCTTTGATAAATGTTCTACTAGCAAAATATGCAAAAATAACAAATCCAGTTGTCGATTTCCACCAATGATTAGGCCATTGTATGACTAATTCTGCAGTACAAACTGATCATCAAATTAGCTAACTAGGATGGGTACTAATTAGAAATGAATTCATATTAATAGGATATATCCTGATGAACTTCATTTTTAGATTTTATTTTTTGTGAAATGGAGTATAGCCATATCAAGTACGCTCTCTCATAATATCAAAAGAGTCAAATTTTACTGTTTTTAAATAATTGTATTACTACTTATGTAAGTCGTAATACAGTTACCATGAAATAGTTGAAAATTACTAATTTCAATAGTAAACTCGGCTTTGTATTTAAAATAGTAGCAAATGACAAAAATTGGTAGCTTTTCTACTAAATTGATTGACAAGTATAATTTTTCTGTAGTAACTTTTATGTTAGCAAAATAGGCGAAAATAACCTATGATCGATTATTTTTACCAATGATTAATTGATTGTGTAACTAATTTCAATGGTGGAAAAGTACCATCAAATAGGCTAATTTTTATGGGTATATAAATTGATTCCTGACAAATTTTCTTTTGTATTTTATTTGTTGCAATCTCTCTTTTGTCCAATCAGTAAAATGTCACTATTTTTTATTAATTTTTTACTAACTTAAGTTAGTTGAAGTGCGGTCACCATGAAATAGTTGAAAATAACTATTTTAAATGGTTTACGCAATTTTGTAACCAGCTCATACAGTATTTAGAATAAAAATCAGTAGTTTCTCTACTTAGTTAATAATAAAAACGAATAGAATTTAGTTTTTAGTAACTGTTCTACTGGCAAAACAGGCAAAAATAACTAATTTAGTTGTCGATTTTGTTTTTAGTCCGCCCTTGATCTTTAAAATTTGAGAGAAGTTCGAACACCCTCTTTTTTTTGAAAATTACAACTTCGGCTGCCGAAGATACCCGAAGTTTGTATACAATATATATATATATATATATATATATATATATATGCATATATACAAACCATGCGCATGCAAACATAACTATATATATGTATGTACATAACTACGCACTTTCGTTATCACGTGTCATTGTTGTTATTCTGAAAGTCAGTCTGAAGTCGCAAAACGAAAAGCCAAATAATGCGATTGTGAAATAATTGGATTTGGCGTACGAAAATACACGCGAGTTTCGTAAAGATGAGGGGTACGTCGCGCTTCCTGGTGCACTTGACGACGGTGACAGGGGTGGGTTTCGGTGCCTGGTTCGCCGGCAGATATGCGAAAGACAGTCGAATTTCCTCCGACTCCGATGCAGTTGCTTTCAAACCGGGATTGCCGATTTTTGGCACAGTCTCCGCGGCGGTTCCTATTGCTCCATCCGAAAATTCGAGCGAGATGGGATCCAAGCTTTCGGCGCCTGCGTCCCGAATCAGCCAAGTATTTTCGCCCTTCATTTGTTTACAATTTTTACAGATGGCAAAAACACGTGTTATTTTTACCGTTCTTGGAAATATTATCCATTTCTGAACACTTTTGACTATGTCTTGAGTTATATAAATTCTTAATTTCAGTAATTTTTATTCTTGAATAATTAAAAATAAAAAAAATAACCGTCTTAAATTAAATCATAAATTATTATACATTCAAATTTATACGAATTGAATTTTCTGAGTCGCAAGACTCGCAAGTATGTACAGAATTCAGTTTGAATTTTAATATTTTCTAATGATAAGTATACTAAGTTTCTAGAAGATAAATTAAATGTGTATTTTGGCGGGTTCGCCCAAAAATGGCGCGAAAGAAAATTTTTCCTTTGCAAAATATTGCTAATATTGTAAAAACAAAAAATATTTTTAAAGGCCGTTTCATTTCTGAGCAAATTCGCTAAAATGTATATTTGCCGCTTCTGGAAACTTTGATTAAGAGAATGGAATGTTACTAGAAATTAATTGTTTTTTTTTAATACTCAATTCTGTAAAATGGCAAATCATTATATTTGTCGATGTTTGTAGTTTCGATATTTTAAGTTGATCTACTACCAATCAAAATCTGAATTCAAGATTCGCATTTTTTATTTACATTTTTTTATTCTTGAATTGAGATTCATTTCATTTTTTACCATCAATTTTTCATAGAATTAGAAATATTTCTTTTGAAGGATATAATTTTTGCAAATACATTTTGTCCATTATGTTTAAAATAACATATTTTTCATATACATTCTACGAAAAACAAAATAAATCATGTGCCTTTATCTTATTTTCAAAAAAATTATTCAGAATTGTGAAACATCTTATGTTCCTGCCTTTTTTTTAAGCAACAAGATTATCAGCGTTTGAATGATAACATTTTTCAGTTTCATACATATTCTTCAATTTTATAATTGTTTTTGGAATTCGAGTTCTGATTTGCATTTTCTCTTATCTATTAGTATCTTTCATCATTTGAATTTACAACTTTCTAATTGAATTTAATACGTTTATTAACTTTATAGTTTTTTCTGAATATCAAAGATTTATTGATTCAGAAACTTTACAAGTTTTAAATTAAATATATTCGGAATTTCTCTACTTTCAAATTGAATTTCAGATTGTACCATTGGTTTCTAGCAAAATTTGAAATATTTCTTTCAAGGGATACAATTTTCGCATAGTATTGCAAATTTCACTGAATCTGAGTTCCTCAATAAATTTTGAAGAAAACAGTATTTTTCACACAGACTTGTAATACTTTTTGGATTTTTCTCGTATTTTTATGGTATTCAAACCATTTGAAGGATTTTTTCTTAATTTTATGGATTTCTTCATAGGTTTCTAGAGTTTTATGCACTAGAACTCCAAGTTTTATAAAATTTTCAATAAATCATATTTACATACTTTTTGAGAATTAGATAATTTCCAGTATTTCTCGCGTTTTATTTCTGATTTACAGAACCTGGAGGGTTTTTTAGTATATTTTAAGATTTTTAGTATTTTTATGTCTAGAATTGGATGTTCCAAAAAACCCAAGTTTAAATTGATATTCAATAATTTTATAAATCTCTATATGAATTATATCTATATAGATTTTTTGTGTTTTATGCGTTTTCTTTATTTTTGTATTTTTTCAGTATGTATGCATAGGATTTTGTAATTTTTTCTTGAATTTGTAAAAAGATCGTGATTGTTTTTTCAGATTTTCTAGAATTCGATATTGTAGAATTTTGAGAAAAGTACACGTGTATCGATTTTAGTGTTTATTAATTTTTTGTAATTTTGTATTTTTACAGTATTTATAAGATTTTATACTGTCTCTTTCTATTTTCGTAGATCGTGTGTAGTTTTTTAGATTTTTCAGAAGCACCTATACATTTCTAGAATTTGATGTTCTAAATTGCAATTTGAATCCACTTTCAAAAACTTGATAAATTTTCGGAAAAATCACATGTACATTAATTATTTATGATTCATAGATTTCTCATATTTTTGTTTTATTAGTATTTATACGATTTTGTAAACTTTTTTGTATGTTTATAGATTTCGAGTATTTTTATACAGGGGCTCTCAAACTCAGCCGCCCATTCGAAAAGCGTCTATTCCGTATAAAATTCTAAGACACTGTTTCCTATACAATTTTTGAAAATTCGCAAAATTGGAAAAGTTATTATCACTTCGATTCCGTCTACTAACTTATCGAGAGGCGGGGCTTTTCAGAGAAGAGACTCCTTTTCTTTCTTAGCTTACTCTCATGGGAATACTGGAATTACTGAAGTGTGTAATGGAATGTAGGTTGACGGCGTCTCTTATCTCTCTTAAAAAACAATTAAAAGGTACTGCATTGCAAAGGCGACAGTCGGAGCAAAGAATATTATATCCAAAACAAAGATGAGCCGACGGGAACTTGAATTTCTATAATTTTGTGGCTAAAAATTGCCTTTCGAGATAAGAGACATGATTAATATTCATTTCATCACACGCCTCAATTACCCTCACTTTTCTGTTAGAGTCAGCTTAGAAAAAGAAGGAAGGGGCTTCAATCAAAAAATCCGCCTTCCCAAGCGGTAATTGGGTGCAATGGATTTATCAATAGCTCTTTAAATTCTTCAAATTTTCAAAAATTGTAAAGGAAATAGTGTCTTAGAATTTCATGAGGCATCTATGGTTTTCTGATGATGCGTCGATTTGAAGATTGATACATAATTTTCTTCAAAATCTGATGCTCTAGAATCTCAAGTTGATAACTTTTTTCAATGTTTTAGAAAATTTTTTCACAGAACATATACTTGAATGTTTAGTATTTCTACAGAGTTTGCAGGATTTAAAAGATTTACTAGTATTTTTCTGGATCTCTGTTGTAGGTTTCAAGAATTCAATGCTACATAAAATTTTTATAGTATGATTTCATCAAATTGGAATAACTTAAAAAATTTTTGTCTAGTACGTTATCCCTACCAAACATTATTTATGATCGGAATTTCGTTAATGAAAAAATTCTTCTGGAGACAAAATAATTGCAATTTTTATGTACACGGAGAGATATGAGAGTACATAAATATGGATACTGCGTCAATAAAAAAGTGATAATCCTGGCGTATCAATAAAAATGGATGTGACGTCTATATAAGTTTGATATTCAATTGTCATATGTGTAATGTCCATATAATGGACATGACATCAATTAATGCCGTGTCAATATCATAATGTTAGAGGGTCATCTCAATTTTTAAGACACATAAATTATGTTTGTTCATGGATCAAATGTGAATGTATGTTATATCAAATGTGGCGACAACAATTGTGACATTGATATGTCATCTAAAGCATTTCTCTCCGTGTATAATTAAGAATGCCAAACATTGTTAACTTTGAGTACTTACATGAAACCATTTGTTATTTTCTCAAGATTTCAGTAGGTACATTTTTGATTATTTGTATTTATTTCATTCTTTCTCCATTATTCTTCTCAGTATGTATTTTGCTCATTCATTGTTATTGTTATAACTTTTATTATTTTCACATGAAATAAATTAGTAATTAATTCTAATTTCGGGAGGGGTTTGAACCCTTAAAACCCCCTCTGCCTACGCCTCTGTTCGTTGCCTGCGCGAAATTCACGCGTCCAATCGCGTTGTGAGAAATAGTGAATTATTGTTGGTTATTATTGTGATTCGCATCGCGTCGCGTCCCAATACACATCTCGTCGCTACGCGCATCACGCGTCATTTCCATGTTTCCTGCATCTGATGTCGAGGATGAAAACTAAGTTAAACAAATACTCGAGGCCTTGATTATTTAAAATAATCGAAGTACACCCTTCGCATGTTGAGCAGTGAATGCCATTTATTTGGCTAAATCTATTTCGTTCAGTGCTTTTTGTGGTTTTAGGTAAAAAGCGTTCGCCGCAAATTTTCACGGTAAGATAGTCATACATGTAACATATTCAGAGAAGCTATAATTGCACTATTGTATCTTCTCCTTATGTGCATATATTAATGAAAAATGTATCATGGGAAAAAACAAAAAAGTCGCGACAACTGTGACAGATGCCACGACGTTCATGCGTTAAAAATTGTTGTGATTCCTGCGCGTCACAGCTCTGGTTACTGTGGGAACGCGAATACGTCCTGCATTGACAGTCTGTACTCCTGTTAGAAACAAATTTTCACTTTTTCGTTTTTTTCGCGCGGGCTTGGTATTAAATGTACCATTACAACTGGAATGTAAACCAACTGCTTTTCATATTTTATATTTTTTGTAAAATTTTGAAATTAGTAACTTTGGTCAATTCATATTAATTTTTATACAAATTAAGATGCATTCATTCTAACATTACTGAATTTTACAAATTATAATTATTCCCTTCTTTTAAATACATTGTATCTTTTGCAGTATTGAACCTTTTGTAAAACATTTTTCTTGTACAGAAATATTTTCAACAATTTTCAATCAAATATTTTTCTCATCAATCTTAAAATTTTTGTACACATGCAACTTTCTGCTTTTTAGATATGTCTGACGATGAAACGAGTTCCTCTTGCGAGAGTAAACCTCAAATTTTCGACGATGGTTCCTTTGTCAGCATTCCGACTCCTACTACTCGTGCATCTTCCAAGGATGCTAATATCGATGTATTTTGCTCTATGTGCAAAGAAAAAATTGACCCGGATTCAGCGAATTTCATACCTGCTCGTCAAGATCTGGAAACTTTTTTGAAAAGTTCTCTTACAGGACTGCAAATTCTAGCTGAGTTTCAAAAAACTGGACATATTTCAGATCGGGCCCAAAGCGATTTAGCACATATGCTCATTGATCGCGAAGTTTATAATGTACTTCGTGAAAAGAACATTTCTCTACAAAATCCAATTCAAAGATTATCGTGAGCTCCAAGTCATTTTTTATTATTTTATTATGTACCTGAAGTTCCAAACGTTTAATATTAAACGAAAATGAAAAATATATGAATTTTTTTATTTTTTATCATGATTGAAAGTGTAAGGAATATTTTTTTGGGGAGCGTTAAGTTTGTTGTTATGATTAAAAAAGTTTTCAAAAGCAGCTAGGACATTTTTTTCTGTTATATGAACTGATTGATTTTTTTTTCCTTTAATTTAAAACGTTTGGAACTTCAGGCACATATTTTTATTATTTATATTAGGGGTGGGAACCGAAATATCAATATTGACTCATTTGATATTGAATATCCATAAAAATATCCATATGCTGGTGTATTACGTAGATTTTAATGGATTTTTCAGATTTGTAGTAATTTGAGTTTTTTTCAGTACAAACCAAATTTGAAGGATTTTCTGGTATTTGGATATATTTCTACATAGATAAGACAAAATTTGATCCCTTGGAATACAAATTTGTAAAAAGTTTTTGGTTTTTTTAGTTTTCGAAAAATTTTTCAGCATTTTCTAGTACTCTTATAGATTTTTGTTATTTTTATGGTTTGTTATGACTTTGATTTTTGAACATTTGTGCTATTTATGATTTGAAAAAATTTTTAGTACATTTATGAATTATTATCGAGATTTTCTAAATTTTGTTGCTCCAGTTAATAAAGTTTTATGAACTGGTATTTTATTCATTTATAGTATTTTTGGTATTTATGAAATTGTTTTCAAATTCTTCAGATTTCTAGAATGTGATTTCCTCGAACTCGCAGTTTGAAATATATCAATTTTTCCGAAAAAATCATAGACTTCAAGTGCTTTCAATATTTCTCGTATAATTTAAGTATTTTTACAGTTTAAAAGATTTTCTAGTATTTTGATGAATTTAAATATAGATTTTCAGAATATAATTCTCGAGGCTTCAAAGTTATAATAATTTCCAAAATTTGTATAAGTTTCAAAAGAAATTCAATCAGCATTAGAAGTACCTGATGAAATTTCTGTACTTTTTGTATTTTATATATTATCTCGTAAGATTTTCTGGAACATTTACAGATTTGGAATATTTGTACAGATTTTACAGAGATTTCTAAAACTTAATGCTCTAGAAATTAAAGTTTCATTAATGTTCAGAATTTTTATAAATTTTTGAAAATATTGAATTAGCATTTGCAAGTATTTTTTAAAATTCTAGTATATTTCCAATATATTGGATTTTGTTAGATTTTCTAGCAGATTTACAAATTGTTATTATTTTCATACATTTCTTTATAGATTTCTCGAATTCAATGCTCTAGAAATTAGTTTTATTATTGTTCATAGTTTTTACACATTTTTGGAAATATTTAATCAGCATTGTAAAGTAATTTTTTAAATTGAAGTACTTTATTATTTTTAATATATTGAATTTCATGAAGTTTTCCAGCAGATTTCCAAATTATTATTCTACATTTCTTCATAGATTTCTGAAATTTGATGCTCTGGGAATCAAAATTTCAATAATGTTCAGAATTTTCAGAAATTTTTGTAAGTATACCGAATTTCGTAAGATTTTCCAGCAGATTTACGAATTCGTAATATTATTATGCATTTCTATATAAATTCCTAAAATTCAATGCTCTAGGAATGAAAGTTTCAATAATTTATAGAAATTCTCTAGAGTTTCGAAATAATTAAGTTGGGATTTGTAAGTTTTTTTTTTTTAATTCTAGTATTAAGGTAGAGTATTTTTGTTAATTTAATACAGTTCGTAAGATTTTCTATAAGATTAACAAATTTTTTGTAATTCTATTATTTACAGTATTTTTGTAAATGTTTTGAATTTCGTAAGATTTCCTAACAGATTTGTAGATTTTCGTAGATTCAGATATAAATAATTCATTTATTTATTCAAATCTAATAGTTCCATAACTTTATGGTATTTTATATATTTCTGTTGATTACTACAAAAATTTATAATATTGGTTTGTAAGTATATTTGTTTTATAAGAAGATAATCTTAACGTCTTATAAACATTCTTACAATTATACTTTTGGAACTGACAACCATAAACTATCTTTCACATGAACTATGACTCTATTATAATTTGAACTTGAAAAAATTTTCAAAAAAAGAATTAAATTGGAAGATATCACTGATTCAAATACTGAATGAGTAAATTAAACAAATAACGTCAAATTAAAATTTTCCTCTCAATTTTTTTCACCCAATCAGGTTGCAATATCGTTGAATATCGTAACAAAAATATTAATGTAATAGTTATCGGTTACTGAATATATCGATATAAAAAATGTGATCTATCAGAAAAAAAAATATTGATACGTATCGCCCATCCCTATCTTGAAAGGAATTTATAATTTTAATTTTCCAATTTTACTCGTAGAATCCCTGCCGACGTTCTCACGAGCTTGGCCAATGAAATTCATGATTACTTTAATCTTAAAGCCACCATTTTTTATTCTGCGGCTCGAACTTCTGAAGGTACAAACCATGTTGCGTTTGGGAAACTTTTAGCTAGAGTCAACGCTGTGCGCCAAGATTTAAAATCAGTTGGCTTATTTGAACTTCGACATCCAAAAAAAACTGCACCTGCAAATATTTCAACAAGTAATGCGGCCTATAGTTATATTTTTATTATGAAATTTTCATCGCTTGTAACAAGAATCTCTGAATCGGCATTTTCAAATTTGAAATCATATTTAGCACCCACTTGTGATGCTGACATAGATTTTTTGATAAAAGTCACTAAACCGTGGAAAGAAGTAAAACAAATGTGGGAAAAAACGATGCAGTTTCGTCAAGCCAAGCAGCCATGTGGAGACTGGCAATTTAACACTTTTCCTTGTCTCGTGTCTGCAGATGGAAAAGATCTTGTGAGATTTTATTAAGTTGATGACAATGAACTGACATAAAAAAATTTTTGAATACAACGAAAACATCTTTAAATGGAATTCAGGACAGTCATCTCAAAATATTGCAATTATATTTTACGTAGACTTTAAAATAATCTACAACAGAAAATATTTACTGCAGAAAGTAAATACGTTCAATCATCATTTGTGGAAAAAAAAAAAAAAAAAAAACAAACAAATTCTTAATTTTGTAACATTGTCTACAGATTGATTTTGACTTCTCTAATAAGTACCCTGAATCGATCATCGATGCGAATCAGATTTGGAATTCGATGAAAAAATCCTTCCAACAGTATTTTCTATCAAGGAATTTCATTGATGATGAATCGAGGGAGCTTTCACAACTTTTGACTGATCCCTCAATCAGTAAGTATTCAATAATAATCAATCATGTACTTTAATTATGTTTGTATTAATTTTTAAAAATTTCCAGCTGCATCAGGGAACGACACAATTTGTCTCATCCTTCTGCCAACGTCTTTGAAAGTCAAGGATGCGAGGGTTCCTTTTTCTGCCATGAATGAACCTGCTCGAAAAAAAGCTAGAATCGAATCTGCAGAATCGAAAGCAGCCAGAAAAAAAGATCGGAAATTGCTGATTTTGCGTGTTGAGGTGATCATGCAAAAAAAGCAGTGTATATTTTTTTAAGTATCTACCTTTTTGTGAAGAATTTATTTTTTTAGATTTTTTTCTTCTCATCATATCAAGAGGAGCAAATTTCCCAATTACACAGGGCTATAGGCAGAAAAAAATTTCGGGAGGGTTTGTTTGAAAAATTATTTTCTTTATTTCCCATCTTCAATGACCATGTTTCAAATTTCAAGTCATCCAACTTTTACAGTGCAGATTTTTGTTGAGAAAATTGTTTTTGTTATTGAATATCGAAGAATTATAATTTTGTAATTTTCAAGTCACTGAGTTCAGAATTCAATGCCCTTTTTTCCCAAAATCCATAACACTGCAGTATTTTATTTTTAATAATGCACTGAATATATTTATGTATTAGAATTCTTCGATTTTCCAATTTTTTAGTAATTTTTACATTTATAAGCTCCCATATTTGATAAACGAATAATTCACTCTGACATGTTGAATTTACAAACTTGTTTTTTAAGTAAATTAATAAAACAACTTTTAATTGCAGAACGACACTGAATTGGACGAAGCTGTGAAAGAAAGGCAACGAATGCAAGCTGCAGCAGGCGAGCTTTTATGCCCTTTTATCGCTGCTGTTGGCCCAGTTCGAGCACCTCGTCAATTTTATTGTGTCATTTCTGAGGCTCGTTATGAATGTGCGTCAGTAGCAGAAGCGTTGTACTTGATTTTCAAAATTCATTTAGCCTTCAATATCCCGTATTCGAAAACAGCTCGAACATCTATGTTGTTTTTGCAATTTTGTTTTTTACGCTTGAAGACTACGAAAGACAAACTGAACGTTGCATTGAGCCAGGCATTAACTTTTATGGAAAAAGAGTTGAATATTTCAGTTATGTGACCGAATGATTGTTGAGAGCAACGAAAATATTTTTTTATTGTTCGGAATTTTGAGTGGGAACTAACTTTGCATCATTTGGAAAATCTGTGTCTTTGGTTGTAACGAGACTTCGACTTTTGTATGCCAATGATGATACAAATTTGCGATTGATTCGCAATTTTTTTCGTGACTGCATTTAGTTATCTCAAGTCAAGTGTATAATTCTTTATGTAAGATAATTGAATAATAAAACTAAGACAAAATAATGAGTCTTTTTTTTTTAAGTCTGTGAAAATAAGATTATGAAAGTATACACTGATTTTAAGGCGTTTCACAAATCTTAACTTTTTGAGAAAAATATTATTTTCTCACACCTCAATCCTTAATTATGAAATAACAGATTATATAGATATTTGTATATGATAAATCAATAAAAAATATCTACATAATTATGAACACATAAATCGTTTGAGTATATTTTTCAAAAATAAGAACACTGTTAGACACGAAAACGTTATCAATAATTGAAAGTTGAAAATGTAGATGACTTTGAATTTTCGGAATCTCAGAATTGCAATTTAAAAAATAATGAAATATACACTAGAATAAGTCAATGTGTATGGTATCACGTTTGTAAAAATGATGAATCAAAAATTATAAACAAAAAATATCTAGGCATGAAGTACAGACATTTCATACCTTTGAATAAATATATTTGATTTGGAAATGTTTTTTAACAAAGTAAATATTTTCCAGATTATGAAGTATGGTTTTCCTGGTCTCGACCACGTGAGATCGTTTGATGATTACGTACTCTCGTACGACCGAAGAAACAGAGTCGCACATTGGGTTTTCGAACACCTGACCAAAAATAGTCTAAGACACAATGATAAAATTGATAGGTCAAAATGTAGTTTCACACCAGACACAAGCATACATCCGTATTTCAGGTAGAATATTTTTTGAGAAATAAAATGCAAGTAGAATAGAAACAGTCGAAGAATTTTTTACATTTATAAATATAAAACTGTAATGGTAAACTATGGAAATTCTAATTGGCCGAAAATGTGACAAAGTACGTGAAGTTGAGAGTATTCAACCAGATGCAAAATAATTTTGTATTAGCATTAAGATTGATAATTTTCATCAGGCCTCCTACACTTACTCTTCATTAAATATTGGCACTTCTCACAATATTGTTTTTTGCGTTATTTCTACCGAGAACCAAACAGATAGCAATTATATTAAAAAGTTTTAATAGTCAGATATTTCGTGCGTTAAGTGTTCTGTTTCGTTCAGTATTTCGGATATAAAAGAATATCAATTCTATAATTCTGGAATACTTGAAAAATAGGTAGAATGCCTGAAAATAATAAATTCTGTAAACAAAGGGAAATTCTGTCAAATTACACTAAGTGTAAAATTCATGAAGATTGTAGTAATAACACGTTTATTGAATGGAGAAAGTTTGGTAATTTCCGAAATTTTAATGGAAAAATCGGAAAATTCGGAAATGAAAAACAGAATATTAAAAGGATTATCAATAATTCTAGAAAATCTGAATAATCTTTATGATTTCAAGAAATGTTGATATACTTTCAGAATCTGGACAAATTATGAAGATACCGTAAAATTTAAAAAACTGCGAGAAAATAAAACAATATCTTATCTTTTACGGAAGTCGTCGATAATTTTGAAGACGTCAATGAGAGTCTAGAAATGGTTTATCAACGTAAATAGGGAAAAACATTTAATGTTTTCAAAAAAATTGTATGATTTTCGATGATAATGATGAATATTGAAGATGTGGAGAATTTCATGAATTCCATTAAAAAGGTACAGACACTGCGTAAAAGTCTTTATATTTTCAGAAAAAAAATTTTTTGCCGTACGAAGATCGACGTTATTTACAATAATTTTGATGAAAATCTGGAAATTATAAAAATTTGGAAAAATTAAAAAACATTCACAATGTTAAAGATGGTAAATATGTCTTATAGTTATTCGAAAAGTTTTAAGAATAACCTGAAATATGGAAAAAAAAAAATTTTTTAATGTAGAAAATTTTTATAACTCTGTAAAATTTTATGAACTGTTAAATATTTTAAATATTATTTTAAATCACAAAATGTTCAACTGTACGGCAATCGTCGACTACTTGAAAAGTTTATATTGTTAACTAAAAGTTGTGAAATTTCGAAAAATTAAAATACATCGAAAATATAAGAGATCTTTAATGAATCTGACGAATTCAGAAAATTTGTAGGATTTCAGGGTATATCGATAGGTATATTTTAGAAAATTTAGAGGATTTCGAAAAACTATAAAAACTATGTAGAATTCATAAAATTTTTCAAAAATAAAAATATACATTCTTGTACAAAGATTGTCAATTATTTTCAAAATTTCAAGAAAAATGTACAATTTTCGAGAATTTCGGAAAATTAGGTGACATTGAAAATTTGAAAGCTTGTCAACAATTCTGGACAATTCAAAGAACATATAGGAGTTGAACATTAATAAATTTTCGAGATTGCACAAAAATGTGTAATATTTCACAAAATTACCTACATCTACTGTTTTGGGTTCAAAAAATTTTCAAGTATTGAAAAATTTTAGTCGAAAGTTTCGAAAAATTGGAAAATGTTTAACATGTAAACGATATTGAAATACTCGAAACATAAAAAAATTCGTAGGATTCCAACAAATTGAAGAATATTTTGTGAATTTTGCAATATTTTGAATAATCTATCAATGATGAGTCATAGAAAGATTGTGAAGAATCCGAAGATTTGAATGAAACCATCAAAATATCGAACATATTCAATGATCAAAAAATATTAAAAATTGTGAATATCGTCATTAATTTACTAACAAAAAATTGGCAAACATCGAGAATCTACGTGTTGATACATTTTGTAGATTTTGTAAAATTCTGGAAATAATGTAAAACTACAAAAACGAATAATCTTGACATTTTAAAAAATCAGAGAATGTGATCTCTTACATAGATCACTGATGATCTTGAAATCCTAATGAAAAGTGATAAATTTGCAAAATTTTAAAATATTCAGACACATTCAGAATTTTAACAATTTTATCGATTCTGAAATTATACTATGATCGCGACAGGATTTTTCCGGAAAATGTAGGAGGCCTGAATTTAATCATCGCTCATCTCTGGCAATAGAGAAGTCAAGTCTAAGAACTCAAAACTCTACATGAAAAATAATATTCTGCTACAGAATTTGTTTATCTCGATCAATTACTCACATGTCATTTTCTCAAACTTTAAGAGAGAAAAGTAAACCAACTCGACACAATTAATGTTCAAGGTCCGATAATTCGGACTACAAACGCAGTGGCTATGACCGAGGTCACATGGCAGCTGCAGGAAATCACAGATTGGAGCAAAAACATGTCGAGCAAACATTTCTCCTATCAAACATGGCACCTCAAGTAGGCGATGGTTTCAATCGCCACTCTTGGAATAGATTGGAAAAATATGTTAGAAAATTGACCAATATTTACAAGGACGTGTATGTTTGCACAGGACCTTTGTACCTACCAAAGTAAGAAGCACAAAATAATTCCTTTCATGTGACAAGTTGAAATTCCTACTCATTCAGACAATTCCAGGGTCGAAGCTGATGGTAAAAAATATGTCAAGTACGAAGTGATTGGAAACAATCATGTAGCTGTTCCAACGCATTTTTTCAAAATCGCGATTGGAGAAACTCATGACTCCAAGTTTGACATGGAAGCTTTCGTCATGCCCAATAAACCAATCGATGACAAGTCACCCTTGACTGCCTTTCAGGTAATAATTGATTGCCGACTTCTCTCGTGTTCCAAGAGAATAATACGTCTTTTTTTTACAGGTCCCACCAGAGAGCGTAGAAAGAGCCGCGGGGCTTTTATTTTTTGACAAATTATCAAGAGAACGATTACGACAAATAAATGGGAAACCTGTTTGAGCTATTGACTTGTAGATAAAAATTTACGTGTACATTTTCGAGATTATTGTGTAAAAAGCAACGCTTTTTTTTAATACAATTGTCTTCAATAATGTATATACACGGAACGAATAAATAAATCATGTACAAAAATGATTTGTGAATGTAACACTGGGTTTTCAACTATTGCGAAAGTACAAAAAAATAAAAAAGTTAAAAAAATACTTTTTTGGATAGAGTGGTGTTTGGTCAATCTTCGATTGGCGAGTGAAGCTGTAAGAAAAAGAAGTAAACAATTTTAAGATTGTGCATGAAATGTGAAAATTTCTTTAAATTGTTCACATAGCTCTATCATTGATTGATCTATCTGAATTGAGAATTCGAGTATAAAGATCAGTGAATTTTTTGTCAATTTAATTCAAAAATATCTCCCAATATAAAAAATATTTTCCTATAAAAAGCAAAAAAATGCATTACTGCTTCTGCGATATCAATCCAATTCAATGCGCTGATGAAGGAATCATTTTCGGACGGGATTTTGTCGTAGTTCCAATAAGTAAATTTATCAAATTTTCCTGTTGAATAAATGTTCCTTTCTTCAGTAACGCTATGCGGTTTTTTGTACTCGAAAAATGTCAGCCCCTTATAGCCCTCTGGTACTGAAACTTCTTTCCCATGTAAAGGGTAGCCTCGAAACGATGAAACTAAATCTGACAAGGAAATTGGAAGCATTGGTCAATAATAAATTTTACACAAAAACAATGATAATTCGAATCATATGATAAGTAGGGGCTTTTTTCAGGAAAATAAAAAAATTATGTATAACTCTTCAGGAAATTTGTCATGTCAATCATCAAAACATTTTAATATTTGGAAGAATTTTTCTTATGCTGCAAGTTTTGTAGAACATGATGAAATTGAATAATAAGAAAAAATATGAATTCTCAATTGTTTTTCTTTATAATGCTTATTATCATCAAATGCGAATTTTTCAACCAACATTTAAACTAAAATATATGCTTAATGTTTTTACACAAATTATTGATAGAATAAAATTTCACACTTGAAGTTGCAGCAATGTCATTTGAAAAATTCAAAGAGCAAATTGCATCATTATTGAAACCTTATGGAATATCACAAAAACCCTGAAATTTATTTGAATTGAGAAATGTAGTAATAAGTTTTGTAAAGACATTCAAGTATGGAGTTTTAGAATTTTAGAATTATTTAGTTAGAAATCTCAAAATTCATTACTTAAAAATCTAAAGAGAAAAAAAATAATTGTGTAACTAAAATGAAAAAACTTAAGACCAAGTTTGGAATTTGTACACTTTGAAGTACTTATTTTGTAAAATTTCAAATCTGACGTTTGATTATTTCAAGGACGAAAAATGAAACATTGAAAAACGATCAGATATATAATTGGCATTTTTTCAATAATTAATATAAAAATATTATTATGAAAATAATGTTTTGTTTTTCTAATATAAGAATACATATGTATTATATATAATATTACATGTAATAATATGAAGATGTTATTGAAATTAATAATAGAAATCGATTAGCAATAAAAGTTGATGAAATATCAGCGAAAATTAAAACTTATGTCACAAAATAAGAGCAATTGAAACGAATCATTATTTTTTTATAAATATGAGGCCTGGAAAATTAAAACAATGTAGAATTTTAAGTTTTATCGAGAGTATTTGATGAGGCAGCAAAAAAATCATACAATTGTTTTATTAAAAACAATCAAATACAAGATCAAATAACAAAATTTATATAATACACAAATTTCTTTATCTTTTTCCTCTGTGCTTATATTTATATCCGTATTTTTAATAAGTTTTTAAAATTATTCAAAACAAATATAAAAAATATTAATTCTGTTGAAAGTTTACCTAAATCAAACTGGAAATTTGTTCTATTGAATTATTTGAAAGTCTTACATTTTTGAATCTAAGGTTTGATACATATTCTTGGAAAAGCATTTGAATGAATATGAACAAAATTATGCGAAGATTAAATTTTTTAACTTTTTCTGTTACGTTTCAAATGCTATTCAATATGACTTTGTTTCCAAGTTGGTATTAAATAATATTTAAAATTTGAAAACAGAAATTTATTGACAAATTTTTCAATGTTTACTGTATTATAATAAAAACCCCTCAAATGTTGAAAGAGAATTTTTATTTTTAGAAACTTTGGAAAGTGTTTTACAGAGTTGAAAAGTCTACTCTGGTCGATAAAAAAATTTAAAAATATGAATATGTATAATATGTGAATTTTTTTCAAGTTTAAAGACTTTTCTATTGATAACATCACAAACTTCAAGTTATAATAGGATAAGCCTAAAAAAATATTATTTGCTAAACAAGAGAGAAAAAAATATATAAAAAAGCCTTTTTTATGTTTTTTCATACTAAGAAAATTGTTTCTAAATTAACCTTCTTAACTTAAATTACAACTCATCTGAAAATCAACAATTATGAAAAAATTTTCTTAAATATAAAATGGGTGAATCTGCAGTTTAGCGACTACCGTCAAAAATAGACTTTTTTTCGAAGAAAATTAGGGTCTATTTCTAAAAAAAAATCTAACCGAAAGAAAAAAAAAACATTACTTGGGTTTGGTTTTTTTTTTTTCAGAAATACACCCTAATTTTCTTCAAAAAAAAAGTCGCTAAACTGCAGATTTACCATAAAATGTTATGAAGAATTGTATATAATTAAAATAAATAAATTTATTCATTATAACAATGTACCTGCATATGACTTTTTAATAATAATTAAAACCCATTTTGCCACGATAGTTTGTATTAAATTTAAACCAAGCCACAGAATTCTAAATAATTGATAAATTGATACAATGGAATAATGTATACGCAAATATGTAGTGTATTGTAATAATAAGTTTACTATTACATATACAATAATAAATGTAATTGTAAGTATAATATGAAATTGTAATGTGTGTATATTCGTATAACATAATATCGTAAAAAAAAAATTAATATAATATATTATTGCAAAAACACTCACTATCATCATCGACTTTTTTGATGTAAGGTTTGAAATATTTTGAGACATTAGCCTCTTCGTCGCCCTGAATTTTGCAGGGCATAAAATGCAATGTGGATTCTTGTGTATTTTGCTTTTTAATATGCAAATGTATAGCCATTTTTCTACTTTCTTTTTCTCCGAAAACGCACAAAAATGTAACGCGAGCTATGAATACAAAAAAATCACGGCTGTTTGTTTATTTACTTGCAGGACGACGCGGTATGTCAACAAAGTCATGTGACCGTTTTTCCGAAAGCTCCCGAACTATTCCGAATTACTTTTTTGAAACATTCGGTCGGATTTCTCTGTCGACTAATGGCGTTACATTACGTCATAGGTATATATGACTTAGCGATCAAACCGCCGCACCGATTTTTTTATTTATTTGTTTTTTTCCAGGGTTTGAAAGTTACTTTAAAAAGTGTGTTACGTTACCGTTGGTAACATAGTTATTTCATAGAGTGATGAAAAACAAAAATAAGTACAGAATTATCTATAGACTGCTTTAAATGTATAATCGCTGCTTCGGATAAAAGTTTTTTTCCAACATCTCCTGCATTTTGCCATTGTTTGTATTTGTGGACTATTCATATTGCGCGTGCCCGCGTATTACAATGTCGACCTCATTTGCGAACATGAAACCCTTGCGGTTTGTCCGCCATCTTGTTTATAAGGGTGGTTTTTGTTTTTCTTATAACTCGGGCATTTTTCAACATACGGAAAAGCCAAAACTATATTCATGTAGGAAATGACATCCTCAACAAGTTTTAGGTTTTTTTCGATTCAGAGGATTGTTTATTGCTAAAACGACGAGTTGTTTTTAAAAACGAAGGGGTGATTTTTATGACACCTCCATCCGTTTTTTTATTACTCAATTCAAAATAATTGTTAACGACCAATGTTGGCTATGAAATGCTCGACATTTTTTATTGGGGCGATCGTTTTCTATCATTAAAAGTTTATAAACTACAGTGAAATATAACAACAATTTATGTCAGTCACTGTTCAGCTAGATACATATGCTAGCGCTACACAGCTGCAGATTATTTTGGCTCTAAACATGAATCAGATAATGTTGTAACAAATTGGATTGAACATTTGGAAAATTTCAACCCCTTCAAAAAGTAGCGAAATCCTTGTTGTGGGGGTGGTTTTTTGTTTTGCATATATTTTAGTTATTTTTCAACGTAAAGAGAGTCAAAAACATGCAGTAGATAGATAATCAGAAGCCCTACAACTGACATTTGATCTGTTTTTATGGAAACGTCAATTTTTTATTGAAAAGACCGTAATATGTTTAAAAAACGAGAGGGTTCTTCTTTCGTTTTGGATAAATATATCTTTCTCACGTGTTTTAGGGATAAATTTGCAAATAAAAAAAATTCCACGTAGATATTAATGGTAGTTATTCATGGCACACTTTCATTGTCAAAAATTTTTTTTCTTGAAAGAAAAAAAATCCGAAAATGCATTGCATTTTATGGGTCCTATTACTTTTTCTCTGTAGAATCTAAATGCGTCGACAAATTTTCTTAAAAATAAATCACCCAATCGACGGGCGCCATCTTAAAAAACAATAGGGATTTCGAAAAACTGAATATCTCTAGTTTTACGTTGATTGTCTGCCATTTACCGACAACTTCAGTTCACTTAAGCTGTCAACTTCATTCCTTTCTGAGGTAAGAACTTGCCATAAGAGTCACGATTCGTCACAGAAATAACGAACATTTTTGGCTTCATGACATCTATTTATTTAAATATCAGCAACAACGAATAATTATCATGTTTGGAAATTAAGTTTCCTGCTTATAAATTACAACTTGAGATCCGTGCGTTGAAACGATGTAAGGTAATGAAAAATCGAGTGTAGTCGGCGATTTATACTTATTTTTACTTACAATAAAAACATGCACATTGAATTTCAGTTGAACATCATCTAATTGTAAAAATGTAAATTTGCACTGTCATACAATACGATCGCACTTCGTACAGTTATACTTAAAGTATGACCTGGAACGAATATATCAAATACGTTCCGAGTTGCAAATAATACTTCTCGTTATTTCACAATCCGAAAGAGCTAGTAACTGAAATTTGCGAGCTTTTCACTCAAAAATGTACGTTTTTCATGAATCTTTATATTGATATTCAGCGCCAAATATCCAATTCTTCATGTCAACTAATTGTGCTCGAATGAGATGTACAAATCTCATAATTAAGTTCATTATTTATTTATTTTTTTTTTATTAAAAATAGTACGAGTAAGTGAAATCTACTTCGAAACTTTATAAAATTTTACGCTAGGAACTATACATATAATTTTGTTTCCAAAAATGTGAGAATTATCGAAAAATTCAGTGGCATGTAAAAGCGATGTAGAAATACATGTCATAGTTTCAAAAAAGTAATAAATCGTGTAAAATCTGGATAAAAAAGCTCTTCTTAACTAGACTCTAAACGAAATTATTAGCACAAAGTGCAATTTCATGTTTGGTAGTATCACAATATTTATAACACAGAAAAGTATCAAAACCTTGTTAATACATCACATTCAAGTACGATAAACGTTTTCAGTTTTCAAAACGAACTTGGCAATAATAAAAATCAAGCACGCATGAAAAAGAGGTAAAAAACATTTTTGGCACTAAAAAACTTGCGTTGTATTTACAAAACACAGTTTCGTGTTGTCTAAAATTTACTTTTATCGAGATCATCATAAACAATACTCTAGTATCGTATACCAACGAATTCAAAATAGATCTGTGTGTTGATGCCTTTTCTCAAATATATTTATGTAACATTGTGAATTCGTATGTTTATGGAGTATAAAATTTCAAAATGATAAAAACATGACTAGAAATTCGTAATTATGAACTATTGTTTATCAACAGAGTGTCCAGCAGTTGTACGATTTTTACACAATCTCTGAACAAGTTGAAGTGAAAAAGTTTTCACTTACTTGAATCATTGTGACTAGATAATAACACTGTGTAACAGCCAAAAGTAGTATAAGTTTTCATTGTTAAAAACGTTTTTACTGAAGAATTTATCAATTCATTACATATATTGGAGCAACGTATTTTTAATGATTTTAATCCAATTTTGGTGAATAAAAAGAGACAAACAAAAAAAAAACACAATTTTTCTAAGAGGAGAAAAATAAGGTGCTTAGAAATTGTATACCCTATTTCGTGTGGAAATATCTATTATTTATTTACATTTACACTGAAATTTATGTCTTTGTTTACGAGATCCTTTGCAAAAGGAAAAAAAATCAGCTTACTAAATTTGCTTCGTCAAACCCAAGAATCATCAAAAGAGCGAAAAATCCAAATGTCGCCCTTTTGATGTTCCTTGGGTTTGATGGAGTACATTTACTATCTGATTTTTTTTCTTGAAAAAAGTTCTAGAAACAGGGATTGAAACTTTAGGATAAATGTGAATTATTTGTGAAAAAAAAGACGACTAATATAACTGGCTTATTATTAATTCACTTTCAAACCAGTGAAAGTACGTATGCAAAAAAAATTTTTTCAAGGAATTAGAGAGGCGATGTTTTTTTTTTTTATCATCCAGCTGCGGGACAGCCTGAAAATAAAAAAAGTCCCTTATAAATCACTTTCAGGCCTCCTACACTCACTCTTTATAAAAATTTTTCGTTTCTCACGATATGGTGTTTTGCGCCATTTCTACAATGAACCAAAGAAACTACGATTATGTAGGCTTCCATAGCTAGATATTTCATAGATTATAAATAGTTCTAGAAAATCAGAAAAATTCGTATGATTTCAGGAAGTATTTATGAAATTTAAGGATTACAGAAAAGTATACAAATTTTGTTAAAATGATAGAAATTGCTAGATAGTAACAACATTTTTAGAAAATGAAAAAATATTTTATCTCGTACGTAAGTCTTCGATATTTTTAGAACGTCAATGAGAGTCTAGAAATTGGTTGCTGTCATAAATGGTTGAAAAATATTAAATATTTCAAAGATTATGAATAATTATTGTAGAAGTTGAAGAAAGTTGTACAGTTTAAGAACATAATGATAAATGTTGGAGATTGTTGGGAATTTCATCAACTCCGTAAAAAAATATAGACTCTAAGTAAAAGTCTACAGATTATTAAAAAAAACTAAATTGCTTCCCGTACAATGATTATCCGTATTTCGGAAAATTTTCATAAAAATCTGGAAATTATAAAAATTTGGTAAAAGTTAAGAACATTTGAAATTTTGAAGATGGTACATGTTTACGAGTCATTTGAAGGGTTTCGAATTTCCGAAAATGTTCAAAAATTTTTCTAATTGGACAGAATTTTGAAGATCCCGGTAAGCTACAGAAGCTCAACATTTTTAAATCAAAACATGATAAAGCGTTGATAACTGTAAAATTTTCAGAGAAAATTTACAATTTTTGAAATTTGAAAAAAAAAAAAAATGAATCCAAAAAAAATATGAGAGAGCTTAAATAAATCCGAGAAATTCGGAATATTTGTAGGATTCAAAGGAACGTTGATACGTTTCAGAGAACGCAGAGAATATAGAAATGGATGTAAACAATTTCAGAAATTTTGTAAAACCATAAAAACTCAATACTAATCTCGAAACTTTGAAAAATAGAAAAAAACCTATCGTCACACAGAGATCATAGATGATCTTGAAATCCTGATAAAAATCGAGACACCAAAAAAATGCCTAAATTTCCAGTCACTAAATTTCCAAGAATCTCAAAGATTGTCAGCAATCCTGAAATCATACGACCATCACAACCTGGTTCATCAAGCCTTCCATCACGACCGAATTCACCCAGAAAGTATAGGAGGCCTGGCAACTCTCAAGCCTGTGTCCTTTAAGCAAATGTGCCCAGATCGTTGCCTTCCGGATGGCACTTAGTCTGGTCCTGCTGCTGCTTGATGAAAGCGCTCAGGCGATTGAGCAAGAACTGTTTGTCATGGCCTTCTAGCACCAGCTGGTTCTTGAGCACCTCTACCATTTTCTTATTGGCGATGTACACGGTGCGATAATAATACAGCGCCAGGGCCAATATCACAAAAGTGGGAAGGGCGAAGCTCGAGGTGCAGGAGAACTCGACCAGCGTCCTCAGGGAAGTCGGTACCTTCTGGTAGGTCACGACCAGAAGCGTCCAGACGGTATCAAGTCCCCGGAAAGGACCACAAGCATTGGACGGCTCGATCCTGGCAATGCTGAAAACGATGGGTATGACGGCTAGGAAGTAAGAGACCAGGAGCATGAGCATGAACAGCGACCTGGAGCGACTGGCGTGGTAGACCTTGTTCACGGGCTTGCTGTTCACCAGACACGCGAACTTCTTGATATAGAAAAGGAAGAAGAATCCTATGGCTGCAACGAGGGGCAAGAGGGGCGCGAAAAAGCAGCCGAGCCAGCAGACGGTCTGGGAGTAGGCGATGTCCAAGACATGGCGAGGCATGTCGAATGTCTGCTCGCCTACGAATTTCAGAACCTTGCTCTCTGCATTGTGAGCGATGAGAGACCTGGGTAGATAAAATGAAGAATGATTCAAACCTTGTCATGTTCAATCAAAATCTTCAAACAACATGTTGATGTAATGGTTCAAAGGCTCAGATATCAAGTTTACCTGTTTTACAAACTTAGCAGCTATTTACACCAAAAGCAATTACTTTCATTATACCATGGACTTTTTGGATCTATTATAAATTACGGAATAGCAACTTGGGGCGGAGCAAAAAACAATGTATTACAACCGTTAATAATATTACAAAAAAGAATAGTTAAACTAATTTACCGTAAAAATAGAAATTACCCTTCCAATATACTTTTTAAAGAAAAGAAACTTATGGATGTTAGGAGCTGCTTCGTGAATAATACCTTGTCTCAGGAGTTTGTGGACTTACAAAAAGAATATTTAAAATAATTAATAACAAAATGAATGAAAAAAAAATATGGATTTAAAGTTACCCCCAATGAAAAGAAAGAAATTTATAGTAAATCTTTCTGCTGTTTAAAATATAAATTTTTAATGCGATGCCCGATTACATTAAAAAACTTGATTTAACAATTATATCTTAATTTGAAATTGGGAGAATAATCAAGAAATGGGTATTAGGAATTGATGAAAATATGATGATGAAACTGTTTGAAAATCCGATATATCGATACGATATATCGGATACGATATTCAGACAATTTCCCCATTTCGAAACTCACCTCGGAAAATTGACGAAAAACGTGACATAAAGTTGAAGCGCAAAATCCGTCAAATAAAACTTGAAGAACTGCTGTCCCACGAAGGTCTCCCAACAAGCCGGTCGATTTTCCTCCGGAACAACCTTGTTGTATATTCCCATGAGCAAAACAACAATCGACACGAACCGCAGCTTGGCAGACCTGAAGAGCGTAACCTTGGCCATGAAAGAAGGACTGTACCTCTCAAGACCCACCAGGTAACGAAACAAAAATGGCACGAGAGTGTTCAAAACAACAATGAAAACATAAGGCAGAAACTCAAAAAAAGCCTGGCCCAGGGTGCTGAAGGATATGTATTCTGGCTCTTCAATCCTCGTGGAATTTTCGGAACTGATGCGCTCAAAGGAAAAGTCGATGAGATGAGACAAAACTATGGCGTAGCAACCAAGAGCAGAAAGGACCAAAAGGTTCACCAAGAACCGTATCGAGTAGAATTTAAATTTCTCCTCCCTGGTGCGATTTTGATGTTCTTCGACAAGCCTTTCTGACTCGAGGTACAACTTCAACTCGTTGTAAAGTGCCCGGTGTTTCGTAGCCGCGGCTTTCTCGTTGTTTACGAAGAAGTCCCATCCGGAGAACACGAGGTTGCAGTACTGGTAAAACTGGCCTTCACTTTCGGCGATTCTCTCGCGGAACCCTCGGGCCGCGGATCGCAGGATCACCAGGAAACTGAAGCCCAGGATGCCGATCATCGCCAGGACGTAGGCCAAAGGCATATTGTAGCAAAAACCTTCGAAGGAGCTATGAAAGTTTTCGTGGCTGTAAGCTCCGTAGAAGAGCAAGGTGCGCTCTAAAAAGCCACGACCTTGAAGGAAGTCCATGATGTCGTTGTTCCAGTGGGTTTCGGAGACGTTGACGTAGATTTCCTGTAAGTAGGTTTCGTTCGTGTCGGTGAAGTTTGTGAACTCACGTTCTGGGATTTTGAGGATGATTGTAGGGAGCACCAGAGACAGAAACACGATCAGGAATATGAAGATGTTCAGAAAGAAGAGCCATTTTATGAAGAGGAAGTAGGCCACTCCGGTGCCCAAGTTGGCTCCGATTGTTTTCAAGCTGCTGCTCCATAACTCGGTTTTAGAGTAGAGTTCTTTGAACTTGATTCGGCACTGTCGTAAGAATTTTCGGTGCTGCCATTTGAGCTGTTCGAAGCCTTGGAGCCTCAGCTTTGTCGCGCTCTGGTGGAAGAGAGTAACTTCAATTTCCACGAGTTCTCAGCAAATAAGATATTTAATTCCGGATTATTTTAGAAGACAGATTTCAGAGATGTTCTCCATTGTGTCTCATCCAAATAATATCAATAGATAGACTGATACGAGGAAATGGAATTCGATTTACGATAAGACCATAAATGCCTTTGGCTCAAAACGTATTGTAGATATAGTTTTTCTTTATCTACGTGGCACTAGAATAATTCTTTTGTGTCCTTTCTAATGATTTTTGTGAGTTTAATGGTTATGGTGAATGAGATGCATATTACATGATAAACTTTAAGACGCTCCGCTTCTATAAATCTTCAAACCAACTCCACCTTGATCCCTCGGAGCAAAAATGACAACAAATCTTTCCCTCAAATTCCTTTATATTTTTTTCTTTACCTTCCTTTTTCTTATCTTTCTTTTCTAGCTTGCGGCCCTCTTCAGGAAATAATCTCGAACCATATCAAATAATCATCTATCTAAACCAATTAATCAGACTAACATTATCCAACATTCGATTAATTAACGTTTCGAAGCAACACTGAATCAATTAAAAATGAATACCTGCTACCAGACCGAGTCCAAGTGGACACGCAAACGAACCCACGTCATTGATATGCAGGGCATCTTCGTATTTTCTCTTAACACTCCCATCAAATCCAAATTGTCCATGAAAGGAAGGTGTATTCTACTGTTCCTCGAATACTGTCACTAATTTCGTCATATGTGATCGCAATTCAGGCGAAAAAGAAACCGTCAATCGTATTATTCAGTGACAAGCACAAAGAGACAAATCCTAACCTTACACTTATAGAAACGAGAAAGGAATGATACAATCATGTGATCGCCGGTCATAAACCTAATCTACGCGCATGACAAATCCATATCAATGACGAATCAAGGAAATTCATCCCTGGAAATAAGGATAATTAGGAAATTCAATACCAATATGTGTTTTAAGACACATCGGGATTCGTTCGTCACGAAGGCAGACAAAGGTGGTTTTATAGTAATAATGTACAGAGATGAATACCTAAGGAAGATGTTGACAGCTTTAGGGGATGTGAGGACTTATAAGGAGGTGAACAAGGACCCAAGTTATAAGATCAGAGACTCTTGTAGATCAAGTTTGAGGAGATGGTTAGACAAAGACTATATTGATAAGAATTTATATCGTGATTTACTGGAAACAGAAGGGAGACTACCGAGGGCTTACGGGTTGCCTGAGATTCATAACCAACTTATGAATTAGCTAAATATTTGCAAGATTTGTTCTCAAGGAGGTTATCTAAATGTAGGAGCTATGTAAAGCATAGTTTTGACTTGAAATCCAAATTAGCAGGAATTAGGGTCCCACATGATCATGTTCTTTTGTCGTTAGATGTTTCTTCCTTGTTCAATTATGTCCCGCGTGATTTAGTTATGAAGGCAATTAGGAAACGATATTCTGACGGAAAATTGATGACGGATATTCCGGAGAATGAGATTTTAGAGTGTATATCTTTTTCGATGAATTCGACGAGTTTTCGATTTGATAATAAGTTTTATAAACAGATTTATGGCACCTCAATGGATTCACCGATTTCTCCATTGATTGCAGAGTTGGTTATGCAAGATTTGGAGGAGTGTCTCAAGAGGTTTGGGTTCGATTTGCCATTTTATTTTCGTTACGTGGATGACATTTTGACTTCCGTTCCGAGGGATAAGATAGATAGGATTTTGGAGGTTTTTAATTTATATCATTTGAGGTCAAGATTTACACATGAGTTGGAGACGAACGGTAGTATAAATTTTTTAGAGGTTCAGATTATTAGGCATGACGATGGCTCGAAGTTCAATTGGCATGCAAAGAGGGTGTGATTTTAAAGTTGGCTGACAGGGCAAATGGACTTTCTGGTCCCCTGTTTCATCAGTCTAATTAAGACAAAGTAAGGAGTGTTCTTATTAGGAATAATTACCCGCTTGAATTTATAGAGAAGAATGTTTAGAAGAGAATCAGAACAATAAGATGTAGAGCTAATGATGTTGATAGATATACGAAGTGTGGGTCTGAAGTTAATGTTAATGGCACTATTAAGCTTCCGTATGTCGAAAATTTAACACAGAACTTAAATAGGATCACTAGGAGACATGAAATTGGGACTGTTAGTGGTATTACTAATCAGAGGAATTTGAGATTTATCAGAAAAGGGAAAGACAGACTTGAGAAAGAGAATGTCCAGGGTGTTGTCTACAAGATGGATTGCAGTTCATGTGATGCGTCATATGTTCGAGAGACTAAACGGAAATTAATGACTGGAATCAAGGAACACCAAAACAATATTTAACGCGCATTCAGCGGTGACTCAACACAGGTCAGAATCAAATCATGAGTTAAAATGGAAAGAACCCCAGATTTTACATCGTGAGGATAGTTATTGTAAATGCAGTGTTGCTGAAATGATTTATATAAAGACGACAAACAATACAATTAACAGGCAAACTGACACAAAAATCTCAATCAGATATATGAAAAATTGCTGAATAGAGTCTTAAGATAATTCATGGGTGTTGGCTTGAGAATTTGTTGAAGTCTAGGGATTAAATTTCCTTGATTCGTCATTGATATGGATTTGTCATGCGCGTAGATTAGGTTTATGACCGGCGATCACATGATTGTATCATTCCTTTCTCGTTTCTATAAGTGTAAGGTTAGGATTTGTCTCTTTGTGCTTGTCACTGAATAATACGATTGACGGTTTCTTTTTCGCCTGAATTGCGATCACATATGACGAAATTAGTGACAGTATTCGAGGAACAGTAGAATACACCTTCCTTTCATGGACAATTTGGATTTGATGGGAGTGTTAAGAGAAAATACGAAGATGCCCTGCATATCAATGACGTGGGTTCGTTTGCGTGTCCACTTGGACTCGGTCTGGTAGCAGGTATTCATTTTTAATTGATTCAGTGTTGCTTCGAAACGTTAATTAATCGAATGTTGGATAATGTTAGTCTGATTAATTGGTTTAGATAGATGATTATTTGATATGGTTCGAGATTATTTCCTGAAGAGGGCCGCAAGCTAGAAAAGAAAGATAAGAAAAAGGAAGGTAAAGAAAAAATACACTACCAACTTGGATTCTTATAAGGGCCTTATAAGATTTTAGATTTCTTATAAGGATTCTGATCGTTATAAGACTGCCTTATAAGGATTATGATTCCTTATAAGAAATCTAAAATCTTATAAGGCCCTTATAAGGATCAAAGTTCGTAGGGTATAAAGGAATTTGAGAGAAAGATTTGTTGTCATTTTTGCTCCGAGGGATCAAGGTGGAGTTGGTTTGAAAATTGCATAGTAATTATTCACTCCGAGACCGATTTTGCCTCAATTAACAAATTTACGGCGTAAAAAGAAGGACCTATAATAAGTGATCCCATGCAGGCTATAAATTTTCAAATTCTGATTCCAGTATCACATATTTCATTATCTTCAGGGAGAAATATATTTAAAAAAATGTACAAGCACTTGTTCATTTTTTCTATGAAATGCCTTGAAGGTATCAAATTTTTAGAAACGATCAACTGACAGTACCCTACTAACTTTGATTCTTATAAGGAGACCTTATAAGGGCCTTATAAGATTTCAGATTTCTTATAAGGATTCTGATCCTTATAAGACTGCCTTATAAGGATTCTGATCCCTTATAAGATTCTCATAAGGTCTCCTTATGAGAAATATAGAATCTTATAAGGTCCTTATAAGGATCAAAGTTGGTAGGGTATAGAATTTTACAAGAACGATTTTTCATTTCCTTCACCTGCAATTGTTTTTTCAATTGAAGTTTCTGAGCCATGCAAACAGGCATTGCTTTAATCTGCATAATTTCTTCCCATGTGCTTTCTTCGTTAGACAAATTTTCCGAAAGATCCGGAAGCATTGAAACAGCTGCATCGTGAATATTCATGGACATTCTTCTCGCTGTATTTGAGTACGTTCGTTGATACGTGCGAGTGCGTGTACTGGTGCGTCTTCTCAGAGTCATTCGAACTTCTTGTCTCATTCTTTTTGCTGTCATAGTTGCTATAATAAACAAGGAAGGGATTTTCAACATGAAGATTAAAACAAAAAGAAAATGGCACTTGATTTTGAGTATGTTCTGATGCATGTTGCCAATACTGTCAGTGAAATTTTCCTTGACTGAAATCGCTTGTTTGAAAATTAGGATTTTTTGAAGAAAAAATTATTCTTCTCTACTTCGATTACTAGGATTACTAACCATACGATTCAATCCAAATTTCATAAGAAATCACTTTCTGATACCTTGATTAATTTTTAGGAGAAAATCCCAACTTGGTACAAATAAGGGCTATTTTATAATCGATGTAGCGAAAAACTGTTTGTTTTCGAAGAATCATATGTCTTAAATAAAAAATGTTGGTCGAGGTAAATTTTACAGGATGAAAGCATAAATAGTTTGAAAAAAAAAAAAAAAAAACTAATTTCTTCGAATTACTCGATTCCGTCAAAATGTTGTACTTTTGATTTCTTAATGAATGCAAATTTCTTCATGACAATAAGACAGTTGTTAATACAATAATTGAAAAGTCTGAATTGTACCAGACGTTTTCAATGTAAAATTGTTTAAATTTATTGATTTTTGACAAAGTCGTGCACATTAGAAGAAAAATTCCGAAAAGTAACGTTTCGTTACTTTTTGGAATAAATTGAATGTAACTGACGAGACATAAAAAATCTTAAGATGAGAAATCAATATCAATGCACTTGTGGTTTTGTTACATAGAACCTGTTTATTTCAGATATAATGAAATGGTTTGAGACGGAAAAAGATTAGACGTGTTTAATTTTTTTTTCTTTTTTTTTTTTCGAGTTTCAACGAAACGTTTTGCTTGAACAAAACATTCAAGATCTGGTTCTTTGTTAAGGCGTGCCCGCCATGAATAATTTTTTCAAGTGAGGGAAATCATTAGGTAATTGTTAATCTGTACTTTTCGACCCTGATAAAAAAAACCAGTCAGCTTATTCGAAGTTAAATATTTTTTTCCAGTTCAACAAATTTCTGAATATGATATTTCATTAGATGTTAGCCGCAGGGAAAAATTTGCGAATTCGGAAGGTTTTTGAGAGAATCTCATCTACTCAGATTTTTAGTATTTTTGACACTATTTGTATTTTTTCAGTATGTATATACATTTGATATAAAATGTTGCAGGATTTTCTAGTATTTTTATAAATTTCTGCTATTTTTTTGTATATGTGCTATATATATTTTGAAAATTTTGTGTTTTAGAATTCGAAGTTGATGAAATTTTTGTATTTGAGAAGATTTTTCAGGGAATAGTGTCTATGTAGATTTTTAGTTTTTTTTTTTAGTTTTTTTGGTACTTTTTTAATTTTTTTTACGATTTTATTGTTCAGCATTTCTGAAATGATTCGCATTTTTCAGGATGCATAAAGTGTTGCAAGATTTTCTAGTATTTTTATGTATTTCTAACTTTTTCATATGAGTTGTTATATAGATTTCAAGAATTTTGAGCTCCAACTTTAAAAGTTTGTTGAATTTTTCGTGTTTCAAAGGATTTTTTAGAAAACTGTTTCTCATAAAATTTTCCTTTATTTCAGTGTTTTTCGTGTTTTTTTTCGGTTTTCTACGATTTGAAAAATCGTTCAGTATTTTTAAATATTGCTATATAAATTTCTGGAATGTGATGCCCTAGTTATTCGAGTATACTTGATACAGCGTTGTATGGATTTTCAACGTTTCATAGATGAACCTGTATTTTTCCATATGTATTTTATTTTTGTATTTTCTAGTATTCATAGAATGTTGTAGAATTTTATGGTTTTTTTTTGAAGATATCTTTTTGAATTTCGAGACTGAGATTTTCTAGAATTGAAAGTTTGAAATATTTGAAGTATTTCGATTGATTCTGCAGAAAACAGTTTCTTTGTAGATTTAGAGTGTCCTCAATATTTTTTGAATTTTTCACAGACTTTTAAGATTTGAAAAATTTTCGTGTATTTTTATAGACTTCTATATATTATGTATACATGTATTTTTATAATTCAATCTTCGAGAAATGGAACTTTCTCAACTCCTGGAATTTCATAAATTTTCGACGAATCTTAAAGCATTTATAAGAGACTAATTAAAGTCTAGTATTTTTATTATTTTCATATTTTTCTTGCATTCATTAAATTACGTAAAGCTTTCTAGCAGGATCTATAGATTTGAAAGATCTTGCTATAGATTTTAAGGATTTTATGAATTTTCGTGCAGATTTCTAAAAGTTAATGCTCTGAATCGTCAAAAATGAAAAAGCGTATTATTCGTCAATATTTGTACACAAATTACGAATATTTCACTGTCCCATGAAAAATTGTGAATAATTTTTTTTCGAAAATACGGCAGCTAAAACTACTCACACCTCAGTTTCGAAACATTTAAAAAGTTACAAATTTTTCTACAAACTTGATGACATACTCGTAAAATTAACGGGAAATGAATTACGGTATTTTCGTTACTCGTTACCGTACAAAAAAAAACTCGTCCCCTTTATCGTTACTTGTCAATTAAGGTAACGCGTTACGTTGCCATTACAGTAAAAAATGTAACGTTTCAGAGTAACGCGTTACTTCCAAACCCTGTCTAGTTTACTTATAAAAGTCTAATTTTTTTTCTTATAAGTATTACATATTGAGCATACAGTATTTACATGAAAATATTACCGTCGATTTTTATAGATAGAAATACGAATTCAAGCAAATAAAGAAAACTGTAAGAAAATAAATTCTTCAAAACCATTTTCCTAATTCTAACGAACATGTACCATAAAATCAGACGAGCAACAAGGAAATATAATGGAATGAAAAAAATTCTCTTCTCACCAACTCGCGATTTTTTGCTGGGCAGCAAAGTTGCTATGAGAGAAGGATCCGCTGCCTCTATCGCCATGGGGTATCGTTCCTGATAAAATTCTGCCCCAGCTTCCTCCCATCCTTGACCTTTGTCCCCTCGTTTCTTTCTCTCACCCCCCGACATTTTTTCTTCGCTGTCCTAAAAATCCCTTTCAGTCATCCAAAATCACCCTTACAAACTCCGCGTCCCTCTTTCCCATCCCTCGCCCAAGCCCTGAAAACATCATTTTCTTCAATCTCAATCGCTCCATTAGAAACAATTAGAAATAAGAACGGAAATTCGCAATCTCAAAGACTTACCACCTCCGCGCTTTTAAGCAAGGGCGTGCATATTTAACGTCTTATTCCATCATAGACGATGGAAATGGAAATAGGCGAAAGCGTTTTGACATTCATCTGTTAAATGCCAGCTGCGTCTCGCGACCGAGCAGCGCACGCGCTTAATTATTTTATACTCGATTGACCCCAGAAAATTCGCAAAAAAAAACAGAATCTTGATAGTTACTTAAAAAAGTGCAGCGCGTTACTGGAGGGAAAAATGCAATTCGATGCGCTTTCTTTACTCGAAAAGAAATACTTACTTGGTAATCATCGTTATTGTTAAAAAAAAAGTAACTTTCGTGTTATACTTTCTGAAAAAAAATTGGATGTAAATGATAAGACATCTAAAAGTTAAGAATGAAAAAAAGGATATCAAAGTACGAATTCGCAGTTTTCTTTTAGATTCTGTTTATTTCAAATTTAATCAAATTATTTGGACGAAAACAGCTTCATAATTAATTTTTCTTTAGTTGCAACAAAAATTGTTGCTTCCACAAAAAAGACGAGCCCTTGATGAATAATTGTTTTAAGCCAGGAAAATCATTATGCATTTGTGAGTCCGTACTCTTGTCCTTAAGGAAAAAATCAGTCGTATTGTTCGAATTTCGATATTTTTTTCAAGTTCCAACACTTTTTGAACATTAAATTCTATACAATGTTAGCAGCGGGGAAATATTTGCGAATTCCATTGATTTTCAAGAGAATTTTATGTTCCTGGATTTTTAGTACTTCTAAAACTATTCCGTGTCTTTCAGCATGTTGAATAATGTAGGATTTTCTTGTATTTATATCATTTTTATAAATTGATTCATAGATTTCAAGAATTCCACGCTCTAGGATTCGAGGTTCATTGAATTTCTCGAATTTGAATGAATTTTTCAAAAAACGGTATCTGATCCATAGACTTTTATTTTTTCAAGTACATTTCTCGTATTTCTTCACATTTTCCATGCTTCGAAGAATTCTCAGTATTTTTATTTCTAGAATTCGATGCTCTGGTTATTCAAGTTTTATAGATTTTTAGCGTTTCATGTATTTACTAGTATTTATGTATGTATTTGTTCGTATTTCTAAGTGTTGATAAAAATTTTTAGTTTCCTTATAAATATGAATCTCTTTGAGTTTCTAGAATGAAATTTTCTGAAACTCAAAGTTTGGAATATTTGTAGTATTTCGATCGATTTCCAGAAAACAGTATCCATATAGATTTACAGTTATTTGAATACTTTGAATATTTGTAGTGTTTTTCAAGACTTTTTACGATTTTAAACAAGTTTCCGGACTTTCTATGGACTTCTTTAGGTATATATTTCTCGAATTCAATGCTCGAGGGATCAAAGTTTATTTATTTTATAAATTCTGATAATATTCGAAGATTTTGATAGCATTCATAAGAAAATGATGGATACCTACAATTTTTAGTCTTTCTTCGTATTCATTGAAATATACGATTTTTGACCAGTTCTATAGATTTTGAATTTTCCAGTCAATCTCGACTAGAAAATCGAACGTTTGGATATTCATCGTATACTGCCCAAAAAACAAAGAAACAAAACAAAACAGAATAGATTTTTAGTGTATTTTTATGTATTTCTGAAATTTAATGTAAAATGTAATGATTTGAATCTTGAACGTTGCTAAAAAACAGTGAAAGCCCTGTTGAAAATTTCCAGTTGGATTTACACTTGGAAATTCAATTAATTTCCAGCTAGAAAATTTTTTCAAGACTGGATTTCTGAAAGGAATCACATATAATTAGATTTTAAATTTAAAACTTATTGGATTGGTAACGTAAGTTTTTGCAACAAAAATTTTCCAGTTGGACAAACCAATTGAATTTTCAATTGGTATTCCAATGGGACAACCCAAGAGGAAAACTAATTAGAAATTTTCAGAAGGGAAAACAAATTCTTCGTCAATTCCTCGGTCAATTCTATGTTTGCACACATTTTACTGACATGTCACTCTGTTTCATTAAAAAAATTATAAACATAAAAACTTTTACTCTAAAAGTAAAGAAGTTAAAAATAACTTGAATCTCAGTTTAGGAACTTTTTTTTTAAATGATTACAACTAGTTCTAAAAACTTTATAAGAGTAATAATAGTAACGTGAAATCCAACAGAATTTTCGTTACTCGTTACTGAACAAAAGTAACTCGTTCCCGTTATCGTTACAGAAAAAAATGTAGGTAACGTTTTATAGGGATGAGTTATTTGAAACGCGTTATTTCCAAGCCCTGTAGAAAAATGATTTTTCTGAACAAAAATATACGTTTTTCTAAAAAAAAAAATTGAAAAAAACGTTGATTCCAAAATGATTTTCTTTCGACTTTGCCCTGATAATTTTGATCCTTATAAAAACCTCATAAGAAAATAAAATTTCTTATTAAAATTCAAGTTATTGTAAGGTGCGCTTTATTATAATAAGAAATTATTATTCTAAATGATAAAAATTTCCAGTTTTTTACTACTCATATATTATACATAATGCAATATTTCATTGTTACATAATATTTCATGTATTTTAAATGTTACGTACCAATAAGTAATATATTGATATTATCAATACATTAATATACATATTATGATGTTTAATATATTATTCATCGTATGAATAGACAATTTATTCAATGGATTGATTTTTGACTCAAACCGTTTATTACTCATAATATCGATATAATATTTTGTTGATATATTGTACATCTAAAATACTGTTTTCATATTCTCGCGCGAATTGAATTCGCAACCAATAGCGTTCAATAAAACACGGTCACCGCGATTCTGATTGGTGGATACTTTCGGGGTGTTGTTGCGAATTTTAGATTGTACGTCCGGCAACAGCAGATGAAAAATGACACGTAGCAACAATAATTGGCGATCGTTCGGCGCATATTGATTAATCGTCGGGACATCGAGTTTCTGATCGTGATTATGCAACTGAGGAACAGAAATATTCAGCAGAGTCCGAACGGAAGTGTTTTGATTGAAGATCGTAAGATTCTTTAAATATTTTATTACGCGTGATTTGTATATATGTATATATATATATCAAAGGGTGTGTTTTCGATGATTATTTCAATTGCTTTTAATTGCAGACGATGGTGACGTAACAGACACTACGGCCGATTTTTCGGACAGTTCGGAAGGTTTTAGTCGAGTTCGTCCTCAGTCGACGTCGGTTCTCAAGCACGTTTTTTCCCGGAAAATTTTTTTGGGGGACTACATGGAAAGGCGTTTTGTCAAGGCTTTACAATGTTACAGGTTTTCAAAGAAATTTCTATTCTCTAGGATTTAGAGTTTTATAGATTGTAAAGGAAATTTGATTTATATACATAGTTTTCACGTATTCGACGTATTTCTAGTATTTATGAAACCTTAGAGAATTTCTTAGTATTTTATTGATTTCGAATATATGTTTTTAGATCGCTACAGAAATTTAAAAATTCGATGCTCTACAATGTGAATTTGGATATTTTTTTCAGTAATTTCATAGTTAAATGACAAAATCATATTCATATAGGTTTTTCATATTTATTGAGATTTTTGTTTACCCGCATTCTTAAATAACTTCAAATGTTTTTTGACGATTTCTAGAATTTCATGCTCTAGTATTGAACATTTTTTCGAAAACAGTATTTGATAAAATAATTCAATTACTATAAGTATTTCTTCCAAGTTTGTATGATTTGAAAGATTTTCCAAAACTTTTATATGGATTATAAATATTTATACAGTTTGATGATCAAAGATTTTAAGTCTTTTAGATTTTTAGTTTTTCCCTCTTATTCATAGGTTCATAACAATTTTTCAAGTTGATATTTTCTACATTATTCCACATTTTTATAATTCTCACTCTTCTCGTAAAGAAGTATTACCATAATGTTCATGCATTGTTTTTTGTAATTCGCATTTTTATAGGTTATTGACTTTTTTCACTTTTACATGAAATAATGATTGATTTCATCAGAATTTTGGAACCCCTAAGAACCCCCTCTGTATACACGCCTGTAATGTTCCCTTGATATTCAATATCAACATACATTTTTATAAAATTTTTTTTCATGCTCATTGAGATTATTGCTTAATTAACGTTGATATTATTTTCATTATTGATTACTATACTACTTTTTATTGTTTTTAAAATATAAAAGAACCAATGATTATCAAAACTGAGGACGAAAAATATCAGGAATAATGAAAATTGATCATTTCGAATTATTTCAAATATGAATGCGTTAAAAATGGTGCAGTTTGAAAAGTCACACTTTCAATTCTAAAACGGTTGAATTTTTGAGATTTACAATTCGAAAGTTAAAATTTTTAATCTCTAATATTCATGAATTACTTGACAATCTTAAAATTTTATACGAATTTGTAAATTACAAAATTTCAGATTTCAAATAGTTAATAAAAGAAAACTGAATGAAAAAGAACACAACTAATAATATGAACATAAATTTATATTTAAAAAATTAGATTATTGTATTAAAATAATTTTACATATTAATTAAATATATTAATACATATCAATATTAATCATACATTATTTGTCTTAACTGGTGTTGATATTTAGAAGCATAAAAGCTATAAAATTCATAACGTGCATTCAAATCAATAAATTCTCATGAAATTGAATGTTAGGCAGTTTGAATTGTTAAACTTACATTCCAACATGTTTTAATTTTTGAGATTTATTATTAAACAGTTGAAATTTTCAATCTTTAATATCAAATGATTATTTCTTAATCGTAGGATTCCATCACATAAATTTTCGGATTAAAATATCTATGATCGCAAAAATAAAATATAAAGAAATTCAATCAGAAATAAAATAATGATTAGTATTAATTCAATTTAATTTGAAACAAAAGAAATCATATTATTGTATTATTATTTATTTATTATAGAATTTTATTCTATTACTATACTTGAACATTAGTTATGAACAATTCATGTTAAACGGTATGAATATTATTTCACAGCTTAAAAGTTATAAAATTCATAACTTGTATATTTAAATCAATACCGTCAGACTCTCATATAAATAAAATGTAAAGCAGTTTGAATAGTTGAACTTTCCATACTAAAACTTTTGAATTTTAAAGATTTTGAATTAGAAGTCAAATTTTTCAAGCATTAATATTTATTTATTACAGTTTAACCCTAAAATTTTATTACGCGAATTCTTGGATCGCATTATCTGATTTCCAATATTAGGCATAAAATGGAATAAGAGAAACGAAATTAATAAGAACATAAAAATTACATTCACGTGTAAACATGATTTTATAAATTATTCCTGTTCAAAAGTATACACATTAGATAGTGTGAAGACTATAACATTCATAACTTATATTAATATCAAAACCATTGAATTCCCATAAAAACAAGATGTTAGGCAGTTTGAAAATTTAAGCTATTCGTTCTCAAACGATTCAATTGGTGAGATTTAGAATTTGAATAGTAAAGGTTACACATTTGGATTTGTAACCTTTACTATTCATCTATCACTTTTATATCCTGGAATGTCATCATGTTCTTGAATCGCAATATCTAAGATTTCAAATATTGAATTATAAAAAACAAAATTAATAATATTACACATATTCATCAATATTGAAAAAAATTATTTCATCAAATTAAATTATAAATTCATGTTGATTGGTATAAATATGATTTTATAGCTTGAAAGCTATAACGTACATAACTGTATTCAAATCCAAACTAACGAATTCTCAAACTTACATGAATGAATAAAAATTTCGCTCTTCAGAATTTTTAACATTCTATTGCTAAAATCTCCAAATGGAAGAATTTCATTTAATAGATTATACTAACACAATTATAACATAGTGAACGGAAACCTAGTTTTCTAATTTGTAACTAAAAAATAGACGTTTCTTAATTTTTAAATTTCTTGAAATACGATTATAAATTATTTTTGTGAAAATTTTGAAATCGAGATATCCATGAACAAACAATGAAGTCTTATTTAAAATTTGAAATAAGAAGACAAGCATAAAATAAATAAACGAAATACATGATCCCGATACTGAAATCTAAAAAACAAAAATTGGAATGAGAAAAATCTGAATTTGGCTTCAAAAAATAATAATATTGTAAACTCTGGATTTTACAATCTTTAAATGACCATTTGTGCATTTTTTTCACAGAGATATTGTCAGCGTCGATGACCAAGAAGATTTCATTGAAGGACTGAAAAAAATGCAAGAAATTTCCAAAGCTAATTACAAGAAGAAATGGCTTGGCATCACAAGTAAAAATTTTCAAATCTTTTGACCACCACTTACTATCATAAGTTTATAGAAAAAAGAAAGACTCAAAATATTACTTGTCAGGTGAAGAAAAAGATGAGTTGGGTTTATCCTATGGAACTAAGAAGTATATTTTATGGGTAGAGCTTGAAGGCATGCCCTTGGGAAAATACTGGTTTAAAATAAGTTCAGTCATTATCAGAGATCAAGAAATAATCCTGAAATTGAAAAAAATAGTTCCATACGTTACCGAAAAAAAAATACAAAATTTTTCAACAGCTGGATCGTACGAGGTAAATATTAATCACAATATACTTGGTTATAACTGCAATATCCAAGGATTTATATAATTATATTGTAAACTAAAATATATTTTCAACTTATGAATCTCCAGTTTTTCGACTTCACGGCAGCGTGGGAGATATTGAAATTCAGCGTTGTCTTGATTGCAACGATAATTACATGCGCAGTGAATGCTTTGCCTTACTTGGCAGAGTACATTTTAAAATTTATGCGCGAGTTGAACAACACGTTACGTGTTTTGACTCCAATATTCCTGGCATTTATAGAGATGGTCACAAAATGCATAGGAGGCTTGTACTGGATGATAATAATGATATTCAAAAGTCCCCCTGTGCAACGACCAAACAATTATTATCCTGTGCCGATGAGAGGAAGGAAAAGTTTCTTCTAAGAATTCAAAAAACAAAAATCCCATTCGATGCTTGATAATGGATGGAAAATTTTGTGATATCTTTTTTTTATATCATTTCTTCGATCTGATTATTACTTTGCAAGAGCTTTAGCTTGAGAGTACGAATCTACGAAATAAAATTATTTTATACAATTGAGTCGTTTATTCAACCTTCAACTTTTTACAACTAAAAATATAATACAGCAGCACATGTACAAAACTAAAGCTTGTTCATATTATTACCGAGACAAAAAAAAACCCAAAGAAAACTTTTGCTTCATTTATTATGGAATACCAAGATTTTTGGTAGTTAAAAAAAAACAGTGAAACTGCTCTTTTAGGATTTTGCTATTCCAATGACACCACAACCGACACGAGCACCAGCATTTCCAGTGGTCGATGATAGCTCGTGTCCTCCCTTCCCCAAGTCATCAGGGTCAGCATGGACCTTTAGGGAATGGATCATTATCATCAATGCCGATTTAATGAATTTGAATTTTGCTTCTAAATACTTCAGTGGCAATTTTTACTTACAACTAAAGTTCTTCCAATAATGTTGTGAGCTCCTTGAAGACTGATCAGTTTGTCTGACAAGTTAATTTTAGCAACTCCTGTACCATCAGCTTCTACATTTCCTAAATCTCCAACATGACGAATTTCATCATCTGGTCCTCCGTGTGTTTTTTTAAGTGGATTGAAATGCGGTCCGGCACTGGTGCAGCCTTAAAAAAAATTTAATTTTCGACATTGAAAAATAGTTCAAGTGAGATGAATTCAGGTGTCCAGTTATTTTGCTATTCTCAAAGTTCATTAATTTAAGATTATTTATGGGATCTCGATAAGGATAACATGTATGAACATCAATGGACAATGTATATTCAACAATTTTAACAATAAGAGCGTAACTTGTAGGATTATTTATTAAGGACCTGCATTAAAATTTTACCGTTACTTGTTTTGGGCATTCCTTGAAACTATTTCATGATTATTGCAATGATGATAATTGCATATATAGGTTCCTGATGAGTATTGCAATTTAATGACTGAAAACTGAATAAATGATTTACGACGTCAGTCAATAATGCTGTTATAATGCTGCAAGAACTTTAGGAACTTTTTTTCTATTAAAACAACATAAAAATGTGATCTTTGATGGCATATTTTTCGAGAATTATACATTTTTATGTTCTAAAATGTGTCAATCATTGATTTTATTTTTTCTAGTCAAAGAAAAAGATACTTTAAAATTGTTTCTTTTTTTACGTTTTTAGTCAAAGAATTAAGTATCAGATTTCAGAATAAGAAAAAATTTGTTTCAAGCTGAGATCTGAAAAAAATTAGCTCAGGATGGAAGAGCACATCAATTATATATGTTAAAATAGGAATACAGAGAAAAAGAAAATTTTTCAAAATCATTTTAATTTATTGTTAGTGAAAAGAAAATAATTTATGAATAAAAAAAATTATAATTAATAGATTTTAAAGCATAGTTGCTCGAGTTGAATATATAAGTTCAATTTTTTTAAGAAAGTAAATTTATAGAATTTAAAAAAATGATAAAACCTCAGTTTTGAAATTTACTGTCGGAAAATTTCAACGAAAGGGTATTTGGAGATACAAACTCTAGAAATACAAAAATTCTGACTTAAGTATATGCAAATGAAAAAATAAAGATTTTCATTGAGCTGGAGTAGTGATGAGAAATGAAAAAGAAAATTTATACTTGGGGTTTGAAAACAGATTTTAAATGTCAACTTACAAAAACTTGAAATTTTCTGCGAATATGAAGTCAAAGTTTTGAGATTGTTATTTCTTGTAATATGAAACACTTGGATTTTGATAACACTGTTAAAACATATATTAGATTTTCTATTTTTGAATATTTATATGTAACATTATACAAAGTGTAAAATTTTTTGAATGGTTTCAATGGTACTTTCAGATCTGCTATACATCAAATCAATCGAAAATGTTTTTAGTTTTTACGATGACTTTTAAATAACTTGTATAATTTAGAAAAATATTCTACTTGTGTTATTATAATATTATCATTTTATTCAACCATGTGAAATTGTGTGAAACATACGTCACACAAGATTGATAATTTTGCAAATTTTACAGAGTGAAAATATGAATACATATGAATAAAGATTATATTGATAATAATATTGTTTCTTTTTAATGAACGAATTAATTCATACATTATATTTATTGTATGAGTGTTATCAGAATTTACACGATGATTTTATTGGCATAATAATAAATAAATTGATCACAATCATATTAAAATATATAATACAATTTACGAAAATATATTTTTCTCTTATTTAATTACACTCCATCATTATATACTTTGTTTAATTATAAAAATATATTCAACCTTTGAGTAGTTCATCAAATTCTTCTTGCTTAATCCAATCATTTGAATTTTACATGGTCAAGCACTAAAATAAACTGCTTTAGTTATATTACTCAAAACAGAATATTTTTCGAATTTAATAGAGCAAAAAAAACTCATAAATATATTATACCTCCTTCAAAATTCTATTGCTATCAATATTGTTTTTCTCTAAATAAGCATCAAAATTATAATTTGAATTTTAAGAATTAAATGTTGATGTACTGAATGAAATGTTTTTATGTTATAATTCATGTAACAATAAATGTTATACTAAAATGTACATAGATATAATGAATGAACTTGATACTGCGTTTTATAGTTAATAATGTCTAAAATAATTAAGTTATTACTATTCAACATTGAAACATAAGAACAATTTTTATATTTGCAAGCATATGTTTATATCGCTGAATTTCATGTTGGAAATTCAGAAATCGCCAACAGTAAAATAATTCGAAATCAAGTACATGTAAGAAAGATATCCGAAATAAATAAAACACAAACATTTGGTTTTATTTTTTTAATTTCACTGATTTTCCTCTTGATTATTCCTCATTCAATTTTGCAAAACAACACTTCGAATGATTATCAGATAAAAAAAAAGAAAAAAAAAAAAACAAACGACTAATTATCCAGTCAAAGTTTTTCATCAACTTTTTTCTTTCCAAGGCTGTTACACAAATTCCGCGTTTGAAAATCAATCGATCAATCAAAAGCTCTGATGCAGTAAATTCTTACTTCGTCACAGATCGCGATAAATCGCATTACATAACACGATAAATGTATAATTACCATCAGTGCCGTCACCAAATTCATGGACGTGGAATCCATGCTTTCCCTGAGACAACCCCGTAATTTCGCCGGTGACCTTGACCGGCTCATTTTCGCTCTACAATCGAAAGAATGCATTCAAAATCGACCACCAACCCACGAAACGAACGCTAAACCTTAAAGTACTACGTCCGGGAGAATCGCACGTCTTAATGAATATTCGATTAAAATCGCGGAACATAAGTATAAAGCCTAATTACCGCTTGCTCGAAGTCAATAACTCCCATTTTTTCCCTGGTTTTGTCGGCGAGAAGAACGCAGATGGCCTTCATTTTGTATGTACGTTAAAGTTTGATCACGATTTACGAAGAAAATCGAGTGACGGTTTTGCTGAATCACAGTGGTTATCTGCGTTCAAGAAGTGTGGAAGCTCGCGAACACTCGCGAATTACGACTGATTGTAATAATGGAGTGCGCGATTGATGTGCAAAAAACACGTTTTATTACGCACCACGGAAACGACTGGAAACGATGAATATGCCGGGCATCGGCATTAACAATTCACAATGCGCAACAATACAGATAATACTTCACAATACATACACATGCATACATTGTAAATAATTGCATATGTGCATGCGTGTAATGCGACATGTATGTGCGCATGTGATCATTGTGACGCTGCGTGTGTGAATGAATATATGTCATGTGAAAGCTAGTGATTCACAATTGTTTTTGAAATTCACAATTTTCACAATGGAAATCTTGTGAGCTCTGTGTCTTCCTCAGAGACAGTTGATGTAGTTGACGTTGATTTGCCGCCATCAGCCGCCATTTCGCGTTTGGGAATTCCGTAAACAATTATACGTTATTGTTGGTTATTGTGTTCAATTGTATTGTAATTGTACGCAATTCGAATCGCAAAATAATTGCAATATTGAAAAAAAATGGAAAACGGAGATGATGATCCAAGAGACAAGGGTCTTCGAAACATAAATATTCACGACCTACCTAATGAAATCCTGTTGACGATATTTCAATATTTGGACCTGCCGGCAAAACGCTGTGAAGACGAAGGTTAGTTTTCACTCTTTCAATTAAAAATTGACCAGATTTCTTTTTTCAATGAAAACTATTGCATATACGAAATTGTTGTTGGCAGGCGAAGATTCCTAGTAATTTATACGTAAAAAAATTTACGAATAACAATCCACGAATAAATGACGATTTGATTGATATAACATAGTGTTGTTTTTGGTTAGGTTTTTTTTTTAAAAAAACATGAAAATCAGTAAGAGAGAAAATGACGTTTTGTTAGTAAGGATTTTTTTTAAAGACGCGAACAAGATTTAGGGATAGAAAATAATATTATTTTAGGTTAGGTTGTCCGGTAACATTTCCAAACGCCGGGAAGTAAACAATTATATACACTGCTCGATCTCTAACGGACGAAGAAAAATCCTGAATAAATCCCAGAACGGACGTGATCGAAGTGGGGGCTCCGATCTGAACACACAGTAAAAAATAGTTGTTGAAAAACACTACGCTGGGCGTCAGTAACCAAAAGACCTACGCTGAGCGAGGGGAAATCACTAGGAGCGATAGTGGAATTCCCACCGCACGAAAATTCACTAGCTCTGACGACTTTTTCAGCGCGCTAGTACATTTCAGAGCGCTTGGTAATTTCATCTCTGGGATTGCGAATTCACGATGTAGCTGGCGATTTCGTTCAGTACAATAGTGAAAATCAGTCAGCCTGTAATATGCAGCTGAAATTCATGAAAAAACATGAAATAAAAATTCATTATAATATGAATCGTTATTAATATTATGCATATATACATAAATATATGAACACGCTTGCAATAATGCAAGGAATGGAAGCGTGATTTTGACCCTCAAATATCTCGCCGATGCCCAAGAAATATTTGGATCGTGACTAATATACGAAAGTGAAAATCGAAATTCACTTCACTTGATGTTAATTTTATGATTTTTAGGATGAGCGAATAATCTGTTGAAACTAAAAAAAAATGAATCTTGTGTTCTTTAATTATGCGAACCGCTCGATAACACACGATAACACGACGTATGAATGTTAACGAATGGGAATGATAATACAAATCATATGATGATAAGTGTGATTGAATAGGATAATAAGAAATTACGAAATCATCTCATATAATCACAAGCACTCAGAAAATTTTTCGAACTACGTCACGAAATCTACCATCTGCTGTTAAATTCACTAGAGACAGTAAAAAAGCGCGCTGTGATAAAATTTCTACGCCGAGCGTAGGTCCTCTAGTTACTGACGCCGATCGTATGTTTATTCATAGAAGCTAGTCATTTATTCAGCGGATGTCGTTTTTCGTTCCGCATCGGCGGAAAATAACTAGCGACCGAAGTTTCACGAGAGTGGTTCGTGATATTACAACGCTGAGCGTAAGTAAAAAAATCACTAGCGGCTAGCTTTTTTAATCTGCATTTTTTACTGTGCAGATCTGAAAATGGGCAGCGCTTGCGGAGTATGAATGTCACGCTTATTGTAAACATAACCTCTTTAACTGAGAGCCAATCAGATTACGATTTCTTGCCCGTTGTCAGAAGAAGTTTCGTCGGATTTGGGATCGAAATATCGTCCGTAATTTATACGCAGAGCCGAAGATACTTAACGTATTCGATACAATTTGACATGATATAAGGTTTTGGTGCGAATAGTCGCGCCTCAATATTAATAATAGAAAAAAAAAGTTAATAAAATATAAATAAAGTTGGTAAAATAAAAAAAAAATGTGCAAAAACTATGTTCCCCGAATTGAAAAAAATTCAACCCAAAAAACCTTGCTTTTCGCAAAAACTCCTTTAAATAAAACATGAGAAATATTTTTAGCTTATATTACATGAAGGACATGAAAAATATGAAAATGCGCAAAGTCTGACACTTCGTGTAATACAAAGTACTCAAAGTACACGAACGATGAGAAGAAACACTGTCTTATTATTACTGCCTGTACTGGTACTATAATTCTCATGACTTAAAAAGTTTAGAAGTCTTGATGACACATCCACCGTCAACTTTTTATATGTTTATGACGAAGAAATCCATGTTCAATCTAAGTGAAGGATTAATTTTATAAACAAATATCGCTCCATATTTTTTCAATTTTCATAATACTTTGATCACCTAGAGATAATTTTCTTTTCTAACAGACTGTATGGATTATTTGAACTCAGAAGAAAAAGAAAATTAACCCTATGTGATCGAAGTATTATGAAAATAAAGGGTTTAAATTTCAGCGATACATTATTATTAAAACGCTTGACATTTTCTCAGCGAATTACACATTTTCCAGAGCGCATGATATTTGATTAGGGATAGGAAACAGCTTATTAATGTCTTGGTTTTAAAGCGCGTGACATTAGTCAAATAAAGGTTTCTACATAGAATACTTTGTGACACATATAGAAGATAGAATTAAATTAAATATAATATAGTAAGGCCCTAGCAAAGTTTGTGGAGCATAAGTGGAACTATGTATCGTTTCACTTGTTATTTCTTTTTATTAAAGTATTGAATGTGCATTAGTCACGAAAACTCATAAAAATTAGTAGTTGCTGGTACTTATGATCCAAATTTAGCAATTGTTATAATCATTCTATTTTCAATAAAGCTTAAATAAAATACCTTTCTCACTTCCTGCAACTAATCTATATATATAAATGTGGAAGTCTGTACGTTGGGCGCCTATAACTTTGCAACATTTGAACAGTTATTAATCATTCAATTTTGTCTGCTAATTTTTGGAAAGGCAGGGCTTTTAAAAAAAAAAAGAGACTCCTCTTTCTTAGCTCACTCTCATGGGAATCGCTGGGATCACCGAGGCGTGTATAATGAAATGTAGCTTAATCGCTTCTCTTATCTCTCTTTTCAAAAAATTAGAAGATACTGCGTTGTAAAGGTGAGGACTAGATATAATAATGTTGAGATTTCTATATTTTTCGCTTTCATGACACGTATATTTTTATTCGTTTCTAGATCAACACCATGTAACTGCTCAATGCATGAACACCATCATGACATCGACAAGTTTCAAGTCAGTGCAATCACGCCTAGTGACAATGCAGTCATTACTTTTGGATGGGGCAAAGTCGAATTTGGAATCACTTTTAATTGAATGTTGTAAATTTGATTCAAACGATGAAATTAGGAAAACTGCCAACTCCCCCAACCTGCGAAAACTCCTACTAGTTGAAAATAATCAACCGTGTATTTCTTCAACCTGATAATTGTAGTTTTCGAGTAAGTAACGAACATCTCGTAGCTATTAGCAAAAACTGCAAAAAATTGGAACAAGTGTATTTGCGCAGTAAGTAATATTTTCTTTTACATTCATACTTGTCAATAATCCTTGATTCTTCATGTGTTAAATAAACCTTTCATAGTGTTATTTGAGTCACTTTTATTTTGGCTGTTGAGAAAATTCTAAAATACTAAATTTATCGTTCATAGAATGAATTTCACAATATTTTACGTTGTCTGCTCATACAGGGTGTACCAAACTCCCCGCGCTAAAAAGAAACCCAATATTCCTTATTTAATTTCGAGTCGAAAAGTCCTTCGCCACTTTTCACAAAACTCAAAATTAGAAAAGTTATTCACGCCAAAATTCCAAACAATAAATGTGCTCTCACAACAAGTGGGGGTAGATTTCACAGACCAAACTTTTCTCAAATTTTCTTCATATTTTTCCGAGTCGAAAAGTCCTTTACCACCTTCCACAAAACTCAAAATGAAAGAAGATATTCATGCATAATATCTAAGAAATCTGATTAATTGAAACTTGTAACCCGAACATCTTTTTTAATTTTGAGTTTTGTGAAAAGTGACAAAGGACTTTTTGACTCGAAATTGAATGAGGATTATTGGGTTTCTTTTTGGCGCGGGGAGTTTGGTACACCCTGTACAAGTAATGAGGGATGTCAACTACCAATGCTAATATTTCAGCGAAAATTAACTCAACCTATTGGAGAGACCGACAATTGATGATACTGACACAATAGTCTTCTTTTTCTAATGATATTTATTTAAAGATATTCATTTCAAAATGTCGACTAAGACTGTACAACAAAATGAGCTTTTTGAAAGAGCCTGAACGAAAATCAACTGTACACTCAAACTCCAATATAACGATGCGTTTGAGCACAGCCTACTCCGATACAACGATGGTTGTAGGGATTGCCAACACCGCATCATTTTCACTGTGTGCTCGCTGTCTGTGAGTCTCACATGCGAGAGTAGAAGGTTACCGTGCACTGTGAGTATCAAGAGTGAGGGAAAATTGAAAGGCATCCGCATTGTTACATTGGAGTTACGCACATCGCTGTATCAAATGCATTGTTGTATCGAAGATCGTTGTATTGGAGTTCGAGTTTAGTGGATACTTAACACCTCTTGAATCGAACTACCAAAGGTTTTTGCAATCTGAGATTATTTTGTTAATTTATTTGTAATCCAACAAATTTATTGACAACTTGGGCAATTCTCAATGGTTTTTTAATATTCAAAAACGAATATATATATGTTTACAGATATAAAGAAAAATTGGGAAAAAATTGAACAAGAATGACGATTCCCATTTATTTTCAGAGCACACCTTTTCCATTGCCCCCGCACCACGGGCAGTTTTTGTGTAGTGTCTCGAACCTTAGCAGATTTCTCTCACTCAGAAAAAGCTTGAATGACTTTCAGAATCTTCAAGCCATATTTTTCATTACCTTCTCGATGCACGGGCTATGATTTTTTTTATTCGAAAATAAATAGAAATCATCATTCTAATTCGATAACAAAATATTCGTCCCAATTTTTTGTTTCAGAAATGAGATCTTTATATTTGAAATTATAAATCCATTTTTGAATACTGGAAAACGATTCAGAAATGCTCATATTGACGATGAGTTTAATGAATTGCAAATAAATTAACAAAACTATCTCAGATTGCAAAAACCTTCGGTAGTTTGATTCAAAAGGTCTTTAATAACCATCATGGTTTACTTTTGTTGAGGTTTTTTTTAGGTGTTTTACAGTGTAATTAGCTAAAAAACTCTCCAAATTCGGAAATCGAAAAATTTCAAAGAAGAGAAAAACACGCGTCTTTATTTTAATCCTAATATACTTTGTGCATGAAAAAAGTGTCTTGTCGAAAGGTTCCATTTAATAAATGTCTTGTTTCTGCCCAAGATAGCTGTAACAACATATTTTGCGTCATTCCAAATTATTTTTATTTTTACAGTTAAAAGTATGGATTTGACAAATGGGATAGCTTCACTTGCAGACTTGCCTAACTTGCGGTCATGTAACTTCTAGGCTCCGAGAGTGACCTCAATATACCCTGATAAAACCATTTCATCTTCCGTTGAGTTGGAAAGTTCAAGTGGTATATAAAATGTTTCTTGCTTATTGTAAGAAACTGCCTGAATCTCCATTGATACAATCTGCTTCGCAGATGCCTTGTTTAAAACAACTCCATCTTCTGGATTTTTATGCAGTAATGACTGATGCAGTTATCATAAGCCTTGTCAAGTTCTGTAAAAGATTGCGGACACTTCATTAAATTGGTAATCTACTTTTTTGTGGAAATGGGGAACCTGCTACCATTTTTCAAGAAAACATATGCCCTGCACTTGAAATCAAAAATAAATTGTCACGTAATTTTTTTGTTCTTCATTGATAGAAAAACAAGAAAGATACTAAAGGCTGGACGTCACTACTCTGTCAAAAAACTACCGAGTAGTTACGTCACATCAGTTTCTGAACTTCTGCATCTCCTACAGTTTTCGATGAATAAAAATGGAAAAAGCACGTGTTCATTTGTCTTTGATTTATATTAGACGGATGAAATAGAAATTTTGGTGCAAGTTGCCCATTATGAGATTTATTTTGGTATAATGAAAGCATTCTAAATTTTTGTGTTTTTTAGATTGCAAAGCAGTAATAGCATCAGGAATCATTGCGTTGAAAGATTGTCGCAGTCTTATGAATTTGTACCTATCGAAACTCGAAATACAAACGTTCCCTCTTTCTGACTTGGTGAAACCAAATTTGAAAGGTCTTCGATTACGTCAACTTCTTCATGTTACTATATATTTTGTGGAGAGAAGCATCACAAAAGTAATGAGAAACTCATGTACAATGATAAGCGACTCATTTGACCTCGTATATTTAGTTAGTATTTAGCTCATATTATTCAGTTAATATTTAGTTAATTATACTATAATATTATATTATAATTAATCAATATACTGCAATATTTCGTTAATTTTATGAACTATAATCAGTCAGTATTTCCTGCTTATTGCAGAAGTTGTAATAAAGAAACAGCGAAATAGAAAAATTAACGATTATCAATGATTGAGTGTCTTACTATTCATATTTCATGATGACTATGTAGATTAACAAACATCGCGTATCTCTTAAAAAAGATTCTAGTCTTGACATTCCTGCTTTTTTTTTACTTTTTTGCGAGTCCCTTTGGTGCTATGCTTTTCTGATCTCAATTACCTGTCTTTAACATGAAAAAACAATATAAACATACTCGTGGTTCTGTTCTATAGAACAAAACCACGTTTATTTCAGATACAATAAAATAGTTTAAGACAGAACAATATTAGAAGTGCTCAATTTTTTCGGAGTTTCAACAAAACCTTCTGCTCAAATAATACATCATACTTTTAAGATCTGCTGTTTGTTAGGACGAGCCTACCATGAATAATTTTTTGAGTCAGGAAAATCATTGAGCATTAGTTGCGATCTGTGTTTTTTGACCCTGAGAAAAAAATCAGAGAGCTTTGTTCGAATTTTGTATTTCTTTCAAGTTCGAGATATTTTTAAATACTTTTCATTCAATGTTAGCCACGGGGAAAAATTTGTGAATTTAATAGATTTTTGAGAGAATCTTATATACCTAGATTTTAGTATTTTGACCACCATTTGTATTTTTAAGTATGTATAAAATGTTGCGGGATTTTCTGCACTGTAAAAAAAAATTTGAAATTGCAAACATCTTTCATACAGACCTTCTCTTAAAATCGAGTTTGAAATTTCATGGACACGTGTATGAAAGATATTTGAAAGAAATTTATATTAAATTTATTGTTTTCATATTAGATATATTAATTTAAATATTTTTTATTGATGCCAATTTCATCAGTCTCGCGAGACTAATGACTTTATGGTCTAAGGTGTCAGCGCGCGATGTAAATGATCATTTACATTTATCGATAAATGAAACGTATACATAACGTACCGAGATTTCATACTGTGCAAAAATATGAATACGATTCTTTGAACAAAAAAATTATGAATAGTCATTTTCTATTGATTAATAAATAACGTTCCCGCTGAATCTGAAATTTATTTCGCATCACAGAGTCAGGGAATTATTGTTTCTGTCCCTGTATAATATGTATAATTTAAAATTTTTAAAAGGCCCTTAATACATGATGTAAACGTGTAGATTGTTAATACACATTAATGGTCGTAAAGGAAAATCAGTCAATTGACTCGACGAACGCGACGATCAATTGACCGGTCACATGACTTCGCTTATTTCTTAGGGCGAGGCTTGAGCAAATTCACGACACATTTTCTCGATGGGAAAAATTTTACTTCATCGTGGTTGAAATAAATTGGTCACTTTTTTTGTATTGAACTAATTTAGCTATGCATGTTATAAAAATTGATTTATTATTATTATTCATTCCACCGAAATGAACAAATTTATTTCAAATTCTTTAACCTAGCTGTCAGTATTTTTTACATTTTTCTAAATCACCTAATCAAGTTATGGAAATGAAATGAAGAATGACGATTTTCATGGGTATAAGTGGGATGGTTGGGGCAAAGAATAACGAACAAATGTGAAATCGATCACGCGACAAAGTGCAAAACGAAACGCTGTCATACTTTTTAACATGTATCTTTTTAATGTTCGTTGAGGGATCTCGCGCATGGACGGTGAATACCAGCTTACGAATTTTTTTTTGATCTAGCAAATGCATGCGTCAAATAACGTTATCCGCAGTCAACGAATTTTTAGAACCATTTTCCCAGTCGCCATAAATCTCAGAAAAAATATGACAAATTTTCCCAAAAGGGAACGAAGTATATATTCTACCTTGTCGATATTAAATTGCAGCTTTGGGACTTGGCATTCAGTTCTGAAAGAATGTTGAAACTGCGAATTTTTTAGAAAAAATGCAAATGCAGGAATAAATTGAGAGAAAGAATAGTTGAGAGTTGGATAAAAAAAATTAACTAATTGTTTTTACGATGTATTATTTTGCAGGTAAAAAAGTTGCTTGATTGTTTATGAAAAGTAGTTTGCAGCTTTTTGTTTTTTTTTTTTTTTTTTTTTTAGTTTTTCATGGCATTATTTTGAGTCCAACGCACCAGTTTTTGAAAACATAAATTTTTAGTTCCATGACTTCACAAATTTTTTAATAATTTAAAAAATATTCCAAGTAATAAAATGTTTGTTTGAATCACCTTCAGCCTAAAAAAAGTTGATAAAAAATTTTTCTCTTAACAAAAGTTTTTTAAGATTACACACAATTTCTGTATTTCTACAGCACTCGTTCGAAGTTTTCTGCAATCTACAAAATTTACACACGTTTTCTTAAATCCTACAAACTTTACGAATTTTCCAGAATTATTGACAGCCTGAAATTTCAAAAGTTGTCTGGTTTTGAAAAATTTTAACATTTTAAACGCAATAGACCATCCGATTTTCCGGAATTTATGAAACTTTGTCTAACTCATGCAAGATTTTTTAAAATTGTTGAATACCTTTCAAGTGTACCCAATTTTTACTGAAAAATGAAAAAAAGTATCGTTATCCATATTTCGAAGAAATACGATGAACATAATTCGAAAAAGTAAAGAACATTTTTTGAAATTCTACAATTAGCTGTGATTTTTTGAATTATTGACAGTTCCTGAAATTTCTAATGTATTATGATTTTTAGAAATTTTCGATATTATACCACTTATTAAAAACTTTCAAAATATTACAAAAATTTGCCAATTCCTGAAGATTTCTCGTGATTTTCGAACACTATTCGAGTTTTTTCGATTCTTCTTAGAAAATTTGTTAAATATTATTATTCAAATGTTAAAGAAATAATTGATACGATAATGAACGCAATATATACAAAATTCATTAACATTTTCTAAAATTATACCAATTTCGTAGAACTATTGGCAGTTTTTGAAATTTCGATCGAATATTTTCCGAATTTGTAAAATTTTCGAAATTCTTAACCTAATGCAGGCTATTCAAAATTTTTGGAATTTAATGAAAATTCTTCTGATAAGTAATTACTTATCAAAACTTTTTGATATTGTTTTGCTATTAAAAAAATTTTTCATGCATACTTCGGAAAAATATGAAAATAAACACGATTTCTGAAACTGATGAACATTTTCTGAAATTCTACAAAATTTCGACTTCTTTTTAAAATTATTAACATTTTTTGGAATTTCGAATGTGTACCGATTTTTCAAAATTTTCAAAGTTTCTAATATCAAACCATCTACTCCGACTACTTAAAACTTTCAAAATTTTATACAAATTTGTACAATTTATAAAGATATCTCGTATTTTTAAAAAATTTTCAATTATTCCAAATTTACGTTAAGAATGAAGAAAATATTATCTAGCATATTTTGAAAGAATATGATAACGAACACTATTCTACCAAGTTATGAACATATTCTAAAATTCTACAAAAATGTTGATTTTTTCAGAATTTTTAACGCTTTGTAGAATGCCCAATATTTTATGATTTTTCAAAATTTGCAAAATTTCTAACATTATACCAACTACTCAATTCATCAGAATTTTTTTGAAAATTTGTCCAGCTCATGAAGATTCCTTTTGATTCTTAGATACTTCTCAAGTATTCAAGATATTTGTTAAAAATTCGAAAAAAACATCATCGTGCATATCGAGAAAAAACATGTTTCTGAACACAATATTTGAACTTCATTCACTTTTTCTAAAATACACCTAATTCGCGAATTTTCAAAAAAAAAATTGACAGTTGAAAGAATTTTGATTTTTTTAGATTTTTTGAAGTTTCAAGCATATGAAAAACTACTAAAAAGTTTCCGAAGATGATGAAAATTTGTCCAAATCATTAAGAATTTTCGTAATTTTCTAATGTTTCTCACGGTACTCAGTTTTTTATTTAAAAAGTAAAAACGTTATCATTTCTTTTTTCGACGAAATACGACTAAAAACTCCCTCCCTTCCCCAATACTTGAATCATTTACATCCGAAAAAATCACAATAATTATTCACAAACGAATTCTACGCCATTTGTTTTCCATTCTCTCAATTACCCCCATGATTCGTCGTGATTAACATTGCATAAAATCACATAATGCACGAACATTTCAAGCACCAAACGCGGAAACAGCAATTGCATTAATTTTCAACTTGGTCGTATACAACCAAGCATCAGCGTCCCCAAGATTTTACATGACGAGTTTACTAAAACTGACCATAATTATTCATGCGCGTGATTAAATCGCAGTCAAACATCTCAAACAATGCGGGTAATTAATCATCATTTATCACTCGGCGTCGCCATCGGGATTTTCGGAAAATCCAGATTTCTCGTTTCCTGAAACTGCTTTCGAGAGAAATTCATACTTCAAAAGCATTTTGCGACATTTACTCGGGACGCGACGCGAAAATGTAATGCTATGCTCGTTTTGCGGCGCGCCTCTAATTTTCCCGACATCTCGTAGTTTTCAAGTTGGGATTAAAGGGAAGTTGCGACACGGCCCGTCCGCGAAAAATGAAACATTGGATTTCTGTCTTTCGACCGTAAGACAAAAGTTTTGCCATCTTCTCCCAGAATCACGTACGGCTGCTCTTCAAAATCACGGCAACGTGTTTCGCACTTTGCTGTAAAAACATTTAAAGTGCGGAGTTCACGTTTTACTGAACGTTTTGCACCCATGCGGGCGTTATTTTCTTCTCATATTGGATTGAGATACAAAAATTATTGCCATTCGATTGAACGGGCAATTAGCTGTCCACTAATGCCCACTCAGGGATTGCAACGAAATTTATATAATGTAGTAGAATTCAAAGAATGATAAGAGAACTGGAAATTAGTAGCAAAAGTACAAAATTCGAATATTTGCATTATATTTTTCAATAGCTCTGGATTTTCACAGTGAATCAACTTCACGTTGCATACAATGAAAATGTTGAATTCTGTGTTTCGTACATTTTCGAATATTAAAATTTTGTCGACACTCGGGTTTTGAAGTTGTGATAGTTTTGGTCTAGATATTAAAAAAATTACGATTTCGTGAGTCTTTCTTTTCTAGGATCAATATAATACGTTTTGAAACAATGAAATTTGTTTTGATTCGGTAGCAATAAAATTTTCATGTTGCTTGATTTTGCACTGATGCAGAGTGCATGATTTCCCAACAATTTCATTTATTCAATTTTAATCAACAATTTTATTTCTCATTATAATTTAAAAATTGTGGATTTTCTTCTTTGCATTTTCGAATCAAACACAGATTTCACTATATTCAGATATAGTGGGCCAGATTTTGGGTGTAAATAATTATGGAACTTTTATTTAATCAAATCAAAGAATCAACAAATTAGGAACGGCGAAACACAATTTTTTTGGGTGGATAGTAAAAAGAGGAAAGAAGTATTCATTAACAAATTTCCCTGTATACTAATTTTTCTTATTTTTAATAAAATCTTGATAATACTAAAAAATATGGAAAACTACAAAGAATCTTATTCGATTAGACAAATTTTTATCAAGTTCGGTAAATTTTTAATAGTTTGTACTTTGTTCCAAATCTTGAAAAATTTAAAAACTCTTGTAGATTGAAAAGATTGTCTTTATTATCATTCTATTAAATTTGCACTAGGATAGTTTTTCATTTTATATATAAATCTAAAAAATTTCAAGATTATAAGAAAATTCCGAAGAATCTTATCGGGTTAGACAAGTTTTCATAAAATTTAGAAAATTTCGAAAAGTGTCTATTTTGTCTTAAATTTCAAAAAATCAAAAAATGTAAGTTCAGAAAATTGTCAATATGTAGTCCATTCATCAATTGTGTTCATCATCACATTTCTAATAGAAATATAAAACATTTCAAGAGTATGAAAAAGTAACGAGAAACCTAAACTGTTCTGACAGATCTTTAGTAAATTTGGGAAGTGTTCAAAAGCTCAATAATTGTGCAAAATTAAAAATATTTCAAAAATAAACTAACAAAAAAGTGTTGAAGGACGTCGATCTGTAATTCTATGGAAATCGGAAAATAATAATTGGTATGAGAATTTTGGAAATGGTCCAGAAATTTTGTAGATTGTTTTCATTATAAAAATCCTGAAGAATCCTGAAAATTATCATGTAGTATGAAAATTTTTTGATAGTTTGAATTATGTTTGAATTTTTTCAAGATTTACATTTTGAAAAAAATTGAACTAATCGGAAAACATTGAAAACGGAGATCGTCAATATAATTCATTTATACGATGTAATCCGAAAAATTTGTAGAATTTCAGAAAATATTCATTTTTCTTGACGATTGTGTACATTTTAATTTTTTTGAAAAATGCCTTATTATTCTTATGTTCTATAGAAATTTGGAAGATTTGAAAGGAACTTGAAAGTTACAAATCATCTTAATTATTTCGACGAATTCTCATAAAGTTTGGAAAGTTTTGGATAGTTGAAATTACTTTTGGAAATTCAGAAAATTAAGAAACGTTGCTAATTTCATAGATGGTCAAAATTTGATAAAATTTGTTATGTTTTTCGAGTTTAAGAAAGTATAGGTACATCAATTTTGTACAATACGTTGTGTTCATTATCATATTTCTTCACGTGATGCATGATAATTTTTTTCTCATCATAAAAAAAAAGTGAAAATTAATTAAGTTTCGAAATTTATGAAAGATCTCATAGTTTTATAGATGTTTCATGATTTGAAAAATTTTAAATGACTTGAGTCATTCAAACCGATATTTCTTCTAGATTGTTAAATATTTCAAGATTCGAAAAATTTGTAGATTCACATAAAATGTTAATAAATTTCGTAGATTGTGAAAAATTCCAAAAGCTACGTTTGACTCCAGAAGCTGAGCAATATCCTTAAAATTTGTTGTCAATTGAGAAAAGTTTCATCGTACGACGAAAATCGCCAATTTCGAGTATTTCAATAAAAATATAAAATAATAGAAAATCTGGATGAATTCGATTCATCATAAAAAGTTTTGACGATGAAGTAGAGTAAAATATGTAAATTGATGTATTTTCTAGTTTTCGGTATTATTGGCCCATCTAGAATTATCCAGGTGGGTGTATAAGTTTATGTAGAGAATAGCCTATACTTTATAGAAACAATTTGAAAAGAATTCTTTGAATAATTTCATGAGACGCAAATCACTGAAACAGAAATTCTACCATATAAGAACCGATTATTCTTTAAGTAATTTGGCAATTGCCTGAGGGATTTTATGAAAATTTCGTAACAGTTGGTATGACAACTAGATTGGAAAAAAGTAAGGTAATGGGCATATCATTAGTAAAAAATGTGATTGAAATTGACATTTACAAATTATCCAAAAATACACTATATGTACGTATTTTATCATTGCACACAAATATGAATTATTGATTTGAGTTCATATACGTTCAAAAAGTCTCGACAGCTGAAAAATCGATTCAAGTAATCATAATCTACTCATCGAAAATGTTCAATAATTTCGCAAAGACAACAATGGTCACAAAGCCACGAAAATTCGACTAAAGTCCAATCAAATGGACGCAAGTTTCGTACGGTTTCGATTCATGTAGTACGCAAATGCGAGCCCACGTTCGAGCTACGATAAAGGGAATTTTCGCGCGTTTTAATCCACTCTCAACGTGAAGTTAGGGGGCGCATAAAAGTACAAGTTTTTTTGTGCCCATCGCTGTATTGAGAACTTGCGAAAAGCATTAAGGGCTTTTTGCAACGCACATCGAATGTCGTGCAAAATTCAAAAGTTCGTTAAAAACTTCAAGCTGGAATATAAAGGATTTGAGGGATTGGAGGATGTCTATTTCCACTCAGACGTTTTTTGTGTAATTTTTTTTTACATCGTACATTGAGTTTGTGAGTGCTGCATTTTTGGATAAAGTTTTGTTTTATTTATGTTTCACTATGGTAATTAATTCATGTCATTCGCTATCACAGTAGTCTGTTACATGTTAAATGCAAAGCCTCTTATTTTCATTCGTATTAATGGAAAAGGTCGCGAGATTGCGAACATTTGGTTTGTCAAAACACGTGAAACCAAATTTTCCGCGATCTACGATTGTAATCACTCTTTTTGTTTATCATTAACATTCTTCTCACAAGGAAAGATTGGAAGGTTGGAATTTGCAAATAAATTTTATACCATGGTTTTTTCCCTTCCGATTCGGAATCTCGTCTCCAATTTCAAATTGTTTCATCGTCAGCGCTCTAAATTTGAAGGTTGTAATGTTTAGAACCATTGCTCAAGATTTTTTTTGCTTTTGTAGTTGCACAATGATGTAGCACCTCTTTTTGATTTCACCTCCATTTCAACTTTAAATCACGTTGTCCAGTTTTAACTTACTTTTCAAAGTCAAAATGTAACTTTTATTGTTATGTAATGTAGTTCAATTGCTTTTCTATGAACAATTTTTTCATTGGAGCATCAATACTACCTGTTAATTGATTTAACCATTTAATTTAATGTTTAGTAAATTTATAGTAAGTTCATTATATACACATTTATGCGATACCCTAAAATTTCTCAAAAATCAATCTGAGCAAGTCAAATGACTAAATGCAATTAAATAACTTAGCTATGAATACATAATAGGGAGTTGATCACGGAATATGTTTTTCCTATTTTAAAAAAATGCCAACAGAGTAGTTGAAAAAAATTTTTTCCCTAAGAAGCCATGTATAAATTATATTTTTATAAGAAACTCATCGCATATTTATTGTCCATGCAAAATTACTTGAGTAGTAACCTTAAATATTTCAGCAATCCTGTGTTCATTAACTTTCGAAATTTTCGTAATTGAATTCCTCGTCAGATTTCGAAGATGTAAAGTGATTTTCGAAAACTGAATCGAAAAGTTTTTTTAACAGTTATCTACATTGCTAATTTTCCATAGTTATTGATAAAAATTTCTCGCAACAATAAATGTATAAGTGTAGACTATACTTGGTTTACGTTAAAATTTTTGCAATTATATTCAAAATTATCGTACAAAATTGTTAATATTTATGTTAAAAAGGCGAAAACCATACAACCAATACAATCGTATAACAATTTTACTCACAATTGAGCACGCCGATGCAATAAGGGGCTCTCCGCTCGAAAGCGGGTTTAAAAGTATTGTCCATTCTCCCAACCAAAGCGAAAACATTTTTTTTCGAAAAAAACACTATCATGTCCCGCTTGATAAATCACATCTTTTTCTTAATAACAGTTTTTTTCTGATAATTTGTCTATCCGCTATGAAATAAACAATAGGTTTTTTCATATCTTCGAAAATCAATGTCGTTCAGAACTAACATCGCCGAAACTCGACTAATATATTCAATCGATTTTGATGAAATTCTTTTCGGCTGCATTCTATGAAGCTATACTCGCCACCAAAGGCAATAAATACCCGGACAAACTTCAAATTATTATGAATAATAATTTATTTATCGGTAGCGGTTTGAAATGATTCAACTTTTTTTCGACATGCGAGGAAGTTTTTCCCTATGGAAGTTCGAAAAAACTTTCAGCGGAGAAGTCGGTCGGGACGATTGCGGAAAGTTTTTAAAAAGAAAATTATGTTGATTGGATCAATACTTGATGAGAAATCGATGTTTTGTTGAAAGCGCGGAACGCACCTCGACGCGCGCGCTTAACATTGTCGCTCGCGCGCTCGTCGTTCTCGGGCTTGTTCATGAAGGAATTCATCGTTTTGCATGAAATTTAAGGATAGTTATTGGCAAATCAGTTTTCAACATTTCGCATGCAATTGGAAATAACTTTTATCAGTTAAAAAACCGCTGAAACTCACGTTTTCTCGCTTCTAATCCTAGTCATGATATTACAACTCCTGACACTGCGACATTCGAAAAGCATCGCAAATTATGCAATATCATTTGAGATTAATGTTTTTCATGCCAATAGGTAGAGAAAAAACAGAATGTTTGTATCTGAAAGATTACTTACTGCGAACTAACATGTTTTGTGAGTACATCAATTTATATTCTATATTTTCACATTCGTTCGGAAAATAAAATTTAGCTTTGTGTTAAATATTACGATAATTCAGGTAAATCAAGCTTCAACACGCTTTTTTTAATTATTTTTTTTTTTACTTTGTTTCTGAATATAAAATAATTTGTCTTATTTACATAAAATGCAAATTTTTTCTGCATTCCGCTTGTGAAATGTACGGAAAAAGCGATATTCATTTATTTTATTTTATAAATACGTCAATACATATGTGCTCGAGAATCATAGTCAACAAATCCTGAAACTTGTTGTTTACATGTCCACGTTCAGGAAAATTTTGTGTATCCGAATCTAGTTCAGTTTTTTTAGTTTTGTGACAAAAATGATCATTTGTTTATCGTGTAACAATGGCGAATCAGTCGAAATTATCTGAAAATACCGGGAGAAAAAGAAAACGAGACGAGACATTATGGATTGGGAATCAAACAAAAAAAGACAGAAATGAGTTATGTTATTTATGAAATGTTTTTTAGCCGTAACTGAAAAATTCCAAAAGTTCATCGAAGAATTCGAGAAAAATTATGCGTAAAAAAACGTAAGAAAATAAAAAAAAAAGAGGAAATAAACTTTTTCAACATAAAATGCAAAAGCAAAAAAGGGAAAGTTAAAATGAAACAGTTTTTATGAAAAACTCTAATACGTAGTTGGATGTACATAGTTTGTATTGAAAATCGAAGCGTTACGTATCTGGGATCGATTATCGGAATATTTCTCACATTGGAAATTGTGACTTTGCAACGAATGTGAAAATATAGAATATAAATTGATGTACTCACAAAACATGTTAGTTCGCAGTAAGTAATCTTTCAGATACAAACATTCTGTTTTTTCTCTACCTATTGGCATGAAAAACATTAATCTCAAATGATATTGCATAATTTGCGATGCTTTTCGAATGTCGCAGTGTCAGGAGTTGTAATATCATGACTAGGATTAGAAGCGAGAAAACGTGAGTTTCAGCGGTTTTTTAACTGATAAAAGTTATTTCCAATTGCATGCGAAATGTTGAAAACTGATTTGCCAATAACTATCCTTAAATTTCATGCAAAACGATGAATTCCTTCATGAACAAGCCCGAGAACGACGAGCGCGCGAGCGACAATGTTAAGCGCGCGCGTCGAGGTGCGTTCCGCGCTTTCAACAAAACATCGATTTCTCATCAAGTATTGATCCAATCAACATAATTTTCTTTTTAAAAACTTTCCGCAATCGTCCCGACCGACTTCTCCGCTGAAAGTTTTTTCGAACTTCCATAGGGAAAAACTTCCTCGCATGTCGAAAAAAAGTTGAATCATTTCAAACCGCTACCGATAAATAAATTATTATTCATAATAATTTGAAGTTTGTCCGGGTATTTATTGCCTTTGGTGGCGAGTATAGCTTCATAGAATGCAGCCGAAAAGAATTTCATCAAAATCGATTGAATATATTAGTCGAGTTTCGGCGATGTTAGTTCTGAACGACATTGATTTTCGAAGATATGAAAAAACCTATTGTTTATTTCATAGCGGATAGACAAATTATCAGAAAAAAACTGTTATTAAGAAAAAGATGTGATTTATCAAGCGGGACATGATAGTGTTTTTTTCGAAAAAAAATGTTTTCGCTTTGGTTGGGAGAATGGACAATACTTTTAAACCCGCTTTCGAGCGGAGAGCCCCTTATTGCATCGGCGTGCTCAATTGTGAGTAATTTTGAATTGTTATAGTTATTTCTCTAAAACAATGTTTAATATGGAGAAGTTTCAATCTTCATTCAGTATTGTCTGGGTTTTTTTTTTTTTTGAAAAACGAAAAATTGTTCAATTTGTAAATATTCATATTTTATGAATTCCCGTACAGAGTTTTCAAATTTTTTTCACTTTTATTTCTTGATTACTGAAAATAAGGTAGAGAATTACCAAGTTTTCGATTTTTATAAATACGTATGATAAAGTTATTGAAAATGATTTCAAGTCTAGTTAATGGATGGTACATACTTTCAGTGAAAAAATTTGATAAATTTTGGATAAGTACTACTTTTGTATATATGTAAGCATGTATATCAGAGAAGAAAAAATATTGCACTATATTTTTTCTAAAAAAAACTGTTTTAATCCCTAAGGTCAAACATTGTCTTTTGTAAACCCGCAAAAATCTTCAAGGTAAATAATTATTTGAATTTATATGAAAAATTAAATATCTCGACGTCAAGAAGTTCTGAAAAAGGTATAAATGTTTATTTATTTCATATATAAAATACACGCGCAAATAAATTTCGTATTTTTGTACGAAACAAGATTGAGTTTAACAAATATGACCATTCTTTTTGAAAAATATACTGCAATATTTTCTATTCTTACAAGTACTGACAGGTGTACAAAGACTGGAAAATTTTTCTGGAACTTCATTGATAATCAGTTGTTTAAACGGGTTTTCAATTTTGAATTATTTTGTTTGTCAATGCATATTAAGACAGAGTGAAGCTTGAATATATGTTACAGTTTCAACTTCATTCTAACTGTTAAACACGGAAAAACGGCGAAAATCACATATTTGAAGCCACAACAAAGTTGAAATTATATTGGGCTCGTAGGATATTTATTTTAATTTTTCATCTTCATTCGCTTCCATCGATTAAGGCGGTAGAAGTTGAAACGAAAACGAACTTTCGACTCGGAAATCCCTAGGAATTTCTTCATAAAAACCTTATAAGAAAATGAAATTTCTTATAAGAACTCAACTTCTTTTAAGGTACACCTTATGTAAAAAAACCTTATAAGAGTTTAATTTCTTGTGAGGCCACTTTATGAAAACCTTATAAGAAACTGATTTTTCTTATAAAGAATTGATCATAACATTTGTATCAAATACATTTTCATGAGAAACATCCATTTCTTATAAGGTTATCATAAGGTCTCCTTATAAGAAATTGAATTCTTATAAAAGAAATTCGATTTGCCTACAAGGTTTTTATAAGGATCAAAATTACTAGGGATTGATTTCATCGCGCTCTCCTTATGGGAGGATCCCCTGAGATCTAGACACATTCATGTACATGATATTGATAAAAAGCCACAAAGAGCGAATAAAAATAACCAATTACGTTCCTTCCGGGCAAAAGGCCATGAATCCGACGCTAATTCTCCCCCACAAAAGCCGAACACGCCAGGAGAAAAAGGCGTGCCGGGAAACGTAAATTCGAAAGCAAACGCGGTTGATCAGCAACGCGTTTCCGCGACTGCGATTAAAAGCTCGTGGGCGCAACTGGGTATAAAGAAAGCTCGAGCATCGGCTTTTCAATTTACATACGCGATATTTGTCACGCATCCTGGCCGAACGTGCGCGTAATATTCTATGCGCTTCTGCTTGTATTGCGACTCCATTGTCTGAATCTTTGATGAGGCAAACACTCTTCCCCTTTCTTCGAAAAGCTCCGGAGATTTCACGTCGACGGCCATATTCTCCAGCTACTCTGTCGCCTTCCAAAAGCATGACGAATTCCCCGTTTCGGAATTCCGCGTGCTTTCATTTCCGCGGCCGTGTCCGATCGGCGAAAATTGGCATTCGCGATCACTTGGGGATACACAAAATAGGGGCGACCGCGTTTCGCAAAAGCACCCCGAAGTTTCTGCGGGCAAGTTTCATTCGGCGCGAAGCGTGATCGAGTTTGAGTTTTCCCGCAGTATACGTATACTCTTCAGTTTCCATATCGGATTGTCTGCGCGCATACGACGTTGCATACGGATGCATGCCGCACAAAAGAATACGACTTTTTATGACTCTTTTCCCGATATCAATATTTTTACGAGGAGGAGCGCATATAAATTCGGGTGCATGGGGATAAATATTTACGACGTGATTAGATTTTGTCTGGAAAAAGGTGCTAATGAAGCATTGAATTGAGGGGGTGTACTTGCTGTCGATGGCAAAGTTTTAGGAGTACATGAAAACGCACTAGGCGAATGCTTCACAAGGAAGAGAAAGGCTGTGAGACTAGTTGGGTCACGAGTGCATTTGGAATTGCATTTTATGGAGGGGAATGATGAATATAGATTACATGAAAAATGTATTTCGGTAGGAAAAAATTTGTAGGATGAAAATAAAATCCTTCATCGATTTCCCAGTCAAAAAATACTTTGTCGTCTACTGAAGGAATTCTCATTCATTATTGTACCAACTGTTGGACGAGTAACTTGAGCCACGACTAATATTGCATTATAATGGCTCGACGAGAGTTTTTGCTGATGTGTGTTTCTTATTTTCACTCTGAAGAAGTAATGACTGTTTTACAATACCGATGTTTTATACATTGATAATGTTATTATCCGTAAGACTGAAAGTGAGCATAAATTGAATTCGTTTTCTGCGTTTATTACTTTTCTTAAGTAATAATCATACTGATTGTTTGTGTTGTATGTATAGATTGCCGATCTTGAAAAGGGCTCGAAAAAGAGTTGAAACGTTGATATGAAATAAATTGGTATTTTTTGACTGGCAAATCGATGAAGGATTTTATTTTTATTTTACTTAGCCGTGGGTAAGTAAATGCAGTAATAAAAACTCCATATTGGAATTTGTAGGGTTGTTTTGAGGCGTTGAAAATAAAAATGGCACTTTTTGTGAGAAGCTTTTTTTTTGAAAAAAAAAAAAAAAACAAAAAACTCGTTTTCATGTTCTTTTTGTACTTAGTGGTACAGAAAGTGTTGATGGCTGTTCCAATAAACAATTATGTAGTATTTTTGAAAAATTCAACTGTTTATCTTTATTAGTCAAATAGTTAAACCAGTCTGATGAAAACTTTTTTGGTAACCAGTAGCGAGCGCAGATGGGGGTTTTAGCTGGGTTGAAACCCCTCAGGAAATTTGAAAAATAATATGAAAAATATGAATATTAGCAACCAACTCAATTTTTCTTCTTAAATCAACCATTTAATCTTTTTTATGATCGTTCGAAAGAATAAACAATGTCAAACAACTAGCCATAGACTTTTTTTTATTGAAAAAGAGCAATTTGAAAAATATAATAATCAGAGAGATTCGACAGTCTCAACTTTCAAATTTTAACAAGTATCTATGCATTAAAATGCAATGAGTTCAAACTCTCAGATGATTATTTTTGATAGCTAAAATGTCAGGCAAAAAAAGTCAATATCAACTTCGAATTTTTATTTTCAAACATAGAAAAAGGTGTATCACACTCAGAAAAATCTTTGTCAATTACGAATCTGAAATAATTTGTTTCCAATCGACCTACAAATTTTGTCATATCGACTATATTTTAAATAATTTGACTAAATATTTCAGTAGATACGAGTAAAAGCTTTATTAGGTACGTACGTGACTAAATATTTGATCAATTTTAGTAAGCTTTACTCTGCGTGCAGAAATAGTCAATATTTCATTTTTTCGAACTAGAATGATATACTGTTATAACAAAGAATATAATAATAATAAATATATATTCTAAGAAATTGAACTCTTAATTGAAAGTTCGCAATTTTAATTGTGGAATCAGAGAGATTTAACAATGTCAAATTTAAAACTATAACAGTTACTCTGTGTGTAATGAAACTCAATAAAATAAAACTCTCAAATGATAAGTTTGGATAGATAAATGTTAGCTGACAAAGTATATATCAACTTAAAATTGTGTTTTTAAACATTTAGGCAATGAAAAAAATACACGTCAGTATCAGAAATAGTCGATATTGTATAATTTAAAAGTTGAATTAAATATATTAGATATTTATTTAGTTGATGATTTTCGATTTAATTCATTTTTTGATGGTTGATATTTCAAATGACAGTTAATTTTAATAAGAAGTATATAAGAATTTTGAAACGAAAAAAAACAACAAATAAACAAAGGTATTTTCAAATTTCAAAAAATTCGATGTTTTCGACCTGATTGTTTTAAAAATATGTTGTGTCTTGATTCTTGAACATGTGAAACTCCAGTAGTAGAAGTATGAACAAATGAAATTTCTCGTTGCAAAAGTAAGCTTACTTTTTTTTTAAACAGTAAAAGTCCAGTGTATTTGAGTGTACTCTCTTAATCTAAATCTGTTGAATTCAACAGATCGTCCGTTATATTTGACAGATTGCCTTGTCAAAATTTTCACAATGTAATCTTTTTAAAATTCAGAGATCGAATTTGTGGAATACAACAGAAAATTTGTCAAAAGTACAAATTTTTCAGTGTAAGTTTTCAACGGATTGCAATCTGTTAAATTCAACAGATTCAGATGAAAAGAGTATATTAAAGCTCATTTTAAACATGATGAAATTGAAAAATAAGCCTTTTGTTAGATAAAGAATAATATCTAAATAGTTTCAATTAAATCTACGATTTCTAACTTTTTGGATGAAATAATTCTTGGTACGTTTGCAAGGCTTTCGTCGGTCGAGAAAAGTTGCGCAATTTATTAGTCTCTGAACTGGAAAAATTTTTTCTGTAGAATAATCAAAGTTTGTAGTTTGGAATCAAAAGAATCAACTAGCTCAAATTTTGAAATTTCGTTAAATGTATGCGAAATCTATGAGGAGAAAATTGATAATTGCCAATTTAAACGCATGGAAAATTAGAGATTTTATCGACACTAAAGTTCTTCTTTAAAATTCGAATATGTTTGTAAAAAGTATCGAAATTTAACATAAGCAACCCTGAAATCTAAAATGAAATCAAAAAATGTGGAATTCAGTAGAATTCAAGACACAAAATGACAATGACACATCTTTTTATTTTTATAGATTCTATTTTTCTGGAAACACTTGGTTTTTTTTTTGAGAATATTCTACTTATCGCTAGAAGAATCTTTTAAATAAATGATTGATTTCAAATAGTTAATCAAACATAAAAAGAAACAGTAAAAATTAAACAAAAATATTCCTTTTTTCAAACTAAAGTTGAAAAAATCTTCTCAAATCGTAACTTTTACGATGCGAACTCTTCCACAACGTCCCTTCAATAGATCCGACCCTGACTTTTACATTTCGATATTCATATAAAAAAAGGTACTACCGAAATAAGTTTTTCAGCTGTCTGAATTTCAAACTGCGGCATTAACCGAATTACTGAGCAGCGATACTTCCTTCATCCACTAGAAAAAGCAGCAGGGACGAGTTCGATTTCGATTATCCGCGCGTCAAACAAAACCCACGCGTTTTGCATTAGAATCGAGGGTTCCACTCGAAGGATTACTATCTGCCGGGTAAAAAATCGAATTAAAAGCTCCGCGGCGCGCAATTAAGCGCGAGACAGAAAAAGCTTACCTCGTTTTCGTTGCACCTTGAATTTCTTCTTCGCCTTCTTATTTTCAACGCCATATAATTCAGAAGAAAAATGAGCCGTGGTTTGGTCCTCCTGTATTCGGCGGACTCAAGGAATTCGTGATTAGCGCCACGATCGGTTTATTTCCGGAACAAAGCGGGCGATAATATGCCATTGTCGAAGCGATTGGAAATGAATATAGATAGATTGCGTAACCGCGCGCGCGTAACATTCCCCAGGGATCGGGAACTATGTAACAGAGCGAGCATTTTATGGATTCATATTCCTGGAGGGGCTATATTCGTCACCGGAAATCGACATTGACAAAGTTCCCTGAGCAGTTCGCGAATAAATATCGCGTTTGCAAACAAGCGTCGCTCGGGAAGTCCGAGATCGTGAATTAAGCATTGAAGAGGAAAATGGTGGTTGCGAATCAAATAAGGTTTTCTCTATGTATGCATATCCTTCGTGAAAGACACAGGTCCAGATTCCCTAGTAATTCTGATTCTTATATGATTCTCAGAAATCTTATAAGATTACTGAACTCCCTTATTAGTTTACCCATTTCTTATATGGAAGTATATAGAGCCATATGAGAAATGAGGAGACATATAAGGGACTTCAGTAATCTCATCAGATTTCTGAGGATCATATAAGAATCAGAATTACTAGGGTTTACATTCTCCGGGGACGTGGGAAGAAAGATGAAAAAGGCACGTTTCAGATTTCATCCCAATTACACCTACATTAGTTCTGTATAAAATTGGTCGTCATGATTTTTATATTATGTATGATGATTTGATGCGTCGAAAAATGACAATATTGCTCAGCAATGAAATTTTGACCATTGGGACAGTTATCAATTCCTGAGAGAGGTGTATAGCTGATAAATATTGTTAAATGAAGATTGGTTTCCACATCATTTCTACATTCACACGTGAAAAAGGCAAAATAAAAATATGAAGAAAAGTATGTATAAAAAAAGGTATCGTGGTATTATGTTGCTACTCGAAAATAATGAATTTAATTTGGTAAATGTGTATGAAATTTGCTGGGATGCTTTTAATCACATCAAAGTACGTTTGCAACAGTTTTAATTCATTTAATTCAAACTTGTTTGCAGCCTTACATAAAAGTCATTAGTGAAAAAGTGAATAATCAAAAACGTAAAAAATGTTTAAAAAATATAATGCAGAAACTTCATTTTTACTTCAAAATACGTGGTAATTTCCATCTTTGTGTTTTACAGTTGAAATGAAGTTAAAACTTTAACGTATTTTCTCTGCATTCCATCTTACTTAGCATTTACTAACAAAATAATTTGAAATTGAAAATCTGTTGAAATAAGTATGATAATCAATTTAATTCAAGATAAATTTTCCAGTCTTTGTACACTTGCCAGTTCCTTGTACCATTCAGCAAGCATGTAGAAGAATAAAACATATTGCGGTATATTTAAAAAAAAAAAAAAAAAAAATGGTCATAATTGTTAAACTCAATCTTGTTTCATACAAAAATAAGCAATCTATTTGTATGTATATTTTATATATAAATAAAGAAATATTTATACCTTTTTCAGAACTTCTTACAGTCGAGATATTTACTTTTTCGCATAAATTCAAATAATTATTCACCTTCAAGATTTTTGTGGGTTCACAAAAGACAATGTTCGACCTTAGGGATTAAAACAGTTTTTTTTAGAAAAAATATAGTGCAATATTTTTTCTTCTCTGATATACATGCTTACATATATACAAAAGTAGTACTTATCCAAAAGTTGTCAAATCTCTTTACAGAAAGTATTTACATTCATTAACTAGACTTAAAATCATACTCACAAACTTTATCATATTCATCAAAAATTTTTAAAATTGGCAATTTTTTCCCTTACTTTAAGTAATCAAGAAATTAAAGCGAAAAAACTTAAAAAATCTGCACATAAATTTATGAAATATGAATACTCACAAACTAAATAGTTTCTGAAAAAAAAAAAAAGATAAACCTGGGCGAAACCAAATGTAAATTGTAACTGCTCCATATTATACAATTTTTTATAAAAAAAAAAAACTATACAATACGATATAAAATTAAAATCGATCGTTAGTAAAATTGTCACAACATTGTATTAATAATATGATTTTTACCTTTTTAGAACAAATAAATGAACACTTTTCTAAAATAATTTTGAATGTAATTGGAAAAATTTTAACACAAACCAAGTATGGTCTAAACTTTTACGTTTATTGTTGCAAGTAATTCGTATTTATCTTAAGCTACGAACTTTTTAATACATTTGTACAGATTTCATGGGATTGACAATGTATAGAACTTTTTAAAAAAAATTTTCGATCCAGTTTTCTAAAATTATTTCAAAGCTTAGCAAACAGTTGAGGAACGTAATACGAAAATTCCGAACGCTAATTAATGTAGAATTACTGAAATCTTGAGGGTTATCTCCTAAACAATTTTGTACATACAATTAATATGCGATGAACAAGTTATAAACAAGCATGGTACATACAATTTACAGGAAATTTTTTTTAACAACCTGTTGGCATTTTTTAAACATTGGAATAACATATTCCGTGACTCACTTTCTATTATGCTTTTGCAGCTAGTTATTTTATTGCATTCAGTCATTTAACTCACTCAGCTGGATTATTGAGAAATTTTCATGTGCTCGAATGATGAAATTAAATATGAAATTTAAATGAAGGTAAAATTAAAAAGAGGTACTACATCAATTAGGTACTAACCATGAAAGCGAAGTAAGCCTATTCCAATGGTTTTGAACATTAAAACCTCCAATTAAATAACACCGACGATGACATAAGTGTTAAAACTGAAGATGAGATTTCGTCTCGAGTCTTAAAATAATTATTCGCAACAAGCATCACAAATTCTAATTGCAAAAACGTAAAATGAATCAATGACGACACTGCAGTTGAAATATCTGCGATATTTCCTGTCAAACACGGATGGTGAAAGGACGAGGGAAAAATGGGGAGAAATTACAATATGTACGCCAAGGTTCGCCTGTACGAGATATAAGGCCATGGTAATCGGGGGCTTTTTCTTACGTCGAATCTTTGCTGGGCCCGGTAAATCATACTTTTTCCCTCCGTTTATCGGGAAATACCCCGGAGTAGGTTCATCCATTTTCGTGGGGCTAATAAATTTCGCGGCTCGCCCGCCGCGCAACATAATGCAGAGATGTTGATCAAAACGCGTTCACCGTCGTTGCGCGGTCCATCGATTTTCTCGCTGAAAACGGAAAGTCGAAAGCCAGCAGTCTCTTCATGAGCCCTTTTTCCCCGGTAATTTCGAGGCGACAAATTCCCGGGAAATTTGTAACTTTTACTTTTCATCCCGCAGTATTCCGTAAACTTTTCGCAGGATTCGCTATTCAATCCCAACTCATTGCATTCAGCATAATCACAAATTTATTGGAGGATCGTAACTGGCTTTCAACTCGGTGTTGTCAGTCAAAAAAGAGGAATCGACGATTGGGAGTGATTAAACGAATACGAATCTTAGTGCAATTTTACCCACGCCGCTAATGACATCATTTCGCGCGATTGCGAGGCTTAAATGATTCATGGATCGGCCGATATAGTTTCCGGTTTGTCTATTATGACGTCCACGAAACCTCCGTGGCGGTAATTATAATTACCGCAATTTGCATTATCTGCAGTTGCCATTGCATTATTGTGTTATCGAGAAAAGCCGTTGAATAATTCATAGCTTCTCATTGATCGGCTTTTCGGCGGTAACTTGCTCGTGGACGGAAAAATGAAAAGAATATAAAAAGTCGTTCACTCATGAGGTGGTCAATATTTGGCGTGCTAAATTCGATTCCTCCGGAATGCGCCCCATCGGCAAATATCGACTCGGGAAAAGAAATTAGAACCTCGGGAGTCTCGGTAGTCCAGTAAATTTAGGTTTTATTATTGAAATTCGTTGGGTAAGAAAATTTTTTTTTGCCATCATTAGGGCACTATATAGGAAGCTCGATTGGGGTACAAATTTTCCATTCCACGAGTTCCAAAGGCCATTTTTTCCAATTCAGAATTTTCCAAACCAGAGCGTTTCCAATCCAAATCTTCCAGTATGCAATAGTACCAAGCCCGAATTTCGCAATACATCAAAGTATTATACCAAAAAAAAAAAAAAAAAAAAAGAATATTATCAAAGATATCATTGTTTAATAAAAGAAATGCATATTGTAGCCATATCGAAGTCGATGGTTTTATTTATCCAAGTGTCATTTAGTGTGTGTATTTATGATCGTATATTATAAGGCAAAAACAGGAAAATCTGATCGCTCAGAGCCAGTATGGTAGAAAAACATTTATTCATTCCATGCTGATCAGTATTTCGACTCCAATCGAGTCCTCATCAGGATCCTTACAAAAACAATAATAAATTCTTCATTTCTTCAAAAAAAACGCGATAGAGGAGGGTCAAGTCATAATTGACCGTGGTTAAAATTTCTCTTTATCACAATCAAAAAACCAACGGTTGCTATTCGTCATACTTCAAATACAGAAAAATTCTCCTCTTTTTGAAAAACCGTGACTCGAATAAATCAGGTCAAAATGACCATCGTTAAAATTCAACCAACCAAACAAAATCGAAGTCACAATATCAAACTGTCATGTATCTTTTTTAAAAAATTGTATGAAATGCGTTGGTACCCCTTCAACTGTAACTGTCGAATTGGCAGTTTTTTTCCGGGAGGAAAAAAATAGTAATGGATCGTCCGGTGACTTACTCCTACCGTGTGTCATTTTACATCGCGTTCGTATCGACCTGAAATACACCATTCGTCCTGTCAAAACCAGTTCAGTCTGCTCATGTTTAATGTTTTTGAGGCAAAAATATCGCGTGCATCTCGGAGCACTAACAGCTGATTAGAACTCGCGTGTTTGTACCTCTAGACACACAATGTCCTATTATTACAATTCTTGGATAAATTGTTTCGTTCATTGCCGACGTATTATACTTCAAAATTTCAAAATGGATAAATACATGTATTTTGAATGAAACAAACAATACTTTTCTATTGTCTTGAATACTATCAAAAGCATATCTACAGCAGTGTAAGATTTTCACGGAAACAATTATAACTCTTGGCAAAAATGTATGTTAATATTTATATCTGATTTTCTTCTTTAACATTCTGTTGTGCTGAATTAAGACATATTTCTCTAACAATCTTTAGCTTTGGTATATTTATATGCTGTTGATTGCATTCAAGACGCGTAACATACTGTGTTGCAATCCGAATATAGTCACATATTTTCAAAAAAAATTAAAAAAAAATGCACCAGCAATGATCCGAAAATTCTGCTTCAGAACATTTAGAAAAAAAGTCACGCGATGTAACAAATTTTTCGTTGGAAAATTTCTGATATTTTTGTTTTTACTATCATAAAAGAAAATTCGGAAATGTAGTAAGTCCAAATATTATTTTCCTTTTAGAGTAAACTTTTACTGATAAACCTGAACGCAAAATTTTATCATGAACTATTTTTAGTGAAATGACAGAATTTCGAGAAGATAAAGCTTGAAAATAACTGCGTCAATTGCACTTGGCTTCAGAAAATCTTAGTTTTCAAACAACGGATTTTGACTCGTGAAGATTAATACTTGATGTTGTGCATATAACGAACTTGTTGTCGAAAAGTGATGTAAATAATTTAGACATTTTTTTCATGTAACATATCCACAACGTTACTTTCACGTCAGATTTGACGTAGGATCAAATATTTTTTGAAGTAAGCGCAGTACATGATTACACCATTACACACTATTACACGCATGCACTATTTGACAGTACACATGTGGGTAACACGTACTCTTTGTTTTTCACAAAATCTTATTACATGAAATCAACGTTGAGCTCAAAAAAACTTGGAACAATTCAGTACGGCCTAGCGCGCGCAACTCAGCACTTACCAAGTGCCGGTGTGCAACTTTAATTCGCTACTGTAAGTAAACAATTGTTCTTACAAACAAAAGTTTCCTACGAATAATGTATAGAATTGCGTGAGTTACAACTTTTGTGGAAAAAATAATTTGATAGCACCAGCGCGAAAAAAGATGATTGAAACAAAAGTTTTCAACCCTCTTTCTTTTGTTTAAATCGATTTTTCGCAAAAAAAAAAAATTAAAATTCGAAAAAACATTAAATGTTAAGCTTCTCCACTTCGCTCAAAATTGCACCTTAAAGAATTGCAAATAGTTTAAAAATTATCCACTGTTCATCAGGATTTCAAATCCGTCACCGCTTTTTGAAAATATTTATAATTTAATTTGTAATAAACAAAAATAGTGGTTAAAAAAAAATGTTCAAAATCGACCGTTCTTATGTGTTTTTTTTTTTTGTCGATATATTGGAAAATACTAACGTGCCGTATAAATAACTTCAAATTACAATAAATAACTTCGAAGAATAAATCGTTTGTTCACAAAGCACAACAACGAATCGAAGTTATGTACACTTGTCAAACTTGTGATCCGTTAAGTAAAACGTATATCTCATGTATACTTTTTACTTGAAAGCAGCGTTAGGTGAGGTTAGGGTTGGATTTAAAAACAGGGGCCCCTTGCCCCCCCCCCCCACTTCAAGGTTTAGTCCGTTCCAGTTTATTTTTCATGAATGCTTTTCACATGGCATTTCAATTTGACAAGTGTACATAACCTCGATTCGTTGCTGTGCTTTGTAAACAAACAATTTATCCTTCGAAGTTATTTATTGTAATTTGAAATTATTTATACGGCACGTTAGTATTTTCCAATATATCGACAAAACAAGCCGATTTGACGAAAAAAAACACATAAGGACAATCAATTTCGAACATTTTTTTTGAGCCACTATTTTTATTTATTACAAATTAAATTATAAATATTTTCGAAAAGCGGTTGCGGATTTGAAATCATTATTAAAAATAGGCTGTTTCTGAATATTTTGCGGAATTTTTCGGTCGATTTTCGAGCCAAGTGGAGAAACTTAACATTTGCCAAAACATTGTGTATGCAAATTTGTAGGACCTATTTTCTTTGTAAACAATGGCAATACTTGTTTTTCGATAAAATCAAAATTATGAACGTCATTTGTGATACAGCAGTTCACCCTTTATTCAAGATGGCGGACAACCTGCAAAGGGCTGATGGTCGAAAACTTGGATTTAAGCATCCTATATGGTGCCCTAATGTTGGCAAAAAAAGTTTTTCCTACCCAACGAATTCCAATAATGCCTTATATGAATCTGACTAAATTTACTGGACCACGGGTTTTCCTTGACTGTGGAAAAGACTAGCGGCAGCGTAGGAATACTTGCTTCTAGATGAAAGTCCAGGCAACGAGCAAAACTTGGTGGTACTAGTTCGAACGTGCCACGAAGATTAAAGGGACATGCGAGCTTGTCGCGGAAATACAGCTAATAACGTGTAAACTCGACAAGTTAATCACAGGATGTTGTTCATTCCTGGTTCTGATTCAAGAATAATATGTAACTTTTTAATTATTACTCTCGCTACCCAGCAATATTTTGAGAAAAAATATTTATATTCTTGGTTAAAGTCTGAATATAACTCGATATCTACCAGAATACCAAGCATTCAAAGTTTATCGTGTAAAAGTGAGACAGTTTCACAAACTTGCTCAGGGTGTACTTAATTTTATTAAAAATGAAGTTAAGTCGTTCAATATGATATGGATTACATGGAAGATAAGCATATATTTTCTAAGCAATCATTTAAAAAAAAAAGGAACAAACGTATAACGTTTGATTTTTCAGGCAATGAAAATGAATTTTATTTCACGACGCTACTTTCTTCTCAGGCCACCATGGTTTAGAGATGCTTAGAAGGGCAATTTTAGAATTGTGAATTTGATCAATATCGGCTGTTTGTGAGGATAATCGGAGTCACCACTTTATTAAGTAATTGCTCTGAACTCACATTGTATGGAGATTGATTTGTTTATAACTTGATTGATTTGTGAAATTGATGATATTTAGATTCCTGAAATGGGATCGGAAGCTGGTTTACAATAAAGCCTTTAAGTGAAGACAAGATTTTAGTATAAAACCATTGAAATTGGATCTGAGTGAACAGTGACGACACCATAGATATTCGATTTGGAACAGAGCATTTTACTTAAAATATTTACCTAAACACTTTGATAAAAATTTTCAAAAATGAAGCAACTAGGCAAAAAATTAACTTCTTTTCCAACATGAATTCAGTGCTAGCGTCTAACGTTTTTTGAAAGTTTCATTTTTGGTTGCCAAATGCAACTAGAGATCAAACTAGATTTCCATTTAAATATCCAGACTCTCATTACCGAATTAAAAATCCAACTTATTTTAAGTTTTCAAACTAACTGGATCTCCATTCAAGAAAAAGAAATAAATTTCTATGAGAAAATTCATCTAAGTAAGAAATCTACTTAGATATCAGTTTCTCAAATTCAAAATACATTTTACTCTTAAACTTTACTTGATTATAAATTAGGAATTCAAGTTGATGTGCACTGAATACGTGAAATTCAAGATTCTGTTAGAAAATGCAATTGATTAGCTAGTTAAAAATATATTACATTTGCATATTAAAGATTCGAATGAGATTATACGGGGGAACATAACTGGATATTTACTGAAGAAACAAAAATAAAATTTTAATTGACAATGCAACAATTTATTCGAATTCTCATTCGTAAAATCCAACTGTGTTTTACATGAAAAATTAATTGTATCTCTACTGCGAAACTTACATTCCATCTGAAATTTCAACTTTTAATTTATTTCTGTTCAACCCCAAATATATTCTACTCGAAATCTGATAAGATTTACTGAATTTGAAAAAGTCTTTCTTCTTGAAGCAAAAATCTTGTTTGATATCCAGATAAGAGAACAACATGGCTTAAAATTCGAAATTCAGATGCATTTTCTAACACTCGAAATACATTTGTGTGACAATCTACAGATGATTCAAAATGTAAATACATTGCTTATTTCCAAATAGTAATCACAAGTGATTTTATACTGGGAATTCGTTTCGGTGTCAAAACAATGAAACCACTATAATTGATTCAACTCAAAATTGTATTTAAATAATGAACCAAAATTCATTTGGATTCTTGAGGATGAAAATCTTCCATTTTCGCATGTATAAATCCAGTTGGAATTCAAACTGAAAATCTAGTTCAATTAAAATAGAATTTCATAGCTATTTTCTCAGAAGAAATCTGATTGGTTCTGTAATTGCTACAAAGTTGAATTTGCAAGTGGAATTTTTTTCGAATTGGTCAATATAAATCTATTTGGATTGTGGATGAAATCCTGTTGGATTGTCTGATAGAAATTAAGTTTTTTTTGTCCAGTTGTTTTTCAAATTAGTCACCCAGTTGAGGATAAGAGTACAATTTTGTGTCGATTTCACAAATAAAAGTCTAATAACTTTCTAAACTAGAAAACTAGTTTGACTCTCAGTGAGAACCTCATTTTTTTCTTTTGCCTTGATTTGTTGAGGGTCTGAAACGTAGAGAGAATAAAGAATTAATTTAAAAAAACGACTGGTAGAAACTGTTTGAATGAAAGTTTATATCAAATACAATATTACCAGTGAAAAGAAGAATATTAAAATTACATGAAATCAGTAACAGTAAAATTTCTCTGCCCCTTACCTTCTAAAAGCAACGCCTTGCCCTAACATTTAATTTGCGATAAACTCATGTAATCGTTACAGCTTCCAACGTAACGTTACAAAGTAACGCCTTACTTTCAAACTTTGCCAGAAAACACAACCCTTGCCATGAAAAAACGTCCTTCTTCAAGTCGACAAACAACACACTACATTTTCTCCTCGTCGTGAATGCCTTGGCGTTGGCTTCTCGCCAGTCCCTAAAAACTTTTCCGATCAAAATAACCCCTTATTAATAAACGCTCGACAAGAGCTGCGTATGCATTTATCCCCCACCCCCCTCCGACCCTTGCCCTCTTTCCATTGATAATTAGAGTAATCATCAAAATATCCGAGAATTCCACGACCCCCAAGGGACGAGCGTTTCAAAACAAGCCGATTTTTTGCCTACCAACAATCGCGTCACGTCGGAAATTGAATAAATGATGGCTCGTGAATTCCCGCGACGGATTCGAAAAGCCGATTGGATTGGAACAGCGACGTCCCGCGAGTTCGGCGCCATAAAACAAGGCCGTGTTTCCGCGTCAATGACTATTCTAAAAGCCTCTTGGACGTTTCCGCGATGGCCCGCGGGAGCCGAGAACTTGCTCTTTCCACGGGCATTAATTCGCTACTTTATTTATTCGGCAGCCCCACGGTGATCGAATCGAGGCAGTGGATCACGAGCGCACATACGTATACCCGAAACGTCCCCGGAGGTTGCGCTTGATAGCGAGGCGTGCATGTTAAAGCAAATACCTACGTCGCCATCCGATAGCGCTTCTATATGCAAATCAACCGCATGCGAACGTAATTTTCCCTGCGTTAAAGAGCGCGTTAAAGAGCGTAACGTTTCATACACCTCCATCCCCTTTTCATCCACACCCCCGGCCCATCGCTTTCGATAGATGCACTTGGAAAAAAATACAGTAATTATTACAGTACTCTACAGTGAATGGGAATCACTCTGACATGTGGTGCCTTTTACTAGATAATAGAGCAGTTTTCGTAATAACATATTGTAAATATTGTCAAATTAATATAGTCATAGATATATTTTGTTGTAAAAACTCCAATAGATGTTTCGTTTTCTACTATACTTTTTGTACTTTTTGCAATATTATATTGTAATTCCTATTGATCCAGATTTTTGAATATTACTCTTGAACGAATATAATACAAGAGTTCAGGTTTATTCAATAGGAAAATAGCATAAAGTATAATTAGGAAAAATTCAGTGTTTGCCTATGTGTAACGTTTTTATTGACGTCAAGAAACAGAAAATTTAAACAAAATTGAAATGGATCGAACATATATTTTCTGAATTATCCAACGCGCACAAACTGAAAATACATCGTGGGGCGTTTGTAATATAAAAGTAAGAGTTATAGATAAACAATCAGCAGAAAATATAAATAACAAGAAAGTTTTGTACATTGTTACCAATCGGTCGTTTTTTACGAGACAAATTAATTTTTTCTTTAAAAATTATTGATTTCTTTTTTCAAACACGGTGTGCGTGCTTTTGCTAAGACGAAGGTCGTTGAAAGTCGATATTCAATTCTCTACCCAACTCTGACTCTAATTGTAAGCAGAAGGCTGCTAGTCGATTTTTGGAAATTTTTATTCTTGAGAGCACGCTGAAAGATCGCTCAGCGCTTGCCAGAAACCGGCAAAGTACAAAAGATTCTCACTTTTCATTCGAATTTGTGCATTGAAATTTTTGCCATTGATTCTATTCAAAAGTTTCAGTGCTTTGAGATCCTCTTGAATGTTCGATGATCAAATGAAGGGTGGATATTCAAAGTCGTATAATCGCCATTTCCAATTTTTTCAAGAGAGCGGAAAAACGCTCCCTTGAAAAATTTTTAATTTTTAAAATTGTTTAAAAAACTAATGGTTGTTCGTTATAAGGTAATACGTCACTTATTCAAGATTGGAAAGATTTCGATTAAAATTGAGGAAAACACGACCACTTGAAATTTTGCCGCGTATAAGTCGAGGGGGTCTGGCAGCTCAAAGTCGTATATCAACCATTGGCCTTACTAAATAAAAGTAAGAGAAACAAGCTTCACGAAGGTTTTATTAAGTTTTTGGCAATTCTATAATCGAAATACTCCAATAAATTTTCACTTTTCGTTTAATACTGTCATTATTTGTGATTACAAATAGGAATTTAATAATTTAATTCGTTTTCTATTTTTATTCGTAGTATTTATTGTTAGCAACATTGCTTCTTGTATCGAAATGTTTGGCAATGTATGTAACAATATTATCAAACGCACGATTTGACGGTTTTCAACTTTGAATTACTTTTTTTGTTAAATTACATAAGTTTCCATTGGTTATTATACGACTTTGAATTGCTGATAGGTCGCCAGTAACAAAAATGGAATGTTTGAAAAATTCTCACGACAAAATTACTGCAAATCTTGACTTGCTTTTATTGCGGAAATGACGGCATCAGCTTAGAGTTTCGAAAGAAAAATGAAACAAATTTTGAAAAATTGGCGGTTATAGGACTTTGAATATCCACCCTTCAAATATGTTTCAGACGAATGATTTCTCAATCCGCAATTCGTCAGATAAATCAGCTGGGTATTTTCGAATAAAATTTGCTGTTTTATTTGTGATAATTTCTTCATCCGTTTCGGAAACTTCCACAAAAAATGGAAAATTTTATTGAAATTCTTCGCAGCTTCAAAGCGAGTAGTTATCTGAGCATTAGAAAAAATAGACTTTGGGAAAAATTTTCCTTGGACAAAAAAAGAAAGCTACGCCGTTTTCGATTAATACGTGGGAACACGAAACACGTGCATGAGTAATTGATTTTGTATATTTATGAAAAATATCGATATGTTTATGAAAAACCTATTGTTAATTTCGTGTATTTATTCCTAGTGGAAAGACATTGCATATGAGTCTGCGAAACGAAGTTTAATTCTTTAATTTATTCTGATGAAGAAGATGGATACGTAAAAATTGATTGCGCATTACTAAAAGTTAAAATTCAGAGCAGTGGCGTAACTACTTCAAACAATCTTGTGTTCGGTGGGAATAGGGCGCCCCTCTCCCCTTATAACATTTATAGAAAATTTTTCGAAATCTGGAACTTTGGGGGCCCCCAGCTCTTGGGGGCCTGTGTTCTTGGAACACATGGAACACCGATAGTTACGCCACTGATTCAGAGACATTAAAGACTTTTTGCCCATAATACAATTTCACCATCTTGAATTTGTAATTAAGGATTTCACATGTCTAAATATTTTTCTAATCTCATATTCCAATCTAAATAGTTTGCATATAGATGTATTGTTTAATATACTAGGTATATAATACAAAATTCTATTAACTCTATAATAATATTGAATTGATGTGCTATAATTTTATGACACAAATGAAATTTATAATAATAGTATAATAATAATTACTAATATATATTATAATTAATGACATATATCTCATAATTGTATTTGCAGTTCTTATGTCAAATATTTGCCTCTGAAGTGATATTTTTCGGAGAGGCATGCTTTATTTTTAAATTCATTAATGCATGCAACGCTGTGCACCTTGTCGAACTTGTATCATTTTTCGTAGGTCCAAGAAGTTGGACAGAATTTTTCGTTCCACTTGGCCTAGCCCACGAAATTCTCGTAGCTCGCTCGTCAGAGAAATATTTCGATGATTCCATGGGTCACAAGTTTCGAGAGTTTTCATGAAATTTTCCTCGCGTTTGACGTGTCACAAAGTCCAGAATGTTTAACAAAGAAAAGCAACCGAGCATTCAATACAATCAATATGTGAGACATTTTTTGGCATGACATCGTTTTTCGAGTTTGGTCGAAGAAAATTTGATTTACCGCTTCATAAATATTCAACATCTGAAATAACGGAGCAGTAAATGCTATTTTTCTGAAATACCAGTACATATAAAAAACAAGATGGCCATTCAGTTTTGTATATTAGAAGAAAAGTAGTGTCATAAAAATATGCAATGTAAAATCAAATGATCCATTATTGAAAGTATGTTTATGATAATTAATGAATTTTCACATCCAAAAACTCCTATAATTCTTACTTTGATGAATCTTTACTTGCTGGAAAAGAAATTCTCCATTTATCCATCTATTTAGTTTAAAACTAGTATCGATTGTCATAATGCGGAACCTATACTTCCAAAGCAATCTTTATTGCAAAATCAAACGACCGTTATCGCTTCCAATACTCCGCTATCATTTCTCGATACGTATACCATCCCCAAGTTCCTTACCCAAATCGCGAAACTATATTGATTCGAACTCCCCAAAGTTTGGAGAGCGTATAATAGTTGGCCAACTATTTATGTACGGATCCACTCGACCAAATCGCGTAGATCAGCATGATGTATTCATAAAGCTAGAAAGCCGATCGATCGCAAACAGAAGACGAGCACTTTTTTCCTCCTCGTTTCAGACCCGGATCGATATATCGCCATTCAAGCTCAGAGCCCCGCAACGAGAATCGCGTATTCCTTTCTTTATCGCGACGCGGTTTATTGAAAAACAGAAAGAGCTTCATTCGTTGTTATTTCCGTCGTGGTATAAAAATCGCGGAAAAAAAGTCACCAAGTTTTACGATGGAAACGCCGCTACCCGCAATCCCGAAACTGCCAAAACCAAAATTCGCCCGGGCGAAGTACATGCCCGATGAAAAACGACCTCGGAATTTTTCGGGCAAAAAGTGGACTTTTATCGCTGCTGATAGTTATTATCTCACGTTTCACAAAGCCATAGGTGACCCTTTGACGGAAATTTTTACAATAAGTCTTCATCGCAAAAAAAGGGCGATAGTTCTGGTTGCGTGGATGTGAGTCATGAAAGGTAGGGTCCAAGTTTGGAAGAGGGTTTTGTGCAGTGAGCGTATGTTTGTGCTTGAAAAATGGTACTTTTTACACTCTTTTACAAATTTTCTTGCAATTATGAATCGAATTCCAGTTATAAGATATAGAAGTTGGTATATTGTTATAATGAAATTCAGGGTTCGGAAAGTTACTTATAATTTTGAACCCTGGTAAAAATGGGTTGGGAAAGTGTGGAGCCTTTGTTTACACAGTCATAACTTATATATTTTTTTCTACACATCGTAATCTAACGCGCGAAATCCTCACCTATTTTTCTCTAATCCCTTCTATTGGGAAAATTTTTTTCCCAGCTGAAAATTTATTCCTCCTCGGAGTCTCCTTTTCCTTGAATTGAAATCTGGTAAATCTCTTGGACAGCTTATTGACCGACAGATGCACGATAAAAATAAAAGCACGATCCTCGATAAAGCGAGCTTCCGAGTCTGCGGGCTTATCTCTCAAAGCGTCTGATTGCTCGTAAGCTCATCCCGAGCTTTTAGAAAACACTTGAGTTTTGATAATGCAGCAGAATGTGGACCGGAAGCGGCTTGTTAAGGCGTCGAGACCGCGGCGTGGAATTCACGAGGAATCGCGTTTTCGATACTATGCGCATGTCAAGACGTCCCTCGAATTTTTCCGGCTCATCTTTACTTTCGTACGCAATAGTTTTGTTTTTTCTGATGTTTGTAAAGAAGTTTTACTTTTTTTTACTGTTTCATTATAAAAAATTGGAGCGTGTTGAATCGACGCGCGTTAGAAGTAAAACTTCTCATGTTACTTTCTTTCAGGTTCCGATCTATAGATTTTTCAATACCTCTGACCTTTTTTAGTTTTAACAGATCTCTCCATTTTTCTGTGTAGTATTTTTTTTTCGTTTCTTAACTGTAAATTAGTTTAATAATGCTGACTCAGAAATTTTACTTTAAAAAGGTTCCTATGTGTATATTTTATTCCTCTTAAAAACTTTATTTTCAAATATTTTTTACAAAATTATCTATGTGATGTGAAAAAATGAGAATCTTTTTATTATCTGCTTTATAACTCACAAACAACTGCAGAAAACCTCCTAAAATTTAATACATTTATTGACCATGTTCGTGACAAGGTAATAGGCATGTTTTCATTTAGGAACTAAATGGCGGCCCCCACTCACCCACCTCTACCTCTGCTGCACTTTTGAAAATATGAAGTATAAGACACGAAAATCATAAAATGTTATAAATCAGGAAAAGTCACAAAATCACAAAATTATACAAAGTAAAGTGATATCAAGGTGAGATATTTTTTGATTGTGACATTTTACGATTTTGTGTTCTTTTGTGATTTTTTTGCATTCTGTTATTTATGAAATTGTGTGATGTCACACTTTGTTATTTATGACATTCTGTAATTGTGTAACATTTAGTAACTTTTTTCAATTTTTTGACGTGTGATGATGTGACATTTTGTGATTTTGTTAGGTTATGTGACTTTTTGCGATTTGTGACATTTTGTGAATTCGTAAGATTTTGTGACATTTTGAGATTTTGTAACATTTTGTGATTTTGTGACAGTTTGAGATTTTTTTACATATTGTAATTTTGTGACATTTTGTGATATTTTGGATTTTTTGTGATTCGCCATGAGCCGTTTAATTATATGGTAGATTCTACTTACATCATAATTTACAGCCTTACAGTTTACAGTGTAACATTTTACAATGTAAAATCTCCAAGTTACTCCGTACATAAATTTTATTTTCTTGAATAAATTACACTTCTGAAAAGTGATAATGCCGCCTAAGAAGTTTTACTTCAAAAGTGACTGATTTTTCATTCGTAGAAAAGAAAATATATATATATTTCTTATACTTCGAAAGTAAAGTGGAAAAAGGAATTACTTTTTTTCTGTGCAGATTGAAAATGGACTGGCAACTTTAACGAGGGAAAATTACAAGACAAAAATTTTGAAACGAATCCAACATGTTGAAAAATATTGATCTAAATTATTATGATTGCTTCCGTCGCTGTGTTTATACACTGTATTGAGTAATCATAATTTTTGCCATCGTAAGTATTGAAATTTTTGTAGTATAGAAAAATTTTAATACATGTATAAAATAACTTTCAATAACTTTAACACTTTTTTCTATTCTCGTAGTAGAATGCTGACATATTTTTTCGAATATTTAGATAAAAGTATAAAAAACGTGTAGTGCTGATGTCTGGGGCAACAATTATTTAAAAAAACCCATATATAATATTGACACAATATTTACTATGACATTCAATAACATTGACACGACATCTCATTTTTGTAAGCTCCTTTTTAAAATTCGATTTCAGGTTGTAATCTATGAAGATCCGAAGGAGTCGATACAAATATCAAAGTATTTTTCTTAAATTTATTATTGCCTTATTCAGAAACTATAATACGCATATTTATAGCATATCAATGCATACGTTAGGATAACCCTAGTATACAATTCTATATAATTAAAAAAAATTTGTAATTAGTTACTTCCTTTTGTTCTCGTAATTTTTAATTCATGACAGTATTCATATTCGAAAGATTGATAAATTTTTTGATCGTTGTTATTATCTAATATTAAACAATCTCTGAGTATTGAATCAAAAATTGACGTTCCTTCAAACATAAATATTTGTATTTTGGACAGAGAAACGAATTTTATACACTGTGAAAAATAACTTAAGTTTTCCTGTCGGAGTAGAAGGAAGTTTTTCAGTTCGAACGGAAATTATAATTTTTAACGGAAATTTGTCAGTTTTGTATGGATTTATCGGTATCAAGAATACAAACTATATTTTTTTTATGAATTTTTTCTTCCAAAACTAAAAATATTTCGTGCCTAAAAACGGAAAATTTCAAGAATTGAATTGGTCAATGACTTTCAGTCAAAACTGGAAGTTTTTTTTCTCAGTGTAAGAAGGATTCAAATAAAAAATGTTTCCATCGAAAGAATGGATAGTTTGTTTGAAAAACAAGATGACATAAAAATATTATTTTCGATTTTCTATATATATGTGTTAATTACTAACATGAGATCTTTTTCTACATTTTTTAGTTCATTATTTTGCATACTCGAATTTTTAAACAGTCTTTCATTGACGTCAATTCTAATGAACTGAAAAAACTGACGCATGTTGTATTATGAAAAATTATAAGAACGAACAATAAACTTAATAATACTTTATTCTTATGCTGACCGTCATTATTTAAAAAGTGACAAATATAAAAAATCAGTCAGTAATTCAACAGTAGTAAAGTTAGGTGTAAAATTGTTTACTTTGGTTATTTTGACATATTTTTCGTTATGAATAAGAGAAATTTTCTTTCAAGAGCGAAAAAATGCCGAAAGCTTGAAGGAAAAACTTTTATTGCATTCTAAATTCTACTGAATCATTATTTTCCTTTTCATTTTTAGAAACATTTTTTTAAATTCAACTTTGTTTTAATTGTACACGGTCAACAAATTTTTGAAATTTCAAACATCTTTCATAGACTTTCTCTTAAAATCGTGTTCGAAATTTCATGGGCGCGTATATAAAAAGGATTACAAAGAAATTTATATTAAATTTATTGTTCCCATATTGGATATATGTGTATTAATATTTTTAACAATGTTAATTTGAGTTCAAGCAACAACAAAGTGTAAAATATAATTTTTGTTATGCAATAAAATTCATGCTATATGCAACACAAATTTTTTCTTCTATTGAAATCGCTGTTAATGAATCAAGAAAAATCTGTTCCGAAAAATGTATTATGTGGGAATTCAGTTGAATTTAAAAGGTTTGAATGTCCAGTTTATTGAGAAATTCTTCTAAGTCAACATGATTTTATTCTATGCTTTATATTCGATTTCCTTCGAATCTAAATAATCAACCTTTGATTTCATAGAAGGTTTATAATTTTCATTGACAGTGTCTATTTTTTTCATAGATGCGTCCATAAATTTTATAGACAATTTAATAGACAGTACGGGAAATCTGCTTCAAAGACAGTCTCTTAAATTTAATACAGAAATTTTTAAGAGTGTACGTTACACAATCCACAATACATAGATTCACAGTCGGAAGTTACGTATTTTCTTTCTTGCGCAACTCTCTCAGTTTGAATTTGTAAAAAACTACTAATTAATGTAGAATTTCACACATTAAATTAGTGATTTAGCTTATTGATGAAATTAGTGATATTTTACTGAAGGAAAAAGTGAATAACTATCTTTTAACTTTAGTAAAAAACCAATACTACAGTAAGCAGGTTTCGACCAGTCTTATTCGCGCATTTAGACTTAAAGATGAGTATCGTTTAACTAATCAAAAAGTCAATTTTTATTAATGCTCCAGTCAATAGTTACTGTCCATAATAATAAAGATTTACCACTGCAATTATTGATTATCTGAATAGCATTTAAAAGATACTAATTCACTATTGCTTTATAGTAAAAAATCAAACAACAATAATAGACATATTTAGCCATTTGTTTAAATATTTATTCCTTGAAGCATCAAGCTTTTAACAATGTTTTTAACATGAACTTTTTTTACAACTAGGTACATGTAATGTATAATTTAGTAGAATTAAACTATTTTTTCAGTCAACTTGTGGAATTCCGCTAATTTATAAGTGCATCTCTGACCATCTCTGACCTACTTATTCGAACTGAGAGAGAACGTAATCTTGATCAGAAATTGTTTGAATAGCAGTTTTTGTCAAAAATACCCCTGCACGAAAAAATCGTCGCGTCATAAAAACTTGCACTGCTAATTTCTGTTCCTTCAAACGACGCATAAAGACCTACTGCACCAAATAACGATTTTCCAAATGTCAATGCACGAAAAACTTTAGCTCGAATGACACCCAGTCCGTTCAGCGAAAAAGCTTTTCCTGGGAAATATACTACGTATTTCAGTCTCAGAGCCACCCCAGTGCATACCTAGCGTCGTGAAAATTGAAGCACGTTTTATCAGCATATCGCGGGGGGTGCGAAAGGGACAATGTTTCGATAGGCCGAAAGCGCAGCGGGATCTATTTGCTCGCAACAGGTAGCTGGGAGCATTTCTGGGATTACTTCCTGCAGAATTTGCTACGTTAATGCCCGCAGCGACGTGCGCGGGGATTCGGACGTAAATTACGCGCAAGACATCGTAATTATTTTAAATCCATTGAAGTAAGATATGGCCCGTAATAATTTCTAATGACCCGAAGCAATGGGGGATTCCGTGGGAGGCTCGCACAGGCGAGGGACATGACTTTGGGAGTGGCTTACTCATGCAATGGGGAATTAAACGGAGTGATATTCGAAAAAGACGAAGTTGGATCAAATGGGGAACGGAAATGTAATCACGACGTCATGATTCGCTAACTTAATGGGAAAGTTCGATATAATCTGGAAATGTAAAAGGAAAGCGAGTGTTTTATTGATTTACATGATGTGATTTTGCCATACGATTGGTAGTTTGTTGAGAGAAACTAAGAATTTCAATTTCAATTTGCTATACGGTTTCGCATGTTGAGTTAGAATGGTATTTCTGAAAAAAACTTTGGTAGATATAATTATAACATTTTTCTTGGTGCTGTTGATTGAAATATAAAAAGAAATTCGAGAATTTGAGGTAACTACGTCATAAAATTTTATAGTTTCGTTTCTAAAAATTAATTCTGATTATGAAATAGGTTCAAAATAGGTTTGATAATGACAGTTTTGGACATTTCGAAATTTAGTGATTGAACCGCTACAGCAATTTTTATAGCGAGAATTGCAAATTCAAGTTGAATTCTATAAAACTCTTCTGTTGAAATGCTAAAATGATGAAAATTTCAAAAGTGTTTCGAACCTTCGTAAAGTAAAATCTCACAACACTGTTTATAACTTTTACAATTGTCGAAATAATAAGTAAAAATTGATAAAATTGTTCATATTGTCAAAATTTATGCGAAAGTTCTAACTTTTTTTATTTTCTGAATTGTCAACGCAGAGAAATATACTGGGAAATTTAAAAGTTGCTTGGAAACTATCCACATTGCAATGGTTATTTGAAACTGTCGAATTGTTCAGCTCCTTTTAAATAGTCGAAAATGTTGAATCCGTTGAATTTCTTAGAAGTCAGCGGCTTGGGAAAAAAAATTTCAGGAGGGGTTTTTCGGGAAAATATATTTCGTCCGAAATTTCATAATTTTTTATCATTACTAATATAGTTACAAAAGAGCTATTTTACTATTTTTTACATTTCAGAATTTAAAAGTTATACAACTTTTGGAGTCCAGAGTCACACATTTTTCATGTTCGTAAATAATGAGATTCGATTTTTTTGATTTTCAATCAGTCACTGAGATTAAAGTTTTTTTTACTAGTACTCTTGGTACTTATGCAACTTGAAGGATTTTCTTATATTAACATGAATTTATATCTAGCTTTCTAGAACTCGATGCTATGGGATTCAAATTTCTGGAAGGTTTTAATATTTTGATAGATTTTTGAGAAAATATAACCGCGCGGACTAAAAATATTGCATGCATGAATAGGATCTTTTTAATGCTATGTTATTTATAAAATTTTGTAGTAGTTTCTGGTACTTGTTATAGATTTCGAGTATTTCCATGGATCGCTCAATAGAGTTTGAAAAATTGATGCGTTAGTATCGAAACTTTCAACGATTTTGAATATTTAAATTGATTCATCACTAAACAGTATCTTTTAAATAGATTTTAAATATTTGTACTTCATGTTATTTGGTGTTTCTACAATAAAAAGTACTGTATGCTTAATTGTATAAATTGTAGAAAGTAAATTAAAAGGATTTTTATTGTTTTCTATATTAATTTCTATAATAATTTCTTGAATTAGATTACTATTGAATTATGTATAGGACTATATTATTAGATATTCTTCAAAATTGGAAGTTTAAAAATTTTTAAGAAAATAATATCTACGCAGTTTTCAGTTTCAAAAGATTTCTAGTAGTAATTTTCACATTTTTCTAATTAATGTACAAAAAAAGGAGGATATCTCAATAGTTTTATAGGATTTATATATTTTTGTAGATTGCTACAATGATTCGAAAAATTCGATGCTCTAAAACGTGGATTTCGATGTATTCTTAGTAATCCCGTAAATTATTAAGAAAATCACATTTACACGTATTTTTCATGCTTATCTGCATGCTGGGTTCTTGTTACTTCGGATTTTTGAAATATTTAAAAGATTTTGTCATTTTTTCTCAAATTTGTACTAAGTAATAGTATATTTAGAATTTGATGCTTTCAAATACCAAAATTTATAGATCGTAGAGGCATTTTTCTAGATTTTTCAGAAAACAGTTTTTCCATAGAATTCAATTACTTTTAGTAGTTTTCCGGAGTTTATATGATTCGAAAGATTTTCTTATACATACTTTAATTCAGATTTTGTATAGATTTATGGAATTTGATGACCTATGATTCAAATTTTTTAGAATTTTCGCCATTTTTGTAAATCTGAAATGTTTACTGGGTTGCAAACATTTTTTAAACTCATATTTTCTCCGTAATCCTATGTTTTGATAATTTTTACTTTTTCAACAATTTTTATATTTTTCAAAAATATATATATTTTTGAAAGAAGTAAAAATTATCAAAACATAGGATTACGTAGAAAATATGAATTTAAAAAATTTAATATACATATTACTTACGTTTTCGTCCATTTGCTTATTGACTTGTATTTTCATTATGTATTGATGTTACTTTGTTTTCATTACATGAAACATTAATTGATTTTATCAGAATTTCAGGAGGGGTTTCACCCCCCCCCCCCCCTCAACGCCTACGCGCCTGTTATAAGTACAATAAACTCCATGAGCAAATCAAATACACATATTAGAATTGCCTGAGGCTCTCATCTTCTAATTGTTCATAAATAAATCAACACAAAAAAATGAAATAAAAGTTATTAAAATAGAAAAAAAACTATAGTACACTCACTGCGAGAAGACTGATCGTACATTTTTTTTGGACGTTTAAAAAGTATGTAAAATTTTTCTTGTTTGTCAAGATAAGGTACAAAAAGAAAATAAATGTCATTTTCCCAAAAACAGTAAGAATAACTAGTTTCTATTTTGCTCTCTTTAGCGGTAAAACAATAACTTCCCATTTGTTTTAAAAAAGTTAACGAAACGCTTAAAAATATCGGTGATTACAACTCTAAAATTTTCTCATTTTCTCAATCAATCATTCATCAAGTCAAAACCTTTCCAACGTGAAACAGTCCAAGAAAAAAAATGCTAAAAATCCAAAGAATGAGCATCAAGAAATCCCGGTATCGGAAAAAAATATAACATTCAATCTCCCACGCTGTTTCATTACCACTTGAACGAGCAATAAAACGCGAAGTTATCAATGAAAAAGAACGCTCGCCTCGCGCGTTAATTTTCCCGGGGAAAATTCTCGGATTTCCATCTGCGGCGAGATCCCGCCCCTGGAAAAGCGGTCGCTGCCGAAATTCTGATTAATCCAGGAATCGACTCGTTCGCGCAATAACATTTTCACGTACAAGATTAAACGGGCCGATTTTATCTCGAATAATAATGGGCCCTGCATTCGGGAGCGGGTGTAATCGAGTAACCCTCGACTCCCTAAATCGGTGCCATTATGTGCTTAAGAACGACGCCGGAGTGCGCACTTGCTCCCGAGTGAAATGACGAATAAATTAAATTCATTTACTCGACCTTAAACGGACTACGCGCGTTATTTCCCACGGCGGATCGATGCCTCGACACTTGAGATCGTTCGACTATGACCGTTTTAGCGGACCGTGACGGCGACTCATTTCATAACGCGAAATTCTCGCGTTCGCGTGCATCTCGAGATTCCGAAGACAAATGTCAGAGAATGGTGATTTTTGAAATGAGATAGTGGAAAATTCGAGGATCGGAATTTTTATTCGTTTTCTGGAAGATATGTCAATCATTTTCATTCTGATTAGAGAAAACAACATAAAATAAGTGTTCTAAGTCTGGTTGATCGTGCGATCCTATTATCTGACAGTGAATCTCAAAATGGCAATTTGAAGATAGGGGAGAGTCCCCCAAGGTGGACATGAATCTTTTAAACAATTGTAGAATCCAAACAACATTACATATCTTGTACAATTATATATTTCCTGAAACCTTATTTCATCAACTAACCATTTATGAAACGAAATTTCGATATCATCAAAATAACTTTAATTTTAAATGAAAAAAATGGCGAAAATTTCGACTTTAAAAAAAGGTCCCCCAAAGTGGACACTTTGGTGAAATCCACATCAAAAGTTGGAAAAATATTCTGAAAATTCACGTTTTGATCGTGAATGTGGGCTTGTAAATATTTAGTGAAAAACAGAAGAGTTATTTTCAGTTTATAAAGCCACGTAAATTGCATTATTAATCGAAAGTGAATATTTCATATAGTCCTTGTTTTGACTCACCGAAATTATCATATTTTATTTTTTACCTATTTTTTTATCTGGCAAATTAGTAAGACAACTGTGAATAGTTCTATGAGTTGAAGAATGAAAGATCTTTAAAACACTGAAATTTTTTAATTGTATGAAAAATTCACAAATCAAAACAAGCTAGTTATACTTTAAATCATTGAAATACAAGAAATTTGTGAAAATACTGTATGCTGAAAAATGAGTTGTACGAAACTTCGAATCCAAATCCAAAGGATATCAAGTCTAAAAATTTATCTAAGAATTTTTAAAAATACAAGATATCTATGAAAATATCTACTGAAAAATTCTGAAAAATTTTACAGATGGTAAAAAATAAGAAAAAAACTAAAATCACGAGCAATCCGTGAAATACTATGAATCTATGTAGATATATTTTTCTCAAGAAGCTATGAATAACATTGGAAATCTATTAATTATCAACCCTGTACCATTGGATTTCAGCAACTTCAGATATTGCGTAAATACTAAAGAAATAAAAAAAAAAAAAAACATTACTACGAGATATTCGTATCTTTGGAAATAATGATTTCTGGAAAATCTTCGAAGATAAAAACAATGTATTTCAATTCCAAATTGAGAAACATAAAATTATCCATGTAATTATTATCTGTGCATACGTAAAAAAAATTCATCAATATATACATACTTGAAAAAAAAAAAAAAACTAAGAATATCAGCAGTTTAAAAAATACTACAAAATGTACAACACTATGTATGTATAAGTTTCCAAGAAGTCTGTAAAAATACTAGGAATCTATAAAAATTGCAATTCTAGAACTTAAATTTCTGAAAATCTGTAGGGATACTAGAAAATCCGTTAAATTTATAAAAATACCGAGGAAAGTTGAAAAATACTAAAGTCTCAAAAATCTCTGCATGACTAGATGTTTATAGAGATTTAGAAAAATCCACCAATTATCAAAAATCAATTCTATGTCAAACTATATTATTCTTTGAATCTGTATTGTAATCGATAAAATACTATGAATTTTTATTAGTATGTACTGAAAACTCTACAATTCGGTCAAATGTCGACTAGAAATGCAATTTATGAAAATAACTCTTTGAAAATATCAATTTTCAATAATTATCAGTTGAAAGGAACCGTTGTAAAAAAATCAATTAACTTACGCAAAGTTTATGTGTAATCGACATTTTGAATAAAAATACGTAATTTAAAAGTGCGCCTTTAGCAAATCGAATAATTGCAGTTAAAATGTTGAAAATTTTGAAATCTTGGAAACGGTCGAAAAATTGAAGTATGCATTATGATATTCACATTTAAAAATGAAAAAACTCAGAAGCTGTAGGATAAAATCTAGTTAGTTTAATCATATGTCGATAACAGTCAATTAATGCATGTAGATTGACGTTTCCGGGCTTACTTTATGAATGTCAGGAATAAAACGATTTTTCATTTACCTTCTGGTCAAACCGCATAATTTTTTTAATAAAAAATATTCGCTTTTACAATGAAAATGACCACGATTGTTTCGATTTTCTTAAGAGTTTGTGGGTATTATTTTGAAAAAACTGAGTTTCTTGTGAAAATATTTTTTTTTATGTCAAGTGCATAGGAAATTCAATAATCATAATATAAACTTTGTATAATTAATGCGATTCTTGGATGGAGCCTGAAAAATTCATAAGACCTCGAAAAATTATGCTCTTATTAAAAAGAAATGGTTTATTATGAACCAGAGTAATCTATTTTTCAAAAAAATTAATTTTTCCTAAAGTAATCGAACTGAACCGAAAATTTCACAACTTGCAATTGTATCTATAGGCTAAGGAAAAAAAATCTCAACAAGTTTTATAACTTTTCGTTGGAGCAATAGCAAATGACGAGAGTAATTTAAAATCAGGCTATTGGAGTATTCAGCCTTGAAAAATCGATAATGAAAAAGCTCAGAGTTAGAAATAAACTCAAAATTTACAAAATTGCATCACGAGCCTTGACAAGAACCCACTCTTTCAGAACGCTTGTTTTTCAAACAAAAATTAATCTACCCTCAAATTTGTTCTTCTAGAAAAACTGTAAATGCCAACTTATAATATTCTCGAAATCTCTTGCAGTAATTATAATTGATCTGACATTTTTCAAGATATTTCAGAGTTTCTGAGTTCAACCCAATCAAATATTGACCTTATTGAAATGATTCGTACAAGAAACTCGTATCTGACTCCTAAATAACCATCTATACAACTACCTCGACAATATAATATCGCTTCCTATATCCGAGGTTGTACGTGAATATCCGAATGGTCTTTCATTGTTCACCAGTCTTGAATTCTAATTTATACAGCTCTTCATCACGCAACAATGGCAAACACTCCAAATTGCAATTAAATGTACATTACTGCGAGAATCTGTGCGAGTCAATTAACTAGATTTCAACTTCTATACGTACGCCAAATTTACACCGCCTGGTTACCCAACTTTTTCATATATTCTATGAAATATAAAAAATAAAAGAAATAGTAATGGTCTTTAGGCTGCGGGATATTATTAGAAATTTCCGAAAGTCGCAATTTAATTATATTAGCATCCCCTTCATGACTTGCTTTTATTATTTGCAGCTCCTCCTACGCCCAACTACGTAGCAATTACGATGAAATATTTTCACCAGAATAAAGAGGATTCATTAAACGCTTCTGCCGTTTATTGAATTTCACATAAATTGCAGAGAATGACGCTTCCATGATATTGGAGTTATTTTAATTTCCGTGATCTTTTATGCATGTTGAATCCATGGAAAACAGGGAATTCGTTACAAATACGCGAACCGTCATAATATAGGTTTCGCGGATAATTTTTCACTGATAACAAACGTCCCTGTTTTCCGTTTCAATAAATAAATTGGAAAAAGTAATCAACTGCCCATATCATCCGTTGCACGGTTTCGGAAACAATTATGTCATTTTAGAATTTTATGCGCATCCTGATTCTCTGGAAATGAAAAATGTTGGGAATTATTCAATCGTATCGAAAATTGGAGGACATTGTTGAAAGCAAAATCGGGATATTTAAAATTAGTGAATTATTTTGTGGAACTTTACTGTCCGATGATATATTTACTGCTACTGTTTTTTTTGGCTATCGAAGTTGCTAAATTCAGTTCGTAGAGATTTGGCAACACCGCGAGTTTTTGTTGTTTTTCGCTGTCGACAGCTGTCAAAAAACATAATAGTACGTGTCACGTGGTTTAGCAAAAAATCATCATACTGCTTTTCCGAAATAGAAAAATCATTATCAAAATAAATCTGTCAAAATAAAAAATGAATGTAAATAATAATGACAAATCATTTCATGTAAGTTCTCCATAAGAATTGAAACAATATTCAGAATCCTTCATTTTAGCAAATGAACAATAATAATAATAATCTTGGCTTCAGAAGTTTTTTCCTCAAAAAAATTTTAATCATGAATGTTTCGTTACGATAATGTAGAAAATAAAAATTGGAATAATTCTATGAGTCTGGTGAATTATAAAGAAAAATTTGAATTTACAAAAATACTAAAAAACTAAATAACTCTTGAACCCTTGAGAGTCTAATTCCTTGAATCTACATAGAAATACATAAAAATACAAGAAAATCTATCGAATCATACAAACTCTAAAGAAATACTAAGGATAGGATTCTATAAATGAGCTGTTTTGTGAAAAATTTGAACGAATACCTACAATCTATAAAACTTCGGATACTACAGCATCGAAAATAGCAATCTATATGAATCCTAGAAATCTGTAAAAAAAAGTCGAAATTGCTACAAAATTTCATGAATAAACCATATGTAATACAAAATGAATTAACTGTACCATACTTTTATATTAATAAATTTTACATCGTCTACCCCTTCTATACGAACTATAAAAACTATCAATGTACTTAAGAAAAGCCCGAAAACGTTAAAACTTTGTGAAACACTAATAATCTATATAGAGGGTATTTTCCTAGAAATCTATACAATTACTGAAAATCGATCGACATCCGAATTCTAGAACATAAAATACTAGACATCTATAAAAATCTACAAAAATACTAATCTTAAAAACAATTTTTATACCATTTTTTTATATTTCATTCTCTTCAAAACGAATTAATTCGCAAATTTGTATTCGAAATGCTATCATTGCAATGAAGAGAATTTCAAATTTTTCGATTTTTGAATTACAATCTGTATGGAAAAATTTGTGAATAGATGAAAAATTTCAAATTTTTATTGAATAACTAGATAATTAAACAATGAAGAATGCATGTTGTGAAGGTAATAAATTCGCGATTTAGAATTATTTTAAATGAAAAAAATACACCTTACTGATTTCGACCAGATCGAGATTGAATCTCTAGGTTTTGAAAATTCATCAATTGTTCATGAGAATTTTTTCATTGGGTTCACAACTAAATAAGAGCTAAAAAAAAAGGAAAATAACAAAATTATAGAAGTGCTGTAATTTTGAAATTTTCGATCAATCAGGAATGAAAGTTTTAAGAGAAAAACAATTAGAATTTTTTATTTTTTGTATAAACATTGTTCAAAAATATAAATTGTTTGTGCCCGACAACCGAATTTACTGCAATCTTATGAATTTATATTGATGAACGAAGAAATCTCAAAAGTTATTATTTGCAAAAATGCTGATTTCCTTAGAATTTTTCCCTTTTTGACTTGAGTATTTGATGAGATATATCTAGTGAAAAGATCATGCTTCAGTTTCATTGGATCCATACTTTTCAGGGTCGGGAAAACAGACTGTGTGTCTGGAAAGATTAAAAATAATGCGAAATACATTTCCCTATGAATTTCGGCATGAGGGAACTTTTTTGGATTGCCGTACCCTGACATATTCGAGAATCCTGAAAAGTTCGGATTACAAAATACTTGTAATTAAGCATACCCATTGTTTTGACTTTGATTGACAAATCAAAGTTTTTTCAGAAACATTCCTTTGTTTTCGTTTACGTGCTCATAATACCTCAATGTAAGGCATGTAAGGTGCAATGTTGTTACAACTTGCACCGAACATTGTAGGGAAACGACTCATTTTCCAAACATGTATATGACAGTGCATGTGGCCAGATTTTTATTTCTTACTTAATTCAGTCCCTTCTTGTACATGAAAGAAAACAAAGAAATGTTAGTTGTGATTTCTGAGACTCTTGACAGCCGATCAAGCACAACATTCCACAGCAAAACCTCGAATGACCGAATCAAAAATCCAAGAAGCCACGCTGAAAAGATCTATTGGTAACTGTACAATGAGAGCAAGAAAGCTGAGATTAAACGTCGAATGGCGAGAACACGTTGAATAGAGAGCATGTTTTGCTTGGGAACTTTGATTTTGTGGATGCCGGAGAAACGATAGGGAGGGAAAAAATCCTCGGCTTTTCGCCGCGCTTCTCACAATGGAAGCTTTCGTAAATCTCGAAATATGGCAGAGCAATTTTCGCTGGATATCGCACACAACGTGTGCTCTCGTTAAATGCCATGAATCAATTTTCAACCAACAACGTGAGTTTTTTTTTTTCAATTTCTTTTTTAAATACAAACCAATATCTCGTTCACTTGGCGGAAACGTCAATTTGAGCGAAAGTAGGAAAAAAACCCACAATGTTGAAAAATGCGAAAAAACTGGGTTGTAATTATTTTCAGCGATACGAGATGAAATAACACGGAATTCATATCACATATCACATATCACACATCACTCATAGGAAACTTTTGAATAATTTAATGAGACAATTTTCTGGCAGTTGACGAGAAAAAAAAGATTTTTTTGTTGGGAAATCACAAGACGTACTTGTGAAAAAAATCTCTTTTATCCGACTTTCAAGTCATCTATGTAATGCAGCAATTTCTAATCCATGCCAAGTGTCTTTCATTAGTCAGTCATTATACGTAAAAATCCTTTCCAGTGTTTACCCTAGGATTATGTGCTTTGAACAACGCGTCGTGTCGTAAGAGTTAGGATTCATTGTGCCTCAACCTTGAACACTCGCGGTGCAACTCATTTCAACATCCGTGATAGAGATGTGAAAAATACTTTCATAATATCATTTATTTACAAACTCTGCACATTCACAGTAAACGATGTAACTTGAAACTTGAAGATAGTGTGGAGGTTGATTTTTTTTCATTGACTTCTTTGTTTGCACAAAACGCAGTCGAAAAACTTGTATTACAAAAAACAGCTTATCAGTACAGTAATGCAAGGCAAATAAATTGATATTTTGATGATTTTCTACAAAACTTTCTAGAATTATATGCTCTGAAAACAATTCATTACGTAATGATAGCAAAAACACTTTCATATTGGCCCGACAATAAATTCCTGTTATTACATGAGGAATTATATACCTACAGAATTTCTGTTATAGATACGGTTATTTAATAGAAGGGCCATAAAGAAGACTTACAGCAGGAATATTTCTGTTATGATATCAGGAATTGATAGTATGTATCTACTATAAAAAAATATTTGATTCAGTGTGCTCTAGAATTCAAGTTTTATAAATTTTTTAGAAAACTATGTCTACAAAATTTTTGAATAGTTCAAGAATACTATAGTCTTTATCGATTTTTTTTCAGTATTTATGAAACTTTGAAGGATTTTAGAGTATTTTTATAAATATCCAGTATTTCTGAAGATTGCTAAAAAACTTTTTTGAGAATTCGAAATTTTATAGATCGTAAGTATTTTCTTCATAGTTTTCAAAAACACAGTTATTTCCTAAAACTCTACTACATACTTTTAGTATTTCTCCAGATTTAGTATAATTCGAAAGATTTTCCGGTATTTTTCTGAATTTTTCGTAGATTTATAAAACTTGATGGTCCAAGGTTCAAAGTTTTCAAGATCTTAAGAATTGCCAATGGTTTCAATTTTTTTTATATCACACATAATAAGAAAAATTGTTCAAACCCTGTGAATAAGAGAGAAAAATTGAAAAATACAAAAATGCTAAAAATCCAAAAAAACTTCGAATCTTCGATCATTCATCCAACTGTAGAAATCTTTAAGACCCATATAAAAGTTTCAAATCATACAAAAACTCTGAAGAAATACGTATAATAATATATGTAATAATATAGTATTCTATCAAATACTATTCTCTGAAAAATCTCAAGATATGCCTATTATCTAAAAAATTTTGAATTTTAGAGCGTGCACTTCTAAAAAACGTATATAGCAATATAAAGTGACACTACAAATCTATAAAAATTCTAGAAAATTTCACAAAATATTTGAAATTATATAAAAATACGGATGAACAAGAACTTCATAAAATGTGAAATATCTAGTATACAAATCTGATTTTCTCATTCAACTATGAAATTACCGAAAAGAGATCGAAATTCCCATTAAAGAGCATCGAATTTCCGAATCTTTGTAGCAAAATAAGAATATATAATATTGGAAATCGAAAAAAATACGAAGAAATTCTCCAAGGGTTGGAAATATGTACTAAAAAAATTTGATAACACTAGAAATCTTTATTATACATAAAAACTATGTACATAAAATTTTATTTGCAATCTGTAAAATTTTGAATCCCAGAGAATATATATTAATATAATTCCAAATTTCTATTACTACCAACATACTAATTCCATAAATTATTTTAGAAATTTAAATAGAAATGTATAAAAATACTACAAAATTTGATGAATAACATTTAATACAAAAATGTTTGAATTCTAAGTACATAATATATAGTTGTTAGCTGTATATTACATGAATACCAAAAGTATCACTAAAAAAATTTCAACCTCACTATCTATTGAAAATATCATGAATTAAACGCATTGAATGTCAATCATAATTTTCTGCATTGAATTCGATAGCAGTGAATTAATTCAATTCAATAGAGAAAATCCGGTACATAAGTCTCTATTGGAATGGATCAAAATGTCCTATCCAAAAGCGAATTTTTTTGGATTGGTTGGATTGATTTTGATTCAACTGGATTCAATTTTAATACATTTCAATCTTTTTCAACCCAACGTTGCCAGTAGAAGCAGTTTTGCAATATATTTGGATTAAATTGGATTCAGTTATATTACCCTCATTTCGCATAAAACGGCAGTCGACTGAATGACATATAATATGATTCAATTGAATTGAATCCAATGAAATAGTTTTGGATTAAACAGCATCGAAACTATATTTTCTACATTATGAATTTCCCTCTTATCAAAACTTTCACGGAAGAAACGGGTTAGATTTCAATCTAGATTTTCCGCATTAAATTGTATACCAGTCAATCAATCAAGTTCGATCCGAAAAATCTCTTACGTAAATCTCGATTGAAATGGATAAAAAAGTTTTCACTCCAGTTGAATCTATAGTCGCCAATTTTGAAATATATTTGTATTGAATTGGATTCAATTGTATTACACTTATTTCGAATAAAACTGCATTGGATTGAATGACATATACTTTGACTGAATTGTATTGAATTTAATAAAAATCATTTAGATTGCATTACACTCCATTGAAACTCAATTTTATTTACAAAATTTTGTTCCTATCAAAAATTATATGAATGTAACACATTGAATTTCAATAATCATTTTCTGCATTGAATTGGATAGCAACCAATTAAATACCGAAATAGATTATCGATAGAATACCAAAATAGCAATCAAACCAATTCAATACCGAAAATCTGGTACATAAATCTCGATTGGAATGGATTAAAACGTCCTATCCAAAAGCAAATCGTTTTGGACTGGTTGGATTCATTTTGATCCAAATGGATTCAAATGTAACCCATTTGAATCCATTTGAATCTATTTGAATCCATTTGAATCCATTGTCACCAGCAGGGCTCTAAAATCGAATTCTATCAATAACGAACATGAAAAATGTGCGACTCTTGACTCTAAAAGTTGTACACTGAGAAAAAAATCTTGTGCTTTCTGCAGTATATATCGTAAAAAGGACAATATTATTGTACTGTTTAGAATAATACTGCAATTTTTACAATATCATTGTAGTTTTTACGATGATTTTGTAAAATCTGCAATATTTATTTTACTTATTCCAATATTATAAAATCGTTATTAATGTTCAAATTACAATATGTATGCCAGTTTTTACCGTATAATTTCGGAAAATTTGAAATCTTAAAATGCACATTTCACTATACTAACTGTAATTTGTGCCATATATGGCGAAAAAAATGAACTACATTACTTTTATCCAGCTTTTTCGAAAACTGTATCATATTACAATATGATGCACTAGAAACCTAGAAAGTATACGAAAATATTGCAAAAAGAACCTATACAGATCGGCATACTGAAAAAGCTGTATGGAATTTTCACTAATCTGGATTAATGGGAATTACAATATGATATTGCAAAAATACAAAAAGTATAGTAGAAAAACGGAAGATTTATAGGAGTTTTCACAACAAAATATATCCATAACTACAATATCATTTGACAATATTTACAATATGTTATTTTGAAAACTGATATTTTATCTAGCAAAAAGTACAGTATGTCAGAGTGATTCCCATTTACTGTACAGTATTGTAATAATTACTATGTTTTTTTCTCAGTGTATAAATTTTTATTTCCGAAGTATGAGAAAACAAAGAAATCATTCTTTTGTTACTATATTGTAAAATATAAAAAATTATGAATTTTCGAAGGTAAATGACAGGCTTAGAGCCAAAAAGACACAAGCATTCCTAAGAGACAGACTCCAATTTCAAATTTTCTTTCTTCGCTGGGTATGAAATGTTTTGTAAGGAGTAATAACATTCATTGAATTCCCAGTCAATAGTTCATAAAACAGTTGATAAAATTTATAATGATAGAAAAGACAGATTCATTACTCTGGGAAAAGAGAAATAGACAGTCTCATTTAGTTTATGAAATCGGTTGCAAAAACTGTAATAACATATACATTGGTCAGACTCGAAGACATATAGAGAAAAGGATTAAGGAACACTAAGAGAACATAAAAAGGATAGATATTGAACCCACGGTTATAACGGAACATAGACTTCAACATGGACATGAGTTTGATTGGGAGAATTTTAAAATTTTTAATGAGGAGATCTCATACCATAGAAGACTTTTAGTGCGATGGCGTTCATAAAGAAGCGTAAAGGAAGAGTGATGAATAAACAGAAAGATTTATAAAATTCGAATGACACGTATGATACATATATTGGTAGGATATTTTTGAAAAGGGATACGGACTTTCATTTTTCTTCCGATTACCTGTCACGCGCAAGGCATTAAATAAGATAAGGACATACAGGAACTATCGCGCTTCGACATTTGATTTTAGTCAGCCATGAGCCAGTCGACCGGCATTTACATATATGTAATGAAAGAATTGTGACTCTTGTTGAAGTGGCTTTCTTGAAGTCTTCGAAAAGTTATAAAGAAGTATAATATATTGCGGATAAAGAATTTTGTTATATATTTTGATTCTTTCATATGACGAGAGAGAACTTGTACAGCTGATTGGTTAATGACGTAAGTTGTTCAGTTAATCGATTTTATAATAGAGATGGATCCCACTAAATGTATTGTTAAATTAGGTCTTGAAAAGGGTCCAAAATGGACCGAAACGTCGACGCAGAAGTTGAAGAATAAATCAGTGACGTAGAAATTCGATGAATGTTGTTTCTCCTTACGAATCATTCAAATTAGCATATTTCCCATCTTGACTCGCGAATTCTTGTGTCTTTTTGGCTCCGAGCCTGTCATAATATGTGACGCGGTTTCTAGAAAGGGACCTAACGACCAAAGCCTCGACTTTGAGATTTTTACATGGGTCGATGGAGTGAATCATTATCTTCCATTTGCAGCCAGTCTCACGTTTCTACGATAAAAATTGAGCTCAGGATACATTTTTCCTGAATGTGCATTCCAATAATATTTTCGGTAAAATCTGGCCAAAGCATCGCGGTCCCGCTCTACTTGCTTAGGCGTCCGTACCTAACGGTCCCTCGGAGACTGGTCCCTTTGTATTTTCACGGTGTCGCGTCATTAACGACATCTTCTAGTTCACGCCTATTTCGTCCAAGAATGGCGTAGAAAATAGAAAAGGAAGGAACGAGTACGCGTCGATTTATACCTGCTTTCGAGACTGAAACTTTGAACGCGTTTTTCTCGAAACGCTGCTTTGGTTGTTAGGCGTCCCTGTCCAGAACCCGCGTCGCATACATTTTTTAGAAACACCGAGAACTTTTTCTGCCTACGCCCCTGCCTGAAAGTAACGTCACCCCCGAAACCCCGGTTTTTCGACACGTATGAAAATCAGCCCCTTGGAAAGAGCCCTCGCCGTGAAGGGAGGCTCGAAAAACCACGCGGGAACCAGGAGCGCGAGTGTGGAACCGTGCTCCGTTGGGCCGTGAATCGCGAGAGGGAAGCCGAGAGAGCACGGCGCTACCATTCCACGTTCCGAGTGATTCTCAGGTTCGCGGGCGTCGGACTCGCGAGCAACAGGTAGTACAGCGCGGAGGCGGTGTCGCTCCTGGGCCGCGGCGGCGGTGCGCGGGGGCCGCCCCGCGAAGGGGGGAAGGGGAGCGAGCAAAGCGACGCACACCGCGCCGCGTCCTTAGTCGCACTCGAATACCCGACTCGAGCGCTCGGTGTTCACATCGCTGGTCGAGCGCTTTATTCGCCGTGCGCGAGTGCGAACGCATCCGAGAACATGCACCGCGCGCGTTTTCCGCGTTACCTGTGAAAAAGCGCACCTGGGATATACGTTGCATTGTTGACCGGCAAGTTTTTTTCGTGGGTGCGCGAGCCGCGGGAAGTGAGCGTTCGTCGGACGGAGTATTTTTCCGTGCGCTGGAGGGAGAGAGCGAGAGAGAAAGGCGAGGCATGCCGAGCCACGGGGCCCGTGGGGCCTGGGCGAGGCCCAAGCTCGGCCTGGCGCTGTCGTTTATCCTACTCTGCAACACTCTCGGTGAGTCGCGCGGTCTCTTTTCAGCCCTCGCAGTGCCGGCTTTTCGCGGGGTCGACACGAGGTTTTTGCCAACTCTCGCGGGGTCGTGATTGTACGCGTTTTTGAGGGGAAATGCGGAGTCAGGGGCTGTTCTTCATCACTTTGTACACGTTGGAAATATTTACATTCGAGATCATTTCAATGGCAGGGTACACTGAGAAAAAATATAGTTACTATTACAATACTGTATAGTAAACGGGAATCACTCTGACATACTGTACTTTTTGCTAGATAAAATATCAGTTTTCAAAATAACATATTGTAAATATTGTCAAATGATATTGTAGTTATGGATATATTTTGTTGTGAAAACTCCTATAAATCTTCCGTTTTTCTACTATACTTCTTGTATTTTTGCAATATCATATTGTAATTCCCATTAATCCAGATTAGTGAAAATTCCATACAGCTTTTTCAGTATGCCGATCTGTATAGGTTCTTTTTCCAATATTTTCGTATACTTTCTAGGTTTCGCCATATATGGCACAAATTACAGTTAGTATGGTGAAGTTTTCATTTTAAGATTTGAAATTTTCCAAAATTATACAGTAAAGACTGGCATACATATTGTAATTTGTACATTGATAGCGATTTTACTGTATAATATTGTAATAAGTAAAGTAAAAATTGCAATATTTTTCTAAAAAGTACAATAACATTGTACTTTTCACAATATATACTGCAGAAAGTACAATATTTTTTTTTTTTCAGTGTACAACTTTTAGAGTCAACACTGAGAAAAAATATAGTTACTATTATAATACTGTATAGTAAACGGGAATCACTCTGACACAGTGTACTTTTTGCTAGATAAAATATCAGTTCTCAAAATAACATATTGTAAACATTGTCACATGATATTGTAGTTGTGGATATATTTTGTTGTGAAAACTCCTATAAATCTTCCGTTTTTCTACTATACTTTTTGTATTTTTGCAATATCATATTGTAATTCCCATTAATCCAGATACAGCTTTTTCAGTATGCCGATCTGTATAGGTTCTTTTTCCAATATTTTCGTATACTTTCTAGGTTTCTAGTGCATCATATTGTAATATGATACAGTTTTCGAAAAAGCTGGATGAAAGTAATGTAGTTCATTTTTTTCGCCATATATGGCACAAATTACAGTTAGTATAGTGAAGTTTTCATTTTAAGATTTGAAATTTTCCAAAATTATACAGTAAAAACTAGCATACATATTGTAATTTGTACATTAACAGCGGTTTTACTCTATAATGTTATTCTAAAAAGTACAATAATATTGTACTTTTTTTTTTTGACATACTTCTGTTTGAAAATTACTAGATATTCTGAAGAAAATAAGAAAAATAGGGAAGAATTCGGTGAATTGGAAAGTTTTTTGATGTTCTGATTTTGAAATTATTGCAGTTGGAATAGAGAAATTTTTTATTGTACAGTTATATTTTAAGGAAATTGACTAGTATTATTCAAAGAATTCGAAAATTATCCGTTTATGCTGATATTATATAATATTATTATATTATGCACAATATTCTTTGAAGCTGGATGACGTATGATTAAACAATTTTTGATTTGCTTGATAATTTGAAAAAAAAAAAAAAGAATTTGTTGTACATACTGGAAAGTTTTGGAATCTTCCGATTTCATACATTTTTGCAGTTGTATAGAAATTTTTTATTTCACTGAAATTTTTCAAGAAAATTAACGTATATGATCGAACAGTTTCGAAAATTTGCTGTGAAAATTTGTAAAATATTCTTTAAAATCAAAGAAGTATGATGAAAAATTTTTCGAAAAATTTTAGTATTTTCTTATAAATTTTCTTATTAATAATATCCAGAATTAAAATACGATCTAAATTTTGAAAACTGATCGACAATCTGGAGAAAAAAAAACAGAAATATGTATTCGTTGTAAGTACGGCAAAGTTTTGGAATCTCTCGATTTCCGAAATTTTTGCAGTCGAAATTGTGAATTTTCGTATTTTGTGGCAATTTTTCGAGAACATTATCATGTATTACTTAACGGTTTCAAAAATTTGCAATAAAAATATGTGGATTATTCTTTAAGATCGAAGTATGACTGAATTTTTTTTGAAAAAAAATTGTGTATTCTTGAAAATTTTATATAAAAAATATCCAGAATTAAATCACGATATAAATTACATATTTCTAGAATTGCTCCATAATTTGAAGGAAAAAAATATTCTTTCTACTGGAAAGTTGACGAATTTTCTGATTTCCGAATTTTTTTGCGAATGTTAACATGTATTATTTAAAGGTTACGAAAATTTGTAGAGTACTTTTTAAAATCGAAGTAGTATGATTTAAAAAAAATTTTTTGATTTAGAATATCCAACATCAAATTATGATAGAAATTTCGAAAATTGATCAATAATTTCAAGAAAAAAAGAGATATTCGTTCTACTCGAAACTTATGGAATCTTCTGATTTCCGAAATTTTTGTACTTTACTGCAATTTTTCGAGTAAGTACATTAACAAGTAGTATTTAACGGTCATGAAAATTTGTAATGAAATTTGGTAAAATATATTTTGAAATCAGAATACGTATGGTTAAGATATTTTTGAAAAAAAAAAAAAATAGTAATTTTTTTTTGTAATTTCAATGTAAAAAATGTCGAGAATTTGAATAAATGACGAACTGAGTTTCCAAAATTTTTCGATGGACTGAAAAAAAAATAAAAGGATGTTTGTTTTGCTTAAAAGTTTTGAAATCTTCTGATTTCCGACCTTTTTTCTGTCAGAATTCTGCAACTTCTTATTTTTCTGCAATATTTTGAGAAAATTGGCAAGTGTTATTTGATAAATTTGAAAAATGACACTACAAATTACTAGAATGTTTTTTGATGTCAAAGTATTATTGAGAAATTTTCTGAAAGTTACTCCACAATTTCGAAAATTTTTCTTACTAAAAAATTTATTAGAATTTTTCAATGATTAAATTTCTGAATCGTTCAATGTGCCTGAAGTTCCAAACGTTTAAAATTAAACGGAAAAAAATTACTATTTAGTATAGCAGAAAAAAATTTCTACAAGTGCTTTTGAACACTTTTTGATCTTAACAGCAAACTTGTTGCTCCCCAAAAAAATATTTGTCACAGTTCCCATCATGGTAAAAAGTGAAAAAAAAAAAAAAAAACCATAAATTTTTCATTCTCGTTTAACTTTAAACGTTTGGAACTTCAAGTACTTGTTCATACCATTTATATTATAGAAAACGAGCAAGTTTTTTTCGTTTTTCACAAAATAATGCATGTAAAAGGTAAAGTTTTAAAATTAATAAAAACGAGTAAAATTTATCAAGAGGTAAAGAAAAATGTTAAAAAATTATTGCACATTCTGGGTCATTTTTCTTATCATTGGAATATATTTTCAAAAAATTACAAAATCCTAATTTTTTTTATAAAATAATAAAAATCAAAAAACGTTGATCATTTAAAAAAATATTGTTTTCCAAATTGTTCTGAAAATTGTGGTACATAAAGAAGTTTTCTGAAATGAATTTATATAGAAGAAAGAAACGAAGAAACCAGTTGTCGATTAAAAAAATATTTCCAGTATTTTACGAAATATTTACGAAAATTGCGAGAAAGGTTTAAGGTTAAAAAGAAAAAGAAATTAAATTCTACAAAAAGTTTAAGAATTCACAAATCATGAGCGTTTATTCAACACAATTTTCATGTCACTGCATATTAACTAACAATAAAATGAATGTAAAAATCATGAAACATCGGAAAAATAACAAAATTTTGGTAAATCTGTATTACAAGTTACTTTACAACATATTCTAAGATATTGTGTCAACTTGTTCTAAATTTGAACAAAAAAATAAAAATTTCCGATAGCTTGCAATGGAAAAATGTTGAAAAAATATTTATTATTCATCGAAACATTTTAAAATCAATAAACCTTAAAGTTTTTTTTATCGAATATTTATTTTAATTTTTATGTAATACTAATAGCAACTCCGTGATAGATTGATGAAACAGTTTTCGTCCATTCTTAAATGTTTTTTGCAGTATTAGACATTTACCAAAATAAACTTAGAAATGATTGTATGTAAAAAAATTTCAGTAAAACCTAAACTCTTTTAAGTATAAAATTATGTGTAATAATCCTATTCACAAAATTGTTCGAACTGCTTATGCTGTTGATGATCATTTACTTTTTTCTGATAAGCTACGTAAATTATCCGCAAAGAAATTTTTACAAAAATTTTTATCGCTAGACTATGTATGTATTTTTTTCAAAGAAAGGCTCTACGATTCGTTGTATGTGTCAGTAGAGTGCTAAATTATTTCTTCGATTCAGAGTTGTTTGCATTTATGAGATACAAGTTAGAGATGGTGGCAAATTTGATCTTATAAACTTTCCACTATCGTTAAATATCATCAGTGAATTTTCTCTTTATACATACATTCACATATTTATCCGTGACCTTGAATAGAAAAACAATTGGCGATTATGAATACAATCATATAACTAATTTATCGTGAAAATACCAATCTCGAAAGAATTTCTTATGGAGTACCGCAATACCGGAAACGAGGAGCGTTCCAAACCTAATAGTTACGCAGAAAAAAAGTTATTTCTAACTTTTCTTTTATTCCGATGAGGTCATCATACCTATTTATCTTTCCCACGTATTCAAGGAATCGGAATCGTCTTTGTAAATAATAATAATATAAAGGAGTTGGAAGGAAGATCCTAAATTCCGAACACTTATCGATTCCAGTATTCTCGAAATCATTTTTCAAATTACAATAGTACATTCTTAAATTCATTGTTTTCCGCTATCAAAATCGATTGCATTATTTGCGAAATTTTTGACAAGTCAAAAAAATCATTTACAAAATAATTTTTCGGTTTCTTGGATACATTTTTCGAAAATTCTTAATATTCAAGTTGACAATCACAAATGATATTTTAATTTTTCTTTGATATACTAAAAATGTATGAAACAGTTTTCGGGATTCTAGTTGAAGTCCTTAAAGTTTGAAAATTGATAGAAGTGTCAAAATTTGAAAAATTTAAGTACCGTTTTGTTAAAAAAAAGGCGAAAATTTGAAAGTGCGGAAATTTCTCAAGTTGAACGCAATTCCGAAAGACGAAACTCAAAAGTTTCGGCAACGAAAAGTGTAAAAGGAGTAAAATCAAAAATCCGTAGGGAAATCCTATTTGATTTGATTAATAAATTGATTTTATTGATGAATTGAAAGTACTAATTTATGAATAAAAATTACTGATGTAATTTTCACTGAAAGATTCTGTACTCCAAAAATTGAGACATCACTTCATTTCATACATACATCAATAGTTTTCTTTACAATTCGTTAATAATTATGATTGAATTCTTTTTTGAGTTATGCACATTTCAAACAAATTCAAAAGTACCGCCAAAACGATTTCACATGCCAATGCACAAGATAAAATGTCAAAACTCAATTTTTCCATAGCATTTACGCCACATCGCTCTATTTCGCTCTCAACACGACCCTTCAAAAGAGTCACTAAAAACCCTCACGTTTTTCAAATATTCCGCCATCGCGTAATCGATCGCGAGTAAACCGATCATCCCGTCACAATTTCCGTCGAAAATACATCTTTCCACTTTTTTTTCGCCAACGAACAATGACAAATTACCCGTTCATTGGGAAACATTCGGAAAAGTAATTGGGGGAAGCGGAAAAAGCTAAACATTTGCCTTGCAATCGAAAGCGCGAAAAGTGTCACGCTGGATGGCAATGTAAAGCCTCGGTTATTGGAATGTAGTCGAATGAAAAAACGGGGTGGTACTCGATTTCTGGTCGAGCGACGTGTCAGGCGTGGCGCCCGGTATTCGCGTCACGTCCCTGACCGTTCCGCAAGAGAGAAGGAGAGAGAGAGAGAGAGAAATATACACGGCACGTTTCCTTTGTGCGCGCTCACGGGGCGCAGGTAGTGAGTGCAGTATCGGTATTCGGTGTAGTATACCACGGCTCGTGAGGCCCCGTGAGGCCCGACCGAGCGGCCCCGCCAGCCCCCTCTTTCGCGCATGCGCACGACCTGACTCTCTAGGAACGAGTCCAATGTCGTTGGGTCTCGGACGCGTTCGCGGTCTCTCTCTCTCTCTCTTCTTGGCTTGTAAAACCGTTGCCCTCGCGGCATGGAAAAGACGCTGACGAAGGATATTCACAGAAGCGAACGGGATTTCGGTCCCTTGAGAATTTGGACGTGAAAAAATTCGAGATGAGGGCATATTTCCGTTATGGGATTAGGCCGGAGAATTTTTAGAAGGGGTGTATTGGAAAAACATGTTTTTATTCCGGGATTTTGTAATTTTTTTATTTTTACAACTTTAAGAGCACGTTAACAAAATTGAGGGTATGTTTGTGAGAAAATTTCGGTTTGCAAATTCAAGTCGAAAGAGTGTTTATGCTAAATTACAGGTATCTTGTATAATTAGTTTTTGAGAATGAAAATGCTTACTTGTGCGCCGATGTTAACGTGTTCTCATGGAGCGAGTCGTATTTTCGTGTATTATGTAGGGGAGCACGGGGCATGCTGGCCGAATTTTTCATTCAGGGATTTTTTTAAACTTTCTCCTTTTGTTTTGAAAAAGGCATTTGTTCCTATTCGATAGCTGCAACCCTTGGCTTAATATTGTCAAGTCTGTATTACCCTGAAATGATAATTGACATTTCGACTATTTTTTTCAAACGTCGCGAAATGGAAGAAATGGAGTGTAAATGATCGCTGCGTGTATATTTTTCATCAAACATCATTATTCAAAGGTGTCGCTAAGTTTTCATACGAACTTGTATTTTTGGAAACTATAAAATCAACATTTCTTAGGAATTAAATTAATGCGATGATATGTCATCTCATATTCCACAATTACCGGAATGACTAAATAATTATGTTCATAGTGGAATATAAAAAATTAACGTGTTTTTCAAAGTAACTTTTCTGTCTCAATTATACTCTGAAAAAAATGGAAAGAAATATTTTTGAACATAGCTGAACATTCTTTTACTTTTTTAAGAAAGGTACCTGACTCGTGGCAGTTTTCAAAGTCACCAAATTTTTATGGATAATTTGTTGAATTACACGTGTATCAGAAGTATGCTATCGCTATCTAGTTATTTGCTATAAATGAAAGTATATCGTAGTATTCCAAAAATTTGGAGTTTATGATTATTTTCGAAATATCTATTATTACTGAATGGTAAGGGTCAAAAACAGGCGAAAATGTAAATAGGTATCACATAGTTGGTCCTCAATTTCTGACTACAACTCGGCCAACGTGCCCCTGTAAAATTCGGCCAACCTACCTTAGCCAGACTTGAAGTAAATAAATCAGAATCTACGACGATTACAATGGGTTAAAATTAAAAGGCACTTGAGATCATAATGATTGTATATTATGAGACATGGCGAGGTGTAGAGAATCTTTGGGAAAACTGAAATTTAATAACAAGAACGACCTAAATTCTAAAGATTAATTATTTTACTTATGGTCATGAAAATAAACAAATCTACGTAACAATTAGAAAATACGCGACTCAGCGATCGGTTTTCGTGAAAAAGTGCGTACCTGGAAGGTTCATAACTAAGTCACTGTTTTTGACAAAGTTATGAGCACTCGGCCAACCTACCCCGCGGCCAACATGCCCCATGCTCCCCTATACATGAAAGATCGTCAACTATTTTGACAATGCACGATAAATCGTGTTTTTTTTTTCCCCATGCATATGTACTTGAAGTTTGATTATTTCGCAAAAAAATTTTATATTTGTCGAAAATAACAATTTCGAATTTGTTTATTTAAGGAATTCACATTGAATTCTCAAGTTCGAAATGAAGAATTTCTTAGATATCAGTGGGTAAATACATTTTTTATTATTTACACACTCGCTTTCTCGAAAAAAATGGATGATTTATTTAATTTAAACTTTGCTCACTGGAAAAACCTCCTGAAAAAAAGATCGTTTTCATTACCTTTGAATCTCATTGGATTCACATGGATCCACGTTGTGAAAGAAAATATTGCCGTCGATTTTGTGAATGGTTGTTTTTGAAAATTCATCTGATTGCGTCGCTTGACTTCGAGTCTTTTTGCAAACTTCATATTCTCAAGAAAACCTTTTTTTGCGCCATATTCTTTTCAAAAAGTCGCATTTTTCTCACGACGCGAAAGAAAAGTTTTTTTTTAACGAATCTGAGGGTCGTGACGTTAGCAGAAGGCAAGGGCTGTAATCATATTCGTTGGAATAATTATTCCACCGGTAGTTAAAAATACATGTACTATTGTTCGAAAATGTGGGAAAATGCGAGTTTATGGGATTTAAGAGCGGAGGAAACGAATTTTTTACCACGTTATTAAACAAAATAACATTAACGCCCTTGGTTTGTGAATAAAGGTTATTTGAAATGTACGAAAATTTTTATGCTTCATATTACCAATACTTTGAAAATATAGTTACTCATATCGTAACGATGACAATGTAAAATTTTGTTCATTTATGAAAAGATTTTCATTTATTCGAAAATTTGTCAGATTAAATTGATGTAGAAAATATGAATGAGTATGTGAAATATGTAATAGTGGTTTCAATGAATTTTACTCTTATTTCTTTCTTCAAAATTTGGCCTTGATAATTTCATTATATACAATAAAAATGTTCAATTGAATCAACTCCCAGAGGATTCGTTATTCTATACCAAAATTTTCGATCTCTGGTATTGAGAAACTAACGCAAGTTTTTTCATATGTTCCGTCTTATCTCTCTTGATTTTTCGTGGTTGATTATTGCTATTTATAAACTCGATCGATACGAGCAATTCCATCTCCGTGAATTTTAAACGAAAGGTTCATTCTTGCGTTGACCACGGAAGAAATAGTATGTGGTTAAAAAAACATTTCGTTTGTAAAATCTTCAAAGGAATCCACACTTATTACCTTTTCGCTTGATTACTCGCGATTTCACAGCTGTCATAGCGCGACAATAAAAATAAACGTTCCCACTTACCATAGGATACGAGCGCCAGAAAATAGTAATGATCTCAACGTTGAACAGTTGCACCCATTAACTCTTACCCGTATAATGAGTCGTAACTTCTTCGTATAATTCTTCAATTTCAATAATTATCGAGTGATTTCATTAGTTTCACACGTTTTTCTGCTACATTTGCACATCGTTCTTTAGTAACCCGCGAACCTCTATTCAATTCAATGGAAACAAAGGAAAATGTATACCAGATGCAAATTACTCAGAAAAAACTAAGATTTTTTTACTTATGTGGTTTTAATGAATTATTAGCTATAATATGTAACTAAAATAGTATTTGTAATGGAAATTCCAAGCATTGATTCAATCTGTTATCGATTCTAAACTTTGAAGTGGCGTTTCATAAAAAGTGTTCGCATGGTACTTTTATACAGAAATTTCTGAATTTACGAACAAATAAATTTTCCTCAAAATTAAACGTGATTTTTTTATTCTTCTTTTTTCCGAACTCTTTTCATAGGTTCCAGAATAATCTGTTGAAATTTTTAAACAGAAAAATCAATGCATTTCGGGTTATGAATTTTTCAAGCAGGTCAAGTTTTACGCTTTCGCAAATAATATTGAGGTGTAATTATATTGAGTAGATTAAAAATTTATATGCAAAGTTCGTGATGATGCTTATTTTTCGCGTACGAATTTTGAAACCACTCAGCTTGAATATAAAAAATTCAAAGCCGAAAAAATATTTATTTCCGCTTTCCAAAATTATAACAGTATATTTTGGACCCTACGAAGAAAGTTTAGGAAATAAAACAAACGAAAGGAATTGGGCTGTTTTTTTTTTTTGTATAACGCTATTCGTACATTTGTAAAATATGTTTACGAAAATGTAGATAATTTTGATGACTAGCCATTCATAGTGTAAGATAAATAACAACACGTTTTCAGTTGCATATTATTGAAAATAATGATTTTTTCAAAAATCCTACCATTCAAATATTTATCCATCGTCAATTTCGTAAGTGATTTATCGAAATGAGTTATAAAGAATTAAAATTTACTCTGAAAAACGAATTTGGAGTAAATTTCTCATGGGATGACTCCAATATATCCGACGAAGATATAATGAACTTTTGTAATACGCTTAGCGTCTTTAGTTTTGAAAAGCTTACTAAATATTGCATCGGATACAATGAATGGCCGTTCATTTTCCGAGGGTTTGCGATACGTCTTAACGGCTTTCCATGGGGTGTTTTTTTGCGACATCGGGAGCCAATGACATCGGATCCCGCACGAAAAGAAGATACTGCAACGGCTACGAAATAGAGACGAGAAACGCTGGCTTGTGAGAACCGTGAGATCACGCTTTATCTCGCGTTAGCCCTCTCATTGCTCTCACTTGTAAACGCGCACGCATAAGCGAGACGTTATGCGGGCTTTGTGTTTGGCGCGCTGAAAGGCCCGGATTTTCCGAGCATTTTCCGCGGGCTCGCGTTACGTTTTCGTAACGACGGCGATTACTCGCGGGATCGCATTGCGATAAAGACAATTCACGCGATCGTGTATAGTTTTTCCCATCGACTTTGGTGAAATATGGGGCTTAGGTTTATTATACACTTTAATTATTTATTGCGATTGACGAGAGTTTGTAAGTTACTCGCCAATTATTACGTTGTAGTTACTTTGAGATAATGGTGATGAGGTGCAATCATTGTTGGTAAAGTGATGTCTTGCAATGAAAATGAAATCGAGGTAATGTATCTTACACTTTCATACATATTTTTTTCGTAGTACGTTACTTTATAGTTACTTTTCTGAATTAGAAGTCCCATATTAAAAAAAGAAAAGATCGAAAATATACTTGGTGTACCGATCATCAAAATTTTTGTTCGAAATGATTTAAATTGTTTCATCTTTCTTATGACGTCTTGCTGTCAAGTCAGCAATAATGAATAACATTCGCAGTTTTGACCAATTTCGACTGTTTCATGGATTATTATTGTTTCATCATTTTCGGAAGTTTTGGCACTTTTGGGATGCATGAAAAATCGTACAATTTTGATGTGCTTTTAAGATATTTTACAGTCCGATAGTTCATAAAAGAATTATTCGTTTTAACAGATTAAACTACTGAAACTCTCGGAAGCGTGTTACCGATTATAAATTGGAATAACTAAATATTAGATGCAAATATTATACGATTCGTCGAAACTATCGCCAAATCTAAAAATCGACGAAAAAACAAAATAAATAAATAAATCCGGAAATTAATGTTTCGATTGATACATTGAGACTGAAAATTATCAACACTGTCAAAAAAAATTTGAAATTTCCTGGGCACGTGTATGACAAGGATTCCAAAGAAATTATTATTAAATATATTGTTCGAGGCAGCGACAGATTTGATTTACTTATCTTGTGGGTAGTATGTAATGTAATATGTAGAAACTATGTACTTTCGTACATTATTATTAACATTATTTTTTTTTTCATTTCGGATCGAATAATTTTAATATTTTTTATTGCTATTACTTCAAGTTAAAGAGCCTACATATGAGTATATTTGAAAATATATTTTACATAATATCAGATATATACATAATAAAATTTCCGACATGCGAGCATGAAAAATACACTTCGTATCACGAAGCATTTAATCGCATTACACTCGTGCGATTTGCTCACTCGCTATGCTCGCTCGCAAAACTCCGCACTCATGAAAATGCTCGTTTCTGTTCCTCGATACGAAATACACTATGTGTTTCGTTATACGATTCATATTTATCTATTTATTCATTTATAATCAGGCGTAAGACAATGTTTACAGAATATACAGTATATCCCCACAAAAATAGCATAGCTATTTGACGGTGGGCCTGACGTACATTTACAAAAATAAGCAAAAATACTTGAATGAAATTTCACAAATAATCCTTATCTCCGATCTCCGATAATCTATTCTGAGTATCGTTCATAAAATACGATGAAAATCAATGATAAAAAACACACAGAAAAAAAATCCTACGCAGCGTATTGAAACAAGACAAATCGCAAGTTATACAATTTATATTATATACAATATTAATTTTTCGTTTTATTGAAATAGCTGTTGATGAATTGGGAAAAACTTCCAAAAAAATGTATACAAATAATCCTTATCTCTTCCAAAAAAATGTACCACGTCGAAAACCACTAGAGTTAAAAAAAGTTTCAATATATATTATACATTTCCAATAAAAAATCATTTAAAGTTGGAATGATTTTCATGTTGGCTTTATACTAAATAAACACTTCGATTTCATACACGGTTTATTATTTTCATGGACAGTGTCTATTTTTTTCTTAGACGAGTCCATAACTTGAATGAAAAATTTAATAGACGGTATGGGAATTTTTTTTCAAAGACCTTAAATTTCTCTAAAAGTCTGCATCCAGATGCTTAATGTGTCTAGGAAAAACTAAAACATTGGTTATAGTAATAAACTTTTAGGAAGGAAAATCGGGTATGTTTTTTTTAAACATTCAAAAACCAGTTACTGAAAGTTATTAAAACTTGTAATTACGCGAAAGAATATTACAAAGAAATTATAAGCTCTGTGGAATATACAATATAATCATTTGTAACCTTACCGAAATTTTCAAAGGTTTCTTCATAAACTTTGAACTTTGATTATAAATTGAAAACTGAGAACACTTTGAAGCAGTTTGAACAACTTTCGGAACTAAGATTCAGAAGGCATGCTTCAATGAGTGGTAAAAATTTTGAAGATAATTCATCGAAAATAGATATGTAGTTTGTTGTTGGAACTTGAACATAACTAAAATTATGTCAAAATATTATAAGTTTTCTGAAAAATTGTTTACTTCGATGGAGTTATCATACTTTGGAAAGCTCGAAATATCTACCGTGAATTTGAAGAATGTAGAAAATCATAATACGAAAATTCAGGAAAATGTCAAAATAGAAAAGTTTGGTTAAAAAGTAATATTCAGAAATCGGAAAAGTTACTAACTTTTCATTGACTTAACTGAACGCTGACAAAATTTGAGAAGGATTGCAAAAGTTTATATGATTTTGAAACAAGTTGTTGAGAACGAGTATAAGCTTCAAAATGATTAAAAATGCTACTTAAATGAATTTAAATTGTTTACTCATTACACAGGATAGTTATTGCAAACAATTTTGAACTATAAAATTTTTTGCTTAACTGACCAATCATTTTAAAGAAAATCGATCAAGTCACAGTCATGGTCAAAATTATGCAACATATTGCATTTTCATATTAAGCACACAATATTCTAATAAAAATCGAATATTTTCCAGATGCATACTTTTTTTACGATTTTTACTACTTAACTCAAGTAAACGAAAATTGAGACAAAATTGCGTTTTAAATCGTTACTTTTAAGTTTATCTTCTTCAACGTTTCTTACGTAACGTAACACAGACTTTGTATTGGAAACGGTGGAGTTAGTTTTTGAGTGTAATTTGGTTATGTACCTGAAGTCCCAAACGTTTAAAATTAAACGAAAATAAAAAATACCCCAATTTTTGGATTTTTTATCATGATAGAGGAAGTGTGACAAATATTGTTTTGGGAAGCATCATGTTTGTTGTTACGATTAAAAAGTGTTGAAAAGCAACTGGAGAATTTTTTTCGTCTATATCGACTTGTACATTTTTTTCGTTTAATTTCAAACGTTTGGAACTTCAGGCACATAATTTGGTTAAAGTTTGTGTATTTTTAAATTCAAAAAAAGATGCGGATATACGCGAGCAATAGAACGCGTTATTTGCTGAGCTATTTAGCCAATGTATTCAAACCCTTCAGCTTAATGAGGAGTTCATCTTCTTAAGTGTTCGGTGGAAGGAAAACTCGAGCAACGCGAGGGAATTTCATTTGGGGAGAAAATATTCAGGAAATGTCGGGAATTTGCCGAGAAATCACTTGTCACTTGGACGATTTTCATATGAAAATTTGCGTAGATAAAACATGCGACTACAAGCTGAATCTGGCGTTGGTATTTTCTTCAGTTAAAATAGGATGGCATTTCGGATTAATACCAGCTATATTCTGTACAAACTTGTTGTTAACAAAAATTAATAATTTTCCTAACGCAATCCCAGTTTTTATTTGTGTATCTAACCTCTTTATTAAATGAAAAAAATTCTGTATCACCAAAACTTGCAAGCATGCGGTGTTTAACCAGTGAAAATAAACTTTTTTGTAATGTCGTCGAGTCTACTATTCTTGTTAAAAAAGAGTTTCAAGAACAAGTTATAATTTCCCTAAGATTGTGCAATCTTCAAAAACTCCCGGAAGAGTTTTAATTAAAAGTTGTTTGATCTTGTAAGAATCATTTTCAGGAGTAAATTTAGCGGAGAATTTTCTTGACAATGATTTACAATATTAAAACTCTGCCTGGATGCGAAAAAGAGTTTCTGTTCAATAACTTGCGAACGCGAATATTGAGTAAGGACTTATTTCATAAAAGTTTCTATTGAACTTTTAATAAGTCCACTTTGGATACAACGCCATCCTCGTTTTGTGCAATGGAATAATAAACATCCAATTTTCAACGAGTGCCACGAGTTATGTATTATCATTTTCGAACGTTCGACCCCTACGAATTATTGTTCAGGAATCTCGGGGGAACGACTCGATTATGTTTTACGTCAAAGCTGTGCACAGTGTCAAAGGACGCATTGATTTTTATCGTGGCAAAGTATCCGAGACAGCTCTGTAGTGCTCAAGTGCTTGCAGCTTTCTTTTTCAGCATTCGTCAGAATAAACGAAACGGAACGCCGAAACGTCCCTCCGAACGGGCCATTTATTCCGGGAACGTAATTGCATTTATGAGTGTATAACAAATGGAAAACTGGTGGGGGAACATTGCCATTCAAGGCTGTCTAGAAGAACGAAGGGCCGAAATAGATTTCATCTTGTTTTTGAGAGCGAGACACGACTTTTGGCACTGGTCGTTGATTAAGTTTTCCGACAAAGCGCGAATAAGATGGAAAATTCTTTCAACTTTTCTGTCTTTTGATGACTGCTCGAGAACCAGATTTTCGCAAGTGCGCGAATAGAGAATGCAGAAAGTTTGTGGAATTTCGTGGGAGATTTGTGAACACCGTGTAACTGCGAGATTGTTTACTTGAAGTAAATATTTTTTCAAAAAAGTTTTTTGAAGTGGTAAACACTTCGGGCGTCGGTTTTTCATGTTTTTTGGCTGTAAGAAGGGTTGCTGCTTTTCTTTCTTAGTTTTAAAACTTTGAGATTGTCTTGATAGTAATTGATAACGTTTTATTATAAATTGTTGGCTTCTTTATCAAATTCCTTTGCAATCTTATTCATTATCGACGAATAAAAAATATTGTAACAATTAAATGAACCTTCGGTGTTGTATTGCTGGCTGGGAATAATTACTTTTTACACAATTGAATAGTGAAGTGTAAAAACTCGTCAAGAAATACATTTAGTTCAGAATTTATTGGAATGTCGAAGCTGATGCCTTCAAGTGATCATTAAAATTGTCCTATTTTTACTCAATTTCGAATCGAATCGCTGCAATAGAATACATAATTTAAAAAATTGGAGCAGCATGTAAAATCAAAGAGCGAGGAAAAAATAATAGAAAACTAAAAATGAATTTTGTAGCTCTTTGCGGTTCCTGTACTTTCATGTTCTTATACTACGATTTTTCGTAAATTCTGGTAGAGTTTTACTATATTTTTGTGGATTCCGAAGTTTTTAAACAAAATTCAATTTTCTTTTTAAATACGTAACTGATATAATAAAAAACAAAAGCTTTCATAAATGGGCTTGTGGTCTCGATTGAGCAAAGTTTTTTAGAGAAAAAAACAACGTAAGAAAATGAAAGGAAAAATTTGAGAAAGAGAAAGAAGAATTTTCATTTTTGCTCCGAGAGATCATAACGGACTGAGAAATTATTGGAAGCGGAACGATTGAAAGAATTATTATGCATAAAATTTTTTGTCCTCCGTGATTTTCACTAACTACTCGTAATTTTTTATAACTTTTAATAAAATTTTTTGCTGTTTTTCACAGGGTAGTAAATATTTGAAATCCTTGTATGATTTTTGTGTGCTTTTTCTCAGATTTTTCATTACTCCTCGTATCTTGCAGTAGCGTCTCATATATTGTTGTTACTTTTGTGTACCGTATGCGAATTTCCAACATGCTTATGCAACATATTGCATTTTCGCGCTTCATACTGAATTTTTCAATATTGTATTTATCCAGTTGTACTCGCATTTTTGCATGTTTCCAGAAATCGTTTTCCAGGTGAGCTTAGAACATTCAAAATGAATTTTTATGCAAAGAGACGAGAAATTATGAAGGAAAATATAAGTTTAGTGTCAGGTAAGTATACAATCAAAACTGGAATTTTTTGAGTGATAAAATCAAAGAAGAAAAGTATGAATTTATTAATTGCAAAAAAGTTGTAGGAAAACTGTCGTTTTAATTTCATGTCAAGCTGAAATCATCCGTATTATATTCTGATTAGTTCAAATTATAAAATATTACTTATTTTATAGATTGTACAATATGATTTTTCATACAGTAAGACAAAATATTGAACTAATCAAAATTTAACGATAATTCATATTATACTGTAGAATATACCATATACTTTCACAGACTGAAAAAAAATCCAAAAATGATTTACAATGAAATATTGGTACTGTGTAATCAGTCTGAAATATTGTACAATTTGCTAGTTATTTATTACATTTTTTGTTTTATTATATTGTTGACATAGTCAGACGATATTGAGATTGTAGATATAATAATGCGTTTCATACCATACTTCTGTTGTACTTTCTGGAATCTCATTTACAAAGTCCACATTTAAAAAAAGCCATATTGTTTTGTCAGTATTCAAATCTGCATTGTTCTTTTTGCTTTATTTTTGTGTCGTTTCTAATATATGATTATTGTAATCTTTAACTATTGAAATGTGAAAATGTGAAAATGATATGTAGATTTTACAATATTATATAAATTTTTTGATAAACACTAATTAGTACAGTATTTTCTGGTAGTATATGAAAAATCATTGTAGTAACTGGAAACATAAATAATGAAAGGTGAAACAACTGAATTGTTTTTTCACTACACGCAGATATTGAAATCATACAGTGTATTGAGCAGAATTTGCATTGTGAAAATTCTAAATTTTTCATATTACCCATCAAACTGGCACAAGAATAGTAATTTGTACGATATAATAATTTTTACGATAATTGGTCAGATGAAAATGACAAAATCTGCAATAGGACTGTAAAACTTGCAATAATACTGTATAAGAATTACGTAAAGATGACTTGCTCTGTAATTCTGTAAAATGTTAGTGAAATGAATCCTTAGAGCCAATCGTGATGTAAAATCCATCCAAATTTCTTTTTCTGATAAACATTTTTATTTCTGGTTGATAATTCAATTTTTGTTCCCCTTTCTTAGAAATGAAAATATTTATCGGAAAAAGAAATTCTAATCAATTCGACTCATTTATGCATCACTATTGTTTACAAGGAATTATTTTACCAACAATATCGGCAGCAAATTTTTTCATGAGTACCCTCATATAATTAAACTGAAATGAAAAACAAAACGAGAACCCCCTCAACTGTTATAATCAAGTGTCCTTCCGATAACTCATCATCGAATTTCTTTAATCTCTTTTCATTCCGATTGAATCATACGTTCCTTATCGACGAATTGCGCCGTGCGCATTTTTCAAGGCAATTAATCCCTCCCACCGAGTGCTAAATGACAAAGAAAGAAAAAAAAAGCGCGCTACAAATAGAGTGTTTTTAATCAGTCCCCTCGTCGGGAAACACGGCGCCGTTGGTCATCGCGAGCTCTTATCTTTTTCCTTGGTCGCAATTCGCTCTCGGGGCAATATCAAGACCGGGAAGGAAACAAAGAGAAGCAAGCCGGTGCCGGTAATCCCTGGGACTCTCGACGGTAACTTGACTTGTCCTGCGTGGCCGGAAAATGTTGATTCGTTAATTTGGAAATAATGTTGCCAAGTTCGGGATTAGCTCGGGTCGAGAGCGCGGAACGTGGTCCAAGGCGGCTTTTCTCGATTAAACCCGACGTGATTCGAAGACCGCGCGTTTCGTTTCTGGGGTATCGCCAAGCCGCCTCGCGGAATTCTTGAGATGCCTGTGGATTACAAAGCGGGTTGCCCCGATTCACTCGAATGCCCCGATTAGGAGCTACGACTTTAAAAGGGGTTTTGGTGAGGGGTTGGAAGGGGGTTGTAGGTGGGCGACGTTAGGACGCGAAACGCGCCAAGGGAATACGCCGAGAAACAAGTGCTCGATTCACCTCGAATTATGCTAATCCAGGAACGCTTCGGGGATCCAAGTCCTCTCGTGGACGATTTCGATTGTGGGAACTAGAAGTCGCCGTGATTTCGTGGTGAAATCGAGTTTTCGTCGAAGGGACCTTTCGATGGTTGCAGTGGAGCAGCTAGGGCATTTTTCGCCTGGGTCGCAAATAAATTGGTGCTGTTCTTTCGACCCCTCTCTTCCCATTGCCACTAGTTTATTTTTGAATGTCGTTCGAAGTTGATGGAATGCTAAGGATTGAAATTTGGAAAAATTGTTCTTGAATTCTATATAATTTCAAGAACAATGGGGGTACCCCGAAGGACTATTTCAGGTCATCTGCTTTTCAAAATTTATGTAAACGATTTGCATAAAGCAATGAAAAAAAGGAAAACGACGGTCTTTGCAGATGATATACAATTGTTATTGTTGAAGACACTGGGGTTAGAGGAATCAAGATTGCTGAAATTAAACTGAGGAAAGGGAAGACATGGTTGAATTATAATTATTTGACACTGAATATGGATAAGATAGTCTTCATTGCTTTTGGTCCTTACGCGGATAGTTGCCCTAAACGAATACAAATTAGGTTTCACGGTGATCATTGCAGGGATGAAAATCGGTTGAATTGTGATTGTGAAAATATAGGCACGGTATTGAGTTTACTCTTGGATTGTAATTTGAAATGGCGACATCATGTGAATAACGTAACTGAGAGAGTTAGATGCCTCATTTACGTTTTCTGCAGATTGCGTTGTAGTTTTAATGGACGTCAATTACTTACAGTATATTTTGCATTATTTCGGTCAATGGTGTCGTACAGATTTGTGGTTTGGGGGGAGGCGCTGATAAAGAGGTCAAGAGGCATTTATCTGGTATCCAAAAACATATTGTTAAAATCATCTTTCATAAGAAAATAAACTATTCTTATTATTATATATCTTATATACTTTGTGATGAGTTTAAAATCTTAAATTTGAGTAAGGGTTATGTTCAGAAGACAATTTCACATTTCTTCAAGACATTGCGGAAAGAATATCATGAATTAAGCAGAATCAGATCCTGTAGGAAGTTGAAAATAGTACCGATTTTTAATAAGAAGATATGCAAGAAGTCATTTTGTTGCACCAAATATATGGTAGTATATTCAATGAATTGCCAGTGGATATAAGTTTCGATAGTCATGTTCATAATTCGCTTCGTCAGTTTACCTAACCGGTCAGAATTATTATGATGGTAAAAATTATTACTGGAAATCGTTTGGTCAGTTACGTCAAGTCACACTTTTCATCCAAGTTCGGCCATGACCGGCATTAATGACTGACCAGAAACGAGTTCTGACAGTAAATTATAATTAGAGAGTTTTTAAATTTGAACGTAAATGACAGTAAATGACCGTCATAAATTACTATGACCTGACCCATTTTTTTCTGATCGGTAAACTTGAAATTCCTGATGAAGACTGATACTATTCTTAGCCTTTATTATGTAAAGAAGAGGTAATCTCAGGAGGGCTTATTTACAAAGGAAAATTAGGTATTTTTCCTCAGACTTACAGAGGGGATTATAGCAGTTAAAGTTATCGCATAAAATAGAAAAATTTTCAATTTCAGTTCATCTTTGCTAGCTCAAGTCTTCAGCTGCACACATGTCCATATTTTTAACAAAAAAAAAACTTATTCTCGCGATGTTGCAAAGTTTCGAATGATCAAATTAATACGAGCGTATAAAACGGGAAAAAGTGATGAATTTTTTATCGCCGTACCTGTCAAGCACTTCGAAACCGTACGAAACGTTTGAAATGCCTGGCTAATTAAATATGAGGAAAAGATATAAAGTGAGAAGTAAAAAGATCCCGAATATCCGGCGTGGATGGTGAAACGGCGGGAATTCAATAAAATCCAGGCCGAGGTTTTTGCCTGAAAATAGTGCGGCGACTACATAAATTTTTCATCGTCATTTTTATCGTGAAAATTCGGGATTTGGAAAGGAAAAGACAATGCGATTCGAAGCACGTACGTCCTACGTAAGCGCATCCAGGATTTAATGCACGGTAAACGTGCTCCGTTCCATTTTGGGCGCGGGTATGTGTACAGGATGTGTCCAGGATTGACGTGCACGAGTCGCGTCTTCATATCTCGCTCTTGTAATTTCGTCAAATAGCGAATTTCCGCTTTTTACGTACCCCCATGCTCAAACGGTTCGATTTTTTGGGGTCAAAAGTTGAAGCACTTCCGCTGGGTTTAAAAAAGTTGAAAGTTCTATAAAAAGCAAACATTAACAATTTCGCTCGACGGCGTTCGATAAAAGAGTTTACATTGTACGAATTGAAACTGTCTTAATTCTGTATTATTAACTGTTTCTGGAGTATTATTCTCGATCTGATTTTGCACAATTCAGAATTTATCATGAAGTTAATTTATGGTACCTAAATATTGCGCGTACTTTTTTCCAAGAAATTCGATGCACGGTCAAAACTAGTAACAAAAATGTTACATGAATAAAATTTGACTTTCAGGCGAATGTTAAAGATGCAAGTAAATCAGGATATTGTTTTGTTTATTTGCTGTGTATGATAATTGAAAAAGAATTGAGAAATTTTCTAGTAAAAATAGGAAATTTGTAATGCACATGCCTTGCAAAATTTTTGTTATAGTCATCTTCGCGTGTTCGGAGTTCAGCGGAAAGTTTTGTTATATATTTTCATGTATCGGAAAGTTTTAAGGAGTCACGAGAAGGAGACCGACCTAGATTTTAATGCATGGGAACATGGGCTTGGGATAAGAGGGCATTGTTCCGTTTTTCGAAATGACAGATGCAGATTTTTCTTTTGAGGATTTTATTTACGGAGATAGATGGACGTATTGTTTACTTTAAAATGTGCAAATGAGCATCGGGTAGATTCGATATTAGAAATATATAGCCTAATTATAAGTTTGTGTTAGAATAACGTAAATGCCAATTATCCTGTTAGAAATTTGCTTCGCAGAGGAAAAAAAAATTAATGTTCGAGGTACTTTCATGTATATTCTGAGACAACTGTTTTTCGTCCTTATTAACCGACATAATTATAATGAACGATCCTTAATAATTCACCTACGGGTTTGAAAATATGCGAGCGTTTCTCTACGAGGAAACAAAATGACCGAAGCGAACGTCGCGAAGCCGAAAGGACAAAGAGAAGTGAGGTCGCCGGCCGATTTGTCCTCATATTCCGTGTATACCTATATCTGTAGATATATAGGTGCATGCGGAACGAGAATATACGTTCTCGTGACGTAGCTTCCAGGCCTGTCTCGCTCCCCAGCCCAGGATGTCTGGGCCTGATCGGCCTGATCCAGCTGCGAATCGGGCCCGTCACAAAATTCCAGGGATCACCGCCGCAGGTCGATCTTATTATCGTTTTTCATGCGTGATTCCTATTATATACTCACGAACATTCTTATTTACCTTGCTTTGTTAGATGAGACATGTTTTGGGCCCAAAACCGTAAGCATGTATGGGTATATGCTATAGCAAAACAACGCTTGTGATTCTACCACGTAGCAAAAAAAGTCCCTGAAGTTGAAAACATGTTAGAAATAGAGGAAAACAAAAAAAATAACGTAAGAAAAAATTCTCTGCTTGGTATTTATTTAATGGTTGGAAACTTACGACGAATGAGAACATGAAATTCAACGAAATGGGTGTATTAAACAGGAAAATTCTAATTTCGAAGTGCTTTGAAACCGAATGATGAATTAAAATTTATACACCCCATAATAAGTGAATCACACTGCTGAAAAGTTTGACATGAACGTACCAGATTAATAACCAAGGATGTTGAAAAAAAAGAGCGAAGAAAACAATTCACGCCAGCACAGCTGTACGATATCGTTGCAAAAGTAATTTACAGAGTTTCGAGTGAATACTCAAGAGTTAAAAAGAATTCCGCCGGATTTGCAGGCAACATTTTTTCCTTATAAAAACCGACTACAAACAGTAAATGCGTGTCCCAGAAAATAATGTTTGCTTTTACAAAACAAGGAAGCTTTGAAAACTTTGAATAAATACCGGTTTGGAGTTTTTGCGGATGACGACCAGAAAAATGGAATTCTTCTGACTGATGTATTTCACTTGAAACTAAAGGAGGCCAAGCCTTTTTTTTCTACTGTGAAACTTTGGATGGAAGCAGCAATTAGTTAAAGTCGACTGTAAGATTACGCGTTAAATGCACTGTGGCAACTTGTACGAATTGCTAGAAGAAAAAACAAATCTTTGGCGATGAAAATCCTGTACCTGTGAGATTTTCGATCTAAAATGTTGAATCGTCGCAGATAAAGTTACACGGGAACGTGATCGACAATTCCGAGCAGGGACTTTATCGTAAATTTATTTCTTTTATCGGCGCTCGACCGTGAAAAGATCGGAATTTGTCAGTCCATTTTACGCGTCTTTCGTCCGAGCATTTGACGTTAAAAGGGGGATCTTTTGTCGCCAACTATTTAGAGCTTTCAAGAAAATACTTTCGAGTGTTTGTTTCACTTTTAGCGCGGCCGGGAAAGAAACGGTCGCGGGAGCAGTCATCTTTGCGGGGAAAAACTTTTCGGATCCTTTATCCGGTGGCCGTGATTAACGCTCCGGAACTTTGCAGCAAAGCCGCGGAAAAGTGAAGAGACTCGCGCGTACGCGTCGAATTCCCGATTTTTTCTTTTTTTTTACCACAGCCACTGGATTTTTTCCCACCCATTTCTTCCCGAGATTTCTTCGCTTCGATGACACTTGACTTTTTTTTCACCCCAGTATTTCACGTACGAAACGAATCGGAAAATTTTCCGCTATTTGCCTTCGCACTTTGCTGCTTGATTGCGCGGTTCGAGGGAAATTCGTAATGTTATTGTAAAGAACGAATGCTAATTTTATTGGTGATGTTCCGTTATGGAGGAGTACTGTAAAACAGAGTTTTCGAGAAGCGTGGATCGTGCAAAATGGTTTTAAAAAATCCTGATAGTTATACAAAAAGTAAATTGATATTACATTTTTTGTTAGTTTTGATGTGTCGTTGCTGGATACCTTGATTATGTTTTATTTCTATGAAGATTTTTTTTTTTTTTTTTTTTTTTTTTTTTGAGTTTGATTTTCATCAGTATATTGACTAAAAATGCAATGTTGGAAATGTAACTAATGAGTATAGTAAATGAATTTTCATGAAAAATAAGAAGCAATCATAGAAAAATATATGGAAAAGAAATAAAAAGAATAAAAACAACAACCCATAAAGCACAAAGCACAAGGGAAGACAAAAAAAATCAATTGAATATGTACTAGGTCAGGAATAAAAAAATATAGATGTAATCAAAAGCTTTTATAAATTCGATAAAATGAATTTCAGAAATGTACGTACAAATTTCGTAAAATGCGATAAACACATATCAATATAACCAATTTCTAAATTTTCCAGAAGATCTTGAAAATTTGATTTGCATCAATTTATGATAAAATTTCGCTTTTCGTAGTTTTATACGTTAAAACAACTTGTTTTTCAAACGTAATGTGACAAAGACCGATTCTCTGTAATACATTGAAGTTTTGAGTGCTGGTTGCAGATTTTCAACTTCCTCGTAGTTCTTCGCAGTATTTTGTATATTTGTTTAATTCGACGCAGTTTCAATGTAGTTTTTTTCTGATCTTAATTTCGTTCCATGGAATTGTTTTTCAGAGAGAAAAACGTCGCAAGAGAAGTATATTTATATAGTGTTTTACAAAAAGTTCCAAATTGCTGTCGACCGTTTCAGTCGTCTTTTTAAGGAGAAGTAAAAATGCAGAAAGTATAATTTTTCTTTAAAAGGCACATTTCAAAAGCTGCGTTATTTTACAAAGAAAGTCATACAATGGCATAAAAGAAAAATGGGAAAGTTTGCGGAAAATACGTAAAAGTATGACGAAATGAAAGAAAAAATAATAACAGACTGCTAAACACTTGTGAAAATTTAAAAGAAAACAAAAATTTACAGAATTTCACAGGAAAAAAATCGCTCACGAGTAAAAAAATTTTTTAGAATATTTTGAAAAAATAAAAAACTGTCTTGAACGAGTGTTGACATGTCATATCTATAACTTCGTATGATTTAACTTTTTTTATGAGAGTTTATTGTTTTGAGAAAAAAGCTAAATAGACTTTTCTGAATTTTCCGTTACCTTTTTTTTCCACTGATTTTTCAGACTTTTTCGTACGTTTGTAAAATTCACTTTCTTTTTTTTTGTCTCACGCGTCGTTTGTGTATTTTTTAAATGTTTATATGACATTTAATAGTTTTCATTCAATAATCGCAATGCAATGTATTTTTTTCTACTTTTTTTAGAGTCGTAATAAGTAATTTTCGCGCGTACCAGAAATTCCATGCGAATTTTTCCCTTCGTTTTAAATATTTTTCTTGTTCTAACAATTTCAATCGTTCATTTCGATTGGTTCTATTTTTGATAATATAATATAATGTGCTCCTAGAAATTTTGGAGTTTTATGTATCTATTATAATAACTTGATAATTTGTAATTGTTTTCGAGTGTTAACTCATTCTGCGTATTGTACGAATGAAGGAAACTTTTAGTTTGAATCATAAAATATATCAATACAATTTGTGAATTGGTTATACGATGGATGTGACATATCAGTCTAAGAAAGTAAGGGCATTCAAATTTCGCAAATATCGTTTTTGTATTAAATGTTTATCCCATGTAGATTTTTCGGAATAAAGTTTAGACAATTCTTACGATTATATAATTAATAACAAACTGAAAAATCTCTTTGGACACAAGGTGAAAAACGTCTTATATCTCGACAAAAGTCCCAAAAATACACAAGCCCCCCTTGATTACGCAGAATCAAATTGAATCATTAATATTCAGTTACCTAGGACCACCAGGCTCGATTTTTTCCGTCAAAGTAGATAAAATCCGTCAATATTTTGATTCGATCTCATTAACTCGCGCATTACTCGACTGTGCAAACACCCTCGAGCCGATTACGCGAGAATAAAAACCCTCGAACGCAACTCGGTACGAACAAAAAAAAACGAGATTTTTTTTAAACAACTGACGCCCCACCCTCAATTACGCTAAGTACCAAAACACCCAGAGCTGGAAAGTTTCGGTCGAACAATTTTTCGGGCTCATTCGACCCAAATAAAAAGTTGGACGCGCCCACTAGTTCCGCGGGGATCCATAAGAGCTATTTCACGGGACACACATAATTACGAAATTATGAATCGCAAACTAAAGAAATATAGATTTCGCAAGTTTTATGGTCGGAACTTACTTTTAATTGACATTTTTACGTCCGCGTTTTATTTGTACGACGCGTAAAAGTTGAACGTCGAACATTTCGCGCTCGAAGGGAACGAAAATGCCCGTATCGATGCACAAGTTGGACAAGTTCTAGACGGAGATGCATTTCCATAATTTGTAGCATCCAGCGGACAATGTTTTTTTTCGCTGTTTCGCTAAAGTGTGGAGGGTTTAAAAAACGTCACTCGGTGCTTGCTTTTTTCCATGATCGAAAATTGTGAACGCGAGATACTTGATACGCTAATGCACGACACGTGACACGCGCGCTCAGCGTAATTGCCCTGGGTAGTTTTCTTTTATCAGGGCCGAAATTTACACTTGAGGGGAAGTTTTTTGTAATTAGGTAAAAAGCGGAAAAACGTGCCGTTTTCTTTATAGATCCACGTTTACTTGATTCGGATTGCATGGTGAATAAACATTAATTTCAGAACTTTGTCTCGCAACTTTTTACGTATTCGACATGACCATTAAAGAATTGCATGTCCATCAAGCAGCAAAAAATGCAATCCATATTGTGTATTTATAACATGGGATAAAAAGGTGGATAAAGATCCGTTCGGTTTTACTCTCGACAGTCAATTAGGGAAACCGAACGAATTTGTCTGTGATTGCTTGTATTTCTCGAGTGCACAAATATTTAGATCAGGGGATAGGCGAGGCATCCAAGTCTTGATTTACAGAGTCCATCTATTTGTTGTTCTAGAGATGATTTTAACAAAGTCTGGAAGTATGTCTTTGGTTCATGGAGGGTAGCCATCTTGATCTATGGAGGCAGCCATTTTGATGTTCAACTTAAGTATTGGGTATTGAGTAGGCTGCGAATCTGGCTGCGAGGCGTTTGAATTTAGCGAGCAATATTTTTTATTCTCTTTAGCATTGACATAAAGAAAAACTTATGATGTGTATCATCAATCATCAATAGTAATATCAATGGTAATCGACAGTAATCTATATGGGAAGATATTTTGGCGAGGTGGTTAGTAGCGCGAAAAATTGAAATTAGAACATACAACCAACCCAGTTTCCTACAATTCAAGTCCAATTTTTAATTGAAAAACCAATTGGAATACCAATTGGAAATTTTCAGCAGCGTAGTAAATCTGAGTGAAGAAACTCCCAGAGCGCGTAATGGTAAATCTAGTTACTGAATAACAAATACTCTGCTAATGAGTTGCTTTCCTGCTGGCACAGCTTTATGATTGAGGATGATGTGACCTTGTTTGTTTGTTTGTTTGTTTGTTTGTTTGTTTGTTTTTTTTTTCAAATTCCCTTTATCCTGTACAAGAGACTGACTCTCTTGTCAGGGCACTACTATATATATTTTAGCAGTTATTGTTACACTGTTAGAAGTCTAAAAAATCCAATTATTGAGTTTTTGAAATAATACCCCATTACTCGAATCGATTCTCCGTTTCCGAATTGAAGAAAAAATTACTCGAAAAACGTCCGATCATCCGGAAAGTCCGTTAAATTGCTCGGAAACAATCGGCCAACGCGGCCCGATGATTGCAATAAGATTGTTCCGCCGACGCCAGGGCGATGGAGATAAATGAAAAATTCAATTTCCCGCGACTGAGGGGCCCCGTGCGATAAAAATAATAAGCTCGTAGCGCGCGAGCCCCGTCGTTATCGTGACTCTTCGTTATTCCGGGTTTGCAGGGTCGAAAAATGCGGGCATAAACGCGCCTTAGCATGCACGACGTCGCGGTCGATTTCCGCGGGGGCCATCGCGACTTGGCAAGCGCCGAAGAAGGCGCCGAAGGCGGAGATTGCGACCGCGTAAGAACGCCGGTCGCGGATTGTCTCGTTTCCGGAAACCGCGATAATGCTGGCATTCGTCGTTACGGGGTCAAAGCGTTTTGCCGTGTCACATTTCCGTGCGAGTAATTCTGAATTCGTGGTTGTGTATGTGTGTTGAGGGGGGGTTGGTTTTGTGTACTTTGAGGGATCGGCGTAGAAATGGTGATTTCAGTCTATTACAACGATGATGGATATGATGGTATTTTTTTTGTGAGTGCATCGATTACACGGGGCTGGGGCAAAAAATAGGCATTTATTATTCAAGTTAATTAGGGTATTTTTGTTGGGTCAAAAAAATGAAAGGTAATAAGTCATTTGAAAGATTACCCTGAAGTTCCAAACTTTTATAAGAAAAAAATTATTGTTATGTGTGCACCTTAAATTAAGGCGAGAAAAGGTATAAATATTAGATGATGTTTGAGAGACATCAATAATTATTTATTTTCTAACTTTAAATTGTAGTGAAAACAATTTTCTTATGGTTCAGTCTGTTATGAAACGTTTGATTCTTGAGACACATTCTAAAAAAGCGCCCTTAGAGAAGGGGAGGAGCGTATCTCTGTAATTACATATGAGTTAGTTAAAAAGGGTTTTTTTTTTTTTTTTTTTTTTTCATTTTCAAATATTGCCAATGATTGTGACGCAACTAATAATATTTAATTATAATTGAGTTAACTTTTGGTTTCCTCCTGTTGTTTTACGCCCTTTTTCCTTCTGTTCTAGGTAAGCGCACTTCAGCCCTTCCATTGGTCTATCGTAATCTAATGGTTCAAACAACAAGGATTTGCTATTCTTCCATGGTATTGAATAAGTCTAAACAGCTAATATTTTTCTGTATAAATTACAGTGTGTGGTGAATTTTTCAACTAAATATTTTATCCTGATTTCTCACTATTTATCAGCAGGCTGTGGAAAGCTACCTAAAAAAGTGTAATACGTTACGTTAAATAAAAAAGACAGTAACTCATTATCGTTAAAGAAAATAACGTTCCCTTTCTATCACCTTACTTTTCCTAAAATAAATTGAATGTAAATATTAAGACATCGAAAAACTAAGAATGAAAAAACAATATCATCGTTCTAGTGGTTTGGTTTAAGAAATTTTTTATTTTTTAGATATGACAAAATGATTTGGGACGGGAAAATATTGGACGTGTACGATTTTTTTGTTATTCCGACAAAACTTTTTGCTAAAGCACAAGATCAGACTTTCGAGATTTGTTGTTCGTTAGGACGAGCCCGACTACATTAATAGTTTTTTAAGCGAGGAAAATCATTTAACATTTGTAGATCGGTACTTTTTGACTCTGAGAAAAAAATTAGTCGGCTTGTTATAATTTTCATATTTTTAAAAATTTTTTAAATTTTTGAACATGACATCTAAGTATATGTTCGCCACGGAGAAAAATTTGCGAATATCATAGATTTTTGGGAGAATTTTATTTACCTAGATTTCAAGTATTTTGACATTATTTGTGTTTTTCAGTAGGTATTAAATGTTGTAGAATTATCTAGTATTTTTTTATACTTTTACTATCTTTAGAAACATTACCCTGTAGATTACCAAAATTTCGTGCTCTATAATCCAAGGTTCATTAAATTTTTCGTGTTTCGAAGGATTTTTCAGAAAGCACTAGATACCTACAAAAATTTTTAATTCTTTTAGTTTTTTTGGTACTTTTTCAGTTTTTCTACGATTTGAAGGATTGTTCAGTGTTTCTGAAAATATTCGTATTTTTAAGTGTGTGTAGAATATTGCAGGATTTTCTATAGAAATTTTTATATTTTATATAGTACTATAGTACTTCCATGAAAAGTATAATAGAGATTTCAAGAATACCATGTTTTAGATATTCAAGTTGATTCAATTTTTTCGTAATTCAAAGAATTTTTCAGAAAATGATGTCTGAATACATTTTCATTTCTTTCATTATATTTATATATTGCTATATGTATAACTTCGTAGAATTTGATGCTCTAGTTATCAAAGTTGTGGAAATTTTTATGTTTCATGTAGTAACTAGTATTTGGAATAAATTTTTTTTTTGATTTTATAGAATTTATGAAATGTTCCAGATTATTTTAGTTTTACACAAAAATATTTCTCTACATTCTTCTAATAAAATTTAAAAGAATAAAAAGTTTGAAATATTTAAAGTTTTAAAGATTTAAGAAATCTAATTGAACAAATACATGGTAAAATCAAAATTACCTTACCAACTCTTGAAAAAAACATGATAAATCAATTTTGAACCTGAAATGACACGTATTGCCTTTGATAAAGCCTGGGGGAGTCGAAAATACTTGTTGGAATTTTATTCCAACTCCGATATAAATCATCGACTACCCGAATTCACGAGACAGAAAAAAACGTTCGCAACGTATGAAGAGTCGAATAAAAATTTCCCGGATTTGAATTAATACATCTTTTTTGGTCAAGCGTTGGAGCCCCGAGCAACGTGAAAGTTTTAGAGGGAATAAGAGGGACGTGGGGACATCGCGAGTACAGGTTTAATGATCGCGGAAACAGCGCGACTATTTTCCGCGTCGTTTCGTGAATTTTCATGAAAAATGGATGTTGAGTGTAGTATTGCGTGGATTTTTATGAACGTGGGAAAAAGCACTTTCCGTGTTCGGGTGGGATGGATTTGGAAAGGGCGTCGTTGTAGGGCCTGTGGGATGTGAGCATGAAAAGAATAAATGTGCCGTGCTAATTTTGAAACCTGAATGAAGTTTCAGTTTGAAATTAATCTGGATAAATATTTCAGTTTTGATTTTTCAATAGGTCGAAAATTTACGTTAAATACTGTGATTTAAAAAAATTACAATTAGTTTTTCTCGAAATGAAATGATTTCATTTGATGCTCAATGGGTTATTTTATCTCGAATCATATAGATAATTTAGGTTTTTTTGTTCTAGAATAAAAAAATTTTTGCTTTTATTCGCAATAAACAAAAAAGAATAAATATATAATAAAAGAATGGAAGAACTCACGCAGTATGAGAATTTCTCAATTAAAAGAAAATTTGATTTTTCGTTTTATAATCGAAGAAATTTGAAAAATTCGGTGGTCTCAAACATTTTTTTCTCTGACTAAAGAAACCTTACCCAAATGACAATCATCAGTATGGAATTATTTTCGATGAAATCGTAGAATTTAAAGAAAATTTGAGAATAAAATGGCAAAAATGGAACTTGTACTTCAAAGATAGCAATACTCCATATACTCCTTGTAAAATGATAACATCGATCAAATCTTTTCCGAACTTCGACTATTATTCACAAATACCACATCTTGGCATCAAGTTTTCGGTCTAAGAATGGGCCCTTCTCAATATCTGTGTAACACAACATGATAATAGCAAAAATCTAACGGAAGTAAAAAAAAAGCAATTCCACTTATAATCTCAAAAATTTTGAAAAAAGAAACATGGAAAATTTTATTTCAAAAACAACAAATTTGTAGTCATTGAATAAAATACTGGATTTTGTTTATTTAACAAAATTTTTGAAACAAAAACTTGCGGGAAAAAATGATAAAATATCAATATTTCCAAGTTCTTAATTAGAAAATTTTTTTTTTACGATAACTAAATAAATTATGTTCGTTAGGTTCCATAAATTTGTCTTCCATCAAAAGCAAATTTTTACTGATAAAACAATAATTATCATGATCGAATTATTTTTTGTGAGATTACATAATTTCAAGAAAATCAAAATACCAACACCAAAAATCGAATTCGAGATGTGCTTGAAGTTCCAAGCGTTCAAAATTAAACGAAAAAATTTATCAGTTAAAATAGGGGAAAAAAAATGTTCCAGCTACTTTTGAAAACTTTTTAATCGTAACATCAAACCGTATCCTTCCTAAAGAAATACTCGCCACACTTCCTACCATGATAAAAAGTCGAAAAATTAATCTATTTTTTATTTTCGTTTAATTTCAAACGTTTGGAACTTGAGCTATAGGAATTCGAGATAGTCACTGATTCTGAATAGAGAAATCTTTTTCCATCAAACGAGTCTACTCTTAAAAATGTATGATTTTTCTATTTCATGAAAAATTGAGGTATAAAATTGGACGGTCCATACTACTCTTAAGGACTTTCTCATTTCAATCTCATTTTTCTCGAAAAGCGACGAGGTGCTGTTAGGACCCTTTCTTCAGTCCACGCCACGTATACATATCTCTTGGTATGTGCAACCAACTGACTCAAATTGACTTGCCAACATTTTCTTAGTAGAACCTACTTAAATATACATATTGTCGCGAAATAAAAATTAGTAATACTTACAAAGCTTCTTCTTCCACATCGTATAACAATGGCTAGACACTGGACTGCAAATCAGACAAGAGTTCTTACCCATACGGATCAAGTTTTGTTTCTGATAATTTACTTCATGACAAGCACAGATCAGTGAAGTTAACAAATTCTTCAAGGAAGCTTCCTCCATAGAAGGCAATTTGTCGCGTTCATATACTAAATTTAATAGATATCCTCGATCGAGAATTGCTCTCAATGCATCCTGTCTCGAAAGTGGGTATATCACCTGGTGCCGCAACCGAAAAACAAGCAAGGGCAAAGGGCCGCAGCATAAACCCGTCACTGACGTCCCGAATGAGATCGAGACCCGAGATGCATCTCATCGAAATCGTTCGAAAGATCTGGTTGGGGGGATTTCTCACCCCCAAACCCCCCCCCCCCCCCACCCGGCCGCACGGGCCTGTTACTTAATCTAATCAATATAAAGTGTTATAAATATTATGTACATACTTTTTGCTGTATTTACGTAAGAGTAGGTATTTAAGTGAAGAGACCCCGTGCAAAGTTAACGATTTCAACGTCCCCAACTGTGTGAGCCCCCGGTTGCGCGATGCGAAGGCTTGCAAGTATCCCCAAGTTCTGTGTAGTTTCCTGGAAAGTCCATAATTTTCGTCGCTCGTTTGCATAAGTCAGACACAAAGCAGCTCAGTTTGTGGGGCCAAAAGGGGTGGTCGGGCGTCCTAGAAACACGTGCGGCCTTCCTCGTTTTCGAGGATCGTAACGAAGGATCCAAGGCTCGCCCGGATGAGCCCCCCTGCGAAACGGCCTTTGCGTGCAGCGCTCGCGTATCAGATTTTTCTCTCGCCGTTGCGAAAAAAGAAGACGGTAGAAACGGCTCAAATTGCAGAGTCACCTCGGACGCCGGGAATAATAAATTTGCGAAAAGCACGATTTTACAATTCGCGAGTAGGTGAACGCAGCGAAGGGGGGGGAGGGGGAGGGGGGGGGCAATTATTACAAAGGGAAACGTTCGGGGATAACGAGCTGGGAGGTGCTGGTGTGTGTGGCTTTTTTCCCCCTCATTCCCTGAGTAGCGAGGCTTGGAAAAGTGACCTTTCGTCGAAGGGGATTTTTATGGGAATTCATCGGTGGGGGAGGGTTTTGTGGGGCTTGTTGTGTGTTTTTGCGTCGCTGCTTTTTTTCTAGAATTCCTCATGAAGTATACGGAGTTTCTCAATTCATGGTGTCGGTCGATGGTTTTTCTTGGGAAGGTTATTTAGGGAGGATAAAATATGAAATTGCGTGGCAAGAGTGTAAATGTGTCGAGTGGCGGTGGAATATGAGGTTGGAGTTTTATTTTAGGAAAAAGCGAGAGTGAACGATTGATCATCTTATATTTCTGTCTTTGCGTGCACTGTCTGATATTGAATTTTCGGCCGGTATATTTTGAGAATGGAACTGTAGTAATAGTCGATAAAAAGTCGTAAATATTGATGGTAGGATGTTATTCAACTTTTGTGATGATTCTGGCAGGGGTGGCAGATGATGTGGGTATGGTGTGTAGCAGTGTATCCAGCTGGAAAATTCTGCATGGGGAAAATATTCAAAAATACTAATGTAAAAATTCATAAATTTATAAAGTTTAGTTTTATCGACGTGTTGAATTTTTCACAACTTACAGAATTTATCGAAATCGTCTAAAATTGTCGATTTTAGTCGAAACTATGAGATTCTAAAAGTTTTCAACATTACACGCTGTTTTTGTAGTTTCACAGCATTTTCAGAAAGTTGATCCACAAAATTTACGTGCGTTTTCTACAAATTTTTATACTCCAAATTCCTTCATAATTTTTCTGGTACAGACAATCTTTGGAATTTCAAATGTTTTCTGTGTTTAAGTATATTTTGAACCTCAAGTGTTTTTATTTATTTAACGTTCAATTTATCAAAATTTGCTCAACTCATGAAAGTATTTTCCTTAATTTTTGCTTACTTTCCAAGTATTTCAAATTAAAAACAAAGTTTTATGATGCATATTACGAACAAGTATAATTAACACAATTGACAAAATTAAAAAAAAAATGTTTTAAAATTTTACAAAAATTTTGATTTCTCTGAAAACACTTAATTAACAGTTTTTAAAATTTCTAATGTGTTATGATGTTCGGAAATTTTCGAAATTTTTGACATCATATTAACTATCAAAAACTTTTAAAATCTTACAAGAAGTCGTGCCAGTTACATGAATATTTCTTCTGATTTTTTTAAACTCCTCAAATTTTAGATTATTCTTCAAAAATTTAAATAACACTTTCGAGGTGTATTTTGGAAAAATAAAAAAATATGTATGATAATGAACACAATACGCAAAATTCATTGAAATATAATGAATTTCTACTGATTTCTCGATTTTTTGTTTTATTATTGGGAATCTTGAGAATTTCAAAAGTTTCCTGAATTTTTAAAATTTAATGCATACTATTCAAAATTTTGTGAAAATTGTGTAACTTATCAAGATTTTTCTTTTTTTTTTAACGTTTTTCAAGTATTGTGAATTTTTATGAAAAAAAAAAAAAATAAATAAACTTTTTATGCATAGCAATCTCGTCGAAATACGTATAATAATGAAAAAACTTTTTTTAAATGATAAATTCTTCTGAAATTCTAGAAAAATTTCGATTTTATTTGTGTAATTGACAGTTTTTGGATTTTTTAATGTATTGGTTTTTTCGAATTTTTCAAGTTTGTAATAGTATTGAATCAACCACTCGACACTTTCAAAATTGTTCGAAATTTGTTAAACGCGTAAAATTTTTTGGTGATTTGAAAACATTTCATACTTGTTCGAAATTTTTGTATGAAATATAAAAAATATGTATATTTTGGAAAAACATAATGAGAAATACAATCTAATATTAAATTATAAACATTTTCTAAAAACATATAAAAAGTTTGATTGTTTGAGATTTATTGATAGTTTGATAATTTCTAATGTGTTTTGATTTTTCAAAATATGAAAAATCTCTAGCATGTTACTAATTGCTTCAAATTTTATAAAAAATTTTCTAGTTCACACAAATTTTTTTTGTTTCTAAATACTTTTTAAGTTTTACAAATTTCCAAAAAAAAAAAACATGATTCTCAACACAATATATACGAAATTTCCTTAAAATCACAAATTTAGCGAATTTTTGAAATTAATTGACATTTGAAAAATTTCTCGATTTTTTTCCACTTCAAACTTAATAAAAAACTACTAAACAATTATACAATTGTTTTTACGCTCCGCTATTATAGTTCAGATTGTCCTTTCACGATCATTCTGGAGCCAACACCAAATGAATAATTCCGACAAATATCTTTTTTCAAGCTTTCGGCATTTATTTTGCCCTCTGCAGGAAAATCAGAGTATAAATCTCAGTTTAAAATCATCTTATGTGTGAATACATTTCGTCAACTTTTTAAATATTTAAAAATTGTATTTACACAGAATGATTTTAAACTGAAATTTATATTCTGATTTTCCTGAAGAGGGCAAAATAAATGCCGAAAGCTCGAAAAAAGATACTTGTCGGAATTATTCATTTGGTGTTGGCTCCAGAATGATCGTGAAAGGACAATCTGAACTACTAAAAAAATTTCAATGATAGTAAAAATTTGTCTAACTCAAAAAGAATTTTTGTAACTTTTTGATGTTTCTCAAGTTTCGCAGTTTTTTATTTGAAAATGTAGAAATATTATGCGTATTTCGACGATGTTTGTCTGTAAAACCCCCTTTCTCACCAAGTAATTGAGTCAATAAGTACCCACGCGGAAAAATCGCGTTCTGCTACCTCTGGATTCTAGTGCAACTTGAATTAATAATCTGCCAACTTCTTGGTCTTCACTAAATATTAAATGCAGCTATACCTAATATCAATAATAAATTCATATCTTTCTCAATAAACAAGTAACTGAAAAAACTTTTGCGAAATGTCTTTGATAGTTTGAATAAAAAATAAGGCATTGAATAAGATATATTTATCGTCTTTCAACGTTTTACTTTAACGCGGATAAAATGCTATGAGTTTTGCCTAAAAATCACTGTTTTAGCTTCATCAACGTGCATCGTCAAAGATTCTTTAATCGACGCGTCAAAAATAACTGTTGCGTTTCAAGTCCCCAAGTTGATTCGTTTTAACTATAAATAAAGTTTTTACTTACCTTCTTCTAAAAGAGAGTTCGGGAACACAAATTTTACGTATCTCAGAAGAAGAAAGGGGCAAATATGGAGAAATACGCGTATTGGGGTCCTTTTTTATTACACAGAGACACGATGTAATTTGATTTGAAACAATGAACCGAGCCAACAGGTTCTTGGCCACTCTGCCAAAGGCGCTCTCGCCCGGGGCGAGATTTTCGCGTGCGGGGTATGCGCGCATGCATTTCGCGGAGGTTTGTAAATCGCGATATCTCATGCGTGAAACGCACCCATCGCACGAAAAATGAACCCAACTTTGCACAGTGAGCTCGGATTTTACCCTATTAAAGTTTAAAAAGAGAGAACTGTACGATAGCAAATGTAGACTCGTCCCAATTTTCTTTCTCGCGTCTCGGCCAAGTTTCCGTCTTTTTTCCCCGTTTTTGTCGCCCCACGTAATGTTACATGTTTTGCTACATGGGAGCGTACATATATCGAACGACTGTCGATAACCGATGAAAATATGTTCGTAATCTCGCGAGGTTTCGCCGGCCGCGTAAATAATCCGTCCTGCGACATTATGAAACAATATTCTCCGGGGACACGGTCGCGCTGGATTTTTCGAATTCCGCAGTGAGAAAGTGCTTTCTTTTGAGGTATATTGTGAATGCCAGAGGTATTTCGCCCGGTGCTTGGACTATGCGGCTTACCAAAAAATCTCGTAGCGAGGAATGTTAGATGAAAATTAGGGGTCTCTTTGATTTTGCCGGTGAATATTTGTAATTGCAAGGTAATATTTTTGAGGGGCGAAGAGGGGGAATTTGGGAATGATTGATTAGTTTGGGTTTTACATTGTTCCGCATGAAATTTTGAATTTGAGTGTATTAGAATCAGAATTATCCGGATCATTGGATTTCAAAGTAAATAAGGAACTATGAAAATCTGTAATATTGGAAAGGTGAAGTTTTGTATAATAAAATAACGAGTTTCACGCTGATTTGCACGGACGAATTGTAGAGTTTTTAATATAATTAGCTATGTCATCGAAAAATTTTTTTTTCTAAATTCCTTATTTGCCATGATTTATAATGAAAAAATCGTTTCTATAATTGTATTTCAAGTGCGGAGTTCGCAAATTCAGAACTTACCTGTAATAGTTTTTTTTTTTAAGAAAATCATTTTTTTCTGAATTTACAAAAATTGTGACTTTGGTTTTAGTTAACATATAATGACAAGTCAGGGTTTGAAGAAAGAAATCTGAACATTTTTTGTGTAAAATACAACTATTGACAAGGATTGGTCTGTAAAATATCGAAAATTATTACCGAATTCAGGGATTTTTCTTTTTTTTTTTTTTTTGAAACTTATCATGTACAAATTTTTACGCTATTGATCAAATTATTTAACTGGATTTTCATTTTCTACGTGATTCAAAAGGTTTTTTTTCCATGTACTTGAAGTTTCAATCGTTTAAAATTGAACAAAAAAGAAGTTGAATGAATTTTTAATTTTTCTCATGGGCAGAAATAAGTGAAATATATTGTGAGTGATCGTAGAGTTCGTTGTTTCAACCGAAATATCCTTGAAAGCAAAAAAAATTTTTTTTAATAAATACACACTTGTCTTTTTTCATTTTTCATTTAATTTTAAACGTTTGGAACTGCATGCACATTTTTTTCCAATAAAATATAACTGCATTTCACTATTTTCTTGTCTATCTAGAAGTGTTGAATTAAACAACACTCTTTATGATACTGATAAATTGTTACAAAAATTTTGACGACCTCAATTAATCCTGAAAATTTTCGCAAAATCTCAATAATTTCATAGAAGCTTATAATCTTATAATATTATTTTGTTTAATAGTCTGAGAAGTTTTTGTTCAATTTATATGCGCATAAGACAATCGAAAAAAAATTCCAGAATGTAATTAATGTAGATTTTAATATATCTTGAAGATTTAACAATAGCATTACTTTCTTTAAGTTCTAGAATAAACACAATTTTGGAAATTTTTTCTTTCATTTGTATGCATTTCGAACTTTCTATGTGATTTTTTGAAAGTGTATTTGCGATGAATATTTTTTTTTAATTTTACGAACATTGCAGATTTTTATTGTAACTTGAGAAATCGATGGGAGGTAGGAACCCTCGTTCTGGAAAAAAAAAGAAAAAAATGCATCACGTAATACTTGAATGACCTCTAAGAGCATCCTTTGTGAACACTGTTAGATTGAGAATTCTTAGAGTGGTGGCTTTCATAGACATCAAAGTAATTATTCAGAGTGCATCAAGCATGCTTGTATGGTCCACTAAAATTTTTACCAAAAAATTTCGGACTTTCGGTCATTTTCTATCTGGCATAATAACAATTCACCATCGTTTAATATTTATTTAATGATTGTCGAATAATTGTTTAATGATACAATCATAAGAACCTAACCTCAAAAGCTCTTTCAATTAGAGCCATATTTTTTACGTAAATATTTTTCAAATACAGATGTTTTTTCATTACCATTGTAAATAAAAACAAATTTTCTTTCAAAGGCATTTGCGTAAAAGTAATTTTATGTTGTTCAAGAGTTTTTCCACTGTTGATCAATGTTTTACAAAAAAACTTGTGGTCAACACGAGCCTGAGCAATCGTTTAAACGGAAAAAAGTTGTTTGTTTTTTTGTTCGCTCATGAACACTCTCGCTGTGAATCTTCAGTTCGTAAAAGGTGTAAAAAATTGTAGTCAGCGATGTAGTTGATTGTACATACATACATGAAATCAATAACAAGAGCTTTTTCCAACCAAGATACTTGTTACAGGATTTTTCTATGATCTATTGCAAGCATAGCATGGATAATGAGAAACACAACGTTTTTCTAAAAACCAAAATACCAGTATTTTCTGAATGTAATTCATTAATGAATATCATGTATCATAATTTTCACTCAAGTGTAATTTTATGTTTTGTGTGCAGTATGTTTCATATACTTGCATATTATCATTTTTTCTTTTTTTAATGTCTTGTGACATCTTGAATTTACTTTCGAAAATTTGTTTTTATTTATTCGTAAATAATTAAGGTAGCTCATTTTCAAAACCTTGTTTACCTTAGTTCTTGCACCACCGAATTTGTGAAAATTCGTGACTTGGAGTCTGATCTTATACGAAAACCTCAATTCCCCGATGATTACGAAATTCTCCGATTCTTTCGGTGGATTCGATTTCTGGCAATCATGGGAATTGGCCGCTAGAAAAAGCGTCTTTTTCCCCGCGTCCTCACGAGGAAGATGGCGCGTCGTTGGGGAAAACGAGCGATTTCGGCGTTATCATTGAGAAGCGATACGGGCTCACCCGCCCTAGGATAAAAACGTTCCACGTCGCTGGCAGGTCGATGGGGAAATGCGCCGACGAAGCGATATTCTAAGCCCGAGTGAAACTTAAGAGAGCCGACGCACGTCGCGGGCCCCGCGACCTCGTCCGTAGGCGAAGCGACGAGTTTCCTTGAGATTTCTGCAGTCAGCTCATAATCCGGTTACACGGCTTTGGGGCCAGTTTTTCCGGCCGCGCGAGTCCCCGAGACCGGACACCGCGTGCGAGAACACTCCCGTCCAGAAGAATTTTAATAGTTTTTACAACTTTACGAAGGGGTCATATACTTTTTCGTGCGGACGAATTGAGCATGGTTTGGAGTATCTTTTGAAGTATGCAGCAATAATGTCATGACATTAAAGTTAATGCTTTTTGATAGTGTATTGTCCACTTGAGAAAACAAGTATTTGTTCATAAAAAAATATCAACAATTGGCGAAGTTATGGCCCTTTCCCCGAAACAACTTTTTTCTTGAAGAGGCTTGCGGTGACCACGATGCAAGTCGAGCAAATCAAGTGAAATCGGAGAATCCAAAAAATTTTATTCGTCTGGGAATGTATCTAGTTCTTGAACGATTGGAAAAATGAATATTACGTTTTTTCTGCGTGGAAAAACGTTTTCCTCGAGATTTCGATTTTCTGAGCTCTGAAAATTTTATTGCAAAATTTTTATCTACAATAAAAACTTTTCTATAAAAAAGCGATCGCTCAGGAACTAGATATATTCCTGGACTAACGAAATTTTTTTGATTTTCTGATTTAACTTGGCTTGCTCGACTTGCATCGTGGTCACCGCAAGCCTCTTCAAAAAAAAGTTATTTCTGGGAAAGGGCCATAACTCCGTTAATTGTTGATTTTTTTTTTTGGAACAAATATTTGTTTCTTCAAGTGAACAATGCACTATTAAAAAACTATAAATTTTGTGATATAACCTCTCAAGTCTCGATAATTATAGCATTATTATTGGAAGTATGTTGGATTTGTTTACAATAGAAACTCTTCATATTATTCGGAATTTTTTTTTGAATTGTTATATTCGATTGTAGAATTTCTTGGAGAATTTTTGTTTGGTAACTAAAAATATCGATGAAGATTCTATTTTGAAGAGATTTCTAGATTTGTTTATAGAGGTTGGAACACTTCCTGGGATAAAAGTTTTTAATTGTTTAAGACGTACACTGTGAATTATGAATTACCTTAAATATAATTATTTAAAAAAATAATATTTGTGGTTATTTCCATTAATTCCGAATGATCGTCATAGATAATGCAAATTATTAATAAGAGATGTTGATTTTCTAAAGATTTTTTTAAAAATTGATTTTTTCGATACGAATTTTTCGTCTCCGATTGTATCAAAATATCGCCGGAAACTCTCAATATCGTGTCCGTTTTTTTTTTTTTTTTTTTTTTTTTTTTTTTTACTAGGACAAATTGTTTTTAGCTATAAAAATATACTACCAATATATAAACATAAAATATCTAGATTAATAGTTTTTGTAACGAAATATTTTTTTTCATAAGCATCGATTATCGTTAAATATCGATTTTTTAATGAAAGTATCGATGTTTGATATAATCAATTTTTTCTTAAAAATGAATCAATGCCTAAAACGATGGTGTAAAAAAATCGATTATATCGAAACCGATTTTTTTTTTAAGATTCAACATTCCTATTATTAATGTTTTAAAGCTGATACAATGAGTTAGGATATCGAAAAGCGAATTAACCGTCATGAGGATTTTCCGTTCATAAAAATTCAGTGTAATTTTAAGAACGAACGATTTTTCAATTGAAATTTTCGACGAATGAAGATTTTTTGGGAAACGGGAAAAAATTAGAGCATAGAAAAGGTAAAAATTTTTCTGTGAATTTGAAAAAAATTGAGCAATTTTTATTTTTTCGGTAGTTCTTTGTATAAAATCCTTTTTTTTTTTTTTCAAATGTATAAGTGACGAAAATAGATATTTTTTTATTCAAAGAAAGAATTAGTTAGGATTTAATATCATAAAATACACTTACGTACATAATGTACCTGAAGTTCTTAACGTTTGAAATTTAACGAAAAAAAAAAAAATAATAATAATAATTTTTTCATTTTTCATCATGTTGACAAGTGTGACAAATATTTTTTTGGGGAGCATCATGTTTGTTGTTATGATCAAAAAGTTTTCAAAAGCAGGTACAAAAATTTTTTCTCCCATATTAGCCTATAAATTTTTTTTCTTTTAATTTTGAACGTTTGGAACGTCAGGCACATACGGACATACTTATATAAGGATTTTTCGAACCTAAAAATTCAGTGCAATTCCAAGACTGGACAATTTTCGAATTGAAATTTCTGAATAGTGAAGGTTTTTTGTGGAATAAAAAAAATTGAAGTATAGAGAAGGTAAAAATATTTTAGTAAGATTGATGAAAAACTTGCGTGATCCTTTTTTTCAGTATTTTTGTGTAAATACTTCCCAATTTCTGATAAAGTAGATAAAAAAAGTAGGCATTCGAAATACCGTATTTCCGAGGTTTAAATTTTAATTCTAGGAATGTAGGTACTAATGAAAAATCTGAAAAAATACAGACAATCTACGAAAATACAAATACAGGTGAAAAATCTTATTAATAGATACGTACTATAAAAATCCGAAAGTACAAGAAATCTGTATACACCGAAAATCAACATACATGCAGTTTATTCAAAAATCAATGAAATTACAAAAAGAAAGGCTAAAATTTGAAGTCTGCAATATCGAATTGTGGAATTTAACATCCTTCTAGAAAGTTTGAAAAAACGCACACGATATCTCTAAAAATACAAGAAAAAGCTACAAAATCTTATGCATACTAAAAAATACGGTAATATCGAAAATCCATAAAACACACAAAATCTGTACCTATGAATGTAATTATCGAGTAACCGTTCGAGTATATATTTATAATAGAAACAAAAAAATTATGAAAAACACCAAAAGTAATAGAAAAAAATCTGAATCTCAGTGACTTGTATGGTAATCACAAAAATCGAATCCTAGTATAATAAATACGAATATGAAAAATTCACTACTCTGGACTTTAAAGTTGTGTAACTTTCAAGTCCTGAAAACCGAAAAATTGAAAAATCCCGAAGGAAATAATTTTTAGAATTTGCCAAAGCTTCATTTTAAAAAAATTTCGAAATTCCTTACCTGGCATGTATACGCTTTTATGAGAAATTACAATATCGCCACGCATTCGTTGTTTCATGAAAAAAAAGCCCGGCAGGTGCAAAAAAATTCACTGGAAGCGATTTTTAATCAATTACATTCGAATAGAGAAACAAACTGTTCGATTGGACAAAACAAATTCGGAGTCCAACAATAAATCGCGCCCCACAAAAAACGCGTAAAATTGCACGCGATGTGCAGCAGCGCGTTGCCGTATAAATGCAACAAGGGAAATGCATAACGCATGAGACGAGAGTTTACGTTTTCCTTTTCATCGCGTCTAAATACGGAATAATTAACGAGCGAAAAATTACCGGTGAAAGTGTTATAATATGTTTCACATCGATCACCACTCTCGATTAAAAAACTCGTCTACGTCTGTTTGTAATTATTCAATTCAATTTTACGTCATTTATGATCCAAGTGTTTTGATGATATAGAGGTGTCAAAACTTATTAGTATGTAATTTGGAACGAACATTGAACAGGTTAATTTTGTCCTGAAAAAATTGTGAAAAATCGTAAAATATTATTTTCTCAATCGAATATTTGATTCTTTTGAGTATGTAAAAAACTTTCGTAACCATCATAGTTACAATTTTTTTAAAAATTCCATTAAAAGTCTTGAAATGCATTTTCGAAATACAGCCCACTCCAATAACTTTGCCGAAAAACAAAAAAAATTTTCTGCTGGCCTGACGAAAAATTGGACAAAGTTTTTGACATTAAAAAGTAATGTCGAAGAATTGCAAATGATCTCTGAATTTTCTACTGTTTTTTCAACGCCAAGTGAGTTTTCGATAGAAATTCAAACTATAAAAAAAGTATTTGAAAAATTTGAGAAACTTGGTTTCTCGGAAATTTTGCGAGAAAAAGAAAATCGGGACGTTTGCTCGAAAAGTTAGCCAGCGAAGCGTATATGGACGACAGTAATGCTAGATCTGTGGTTTTCCCACGGAGTTTGCAAAGATTTCATACTTTTCTATTGGAATTAAATTTTCAAAATTCAATGTGTTGAAATAATGCCTCAAACAAAATTATCCGTTTTACATCTGAGAATTTTTCGAGTCAGGAATTATCGAAACGAAGGAATTCGTTGGTGATTGCCATGAGAGAAAATTCAAGAAAAATTGTAATCATCTTTAAAAAATGACAAGAAACTGATCAAAATATTAGTGTATAATTAATTTATTTTTATTCATCTTTTTGTATATATAAAGACTTTTCTGTGTATTAAATTTTATAAAAAATCATAAAATAGTAGCGGAGATATGAAAAATATCCACAAATCCAAGAAAATTTTAAAGATATGGCAAAATAATGTATCTATCCTTAATATAATTTCTGATTTCTAGAATTATAGGAAAAAGCTTGGATTTTTGCAAACACTTCGAGGGTATACACGAAATTTCATGTTTATCAAACATAAAAAAGAACTCTTATAGAGTGATAAATTATTTTAAAAACGTCTTTAAGAATGTTCAGCATTGAAAACTTTTGCAAAAACTTGCATTGAAAATTCCAAATAACGAAAACATCCGAAATATAAGTAGATAATTCAGATTGTTGAAAATGCAATACTTGCATAGAAGGGAAAAAATCATAAATACAGAAACTACACAAGATAAATATAAAATATACATATATACTCCCTTATCGTCGCTGTAGTTAAATTACTTTTTCAGGGGTGTAAGCAGAAAAAAATTTTTTAAATTGTCTCGTAGAATATAGTTTCAGAAGAGAGATTTTCCAATTTTTGGAAATAATTAAATTTATTGTACGTATTTTTAGTATGTAATTTAATTTTCATGATGTGCACTTCACTAAGTTATAAATAATTGCTTTTTTTGATTAGGTGACGTTAAGAATTTTAAGTTGGTTCTAATTCCAGTATTTATGCACACCGTGTACCATTGTTAAGTAAGAAATGACTTATCTTTTAAATTTTAAGGAATGCACAATGTTTTCTTCATCCTTTTAATAACTTAGTAACTATTTATTTGATACTGCAAATGATTGCTTCGAGTCATCAGGACTAAATATGTTATTTACTAAATTTTGAACTTAAGAGTTATAAACTAAAGCTGACATTTTTTTTTCGAATCTTGTATTTTTACATTTTTTATAGTCCAGATTCTACCAATTTTGGATACCCAGTTCTTCCATCTACTTTATTGTAAATAATTAAGTTTTCCAAAAGTTAAGTTACACAAAAAGTTGAGTGTCCAAGTCAGGGAAGTGAGTTTACCGGTCAGAAAAAAAAATGTGTCAGGTCATGGTAATTTCTGACGGTCGTTTACTGTAATTTACGGTCAAATTTAAAAACTAATTATAATTTACTCTTAGAGCTCGTTTCTGGTCAGTAATTAATACCGGTCATGGCCGAACTTGGATGAAAAAATGTGACTTGACGTAACTGACCAAGATTTCCAGCAATTCCAGGCGAAAATCACCAATCTTGTTATTCCACATTCCATAAATGGCTTTTCCATTTTTCTAGAAAAAACTCATAAGTTAGTCAGTGTACTAGTGCGTTTCCTAGACAGTATAATATACATGTTGTCATCAACAACAAATTGAAAATGAAAACTTCATACTCATGTTTAGAAATTAATGCATCGGCGATAATGGTAAAAGTTTTAGAATTCTTGTATTTCCGATTAAGGTGCTTTCAAAATTATACATAAACATACCCTGAGAAAAAATATTGTACTTTATACTAATAAAATTTTGCGATTGTGGCTCGGTCTCAAATATTGCGCTTTTTCATAAAAGTTGTTTCATATTCTACTATATTTATAACAAAACTTGAATAAATTTGCCAATATTTGCCATAAACATAGGAAAATAAATAGGGGATTCCGATAAAAAAAGTGCAATAGTCGAAACTGATCCACAGTTACAATGCCTAACAGTGAAAAGTACAATACCCTATTGTCTTGAAATATGTGCTAAAAACTGACGTGCAATACATAAAATAGAAATTTTCCCGAAAATGAAGATACTGAAGGGAAATACCCAATCAACAATACACTTTTATGAAGTAATTTGTTTATTTTTCTTTATGAATGATTCGTTTCAAATGGAAAGGTTCTAGTTGTATGATTATGTATTATTTAAGGAACCAAATTTATTTCCATTTTTTTATAAAAATTCGACGAAAAAAAGAAAGATGTAATAATAACAAAGGATTTGAACATTTTTGCAAGTCATCTTTGAGTATGTAACAATTTTAACCATCATAATAATTCTGACCGGTGAGGTAAACTGTCGATGAAAATCGACCAAAATTTTCTTGTCGTAATTGACGGTGATGACCAGTAATTTACCGGTAAATATAGTGGTAAATTTACCGCCTCACATCCCTGGTCCAAACACTTCGACATGGCAAGGTAATTTCATTTGCAAGTGTCCTCTACACACAAAAAGTCCGATTTCGTCCCATCATTATTTTTCTTTTATCCTGCAATTGTTTTCTTATCTCGCGAAATTGCGATAAAAATAATTCATACCGTAGATTTCAGCGCGAAGTTGTGAAATTGCTCCGTGATTGATTCTAATTGCCTAATGAACGCTTTGGTTCTCGCGAAAACATCCAAAGAAAAGCCGCGGAGATTCGATAAACACACCGAGAGCGGAAAACGAGGATGTTGGGGCTTCAACCGAGATAACCCGGTCGGCGGAAACTTTGCGACGTTTCAGACACCCGACGTCAGGGCAAAAATGAGGGGAAAGTTTTCGCGGTGCAGCGAGTCGCGAGAGTTCGCGGGGCGCCCGCATTTTCGCACTTGATACTTCTGACGCGCGGTTATGTAACACGGCAGTCATCCTGTTCGGGGCAAAAGAGCGGCAATCCGCCACTCACTTGCAATCTCAGCTTTCCCGAGATTAGCTCTCTTTTGCGCGTGATTCGCGGAAACGTGATCATTCAAACAAGTATTTGTTGATTCAGTACATTTTTTTCTTTTGTATTTTTCACTGCACAACGTGTACACTGAGGGAATAAATAATTTCCGAAAACAGAACATTCGTATTTTACTTTTGGACAATGATCATGAAAATTTTGAATCCGATCGAAACTCAGTTTTTCAATGTGCCTTTCGAATTTGTTAAAGAAATGAAGGAGAAAGAAAGAAATTTCCTTTCAGTAAACCCGAAAATTGTAACGGAAAATATTTCTTCAATATCGTTAATTAATGTATTATTTCGAATATAGAAGGTGACGGTGATGAATTTTTCTTTGTTTTCTTTATTTTCAAACGTTTGAAACTTGAGTTACGTGCTTTGCACGAGATGGATGATTCTTATAGTACATATTTTAGAATTTGTATAAATTATTGAAAACACAAACGAGATTTGCAGTGATAATTTTTTAAACAATTGGTCAATATTTTTTTCTTTCTATTGTCAATTTTCACACGCGACAATCCATTCGATTTTTTACTCCTAAATAACAATTATCTTGGCAACTGTAAGACGTGTAAAAAACACAAAAAGATTCTCAGTTCGATAAAAAATAAAAACTGTTTATCGATGGTGCGTGGAAGTAGTCAAGTTTTTGTTTGAATTCGCTTCCTGTAATGAAAACATTCTCATGCAATACACACGATTCCCGTTATAGTAATTTTAATGTTTTTACCACGCGAGTAACGGAGTTGGATCAAATTGCTTCATTATTTCGGAACAGGAATCATGTTTCGTTTTCTTTTGAAATATTCTGTAGGTGATAGAATATGTAACATATGTGTTGATTTTAAATTTTTATTCGTGATTCATTGTCAGTCATACATTTTTTGTTTAAATGACGTTTTTGATACTTTCGGAATTTTCTGAATGAGGAAAATGAGATTAAATATTGTTATATTTTCTTACTTGAACTGAAAAAAATATTTTCATGAACTTCGTGAAACTCTGGAATTTTCATCAAGTTCATGCACAACATGGTTATTCGAAAAAGCATTATTATAGGACTCTATTGGTTTAATTAATTGTGCATTTTTTCAGTTATTGTAGTATTTTTATCAATAGTTTTCTAGTTTTTTTTTTGTGTTGAAAGATTTAGAATTGTCCAGAAGTTTATTTCACTAAAAACTGTGTTTTCGATTGTACGCAGTTTATTTGTGTAGAAAATTTGCGTTTGAAAAAATTCCACACATAGTGAGAGAAAGGTTTATTCCTATCAAATAAGGTTCTTTTATTGTTAATGATCCTCATATTAAAATTAAATTATTTGAACTATTGTGATGCTCTAAATGGAATATTCGTCAACTGGAAAGAAATATTTTTGGTCGCAAATATGGTTTGTTAACTATCAATAAATCTGAATGTAAGCAAAAGAAATAATGAACTTTTGCTCCAAAAACTTATTTATATATAAACGACCTTCTTGAACAGTTCATGGAAATAAAATTGTTTAAATGGTCATGAATTTTCTTGAAATACCAAATGGGGCTGCATAGTAACATTAAATAAAGCTTTTTCTCAGTGCAATCGTCAGAATTGAAAATTATTATGGGCAGACCATTGCAACTTATGTCAAATTCATGCATAATAAATACCTTCGAATAATTATCCTTAATTTTTTAAAAAAACTTGAATTTGTAATTCATATATTAAGAGTGAAAATTGAAAAACCAGGAAATTTGCAATTCTTTTCTATGGCAAACCAATGCGAAATAGGATGATATTGTTAAGTTTTTTAGTAATTTAATAAAATATTTAAAATCCTTAAATATTTAAAATATTTTAGGTTACTTCTGTAATTTTCATGCAATTTGCTCACAATGCATTTTTCAAGCAAGCCTTTTTTTAACTTCCATTGTTTTTGATTGTAAGAACTTTTAATGGGTTACATGTTGGAAATTTTTATTTCATACGTTCATTGATATGCGTTTGGATTCCAAGATTGAGCATGAATTATTGTTTTTTGAGGCAGATAGGAATTTTCACAGTTTGGATACGGAAATTTTCTACTCTGAAGCTTTCATCACTTTTGAAGTCTTCAACTGAAATGAGCAATAAAGTTTGAATTTCTAAATATTTTTCCCAATCCCACGATTAAAAATTTTAATGCAATCCCAGAATTTTATGAGTAAAGTTTCGTTGATCTTAGCTATTTTTTAATAACACGTAGCAGAAAGTATTTTCGAAATTTTTCAAATTTGTTCAACGTTATAGTTTATTGTAATTTCGGAGTGTTAATATAAACAAAATTTTCAAAATTAAGAAGAGTAAATGTTGTTCCAAGTCTCAAACAGTGATCAAAATTTTGTACACTATCAGAAATATCTCGAGTAAATTTAAGAGACTGTCTTTGAAGCAGATTTCCATACTGTCTATTAAATTTTCTCTTAAAGTTATAGACGCAACTATGAAAAAAAATAGACACTGTCTAGAAATATTATTAAACCTTCTATGAAATCGAAGTGGTTATATAATATAAAGCAGATATTGAAATCATTTTATGTTTAAATGATTTCTCATTAAAAATGTGTATTCAAAGTTTTTTAAATTCAAGTGGATTTCGACATGATAAATTTTTTTGAAGCAGATTTTCACTAATTTACCAACAGCTATTTGATTAAATTAAAAAATGTACATCGTATGGAATATAAATTGTGTAACAAAAATTATATTGTATATTTGATAATATGCAAAAGATATTTTGAAATATTCAAACATGTAGTGTCTTGAAATAAAATAAATAAAAATAAAAAGTATTGAAATTAAAATATCTAATATGAAAACAATGAATTTGGTATAAATTTGTTTGAAATCCTTTTCATATATGTGTCCATGAAATTTCAAACACGATTTCAAGAGAAAATCTATAAAAGATGTTTAAGATTTCGAATTTTTTTTGAGAGTGATACAATTCTAATATTGGAATATTTGTAAGCTACTTTGATATTCTGATACTTCGTAAAATCTTAAAATTACGATTCATTTGTCTAAACTAGATGGAATTTTTTATTTGAAATTAGGTAGCTCATCTTCAAAACAAGTCAGCATGATAAAACTCGAGTTTCTTCAAAACGTGACTTATCTACATTGGTTCTAAATTTGACATATTATCTGTAACTGGTTAGATGCTTGAATCTAATCATTCTACCTTTTATAAAAAAAAAGAAATAATAATGAAGGAAACTAGAGGAAAAAATGCACAAAAAAAGGTCGCAAATTTTTCATTATCTCTCGAAAAACCCTAAGGAATCCACGCTTCTAATTCTGATCTAACGAGCACCTCTTGTGATTTCCTCGTCCACGCTAATTTATGATTCAACGGGAAATTTGAGGCGAGTATTTCACGAAGGGGAGGGAGGCACTTTTTGCCCGCGTCGTCTTTGTGATTTGTCGCATGGTGGCTCGTTCATTTAATCAGAGTTAAATGAATGAGCTGGCGAAAGGAGGAAATAAAAAGGAGAGGAATGGGCTGTCGATTGAAGGGCTTGAAAGAGCGCTGTTTAAGTCGCGCGGAGCATAAAAGAAGCGACGCTACGGGCGCTTAATTGGAAGAAAATGTAAGGTACAGTTTTAAGGGTTGTGAATATCGTGAACTTTGGTGGTTTCGACCAAGTAAAATTCAATGTCTTTCAATTTTACATGGGATACATTGAAAATGAAGGATTAAACGAAATACCGAGAGTAAATGGTAGTTTTAGCATCAAACAAATTTTTTTTAATGATGTAATACGATTGATTATCTTGAAATTTAAACAATTAAAATAATTTTGACTGTTCAAATATCTGAAGATTTTTTTTTTTCCGTAATGGAACATTAACTCTACATGATCGATCTCTTTATTCCAATGTAAAAGTACTAATAATTGACGTCATTTTCTTTTTCGAATTCTCCACTCAATTCAGATTATGGCTTATAAAAAACAAATTACCCTGTCGATATACACGAACTGGTTCAAAGAGAAAGTTCTGGATTATCGATAAAATATACGATGAGTAAGTTCATCTTTTTCTTTTACATTGTCAATTCACTTTGTACAACCTTTTCACCGTATTTACCGAACATTTAGGAACAAAGCTTCAACAAATAACTGAATAATCTGAAAAGAACAGGTATGAAAGTTAACGTCAGCGAAATAGATGAAAAATAAATTGAAGGCAAACGATTCATTAACGGTTTACAAAGTACTGAAAGTTTATAATGAATACGGGAAAAAGGAAGCAGTGAAAACATGTTGACGCATTGTACATAATTAATGTATTGCACATATCTCAAAATAAACAAAATTCCAGTTCTGATAAAACCAGTTTTCTGATATATAATGAATAAATTTTACAAAGTTTAAATGAATTAAATGGATTATTTTTAATTATGCAATATGAATCAAAATGAACTTTTCTCAATTCCTTAGACGATGCAACCCAAATATCCTCTTTAGTTTATTTCTGGACATTAGCTACTTCTAGAATTTATTTATTTGCATTCAGGACCAATTACACTTCTTTGATAGTATTCAGGTGCGTAGGCAGGGCAGGAATTAGATTAAATTGCTATTTCATGTACAAATAAAAAAATTATAATAATTAATATGAAAAATACGAATTATAAAGAATAATCCAGGAAAAATGAAATAAGTTGAAATCATCGTGAAAGTACTTACAAAAATCTTGAAAAAATAACAAATATTTCTATTTAAGTAATAAAAGTTAGCAATATTAGGGATTCTCAATTTTATACTAGCACGAAAATAACAATGACTTTGGCTCAAGAAGTATTTTTTCTGAAACGAAACTCTGATTAGAATGATTTATGTTCATAGATCTATGTATAAATATATAAGTACATCTTTATCTATAATATCAATTTATGATTGCAAAGGTTTGTAAAGGATAACGTAGTAAACAAAAATTTGAAAAATTGTTCGAACCTAATGAAATTAGAATAGAAAAATTTTGAATTTACACGAAAATTTTGCAAATTTGAAAAATTCCTAACCCCCAAGCATCGAATTTTACAAATCTCTCTTAAAAATCCGAGAAAATATACCAGAAAATCTTTCAAATCCTACAAACTCTGCAGGAATACTAAGAATTAGAGTAGGTATTCTGTCAAAGAATTGTTTTCCGAAAAATCTAAAAATAATCAACTTTCAATTCTAGAGCATCAAATTCTTTAAAAACTTACTTACCTATCAATCTATATAAATACTAGAAATCTATAAAAATTCACAAAAATTACAAAATCGTATAAATACTATCGGAATAAAAATAATATTATATTATATTCTTGATACATAATATGATATTATAAAAAATCCATAAATAACGAAAAATCTAGTGTAATTTTCTCAAAAATCTAAAAAATTATTGGAAATGGATCTAATTTTTATTCTAGAAACTCAAATTCTAGAAATGTGGGTACTTTTTGAAAATCTTATAAATACTAAAAAAAATACGAATGTTTCAGAAATCCATGAAAAAACCGAAAATCAGCTAAAATTTGAATTTTACAATATCGAATCCTAGAAATCTACATACGTATACTTTTAGAAAATCTAGAAAAATATCCATGATCTCTGCAAATACAAAAAAAAAAAGCTACAAAATCATATAAATATAAAAAAAATACGGCAGTACAAGAAATTTAGAAAACACGGAAAATCTATTTAGATACAATTTCTTCTAGAAATTGATAAAATTATTGGAAATCGATTAAAGTTTGTACTTTAGAAAATGATGTACAAAATTACTGGAGATCGTGAAATATACTGAAAAATTCCACAGGTTCCGTAAAACTAATAAGTAAAACGCAAAAAATACTGGAAATCATTCAATACTCAAAAAGCATGTGGAAATAGTTTTCTTAAAAATGTATAAAACTTTAAAGTTCTAGAGCATACAATAATTATTCTAGAAACGCATATGGAAATTCGTAAACATAATAGAAACTTTTTTAAATGGTTTAAATACCAAAAAAATATGGAAAAAATCGAAAAAGTAATAGATATTTAAGAGAAAGATACTGTTTTTTGAAAAATTAATTAAAATACTCGAGATCGTTGAAATTTGGCATACTATAGCATCGAATACCAAAAATCTTGAAAAACGCCAGGCAAAACATTTCTAAATTTTATTGAAATATATCAAATACGAAAATTCTGGAGGTCCATGAAATACTGAAAATCTTTTACGTATAATTTTCCCAAAAATCTAGAAATAATATATTGAAAATTTTTTAGTACTTTCATTTGTAGAATATTGAATTCTAAAAAGCTATATTAAAATTCACTATATCACATTCGAAAATTTTTCAAGTGTATTTTTACAAAGATACAAAAAAAATTATAAAAAGTACAGAAAGTATTACGAAAAAAATCTAAATTGCATTTGAAACTCACTAAAATTTAAAAAAATCACAATAATCGCATTCTATTGAACATGAAAAATGCATTACTTTGGACTTGAAAAGTTGTAAAACTTGTAAATCCGAAAAATCCACATCCCGAAGGAAATATATTGGCTGTAAAAAAAATCGCAATGTTTCCATAATTGTGTATAGGAAAATTTGGTAAATTTTCCATACGCGTATTGAAAGTTTTTAACCTATATTCTTTATGGGATTTCCCCCATAAATAGATCTGGAAAAACCCCATACAGAACATGGGTTACAAAATTCCAATACTTTTCTGGAAGTTTTTTGACAGTGTTTTCTCAAAAAACCCGTCCCGAAAATTTTTTCTGTCAATGTCCCTGACATTATTTAATGAATTTTGACGTAATGTCCGATTTTTAATTTCGAAAATGCTCGTATATACCCGACCCATGGTAAATTGTGCAAATTTTCTGGTTCCTCCCGAGTTCGTATTCAAGACGCTGATGTGCAAAGGGGGGGGGGGCTTTTGTTGGGTCAAAGCTGTGCGACAATTCTGACGCTAATCACGCTCGGGAGCCTGCTTGTCCCGAGTTTCACGACATGGCTGCGTCGCTTCCTCGAGCTCGCGCCGCGAAATCATGTTTTGTATCATATTGGACGGCAGGATCGCACGCGCTTTTACGCCGAAAAGACATGGGTCGTAAGTCATAATCATGCGCTTGCTACGTCAATGTTCCCTCTCGACTGTCGCGAGCTTTTTCCTTTTTTCAGCCAGAAGGGTTTTCGGTGATGAGGATATTCCTCTCTTTTTTTCTGCGAGGAATTTCAACGTGTCTTTTCACTCTTCCATGTCGCGTTACGACGTTGATGCATCGTGGAATTTCAGGGAGAAATAGAGAATCCAAAAAATGTTACAGAGGATTTTCGATGAGTTTTTCATCCTGAAATTTGAGACGAAAAAATTGTCCGATGAGAGGAAGTTGAAGGAAAGTAGTTTAGGATTTTTTTTGGTCCGTTTCAAGTTTTATATGTTGTTTATTTTATATGTGGTAGTTTTATAGATTATATTATAATAAGTATAGTAGTAGACAGCAGATTATTTGGCATGTGCAATGTTACCTAATTGAATGAAATAATGAAGAGATTTGATAATGTTTACTATCTTCAAGGTACATTGGAATTCTGTATTGTTTGACCATTCAAAAATGTCAAATGTGCCTTTTTACTATTTTTAATTTCATGAGATGAGGTGTCGGAAGTTCGTCAACGTCATTTTCTAGTTTTCTTTCAAGGTATGACAATAGCTTCAGATAAAGCCAACAGATCAAGCATCATATGACCCACATAGTGAAGAAGGATGTCGTATTTGCGGAACAATTAGTGTCAATTATCACAATTATTGCTGAATTTTTTTGTCTCTTCTTGATCAAATAAGAGAAATCTTTGAAATTCAAGAGAAGAAGGTATTATGAATTTATGACGGTGGATATCTCGCTGAGAATTTCAGTCAGTGAAGTGTGGAAATTCTTCGATGCATGTGCATTATTAAAACTATCGAAAGTTTCATTCAATCTTTAGATACCTCTTGGTTCTGATTAAAAATGTAATATAATAAGTGTTGATTGACTTTCCATCTTTTTCTTCGTCGTCAATGTAAGTTTAAATTTATTCAACCCAGATTTTTGAAAGTACATACAGAAATTATGAGCGTTTTCTGATTTTTTTTTCTTGAGAGGCGGAAATAAAATTATACTTTTCACAAATAGAATAATCTCATCACATTATCCTGAATGCAATTATAAAATGGAACGGAGTACAAATTTAACAGTAATTTTATCGCAGTTTGAAGCTTATTAAAAATGTTAGAATTAATTAATCGGTCATGACAAATTTGATTCTGAATTTCGACTTTCTCAATGAAAGATAGATCAAAAGCATTTACGGGGAGAACGGTTTATAATGTTAAATTTCTAAAATCTAGGCTAAATGATAGAGTGATTGGTTACTCAAGGGAAAATTAGATCTTGACGTTCAGATATAATTCTGACAAAATTTTCGGAAATAACTAGGAGAGTACATATTTGGATTTTGATGAAAAATCCTTTTTTTTTTAAATTTATTTTTTTTAAATCATAACTTCTCAAAGAAAATTTCGATCAAGATAAAACTCATAAAACGGAAAAAGTAACAATTTTCTAGACTAGTAAATTTTTTTAAATACTTTTCCAGATACTCGATATTAAGGAAATTTCGTATTTTTCATTGATAAATAAAAAATCTTGTTTTTTAAACGTAAACAGTTTCCATTGTAATAATTGTGCGTTGGGAATCATTCCAGACTTTTTAAAGAAATATTTTATCACAGTTTTCAGAAAAGTTGTGTTTTTGTAAAATTGCCGAAAATCCGAAGGAAAATTTTCAAGAGAAAAATACGTGTCTTGTGAAAATGACAAAAAACAACGTATTTGAGTTTTTTTTTTTGAAATTCTAAAATATCGACCTGGGCTGGCAGGTTATTTTGGAATGTAAATGATTTTTGGCAGAATGTCAGGTATTATAATGAGCATGATCAGGTATTCATGTATATTGGGGTTGAGAAAACAGGATTTTATTTTACTATTTGCATTTATTATTGCAAGCCAATTAGTAGAAGTCGTACTTATAATTGCTAGCTAAGTATATTAGCTTTGGTTACATGATTTTCGTAGCTGAATTTAGAAATCGACCAAACCAGTGACTTTTCAAAAAAGACAGTACTACATATAGCAATAAGAATAACATAGTCGTTGTTTTAATCAGAAAAATTTACTTTTCTTAAAAAAAATAATAATAATAAATAAAAAGATCGTTGGAAAGTATTAGTCACACAGTTTCCATCTACTAAACGTTATGACTTGAGTTGTAGAAAAAATTATTTGTATTCATAGTCCCAAGTGAAATGCATCAAAGATTATCTGTGATTTTGGTCTTAAACATTGTTCAAATTAATATCAACTTCGAATGAAATGATAATTTAAATCTACTTATATCAACTAATAAATAGTTGGAATCAGGGTCGTAGAACTATTTTTATATTTTTCACATTTCAGACTTTAGAAGTTTAACAATTTTCGGAGTCCAGAGTTGCGCATTTTTCATGTTCGTAAATAATGGAATTCGATTTTTGTGGTTTTCAAATAGTCACTGAGGCTTGATTTTTGTTTACGAATACTTCTGGTATTTATACAACCGTAAAGATTTTCTGATATTCATACGGATGTCTATAGCGCTTTCTAGAATTCAATGCTCTAAGATTCGAATAGCTGAAAAATTTTGATATTTTGATAGTTTTTTGAGGGAATTATAACCACACGGATATAAAATATTTCATAAATTTATAGAAATCTCGTATAGTATGTTATTATTAAAATTTTATAGTAATTTCTGGTATTATTACAGATTTCTAGTATTTCTATGGATCGCTCAATAGATTTTAAAAAATTGATGCTATTGTATCGAAACTTCAACTTCTCAAATATTCAAATTGATTTATCATGAAACAGTATCTTTTATATAGATTTTTTATATTTGTACTTGATGTTTTTTTGGTATTTCTACAGTTAAAACCATGTTTAATTATAAAAATTTGTATAAATTGATTTAGATGTACTATAGTTTTCTATGTTAGTTTCTAGAATGATTTTTAGAATAATATTATTAATAATTATGTATAGAATTGTGTAAATGAATATTCTTTAGGATGAGAAGTATCAAAAATTGCTGAGAAAATTATATATACATAGTTTTCATGTTTTAGGAAATTTCTAGTATGTAGTATTTTTTGCATATTTTCAGTATAACCTACAAGACTCTAGAAGATTTCCTAGAAGTTTTATAGATTTATTTCATTTTTGTAGATTGTAACGATGATTCAAAAAAACTCGACGCTCTAAATTGCGGATTTCGATATATTCTCCCTGATTCCATAAATAAATTAAAAAATCACATTTATTAAGATTTTTCATGCCTCATTGGGTTCTTGTTTTTTAGTATTTTTGTAAATATTTAAAATATTTGTCACATTTACTAAAATTCCATAGAGTAATAGTATATTTAGAGTTTGATGCTCTAGAATTCCAAAATTCGTAGATCGTAGAGGCATTTGTCAAGGTTTTTCAGAAAACAGTTTTTTAATAGAATTCAATTACTTTTAGTTTTTTTTTTTTTCCAGAGTTTATATGACACAAAAGATTCTCTTATACTTTAATTTTTGTATTTTAGGTAAATTTCTAGAATTTGACGACCTAAGATTTGAAGTTGTTTGAAATTTGTAGCATTTTCGTAGATTTGAAATTTTTTCGATCATTCACTGGGTTGCAACGATTTTTCGAATTGATATTTTCAACGTAATCCTACGTTTTGATAATTTTCCCTTTTTTGTAAAATATATGTATATTACTAACGTTTCCATGAATTGTTTTTTAACACATATTTTTAATATTTATTGATGTAACTTTTTTTATTACTTAAAATAAGAATTTATTTTACCATAATTTCGGGAATTTCCCTATGCTTTTGCTCCTGGTTGGTACAAATATTTTGTTAGCTGAAGATCGCACTAATTTTAAGTAGTTGCACTAACTGTAAAAATCTAATGAATAAATTTATTAGATTTGTGTATTTCGTTGAATTATTCAATAAATTTTTGAAATCCATATGTACTCAATAAGTCACAATTTTTTTTCATTGAATGGACAAATTTCTGGTTTGGTGTATAAATATAGACCGTTTATCTCATTTTTTGTGTATATGTAACGAATGATTCATTGAATGATGTTCATAAAAGATTGAAACGAAACTTAAGTAGGTATTTAATCAAACTTAACCAGCCTCAAGTTCATTCGATAATACCTAAAAATCATCGAATTAAACACAAAAATATCGTAAATAAATAACTTGCCATCCATTCAATTACCTTGAGTAAATGAAATAATTTGACCAAATTTACTGATGAAGTCTTTTTTAACGAAAAGAATTTGATATTCGACAATTCGTTACACAAAATAACAGAATTCGCCCCGTTATTTGATTAATGATAACAGAATATCGAATTTTGTTTGGACGTTAATGAAGTGAAGTGGCTCAAAAACAGTGTATCGACGTTACTCGCCGTCATGTAAAATTACCGTGGCAATGCGATAATTGGACGGAATTGGGTTTCCGCGCGTTTCCCGTCATTCGCTTTCGGCATACGATATTATAATTCGTTCGAAATGGAAAACGAGTGGTTTTCGCGCTCGCGAAAAGACTTGGCGAGCGTAAGGATGATAAAGTCACGGGCAAAAAGAGAGAACGAGGAAAAAAGAGTAGCGCAATTCGTTTCGCTTCTCGCGTCGACATTTCACGCGAATCTGGAGTAGTCTCTTATTGTTCCGCGCGAATTTCCCTTTTTATTGCGTCCCGGGGGATGAAGGTAGGTAGTAAACGGGGGGGGGGGGGGGCAAGTGGCAGGGAAATACATAAATATCGGACTTGTCCCGGAGGCACGTTCCTAGCTGATTTCGCATTTCCGGCCACGCGGCGGCGAAAACAAATTTGATTCGTTTCGCGAATTAACGAACGGTGGCTACGTGCCTGGTGAATTAGTGGAGAATCTTAGAGTTGCTTAAATAAACTGATTTTTGAAGTGCAGTAATTCTTTTGGGATCAACTTTGAATTTGAGAACTGTTTGGGGAAAAAAAGAGGGAATGAAAAAGGGGAATTCGCAAATAAGATTCATCATGTCATAGGTTTATATTTATTTATGTGAAATAAGTGTTTTAAGAATCAATCTTCTTATATTTTATTGTATTTTATGAATCTTGAAGTAGAGTTATGTAACAAAAGGTGTTTTTTCAGAAAGTGAATTCGATCCAGCTTCGATACCTGCAAGCGAGCTCTAGCTCTGACTAGAATTAATTTGAAAAAAATGTTATCCGAACACTTTTTAGGTGAAATATCTATCGCGCGCGACTTTGACTAATTCCCTTAATAATATTATTCAAGGACAAGCGTTCAGTAATGCCAAATAAATGTGCACTTGAAAATGTTGGAATAAATGTGTATCAGTGCCGAAAAAAATGAATTATCTTTCATAGATTAGAAACTTTGACCGAGTACTAATTTACATATGAAAAGTTGATAAAATTTCTTTCTCGCTGCCAAGTATTTATCTCGCTATATTCGAGTAAAAATTCATTTGATATTAATTAACTGTTTTCCTACTGTATCAGTTCGAAACTCAAAAGGGCCTTTTTAATAACTTGTAATGTCTTGAGAAGTAAATGGAATTTTTAACCTGTAACTTGACATTGCCTCGACAAAAGCTATAGGAAAAGAAATTTCAGGTATATTATATTCATATGTGTGTCTTTCAGCTACTTCTTGCAGTGCGCGTGAGTGTGATGGATATTGGAAAAATGATTATCAATATTATACTTATAAATTTGGAAGATTCAAAACCTAAATAGACTGAAAAAGTTAAAATTTTTTCCTTTTTTTTTAAACCTTTACCAGTTCTAATAAGCATCTTATAAAGTTCTTTGAGACTCTTAAAAGAAGTCTTATAAGACGCTAGGAGATATTCTTGAACGACTCTAATAACATTCTACAAGATTTTTTAAGAATGATACAAGACTAAATTCGAGGGCCCTTTACTTACGAGCGTCTATTAGAATGCTATAAGAACCTTATAAGCCAAAATGTGCTACTTGGGATAGCCATTGCCTCAAATAGCGTAGCTTTACACTGCTTTCTAGTTACTCTCGAGTTTTCCTCGAAAGGCCCTTACAATGTAACGAGGAAAAAAATCATATTATATATATAACACTCACAAGTTACTGGAGTAAAACTCGGATCAATTTTTACCTGGGTGTTGTGATCAGTGTGGAATTTTTTTTTCTCCAAGATCACTATTTTAACTTTTGCAAGATACTCAAACAGAAAAAAACTTTCCGAACTGTCTGAACTAATTATTTTCTTCACATCTTGCTGTTTGATTCAATATAGTCGATTATAATGACCTTTTTCAAAAAAAAAAAAAAAAAACTTCGGGAACAAAACAATAACTTTTTCCTCAGAGTTTTTGATTTAATTTTTTTTTTTTTTTTTGCAAATATAACCGATTTCAGCATGCAAAATTCATTACTGAAGAGAAATTCTTTTCTAATTGAACCCCATGTCAGAGCACGAGCTAATCAATAAAAAAGTGGATGAAATTCGTTCCCTACAAATACCTTTCTTTTAAGATTTGGAAAATAAATGATGGAAGTAGGAAATGACTCGACCTCAAACGTGTGAGAATTAGGACGTTTACTTTACGAGTCATTCAATGAAAGCTCATTCACTGGCGTTTGAAAATGAACGCAATCAATGCCTCCGCGTTTTATTATCCGAGCTCAATTATCGGTTCGTATCACGAACGCCGGGCGTTTATCGTTTCAGTGGGATTTATCAACTTTGGCCGCTGATAAAAACAGTTTTCCTTGAGTCGAATATACGGGATGCAGTTCCAAGATTTCCGCGAGTGTGAAATTGGAGTTCCTTCAGGAAACGTAATGACCAGAGAAACGATATTCCAACCATTTGGCGCATATTTCGAGAAGTGTAGGAAATGTTGGCAATTTTTCATCTGAGATTATTACAATGATAGTTTATCATACCAAAATGTAAACTTTTTCGTAAGGATTAAGGTGATTTCCTTCGTAATTTGAGGTGGCATGATAGTTTAGGAATTTGGATAATTCAATGCAGAATTGTTTACGGAAATCGTAATAAAAAAATTCTTTATTTCGTTCATGGAAACCATTCGTCTCTTCCGAGTTTTCGATGTCCAAACAATTTCATCGTCGCATGGTTCGCTCCAGTTTCTCGAAGTTTGCAGAGTCATTTCGTGTTTATCTACTAAAACTGTCATATTGACATTAAGTCGAAACCCAAATTGAACGTCAGGGAAATTAACCTTACTTTCCATTCGAATGAACTTTGTAACGCTCGATATCGTTAGGTAAAATCATGTTACATGACCGACTTCTCCATGGAAAAATTCGATGCATGGCACAAACAGGACTTAATTTATTTAGAAAAGATCATTAACTTTTTACATCACAAAGACTTTGACAGGAATGTTTACACGGATTTCGGTGAACATGACTACGGAGTGATTCTCAAAGATGTTCGCGAACTTCATTTTCTGTATTTGTTGAATTCTGTACAAACATCTTCGATTTTCAAGCTCTTTTATTAGGTTCCACGAAAAAGACGTAATGAGTTTAATATTGATGTTTGTTGAAAGTATTGATGTAGGGATGAAAAGAGGAAGTTGGGGTAGGGAATGGATATATTATGTCATTGATTCGGGCATGTAGTGGCAGATTAACAAAAAGTATAAAAATACATGATTTACGTTTAGGATTCAGTGGTGTAAATTATCCTTAGATATTCGTGATATTTTTCTTTGGAATCGAATTATTTAAATTTACACTATAATTCAAAGTAAGGCGTGTTGCTACTAGTTGCTCATAGTCATTATTGGACATTATTGGAGATCGGACTATGAAATTAGCAAAAAGTTTTATGAATTGGTTAAATCTGTTATTAATTACAAATTTTTCCTGTTTCATTGTGGCGTCATGTCACTTTTTCACGCAGGAAAAATGTTCTTACTTATCTTACAGTAACTTTTAGTTGATATATGAGTTACATTTTTACGAGGTTCTTCCGTATTCATTTCTGCTAGTGTATTAAATAGAAATATACAATAAGGTATATTTATGGTGCACCATGCACAGGTTCGATTCTAACAGTAAGTGTATATTTATTAAATTTATTAAATGGTCGAGCTATGACCTGATCAAAGAAAAAAATAAAAATTTCAATTGGAGATATAGAATGAAAGTATAGTTGGTCGACCTTCAAATGAAGTCTTCGATATAGCCATACTTTATTTTGCAAAAAGTAAAACACAATAGTTAGATATTGCTACGCATACCTAAATTAAGTTTTTTGGTCGTCATAATGTACTATTGAAAAAGTCATACAATTACATCATTGGTAGAAATCGACAATAACACTTTTATAGTTTTACTCTATTTTGCTAGTAGAGTAGTTACTATAGAAACTATACTTGTATCTTAATTCAGTAAAACAACTGATTGATTCTTCTTTTTCTACTATGTTAAATAGTAAGTTCGTTTCGCAAGTGGAATGAGTAATTTTTATCAATTTCATGCTGATCGGGTTCCTTATAATACAAATATTTATTAAGTAAACAAACAGCAAAATTCGACTTCTTTATTATGAGAGAGTTATTTGATTTTTAGTTTATTCTAATTTTTTTGGTCCTACTATGATATAATCAATAATAAATAAAAATAAAAACCTTTTATTGTAAGATTGAAGATGTCAGTTCAGTAACTCGACATATAAGTCATGGAATCGATATAGCCAGAATACGTTTTGAAAACAATAAAGTGAAAAAGAAAATGAGTCATGAATTTATTCTTATTCCCCCATCCAAACGAATTAATTTGTTGTTTATTTTGAGGTGTTGAAATATTCATACAGTGAAAATCATTGGTAGAAATCGACTACTAGAATAGTAATTTTTGAATTCGTCATAATTTGGATTAGTTATTAGTATAGTCATAATTCAGACTAGTGATTTTCATAGTAGGATTGTTATTGAAAAAGTCCCACTTGACTATTGATTCAGTACAAAAACTACTCATTGATTTTTCATTGTTCGTGCAATATTTCAAAAAGCTAGCTGGTTTTTTTGTTTCAATTACAAATTTTCAACTATTCCATGGTAACTGTATCTCTACTAATTTAAATACAGATGAAATTTACTGAAAGAAAAAAATCACTAGAAGTTTTGCTCCTATAATTGTTACTAACGAAGTCACACTTGATTATTGATTCAGTAAAAGAACTACTCATTGATTTTTCATTGTTTAAGCACTATTTAAAATAGCAGGTTGGTTTTACTATGAAAATTACTAATTTTCCACTATATCATGGTAACTGGATTCCCAGTAGTTTGAATACAGTTGAAATTTTCTTGAATACAATAAAATTACTATAAATTTTGCTACTGGAACAGTTACTAAAGAAGTCACACTTGACTATTAATTCGGTACGGAAACTTGTCTTCGATTTTTCATTGTTCATTCTCAATTTCAAAAAGTAGGCTAGTTTTACTATTTGAATTGCTAATTTGCAACTATTTCATGGTAACTGGATTCCTGCTAGTGCAAATACAGTTGAAATTAGCTAGAGATTTTTGCTACTATAACAGTTACTAAAGAAGTCACACTTGAATATTGATTAAGTAAAGAAAACTACTCATTGATTTTTCATAATTCATGCACTATTCCAAATAGTAGGCCAGTCTCACTGTCAGAATTACTAATTTTCGAATATTTCAGGATAACTAGATTCTTACTTATTAAAATACAATAAAAAGTTACTAAAGAACAGTAAAATTTGCCTTCTTTGATTTGAAAGAGCCCCATGTCCCTAGAATCCTTTTTATTCGTAATTTTTAGTGGTATCCACATTTCGCCTTTACGTCAGAAGAGTGTATACATTTTTTATTTCATTTTTTCCACTGAATTTTTTAATTTTTCATCTTCTTATCAGTTTTTTAAAGGTTCTTTGAAATTTCATAGCTACTTCGAATTAACTAAATACAAAACAGTACTTGTACTGCTTTTACTGCTTTTATTCTGGGTCCATTACGATTTTACCTCTTTCTATCTTTCTTCTCGACGGTTTACTCGTATTAAAATGCATAGATTCTTAATGCTTATTCCATCATTATTCTCATGTATAATGTGATACATTCAATTATATTCTCCGTGCTTCTTTTTCGTTTGGCACAGCCTAAAAACCTGTTCAACAATACCAAATCGAATCTATGAAAATCGTAAAACTTGTTTCACGAATCCACGATTCAACGCCCTGTTTTCGCTCGCAGCGCGAGATAAGCCACGCCACCTTTTCGTGATACGGTTTTTAATGGGTCGCCCAATTTATATTCCCGGCCAAGTCCCGCATCAATCTGGCCGGGCAAATGACGAATGAACGACCAATTCAACTTGCCCCGAGGTTCTTATTGTACCCTGGAAAAGTTGATGAAGCGAGAATCTCTCTCCTCTGCGATATTCATTCGAGACGAGTGGGAAGACCCTTAAGTGCCTTCCCCCCTCTTTTTACCCCCTTACCCCCGACTTTACTTTATCCTCGTTCGCGGCATTATTTTTGGAGGCAGAAATTGAGGCACCGAAGAAGAACGTAAAGTGTTTCTTACGGGACGAGCTCTCATTTTATTCCACGGAAGTATTCGGATTTACGCGCGTCCTTCCCCGGGGTTTGTCCATAAACTTGATTTGTCTTTTCTTCCTTCTGCCCGATTTGTATTTTCCCTGGACGGAGGAAATTCTTCATCCCGACGTTGGGACAATGTTTGGCGAAATGAGTTCTCGATACGCGCGGGAAATGCGAAAAAGCGTTACATCGTTCGGGATATTTCTTATAATCCTTACGCGCGAAATGCGGCAAATTTATGGAGGAGAGGGGAAACGATAATTTCGTTTGGCGGATTCACGAATCGTGGATGTATCGTCGCGATCGGAAGTTTGCGGAAATCCAGGCTGAAAAATTCATGTTCGTCAGTTGGAATTGTGCAAACGGGGGCGGTGTACTTTGCATTTTTACGCAATTTTTAAGGAGACGGGGGAATTTATTGGCTTCCGCCAAGTTGGGAATGTAACATTGCGATTTTCTGTGAATGATTGGAGATGATGTTTTGTGGTTATTGAGAGATAAGGAATGACGAAATTCAGGGGATGTGATTTTTTGAAATTTTAGTTATGAACTTTGAGATCAATTTTCTTGGGGGTTTCCGGGCGGGGGTACAGGATTGGGAGGTGATATGATTTGTTGAGATATATGTGAAAAACAATAATTGAAAATATTATTTAATACAATTGGAACAATATAATTAGAATAATTTTAAATACAATAACTATAGTCAAATTTTAAATTATTTAGATATGTACTATATAAATAGGTATTATAATTCAATATAATAGTAAGAATATAATTATATCGTAAATAATGTGAATAATATATTAATATTGTTAATATTTAGTGTAATCGTATGTTTATGATATTTCATTGGAAGTATTCTTAGGTGCATCGACTATTCACTAATAGTCGAATTTTCACAATCGAAAAGATTTCTCGTTGTATTGTTCAAAAATATTCGTTTTTCAAAATAGAGGTTTCTGAAGTTGTATTGTTTCGATTGATTAACCATGAATTTTTAAAGTTTGATGGTCTAGAATACGAATTATCGTCGAAAATTTAGAGTACATACTCTAAGAGATTTTCTAGAAAACACTATATTTGTAATTTTATTGTTTTTCACATGTTCCCATTCCCAGTACTTTCGGTATTTTTAGTATTTTATCACTGTGTATAGAAATTATAGAATTTTCCGGATTTTCATAGATTACTCTATGCGATTGTCGAAGTCAATGCTTTGGCATTCAATTTTTCATTGATTTCGAGTTATGATATAGTTTTCTTGAAAAATCTTATGAACATGAGTTTCAAGAACTTTATAGATTCGTAGGTTTTTTTGTAATAATAATATTTTCTTGTATTTATACAATTTCGTATTTTTTTCTAGTTCCTTTCGAAGCATTTGGTATTTAAAATTTTCTACATTATATTTCTGCAGTTTGATGCTCTAAAATCTAAATTTTCACCAATTCTAATTATCGTAATGGATTATCCAAAAATTACTATATCCTAGATTTTTTGTATTCTGTAGATTTCCAGTACGTACTTTCTACATTTTTCGTATTTTCTCAGTACTTTGACTGTTTCAAAGATTTGCAGGGATTTTTGTAGATTTCTCCACCGACTTCTTGAATTTGATGCTTCAAGGTTCAAGGTGTAATTGATTGCAAGTTATTTTATAGTTTTTTTAGAAAATTATAAACATCGGTATTAGGTACTTGATAGATATATAGTATTTTAATATTGTTCACACATTTACATATATTTATGGAGTTGGGTCGAATTTTGAAGTTTTTGTGAGATGACTAGTATCTTTATAAATTATAATATTTATTTTTAGAATTTAATGCTCTAAAATCTGAAGTTATTGAGATTGAAAATGTTTCTTTAGATTTTTTAAAAGACATTACTTCACAAAGTTTTCGTATTTCATAGAATTCTTGCACTTTTACCATTTTTTAATATTTTTTTCATACCCATGTAAATAAATAGATTTTCACTATACTTATAGATTCCTAAATAGATTTTGACAACTGAAAACTCCAGGATAAAAATTTACATTTAATTTCAGTATTCTTATAAATTTTTAGAACCTAATTCCAAAATACGTCACATTCTAACACACGGGACATGAGGTTCAAAAATGAACGTAAGAATTTATGCAGTTTCTCTGTAGTTTGATATTCAAAAAAATAGTCCATTTTTCAAGTTAAAAAATACTGATTGTACTTTTTGAAAGATCTTCTCTACTCGAAAGAATAATAATATAAAAAAACGTGTATTAAATCTAAAGTAGATATATATTTTCTGAAGAAATAGATCCCAACAATTAGAAAAAAAGATGGAGATCCTGAATTCTGAAATTCCGAATTCTATAACGAATAACTACAGATTTTCGAAACTATGAGTATTGATTAGAGAATGACGATTTTCTGAAAATATACGTTTGTCTCTGCGACTAGTATGGAAAATAATCCAATCTCTAATCCGAGCATATGATTTTTGAGAACAAGGCCATTCAATTTTTTCTCGTCATAATACCTTCAATGACATTTTTTGTCAATCTTATTTCATGAGGGTCTTTTTGAAATAATTTTCTCCAAACAATGACATTTTTTTATATCAAATTTCCAGTTTAATGATCCATGTTCTACACAAAAACATCGTTCGCCTGCATCAAAGTCTTATTCGACATTTCTGACAGTTAATTAGTTCGCATCTGTAATTCGATATGAATCTGCACTACCGAGCTCCGTACTTGGCAATATGATCCCAATTCAAGCACGAGAATTATTTTTTAAACATATTGCAAGTGTGATATTGAATTCCTGTTCTGAAAACTGACCCAGCTTTTTCACTCCCGAAGAATAAGACGCACAAACACGAGCTTTATCGAAATTCTCCCAAGTTCCAATTGCAACGTGATAAAAATGAGTCTAGACCCAACTACGTTTCAAATTCCAATCCACTATATTTTTTCAAAAAATACTTCTTCCTTGAAAGTAGTGAAGGAAATATGCACTTTTGAAGGTTAAAACGACTTCTTCGTGGCTCCGAATTTGATGGAAATATTAATCACCAGTCTGAACACGAAAATCCATTCCTGAATTTCCACCGCGTCAGGTATTTTCGTAACCAAACTCCCTTCGTTAATACACGCGCGAAAGTCACGTTTTGGGAATAAATTAACGCGCATGATTCCCATTTAAAATCATCCCGTTTTCGCTGGTTTTAACGCACAATATAACTAGGGCGCGCGAGGAAAATAAATTAAACACAGCTTTAATCACAACGCGTTCGCGGATCAAACGCGGAAAAGCCGGATATTGATACGGGAATAAAAGACGGCTAAAAATGAGCGCGTTTGCATTGTGCAATGTGAGGACAGGGTAATATTAAAATACGTCGAGGAAAAGAAAAAGTGCTTCGCGCATCGGTAGAAATTTCATCAAACTTGCCCACGGTTTGTTTGCCGCGAGACACAATACTCGAGCGAAAAACAGCTCGGCGAATCGGCGAAGACGCGGCTGTTTTTCACGAAAGTTTTCTGGAGATGAAGAAAAGAGGGAAAGAAAAAAATGGGATGGATGTGCTGGGAATCGAGTGACATTCTTTAATTAAGTTTGACGTGGGCCTTGCGGCCCTAGTAAACGACTCGTTCTGAAAACATTGGTTCTGACGTTGAATTTTTTTTGATGATTCGGGATGTTTGATTTGCCGGAATTTGCGATATTAGGTGTTTTTTGGAGAATCCTCAAATCAATTTCCCATATGCTATGATTCTAGAATAAATTGGTACATTCAAATAAGCATTTTGATATTTTAGTTGGCCCTTCGTGTAAAATTTCGTTGCGACGGCCCCGATTTTGTATAAGATACAACCCGAAAAACCTTACGAGCTCAATGTTGAACTTGACTGGTTTTTTTCGAAGAAGTGTTTTTTTTCGCGATAAGATAAGGCGATGAATAATGTAACGCGACTCCTCCTCGTGTGTCGCGACGTTAGGTGGAATGTTGACGAGTTCCTTTTTTTTTTCACGCAACACGCTCATGGTGGGATTGTCACAGATTGTTCTAATGTTTCCTCAATTTTTATTTGTTGCAGGTAAGTCGACCTGGCGGTTTTGGGCCCCACGACATTCAAGACCCCGAATAACGGGATTTCGCCCGGCGCAATTGAGATATCCGCCGTACAGTGAAACGAATTCGTTGAGTCGATTTTCAAAGGGATTGAATATTTTTTTTTTCTGATTCGCTATTAGGGGGACGGTCCTTCTAATCCGTTTTTTCCAAACCTTTTTTTCCCAACCAGGGATCAGTTTCAAAACGTATATTCCAAAATAAAGTATTTCCAACATTTTTTTTTCCGAATTGAGGCATATTAAACAAATATTTTGGAAAATTGCAATACAATTAATTTTGAAGTGTCCAAATTTTTTTTTTTTTCACAACAAAAAATCAACACAGAGTATGGAAATATTCAGGTTGCATATTTGCTTCAGTTTTCGAAATTTGAAGTGTTGAAGAACTCAAAAAAGAACAAGGTGAGACCGAAATCATGCAGCGTCAGCTCCAGTTAGGGCAAAAAATCAGAAAAGGGGTAGATGCGAAGAAAAAACAGGGCGAAGAACAAATTTCCAACGTTGCCGCTCAATACCATGACTATGCCGATAATGACGATGTAATTCAATATTTGAAAAATTTAAGTTATAAATAATATACGAATTTAAAATTTATACTTCACACACTCAATGACGGTTTGATAAATGAAACCATCGGCTTTGATATGACTGCAATATGCGTATCTTTTATTAAACAGTGATATTTTTTGTCATATTATGAAATTTCAAAGATTCCTAATAATTCTGCAAAATCTGAAGAATTTGTAGAATTTCAGAAAGTTCACGTAAATTTTGTAGATTGTGGAAGATGTTGAAAATTATATAGAACTATAAAACTGTGTGCCATCTTTGAAATAATGAAATCAAAAATTTTTCAAAAAAAAATCTTACATTTCAGATAATTTTGATGAATTTTTAATAAAACTTTGATTTTAGATATTGCAAATTATCTTCACTGAAAAAAATACTTTGTTACAGCAACCAATATAGACTCGACCAAGATTTTTTGGTTCTTGCAACAATGAAGTTGATAGCGTCGATCAAAAATTTGGTTGCTGCAACACAAACTTGGTTACGAGAACCATAAATTTGGCTGGGCCTATATTAACCAAGTAACTTAGTTCCTGCAACCAAATAGTTTTTTCAGTGCTTGTAACTTTTTAACAAATGTAAGTTGGATTTGGAGTACCTTGAAACTGAACAAGTAATTATACATTTTTTGAAGAAAGAAGTAAATAATCCAGAAATCGAAATATTTTACGAATTTTTTGAACTTGAATTATTTACATTACGATTTCATGAAACGCCATTAGAAAAACTAAGAATCCATTCATTCGGAAAGTTGAAATCTTGAAATGCAATATGGTTTCTGAATCTAAGGGCGATTCCAGTTGGGGCAAAAAATCAGAAAAGGGGCAGATGCGAAGAAAAAACAGCGTGAAAAACAAATTTCAAACGTTGTTGCTCAATACCATGACTATGTCGATAATGATGACATAATTCAATATTTGAAAAATTTCAGTTGTAACACAAATTTGTAATATACTATTACGCACACTAAATGCCGGTTTGATAAATAAAACATCGACTTTAATGTAGCCGCAATATGCATTTCTTTTACTAAATAATGATATTTTTGGTAATAATAATTTTATTTTGTGGTATAATACTTTTAAGTATTGCGAAATAAATGCTAGGTTCGATGTCACCATTTTTCAATTTTTGAAGACAGTGGTACCTGTCGGTTAACTTCAGTTACTCTGAAAATTTTACTTGGAATATTTTTTTACAGTACAAAAAGAAGCTCAAGTACATTTCTGACGATTATTTCCAATCGCATCAAGTTCTCGTTGCTCAATCAGAGCTGAGAGTGCCGACGTTCTTCGATAGAACGAGTTTACGATCGATCAAAGGTTCCCTATATTTTTCAATTGCCATGGAAGCCAGTAAAGCCAGATTTTCCCAGTTCCAATGACGCTATTCTCTCGTTGTTCGGTAGGGGTACTTATCGATAATTTTCAAAGTATCGCAGTATTGGGCGTAGTGAGATATTTTTCTTTTTTTTTTCGTTCGCCGAATCATCGCTCCGCGAGATCGGGCTCGCGCAAATGATGTTTTAATGTGAATCACTCGCGCGAAGACGCAGCTGATAAGAAGCTCGGATGACGTAACGCCGGAGTTTGTAACTCCTTTCTGGCTGACTAAGGTGCATGACGTCATGCATTCTTGCCTTTCCTGTGTGTCGTACGGCTTCGTCGTCAAAAGACGCTCGCGTCCGATTTCACGAATAAAATTGAGCAAAATGCGCCGCCTCGAATCCCGATTCCCTGGTCGAGGTAAACGTCCCCATTACCGTCACTTTCCAAATGATCGACGGCCATTTCCATATCGCCTGATTCGCTTTAATGGAACTTGATGCGTTTTCTTTCAGTCTTTTTTTTTGGATTTTTCTTTTTCATCTTCAGTCAAACGCGAATGTGAGATTGAAGCTAGAGATTGTTGGTTTAGGGGAAGCAGAACGCGATTTTTGCGAGTGGGTAGGAAATTACTCAAGTATTGGGTGAGGGGAGGGTTTTCTATTGTATTTTTGAGACATAGGTATGATTATGGTTTCAGATTCTTAGGAGAAACAAATCAGAAACAGAAAGAACATTACAAAGAATATTTGAGGGTTCTCCCGGTTCACCGATTTGATTGAAATATGGTTTTTTTTTTTTTTTTTTTTTTTTTTTTTGCAAGACTAGAGCTTTTCAACTATTGCCCGATGATTGCCCAAACCAAGGGTCGAAACGTGTTGAAATTCAAATAATCAACAAATAAGTAATCCGGAGTGACTCTTTTTTTTTTAGATCAATATTGATCCAAATGATTTAGGACATGATGAGTTCCTTATATGATTTGGAGCATGAGAAAATTATTAAAATTCTTCATGAGTTGGACAAATTTTTATGATCTTTGGAAACTTTTTAGTAATTTTTCATATCTTTGAGATTTCGAAAAGTTGAAGAACTTACAAAATTGTTTCAACTGTCAGTATTTCTGAAGAATTCAAGAAATTGGTGGGATTGAAGAAAATGTTCATTTTGTACATCATACTCAAAAGCATTTTCAAAAAATCGTCATGAGCAGGACAAATTTTTATGAAATTTTGAAAATGCATGACGTTAAAAATTTTGCAAATTTGAAAAATCATAACACATTAGGAATGTGAGAGAATGTCAATATATAATCTTAAAAAAATTAAAAAGTTTGTAAAATTTAGGACAATTTTCATAATTTTATAAATGATGTTCATTATTGTATTTTTTTAAAATGAGTCTTTGTCATAGTCTTTATATTTTTTACGAAAATTTGAAATACTTGACAAGTATTTGAAAGTCACAGGAATACTTCATAAGTTGTACAAATTTTTATAGAGTTTTAAAGTTTTTAGAAGCTGATTTAATATTGGAAATTTAGATAATTTCGAAGTATCAAAACAGAATAACAATTTCAAAACTGTTAAGAAATTTAAAGAAAATGAAAATTGTTCTAGGAATACAGGAAATGTTCTTACTTTCGTAAATTGCGTTTATTTTTTCATGAAAATGTGCAATACTTGGAAAGTACTCAAAAATTAAGAAAAAATCTTTATAAGTCAGACAAACTTTCATTATATTCCGAAGAATTTGAATATTCTGGATTACGTTCCAAATTTAAAAAATGTGTCATAATCATAAAATATTTAAAATTTCAAAGATTGCTGAAAATTTTGAGAAATTCAAGAAATTAGTAGAATTTCAGTTCGTTCTAATAAATTTAGACTTTTGAGTTCATTATTATAATAATTATTTCTTTAAAATAAGCACGATATTATTTTTTTAATATTCTGAGAAAATTCTAAAAAAATTAAAAAAAAGGTACGAAATAAATCGTCATGAGTCAAACGAATTTCCATTAAATTTTGAAAGTTTCTGATAGTTTGTACGATGTTAAAAATTTTGAAAATTTCGAAAAACCATCACACATTAGAAATTATGATAATCGTCAATAATTCTAGAAAAATGAAAAGTTTTTTAGAATTTCAGAATTATTATGTTTAATAATTCTGTACATTGTGTTTACTATAATTCTTCGAAATGTAAATAATAATAGCTTTTGTTAATTTTTCAATAAAAGTTTGGAATACTAGAATAATATACAAAAATTTGAAAGAAATTTGCACGAGTTGGACAAAAATTTAGCAGTCTTTTACGTTTGAAGTTTCGAAAAATTTTCAAATCAGAAAACATTTGAAATTTCAAAGATTGTTAATAATTCTTACAAATCTGAAGAATTTGTAGAATGCCATAAAATGTACGTCAATTTTTTAGAGTATAGATTTTAAAAATTCTATAGAATTACCAAACTGTGTGTCATTTCGAAAATTCGTCAAAAAAAAAATCTCGAATTCCAGACAATTTTGATAAATTCTGAATTATACTCTGAATCTACATATTGCAAATTTTGTTTGTAAGTTTTGAATAAGTTAGATTTTCAGTACCTGAAAACTGAGCATATAATGCAACGTTTTTTGAAGGAAGAAGTAAATAATCCACAAATAGAAATATTTTACGGATTTTTTCACATTTGAATTATTTCCAATATGATTTTATAAAGTACCATTAGAAAAACTAAGAATTCATAAAGTTCAAATCTTTAAGTGTATGATTTCTCGATAAATCCGTTAAGTATTCTCTTTATTTCGCAGAAGCAATTTCGAAAAACTTTTTCACTAACTACTACAACAACGATAAAAATATTGATTGAAAAAATCATACATTCGCCCAAAAACTTAATCGTAAAGATTTTTCTGACGCACATTCACAATATATATATATATATATATCACAACAGTGGCATAAGAATCTTATAATTTATATATATTTTTTTTTTTTTTAATTTTTGAAGGCATGATTTCTCCAGGTAATTGAAAGTTGCAATTATTCACTAAATGTAATTTTTTTCATGGACATTCATGTGATGCTTTATCAGTTAAAATTATCTATAATTAATGAAACTTCAGCGATGATGTACTATTGATTTTAATATCATCGAATTATCGAAAATAAATGAATTTTCCGGACTGTAGTCATCAAGTCCAGAATTAGCTTGTATGACTTTTGGAACTGTCCCATTCATTTGTGATATCGAACGGTATAAATAAATTATTTGAAGTCAGTGAAAATAGCAAATCAAAGTCACCCAAATTTTTACTTATTCATTGATGACCGAGTTTTGCGAAATGTTACTTATAAATAATTAATATTCTTGGGTTAAATTTTGTATCGGTTTGTGGATCACATGAATATTTGAAATTCAGTTTCTACTATTTTTGAATAATTTTTAGGAGATATGATTAGAATCTCACTCAACCAGCTTTAAAAGGTCATGAAAAACTAAAAATATAATTATGTGTGAAAGTTGTAATTTTGAAAACTCCATCAACTAGTTTTCACTTAGGTTAATATTTCTATATTCGCGAATTCGGAAATTTCACAAAGGTTTAAAGAAATATGACACACTTTGTTCATAAGTTTCGAATTATGAATGATTTCACCTTTTTGAAAATAGTCCATATTCTCAAAAAACTTAAATTTCCAGTTTTGAAGTATGCGAGGTTCATTGGCAGTATGAAAAAAAGGAAAAAAAATTTTCCGGGAGTTAGACAGGCATTCCGATAATCGAGTTAGCTTGGTAGATAAAAAAATGTCAATTGTCGATTCGAGAGAAGTTTATCCACGCGCGCTCAGCGTTTTTCCCCGGGCTTCCGTTTCTGCGCTTTGATAAAGATCTTTCATGTGGATTGTCACGTTCATGACTAGAGCATCTCGTGCATCGAGCCCATCCGCGGGGATTACTCCACGGTATGAGCATTTATTATTCACGGGGCCTCCTAATATCGCGAACGAACTGCGTTAGCGCGAAGCTCGCGTGACTTCGCGGCCGCTTTTGACGCGGTGACAGCTGTCGAAGCTGTTTTTCATGATTCTTGATTGTTTCATTTCCCTGTAAAGAAAACGCGTCGCTGTAAAACTGCAAAAATTGTAGTATAATGGAGAAACATGAAGTGAAGTGGAAATATTAAAAAATAATGAACAAAAGGATGTTAATGGTTTCAGTTCAATGCATCATTATCTTTTAGATTGAAATGGTTCAACTTTCATTTCAACTATCAAATATTGATCGAAAAATGTAACAACTTATATTTTTAGATAAGATCGAGAAAATCATGATGTTAAGAGTTTTATACTTATTTTCCATAGACAATTTTGGCAAGAAAATACTATTACTCGAAATAAATTTTTGGTCATTATCTTCAGTCAGAAAAAATCATCGGCCAATGATTTTCCTTTCTGCTAGAAGAGCTTTATGAAACAGTATACCAATTTGTGCACCTAAGTTTGTGTCGACTTTGTCAGCATTATTACAAAACAAGACCAAATTATCATGGGAAATTCTGTTTCCTTTTTTTTTACAAGCTACATTCCTATGTCAATGAAAATAGTATCCGCAGATGAGGAATGTTCGTTCACTTGGTTTTTTCCATTTAGCAACCGTTGTTTGAATTCAAAGAATTTAGCAATGAGTTTTTATTGCTTTCGCTGTGCGCCCTTTTGCCATTCTATTCCGACGTGGATAGCATCGGATGGCTGCACTGACGAAAACTTTGTCCGCTAAATGCGACAAAATAGTTTGAACAATTAACGGGATTGTTGCTTCATCTAATTCTGCGAGCTTTTTTCAGAGTTTATGATTTTGGTACTGACAGAGGGAAGTCTGTTTTACATGAAAAACTTTGTTATTTTCAGTGCATGGAATATCTGGAATAGTTGAAAAAGTAACATCGATTTAAAATTAAATTTTTGTTTGTTGGATGAATATTGTGTGCGTTCTGCAGAAGCTTGCAATTTTTATCGGAATATGATAATACACCTCGTTTTATTTAATTATATGTGATGCAAGTAGATTTTTTCAAACAATTTAAAATATTGAAGTTAGGCATCCATATTGAAAAAAAGGCGAGAAAACGACTGAGAGATAATTTTTTTTATCGATAACAGAATTTCTCGAGAAGCTATAGTATGTGGAAATTTATATTTCAAATCTAACTTTTAATAAATGGTTATAATTTACTGAATTAACTGCAATTAACTGAATTTTTGGAAAGCTGTATATTGCGATTGGGGACATTTTAAATTTTACAATTAAGGTATAATATGAAATTACATAGTCGCAAAATGTGTGAATGTTCGTAGAATTATTCAAAATTTTTGATTTAACGATCACAAATTATTTCATTGAAAAAATTATTGTAAAAAAAATTTGTGCCTTAAACTTGAATAAAAAAATATGTGTCACTGACATCAACTAACTGAAAATTCATCATTTCAAATTTTCAGATATTATTATTTTTTGGAACACATTATTTTATCAAATCTACTAAATAATAAAAACCAAAAAGACAAGCAAGAAAGAAACAATTTGAAAAATTTACGTTAATGAATTATATTAATACAAGAAATACTTAAATATTACAAATTCATAAAAATCTCTAATTATGATGTTTTGGGTGAGGAAGTTTGTGAGTTTTGAATATTTTACATTTAAAAATACATTAACTGTATTCTTATGAATTCGTGTTGATAAATCAAGAACAAAAAATGTTGTCTTATTATTTATTATTTTATACCTTCATTTTTAAAATTATAACTAAAGATTATTTTATCAAGTATACTGCAATGTAAAGAAGTTGGAAAAGTACGAAATTTTGGAATCGTAAATTTTTATGATATCGCAGTCAATAGAAAGTCAGTAAAAACATGATATCTAGCATTCTTTGACTTGAAAAAAAAAGTATTTCTCTTAATAAATCAAAAGTGGTAAATTATAATCTTTAAGTGGAAAGTATACAAATCATATATAAATGGTATATTCTTGTTTTGATAATTAGGAATCTTTTTAAATCCACAAAAACATACTCTATGAATAAAACATTACATTTTCTGAAACTATTTATTTAATATCAATCAAGAAAATTAATTTGCATTGACATGTAAGAAATTTTGATTGATCATTTGCTGTCATCGTTTGTGGATTTTAATAAAATTCACATGAAACACCAAAATCACAAATTTTCCTATTTTTTTTTTTTTTTTTTTCTATTCTAATAATCGAATCCATGTCTGTAATTATTTTTATTCATATTTGAAATATTTTTCCTTTTTATTTTTATTCATATTTTTTTAAGGCTTTTCTTTTTAACTGTTATTTTCTAGTGAAACCGGTGAATGAAATCAGCGTTGAAAACTCATAAGAAAAAGAAATTCAAATTATTTGTTTTTTAATTCACTAGTAGAAATGTTTCTTGTCAATACTTCACCGTTTTTCATACTAATACGATATAAGTTTTAATAACAATTTACATTTAGCGAATTCACTCACAAGATTTTTCAAGTTTCTCGTAAAGTATGTACATAATACAAAAATTTTTATTACAGAGATTTTAATCTAACGGTTGATAATAAATAACATATATCACAAGGCTCATGCATGTTTTTTAAATTATGCAATTTTTTTTATTCTTTTACATGTGAATTCTTTGAATTTGTATTCTTACATTTTTTATCTAAATATAATGTTTTTCGAATGCTTTTCAACATGTTTTACTGTTTGCACTTAACACCGTAGACAAATACTTTTTTTATGTGAAAAAAAAAAAATTTTCTTTATTCTGCTCACGTTGCCAACATTTTACAATATTTCAACAATCCATTTTGTTTATAAAAAAATGATCGCCTTTTTTGTAAAACTTTTGAAAATAGAAGTATATTTTTTTCGAACACTGGAACTTTTTGTTTTAAGAAAAGATCACTTTCTTGGAACTAGGGTGAATTTGTCTGACTATCATGCCTTATCACTAAAATGTGAATTACCAGAGTTGATAAACATATTATGTATTTCTAGAATGTATGATAACTAACTTTTCGAAATTGAATCAGATCATAACAACTGCATCATATTCATGCGTATTGTCCAAGTGTAAAAACGCCTTCAAGTATCAATAAATCGTAATTCCTCATTATTACAAATTTTCGTATCATAAATTTGTGTACAATATTCATACGTATTGTCCAATTGTAAAAACGTCATAAAGTGTTGGTATATCGCAATTCTTCATTGTTACAAATTTTTATCACTGAAGAAAATTTTTCTCATTACCATTGTAATCGCGCGAAAAGTTTGGCGGCATTTTTGCGTTAACCCCTATACATTATGAACGAGGCGCAAGCGGAAACATCGCGAGGTGAGCGGCGTAACGAACAGCCCAGTTCACATGCGTGCGTTATGGGGGGGGGGGGGGGGGGGGCTTTTCGACGTTTCCTCGACCCGTGTGTCGCCGGTGCACAAAGCGGCTTGAGAATGTATCAAGCGCGCCGCGAAAAAAGGAATTGAAAAAGGTGAAAAAGAGTGCAGGCGCGGTTCTAGGCAGGGGGTAGGGTAAAGGGGGGGGGGGGGGGTTTGCATTTAATTGCCACGAGTACCCGCGGCACTGCTACGTGAGAAACGAAGAGACGAGGGTCATTGCTTTCGTGAGAAACGTCGCACTCGAGGCTCTTATCGTGGTTAGTTACGGAATGAAGAAAAAAAGGGAGCTCGCCACTCGAGGGAATGAAAATCGGCAAAACGCGGCCGCGGAAGTCCTCCGGAAAGCGCCGGAAAGCGCCGGAAAGCGCCGGGACGCCCGAGACATTAGCGGCAGGAACCGGCTGATTCATGCCCCGAAAGCTCGCCACCTTTTATCGCGGAAACAGGTGTAGACGCTCGCGGCTTTTCCGCCTCGGCGACATGGTTATCTACTTTTTCGGGGGTTTTTCGGGGTGCTTTTTCGGTCAAATCTGCGAGGAAAGATTGCGCTCGTTTGAACAGCAGCGGGAAAATTTGATGAATGGAAATTTATCTAGGATTTGGAAGTAACGTGTACCATACGTTTTTAACTGTAACGATAACGTAACGTGTTACATTAATTAACATGGAACGATAATGGGAATGAGTTACTTTTAGCTGAGTAACGAGTAACGAAAATCTTGTAATTTTTTTCATGTTACTTTTATCAGTCTTACACAGTTTTTAGAACAATCTGTAACTTTTAAAGAAATTTACCGAAACTGAGATGCAGTTATTATGAACTTTCTTACTTTTGAATGGAAAATTTTATATCCATAATTTATGATTGAACAGAATGGAATATTAGAAGTTTGTGTACAAATATTGTCAAAGAATATGTTTTTTCACTTTTTTATTAGAAATTTTAACGATTTGGAGCAATTAATTTTATGAATTCGCATGAAAATACATTAAAATACTCAAAATCCTGAAATCTATAGCAGGATCCTTAAAATCTATGCATAGGTCTTGCTAGAAAACTTTTGGTAATTCAATGGACACATAAAAAAAAAAAATACTCAAAATACAAGACATCAATTAGTTTGTTAATAATGCTATTAGATTCTTCAAAAATATATGTAATTCCAGTAATTAAAAAAAATTCAGTTTCTCAAGCATTGAGTCTTAAAAATATATGGATATGCATCGTAGTCCATAAAAAAATTAGAAAATATTTCAAATTGTATAAATCTGTAGAAAAATCAAGAAATATCGAGGGCACTCTAAATTTATCAAGAAACTATTTTCTGAAATTCCGATCAAAACCTTAAAATATTTTATTATTTTAATTCTAGTAAATTTTATTCTGGACCTTTAAGAAGATATCTTTAAAAAAACCATAAAATTCTATAACATTCTGTGAATACTAAGAAATACTTAAAGAAAATACATATACAAGTAAATATATGAAACATGAAAAATCCATACAACTTGAATAACTAGAGCATCGAAATCCAGAAACTTCTATCGAAATATATAAAAGCACTGAACGATTCTTCAAATCGTAGAAAAATTAAAGAAATGCTAAAAATACTGAAAGAAACAAAATCTATCTAGACATTTTCTGAAAAATCCTTCTTTCAATTGAAAAATTCTAATTCTAAAGAACTTTCATGAAATTTATTAAATCTCTCCTAAAATAACTCAATTTTTATTAATTTTACTGTTTTTTTCTTATATTTTGTGAAATCAAATAAAACAGTACCTGCTTCGAAAAATTACTTTATGAAATCTTTTTGGAATAATTTTTAATCTCTCTGAAGCCTCAGAAAGTTTTATGATTATGCGTTTTAGGACATTCATAAAACTCTGGTGGGATTTATGAAAATTGAATAAAAAATTTGTAAATGATTTTTCAGTCACAGATTGCTTCAGAAAAATGTAATTAAATGTGTGTTTTTCTATAAATCTATCTTTTCAAAATAAATTAAGTTATTCCATAAGGGGTATTACAAATTTTTTATGAAAATTTTATAAATATATGAATCTCAAGTGTGGCTATAAAAATTACGAAAAACTTTAAAAAAAGAAAAAATATATGTATTAATACAATACACTCAATCAACGTGAATGAATTCATAAAAAAATATTGAAGAACACAAAAAACTTTGAAAAGTGATTATTAAATTGATACCGGAAATTTCCAAATTTTTTTGGCAAGCACAAAAAATACTAAAACTTAAAAATTAAATAGGAAAATATAGGAGTACTAAATTTTACTTCCTGAATAATACTATTTCAAGTTTAATTAGCGAAAAATTACTAATTTTGAATAGCGCCTATTCTCTTTTTCCGTTAGTTATATTTTCTCATAAGGGGTCGTGCACAGAATACGTCACGCGATTGAACAAGGACAAGAATATGATTCAAGATAAGTAAGACAAAGACATGAACAAAAAAAAGCGTGACGTATTATGTGCACGACCCCTAAGTGATTTGTTACTTATTATCAGTGATTAAATAATCACAAGGGGGGGGGGGGAGGGATCTACAAAAAATCAGGCTGATGACCTTTTGTCATTTTCCATTGTCAATCTCAACATCGGATATATCCGGCTCTCGAGGGGGGGATTTCCCTAATCCCCCCCTTGTGACCAACACTGCATATTATGTACTGTTAAAATATGACTATTTAGCATGTAAAAAATCACTTGATTTAACTAGAATACAAGTAATTGTTAGAGAAAAATCATCGATTGAAAAAAAGAAAAGTGCACCACTAAAAATTAGTAATTTTTGACTAATTTAACTTGAGAGAAAATAAAAAAATACAAGAAACAAGGAAAACTGCAAAAAGCGAATAACATATCGAACACGAAAAAAATGGCAAAAAACCTGTTACAAACTACTTAAATCCCACAAAAATACAGCAACGTTGAGCAAAGTATAGAAGAATCTTTTAGGAATAAAAAGCAATATTTAGAAAAGAACGTGCATGAGAACATGCGTATAAATTACAATGATTTACACACTGTTAGAAATTTTGTCTTAAATTTAATATAACGCATATAACGCGAATTTCACATAACCTGTATTAATGATGCATCAAACATATATAAAATATACAAACGCTTACATTACTTTAATATACGGGTGTCTTAAATTTTATACATCATGTGTGTTAGAATTTATACATGACATTAATATATACTTCTATTATATTCCAGATGAATTTCAGTCAGATTTGTATTAATCCACTGATGTATGAAAATCATACAAGAATGTTTGAATTAAATTTAATACAAGTAATGTATAATTTGCGTTATATCCAAACAAACTATGTCGACACTAAATTTTTTTCCGTCAAAATTCTAATACAAAAAATTTTGGTTTTGAGAAAATATTTACAGAAAACATTCTTATATTAAATTTCCTTTTCATTTATTTCAGTTATTAGTATTTTTAAATTTCAGTTGAATAAAACACTTTCTAAGATTATATATACTTCTTCGCATTGTTTGCATGTAATATTCCATCCATCAGGCCCTTCACTTAATAGTAATATGGTTTCCACTCGTATTTGAAGGATTTCCACAATAATTCGCATTTGAGAAACAATTTGGTGTAGCCACCTAGCGAGCACGGGCGTAGTAACCAACTTGTGTAAAAAATGTATTTTACTCAAGTAAGTGTCTCGAATTTATACACATTTGAAGTATGTGTATCTTACTTATGTTTCAAACATCAAGTTTCTGAAATCTCAGGTACGTTTTCATACAGAATCTATGGAAAGTGTATAATACTCGAGTAGGTGCTCCTAAATCATGTACTTTTAAAACATGTATATCTAATATACATTTTGTACAGCTGGCTAACGAAATTTAAAGTACACTTTAATACATTTGGAATAAAAATTGTATGAAATTTAAGAAAATTTTTAACAGCGCAGGTAACTTCTGAATATAACAAGAAATAGAGAAAACAACGATAAGAAACTTGAAGGGAATTATAATCTACATGAAACTACATGCAATGAATTATGGAGATAAGAGAATTTTCAGAAAACTGAAAAAAATATAGGAAATGTGTAAAAAACACACCTATCATGCAAAATCGTTGCTAATGCAATTAAATTCGTCGGAAAAGTTTATTTCGTCAATTGCAAAAACATATTTTTCAAAACGATTGTTGTTTTCACATTCCGCGGAATTAATAATCTTTTAACAAGAAACTTCCGATGTTTATTCTTCCAAGTTGGCGATTTCTTCGCTCTCGAAGTTTTCAAAGCTTTACAGAGGCGCTGGCTCGTAAATGTACAGGAGCGTGTAATGTGAATCATCGCGATTTTCGGTAAAAGAAGCTGCGTTCTCTTTAATGCCCTGCGCGAAAATCTCGCGGAAAAGTTTAAATTAACCATTGATGATGAGGAAAGACGTTGCATCGAGCCGAGTTAACACGGAATCACACGAAACTCGTGCGGCGCAAGTCGGAATGAAAATTCTCATTAGATCTTTCCGGGATCCCGAACTTTGCCTTGGCTCAAAGCCGAGCACGGGGACACAAACTTGTTTTCTCATCGGGAAAAGCGCACTTGTTATAAGCACACTCTATGAGACGCTGTACAAATTTAACCAGGCGCTTTTTTATTTCGCGTCAGACGCTCGCGAGTCTAGGCAAATATCAATTTCAATGGCAAGACCTTTGTCAAATAATTCAGGTACTCAGGGCGTTGGGAATTGCGATCGTTTCAGCTCGAACTGAAAAATATGATGCGTTATTCATAATGCGAGCGAGAAAATTTTCGGCCTTTGACAAGGTGGAACATTTTCTGTGAGAGGGGTCGAATAAAAAAATGTTCTCGTGGGTTGTGTTTGAGAATATGTCAGTAACCTTAACTATCCGTTTCAGTAGAGATGCACTGTGAAAAAAGACCCAACCTGAATAACATGATTTATTAGAGATGAAATGTTTCCACTGATATATTTCAGGAACTCTACTCCTTCAGTGAATAAATTCATTACAATTTACCGTCGTACCCTCATATCCTGAGGCTCCAAAAAATAAAACTTTCACCCCAATCCGCATCGCTAACAACGTACAAAACCCTCACTTCACTTCGCTCAGCACGCGAACGCTCTCCCTCCGACGTGAACAAAAGCCCTTCAAAGTCACACAAAACTCCGAGCCATCTTCTCCATTGATTGGCTCGAATTTTCCCTCTGATTTGATTTTCCTAACTTTTAAGCGCCGCCGCGACGCTCGCGCAATTTGAATTTTAATCACGATTCAAACTGTTTCCGACACTCGGCGTCCACGGCAATTACCATTCATCCCTTTTATCCCAAGCCGAAGAAAAACAAACGCTTACGTATTCGGCGATGACAATTGGCAGACATTTCGCTGTGTATCAAACGGCAGTTATTCAACTAACCCCGCGCGCGATTGATTTTTACCCGGTCGCGAATCTGTTTCACCCGGTCACATTCGAGCATTGTCGGAACCCAAAAGGAAAAAAAAAGAACCAACGAACCAAGAGGAAATAGGAGAAAAAGTAGAGCGAAATCCCCGAGTCCGTGAAGCGTTTCAAGGGATTGTCAGTCGAACGTCGAGAGGCAGATGGGGCATTAATAAATACAAAGCTAGCTCTCTCGCCGCGGACAAAAAGTCTCTATTCTCTGTCTCGGAAAAATTCCTGATACGTTTTAATCCGAAACATTGGCCACATTGTCGGGCAGAGCAAACTCCCAGATGCGATTTCAATTTCCGCGGCTGTCGATTTCCCGTCGGGCAAACTGTCCCGAAAACGCTCCCACCGACGTGCGATTAATCCCAGGCATGCCGAGGACGTTGCTGACATTGGGTTGGGGGGATGTTTTTTTTTTTTTTTTTTTTTTTTTTTGAGGGAGGGTGTTCTAATGAGAGTGTCATTTGGTGTGATTATTTTATGTCAGGTCTATATAAACATGAATCTTTTAGAATCTTCGCGGATTGATGTGGTAATAATTTGAACTAAAAAATCTGTAGCTTTGAGGAGTTTTCATTAACTTCACGATCATTTAGAGCGAGTTTTATTATATTACGAAATTCACAAATATAAAATACAATTTTTCTTGAATATATCACGTTTTTTTATAATTCTCGAGATTTTATGCATTTATTTTCTGGTCATCTTCAGGGATAATTTAATAGTATTACATATATTATTTTTTTATAACTTACAATTAGTTTTTTGAAATATATGTGTATACATTGTGTGTTTACATACAATATTATGAACCGTATTAAAGGGAATTAAAAAATTTGAACAGGTCCAACGTGAATTTAATTTGAGTTATTTTAACAGATTCAACAGAAATTTGAGGACTTTCAACAGTCTTGACAGGAATTTGAGGAATTTTAACCGATTGAACAGGAACGACAGAAATTTAAATAGATACTAAAGGACTTTCAGGAGTTATAATTTTTAACAGATGAACTTGTGACATTCAACACTTTGTCCGTTGCTTCAACAGATTTTCTGTTGTATTCTACACATTCAGTCTGTCGATTTTGACAAATTTTCGTTGTGAACAATCTATTGAACTTGACAGAATCATATTTGGAGAGTTAGAAGGGGTTTCAAGGGTTTCGTGTGATTTTGTAGAGAAATCAGGTGAGGTTAAAAAAAATTCTTATGCAAAAGAGGTAAGTGAAAGAAAACGGTTTTTCTGTATCGCAGGTGAGAAACTATAAACGAAAAATATTCAATGGAAGCTGCATTTGGATTGTGAAATTGACTTTAATGATTTCAATTTTGTTGTTAATTTGAGTTTATTGTTGAGTTAGAATTTTCGTAATGAAATTTAATAAATATCTTCATGTTTTTTTCTTGATTCGATCGATTAGCTTTGTTTTCCCTGAAATACGTAGGTAGATTTCTTCATTTATGAAATTTTGGCCAGTTACTCTGGATTTTTGTTCGCTCACTGTTAGTTAATGCAATTTGAAAGTTGAAAATTTCCAGACTAATTGAAATTGAATTTCATTTTGAATCGAGAATCATTTGTTGAGAATCAATATAAAATAGGAAAAGAATGCGAATGAGTGGAAAAAAAAAGAAATATGAATATATTCAAAAAGAGTAGAATGAGTAATCGTAATTATTAAAACATAACTTAAAATTAGAGTGAGATTTGAGTATAAAAGAAATAAAACGAGAAGAAGCCAAACGAAAAAAAGTTTTTTGTGAACTAAATTTAATTTGTTGTTTTATCAACTTAATAAGATTTATTCTAATAATTTAAGCGGAAGTTTGAATTCCATCCCTCAAAAAAAATCTTTCAATTTTTCTTGATTCGGTAACTTTAGTTTAAACGCTTTTTATTTTTTTAATTGTGGTATAAAGCAAATAAATAACTGCAAGTAGTTTTTTCCGATAAAAAATTTCAAGTTACAAAACTAGTTCTTTTTACCACATAATTCTGTTTAGATAATGGGAATAAATATGAAAAAACTCTAAAATTTATTGCGTTTATGAAGAGTTATTGTCATTTTCAGCTTTGATATGGATAAGTAAACGTTTGAAGATATTGGAGTATTATGGTTTTAAAATCGTTGTTTTTATAAGTACATTTTCATTAACTGTGTTAGGTGATGCTTAAAAAAAAGTTGCCAGTTATTTTTTAAACAATTTAGGTTATCGCTGGAAAATTTTCAAGTCTTTTTTAAGTTTTTGATTTATAGAAAGCAAACGAAATAATATTTCAGAAAAACTTGTTGTTCTTGTTTCAATCGTTGGTTTGAAGTTTCGTTATGTCCACATTTTATTCATATTTTGATTTGTTTTTGAACTTTCAACCGTCGAATTCGCGATTTTGAAACTTTTTGACGTGCTATTTTATATACTGAACAATTTTCAATCACTCAGTCTGAGTATTATAATTAACAACTCGAGATCTTATGAATAAACCGCAATTTGAACTTTCAGTCTCGTTTAGTTACAGATAAAGTTTTTTTGATTCTGAAGTCAGAGGAACATAGAAATTCCATTCATAATTTATCTGCACATTCACATGATGTTCATTGCATACATTGATGACCTTTTTTTCACTTTATATTTTGAATTGTCTAAATCTGCTCGAGTCTTCAGACATGTAAGCATTCAAAAATAATGATCGCGTAATATTTGGTAGATTTTTAAAAATTCCATGTTTGCAAAATTAAGCAAATTGAGCATTTATTTTTCTTTTGATACTCTGTCTAAGACTGTAAAAACTCGGAGATTAATTATGCAATCGTTTCATTTTTAAACCAAAGCCATTTGTTTCTATCAAATATGTATATCGTACGATCGATAGGAAACAATGAGTTTTCTTTTATTCAGCGAATTCTGTAAAATAGGTTGGCGACCATTCCTCATATCGATGACTCGTTGATATGAGCTTTTGAGTATAAATTGTAATTACGACAGTAATAATAATATCCTTTATTTGTATTATTAACAAGGAAGTATCTTATATCGTAAATAGTCCAAGAAAAATTGTTTTTTGATGCAAATTTTTGTATAAGGAATATGTTAGATTCATAAGGTGTTTGTATATGGATATTGAGAATATTGATTGAACAATTTGTGACGTTGTTTTAACTTGTAATTCATAGGAAGGATTAATAAAAGCTGAAAGGTAGACGGAACAAAGAAAGTTCTTCTGATATACTCTTTTTCAGAGAATTTGTTGGTTCTTTTGGATCGTATGATTTACATGATCGATGAATTTGAAGCGAGTGGTTGGTAACAAAAATCAATTTCGCAGACTTTTCGGTTTTCAAAGTTCAGTTACACGTACCTTACAGTCTCTAATCGTGTTTTTGCTTTATTATTCTTCTATAATGAAAAATTTCCGGAATTTCACTTGATGAAACTAATATTCCAAGTTTTTAAGATTTTAAAATGGCTCGTTTTCTCGGAGACCGAAGGACCCTTATGATTTATTAATTTAAGTAAGTCTGAAACGTTTTTCACTATTCGATACTGTGCCCAGCCCTGTAAAAATCCGACAAAGGCACTTTAATGCCACGTCTCATGCATTTTCCACGAACCAAAAAGGGCTCGAATAAATTGTTCAACAAGCCAAGTAACCGTGTCAACCGAAAGCACTCTAAACGCAGTCCATGGCAATACTGGGGGCAATAATGAGCCCGGCATTAATGGAGATTGGTGCACCGCGACCCCGTAAGAAACGGCGTTGCGCGAGACGTGTAGGGGGTGCAGCGCGCGAGGGAGAGGCCGCGTCTAACTTAACTACTAACTCATTAATGTAAGTAGCCGAGTAGCTATCCAACCCCTGGTACAAGGGCTTTAAGACTAGCCACTGTAAATTGTGAACTAACTCGATTAGCCCCCGGAGAATCACTCCGGCTCGAAAGAGGGAAGGTTGCGAGTAAAGTTCACCGCGCGAGCGATGTGCGATGCGTGGGGTGAACTTTTGAAAAATTTCCTCCCAGCCGCTGTAGGGGTCGAAGATTTTTGTCCTTCTTCTTTTTTTTTCGTAATCGGATCGGAGCGGAAACGAGCGTGAATCGATAGCCGCGCATCCGTGGAAATGCTCGGGGGAAATTCTTCGACTACTAATTGAATTTCTCATAATCCAATTGCGACGTTGGGCCGCGGGGGCTGAAGACACCAGCCAGCAAGCACGGCGACACTTGCGCCCGTAATTATGCCCTGGATTGGAAGAAACGTTGATTTTTCGATTGATTTTCGTTGGCTGCAAGAAACGCGACGCAGTTTTCGTGACAGGTGAAATTGACAGCGTGTCGAGATGGAATACTGGGTGTTTGAGAGATGGACGAAGAGACTCCAGAATCAATTAGGATCAATAGTTTCTTGGTTCTTACCTGTGAATTGAAGAATTCTTTGAAAGCTCCGATGTTGCGATCATCATAACATTCCTCCTCTTACTTTATTGCAATATGAACAAAGCTTTCAGTCATGCAAACGAGGAGTTTCTCTCGATGATGATGAATAACACATTTTTTTGGTTATGGGCGTATTTCTTTTCTCGATTCACGTACTTTTTACATTAGAGGCGCAGAGGGGCAAGTGGACTTGACTCTTCGTGTCTTGCGTAATTAAATACTAGCATTGTTCCATTTATTTTGCATGCGAGGTGACGAGCTCGTGTTGAAATGGTACTCGGGAATCGCGGGGAGGATCAAGAGCCTCGACGTTCTCGTGGACGTTGGAAAAACACGCGAAGGCCCGGGACAAAAAAACGGAAACACATTTTTCCCTTGTTTTAGACTAGAATCTAGGGTAGTTAACTTTTTTTTCGCAAGTTTTCAAGCATAAGTAAGTGTTTTGAACTATCTGATGTAAATGAATTGAATTTGGTTAACTTTTCTTTGTATACGGCAGAGGAATTTTCCGAAAATGAAAGTGAACGTGATAATTCAATTTGTAACATTTTGTACAATTTTTCATCTGGCTTTTTCCTTAGACTGTTTTTTACATCTTCCGACGATTTCCCAGTTGATTTTCATGAAAAAACCTTCAACCTTTAAGGCATTCAATGAAAGTCTTCTCCTTTGTTTGGTCACGAGTTCCCTTCGCTCATCTGCTTCCGGTGGCAATTCTCAACGCGTCCTTCCGTGAAACAAAAGGCAGCTTTTCGAAACTCAACTTTGCCGTCTGATTTCTTTTGAAAAATAGTGCCGTTGCGAAGTTATAATTTTTCGTCGCGAATTATTCCTTCGCTTTCGCATTTTTTATACCAGAGCAATTCGAGGCCGCGGAATTCCCGAAAGGCCATCGGGATGGAGTTCGATCCATTTTTACCTGTCTTTTTTCTTTTTTTTTTGTTGCCCGCCACGTCCATTTCCTGCCACGATTTTCGAACAAAAGAGGACCAGCGAAATCGTCGGATTTGTTGAACGACAGTTGGGCCCCGCCGGAGCGGGTGGGCTGATTTCAATATTTGCCTTTGAATGGCCCCCTTTTTTTGGAGCTGGCCCTATAAAGCAAGAAGAGAGAAATTGCGTATGCCAATCAGTTCCGACACATTTGGTTTGGCTCGCGTGGCTGATAAGGAAATTCGAGGGGTGAGGTTGATGCTTGATGTTGTTGTTTTTTTTAGAGAGTTGTATGTAAAAACATGTCACAATTGATGAGTTTTCAGTTGATGGCTTCCTTGTTAGACGATTATGTGATTGTCAAATAGATGTTTGGGGTAGAGAATTATTTTTTGCATGAATGTTTTGTAGAGAAATAGTAAAAACAATAAATATTACTTTTTGAATTTTTCGTGCTTTAAAATAGAGGGAATTTCTCATTTGTTCTCCAAAGAAATATTTTATATGAACTATTTAAATAAACTTGTAATCGAACTCATATAATTATAAGTATAATATAATTAAATACAAAATAATCAATACAAAAATATAAATATTAACTGTTATGAATTAATTATTGTGATTTTTGTACATGTTTTAATGTATACGACGATTTTCTTTCATTTTTAACCATATCCTGACAATATTCATGATTTCCCTGGTTTTTTTTTAAGTTTTCTGCTATGCATTATGATTTCTTATAGATTCAACATAATCACTTTAATTTTATATAACTTGTTGTGATTTCATCGATGATTTCTCACACTTTTCTACGATTTATCGCCAATTTTCATGATTTTTCATGATAAACTATGATTTTACTACTTTTCTAGAAATTTACAGAACTTGAACGATTTCTTATAATTCATTATTACTCATCAAAATTCTCCATCATTTTCCTTGATCACGATGATTTCTGATCATGCATCATGTATTCTCACGATTCCTCTCTGTTTGCCGAAAAATTTTAAGGCTTTCATTGATTTTTCCTTCTTTCTTGTGATTTTTAGTGATTTATTTTTCATTTTTACAATTCTATTTTATTACCGATTGTTTTTCTTGTTTCCATATGCTTATATATGATTAATCATTATCGTCGATGATTTTCGATGATAACATACCATTTCTTATGTTCTCCGATAGTTTCCTATGCATTCTACTGTTGACCATTATTTTTCACAAAAAAAAAAAAAAAAAAAAAAAAAAAAAAAAATTACAAGGCAAATCATACTTGAAAAGTATACAATTTTTGCTGTTTCTCGTAATTTTTTATAGTTTCTCATGGTTTTCAATAATGATCGATTTTTTCTCAGGACATTCTTGCGGATGTCATATTTTTTTATGATTTATCAGAGTTTTTATGATTCATTATTATATCCTTATTTTTCACATTAGTTTCTATAGGTTTTTAGAGTGTACTTTTTTTTTTTCAAATTTATACATACGCTACCATTCTTTTTAAACAGTTTTTGATGGTTCACCAAAATATTATATGGTTTCCATGGTTTCCTAGGATCATTTACCATAAACCATGATAACTTGTCATTTGTTATGATTTAAAACAATTTTTTTTATATAAAAATGTTTTATTCATCAACTGTAGTGTTCCATGAAAAAACAGAAAAAATTTTTTTCACGATTTTAATTAAGATTTTCTTCGAAACATTTCATGTTTTCATTTTGTTTATACCATCTGGGTTACAACTTTTAAAAACGAAAGTTGATCATCAAAAAATTATTCTATCTTTGTATTATAATGATAATATTACCGTTATTCAATATAATTTCTCTCGATTCCTATAATATAATTTTTAGATATCTTTCGTAATGTTATATTTACATGGGTATGTATATCTCAATTTGAATATTCAAAAATGAATCCCTTGTATTGCTCATTGTAGAAAAATTAAAAACAATTGAATAAAAACGGAAAAAATATATGTATGTATATGTCGTCCTAATTGTGATGTTATAGTGCTCTATTTTTAATTTTTTTGTACCTCCATCGATTTCCATGCTGTAACCAAATGAAAAATAAAAGTCTATTACTTTTTCATGTGGATTATAAAAGTCGGCATAAAAAAATTGACGTTACAACAAATTCGTCAGTCGTAAAAATGTTTTTATAAATGTATCATGTAAATAAAATTTAAACTATCAAACGATAAATCAATCACTTATGGATGTTCTAGCGAATAAAAAAACATATGTATCTCATAATGATTCATGAAATTTCAATTTTCGATTTTATTATGAATGTAATTCTCAATGTTTATGAAAAAGCATTTTTAATTTTTATTTTAACCATCGCAATCGAGAATTATAAATACAGATTACAATTATATATTTATTACATGATTTCAAAATAATTATGCGTGATATGTTGTATTATACATCATACTATTTTTATTTATTCTCTTGCATTGAATACTCACGTGTTTTATATTTTGTTGTAATTATGCATAAAATTTATAAATATAATTTATATAATCGTGTAATCTGTTAACAGTGAGTTATAATTGAAAAATGACAATTTTATAATGTACAGAAATGAGCATGAAACTCCTGTAGTGTCTAGTAGGACGAACAATCGATGTTTATTCCGTATGAAAAGTTGAGAAATTGGCGTAGAAACGGGATGCCCGTGCTGGGATTCATAATGTTGGATTTCACGCGATAATCGTTATGCGCACTCGCTCGGGGATGTTTGCAGCGCGTAACAAAATCTGTCGAGCGCGCGAGATAGCGAAAATATGATTTACATGACAGTGCCAGAGTAAGCTGACGAGCCCGCGGAGTTGCTTCGTATTTTCGCGAATCGCACAAGTCAGCGAGTTGAGCGACGCGTTCGGCAATTACGACGACGTTTAATTGTAATAATTGTATTTATGACTCGACTTTTCAATAACTCGATCCCGCCGATAGCCAACTTTTTCCGTGTCCAATCACGTCGCATTTTTCTTATCGTGAAAAGAATGTTTTCCGCGCTCAAACTTGTTACCATTCCAATTAATCGACGGAAACAATGTGATTTCAAGTGGTTCAGTTGAAAATCGACGAACTTATTTATTGGTCATTTCTATATTACTGAATGTGTTCTCAAAATATTGCATTCATTTACGAAAGACAAGACAACATAAAATACGAAAAAATGAATACGAGTTTTAATTCCTGATCTTCGTTCTCTCTGTAAATAATAAATTGCGATACTGAATGAACAATGAAATTCTGCGTACCGCGAATAGACGTGACGCAGACTCTACCCCGGATGATACAATTCATTGAATAAAAGTCTTATTTCCAGTGCCGATAATGAAACAATGAAATTTCATGCCTCGCGAAGCTCGAAATTCGATCACTTGAGTCGAAAATTTGATTAGGATTTCTATAGGCGGTTCCAGAGAGAAGATTTTTTGGAATTGTGCTATGTTCATTCGAGGATAATTCGATACCTGCTTTTTTATTTTATTAGAAAAGTAACGCTTGATGCAATTTCTGGAACTTGAAGTTGAAGGTGATTGACGGATTTTGGAGTCTTAGGATGGACGTGTTTGTTTATTTGTGGAAATATTGTCAGTTTAGGGAGTTGCGAGATTTATTTTATGATTCAGAATATGTGCAAGGTAGTGATAAAATCCAGAGGTAGATTCGCAATTTTATTTAAAAAACTGTTGGTTGTATTTTGTATATTTTGAATAATTTGAACTTAATTTTTATTTTCCAACATTTTATTTTTTTATGAAGGTTCTGATATTGTAAACAGTTTCGATGTTTTCGGAGGAGGTCCAAAATTGAAAGCAGGTCTTGGAAAATTTTTAATATTTGAATCATCAAATTTTCATTTTACGACGAATCCTTAATTCTGTGTCTCGAATTCTATTAAATTCCAAATTTTTTGATTTATTATTAGAATTCAGCGTTTCTCATGTTGAATTGTGAAAGGTTTTAATAAATAAACTTTCTAATTTTTTTTTTTAATAGAATTAACAAATTTAACAAAATTTTATAGTTCAAGCTATTCGATTCGGTCAATTCTAGAATACAAACGGTAATTATTCTTGAAAAAAAATTTGTGTAGTACCAAAATTTACGTTGCGGAAATTTTTTTGGACCGATATCTAAGCTTTGCAAATTCGCCAAGAATTATTTCACTTAAAAAGTTAAAAACATCAGTTTCATGATTTTTATGTATCAGGTTTTAATTTATTTTGTCGTGGTTTCATTGAAATTATTTTAACATCATTCTTAAAATGAACTGTCATCCACTGAACTTTTTACTATTTCAAATGGCGAATGTTTTGGATTTCTCTGGTGTCTGTTTTTATATTTTGAATGTAATGCTTATTGGAAAATATTCTTTAAATATCTATATTTTTACTTATGGAATTTCTCACCTTTAGGACTCTAATGGAATCGATAAAAAAATCACGTCGAAAAGATTGAGTCTTTGAATTTTGAAAATACCTCTGTTTGTTTGTTTTCATTTTTTCACTTTTTCAACGTTTAGGAATAAAAATTTCAAGTAAAAAATCAATTTTTTACATAAAATTTTAGCTATCGAAACAATGTACCTGAACTTCCAAACGTTTAGAAATTAAACGAAAATAAAAAATATGTGAATTTTTAGATTTTTTATTATGATAAGAAGTGTGATAAATATTTTTTTGGGGAGCATCAAGTTTGTTATTACCATCAAAAAGTCTTCAAAAGCAGCTAGAGAATTGTTGCCTCCTATATTAATTTTTTTTCGTTTAATTTTAAACGTTTGGAACTGCAGGCGCATATCGAAACAATCGAAACGTATTCAAGAGTTTGATTTAATTCCATTTTTCCATGTATGTGGCTTGGAATAAGAAAAGGGTCCAATGGTTACAAACGAGAACCTTGAGAGAATGAAAAGAAACCTTTCTCTTTCTCTATTCGTAACAGCTTGTTTGTATGTTTTAAAATTTATTCTACGCGGCCATCAATGATCATAGAAACTTGTGACGTAGCTCATTATATAGGGAATTTTTCAAACTATTTTTTAAATTAGAAAACTCAAAAACAATTTTTGTAACCATAGGTCCCTTTTCTTTTTCCAAGTCACATACGTACGTGTTGAAATTTGAAATATAGTACTGTTGAATCTCGCTGATTATACAGTTAAACTTGCGCCTTATTAATAAAAAAAAGTCAATGGTTAGTTGTTGAGCATTGTTTATCTATTCAAACGAGCACGAAAAAATAAAATTCTTGCCTTGCGAAGTAAAACATAGATGAGCTCGGTAATTTTCATTTTTCGTGTATAATATTCGAATTTCGGGAGGGGTTCCGACCCTTCCAACTACCATTTGCGTTTGCCACTGCGATCTCTTTATTTTTTTAAAACTGTTGACGCTGATCATTCATGTGGCAATAATTCAAAAAATCATTGAATAGTCAATAATTTGGTACTAATTCTCCAACAATATACTTGTTTTTTTCTCTACTGTTCAAAAAAATTGTCCCCTTCGATATAGTAGCAATTAGAATCACTCAATAGTATAACTTTTCTCAAAATAATGAAGAAACTTCTGATCTATAAATATGAGGTTCAACGCAAAATTACACTTGAAATTCAAATTTCTATTCTTACCAGATATTTCAACTTTTTTCCCTTCACGCGTTACAAATATACTGCCATAATCGTTCGATTCCAAGTGGTGTAGTCGAAAATCTCAAAAGTAAGTCAAGTACCTCAAAAGTTGGTCTTACTCTTCTCAAAGTAAAACCAATGTAATAATTCATATTCCAAATCAAGCAACAGTAGCACAATACATTCCAATTCTCCAAACAACGTTCCAAACCCCGATCAACCCACACAGTCATCACTGATTCAGATCATGAAAACGAAGTACATACTGGAAAGTACAAATCAAACCAAATCGATTTCAGAGACTCCGACAAGTTACATTTTTCCCGATTCAAGCTATAAAAACGTGCATAGTGTCCCAAACCGCAATAAATAAAAAAAAAACCACGATTTCTCGCCCGAAGGCGAATAAACAATATTGCATTAAGCCACCTCGAGCGAGGACTTGGCCGCAGCCAAAATTTGCAACGCGATTAGAGCGCGTAACGGCGGTAATTATAGTGGGAGGATCGCGTAAAAAGTTTGGCAAACGGTGACACGGCGCGATTCCAAAAAAAGCCAAAAGTTGTTGGAGGGTATAAGTTTCGAAGGGCGGTTGTTGAAAATCAATGTGGTTTCCGTAGTTACGCTGGGCCGTTCTAAATTCGCACGAAGGCGGAAGCGCTCGTGGACGTTAATTTCGTGTCATAATTGCAGTTGTGTCCTGAATATCGACCGTCTTCGACGCGTTGCTGTGTCGCCGCGCGCTAATCCGCCGATCTCGAATAATTATTTAACCGCGCGTTTTCCGCTTCCGGCTCGTCGTTCGGGCCCCGAACAAAGACTTCGCTTGCGCGGCCATTTTTGCCGGGGCACGCAAACGCAATGCCTTTTCGCCGATCTTAGATTCGCGCCGATCGAGCGGATCCGGGACAATGCGAGATAGGCGGAAGGCGGGGATAATCGGGCGATTTCTGGCGATGCAGAGATAACTTGGATGACACGAAAGTGACGGATGAGTCTTTGGTGGAAGATTTAAGGAGTCATGATATGGGAAAGATGTGATTGTGTGCTTGTGTTCTGAATATTTTGGGGATCAGGAATTCGTTGTTTGTGAATTGGAGTTGTGTCTTTGTGGGTTATGATTGAGGGGGTCTTCTAGTTGCGCGGTGACGAAAAATCGATTTTCCTTTCCAAAATCACGTGTCACATACTAGAAGTGTACCTTATAAAGGATTTAACCCGAAACAGGATCTTCCACAAGATATGGATCGCCATAAGCCACTTTCTGTCCTTTCTCGCGCTCCTGCGGCACACGGTTATGGCGTCTTCATCTACTCAATTTTCATGACCGACCGGTTTTTTTCGAAAGGTTTTCAATAGATTAACAGAGAACTTCTTCAAGACGAGGAAGAGGGTCACTATGGACCTGGCATAACTGATTGAGCTTGAAACATTTTTGTTCGTTTTCAATTTGTTTATTTGTTACACTTCGCAAAAATTATAGCAACTACACTTTCGATCTCCTTTTCTTCCTTTATACTTTGGAGGGTATAGATTCAAATGAATTCTCCTTTACTTCATTGACTTTTTAATATTGCCAATTCAAACTAACAAAATCAAATCATAAACATTGCAAGCCAATAATAAACATTTCCAGCCCAATCATCAACATTGTGGACCCAATCATGTACGTTATCAATCAGTCATCAACATTATCGACCCAATCATGACAATTATCAACTAATCACAAAAAATTGTCGGGCAATCATGAGCACTATTTCCTCTCCCCTTCGTTGATAAAGTTGAAAATAAATGCAATCCTTATATTATCAAAGTTTATGACGAGGATCCCTGGCCCAGAGTTATTCCAGAAACATGGCTTCCTCTCGACCAATCCAAGAAAAGACTCCAATTCTTCCAGGAACAAGTCCAAAACAGCGTCGAAAATGGAAATGCCGACCACTCCAAAAAAGCAACGATCCAAATCCTTGCGCAATCTCACAAAATCTTTCACTCCTGAACTCGTTTTAATTCCATAGAACGAATCGCGGCAATCCCTTTCTGGATGAAACGATACAATTAATTGCCAAAAAATTTATCAACTCGCGACAAAAAACTAACTAGTATCAAATTCTCACCTTTTTCAATAAGATTTCCCCACTCAATATTGAAAATATAAAGATTTTTTACCATAGTCCTTTAACGACGTAAAACCAGGCCAAGGCGAACAAGTGCAGTAATGGCGGTCGATTCTAATTTTCGAAGATGAAGAAGAAGAAGAAAAAGAAAAAGGGGAATGAGAATTGATACCCATCGATTCGCCTCATATCGATCCAACATTCTCCACTCGATATCGAAATTCCTTATTATATCGACTTTACATCATTCCATGGAAACTACGATGAAGACATATATATATATATATATATATATATATATAAATCCGTTACAAACTGTATGTTTCGAAATTCGTTTTTAATTTCATTGTCAAACTTTCTACGCGTTCTCCCGAAAGTCGTATTTTTCAAAAGTGTTGGCAAGGGCCTGACTAGAGTTTTTGGGATATTGGGTCTTTGTAAATTTTTCATTGTTCAATAGAGATTTCGTTATTGTGTTTCACGAGCTTTTTTGGTAGGAAAACGCATTTTTTCTCTTATATAAAAATGTTTATAGTAAGAGCCGTCAAATGAAAAATATGTAGAATTTAAAATTAAACTCACAATCTTCTCAAATTCTAATCACGGCATTTTTCTTGAACCATCTATGGAATTTCTGATTTTGTGAAACCTTTTCTTTAACGCTACAAAAATAGCGGATCTAGGAATGTTTGTGAATAACGCTTGGCTGTTGTTGAATTACTTAAGCCGTTGCAAATTTGAAAAGGAAAAAGAGAAGACGAAATGACATTGTATATAACAGAATTATAAATTTCTCTTGCCATTTTTTTTTGTATTTCATTATTTGCTAAATGTGACACATGTGCTATATCAAGCACATGACTCATTATTCCAAGAACCTAGTATTATCATTGATGAAAAGGTTTTACTTTTTCACAAAAGGATATCGATAATGCTGATAATACGACAAGATGACAATTGCATTTTTTACGAGACCATTATCGGTTAAAGTATCATCAAGTTTCTCTTGAGATTACACGAAACATGCATCATTTCACGAGTCCCATTACGGAGAATGGAGCGAAAAAATGCCTTCAATGAGTCCGTATGCGGCAATTTCCATTTCACTCCTTGTTAATTCGAGGGTAGCGATAATCGTCGCGCATTACAAAAATTGCGGCTGCCGTTTCATCGCCCCCTGAAAATTCTCTCGCACCTCGAATCGTCATGAAATCTACAGAAACATCACGTACATGAGAAGTCATTTCTGAAGGAATTTTCCAGTTTTAACGTAATGTCACGTTCCTAAATGAAAAGCATAACGTGGAGTTTAATGCTTTCTTAACTTGGTATGTTACTCATAAAAATAGTGTAATAGGTATTTATCATTGCTGGTAAGAAAAAGTCTTGCATGAACGATAATTATTCATTTTGTAAGCGGAAAAGAATGTTATGATTTCGTGAGCAGTGTTACAGGCAAAAAAAATTAATTGAATCAATGTAAAAACAATGCTTATAATATTCGGGAAATTGAGAGCCTGAAGAATAATTTACATGAACACATTTCAACGTTCGACATGATAAAGAACAATACGATTGAGGAAAAAAGTTTATTTCATCCCACAAATGGCATTGCAAATACTGCACGCGATATGTCATAAACGTGCGAGTCTTCGATCGCGTATTTCAATTCCCTTAATGTGACCCTTAGTCAGCTTTTCCTACAACCTCACTTTTTATCCTTCCCGTCGTTTCTTTCGCAAAATCATTTTGTACGCGTCTCGTGGAATACGCCGCATTTACAATGTAAACAATGCAAAATTACGGGACACTTGCGTGTCACCGTCGTAAATTCTTATGCTGATGGAATTTTTAATTATCGGAACAAATGAATCGCGAGCGAAAGATGGGTTGGCAAAAAGAAGGGAAAAAATGTGGAGAAGCACCGTTCGTTAGCCGGGAATCGGTGGCTGCCCAAAAGGGAAAAACGATTTTTTATGGCCCGAGAAAAATAACCCCGTTCATCATCGGCACTGTCTTGCGAAACATGCTCGTTTTTCAGCGGCCCCGGGTCGTCGAGGTGACGACGGGACGCGGGTTTTTCGGGAGGTTGGGGAAAATGCGGGATTTGGAGCTTGTCATGTACACGTGACACGGGCCTATCTGGAACGAGTAAAAAAAATAGAGTGATGGATTCGGTTTATCTGTCGATTACGGCGAAGGAAAAATCGGGGATTTTGTAGAGATATCCTCGGTCATTCAGATGGTTGATAGAAGAAAATCGAGACTTTTCTTTAATACCCTGATAGGAGGAAAAACTTGTTCTTAGAACTGATAATGAAGACGTTCCAAACATAGCAGGACATAGTTGAGCAATTTTACGCAAGTTATGACTACATTAGGAAAAAAAACGATGTTTGGAATGATTCGAGATGCTCTTTATCCGGGGCGCATACAGAAGAAATTTTCGGAAGGGGTTTTCCAGAGAAACATGAATTTCTTCTTCAAGTATTTTATATACTTGAAACATCAATTTTTACTTTACTTATGATGAACCCTCAATTTTTTGTCTTCAAATCGATTACGTTTCAAATTTGTTGATATAATTTTTTATTTCAGTGTTCTACATGTTGAATTGTGGTACTTTTTGTTATGAACATATTCAAATTTAGAAGAAGTATACTTGTATTGAAAAGTTGTTCAATTTTTTATGCGTCTAAATCAGCAATTATTAATTTTTTTCTCATACAGAGTTTATATAAATTTCACAAAATTTCAAAGTTCAAGCTATCTGATTCTGTTTTTTCTCAATCACAAACGGTAATTATTCTATATGAAAAATTCTTTCAGTCCTAACATTTATGTTGCGCAACTTTTTTGGAATGATAAAAGACTTGCGAATATTCACCAAGAATTATTTCATTCAAAAAGTGAGAAATATTAGTTTTGATTTTCATCTATCATGTTTTAGTTTATTTCGTCGTGGTTTGATTAGAACTATTTAAGTATCATTTTTTATTTAACAAAAAGTTTATTTGGAAATTTGACGTTTCTTGAAATAAGCGATAGCATACATTGAACTTTTTACTATTTCAAATGGCGAATCATCATTTACATTTCTCAAGTTTCTGCTTTTTGCTTTTTTCATTTTGGATGCCAGGCTTATTTTTTCAACAAAAGTCTTTATTTGTTCAAATTTTTACTAATGAGTTTTTCATTTTCAAGTGTCACATAAAACCGTCATAAAAATAAGGTCGAAAACAATAGTCTACCTATTTATTGATAATATTTTTTAAAAGTATAGTTTGTTTGTTACATAAGTATAATTAGAGTAATACAGACTTATTACAGTACTGTACAGTACTGCAGATTTTTACAAGTGGACAAACTTTGTTGTTAATAAATGTTATTTTACGAGTTCGGATAACTTATTGTTATAAAAAGAAGGTCACAATTAACGGAAAAAAGTATTGCGTATGAATAAAAAAAAAAAAAAATTAACTCTATGGTAATTCATATTGCATTATTTCTTTATAAATATTTTTTAATCGAAGGTACAAAAATTATAATAAATCAAATAATAATTTGAAAAAAACAAAGTATAGATATGAAATTTCTGAAAAATAGTGACTGCAATAAAGCAAATTTCAAATATTGCAATTTAAGAGCCAGAAACTTGATGGTAAAATGTGCATTAACAAAAAATTTTGAATTATTGATGGGACAGTAAATAATTAAATACATAATGAGAAAATTGATATTGGAAAAAAGAAATCCTTGCTTATAATAACTTTGAGTAAAACAATACACGTCACCGAATTCAAATAATTCAAAATGAGTAATTTCAAATTCTAGATCTTATGGATTTTTTATGTTAATTATTTTCTCAAATTTACAACAAAATGAAAGCAAAAATGTCCAAAAATAAAAAAATGTTTAAAATTATCAATGATAATAAAAGTATGGTAATATTGATACTTCAAGATCAGGAAAAATTTTAAATTTGATATATCGAATCAGAAATCACGAATATTGTTTATATATATAATTTGAAAATTAATTTGACTGTATTTTTATTGAATTTCTGTTGATATATTATGAAATTGGTCACCATAATAATGATAATAATAAAAATAATGACAGTAATAATAATAATTATTATCATTATCATTATTTTCGATATTATTATTATTATTATTATTATTATTATTGTTATTATTATTATTATTATTATTCCTGTCATTGTTATTTTTAGGTGTTGTAGATTAATGAGTTCTACATAAATATTTCTTCATCGAAATAATTGCAAAGTGTAAGACAATGAAAAAGGCGAGAAAGAAAAAAATAGAAAGTATTTTTTAGTAATAATCAAACTGGTAAAATTAATAAATTGTGGTTCAAAAAAATTTGTGTTATCCCGAAATTTTATATAAAATCTCGAAATTTTGAATTTTTTGTAATCAAAATATAAATAGAATTTTTCGTATTCTTAGTTCTTAGGCTGTTATAATTGGTGAAAACAGAATTTCATACAGTATGAAAATTGGAAATCGAAATCATACTACAAAATAAGCAAATTATGCAAAATTTGCAAATACTTGCTTAAATTACTGAAAAATAAATATGATAACATTCTTTACTATAGAAAGTGTGATTCAGGAATAACATTGAAAAATCATTTGATTGATATCATGAAAGCAATTGATAGACGAATAAGGTAAATTTGTGTCAACATGATAAACACTTGGATTGATGATTAACCATCATAATCTCGAATGTAACGATATTTACCATACATACAAATCGAAATCGTGAACTTTTCTGATTTTGACATCTGTATTTTTCAATAATTGAATCATTTACTATCATTTACTAAAATTGTCATGAAAAGTAAAATAAAATCGATAAGATTTCGTCAACACCAATTCATTAACTCCATCATTTTTTATCTTTGCGTTATGAGTTTTGATAAATTATCATTAACCGCAGTGTATTAAAGTAATTGAGTCAAAACTTTTCACAGCTTCTTAGACCTCATCCTCTACAGACTGTCTAAAACCAATATTACATTTAGAGTAACGACTTTCCAATTTAAAACAAGGCCCTCGAAATCGCGAGACTTTTCTTTCTTTTCAATGTACTGAAAAAAACCTCACTCCAAAGCATCACCGCCGAAACGTCCCGTCCCAAATCCCGGCAATCGGCTGTGAAATATACTCCCGAGTCCGGGGTTTACCCAGCTGTGCGCGAAACCGAGGGAAATGAAGAGAAAAAAAAAGAGTGAGAGCCAAAAAAAGAGGAAGAGGGCAAAAAAGGTAGTGCAAAACGTCGTACGATAGCACGGCGAACAGGGCTTTCATTCGTTCGGTACATTCAACGATACGCTGATCCGGCGCATGAAGTGCGTGCGCGGATAAAAGGGACCAATGGAACAAAGTAGATCCCGGCTTCGTGAGTCATCTACACTTCTGGACTCGTGTGCTATCGAAGTGCAAGTTTGTAATGCGGCTCTGGCATTGGAACTTGCCTGCTTTTCCGTGCATGAATCGTGATACTGTTACATCGTAATTCGCAGTCTCCGAATTTTTCAAATTTTCCAATTGGCAGTCTGGAGAACATTCTTTCACATCGAAGAACTCATAAGAAATCTCAGAACTTGAAGAATGAATTCCGAAGTTTTTTATTGTAATCCAGTGAAACCCACTTGAATCCGTTTTCGTGGTGATTGACGTCGGAGAAAATGTACGCAATTTCGCTACGAGAACGGAGTTATGGGAGCAACGCATGATTTCTATACATGGGCACGAGAAGTGGCCCTGACGTACACACGAAGCCGTCATTAAATCGAGCAGCGCGCAAAGACAGGGACTGAAAAGACGCGATGAAAGGCATATATGTACGAGGGCATAGAAGGGAGTTATGCGAAAAGGGCGAACACGCGCTTCTAGAGGCGAAGAACTTATCGATTTGTATCGGTGCCTTCCACTGTTTGGCCCTACTTGGATGGAGTGTTTCAGGCCTGAGAGGAAATTGAAAGCACGATCTGTGGGGGGCTTCACTACCGCCCGACTCACGTCCCTTTTCCCTCCACGTCGAGCTCGAGAGTCTCGATGAAGACTTTTTACTCGTTATCGCGGGAGTAATAGTAATTTGGGCATTTGGGTGAATGGGCTTTTTTTAGGTTAGGGCGGTAACAGGGGTTTTTAGGCAGGATGAGAGGGTGGTTTTTTTTAGAAATGAGGTTTTTTTAGAGCATTGTTATTGGAATCGATGGGACACGTGTTTTTTTTTTCTTTTTGCTTGAATCTTGATTGTTTTTTCGAAAGGGATTTTTAGTATATCGGCAAAAGAATTGCTTTTTTTTTCAGTAGACACATGGAAATTTTTCTTCACGATTAATTAATTGACCAAGGATTGTTCGAATGGTATTATTTTTCTGTTTTTTCGTAAGTGAAGTCATATTTTAACAGGTATACATTCCGAACTTTATTTTTTGAAAAAAAAAGTTTTTTTGCATTCAAAATTTAAATTCAATGAATCTAGAAACTTTGACATTACAACAGTTCTTTCCATAATTTTTTTACAAGTAACTTGAATAAACAATATTTTGTATTATTTTCCAATCATTGTTCGTTACTTGATAGCTATGATTTTTTAAATTCAAAGTACCATTTTTTCAGTAACATTTCTGATTTTTGTTTTTAAATTCCATGATTTACTAAGAACAGTCTTTCCTCAAACCACATAAATAAAGATGTACTTTCGAAGAAAAAATATGTATATATTTTACCAATTTTTTCGATTTTCTTTTAAGACTTATGAAAACAAAAAGAAAAATAAAAAATGAAAACTTCAAACTTTGACCTTGCATCGATTTTATTTCTTAGTCTTCGACATTAAGTGAATTAAATTACAGCTTTTAGTATAAATTTATGTAGAGCAAAAATTCATTGTTAAAGAACAATTTTATGAAGTCATAGTGCCATTTATAGTCATTCACATTTTTTTTAGGATATTATAGGAATTCTGTAATTTCATTTAAAACGGTCCAATTGTGAAATTTTTGTTTAGGATCATCGGTAAGGATTCGCTTTTGAAAAAAAGCAAAAAACTGAGCAATTAAAAAATTATTACAAATTTCTTTGATTATTATGAGTAAGAATTACAAGTGCTCAGACTTAGAAATTGTCACTTTACATTGTATTTTTCAATAGTATTTTGACAAAAGTATTTATTTTGTTACTCATATATACTAGCGAATTGTGTAACTCATTAAACAAATTCAATTAAATAAATCACATTGTACATATTTTTAAAAAAGTTTGCTGAATTTACCATAAAAATATTGAAAGTTTTCAACCTATAGTCTGTATGGGATTTTTCCCATAAATAGATCTGGAAAATTCCCATACAGAATACGGTTTAAAAACTTGCAATACTTTTATAAAAAATTTGTACAATTTTATCGACTGTGCTCTCTTAGTTTGAATTAGTAAAATTTTTATAATTTTAATTAGTAGGTCAGAGATAGTCAGAGATCTACTAATAAATTAGAAGAATTCCACAAGTTGACTGAAAAAATAGTTGAATCCTACTAAATTTTATACTAGTTGTACCTCGTTGTATAAAAATTTAATGTCAAAAACTTTGTTGAAAGTTTGATGTTCCAAGGAATAAATATATGTATTTTAAAAAATGTCTTAATATGTCTATAATTATTGTTGAATTTTTTTTTCTATAAAACAATAATGAATTATTAGCATTTGAATGCTATTAAGATACTCAATAATTGCAGTGGTAAATATATATGTATTATGATGAACAGTAACAACTATTTACTAAAGTATTAGTAAAAATTGACTTTTCCATTAGTTAAACTTGACTCATCTTCTAGTCATAATGCACGAATAAGACTATTCAAAACCTACTTACTGTAGTAGTGGATTCCCACCAAAGTTTAAAGATAGTTATTCGCTTTTTTCTTCAGTAAAATATTACTAATTTCATCAGTAAGCCATACCAGTAATCCAATTGGTAGAATTTCACTAAAACTTTAGTTTCTCTCTTTGCACTTTTTCAATTAGTAAAATTCTACTATTAATTGGTGGTTTTTTACCGATTCAAACAGATAGTGTATTTGTTAGTAATGATGATGTTGTGCTGAAATTGAAGAATATACTTATATATTCAATAATCTTACACTGATTTCGATATACTGCGGAACCATAATTTTTGTATAGATGAGAATGCATTCAAACATTTTGACAAAATATGCAAAATATGTTAGTAGTAATAAAAATTAACTTTCAAATCAAATGAGGACTCTAATAGATTTAGTAGCATGAAAAATTTTGAGTCGAGAAGTTTTCAATATTTTCTTTACAATAATAAAAATTTTGAAAACTTATTGACCACTAAAACTTTATTTTTTTATGTTCATCTTTATTGATAAATAATTACAAAAATCTTCGTGGTCCAACCATTTTCAGTGAAATCATAGAATTTAAAGAATATGAAGCTTAAAAATTATTGCAAAAATGGCACTTTGACAATCTTTAGCTAAATAACTGAATTATAGAAGAAAAAATTAACGTGTGGCATCTAAAGAAAATAAACATTTTAGCCGACATAAGGAAAATTCTTCACGGTGGAATAATCTAAATTCCAAGCGAAATGAAAAAGTACGTGTCTCGTCAATATCAATACAGAAAGTATAAAAGCACTGTAAAAAAATACGGAAATTTCCTATACCATGGTACTGCAAATTCATTATTCTTTCATGTTTCATATACATGAATAGGAAAATGTCATTTGAATATGAAATATTAGTATACAGTGACTAGAAAATTCCAAATGCGTACAGTAAAATTATAGTAAAATTTTACCACAAGTTAATGGTTAATGACTTTCAGTATCGGTACGGTAAAATTACCACAACTCTCTTTTAGAGTAAAGGTTATATGACAGGCTGAGAGGAAAAACTGAACAAGTAGAGACGGGAAACATGGAGTTTCACATTCATCTGTCTCTTACTAGTTCGGTTTTTACTCTCAGCCTTTCATATGTAACGCAAAAAATCAACTTCTTCTCAATTACCTCTACAATTCTAGGTGAAATGACCCAAGAAGAACTTGCCAAAGTAAAAAAAGAGAAATATTTTATTATAATGAAATTTTTCCTGATTATAATTTTCCCATTGGATCATTCGTTCATTCCAGTAAAATTTAAATTTTTCATAGTCATTATATCTATTCATTTAAATGATAATTCTCGTTAAAGTTTTTCATTCTAATTTGACTATAATAAAATTTCTTGAAGCAATGTTCCATCTTATATGCAAATACTTATTTTCCCTAAGATACATCTAATTGATTTAATAATTCAATTTCAAAAGAGCCATTACCATTGAACTTGATTATATTTCAATCTTAGCCCTACCTTTGCAATCGAAGCAATAACCAACTCCATGAATAAAAACATAAAAAGCCTTCTTCTCTTTCTTCTCTTCATCCCTCTTCTCAAGTCAAATATACCTTTCCGATTCCATGGCTACGCCAAATCCGCAGCTGTTTTTACCAAACCACATTCATCACTTTCCATCTGATTAATTCTCATCCAGCCCGATTCCCACAAAATCCTCTCGAGCCACTTTCACGAGCAGCGAAAATTTCCTCTCGGTATCCATAACACGCAAAAAGCATCGAGTTACACCCGGACAAGCCCGGCATCAATATTTTTCCGGCTCGGCTTTCGGTGCGACTTTTCGAGTTGTCAATTATATTACTGCTGAATCGCGCATTGTTTCCAAACATTCCCCCGTGGCGGCTTCAATTACGCGCGACGTCATTGAATTATTGCGGTGAATGGACTTTGACGGGCCCGTGGAAACGAAAGAAAAAACAAACAAAACAAAAAAGAAATGTAAGGCACATATGGCGGGGGAGCGAATGGTTTTCCCGAAAAGTTATAGCCACCAATTTGTCAGGGGCTCCTCGATTCGTGGCTCTTTTCAGGATTGACGAGCGTGACAAACTCGGCTACTTGTATGACGGCGTTACAGAGAGGTATGTACGATGGTTACATACATAAATAAATAAATAAATAAATAAATATATATATATATATATATATATATATATACGTGACCAGGACTTGTGAACGGCCAAGTGTCAATTACCGGGACGCGGTACCGAGGATAGATTCGGGATCTCGACGATCCCTCCATGTCCGGCGACGACGGGAAAAACCTTCGTAAATAGGAACAAGTGCGAGGGCCAGCGAAATTTATTTCCCTCCCGGCGAAAGATCGAGGGTGAAGATGCACGTGACGCCGGAAATTCGCCGGCGATGAATCTCGTCGCGGTTTTTTGCGGTGGAAATTATTGTTTTCGGGTGGTACCGTGGAATTGGGGTGTTTAATAGAGCGATGACGATCGCGGGATGGGAAAGTGCCGTGAAAGTACTGGCCCGAGGGGGTGACTGACGAACCCGAACAAGTTGGGGAAAAGTAATAGACAGTCATGAATTTTTCGTCTCCATCGTGTGTCGGTACGGTTTCCCGTTTGATGGGGATTGGCGCCAGTTTGGGTTTGGGGGAAGATTTCTGAACATGATGGTTATAATGAAGCCTGCTGAATCGGTTTAGTCGAATTCTACTGTCTCTATGTAATTTTGCAAATTGATTGGGAATTGAAGGAATGCGTGTCGGACCACCACTGTTTTTCATGTTACTAACACCATTTTTACCACGCTTTCAACTCGCATCGTTGACTTTTAATTGCTCTTCAGCTTTAATGTGGTTTTGATAACAGCACACGCATGTTACAGCTGTGCCAGACGTCATTGTTACTGTACCTTGCAAAAATTAGAGTACTCATATTTTCGTGAGCTCTCAAATTGAACAAACTCCAGAAATATGTTAATGTAAATATTCCTGCTCGCTGGAACGTTCAGAGTATTTTTATGCAAGTTTTCCAAGCGAATCTTGACTTTTAGTTTCTTTTTTTTTTTCAAAATGACGTGAGAATGTAAGTTGAACGAGTTGTAGAAAAGCAAGTTCAATCACTAATTTTTTTTAGACACACGATTTTGACATTTGTTATGATTGTTTTATGTTTTAAAGCGTCATTTTATCGAAAATATATTGTTTATAGACCCCAGTAGCTTCGAAGCTAGGCAAGTATTAGATACGAGTTATTTGAGAATAATGCAGTGAAAAATCTGTGCATCACTCGAAGATTCGATTATTCTTACGTGGGTGACTATCATTTTTGCGAATCAAGTGTTTTTACTTCATTATTTTAACTTCTAGAGAGAATTTTTGGGGTGGTCTAACTTAATATACCTAAATCTTAAATCACTATTTTTCAATGTTTTGAATAATTGGCCCTGAAAAAATTTGCTGTTCACTACGTCGAATAAGTGTCTTTGGTTAAGTATAGCATTTGAGTTCCTCTTGCAAATAATACATGGATGTCCACATAATATTGAGTGAAAGTTATAAGCAAAAAGGCTAGCCCGGCCCAACTTACATGTCTCTCTCCTATAACAAGCTTATTATTAGAAATTGTCAACAAGAGCTTATGAATTAGTACCTTGAACTTCTTTTTTAGTCACTGTTCTATTAGCGAAATATATGAAAATTACTTACAAGGAGTTGATTTCTACCAATGATTAGGTCATGATATGAATATTTCGAGAATAATAGAAAAGTATAATCAAAATTTGGATGAGAATATATAAGTTGATTTCTGACGAATTTTGGTTTCTATTTTATTTTTTTCAGAATCAAGTGTAGCTGTATCAAGTACATAACTTTCAAGTCGAGTTACTGTACTTGCATTCAAAATCTTACATTCAAAAATTTTTTACCTCAATTTGGCTGTCGTCTAGGTGGTAATTGAACTATACAGTTCAAATAAATTTACAATTAAACAACTCTCTCAAATCAAATTAGTTAAATTTTACTGTTTTCCAGTAATTTTTTTGCTCTCCGAATTAGTAGAAATCTAAATATTATGAGATTATTAAACATTACAAATTCATCTTGTAAAAGAAGCTTACTTTTCTAAGTAGTCAAAAATGGTGGATCAATCAGTAGTATTTTCACTAAATTAGTGGACAAGTAAAACTTGTTCTTAAGTAACTGTTGTACTAGCAAAATAGATGTAAATTTCATTTATCTAGTTGTCAATTTACACCAACGATTAGGTTATTGTACCACCATTTTAATAGTATAAATTTACTAACAGTAATGAGTTAATGTGCATGTCTAGTCTATATAGAAATGAGTTACTGAAAAAATTTTCTCTTGTATTTTATGCATTGCGAAATGAAGTATAGCTATATAAAGTTACATACTATACTTAAATGCATAATCTTACATTAAACATTTCATATTATATTTTTTTTTTCGACTAAGTTATAATTGAACCATAGGTACAATTAAAAAAAATTGAGCATCAAAAAACTACTCTAATGTAGAATTAATCCAAGTCCACTATCTTTTAGTGATTTTTTACTATTTAAATTAGTAGGAATTCAGGTACCATGAAATAGTGCAAAATAACTTACTTTAATAATGAAACTAGTTTACTATTAGAAATAGCGAAAATGGACAATTTGAATCGTAGTTTTTCTACTGAAATGATATACAAGTATAATAATATATTTGTTCTTTGGTAACTGTTTTACCTGCAAAACAGGTAAAATTCACTAATATAGTAGTCGATTTTTACCAAGGATTAATTCATTGCATGACTTCTTGAATGATGTAAAATAATAGTCAAATCAGTTAATTTTGATGAGTATGTAGAAATTATTGACTGATAAATTTCCTTTCTTACATTATATATTGAAAAATGTAGTATATATTAGCTTTATTAGGTAAATGACTTGTAAGATGAGTCACTACAATTGCATCCGAAATCTCACTTTAAAAACATTCAATACTGCTTTTTTTATCGATTCGATTATACTTTAACCATACAATTGAAATTTAATTCAAAATTGAGCAACCTTAGCATGATGCACATAATAGTTACTATATTTATCTGATGCACTTGTATACATATTAAGCTTGCGTATATGATCAATACAAACTTTTACGTAATATTCTGATTGTGTTTGACTGGCAATATTGAATATGGAAATAATTTATAATAATGTAACTTATTAAATAATCAAAAAAAACTATTAGATTAGTCAACAATGTTGAATCATGAAATAACGTAATAACCGACTATCTGGATTCAGTAAAAAAAATTTAACCATCTTGATATCAAAATTTTAATGATTTTACAGTTGAATCTTGAACAATATTGTTATTAGCAACACGTTTTACTATTTGTTACAGTAATAATTTGACCGAATTCATTTGATGGAGAAGGAAATACGAAATTGGGTAAATTTCTTTTCCACATTATATTGTCCTTCGAGAATCAGGGTGAGTTGAATCAAGGAAATAAATCCAAAACTCAATTATTTTATTTTGGTATTTCAGTACCTGCTTTCTTATAAGTGCAGCTTCTATAAACTAGTTATGTAGATTTCTGATTGAAAAGTCATCTCAATTTTTTTAGTTACCTCGAAACCGTGCTACATACAATCAACTGAAACATTGACTGAAGTTCCGCACGGAGTAAATCATTAGTTTGAAAATAATCGAAACCGAATGGCTTACAAAACGTGAAGAAATACAATTGTTTTTGAAATCAATAAATGTGTTAAGTGCACCTGCGTATGTCAATGAGATGAAAAAGTTTTTGAAAAGGAAAATTTTTCTTCCATGAATCCAGAAGTGAAACAACAAGATAAAAAAAAAGCATCTTCATATTTCGGAAGATGCTTCGAAATTTGAATATATTTTGCAATTTTCTGTAGTTTTAACGCATGGAACCTACTTATATGAGGATTACCATTTTTTTTCGAATGGCTTTTATATGAAAAAATAAGATTCTGACGTTGAAAAATATAAACGAAAGTAGACCAAAATTTTCCCAATACCTCTCATAATTACGATTATAAATAATCATTTTTATTCGAAAAAAATGATTTCACAAACTTTTCGAAGTAAAACTTCTTAGGCGGCATTATCACTTTTCAGGAGTGTGATTTATTTTAGAAAATAAAATTTATGTAGGGAGTAACTTGGAGATTTTACATCGTAACATGTAACACTGTAAACTGTAAGCCTGTAAATTATGATTTAAGTAAAATCTACCATATAATTGAACGGCTTATTAGGAATCACAAAATATCACAAATTCAATAAATATCACAAAAGCACAAAATATCACAAAATCACAAAATGTCACAAATTTACAAAAAATCCAAAATAGCACAAAATGTCACAAAATTAGAAAATTGCTCAAATCACAAATGTCACAAAATCACGAAATCTCACTGAATGTCACAAAATGTCACAAATCACAATGTCACATAATGTCACAAAATCGCAAATAGCACAAATACGCAAAATGTCACAAAATCTTACGAATTCACAAAATGTCACAAATCGCAAAAAGTCACATAACCTAACGAAATCACAAAATGTCACATCATCACACGTCAAAAAATTGAAAAAAGTTACTAAATGTTACACAATTACAGAATGTCATAAATAACAAAGTGTGACATCACACGATTTCATAAATAACAGAATGCAAAAAAATCACAAAAGAACACAAAATCGTAAAATGTCACAATCAAAAAATATCTCACCTTGATATCACTTTACTTTGTATAATTTTGTGATTTCGTGACTTTTCCTGATTTATAACATTTTATGATTTTCGTGTCTTATACTTCATATTTTCAAAAGTGCAGCAGAGGTAGAGGTGGGTGAGTGGGGGCCGCCATTTAGTTCCTAAATGAAAACATGCCTATTACCTTGTCACGAACATGGTCAATAAATGTATTAAATTTTAGGAGGTTTTCTGCAGTTGTTTGTGAGTTATAAAGCAGATAATAAAAAGATTCTCATTTTTTCACATCACATAGATAATTTTGTAAAAAATATTTGAAAATAAAGTTTTTAAGAGGAATAAAATATACACATAGGAACCTTTTTAAAGTAAAATTTCTGAGTCAGCATTATTAAACTAATTTACAGTTAAGAAACGAAAAAAAAATACTACACAGAAAAATGGAGAGATCTGTTAAAACTAAAAAAGGTCAGAGGTATTGAAAAATCTATAGATCGGAACCTGAAAGAAAGTAACATGAGAAGTTTTACTTCTAACGCGCGTCGATTCAACACGCTCCAATTTTTTATAATGAAAATAATTTCTTTCCATCGCCGTTCGTTTCTTGGTGGACGTTTGGAACTTTAATTACATAAAAAACTTGCAAAATGTGGATGATATGGAGTTGAATTACGACAGAAAGTCGAAGGGTGATGATTCGAGAAGCAAATATAATTTAGGCGTTGGGTCTCGGTACATGTACACCTCGATAGCGCGAAAGGGGCAGGCGTTATGCTTGAGCGGCCAATTACCTGCGCCGTCGGGCCCGGCGCAAAAGGTGGATGAGGGTGCTGGATGCGCAATTGTGCTTCCGTTAATCTTGCGCTCGATAATAATTGACGTAACGAGGACACGATCAATGGAGCGATTAGTATCTCTCGCAAAGCGTGCCGCTATTCAGGCTGCGCGTAGACACGTAAGGGGCGGGCATGTCGAAGAGGAGGGTCGGTAGGTAAGTGTATCTGCATTCTGCATTAGCGCAATTGGGACAGTGACATACGTTCGAAGGCTTTGAGCCCGCGTATCTATATCCCCGCGTATGATTCATGGGACAGGCCGCGACTTGGGCCACGAAGCGGACGCGTTTGCACAGCCTTCAACGTGTGCACGTTCTCGCGGATCAACTTCGGATCGATTTCTCCGCTTTAGGGCTGGCTCGTTGGTTATTCTACGTTTTTTTCTGGCGTTTTTGGCAATTGGGAGCAGTCGAAGGCTCACGCAGAGATGAAATTACTGGGGAAATTGCAGCAAGAGACTTGAGAACTGCGTCAAGGGGTTTTTTGCTTGCTGGGAACAATTGGAGTAAATTAATGTGAAATGAAGAGATTTGCGACAAAATAAAGGAAATGTTTTATGGCTGAGTCTTTGGTGTTCAGTTACTCTGAATAATTCAAGTAAATTAATTTGAAGGAAATAGCACTGTGTCGAAGTTAAGGAAGTGTTTTGGGACGAAGAAATTTCCACTGGAAGTACATAATAGGTTCATCTTCTGGATAAACTTTTTCTGTATTTTTGCAATCTTGAAGCTTATTCTCAAGTTACTAACTTAATTAACTTTATTGTTCTTAATTCTTGGCTTAGGCGATTTTCATCATGTTTATAAAAACAAATGGTCTAATTGTGTGTTTGCGAGCTAGGGAACCGATTCCGACAATTTTTTTATTAAATAATTATTATTTGTAAGTTCAAAGGTAATGTACGTGTGTGATTAACGGTACTTTTTACACTAGTGAGTTACTAGTAAGTAATAACTTTGTGGTTAAAATAATACATAGTTTAGATCGAAATCTTTATTTTAAAAGATTACCTTCACTGTACTTAATGTTTTCGGAAATGCAACAAAAGTTGCATATTTGTAGAATCACAAATATTGAAAAATGTTATTAGTAGTATCTAGAAAATTAGTTGAAACATTGTTAAAATATTTCAGATATATGGTCGTAGGTGTGTACCTGCTAACATTTATTTTTGACGAAAATTTCTTTTCCATAAAAAAGGGTTGCACAGTAGAATATGAACTGATCTGAATGAATAAAATGAAGAAAAATAAAAACTAATGACCCTTGTGACTCACTCATGTAATGAAACATGATTGAATATAAATAATTCGATGCAGAGTAGATATATCTACATCGTTATATTATTCGTATACGTCAAACAATACTGTGCGAGTATTGTTTTTCAGATTACATTAAAATAGTCATGTACATATACGCTTGTCATTATTTATTTCAGTTTTTCATTATTTTTGTATAAATAAATATCGACCTCATAACTGAAATAATTATCGAATCATTCTTATTATAGCTTATTATGATGGTAAAATCCATACATATGATAATTCTATAACATATATTAAATGTAACATTCCAATATTAAAAAAAATAATGGACGAATTTAGAATCCTAATCATAGAATTAGACGTAACGTTTTAAATTTTCAATATTTTGAATATCCTCAGTTCTTCCATGTGAATATGATATTATGTTATTGTTAGGTTGAGGTATTTTCTTTTGATATGATATACTCGAAGGTATAAATTTTTTTTACTAATTTCCATAGTATTATTTATGAAAGATAATATAATAAACAATAACAAATTATTCTATTTCTTAAATATATTCATTAATAAATATTAATAAATAGATTATTCGAATATTATATTATTATATTCAATTTCTATTACAATACTTATTTTGTCAAAATATGTATTTATCAATTTTATATTTTCAACAATATCTTAATTTTTTTTACGACTGACATTATTATCACATTTGAAAAAAAATAACTAGAATAATCATGAAATTTTTCATTGGTATTCCAACATTTTTTGTGAAAGCATATCTCTTATCATTATATATTTCAATATGTTTTGAAAATATCATATGATACCTTATACATGCACATAAAAATAATTATTTTAAATAATTTTTTTCAATATATTTTTAAGAATATATAAATATAATTCGTCATGGCACTATCAATTTATTGTTCATCATTAACTATCTTCATTATTACATAAAATTTATCTTTTATAATCATTCTATTATTATTCTTGCATCGATTTTATCATAGTTATATTATATTCATTTTTTGTTATTTCTATGTTTTATTATTTCCAGTCTTCCGAAATTTCTTTTTTATTTCTGTTCTTTTTTTATTTGCATCCTTGTCACATAATTATCCTATTATTATAATTTTTTTTTCATTATTATATCATATTACATATTGCAATAACATCTTTATCGTCATAATAATAATTATTATTTTTCATTCTTTGAATGAAAATTGATTTTCCTGAAATACTATGTTTAGAATGATTGTTTTCTAAAAAAAATTTTGTCAAAATACGGATAAAATATTATAAGATTTTCATATGTAAGTATTCAGATAACTGTATATTATTATCAAAAATATGTCATCATCTCATAACTATATTCTACAGAAACATTGAATGCTACTCCAACATAGTATACTTTTCTAATATCAGCCTAATGTTTAATTTTTCATCGAAATATATTTTAACATTCTTAAGTATTAAATTGTGAATAATATCATTGTTTCCTAACATGGATTGTAGATATGGTATATTTCTGTATGATATAACTTACTAACATAATATAATTATTGAACCTCCAATCAAATAACTACCGCAAAAAAAAATCAAAATTGGTCCGCCTAATTGGGAGAAATAAACTCAAACAAAATAAATGAACTTGATCAAAAAATGATATTATTTCCCTTTCTATTCATTGCTTCATTTGTACATTCTTAATCGTTGTGGGAAAAACTTTCCTCTTGAAACTTTTTTTCATTTGATTAGGTGAGGTGGAACAAATACACGATAAAATGTTTTTTTGCCGATGTTTGTTCAGGGTTTCATGGGTTTTTCTTAAGTTTTGTTCTTTTTATCTGTTCCAGGTAAGGCGATCTCACTTCTTCAGCCTAGAGGTTGGAAATCCGCAAAATCAAAAGTGTTTGGTAACGGGATTACTGAGTCATCATGAGTTGTAGAGTACAGTGCCCACGTTTTTCTTTTTTTTTTTTTTTCAATCTCGAAAAATATAATACAAATACTTCTATTTGAAAACAGTAAAAAGTGACAGTTAGTATGATTTCTATCGAACGAAATAACAACTTCGATCCATCAATTCTCATTTTATCACGCATTTGAATATTAATTTATTCTTCACACGTCTCGAAAATCAGCCATCACATGAAATCATCGACCTCGAAAGTCCCCGTTCTCTTTTTGTCCCGAGTACAAAAAAACCAGCGACACTCGCACACGAGACCAAAAAAGAAAAAATCCCAATGATTCAACGGGTGAACAAGCATTCGCGGAATTCGATGACGAGCAATTGGCGCCGCAATTGATGACGTACAAAAAGTATCAATCGGCGCCCGCGATTATTTACCGGCCCGAAACGTCACGTCTCATCTCGAATTAATTCCCTTTCCCTCAATTTGCATTCAAATTACGTATCCCGTTGATTTCAAAGTAAAATTTATTTTCAACAATACTTTCATTTATATTCATGGCTCGACGCCGTGTCAAACATCGACGCGTGTTTGTACATAATATTTTCCCTGTCGCGTTTTATAGGTCCGCGGGCGCAATTAGCCGCGGGGCAGAAATTCGGAAAGCGAGAAAAGGAGGTTGAAGGGAAAAAAGAGCGCTCGTTCAAAGTTGGTCTTTTTCGAATCGTAAATCACGAAAGTTCGGCGGACTATCTCGAGACATGTACAACAAGTGAGCCGGAATTCTTCAGCTTTAATACCATAGATGACCCACATTCGGGACACTTACACCCCCTGCATTTCCATAACGGCAGAAGTTTGCTCGCGTGCAATACCAGTATGAAATAATCGGGCAAATTATAGGTTCCGAAGCTCCTTCATATGCACAACTCTTTGAAGATAATATCGTAAAACAATGTGCGATACGCCGATGTCCAAATGCTATTTTCCTCTCTCACCGTCTTTCACTTCTTTTGCTCGTCATTACGTTTAATGAATTGTTATCGAGCGAGGACGAAACTTTGTAAAAAAAGCGAAATCGCCGGCGACTTTTTTTCCATGCTTTGGTTAATGGCTTGATTAGAACGACGCGGAATGTTTTCAAGTTTCGACGTGTTTCGGGGTGTTTTAACGGCGTGAGAGATGTTCAAACGATACGGGCGGATCATTACTTTGGGATTTACAACGCATGAATCTTGTCCTGAAGGCTCGTTAAGTCGCGCAAGTTACTATTTGATAGTTTAAATTGCGCGTTAATTTATCCGATTCCGGGAGCGATTACGAAGTTGGGGGTAGTCGAGGCAAGTTTTGTTTGGTGACAGGGTCATATGGGGTTCTGGATTTGCCTGATTCTTGAACAGTTGGGGACGCTGGTTCGCAGAAAAGATTTCTGTTTGCCGTAGGGTAGAGAGAAGGTTTTCAACTTGATTCCGGTTAGTTGTCTCTTATTTCGTAATATTGCAGGAAAACGTTTCACAGTTTCAGATTCTATTGGTTTATTTGTCTACTGACGTTGTCTTTGATGTCACTTTTGTCGGAGATTCTGATACGTTGACGTTCAGTTTTCCTGGCCTTCCAAACAACTTTGATAAACCGACCATTTCGAAATGAAAGGTCAGCGTTTCATTTTGAAAGGAGATAGCTTTGAAATTCTTTCCGTTTCAATCTCAAACGGAAATTTCTCCGACAATGAGTGTATGGTAGTGCTCTGTCGAAGGTTTTTCCGACGAATCATCGACCTCTTATGAGCCCACGATCGGGGCATATCCGTATCAATGGAATTAGCATACGTCGAGCTGTGGCCGAAGAAAGCCTGGAAATGGCTCGTTACGATGCGGCATGTCCCGCAGCTGTGGTCGTATCCTCGATTCGACGTCATGGTTCAAATGGCCCGTCATAAATACGTGGTGTCCGGCGTAACCCAACGGCGGATAAATCAAGCCCTCGCGTATCTTGCAGCAACAAGAAATAAATCCCTTGCGCTCGTCCGCTGCGCTTCCACATCTCGTCGAAGGCTCGTAACACGTGTCGAAATCCAACGGATTTCGCGGATTGTTTTTCATTACCTTTTTCCCCCGAGTTGACTCATTTCGCTGAATTTCCTCGTTGCCGCCGATCCCTTCACGATCGAATAGGCGGAGATTGAATGTGTTCCTTTTCTGTGTTTCCCCTTCTGGGATTGTTTTTTTTTTTCGGCAGTACGGGTTTTTGGTCAAGATTCTTTTTGCTTTTTTTTTTTAGGGGAATGCAAATTGTTTTATTTCAAGGTGTATTCTTGATGAGCGACGGAGATTTATGGGAAAATGTTCTTTGGAAAAATTCTGGGAGTCGTTTTTGATTAAAAAGGAAAGATTCTAAAGGCAGGTTCTTTTTCTGTGGTATCAGCATTTGATTAAAAAATGATTCATCCGATAGGTTAGCTATGAAATAGCGATAACGGCCAGAATTGTATGGTTTATAATGTCAGGAATTCTTAAGAGTAATTTTTTGTAGCTTATTCTGATTTTTGATACGTAGTAAAATTTGTGAGCATTCTATCCTCATATTTGTTGCTTAGTTTTCAAGAATTTCCGTGACCTTATTTTGCGACTTTCAATTGTTATTTATAAAAATATCCCAAGCATGTCAAGTTTTGTACACCATTGGACTGTCAAAACTTTCCAAAACTTTGGAAACTTTTGAAATTGACAAAAACTTTCATTAACTCTTTAATCGCGATTAATGTTCAATACTCTCGGAATTAAATCAAACGGCAAAAAGCGGTTATTGTTAATCGTAATTTAGTTTTTTATGAATCGAATATAACTGTTATATGGTACAAAAATGGGCATACCCAGGAAAATTTTTCGGGAGGGGTTTTTCAAGAAATCATAACATTCAATTTTTACTTTATTTATAACGAATCGTCAATTTCGTGTGTTGAATTCTGTTCAGTTTCAGAATTTTGTAATTTAATTTCGGATTTTATGATTGCTCATGTTCAATTTCGATACTTTTTTCTATACATACATAATGAAATTTAAGAGAAGTATTTTGGTATTGATAAGTTCTCTAATTCTAAATTGGTGATCATCAATTTCTTCCTGTGGAATAAACATGAATTCATCGAAATTTCAAAGTTAAAGCCATTTGATTCTTCGAACTTTAAACTATTAACGGTAATAATTCTGTAGAAAAAATTTTTTCAGTCTAAACATATGTGTTGCTCGACTTTTCTAGACTAATATTAGCTTCGCAAATGTACCACGAATTATTTATTCGAAAAGTAATTAGAAATATCAGTTTTTTTATTTCTATACATCATGTTTTAATTTGTTTCGTCGTTGTTTGATTGAAACTATTTGATTATCATTCCGTATCCAACAAAAAGCTTATTTTTCAATTTTCTCATTTTCAAAGTGAGCGGTTATACAGACTGAACTTTTACTATTTCGATTTGCAAATATTTTACCTTTTTCAGCTTTATATTTTTCGCTTTTCTTTATTTTAGAATGCTAAGCTTACTTATTTTTGAACAAAAGTCTTCATTTGTCCATATTTTGACTTATAAGTTCCTTTCCTTCAAGACTCAGATCATATATTAAAAAAATCAAGATGGAAAAGATTAAATATTCAAAATTTGAGTATAAATACCCCTATTCGTTTGTTTTTTTTAATCCACTATTTCTAATTACCACGAAATTTTATTTGAAACATCAATCTTCCACAAATTATAATGCATCATTGGAGTTTCAAAACATAGAATATTAACTATTTCCGATACTTAAGTGTAATTTTTACATTTTCTCTATGTTTATAGATAAAAATTTGAAGTTTTTACTGTCTTTCACCTTAAATTTTACCTGTTGAAAATTATCATCTGAAAGTTTGATTTTATTCAATTTTTTACAAAGGTACTTAATAAAATTCAAAAGTTGAGACCATTGGATCTCTCTGTTATATTGTTCTGTTTCAATAAAAAAAAGTCGATGGTCAGTTGTTGAACATTATTTATTCATGCAAACGATTATAAAAAAATTGAATTAAACTTACGAAGTTGAACATAGATTTGATTGTTAAATTCCATTTTTGGCATATATTTTTAGAATTTCGCGAGGAGTATTAACTTCCGAAAACCCTTCTCTGTGTTTGCCACTGAGTACAAAAAATGATGGAAAATATTCATATTAAACTTCACTAAGTTGCAACTTGTCAACTGCGTTACTTTTGATGTGCAAATGTTTAAAAATGGAATAACCTGTTTAAATAACTGACGATTAAGACATAGAATGTTACTTTTATAAACAGTGACAGTATAGTAATTTGTTGCATTTTTTTCCACTCAATGTTAATGCAATAATCTACATTTATCATTGTAATAATGTTAATGTAGCATGTGACATCTTTCTCAATAATAATTTTCCAAACACATCGGATATGGTTTAAAAAAAAAAAGAAAACTTTCCAAGTTGGGTTCAATTTGTTCCTCTTTTTTTCATGAATATGACTGCAGTTGAATTCATAACGTATAAAGCATTTAAAAATTCAGATAACAAGGATATGTAATGATTGTTTGGTCATCAAAAGAGCAGAAAATTATTATCGTTCCAGAAAGTGTCCATAGCCCCTCGTTCACAGAATGCTGTAGCTGTGAATACATCAAAGTTACTAATTAATGTATTGATCAGGGTAGATAATTCAGTTAAAGTCTCACTACTCTATGTAATGCTGTAAGTTTGAAAATGCGTTATTAACATGCATTTACATTCTCAAATTTTACAATTTGTTTGTTCGTAATATTTCATTCGTGATATGTATCTAGATAAAGTTTCGAATAGTTTTGGAATATTCTAATTCCCGGAATGAGTACAAACATTCGTTGTTACGACTCTGAAGAAGAGAATACATGGAAATATTTAAAATATTAGTTATCGGCTCATTATAATGTTTATTTGACTCAATAACATTTTGCTCATGCGATAAATCGAGAGAAAAATGAAATTCGGTTAAATTATTATCAATCAAACAAAAAAGGTTATAAAAATGTTGAATTTAAAAAAAACTAAAATGGTTCCTTAGTTTTTTTTTTGTTTTCTCATTTTTCCGATCTACCTTTTTTCTACTGGTTACTTGTCAGAAAAAATATTTTTCGGATCCCTTTTTCAGACAGTTATGAGAATTATTAAATCCAACAAGTAAATTGATTTTCTTGATCACTTATGTACACTTTTATGTGTATCTCAACCGCTGATGTCGTGCTTACTTGGTTCAATATTTGTCCGAAGATTACAGAATGATGCAAGTCCTTCAAATAAAGAGAAAAATACTCAGTCAGCGAAATGAGTTTTAGGAGGCCTTTTATTCATGTTGAGCAAAACGTTCGCTGATTCGGCAAAATAATTCTGCCAAGTCTCGAATTTCAGTAAAATGATCCACTTATTCAATAATGGGACTGTAAAATGTGACGAAACAGAATTCTGAAATTTCGCAGCAAAGTATCGAAAGGAAATAACTCGGATAGGATCAAATTCTTCAAATTACAAAAAGCTAACAGTGCTTCGAGAAACCAGAGCCCTTCTGCTGGTGTACCTAATATTTCTATATTGATCGTTTACCATCCACTCTCTACTTCCATTGCACGTCCGTCGTGGTTCATAAGTTTCATGTTTCTCAATTACAAAGTCACTTCAAATGTCACCATTGAAAACCTTACTCAACTTCAACAGAAGTTTCACCCCAAAACAATTATCAAACTTCAACTTGATATCCCGTGAACTAATGAATTCCGAATGTTCTGATGTTTTGGAATTTTCCTCCAGGTCATCAAGTAGAATATTGAAAGTACCAAAACATCTTTTAACTAGGTCGTCGCATTATACACGATTGAATGATATTCATTTCGAAGAGTCTGTCGCTTTTCCTGGCTCGACTTTGCCTATTGTCTTGATTTCTGCGCATCCATTATGTTTCAATACGTCTGCACTTCAAACCGTGTCGCGCAATCTTTCGCCAGCAGTAAAAGCTTCTCAAAAATCGCGACAATTATCGTTCCGTCGAAATTTCGATATCAGTTTCACGGAGAAGTTGAGCAGTAAGTCGAATAAACTTGCGCCGCGCGAATAAATTAAATACACCGTGGATGGGGCGGCCGTTCCTAAATTACCTGCATCGCACGCATAACTCACTCGAACTTTTCAGTGTACGGTTAGAGGTTGTTTTTCCTTTTTTTTTTTTTTTTCATGACCTGCAGGTAAAACTCTCGTCCGACAATAATTTTATGGATATTTCCGGAACGACGCTGTCAAGCAAAGTTCTTACTTCCTCGTCAGGTGAACTTAGACTCGGGTATACACATAGTTTAAATGTCGCTCTCTAAATATAAAACCGTGCTGTATTTTTCCCTCTGACTTTTTTCGCGTCGGTTATTGAATAAACGCGCTACATTTCAATCTCGTAAAAGCGACGTGACTTTTGAGGGAATACCAGTGGCGGAGATACTGGCAATTTAGTCGTGGGAATGAGTTTTTTGAGTTAGGGATGAAAATTTTTCCGTTTTTTATTTATTTTATTTTATTGCTATGCACGGGCGTATACATTTTTCGATGGGGGGGGGGGGGGTCACTTTCCCCAAAATATTTTTCCTTAAAAAAATCTTTTTCTACCGTATCGTTCCTTCTGGAAAGTATTTTTTAACAAAAAATTTATGATCGCTAAATTTTTTTTCTTATTAGATTACATACAAAACGCGATGTAAATGAGCAATGTTAAATGTGGAAAAACTAAAAAATTATTAAAATACCTACGTCGCACATAAATAACTTTTTTAATACAATATTATAAAAAATAATAATAATAAACGTAAATACGTGTAAAATTTATCAGAGTCTTGCTCAGTTATTATTAAATTAGTATTATTTATGATAAACTGAATTTTGTGACAAGTGAAGGCTGCTGCATTAATTTTATTCTTTGGGCATGCATGAAGTTGGCAGACGTTTGATTTTGTAAACGAACCGAAAAAAACTGCAAGATCACAAGAAAATAAGTAGTAATGACTGAATAAATTATCAAATTTGACGTCACTATGCTTTGTTTTCTTCAATTTTTCGAGTAAATGTTCACAAAGTGGAATGTTTGTGTTTACATCATGAAATTTTGAGGCTATAGATTCCGCGGCTGACTGTGGATGAAACATCATGTTCAAAAATGTTTCGTGCTCAAAAAAAAAAAAACAATATGCTTTCAAAAAATAATATTATTGCTGTTTTTTCCCGAAAACATCAAACTTTTGTATTTGTTTACTTTCCAAATTGTTCAAAGTAATGTTCAGCAATACGCTGTGATTCAATTTGTTGCACTATTATAATATTTTTCAAATTTTACTAATTCAACAATTTTTATCAAGTTGGAAAAAACTGTCTTATTAACATTTAAGATAATTTTAACAATTAAATGTATAAAATTTTGTAACCTGACATTTTAAGTTGAATGATTATACTTCAAATTTAAAAATTCCTATGCGACTTTCAAATACGAAATGGTTTAGGAATTTCATAAATTGTTTTTACATATAAATCAATTTTTACTACTAAACATATTTGTACAAAAGAAGAATAATAATCAATTATATCAATTACTTATATTTAATGTGTTTATACCAAATGACCATGTACTACATTAAGAAATTTATTTATTTATTATTTCAGTTCAAAAATTTTATCATTAAACATTTAAATATTGACAATAATTAATAAGAAAATCATTTTCATTTTTATTTATTCAATTCAATGGAGGTTTTGTTCATTTTTGAAACCGTTTATTTTTTTTATTAATATCTGATTGGTTTAATATTTATATGTAGTAATATACGTACATCAAATTGTTGATAATATAACACTGTTTGAATAATAAATACTAAATAATTTTTTTAAACATGATCAAACAGTATCGATTCAGTAGTTTCAAAGATCAATTCAATTTTTTATTTATAATTTGAAATTATTTTATAATTTGTTGTAAGAACTTGAGTCTAATGATGTGTGTATATATATATATATATATATGTGTATGTATAAGTGAAAAATGGAAAAATTCATATTTCATTATTTTGAAAAAATCGTACGTCGTTCAGGAGATTTTTTTAAAGAAGAATTTCAATCAAATTTTAAAATGTATGTTTATTCTTCCAAGGTAATTACTCTCAATATACAAAATATTAACATCCTTGATCAATCATAGCAGAGTCATGTCATTATAAAAAAAAAAATGTGACTTCACTTTTCATTGTTCCACTTTCGTATGTTTAAATTTTTCTTGAATACCACTAAAAAAAACATATCAAGTAAACAAGGCAAAATTTGAATAATAATATAATGATAAAAAGAAAATTTTTAAATTATATTATAGCAAAAATTTATCAATTTGTTTTCGAAATAGCCATTTTTTCATGATCCGAAAGTATAATCATAACAGGCAAAATAACAAAAAGACGCGTATTGAAATTTCAAAAAGGTCAAAAGAAAAATTTATTTTTTATTTTTCTCGAGTTTTCATTTTCAATCATTCACATATTTTTCCTTGAAATCACGTATTGTTTGATGCAGTTATATTCACTTCATTATCACTCCCCTTTCAACATATATCGAAGAGAACCCATTTCGATTTTTCCATTTTTCGAAATCATCTTTCGAAAATATTGTTAGAGGAAAACAAAAAACGCTTTAAAACAGGAAATTCGTTGCTCTGAGAATTGCAAAGTGGAACGAGTTTCAATCCCTGGTTATTTGTGAAATTGACAATTTACAAAGCAATTTTTTTTAACGTGTGTTCATGGCGTTCACATGATTCACAGTCCAAGTTCTTTTACTGTCCACCGAGTGATCTATTTTATGTGCTTTCCAGAATAGAATCGTTGCGCTGTTATATTTTTTTCAATATTTGTTAGCACAGTTAAACTGCTTTTTTTCCTTTCCTTTTGCCTCTCCATGAAACAATTTATTCCCTGATAAAAAGTGATCTAGCGGTACCAAAAGTAAATAAAAGTAATGGCAGTTTCAATAATGAAAAGTGGATTTTCTTGTAGAATTGTGGGAGACCATTTTTTATCGCAAACTATTGTCGTCAAGTTCTATTTTTAATGATTGATTTCTTTTGGAGCTTTAATTGAAATTGAAGCATGATTTAATTCCACATGGTAGCAGCTCGGAAAGTGACGTTGTGTTGTGTAAAAATTAATCGGATATTCTCTGTTACCAGAATAGAATGCTAAAAATTCGTGCATTTATGTATTATTCATGGTTTTGTAAGCAATTTAACGGGTACTATTTTTGTGAACGCAAACAAATTTCTATTTTTTTTTTAAAGGATTAACTGTAAGTGATATGCTTTAGGTGAAAAAATACTTTTGAAAAATGATTTTCAACGCTTAGCATGAGATCATTAATGAAATCACAATTTACCTGAATATATTAATTCGTACATAACCTAAAATTACTTTTAGGTTGTGTAACAATATGTAAACATTATTCGCATACACATAACCTGAACATTCTTTTTAAATTCTTTTTATATGTTTCTTAACGGCAGCTTATTAATAAATAAACTCAAGGATTATTGTCATGTCATTCAGTTGTTTTAATTTGAAAATTATTCTGCTCTATGTATCATTTTTTGCTTCACTTTTTGAATTAATTCCACGCAACAAATGGTTTCATTGATAAAATTATTCCTTTTATAATTGAAGAGCGTGAATGTTATAAAAGTTCAGAATTGATTAAGGGAATATATTCGAGGCTAGGTCAGGTTTCTAGCTTTCTTAGTGAACTCCGGTGTGTGATACACGTCAGGTTCCCGTAATTATTTCATTACGGTAGCGCTGCATTAGCTGATTACGACCCTACACTAAGTTCTGATTGACTGTTCCCGTCATTGCTCAGGTGGCGCGATGGCGACTCGATCCCACTGGACATAGCAAAGTCTTTGACCTCCATTAATCAATGGCGTCCAAAGAGAACGAATGTTTCCAAACAAAATACACGTGGATGTAAACAAAAACAAGAAAAATTAAGAAAATTTAATATTATCTTAAAATACATCTAGGTTACTGTAGATTGTTTCCAAATAGTTTTTTTTTCTCAGTAGAATTAATGAAAATCTTTCACCAGTTCAAACTATGAGAAAATCAGTGAATGTGAAAAATTTATAACTGGGAGTGTTGTGAATTACATTTTGAAATTATGGCTTTTCAAATTTTAATCAATTATCCTGGCTTCAGAAGAATTTTTGTGAAGAAAAAATTTTAATACTGGACGTTTCGCTAAGATTACGCAGAAAATGGAAATTTCAAAAATTCACTGAACCTAGTGACTTGTGAAAAAAATTGAAATCTACAAAGAAATATATAAAAATACGAGAAAATTTTCGGATCACACAAATTCTGAGGAAATACTACAATAGAATTCTATAAATGAACTGTTTTATGGAAAGTTTGGACCAATGCCTACGATTTATAAAATTTCGAATCCTAGCGCATCAAATAGTAATCTTTATAAATCCTAAAAATTGAAAAAAAAAAAAAAAAAAAAAAAAACAAATTTATATCGCTACATAATCTTATAATCAAACCATAATATAAAATAAACAAACCCTATTATATATTTATATTTATAAACTTTACACAAGCTACACTCTCTATTCGAAATTCGAACTATCAAAACTATCAAATGTGCTAAAAAAACACGAAAACGATAAAAATCTGTGAAGGACTAAAAATCTATATGGAGGGTACCTACTTTCCTAGAAATCTATACAAGTACTGAAAACCGATCATTTGAATTCTGGAACATCAAATGCTACAAAAAAGCTAGAAATCTTAGAAATATTAAAAAATCTTTCAGAGTTTCATGAATGCTTAAAAAAAGCGGGAAATACTAGAAATCTTTTAAGATACTGAAAACCTATGTGGACATCATTTTTTTTTTTTAAATTTATGAAACTTCAGAATCTAGAGAATATAAATCATGCGTGTAAGAGATACTGTTTTCTGGAGAATTAATTAAAACACACAAAATCGTTGGATTTTTTGTTACTGTAGCATCAAATTCTAGAGATATATAAAGCCATCTATTGAAATACTGGAAATTAATAAAAATGCAAGAAGATATTACAAAAGTTTATAAAACATGCAATAAAAAAAATGAAATTCTGAAAATCTTTAAAATACTTTTTTTTTCAATTCCTTGATTTTTAGAACTTCAATTCCTAATGCATCGAATTCTAGGAAGCTATCTGAAAAAAATTCATTATATCAAAACATTGACATCTTTCAGCTGGTATGAATGCTCAACGAAAATTTTAAAAATACCAAAAGTATGAGAAAAAGAAATCTAAGCCTCAGTGACTTACAAGCAAATACACAAATTCCATTCTATAATATTCAATACAAATATGAAAAATGTGCAATTCTAAACTCGAAATGTTGTGTAACCTTCAAATTCGAAAATTCGAAAAATTAAACAATTGCACTCTCAGAACTAGATCGTCAAATATTAAAAATTCGAAAACCCCGGAGGAAAGATATTTTTTTTTAAAAAACTCCTCACTAAAATTTATCCTGCTTGCGCTGTTGATGAATACAATACATACACCTAATAAACAATAACCGGCGCCGCAAAATGCGACGCTGTCAAATGTCAAAATAAGCAATGACAGGTCGTCGAAAGTGACTTTTGTGAATATTTTTTGAAATAAATAAATAGTAGAATTGGCTCGGAAAATTTAAACTTGATTATTAATGTTCAATTTGGAGTCTGGCCAAGTTTTAAAAAATTTTCCTTATTCGTTCTTGAGTTATGCACGAAATTACGATTCACTCCATAAGAACACGTGAAGAACGACGCTCATTTAAATTTTTTTCTCAAAAACTAAATAAAAATTAAATACTTGTAATTAAGCATACACATTCTTTTGACTTTAATTGAGAAATTAAATTTTTTTCATAAAAATTTCCTTATTTTTGTTCACGCGCGCTCACAATACCTAAACAGATTCAGATTAAGAGATTCCTGTTCATTACAATTTTGAAATTTCGGAAATATGTAAAAGCTTCGGGGAAATTCACTATCAAAAATAAAACTGTTAATAATTCTTTTTCCAATTGTAAAATATGCCTGAAATATTTATAATGAGTGAAAAATTATCAAAATTAGCTCTGTTAAGGGGAGAGCCTCCTATAGACAGGGGTTTTCGCGCCTCAAATTTGTCCGTGGAAAAAAAAACTATCCATCTGAGATATTTGAATTTTCAAACAATTATTCTTCTTTATTTATTCTAATTACAAAAAAAAATTTTTTCAAAAAATCTTGCTTCGATCCCGAGATATGGGCTGCCAAAGTTGACCGAGCATTTTTCGGAGAGGCCAACGGCATGCACTCTGGAGTCTCCAAAAATGATTCTAGAACTAAAATTTTTTTTTCTTTTTAACACGAATTATGCAAAATTTGAATTGTTTTTTTTCCTATGTCGCTGGTGAAAATTGTAATAAAAAACAATTTTTTTGAACAATTAGAAGAACGTCATTCTTTTAAGGACTTTATAATAAACGAATATTGTCAAACATTTTGATTCTAGAATCATTTTCGAAGGCTCCAGAGTGCACGCCGTTTGCCTCTCCGAAAAGTGCACGGTCAAATTTGGCAGCCCATATCTCGGGACCGAAGCAAGATTTTTTGAAAAATTTTTTTTCTGTAATCAGAATAAATAAAGAGGAATGATTGTTTGAAAATTCAAATATCTCCGATTCATAGTTTTTTTAAATCCACGGACAAATTGAAGGCGCTAAAACCCCTGTCTGTAGGAGGCTGGCTCCCCCCTTAAAACCGTCGCGAACTATCCAAACTATAAAAAAGCTGTAAAAAATGTGCATTAGCGGTTTACATCCGAGCAGCGAGGGGCGAAGTAACTCCCACGAAACCGCGAACAATCGAGATATCAATCCCGAAGTCCCGGGGGTAAATAGCTGGCGCGCTGGAAGAATCCTAATTGCGCGCCCTGGCTTATCTCGTGCGGGCCGTTTTTCGGCGAGAGCTCGAAGATAAAGGCCGGCAGCGGTGACGGTTTTTGGCGATTCGTAAGCGCGCCCTGCGGCCGGCAAGCGCGCCAGATTAGCCGCCTCGCGTGTATCGCCGCGTCGGCGTAATGGCCCGATATTTGCATATTCGTATTTTAAGCGCGACGGATCTGTCGCATTAGGCGTGGCAGGATCCGCGGCTAGAATATAATACGAGCATTATGCGCGTATTACCGGTGGGATTACGGGAAACACAACAAGTCGCGTTTTACGAGCGAGTAAGGTCCGCGAATATGTAGAATTCGAGATTGTAATTCGAATCGAGTCGGTTTATACGGTTTATACGTAATCTGGCACTCCCGACCCGCGGCCACGCCGCAGTCCGACGACCCAAGCACCGCGGTATTTTCCTTTTAATTAGTGCTCGTTCGGACTAAGCCGCAACAAGCGATGATTAACCGTCCGCGCGATCTGTAATCTAAAGTGTCCTCGTTTGATCATCGCTTCGTCAGACTTTTGATGTTTCGATTTGAATTCTTTTTCAGGCAAGGGAGAACAATTTTTCCTTCGGGCTTCTGCACCTGAAAACAATGTTTTTCTTTTTCTAAGAATATTTTGAATACTCGAATCAATAAATTTCAACTTGCATTGTTAGGAATTCATTATTTTTTCGGTATTGAATTCTAGCGTCTTTGGAAGTAAAATTTCAGAGTTGCGCATGTTAAATTTCATAGCTTGACACGTTTATGTATTTTTTAGTTTAGACGGTGTAGGTTCTTTTCTAGTGATAGAATTTACAGTAGAAGTAACAGAATTTGAAATTAAATAAATTGTTTTCTTCAGATTTTTAAATTCAAGTGGTCGTTCCTTTAAGTACAAATTTTTCAGTCTTGTTTAAGGGGGTTATATTATACATTTGCTTTCGAGAAAATAAAATCGTTTTCACGATTTTTTTTGTTTTTAAATAACACAATATTTTTTGAAAAACTTACTGCCCATTTATTTATGAATGTCAGAAGGTATTTGAGAAATTTCTTCAGAATTAAATCTTCGTAATTGGGTTGCACTACAGCAATTGTGCCATAGTCCGATTTTTTTTCGCGGTCAGCACAGTTTCTCAAAAGCCATTCATCCAAGCAGTCTTAATTTTTTCAAGCTTGTTTATATTAATAAAAGCCTATGCGTGAACAAAGGATTTTCAATTTTAAGCAAAACTTTTTTTTCTTGCTGCAAAAACCGAAAGTCCAGACGTTAAAAAATAAAACATTTTAAGAAAATAACTAATATTTGAGCTATTTTAGTAATAAATAACAAAATCCCTTGTTCACCCAGAGCGTAAAGGTATACACTGGAGGTTTTTTTTTTTTTTTTTTTTTTTTATTACAGATGAACAGTTTCTTATTTATCATGCTTATTACCGCGCGCGGTGTCAGAAAAATTGTGTTAAGATCAGAAAAATTGTGTTTAGTATTACGACCTCAATTACGAAAATTTTTTTCTGGAAAATTCATAAAATACATCGTGACATAAATACATAAATAGACTTTGAGTTTGAAAAAAAAATTGATTTGTTTTTCTGGAAAAAATTGTGAAAATTCCCTTTATTTCTCAAGCGCAAATGTATATAACTACTTAAGAATCTTTTTTGGGTAACTTTAGTATACTTGGATCTTTACCTTGAAATTTCGCGAAGATTTAGTATGATCTTAAAGTTGGAAATATGAAACAATCAAGTTTTCATAGTATTTTATTTATTTTGTAGTTTGAATTTTTTTATACGGATCTAAAAGTTTACTTGAAAACTAGTTCACCTTCCAATTTTGCGTTTTCGAAATTGAAGTTTTGTGTCTTTAATCTAAATTTTTTAAGTTATTCGTTTTTTCGGCTTTTTGATCTCTAATTATTAGCTTCTTTAATACAATTTTTTTTTAAACATAACTGTTAATCCTTAAACCAGAACATGTCAAATCAGAACACTTTTTTTTTAGTTTAGAAGGAAGATAGAAGCACATGTTTTGTTTTCACGAATAAATCTGATTTTTCATGCCCTTGTATAATAATAATATTTTTTATCCATTGAATTTACATTAAATCACAAAATTTGTAAGATCAAAATGTGTGATCGCTTGAATATAAAACTTTGAACAATAAGAAAAGGTTTTTTGAAAGAAAAAAATAAGAAATGTGGAGTATGTAATGATGAAAAAAAAAGAAAATCGCACAAAACTAATGCTTGTGCTGTTTTTGAAACATTAGTTTTGTGCAACTTTCTTATGCTCAAATTAAAACAGTGAAAATTTGCGAAGAATGACAACATTAACAAATTTGTGAATGTCAGACTTTTAGATTTAAAGAATAACTTTTTAATTTCTTTCATGGTTTGATTTTAATGAACTGCATCTAAATATAAATAAAACAACGAATTCTTTTGTGATTTTTATATCTTTAAAGTTATATGGAAACATATTTATTATCTTTTGGAGTTTGAAATATAAAGTCTCTTATTTCTTGGTTATTTTTGGCCTTATTATTTCTGATTCTAAAAAGCTTTTTCAACAAAAATGTTACTTTGTCGAGAATCGTTTTATAAGATGCACATTTTCAGAACTTACTTGAGATAGGTGGTTAAAATTTACAGGTCGAAAGTATTTAATTCTTCAAATTTAAAAATACACTCTCGATTATATTTATATTGAGTTTAATTAACTGTTGGTTGAAAAGTTGGATTTTCGAAATTCGAAATATTGTATGACTGGCATTCGTATGTATAAAAAATTTAGTCAATTTTATTTTACCGTACTATAAAAATAATTATTTTCGTGTTCAAAATGAAAATTCAGAATTCATATTCCCTTCTTGATTAAAATGGAAATGAGCAAAACAAAAGAATTTTCAAGTTCGCTTCTATTAAAATATTCTACTGAACTTTCAAAAGTGAGGAGAGAAAGCTATTGAATTCTTAATCCTAGAGAAAAAATATTGCACTTTTTATGATGCCACATTTAACATAATTTTATAGTAAAAGTGTCATCGTCGAGTAGCTTAGAATTATTTTTGCACTTTAATTTTTCTAGAATGACGATAATTTTGACTTTTGAAATGAAACATACAGTTTAATATTCGCAGTTTTATTTTCTACAATATGCAATGAAAGTATTGATTTTTCTCAAAGTTCGACAAGATTTTTCCTCCAGAACGGTTATTATTTTATTTTAGAACTTTCATTTTGCTGATCTGCATCGGTGAAGTTTAATTTATTTTAAGTGCAGTTCTTTGTACTTTTTTTTCTAAGTACGCTTACTGCTGAATCAGTGACATCAGTCTGAAACGTTTCGACTGTTTCGAGTTACTTTTTAATGAATGGAAAAACTCATTTCGATGTATTTCAAGAATTTCGCAAATGAAGGATACAGGTCAATTAGATCTGTTTCTTATTTGGTTTGAAATAGTTGTTTTAATACACTGAAACAAACGCATTAGTTATGACAACTTTAATCCATTTGTCAAACCCTTTTTAATGAAAAAATTCACTTACACAGTTTAATTAACGGCAATAATATATTTTTTCGTAATTAAGAAACTCCATTTGTTGCACATTCAACATTTTAAACACCAGATTTATCCCTTAAAACGAATATAAATTTTTAAAGCAAAAAATTAAAAACTAATTTCATATGCACATTATATTGGTATATATTTTTTATAAAAAATGTTCTGAGTTTCAAAACAAGATATTGCTATCATTAGAAAATAAACAAAATGTAGGTTTGATACTAGAATTGAAAATTTTTTAAACAAATATGTTAATTAAACACTCGAATACTTGAAATATATATATATATATATATATTGAGGAAATTTTGAGTTAAATATTCATACCACAAACATGAAAATTCGGAGGTACTTATAAACAGAAGATTGTCAATTTTCAGAAGCTCAGTAGAAATTTTTTTTGCACTGTGGAACATTTTTTTTTTAACTTGAAACTCTTAATTAAATTGCTTTGAGCATTTTTCATCGGAACTCACACGAGAGCCAGTGCAAACATATAAGATCAGGGATAAATTTTTTCACAGTTCGTCTACACTCCTTTTCATTTCGTTAGTTAAATAATGTTCAGCATTCATTTCATACTTTTCTGTCTCACATAATCAATACTTGAATAGTAGGCATCGTAATTATCGTCATCATGTCCAATCAGGTTTCAAATATGAATCCATTCCGTGAGAAATCCAATGGTCGAAGCTAATTTTTTTCATTTTAGTAGTACATATACATGAATCTTTGAAATGACAATTTCAAGAGCAGAGTTTAACATTCCAACTTGGCGAGTTTTATTCTTTTAATTTTCAAATTTTTTTCATTCATTAATGTTGAAACAAGCCATGAAACGAGTTTAATCAGCTTTCAATGAATATAGTAAGACACTTTTTCCGCTACATGTATTAGAGAGTAAAAATTACTTTGGTAATACACTCCATATTTCACTGGAAACCCTATGAAAAAATAATACGTCCATCCGATCATTCTCGTTTCACCTTCAAATAACGCCCAACTCGATGCCAATTAAATCCATAAGAAAAAAACTCTATAGACTTTTAGAGAATAATATTTTGAACGTATTACTTTTGTATGATGTGTAATATGTAAAAACTGAGCTTCAAATTACTCCTCTCTGCAAAGATGAATCCATCAAATGCTAGCTACATTATATCAACGTAAACCAATTGCTTTGATCAATTCTCCCCAACGTAATTAGCTCCCCGTGGATTAAATCATCGACGACAATATTCGTAACGACATTACGCGAATTTCCCACAATAATTACATAGTGAATTCAATCAAGACTGTTTCTAGAGAGGGTTCGCGAAGAACTATAATTTTTTTTTGCGTCCGAAATCACTCTCAGAGTGGGATAATAAAACTGAAAGTTCGATTTCGAAGGGTAATCTGGCTTTATAGCAGCCGTTAAATTAACGCTGTTATTTGCGTTTTATAGGGCCAATGCGTGGTTTTCACGGTGCACCAGTGGCGTGAAAACCACTGTTTTGACGCCACTGAAAACCAAATTTTTGTCAGGCTGGAGGAATGTTCATAAGAATAAAATTTGTTTAGATATTCGAACCATCTAATTACCAAGACAATATGTATATGAATGAATCATAAAATATAATAATTATATCATAAAATATAACCATCCTCGGATACGCGAGTGCATTTACTACTCAGATAGAGCTTTTCAAGAATTTAAAAGCCTAAAAAATATTGCAAATATTTATTTTCATGAAAACGATTTTGGTCGATCAGAGGTGTGGCTATTGTAAAGAAAAGGTGGCTCTAAAAAATGCTATTCGAAAGAAAGGTGCAGCCTGAAAAATAATATATCTACACGCATTTTAAGCGTTCAATTATGAATAAATAATATGAATAATTTCACTTTACTCTTATTAATGTTCTCTATGAACTTTTAACATAATAACATTTATTTTCGTGAGTCGAACGCGTGCGCGTGCAACTGACCGCTCGTTTGAAGCGTGAAACACTCTGCTTGCAAACTTCATAATTTATAAAGTATTGATTCTTCCATTCTAAAATTTTTACTGTATATTCCGGGACTTATGAGGAAGGTTTCTGAAATTTTTTTACTCCATATTTTTTAGGATGAAAAAACGTTTGTCTTTTCATAAGGCCCTGTAGTTTTTTAGTCCTAACGTTTTTTTTTCTCTTATATTTCTCGAACTTATACATCCTTCACAAAAAAAATAAGTTTTCCAGATCGGTTACAAATACGTTTTACAGGTAAAACAAACAATCCATTTAATATATGATTCTAGGTTGACATCGAGCGACCCGTATCGAAAATGTTCCCTTTGATTACGCCGTGTGTCCAAGGACCCTCCCCTCTTCTTGTATATCTCCTTGTGTCAATAAAATGGCCGATGAGTAGCGCTATCGCGTGTTCGGTTATCATCATTGACACAAGCTCATGAGGCTATTCATGGAGGTGCTCTATATATCACCGTACCTATGATATACCCACCCGCTATTAACATCTCACTCCTTCGCCTCGGTTTCTTCTTATTTCTTTTTTTTTCTCGTTCTCCTTTTTTTTAATGGCCGTGCCCCCCGACTACACGTGGGTTAAATGAACCCGGCGCACGTAACATCGGGGCGATGACTAATGCCGACTTTAATTAAATTGCATCTTTATTTGTTCGGGCATCATCCGCGACTTCACGGCGATGTTTTGTTTCCGAAACACGCGGGGCATGTTCGGCCATTAAATTAACAAAGAAATATGACGGTTGGATATTTATGAGAGGGAGAATGGCTAGGAAATAATTTTTTGTTTTACCTTTGATGCTTCGATAGAAATCAAATATTTTTGGAAAAATAATTTTTAACAATCTGTTTATATTGGTTTTAAAGGTTCACGCACTTCAGACAAGCTTTATCATTGAAACAAACAAAAATTGTATGGGTTTTGAATGATTGGGTCAGGCTGTAGAATGATTACCGCAAAAAATCGATTTTTCCAGAAGACCTATCGGAATATGGATGCTCTAGTCGCCATTTTGAAAATTTATCTTTGACGAACAATCAAAAATTGTACAATAAGACTCGTCGTATTGTCGGTCTCTCTGTCTTCGTCGCTTGTCGTATTGTCCCATTGCCAAACCGGTTTTCTAATGTGACAATACGACAGGCGACAAAGACAGAGAGACCGACAATACGACGAGTCTTACTGTAATTCAGACATGTATCTAAATATACGGATGTTGCCGCATTGCTTTATTGTTGAACAATAATTCGAAAAAACGACCATTTGTTTAGGCTCCAGGTAGAGTGCCCCTCAAGGTCTAAAGCTTGAAATTGAATTCCTGGATGTTGAAAAATTCGTTTTCTAAGAGCATTAAAATATCACTGTCGAAAGTTTGGAATCGACGTATCCGTAATTATTTATTATGAAAATTAATACAGTTCTAATTCTTAGTTAAATTACTTGGTCATGTCTAACAGACCAGTTCAATCAATAAACTTTTAATCGGTAGTTTAAGTATTTTATATTTTTCTAATATAATCTTCAACATCGGATTATATCATACTCGCAATTGAAGCACGAAATTTCACGCTAATTGTTATCATCAGTTCTCTGATAAAGGAAGGGGGGGGGGGGGCGTTAAAACCTTTGCCCTTCCCCATGCACTTGGTTCGGGTTTGTAGATGTTTGATCATGTATGCATTGGTTTATTATGGTTGGATTAAATCGATGTCGGAAATTTAATGTAAACGTTGAGCTATGGTTTGATTAGGGCAATGGTCACGTCATCTGCGTCAATCTTGGAATCGATTTTCGTATTTTGAATTTGGTTCGTTTCGTACAAGTTAAACTTGTCTGATTGAAAGACACAATTACATTAATTAGTTACACGAATTCTGGGTTTTTATTGTAAAAACTCAACATTACTATAATGTGAGAGATGCTTGTAATTAATTTCTCTCTGTTTTGGAAACTGTGAACTTTGTATAGCACGAAATATGTCACCTTTGCTAAATGTACAATATTTCTTTTAAATGCATAAACTTACTCTGTTAAATCGGTCATAATTCAGCGAGATGATGAATATTTATATAATTTATTCGATACGGTATTTTTAAATAGAGCATATTAATGTTGATTGAATTCGCATGTACAATCAATAAAGCTTAAGTGTTCAGCTGAATAAATATAAAATATTCTTAAAGTTAGTAAAAATAAATAAAAAACGACATTTAATCCCAATCATACAGAACCTTAGTGACGATACAAAATTATAAGTCAAAGTGTTTACCGAAATTCAATGGATTTTACGCTTTTCTGCAAAGTTTCTTGCAAATAATTCTATTTTCTACAGCAGTCAAAACTCTACTTGTCTCAAGTTTTGTGGGAAAATAGAAAGAGGTTTATTGTTGAAGAGAAATCTGTCGAAAACTTCTAATTAATCGTCATTCTGTAGTTAACAGCTGTTGTAAATAGAAATGAACTTTCGACTTTGAATGCGCTTTACTTTGAAATTGTGCAAAGCGATCTTTCGCTGATTTCGTTCTAGATTATTTTATGTAGCTATGTTTGAAGTCAAAGTCACTAACGTTTGAGATGAATCAGAGTTTGCAAAAATGAAATTTTGATGTTACTGTTTTATAAACCGATTGTTTTTAATCTGTGTATTTAAATGAGTTTTCGAATAATTGATTTAACTGTATTATCGAAAAGGGAATCGTCAAGATCACTTGGTATTGATTTTTCACGTAACGTTACCGATGCACAAATGAAGAATGTATGTAACTAGTTACGTATTTCTTACTTCGCGAGAAATAGCAAACAGCTATGTATTTTCGGCAATCATAAAAAAATTAGGTCTCGTTGCTTACAATTCGATCTTTTCCAAATATGAGATTCTCACTTGATTATTCAGGAGTCAGAAAACAGACGGTAAAAAACTAGCCTTTTAATAGTGAGCTCACCAAGTAATTATATTCGATCATAAGTCGTTTAATTCATTGTGTCCATTCTTAGTAAAGTGATGATTATCTCATATAGAATTAGCGATAAAAAGCGATAAACGGCTTCGATTATCTTAACAGTTGCGAAAATATTTGATATTTTTGGTAGTTCTAGAAAAATTTCACAGTTTTTGACTATAGAAATCTATGCAATGTAACTACTTTTCAAATTTTATAATAAAAGATATTTTCAAAATTTATGGAGCACCTAAACTTTTTTCTCCAAAAGTAAATCTTTCACTTTCATGAAAATCATCATGATTGAACTATTTCTGTCGCGACCAGACAATTTCAAGAAAATATAAATATTTACAAGCTACCCAAATATCGAAAAAACTATTCTAGAGTAAGTATCGCAAAAAGTGAAGAGAAGTCTCCATCGTGACCCGATTTCGTAAATGTCCAAAAACTTGCTCGTCGCATTTCGTGTTTCCGAAAAAATGCCGGAGTTTCGTGCAACTTTTGGGTCGTAAAACCTTGTGAACCACTACCTTAACTTTGACATCCGTCACTGCGAATGCGTCCACTGAATAATTGCGAAAGCTCGTTGCACAGGGGACTGCTTGAACTTGAAGTAAATTCAATGTAACGCTGTTGGCCCATGCGTTAAAAATGTAATATCACCCGACATTTTTCCACGCCACGAGATCCCGATGTGTGCTACGGCCTTATCAAGGGCGAGCGTTTTAAAAGCTTCCTCGTTGGCCGCCCCGAGCAAAATAAGCCAGTACCGTCTGCATGCACTATAAATAACCACTTAAATGGGAGTATAGTCAAACAAAAAACAACTCGGAATTAGACGCAAGCCTCGTGTTCAAGCGCAGTAAATTCCATTTCGAAAGTGGAGCCCGCGGAATCAAAGCTTTCGTTATTCCGTGATACATGAAGCATCGGAATGAGCGTAAGACGGATTTATTGCAATACGCGCCCAGCGCAAATGGAGATAGTAACGTGGCAAAAATTATCTCCTGTTCAAATGCAGTATCTGCTTTTGCAACCAACTAAAACCGTGGACGTGAAAAATTTTGCATAAAAAGTTATGCTGTGACAGCTGGAGGACATGAATTTTCGATTTTTGTTTTTCGTGTTCAGAGCACGAAAAAACCATGCTCCGTTTAAAATCACTGTGAGACAGTGTTATTCGATCTTTTCTACGAACTTATAAAGAGCTTGCAACAAGTGAACGAAAGCCATTTATCACGTCTTATACTTTCCTCGATTATATTCAAGACCTTGTTCTTTCCCTGACGTTTTTTTTCTCCAATCCTCGGAGAGGTGATGAAGAAAAGAAGGCGCACAGAACTCGACGTACGAGTCCAATTACTCTCTGACAGAAATGTTTTTTCGCGATTAGATAAAGCGATAAACGCGATAGCAGAAGTCGATTCCTTTTTTTATCGTGCGTGTTGGGAATTTTCGTAGATTTTCTGACCTCCTTTTTTCTTTTCTCTGTTTCAGGTAAGACTGCTGTAAATTATGGGCTGCTGTTTTCTGAATGCAGAAGCTAAGTTTTCCAATTAAAAATTGAACTTGAATTGTGAACATTGTGAATCTCCAAAACAATTGCGAATCACGGAACAATTGTGAACTCGCAACTAACTTCAGAGAGTTACACAAGATGGCCGCCACCAGGATGTCACGTCCTTTTTCTATTTAGGATTATAGAATTTAATTATAATTTCAGAAATAATCATTATAAAATACGAGCTTGATTAGACAGCAAAAAAAAATGCGATAATGATATTTATTTTGATTCGGTCGCATCAATAATGAACTGACACTGATCTGGGCGAACTACTGAAGAAAACTGGCTTGTACGTTCTAATTTCAAGAGGTTACTATTGATTTTACTGTTGATAATTGATGATACACAACATCAACTTTTCTCCAAGTCAATGCTGAAAAGAATAAAAAATATTGCTAACCAAATCCAAACGTCTCGCAGCCAGATAACAGCCTACTCAATACTGAATACTCAAGTTGTGAATCAAAATGGCTGCCTCCATAGATCAAGATGGCTACCCTCTATGATGCCATCTTCTTTTTCTCCTTAAGAATATTTAATATTTAGAACGTAGATTATGTCTTTGTTGTGTTGAAACTAATTAACGTTTTCAATCGCACGAATGATCACGAATCATTCTATTTAGCGTCATGCAATATTTTCGTTGACTGCGTATCATTTCAATTGGCGCGTGAAAATTATTTTCGCTGATCGATGCTGATTTGCTAAGCTGATGAAGCATTTTTCGAGCCAATCGTAGCCTCGTTTCGCGCCGATAATTAGCTCGATCGTTTGTGTGTTGCTTCATATAAATCCAGCGAGAAACGTGAGCCGAAAATAGAATGTATCGCAATTTTCGGGGTTCGAATTTCAAACTCAAACAAGGGGTCGATTTGTAAAGTGTATGATTTAGAAATTTTATGGAATGAACAAAGTTGATTGTTCTGTAGTTTGCTCTCGCACATTGGGCGTTGAAAATGTATAACACTGTGAGACGTGACGTTAGCCAAGATTCTTATAATGATAGGGAAATCTATATGAGATATCTATTAACGTACACGTTAATAGATTATATTGTTGTTATGTACGTGACGAAGGTTGATAAATAATGTGAAAAGGATCAATAAATAGATAACGTATTCGGAGCGATCAAAGTCGATCGGATTGAATAAGGGATTAAAATTAAAAGCCCAATAATCTGGTGGTATCTGAAAGTTTGCCGAGCGCGAAAGTCCGCCTCGAAATTTATGACCCACGCGAATATGTTGACCAGCATCGAAATAGACGCGATTAATAATGAGCCAAGCAGCTCCCGCAGGGTAATGAAATACGAATCGCTGGCTAAGGGGAATAAAGGATGATAATGCAATGCCTGACGGACTACACACATGGCTGATTACGCTGACGCTTGTTAAATAAAACTCTATTATAAGGTAAACAAACATAGACAAATCGTGATTTTCATGCCTACAGGTTGAACTTTTGACACCGAAAAAGTTATCCAATGAATTTCCAGAGTGGTGCTTATAAATTAGTCACTATTGCAGGAAGTTATTGAAAAAATTCAAGCTCCTTTACGTTTAATTACTCTCTTTTTTCTATCATTTTCTGAGATGTTGCACAGTGATGGTATTGGATTAATTATGATTCGTGAAATATCAAAACGTGATTTTTATGAACGACAAATTGAACGTTTGAGGAAAAAATTTGTCATGAGGTACTTCGATAAAACACTGTAGTGGAGAGTTAATTATCATGCTTAAGCGGCTTTATTGGAGTTGGAAATTTTTCTCTGCAATATTTTGCCTTTGATGTTATTATTTGCGACAAAAATTTGCGATTCAACTTTGTTAGAGATGATATTTCCGGATTATGAAAAAGAGTAGCAATGGGGATAATGGAAAATCCATCAACATGAATAATGTGATAGAGTGAAAGTTGCAGTGGATAGCTGTAATAATAACTAACTAATGGAGTTTTTGGCAGGAGCTAATGGCTACAAGTAAGTCGCGAATTCATTTTTAGAAATTCCAAATTTTACGTTTACTTATTCTTTAAATTTTAAATTACCTCCAATTAAAATGTCAAATCTCGAATCTCAAATTATCCAGCTCAAATATTTAATTATTCAGGTAGTATTTGGTTCGGTCATTTTTAGCATAGTAATTTTCTATAGAGTTTATATCGAAATAAATGGGGCATGTGTTTTTCCTTACTATTTGAATTTTAGTTGCTTCGTCATTGGGAAAATTAAAAAAATCAGCTTAAAAGTCGACTTTCCTTAAATTCCTAGTACTAATTTTTCTTTGGAATTTAATATCTCAGCCGAAAATTATTGAATTTTGTTAAAATTTTTGTTTATTTGGTAGTTGTAGTTTTATTCTAACAGAAAAAATTTTCAAACGCAAGATTTCCAAATAATTTCCAATAACTGATTTTCATTGCTCGAGGACTACAATTTGTTGTGATTGAATTGTTATTTTGCAATTATATTGATGTTTTTTTTTTCTCCAAGTTCTAGGATTTAACAATAAATGGTTCCATCATGAAAACATTTCTTTGATTTTCCAGTAAGGATTTACTTTCAAAGAAAAATAATTAAGAGCTCAGTAAATTGTCGGAATTTCTTGGATTATCATAAAAATTAATCAAATCAAAATTTTGTATACTCCTTCAATTTTTTTAAAGTTTTCGTCAAAAATTTTTTTTTATTATAGATATCTACTAACGAATTTTGAAAACCATATTAGTCCCTTTTTACTCTGTCACTCTAATTTTCTTGTCCAACAATAAAGGTAAGTTGAAATTTAAGTAACATTATTTCTTCAATAATCTTACGCTGCTGTAAATTTGCTGCTGATTATATGCAAGTCATTGAAACATATTGTTTGTATTTTCGAAAAAATGAATACGAATTGTAAAAGAATTCAAAAGTAAAGTATTACTTCTGACGAAAAAATTTTTCATAAAAAAGCAATGGAAATATGTATCTTCTACGGTATAAAATCCTCAAAGTCAAAAAATTAACAAAATGTTTTTTTCACTAAAATAAAACGAATTGCGAAAGGTTATTGAGCACCCAAATATTTTCCTTCGAAAGTAAATTCTTACTGACAAAATGAAACAAAAACTTTTATCATCAAATTTTTTGTTGTTGAATTATTATAGCATTTTGGAAAAAATTGAGTCCGAAAAAAACTGCAAGATTTGCACTTGCTTTGCAAAAATTATAGTTATGAATAATCGTATGATAAAAACGTTTTTTATTCATCTGGTTTCTTAAAAAAATGAAAATAAGTGAAAAAAGTTTTCTATTTTTGGTTAAGAATTCTAGATTTTTTTGACGCTAATCCAAGAATTTCCAAGAATGCAGTTATTTCTAAAACTTTTCTTCGGGAATAATTCTTTTCTGATGAACTTGAGCAAAAATAATTATGATCAAGCAATTTTGGGTGACATAGAAATTTCGAAAAATACAGTACGTATGAAAATAAATACAAAAATATCGCTTCCATTTGAAAAAATCTTAGTTTCCAGACACGGAATAATGGCTGAGAAAAATGATACTGAATGTTGTTCATAATTAGCTTGTTATTGAAGAGAATTATTTTATACGAATTCACAATGTCTAAATCTAAGAAGTCAAAATTTTTTCAATTATTTTATAAATACATGATAATAATCTAATTATTTTTGAACAAGTTACTGAATTATTAGCAAAAATACGTGGCAATATTGGCAAATATAAATATAAAAAAAATGCGTGTTATATCGATTTGGATACAGATGCTACAGAAAATTTTAAAAAAGACTTTAACTGAATTAAGATGACATGGCCCTTCTGCATTCGTAAAAACGTCAATATAAATTGTAAAAAAACACATTGAAATCAAGTTCTGACCTTCACAACTACCCATAGTATCGTAAATCTCACATGAAATGACAGTTAAAATCAATTTCTCGTTCAATCTTCGAATTCGTAGAATTTTTAGAACATCATAAGAGAGCTTTGGTAAATGCAATATCTAGAGAGGTACATATTGAAATGCGATGCAAAAGCGTCTTTGTTGCGTTTCCAGAGTAAACTCGATTTGATATCGAAAGCCCTGGAAGAGCTCGTGGATAAGTCTAATGAAATATTCGTATGGAACAAAACACATGGAAACAAACGCACAGAAAATGAACCCTCTATTCAAACCCCAAGTATTATTCTCCCATCATTCAAATTCCCTCGCGATTCGACGTTTACGAAAGCTCTTATAGTTGGAAGAGTTTTTGGATTACAAATATATCCCAGTAAGCCAAGCGTGCACATCCAAATCAGCACGATGCCATGGCGTCAATATCATGCAGCTAGTTTGCCCCTATTATGCAGCTAAGAATATTCATATCCATTTTCATTCCTCAATCTTTGTGAAATGTTCGCAACAAAAATGGCCAATGTCTTGCCGTTATGAACAAGCAATAATTGTAATGCAACAGCTGCAAATTTGGGTACAAACTGTTATAGCAAATGCGTAACTTCAAAATGACTCAAGTTTTTCGTATTAATATTTTTGTTTATCTGCTGCCCATTTGAGGGCAAACTGTTAGTGATAAACATTTGGTCATAAACTAACTGATAAACTCACTGAAATTCGTCGACAAAAATTTTCTTCAATCATACATTTTTTTACAATAGAAAAATTATTAATTGTGTTTATATGGATAAATAAATGCGATCGTTTTGCAAAATGTGTTAAATTATTATTCATCCATAATGAAGTATTTAGAACAAATTACAAACAATGAAGTAATTAAAAATTGAAGGATTGGTTCATGATAATTGCTTACAAACGATTGTTTAAACAATTTTCTAGAAAGATGCGGGGGGGGGGGAGGTATCCCCTCCTTACGTAATAACTACAGTCAGCTGCAGTCAGCTGTGATTTTTGCGCGTTGACTGCACGGCAACGCTATTCGAAACACGTGAAAATTACTAATAATATGCATATATTTTTTGTGGTCGTTGCATTTGTACATTTTTTTTTTATTTCTGTCATTGTTTATAAGAATGACGCGTTGATTTGAGGGCAAGGTGCAAATATTAAGACCTGGCCACGTTGTGGTAGGTTAGATTTCCGTCCTCGTGTTTTCGTCTGACGCAATATGGAATGATTGTCTGTGGTGCTTATTGTTAATCTTCTACATGCGTTATGTTAGACACAACTTGAGTATAAATTTGCGCCATTCAATTTTTTCAGTTCATTATATTATTATTATTATTATTATTATTATTATTATTATTATTATACATTATATGATTATGTTTACTTCAGGAGCATATAATTGCGACAATGTGATGTTAAAATAAATATTTTGCCCACGGGCAGTAAAGGCATGACATTGAGCTAGCTTGCATCATATTTGTAGCTGTTTCGTTGTGACAAACGCTTATCGACAAACTGCCGACCTATTGCATCTGCAGCTGCTGCCAACTTTGCGCCATGCATGTCAAAGAGCATGCAGCAAATATGACCCAAAAATTGACTGCGTTTGGCTTTCTGGGTACCCAACGAATCTCGTGATTACAGCCGAGCAGAGCCATGTCGAGTAAAGTAATTATCGTGGAAATGCTATAAAACCGTAATCCGCGATTAAAAAATAAGAGGTGTCATTCGATATTTCATTTTTCGTACTCAATTTTGTATACGGTAACGTTGTAAAAAGCACTTGGAAAACACAATGAGGCCATAAATTCGTGGTATGAATCGTAAAATTTAGTCGAGCTTTTTGATGGCGCTGAAGGCTCACTCATTTTTTCAGGTTTTATGGTTTATAAATATTCATTTCGTTCTCCTCTGGGCTCGAAATTTAAGATATGGGTCTCAATATTTAATTTTTGTCTTTCAAAAATGCAGGTGTGCGGACAGAAAAAATGTTCTGGATTGGTTTTTTCGAAAATGCATGTTTTTCATTTTGAAATATAATTATAAATATTCAAACTGTTGAATTTTTAATCTTCATGTTCTCTATGTTTCTTCATATGTATAAATTTCTAGTTGAAGACATTTTGATTGAAAATTTGAAGGTTTAACAAATAAACTTTTGAAACTTTGTGAATTTATCAGAATTTAAAATTATGCATACAAGTCTTTGGGTTTCAAATTTCAAAGGGTACATTTACCAGAAATCGAATTTTTTATAAATTTAATGCAGATTTTTTATACAGAAAATCCACCATTTAAATCTGAACATTTCGATGGTGTATTATAATTGAAAAGTTGAAAAATTAGTCTTGATTTCTTGGTACATGTCTACAATATTTTTCTCGAATTCTAAAAATATTGAAAATAACGAAGTATCTTATAGGGTTGGACAAACTTTCATCAAGTTCAGAAAATTTAAAATATTTTTTATTTTGTTTTAAATTTCTAAAAATTCAAAAACCCTTGTGCATTGAAAGGATTGTAACCATTATCTTTCTATAAAATTAGCACGATGATAGCTCTTCATTTTCTATAAAAATCTCAAAAATTTAGAGGGTATCAAAAATCAGAAACATTTTATCGGGTTAGACAAGTTTTCATAAAATTTAGAAATTTCCGTAAAGTTTCTATTTTTTCCTCAATTTGACAAACTTGAAAAACAATTTCCTAAGTTCAGGAAATTGTCAATAATTCGAGTTTATTTTTGAAAAATTTGTAGAATTCCATACAATGTACAAGAATTTGACGAAATGTGTCGATTATCACATTTCTTCAGAAGTTGCACAATGTTTTTCTATAGAAATCTAAAAAATTTCAATTGTTTTTCAAATATTTAGCAAATTTGAAGAGTTTCATGAATCTTAATTGTGTTTGATATTTAAATTATTCTAAAAATAACTACCTAAAATTTTTTGAACAACTTTTATACGCAATTCTATAGAATTCAGAAAGTTTGTAAAATTTTCGAAATCGTCCATAAATTTTGTACATTGTGTTCATTAGAAAATTTATTCATTATTAGCAGAATTGTAGTATTTCATTTTGTCTAGATAAATTTAAAACCTTCAAGGTTATTGAAAAATTACAAAAAAAAACCTAATTAATCAGACAAATTATCATTAGGTTTGAAAATTTTTAAATAATTTGAATTACATTTGAATTTTTTTCAAGATTCCAAAAAATCAGAAAATGGAGAATGTCAAAATATTTCAACATTTATTATGTACTCCGGAATATTTGTAGAATTTCAGAAAATATTTAATAAATTCAACGATTTTGTACATTTCAATATTTTTTGAAAACTGTCTGATTATTCTTGTTCTGTAGAAATTTGGAAAATTTAAAAGGAACTCAAAAATCACAAACAATCTTAATTAGTTGGACGAATACTCATAAAATTTGGAGATTTTCGAATATGTAGTTTGAATTACTTTTGAAAATTCAGAATATTCAGAAATATTGAAAATTTTATGGATACTCAAAGTTCGATAAAATTTAAAATATTTGTAGAATTTAGAAGAATATACATCAATTTCGTACATTGTGTTCATTATCATTTTCTTCGAGTGATGCATTATGATTTTTTCTTTGAAAATCTGAAAAATAACGAAATTTTTAAAAAATCTTAGAGATTTATATATTTTTCTTACTTCATTGATTCAATGCTTGTTATTTCGAATAATATCAAGAATCAAAATTATAATTTTTTTTTTTTTTTTTTCAATTTATTTTAAACAAACAAAAGCATTGAACTGAAATAATAATTTGATAGTCCGGAAAATTTATTACGTATTATTTATCTAGACTTGTTAATAATTCTATTTGCCGTTGTTGAAAATCGGAATGTAATATCTACTTTTTTATAAAATTTGAACTCTTGAACAAAACTGTTGAAAAGTTATACAGTATTGAAATTTTTCTACATAACTGTTAAAATTTAAAGGTTCAAGTTTTTGAATCTTAATTTTGTGGTAAATATTTTTAATTTTTTTTTTACGCCACATTTTACATCATTTTACCATGGAAATAGCCGTGGTAGGTATTTTGAAATTTTCATTAATTCAAATTTTTCTGGAACGACAAGATATTTCACTTCCAAAATAAAAGATATAAGTATGTGCCTCAAGTTTTATTTGTAAATTTTCCCTGTTACGGTGACTCAAATAAATGATTTTTGCAAAATTATCAGTTACATATAATTTTTTATATAATTAAGTTAATTCTCAATAATTCGCTGAAATAATTGAATAATGAAGGGACACTTTGTGATGTGATACTTATACATTGTTTCAAAGACGAATATGAAAATTGTTGCTCGGTAGCTGCAAAAAATTGGGTTAACCAAATTAGAATTCAGCCAATTACGACGTTCGTATAAATGTTAAGCAGAGGCTTAAATTGAATTTAAAATTCAAGCCAAGGCGTTGCGCTCGGATCTTTGAGTCGTAAAGTCCCCGTGGAAAAAAAATTCCATTTCCTCTCGCGAGACGTGACAAGATCTTTCGGAATGAAAAAATACGAAATTTATTAAGGGAAGTGGTAGCCCGTCCTCATGCGACGCATTTCGCGGAAAAATCGGTTATGAAAAAGCTCAAAGTTACTGGCTTAATATGATTGATTGACGATTTTCGCGCGTATGTAAAACGTATTTTGCTTTTTTTGAACCTGTTAAAAATCTCAGAATGGAATATCATCAATTTTTTTTACTTCCTGCAGCTACCTGAATGTGAAGCCAAAATTTTTCAATCTCATTGCTTACTTTGAAAAAGGTTTTTCGCCAATGATTCGTCCAACTTATTTTTCAATATGTTAAAAAAAAGACGAATGAACGTTTGTGTTCGTTGAAATGCAACTGACATGATTTCAAATGGCTCGTGAGATCAGTTCGCACTTTATTCTACAATAATCCTAGCTCTGAAAAAACGTGAAAAAAATTAGCCACGAAGTGGTTCGAGTTCATTTTACAATGTTTCGTCGGGGCTAAAACTTCGGGGGTTCGCGATATGCTCACGAGCTCGGAATGATAACGGTTGAAGAGTGGCAGAGAAGTTTCTCGCGTAACTGACGCTGTCAGCTTTCCGCAGACGCTCGACTTGCTCGCTGCGATGTTTCGCCTAATACCTGGGCGTCGGAATTGCTGGAGCAGTCGCTAATGATCTTGTCTTTTACGCGGGAGGTCGTTTTGGCCTCGGTACAATTACATGGATATCAGTCACTTTAATTGCGATTCTTGTTTTCTCATTTCACCAAAGCTTCATAGCGTAAGATGAATTTAAAAACGAATTTTCTATTGGTAGATAATTCATATTCCAGGGAAAAGGTATTCTAAGAACGAATTTATTCCAGTGAATATCACTTAAATAAGTTGTTTTTTTTATTTATTTATAAATGAGAGTATACAAGTTAGTGTGTAGATAATTGTATTTATATAAAAGACAGCAGGAATGCATTTATCAGTCTTATGATCAGTGGTTATATAAATAAAAACATTGCGGCTAAAAAGTAAATACTTTAGAAATATTAGAAAAACGTGAATCATAGTACAATACTTAAATAAGCTTGTTATTTTAGAGTATTTATCAAATTTATTAACTCAACCCTTGAGTATTGAAATGGAGAGAAAAAAAATGTTCTTTTACATGTTACAGCCATTATTTGATTGTTCACTGCTCATTTGATTGTCGAATGTACAAAGACTTGGCTGTAGAATTATGTAGATAAGTTATAATTTTATTTTTCAATATAACCGTTCAAGGGTTTGCGAAAAAATGTGGCGATTCTCGAGAAAATTCTAGGAGGAAAAAAATCTGAAAACGTCCACAAATGAATGCAAGTAAATGCATCAATTTCGAAATTATGGTTCTAATAAATCGTTGAAACTTTTCACGATTTCCAGCACTCATTAACATTGTCAGAAGCTCTAGATTTCGATTAAAGTTTTCAAAAGTATCGTCTGTCTCAAAATGATAAAATTTATTTCGTTTTTCTAAAATAATCTTACAAATATATCACCAGTTTCTGTGAGTTTGAAAAGTGTGAGAATTTCTTCAAAATAATATTGTCGATAGTCTTAATAATTTTTAAAGTTTCTTACGTTTGTCAAAATTTTCATTATAAGCTTCCTAATAAGTTAAATGAGAATTTGTCGTACCCTTAAATATTTTCGTCATTTACGAAACTTTTCAATTTTTTTTTGATTTCCTTAAAAAAACTACAAAATACAAATATCCGTTTCCCGAAAAAATATTATAATAATCACAACCTAAAGATCGATAGAGATTTTATAAAATTCTACAAATTTCTCGTAATTCGCAAAGTTTTTTATAGTATTGAATTCTATGTTACTGAATTTTTCAATATTTAAACGTAATGAAAACAATTTAAAACTGACCACATTTTTGCTAAATTATTCCAATGCATGAGTGGAATGCATTTTCTGTCATTTTTCAATAATTTTTGAGTTTTTTAATTGTTATTATATTGATAAAAAATAGCACATGCTTTGATAAAAACATAGTGATGAACATATTTACGAGATTCAGAAACATTTTTTGGAATACTACAGAATTTTTGAATTTTTATAGATCCATCAACTATCTCCAATACTTTCAAAATTCTCAAAATTTCAAGCAACGTATAAGAACTACATATTACTAAATAAAAATTAGAAAAAAAGTTTTTAAGAATTTGATCAAATAAATAGAATTACTTAGAATCTAAAGATACTTTTTGGATTTTTCAGATTTTCAATGTAGAGTCAAAAAATATCAAGCATAAAAAAAAATTAGCAGATATTTCGGAGTTATTGAATTTTTTGAAAATTCTTCAATAATTTTGCGTAAAATTAAATAATTGACAATCTTCAAATTTGCAATGTTTCTCAATCTACCCAAATCTCATATATATATGCAAATTTTTTTAAATTCTCTACAATGTTTTGCAGTTTCTCTAATCCAATAGGATTATTCTTAACACTTTTACATTTTCCAAGTTTTATTTTTTCATTTGAAAAAGAAAAAAACAGTGAAATTCGTGATTTGAAAATAACTACGATTATTTTTACAATTTACGCGATTCATGAACATTATCTGGAAATGTGAAATATAACTAAAATATTCGAAATTAGTAACATCACCTACAATTTTTAATGATTTTTAACATTGCGGAATTTGATTTCAAACATACCTTAAGCCGATGAAAACTTTTCAAATCTAATGAAAGTTTTTGTAATTGAAATTTTTTGCAATTTTTCGATACTTTTTGGGTTTTTTTTAAATTTTCATCAAAAAGTAAGATAAGCATTTTTATCAAGCATTATTTGATAAACATTGATGGTAACCATAATCTGCAAACGTTACATAAATTTTTTAATTTCTACAAATTTTTCGAATTGAAGAGAATTATTGACAATATTCAATTAAGAATTTGCGATGTTCTTGAATGTTTCAAATTTTAAAAATTTGTACAAATTATTGACACCTTTTTTAATTTTAAAAGATTTTTTCTCAATTATTAAAATTTTTCGTAACTTTTTACTACTATTCATGTTTTCCAATTCAAATTCAATAATTATGAAAAATTATTTCCAAGAAATTTGGTTATAAGCACAATTTACAAAGTTTTTTTAATGGAATTCTACTATATTTCCGAAATCGTTTAGGAACATTTACAATCATTACAATTTTTAGTGTTCTTTCATATATTTGAAATTTAAAATCCAATGTTTTAACTATTCAAAACTTTCTATATACTATAAAAATTTGTCGAGCTCTTTGAGGTTTTTCGTAACCTTTGAAACTCTAAATTGTGTAGATTTTTATTGGATAATGAAAACATCATGTTAATTTCAAAAAAAATTGATGGTTTACACGCCCCTCCCCCTGTCCCGTTGTTTGAATCTGTATCACAACCAACCGAAAAAAATTGCATCCTAACGCACTGGAAAATTTTCACAGCTGAAGGTCTATTACAAACTATATATACATAATTTTTTTAAAAAAAATTTGCAGCTCTTCGTATACTGTATATTTATTCATTAAAAGAAAAAAATATTGTAGTTTTCTACAAGGTATGTATAATATAAGTATTTCACGTAATACGGTAGCATATTCCCTATAGTACTATTGAATTTGTGTTAAAAATGTTTGTTAAACTTGAAATTTCAATGTAATCATTAGTTGCGTTTGGATTCATGGAACTTTATTTGTGAGCTGCAAAGGATAAGAATTTATTTTCAACTTTTCCAATTTTTTTTCACCAAAAATAAGCTGAAGGGAACCGAATTTCAGACTAATTAAGAATTTAGTGAGTAATTTAATCAGTAATTTATTGAGGAATGCTCAGGTGAGTAGTGATTTAAATTCCAAAATTGGTGAGAGAAAATTTTCGAAGCTTCATCTTCCTTGTTTTATTTTGCTAAAACTTTTCCTAAAACACTCTCGCTGACAAAAGTAATCGTTGAATTTATACCTCAAGATTCCCGGTCGAAATTAAAAAACTCACTTAATGCCCCTCGACGTGTAAAAACGAGAATTAAGTATAATTGTGATAACGCGAAGGAAGAAAAATAGCAAGCCCTTGCAAAGAGGCTCTCGCATTATTTTTTTTCTCCGCGTAATCGGCATTCCTCTCGCTGTAGTACTTATCGTCAATCGCCGGGAATTAATGACGAAAGTGCTGTCCACGTCGTTTCGTTTCCGTCGAAGGGGAATTAGATCCAGAAAACGCATTTCGTGACTAAGTGGCGTTAGAAACGTATCACAGAATAAGAAAGAACAAGGAAGAACCCTTGAAAAATAAAGAGACTCCGAAGCTAAAAGAATTTTGTCTCGACTTTCATCTTTCGCGTTCTCGCTGTCAAAGGGGAAAGGCGAGAAAGAGCCTCCATTTTGCGGTTTGCGAAAATTCAAAAGCAACTACCTTGAAGGAGCTGAATTTTGCGGCGCGGGTCAGCGAGCGTTGGGGGAAAGCGAAATTGCTATCGCGAAAGAAAGTAATTAACGCGGGGGCTCGCGTAAAATTCCACGCAAAAGTTAAGGATTTATGGCGCGCGCGGCAAGTTGAGAAAATGAAAACTTTCGATTGCTCAAGTACTTGCGTACAAACTTATCGCGGCGAGCGCAATCTTGGATGAAAATTGCATAGCCGGAACATGCTGATTTTTCCGCAAATTCGCATCGAGCGCCACGTGTTCTGGAATATTACAGAGTCTTTTGAAGATTTTTGGATGGGTAGCTTGGAGATTTTTAGTTCTCTTCAAGATTACAAGATTATTGCAATTTTTCGGACACTTGGGGAATAAAATTTTTTTTATTACCTGATTGAATTTAGTGTGATTTCTTCGCTCGACGTTTCAATCCTTTGTATGGACTCTTCCCAAGACAGTTTTTTTCAATAATGTTTTTCTAAAAAATTGTCTTTAAAATACAACAACCTAAATATAATTATTAAATATAATTCAATATAAATAAAATACATTAACCTTTATTAATTCTTAGAAATTTGTCTGGAATTGAAAACTCTGTCTGTGATATTCTTTTCTTGAAAATTTTTTGAAATTTCAAAAATTTGCGTGCAAATGTATATCAACGTGAATTTTCAAAATTTCAAAATTAATATCGGTATTTTTATCGCGATTTCTAGAACATTTGATAAAAAATTACAAAAGTCGTGAGTTATAAATTTCTTTTGATCAACCTTGGATTTTATGAAAGATTGTGTAATTTGAAAAATTTTCATATATTCATAAAACATGCTAGATTCTTTGGATCATTGTTATTCCCAAATTATTTTTTTTAATATGTAGAAGGTAATGTCAAGGTTTTATGAATTTTCAGAAAATAATTAAAAATGAGTTAAAATATCATCATAACCATTTATTATTTCTATTTAGATCAACTAAGCATCTGATTTTTCATTCGATTTTTGAGAGTTCCAAAAGAAAAAAAATGGAAAAACTACCATTTTAATAAACTGTTTTTGTGATTCTAAACAGTCTTCGAGATTCGAAAAAATTTATAAATTTTCGAATGGCTGTCCTTACTCGAGAATCTATCTAGAACTTGTTTTGGCGAATTCTCAAAAAATCAAAAAATTTAAATATGCATAAAAAAAATCTAATTATCATGATTTCAAACTTTTAGCAATCACACAAAATTCCTTGGAACAACATCTTTTTTTTTTTTCATTTTGAAAGTTAAATTTTAAAAGAGTCTCTTAAAGTTTTATATATGCTTACGAAGAATTTAAACATTTATGGAATTTTCGAGAACGTCCGTACCACAAGGACCTTTTATCAACAGATTTCCGTGAAATATACATGAAGTTGGAATAAGTCCATGAAATTCTAATTCATTTTTTGCTATCGTCTCTCAATAATTCAATGAATTTATAACTCGATGGAAATGTCTTTGATTTATAAAAAATTGTAAAACGTTCATTCTTATGTTTCAATTTTTATTTTTTATTCTTGAAAAATAAAAATTCCTTCCAAAACTTACAGAACAAAGCGAAGTGGAAAAAATTCTAGATATAAGTTCAGATACCTATGTTTTTATGGCGTAATTGTAACTCAGAGAGCAAAGAAAATTAAGAATAGAAAATAAAAAGTGTTCGAATTTGTCGTGATCTTCCATTTTCCTATATCTCAAAGCGAAATTCCTTAGGTTGATAAAAAGCTCATTATTGTTTATTTGGTGTATACTTTCATCATATTTTAAAATTTGCCAATAAGCATTAGATATTTTTATATTTCCACATGTGCAATTTACACAGTTATTGAAATATACCTGATTTTTTATTAATTATTTTTTTTTTATTATTATTATTATATATTTATTATATACTTTATTATTATATTATTATTTTTTATTATTATTTATTTTATAATTATTATTATTTGGTCTAAAAATGACAGTCTCATCAAAATGTTAGATAAAACTAACGTACTTTAAACATTTAATAATCTAAGTTAGTTAACGAAAAGTGTGACAAATTTGAAGAAAGTATCAATTGGCACTTATATATTTTTTCGAGATTTATATCAATTTTTCCTATAACTTTGAGCAAAATTCGAAGTTTGATCAAAAGCTGATTATTTCTACATTTCCATTTCCATATTCTGAATTTGTCAATGAGCATCTGGCATTTTTATACTATGTGATTCATACAATTTTTTCAAAATACCTTGGTTGTTATGAAACAGTCACTAATAAGTAAATTTTTCGTCAAAAACTGAAAATTGCATGTCATTTTCAAATGCAACATGCTTTGAATATGATAAATCTAAATTAGTTAATAAAATTGGCGACGAATTAGGAGAAAGTAATTTTACTCGGCGGTCTTTCTTTTATTTAATAATATAATCATACCAAAATTAGTCACTCGGTATGTAAAAATTATGAACTGATAGAATAATAAACATCCAGTTTTCGAGTCAATTTAAAAATTTCATTGGAAAACAAATTGAGTCGGGAATCGAATATTTATTCATTGAATTTCAAGCTATTTTTTCTATATACCAAAACAAAATTTCAAATTTTATCTTAAGTTTATTACTTCTATAGTGATATTTAAATATTTTGAATGTGTCAACGAATATTACCCTTTTATATACTTTCACAAGTGTGATAATCTACATAATTTTTGAAATATACCTTATTTGTTCTTAGCGTGACTTTTGTTATACCAGAGTCACAATCAGTATTAAATATTCAGTCGAAAACTGTAAATCTTATCAAAATATAAAAAATAATAATAATTTAACCATTGTATTTCAAGTGTCAGACAGTCTAAATTGACGCATATAATTCTCTGTATAAAAAAGAGTTCAAAGTCAGGCCACGCTATTAACTACTATATTTATATGACTTTTAATATGATTATATATAATGAAGTATTATATATTACATCATAAAACTTCAATAGTATTCCACGATTAACAAATTCATATTCGTTCCCGGAGAAAGTTGGCAGTATTTTTCATTTTCCACTCGATTTTTTTTCTTTGTGTTCTCATATTTTATCAGACGCCCCTTGAATATAATGAGGAAAAACATCAGGCGACATCTGGTCGCGGTGACATAATCGCGTCGAGGAAGAAAAGGCGAATAATTCATGCGGCCGAGATTGCGCTTAATTGGATGAAAGGGCGGCGGCGACCGCGAGGCACGCGTGACGAGCGCTCCGGGGATCCACCCCTGAAATTTCGGTGGAGCGCGTGACTGCTGGAATTCGTCCCGTGTATATACCGAGGGTCGTGACTGCGCTTTCACCCTCTGTCGCCTCTTGCTTCTTTCGAGTGATCATCCAACTAAATAAATGATCGCCAAAAGTTAGAGCAGCAGATTGAAGCTGTGAAAAAAATTATTATTTGTTCCTTCGAGAGGGCACAAGGGAGAAAATGGATTGATACAAATTAAGGTCGAAGTTTCAAAGGAGCCTTTTTTTTGCAGGTGCCATACTATAAAAAAAATGGTTTTTTTGTCGCCAATTTCAAAACATCCGACCACAAGTTTCTCAACTATCCCTCTAGAATAAAAAATTCATTGTCAATCATTTCCAAGCACAAAACACAAAAAATATTGTTTGCAGAAAAAAATAATTTCGATCATAACTCTCGCGTGAAATGACATACTCGGTGGGAGCAGAACAATAACAGCTGAGCCAATACATTTAACGACCGTAAAACTTTTCGATACTGTATTTTTCACTTCCTCATAATCTTTTTCCCTCTGGCGCGATTTTTCAATATTTCGTCACGTACGTGACACGCGTGTCCCGACACTTGCCGACTTGCGTGTGCCCGTAACAACCCTCGTTAACACGAGTCTGTTGGTACGTTGTGCGGAGGGAATTACGAACTGATGGGAGATGAAGCAAAAATTTTCTTGTTAACATCCTCCCAGGAATTTTGAAGATTAATGGGCCGCGCGTGTATTAAGGTCGAGGGGGTGGGGGGGGGGGTTGCGAGAAACGGTGGATTATCTTCGTTTGCCAAGGGCTAATGTTATCTTGGGATTTTTCTCGCTGGAATTTCGGCGAAAAGCTGGGTGGTGGGTAACGAAGTCGAGAAAAATGAGTTTGTGCTCAACGCGTTTTTCTTTGCAATCGGAGTGACGAGAGAGAGGGATGTTCGCGTCATTAAATTTTTCCTGCTCGTTGCGACGATATTGTTTTCGATCGCGCCATTTATATAATAGAGGTCGGGATTTTTTCGCATTTAATCTTTTCTTGAAATGATGAACTGAATTTTGTGACAAGTGAAGGTTGCCGCATTGATTCTTTGGGCACGCATGAAGGTGGCTGACGTTTGATTTTGTAAACGAACCGTAAACGATTGGGAGTCATTATGAAAATGAGTATTTATGAATTAATACATGAAAAAAAATCCTTGTGTCACGATGCTTGGTTTTCCTTCAATTTTGTGAGTTAATATCGAAAAATCATATGTTTTTGTTTGTGTTTACATTATGAAAAAGTTTCCGACTTTTTATTCCGCGGCTGACATTGGATGGAATGTTATCTTAAAACATGTTTTGTATTTAAAAAAAAAAGGTATATGTTAATTTCCTCCATTTTTTCTCCTTTTTTTCTCCACTATTTTTGTTTATAACAAATTTAATTATTAATATTGTCAAAAAGCGGTTACAGATTCGAAATCCTCATGAACCGTAGATAATTATTAAACTTTTTGCAATTCTTTAAAGTGCATTTTTGAACCAAGTGGAGAAGCTTGACATTTAATTTTGTGAGTTAATATCGAAAAATCACATGTTTTTGTTTGTGTTTACATTATGGAAAAGTTTGAGATTTTTGATTCATTTGATTTGACATTGGATGGAATGTTATCTCGAAAAATTTTTTGTATTTTAAAAAAAAATACACTATGAAGTATGTAATTTAAAAAATGATAATTTTTATCGCTTTTTTTCGCCGAAGAAAACAGACTTTCTTGTTTGTTTACTTTCCGAATTTTCTTAGGTAGTATTAAAAGCGATAAGTAGTTATTCAATTTGTTGCATCATAATTTTTTTCGAATATCATTATCGTTAGTTCGAGAATTCGCATCAAATTATATAAAAAATGTCTTATTATCTTGAGATAATTTTTGGAATTAAATGTAGAGAATTTTGTGATCCAACGCTTTAAATTAAACAATATATACTTCAAATTTAAAAAAATTCTATCGAAATTTTGAATACGAAATCGATTCAAAATTTCTATTATTTTTTACAACTAAACATATTTGTACAAAAGGAGAATTATAGTCATTAGTTCAAATTGTTAATATTTTATATTTTCATAAAAGTTTATTGATTCATTTTTTATTGAGAAATTGGAATGATATATATTGAATTATTAATAATAATAAATTAGATGAGAATAATTAAATCAATTTATTTTCCTTCAATAGTAATACAATTCGAAGAATTTTCTGATACTACATATCGCGAATTTTCATACAGCTCTTTAGAATTCGATATTCTAGGAATCAAAGTACTGAAAATTTGAATATTTCTAGAGATTTTTTAAAAATTAAATCGACGCAGAATCTTCAGGTAATTCATTGATTTCTAGAATGTCCGCATTTTCTTTATCAAAAAATTTTGTATTTTTTTCTGGTTTTTTTAAAATAGATTTATCGTATTTTTGTATCACTTTATAGATTTTCATAATTTGATGCTATAGAATTAGTTAAAAAAATAATCATTCTAAATTTCATACAGCATTTTAGGATGCAATACTCTACGAATCAAATTAATAAAAATGTTAAATGGTTTTTTAGATTTTAGAGAAAATTGTATCCACGCAAAATCTAAAGTATTTCATTATATCCTAGAATTTTCGTATTTTATGTTTTTCATAGAATTTCGTAGTATTTTCTGGTTTTTTCAAAATAGAGTTCTTGTATTTTTTTGGTTGACTCTGTAGAGTTCGAGAATTTAATGTTATAGAACTAATTAAAAATTTCTAAGATATTGAGTATTTATGTCGATTAGTTAGTTATTCAGACTTACAGTATTTCTTTTTTTTTTTAATTTTTTGAGTATTTATGAAATTAGAAAAATTTTCTTGGATTTCTATGGATTTCCAGATGAATATCCCGAATAATCTGCTCTATTATTGTAAGTTTCATACATTTTTGAAAAATTATATCTCCAAAGATTTTAAGTATTGTAGATTTTTAGGACTTTTCGAATTTCTCATAATCTATAAAATTTAGAAGAATTTCCTAGTATTTACATAAATTCTGAGTAATTCTTTAGATTGCCATATAGATTCCTCAAATTTGATGCACTAAGATTCAAATTTCGATCAATTTTAAGTGATTTTCTAGATATCCAGGAAAACCACATTTTTATAGTTTTTTTATTCATAGATTTTTTGTACGCTACAAACTCATATTTATTGATTGTTCCATCTGTTTTTCGGAATTTGATACTCTAGAATTCAAAGTTCCATAATCTTTAGTACCTACCTGCCTAAATTTTTCAGAAGACAGTAATTTCGTAAATTTTTGTTACTTTTAGTATTTATTCTGTATTTGTATGATTCAGAAAATTTCGTGATATTTTTATAGGTTAATAAGTATTTAAACATTCGATCTACAGAATTCAGTTTTTTGTTTTGTTTATTTTTCAAATTTTTTAATTTCTATAAATCTTGATTTTCCTTTATCTTTTATTGTGTCGAAACAACTTCTCGAAATTTTATTTTTTTTTTTTTTCGTGATCCTAACCAAACATGATTAATTCGGAATCTGTTTAAGAAAAATTTGTTTTTCAGCCAGGACTATTAATTTTGTGTTAGTGAAACTAAGAATTCTGAAATTCATTCAATTTACCGAACGTACATAAAACCGTTTATTATATTCTCTAGAGTTTAGTAAATACAATAATTTATCATCATTGTCACTCGTTTGTATTGTTGGGTTTTTTTTTTTTTTTTCTAAGTTTTTATATTAAGTATTACTATAAATTCTTCCATTTTATTATCTTCATTCTTATTTCCATAAATTTATTTCTATCATTTTCATTTTTTATGTTTTACCATCAACATTTCCTTCCATTTTTGCATGAAATTAGTTTGACCCTCATCTCGAGAGGATTTTGAACCCTTCAAAATCCTCTTCTGCCTACGCTCCTGCTCATACGATTCGAGAGGTCTTCAGAAACAGTTGTAGTTGATTTTCGTTCTTGCTTTTTTTGAAAACCCTTATTTTGTAGCGCAGTATACTGCATGAAACTGATCTTAGCAAATAAGAAACAAATTTCGTCTCTGAAAAATTTATTACCCCCAACAAAATAATCATGTTCGAATAACACGATTACGACAAAATGTGTCGTGCCTTCAACGCAACCTCAATTTATATTCGATGCCCGAAATTCTCTCGCGGTACGAAATTTTCCCGGTCGCTCCTCTCTACCTCGAATTCAAATCAATTAAAAGCTAAATGTACATTTGGCCAACTCGCCTTGTACAAACACGACCGCATTATTTAATTAATTGAATTAGTCGGTTCTCAAAGGTACGCGTCGGATGTACTTGAAGTCGAGGAAATATCAGCACCCTACTCGAGGTGACTCCGAGTGCCTCGCCGAATGCGAGAATTTCGCGTGCACTTCGCCACGCTCGGCGGCGTGTTCAACCATTACGCCAGTCGAATTCGCGCTTTCGAGGCGAGACGCGCGAGAAAACAAAAACCCCCGGCCGACAATAGAAAATCCCCGAAACTCGCGCATAATTGATTTCGCGAGCTTAGACAAAAATGGCCCCGGGAATTGACGGAGCCCTTAAATCATGCAGCGACGAGTTTTCGAACTTCACTGGCGGGATGCGCGTACGTTCGCCCACTTAAAATAAAGGCGAGACCTGAGTTTGGCATTAGCCGAGCCCTCGAATTTCCGTGCGCACCTAAAACGACCATTTACCCATCCCTAAATTTCCTACGATGGGGCTTGATTTGACATGACGTATCGCTCAGGGCGATGAATCGTTAAAGTCGGAAGAACACGCGTGCGTTTTTTGGAGTTTCTTTCAAGACTTTTTATTTACAACGCAGGGTAGAACACTTGAGTTTTGGGCAATGACGATTGAAGGATGGTTTGAGAAACGAGGGGTGAAATATCGGGAAAATAAGGATTCGCATTAAATTACTGTTTCACGTGAAAATAATGGAAATTATAACAATAAGTAACGAAATGACGAATTATAAAGAATAATGCGAGGAAAATGGAATAAGTACAAATTTTGAAGAATGTAGTTACTGAAATCTTGAGAAAATAACGAATGATTTCATGTAAGTGCTCGAAGTTAACTATGTTCAGGATTCCTAATCTTACCAACACAAAAGTAACAATAATTTTAGCTTCGGAAGATTATTTCAAGGTAATCATTTATATGGGACTATGCTGGAATTTAAACCCTCGAACATCTAATTTTAATAATAAATCTACCAAAAAGTTCTAGAAAATTATTAAAAAAAAAAAACTTTCAAATCACACGAACTATAAAGAAATACTCAAAATGATGGTAACCTGTGGGAGAACTGTTTTCGATGAAATCTGAAAATATAATCAAACTTTGAATTCGAGAGCATCAAATTCCAAAAAAAAGTATTTCATATCACTTTATACTGAAATACTAGTAATCGATAAAACTTGTTAATAAAACAGTTAAACAATCTTATAAACACTAATAAATACGAAAATATAAAAAATCTATAAAACATAAAATATCTATGTAGAGAAAATTTACCTGAAAATACATAAAATTACTGATAATCGATTAAAATTTGAATTCGCAAACATCGAATCCAGAAATCTGGATACTTTTGAAACATCTGAAAACATATGCACGGTTTATAAAAATACAAGAAATAACTCTAAAACATTGGAAATACCGAAAAAAAAAACCAAAATATAAAAAATCTATTAACACAAAAAATCTATGTGCCTGAAGTTCCAAGCGTTTAAAATTAAACGAACAAAATTTATCGGTTAATATAGGAGAAAAAATTTGTCTAGCTAGTTTTGAACACTTTTAGATCGTAGCTGCAAACTTCATGCTCCAAAAAAAATATTCGTCACACTTCCTATCATGATCAAAAATCAAAAAATTCACATATGGTTTATTTTCGTTTGATTTTGAACATTTGGAACTTCAGGTACATAAAAAATCCAGGTATAGTTGTAGTTTTCCCAAAAATCTATAAAATTTCCAAAAATCGTTCAAGATTTGAATTCTAGAACATCAAATTCAAGTAATGTTCATACTTCTGGAGAATCTGAAAAAATACCTATAATCTATAAAAATATAAGAAAAAGTTGTAAAATGTTGAAAATACTGAAAAAATATGACCGTACAAGAAATCTCCAGCAGTTGAAAAATATATATAAATGTAATTTTCCTAGAAATCTATGAAATTGTGAATGATCGACTAGAATTCCAATTTTAGAACATTGAGTTCGAGAAATCGGTATACGTAAATAGTAGGAATCTTAAAAAAAATTAAAAAATCTTTCACTTTCCAACACTATTAAAAAAAGGCGAGAAATGCTGGAGGTCTTTTAAAACTCGAAAAAAATGTAAATAATAATGTACATACATAGTTTTCTGAAATATTTATAAAACTTTCAGTTCTAGAACATATGTATGATTTTAGAAAATCCAAGGAGCCTACATAAAAATTCTAGAATATACTGGAAGGAAAAAAATAAACCAAAAAAGTATTGAAAATCTGTTTGAATGATACTGTTTTCTGAGAAATTAATTTAAATTCTCAAAAACGTTTAAATTTTTGATAGTTCGGCATCAAATACTCAAAATCTATAAAAATACCAGAAAATATTTCAAAATATATTAAAAAAAATATTCGTATGGAAATTCTGGAATTGAACGAAATACTGAAAATCATTTCAAGTATAATTTTCTTCAAAGTCTAGGACAATACTAAAAAAATGTTGGAACTTGGATTCCTAGAGCATCGAATCCTAGAAAGCTGAACGAAAATTCATTACATTACATCATGGCATCATTCGAGTTACATAAATACTGAAAAATTATGAAGAATACTAAAAGTATTAGAAAAAAAAATCTTAACCTCAGTGACCTTCATGAATATCACAAAAATTGAATCACGAACATGAAAAATTCAGTATTCTAGACTCAATAAGTTGTATAACCTCGAAATCCTGGAATACGAGACATTGCAAAATTCCGGAGGGGATGTATTTTTTTCAAAAAACCCCTCTCGAAAATTTTTTTTGCTCACGCCCTGATGTTAGTCGATTGATTAAAGAATATATAAATGACTGAAGTAGTGTATGAGCATATTACATAATTTTAGGTATTACATAGTCAAATTTTACCAACTTGCTTAACATAGAGACGGTTATTACTAAATAGTCAAAAATAGTTATTTCGACTCGTCCAAAAATTCCACCGCTAGAAATATTAAAAAAAAGTTACCTTAACTAGTCAAAGTACACTGATTGCTAGGAATATTTAACTTTCAGTTATTTGACATGTTTTTTTAGCCTTTTTAATTACAACGCAGAAGAGGAGAACTTGACTAGACTGAATAAGTAAAAGATGACTAATAAATTATTATATCAAGATTGAATTTAAAATAATTCATTTTTCACTACTTCCCAGACGTTTCTCGTATTTCAAAACAAATTACCCATTCCATTATTTTCTTACCGTCACATTATGAGTTTAGTTAACGAATCATTAAAATGAAGGCTTGCATAGCACACGCCATCACTTGTCCAATACAAAATTTGCAATATACCAATACTGTCGATTTATCAATGATGTCAAGAATGCCAAAAAATATGAAACACACGAATCCAGAATTCTGGGACGATCTTATAATTAATTTCTCAATCCTTATATCAGACTTTGAAAACTCAATCTCCATTTTTTTTTTTTTTTTTTTTTTTTGTAATTTCGAAGGGTGGAAAAGGGCATAGTATAGAAACGTCATTATTGCATACAACATTCCTTTTGTACTCGGAACAAAAAACTTGCACCAAAACGACGCCAAGAAAACTTTTTCCCACTCAAACAAAAGTGTCGCCCTTTTTTCCCAAATGAATTCCCTATGTTCTCTTGTTCCTGAACATGTGGCGATCCAACTTCACGCCAAAGCTAATGTAAAAATTAAGTTACGCAGTGCAAAAAATCAATTAACGCCTGAAGCTTTGTCTGGTGTCGCGCACTCGGCAAAGAATATTACACTCGGCTCTTTTTACCGCGTGGTCATCGCGCATCGAAAATTCCCTTTTGTTTTTCACCAACTCGTTCGATCGGCTATTAAAGGGCTCTCGATGCGACGTCCGAGACGTGAATGAAAACGTCCAGCGAACGACGGCCAACGGTCATTTCGGCGAGCAACGGTAAAAGAGCGGATGATAATAGGCTGAACTCGGTAATTACAGACGCGCCAGCGAAAACTCAGCGACGAAATAATCATGTTTCGTTGATTCAAAGGACGAGTTCGCGAGTTTGTCTTGTACCGCCGCGTTGACTTTTTTCCGCATTTCACAAAAACACAATTCTGTTTACCCACTCAAATAACATTTTCGAATGAATCATCGTCTGTCAATTACCCTTCAGGCCATCGATTTTGAAACGCGAAATTTCGAAAACTCGTAGATGCGGGAAAAAAAGATAACCTCATAATGGCTCATGTATGAACGCCCAAACACAACGGCCGTTTCCTCCGCTCGCGTGATTTTCGCTCCAGTTTCTGCAGCCTCATTAAAACGGAAAAACGATGACTCACGCTTGAGTTTTATCGCCGAGGCGTCCCATTTGAAAATTAATTTTTCACACTCTTCCCGTCATCCGGTTTTATCATATTCCCGCGTCTTCCATATGCGGAGCACAACCCGAAATCTTCGCCAAGTACGCAACACGCGCGCCTTCCCCTTATCGTCCTCTTCCACTCCAAGTTTCATGAAGGACAGGGAAATGCGAAAAGTTCAAGCGTCACTCCCCGCGTCAATATTGGATGTGCGTTCTATCGAATAAAAACAGATAGCGATATAAAGGCATTCCATCCATCGAGCGAGAACGCCAAGCGACGTTACGATGCCCAGGGACGTATTCCATAACATTATTGCAACCTCGCCATCGCGCATATTGCGAGTCGTTTCGCTCAAGAAATTACTTTTGAGAACGTTGAAATATCATTTCTCGGTTTTGAAAAGAATCGGCATTGTGTGGGTGTTTTTTTCGTGGATTCGTGGGTTACGGAACGGTGAGTTTGAGGTGAAGCTTCTTGTGGCGCTTTGTAGTAAGTCGAATTTGGAAGTGAAGTGGAACTCCTCAGAGACGTTTTCTCGATTATGATGACCTACCGTTCGGAACGGATGGTATATTTAAATTGATTCACAAATACCGATGAGAATATCTAAAACGTCTTACACTCAAATTGTCATAACTCCAGAATACTTGAAAATAAATGTCCTCTTTTTTTACATCAGAAGACGTCTTGATTCATGGTGAAAACGGTTTTCTTGAATGGGCTTTAATTAGTGCGCGTGGAACGCGTCGAAAGAAATTGTAATTATGGAAATTCCACGAGCGACACTCTTTCGCGACGCTCAAAATTACGGATCAAGTGTCCCGGGGAGTGATCTTTCATTTTATCTCACTCGGCGGAATTGTAAATGAAGCTCGCAAACGGAACATTTGCCGTCGCTTCACCTGGCGGAAAAATTTGCCCTATACAAGCTCGAACATTCGAAGACGATGTGGAATTTACGTTGAGACCTTAATCATAAATAATTTCTTGAGTATTTTTTAACGTCGCGAAGGAGGAAAATATTCATGTATCAATGGTTGGCAGATGCGGAAAAACTCGAGGATGGTATGAAAACGGTGCGGTAAAATTAGGTTGGTGAAATGATATTTATGTGTATAAAGATTCGAGTATTTTGAAAGGATGCTTCTAGGGGTGCACTTACGAATTCAAGACTTGAAAGTTCTACCATTAAAAGCGTGTTTGATCAATAGTGTGGAAATCTTGGAGGGATGTAAAAAAGAAGAAAAAACATATTTTATGCTTGAATACTTTTAAGACGAAAAGGAAATTAATGTTTGGATGCGATCCGCAGAGTTTTTGGAAACAATTGGAAGTCATAGTTGCTTAATTTTTGTGTATTCAATCAAGATATTTATTATTGTTAAAAAATAATAGTTGGAGATTGAACTAAATTTTACACGAATGAAGCGATTGATCGCATATAAAATACAGTATTGCATTATTTATCATCTGATCCATTATTTTATACTCATTATCCATTACTGTATTACTTATATTTGAATCAGAAAATTCGTAAAATGCTTATGGTGTCAAGTTACTGTAATAAAATTAATATACTTTTTATAAATGGAAGGCACATTTTTTACTATAAAAAATTTCTGTCCTCGTATATGCGTCGATAATTTCTACTTCTCATTCATAATTAATAAAAATCACTTGCGTTACTTTTCATTTGTTTGAAAAATGTTTCAAACATTACAACCATCAGGCCTGCAAAAAAAATATACATATGTTTTTTTCACAAATAAAGAGCACTTCATTTTTTTATTAGGAAAAATTTTTGTTTCTATGTATAGGGTTTTGAGTTTCTAATTATTCATGCATCTGTTTTTCATTATTCACGAAAGGTACATTATTTGTCATTTAAGTTAAAAATTTGCAAAATGTTTCAGTTATCAGTTCACCACAAAAAGTTGAATATTTTTCGAATAAAGTGGGCAATTTTATATTATGATAAATTTTGTTTACTGTTTATGGGCCCATTGTTTTTCAGCCGTTCATTCATCATTTTTCACATATGATTATGAACCTAATTGCGAATTGTTTCTTTGACAAATGCGTAAAATATTTGAACCTCAAAATCAGAAAAAAATGTACCTATTTTTCAGAAGCAAAGAGTGTTTTATAATTTGTTATAAAGAAAATTTTTTTATTTATATACATAGGCTCTTAAATTTCCAGTGATTCATTCGTTATTTTTACCTATTAACAATTACTTTATTATTGGTCTTTTAATTGAAAAATATAGAAAACGTTTGAGCCAACAGGTCTTCAAATAAATTTATAATTTTTTTTTTTTTATTACAAAAGGTGCTTTTTTTTAATGAAAACTTTTTGTTTCTGTATAAGTGTCAATTTTTTTTAGTGCTTCATTCAAAATTTCAAAAATAACAGTATTAACTTTATAACTTATCACTTCTTTGAAAAATTTGTCAAGTATTTTCGCCATCATCTCCAGAATGAAAAATAGTTATACATCTTTTAGGAATTAAGAGCGCCTAATATTTGATTGTGAAGGAAAATTTTTGTTTCTGTATAAAAGCTCATAATTTTCCATGTCTTCATACATCATTCTGAACTTAAATCATTCAATTATTTAATTATTTATTTGCAAAATTCGTCAAATGTTTGAGCTATCACTGTAAAAAATAAATGGAATATCTTCATCGATTTGTATGGAAATGTTCAATGTATGGAAAAAACCTCAGATTTTTATGGAATTTTTCCAATATTTTATCAATTTTTCCTATAAGTTTGCGGAAATTTCTGTGGATGTATGGAAAAATTTCTATACATGAATGGAAGTTTTATAGGGAAGTATGGAAAAATTTCCATACCATGGTAATGGTAATCAACTGCCCATACAATTATGTCAAGTTTTTTTACAGTGTATAAAGTCAGCCATACAAAATAAAAAATACATATTGTATATGTAAATTTTTTTTTCAGAAACAAGAAGCGATTGTGATTTTTTTATAGTAAAAATTAAAATTGCTGCCTTTTTTTATGCCTATAACTTTCTATTCCTTTTACTAATCATTTTTTCCTTATTACCAATCACTATTACGTCTATTTATAATTTTAGTAAAAAATTTGTTAAAAACATGATTTATTTAATCAGATATGAAAATTTTGTATTTTTCAGAAATAAGGAGCAGTTTATTTTTTATATGATGAAAAAATTTTCACAATTTTTTACTATTTCATAATTATATAGTCATTCTGAATTTCACCGAAAAATTTATCAAATATTCGAGTTTTTAAGTCTGCAATACAATACTTTCATATTTTTCCGAAACAAAAACACTTAATATTTTCTTATGATAAAAAGTTCTAATTCTCCATTAATAAATTACTACTCCTCAACTGTCACTATTTTATTAATTATTTCATTGAAATATTTATTCATACGATGAACAAACGAGTCTGTTAATTGAAACATATATTCCACAGAAATAATAACATTTTTTTATAGTGAAATTTTTTTTTTTTTTGTAGATATTTAAGCTATTACTTTGTTAGTCCTATATTACCTTTTTTTTTTATTAAACAATTACAATAAAATTTATCGTTTGATCGAAAAATTCAACTAATTTTTGAGCTGTAAGGTGTGCAATGAAATACCTGCATTTTTCATAAATTAACGTTCTTTATATTTCTTAATGATAAAACTAAAAATAAGCAAATGATATGTTAAAATAGAACTGCAAGAAAATACTTGCAAAATACAAGCTGTAACAGAAAAAAAAACACAAACTTTTTAAACATTAAACCTGAAATAAATACAGACAGTGGAGAAACTTTTCGACCTGACATCCTATGGTTCGAAACGGAAATTCGTGTAATAACACCTCGGGAAATGTTCCTTTTCCCAAGGATACGCTAAACACCAGAGCTTAGGGGCAAAAAATTATGCTCGCCGGAAATGCCGTTGCCTCGTTATTACCGAAGAACGAGAAAGTAGTAATTAGAGTAAACAAAGGACCCGAGAAACTGGCCTAATGCGCTTTGCCGCGAAATAATGTTCTTTCCCGGAGCTTTTTTCAACTCGCGACTTTGGCTCTTTTCGCGTCGAGTTTCATCAGCGGCCCTCTCAAAGGGGCGCGCTTTTTATTTTTCATTTCTTTGCACGGTTTTTTTTCATCCCCGAATTTATCTCGTATTTCTCGCCACCGAGAGAAAAAAGAGGGGGCGTTATTCTTGCTTTCCCTTTAACCGACTCGGACCTTTGCCTCTTTAGCAGTTTGTACTGTGTAACTTACCTTTGAGAAGCGTCTGCCTGCAATTTTCGCGTAACGCGCGGCCGGAAAAAGTTCTCGCGGCCATGGGAAAAAGCTCTCGGCGTCGGCGAAGTTCGTTTGGGACTTTTTCAATGAGGAATACTGATTGGATTCTGAAACGACGCTGAAGGAAATTGGGGTCGGGGGTGGGAGGGTTTCTTCGGGGGTCGCATTGCTTGTCGGTGAAAGAGGAAGATTTCGAAGAGACACGAACTTGGGGAGGAATGAAGGCAAAAAATTTAATGATAGATTTCAGGGGTTGCGTGATTTTACTTTTATCGTCGTTATTTCAATTTGTCATGGGTATTATGTGATATATGAATTAATACATGAAAATTGCGAAAAATAGAAGAATTGGGTTGTCTTTTGTGTGAACAGTGGATAGATTTGTTTTTGTCAGTGAATCATAACAAAGGGATGAATATTTTTTTGCAGTGGAGGACATTTGCGAGTCATAAATTTTTATTGTATTTCGCTGGAAACTTTTTGTATGTAACACATTTTTATTAATTTTTTGAGCATAAAAATAAATATTTAGATATTTAAGTGGATGATCAATTTGATAATGAACTGGAAGTGACTTATCTTGAAAAATTTTATACATCTGATAGTACAAACAATCTTTTTTCACTCAAAAAAAAAAAATTCCATAAGACGTGAAAAGATTTCACAATTTTTCAAGGGATTAACAACAATGATTCGAACTTGAAGAGAATTTATTATTATTTGTAACAATTTTATAATTTACTGTTTTTCATTTTTTTTAAATGTTGCATTGATTTTCTTTGTTGCAATCTGCTGAGTAAGCGATTTTTTTATGTTTCAGGTAAGGCAACTTCATCTTTGGACTCCCAAACGTCTCGAATCCAGAAATTGAATTCTTAATCAAGGGCAACTCTAAGATGACACCTATATTTATCATTTTTATTTTTATTATTATTATTTTTATTATTATTATTATTATTATTATTATTATTATTATTATTATCATCATCATCATCATCATCATCATCATCATCATCATCATCATCATCATCGTTTTTTTAATTTTTAATCCGACATAGATTTAAGAATGACACTGTTAATAGTGATTATAAGTTCGATTTTGTATTGCTAATGAATTTGTTTGTTTGTTTTTTACTTTAATTGGGTGACTTTATTATATACTTTTTTCTTCAATCTCAGCAGCACTCTTTAAATTTCAATCCGGTAAAATTTCGGCAAAACTGAGTAACAGATAATATTTTGTAACTTTTCCAATGAGAAAAGTTATTTTGAGACTGCGAAAATTGAATTGAAGACAAAAATGGGTAAACTCATGTGATGTTACACAAAAAAATCGAACTTTTTCTTCCAAAATTCATATCTTTGAAACGAAAAATTTTGCTACCCCAAAATTTTCCAAAATCGAGTTCAAGTATAATTCTAACATACAAAAAAATTCATCACGAAAAAAAATGAATTTCGAAAATTTTTTCAGTTTTTGCGTTGTCACGATTTCAACAAGATAATAGGTATCTCATGAATGTCGGAATTTTTTAAAATTTCGAACTTTTCCACGCATTTTTAAACAAAAATCGTCAAAATCGGTCATCATTTGTTAAAACTGTAGAGATGAAAAAAAATTTTTTCATTGGGGAACCTAAAAAGTTAATTTTGACAGCCTCAAACAAATACCTAATAACTGACGAAAAAATTATTTTCCGAGGAAAATAAAAAATACGTGTCAAATAAAATTTGTTAAGGTAAAACTACATGAATTTCAGGCAAAAATAAAATGTCGATCCGGAAAGCTTCGTCGAATCTTAATGGAATCGGTCTTTAGTTTTCTGAAGAGGTCTCATTATGCAAGATTGAAAGATTAAAGACAAAATGAAAAATCGAATTTATAAAAAAAAAGACTCAATCATATTCACACTTTTTATCACAACGGATATTAAAATTATTATAGTAACTTTAAAAACAATAAATACCATAACTTTGTTTGAAATCCTTTTCGTATACATTGTTTCTGATATATTCAACGTAATTTTATTATTTTTTAGTATTTCAAGCAGCAGTTACAAAACTGATATCTCCTGTGTCTGGCATAATGTTTACATTCGAGTTACAGAGATAATTAGTTTACATATAATCGTAATACGGAACATAGTACAAAATGAAGGTAAAAGTGTGTTGTCAAAGCCCGTTATATATTGTATAGTCTATTTAGGCGCACTGAAATGGTGTTGATCATGAGCATATGTCTTGTGTCGATCATGATCATTAGTCTTCTAAAATGCTGGCACAAATCATGAGCGTGTCACTCCTTGTGGTAAAGAGTTCCATAAAGCCACCACACGGTTATACAAAAAGTGTTGTCGTTGCATTTAGTGATGTTCCATTGTTCTTAGCTTGAAGGAGTGGCCTCGCAAGTTGTAGGTCTGATTCTACATTGTTATGTCCTGACAGGCATTTAAATGTCTCGATGCATAGCTAGCCGTGTTGCTGCTCTTTGCGTTTGTTCTAGGTTTATGTCCTTTTTAGGTACGGTGACCAATCAAAATTAGCATACTCCACTATCGGCCGAATATAAAAGATGTATACTTGTCGTAACACGTCTACTGACAGAGTTGAGAAAGCTTAGTGCATTCGAAATATCATTGAGTTAGTCTTCTTTACTATATATGAATTTACTTTATAATTGAATTGTGGAACCCATATCGGGTTCCACAATTCAAATCATTCGTAATAATCAGGCCAAGATCAATTTGCGAAGTAGTGGCAAGCAAATCCCTGTGATTAAGAGTACATCTCCGTTGAGGATTATTTTTCCCGATGTGCAAGACTACATTTCTCGGCATTTAGTGGTATCGTCCATTCCTTCGTCTAGTCATAAATTGATTGTAAATCTGCTTGTAATTCGTCATAGTTTCCAAGTGGGTTAGCATACATCTTCTTGTCGTCAGCGTAAAATGAAATTGGAGATTCGATGTTTGATCCCAGATCTGCTGAATAGAGTATGAAGAGTAATGGGCCCAGAACTGACCCCCGCTGGTGACTGATCGAGGTGTCGACATTGATCGTCCAACACGAACTCTGAAGGTTCTATTAGTCAGATAGGCAGCGATCCAATTCAGTAACCTTCCTTCTACGCCCATGTGTTCCTACTTTTGGAGTAACCTATAATGGGGTAATTTGTCGAAGGCTTTTGTGAAGTCTAGGTATATCGCATCCGTAGGTTGTCCTGAGTCGAGAGCTTGAATCCAATGACCAACTGCAAGTAGAAGATTCGTAGTGGTAGATCTTCCTGAAACAACATTCATTTGTTTTTGTCACTGATAGTTATTCTAGAGCATAAAACGAATCTGGCCGCCTCGGCCACAAATCGTAATCGAACCGCTTTCCTTATCAATGACAACCAAGCAATCTCAAGCGAATGAATTCTGACCCAGTCGCATTTTTCTCGGCGTGTCTGGCTTGAATGATCAATATAAGCTCAACGCGTTCAATCGACGGGATAAAGCGCGTCGGCACGAATGAAACTTTTCATCTCGTTTTATCGTCTATTCCCACACGGGAAATAAACATGTGCCGCGTTCGGCATGGCTCGAACATACGCCGATCGAAACATTCGACGAGGCTTGATGCCGTGTAATATGAAGCAGTGGCCGGGCGTAAATTTTCATTGGCTCTTACGTCCATTTTGCCGAAGGACCGCATTTACGGTAGGAAACGGGGCCTATAAAGCGCTACGTTGCGCTCGTAACCTCAGGCAGAGGCGCTTAACGAGTGTCGCCCGCGAAATTACGCGGATGCAAATGCACCGGGTGCATGTCCGTCGTGTGTCACCAAGTCGTGGCGTGCACGCGCGCGCTCGCATGACGCTTTAATGCGCGTACCGCGTCTCATCTTTCCCGCTCCAGTTTTCCCGTTTTCTTCTCCAAGGGAGTAAAAAAAACAAGACCACAACGCTGAACAAGTCCCTCTAATGTCGTTACTTGCCGCACTTGTATACGTGACGTCGGGTGGAGGGAAAAAAAAAGACACACAATGAGAGAGGTAAAAGTTGTCTCGTCGTGCAGAAAAATGTCGGGTTTTCTAGAAAAAAAATCCTTGCTCGTGGTATTTTTGAAGAGGATTGTAGAGGATTTTTGTACTTTTTGTACTTGGTCGGAAACTAGGAAAAATGTTGTTTATTGATTATGGAGATGAGGATGATAGATAGGTTTTATGTTGGGGGAAATTGAATTTAATATCTAGTAAAAGGATGTTTGGGGGGGAGGGGGCATTATGTTAATATGTAGTAGTGAAGTAAGTTTTAGGGAATCTTGTGAAGAATAATAAAGCCAAAATTTGTAGATGCAAGGGTTTTTTTGTCACTTGATGAGTAGTTCATTTAATTATTTGAGGTTTTGAGAAATTTTCGTTAGTTTTTTTTTTTCTTTTTTTTCTTTGATCTTACCAAACACTTGGGAAATTTTTTTAGATTCCTTTGATGAATCAGATAACTTGAAAAACAAAAAATATTTTTCGAAACCTTGGAATCGACGAAAAATAAATCAAAAGATAATCTTAGTTTTGTGAGGAACTGGGAAAAGTTTTGTAATTTCAATCAATTATTGTAATTTCGTCACTTCTTTTGAGAGTGTTCGTATTTTCCTGATACTAAAGTACTTTCAAATCGTTTCAATTTTGAAGAATATCAAGATAAACAAGACCATTTTCAAATATCAAAGGAAAGATATTATAACACAAGTTTCTGATTGCCTAAATACCTCTTAATTTTACAGGAAATCATGAATTCCTATTTAATTTGTTCACTTTTTAAAAGGTTTTTTTAAGAACATTTTTTATTTCTTTGTTACTTTGACGAATTTCTTATTTCTAATGTAAAAAACATGACTATTTTTAAATTTTTGAAATTGAAAAGAATTCAGAGGAATGGTCGTAAGAATAATCAGTATTTTATTTAGGTAGAATTTTTTCAATATTTAAAAGTTAAATGAAAAAATATTACTTGGGATTCTCTTAAAATTTGAATAATACATTATACCTAAAATTAAGAAATCTATAATGGAGTTAGGTTTAATGAATTAACAAATTATTCATGAAAATGTTGTGCGGATTCTGGCGTAAGTTTTTGTTCAATCGCTAAAAATTCATGAATTATTTTATTACCTGTAAAACCTTATTTTAGCAGATTTAAAATTTTTCGAGTCTCACAAGATTGTTGAAAAATTTTTGAAAGTTTGAAAAGATTGAGAAACTCTGATATATTTTATGAAATATTCGTACTGATTATTAGTTTTCTGAAATGGCTTTTTCTGTATTTAAAAGAACCGAGTTGAAATGAATAAATTTTCCAGAAATAATACCAGAAAGTATGTTTAATTCCATATATATATATATATATATATATATATATATATATATATATATATATATATATATATATATATATAACGGTTTCCAAGATATCGAGAAAAAATTTGAAATGGAAAAAACATGATTGATAGTTTTCAATTTCTACAATTATGAATACAAATATAATATTTTTATGTTTTTATGTTCTATACAATATAACATTTTTTGTAATTTTGCTATGTATCGGTTGATATCAAAATTGAATTTTTTCATCTACACGATTTTTCGTTGAAAAATCGAACGACCTTTTTGATTTAGGAATTCTTGAGTTTCCAGAGCTGCAAAAACTCGTAATACGTAATTGGGAAAACTAACAAACTGCAACATGAATTTTCATTTTTGCATTAATTGCAAAATCCTTTTGAATAATATTTTCGAGGTCATCTTATGTTTATTATAACACACGATTATCGATCTAATTTACAAAAATTAAAAAAATTTCAGCTCAAATCTTGCTGGAACAAAAGCACAAAAAATTTCTCACAGTTTTTCTCTAATTTCTTGACCTAATCTCACGAATTAAATCCCAAATTTTTTATTTCCCTTTTTTACTATTTTACCAACTGCATCATCATATCGTGACTCTAATAACATCACAATCCTCAATTAATGGTCTTCAACTCGCAATTTCGTTGAACAATATTTCACGGCAATTTCGGCATTATTCAAGCACTGGTACTCAGCCAGCAATATTGTTCATCACATTCTTTTGGACCTGACTAGGTAATACCTGCCCAAGCAGTTCCCCTTTATTTCATATAGCTTTCAGTAAATTCTCGTGCGGAAATAACGTAAGCCACGGTTTAGCATTAATTGATGTTGTTATTAGTTCCTAGTTTACTCGTAAAGTCAAGTTCCACCAGCAAATCAGCTTTCGAGATGAGAAGGTTTTGATTGGCTAGTTCAATACTACGCCCACCGAAAATTAGTGCATAAAATGTAATACTCCTCTGCGTGAATTTCATCTCCAGCTTTACCAGAAATCGATCGAATCGAAACGTTTCATTTTACACAGCAGCAATTTACATGCATGCATAAACTTTCTCTGGATTTGCGATTCATAAATATACGGTGTTGCAGATTCAAACTCTTTTGTTTACGAGACGTTTCATGATTTGTAGATTGAGATGATCCAGAAGCGACGATCCGTAAACAAATTATGGGTTGTGTCATTGGTCGAGTAACGAAACGATTTAGATTATGCGAATAATGGGATGAATTTCCGAAACAATAAAAGCCGTCTCGAGAAATGGCCGAATATTGAGAGTGATTTGAAAGTTGAAAAACAAAAAAACCTTTGCACCGAACTGCATAAAAGTTTGATGTTGATTCTTTTATATCTTTAACATTTTGTTTCGATTTCTAAGTATGGAAATCACCTTTCAAACTTCAAGCAGGTCAAGCTAGCTGAACCGTCACGAATAATTCAACCGTTGTCTCAATCACAAGCCTCAAGTTATTTCCAGAAAAGTATCCGCGCGAAATTTGCAAATCAATAATTCCACCATCCTGTATCTTTTATCGTACAAAAATACGTCAATCCGATAAACCATTAATCTATACCGTGCTCTTCAATAATTCCCTGGAAACTCTACTCATCAATTATGCTTATGGGATTTGCATTCCCGTTTCACTCTTTCATTGAACAATATACAAGCCATCTTTCTTGGCAGAGCTGGAAATATCGCAGGCAAAAACCGCTCGTTGAAAATTGAAACGGACAACCGTCGGAAAGAGTCTCTCAACGTCAACAATGGCAAAAACTTGGTGAAACGTTGAAATACAAGCTCGCCTCTTTTCGAATCTAGGCTAAATTTATCGGACACGAAAAACTACTGAAAAACTTTAACGAAATGCGAACTAATCTAAACGGTTTCTTATGCAAAGTGAGGTGGAAAATATGCGGTCGCAAATTGTTCTTTCCTTTGAGCTTCCCAGCTTCGGCTTGTTGTTTCAAGATCATGACTCGGGCCCTCAAAACGTAATCTCTCTCGTTTATAATCACAATCGAGGAGCTTTGCTTCCGTGCAATCTTTGAAGAATTGTCGAGATTGTTCCTGGATTGTCTTACGATGGTGCGCTTATCATCATAGACGACGATCATTAAAAGTTACTTGGGGTAGCTTGTATTCTTTTCGGTGATTTTAATGAGGCTTGCGTTGTTATTTTTATTGTCTTTGTGATTGTGATTGATTGGGTCATTAGGGTGAAACTTTTTATTCCAGGCGTATACGCCTTCTCAGCCAAGTCAGCCAAGAGGGAGTTTAATTCAAAGAGTTAACCATAAATAACGCCAGGGGAATAGGCAGAAAAATTGTTCAAAAGGGGTTTTTCGAAAAAAATCAATTCCTTCGGGATCATTATATTTTCCGGATTCTAGGATTTTAAAGTTCTACAACTTCTGAAGCCCAGGGTGGTGCATTTTTCATGTTGGTATGTAATGCAATAAGATTCAATTTTTATGATTTTCATGCAAGTCACAGAGTTTCAGATTTTTTGGTTTTATTATAAATATATACTCGAAGAATTTTCGAATACGATACAATGAATTTTTATGTAGCTTTTCAGAATTGGATACTCTGAAAATAAAATTTCTTGCGATTTTTAATGTATAATTTCTAGATTTTGAAGAAAATTCTTCGCAAAAGATTTTCAGTATATTTTATGGACATCTAGAATTTTCGTATTGCATATATTTTTATAAAATTTTTTAATATTTTATGGCATTTCAATAGATTTTTAGTATTCGATGCTATAGTATTGCAAATTTTAACGAATCCAAGTACCTCAATTAATTTTCAATAAAAAGAAACAGTAGGTATCTTTTATACAGGTTTTCAATACTTTTCTCGTATTTTCATAGAATTCAAATGATTTGAAGAACTTTTTTTATATTAATCGCTTCATAAGTTTCTAGAATCGTATGCACTAGAACTCAAAGTTTTATAAATTTTTCAAAAATTGTACTTATATCTTTTTTAGTATTAAATAATTTCTAGTATTTTACGCGTTTTTGTTTATTATAACAAACCATAAATAATCATATATGGATTGTAAAGGATTTTTTAGTATATATAACGATTTATAGTGTTTTTGCTTAAATCTAGAATTTGGGTTCTAGAATTTCATGCTCTAGAACCCAACGTGAAATCGATTTCAATAATTTTATAAATTTCTTGAAAAATTACATATGTACAGATTTTTAGTTTGGTATGTTTCTGGTATTTCCGTATTTTGTGAGTATGCATAAGATTTTTTAACTTCCTTTTGTATTTTTAGATATTGTGCGTGTTTTTTCAGATTTTCTAGAAGGATGATGACTTCTGGAATTCGACATTGTAAAATTAAGATGTCAGCCATTTCGTAGTAATTTTATAAATTTTTGAGTAAACTACGTGTACATCGATATTCGGTGTTTAAGGATTTCTTGTACTTGCGTATTTTTATAGTATTTTTAATATTTTGTACCGTATCTTTGTATTTTCATGGATCGTGTGTATATATTTTTTTCTGATTTTTCAGAAGTACCTACATTCCTAAAATTCGGTGTTCTAGAATTTCAGTTGCAATCGATTTTCCACAAATTCATAGATATTCGAAAAATCTCACCTGCATAGATTTTTGGTGTTTTAAAATATATTCCTAATGTTTTCGTTTTATTAGTATTTTTATTGATTTCAAGTATTTATAAAGATTAAAGATTAATACAAGAGTTTTGTCTAAAATTTGATGTTCTAGAATTCGAAGTTGATTATTTTTTTCAGATATTTAAAAAAAATTTTTCACAGAATACCTACTGTAATTTTCAGTACTTCTTGAGAGTTTGCAGAATTTAAAAGATTTTCTGGTATTTTCTCTGAATTTATATTGTAGATCTCTAGAATTCGATGCTTCAGTGTTCAAGTTTTCCCAGATTTCAAATGTTCTATAGCATGATTTCGTTTAATTAAAAAACTTATTCAAATTCTTGTTTATGACTTTATCCTTATTAAACCTTATTCATGATTAGAATTTCGTTTATAAAAAACTTCGTACGCAGGCAAAATAATTGCTATTTTAATGTTAGTATAATCTAGAATCCTTTTAACTAATAACTCCTTTTTTTATACCTCATATGTATTTTAAAGTTGGAAAAATTCCGATAATGAAGCAAATATTAAGAGAATCGCTTCTAATGATGCACAATCAAAATAATTAATCCCTTCTCATTCAATGTCCCATTCACAATAGCGTACATGGAGATGATTATCGAAAATTGAAAAGCGTAACACAGAGTTCTCTGGAATCAAAATTCAATCAATTGTTCGAATAAGCGCACGTAACTAATACAGCTTGCAGGTATATGACGGTTGCTTTGTGCACGTTCACGTTTTATTGTCCTTAATTATAACATTCATTATTTGATGTATGTACACCATCGAATTTACATAACTGGGTGAAAATTATACAAGTCCATCGAAACTGACGCAATTTCATTTCCGACAATGCTGGGTATTATCCATTACAAAATCACAAAGCAGTGGAATATTATTTTCTGAATATCTCGTTAATCGTCAACAAGAGCCACAATTTTTTTTTTTTTTTAACACCATCAAGTTTATAGTGTGAATAGGAAAAGTTCAAATAAGTTGGATGTTTGCTTTCTTCGTGCTACATTTGTAACAGAGATTTTTTTTGTTTTTTGCAAAAAGGAAGGTAAAACAACTGTTGTTAGAAATAAAGCAGCTGCGCGTAAAAGAACGCCGGTTCTTGGGGTTTCGCGGATTTTATCGTTCTCTTAGGCAGTGGAACCGAGAATTAAGCGTCGTTTCGTACGGTTCGGTGGCGGATAATACAATGCCGAGGAAAAGGATCGTACCGGAAACGGACGGGAATAAAGAGAAAAAAGACCCGAGATTACTAGGATTTATACGTCGAACGTAAGAAGAGTTATGGGGGATTCCTGTCATATAGGTATCAACGTGGTTGCTCTGGCTCGCTCGACTTGGCTTATCTTTTAACTCCCCGAGTCAAGGAGTACGATATAGCCCGGATTAATCTGACTGCATTTTAAGGCTTTATTGAGCTAAACTTAAACTCGTCTTCTCCCCTTCTTCAGCCCGCATCTTCCTAACAGACTCATCGCTCACCCGGGGATAAATAATCCGAGGAACATGCGGAAAATCGAGAGGTCTGCGCGTTTCGTCGTTACATTAATGATGATCCGTAAAGGGAAAAATTTGGCGAGCTTGGAGAGTTCCGAGGGAATGAAAAATAGATCTGTGGTTCAATCTAGAAGTAGGGAACAGTCGGAACATAAGGTTATAACATACATATTCTAAATATTGAAAATCGTTAAATTTGTTGTCATTTTCGCAGATGGAAATTTAGAGTTTTTTCCGTCTGTTATCATTCCCCCTTCTCGAATTCGTACAAATCCACAACTAAAATCTTTGCATTCTTTATTCTTCGCGTGTTTACGAACCCACTACAAGAAACGAAAATCCACAGGGAATAGTACAGTTTATTATATTACTCCGTGGAAAACTCGTCTCTCTTTTCGTGCAATGACATAATTTGCGTTCATCCCCCCCTTATTTACCCGCCGCACGCGATATTATCTCAGAGGTCGAGGGTGAAAAAATAGGGAAAAGATTCGTGCTTGACGAGAGCTTGTCGCTTTAGTGACGAATTACGCTTTCGTCTCACTTGGCGCGCGTTACCTCACTGTGAATACAACGCAGTCAGTTCCGATTCCATATTTTCTTTCGGACGTGACATCGATCAATTTATCAAATCGCAGGCGCAACCCGGTCTACTGCAATAATTAATCTCGCCCTCCGTGGCTTTCGTTCACGCGACATTTTGGCATTGCTTATCGCGTCTAATCTCTCCCTATGAATCAAAAGTAATTTACTCGGGTGCCAACGCGTGATATTTCATCGCCGTTTTCAGCGGGGATTTTGAGAAACGGCGTCTTCATTCAGGAATCTTTCCAACAGTGAAAGAGTTTAAAATGGTTTGGAAATAATCTGGAAGAAAATTTTGTGGATATTTTCTAGAGGAATTAGAGTAAACGCGAATTAGAATTTTCGACAATTGCGTGATGGAATACGAATAGTTACAAGATCGTGAATGAATTTCAGATCGATAAAAGAACTTGTACGAAGACAGTTTTTATTTTCGGAGGGGGGGGGGGGCGAACTCTGTCGTGGCGTTATTTGCGATTTATTTGATATCCTTCACGAATTTCAATTAATTTTGGAATCATGAATCCAATAAGATAAATATCATTTTCATCATTTTTAGATTTTCAAATTTTGTAAAATCCTCATTTGATATAAAAAATATATCTTGTAATTACGTACAGAATTATCGGTTTTATCCAGACGTGTTAAGAAATTTTTATACAGCAGAATGTTTTTACCATATTACTCTGTGAAATCTGTATAAAGATTTTTTAAGCACAGACAGCTTCATGAAAATTCTACACTCCTTTAATAAAACCGATAACTTTATTGGGATAAAATGTCGAAAAAGGATTCTATCGAAGTTTTACGGAAAATCGAATTACGTTGGTAAATGCGGTTCGAAATTTTGGAACTTCAAAAATATCGTATCGACAAATTGAGAAATAATGCATAGTCTACAGATAATTTAACTATTCTCGAATTTTTGAAGCCTTTTAAAAAAAACTTTATGAGATTTTTGTCATACCTGCATGTTGTGCGAAGTTATCATTATACTGTTTCCTAACGGAGCGAGAATATTTCGAATTTCCCTCCTCCCTTGAAAAAAATTTGGGCCCTCTCCTTTTGTTTTAAATCCTGGATCCTCTGATGTCATAGGGTAACAAGTTCATTTCATATGTTTTTATATATGTCTGGATTTTAATGACGATAAAACTTTACAAAATAGTACATTTTGCATTTAGGGAAAAAAAAATTTCTCGTGAGGGTGTAAGTTATATCCCGAGCCGAAGGCGAGGGATATTCACCTGAGGGAAAAATTTATTTTTTCCTGTGGTGCAAACGATTTTTTTTTTTTCAATTTTATATGATTGTTGCATATTTGTAAATTTGTGTACTGATAAAAAAAATATGATACGTGATTTTTAAAAAGTCACATCAAACGTTTAAACGATTGCTCATAAATTTTCGAAATAAGCTACGAAAAAACTTTTGTCCCAAATTTTTTCAATTAGCAAATTAAAAAAATCTTATATGTTCGGAATTTCATAATCAGTACATGTTTCAGCTTAATTTTCTTGATCAATATTACTGTATGAAGCCATTTAGCTTCTTAGAATAAAAATAGCGTGTTAATAATAATTCAAGTATTAATACTGCTTAATAACACCTCTCAATCATAATTAATACCTCTTATTCGCTATTCATATTCGCAATAAATAAACTTCGTGTTCGTTATACCTCTTTATAATAATACCTCTAATAATAAAAATGATTATCGGTTATAATAACTATATTATTAGTGATAAATAATTAAATAAGCATTTAAAAACAAATGATCGTACAAATAAAAAAAATATAATATCAATGATGACATCAAAATTTTAGGTATTTTATAACTTAGTACGATCATAACAAATAAGATTATCAATGATAATAATAATAATAATAATAATAATAATAATAATAACAATAATAATAATAATAATAATAATAATAATAAAATTATTAATTATATATTAATCATATTTATTATTGTATAATATTTAATATATTTAATATTTAATATTAATTATATACAATTAATAATTACGTAAAATTATAAATTAATAATTAATGATAATAAAATATAAATCTTCATTCATATGTTCACCTCTTGATATCGTAATAGCCTAAAATAAAGTTCAATCGATCTCAAAGGAAAAAAATGCTTGAAAATAAGAAAATAATAAATACGATCTGGTTGTGTCAAATGATTATTTTTTTAAAAATGATAAAAAAATTTTACAGGCACACTTGAAATAAAAAAAAAGTTTTAGCCCACTCTTTTTGAATGTTGTATTAATACTGTAAAACTTGAATAGTCTAGTTTTTAAGACATGTAAATCAAAAATAATGCTCAACATGTCATATTAATAATGTTTACTCCGAAATCTGTAAGCAATAAAAATATATTTGTATCAGGCTCCTACCATCAACATTTGAAAATTTTTTGTGAACGTTCCTGCATTTTTATTCTCATAATATACGAGAAATTTACGTATCCTAAGACTGCTGCATGGTAGTGTAATTGAGAGCTTTGAACGCATGACTGAAAATGTACGTTGAGAAAATTCCATATTAATAAACGTGAAACTTACCTATCAAAGGAATACAATTTACGTAGTCTTTCGAAAACAGTGATCAGAGTATGAAAATGTTTGCCTGTAAATTGATCCAAATTTCATTGGTACATGAACGGTTGGTTGATTGAACGCCATGAATACGCCATGTAAAAGTCTGCATTTTACTATATAATGTGGAAAACCACTCTTAGATGTAAATAAATTCTTCGAGATGAGCTATTCAAGTGCAAGAAAACAAGAAAAACTTTATTCCGGGGTAATTGGTTCTTGTCTCGGCCACAGAGTAACTTGAGCACCGACGACTTTTGAATATTTCAATTCTTATTCCGTGTAACAGTTGCAAGTTGCATTCATTCGGTATAGTATCATATTCCACGCAGAAAACAAAAGTAGAATATCATCGATTTGAGAACGGAAATCAATGTTTTTAGATGAACACATGGAATAATAGTGGAAAAAAATTGTCAGAAAAAAAATATCTTGTTTGTTTTACACTCCTTAGGTTATCTATCAGATATGAAAACAGCCTTTGATTCAGTTTCCAGTGTTTCCATTGATCATGATACACACAGCAATATTGTATATCGCATTCACTTATGTACATTATCGTTGCTAATAACAATGATGGCCATTGTCTGGTGTAATTACTCCACATGATGTAATCAGCATCAACGGTAATGTACGTGTGTTCAGAACACGAGACCCGTAAATTAGTATTAATCAATGATTTCGCAGGAGTGAAATTACTTTGAACAGACGTCAACTTTTTGGAATGGTTAATTAATATAATTACGGTAATTTTTCATTTTGAAAATGATGGCACTGGTGTACCTCAATTTGTTGCTCTTTGGATGGCACGTAAACTACTCGTTAGAATGATTATAGTGAAGATTACACGTTGAATAAAAAATTTTATGAAATTGCGTTTCTTACATATGACAAATTTGAGGTATGTAAGGGATTCTACACTCTCGTCATTTCCTCACAATTTCATACACGTTAACCGAAGTACCCAGTCACTATTTTCCTTAATGTAACGTTTTCGTTCAACATTATCATTTTCCGCGTAACTTTCCGAATCCCGGTGTTTTCGATCAGAAGTTAAAAAATCCCTGCAAGCTGAAACTTTGGCTTCCATCAATTGTCACGAAGATAACAACATCCCCTCCCCCTCCCCTTGGCGCCTTCTCCTGCCTCATTCCGAAGCTCGCTCAGTTCTTGGCCAAACAAAGTTTCGAACGAACAAACCCGAACAACCCGAAAAGACGACTGTGTCGGGCGTCGGCGTTTCCTAGGTAAATTCACGAGGGTCGCGCAAAACTGTCACTCGCACTCGAAATGTCCGTTCGCTCGAAAAAGAGGGTCGCGAAGTTTGATTCATCGGCAAATTCCCCGGCGTGACGCTCGCGGAAATGAAACGGCGCGCGCGGGAGGGTCAATAGGGAAAAAAGAGAGAGAAAAGTGTTGCCGGGATTCACACGCTCCGATGCGATAATGACGAGCGGCGCGTGAGAGCCGAGGAGAAGGAGCTTCCCGAGAGCACGGCGAAATCGTATCGCCGGGCAACAATTTGCCCGTCGGTTTTGTAAGTGCAACGGAAAAAGTTGGCCATCTGAAGTAGCATTGAAACTTGAGAAAATTCATCAACAGGGAGAAAGAAAACTTCCAGTTTTGACTGGAGGTAATTAACCAGTTCAATTCTGGAAATTTTCCGTTGGCAGGTACGAGGAGTTTTGCAGTTTTGGAAGAGAAAATTCATTAAAAAATGATCATTTTTCTTGTCGATACCGATGAATCCATACGAAACTGAAAAATTTCCTTTTACTCCAACAGAAAAATTTGAGTTATTTTTTAAAGTGAACGTGACCTTCGATTAATAACTTGATTAAAAAAATTTATCAGTATTTTTTCCCGTAGGTTATAATAAAATTGTTTTATCGAGTATACTATTTGTTTTTTTTTTTTTTTTTTTTTTTTTTTTTTTTTTCCATTATTTTTAATGGGTTCGTATGCACTGAAGGAATATTACAAAAATTACGACAAAAAGTTCTAGATTCTATATTAATGGTGAACTGTAGCAATAATTACGATGGTACATCTCATAGTTTAATATAGCCTTTAGTATTAATTCCCATAGTTTCAGCAGAATATGAATTTCACAGTAACTGCGGCATTTATTATTTATTTTATGTATATTTGTTTATATATTCATTCATTTTTATCAGAAAACGTCAAAAGAATGTTCGTTTTTTGTCAGATGGAATATATTTTGAATATTTTCATTATATCTTTTGCTGATATGTTTCTGACATTTATAGCAAATGTGAGCACACGTGACAATGTTCGTAGAAAATTGGCCTGTGAACATTCTGTAGAAACCTTCTACAGATGTTTTCAGGACAATTCTTTAATTTCTTTTTGCTACATGTCAGTCACGATCAGCTGTTCGAAATCATTTGACACAATTTAACATCGATAAATAACAGGCAATTTGATTTCAATTCAAGATAGAATCGATGATGCAGAACTAAAAAATATATCTATCTGATTTTTTAATAAATTTAGAGTTTTTTAAACTATTTCGAATTGTCAACAGGTTTCCAAAGTAGCTCCCAAAGCGATGAGCAAAATATTGATGGCGATTTTTCACCAAGTGATAATCGAGGTTAATATAACTTAAAAAATAAAAAATATACAGCTTTTCAATCTGAAATGCATTATTTATAACTTTTTGATAACTTATCAATATTTTTTTTTGCATACGTTACAAAAGTGCTATTTCCAATATTATAATACCCAATTTTTTTTATATTGAAATATTCAGCTAAAAATCATTTGATGAAAAAAATCAATATATTCTTTGGAAGTTCACCTTGTAGATTACAACATGAATGTTGGAGATTCTACAATAAAACGGGAGAATTATTATTTTTTGTAATGAAAAAAATTTAAAAAAAAAAGAAACCATCTACAACTGTGATTTTTTTATTTGCAACTATGCATTGTATAAAGAAGTTAAAAAATTAACTTCAAGATTTTCAAGATAACACTTGTTATGAACCAAACAGTGTCTTTAATTCCAATAATTGTCTCCGAGTAAATATATTTTCTCTTCATTGGTTTAGAAAAATATTTATTAAATCTTGAACTTGATAAGACTGAAAAATAGTTTTAAAAAATATTTCAGTGAAACTAGTTTCGGATTATGAGGATTTTCGTTACTGATATAATGAAATAAAAATATTGAACAAAAATTATTTGATATTGTACAACTTTTTCATCTGAAATTCATATTGAATTCTTTTTTATTCATTTTTATCAATATATTTTCTTGCATTTATTCAAAAAGTGCCCTTTCCAACATTTTACTCACAATTATTTTTATATTGAAAGATTCAGCTTTAAATAATTTGATGAAAGAAATCAATATTCTTTGAAAGTTGACCTTGTAGATAACAAAAGGAATGTTAGAATGTCTACATTAAAACAGAAGAATTATTATTTTTGCATCCAAAAAAATTGAAAAAAGAAAACCTAGAATTATTTTGTTTTTATTTGTACATAACTCTACATTGACAATTTTCTGACATTTTTTTTTAACGATCAGGTAGTCGGTTGTAATTTCCTCCACGCGTAACTCAGTAACGCATACGTCACAATAATGAAAACTAATATAACAAATAAAAACGTTTTTGAAAATCTGTTTATTTTTCACGTGTTTTTTGAGGGTGAAGGAATTGAAAGATACCGAATTGATTTTCAAATTAATGAAAATGTGATTGTTTCTCTTCAATTGCATGCCGTGTCTCGCAAGATTTTACTGTAAAAATTGTTGATTTTCAGAGTTACTTTCGGTAGTCTATAATAATACTTTCAAATTTTCGCGTTAAAATTATCTTTATTACTTGCAACTTTCAAACCGTTGTTTTATTGATTTAAAGTTATCATAAAGAAGAACCATAATCGCTGGTTATTAGTTATATTTAGATATTTAAATCGATAGTAAATTATATGGCAAACTTATTTTAATGAATACCATTTTAAAACAAATAATTATTTCATTGGTGGGTTTTTCTTACCTCATTGAAATGAATAAATGAAAGAAATAATGATGAGATAAATGTTAAAATATCAAAATCGTACAAAGTAATTCAATGATTTTCAATATAATAACTATGTGGCTCAATAGTTGTCAGAATTAAGGAATAAATAAATAATTCATAGATGAATAAGGAATCGACAAAGTTAATCAACTCATCACGTTACTATTTAAATAAATAATTATATGAAAAACTTGAAAATCTTTATTATTCGATATTCCTGAAGTTCCAAACGTTAAAAATTGAACGAAAAGAGAAATTGAATGAATTTTTGATTTCTCGTTATGTAGAGAATTGTGTAAAATAATTTTTTCATGGGCGAAGTTAATTGTTCATACCAAAAAGTATTTAAATGCATCAGGAACATTTTTTTTCTTGAATACTAGCCTTTCTTCTTTTTTCGTTTTATTTTAAACGTTTGAAACTTGATGTACGGTATTATTCGAATTTTTATGTAACGACAACCGCACAAAAATAATAATAATAATAATCAAATAATTAAATACTGGTTCATGCAATAATCCAGAAGTTAAAAAATTATATTTAACCTACGATCTCTAAATAATTGAAATAAGTAAGTAAATAAATGATGTTCAAAAAAGTATCTAAATAAATCATATGTTTTGTTCTTATGCACTGGTCTTATTGGAACGTTGTCCAGAAATATTCAGAATTCTTCATATAATTTTGTATCTCAGAGCAATGAAAAATGTCTTTTTATCCTTTGATGATTTTTAATGAAGGTTTTGTGATATATTTAATAATGTATTGCACTGACAAACGCTTATAAAATATCAATATTCTACCAGAATCTCGTGAAAATCTATAATCGAATTCTCACTATTTCAGATACACACATGATCAGAGTTTATTAATTCTCAGATCTATACAATTTTCAACATACTTTCACATCTGACAATGACCTTACCAACTCTGTTGTTCTCCGACGAGTGGCCAGACATTTTCTTTGCGATACAGAATTACTGGGTGCGGTAAATCGCACAAAGTATAATTTTGGCGTAGGCGCGATCGGGTTCGCGTGGCGTACTATGCAAATGGAATCAATTTGAACGAGGAGTAACGAAGGGAAGAAAGCCCAGACGGAGGCTAAAAACCTTCGGAACCTGACGTGATTCAATATCGTAAAACGCCTTGTAACACCCTGTCGAATTTCGCGCTTTTTTTCCTCAGGATATGGTACGTGTCCTGGGGGTCTATACGCAGTTGGCGTTCTGGAGATGTACGAAGGGCGATAAAGAATTTATTGGAATATAAATAGGGATTTGTGCAGCTATGGGGAGCGAAGTTTGCGGGACGAGGGAGCGAAGATGTATCATTCGAGTCGAAATTACTAGCGAGGGTTAGTTGATGTCTTCTAGTTTTTCGACGAATGTCATTGCAGCAGGGTGCTTTTGTGCTTTTTCACAAATTTTCGATAATGATTTGTAAAATTTCGGATTCGTACGTAATGTTTGCACCTCGTCAATATTTATTTTTCTCCAGTTTTCTCATCATTTTTCAATTTATCTTTATTTTACCCAACATCTAAATTTGAACTTTGTAATGAAATCAATGTCCTATCCATGTTTTCAATATTTCACGTTTATTCCCGAATTATTTTCATAATAAGCAAAAAATGAACTTGAAATTTTCTCCCACTGGATTTTCCAATTCGCAAGAAAATAAATTCTCGACATAAACGACAAATGTTCCTACATTGCAATAGTTTTATGGAGGTTTTTATGTGAATAAATTCGACGCTACATTTTTTTTATGCGTTCAAGGATGTAAGGAATGCCATTCAATTATTTATTGCGCCCCGAGCGTCGCGGGTCTTCCTTAACGATAGAATATTAAAACAAACGATCGTATAAAAATCTATCATCAAATATATTCTCATTCTTTTTTTACTTTGACTATCAAAAAATAGCAATAAATTACAGCATTAAGAATTTTTTTTCAAGGATCGATGGATTTTGGTCGACCTTTGAAACGGATTCAAAACTCAAAACTTGGCTTCTCACGTTAGAAGTTCCGACAAAAATTCGTCTCATAATTTAACAACGTGATAAAATCGATGAATTCCATTCGTTCCGCTCGAAATCATTCATGTCGCTGAAGTTTGCTCGAACTTGTGAAATTGTTTTAATATTGGAAAAACGAGGAGCTCGTCGACCCAATGAATACGAAACAAGAATCGTTTTTTTTTGTCTTAAAATGAAGATTTTGTGATAAAAGTTTAAACCTGCATGAATGTAATAGTTTGTTTGCGTTATTAAGTTGTCAGTATTCACAATTGGGACCTTATTAGCGTGAGTGTATTGTTTGTAATTGTTCCGTTGAGTTCCTCTTGTTTGGAATAGTCGTGGAAATTGATGTTAAGAGTAATTGAATTGCCGATTTAACTTACATGTGCAGAATTAGTGGAGTTATGAATCGTGATTGAATTTAAGGATGGCATGCCAAGTTCTTCCTCGTGCTTTAATTTCGCGTTGATCTAGAATCGTCAAGTTTTTAATCAAGATTGAACGTCCCTTTTTCCTCTTGTAATTTTGAATTTCTCGCAGAAAAACAGGGTCTGTATTCTTTAGCATGGATTATATAATATTGCGGATGAATATAAGCCAGTGTGTTGTGAGCTTTTTCAAAAAGCGTTTTCAGAAGCTGGAAAAACAAGAACATTTTAACAAATTACTTGCGAAAATTATGGTGAAATTAGAAAAACATAAGATATTTCAGGAAGAAGAAAAAACTACGAGGGGAAGAAAAAACGTATGGTTATATATGAAAAAACTAGTAACATTAGATAAAATGGTATAAATTTCAAGAGAGTATAACGAAAATTCGCATAATATTACAAAATAGCAAGTAATTTAAGAAAAGCACTTTAAACTCGTAGAAATGTCCAAGTATTACAACTGATCCTTCTATGTCAGGAGCGTAGACCGAAGAAATGTTATGAGTTAGAACCTTACTGAAAATTTAGGTAAAAAAATTATTTTATTCTAATAAAAAAGTCATTGTATTTAAAAAAGACATTCTGTAAACTGAAGGATACTTTATTTTTAACTTGGTAATTCAATGTTATTTTTCGAATATCAAAATTTATGATAAATAGACATTAGATGAAATTGAAGTCGAAATTGAATGTTGAATTACATCAAATTGAAAATAAAGTTCATTCCTAAATCTAGGAAAAATATACATATATTGAAAATGAACAAATTCATTATTTAGATACAGCACATATTCAAAATTATATTATGCCTCGTTCTACTATTTTGTTAACATTTTAAACGTTACAATTTAATAAGTTGCATATAAATTCTTATGATTAAACGAAATTCGCAATTCACAATTCAATTCAACAAAAACAAATTCATAACGTGGCCATTAGTTGCCTGAAAATCACTTAAATCGAGTCTGATAATAAAATTTACAAAAAATGAAAAATGTGTCACTACAGGCTCGAAAAGTTGAAGAACTTAAAAATTCAAATTTTATTTAAGATTGAAAAATCATGCTTTTGAAATTATAAGGTTAAGAGAATAAAAAAGAGTCAAGTTTGGATGTTTCAAAACTCTCAAGTCCTAAAAAAAATATTTTTTTTTTTATAAACACCTCCTGTGAATTTTTCTGTCTACGCCTCTGAACTGAATTATAATGTGGAACTTTTTAATATTGTATTATGATACAATTTTCTTATCCTTATAGTCTAAGGTAATTTTCATATTTTAACGCAGGCAACCGAGTGATTTTTCAAAATTTTCCGTGTCAAGTTATTTTTTCGAGTTTTTTGAAACTGTTTCGTACGCTCTCGAAATTCGATTCATATATTTTTTGTGCACTCGTTCGTAGTTTATGGATATTCTCATCGTTTTCAAATATCTTGTAAAATTGGGTGAATTTTATCAAATTAATCGATATTATCTGCACCTCACGGCAACATTTAATCATCTTTAAACTCCTGCCTCTATTTCTCAAAATAAATACCTTTTTTCAGACGAAATTTTAGCTTTAATTATTTTTATATAAATTAATGTTTACTTATAACCGCAGATAAACTTGCAGTCCCTTTTATCAAAATTTCATTTAATTACGAATAGATTTTGAGAAATATGACCCTCATATCTTGGAAAGATAAGCTTTGAAGTAATGTTTATAAAAATGGAATTAAAAATGTGTAGCAATTGGTTAAAAATAATAATTTTTGTATTGATGAAGTGCATTTGGTCTTAAAGTATGTTACCCAGAATGTCTTTTATCAGAACAGAAGTGTGCCAAGCATTTTTCCTTCGTTTGAAAAAAATAAAAATGATTTTTTACCTTTTGTATCTTGTGTGGTTTTTTGCAGTAGTTCTCTTCATTTAGCTTTGCATTTTGATGTTTATCTCGATTAAAGAATGTTATGATACAAATTTGTTGCAGTTGTTTGATATTGGCATAATTCAGGTAGCTTTTCTTGATTTTTTCAAGTTTAATGAAGTATTTTGATTATTTTTGTTGTACTGCTCTTCCGTTATACATTACACCATTGTACGGTGTTTCTATCATCATCATTTTGCCCATTCTAGTACCTATTATTAGGTCATTTTGTTCTTCGACGCATCTCCACAAGTATTTGCAGACTTTTACGACATTCTCAGTCATTTTATAGTTTCATGTACTGTATAACAACAAAATAAAACGCATCTTAACTGTCCACTCTCAATGCCTTCATTTAAACCCCCCATTAAAGACCTGGTCTGTCAATACTTTCCGAAAAGTCACTAATCTAAACAACCCCCCATTAATCCCTACCAATTCCTCTGAGAATTTTTCTTCCACCAAAAAACACATAACTCCCCAATACCCGTACTTTCTATTAACTTTTCCCACACGTGGCTCCTTAACCACAGGCCAGCGACCGAACATTCACCGTAATTCACATCGTAAATTGCACTCTTTGCGCTCTCCTCTCCCGAAAATCTGGCCAAAAGCGTGCTTCGGTGCGGGACAAAGTACACAATGTACATCCATTCAAGGGCCGATGAACGAAAAAGTAACTCCGGCATTGATTGACGCGGTACAAAGGTCCTCGAGTGGCACGTGTCGGGGCGCGTTAAATACACGCCGGGCAATCTCGTTTTACATTGCAAGAGCGTGTCCGAATATATACGCAACAGCCGGATGGTCAATATTGTGCCATAAATTTCATTCCCGATCGATGCATGCGTGCGTTGTGCACGACGGGCACCTTGAGGTTGAGTCCCTCGAGGACCCAAACCGACGCGCCCTTCCGCGCCAGAACTCGCGTAATCGCCTTGTATACACGAACGCTCGGGCTCGGAAATGCCATTTGGAATTAACTCCCGTACAAACACAGCCCGAAATTAACCCTCATACCGAAAAGGGTTCGCCCATCGACCTCTCGTTCTTGACCCCTCGCACTTTTGTCATTTCATCTCTCGCATATGGCAATGTATTATGCATGTAACTCGGTCTGGCGCGGGATTGGCACTCGGAAATTGAAACGAAAAGTTTTGCCTGGGGTTCAGAATGTTTGCTTGATACCGGGGCCGGGCCGCCCGTTTTTCCCTCCTCGGTTTGTTTCAAGTTTCCATGGCACGCTTATGTTTGACATTTCTGTGTTGTTTCTTTTTTCAACTCTATTGAGTTATTTGTTCAGACCCGGGAGATTGATTTATTGGGGATTGGAATATTTCTGGGAGCGTCAGATCTCGGAGTAAGTGGATTTGAATGTATTTCGTATATCGGGGATATTGTTTCGGGGGTTTTTTTGCGGAGAAGTTGATGTACGGAAAATTGATTTTTCAGGTCTACGATGGGTTATTTTCGTTTGAGAAAATGGGACAGTTTTTATGGTCTGTAAATTTCTTTTTGTACTGTGTAATTTACTTTGTCTGATGGTCGGTGGAAAATCAAGTACCCCGCTTTTCCGACGTGAAAGATGATGGACTTACAACTTGTTCGTAACGAGGCAACAACACTGACGTGACTCGGCCTCGAAACAAACGAAAAACCTGCCCCGTGCAAACTTCGTGATCAATGATTCAGTGCGTGCGAACATTACGTATCCCTCCGCGCACGAAAATTTTCCCCGATCTGGGTTATACCCGTTCAGCCCCCACGCGAAGTACGTACAATTTAAACTTGATTAATCCATTGTGCCGGCCCTATTTGTTATTCATGCCCGAAAGTCTGGCAGCGCGCGGCCAGTAACGGACAAAATGTCCGGCTCACCAACGTCTCGAAAAATCCTGTTTACCCTATGTCAGCGAGAACGCAATCACGCGAGAAGTAGAGCGGTAAACGTGGAATATTTTCATTATAAAAAATTCAGTAAACATCATCTGATACCGTGGTATGGGAATTTTTTTACTCCTACTATCGCTGCCCACAGTTCCAAATTTCTAGTACACCTGCGAATTATTTTGTTCATGATAGCAATTTGGACAATTTTTTTGTTTCAGTTATTATGGTTGGAATTTGACAAATTGTGTTACAAAACATGTTACTTTCATTGATTGTAAAAAAAATATAGGTGCCTCATGTTTCGGCATTTGTAATGCTCGTTTTTTAAAATTTTCATACATTTTTCTCAAGTCCGTTTTTTTTTCTTCTGTTTCAGGTAAGACGACTTTGCACGCGTGGCCTACAGTTTGAATATCGATGAGCGTTTTCACGTGACGGACGGGCATTTCACACTTATTTTCGAACATTTCGTTGGATTGTGCTAAGATAAATACTGAATAACATGAAATACTTGGTAACAAATGGAAAAGAGAAAAATTGCTTATATAAAACGTGAGACTGTATAATTGGCGTGACGGACGTAAGGCTTCGTGAAAACAATCCGAATGTCCTGGGTACTTTGAAACATGTTCATTCTTGAGGATAACGATTTCAAAGCATTGTTGAAACTGTAGCTGGATCAAAATTATGTATTTGCCCAGATTGTGATACGTATACTCTTCAAATCTGAATCTCTTGAATTCAACAAATTGTTGTATTCTGCCATATTAAAATTTTCAGAATGAAATCTGTTAAAAATTACTAGATTTAATAAGGAAAATGCAACAGATCATTAGTTTGAACAAGTAATTGTCAGATTTTTCAGTGAGAATTTTCAATGGAAAGCAATGTACTAAGATTCCAAAGATTAAGATTCAGAGGATACAGACCTAAAATAAAAATTCTTGTTTGCTGTGCTGTGCTTAGAGATATCACGTTTTTTTACCAACTCCTACGCGTTTGTGGATTACGAAAAAATGTGTATGAAATTTAAGAAAAATACCATGCATTATATGGTCCATTGAGTGGCACTGGATTGGTGTTGATCATAAGCCTTCTTGAACGCAGTCACCGATGATGAACGTATCACTTCTTGTGGAAAAAAGTTTCGTAAAGCTACCACAACAGTGGAATGAGACGTGTTAGTCTACACTCTACACGTCAACAAAATTTGAAATTTCATGGACACGTCTATAAAAGGACTTGAAGGAAATTTTTATCGAATTTATTTTTTTTTTTTTATATTGGATATATTGATATTAATATTTTTCATTATTATTAAATGCATTTTGAGAGAGTTTATCCAAAAATTTTCTATCAAAATCAATGGGCTTGGTCTGAATTGAGCAAAGTTTTTGTTGTGCACTGGAAGATTGTGCAAAATGCCACGAAACTTGTACACAGGCTGATATAACAAATTGATTCTTAGTACAAATTTTATAATTTAGAAATTGTTAAACTTTACAAATTATACGTGCATTCGCCAGTCTTGTAATAACAATTACATTTACAAAGGTTAATTTAGCCTTTTTTTAAAAAAAAAAAAAGCTCGCCAAAATGCGCAAACTTTTGCAATATCTATCTTTTACAACAAATATGTAGAGTGAAATGTATATAATCACTACCCAAAAATGAATGACCAGGTACGTCAAAGAAAAATTTATCTTTCATTTGTTGTGTTGTCATGTGTCAGTATCGACAACGTCCACTTGAATTTGTCTTCTAAGTGTTTTGTGATTCCTCCTCTTTTTGTAACTAATACTAGTCACTCTGAATAAGATATAATAATACAAAACAAACGTGTTATTAAGTTCTAAATATGCATCAGATAGTAAGTTAATAGCGAATTGAAACTTCGCTTACAAGATAATCTCTTCGACCACCTAATATGCTACTATTACTACAAATTTCAACATAGAAAAAAAATATCAGAAATGAGTCTAGCAATTGCAAAATGCCACGAGTAGATGAAAAATTAGTGTTATTTTTATGTTTTTGAAATTCCACACGTTTCAGAATGAACGAAATAAAAAAAAAAGCGTTCCCCTTACTTCTAATAGTTGAAAAAATATTGAAACTTGAGAAATATTATTCAATGCTACCAACTATTTTTTATTGTACTCTAAGTTGAAGTAGTGATACATCGATTTATCATCATTTTAGTTTATTTCTTAAACGTTTGGAACTTCAGAGACATCGATGTCCTATGATTTTCGCAAAGCTAACTTTTGGCGCGCTAGAATCCGGTCTCATCCGAAGGTACCACGTGGTTGGATAGAAAGTGTTGTGGTTGCATATGGCGATGCCCTGTTCTTCTTACAATTAGCCTCAAAGTACAAATACAGACAGTTATGTAACTTGTTCGACTAAGCCTAATTTCTCGATTTAAAATCACAAAGTACACTCTTTCCAATGAAGTATCCCAATTAGCCTCAGAAAAATGGCAAATTCCTACCAATTCACCAGACACCCCACTGCGCCTCGTTGCCAAATCCGAAGGGGGTCTCCCACAGGGTGGTCAGTGGAGGGGGAAAGGGGTCGTCAAAACGACGAGGGCGAAACAGGGAGCCGTGTTTTGCCGTTCATGGCTGGGAAACATATTATGGGGATCCGATGTCGCGCGCGTGATATTAATGCCACCATTATAATATCGCGGTGTATCATATTTCCACCCCGTCTTTTTCCGGCGAAGAGTGATGATGCAACCCCTTCCCCCCTTTTTTCCAACCCCCCCCCCCCTCCCTCCGAAAGCAAACTCGATCTACTTTTTCGTCGTTGCTTCAGCTCTCGTAACTCATCGGGCAATTTCATCTTTCCAGCTTTGTGCGTGATCAAGGCGCGGCGATAATTTGCGACTTTGAAATTTCATGAAGGGTTCGGGTATAGGGGTTGGTAGAGGGTGAAGGGGTAGGAGGGCTATTGATTCGAGGGTTTAAACGGGAATGAAAAACAATTCCAATCTGCTAAAGTAGGAAGTTTTCGGGCGAGCGATAGCGGCAGCTTTCGAATTCCGGGCACCCCCACCCACCCCCGTTTACTCCTTACTCCTCTCCAAAACTACCCCAAAAGTCCTTCTTGGCTGGCCCCTCAATAATCTCACGTTTGCGCAAGATCGGTTGCAAGGGACAATCGGGTTGCCTCTCGGACGTCGGGGCTCATCCCGGCTCTTTACAATAACGGGTCTCGCGAGGGTATTTTCGATGCTCGCGGGACCGTAGGCGCCGCTCTTTTCACCTCTCGAACGAAAAGCACACCGCCGATATGGAGTTATCTCGCGTGGTTGCAAAACGCGGGGAAGAATTTCGACGTGGTCACTATCGGGAATTACGGGCTGTCGAAGGTGGTGCATCGAGGCAGGGTGTCTGCTGAATGGGCTGCGTGAAATTCACGTACATTTTGTAGTTTTCTGGTATACATGGTTTAGGGAAATCGTAACACTTGGTAATATTGCTGTAATTTTCATTTTTTGATGTTGATGCAGTAAATAAATGAATTACTAGCGGGAATGCTGAGGCTCATGAAATAAGGCGATTACACAGTCCTGCAAAAAAAACAGTTTTTGTAGAATAATGGGATGATTTGTTAAAAAATATGTAGCTTGGGTACACCTGAAACATTTCTAAAAAGAATTTTTGCATGGCACGTCCTGTTTTCGACCAATAAATTTTTTTAGGTATAAATAAAACTACAAGCATAAAATCTACAATGTTTGTGCGATTTCTGTGGGGAAAAACTCGTTTTGGGGGTTTTCAAATGCAAGGAATTCATTTTTTAAATAACTTTTGTAAAAAAAATCATATTACAGTAATCTGAAGAATCTATGAAAAAGCTGAGATCTTTAATTTCGAGGTATTGACATTTCTTGGCAGATAGTCAAACCGAAACCCAAGTCCTCCTTTCAGAAATCTACTGTGGGACCGGAGGATACGATTCAAATGGTCCCCTAGGGACCGAGGCTTTCCGAGAAATGCGAATACATTAAAATGAACGATCTCACTTTTATTACAGCTTATTTTAAAATATGGAAAAATGATTTTTTCTTGCCAAAAATTATTCCACTAATGGATTTGTTGCAGTCGAAAAACCCTACGTGAAGTTTTTTTTCACCGAAATCGGTCAATAATTGTGGATTTTAGGCTTGTGGCTTTATTTAAACTAAAATAATTTATTGCTCGAAAACTGGACGTGTACATGCGAAATCTTTTCCCAAACTGTTTTTAGGGCATGTAAAATTAAATGTTTTCGCTGAAAAGAACCGGTCATTTTTTTTTGTCGGATTGTGTTATTGATGTCATTTCTGGTGTGAGGAATCACACTCTTGATGATCGAATTTATTATTTATGATTTTGAAAATTCCTCATTCAAAATATCGAGATGACGTATTTTCATATTCAAATTTTTCTGTATTTAATTATTTGAGTTGAGTTTTATAACTATTTTCCACTCATTTATTCGCATTTATTTCTGAATTTTTTAAGAATCTTTAAATTTGCAGTAAATTTAATATTATCGTTATTATGATTCAGTGTTACTTTTATTTCATTAGTGTAATAGTAATTATTCAGTATTAATTATTTAAGAAATTGAGTGTTAAACACATTTTGATCTAAAATACGTGGATTCACAAAAATATGAGAAATATCATCATTTGTCAGCACATTTTTATGAGATTGTAGTCAGTTTTGATTTCAGATGTAAAGTTTTCATAAATTTGAAAATTTATTATCCAAAATAACAAAAGCACAAATCAATCTGGTCTCGAAATTTTCATTTGTCGCTAATTGAATCCATTCACTTGAATCATTTTTTATAATTTTGCTCATGTTTTTGAGTCTTATTTTGTAGTTAATTCGATGAAAAAAATTGTCATAATAAATGTATGAGATTTTAAAATCGAAAGAATTGATCTCATAGTACGTAGTCAATATCGTTGAGGTGTGTTTTCATTTAAAAATTAAGGTCACATTTCATTACTCAAACATTTATTTTTTATCGCTCCATTGTTTAATCAATAAAAAATTTTATAATAATTATTTATTCACAAATTTTGCGATGGAATTCTTAGTTCAGAAACGGTATAATTTGAAATTCTTTTTTTTTACAATGGTATACTGTTTTCGATAATGCATTAATAGTATATTATTGACAGTTTGCTAATAACTCACGTCCAAATGTTTGATTCTTAGCAGGTTGTTAAAAAATTAGATTATTCGATAGAAATTCACAATTCCTATTATATTGACGTGAATCAAATTGTATGAAATCTTCATAGACAAATTATATACCCGATTTCGAATTGTTTGAAAACTTTCTGTAAAAAAAAAAAAAAAAAAAAAAAAAAAAAAAAAAAAAAAAACTTTTGTTGATGTCTTGGTATTCTTCTATAAATTTAAATCGACTAACTTTGTGTTCATATTTTCAAGTCAAGAATTCATTAACAGTCTTTTTTTTTATTCGAACTGTCATGTACTATCAACGATCGTGAAAATTTTACGTAAATTATCGGTAAATTCTTCGTATTATTTTTTGAAAGATTAGAATTTTTCCAAAATTTCACGACATACTCTTTTTTTTAATGGAAATTATTAAACTGAATTTTTCATGTTTCAGCAATTTTTTCTTACTTAAAATAAGATAACAACGAAGTAATGATTAGACACTCACGACTCTGTCAAAAAACTAGAAAATATCAAGATCTCGAAGGACGAAAAAAGAAAAACACCTGTTAAACATTGCATAATTTCATTAAATTACATAGTAAAGAACGACTTGACAATATACCTGAAAAATATTATGTACAATATATAATTTCAAGATAGCACATTAAAGAACTATCAAATCTTTTAAACATTCAGAAAACTATATTTGACACCGCGTAAAAATAAAAAAAAATTGTTTGGAGAAGGAAATCAAACCTTATCTGAAAAATTTGGGACACTAGGAAAAAATATTCTAGAAAATAATATGAGTAAATAAATCAATAAATTATGTCTCGGAGCCACTTGATGGATCATTTATTGATTCATTTACTCATATCATTATTAACGTAGCTTTATATAACTTTGGAGTTATTCTAGAAAGTAAGTTTCATTCAACCTACTTGACTCAAAAAACTAAGGACATAAGAAGAAAGTTTTTCTGGCACAAAAAGTTTTTGAAATAATTCATGTATCTCGCGTAAAAAATGTTGGGAAAGAATTTTCATTTCATTTCGGAAGTCACAACTTTCATAGAAAATAGACTTGAAGAAAAATTTTCGTTTTGAAGAAAGGATTGGGAAAATACTTCTCGACCGTTGTTAGATCATTGGCTTCTGTTTCATTCTTTTTTTTCTTTTTCGAAGAGGTAGTTGCTGGAATCGTGTATGTGATTGGATCGTTTGTTAGTATGTCGGGAGACAATTCTGTACGGATTTTATTCCGATACGTTTTTATCTTGACCTGACCTTAGTTGGCTGAGACTTTTTTCATAATATCAGATTTTTTTGTGGGAACTTTGAAAATTTTCTAGAAGTGGATAACTTTGAATTGGTCTGAGGATATCGATCCGGTTTTGACCAATTCATTAGTTTTTCAGGATGCACAAACGATATCTTCAGAGATCGTATATATTTTTTAACTCGTAAGCATTTTTGGAAATATTTTAAGAGTTATTTGAAGATGAGAAAGACTTTTGTGAATTTAGAAATTATAAATTGAAAACCATATAGTTATAAAGAAACAATATTTTTTTAAAAGTTTCATTTTATATATATTTTTTTTTTATTCTTTATATAGTAAACCTAAATAGAGTCTGTGTGAAATATTATATGAGAATATAAAATAATAGTTATAAACTATGTATATGAATTCTATCAATTTTCATATTTTATCAATAATTTATCAATGCACTGTTTTAGTTGTGCATTCATATAGTCGATAGAAGTTTAAATATAAATATATAATATATCATTGAAATTCTGTTACGAATATGTTTGAGATGATTATTTGATAGTCAAAAACATGACAAAGAATAGTTTATTAAAGTAATATGTTTTAACTGTCATTACTGGGATTGTTTAAAGATGTATAAGCATCAAAAATGTTTTTGAAAGGAAGCAGTAATAAAAATGTTTTTAAAACTGGGAATGAGAATAAAATTCTTGTATTAGCTCCTAAAGATTGAAGTTGATTTCATTACTAAAATATGATCAGTTTTCAGTAAATGTTAGACTCCAAAAGTACCTAAAAGGTTTTATGAGGATTACGCTTCGCTCAATTTTTCTAGATGTCTTAAAATTCAGTGAATTTTTGAAAAAACTTTTCTAACTAAAAGGTTAATCAATGCTTGTGAAAAGGTAACTTAATTTCAAACATTAAGTATTCTCAGAAATTCGTTGGATATTCTGCATTCTCTAAATACACTGCATTCATGAACAGTTTTCCTATAATACTCAAAAATTTCAAACGATTTTCCGATAATTTGCTTGAAATTACTCGCATAATATTCTATTTTGCTATTTACCACCATTCAGACTATTTTGCAAAAATTCGTAAATATTATATGATCTAAATGAAGAACAGTTTTCCAGTTTTTTGATCGTGATTCTGTTACTTCAAAAATTTATTGAAATTAAGATGTTTCCAGTATAACCAGAAATCTTCATATGAGCCTGATATATAATTTAAAGAATTTTCAATGATATCCTCAATTAGAAAAACAAGAATCAAGTTCAAGTTTCACGATAATGTACTTGATTCGATGAGATTATTTCTCTGAAGATTGAAAACGATACGAGGAATAGCAATATTTTTCGATAATTTCGCATGAATTATTAAATGAAAAAATATGGAAATTAAAAAAGGTTTCAAGCATCTGTAAAGTGAAGTCTTTTTTCGTTTATTAATGTTTCATTCAGCTCCGAAGAAAAAAAAAATTGAAATGAAAAAGTTTCTGTTAATGAAAACTATTATTCGAGATACTCTTTCAAAACCATTTCCTCGTATGACTTTATCGAAGCATAGAATTTTCCGCAGTGATCAATCTTTTGCCTCTGTTTTTTTTCTTTCGCGTGTTTTTGAACAAGCTCGTGTTATTTTCCAAGGCTTATAGAAGCTCTTAATTATTCAGTTTCTCCGGTAATTGCCGTCATTTTAAAAGCCCCAATTAGATAGCGCGAAATTCTACGAGCCGAACGAGATGCGCCCAGAGATTGCGAAAAATCGGTGGCATGAATAAGCAATGATTTTTTTTTCCCTTGTACACTCCCGCAATATGTAAAATTGCAAAAAAAGCTTCTTTGGAATTCAAGACATACGAAAGTTGATACGTTTCTCATTCAAAGTGAAATGAAATTAAATGTTGCGATTTATAAAAAACTTTCATTCAAGTATTTGACTAATTTTTTATTGCCAATTTCGAAATGTTTTCATTCACGTTCCCAAAATGAACCGAAAAAGCTGTTCAAGATTTGCGCTTTTGGGTTCTTGGAAATAAACTGAGAACGTAATTGGCTCTTTATTTTTCTCTTCGAGCTGTTCTCGCTGGCCGCGGATGTTTGGAGAGCCAACAATGGGGGGAAAGGGCTAACTTATGGGAGATCCCGTTTTGTTTGCGGACTTGTTTAGTCGCGCAAGCCTTTTTTCTCGAACACGTTTTCGAGATTGTAAAGCGAGGGAATGCGTTTTGTCGCGTGAATAATGATTTTGCGATGATAACGCGAGTACGGTATGGTTTTGAGGGCGAAGCGGAAGATTGTCTTGAATGGGTTCCAGAGTTTCGGTTAGATTATCTCGCGACGAGAACATTGGACTAGAATGTGAAATTACAAGAAACGCTTGAAATTCATGGCAACGTATGCAAATGTTGTATTTAATTACATCGACGTAATTGGTCAAGTTATCGTTCGTTGCAACGTTTCGAATATTGTATCATGCGTTAATTAATATTGTATAACGAGTTTTCGGAGGTGCGCAGACAATTTGAGAACTGCGTTGTTCATTATGTTGAATCGCAGTTTGCAGCATCGTAGAATTTATAGAGGTAGAAAATAGAAGGTGAAAGCTAATGAGTGACAATTTTTCATCGTGATTGCTCTATTTATCTCGAAAAACTTGAACTAAAGTATCTTTCAATGTAGTGAAATACGGTGCGTTACAGCCAGGTATTATCGAAGTTCCGAGCTATAAACTTTTGGAAACTGTAACTAAATTGCCGTAATAGCGACTGGTCGTAACATGCATGATGATGAAACTTACAGTTAATCCTTTGTGTGCGAGAATTATGAACTGAATACATCTGCTAGTGGGTTTGAGAAGTTTTTATTTCGTGATATTTAAAAATTATAAAAAATCCATTGAAAGTTGAATGAATCTCAGTTTTCGCCCACTGCTATGATTCGAGTTACGATTAAAATCTCTATGTATTTTGTACCAAATCACTCTTCAACTAATTCAGTAACACTGAGTAAAAAGAAGAGAGTCGTAATAAGATTAACTGCTTCCTGCAGAAATTGATGTTCAAACCTTGTTGAAATTGCGAAAAAAAAAAAAAAAAAAAAAAAACCTATAGACAATGGACCAAGCGCACGGATATTTACTTGCATTGAACATTGTCTCCGTTTCGATTTCCGATACATGTCCGTAACGCACTCGTGCCCTCGTACATCGAATGGACATGAAAATAGAAATCTAGTCCATTGCATTCATAAGCTCGCGAAAATACTTGTTTCTATTGCCTTCCATTGACCCTGGCTCTACGTGTTCTCAATCACTTAAGGCTTGAAATCAGCCATTGACATCTATCACACTCTTCTGTGGAACCCATGGACGTTTGAAATGAAAAAATAAAAATAAGGCATCTCTTGCGGAAATATTTGTTTCAGTCTGACATGACTTGTTTTTAAATAGAAGCATTTCAGAGTTATTGTGAAACGAAGGCTTCATATGAGTGAACTGATCAGAGCTTTGACAATTTTTATTATTTCGTGTGATGGAAATTAAATCGAATGGTGTAATTTCGCGTACCGCCTTGGCAAACGGATTCACGGTTTCGGAAAAAAGGTTACCGAGGTTCATTGCCTAATTCGCAAGTTCGACCGAGCGCGTTCGTTTCCAATATTAACGCGCGATTACGCTTCCCAACGAGCACCAATTATCGGCCAATTGTGAGCTCGGTTCTTACCTGCAATGCAGATTCGTTTCCGGAAAATTTGCTCGTATGAAACGCAATGGCGTTTTACCGGTATCGTGAGTCGATCAATGGATATTTTCATCGATCTTGAAGTTAATTTCAATTACTGATTTCAGGGGACGATTAAATGTGGAATCTGTTATGTACAAACGTGTTAAAATGAAATCTGTTGTTCAAGTGAAGTTTGTTATGTTCATTATTTTGTCAAGCATCACCTAGTTCTGAAGTGACTTGCGTTTTATCATTGAAAATTGTATTGACTCAGAAGCAGGGGAAAAAGGCAGAAATACCCACACAGAAACGTAACGATCTGTAAATTGTATCAATTTACAAATTGTAGTTGTACCGTATCGTCAACATTTTTTAACGTTCTTTAGAATTTTGGATATGAATTTGGATATTCGAAATTGTGGACTTTTTCTGTGCAATAAAACATTTTTTGGTTACTAAAAATTTCAAGAATTTCACACGGATTATGTAGTTCTGTGAAATTTTCAAAATCTTCAGCAATCTGACTAAATGAACATTTTTAAAAATTCAACAAATTTTTCGAGTTTTTTAGAATTCTCGTCAATCGTCGAACTTACAGATGTTTTTCCTTTAATTTTTCGAACTTAACGCAATTTTAAATATGTTGTCATTCGAACTATCCAAAACAAATCAAATTTTATAATTATTCGTCTAATTTACCAAAATTTCTCGATTTTTTCAATTTTTTTTTTTCACTTTTCAGTTTTTTTTTATTAAAAAATGCATCCTCGTGTATATTAGAAAAAATAAAATGAACGCTATCTGTAAAATTAAAGAGAATTATCCGAAATTCTGCAAACTTTTCCAGTTTTTTGACTACTTGTGGAATTCTCAAGTTTTTATAAATTCTACAAAATTTTATAAATTTCAAACATCATACAAACTATTGAATACTTTCATTTCATGAAAATCGATCCAATTACTTGGATTCCTTGTGACTTTTTATTTGTTTCTGGTTTTTTTTTATTTACATTAAAAACGAAAAAAAGTTCACGGGTATATTTCGACGAAAAATGATATTGTACAAAATCTGCAGAATTAATGAAAATTCCCTGATATTTTACAAATTTATCTAATTTTCCAGAATTATTAGCGATTATTGGAATTTGAAAAGTTTTCAATTTTCCTAAATTTTTAGAATCCAAAACATCTCATTATGCGAACTATTTCAAACTTAGCGAGTTTGATGGATATTTGTCCAACTTGTAAATATTATGAGTAATTTTCAATACTTTCCTAGTTTGCCAGATTTTTTCGATAAAAAATCGAAAAAAAGTTAATTATGTATATTTCGTAAACTTATAACTAATGAAAACAATGTACCTCATTTCTGAAAAGTTTCTAAAATTCTACAATTTTTTTAAATTTTCAGAATTACAGACAACCTTTAGAATCTTAAATCCTTTTCTTATGTTTTCGTATTATCCAAATTTCAAACACTTGATGGTAAAAAATGCTTAAAACATCTTAAAATTTACGACTACTTATCAACATTATACAGGTGAAAATTGGATTTTCATCAAGTCGGAAAATCGCATTCTAAAAAATATTAAGTATCAAGATTTTTTAACAATATTGTAATAATTCTGAAGAAACTGGAAGAAAGTGTATGAAATTGTTAAGAAACAATAATGCAAATTGAATTATTTTCACAACTTAAAAAATAAATCGACTTTAAAATTGTTGAATTTTTTTCAAGTTCCAACGTGATTTAGAAAAATAGAGGCCTTCCAAAACTCGTTACACGTTTTTTTTTTTCTTATTTTAAATATGATTTAAAATAGCAAGTTTAAATTTTCTCCAAAAATTAAAGTTTACTAAATTGTTGATATTTCACTGACATATAAAAAAAAATTGAGGTTCAAAAATGATTTTCAAGCTCAGCCAAAAACTATTATGAATAAGCAAGCTGTAGAAAGAATGAGTAGAGAAGATGAAAATTTTGCGATTATTGGTCAAACTTCTTTATGCTCTCAATGTAATCAAATTTTAATCACGGTCATTATCCTCTAATTAGTGGAATTTTCAAGATTAATCCGGGCATTTAATCTCGTAGATACCGCTAGGTTACGAGAAAAATGTACCTTATGAAAAAAGTGATTTGTAGACTTATTTTGTGTCGGAAAGCACGAAAATAACTGTCATTTATTTTTCCGAAGAAGCGTTTGCAAAATTTCGACAAAAAAGCGTTATTCGGCCTTTTTTGCATTTATTGGCAGAAAGCATCGAAAACAATCGAGTTTATTTACAAAAATTACATATCTTTGAAAGGTATACTTAAAAGATTCATTTTTTGTGCTATTTTGAAAACTTCTGATGTTGATGAATGCACTTTTTTCCGATTTCAACATCTTTATTTCATGAACTACTATTTAGATTGACAAAAACTCATATCGTTGTAAAGCTAACAAGTATACCTTTCAAATGATAAGAATCATTCGATCTTAATATTTCTGGAAGTAACTGAAAGAAATCTAAAAAAAATGTCTTTTGCTGATATTCTGAAAATGATTCTTTGGAAAAATAAAGGAGAGTAATTCTCTTACTCAGCAACCACCGATTAATCTAAAAAACTCTTTTCTCCCAAGATAATCTCAATCATCGAAAAATTAATGTAAGATTGTAATTTGTGATATAAATGATGAATTATAAATAAGAGTCTTATTTTATCATTACATTATAATAATTTAATGACTACATCTAAAAAAAAATGAAAAAAAAAACAATACTTCCAAGATTATATTCACATCACTGTTTGCATATGCTCATGTTTCCGATGTAATTGTCGAAAGCAATAGGTCGCAAAGGACGTACCGTAATGATGCACTCCGGCGCGTAATTTTGTCGTCAAATATCGCGAATTGGACGGTCGAACGTGTTTTTCTGTTGCAGCGTTATTGTCAAAGTAACGCAGAAACAAATAACGGTTGACCGAGCGCTCTCGGAGAGTTCGCTTATGAACAGCGTTTCTGCCCTGTGTGACCGGTGACGCAGCGCAGCATTCACGTCGACGAAATTATCTAACGTGGATAATTTGATCCCGCTGAAACGAATCATCGACGAGCCTTTGCTGGGTACCGGAGCTTCACTGTTAGCGCGACGCGGATTTTTTGATTATTCCGTTTTTTTCGTTTAATTGAGTCTCTGTGACACTTCTCGCTCTGGGAAATCCGAGTGGAAAGTGGTTTGGATTTCGGGCTGGAATAAAAAAAAAAAAACTGGCGAAAGTTTAAAAACTGGCGTAAGAAGTTTCACTTCTCACGGCGAACTACTGCAAAAAAGAAGTTCATTCAATTTTCATAGAGAAAAACATCTATAGAAACCATTAAAATCAAAGCATAAACTGCGTTCAAAACTGTAGCTTTAAACTGATTAAATTGAAATGGGAATTTCAAACGAGTAAATTCAAATCTAAATTTCAAATTTAAAGACAAAGTTTCACTTTCCTCTCACATCGCATGTATACCATACGATTTGAGATGTGGAGGAAAAGTAAATCTTCGTCGTCTAATTTCAAATTTTTATTCGAATTTCACTTGTTCAAAATTCCGATTTTAGTTTAATCAGTTTCAAGTTACAATTTTACACGCAGTTCATGCCTTGATTATAATGGTTTCTTTAGTTGTTTTTCTCATAAAATTTAATGAACTTTCTTTATCGTTCAATTAAACTTGCAGTTAATGCGCCGTAAGAAGTTTCACTTCTCTTGCGAGTTTTTGAATTCACATCAGTTTTCTTTTAAACGTAACCATGATGAAATAAGTATACAAAGTTTAAACAAAAAATGTATAATTCACGTTTCAAGTTTTCAAAACATCTATTCAAGACAGCGAATTTCACATTTTTTTTCAATTTTCAGAAAAAATAAATTGTTATTCTTTTCATTTCAGAATAATAAACTTGATATTCTTTTTTAGTCAATTATAACCGAGAAAATAAGATGTTCATTTTGATTTTTCGGGCGTTATTTTTTTTATAAAATAATATTTCATGATGTCTAATTTATGTGAAGCAATTAATTCCTGCAATAGTAACCATAAAAAAGTATACTAAAAAGATAAAACTTAATATTTATGTATTGTGTTGGCCATTTTTCTGAAATTCATCTAAGAATGAGCATTTTATGTTTATTTTTATGTCACAATATCAAGTAAGTTTTCAAAAAAGTACATGATATTGAATTTTGATTCAATTTGTCTGAAAATACTGTTTTCATATAATTTTTTTACTATAATGAATCGAATAACAAATAATATCTTTGGTTATAATTATTTTAAAATGCATCAAAAAGATATAGATAGCTAAAAATTTATGTTTTATACTCACTATTTTCCTAAAATTCATGTAAGAATTGGCGTTTAAAAATTTTGTTTTTTCTGTCCATATCAAGTTAATCATTTAGAAACGTTTTCGTTACCATCCGCATTCCGCATTGTTCTCAAATGATGCCCAAATTAGAACCACACAACAATAGAGCTTTGTTCTCAAGCTTTTGTCTTTGTTACACTCTCGAACGGATTTTACTCCCAACGAGCCATTAGAAGTTTCACTTCAAAAATGGAGAAGAAAAGCAAAAAAGACGAAAAAAGTAACTGAGAAAGTGACCGAGAAGAAAAAGTAGTTAATATTGCTTTTATCAATGGAAAGTGAACGAATAAACTAAATTTTTGCTCGGATCTTGAGGTAAACCCATTTTGCCCGACCAATTCTTGATAGGCTAAAAATTAAAACTTATTCTTAATTAATTTCTTGATATCTAATAATTTTTTAAACAACTTGCTAATTGCTTGTATTTCCTTTCTAGAACTCTAACTTGATGAAAAACCAATCGATAGATTTTTTTATTACATTTACAATGATTTACAATACAATAATTAGAAAGGCCCTGTTTTACCCAAACCGTATTCAATTCGCTTATTTATGGATTTTAAGTTTGTTTTTTAATTTTTGTTTTCTACGTTTCTCGGAAACTACTCCCCAATCATTATTTGTTTAGTAATACTCTGCAAATGACGCAATTTCCCTTGTGGACAAATTACGCTCGCTCATTTTTACCTGAAAGACTCGAGTAAATGCATGGCAATCTCACGCATTTGCGGTGGAAAAAAAAAGAAATAAAATGTCATTCGAGAGTGCACTTTGCAATAAAGCATGAAAATGAGCGGGGCAATTGTGCGAGTGCCGCGAAAATGCGACATATTTTCCGAATATGCAAACTGTCGGCGCGTTCTCACCGCACAATGAATCCGATTGAACTTGGGTGTATGGATTTGCGAAAGTTTTAAAAGGCTTTGCCTTTTTCTGTCGTCGACATATTGAAATCGCGTGCGATTGGCGCGAGCCGCGCGCTACAACAGTTGTTCGAAACCCAGCTTTTTGTGCGGTGGAATCGAAAAACGCGACTCATACTGTGTCGCGGGTGAATCCCCGGGCGTTAAAATTGAATTCGCGTATCCCGAGGAACGGGAAAGATGAAAGAAAAATAATAAACATCACTGGCCGCGAGAGATGAAAAATGCGACGATCCGACGTTATCAGATGGCGAGGTTTATCTGGCTCTGATAATTAGTCCGATAACGAAATCCTCGTATGCGCCGCGTTTTTAAAACTGCCTGGCCTAGTAGATTTGGCGGATATAGGAATATGGTACTTTCGAGGTTTGATTCAATAAATTTTGGAAACTTTTTGGTTGTATTTCTATTAAAACAGCAAAAAAAACTATTTTAGCGTAGAAAATTTTTGACTGTGCGGCTCACGTTCCAAGTTTGTTTCTAAAATTGAGTGATTTAAGGTATCTGAAATTGTCCAGGTGATTCGGGTTGAGTCATTTTTTTGCGCAAAAATTTTTTTCTGGCGTTTATATTGGAATCGATGGAACACGAATTTTTTTTTTCGCTTGAATTTCAGTTGTTTCGTCGTAGAGGATTTTTGAAATATTGGCTGAAAAGTTGATTTTTATTTATACGCACATAATAATTTTTCTTAATAATTATAATTTAATACTTCATATTTGGGATAATTTTCTTCTAATCGTGATTTTCATTCGAAATTTGTTAAATTTCAACCTTATAATTTGGAATTTACATTAGTTTTTCTCCCTCATTTTCAAGTGAGTTGAGTGAGCTACATTCACTGTTTGTCTCTATTTTTCAAAATCTTTGTTTGGGGATTAATGTTTTTCAAAATAAAAGTGCCATTCTTGCAATTATTTTTGAGCTTCATTTTCTTGTAAATACGACGCTTTTATCAAAAATAGTTTGAACATGATATATTTTCTTTAGAGTTGATCAGTAAGGATTCACTTTTCAAGAAAAAAAATTATGAGCTCAATAAATTTCAGAAATATCGATCGTGAGTACAAATACCACAAAAAATTAGACCTTTGAAAATTTCGGATTGCAATAGTTATTTTCTTTACTTCTGAAATAACAAGTTAATTAAATGAACAACATTAAGTAATAATCTCTTTGTTTGGAGTATCAACGATTTTTCAAAGTAAAGAAAAAAACATTTTACAGTTACTTTGGTGCTTTTTTTTATTATATCACGAAAAATGGTTCAATCATAAAAGTTTTTCTCAAAGATCATCTATAATGATTCACTTTTGAAAAATTATAAATCTCGAAGCCTTATAAATTTTCGGAATTGCTTTGATTACGGATCGTATAAAAAAAATCAAAAATTTTTAAACTCGACATTTGTCATTTTCATTGTAGTGTGTTTTTTCATGGCCTTTCTTAACGTAAAATAATTCATTTGTTGTAAAAATGAATGAAAAATTTCAAAAGTGAAAAAATCGAATTAACCTTATTTAACTAATTTCCTTTTCTAATAATATCGTGAAAGTTATAAAGTTATAAACTTCAATTATTTCATTAGTTCAGTTAGTTAGTAAGGTTAATTAAGTGAACAACATTAAGTAATAATCTCTGTCTGCCCTTATTCTTTGTTTGGAGCACCTACGATTTTCCAAAGTAAGAAAAAAAAAATAATACCGTTACTTTTTTGCTTTTTTTTCTATTACGTCACCAAAAATGATTCATCTATAAAAGTTTTTGTCAAAGTTTATCAGTCATGATTCACTTTTGAAAAATGATAAATTTTAAACCCTTAGAAATTTCCGGACTTGCTTTAATTACGTATCGTAAAAAGAAATCAAAAATCTTCAAACTCGAAAGTTGTCATATTGATTTTATTGTGTGTTTTTTCATGGGTTTTTGTAACGCGACATAATTCGTTTATTAAAAAAATGCATAAAGTAATTCCAAAAGTGAATAATCCGAATTCACTTAATTTATTTATTTATTATACTGACAATATTGTAAACTGAACCTAAAGTTGAGTTAGTTGACTATAATCAACATAATTCGATTTTCCAGTCAATTTTATGTGTCAATTGTATTCGATTCTTTTCGAATTCTTTTCAAGACCAATTATTATTTATAACCATTAGACGATCGAAAAACATTTTCCAAATTGTTACAACACTTATATTATTAAGACTATTACAATTAGGTCCATTTATGTAAGTCATTTATCTTGAGGAATTGGTTAATAAGACAATAGAAAAGAGAATTAGGACTTCGTTGTCACGTTCTTATGATGGAATTGGTGACAGACAGATGACAGGAAACGGATTTCATTGTTATATAATCAGGGTTTTAGTAAGAGGATACAGAAAAGATTCAAGAAATATAATGTTCAGATTGTCCATAGGATTCACAACAAATTCGTCAATAATTTTATCAAAGTGGGGGAAGATAAAATTCAACCTAATAGGTAATCAAATTTGATCTATAAATTGAATTGTAATGATTGTGATAGGACCTATATTGGCCAGACAAAAAGATATATTGAAAAAAGAATAAATGAACACAAGAAGATGACTAAAAGGATAGACAAAGAATTATCAGTCATCGACGAACATAGAGTAGGTTTTAATCACGAATTCGATTGGGAAAACATTGACATTTTAAACAATGAGAGACACTATAGGAAACTTTTGTTTGGGGAAATGGCGTTTATTAGGGAATTTGAGGATATTGCCATTAATAAACAGAAAGACCAACAAGATTGGAATATCCTCAAATGTCCTAATAAACGCCATTTCCCCAAACAAAAGTTTCCTATAGTGTCTCTCATTCTTTAGAAATTTCAATGTTTTCCCAATCGAATTTATGATTAAAACCTAATCTATGTTCGTCGATGACTATCTTTTTAGTCATTGCCTATCTTTTTAGTCATCTTCGATGACTATTTTTAATCGTCGATGGCTATTTTTAATCGTCGATGACTATCTTTTTAGTCATCTTTATATCTAATAATTATGAATAATAATAGATCTTGCAAAGGATTCGAAAATAATCGAAACGTCGACGAAAATGAGACTTTAAAATACATACAATTGACTAAGAAATCGAATTATGCTGATTATTTGACTAATAGACCCAGTGATATTATCTACTTTTTTCAATTAGTTAACTATAAAGTTACTTAATTGGTTTAATAAGTTAGTTAGTCAGTTAGTAAGTTAGTTAGTTCAGTTAGTTAATTATATAGAAATATTAACGAGTGGAATGAAGGAAAATCAAATTCTACCCTACATTTCAAAAATCCTTTACGACAAAGTAGCTAAAACTCAAGCGAAAAGGAAAAAATCGTACCTCATCAATTTTGCTAGAGAGTCTAAAAAAAATTGTTCAAAAGAAAAATTACAAAACCCAAATCACTTTGATTGCGTAAGATAAAATGGCCCGATTGGAACATTTAGAATTTTTTTTAACTTGCTTTTGGATAACACGACAGGTGCAAACAAATAAAATGCGTGCATTTTAGTTTCCATAAGAATGTGAAATCTTGAGAAATCGAAATGTTATCAGATTTGCAAAAGTTGGTTTGATTCTGCATAGAATAGCTCATACATATGCGCGATGCGGGATTTTTTCCTCTCCGTTGCGCCAAAAGAACCCGCGGAAATCCAATAGATACCCGGCGCGATAAATCCGCCACCGCAAATGATCTCGATTATGACTACGATAAACCTCCCCGAAACGTACTTGATTGATTTTTTTCCGCATCTGCATTCGATCAAAATGGACTTTTAGATTGCTTTTTCCCCAGAAAAATCAGCTGCTCAAAAGATTTATCATGGAAATGTAAGATCCAAAGATGAAGTACTTTATTTATGTAGAAGTGAATTGATTTTTCAGAGGATTAGCATTATGGCATATATTTGCTATAAATGATGAGATTTCGTATATATGACAATAATTAGAATTCAATAAGGTTTATTCATTACACAAACCTCGTGTAATATTCGATTACTTAGAGACCGAATTTCTTAATATGAATTGGAAATTGGATTCTATTTCCGGTTCTTCGCAAGTTTTCCTCGTCTAACAATTATACAAAGTGACCCACATTAAGAGAGAAAGCATGAAAACTTTATCGATGAATGAACTTCTCTTAAATAAACGTCTTTTCAGTCGTAACCCATTAAAGTCCTTAAATTCGATGTTGACATTATTGGAATTCACTTTAGCATGTTCAAGGATATCGATCCTTTTTGACTTAAAGAAAGTGTAAAACAAATTTATGCATGATTCAAAGTAATCTGCCACTTGAGGACAGTTTAATTTTGATTTTATAATATAATCTGAAGATTTTTGTAGAAAAATCAAACCATCATTGGAATTTTACCTCCTGAAAAGATTTTCTCGAATTTTGTTCAAGCTTGGTACTCCAATCTCTCTGCAACGAATACATGGTTATCTCTGATTGAGTGAATCCATAATGCAAATGCATTTTTTCGATCGAGGTAAATGCGATTTTTCGGGATATTGTAATCGAATATATTACCGTAGATGGGTTCGAAGTTCATCAACGTCAGGATCCATGAAAACGTAACGGCTACACGGATGTAAATCTCAATTTGTGCACGGAACATGGCGCGATATGCCGGAGGCAACATTTATTCGTTTACTCTGCTTTACATGCATAAACGTTTGGGAAAGCTTAATGCGCTGCGCAATCTGACCGTCCGCGAAACGAAAAAAAAAAAAAAAAATCAAGAAGTGCATATCAAAACGGAGAGCTTTTTACGTTCACGAAGATTATTGAGAAATTCCAGCGATGTAGAGAAAACAACTTTTCAGAGGGAAATAAGAAGCTCGGAACTTTGCTCCAGGTTCTTTATGTTTTCCTGCAGAATTTTTGTATTTCATGGTAGTAATTAAATTAAATTAGAGTTTCAGGTTGATATCAGGAGTATTTGTTTTTTAGACATCGATAAATTCGAAAACTTATCAACTTTCAATGTTCAATTTCTTGATTGGTTTTGAATGGCTTTACCTGTTGAAAAATTATTTTCATCCATTGCTTGCTCGTCAAATAATTCGAGTACTTGTTTGTACAAGCTATAAATGTTGATCTTCAAGATGCCAAGAGTTCCAGTTCGAGGTAAAGTCGAGGATCGTAAGCATTATCATCAATATTGACGTTTCTCGCTTGTTTGATGCCGTATTTTAATCGATTATAAGCTTTAAGGTCCATTAAATTTACCACTTCAAGGTGAGAATCGAATGATACAAAAAATATAGGGATGAGAATTTCGAAAGTAAAACATTTATTATTAAATTATAGAAAATATCTTAAATGTGTTAATCAATTCAAGTAAGGAAAAACAATATTTTTCAATTAATAAAGAAAAATGTTATTTAAAATTTGAGCAGTATTCATGTTTTCGAGGCTGTTCGAAGTGATCATTAATTATTTCTGACTAGTGGGTCTAAGATGTATTTACTATAAACAATAGCGTCAATTACTCTTACCAATATCAAGATAAATGTTTCAGACGTCATATGTGGCGTGGTTGGAGATAACTAAAGTAGAAGTTGAAAAGAAATAATTTTTTCAATGGATGGAAGGAAGATAATAAATTGATAAATATTTTAGAAATTATAATCTAATTTGCTACGAAACTTGTGATACCGTAATCGTGTATAAGATATGCAGAAAAAATCTAATAAATTTTTAATTCTTCACGAAAAAAAAACCAAGAAAGAAAAAAATTTCGAGTTCATGAATTTGTGGAGCAAACAATTTCATTGCAGTTCTGGCCTGTATCCAGAAATTCGTTTCGGGGGTTGGAGGGGGGGGGGGGGCTCAAGGACGAAAATCATTTAAAAATGTGGACCAATTTTAATTATTTCAGTGTAATGCAAATCACAGATTAAAACTTAAATCATAATGTGACGTTTAGTCTATTGTTATTTATAGTGTAATAAAAAGACGCAGTACAAGGTGAACAGTAAACAGCTACTATGTTTGAAAGAAGTTTGAGCATTTTTAACGTTCAACAAAAAATACCTGTTAATAACAAATGTTAAGTTAGTACTCAATTTTTACGAGAACATACACCTTAAAGAAGTAACTTCCTTTTTTTTTATAATAAATTCATATTTATTGATTAACAATATTTTTTTTTTTTTTTTTTTCAAATTATTACTATATTTTTTTAAGAAATATTATTTCAAATCATACAAAATATGTATTATAACAGTTACTTAATATTTAAATATTCAAAATAATAAAAATTCTTTGATAATATAAATTCCTTCATATGAACATGGATAACTGATAAGTTTATTCTTTCAGGCAATATAATTTCAACTTTTTTACCTTTATTCTATCACAAAATATGTACTGTGATACTAAATATTTTTTAACCTACAACAAGAAATTCCAAGTATAAATATTACTTAATTCATTTTATGTTCCATTTTTCTCTGTTATTTATGAATTTATGAAAAATTATTGGTAATTTATATATTATTATATATCATTCTTTGCTACAATAACTGCAATTAATACAATAATTGATCGATATAACTTTATTGTTTTATATATTGTTTTATTTGATATTTATTTTAATCGGTACTGGAATTTTTTTTCTTAAAAAATTCAGTTACGACTAAAAGTTCGAAGTATGAATATTGTAGATATTTTGTTTTATGAATTTCGCTTTTATTATAAAATAATTATATTATAAAACTTCAATTTCAAAGAATAGAAAATTATATACTGAAGAAAATTCTATACTAAACACTTTTCTATGAAAAACCTCAAAAGGAAAAATTTTTCAAATTTTGTGCTTCTTGCAGTTTGTATTTTATCGAATTACATGAAAGCTTTCAGTTTCAAGTTGTATTATGTAATTTTAATTCGAAGCATTTTTATTAAAAATCATACAATGTTACGTCAATTAATTACAAGAATACCATCCATGGGAAATCCGCGCGAGACGTGCGAACATTCAGAAAATATTTGGGAAATTTTCATATTTGATTATCATACTGATAGAGAATAATTCAATCAGTAATGCATGGTGCATGTAAATATTGAATTGGTTATTAACAACAGAAGAGGAAACCATTTCGAGCATGATGAAACACTTCACGAGATTAAAATAGAATAGAATCAATTTTGATTTAATGAAGGATAGAAAACGAGCAACTTGACAATTGATGTTTGTTTATTTCATATAATAAAAAATTTAACAACTAACACGCGTACATGTTGAATTTTGTTACAAAATTTGTTTCATTTTTCTTCGGACATATTTCCTTCTTCTGTAACACTTAATAAAAAAAGAGCTCAGCTTTTTGTTTGCCTAAATATTGCAAGAATATCGATTCTGTTTGATTTAAGTGAAATAAATTTTACTGAAAGCAATATACGAAATCAACTTTGTTGCAGCTTGTGAAATTCACAGCGGACGTGCAGACATTTGAACGAACTGTTCAGCATAAATTATTACATAACTATGTTTACAATTACATTACAAGGAAATGAAACAAAGACTTTATTGAAATTCATTTAAGAAACTATTTTTTGTCCTTGTCATATTACTCCTGACTTGAGATGCTGCCAAAATGTAGTCACTGTAACAAAAAAAAAAAAAAAAAAACTGGCCTGAGTCTAAAAACTCGCGAGAGAAGTGGAACTTCTTACGGCGAACTACTGCAAAAAAGAAAGCTCGTTCAATTTCATGAGAAAAACGTTTGACTAAAGAAACCAATTAAACCAAAGCATGAGCTGCGTTCAAAACTGTAGCTTTAAACTGATTCAATTAAAATTGGAATTTCAAACGAGTAAATTCAAATCTAAATTTCAAATTTAAAGACAAAGTTTCACTTTTCTCCCACATTGCATGTATACTATACGATTTGAGATGCGGAGGAAAAGTAAATCTTTGCCGTCTTATTTCAAATTTTGATTTGAATTTTACTCGTTCAAAATTCCGATTTTAATTTAATCAGTTTCAAGCTACAGTTTTAAACGCAATTCATGCTTCGGTTGTAATGGTTTCTTCATTTGTTTTTCTCATAAAATTTAACAAATTTTCTTTTTAGTTTGATTAAACTTGCAGTTAGTTCGCCGTGGGAAGTTTCACTTCTCTCGCGAGTTATTCAACTCACGCGAGTTTTCTTTTAAATGTTATCATGACGAAATGAGTATAAAAATTTAAACTAAAAATGTAGATTTTACGTTTCAAGTTTTCAACACATCCATTCAAGACAGCGAATTTTATATTTTTTTAAATTTCAGGATAATGAAATTGTTATTCTTTTCATTTCAGAGTAATTAACTTGATATTCTTTTTAAGTCAATTATTACCGAGAAAATAAGATATTCACTCTCATTTTTCGGACGATAATTTTTTCAGAAAATAAAATTTCCAAAGTCAAATTTATGTTAATTTCTGTAATAGTAACGATAATAAAATAGACCAACAAGATAGAACTTGATACTTAGGTTTTATGTAGACCATTTTACTGAAACTTATCTTTGAATGAGCATTTTATATTTGTTCTTATGTCATAACATCAAGTAAGTTCTGAAAAGAAATATATGATATTGAATTGTAGTTACATTCGTCTGAATATACTATTTTCATAATATTTTTTTACTATCGTTATTTGAATAAATATATTTTCTTTAATCGTAATTATAATAAAATGTATGTCAAAAGATATGGACAACTGAAAATGTAAATTATGTATTCACTATTTTCTTAAAATTGTTGTAAGAATTAGTGTTTAAAATGTCTTTTATATGGTCTAAGTTTGCACTGAGAAAAAAATCTTGTACTTTCTGCCATATATGTGAGGCTATCCGAGAGAAGGGACCTACTATCTAAAAAGCAAATTTTACAGGACGGGCGATTGAATGAATCAAAATACACAACGGTAAATGGGATGAAAGATTTTTAAAAATTCATTGCTTGCAAAATAATCAAAGTTAGTAAATTCTGATTGCACATAATTGAAGATTGGATTAAAAACTTATAGAATCACTCATAATCGTAAAAACGATTTTTTGGATAGTAGGTCCCTTTTCTCGGATCGCCTCACATATATTGTAAAAAGTACAATAATATTGTACATTTTACAATAGTATATAGTAAAACCGCTATATTGTACAAATTACAATATGTATGCCACTTTTTGCTATATAACTTCGGAAAAATTAAAATCTGGAAATGAAAATTTTACTATACAAATTGTAATATTTACCATACGTGTTTTCCATGTTTCCTAAGGTCAGCCAACTGGGAACAGGCGGTGACCGGTTGGCTTTTTTTCTCACCGGCAATTTATTTACACATGCATCAAAATAGAGAAAATGCACTGCTTTTTTCGAATACTGTATCATATTACAATATGATGCACTGGAAACCTAGAAAGTACACAAAAATGTTGCAAAAAAAACCTATACAGATCTGTTTACTGAAAAAAATGTATGGAATTTTCAAAAATCTGGAAGAATAGCAATTATATGATATTGCGAAAAGTACAAGAAGTATAGTAGAAAACGGAAGAAGTAGAGGAGTTTTCACAACAAAATATCCCCATAATTACTATATCATTTGACAATATTTACAATATGTTATTTCAAAAACTGATATTACTATCTAGCAAAAAGTACAATATGTCAGAGTGATTCCCGTTCACTATACAGTATTGTAATAATTACTATATTTTTTTCTCAGTATTGTTCCCAAACCATTGTTAGGTTCTTTAACGGATGTTACTCCCAACGAGCCACTAGAAGTTTCACTTCGAAAATTAGATCGTCCAAAAACTTTGCATTGGTGCTGTATTGCTCTATTTATTCAAAGGTCATTCAAAAGCTTTGACGTTTCACATATCTCCGATACTATTTTCTTTCAATACACGCTAATTACCACTGATGGCCAGGAATGAATGCTTCCAGTTTTTCAATTAAAAATCGAAAGGTAGTTTTAGCTGCAAACGATTCGTGGCAAATGCGACGTGTCCGCATTTCGAGCGTATCCATATGTATGAGCCTTTCCATCATATTACGTTTATTCAACGGAGCGTGCTTTTAAATGACAACAGCGATGCTCGAACCCACACCACGCATGATTTTGCGTCATTAGTGAAGTTGCGGCGGCGTTGTGTTCGTCCCATTGGTCGTCAGTCCTTCAGAATAAGGCTCCTTGTATTCGGTACCGTTAACAATTTTTCAAGGGCCGGGAACTTTTTCAACTTTAAAAGAACTCCTCGCCTGTTCTTTTCTCGGGAGAACCAAGGAGTTTCGTACCCGGGAGAATATTAATGACGGGCAAAGAAATAGTTTCCACTGCGATTGTATCGCAGATGGCCGAAGTCTTGACGAGACGTTTTCACTTTTAATGACAATCATCTATTTTTCATCCCTAATGACGATCGTTAAATGTTTTGATTTGATGGTTGTTAGTGAATTATATAGGTAGAATATCTGTTGATTGCATTTGAATCTTTTGTATTTATATAAAATGATGGGAAGCAGTATGGATTTTTAAGGTCGGTTTCGAATTCTGACTTTGTAAATCTCTTTTTCGGGTTCGACTTTTTTCTTATGAAGCTGATGGAATTTTCGAGTATCCCTTGTAGCCCTAGAACTTTAGAAACCTCATGAGGATCCGAATTTCGTTGTAAGATTTTCAATTCCTTATTAAGTGACCTTATGAAACCCTGATAAGAATTTCGATTACTTTAAAGGTGACCTTAGAAAAACCTTATTGCAATATCGGTTCCTTATGAGGTGACCTTATAAGAACCTTATAAGAATAGATTCTCTATGTAACCTTATAAAAACTTTATAAGAATACCGCTTTCTCATAAGGTGACCATATAAAAACATTACAAGGAATGAAATCCTTATTAGGTTTTTAAATTTGAAAAAAAAAAAAAAAAAGAAGTTTCAATTTCCTTATGGGTCCCAGTAACTTGATTTTGATGAAGTGTCTACAAAAATACGAAAGATTTTTTTCAATTCCGCTGTATGAAAGCTGCACAAAACTTGTATAGAACTTTTATTTCATAATAAATTAATTATTTACAAAACGTCCAATTCGTTATAAGTACATACTAATAACTCCCAACCTTATAAAAACCTTACGGAAACCTTATAAGGATCCGAATTTCCTCATAAGATATTTATTTGCTTGTAAGATGACCTTATAAAAACTTTATAAGAATTCGAGTTCCTTAAAAGGTTACTTCATAAAAACCTTACAAGGAATGAAATCCTCACAAAGTTTACAAATTTCCTTAAGGAATTGAAACTTCCTGTTAATTAAGTTTATCAATTTTACAGTTCCTTCTATGGATTTGTAGTTCTCCTATTAGAATTCGGAACTTCTTTCTGAGGAAATTTCAATTTTCTTATGTGTTCCCAGCAATTTTATTTTTTCTAAAGTGTCAACAAAAATACCGAAATTTTTCGTCGCATTCCTCTGTTTTTAAAAGTGACTTTATGAAATATTTATCGAACTTGTTTTATTCTTTTATTTGATTATAAATTATTCTAGCGAAATGGCTAAATCTCTATACATACTAGTAACTGCGAACCTTACAAGATTTTTTATTCCTTATCAGGTGACCTTATAAAAACCTCATAAGGAATGAAATCCTTACAAGGTTTTCAAATTCTTCATTCAGATTTAACAGTTTCATGTACGGAATTGAAACTTCTTTTTTAAGTTCGAAATTCTACATTTTTTTATATGCATTCGCAACTTCCTTATAAGATTTGAAAATTTCTTTTAAAAAATTCCGATTTCCTCATAGGTCCCTCTAACTTAAATTGTATAAGAAGCGTTTACGAAAATATCCGAATTGTCAATAAATTACGCTGTTTTTAAAGTAAGTTTATGGAATCTTAAGTACACTCGTAACAAAATTTTGATTCACAAAAAAATAGTTTCTATAAAACGGCTTAATCTCCATACATCCTATAGTACTATAGTACTATAGTATAACTGGGAATCTCAAAAACCTTATTAGTATAAACTCAGAGTATAAGTTTCCTTATAAAATGTTCTATTTCTTAGAAGGCAACCTTTTGAAAACCATATAAGTTCTAAAATCCTTGTAAGGTAACCTTATAAAATCCTTATAAGGAATAAATTTATCGTAAGGTTTTCGATTTATATAAATATAGAGATTTTGCAGTTTTTCATGAGGGATTGAAATTTCCTTATAACCAATTAGAATTTCCGTATAAATACAAGAATTTCGAGTTTCTTCAGAAGAAAATTTTAGTCTTCCCAGTAACTACAATTTTCATAAAGTATCTACAAAAACACTACAGTTTACTTAAAATACCGCTGTTATTCAAATTGACTAACTGACATTTTTTTAACCTTGTATAGAACTTTTATTTTTTAAAAAAATGATTCTAACGAAACATCTAAATCTTCAAATATAATTGCGAACCTTACAAAAACCTTATAAGAATCCAAGTTTCCTCATAAGATTGTCGATTCCTTATAATGCAACCTTATAAAAACCGGATAAGGTTTGAAAATTCGTATAGGTGACCTTTAAAAATCCTTATAACGAAAAATTTTTTTCAAAGATTGTATGATTCTTTATAAAGGTTTTGCAAAACCCTCAAATAAGTAACTTTTCATTTATATGGAATGTCAATTTACTAATTAAGAAGCAAGTCCTTATAAGGATCCTACATTTCCCTTATAAGGAATCGCAATGACTTTATTTAGGGATTGCACATTTCTTTTAAAGTTTTTATAAGGATTTTAAGAGGTCACCCGATAAGGATTTCGATTCCTTAGAAGGATTTCGATAACTTATTAGGTTTTTATAGAAGAGTTTGTCACAAAATAATTAAACCAAATAAGTCTTCAACTCTTCACTATGGCAGTAAAAATGCGCCAAGTAAAATCCAAACATTCCGTGAATATTTTTGATAATCTGATCAAGCAGGAACAAGTGAAAAACTCGTGCTGAATTTTTCATTTTTCATAAACTCCCTTGGTCTTCGAACAAAGCTTTATTAAACATATCTCGATTAAAAAGAGAATTCCTAGCATGGCTAATGAAAATCGCGAACAACAAATGCTCGAAAAATCTAAAGGCAAAAAGTTATATTCGCATTCGTGAAACATTCGCTAAATTGCCACAATTTATCTCGGGAAAATCGATCGTCCACGAAAATGCAGCTTCGGGATGGTTATTTACGTATTTGCATGCGCCAATAAAGCGATATATCATAGAAAGTTTTTTTTTCTTTTGCGGAACAATTTGAACGTAAAAATAGATTTTTCAATAAATTTATGTGCACGAATATTTTTCACAGTCGATGATGATCTACGAAATTTATGAAATATGTTTTCATTGGTAGCTTTTGTAATGATAAAATACAGAAGGAAAATTGATGTGTAGGTTCTGTCGTTTGTGAGACTAACGCATATTCCAGATCCTGCAGAATTTGTTTATTGAAGTGAATAACTTTTTAACATTGCGAATTAAAACATAGGATACTTATGAGATTTGAGTGACACATTTCTCTGGGGCATTCTTTTTCAAAGAGTTTCCCTGGTTCGAAAAAAATACTGCCCGATAATATGCATAGAATTAATAACGTCTGAAACAAATATTCGATCAATGTTTTCATTTTTGTTACAGTTCAAGCAACGAGGTTGCGTCACTCTAGGCATTTGGACGCGAGGAATTCGCTTTTCAACGAGAACCAATCTTCGGTAAAATACTCATTTGCCAATTTCTTTTCATTTTCTTCTCTTTCATTGCTTTCTGTAGGATATTGGAAATTCTTCTAAGAATTACACATTTTCTGATGGAACTGAAATTCTTAAAAAAGATATTGACATACAGAGCCTTGATGAATTTTCCACCTTTTCTTGCAAGCACCGAGAAACTAAAAATATTAATATCTAGAGAGATGCACTTTTTTTTACAGAATGAAGCAAAATTAAGTTATGTCACAAGCGTTATTTCAGAAAAGTTGATTTTTGAACGTTGAAAATGAAATATGAAAGTTGTTCACGTTAGTAAAATATGACATAAAATGATTTCCGGGAAATTTTATTCTAGCTTTTTTACGGGATTAATAAAAGGTTTTATATTGTCGAAGATAAAACTAGCGCGTTTGCTTCGGGTTTAAGTGAAAAATCGATGCACATTCCCATTATCCTTCAAATATCACGGTTACTTATATAGAGTTAAAAGTTCGTTGACGCGGCCTGGTTAGAACAAAATATCTTGCTTGAATTTTTCAAATCATGCTTTTTCAGGATTCGCGTACTTCTTATAAAAATGAAAAATTTATTGAGGTCAGCTTGAGCAGACTTTCTTGATTTTATAATAATTTGTATCTTGCGTAAGGAATGAAATGATTATTGGATTTATCGCACGTGCGACAATAAATTTCTTCAATTGCTTGGAAGAGAATTTTTTTCCTCAATATACAATCTGAGTCACGTGCAGCGTTCATTTGCCGGAAATATCGACATTTTTTCTCGGCAAAATCTTCCGAATTAGTGGCGTTTTGTACTAATAAAAATTATGGAAGTGAAATTTTATAAATTTGAGGTACTAAAAGAACCATATTTAGATGAAATTATTCTGTGTGAACAGTGCAGTTAAGTATTCTTGAATTTTACTATTTAAAGTTTTAGTTGGTAGTTATAATAAAAGATTTCATTTAAAGTGTCATATTCTAACAATATTTATTTTATGATAACGTAAATATTTGAAATTTTTCAGAGACTGCAGAAGTTCAGAGTAAGTCTTTACGAAAATTTTGTTCTTTTTTTTTTTTATTCGATATTTAAGATTTTAACTTACATACTATGGTTCAAATTTGAAGCTTTTGAAATCGTGAAAAAAATTACTGACTGCACACGATTTTTCAATCTTCTGAATAGACAATCTCCTGATGTGACTTTTCTTAAATTAAAAAAAATCAATTACATATATCTTCCATATTGCGAAGAGTCGGAAATTTCGGCATATTTAATTTGCAACTGCATCACCATTTATTATTTACAAACCAATAAACACAATTCCAAAGTTCTCGAAGTTTGAAAAATTTTTGATCAACTGCCTGAAATCTCATTGTGCGAATTTGAGCAAATTATAAATATCTTGGTTTTCAGTGTTTAATTTCTAGGATTTTGAATTTCGTTGATTTGAATTTTAATCACGGATCTTCGATTGCTTGAAATTTTTCACTTTTCGATTTTTCTATTCGAAATTTTCCCTTTCAGATTCCTAAATCTTCCTATTTTCGAGTCTTGAAAATAAATTTCAATTAACTGTCAAATCGATTGATTTAACTCTGCAAATATCTGCCTTTTTAAAAAGGTAAGAAACATTTTTAAATAGGCATATGCTAGAATTTTTTGCATTAAAACTTACACTAGTACGCTTTTGATTCTCAAATTGAACCGTTTTGATTTTTGACTGTTTCATGACATTATAAGAAAATTGCATCTAAATTTATCTATCTTTAACTGAAAACATTGAAAATTTCAGATGTATAATTTCGAATGAAACATCATATCTACATTGTATTATCGACCAGATGGTTTAAACATTAGAAAAATTTGTCAATTAAATGAAAATTGATTAAATGAACATTGATTCTTGTTGAATGAAAAAGTAAGGGTCAATTTACAGAAAGAAATAATACTAATAAATTATTTTCATGTTCAAATTTCATATTCGATGTATAAAATGTATAATAATATGAAAATAAATTTATCATTTAGTATCACTATACATAATTGAATATTAAAAATATTGAAAAATAGTATTGTAAATTAATTAATTTAATAAATAATAATACTGTGATATAGATTTGATAATATATAAAAAATTACTAATATATTCATTTATCTGTATATTCATAAAATAGATATGTGATGAAAAATAATAATTTTATGTATAACATGATATTGTCGTTTATATATTTTTATGTATTATATAAATACATAAAATAATATATAATTATTAATATATATAATATATATAATTAAGTATATAAATATCTAATCATTATAGATAAATTATATAATTATCTAATGCATAATGATAGAATACATAATAATTTATGTACAAACATGATATATATTACATATATATATATATATATATATATATATATATATATATATATATATATATCATTGAGAATATTTTTACACTATTCGCTTCAACATTATTATTCGTTTTTTTTAAGAAATGATGAGCTTTTATGTATCTGTGAAAATACAGATTCTAATATATTTTATATTAATCCCAATAATAAACTTGATAATCACCCTCAATATTTATCAAGTTTCTCTTATAGTTTGTTATGAATACGTTTATCATACAAATTTTTATCAATGAAATTTCACTTGAATTGTTTATCAAAGCCACACGGCTAATTTTTGTTATTTACATTCTTACAGTTTTTATGTTTCTACATGTTAACTTGTCGACATCACATTTTTACTGTCAAACATTTTTGTCTTCACATTTTGACAGTTTATTCTGTTTATTTCATGTTTTGCTAATGCTTTTCAACCTTTTTCCCATTCTTGAAATCTATTTCATGGAATCACACTTTTTTTTTTGTAACAAACAGAGTTTTTTTGTTCTAATCACTTTGCGGACAATTATTGACAATATTTAAACGATTAATTTTTCTTATGAAAACATATTTGCCTGATTTTAGATCATTAGAGAATAGCAGGATATTTTTTTTCGATCATTAGAACTCATGGTGTAAACAAAATATCACTTTCTTAGAGCGAGGGTGAATTTCACCTAGCCTGGCTATTATGTTATTTCACTGAAGTGTGCCTTCATGGTTAAAAGTGCGCATAGCAATTAAATTATGAATATTATTTATATATCATACTTTTTTGTACAGTAACAAATCATAAATAAGGTAACATAATGATTAATTACATATAAATATAATAAAACTGTTCACAATTCATACTATATGAATAATAATAACATTATTATAATGTACATCAGTAGAGTATCAATTGTAATAATCAGTCACAAATTTTTTGTCTAAGAAGAAAAATTATTCTAACATGACTCTACCATCAGCTCTTTATCTAAATGACCACAAATCCCACAAAACCACCCCACAGACCAAGCGTGAGTGATACAAATTCATTACGTTAAGCGACGACAAAACGCAAAAGCAACCCTTACATTCCTCCCGCAATTAACGCAAGCATTTTATTAAAAAATCGTCGCAAACACGATTTGATAGAGTCCTGATGAAAAAGTTGACTTCCGGCTCTTGAGTCGCGAAACTCTGAATTACTGCTTAATGTCACGCTCAGACGAATTGAACGCGAAGCACTCTCGGGCCCTTGGGACAAAGTTGAAATTATAATTCATAGCTGGCTCGAATAAAGACTCACGGTTGTACCCTATCGCAACAATAATATGCTACACAATATCGGACTTGGAATACCTGGTATCCGGTTTCCAATTTTTCTCCCCTTCATTTTTATGCAGATTCATCCAAACCTGACGGATTAAAGAAAAACGTAAACTGCTCCAACGATCGGAATATCGAGTCTGTCACAACGTTGATAACGTTATCGCGACTTTGCGATCGGCCATTTTTTATTCACGCGGCTTTTTCGCGACACGGTTTTTGTAAATTTATGAACTTTACACGGGTAATAAACTATTCATGGGAGATTTTATTTGGAAAATCAGGGCTGGTTAATTTTGCAAGTGATTTAACGTCGCGAGGAACGAATATAATAAAGTGGGCGATATTTTCTGTGAATTATTCGCGTTGATGAATTATAAGCACGCTCGCAATTAATTACAGGAACATTGTTCAGCGCTGCCGATTACATTGTACTAGATGTCGTTATTCCTGCGATGATTATGCCTTTTTGCTAGGGGCATTTGAGCGGGACGCTCTTTATTCGCGACGTTACGTTGTATCGTCGGTGTTAATTGAAATTTCGCGATCAAACGAGCTCTTTAAAGTTGGAAAAAGGTTAGCCAGAGAAGGGTTGGGGCAGGGGGAGGGGGGTGTTTGTAAGGAATTTGATTAGCTTTGATTTGAGATGGATGTTTTCATTGATGCGGTGATAGTTTTCGGAGATTTCATGGATTTATTGTTAGAGTAGATGGTCGTTTTTAAAATCTTCATGTGGCATTTTTGATGACAGTTTTTTATTTATTTAGAATTATTTTCATCTTAGATTGTAGACTGGCAGTGACAAACACAAGGGGGGTTTTTGGGGACCAACTTAAGGGACATGAATTTTTAATCATGTGAATCGAATCAAATCGCGACAAACTCGTTTTTTCTTGAATTCAAGAGATTTGTACTTTTTTTCGGTGGAATCACGTGATCAGGAGTGCAAAATCAAAATAAGAGGAAGAATAAACGAGTCAAAATCAGCAAGAGATTGTGAGTGCAAAAAAACATAGTGAAAGAGCATCCGAATTTGTAGTGTAACAGCTATGTAAAAGTTAAAATGAAGCCTGTCATCTGAATCTAAATCTTTCATTTTGAAAGTTGGGCATTTCGTCTTGTACGAAAATTTGGGATGAATGAAAAATTTACAGTAATTACTGTAAAAAAAAGATACAATTACCTAAATTTTAACATAAAGTAGAATAATTTCATGCAATGAAACAATATGTTGAAACAAGATGTTAAACAACGTGTTGAATTGGAAAAAAAGAAAAAGGAAAAAACTAATCGGAAAAATCTGAAGTTTTCAGTACTTAATACTAAAAAATTTTCTTGTCGAATAAACATTTAGATTAAAGCAGTAAAAAATCAAAATACGAAATAATTTGTAGCATTATAAGTACTATGAAATCTGACATACTGGTATTTCAGATTTTTCAATTGTCACAAACTATCGTAAATTTTTTAAGTTAATATTTCAGTAGAGAAAGTTACATGAAAATCATATTTGAAAAAAAAAATATGTTTATAATATTTTTATAATATTATTTTTATTATCGTATATTAATAATATTTTGAAACGTTGAACGAATCGACATTGAATTTTTAAACTCGATGAGATTTATTTATATAATGAAATACTATTCATGTATTGATAATAATAAATTATTTATACTTCAGTGTAATAATGATGAGCATAAATTTGCATGAAAAAATTTTTCATAATATTATAATATATTTGAACATACCATATATAACTTTTATTTTGAAAGTTGATTTTTTAGTTCTCAGTTTATTGCAAGTATATATAAACAGAACAAAATGTTCTCTTAGATATATAGTAAAAAATTTTTTTATTCGATGAGTTTCATATTTTTGATTTGACGATTTTGTTCATCTGAGATAATTTCTGAGAATCGGAAACTTATGTGTATAGTTTTCGACAAATAAAAATTTCTTTTCGAAAAATTTAACATTGAAAAAAAAAAAACCAAGAAGAAAAAACGAACCGGAAGAATGAGAAAATTTGAATATTTTATGCCTCAAAAGTTTTCAATATTTTGACGTATGTTTTTGAAGGTTAAAAAATAGCAAAAAAAACTTACTGCTAAACAAACTTTTAAATTCTAACAGTACAAATCAGACTACGAAAAAATTGTAGTATTTTACCAAGAAATCTGAAAGACTTTCCAATTTATCAATTGTAATAAACAATCGCAAATTTTCAAAGTCAAAATTTCTGTATTAGATAAAAATGCACGAAATTAATCGGAAAATTACTATATCTGAAAAAAATTACAGCTCGAAGTTTACGATTCAAAAAATTGAATATACATCGATGAGTAAAATTCTCGTGATTTTATGTTAATTCTGTTACTGGAAAAACATTAATTTTTTTTATTCAAACGCTTGGAAAACTGGAGAACTACATCTTGACGTTACACTTTTCTTAAACTACACTTTTCTTAATTGCGCTTCTCTTAAATTTTCTGAAATTTTAAATTTGTATTAGAATGAAAAAGAAAAAAATAGAGAATTTATAGGTAGAAATGTAACTATTCCAATATTTAGAATAATTCAAGATTGAAAAAAATGTATTTTTGGTCAACCCCTCTCGAAAAATTTTTTTATGTGCGCCCCTATAAACTGAAAGTGAATTTTAGTGAATCATACGAAGTTTGAGAAATTTTTTTTTAATAAAATGACAAATATGTGATTCATGAATCCAAAAATTTGATTTCTTTCCTTGCAGAAATTTGCCAAAAAATGTTTTTAAAAGAATAATGTGAAAAAACGAGTAGAGTAGAAAATAATAAGGACTTTGCATCATATACATCTGCATCCGTGTTTTTTTTTCGCACTCTAAAATTGAACTGAGGAAATCATTTTCCACGTCACTTTCAATCCCTTGTAAAAAAAAAAACTGTTTTTATTGCTTACAATGAAGCAGTTTAATTTTTCTTGGTGTCGTAAAAGACACGTTGCAGTGTCGAAATTGATCATTTATTCATCGAACGTGACATTCTCTTTGTTAAATCTCATATCATAAAAAGCACTTAAGCACGAAATATCAAACAAATCAAGAAAAGTATTTATCGAAACTGGTTGGTAAATCTCTCATGAGATTTTGACAGCCTTTTTATTTCATTTTTCTTCTTTCAATGGACTCGTATGAAATAATGCCAAGAATATAAAATGCGACGATAAAGGATGCAAATTCCCTATTATTTCATTCAACATTTCTTTCTCGATCGCATTCTATTTTGTATCATTCAAGTTTTGTGCTTTCCAGACCGGAAGAGATAATCACAAACCAGTGTTTACGGATTGCTCGTCGTACACGCCAGTTGTTCAGGAAGAAATGGCTGCTGGAACCTACGTAATGCAGGTCCATGCCGAAGATGGCGACCCCCCGAACGAAGGAGGTAACAATTTTTTATTGTTATAAATTCAACATTTATAGTGACAAGTGATTCTAGAGTTAAAAGTAAATATCTTGAATAAAATACTCGATAAATGTACGCAAAAAAAATGAGAAAAATCATACATTCGTTTGGTTTATTGTTATTTTAGATTTGAAACTGAAATCGCAACTTGAACTGAAATTTACTTGTTAATCACCTAATTTTGTATAAAATTTTTTATGTTACAAACATATTTCAGTGTTTTTTCAAGTTTTTATGTGATAATTTTGGATTTGTTTTCAGTTTTTTGGATTCCTCTTATTTTAGTACGATTCGCAATCAAAATAAATTATTTTTAAAAGATTTTCACTCTAGACATTCGATACATCTTGTGAAGTAATTGAGATTTTTTGCAAATTTTGAAACCTTGCACAATTATTCAACATTTTAAATTTTTTTCTAACTCTCGAACTTTTCTAAAGAACTAAACATTCTACGATCATCTAAATCTATCCATGGGCTTGTCAGAAATTTTTTTTTTTTTTTTTTTTTTTTTCTTTTAATTTTCTATAAAATTTGTCTCACATTTATCTAATTTTGAGAAGATCAAGAGTCCACAACTAATATATAAAATGTTATGGAATTTTTCGAAACTATTGAAAATAATTAGAAAATGTTTACGAAATTTTAAGAAAGTGAAGCCTGAAAGTTACAAGAATCTCCCAAAGCCTTTCATAAAATTCGCATCATTAATTCAAAACTTGGTAAAATTCTAGAGTATACAAATTTAAAGTTGTAATTCGAATATGACGATGATCGATGTCGACGTATATTTTAGTGTTTTTGCAACTTTTTACACGGAAATTTTTCATTTGACATTTAGGGAATTTTAAAGCAGTTTCACTTTTCAGTATACAATTTATCCTCAGCGAAAATTATTTTAAAAATACCTTTCTCAAATTTTCGATAGTTTTTGAGATTTATTGAAAATTTCGAAACTTTGTAGAAGAATCAAACATTAGCCACTTTTTTCCTACGAATCTCCAGTTTAAATCTGGATTTATTTCAAATGTAATAATATATTAAATATTTGCATTTAAAATTAGTTATGAATTTTTTTTGATTCTTTTTGAAAACTGTATAATTTTAAGTAAAGTAGAAGAAGATTGTTATTTATAAACATTGCATTTACCTGAAGTTCCAAACGTTTAAAATTAAACGAAAATAAAAAATATATGAATTTTTTGATTTTTTATCATGATGGGAAGTGTGACGAATATTTTTTTTTTGGGGCCATCAAGTTTGTTGTTACGATCAAAAGTTGTTCAAAAGAAGCTAGAAACATTTATTCTCCTGTATTAGTTGATAAATTTTTTTCTTTTAGTTTTAAACGTTTGGAACTTCGGGCACATAACATTTGCAAAGGTTTATAGAAAGTTAAAAAATAATTTTGAAATATTAGGAATTCCGAAGAATCTCCGAAAGTTTTCAATAGTTTACATGATTGATTCATAATTAGATTAAGTTCTTGAACAAGCACATTTTCCGGAAAGTTTTACATGATACATAGAGTATGCATATTTCAGAGTTTTTCCGAACTTTTGCTAAAAAATTGAACGTTTCACTTTTTACTGGAATATTAAAGTAGTAGTTGCTTTCAGTACGATTCCATATCAAAGTTGTATATTCTTAAAAATACTTTTGCTTCAGATTTTTTATATATCTTCTGTAGTTTTTAAGATCAATCGCAAATTTTGGAATCTTTTAGGAATATAAAACATAAGTTATTTAGATTTGTTATAGTTATTATTTTTTTAATTTATTCCAATCAATTGTCAAATTTCAAATGAAAATTGAAACTTTACTAATGATTATCAAAATTTCCAAAAGATTTCGGAAAATTCACAATAACCTAGAAATATTCCTAAAATCTCGAAAAGTTTTTACGAACCGTAAAATATCAGAAATGTTGAAAAATCCCGAAAAACGTTTGATGAAATTCGCACAACTCATTCAAAATTTGATATGATTCTTGAACATGCACATCATTTTTCAAGAAGTTGTAAGAAGTTCGCTCAGTTTAATTTTTTTAGTCAAAATATGCTTGATGAATCTTAGTTATATTTTTATATCCAAGACTATATCCAAGTGTATATTAAAATTAGTCACAGAAGAAAATTTTGATATTCTGCACTAACTTAATGCAAATTGAACGAAATCCTGTCTATATTCCACAAATAAATCTCCAGTATCAACATTATCCTTAGAAGTACATCTTGTCTCAATAAAAACATTTTTTTCAAAACACTATGAAAGTGAATAGAAAAGCAATAAAAGTGCAAACCACCTCTTCACCAGATTCTCAAAATGATAAATCCCCGACGTATCGCACGGGATCTTGATTTTTCTGTAAATGCCGGATTTTGTCGCCGTAGAATGCGCTTTTGTTGGGTCAAGTGTCTCGTTTTCCATGCGAGCCACGTATAAACCACGCGCGGGGCGAGGGAAAGAGAAAGGGAATCAGAGGGAGCAAAGATATCAGGCGTTGTAAAACAAGGCCGGGTCTTGTTTGAATTTACAGGCACCATCACGTACAGATTAGTAACGGCGCCTAACGAGCAGTCGAATCTCAAATTCGAAATCAACAACAGAACCGGGGTGATCAAGACGACGCGAATGCTGGACAGGGACGAGCCAACTCGCGAAAAAGAAGAGTACCTCAGCGTACTCGCCATCGACAATGGCAGGCCACAACTCGCTGACGTTTGCACCTTCAAAGTCACCATCGAGGACGTCAATGACAACCCTCCCATTTTCGACAAAGTGGTGAGTTGCAGTTTTCAAATTACGGCGTCTTTCATTGGCTTAAAGTCTTCTGTTATTCGCAAGAGTCATGTTACGTATACTTAGAATTCTCGTACTCTCTAAACTTGAAAAAAGTGAAACATCTTCGACTGTACTCAAAAATGACGTATTGGCTGCTGGAATGATATATTTTTACTGATTTATCAGTCAAGATAATAATTTTACTGATCTCTGAGAGGATATTAGCTGATAAAAATAGTGCATATTGAGCATTTCCAAGGTAGAAGAATTTTCAATGTCAAAAGGTAGAGATACACTGGAAAACTAAGAACAGATTCAAAAAACAGCAAATGTATGTTATTATTCAATGGTGAATGTAGAAGAGGCGTTGCAGAGGTTGAAACAGCTTACGAAGTTCGAAAAATAATTATAAGCCAAAAATGAAACTTGACTTCTGAATCTATTTTGTATTTAAGAAATCAAAATTTCATTTGTTTGATGATAGTCTGAATGGTACAACAGTTTTGAAATACACGCCTAAGAATTTTTATCGAAAAGGAGGAATCACTGCGTTTATATCAAAGATATTGAAGGGGTTGTATACACCTGCGCTCGATAAAAAAAAAGGCATTTTCACGATTTTTTGCTAGAAAAATAAAACAATTTTCTTCTAAAACTCAAAGCCCATTTATGTATTCATGTCACAAAGTATTTTATAAATTGTTTCAGAAAACAATTTTCGTAATTAAAGTCGAAGTGATCATTGTGACAAAACACAATTTTTATGACATTAGGAACTGTTCATCTGTTACAAAATACAAAAAAAAAAAACCTCTAGTTTATACCTTTACGCTCTGGGTGAACGAAGGATTTTGCTATATTAATCTTTTTTTAGAAATAGTCGTCGTTTTCACAAAATGTTTGATTTTTCAATGTCTGGACTTTCGGTTTTTGCAGCAAGAAAAAAACATTTTTGCCCTAAATTTAAAAACCTTCGTTCACGCAGAAGCTATTATAATTATAAACAAGCTTGAAAAAATTCAGACTGTTCAAATAAATGGGTTTCAAGAAACTGCTCACCGCGGCGAAAAAACATCGGATTTTGGCCCGATTGCTTTAGCGCACCCAATTACGAAGATTTAATTCTGAAAAAATTTCCAAAAGACATTGTGACATTAATAAATAAATAGGCAATAAGTTTTTTAAAAAAATATTGTGTTGTTTTTCCGAAAAAAAAAATCGTAAAAACGCATTTTTTCCTCGAGAATAAGTGTATATAACCTCTTGACAGATTCAACTTCCAAAATATAACAGTTAAATACAAATTTTCAATACAATAAGATGCTTGAATTATTATTTTACACAGCTTAAATGTTATGTGAGAAAGTAGGCATATATGTAACATTTAAATTGTTAAACATGGAGAAAATGGAAAAATTACACGTCAAAAATCAGGGTACGGAAATCCAAAATTTTAGTTCTAATAACAACAATTTTCAATCAATTCAAACTTTTAATGAAATAATTCGAATCGATCATTTTTTGAACGTCAAAAGTTCCAATCTACTTTTTTTCTAACATCGTATTTCGTCATTTATTTTTTGAACAAAAACTATTAAACATTCGATAAAAATAACGTATTTAATTCTATTCCAGAGATTTGATTTTTTATTTGCTTGTCTTACATGCGATTCAAAAAACCTATAATGATCAAAACTTGGTGGATTTTTATTTTCTCCATTTCTTTCGAGACTTTTATATTTTTGAAAATTTTATTTTTTCGACTGGGAACTTTAAAACTTTGCAACATTTGGGCTTGAAACTGTGGAGTTTTGTTAATAACTGTATTTAAACTTTTTGCTTGGAATTGTTACTTTGGATTTATCATTTTGCAATTTTTTTCGTACAATCAGCGAAATCTTTCACTTTTTTTGAATAACAATTAAGAGTTACTTAAAATTTCACCTTTCGAAAATCACCATAAATTGATGTGCCTGAGGTTCCAAATGTTTAAGAAATGAACGAAAATAATAATAAATTGGTTTTACAACTTTACCTAAGATTTCAATAAAAAATAGTTGGTAACATTTTATAATATTTCCTAAGTTTCAATATTCATACTTATTACTTAAACTATTAGAGGTAATGGAAACAATTTTTGTTATTTCGTTTAATTTCAAACGTTGAGAACTCGAGGAACGTATAAATTACTTGAATCAAGAATTATTAATACTGATTATTTCTGATACTGGATTAGATAATGTCTTGTGATTTTTAGAAGGAAGTATTTCGAGTAACAGTTGAGTGTGATTTTACTAAAAGGAAAGACTTTTGATATCAGGAAAACAATTTGTCGTTTTTTTACATTTGCGACATTCAATGTTGTTGACTTTATAATTTTATAAAATTTGATGTGGGTTTAGAAAAAACTTTTTATACAATGACAGAGAAATCAATCCTTTTGTTTAGTGAGTAAATATTTAAAAATAGAAAATGTGAAAAAAATGAACCCCAGAAATGTGAAATATTAAGCATTTGAAATTGAATAGTTCAGTGTTTGTTAACTTTTATTTTTCAATCGAAAAAATCGCTAAATCAACTTACTCTTCGATATAGAATGATATTTAAATAGTTAAAATTCGTCTATGACAGAATTTAAAGTAGGATACCTAGCAATCTAAAAAAATAATTTTTCCTAATTTTAGATTATAATAATTCTTGGTCAATTTTCAAGGCTTCTTACTTTTTAGTACAGAAAAGTTGCACAAAATTGACGTTTTGCTAAAAAAAAATTGTTTACACAGAAGAAATTACTACTTTTAATTAAAAATTCATATAATTCAATATTTTGAATCTTGCCATTTCGCTGTTTTGATGGGAAGTCAATTATCAGAAGAAAATTCATGATTGCCCATAAAATAACATGAAAAGTTAGATAACTTACAAGTAACAAAATATTTTTCTTGAATATGTCTATAACCAAGTCTCGAAATTAAACAAGTTCAACTTTAACATTGAAAAACAATACAAAAATTCAAATTTGATAAAACTGAAGACAAAAAATTGAGGATATGTAATAAACTATGCAGAAGCTTGGTATTTTAAGTATCCAACATTTTTCTAAGAAGAAATATATATATTTTGGACAACAACTTCCGAACATTTTTTTCTGAGTGCTCCTCTGGTACTTTGACCTGATAACTTGAATTATTTGATAATTTTTTGAAAAAGTCAGGATTATAGTGACGGTTTGAATTATACTAATAATAAGACACATGAATATAGTTCATGGATAATAAAACAGAAAAACTGTGTCACATTTTCCTCTATCATTGTTTTGAGAAAAATTGACCAAGAAATCTATTATATTTGCTTCTTTACCCACATAATGCATACAGTTTTTCATCTTGTATCCTACTCTTGAAATTTATAACTTATTCTCCCCAATGATTCAATACTAATTTTTCTACCAATATTTATACATAATTTCAATATTTATTTACATACTTCCATGACTCTAGTAAATATTTGCGAACGCTTTGAACTAATCCACTCCTCCCTTATGTCATAAAAAACAAGCTCAAATCAAAACGTTTTCTCTTTCCACTAATATTTTTGACTTTGATTTTTGCCCAACTCAGGTCTATCGGGGATACGTGTGGAAGGTTGGTGTCGAATCCGCGGTGTGAATGCTCAATGTGACAAGCGTGATTTTGTACTTTTCTGTGTTTATCCACTTTTTTTCGTAGGCACTCTCGAATTTATTTTTTTACATTTTTTCACGCAGAATGCATCCACTGTGACTTTTTTCGGAACGTTTTTAATCTGCTTCTACACAATTACCTTTGATGTCATACTTCATTTCTTGCATTCATGTTACATATCGATGTTTCAGAGCACATCATTTTTTTGTTTTTCCTGGGTTTTAGGTAAAGTAAATTTTGGTGTTGGGTTTTGAGTTTGGAATTGGCTTTGGGATTCATTACTTCTTTTATTGAAGAAGAATTCAATGAAGGAATGATCAGGGGCGGCAGAAGATGTGGGTATGAAAAATTATGCATGGGTAAAATATCTAAAAATACCCATGCAAGAATCCAAAAATTTATCAATTGTAGTTTTTTCGACTTGATAAACTTTTAGCCATACTCAAAATTTATAATAATTGTGTAGTGTTGAATTTTTAGTGAGAACTTTTTGATTTCCGAAGTTTTCATGATTGGACGCAGTTTCTGTATTTTTGCAGCATATACGAAAATGTCTATGATCCCCAAAATTTTCGTGCATGCATTTTCTAAAATTCTACAAATTTTTATAATTTTTTAGAGCCATTGACAATCTTTGAAATTTTAAACAATTTCTGTTTTACAACAAATTTTCAAACTTCGAACGGAATAGACTATTCAATTTTTCGCTGTTGCGGAAAATTTGCCTAGCTTGATTTTCTCATGTATCTCAATACTTTCCATGAATCCCAAACTTTTATTAAAATAGAGTTTCATGTTGCATATTTCGAAGAAATATGATAAGCACAATTCACAAAATTAATTAAAAAAAATTTTCAAAATTTTTGGCATCAGACCAACTACATCTCAAAAACTTGCACAATCTTACGACAAATTTGTGCAACTCATGAAGATTTCTTGTAATTTTGAAAAACTCTTCAATTTTTTTAGATTTTTCTTGAAAAATTTAAAAAACTCTTTCTGGCATATTTTAAAGGAATAATATGTATGTATGATAATAAACAAGATAAACAAAATTCATCAAAGTTTTCTGAAATTCATCTACCGATTTCTTGAATTTTTTGGATTGTTGGCATAATCTTTGGAATTTCGAATTTTTCTGATTTCTAAAAAAATTTCATAATTTCGAACGTAATGCAGACATTACAAGTGTCGAAATTTTATGAACATTATCAATCTTATCAAGATTTTTCTTAGTTTTTGAATGCTTTTCAAGTATGAACTGCTCAATTTTTGCGCGTGAAGAAATTTGAACAAATATTTTCATGCATGCCTATTTCGTCCAAATGCATGTTATAAAGAACATACTTTTTAAATGATGGATTTTTTCTGAAATTGTGTAAGAATTTCGATTTTCTAAGGTTTTGTAATTTTAATGTGTTACGAATTTTCAAAATTCCTAAATTTTTGAATAACATCAAACTACTATTAAACACTTTTAAAATTTTATAAAATTCGTCAAACTCGTATAATTTTTTTATATGTAAATATTTTCGAAGTATTTCAAATTTTCGTTGAAAATATAAAAATATTACAATGCATATTTTGACGAAATATAATTAGAAAAAAGATTTTAAGAAAGAATATACATTTTCTGAATAAGTTGTACAAAATTATAGATTTTTTTAGATTCATTTTGGCATTTTCTATCATTTTCAACGCATTACAATTTTTCAAAACTTCTAACGTAGTACTAACTATTCAAATTTTCAAAAGTTTATAGAAAATTTGTCTAACTTCCGATTTTGTAGTAATTTTTAAGTATTTCAAATTTTAGTTACAAGTTCGAACAAACAACATATTTAGAAAAAACATGTTACTTGAGAATTAATTCATATTTTTTGAAATTTTACAAATTCTGCGAATTTTCGTAATTTATTCACAATTTAAAAATTTTTCGATTTTTAAACATTTCAAATCATTAAAACTTTCAATGATCATAAAAAATTGTCCCACTCAATAGGAATTTTCGTAATTTTTTACTGTTTTTCAAGTTTCACAGTTTTTCATTTGAAAATGTTAAAACATCATACATACTTCGACAAAATACAATGATGACACCCCTCTACAAAAAAATTTACTGCCGCCCCTGGGAATGATGAAAAGGAAAAAAAAAACTAGTAATAAATCTTACCCCGTTTTACCCGACGAGTATCTTTTTTACTCGATGATTAAGAATTCATTAAAGAAATCGTCCTAACTGAGTTTTTTATTTTTCTATTTACGCCTTACCTAATACAGATGTATATTTTGTACTCACTTTTTCTTCAATCGCGACAATAAGCTAGTCCTATGAAAAAGTTCATGTTGGAAATATGAATTGTCAAGTACTTCTAAAAAGAGCTTGACATTTTGACTTACCGGAACAAGTAACAAGTTTTCGAAGTATACAGTAAGATAGCTGACTATATGACAAAAACATGAAGTACTCTCGATTTTACTCTACTCTCCCCTACAAAAACGAAAGCTCTGAAACCATTTTCCAAACCCATCAAATCCACTAATCACGCAAACGAAACCCACCCCAAAAGAAAACCCGAAAATTTCATCAGTGAACAAAGACGCCGCGAAAATAAACGCTCTTTTGAAACGCGATCGGCTCGAGTCGTTGAGTTTAATACCGTCATTGTTGAATTTCACTTCAACTCGTTCGACTCGAACAATGAGGAAAACCAGCGTTTTATCGATGTTCATTGACTACCCACGTCTTTCAAAGGGCAAAGACGGGGGTTGACGTGGAAAACTTTTTTTTATATGTATAGCCTGAAAGGAGTGCTGGATTCTTCCTTTGAAAAAATGTGCTTCTGTTAAATGACAGCCGACGTCTGTAAAGGGCGATGAAAATGGCATCGCACCTTTCGCATGAATTCACGGTGAAGCTGCATGGGAAGAGAGATAGAGCCATGATGAATAAAACGCGAGGGAAAGAGATGGAAATGCGTGAAAAGACGTTTTTGCCTCATTCGCATTCTGAATCTCTTTTTGTAGGCGTACACCGAATCAGTGCCACAAGATATGCCAGTCGGAAAAGAGGTGATGAGGGTCTCCGCGACGGATATTGACAACGGCAACAACTCCGTCGTGTCTTACAGTCTTACAGCCAAAAAAAATGAAGAGGGTGCTTACTTCCAAATAGACGAGAACTCGGGGGCCATTTATCTGCGCAAAACTATAGACGTGAGTGGATTTTGAGATTTTTGTTTAATTTTTTGAAGATATTTTTAAAGTTGCATTGTGAGGTGTTCATTGTCTGCCAAAAATGAAACTTGGCATCCAAATCTAGGTTTAACTCGGTCTGCACCGAAAGTAACACGTTACGTAACATAGAGATAACATTGTGATGTAACGATGTTACTGATGAGCAACGTTGAAGTAACCTCATGTTACAGTAACAATATTAGGTTACAAAATTGATTATATTCAACGTTATAGATGCCTAACTTTGCCATGCTTGTGAAATGTAACAATATGATTACGTCATTACGAAATTGTCTGCCAAAAATGAAATCATTGTCATCCAAATCTATGGTTAACTCGGTCTATACTGAAAGTAACATGTTACGTAACATAGAGGTGACATTGTGATGTGATGTAACCAGGCGTGTAGGCAGAGGGGGATTTTCTGATAAAATCAGTCAATATTTTATGTAAAAATGAAAAAAAGTTACATCGATAAACAATAAAAATATGAGTTACGAGAAAATGCATCAAAACGTTAGCGAAATGTATATTGAATAAAAAGTAAAAATTATCAAAACGTAGGATTACGTAGAAAATATGAACCAGAAAAATTGTTGCAACCCAGTGAATATTTGAACAAAATAATAATCCACGAAAACGCTTAAAATTTACAAAAATTTGAATCTTAGATCATCAAATCAAATCTATATAAAATCCATATAAAAGTATAAAAAATCTTTCGATACATACAAACTTAAAAGAATAATGAAATTAATTGAATTCTATAAAAAAACTGTTTTCTGAAAAATCTCTACGATCTATAAATTTTGGGATTCTAAAGCATCAAATTCTAAATATACTGTAATCTATAAAAATTCTAGAAAACGCAACAAAATTTATTAAAAAATTAACAAATCCTCCAGGGTTTCGTATATTATACTAGAAAAATGTGAAACATAAGTTTACTAGCTTACTAGTTTACTACTTGACTAGCTTGCTAGTTTACTAATTTACTTGTTAACGAGTTTACTAGTTTACTAGCTTACTAGTTTTTTTATTTAACTAGCCTACTAGTTTACCAGTTTGCTATTACAAATTTGACAAATTTACTAGTTTACCAAGTAACTTATTTACTTGTTAATGAGTTTGCTAGATGACTATTTTAGTAAACTAACAAGTTTGAATCTTACACCTTTGCTGATTTGATGTGAAGTCTTCTATTAGAAAAGAATAGTTAATTTTTATTGCCGATTTGGCACATAAAAAATTATAAAACTTTTGAATAACAAAATACTTCTCTTAAATTAAAATATGTTTAGAACAAAGTGTTGAATTTGACCATTATATTGTATTTGCGTGATCAATAATTTGAGAACTTTGTGAAAATCAGCTAAACGTTTAAATGCAATGTAACTATTGTTTTTATGTGTACTTTGTTAATTTCAGTTTTTTTTTTTGCGTTTGCAATATTTTTTCTGTAATATCTGAAACCTGAGGGAATTCGTCTTTTAAACATATCTGAAAATTTAATCATGCTATTCGTCAGAAAAGTGTAGAATTCGAAATGTAATTGAATTCATAAAGAAAAATAAAATTTTTGATATTCCGTGGATTTTACGATTTCAAATGAATGAATTTCTAGAATTATCATCGGTTTCTCACAAATTTCAATGAACTTATAATGCACTGCAGAAGTTGATAAAATTCATTATTTTTCATATGTTTTTAGTTCAAACTCGAATGTTTTTACTCAAAAACTGATAAAAACTTCAAAATTTTCCAAATTTCTGTACAGCACCTTAAAATTTAACAAAACATATCACAAGTCTATTTAAAAACATTATGAAACGTTTTAAAAACTCACTTAGTTTTAACTTTACGAGGGGATAATTTAGCTAAATTTTGAACATTGCAAACAATTCAAGTCAATCATTTCTCGTTTTCAAATATTAGTGTAAACTTCTTATAATCATCAACCTGATAAGAGTAGATGCCCACTTTTTTTTTTCTTTTTATCACTAACCGTCAAATTTGCGTCGTATGTAGAGCTACTTAATTACGAATAATGCGCAACTTGGTTTATTTCTTTTGATGAATATTTCATTATTCGTGTAAATTATCTTGTTCGTAAATTGATATCGTTTCGTACAATTTTTGTTCAATTTTATTGTACTACATGACTTCATGATTCATTTTTGATTTTTCATAAATGATCAATATTTTTGCTCATCGACAGATACATTGCACCAATTTCAACATTTTCACAAAGTACGAGTAAAAAGAAACGTCAGGTTACTTTTTAAAAAAAAAAAAAAAAAATGTTTTTTACAATATCGAACGTGACGATGCATGTACGAGAATACACATATTGTCCTAGTAGATATACGATATCGTTCCCAGTAGGATTTAATCGTCACAATGACAATCACCTCTCACAGTGTGTATTTTCCATTTAATCAGGATTTAAAAATAATTCTCACGGAACGAGATTTCCACCAAGTGATTCGAAAGATCGATGAAATTCAAAACTCGCCGAGGGAAAAAATTTGAAATTACGCGAGTAGCTTAAATCTCATTGATCACCAGTCATTCCGAATCAAGCTACGAATTCACCATCCGCGCGTAATGTCATAAAAGTACATCTCGCAAATTTCTCCGGCTCGCGAAAATCCGCGATAATTTGCATGAATTATCAGTCTTTCGTAGCGTGATAATTTCGTCGTAATTTGTGGAATTTCAATTCCGACGCCCGAGGCGAATGCGATTTAACGGAAAATGACGGAGAGGTTGGAAATTTTTTACTCTTTTTTTTTTCAGAAACACCCCGATTACACATTCAGTTTGACGGCGACCGCTCAAGACAAGGGAGTGGAACCGAAAGTCAGCTTCATCGATCTCGACATTCGCGTCGTTCAGTCCCACAAAAAGGCCCCGACTTTGACGAAAGACAAGGAAATTATTAGGATTCAGGAAAATTTTAGTAACTACTCTGCATCAATTGTGAGATTGAAGGCGCAGTCGAATATTCACGACCGGCCAGATTTGGCCTTTGAATTGGTATCGGGCAGAACTGAGCAAACAAACAAGGAGGGAACTTTTAGGTAAGTTTTCCAACATTTTCATGAAGGTTTTGATTGCACTTTTTGAGTTTTTTCGACTGTAAAAGATGTGTTGCTTCTAGGAAATCAGAATTAAATAATTACAAGAAATCAATCATCTTGGAGTTCAGGGCGCAGGCAGAGGAAATTTTCGGGGGAAGAGGGGGAGGGCACTAAAAATATATATTCCCATCAGGATTTCATGTTTTTTAATCTTTGACGATTTAGTTACAATACTTAGAATTTCGGGATTTTAAAGTTACGCAAGTTTTGGGGTCCAGAGTTGCACATTTTTTAAATGCATGTTAAATATAATGGAATTCGAATTTTGTGCAGATTTTCAAGTCATTGATGTTTGGATTTATTTTTATAATACTTTCAGTGTTTTTCATATTTCTTAAGTATTTATACAGCTTGATGGATTTTCTGGTATTATAATTAATGTTTCTATAGTTCTCTAGAATTTTATACTGTAGGAATCCAAGTTTTAGAAATTCTCAATATTTTTATAGATTTTCGAAAAAATATTATCGACATGGATTTTGATTATTTCGTGGATTTCTAGAGTATAGTAGATGGTATTCATAAAATTTCGCAGTATTTTCTCGTACTTTTACATATTTCTTATATTTCTAAAGATCACTCTAGATAGCTACAATTCGATGCTATAGTTTAGAAAATTTCATTGATTGTGAATATTTTCATTGGTTTTCCAAATAGCAGTATCTTTAATACATATTTTGAGCATTTTGTTTTTGTTTCGTATTGTTCTGTTTTTTCTCATACTTTTTGGTATTATATTATTGATACAATTTCAAGAACTTTTCGGTATTTTTATAAATTTCAGTATAGTTTTTTAGAATTCTATAGTATGGCGATAAAATTTTTAGAAACTTGTATAATATTTCTAAATATTTTTGAAAAAATAATATTCTCACAAGATTAAAAGCATTTCTGGATTTCTAAAATTTTTATATTTCATGTTATATTTATCAAATGTTATATTAATGTCTTGTATTTTTTTATATTTAATAATTCTAGACATCATTTTAACATTCTTAGAATTTGATGCTACAGTATCGAAATTTCAACGATTTTCAGTAATTAAATTCACTGTTAAAAAAGGTTGGTGAATTTTCCATCAAACTATTGAAAGTTTTTAACCTATATTCTGTATGGGATTTTTCCCATAAATAAATCTAGAAATTTATCCGTGTCTATGGAAATTCTTCCATTATTATGGGAAAATTTCAATATGTATGAAAGAATCCCCATAGCATATGGATAATTTTCCAGATCTATTTATGAGAAAAATCCCATACAGAATATGGGTTAAAAACTTCTACTACTTTTATGGAAAATGAACTGAATTTTTTGGAACAGTGTTGATATTCCAGAAAACAGTACCTTGAATACTACAGATTCGCAGTAGTTTTTGTCTTATTTCGTTTGTCTTTTTTTTTTTTAGTACTAATAGTTTATTCAATTCAACGAATTTCCTATTTTTTCTTTTTCTCATAGATTTCGATATAGATATTGAAAGTAATATGCTCTAGGATTTTAAGTTTGACAAATTTTGAAAAAAAAGAACTTATTAACGTCGTTTTTTCATGTTAATAAATTCTCAAAATTTATCAAATTTTTCAAGTACTTATGAAATTTCACTCAATGAATAAACTAAAATTTATTGCTATAATTTCGGACATTCAAATGATTTTGAGTATTTAAATATTGATGTTTTTAAATAACGTATCTTTCATAGTACATATTTTCAGTACTTTTCTTCATTTTCATATGATTTTAGTATTTATACGTCTTAAATAATTTTCTAGAATTTTTGATGGATTTGGATAGAAATTTTTGAAATTGTATGCTCTAAGATTGAAATTTCGGAAAATGATATCTACATAGTCTTTTGATGTAAATGTATAAATTCCTAGTATTTCTCACACATTTTAAGTATTTATGAAATTTTAAAGAACTTTTCAGTATTTTTACTGATTTCTAGAATTTACGTGGATTGCTCTATAGATTTATGAAATTTGATGCTCTAGAATTAGAATTTTGATAGATTTAATGTATTTTTACAGATTTTATTTTGGGAAAATTACACCTTCATAGATTATCATTATTCATTCTATACATTTCTCATATTTTTGTATAACATTTTTTGGCGTTTTCGTAGTTTTCTATGGATTTGTAGTATTTATTATTATTATTATTATTATTATTATTATTATTATTATTATTATTATTATTATTATTATTATTATTATTATTATTATTATTTGAATTGGTAATTAGTAATATTTATATATTAGCAGTATTTATATTTAGTAATTGCTATATAAGTTTTCCAGAATTTGGTGCTCTAGAATTCGAAGTCTTATAAATCTTCAGTGTTAGTTTAGATTTTTCAAGAGAAATATAACGTTAATAAATTTATATAACCTAAAGTATTTCTTCATTCTTTGTATATTTTGAAAGATTTTCTAGTATTTGTATGATTCTGAATGTAAATTTTTAGGATTTGATGTTCCAGAAATACATATTTTTAAAATTAAATCCGTTTTCGTATATTCCAATTTTTCTGTATTATTCACTAGTTTGAAAAACAGTCAGAAATTTTGAATTTTGCAAGCGACATGAGACCATTTATTACGTCCTCTAAATATCAGTAATTACATTTCCAATAATTTTTACTTGTTTTACTATTTCTTATGTAATAATTTCATCCTCAATATTGATATTTGTTTTTTCTACGTCTATTTATTATTTATTATTATTACTTAATCTCACATGAAATAATAGTCAATTTGATCGAATTTCGGAAATTATTTTGACTTCCAAAATTTTCTTCGAAGAAAAATTCACGCCTTCTTAGGGGATGAAAAAAGTTTCAGGAATTCGAAAATTTGTTCTTCTCATCACTTGTTGAATATTCCACCAATGAAAAATTTTCCCTTTCGAGTCGCCTGGCGATTCAACGAAAAATATTGAGAAAGTTTCATCAAGATTTCGACCCCTCCTCGATTCACTGTCCCAAGCAAAACTACAGATGAAATTTGCCGCGCGTAGATTGAACCAATTCGGGAAACGCTCGAAACTTTCTTCCATTCCTCACTTGGTGTAAATGGATATTCCGGTATACTCCCGCACGGGTATAATGTAACAATGCAATCATTAGAGATGAAACCCCGTGAAAGGATATTGAACAGAAATGGCTCCTAACGTAAATTTGATTGGCCGAACATTCTGTTAACTCGTCCTTAGCGAAAATTCAATTGAAGCATTTTTCCTCGACTTTTTTTCGCACTCGCAAAACGAATTGTTCCTTCAATGAAAGACCACCGTTTTACAGCGATAATTGCAATTTCTATATCACTTGGGTAATGAGAAAAAAGTTCGTGGCAAAAGAAATGGAGAAATGAACGAATTGATTTGATTGGAACTCCCAGCAACGAAAAGTTTGAGTTTCGATTGCTTTTGCCTTAAACCTCTGAATTCTTTAGGGCGAATGTTCGAGTTAAAAAATTAGTCTAGCTAGTTCAATCTGAAGTTTGGATTAATGAAATTTCAAGAAGTGGCTGGGAATAAAGTGATTACGTAATTTGTAAAACTAATATTTTAGTTTTTTTTTTTTTTCCTTTTTTTTTCAAATTATTGATGACGGTCTTTTATAAAAACTTTCTTAGGAACAATAAATGAATCAATATAAGTTAATATAATGAATTTCAGGCGCGAAGGCATAGAGGTATTTTTGGGGTTTCAAACGCCACCCGAAATTCTGATAAAATCAATTAATATTACATGTGATGATAAAAAAAATTACATCAATAAACAACAATAATACAAGTTACAAAAAAAATGCATGAGAGCGTTATTAATATAGTATATTATGCAAAAAAAAAGTGAAAATTATTAAAACGTAGGATAAAGTAAAAAATATATATTCGAAAAATTGTTGCGACCTAGCGAATAATCAAAAGTTTCAAAACTATGAAAATACTAAAAATTTTGAAAACTTTTAATCTTTGGTCTTCAAATTCTAGAAATCTATATATAATCCAAAATAAACAATTAGAATATCTTTCGAATCTTATAAACTCTGAAAGAATACTAAAAGTAATTATATTCTATGAAAATCTGTTTTCTGAAAAATCTTGACAAATGCCTCTACCATCTATAAACTTTAGAATTCAAGAGCATCAAATTCTAAATCATACCATTACTCTAGAAAACTCTTAGAAAACTTGACGAAATCTTTTAAATATTTTCGAAATTCGAATAAAACACGTAAAATTTGTATGGATTTGATTTTCTCAATAATCCATGGAATTACTGGGAATAGATCGATATCCGTACTTGAAAGCATCGAGTTTTTTTTTAATCGTTGTAGCAATCTACAAAAATATAAGAAATCTTTGAAACTAGTGAGAAATTTTCCAGACATTCGTAAATTATACTAGACAAATGCGAAAAATACTACTAGAAATCTTTCAATGCATAAAAAATGTGCAGATATAATTTTTTTTCAAATCCTTAAACTTCTTGTCCTGAGGAATATTTATGTATATAGTTCTATACAAAATTCAGTAACAATAGGATTCTAGAAAATATTCTAGAAGTCAATATAGAAAACAATATAGAAAACAATTAAAATACATACAATTCAATTTCTACGATTTCTACAACTCAAAATACTTTTAACTGTAGCAATACCAAAAAACATGAAGTACAAGTATTGAAAATCCATAGAAAAGATATTGTTTAATGATAAATCAGTTGAAATATTTAGAATCGTTGGAAGTTTCGATACTATAACATACATTTTCAAAAATCTATTTAGCGATCCACAGAAATACTAGAAATCCATAAAAATACTAGAAACTACTAAAAAATTTGATAAATAACATATTGTACGGAAATCCTATTAATTTATGAAATACTGTAAATCCGTTTGGTTATAATTTCCTCAAAAATCTGTCAAAACATTTAAATTTTTGAGAAATTTGAATCCTAGAGCATCGAATACTCGAATGCTCTATAGAAATGAGAAAATTCTTGAAGTTGTATTAATACCAAAAGTATTGGTAAAAAAAATGTTAACCTTCAGTGACTAATTTTAAATAACAAAAATCGAATCTTATTATTTACGAACATAAAAAATGTGTGGCTTTGGACTACAAAAGTTGTATATTTCAAATTCTGAAATGTGAAAAATTTTCAAATAGTTCTCTTGTAACCGAATCATCAAAGATTAAAAATTGTACAATTTCGGACGTAATACACTGGAAATTCCCTATAACGTCCTTCTCTTCTACGTCCGCTCTCTATTGCGGCGAAAGACCGTTCCGCTTTACCGCGGGGTAGCCCGCCTACCTTATCCCCACCGCTTGAGACGATCTCTCTCGCCATCTCTCGCAATTCTCGCGAAAGCATGTAAACATTGTGAAAACTGCGCGACTCTCGTCTGCGCCGTAGATCAGTTGACCCGCCCGACACCAACTGGCCCTCAAGGTCAGCTGAGAGTGGGGAGTCGTGAGGAGAAGTTCGCTCCCCTTTTTCCGGCCGTTGTAGAGAATGGCTCGAGCACGCGCGCGGACGTTATAAGGAGAGAGTCCTGTGTATGTTTTTTTAGAAAAACCCCTCTCGAAAATTTTTTTCTGCCTACGCCCCTAATAAATTTTGTTATCTATAAATAAATTTAATATTTCGATCTATTATAAAAATGATCATTTAGAATATTGCAATTATTATTATCATATATATAAATTTACAATGTAAATTTAAATATATATTTTTTAATATTTAATTAAAATAACAATATGAAATTATAATATTTCTATGGATATTATGACTTCGATATCATTATTAAATTATGTATTTTTATAAGAATTCTATGTTGTATTAGAAATTGCAAAAAAATTCCAATATTTTATATACGAACTTGATGTTTAAGATAATTCTTTAATATTTACATAATATACGATATAAATATTCAAAATAAATAAATGGAGTAATCATTTAAAAAGGCAAGCATCAATTGAGGAATATGGATCAACAAAAGTTCTAGTACAGAATAAATTGTAATGATTGTCATTTGACGTGTGTAGGGTAGAGAAAAATTCTAGCAGACAAGAATTCACCAACATAAAAGTAACATTTATCATTTTTTCGAGAATTATTCTATTTGCATTCAGTAGAAAATTAAAAAAATTATTATTATTTCAGGTATGAAATTCGTGGTTAAAATTTTGGACGAAGAAAATTATTACAGAAAGAGATAGATCTCACAAATAGTTGAAATTATAACAAAATAATTTATACACTGTAAATAAACAGAAAGACGCGAATCTTTCGAGCTCTATTCATGACTAATACATAGAAGAAATTTAATAACGTAAATATCAGTTATTTCGATAGATGTGATTTTCTGTTTGAAATTTGTAACATCGTCTGACTATGCATAAAAAAATGTAAAATCGACAAGAACAAGCTCAAAAATGTATTCAAATCATATTATTGTAATCATCTTAAGGGATGCTTCAAGTGTTTTGTAATTCACAATACTTGAACGATCTCTAAAATATGAGTTTATTAATATAATTTATAATTTATTTTAATTTAAAAGGACATTTTTGAAGACCATGAGAATATACGTAGATGAAATTATATTTTGATTATAGTACTTTCATTCAACAATTCGATATAATTTTGTGTAGTTTCTAATGAGAGCCTGTATAGAAAAATTAGGTGAAATTCATTATTGTCCACATGACATTTGCTCCTAAGAATTGTAATAGATAAATGTATTATGAAAAAAATGAAGGTTTTCATTATAATAGGAATGTATTGAAATTTTCATTTGGAAAATAAACCAAAATAATTTTCGAATTTCGCCACAAACCATACATTCAGCTTGCGTGTACGACAACTAAATGATTTAATTACTGGAATCAAACGTTTCTTTACTTGTATTTTATTTTTCTGGAGGGCCGTTCAGTTTTTGGATAAATTGATCAACTTTTAGGTCCGACTGTTCGTCTCTTTTTCCTCGAGTGTTCAGGTGCAATCGGGTAATGAGTTCACTCAAAACCCTGCAGCCACGTAAATTATGATGCGTCGCAAAGTCCGCGAGTGCCGCGATTTATGCACCTCGCGAAGTAGGTCGTCGACTTGCCAAAAGTTGAGTGTAAACCGTAATTTTCAGATTGGTCGATCACGGGGACACGGCGGACGTAACGCTCGCGCAAGCGTTGGATTACGAGAAGATCTCGGAATATTCCTTGATTGTTCGTGTCGAGAACGAATATCACTTGGCCGCGGAAACGGTTATTAACATCCAAGTCGAGGATGTTAACGACAACATACCGAAATTCCCATTGGGCATTGAAACGGGCAGCGTTCTGGAAAATCAGCCACCAGGCGTTGCAGTTATGCAAGTTCGAGCTATCGACAACGATGGCACTTCTGCCCATAATCAAGTAAGGGAATACAAATTGTATGAACCTTCTTCTGTTCTTTAGTTTCTCCCTAACACAACTATAATCAGAAATAAAAAAATATAATTTGAAAGTTTCACACTCAATTATCCTTGTTTCCCTAGATTGTCTTTGAAATTTCAGATGTCAAGATTGTAACGTTCCGATGGGTATATATATAAACATTATCTATATACATCGAAATTACATGAAAATATCGAAATCTTCGCTGTTGATAAAGGCAATAAATAAATATTCCATTATATATATATATATATATATTTAACATTGCCCACATTTATTATCATTCCTCAATTGTGAACCTTTTCGTAATTTCGCAACATTCAAAATACACCACCAAGTCATTTATCCATAACCATATTATAAACAAATTCTATTGCACATGAATACATATCTTATCTCACAAAATTCAAATCCATTCCCGTTATCATATAAGATCATAAATTCATAATCCATAATACCAAAAGAAATCAAACATTAAATATCCCCTCCCCTAAAAATCAACTTGATCACATAACCCCTAATATCAAAATCACAAATCAATTCATCATTAATTCAAAGGAAAATATTATATAATATGAAATTGCAAAAAAAAATCACAGCACATCAATCATCATTTCAATAAAATATTGATCAGCAAATAAATCACCAGAAAAATGTAGATCCCAATAATAATAGAAAAAAAAAAAAAAAATATCACAAACCAAATCGAAATAAAAGATTCTGATGAACCCAAAAAAATATCACAACAAAATCCCCTAGGACAAATTGATCCAGATCAACTTTCCTCCAAAATTCCCGAACAAATATCACAATATCAAGTAAATGAATCTCAAAGATCTTCCCTTATGTGGAATTTCCAAATTCTGGCCAAGAAAAAACGTGAGTCCATCCCTTAGCGTCGTTCACAGAACAATGGCGGACGAACTTCCAGGTCACAAGCCAAAACCAAATCCATAATGTAACCAATGAAAATCCGCACGCTCGAAATCCAAAGGAATCCCAAAAATATCCTTGATCATCAAAACGGGTTCCTCACAATCTTCAGAAGGGAAACAATGGCCAGAATATTCGGAATTGCAAAGAAATATCACGACGATTCCAAGCGTATCCAATATTGTGAAAAAAAAAGAAGCTAGAAAAAAAATCGAATTATGTACTGGAGTACATAATTGCACACTTTGAGCGATCATCGCAAATTGTAATGACAATCAAACTTTTTTATTAAGGCTAAGCAAACAATTTGAACAGCCTAATAAATATTTTCTTATGCCTACACTACAATTTTGTGCAGGCGAAGCGATTATTTCGTACACTGTACCAAACTGAGTTTACCAAATTCATATGCTACAGTTTACGAAACTGGCTTTTGTGTGTAGTAAGTAATGAGGGTGTTTTCAAATAAACTGATCACATCCCTGATGAAGTTAGGAATCCCTCACGTAACGTCGGATCACTCAATAAAATGTTTCTCTATAAAGTCCACAGTTGTTGAAGTTGCATTCATTCAGACAATTCGGAATAAAGTGGACGAATTTAGATTCATTAATATCATAACGTCAATTATCCTTGTTTGCGACAGGTGACGTACGAGTTGGAAAATTTCAAAGACCTGTTCGCGATCGACAAGTACACGGGTAACATCACGACCCTGACGAAGTTCGACAGGGAAGTCAAGGACACGTACAAATTGGGCGTCTTCGCCATTGACAATTCCCCGAGCGCGCTTTTCAACAACGGGGAGCCGAACAAGGGCAAAGGCACGTTTCTGGTGGAGATCGCGGACATGAACGACAACCCCCCGACGTTCACCAAAGCCGTCTTCACCGGGGACTCGATCAAGGAAGACGCCAACTTGAACGAGCGAGCCTCTGCTGTCGAAGCCCGGGACAAAGACTCCGCGAGTATCATCACGTACAGCATCATCGGTGGCAACATACACGACAGCTTTTACATCGAGCCCACGACGGGAGTAATAAGAGTGAAGAATCTCTTGGATTACGAAAAAATCAAGGAGTACACGCTGAAAGTTATGGCTTCGGATGGAATCTTCAACGACAGCGCGGAGGTCAAGATTTTCATCGAGAATGTCAACGATAATCCACCGATTTTCATGGAGTTCGATACGAATCCTACGATGGAGGAGGAGTCTTTGCCAACGAGTGAGTTTTTTTGGGTTTTTCGTGTTTGTGGTTCTTGGAAAAGAATTTGTAGATTTGGGGCGTTTGCCTTATAGTGAGCTTTGAACTGGGGCAATGGTTGTAATCTGAATCTCATGAATTAACCTTGTAAGATGCACTTGTGTAATTCTTGGAAAAAATTGAAATGAGAATGATGTTCCCTTATGACATCCTTATTAGGATTATACAATACATGCCCTTGTAAGATAAGATGAACTTTTTACAAGGATTTTAAACCTAAGGACATACTTTCCTTATGATATTATAATTTGGAGTAATTTGCAATTCCTTCCAAGGAAAACGCAATTCATTATGAAGAAATGGTACATTCTTATGATGAATTATGAAATCTTATAAGAAAGTATTGATATAAGTGTTCACGAAAATTTATTCAGTATAAAGATTCTTGAAGGTCATCTTATGAAGGTTTTAAATTCTTATAAGGTTCTCATAAGGTGCCTTATGAAGACAGTTAGATTCCTATAAGGATTTTATGAGGTAAGCAGTTATTAGTGTCTATACACGTAATGATTAAGCCTTTTTATATTACTAATTTTTTATTATATAAATGTTCCATACAAGTTTCATGAAGTCACTATAAAGTACTGAGGAATTTTATAAAAATTTTGATTTTAATTTCCTCTAAAGAACTGAAATCTTTACATTGAAAATAAAATCCTTATGAAGATTTTATTCCTTCAAACGTTTTTAATAAAGAATTGGAATTCTTATAAGGAAATTCAGATCCTCATAAGGTTTGTATGAGGATTATAAAAGGTCACCTTAAAAGAATTATAAATTCTTATAAAAAATTGTAAAATTTGTATCTACAGATCATAAAACTTACAAGGAATTCATTTCTTATAAGGTTTTTACAATGTCATTTTATAAAGAATCGAAAATCTTATTAGATTTTTATAATGTCACTTTATGAAAAATCCGAAATCTTATAAGGAAATTCAAAACTTTCTAAGGTTTTCTTCAAGGCCACTTTATAAGAATTTTTAAATTTAGGATTTTTTTCACAAGGTTGCCTCATAAAGAACTGACAATTTTATAATCCTATCCGGTTCTTTAAAAGATTCTTATAAAGAATTTTTAAGGTTTTTATGAGGTTCGCAGTTAATAATGTGCATAGAAATTAAGCCGTTTGATAAAGATTTCATAAAGCCAGTTTCGAAAATAGCGGATTTTTATTAAAATTTAAATTTGGAACTGTAAAATTGTACATAGAAATTGTAAACCTTACAAGGATTTTATTCCTTGCAAAGTTTTTATAAGGTCACTTCATAAGGAATCGAAATTCTTATAAGATTTTCATAAAGTTACCTTACGAGGAATTGAAAATCTTGTAAGAAAATTCAGATACTCATAAGGTTTATATAAGGGTTCTATAAGGTCACCTCATAAGGAAGTAGCAATCTTATAATTTTCTCTACATAATTATTTGAAAGATTCTTATAAGGAATTTCAAAGATTCTAATAAGGTTTGAAGCTATTAGTATATACATAAATGAAGCCGTTTAATGATAATCATTTGTAAAAGGAGTTTTGTATACAAGTTTTATAAGGACTTCATAGAGCCACCTTCAAGAATGGCAAAATTTAATAAAAAATTTAAATTGCAATCCCTTATAAGAAACTGTAAAAGATGTATACAGAAATTGTAAACCTGAAAAGATTCTTTTTCTTATAAAATTTTGATAAGATTATTTTTTAAGGAATTAAAATTCTCATAAGATTTTTATAAGTTCACCTTATGAAGTATCAAAAATGTTATGAGGAAATTCAGATCCTTATAAGGTTTGCATAAGGATTCTGTAAGGTCACCTTAGAAGAATTTTTTATCCTTATTAGGTTTTCATAAAGTTGCCTTGTAAGAAAGTGACAATCTTATAGGTTTTTCTACTCTACAAGATTCTTATAAAGAATTTCGAAGGTTTTATTAAGGTTTGCAGTTATTAGTGTGTATAGAAATTAAGCCATTTTATGAAAATTATTCACAAAATAAATGTTTTTTACAAGTTTTATACGGGTTTCATGAAGTCACCTTTAAAAATAAAGGAATTTTATGGATTTTCCAATTGCGATTCATTCTAAGAGACTGTAAAATTTACATGTATATATATCGTAAACCGTACAAGGATTATATTCCTTACAAGGCCATTCAAGCTCAAGTCACCTTATAAGCAATCGAAATGTTTATAAGGTCACTTTATAAGGAATCGAAAATCTTATAAGAAAATTCAGATCCTCATAAGGTTTCATAAGGTTTGCCTAAGGGTTCCATAAGGTCACCTTAGGAGGATTTAGAATTCCTATTTTTATTCTTATATTTTTTTAAGGTCGCCTTATAGGAATGTGACGATCTTTCACATACATACATCTTTAAAAGATTCTTCTAAGACATTTTGAAGGTTTTCATCAAGTTTGCAGTTATTAATGTGTATAGAAATTGAGCTGTTTTATAATAACTATTCATTATTCATAATATAAATGTTTCATGTATTTTCATAAAGGATTCATAAATTCACTAGAAGTAGCAAAATTTTATAATGATTTCGATTTAAATTCTTTGTAAGGAACTGTAAAATTTGTATGTAGAAATTGTAAATCTTACAAGGCTTTTACTTCTTATAAGGAACTGGAATTCTTATAAGGTTTTAATAGAGCACAATATAAGAAATTAAAAATATAATGAGGAAACGTCGATCCATATAAGGTTTGCATAAGGATTTTATAAGGTCATCTTACAAGGATTTTAAATCCTTATGAGCTTTTTAAAAAGTTGCCTTATAAGGAATCGACATTCTTATTATCTTATATACTTTCTTTAAAAATTCTTACAAAAATGTGCATTTACTAGTCCATGTGGGGAATAAATTATTTTATATGAGTAGCAGCTATTCGGTAAAAAAATTTTTCACACGAGTTTCATAAAGGTCACCTTCAAAAATATAATTCTATATTTCCTTTTGATTTCTGAAAATATTTTTTCTGGATAAGTAAACTTTTTTCATTTTGTCATTATTAAAAGTTATAATGTGATACAAGTGAAGTACGTAAAGGAGAAAAAAGTTAGCAATCCACGAATTCCTACCACTCACGAAAATTTTTGATTCATATAAGTTTGTTAAGATTTTCTATTCAATCTTATATCAAGTTCTCAGACCCTATAATTTACATTTCCACAAAATTATCGAGTTAAGTTTCAAACGATGATTACCGTGCTTGTGATTCGTATATCAAACATCACTTTCGATCTTTCGAATTCGAAAGCTCTTTGAAGTTCTTTCCTTCCGTAACATTTCGGGTCCTGAGACGATTAAATATAGAGTTCGAGGAAATTCTCGAGTGAAATCACAAGATCATGGTCTCAAAGTCGGCAGTTTCAAGATTGAGTTTTTCTTATTATCGCCTAAATGTACATATTCTTTCTCAGTATTTAAAACCCCCTATTACATTTTTTAATAATAAATTTGTGCATTTTTTCTTTTTTTCAGCTTGTATTACAACAGTCACAGCTTACGATCCTGACATTGGCGATATACACGCAGATCAAAAAATCATGTACTTCATTGTTAATGATGATCAGCAAAAACTCATAAACATAGACAAGCAAGGTTGCTTGACCCTTAAAAAACCCTTGAATCGTGATCCTCCCAATGGTTACCCCATGTGGTCGGTGAGTTAATTTTTTTGCTGTTGTTTTACTTTGAATTCGAGCATAATATGACGAAAAAAATACATGATTCCCAGGTAGAGTGTTTTATATATTCTAAAAAAATCGTGTGCGATTATTTGTGTTTTGAATTTGAAAATTCTATATGAAAATAACCAATGTTCACATGTTCTTTATTGGTGGATTTATACATTTGTGGAATGGTGGAATAATACATTGTTTGTGAATGAAGAAAATTTTTTTATTTAGAGATTTTATATTTTTGTGAAAAGATGTTGAAAATCTGTCAAAAAATGTTTACTAGCTGTATAACATTTTTCTGAGATTTGTAGAAGTGTTTGATTATTTGAAGGCATTTTTAGATATATAGAGGAAAGTTAGGTAAAACAGTCTGTTTTTCGTTTAACATTATTGCATTTTTCTAATTCACAGATTTACTTTGTATTTTAGTTGAGTAAGAATGTACATTCAAAAAGTTCGAGCACGTAAATATTTATCAAATATACGGGACAAAACTACGTTGCACCGTTTGACTGATTCCTTCGTGATACTAAAATCGATAAAAAAAATCTTTTGAAAAACTCAGGTAATCGTGTTGGCACGCGACGACGACGGTTCGCCGCAATCGTTACGTGCAACCACTATGGTCAACATTACCTTGAGCGACATCAACGACAACGCGCCTTTCCTCGACATGCCCTATTCCGTGGTGTGGAACGAGAACCAGAAACCTGGCAAAATTATAAGGCTCGTCGCCAAAGACTACGACTCGCCGGGAAACGGGCCGCCCTTTCACTACACCATCAGCCCGAACGCCGACGAGGACATCCAGAGCAAGTTCACCATCAAAGGCGAGGACTTGTACGCCCTCGTGACTTTTGACCGCGAGGAGCGCAAAACTTACGAGATACCGATCGCCATTAGCGACAGCGGCGACCCACCGATGTCGGGCACTTCGATCCTCAAGGTAACGTCTTCTTTGAAACCTTATCTATCTATCCCCCAAATTCGAGCTTAAGAAGAAAATCAATATTATTTTCGATCCTTTGGAGCCAAATCTTCGTTGATTTATTTTATAATAAAAATTGTCTTCTATTTCTTTTATAATTTTACTTTCGTTTCTCTAGCTTTCGACCACAAGATCTCGGGTCCTCTTCAGGAAGTTCGTTACAATCATTTTTATTCAAAAAACGTGTTAATTTTATTCTCGATCTACATCACGTCAATTATATTCTCCCAATGATCATGCATCATTGATCGTTATTGTACTTGGCGTTTCAACGGACCGAGTAAGACTGTAGATCGAAAATAATCTTGATTACATCATTAAGGAGCGATATACACTTGGTTAATTACATCAAGGATAAATTAAGAAGAAAATATCAAATTCATCAGATTTAATGAAAATGAAATTTCAAAAATTGTGGCATCAATAATTTCCAGGTGCGTAGGCAGAGGGGGGTTTTGGGGGTTCAAACTCCTACCGAAATTAGGATAAAATTACTATGTATCTCATGTAAAAATAATAAAAATTATTAGAGAAGAAGAGGAAAAAGACATTCAAAAGAATAATGACGGAGAAATGAAATAAGAACAAATCATCAAAAATGTACCTACTGAAATCTTGAGATTATAATAAATGGTTTCATGTAGGTACTCAAAATCAACATTATTCAGAATTCTCAATTATGCTATCATAAAAATAGCAATTATTTTGTCTCCATAAGAATTTTTGAATAAACAACATTCTTATCATGAATAATGTTTGGTAAGGATAACGTGGTGAACGAAAATTTGAAAAGTTGCTACAGTTTAATGAAAAAATACAATAGAAACATCGGAATTTCTGAAAATCTCAGAAATCTGCGAAAATTCTGAAGCATCAAATTCTCGAAATCTACAATAAAAATCCAGAGAAATACCAGAAAATCTTTTAAATCCTGCAAACTCTGAAGAAATACTAAAAATTGAAGTAATATTCTGTAAAGAAATGTTCTAAAACATCTAAAAAAAATAGGTAACTATGAATTCTAGAGTGTCAAATTTTAATAATGGTTATGTATCAATATTCAATCTTAATAAATACTCAGAATCTATAAATACGCAAAAAAAATTACAAAATCGTATAAATGCTAATGAAAAAAAAAAAAATAGGAAATCTAGAAATCACACAAAATTTATGAAGGTGTGTTTTTCCGAAGTTATTTAAAATCGATTTAAATTTAAACTCAAAAACATTGAATTCTCGAGATGTAGGTACTTCTGAAAAATCTGAAAAAATACACACAATCTACGAAAATACAAATAAAAAGAAAAAAATCCTATAAATACTATAAAAATATGGATAGTACAAGAAATCTATAAACAACGAAAATTTATTACATGTGGTTACTCAATTCTTCAATTTCTGAAATTCGATGTACTGGAATGAAAACTTAAATTTTTTGAATAATTTTATAAATTTGTGGAAAAATCACATTCATGCAGATTTTTTGTTTTTTATAGATTTCTGGTATTTCCATATTTTTTCTAGTATACATAGATTTTGTAGCTTTTTCTTGTATTCTTAGAAATCGTGGGGGTTTTTCAGATTTTCTAGAAGAATGGTAATCTACACTTCAATAATCTATAAAATCAACTTAAATTTTAACTCTACAATTGTTGAATTCTATAAATTAACATTCTTCTAGAAAATCTGAAGAAATCCCAAGATCTCTAAAAATACAAGAAAAAGCTACAAAATCTACGGATACTACAAAAATACAGAAATACCAGAAATCTATAAAAAACAAAAAATCTGCATAAATGTGATTTTTCCACAAATTTATAAAATTCTTCAAAAAATTTAAATTTTTATTCCAGAATATTGAATTCTCGAAATACATACACAAAAACACTAAAAATCATGAAATACACACAAAAATCCTCCAGGTTCCGTAAATGATGAACAATAACACGAGAAATACTGAAAATTATTCAATACTTAAAAAGTATGTAGAAATTATGATTTTTTTAAAAAATTCATAAAACTTTGAGTTGTAGGACATAAAATTCTAGAAACCTATCAAAACATTAATGGACATTGTAGAAAGTTTTTCAAATGGTTTGAGTATTATAAAAATACGAGAAAAATTCAAAAAGTATTGGAAATCTGTATAAAAGGTACTGCTTTCTTCAAAATAATGGAGGTACTCAAGTTTGTTAAAATTTGCAATACTATAGCATCAAATACTAAAAATCGTTTGAAATGCCAGAAAATTTTACAAAATTTGATGAAAACATCTACAATACGAAAATTCTGGAAGTTGATAAAATACTAAAAATCTTTTACGGAAAAATTCTCAAATACCTAGAAATATATATGAAAAATTTTACAAAACTTTTATTTCTAGAGTATCGAATTCTAGAAAGCTATATTTGAATTCAATATATATTCGAAAATTCTTCGAGTATATATTCAACTTAAAGCAAAATTTACAAAAAACACCAAAAGTATTAGAAAAAAAAAAAAAAATATGAATCTCAGTGACTTGCATGGAAATAAGAAGAATTGAATCCTATTATATTAAATATGAACATGAAAAATGCACTACTATGGACTTGGAAAGTTGCAAAACTTTTTAATTCTAAAATCCGAAAAATTGAAAATCCCGAAGGAAGTAATTTTTCTCGAAAAACCCCTCCCGAAAAGTTTTTCTGCCTACGCCCCTGATGTGAATCGTCAATATATATTTGCTGAAGTTACAAGTATTAAAAAAATTCCATTATCACACCTTTACTAAGGCAGTGGTCAGATATTTTTTCTACCAAGATGACTCATAAATATATATAATTCATATTTCAAATTACAAACCTCTAGATAAAAATTCGCCTCAGAATCAGAAATATTGAAAAACCATATTCTCATCACCACATTGTCTAAAATAAAAAAATTTTAATCCCAAAGGAAACCCATTTTTCAAACAAACCCATCTTCAAACATTTTATTCCTAAGCCCTCTGCCAATAACAAAAACATCTCCACTGTATTCCAAAAAAAGTGCTATTCCCTCAACTCGCATTGTATGACACCACGTACCTTTTCCCTTGCTTCAGGTGGTCATAGGTGACGTAAACGACAACCCAATGAAGCCTGGCGAGAGTTCCATTTTCGTCTACAGTTACAAAGGCAGGTCACCGAAAGTGCAGATCGGTCGCGTATACGTCGAGGACCCTGACGACTGGGATTTGCCGGACAAGCACTTCGCCTGGATCACGACACACGACGGCTTCGAGCTTGACCACAGAACAGGCATGATCACCATGCTCCCTGGACAATCTAATGTCTCGATTCGTCTGAAATTCCTCGTTACCGAAACCTCTTACCAGATGATTCAAAGTCACAACGTCACGGCTGGTGTTAACGTCACGATAAAAGAGATTCCAGAAGAAGCTGTCAAAAGCTCTGGGTCCGTGAGGTTTTTGGGCATCAGCGCTGAAGAATTTATTGCACCGCAGCCTAACGGCCTCAGCAAGAAGTATATGTTCCAAGTGAGTGCTTTTTATTCAAGTACCTGAAGTTCCAAACCAATTTACTATTATTGAATGAAAACATCCGTTTACGAAATTGCAGAAAAAAATGTCAAAACTCCTGAACACATCGCTGGAGAACGTGGACGTGTTCACGGTATTGCACTCGCCTCTTTACAACAATGCGAGTCTCTTGGACGTGCGATTCTCGGCTCATGGTAGCCCTTATTACGCCCCTGAGAAACTGAACACGAAATTGTCTCAAATCGCGAGTGAGCTCGAGCACGAGCTGAACGCCCAAATCTATATGATCAACATCGACGAGTGCATGATCGAGGAAAAGCCCTGCGCTTCCACCTGCCGCAGCATCTTGAATATCAGCGAAGTGCCTTACGCGGTGTTCACGAACACGACTTCCTTCGTCGGCGTGCGCGCCGTCGTCGAGCCCGAGTGCTTCTGCCACGTGAGCATGCCCCCGAAATGCCTGAACGGCGGCACCCCTGTCGGCGACAGATGCGAGTGCCCCCCGGGCTATGAGAGCCCCCGCTGCGAACAATTGGCCATCGGCTTCCGAGGGGATGGATGGGCCATTTTGCCACCTCCTGGACACGTTTGCAGAGAAAGTACAATAGGTGAGTGCAGTAGATTAAAAGTTTTAGAGGGTTGAAACCACTCCTACATTCGTAATTCATAATTCTGGGGAGTACTCTGCTCGAAAGATCCAACTATTGTCCAACCCCAGTGAACCTGTGAGCTCGCAGCGTTTTGATTATTTCCGCCACTTTTCGAACACGCCGCGAACTCGCCAGGGAGCTCGCAGACTACTCGCCACGAGCTCACAGAGCACTTCCAGTCGTTGATAATTATTAATATATACTTCAGGAGAATAAAAAGATAATTCATTACTTACAGTAAAAAGTAATCACAATGAAGCTGTAAAACGATTATTTGATAAAAAAAAATTTCTCCCCGGTGGGAAACGATCCCGTGTTCTGCGGAGTTGAACGCGAATAAGATTCATATTAATCAAGTAATTCAAATTTTGAAAATTCGCGCGCTCTCCCCAAGCGCTCACCAGATGGCTGCTGGTTTTTTTTTCTCATGTTTCAAGTTTTGTGTCGAATGCTTAAATCAAGTGCATGTCTCAAGTTAATTATTGTGAAACTTTTTGACGTTCAACTCCGCAGAACTCGGGATCGTTTCCCACCGGGGAGAAATTTTTTTTTTATTAAATAATCGTTTAACAGCTTCATTGTGACTACTTTTTACTGTAAATAATTAATTACCTTTTTACTTTCCTGAAATCTATATTAATAATTATCAACGACTGCAAGTACTCTGTGAGCTCGTGGCGAGTAGTCTGCAAGCTCGCTGGCGAGTTCGCGGCGTGTTCGAAAAGGGGCGGAAATAATCAAAACGCTGCGAGCTCACAGGTTCACTGGGACTATAGTATAACGATTAATCGTCGTAAGATAGTTGTTACGTTTGACGAAGTTACGACTATAACTTTTTTTTTTATTGCCTCTGATGTGACGTTTCGTGGTCATGTGGTTGCGAAAATAAGTAAAAGTGAATAATTTATTGATTCCAGAGAAAATTATGCATTTTTATTGTGTTTATTAGAAATAAATAACAATTTAGCAGTAGTACTCGAGTTGGATAGAACACAACAACACAAAACAATGCAGAACAATGCGAATTTATCGACAAAGTTGTCGATCTGACAACCTGTGTCCAGCTGTGTCAATCTATATATCCGTGCTTGATTTTGGCTGGAGTGTAGTATGTCGCGCGTGGTTTGTTTAGAATTAATATTAACGATTATTAAAACAATAATCTAAATATATACGATAACATAAATTAAAATTAATTGTGCATATGAGAATATTTTGACATTCTGATATATGATAATTAAAATATTATAATTGATATAATATATATATATATATATATATATATAAGATTTGTAATGAAAAATATTAAATTAATAGTAGTTAATAAATATATAGTAATAAATAAGTTATAAATATAGTATATTTCGTAACAGGCATGGATGTGCGAATTTGGCGAGACGGGGAAATTACGGTCCGAGGCGAAGCCAAGGCTGTAACCCGTTTTGCCTATGAGCACATCCGTGCCTGTTGCGAACGATATTTTATGTACCGAGGGCATAGAAAACGCGTTTAGAGATCTCGAGCTGGCATAGAAACGCGTTTCCTATGCCAGAGGTACAGAAAATTATATTTATTTAATAATAATATTATTGTTAAATATTATAATTCATACATCACAATTACCATATTCAATTATTATACATTTAGATAATAATTAAAGAGCAAAACGCTTATTTCATTTAAGATTGAAGAAACTGAAACAATACCATTTTTAAATTTCGCGCACTTGAACGGACGAAACAATCGAAACAATGTCTTTTTGAGGTTATGGCGATGATGTCACTTTTTTTACTCAATAAATCATAATTTTTAGAGCAATATTCAAATATTCAGCATCACAACTAATTAAAGGAGGTACTTTTGCTCCTTTTCTGACAATTTCTCGCAAACAATATGATGGGATTGGCCTAAAATCGAAGTTTAAAAATACAGTCGTTACGTTCGACAATGTTACGACTAAGGTCCGACTATTTTCGATCGGAACTTTTTCATCAGGGTAATTCTTATGATAATCATTTTTTCTTTTTTTTTTGGGGGGTAACCAGGAAGTGAAGGAGTATGACACATACACAATGTCACAAAATCACAAGATATCATAAAATATAACAAAATGTCACAAGACATCTCTAAATGTCACAAAATTACAAAATGTCACAATATAATGAAATCACTCAAAATCATTGTCCTATCCGTATTGGCCGATAAATTTCGAAGTTCACATCATCTAATCATCAAAATTGATGATTGAAAAATTCATTATTAACAAATTAGAAAGTTCATCATCAATGTCATCTGAGTAAAATAGTTTCTGCCCAATTGAAATGTACTAATCTTAGTACAAATGTATTTTCAATAGCTATGGACTTGAAAAGTAATGGCCCAAAAAAAGAAAAAAATTTTACAAATTTTTTGATGGTTCAAACCCCTCCTACATTTGCATTTCATAATGTTTAGGAGTTATTCTTGTGATAATCTTCATTTATTTTTTCATTATTTTGTTACGTTGAAGATCAGATTTTACTCTAGAACTAGCAAACAAATTTCTTTTATCCTTAATTTTGATGAATTTTCAAGATTCACCATCACTCTATAAAATTTGCAGGTGCCTAAAGTTTCAAGCGTTTATAAAAGTAACGAAAATGTAAAAAAAATTTTTTTTCATGATCGAAAATCATTTTTCCGCACTCGTGAAAATACTCGTTTCTGCTCCTTGATACTAAATGTACTATTTATATTTTCCACCTAAGATTGCGGTGAAAAAAGTTAGTAACTTTGGATAATATTTGCTAAAATCAATAATTATTTATTGCCATTATTACGAAAGTTGATCGAAACAATTTTTTCTGTTTTACTTTCTTATTAAATTTTCTGCATTAAGCGTTCGCCCACATTGCCTATGTGTATGATAATTCAACACTGTATTAACCTGAAGAATAGCTGCTGTTCATGTGTAATAAAAAACTTTATTTTTTTTTTACTTAGATTTTATAAATTTTATCCCTCACATATAAACGAGGAAGGTAGGTGAAGGGGATTTTTATGCCTTAAGCCTCTCCTAAAATTTGGATAACAATTGATTATTTTTCCATGAAAGAATAGCAAAAAAAGTTATGATTATAAATGTTTAAAACACAAATTATGTTATGCATAGAATAAAAATTAAAAAACTGTTTCAACCCAGTGAATTATAAAGGAAAATGAGAATTTTCTGAAATGCTAGAAATATAAAAGATGTTAGAGCCTGAAATATGCAATGATATTCATAAATATTACAGAAAAAAATTACGATCTATACTACTTCAAATTCTAGAGCATGAAATTCTAAAAAAAAAAAACAGAAAATTCGAACAAATCTTATAAATTCTAAAAAAATCCAACAAATATTAATGTATATTTGACCAATTACGACAAACGTAATTTTTCGAGAAATTCATGAAATTAAACAAAATCGATCGAAATTTGAATTCTAGAGCATCGAATTCTAAAAGTATACATAGAAATCTTAAAAAATACTAGAAAATCTTTCCATTCATACAAACTCTGAGGAAAAACTAAAAGTAATGGAATTTTATGAAAGAATTATTTTGTAAAAAATTTGACTATATAAATACTTACTATCTACAAAACTTCGAATTCTACAGCAAAGAATTCCCAAAGCGTATAAAAGCAAAAAAATACGAAAAAAATTAAAAACAAAAAATAAAAATACATATATATATATATACTACAATAAAGAAAATTTATATATATGTAATTTGTACATATATCTGTGGAATTCCTCAAAATTGATTTTAATTCTGCAGAATTTTATAATTTTAGAAATAAAAATTCATCGAATTATAGAAAACTAATATACAATACATGGGAATCTACAGAACACTAGAAATTAATTTTAAAAAATCTTTTAAATTTCATAAATACTGAAAAAAATGCCAAAAATACTAGAAATCTTTATATACTCGAAATAGAAAACTATTTAGATATAATTTTCTCACATAATTTAAGAAAATATTGAATCTTTGAGCATATAATTCTCGGGGTACGTGAAGGAATCCATAAACATGCCACATAATTTTTCGAGTTCAAACAATACTAAAAATATGCAAAAGAAAAACCAAAAAACATTAGAAATTTGTATAAATGAAAAAATTGTAAAAAATGAACTTGAAAAAAAAAAATGAAAATCATTGAATGTTGTAATACTGTAGCATCAAGTTCTAGAAATCTATAGAGAAGTTACCGAAAATACTAATAATCTTTGAATATGATAGAAAACATAAGAAAATTTTGAAACAACATGCAATACAATATTCTAGAAATCTATGAAATAATTAAAATCTTTAAATATATAATTTCCTCGAAAACTTATGAAAATGATTGAAAATTTTTTAAACTTTGAGTCGTACATCCTCGGATCCTAGAAATCCATGTAAAAATTCATTATAATATCAGAAAATCCTGTAATTTGTATACATACTAAAAAGTAAAAAAAAATAAAACTATACTCCAAAGACTTGCATAAAAATCACATAAAAAAAAATTACATACAATCATTCAAAATGTGTGATTCTGGACTACTAAAGTTGTATGAATTTAAAATCTCGTCATGCAATCGATGCAAAAATCATACTTCTGTAAACAGATAATCAAAGATTAAAAATCATAAAATCCAATAAGACATGCATTGTTTTGTAAAACCCCTCACAAAAATTTTTTCTGTCTACATCCTTACATATTACAAAAAAATATCAAAGCATACTCCCAATTTCGAACTTTTTTTTCAAACAACATTCTTACGAACGACGATCCTTAATTTTCAGGACTAGAAATCGCGCCTGCCATGGATGGTCTTGTATTTTACTTCGGCCCAATGATTTACAGTTCAAATTTCCCAACCCCTGATTTCATGGCCCTCGAAGTTAAAAATGGGTTCGCCCATTTATCCAGTAATTTCGGTTCCGGCACCGTTCATTTGGAACAAAGGCAAATCAAACTCGACGATGGAAAACCCCACAGAATATATATTTTGTGGTCCAACACCGTAAGTTGGAAAATTAATCTTCCAGCCTTGTAAACAAAATTTTGCGTGTTTCATACCTTAATCGAGGGTTTTCGTTAAAATCGATATTAGAAGGTCGAAAAATAATCGTCCAGGAATGAAAGTTTTCATTTCCTTTGCTGCATTAAGTAACTGGATTCGACTTCCGAAGGGTTTAATGAAAAATCTTTGCTCGCAGTCGATAGAAATAAACGTGGACAACTGCGCTCTGTCCAAGTGCTTGGTCCTAACCGGTCTTCCGGGCACCAACAAATTCCTCAACGTAAACAGTCCCCTGCAAATTGGCGGAACTTTGTCCAACTTGACCGATCTGTCTCGCAAATTCAACTGGAACTTCGCGCCGACGAACCGGGGTTTCGTCGGTTGCATCCGCAATATTACCTTCAACGGAAACGTAAGTATTTGCCCTCGAAGCTCATCACAAGTTTTATTGCTTCCTGTTGAACTTTTTTTTATGTGTCTCTTATTAAGTAATTTACATCGATGTTGAAAAATCCGTTCTAATATTTCGGGCTTCAGAAAAATTTGTTGAGAAAGGAGAGAGGTTGTTTATTATAGTATTTTTTGGAAACACGCATAAAACATTTTTCATAAATATTTAAAAGAAATTTTAAATAGAGAAAAATTACGAGGAACGTTAATGAGATTTTTATATATAATTAGGGAAATTTGAATTTGTTTTAAAAATGTTTGAAATTTGAATAGTATTTTTCAATAACGTTTATAATTTGTAGGAAGAATTATGTAAAATTTGAAAAATTGTAGAATTTTTAGAAATATAAAAAGTATGAAATCATTTATAATTTTGAAGAGTAGTGAATAATTGTGAAATATTTGAAATATTCGTATAAATTACAAGAATATTGAAAAATTTCGTAATTGTGTTGATTAGATTTTTTTTTCAAAATATGCATTAGCATAATGTTTCATTTTGTTTCTAAAATAATCTGAAAACATCGAAAAAATTTTCAAATACGAAAGAAATACTATCGTTTACAATTTTGATAGTCTGAAATAATTCGAAACAATTCGAAATATTAGTAGAGTTTTCCAAAATATTTAGAAATTTCTTTAATTGTCTTCATCATATTTTTTCAAAATATTTGTAATAATGTTCTTATGTGTTACTGAAAAAATTCAAAAAACTCGAAAAGTATAAAAAAAGAAAGAGAATCAATGATTATATTAATTTTGCAAAATGTGTAGAATTTGGGTAATTATTTAGATATTCCGTGATTCGTGTTTTTCATCATATTTTTTTACATCAGTATGCATAATGATTCTTTATCGTGTTTCTAAAAACATCGAAGAAATACGAAAAGTGTTCAAATATAAAAAGTTAGAAAACATGCATAATTTCAGTAGTGAATAATTCTAAAACATTTGGAATATTTGTAGAATTTCCAAAAATATTGAAAAATCTCGTAATTATTCATCATCATATTTTTTCGAAATACCTATGCATTATAATAATTTGTTGTGTTTCTGAAATGATCCAAAAAAATCGAAAAAATTTTGAAATACAACATGAACAAAGTCGTTTATACTTTTGAGAATTTGAAAATTTAATAACTGTAAAAAAATCTGATATTTTCGTAGAGTTTTCGAAAATATTTAGAAATTTCGTTAACTGTATTCTTTATCATATTTTTTCAAAATATGCATAAGAATGTTTTGTGTTGCTAAAAAATTTTCAAGAAAACTCAAAAAGTATAAAAATTTTAAGAAAATGAAATTATTTATAATTTTAAGGATTCTGGGGTAATCTACTGAATGTAAAGAATTTTCAGGATCATCATAAATATTCAATAATTTCGTAAATTGAGTTCATCATCATATTTTTTCCAGAATATGCATAATAATGTTTCATTGTGTTTCTAAAAAAATTTAGAAAAAACTTCAAAAGTATTAATTAATCATAAAAAACAAATCTTATCGAGTGATACAAATTTTTTTGAAATCGTGAATGTTTTCAATGGTTATATTACGTTTAAAATTTTGAATTGTTTTGAAGAATGAAAACCATTGCAAAATTTGAACTATTTGAAATGATTCTATTGAAATAAAAAAACTCGTAGAATTTCAAAAAATTTTCAACAATATAGTTTATTATGCTCACTGTCGTATCCCTTCAAAAACTTCATTGTAATCTTTTTTTTTGTTTTTATTTTGAATCTAAAAATCTGGTTTTCGAAAATTACGAATAATATTTATAATTTGTATTAATACTTTCAGAATTTTAGAAGTTTTGAATAGTTGATTTTACGCTGAAAATTCGAAACATTTGGGAAAATCAAGAAACATTGTAAATCCCATCGATAGTCTATAACTTGATGAAATTCTGAAAATTTTTAGATTTTTAGAGAGCATTTATGAATTCCGTAAATTGCGTTTACCATAATATTCTTTCGAAATAGTCATAATGAAAGTTTTTAGTTTTTTTTTTCTTCTAGGAAATACTAGGATACTTGTGAGGTATCAAAAAATAACAAAAAATCTTAAAATTGAGTTGAACAAATTTTTCTAAAAATTGAGATTGTTTTCAATAGTTCATACACTGATAAAAGTTTCGGAAATTTTAAAACATTTAAAAATATTTTAAAATCATAAAAAATTGTATATCATTTGGCGAATTTTCAGAATTTCGAAAAACGGTAATAATTTTCATAGATCTTTTTCATTTCCATGTATTACCAAAGTATGTACAATTATTTTATATATTTATTGTTTTTTTAAATAAAAACTTGAAAGAATGCTTCGGAAGTATTTTAAATTATAAGAATCTCTATAAGTTCGACAATTTTTTTTTTATTTGGAAATAAAACTACATGATCTGGAAAATAGCAAATTCTTGCTTGAAAAAATAAATTCCAAATCATTGAAAATTTACTATCGAGAAATACGAAATTCCGAATGAAATACTGCAGTGTTATACATTTAAAGAAAACAATAATAATAAAAAAGTTTATAAATATAATATTGAAAAAAATTGAATATTTTCAATGTCAGTGACCTAAAGATGACAAAAAATTCAATTCCATGATATTCAATATTCAATTCAAAAATTACAGCAATAAAAAATGTGTAACTCTGCACTTTGAAAGTCGTATAACTTAAAATTAAAAACAGTTTTATCGAAAGTAAGAAACTATAAAATCCTGCAAAACATATTTTTTTTTGAAGAACCCCTTCCAAAAATTTTTTAGCTAGAAAATCATACTGATATTTTTCTATTTTTGTGATAAATTCATCAATCCTCCCTCTCCTCTTTTCCCTTATTCTCATTTTCAAAAAAAAAAAAAAATTTCTATTCATTTATTTAGGTGTACGACGTTGGAATGCCAGCAATGTCATTGCACGCGAGTCCAGGTTGCCAGGGTGAAACCGCGACCGCGATCACTTTTGCCATCAACAGTAAATTCTGGGTGGCCATTCTCGTTTGTTTGGCGATACTTTTGATACTTTTGCTCGCTGTGGTCGTGCACAGAAGGAAAACCGACGATCTTTACAAAGACATGGACGACATTCGCGAGACGATTATCAATTACAACGATGAAGGCGGCGGCGAAGGCGACACTGGCTACGACTTGAACGTTCTCAGGGCGATGTCAGGGTACTCGCCGATGGACTCGAAGATCGCGCCGATAGAATTCCAAGGGAGGGGTGAGTTTCCTGTTTTTTTTTTTTTTTTTCCTACAAAAATCTATGAGAAATTCAAATAAATTTACTGTATTTTAAATGTAAAAATGAAAAAAGTTACATCGATGAACAATGAGAGTATAAGTTACAAAAAATGCATGAAAACGTTAGCAGTGCATATTAAATAGAAAGGTAAAAATTGAAAATATAAATCATAAAAATTGTTGCAACCCAGTGAATGATGGAGAAAAACAAAAATCTACAAAAATGCTAAAAATTTACCAAACTTTGAACCTTACATCATCCAACTGTAGGAATCTCATAAAATCAATGTAAAAGTATTACAAATCTTTCGATTCATACAAACTCAAAAATAATAATAATATTAATTGAATTCTATGAGAAAACTGTTTTCCGATAAAACCTCGACGAATGCCTCTACGATCTTTAAATTTTGGGATACTAGAGCGTCAAATTCTAAATATATACTATAAATCTATAAAATTCTAGAGAACGTAACAAAATCTTTCAATTATTTCAAAAATACGAAAAAATAATAACGATGTAAAGCACGGAAATTTTATATGAATGTAATTTTATTATTAATTCTTGAAATTACTGAGAATAGATCGAAATTCTCGTTTGAAACCATCGAGTTTTTTAAAGTATCTGTAGCAATTTACACAAATATAAGCAATCTTTAAAAATACTTAGAAATCCTCCAGGGTTTCGTGAATTAAACTTGAATAATGTGAAAAATAAGTTTACTAGTTTACAAGCTTACATGTTTATCAGTTTACGTGCTTACTCGTTTGCTAGTTTACTAGCTTACTTGTTTACTCGTTTACTAGCTCAATATTTTACTAGTTACTTAGCTTACCAGTTAACTAGCTTACCAGTTTACAAGTTTACTAATTTACTTGTTAACGAGTCTACTAGCTTACTAGTCGACTAGATTACTAGCTTACTAGTTTTTTATTAAACTAGCTAACTAGTTTACTAGCTTATCAGTTTTTTATTCAGCTAGTTTACTAGCTTCAATTTTTAGTAGTTTAGTAGTTTACCAGTTAATTAGCTCACTAGGTAACTAGCTTACCAGTTTACAAGTTTACTAATTTACTTGTTAACGAGTTTACTAGATTACTAGCTGACTAATTTTTTTTAACTAGCTAACTAGTTTACTAGCTTACCAGTTTTTTATTTAACTAGTTTACAAGCTTACTTTTCTAGTAGTTTACTAGCTTACTTGTTTCCTAGTTTACTCTTTTACTAGCTTACTAGTTTACTAGCTGACAAGTTTACTAGCTCATCAGTTTACTTGCTTACCAGTTTACTTGTTACGTAGAAATCTTTCAATATATTTAAGTTTTGTAGATATAATTTTCTTAGAAATTTATAAAACTTTCTGTCACGGAGCACGTTTATTAATATAATACTATAATTATATATAGTTTTGAAAATCTTTCTACAAATTTATACGGGAAACAATAAAAGTACATTTAATTCAGTATATACAATTTAAACAAGTAAACATAGCTTTGATTGTAGACATACTTGAAAAAATATGGAATAAAAGTGTTGTAAATTTGCATAAAACCAATTTTCGTCTGAAAAATCAATTTAAATTCTGAAAATCGTTGAAAGTTGCAATACCATAGCATAAATTTTTAAAAACCTACTAAGCAAACCATAGAAATATGGAAAATATGTAAAAATACCAGAAAATACTGCAAAATTTGATGAATAAATAATATACCTTACGGAAATAATATAAATTTATGAAGTATCTTTTACCTGTATAGTTAAAATTCGCTCAAAAATCAATTCAAATATATAAATTTTTTGGAACTTTGATTCCTAGAGCATCGAATTTTAGAAATCTTTATATGAACTCATATTACTCACTATCAGATACTACAAAAAGTTGTAGTAAAAAAATTGAAACCTCAGTTACTAATTGAAAATCACAAAAATTGAATTCCATCATTCACGAATATGAAAAATGTGCAACTCTGGATTCCAAAAGTTGTATAACTTTCATATTCCGAAATGTATAATCTTTCAAAATCTCTTTTTTGTATTCATACTGTCAAAGATGAAAAATTACGAAATCCCAAAGGATAAATATTTTTCAGAAAAACCCCTCCAGAAAATTTTTTCTGCCTACGCCCCTGATTGCTATGTAAATTTCAAGAATTCGATGCTCTTAATTTCATAGTTTTATAGATTCTTTAGTATTTGGAACAATTTTTCAGAACACAATTTTCCGCTGGAACTCTTCATTCTTTGTATTTTAGCAGTCATTGATTTTTATCTGACATTTTTGGTCTCTTGATTTTTATGAAATGACGAAGTTGAGTATAGAATTATAGATATGTATTACAAAAATTTGAATATTTCTCTATGTTATTTCCTTTCTTTCAATTAGGTTATAAGTTTTTTATTTCAATTTGTTATTGTATTTGTTGCAGATACAAATGGAGTTCCTGATATTTGCGGTTTCCTAGATGGAAAGAAAGGCGAGGTCGACAAAGAACCTGACACAAACTATGACGACGTTAGGCATTACGCGTACGAAGGCGAAGGCAATTCCGAAGGTTCCTTATCATCGTTGGCTTCATGTATGTAACACTGTTTTCTTGACTTTTCTATATAAAATTTATTTCTTAATTTTTACCTAATTTTCTTCACTTGCTCGTCGAAATTCGTCCTGTTAAATTTCCTCACATTCATTTTTCATTATAATTAACGAATAAGGGAATAACTAAAAAAATCGAAAAGTTAGTTTGGGCAAGAAAAAATTTTCTATGTAGCAAAAGTTCTTTTTGTGAGTTATGGAGAATGAAGAGAAAATGGTAATTTCTACTTTTATAAGTCAAAAAATATATATAATGCAAGGATCGAGAATGGTATATAATATAATGGTTTCGTTATCGGTTTCGGTCTCTAAAACCAAATTTATATCAATTTTGGATACGTTTTCGTTCTTGATGAACAAAAAAAATTGGTCGGTTTCGGTTCCTAGATCAGAAAACAACGTTTCTAGTTTCTGTAGAATAAAAAATGAAATCAGTCTATTTCGGTTTCCACGAAATAAAAATAACACAGCCACAGAAAAAGAAAAAATTTGTTTCGGGTCTGGAGGTCAGACCATGTTTACTATATGTTTTTGGGGTCGCTGAATCCGAAGCCGTTGTCTAAAAAACTCCAGAACGTCAGGATTTTGATTTGCAAAGAAACTCGCGAAATTTATTCATCCGACTTACGACGTGTGTCTGCATCCAGGGCACCTCCTCGCGGTGACGGCGGGCAACGGAGTGTGCCTGTGATCCGGCTAAGTCCCTGGATTACGTCTTTCATGCCGTCGTGGCAGGCGTACGCAAGCGTTTTACGACGCAGAGAGTCGGATCCTCAGTATCGGCGGCTGGTCAGGGTGAGAAAGCGGGCCCGCAGGCGTCGTTATCAAGCGACCGCAGTTTCGCATTAGTTGGTGACTTGGCTAATGTGGAATTTAATGCTGCAAGAAAGCGGCCCGAAGTTTCGTAATCACATGATTGTCATACGAATCATGACAATTTTTGTTACGTTTGTTCCAAATATGAAGTTACATCTTTGCAAAAAACGATTGACGGCAATATTTGCAACTTATACGAAGAATTTTTCAATTCAAAGATGGATCAGCATAATAGCTGGGTTCCGCGTGTCATTTGTAACATGTGCAAAAAGATGCTGTATCGATGGAAGGCGGACAAAAATAAGGAGGACACGAAATTCATCACTCCAGTAATTTAGAGAAAACCTAGTAGCGCAGAGGACTGTTACTTTTGCTTAAATAATATTAAAGGCATCAACATAAAAAACAAACAAAAAATTGTATATAACAATGCTCCATCAATGACGTCTGCCGTTATAGTTGATCAAGTTAAATGCCAATCTAATATTGATCGTGTTACTGAAGGTATCGAATCCGGAGAACTAGATGAAGAAAATGATTTTTCGAGCGACGACAACGATAGCAGGGGCTCAGAGTACACGTCAAATGAAAAAGTACCTTCGATTCCTTCATTGGTATCGCAGTTTGAGTTAAATGATCTCGTTAGAGATTTAGGTTTACCAAAAGATGGTTCTGAGCTTTTGGCTTCATTTATGAAAAAGAAAAATCTTCTAGAACCTAAAACAAAAGTTTCTACTTATCGAAACCGAGACTTTGAATTCCGTAAATTTTTTACGAAGGAGGAAGATTCATCTTTAGTATTTTGTACCGATGTCGAGGGTCTCATAAATCAGCTGAAAGAGAATTCTTTGGCGACTCTTTATAGACTCGTCGAAACGAAGTATAAAGGCGCTCTTACTTCACAACACAGACGTTTATGCTCCTGTACCGATTGCTCATTCTACTGTCATGGAAGAGAAATATGGCAATATGCAAATACTTTTACAGAAAATTCAATATGAAAAGCATTTATGGCTAATATGCGGAGATTTGAAAATAATAACCATGCTGCTTGGACAACAGTCAGGATTCACTAAATATCCTTGCTATTTGTGTTTGTGGGATAGTAGAAATAGAGAAAATCACTACAGCAAGACGAAACAATGGCCAGTAAGATCATCGCTAACTCCAGGTTCTAATAACATCATCAACGAGTCTCTTGTGGATCCATCGAAAATTCTCATTCCTCCGTTGCATATAAAGCTTGGTCTCATGAAGCAATTCGTCAAAGCCCTTGATAAATCAGGGGCATGTTTTCAATACCTTCAATCCAAATTTCCGAAACTTTCTGAGGCTAAGTTGAAAGAAGGAGTATTCGACGGACCACAAATTCGAACTATGTTCAAAGATATAAATTTCATTGGTACAATGAATCGACTTGAGAAAGCAGCCTGGCTTAGTTTTAAAGATGTGGCACAGAACTTTTTAAGAAATAACAAAAGTCCGAAGTATAAAAAGATTGTTGGCAAAATGGTTCAAGATTTTAGAAAGCTAGGATGCCTGATGAATTTGAAATTACATTTTTTGCATGCAAATCTAGACAAATTTCCAAATAATCTAGGTGATTTTAGTGAAGAGCAAGGCGAACGCTTTCACCAAGATATAAAAGTCATGGAAACTCGATATCAAGGAAGGTGGGATGCAAATATGATGGCAGATTTCTGTTGGATGTTGAAGCGAGATACACCGAAAGAAGATAGAAAGAGTAAATCACCGCATAGATCTTTTGATGAGAAAAGAACCCGCTATAGTAGCAAACAAGAGTCTGACATTTGATTTGTGCGTCTGGTTTTTAGATCGTCTATTCCAATCGTTTAATTTTTGAGTTCGTATACTTAAGTCATTCGATTCCTATTGTAGTCATGTAACTAGTCATTTATTCTAGTAGTTGAGAATTCTACACATCATTTTTCATATTGTAGATGTATAATATTCATTCATCTAATCATTTATTCGTTCTTGGTAATCATTCCACAAATTTAAATTTTTGTTGCCAAAAGCCCTTATAAGGGCTATATGATGTACGAAATCCGATCGTGCAACCTCCTCGCGGTGTACATCGGGCAGCGTTGATGCCGACGGTCCTATATACCTTTGTTTTGTGGAGTAAATAGGGTTTATGGGTTGAACTGATTTTCGTTCAATATACGGCTAAAGTCAAAACGTTGAAGCGTTAAATAGCTTAGATAACGGGATATTTTGAAGGTTATGTCAACAACCTGACATGCTATTGTTTTTTGGACGACGGATTCGGATTCAGCGACCCCAAAAACATATGGTAAACATGGTCTGACCCCCGGACTATAAAGAAAAAATTTTATCAAGTTTTTGAGGTTATGTTGAAACCCTGACATACTGGAGTTTTTTGGACCTCGGATTCGGATTCAACGACCCCGAAAACATATAGTAAACATGGTCTGACCTCCAGACCCGAAAAAATATTTTTTTTTTTTGTGTGGCTGTGTAATTTATCCGATTTGTATTAAATTATGAAAGAAATTTTTTCAAAACGATCGAATTTTCAACGTTTTTCTTCGTCAGTCCAGGAGATCTTTAACATAATTTATTCCTCATATAAAAAATCACAGATATTTTTTAAAAGTTCTTCAACATAAACACTTCGTAACAACGAGCTTTCGATAATGAGGAATATTTTTTTTGTTTTTTTTTTCTACTCATTGAAACATTGATTTCATTTATTTACGTATTTTATTCGTTTCAGTTCAACTTATCCATTTTTTTATTTCTCAAAGCGAAATTTTTTAGGTTAATTAAAATTTTGTTATTTCTAAATTGGTACTTCCATATTCTAAAATTTGTCAATGAGCATTAGATATTTTTATATTTCCACATATCCATTTTACACAGTTATTGAAATATACCTGATTTTTTATTAATCAATATTATTATTATCTGGTCGAAAAATGACAGTCTTATCAAAATATCAGATAAAACTAACGTACTTTGAACATTCAATAGTCTAAGTTCATTGACGAAAATCGTGACAAATTTGAAGAAAGTATCAATTTGCGTTTATTTATATATATATATATATATATATATATATATATATATATACTTTAATTCAAGTTATTAATTTTTTTTATAACTTGGAAGCAAAATTTGAAGGTTGATCAAAAGTTTACTATTTCTACATTTACATTTCCATATTCTAAATTTGTCAATGAGCATCAGACATTTCTATATATAATCTATACAATTTTTTCAAAATACCTTGCTTGTATGAGAAAGTCACTAATTTGTACATTTTTCGTCTAAAACTAAAAATCGCTTGTTAAATAAAACTAACATGCTTTAAATATCAAAAAATCTAAATTGATTTAAAAAAATAGCAACAAATTTAAAGAGAGTAATTTTACTCGGCGATCTTTTTTTTAATTATTCATCTAATCATACAAAGGTTAATCACTCGGCATGTCAACTAATACAACAATAAGTATTCGATATCCCAGTCAATCTAAAAATTGAATTGGAAAATAAATTGACTCTGAAATCGAATATTTATTCATTTAATTTCAAGCTTTTTTGCTATATCTCAGAACAAAATTCAAAAGTTGATCAAAGTTTATTACTTCTGTATTAACATTTATATATTTTAAATTTGTCAAAGATAAACATTGAACTTCTAAAAGTGTAATCTGCAACATTTTTGAAATATACCTTATAATATAAGCATATTATGCTTGTAGCGTGACATTTGTTATACCAGAGTCACTACAAATAGTCAATATTCCGTCAAAAACTGTAACTCGCATCAAAATGAAAAGTAAATAAATAAATAAAAGTAAAATCATTGTACTCTAAGTATCAAACAATCTAAGTTGACGCAAATAATTCTCTTTTTGAGATTTGTCTTTTTGAGGTTATGGCGATGTTGTAACTTTTGATACTCGATCAATCATAATTTTTAGAGCAACATACAAATATTTTTAGCATGGCAATTAATTAAAGGAGGTAATTTTTCTTCTCTTCCGATAATTTCTCGCAAACAATATGATGGGATTGACCTAAAATCGAAGTTTTAGAATACAGTCGTTACGTACGACTATGCTCTGACTATTTTAAGTCGGAACTTTTTCACTAGGGGAAGTCAAGCCACCCCAATTCAAAAACGATACAAGAATACAAGAAATTAAAAACAAAGTCCTGGGGAACCGGAAAAACAATGTGAAAACCGACAACATTTTTTCTGATGTAATATAAATAAGGTTTTATAAAACCCATTTAATGAAATCGATACGTTGAGGGGGAACACTGCAGTAACTGTAGTAAAATGAGGCTCGACTTTCAATGTTTATTTTAGACAGACTAAGTAAGTTACAACATTTTGAATTTTTTTTCTTCGTTCATCTATTATTAACAAATAGAAAAGTAATTTTTTATGAAAATATCTTTTCAAAAATGACGACGTAGCGGCATTTTTCCATTTGATGTTTTTTGTGGAGGGGTCCTACTACTGGAAGCTTTTCTCGGAAAATCTGCAACATAAAGCTTGAATATATTTTTTTCCTTTTTTTTTTACTAATTATCTAGAGAACACCGTAGGATTTTCGCGATATCGCTATTTTTATTCAAATGGCGCGTTTTTCATGAAAAATCAACATTTTCGGCTGTAAATAGACCGCTATTTCTGTTTATAACAAACTAATTTTTTAAGATACAAAAAAAAGCCTCCACAAAAAACATCAAATGGAAAAATGCCGCTACGTCGTCATTTTTGACAACATATTTTCATAAAAAACTTCTTTTTTATTTGTTAATAATAGATGAACGAAGAAAAAAAATCCAAAATGTTGTAACTTCCTTAGTCTGTCTAAAATAAACATTGAAAGTCGAGCCTCATTTTCCTACAGTTACCGCAGTGTTCCCCCTTAACTTCTACAGCGACCAAAATCATCTGCCGTTATTCCTGAGATCATTGTAATTGAATGATGCATTCCTTGCAGGTACCGACGACGGTGATCTAAAGTTCAACTACTTGTCGAGTTTCGGGCCGAGGTTCCGAAAGCTCGCGGATATGTGCGGCGAGGAGCCTAGCGACGAGGAAAGCGAGAGCGTCGGCGAAAGGGAAAGCGAGAGCTGGTGTTGAGACACGTAGCGTTTCCGCGCCCTCGTCGAATTGGAAAACGCGCGGACCAGCTCTCGCGACTTTTCGTCGCGGCAGCGCGTAATACACGATAATGCGACCGCGAGCGCACTCGACCGATTGTACTTAAGAAGCAGCAGGAGGCCCTGGGTCTGGGATCATCGAGCCTTACTCGAACGGCAAAGTATTTTATTACTTACGACGCGACGCCAAAGAACCAGGAGAAGGCAATCTGCTCAATTCTTTTTTTATCACAAGGACAATGTAACGCTGAAATCTCGTTACCTCGAGAGTTGCCTCTGGTAACTCTCACCCTTACAAGACGCCCAGTTGAGTGCCCACGAGATGACCTTGCAAGATTTTTTTTTCATCGTTACGAGGGACAATGACAATATATTGTCGTAAATACCGTTTTAAACAAACTATGTATGATTCATGTTACTGTAATTGATTTTCCAGGCAAAAACTGAGAAATTGTTTAAAAAACACGCTCTTGCTTTTATTTTTAAAATAATTCATCAGGGAAATAAATGACAGTCAATTTTGCAGTCATTTATTTACTAGATTATAAAATCACTTGTTGTGATTTCATTATTTACACGTTTTTTTGTTTAAATGCCACCTTACTAGGAAAAATATAACTATAAGAATTCTGCAAGGTCATCTAGAAAAAGTGGCAATTTTCTAAGGGATTTGAAAAGTCAATGCTTATTTTACATGTTGTCATTCAGATTTGGCAGGTTTCTGTAAGGATTGAGGTTACTGGTTTGGCAGAAGTGGGTCCATACTTCGTAGTCCAGTAAATTAGGAATTCTGATATTTCTGATTTTTATAAGGATTGACAAATTTTTTGATTCTGGTGAACCTTCTTTGGAAATTTACATTCTTTTTTATAAATCATTGATGAAATATTTTTAATCAATCCGAGTATACATAAATTCTAAAACCTAGAAACTTGTTCAATTTTTAATTCTAAATTTTTTCAAAACTTTTTGTAGGCTACCCAATTCAAAATAAACTTATAAAAGTTACAAAACTTTTCAATTTCATAAGGTTCTTTTTTCAGCAACAGAATAAATAATTACAAAAACGAAACTTGACACAAAATTTTCTCGATCCTTATGAATATTCAAATTTCCATTGTAAAGAATAAATCTTTGTAGCTCGTGCTTGGATTTAAAAAAGTCAATTTCAATATTTTTCTGATTTTTTTTTTTCAGAACTGAATTTCATAGTATTTTACTTCAGAGAATATTAATCTACTGTGTAAATTAATAATAACATTAAAAAACAATTTTTGGTAAATAAAAAAATTCTGAAATACTTTTGATACGTTACAACGAATTCCAAAAAAAGATTAAACCCTTCAAATCCAGGCACAATTAAATTTACTGGATTTTACTGGAGTGGAAAATCACACGTGTTTCCGACGTGAAAATTTTATGAGGTGAATTTATCAAAGTTTGCAGAAAATGTTTTCCCTTCCTATCGCAAATTGGTACATTCACCTTACGTTGTTTTCTATGATTATTACTTGTAGTAAGAGCTATAATTTGATGTGACGTTCGAAGATCAACGACAATCTGTGTATATACGGTACTACTGACAGAAAAATACGTTCGTCTTATATTAAGTGCAATCTTTTTTTTTTCTACTTTTTTTATAACTTTTGTTGATAAAAATTCTTGCGTGAAGTGTCACCATTTGCTGCAAATATTGTAGAGTACTTGCTTTGTTGATTCAGGACACTGCTGAAAATTTCTTATTTGAAAATTGGATACTCGATGATTTTTCTTATTGAGAAAGTTTTTTTTTTAAGTTTATGTTACAAATACAATCAGTTTTTCATTTAGAAATGTATTTATATTTTAAAATGAGAAACTTGTTGTATTTGTGACGTAAGTTTTTTATAGAAAATTTTTCAGTGGGACTAATCAAACTGGAAATCCAATTGGAAATTTTCAGTAGGCGAATATAAGTTCCATTCACAGCAACCAAGCTTTATTTACAGGGTACCTAGAATTAGTGTACTACTGCAGTGGAGCCAACTTATTTTTCAAAATGTGGACGGAAACGAAAATATTTAAAAAGGTACCAGTTTTTCTGGAAAATAGGAAAAATTCGAAAATTTAAGCAGCTCAACCAAGAATATCAAAAAAAGTGTGGAATATTTCCTTAATTCTGAAGGCTTTTATTTTCATATTTAGAAAATATTAAAAATTTTTAGAATCTCAAAATTTTGTAACATTGACCAGATTTAAAATTGTTTGCTACTTTATTGTTTAATACTTAAACCAAATTTTCCTCATCTTTCAGGAAAGCTGTAGAAATATTTATTTTTGTGATCCATGTTAGCTCCATTGTAATAGTACACAATTTCAAGAGGCAGCGTTTGTGCATATCAAAATTATATTTAAAAAAATCGATAACCTAGAAAATTTTCATGATTTTTAGTTGCAAGGACGCATTGAAAATTTCTAATTGGTTTTCGAATTATTATTTTAGTTCAATTCGTCTTTTCCCTGCTGCAAAATTTCAATTGGTTTGACCTCTTGGTAAATAATTTACAAAAAAAAAAAAAAAACCCATGTCCCAAGTACAATAAGTTTTTTTTTTTTTTTTTTTTTTTTTTTCATTTTCCAATTGGACAAACCAATTGGTAAATTTCAGCACTGATTCTCAAATCCTTAAAAAAAATATATCCCAAATACAATTATTTTTCCAAATAACAATCTAATGAGATTTTTGAATGGAAGACTAATTGTACTTGTGACATAAGCTCCTTAGTAATTTGGGTTTTTATAAAGTTTTTATAAAGCTCCATATAAAGTCACTTTATAAAAATTTGATAAAATCTGTATTAAAAGACAGAATCTTTATTAAGTAGATTTTAAAATAAACTTTATGTATAAAAATGCTGTCATTTTATAAAGATTTCATCAAGTTGACTTTATAAAAAATTAGAATTTTATAAAAAAAAATATCCAAATATAATAAGGAGTTTTATAAAAACTTTGTAGAAACCCAAATTACTAGGGCCTTTTGTAATAAATTTTCCATTTATTTTACCTTGTCGATATCCAATCAGACAACACAACTAGAAAACTAAATAAATATTACATTAATTTTCCACTAAAACATCAATTAGAGAACCAATTAAAAAATTTCAGCAGATCACGTCGAAGTACTACCTATTTTATTTATAGTATCATTAGTATTGAATTTCGTCACGACGAAGAGCAAAACAAAAAGAAGGATTGTCTATTTTGTTAGATATATTTTCCACGGTAATGCAACCCGACCGAGAGGACGCGCCAGCTGCGGAAATTTTCGCGATTTTGCACGAAAACCTGCATTCGATCACCGAAAAAAGACCTGAATAAATGAATAAAAACTCACGCACACGAACCAGACTCGAATTCGGCGTTCGTGCAACGTGCGACGTTTCCAAGCTATTTTTTTATACATATAAATATAGGGAAAAAAAAGCGAAGATATATTATATGTAATGAATATATAAATATATGCTATATAAAGAGTATGTACCGGCAATGTAAGTAAAAGCTAGGACGGCGTTTTCACAGGAGGAATAAAGGGAAAAATGTGTTTCGCGCGAAACGACGTAATTCTATTTGTATCATATGAATATTGTGAGAGAATAAGTGCTCTTTGCGAATTTGAGCGAGTGTGTATTGTAAAATGACAGGGTGAATCCGGTGAAACGAAACAATGTATTAAAGTGGCATGATCGTTGTAAAAAAGAAAGCCTTCGATTATTGTTAATTTTGTACTAGAAAACGACATTCCAACCGAGAGCAAGTTGAAAATCGATATTTATAATTTGATCTCTAAGAGAAGTATGGATCGTCGCACTTTTTGGTGCTGCTTTTTTGTCTACACTGTTGTGATGCATTGTCGACATTTGTATGCCCAGAAAGAGTTTTTTTTCGACTGTACATATTGCTGTTAGTCATTTGGACTAAAATTTCCAAGTTTTTAAATTAAGTTGAAAAATCAAAATAATGTTTAGGGGTAGTGCGTATTCTGAAATAAAATTTCTAACAGTATTATGGCAATTTCCCGGTTAATTCGCTTTGGTATCGTGAATATTTTGGGTATTGCAATAATGTAGACAAACTTTTTTTCATCTGTCGAACAAAGGAGGCCGAGTGCCATATAGCACAACTCCGAACTTGTAAATCACTGTCTACGATTGCGACGAATAATTGACGATTGACAGGTACGCAAGAAGAGATTCGATAATTTTTTTTCTTGTGTACTTGGGATCGCTCACAAACTGCGATTTTATATATCGTTATAGAGGTAACGTAATGTTAAGAATAGAAGCTTTTTGTACAATGAAAAAAATCCTTTGTTTCGATTCTAAGCAATTGTAAAATACGAAAGCAACCAGCTTTGAAATGCCATCAAAAACGTTCGTTTCGTAAAGAGAATCAAATCATGTGATTATTTATTCGTAGTTCGGGATTTTGTGTATTTTTTTTTGTGGTCTTGCAGTTTCATTGTTTTTGGCAGCATTTTGATGCGAGTTGGCCCATTTTTGTAAGAGCGATTTATGTGATCTCATAAGGCGGATCCAAGCAAACTACATTCCAGTTAAGTGATCGCGAGCGTTTTTTTAAACATATTATCATAAGAAATTTGATTCGGAAAATCGTTGACTGCAACTTACTGATAATTTTGACCCTCAAATTTTCCAGTTTTTACTAGGTTGACTTTTTAAGAATCACATGCAAGAATACTTTTATTTTCTAATGAGGTTTTTAGAAAGTCAATTGTTTGAGGTTCAAAATTATTAGGATTACGGTGCATTTTCATCTACTGATGTAAAAAACACTGCCCTTCAAGAAATACAGCGAAACACTTTTTTATATGAAAGATAATGTACGCATTGGCGATAACTGTCCGTTGTTAATGTAAAGTCTAATGAATCATATGCAAAGGATACAAAAGTTTGGCTTTGAACTTTTTCGTTCTCTCTCTCTGATTAAGAACAGCTTGAGTTGAATCGACTTTGGGTTTTATTTACGAGTCTTGTGTTTTTTGTCAGGATTAGAGAGAGAAAGAAGTTTAGCGTGCATTACCCAAGCGACTTTGTGATAATCGATGGTAACGCACCGAGTTCGCATTTTCACGTATTACCATTGATTTACCATTTGTACGAGCTAAGGTTCATGTATTTCATTTCGTAGAAATAAAGTGAAGTTCTAATAAAAATGTTGATTTTTATTTTAACTGATTATGTTAACATTCCTGAGTATTAGAGAATTTATTGTTATGTAGATGCAGAAAACAATTTATAAAGGATAAAGAAAAGATAAAATAATTTTTTTACATTGATATGTATAGATTTCAGAAATTTCATGCTCTAGAATTCCAAGTTCATTAAATTATTTGTATTCGAGAGGATTTTTCAGCAAAGAGTGTCCATGAAGATTTTCATCTTCTTTGATTTTTTTGGTACTTTTTCAGTTTTTCTATGGTTTAAAAGATCATTCAGTATTTATGAAACCATATATGTATTATTCAGGATGATAGAATGTTGCAGAATTTTCTAGTGTTTTTATATAAATTACCTTTCCTTTCCAGTACCTTCCGTATTTCTTAAGTTTCTCTATGATTTGAAGGATCGTTCAATATTTTTATATATGTATTGCTGTTTAAATTCTCGGAATTCGATAGATTTTCAATGTTTCATATATTATTCACTTGCATATTTCTACATGTTTTTTCTTTTTGCATTTATGAAGTATTATAAACTTTTTTAGTTTTTTTTAAAGATATATCTCTTCGAATTTCCAGAATGAGAGTTCCTAGAATTAAAAGTTTGAAATATTTGAAGTATTTCGATTGACTTTGCAGAGAACATTTTCTTCATTTTCATGGATATAGATTGCCCTCAATATTTTTTGTATCTTTCAGAGGCTTACACAATTTGAAAAATTTTCTGGTATTTTCATGGACTTTTATACGCATAGTATATTTTTGAATTCAATGTTCGAGAAACTCAAGTTTCTTGATTCCTGGATTTACATCAATTTTTGAAGAATGTAATAGCTTTTACGAGAAACTCATTAACAACAGTTAAATGATTATCGATTTTCTTCGCTAAAAAAAATTATTCATAGAGTGCTCGTCTTAACAAATAACAGTACTTACAATCAAATAAACAGGTTTCATGTACAAAAAATATGATTTTTTTTTTAATTTAAAAAATTTTTTAAATGTCTTGTTCTTTGCATTCAATTTTTTCCAAAAAGTAACAAAACGTTACTTTCTTCAAGTTGTAACGGTAACGATCGAGTAACTATTTCTTTTCAACTAACGTTAACGTAACGAATTACTTCTTTCACCTTGGTAACGGTAACGTAACGCTTTACACTTTTTTAAGTATCTTTTCAAACTCTGGTTTTTTGTATCAATTTCTAGAATATGTACTTACTTTAGTTATATATTTAAGTATACCATAATATACATATTCTTTATAAGATTCAAAGATTTATAAATTATCAAAAACATATTATATCAACATAGTTTTCATGTATGTATTGAAATATTTCTAGTTTTTTTCGCGTTACGAAATCTTCGAGTATTTCTCAATATTTTCATAAATTTCAGATATTTTTGTAGACTGTTACATATGTTTGAAAAATTCTATGCTCTAGAATGTGAATTTCGATCTGTACTCGATATTCTAATAAATTTATAACAAACCACATTAATATAGATTTTTCGTATTTTCTTAAGTATTCCTAACGTATTTTTAAAATGTTTCTAGAATTTTTACAGATTTATAGTATAACTATTTGTTACTATATACGCTTTGTAGAATTTGAAGCTTTAGAATTCGAAATTATATAAATCTTTGGCATTTTTTGAGATTTTTCATAAAACAGTTTTTTAACGGATTTCTATTACATTCTGTATCCCTTTAGATTTATTATGATTTGACAGATTTTCTCATACTTCAACATGTATTTATAAAGTTTATATACTTTCTCTTTGAATCAATATGTGAAGTTACAAGAAGGTAAAAATTTGTTGTTCTTTTCTACTGAATTTTTAAAATTTAATATTTGTCAAAAGCTTCATTTGAACAATCCTCAATTTAATTTGAAAATCAAAACCTGAGAAAATCCTATAAGAGCTGAAAAATTTACGACTTTCATTAAATGTAGAATACACAGTTCAACCCAAAAACCCAGTAAGCCAAGCGTGCACATCCAAATCAGCACGATGCCATGGCGTCAATATCATGCAGCTAGTTTGCCCCTATTATGCAGCTAAGAATATTCATATCCATTTTCATTCCTCAATCTTTGTGAAATGTTCGCAACAAAAATGGCCAATGTCTTGCCGTTATGAACAAGCAATAATTGTAATGCAACAGCTGCAAATTTGGGTACAAACTGTTATAGCAAATGCGTAACTTCAAAATGACTCAAGTTTTTCGTATTAATATTTTTGTTTATCTGCTGCCCATTTGAGGGCAAACTGTTAGTGATAAACATTTGGTCATAAACTAACTGATAAACTCACTGAAATTCGTCGACAAAAATTTTCTTCAATCATACATTTTTTTACAATAGAAAAATTATTAATTGTGTTTATATGGATAAATAAATGCGATCGTTTTGCAAAATGTGTTAAATTATTATTCATCCATAATGAAGTATTTAGAACAAATTACAAACAATGAAGTAATTAAAAATTGAAGGATTGGTTCATGATAATTGCTTACAAACGATTGTTTAAACAATTTTCTAGAAAGATGCGGGGGGGGGGAGGTATCCCCTCCTTACGTAATAACTACAGTCAGCTGCAGTCAGCTGTGATTTTTGCGCGTTGACTGCACGGCAACGCTATTCGAAACACGTGAAAATTACTAATAATATGCATATATTTTTTGTGGTCGTTGCATTTGTACATTTTTTTTTTATTTCTGTCATTGTTTATAAGAATGACGCGTTGATTTGAGGGCAAGGTGCAAATATTAAGACCTGGCCACGTTGTGGTAGGTTAGATTTCCGTCCTCGTGTTTTCGTCTGACGCAATATGGAATGATTGTCTGTGGTGCTTATTGTTAATCTTCTACATGCGTTATGTTAGACACAACTTGAGTATAAATTTGCGCCATTCAATTTTTTCAGTTCATTATATTATTATTATCATTATTATTATTATTATTATTATTATTATACATTATATGATTATGTTTACTTCAGGAGCATATAATTGCGACAATGTGATGTTAAAATAAATATTTTGCCCACGGGCAGTAAAGGCATGACATTGAGCTAGCTTGCATCATATTTGTAGCTGTTTCGTTGTGACAAACGCTTATCGACAAACTGCCGACCTATTGCATCTGCAGCTGCTGCCAACTTTGCGCCATGCATGTCAAAGAGCATGCAGCAAATATGACCCAAAAATTGACTGCGTTTGGCTTTCTGGGAAATTTTCTGGCAACATTTTCGCAAAAACTGATGTCCGAGGTCATCAATAAACGATTCTCAAAAGGGTTTCGTTTACCGACATCGTTTTAAATAATTATTAACAATAATGAAAAAAAATGTGACAATCACACGACTATATCTGATTTAAAAAAGAAAAAAACTATTTTCATAACTCGAACGCCCTGGCAATCAAACTTGAACCTTCGAAGGTTATAATTGAGTTAAAGTTGGGTTGTAAATTTCTCAAGTGAAAAAAATAGGCCTTTTGCACGATATTTTTGCAAGGAATGGCATCGGTTCATCATGTTTGATTATTTATTGGCAAATTGAATCGTCAGAACTATAAATATTGCTTTTAACTATTATTTTTTTTTTTTATGGCTGGAATCTCCCAAGTGTACACGTATCTATGAATAGCTTACAATTTTTAAGAAAAAATATTAAAAATTAACGCATCCTACAACATAGAGCGTGGCAAAATGATTTTTTATTTGCAATTGGTTATCTGCATCTTCTTTATAATTTTATTGCGTTTTTAAATTTTTCTTCTTAGAACCTAATCTAATCTATCAGGCAAATCATGGAATTCTATTTTTGAGTAAATGTTTGTATTCCACAGATTCTCGCATCAGTTGCTGTGATTCATTTTTGCTTTTTATGGCTATACTCTTGAGCGCTGTTTCTTTAGTTTAACAATTACTTTTTACAATAAAATCGAATTGATGATCAAAATTACTAAGTTTTCTATGTTTCACAGATGAATTTCGAAACGTTTGAAAAATAAATTTAATAATTCTTAAACTTTCCTTAATTCGGAAACTTAGCTATAATATCAATCCTAGAAATTGAAAAAAACGTTTACTATTGACGAATATTCAAACAAGTGAAACTTGAGTTGCAAGAAATTCAGCTAAAACAATTGATGTACGAATTTCCTTGAAGATTTTCAATTTTCAGAAGCTGATGGGCTAATTTTCAAAATCTTTGAGATTTTGTTAATCGAGAAACATTTGCAACGTTTGAAAAATATTGAGATTCAAAAAACGAAGTTAGTACATAATTTTCAAAATCTTGAGATGGTCTGACAGTGAATAAATTTCGAGATATTGCAACTCATTATGAAGATGTATGAATATTCAAGATTCGAAAGATGCTATCAATTTTTCAACGATTTCGATTTCAAGAACTTTGAATTAAAGTCATCAGAACAAGTAAATTGCAAAATATAGATCCAATTCATCAGAAATATAATGTAAATATCAGTGCTTTATGATAAATAAATAACAAGTTCATTTTGAATAAGGTAAAAAAACATCTACTCAATTGAAGGAAGTGTAATTATCGAAAAAATTCTGAAAATCGGAAAATTAAAGAGGTTAAATAAAAATAGTTGTGAAATGTCCTGATACTAAAACGTTTTCTGTAATTTCAACAAACATATCCATTTTATCTCTTGGCGTTAATATTTGAACAACATTTTATGAATTTCCTCGAAGAAACTTTGATTAAATTTTGTTCATTTCTGGGACTTGCCAGACCCAGTATCAATCTAGATCAAGATATAGATCGAATCATGTGTATAAATCATGATCAATATTTTGTGAATTCTAGCTTAAAAATATCGATGTATATGTATAATCATCAGTAAGTGTGACTGGTTAATTTTAACCCAGAGCAACTGCTATGGTTATGAAAAATTTGTATGCTGAGTTTTTAAATTATTTTGTTTTGTTACACTAGTCGTGGATTAGATATTGATAAATTTTCCGAATGTTGAAAAATTTCACATTCATAAAAATGACCTTTTCTGCACTTATTGAGAAGTATAAACTTACATATTCAAATTTTTTTTTATTTTTATGATGAACATCATGCTCTAAAAGTGAATTGTTTTCCCCAGCGTTTCCTTTTTTTTACGCACCAACTATTTTTGGATTTTTCTACTTTATTCTGCATCTATAAAATCTGAAAAAATTAATCCCATAAGATAGTGCGTTGTATAAAGTAGGCCGATGAGCGTGATTGAAGATACGAAGTCTGACTAGAATTTCCATATTTTCTAAACTCGAATACACACATTAGTCCCGGAAAAATGAATATGTGGTCGTCTCTTCGAACCAGTTTTTCCTCGTATGTTCATCAAAATATGAAAGTCGGCAAGCCCTTTTTTCAGCTCATTGTCATTCTTACAAGTCGTCGCCACTTTCTCTGCTTTGAACTCGTGTTGAATTCATTTCATGATTCGCGCGTGTGCTTCAATTTTATAAGTGCAAAAAGGACAAAGAAAAGTTTGTCGCGATTAAAAATTGGTTTTGTTTTCAAAAGTAGTAGAAGAAATTGTAGGTGATTAATTGGGTATACAGGTGTATGTTACAGTAAAGACGATTTGAGGAAAATTAATTTTTGACTATCCTAATTAAAGAATTAGGAGAGTATTTTGAAGAGAGTATCACAAAATATAAGATCGCTGTTTTTTTAAAGTCTTAAAAGAAGAATTCAATATTTGTAAAAATATTGCACAAGTTTCAGTGAAATTTCACTCACGTAATAAACATGATTTTCAATAAAGTAAATCTAAGGGAAGAATCAAGATTTTACTTCAATTTCTATTTTACTATTGCGATTACCAGTATGATATTTCAGGTGAAACTTGGGTCCAAATTTCATCATCAGTTTGAAAAAAGATGTTTTTTTCAATAAAACCATGTAATAATTTTTGAAAGTTGTGCAATAAAAAATGAAACAATTTGCATCTAAACTACATTAGCAACAATTTTGTAGACTTAAATGAAAATGAAGTACATTGTTATTGCGTAAGATGAAAGGGAAATAAGCGTATATATTTTGCTCGAACTTTTTTTAAAAATAGGTAGGTAAAAGAATAAAAAAAAGACCACATGAACATAAGTTTCTTCTTCTACTTGTTCCGAGAGATCGATTGGAAATTATATAATATTCAAAAAAGGTGGAATGAAAATTTACTGAAATGATATTTTATAGTATATAAGAAAATGATTTTGAAATTACTGTAAAATAATGTAAAAATTCAAAAATGTTCAATAATTACTAAATGATATAATAATATATGATACTACATAACTATTTCTAATTGAATTTTATTTGATACAATAAAAATCAAAGAATACTTCTCGTATGGGTAGGAGCAGTCAAGTTAGTATTTTCCGTTTTTTTGTTTACACCAACATGTGTTACTCTATATTGATACCACAGAGTAATTTTCATAATTCCGTATTTTTCACTTATACGTTACAAATATGTTATATCCATTTCCAGATCCTGATCGGGTTGCAATAACACAACAAAATATCAGCTGAAAGTATGAACACAATAATTACAATATCGATAAGTTTGAAAATAATGAAATTGGTTGAAGTGGAAATACATTCGTTACAATTAGATGATGAAATATCCAATGTGGCAGGCCCGTGCACAGAAACCTATATTGGGGGGGGGGAGGGGGGGTTTCAACTTTAATGTACTTGTAGAATAACATGCAATTGAAATTGATTTGGTTTACTAGTACATGGTCCATTCATAGTGATGTAGATAATAACTGTAGATTAAATAAGTAAATAAGTAAATAAATTAATTTATTCATTTACTATATGTACAACGAATGCATTATAAATAAAAAAAGAAACACTTTTTATTACTACACATATCCTTCATTTAGCATTAAACAAAATAAAAAATGAAATTTGCCAGGAATTAATTTATATATAATATATAGATAATAGCGATAGAAAAATCCAGAAAAATTTGTTCTTGAACGTAACATTACACACTCAAACTATGGCAAGTTTCAAACATTTGCCATATGTTTTGCACAAGTTATGAATTTTTGAGCAAAATGTATGAAAAACTACATGTGAATCCAATTTAAAACTTCAGTCTTTTTGTGACACGTGTTAATCATATCCGATATGCTTCAAACTCTACAAAATAGTATATGTATTTCGTAACAGGCGCGGATGTGCGAATTTGGCGAAACGGGGAAATTCGCACATCCGTGCCTGTTACGAACGATATTTTATGTACCGAGGGCATAGAAAACGCGTTTAGAGATCTCGAGCTGGCATAGAAACGCGTTTTCTATGCCAGAGGTATATAAAATTTATTTTCAATTTCTTGATTGGTTTAAAGCCGCGGAATGGAAAAATTCTGACATCGCCAAAATAAGTGACTCCCTACTAACCATCAAAATTAACTAATTTGATAGTAATTTTCTTCTATTGACATAGTCATACAAATACATCATTTGATATTTAATTTTTACCTATTTTGCTTTTTGAATACAGTTACTAAAAAACAAATTATGCTTGTTAGTAATTTTTTTAGCTAGTTACTAATTTTTAGTTTTTTCATGGTAAACAGATCCCTACTAATTTGTATAGATAAAAATTATTAAAAAACAACAACATTGTACTTATTCGATGTGGGAGAGGCTGAGAGTAAAGATTCACTCTTTTGGAGTGAATTTCTATCCTATTAGAGTGAATATTCACCTTGTGAGAGCGAGAATTTCAGTTCTATGTGGGAGTGAAATTCTACTCCCTCCACAGTATTCCTGCAAACATTGTTTGAAATCACATGAATCATTTTTCGTCCTTGACTGATAAATACTCCACTTTATATATTAACATCTGTTTGTAATAAATCGACAACTTTATTAGTTATTTTTGCCTATTTTGCTAGTAAAACAGTAAGGTTACTAAAGAACAAATTCTACTTGTTAAGTTACTCAGTGGAAAAACTACTAACTGATTTGTCATTTTTATTATTTCTAATACCAAGCGGGTTTTACTATTTGAATTAGTAATTTTTAACTACTTCATGGTGACCGTACTTCTACTAGCTTAAGTAGTAAACAGTTATTTGAAAATAGTAAAATTTTACTGATTTGTGAAGAGAGATTACTTGATATAGCATAAAACAAAATATGAAAGATAATTTGTCAGGATATAATTTATACATAGATAATAGCGATAGAAAAATCCAGAAAAATTTGTTGTTGAACGTAACATTATACACTTAAACTAAACAAAGTTTCAAACTTATATCATATGTTTTGCACAAGTTATGAATTTTTGAACAAAATGTATGAAATGTATAAAATGTACAAAATGAATGAAAGTGTATGTAAATCTCACTTGAAACTTCAATCTTTTTGTGGCACGTCTTAATCATGTCCGAAATGCTTCAAACTTTACAAAAAATTTATTTTTAATATCTTGATTGATTAATAGCCCCGGAATGGAAAAAATTCCGACATCGCCAAAATAAGTGACCCCTTACTAACCATCAAAATTCACTAATTTGATAAGTAATTTCTATCTATTTTACTTTTCGAATACAGTTACTAAAAAAACAAGTTATGCTTGTTAGTAATTTTTTTAGCTAGTTACTAATTTTTAGTTTTTTCATGGTAAACAGATCCCTACTAATTTGTATAGATAAAAATTATTAAAAAACAACAAGATTGTACTTATTCGATGTGGGAGAGGCTGAGAGTAAAGATTCACTCTTTTGGAGTGAATTTTTATCCTATTAGAGTGAATTTTCACCTTGCGAGAGTGAGAATTTCAGTTCTCTATGGGAGTGAATTTCCACTCCCCACAAAGTACTCCTGCAAACATTGTTTAAAATCATATAAATCATTTTTCGTCCTTGACTGATAAATACTCCACATTAAATCAACGTCTTTTTGTAAGTATCTACTCGAAGGCGAGGGCCCTCGTGACACACATCAACGGCGCACTAACGGTACCGGCCAAGTGACCTACTCTTCCCGCGATACTACTTTTCTTCGCTTCATTTTTTTATCTTTTTTTTTATTATTATTTTCTTTTCCGTACGTTCGCGATCAATGTCTTTTCCCGTCCCGCTCCGACATTTCGGCCTTCGATCGCGATCACGTTCGTTTCGAAATTTTCAATTGGAGCGGAATCGAGTTAATTCAAGTCAGTGGCGCCGATCATCGCCGATCATTGGGGAACCGAAAGGCTTTTTCCTATCACCGCGGAAAGGTGTTTCACTGGGCAAAGAGCAGGAACGAACAGAACAGTAATGAAAGCGCTCTCGGTTGCAGCGCAGGTGCTGACATGTAGCTCATTCAAGTGCGCGACAAGTGCAATGTCACTCTTCTAAATTTTGGTTGTATTTTTTTTTTTTTTTTTATTCTCATTTTCCCGTGGTCAACTCATCCGCTTTTCCGCGAGCTCCGGAGCTCGATACGTCTTTCGTGATGACGAGGTTCTGTTTCGTCGCTTTTCTGTTGGTGAGTTGTTTTTTCATTTTTATAGAAGTTTTTTTTGCAAAGTTTCAGGGAAAAGTGATAAGATTTTCTTAGGGGCGTAGGCAGAAAAAATTTCCCGGAGCGGTTTTTCGGAAAATATTGTTTCTTACGGGATTTTTCAATTTTTCGGATCTAAAAATTTAAAAGTTGTACGAGTTTTAAAGTCCAGAGTAGTGCATTTTTTATGTTCGTGTTTGATAAAATAGGTTTGATTTTTGTGACTTCCATGTGGTCAGACTTTTTTTTCTATTACTTTTGGTATTTTTCGTATTATTTTCGTTTTATTATGAATATATACTTAGGTTTTTCAAATATATAATGAATTTATATAAATTATTTGCAGTATTTTATAGACTTCGATGGTATAATTTTCGTATTGTATACATTTTTATAAAATTTTGCAATATTTGCTGGAATTTTAATAGGTATTTAGTATTTGATGCAAATTTCAACCAACTTGATTACCTTAATTATTTTTGAAAAAAACAGTACCTTTCACACAGATATCTAATATTTTTTAGATTTTGCTCGTATTTTTAAAGTATTCAAACCATTTGAAGAACTTTCTACTATGTTTATTAATGTTTTTATAGGTTTATAAAATTTTATGTGCTAGAACTCAACTTTTTTGTAAATTTGTCAAAAAAATCCTAATTTTTACATACTTTTTGAGTATTAAATAATTTCCAGTATTTCTCGCGTTTTGGTTAGTATTTACAACTGGAAGATTTTTGTCATATTTCACGAATTTTAGTGTTTTCGTATGTATACTTCTGGAATTCGATGTTCTAAACTCCAAATTTAAATTAATTTTCAATAATTTTATAAATTTTTGGAAGAATTACATACAGATTTTTTGTATTTTTTATAGAATTCTGGTATATACGTATTTTTTCAGTATGCAAAAGATTTTATAACTTTTTCTTGTATTTTAAGAGATCGCGCGTGTTTTTTCATATGTTCTAGAAGGATGTTAATTTCTAGAATTCGATATTGTAGAATTAAAATTTGAGTCGTATTTCAGTCATTTCACTGTTTTTTTTGTTTTTTTTTTTTTTTTTTGAGTAAACTACATGTATATCGATTTTCGGTGTTCATAGATTTCTTGTATTTCCTATTTTTATAATATTTGTAAGATTTTGTACCGTATCTTTGTATTTTCATAGATCGTGTGTATTTTTTCAAATTTTTCAGAAATACCTACATTCCTAGAATTCGATGTTCTAGAATTCAAATTTCAATCAATTTTCTGTATATAATTTCAAAGATCATCAGGAAAATCAAACCTATAAATTTTTTGTGATTTAAAGGTTTCTTATATTTTCGTATGAATAATATTTACCCGATTATTAATCTAGATTGAATATTAATACATAAGTTTTTTCCAAATTTGATGCTCTAGAATTCATATTAGGTGATTATTTTTTTCAGACGTTTTAAAAATTCTTTCACAGAATACCTACTTTGATTTTGAGTATTTCTTCGGAGTTTGCAGGATTTAAAAGATTTTCTGGTATTTTTCTGGATTTCCATCATAGATTTCTAGAATTCGGTCCTTCAGGGTTCGAATTTTCTCAGATTCCTAAGATTTTTGTAAGTTATAATTTTTCTGAATAATTTTTTGAGTTTTTGTTTACTATACTAAACATTATTCATGATAAGAATATTGTTTACGAAAAATTCTTCTGAGCACAAAGTAATTGCAATTTTTATGTTATTACACTTGCGAATCCTGAATATTGTTAACTTTGAAAACTTACATGAAACCATTTTTTGTTATTTTCTCAAGAATTCAGTATACGTACATTTTTGATGATTTTTATTAAGTTCATTCTTCCTGCAGTATTCTTTTAGTGTGTATTTTTCTTATTTATTGTTATTATTTTCCTAATTTTTACATGAAATAGTAATTTCTGTCAAGTTTCTGGAATTTAGGAGCTATATTCACTTATAAAACAGGTTTATTACGAAGAATTACTTTTATTATTGTGTGATTTGTTAAATACCATTACATAAAAATTCAAACTGCTCGTACTCAATCGTAAGATTTTCATTTTTATAAGATGTTAACTATTTTTCCAATAATATCTGCATTTTTTGAAAATAAAGTCGATTTACCGAAGTTTTTTCATCAAGCAGTCAAAAAATTTGGAAAACTTTCGAATTACATGAAATTGATATTATATATGAGTTTTTTAATATGTGCAAAGTTTTGAAAATTTTTTCAAAACCATAGAAACTTACATTCATTGAGATGAATTCTTGATAACATAAATTTTTTGTATAACTTCAATAATAAATGCAATGTTACAGAATCATGCTAAATAAAATTTTGTTTAATATTTCGTATTTTTAAACATTGCGCAAAGTGTCAAGACCATTGTAGTTTTACGAAGGTTTTGAAAGGTTTTCGGAATCTACTTCAATTTTTGTTTATCTCTGAAATTTCAAAATTTGATAGAAAATCTGAACGATTTTGCTGTTTGTATGTTTTATTTATAGTAACAGAATTTTTCCTTCATTCTGCATGGTGCAGGAATTTTTAAAAATGCCTTTAATTTTTCCTGTTTTTTCGTAAACTTTTCAAGAGGTGATTGCCAGTTTTTTTTTTTTCGGAGATAGGAAATCTTCAGAATCTTTCAAATTTGTCAGAGCGTTTTTTCATTCAACTTACTTACTGGCTGGCAAAGGTTCATAATTTTTCAAGTAGCTTGAAAAAAAAATACTTATCATCCACTATTTTGATCATTTTTTAAATTTCATAATAATTAAACTTGCAAAGTATTTCTGATGGTTTCGAAATTTCTCGAGAATCATCGAATTTTCAAGAACATTCCGAATACATTATTTGAAACATTCGTATGTACACAAAACTTGAAAGTTACAATAATTGTAACTGAAACTGTAAGGAAAATAATAGAATGATGAAGCCAAGAAAAATTAAAAAAAATTTTTTCTTATGTACAATGTATATTAGGATATGGCATTGAAAAATATATGCCGTTTTTTAATTTCCAATCCTAAAAAGATAATACTTAAAGAATTTTTTTATTAGATAAAAAAAACGTCACATCCTAAAAATGTGTAAGAACTAAGATGAAATCTGTTAAAATTTTCCAATTTAGAAACCTTCAAAACTTTAATTTTTCATTTTCAAAGATTTCAGGTTTTGTTTTTTTTAATTTCACGAGCTTCGAAAAATTGATGGTCGATACAGTCTTTAAAGTCCTGTTAAGTTGAATTTCTTCAAAACTCTTCAATTTCTAGAATAATTAGAAATTGTAGGATTTTTTAAAGTGACGACAATGTTGCAAAATTCATTAAAAAGGTTTTTCCTTTACAAAATCTTGAAACATCTTTCGAACCAATTAATTTCTTTATTTTTTGAAAAATGGCAAGAATCAGTACTAGTCGCAATCGGAATAAAAATGTCACATTTGTACGAAATTCCTACAAATTTTATTAGTTGAACGACTTTTATATTAAGTCAAAAATTCGCAATAAAAAATTCCTAAATATACTTTCGAAAAATAACGTGTTTAAAAATTTCTCATCGTTTTTATTTCATAGCTATATTTTCAAAAATCTTTGGTCGTTTTCTGAATCCTTATTTATTTCTTTGACTTTTTTTAGATAAATTTATTTTCTAATCAAACTTCTTTTTATTTGTCAAAGAAACTTATGTCTGTGATTTAATATCTTCGTAAAAATGACTTATTTACAAAGTGACCTAAAATTGGCTGAAAATTGAAAAAATACAAACAAATTTATTCAATTGATTAAAATAAATCGAAATCCTTATCCAAACCTTAATCCTGATTCAACAAGATTAAGGACTGTCTTTTTCTAGAATTTAAACTTCTACAAATACATTTCAAATTCTAAGGAGGCTAAAGGATCAATATTCTTGAATATTATTCTCTGGAATGAAGATTTGTACAAACTCATGAAAATATAGTGAATAAATAGTTTATCTCAACCCAACAATTTTCATAGAATGCAGATGATATTAAAATAAATTTTTTATACTTAACGATTCATGAAATGTTGATTTTGGGGCCCAACATTCCAAGTCCAAAACCTTAACTATTTCAATATAATTTATTTGATCACCTCAATATATTGACACATAATTAATGATAGACAAAAATTCAACTTCCAATAACTCTGCAGAAAATCTTCGATTCCAATTATCACATTTTCCTGACCGTTACACACCCTGCTATTTATAACACTTGTTCCAACAGTTTTTCCTTTTTATTTTCACGTGTGAAAAAATGCAAAATCTAGTTTGTCCAAGAGTATCGAACGCTGTTAACGTTTAATAATATCGGTGTAACGGTTAAACTCCGAGGATGTGATTTCCTTGATATGATCGATCAAGCGCGATATTGGTCGTACGATTTTTCACTCGCGAACCAGTTGAAGAAGAAAGGAATAGGAAAAGGGAAATGATGAAATTGTGCAAGTGCAGATGCTGACGGTGGATTCGATAAGGAGCCAAAAACATGCAAGGGCTAGTACTTTCGGATATGACGCTGCTTCGGCGTGTAGCAAACCGTACTTCCGCACGAGCCGATTCCTCGTGGAAAACCTACCCTGCGATTTTCACCGGCAAACTTGGTGCACGGTCGCTGGACATTCGTATCCTTGGTAAAAAAAAAACTATGTCGTAATTTTTTTTTAAATTCGTATCGTACCTACAACGGAACGCAGGGGCGTGGGCAGTAAAAAATATTCAGAGGAGTTTTTCGAAAAATATTATTTTTTTCGACATTTTTCACTTTTTCGGGTTCAGTATTTGAGTGTTATACGAACTTTAGAGTCCAGGGTAGTATAGTTATGTTCGCATTTAATATAATAGGATTCAATTTTTGTGATTTCCATGCAAGTCACTGAGATCTAGACTTTTATTCCTACTATTTACCTTTGGTATATTTGATAATTCTTTTTTATTATGAATATGTACTCGAAGCATTTTCAAATATATCTTAAATTTTTACAAAGCTTTCTAGAATTCGATACTCTAGAAATGAAAGTTCTGAAAAATTGTTCACATATTTCTAGATTTTTGAAAAAATTATACATAAAAGATTTTCAGTATTTTATGAACTTTCATTGTATAATTTCCGTATTTTATACATTTTTATGAAATTTTGTAATATTTGCTGGCATTTTTATAGATTTTTAGTATTTGATGATATATTATTGCAAATTTCAACCAACTTGAGTACCTCAATTAACTTTGAAGAAAACAGTACCTTTTTGACAGATGTCCAATACTTTTTGGGTTTTTCTCGTATTTTTATAGTATTCAAACCATTTGAAGAACTTTCTTATATGTTTATTAATGTCTTTATAGGTTTCTAGGATTTTATGCACTATAACAAAAAATCATTTAAATTTTTCGAAAAAACATAATTTCTACATACTTTTTGGGTATCAAATAATATACAGTATTTCTCCCGTTTCGTTTGTTACTTATGGAATTCTATGTTCTTGACTCCAAATTTGAATTAATTTCTAATAATTTTATAAATTCTCGGCAGAATTACATACAGATTTTTTGTATTTTTCACAGAATTCTGGTATTTCCGTATTTTTTCAGCATGCAAAAGATTTTGTAGCTTTTTATTGTATTTTAAGAGATCATGGGTGTTTTTACAGATTTTCTAATGAATGTTAATTTCTAGAGTTCGATATTTTAGGGTTAAAATTTTAGCTTATTTTTAGTCATTTTCTAGATTTTTGAGTAAACTACATGTACATCGATTATGGTGTTTATAGATTTCTTGTACTTTCGTATTTTTATAGTATGTATGAGATATTGTACCTTTTTTTGTATTTCCATAGATAGTGTGTATTTTTTCAGATCTCACATAAGTATGTACATTCCTAGAATTCGATGTTCTAGAATTAAAATTTAAATAGATTTTAATCATTTCACAGATTATCGGAAAAGTCACAACGCCTGCATAGATTTTTCGTGATTCATAGATTTCTTATATTTTCGTAATGTTTACTATAATACTTATTATAAGTATTTGTACGATTTTGTAGATTTTTTCGTATTTTTATAGATTTCAAGTATTTATATAGATCGAAGATTGATACAAAAGTTTTTTTAGAATTTGCTGGTATCGAATTCAAAAGTAATCTTTTTTCAGATGTTTTAAAAAATTCTTTCACAGAATACCTAACTTTGATTTTGAGTATTTCTTCGGAGTTTGCATGATTTAAAAGATTTTCTAGTATTTTTCTAGATTTCTATTGTAGATTACTAGAATTCGATGCTTCAGGTTTCGAATTTTCTCAGATTTCTTAGGTTTTCGTAGATTCCAATTTTTTTAAGGTATAATTCCAATATATTAGTTTTATCACTGGGTACGTGAGTAAATAAAAATTTATCGATTTTCCAGTCAAAAAATATATCAATTTATTTCATATCAACCTGTCAACTCCTTTTCGAGCCCTTTTCAAGATCAGCAATATTTTCAGTCGGAAGAACAATAACATCATCAATGTATAAAAAGTCGGTTTTGCAAAACAATGAGTACTTAATGAGAGTGAAAATAATGTATGTGTGTTTTATACATTGATTATGTTATTGTTCTTCCGACTGAAAATATTGCTGATCTTGAAAAGGGATCGAAAAGGAGTTGAAACGTTGATATGAAATAAATTGGTATATTTTTTGACTGGGAAATCGATAAATTTTAATTTGAAGGTATAATTTGATTCAATTGGAACAATTTTTCAAAATTTTGTTAGTTACGTTATCTTTACCAAATATAATTAATGATTAGAATTTTCTTTCTGAAAAAATTCTTTTGGAGACAAAATGATAGCAATTTTCATGTTAGTATAGTTATTTGTTATTTTATCAAGATTTCAGTAGGTACATTTTTGATGATTTGTACTGATCTCATTTTCCTTGCGTTATTTTTTTATTGGATATTCTTCTCATTGACTCTTATGATTTTTACATGAAATAGTATTTTATTTCAATTTCGGGAGGATGTAACACTTCACTCTCAAATCCTTGGAGTAAATTTTTACACTATATCGGGTCAAAATACTGCCTCTCAAGCTTGAAGTAATTTCTCATTTTTTAGAATGACAAATGACAAGTCGCTTGAAAGTAGTGAAATTTCACTTCTTTTTGAATAAAACTCAACTCAACACATTTTTACTTATTTTAAAGTCTAATCTCCAAAAATAATTATTTTGTTAAGCAACGTATGTTACATTGATTATTTGACTGATTCGATTTGAGACAGTACAGAAATTCTTCAATCATATTTTAACTGGAATATGTACAATTGAAATATATTTCAATTGTATCCGAAATTTTTCCAAAATGTTATAATGAAGTGTTTCCATGAAAAATTTTTGGGAGCTTCCAGAAAAAACAACATTTCAATGTTTAATAACCCTTTCGAGAAAATTTTTTTAAAAATATTCTTGACTTAATATTCCTGTAAAAACTTGTACCGAATTTCCCACTCGTATTTTATTATTTCCAACGTATGAACGAAAAGCAAATCCTCTCATGCATATAGAAATGAGAAATTGTGTATTTTTATTACGTATACAATACACTCAATAATTATAAAAACAAAAAAACATTACATAGGCGCGCAATACGCAGATTTGTGAGGGAAAACCACGGCCTGATGAGGCGTATGTACGGAGACGAGCGGCACATGAGCGTCCTCAAAGCAGAGCTCGAAAAAAACGACGTCGAACTGGAATACGATGAGCCTTTCCAACGCTATCCCTACGACTACTCCAAGCAAGTGTCTTAATTTTTTTTTCAATCTGGAAACTCACTCAAATTCGTCAGAAAAAAACTTTCGCGCGCAAATGAAAGGACTTCCCATTTTAAAGTAAAAGGGATTCCCTTTCACTGCCAACAGATACTTTCACTTTTAAACAGCCAACAGCTTTGAAATTCCTTCCGTTTCATGCCTGAACGAAAATTTCTTCGAGTCTATTCTTATTCGTTTTTTATTTTGGTTTCAACAACAATTTCACAGACGCTATCGTTACGACGATTATTTCGAAGCCGGCGACGACTATTACTTCGAGGAGCGAAAACGAAGCTTTTCCGGAAGAAGATTCGCAGGTAAAACTTTCGAGGCGCCACCAGGAGATGAAAAAATCGCGAAGGTAAAAATCTTTCCGTCGACGAGCGAAACCGAGCCGAAGGAAATCACGTCATCCACAGGGAACGTGGTGGATTTGACGACGGAGCAGACGTTGAAGACGACGATTTTGGAAACTACGACGGAAGATCTCGTTTCAGGAGCAACGGTGACGAGCACGTCTTCTGTGGGTGGAAATGGAGATGAAGATGACGAAAAAAAAGACGACGTTCCGACGACGCCGGTCGTCACTTTGGCGCAGTTGGCGAACATTCAGAATTTCAGTATCAATGAGATTCAGGGACAACAAGTGGATAGGTAAGTTTATGACAAACAAGACATGAAGATATTTTTCCTTCTCAGTGAACCTGCGAGCTCGCAGCGTTTTCATTATTTCCGCCACGTTTCGAACACGCCAGCAAGCTCGCGACTACTCGCCACGAGCTCACAGAGTACTTGCAGTTGTTGATAATTATTAATATATATTTCAGGAAAATAAAAAGGTAATTCATTATTTACAGTAAAAAGTAATCACAATGAAGCTGTAAAACGATTATTTAATAAAAAAAAAATTTCTCCCCGGTGGGAAACGATCCCGTGTTCTGCGGAGTTGAACGCCAAAAAGTTTCACAATAATTAACTTGAGACATGCACTTGATTTAAGCATTCTACACAAAACTTGAAACATGAGAAAAAGAACCAGCAGCCATCTGGTGAGCGCTTGGGGAGAGCGCGCGAATATTCAAAATTTGAATAACTTTATGCATTTGAATTACTTTATATTCGAATTTTGAAAATTCGCGCGCTTTCACCGAGCGCGCACCAGATGGCTGCTGGTTTTTTTTTCTCATGTTTCAAGTTTTGTGTAGAATGCTTAAATCAAGTGCATGTCTCAAGTTAATTATTGTGAAACTTTTTGGCGTTCAACTCCGCAGAACACGGGATCGTTTCCCACCGGGAAAAATTTTTTTTTTATCAAATAATCGTTTAACAGCTTCATTGTGACTACTTTTTACTGTAAATAATGAATTATCTTTTTATTTTCCTGAAATATATATTAATACTTATCAACGACTGGAAGTACTCTGTGAGCTCGTGGCGAGTAGTCTGCAAGCTCGCAGCGAGTTTGATTTTCACGCTCGCCGCGAGCACGCTGCGAGCTCACAGGTTCACTGGGGGGTATTTATGATAAAAATATTTGCTGTTCAATTATTAAACGTAAACCTAGAAGTTTAGAAATTAAAAAGTATATTTAATAAAATTCATTAAGTTTTTGAACACGCGGTAAATTGTTTTCTTCCGGCTGTAAAACATTAAATATTTTCTCTGGGTGTTGGTGGCCATTTTTCGCAGATTAGACACCGACATGGACAAATTAACAGAGGTTCCAGATTCCTCAGCAACGGAAAGTGGAATCAATGATGATGAAAATGAAAATGACGATGTTGAAAACGTTGAGGTTGACGATAGTCGCGTTAATTATCAACCAGAACAACAGCTGCAACACCTCAAACAGCACAACATTGCTAATGAGAGCAAGCCTTCAAGTATTTCGGCTAAGCCAGAAAATATTGAAGGGCAGTTATTCCAAGATGTGGCACGTCGTGGATAGTAAGATATGATTTTTCATCAATCAATATCATTAAAATTTTTCTTTTTTTTATTATTACGAATGAGGTTCCTGTGGCGTTGGAAAAATATGTGAAATCGAACGTTTCTTTTAAATACTCAACACATTGAAGAAACTATTATTTTGTGATCTTCAAAAAATGATGGAGTAAAACTTCTTATGCGGCTTTATCACTTTTCAGGAGAGTAATTTATTCTAGAATAAAATTTATGTAGGGAGTAACTTGAAGATTTTACATTGTAACATGTAACACTGTAAACTGTAAGACTGTAAGATGTAAGTCCGAGTGTAGGGAGGAATTTTGAGATTCTGTAAGAGTGAGAGAGTAAAAAATATCACGAAATCACGAAATGCCAGACCCACAAAATGTCACAAAATCACGTAAAATCCAAAATATCACAAAATCACAAAATGTCACAAATCACATATGTCACAAGATCACGAAATGTCACAAACACAAAATGTCACAAAGTCACTAAAATGCCATAAGGTTACGAAATGTTACAAAATCGCGAAATGTTACAAAATTTAAAAATGTTACAAAATCACAAAAAGTCACATAATCTCAGAAAATCACAAAATTAAATAATGTCGCAAAACTTGAAATGTAAAAAATCACAAAATATCACATTACACGGCAAAAAATCGAACAAAGTTACTAAATGTTAGACAATTACAAAATATCCCAAAAACACAAAATGTCACAGTATCACACGTCACAAAAAATTGTTAGAACTAAAAAAGTTAAGAGGAATAAAAATCTCTACATCAGAACCTCAAAGAACAAAACGCGTGTTGATTCAACAAGCTCCAATTTTTTTAATTAACAACATAGCTGAGTATATTTCGCGAGACCATCGACAGTTTCAAGAAAGGATTTTCTTGATTTATTTATTGATATGATGATTGCTCGTGATTTATTAATACATTTCTGTATTCCGTGAATTGAGTCTCTACCTATTACTATTATCCATTCATTTATTTTATAATTTTTTAAAGCTCTTTTACTTGGCCGTAAATTCGATAAAAAAAAATTTTTCATTGAAAATTCATGAATTCAAAGCACTGAATAATAATGAATAGAAAATTTTTTTTCATTTTTTAACAAATAGTATATTTCGTAACAGGCACGGATGTGCGAATTTGGCGAACGATATTTTATGTACCGAGGGCATAGAAAACGCGTTTAGAGATCTCGAGCTGGCATAGAAACGCGTTTTCTATGCCAGAGGTACATAAAATTAATAGTACTGAAGTCGATTTGATTTTTGGATGTAATATATTTATAATTTTTTGAATTACTTATCTAAAATAGAATTACAAATTTTCTGATCTAGAAATTTTCATTTGTCCTTGATAAAATCTATGAACTGTGGTAATTTTTTATTATTTGCCTTCATTTTTGCCTTTTGTTTGTAGTAAATCTAATAAAAAATTGTCATGAATAATTGATGGGATTCAAAAATCGAAAGAATTGATAATTTATTATTAGTCAATATATAGGTGGGTTGAATTTTTACATTCAAAAGTCTGAATCACGAGTTCATTGCCTAAATATTCATATTTTTGTTATCGTATAATTTTTCAACTATTCACAAATTTTGCGAAGGAGTTTTTGATTCAGAAATCGTAAAATTTGGAATTATTTTTTTTAAAATGCAGTAAATTTGGTGTTTCAATACAAGTTCACGAATAATTTCATGTAGAAGTGTACTTCATTTTTAAAAATCCTCATAAAGCATGTATACAATCTGAAACACTGAATAATTTTTTTTTTATTAGTAAAATTTTTCAAATTACGAAATCCCTTCCATCGCGGGAAATTCCCGTACATTGGAAAATAATAAAAAATCTACTTCCTGCCAGAAGTTTACACGAATTTAACAAACAAACAAAAAATAGTGATCTACAATTTCAATAGTTGCTGATACTAAAGCATTATGAAAACCATGGAAACTATTACAAAATAGATAAAACCTAATCGTCACTATCTTGAAATGTGTTACAGCAATGCTTGTCCTGTAAAAGAGGAAATAGTAATGCCTTACTGGGCCAACAACACGCGAGGAGAAATGCTCGCACTATTGAACGATCACCCTTTCGAACAGCCCGTCCATTTACAAAAGTGCACGTAAGTTAGATAATTCAAAAACTTTTATGTCGTTCAAAAAATAAATATACTCCAAGTCAGATTTACCCCATAATTTAAATTCTCTCAAAGTTATTTTTTTCTCAATTTACGCAAAAAAGTATTAAAATACAAGTATTTCTTTTCTCAATTTGATGAGTGAAATTCACAAATTCTTTTTTGAAGTAATTATAAATAACCGTTTTTTTTTGTTTTTTTTTTCAAAAGAACCAGTGTTTTTTAAAATGAAGTTCATAATATTTAAAACGAGAATATTTTTTTTTCTCAGTTCGACCTTTAAGAGGGTCGTCTACGTAACGGCCCGATTTTCGAGCCTGTTTTCCATAATTTATTACCAAGAAACGGAAAAAGATATCCGCACACTTTTTTTTTCGTTTGTTCAATCGTAATCTTTAAATAAACGACCTTGAACGTGCCCTTATCAGAATTTTATATTAACTTGCTGGCATGAATTTTCGTCAACTACGTAAAACTTGCAACAAAAAGTAAAACATAAACTTTTTTTCTCAACGCTCCATTATTATTTATAATAATTCATCTTCTATTCGATCATTTTGGAGCCATATTCAATCAATAATCAGATAAACATCTCTTTTATTCTAGCTTTCAGCACTTTATTCTTGTCCTCTTCAGGAAACTGAATTTACAATAATCAAAACAATAATCAATACAATTCCAAATTAATCAATAACAAAATCATCATAACATCATTCAGTCTACTTACATCAGAATATGATTCAGGTCAACAATATCTTATGTGTAAAACAAAGTAAAAAAACGAAGTAAAATTCAAATGATGAAATTGACTTGCCAATAGAATTGGTGTAGATATGCTTGTGCTTCAATCATGTAAGTTGAGTAATAATTGGAAATCTGGTTTTAATTTATCATAATATTGTTAATAATCAAATTGGAAAAAGATTTTTGTTTATATCAAGATTCCTGATGAGGACCAAAAATTATAAGGTCGAAAGCTTGAACGAAAGAGAATTATTAAAGGAATGAGGAAAAATACCCATCATTCTTTTTTTTTCTTGAATATTGGCTCCGAGGATCAAACTCGATATTATTTATGTGTAAAACATTTGGTCATTTTTATAATATTGATTCAACAGGAAAAAAACAATATGTCGTCACAAGAAACTTCATCTGTGGTTAATACACGTCTACAAAACTACCTTAGTTTACTTTCCTTTTACAGAAAACGAGTCGATAAGAATTCACATCACGTTACCTATGCATGCGTCGTAGAACGAATTCAAAGATCTCGTATCTTCCTATCTGTTTAACGTATTTTTAGTCCACTTTATGAAAAACATTTCAGAGCACATTCTTTTTTCATAATCTATCTCTCTATCTAAAATTTTTACTTTATCCCAATTAAACTCATGATTCATATTTACTCTACGTTCCGTTATAACTGAATTATTTCATGTAATTTTACGAATATCTCCCTCGTGTTCTTTAATTCTAGTTTCTAAACATCTTTTAGTTTGTCCCACATGCTCAAATTGGCAATCCCTGCAATCAATCCTGTAAAGTACATTCTGCTGTCTTTTATTCCCCAATTTATCTTTTCCCCTTTTAATAATATCCATATTCAATTTATTACCGCTTTTATATATCACTTTCATATTTTCTTTCTTAAATATGCTCTCAATTCTTCTCTTTTTCCTCTATCATTAATTTCCAACAATTTATCATCTTTATCATTCTTCGATTTAACATATTTCAAAAATTAATTCTAGTCTTAATATTTTTCTCTATAAATTCAATGGGATGATAAAGTAATCTTATAAAGTAATTCTTTAATTCCATCAAAATTCTTCCTATGAAATCTTTTATCAGATAATTTAATAACTTTATCAACCAATGCATAAATTATCCCTTTTTTCTGTACAATCGGATTCTTTGAATGAAAATTCATAAATCTTTCTGAGGAAGTCGGTTTTATGAACCAATCAAATATTAGCTTTTCATTTTCTCTAATAACTTCCAAACAAATCTATAATTTTAATTGCATCAACTCTGGTTGGACATGAGTTTTTCGCAAAATTTCAAAATTTTGCGAAATGGTCGACATTTTTCCAAAAAAGTGATATTTTCCCATTTTCTAAAATTATCATTGGCTGTGAAAACAATAAAAAACAAAATTTTCACAAAAATCTAACTGACACGCGTAAAACTTTTCTCAAAATCTTGCCAGTAAGTTAGAAAAATACGACTTTTGGGAAAAAGCGTTTGAAGCTCTATAGTGAAATAATACATAATTGGCAAGACTCACAATCTATGCAAAAACACATTTCACAAAGACCTTATTGTCATTATCCATGAAGAATGATAGGTGACGTTACAGCGTAAAAGGTCTGGACGAGGCTGGGTATGGTGCTCCATAGTTCGTTTACCATCATGTTTTCGAATAAATCCTTTAAAGAGCATATTTATAATGACGTCTAGATTAGAAATGAGGGGAAAAAATGGATATTTTGATACCACGAACGTAGACGACCCCCTTAAGCACGTAATCTGATCAATCGTTGGACCCAGAAAACTGCCTGGAAATTATCAACTTTCTGAAACCACAAAGAAATGTACTATTTTCTATTATCTCTCAGAAAGTTAATCATTACTCCGTCATTTGTCACTTTGAAAGCATTTCTTTTCCGGTGATTTTCGAACGATCCAACAGAAATGGAAATTTGAAGCAAAAAACGAAGGAATAATGATTCACTTTCCTAGAATATTCCATCAAAATTTCAGAAAACTGCCTGGAAATGATTCACTTTCTGAAAACACCAAACAATGTACTACTTTCCGTAAATTCGTGTTTTCAGAAACGAATTGAAACAAATGCTTTGCAAAGAGGGCTGCAGGTGCGAGCAGAAATACAGCTTGTACCGACTCCTCGCTTACGACATTTACAACGACTGCCGCGGCATATTCGCCGACTGGTTTAAGTTCCCCGTTGGTTGCGCTTGCCAATGCTACGACTTGCCACCTGAATTTCGCGTCACGTCGCGATCTCCCCGGAAAATGAAACGAATCATCAAAGTACGCACGGCGCGCAACTAACCCATCATACCATGATTATCTTGCTTTTTGCACCAGTCAAGGCTCGTGAACGACAAAACAATTTATCATCATCGCGACACATATAAACCGAGTGCCAATTTTTCTTAAGGTGAATTGTTGACGATATAAGAATAAAAAAAACCTTCGGCTTCTTTTCGTAATCGTATTTATTTTCTCTTTGTACACGTGCGTAAGAGAACGTCACATAATAATAATAATTATAATAATATTATATAACCTTTCGTAAGAAAAGAAAAAAAAAGTTGTAGAAACAATAACGAACATTAATACTTTTCTGGACATCCACTCAAGGTTGAACAAGTTAATAATACTTATCTACCGTATACTTTGATAATAGAATAATAATATTAATAAAGTTGTGTTACAATGTTTCGATATACGTACATAATATATAATATTTACACATGTGAAACTGTAATGCTCTCGATTTGAGATTTAATTCTGTATAAATAATACAAGTCAATTTTTTTTCTTCTTTTATATAAATAATAGCTAAAACATTTGGTATCAAAACCATTATCTGGACTAATAACACTGTTGAAGAATAATATTGACCTGAACACCACCGTAAGATTTATAATACAAGAATAATGCTTCGAGTTTAAGCTAAAGTCACTCGCTCACATTTTTCGAGCTTGCCCAAACTGCCAGTTTTTTTTTTTTTTTTTTTTTTCTCGAAAAATAGAAGGAAGCGACGGAAAAGTTTGAAAAATGGGCATTTTCTAGTACGTCAGAGCAACTTTCTAAAGCCACCTACTTTACTTATTCTTGGCATCGAAAGATTTAAAGAGAAATGAATAAATTCACTTGTTTTTCTTTTGGAATCAGTGAGCAACTTTTTTGTACAGATTTTTCAAAAAGATCGTGATTTTATTCCTTCCTTTCTTCAATTTCCACGCCATGAAAAACCACCCTGTAGATTCATCACTTGAAAAGTTTATACTTTTTTCTTTCGAATTAAGGCACATTTTCCAAAAACAGGACAAGTGAAAAATGTTCGCGAAGAAGGCACCCACGAGCAAAGGCGACATTCATAACAACGACAACAACAACAGTAACAACAACAACAACAACAACAACAACAACAAAAACAACAACAATGGTCTCCATTAAAGAGTCCTTTTGTACTTACAACGAATTTGTATAGCTTTATATAAAAAATACTATAATATTTCCAATCAGACACAATTCCACAACCGGGGGTTTTTTTACCTTGTTCTCACGCAATCGCGGGTCAGAAATCAACGCTCAACTTTGCAAATAGAACACAAGCTTTTTCATACTTTCGCCTGCAAAAGTGATGATATGTAAAACGCCAATTCCAATTTACATGATTATTTTTTTCTCTTTGTTCTGTACAGTAAGACGAAGGATGAGAAGACTTTGACAGGGAATTCGATAAAGCACCGCCAAGCTCGAAATTCGATGGAAGATATGGATCACATATTACTACTATTTCAATTTCTTTCAAGTTTCAATTCCTTCAAAGGTTGATTGACTTTCCGAATAATTAAATTCCTGAGATTCTCAAAAACGCCTAAAAAAGTTGATAGAATACAAGCTCATTTTTTAAGGGTGGTCAGAAATTTAGCAGGAGATGACTTATTTATCTTATTATCAATCACATCTCAATTTATTAAAGTTACTTTGAAAATATTTCAGGCACTGAAGTTACTTAGAAAATTTGTACACATTTTATTGCTTCATCAATTTTCTTTATATTCGTACGTTAGCTTGTTTTTATATTTCCACAATAGCAAGTAGACATTTTAAATAGGAGAAAAGACTAAACATTCAAACAGCAATTATAATGCTTCAAGTTTTTTATTCTTGTTACTTCATAAGGTCACTTGGAGAGAGTTGGCTAAAATAGACCACTGATTTATGAAAAACTGCTGTGTACATTTATCAAACAAAAAACTTTTTTTTGGTTGATATATTAACATTTTTTTTATAGTAACTGTGTATATACTCGCGTCAAGTCAAGTGGGAGTAAAATTATAACAATGTCAATAAAAAATGCTGAGTTTGGATAAAATGTATCACATGTTATCAATATATCTTTATTGACTTAAAAAAAATTACTAGAATTAAATAATTATTATAAATAATTAGTTAATTGAAATAACACATGATAGAGAATTATTTATGTTTAAATGAAATAATTGGTTTACAATTTTGTTTGAATAGCAATTAAAAGAAGAAAAACAGCAAAGTTAACTTTAACTGATAATATTATGAAATTAGAACAATCCGTTTAAAAAAAAAATTTATTATTGGTGTAAAGAACACTTAAAAAAAACATCTCAAAAAAAAAAAAAAAAAAAAAAATGTGTTAAGAAAAAATGGTTTACTCAAGAAATAATCTTTGCTTGAGATATTCTGTTAACAAATTCAATTATCATAAACGAAAAACAAAAGGCGATACATTTTACCCAACTCTCCCCATGTCTCAATATCTGAGAAGAAATTTTGTTTTTCAACGATAATTATTTCAATCACACACAACAATTCTCATTTTTATGTAAAAACTTCATCCAAACTTTGTATCCTTCCCAAAACGCGAAAAATACTTATTTCAATTCCTCTTAATTCTCGAACTTTCTGAGCAGAAAAATTTCTCATCTTCATAAACTTTCTGACCACCCTTTTTTTCATTACTCTAAAGATCAACAATATTTTTTCCAAAAACACCAAAACCAATTTAATAAATTTCGGTTAAAACACTGCACCGTATGAAGGTGAGTTATTTTTCCCTTCGAAAATCGTTTAAATTCGAACATTGGCAACTTCAAAGTTGGCTGGAAAATATATGTACCTTTAAAAATGCACACCTCATATATGTATAAAATATTGCACGACCGAGAAAAAGTATTGTCCAACGAATCGTGTACTGATAACGTCCGAAAAATTCTTACAATGATATGTCGTCAAAATAGTAATTACATATATCACAGTATCGTGATAAATAACGTGACATAAATCATACGTCTCACATTTCAAATTCTTTCGATTTGGCAAATATTTCCAAAGAATCTCAATATTCTTTTCACCTCACTGTCAATAAACAGCTGACGTCAACACAGAACTGAGAAGAGCAGATAAATAGAAAAAAATGTTAAATAGGTATATAAATATTTACAGGAACCGTGTATCACGAGCGATTAAAACTCCATTGCTTCTTCGGCAGTGAGAACCTTGATACTCATTCTCGACATGTTTTAAAAAAATGGCGACAGCTCAAAAACATACAAAACTTTTTCAAATTGGCAAAATCTGAAAAAGAAAAACTGCAAATTAAATCATCATAAAATAAAGAAAAAACACTGCTGAATTTTTTAATTCAAACTGCAAGAATTTTCCAAAACGATTTTGCAGTTTCAGAATCTGACCTTCGATTTTAGTAGAAGTTAAGGTCTGCCAGTTTTTCGAAAATGCATTTCGAGGTCCTAGAAGATTTCGACAGTATTTTGGCAAATTTAAAAATCAAAGTACGAGCGAGGTGCCATACACTCGAAAATCGATTCCAACTGAGTGGCTTATTTCTCATTAATTTTGATTGATTCAGCATGGTTCAAAAGTGTTCACTAAAAATCGATTTTCATTCGATATTACATCGATGTAAGAACAAACCATTAAACTTTAAATGTAACCATCATTCAAATTTTTTCTTTAAAACCATACGACAATTATGGAAAATTCTTGAGAATTAAAGCATTCTTAATGAAAAATTTGTAATTGAAGTCGAAATTTTTCAATGAGTGATACATTCGAATGATGGATAAATAAATACATACGTATGAAAAAATTAAAATCTCGATGTACTCGATTTTATTCAAAAAAATCGGCAACATCGACTAATGATTAGTCGCACCGATTATAATCGATTTTCAGTGAACACTAGTTCAATATATTTGGAGCCTGATTCCGAAAGTTGTACACAATTGATTCGGCTGATTTCGAATCAGTGTAAGCTTGAATCACTCAGATTCGCTCGAGAACGATCAAAGTTTGAATCGATTTTAAGCATAAAGAATAATTGATATCCAGAGTGGATGGCTCTTCGAGTACGAGCCTGTTACCGAGAATTCGGGCCGCGATACGGCGTTGCTTTCCATCTGTTCCGGCCTCTCTTTCTCCTGGAATCTCGCTTTTGTGACTTGGACGAAGGTGACGAGATGAAGGGTCGATGAAGGAGTAAGATGACGACTAAGGGATTGGATGAGTGAAGCGACGACGTAAGGGCCCCGCAGCGTATTTAGATGGATTTCCATTGCGCTTTGTGGGGACCCCCCCTTAAAGGTCAGGGTCCGCGTGGAATCCATAAAGCTTTACTCTGTTCCTCGTCCACGGCTGATTTTACCTGGGTGCAGATGTAAGCGATGTTCACGCCGGCTGGTATCACGCCTGCAAATTTCAACAAAATTACTATGTGCAATTATTTTCTAACCAAAATTCACATTTTTGGAGGTTCGAATATGGAAATACAAATGGAAAAATGTACATCTTGATTTCTGGACATTGAATATTTAATAATAGTGTAATTAATAATGTAGTAACAATGTACATCTTGATTTCTGAACCTTAATTTTCTAGTATTTTGATGGACTCCTGTGTAGATTTGTGAGATAAGATGCTCTAGTATTGAAAAAATCATAAATGTTTATTCCTCCCATTTTTTTGAGGAAATGATATCTTTGAAAAATTATATTTTATAGATTTTTATTCTTATCTATTTCAGCATTTTTGAAAATTCATAGTATTCTTCTAGATTTCTAAAATTTTCAGTGTATTTTATATATTTTTTGGTTTTATTAATAGTTACTTGAGGTTTATAATTGATGTCCAGTATTTTTCAAAATTTCAATACAGATTACTAGAATATGATGCTTACTAGGATTTGATGATCTCCTGTAGTATTCAAAGTTTATTATATTTTGAGTATTCTAAAGAATTTTTCAGGTAACAGCATTTGCATAGATAACTGGTATTTCATAGATTTCCGAAATTTTTAGTATTAATTTAATTTTTCCAGTATTTTTTGAGTTCAGGGAATTTTCTGGCATTTTTTTTTTTTTTTTTTTCTTTTATATTTTGTATAGATATTTCGAATTTAATGCTATAGGATTCAAGGTTGTATAGAATCTAGTAGTTTTATAGTTATTGGAGAATATTAAAACCAAACGGATTTTCAGTATTTTATTTATTTCTAATGTTTTTCATCTTTTTCAGTATAATTAATATTTAGTCGGATTTTTTAGGTTTTTGATAGATTAATATTTTCACAAATTTTTATATAGATTTTTCAAATTTGATGCTCAAGAGTCTTAGATTTAAGTCATTTTTAGAATTTCCCTACATTTTGCAAAAAACAGTTTTCCATAGATTTCAAGTATGTCACATATTTCTAAAAACTCAGTACATTTTGTAATTTTTTCAATATCGATGAATTTAATTCAATTTCTTATATTTTGTATCTTCCTATGTAGATTTTCAAAATTAGGTGCCCAAGATTCATAGATTTTCATTATTTCCATTTCTAAGAAAAATTATATCTCCATAAAATTATAGTATTTCAGAGATTTCCATTATTTCTATTCTTTTTCAGCATTTATAAAATTTCGTCGTATTTTCGAGTATTTTTTTAGATTTCTTATATTTCTATAGAAAAACTCTGTTATTTCAAAAATTTTATGCTGCAAATCACAAAGTTTTACAGATTCTTTGTGTCATAAAAGATTTTCCAGATCACAGTTTTTCGTAGATTTCTAGTGCTTCCTATGATTCTTGTTTATTTCAGTATTTTCTATGTTTTTGAAGTAATAATGAAATCCAAATAATTTTCTGATATTTTCTAGATTTAGATAATTTTCAGAAAATCTACAAAATTTATCGACATTTAGAAGATTTTCGAATTTTTTTATCAAATTATTGACAATCTTTACAATTTTTTCTACTTTTGATAATTCTAAATGTTTAATATTTGAATATTTTTATTTTATTCTTCTAAAGTCTACAATTTTCATTAACGAATAAGCATTGATTAATTTTTCAAAAACTTGGAGAGAATTACAGTGTCTATCATTTTACGAAATCCTTGAAAATTTGTTAAAACTTTTTTCCTGAAAACTCATCGAAAATTCTTGAAGTCCTATGAATTTTGGTATGTTTCGAGATATCAATTTTTTTTTATTTCCAGCGTATTCCAATTTTTCAAAATTTTACATGTTTCTATGTAATTATTAAAATTTCCAAAAGTATCGAGCGTCATCGTGCGACAAAACATTTCCGATATTATCGAAATTTTGGAACTTTACACAGTAACTATAGTTTTACGAAATATTACACATTTTGCACAATTTAGAATATTTATCAATAATTCCTGAACTTTTCTTATATTTTTTTCAAAATTTTCAGAATTATTTACATCCTTTCAAATTTTTCATGTCACTTAATTCTACGAAATTTTCAAAATTTCCACATTTTTCTTGAAATTTTTAAAATAATCGACGATCCTTGTGCGACAAAATATATTTTGACTTAAAAAAAATTCCATCTATTCCACACAGTTTCTAAACTTTTACAGAATTTCTAAAATTATTTCCATTTATGTCTCTATTCTTTAAATTCCCTAAAATCTATTATTATTTCCTGGAATCATATACATTTTTCGAATTCATCAGATCTATTATAAATCTCTGAACTCGTAATGAAAATCAATTATTCCAAATTTCAAAACTTCTAAATTTGTGTTGAAACTTTTATAATAATCGACCATTGTCGTACGGTTAAATATTTTTTGATTGTAGAATATTCAGAATATTGAACAGTTTCTTTTATTTCTTGGTATTATATCAAAATTTTCCACCATCTAAAAAATTAATCAACAATTCTCAAACTTCTGTTTTTCACATTGTTTAACATTATTGACAATCTTTCAAATTTTGAACATCGCTTCATTTTCCAGAATTCTCAAAATTTCCACATTTCTATTGAAATTTCCGAAATCATCAACTATCCTTGTACGACAGAATATATTTTTATTATTAAAAATTTTTATTGAATTCCACACAATTTCTATAGTTTTACAGAATTTCTAAAATAGTTTACATTATCTCTTTATTCCCTGAATTCTTTAAAATCTGTCAATATTTCCTGGTTTCCTACAAATTTTTCGAAATTATCAGATTTACTTGAGGTCTTGTCTATTTTTGATGTCTTTCAATTTTTCGAAATTGCAAAACGTATGAATTGTTTGATAGAAATTTTACAATAATCGAATATTGCCGTACAATTGAATATTATCTTATTCAAGAATGTTCACAATATTCAACAGTTTCTGCTATTTTACGAAATTATCATAATTTGTCACAATCTTAAAAATTTATCAACAATGTCTGAACTTCTCTATATTTTGAAAATCGTTGAAAATTATTAACAATCCCTAAAATTTTCCATGTCACTCAATATTCCAAAATTTTGAAAATTTCTACTTTTTTACAAAAAGTTTCAAAATAATCGGCAATCCTTGTACAAAATCTATTTTGATTTTTAACGAATTTTCCAATTCCACGCAGTTTTTACAGTTTCACAGAATTTCTGAAATTATTTGCAATAATGTCTATTCTATAAAACCTCTACAATTGAAATTATTTTAAACATCTGCAATATACATTCGACGAAATATATATAAATATTGTTTAATACAAAGTTTTTTTACTCAGTTTCTCTACCATTTTACGGAATTTATGAAATTCTCCACAATCTTCAACATTATTCATTATCTTCCAAAATGCTGAAAGTTCCTTTAATTTTCACAATTATTTTTTTAATTTTTAAAATATTAAATATTCTTAAATAGTCATGATGTTAAACAATTTCTATTCATTGACGTTTTCAAAATTATACAAGATAAAAAATTTCTTCAACTTTCTGAAAATTGTATATGTACTCAACAGTTTTTTTGTCAATTTTACGGAATTCCCATAATTTTGCGCGATACTCAAATGAAATAAACGTTCCCTGAAATTATACAAATTTTTAGTATTTTCTGGAATTATTGAGAATCTTCAACTTTCTCTTCTTCCATTTTTTATATATTTTCAAATTTTTCGACTTCTATTGAAATTTCAGAAATTGTCAACGATCTCCGTACGATAAGTAAACTTGTTATTATTCTTACGATTTAAATGAATATTACAATTTGCATAATTCAACAAAATTTTCAGAATTTTTCTCAACTAACGAACTCCATTGTCATTTTCTAAAATTTCATAAAGAGCGAATACTAGAAAGCCTAATGAAACCAAAATCAAAACTCACATGTAATAAAATGCTTGTACTCTGCCTCTAACTTCAGAGCCAGCTCGTACATTTCTTTGGCTGCCTTCGCACTGACTTTATCCGTCGGATATCTGGAATCTTTCACCTCTTTTATTTGCTTTGTGCTTTTGAACTTGATAAGCAGAACAATTGGGTATATTTGATGACGCTGCAGACGTTCAATAGAGGCTATCGATATATCCAAGATGCAATGAATATTCTGAAAAAAAAAAAAAAAAAAAAAAAACAGTAGCCTCGGTTCCAAAAAACTACGTATTAAACATTTCTTACAGCACGTAAAAACAATAAATTGATCGACGACGTGAAAATTTAAGAGACCAATCGAAATGACCTTTTTTACGATAAATTTAATTCAAGAAAATGACTTCAGTAAACAGTATATTATATCAAAAATGAAGATTACATTATTCATCATGAAAGAAAATAATCCTTGATGGGTACTGAAACAATTTTAAATGAGTGTATAAGAAAACTTTGTCGAATACATTACACGAACCTTTTCGCACATGTCTTTGACCGCTCGAACAGGAGTACATTCGAAGTAGCTGCCTTTCTTTCTGTAATCAACATAAAGAGAATCGCGCAATCCCTGCTCGAGCGTAGCCTGGGAGCAGTGCATAGCCTCGGGTAGACACTTGGCGAATTGCCCAGGGAACTCTTGCAAGAGTTTGGTCGCCACGCACTCGTTCAATGGTCCCAGTATCAGCACAGGTCGAGAGGCTGGATCTAAATGCACGAAATAAAACAATTACCAGCATTTTCTAGCTTTTCCATATTCCAAAAATATTCTGTGTATATAATAAATAAATTCATATAATGTCATGAATGTCGAGAATAAATTCAATATCAAGTACAACAAAATTTCACGTACCGACATATCGGCAAGTTTCTAAAAAATTATAACTGATTTAACCTTATTTCTATACAATTAATAATTCACATCAATTTGTGAAACATGTGCTTTGTCATTGGAAAAAAAGCTCACAATCGAGCCGCTCGACGCGCTGATAACTAGCGGGCATATTTTCCTCGTTGAGGGCGCCACTGTCGCTGTACCAGCCCATGTTGACTCCTGTAAGCTGTGAAAGTTCCTTGCTATCTCTACTGGAAGAACGTTGATGCTTTTTCCGCCTGAAGAAACTTCTCCTGGCGCTAGTTGTCCCGCGTCGACCTGTATCTGTTTCTAAATCGCCTAATGAACGTCGCAACAGTAATTCCTCTTCAACCCTGGAAAATAAATGGTATCAATCGTAAGATCGATTCCTTCGACATTGATCATGATGAATAAATTCAGTCAACTTTCAACTAAAATTCAACAGCAATATATAAGCAAAACACTTACTTAAATTTGCTAGGTATGATCCCACAAGTCTGTCTCCTGCCGTTCTCGTCCACAAGCCAAGCCCGCCAGTGACCTGGTGTCCCATTAAACATAGTATTATCCACATACAATATTTCGTCCCTGTTGAAACGCAGCTGCAAACTGTCCCCAACTTCCCCGACTCGGTCAAATAATGCCTTCACGTAGAAACTATCCCCAGGTTTGTCCTTGACCTCGTTGTACCTATCCGGCATGTACTGTGCAACCAAGGTCACTTTGTCAGCTGGCCTTGCGAGTTCCAACGCGGCTTGCTCCGCAGTGGCTTGCCTCAAATCGACGCCATTGTATTCCAGGATACGGTCACCAGTTCGTAAACCTGCTTCTTCGGCGAGACAACCTGGTTGCACAGAATGCACGAAGATGCCAACGCCGTTGCCTCCAACGAGGGAAATTCCCAAGTTCGAACATTTGCGCGTTTCGATGAAAAGGTACCTGAAAAATAATCAAGTTGGAATTTCATGCGTCAACTTTTACAAATGAAAACTGTAGTTTTGCAATAAATGTTCAACACTCAAACATTACTGATCATTATTTAAATATTTGAACGGTCGTCCTGAACAACAAAAACTCGACAAAGGAGAAAAAAAAAAAAAAACAAATTTCAATGTTTGCTGATTCTAGCTTTTGAATTCTTTATCAAGGAACTGTAGGAACTACATTAACAATCAAGTAACAAGAATGTCATAAATACAAATTTTCTTTACATTAAAAATATTTGAACTATTCAGATTGCCAAAAATTCATAAAACTGATAATACATTCAGGATAATTGTCCATAACCATGCACTAATTCGGCATTTCAAAAATCACTACTATTCGTAATTTTTTCATATTTTTCATCATTCACGACGTTTCGTATTATTGTCTTGTATCCCTCTGGATTGACAATATTTTTTATGGGTTGCTAAGTAAATTTGGAAAATTTAATGCTTTCAACTTGAAAGTTTTATTGATTTTTCGTATTTTTTTAGAATTGATTTTTGTTACCTCGGCTCACTCGGTGTAACAGCTCCACTACTGCTCTTCTGTCCACCCTGGGCGTCATCCTGGGTCGGGCTTCGCATCGCGTTTTGCCTCTGGAGCGTCGTCGCCGTCGGCAACGACGTCGCCGGTTGCGGCAGTTGCTGTTTTCGAATGCCCAAATCGAGCGACGCCGAGTTCCTGATGTCACGCTCAACCGCGGACGTCGTCACCGGATTGTCGCGTTCGGGTTCGGACGATTCCATGCTCGCGTCCATCGCGCTTTTCCTAGGTGCTTCAGGACTGTTACAGGGCGTGGGCGAGTCACTTCGACTTCCTCCTTCCTCCCCGTTATCTTCTAGACCCGACGATTCCGAACCTTCCAACTCGTTGTACTCTTTGAACAAAAATTATTTCAACAATAAACTACCGTGCAGGGTCAAGCAAATTCGTGCGTTTAGTAGTTTCAGAGCAAAAAGATTATATTAAGAAATTTTATTTGCATTTCCGGAGGAACCGATTTTTAGAAACAGGTCCATTAAATCTGTTACTTCAAAAATTTGTATGAAATATTATGTTCCTCAGGGACAACAAAGTAACTCATCCCTTCGAGACTTTGATTCGCAAAAATTTAAATCCAGTCATGTAATATGAGTCACTTTATGTCCCTATGAGATTATTGATTATTTTATATTTATTTTAGATATGTTTTATAGGGTTAGTCAAAGCAAGCATTTTATATCTGGAGATGAAAAATGTTTAAGGGGTACAAGTATTGATATTTGATTGAGAACACGAGTGATGAAATGATTTGCTTCAGATTGACAATGACACGACTGTAAATTGATTCAACAAAAATAAGGACTCTGACATTCATGTCAGGATGGACAATACTAGGAAAAGTATGAATATTTTGCCCTAACGACAAACAGAATGAAGGCAATTGCAAGCCTGAATATATAAATAAATTCCATGAGTCCGTAAATACGCTCCGTTGTAACTTTTCAACTTCTTTCTTCAACCAATACGATCATACAGAGCTATATGAATAAATATATACGTAATGTTTTTGTAATAGAAGTACAAACTTGAATGAAACTCTGTCAAGATTAAAAAATCAGTTAAACCAAATGATGTATAATGTTTTGTCAGAAAAGTAGAGTTCTCATGGAAGAATGGAATATAAAGATTATATTCCAGTGTATAAGTATAATATTCCATAAAATGAATGATTGCGATTGAACTACCCAAAATAAACAGAAAAGGAAAATAAAATAGAATGTCATACATTTTTTATTTTAATGAAAAATGTTAGGATTATACTGTTTTTTAACGGGATTGGCTTTGAAAGAAAAAATGCATTTTTGACATTTTGTGGTTTTTAACCGTTAACATTTAACATTTTGAAACATAGATTTATTACTTTTAGTTAACTTCGAATTCACAAATTCATCAACCGCAAAATCTACATTGCTAAACATTGAAACCTAACATATTAAGTTTTAAAATGCTATGGCTACGTGATTTTTATTTTTAAATTCGAATTCTTCAATAAAGTTACTAAACTACAAATGTTCTCTACCTCTCATTTCATTGAATTGTTAATCCCCAAATTTTTACAAATTCCAGCATTTATTTCGATTACTGAAATATAAGTTTGTGACATTGTTATCTCGTTAATCGTTGAGCACATATTTTTAATTTCAACATGTTTACATTTCCGTTTATGAATTTCAATTTCCCTTAATTTATCGAGATTTTCAATCGTCAAGTTTTTAATTCTCAAAATGTACAGTGTCAAATTTGTAAAATTTCTAAGCATTTAAAATGAAGCCTGTAAGGTTCAACAGAATGAGCCACATTACTTTAATCGAAAAAAATGTTCATTCAAGGATTTTAAACTCTTGAAACATTCGAACGTTGAAAGTTGAAAAATTTTTCTTTTCAAAATTCAATACATCGATGAAAGGGCGAAAAGGTAATAATATTCAAGTCCCTTGCTCATTATTTTTTCATTGCACTTAATTTTTTTAATTCCAATCTAAAACTGGCAATTTTCGACTATCATTTTTAATGACGTTATATTTGTTGACTCTAAGCTTTGATAATAATTTTTTATATTGACAGAAATGAAAAATTCAGATTTTTCTCTATAGCTTTCAAAGATTTCTCCTGTAACTAAATCTAAATAGATATTTGCAAAATTTAAATGTTTATTTATTAAGAACAATAATTTTCAAGTCATGTTCAACAATGAAAATTCCATTATTTCTGTATCCGAAACATAACAGCTTGTGGGTGTAAACACAAAATTAACAATCATATCATACAAGCAAAATATTGCAGTCTACGTAGAAAACTGGATGTTTTAAATTAAATTTTTTTTCGCGATAAAAAAACCAAGATACTTGTTCCCAAAACCAACAGTAAATTTCAAAATCCAAAATCCAACATACCCAAAAATTCCACGAGCATTCTTCATTTCACTCATATTCGAATTCAAACTTGTTCAATTTGCAAAAATTACAAAGTCACATGAGCATTTCAGAGAGGTAAGGGGTCACCCCCTCTATCGGCCCTACACTGAAAACTCGGAGGTTTCACCCAATTCATATTACAATCTGTAAACAAAGGGAAAAAAGCACGCACAGATGAAACACCAAGCCATTCTGAAGGTAGCAGTTAAAATACACGATACTTGGAAGCAACCTGTCGACACCGCTGGCATCGACGCCAGTATTATCTATCAAGAAGAATAATTTTCAAGTCATGTTCAACAGTACCGCCCCCATCCTTCCACCCTTGTACTCACTGTCTGGACTGTACTGCACGAGCATGGTAATGGAATTCCCGCACTGCCTGAGCACGTGCGCGGCTAGGTCGTAGGTGGCGCTCCTCATGTTGATGCCGCAAACTTCCAACAGTTGGTCACCGATCTGGAGGCCAACCTGGGACGCCAGGCTGTGCTCCGTGACCGTGGACACGAACACCCCGCGACTATCGAACTTGGCGATATTGAATCCCAAGGGCTCCACCGTCTTGTCGATGTGCACTCGCCGCAATTCCCCGGGAGCCGGTGGCCTCGTGGCTTGCGCGCAACAATACTCAGGGACGCTGGACCTTTTGCTCGCTGCCACCGCGGCGGCGGCAGCTGCCGCAGCAGCGGCGCTCGCGACCTGGCCCTCGTTCCCGCTTCCTACCACGGTTTCGGTTCCGACCCCGGGACTGAGAACCTCCACGTAAAACGTCGGGCTGCCTCGTTCCGAGGTACGCTCGATACTTCCGGTCGACAACTTGCCGACGCTGCTCTTGGATGTGACGCTGGGATTCGAGGGTATTCGGAACCTCTGATTTTCCTTCTTCCGGGGAAACGTACCGCCCTCGTAACCGGGGGTGTACGAGGGCACGAGGTCGTAAGCGCCGGGATGCACTCGGGTGGCCTTGTGGTAGTGCAGGTCAATGGAGGGCGTGTGAAGGTGGCCGAAGGTGGCGACGGGGCTGTAAGGAGGCTCGAAGGAGAAGGATCGGGCGTCGGGCAGTCCAATGGACTCGCCGGACTGGGCCGAGGGCAGCGATGGGGGTGACGGGTAGCGGGACGATGAGAGGGGTGAACCGACTTGCTGGTGCGGGTGATGGGGGTGCGGATGCGCGAACGGGGGAAAGGAGTAATTACCGGCGAGGTGATGCCTCGGGCCGCTGCTCGACGAGAAGACGCGGCTGTGCGGGGTCTGCGGGAGCTGGTGCGGCTGATTCTCGTCGCTGTGGTGGCCGACGTCGTATTTCGCACCTGAGGACGTTAATGGCGATAACGTTGTGCGACAAGGAAAAAAGTATGAGAATTTCGACGCCTTGTATCAGTAATAGACCATGTTCAGATCTTACAATATTAAAAGGATTTCATATATTACAGTTGACAGGCCTCCTAAGTTTCAAGCCTTGGAAACGCGATGAATCACTGCTGTTTTATTGACTTTATTATTGTAATGAAACAGAAGAAGTACGAATCAAAATTCATTCAAAAAACTTGGTACCTCGGACCCTCGACAATGTGCTTTAATTTCTAAAATCCAAGTAACGTTTCTTAAATAAGTGATAATTATTACAAATAGTTATATTTTGGCAAAAAATCTGTGAGAATTTGATACATCTGTTCAACCCTTGGAAAAAGATTTTCTTCTGTTTTTCAAACATTTTTTATCTATTTTCCTTGAAATTTGAATAATTAAAGCAAAAATTTACCCCTGACCCTTGATTTATGCAAAGCGGAGTGTAACTAGAGGAAAAAACAAATTTCTTTACCTGCAGCACGTTTCTTGGTAGGATAATCATGCTTCACCGCGGTAAGGTCAATACTAGTTTCAGACGGAGCTAAACTCGACCCGAGACGATTTTCACGATGATCAAGATCGCTCGCTGGCTTTTTAGGATCCAACGGTTGATGAGCAGGGGTAAAAGACTTGTTCCCAAAAAGCTGTCCCGACTTGCTGAAGCTGGGCAAAGGACTTTCAACCGCCTTGTAAACGGTATGCCTATTGCTGACATTTGAAAAGTTTGCCAGAGGCATAGGATTCGAAATGCGATTGTAATTGCCGTAACTCTCGTATTTCGGTGGTTGGTTCAACAAAACGCTCAAAGGAAGGCGTTCCTTGGTTTTGCGAGGATGAAGAATCGTCCCGGTGCCATTTTGAATCAATGGACCACCGCGAGTTTTGGGCCAGGTTCCGCCATTTTTCTCCGTTTTTTCCGCCGTACCGCGTCGTTTGCTTCGTTTCAAAACAACCCCGCTATTCCCAATCCCGCTCGTGCCACTGACATTGTCGATCTTGTTATGATGCTGGTTTTCCTCGCTTTCAATTACCGAATCCAGTTCAGCGATCGCTTCGGTCGCTTGTTCCTGATCGAAAGTGACCGTGTTGGGACTGGAATTGCGATGGCGCTTTTTCTTTTCTTCGCGGTCCTTACTATGCTTGCGACCACGCACAATTTTGTCCCGAATGTTGTCCCAAGCGTTGCTGATGCCACCACTGGGTTTTTCTCCACTGACGGATTTGGACACTTTGTAAACACTGCGGTCGCCCATGTTAGGAGTCATGTAACGGCGCTCGTAATCGTCGGACGTGGCTTTAAGCATCTTTCTCTCTTGCTCCGTTTGGGAACAGCTGTTTACCGTTTTGTGTTTATCGTGGTATGCGAATCCTGCGCCCGTAGGGCTCGTTGGAACAGGAATACCTTTAAGGGTGCTGATGGTCAAGACGTCCAGCGTCGAATCGTTCAGAATTTTCATAGCTTCGTGAGCGCTGCTCACACTGTCCATTGGTTTGCTATTTATCTGCAAAGTTTAAAATAACATTACCGAAACATCCAACACTGGGGACATAGTTAATGCAATTTGTCGTGAACCTACATTTAAAACCCTGTCGCCCACAGTCAGATAGCCATCTTTAGCCGCCAAACTTCCCGGGGATATCTTCGCGATATAAATGCCCGTTTCTAATGTGATCCCATGCGGGCACGACCCCACAGGAAGCTGTGTTGTTCTCAAGGACCTCCTGCACAACCTTCGCCTCTTCACAGTGAGCGCCACAGGCGACACGCCGCCGCAAGACCTCAAAGTCTCGATCATGGTCCTCGTGGACCTGCAGCTTGTGGCGTTGACCTTCAAAATACAGTCGTTAACTTGGATCTTGCCGTCGCACAAGCTTCCCTGCGTGACCTGGGCGACGTAGAGGCCGCTTCCTTCGCTCGAATAATGCGAGGAATCTCGGCCATTGAGCAGAACTAGACCAAGCTCACGCTCCGATTCAGGACAAATTCTCCCCAAGTCTAAGTGAACCGTCAAAACCTCCCACTCGTTGAGCTCAGTTTCAATTGTGGAATCGTGGACATTGGACGAAAGCCCAGTTCGAGAAAACTGGCCAGTATTGCGCGTCGCTCGGAGGTCACCGGATTCAAGCTTTTCCTTCAAATCCTTGAGCTCTCTCAAAGCCTCGCTTCGCTGCTTTTTAATTTCATCCGAATCGCGAAGTACTCGATGCAATTCCGTGATTGCGCGATCCCTTTCTTTCTGCAACCTGTCGCACAGCGTGCGTATGCTTTCACGCTCGAGGACGATTTTGTCGCGTTCGCTGAAAGCCCAATCGCGACGACGTTTCGAAACTTCGGATTCCTGGACAGCTTCTTCGAGCTCGCCTTGCAACGTGTCGGCGTACTTGCGAAGCTTGTCGAGCTCGAGGTTCGCCTGATCGAGATTGTCCATGCGTTCTTTGTCGCGTTTCGCGTAGTCACGAGTGCTGTTTTCCTTTTCTGCTTCCTTGCTGGCATTGCCGAGCTCGCGGTTGTAAGAGTGCATTTGCTCGAGGCGATTTTTGCAATCTCTGCTGGCGCCTTCGGAGTAGTCGGGGTATTTCTGGCGAAGCTCGTTGCAGACTTTTAGTGCATCGTCGCGGTCGTGCAAGGCGGAAGATATTTCACGACGAAGCGTCTCGATTTGATAAGACAGCGTTTTTTTCTGCAAAAAAAAATTATAAGACTGTGCTTATTACTGCAGCTAGGGGTAAGGATGGGAATCGCAATGAAAAATATTCATATGCCCATGTATCTCAAGGGTTTTTCAGAAAACAGTTTTTTTTTTAAATACTTTTTATATTTTCCATATTTTTTTCAGAACTCATACAGCTTGAAGGATTTTCTAATATTTTCAAGGATTTCAACATGGATATATAGAATTTGATCCTGTAGGATTCAAAGTTTGACAATTTTTTTAGTAATTCATAGATTTCCAAGAGAATCGTATCTGACTATATTTTGTAATTTTTCGTGTTTATTTTGATATTTATGTCATTTTATAGCATCTTATAGTATTTTTATAGAATACTAGTTTTTTTAAGGATTTATTTTAGATTTAGTCTTTGAATGGATTTTCAAGAAAACAGTTATTTCATAGATTTATAGTTCTTTCAGGATTCTTCCTATTCCTTCAATATTTTCACGATTTGAATGATTTTCTGGTTCTCGTTATAAGTCGTTATAATTCCAGAATTCGATGCTTAAGGGGTGATATACGCTTGTTCTCGAAGAAAACAAAATGCGTATTCACGATTTTTTTTGGATAAGCAACACTGTACTTTTTGTAAAACTTATTGCCTATTTATTTATCAACGTCACAATGTTTTTTGAATATTTTTTCAGAATGAAATCTTCGCAATTAGGTGCACTACAGCAATTGTGCCAAAATCCGATGTTTTTTCACGGCGAGTACAGTTTCTTGACAACTATTTATCTGAACAGTCTGAAGTTTTTAAAGCTTGTTTATAATTATAATAGCTTCTACGTGAACAAAGGATTTGTAATTTAAGTCAAAACTTTTTTTTTCTTGCTGCAAAAATCAAAAGCCCAGACATTGAAAAATAAAATATTTTAGGAAAAGGACCACTATTGTAAAAATTTTAATTTAGCAAAATCCTTCGTTCACGCAGAGCGAAAAGGTATAAACTAGAGGTTTTTTTTTGTTTTTTGTATTTTAGATAAACAGTTCCTTATTTATCATGTTCACTGCACGCCGTGTCAGAAAAATTGTGCTTTGGCACAATGGTCGCTACGACCTTAATTAAGAACATTGTTTTCTAAAAAAATTCGTAAAATACCTTGTGACATAAATACATAAGTAGGCTTTGAACTTAAAAATAATTGTGTTTTTTTAGAAAAAAATTGCAAACTTGTCCTTTATTTCTCGAGCGCAAGTGTATGTATATAACCCATTAAGTAATTCAAGTTTTCTCGATTTCAAGTATTCTATATATTTCTATCATTTTCATACTAACAGTATTTTTTATACTTAATATATTTAATTAATTTTCAATTTATAAAATTTTCTGGGATATCCTAATTTTTTCTCTGTCTTATTAGATTTATAGAATGCAATTTCTACAATTCAAAGTTTGCAATATTTCAATCATTTGGATATTTTTTCAGAAAACATGAAAGATTCGAAGTCATTTTAATGTTTTCATATTTTTTGAGCATGTATACGATTCAAAGGATTTTCTGATATTTTTATCGATTTCTACAAAGTTTTCTCGAATTCGATACTCTGTGAATGAAAGTTTTTTTAATTCAGATTGTCTTTAGATTTTAAATAAAATTTAAAAAGAATTTGTAAGTATTTAATGAAATTCTAGTGATTCGAGCAAATTTCGTTGTTTTGCATGTAAGTTTTTTAAGAATTTTTTCAAGATTTAAAGATTTTTGGTATTTTATACATTTTTTCACAGATCTCCGATATTTAATGTTCCAAGTATCAAAGTTCTTTAAATTTCTACAGTTTTTAAAACGAAATTATCGTCAATCTACAAGTTTCTTTTGAATTTACGGTGTATTCGGCATTCAGTATATTCATATAATTTTGTAAGGCTTTTCAGCAGATCTGAAGATTTTCATTATTTTTTAGATTTTGAGTATATTTATGAATCGTTCAGAGAACAGTCACTTCATTGATTCCTTGTATATCTCTGATATATTACTTCAAAAGTTTCGAATGAATTTATATCGATTGCAAGTTTGATTTGTTTTATTTAAAACAAAAAAAATCATGAGAATATCGTCTTGAAAGAATTTCAACATCGTCCTCTGGGAGAAGTCAATGTTGTGCCTCCCAGGAGATGAAGATATTTACCATATTAATTTTCATTTTTCATAACTACCTCCTCCACATGCTGTTTGTTCTGCCCTTCCAAGTGAGTTATCTTGGCGTAAGCTTGGCTGAGATCATCACCGAGTTTTTCCATTTCCTTGTGCACCGTGTCTCGTTCCCCCATTATCAAGCTGTATTCTTGCAGAGTCGCGTTTCGCTCTTCCGTGAGCCTGGTTATTTCCTTTTTGGCTTTCATGCGTGCGACAGTCAGCTTGTTTATCTCCTTCATTGTCTCTTCGTACTGGTGTTGCACTTTGGCCAGGGTCTCCTTGTACTCGTTACGCTCTCGTATCGTCAGGTCCCACTGACGTATCACGGTGTTGCACTGCTGTTTGAGCCCGTCCCTTTCGTGTGACCAATTGTTCTGTTCTTCCACTATTTCCTCGTAACATTTTTTCAGTCTTACCATCTCTTCTTGCGCCTGTTTCAACTGCAAGGACAGAATTTCTAATTCATTCTGAAAGAAGCCGAATTCGAAAACTTTGGTCAAACCATGGTATACCTTGTTGACAGCAGACGAGTGCGTTGATATGAGGTCGTCGTAGTGTTTTCGCAGGGTGTCGTACTCCCCTTTTATAGATTCATATTGGCGGAGCGTGGACACGTAGCGCTGGTTCACTGGATCGCCGTTGTTAGGATCAGCCAATAAAAGTTCCTGATTTTGGCAACGCAGTTCTGACACTTCTTTTTGCAGGGCTTGGACTTCCCGGTCCAAGCGCTGCTTATCACTTGCCAGGTCGCCGTACTTTCCCCGAAGCGATGACATCTCCTGAGAAGTCGCTTCCAATTGACTCATGGCTGCTATGTGTTGACCACGATAATATTCCAGTTCCTTCATAGTATGTTCACATCTGCAAAAGAAACAATGGTTCAGTCAAAACTAGGTTCAACGTTTCAGAAATTGCGGAGTATGCTCATTGAAGGAATAAACATGATATTTGCGTGATGAAAAGGCTAAATGGAATTGAAGAAAATCATATGAAAAAGCCAAAGCCTCAATCTACAACTACGTTAATGAAGTAGAACAGAACTTTCACGAGTTTATTTTAAATGACATATCTTCTTTGTAAGAAGGTTTTACATGCCATTGAAGCAACAAAGCAAACAAAAAAGTGCACAAACCGTCGAATGGTATCAGAGTGCTTATGTCTAAGTAACTGAAGTTGATGTTGAGCTTGCAAGCCTTCGTAATCTGCGCCACCACTGGGACTGCCAACGCTGCTGTACCCGCCGCTGTCCCTTTCTAACGAAATTTTTTCATGCAATTTTTTTTCGACAAACGAAACAGAAGAAACAAACGTCACATGCTTTTCGAAAGTGTACGAAAACAAACGTTCATTTCACAAAAATATTTATTTTCCAGGGTGGTTACATTATGATTGAAAATTTTGTGACCGTCAATTTTTGAAAGAAATCTAAAATTTCTTGATTGAACTCAAGTTCAAGTTCAAAAAACGTTTATTCAAGTGTTTCTATAAATATATACAATATTGGTGCACAGCACCTGACGATGAATAAACAAGTCGTAATTTGAGTGATTGCCATTCATTCGTACCTCGGGAGCATCCGTCCACTCGTGTACATTTTTTTATTGGTTCGTTATTTGTGGCCTATATATATTTATGTGGCCTATATTTTTTTATGTTACCTCGTAGTGATTTCATTTTATTTCCCTTAGTTTGGGTTTTTCATATTATGATTAAATGGTTGTGGGTAAAAAATTTATAAAAAAAACCCTATGCCTTTTATGTTTCTTGGATTTTACAATTTACTTATAAAAATAAATTTTTTTTTTTTTCTTTTTTTTCAAGTTTTCTTGATTGAACTTGAATAACATTTTTGCGTGTTTTCCTTGTATGAGAAGACAGATTATACTTGAATATTTCAGGAGATATATTTGGCATATGAACAATTTCAGATTCTGAAAATTATCAAATTTTAATCACATTTTGGAATAGTTTGATCCTTCAGTTGTAGGCTTCAAACAATAAAAAAATTTATTTAGATTTTTATACATCTCATTAGATTCAAATAAATGTTATGGGTAGTTTAAATTTCCAACATCACGATTTTTTCATTTCCCTATTCTAATTTGCCAATATCAAATGATTTTTATAAATTGTTTATCAAAATTGATACTTTTGACGTTAATTTTTAAAAGAAAATATAAAAATATTGCTTGAGAATATGAAAAAGTCGATATTGGACAAAACGATTACAATCCTCAGCTTCGACTCAAACTGTAAACTTATCATTTTATCAAAATAAACACTACTTACATTCTCAAAAAACTCATACTTTCCTACAACACTGCAACTTCATAAAACAAACCATAATTTAAATTTTTGTAACTTTCGAATTTTAACATTCAAATTCTTCAAATCAATTTTGCATTTTAATATTTTAAGTTGTCAAGTCCATATTTTTGAGATCGAAGCATTTTAAAATTAATTCGTCTTTAAAACATCATTCGAAAGTTTTGAAATATTTCAATTCTTTTTTTACAGCGTTAAATTTCAAAATTTTAAATAAAAGTCTAGAAATTCTGCAATATCAAAATATTATTAGTTTATTTTTAAACGTAAAACTACGTCTTATTCCAAACCTCCACATTTTCAAGTTATCACTAAAAAATTTCACTTAATGCATCAAACAATTCTGAATTTAACTATCCCCATTTATTTTTACGTAAATATTAAAAATCCCAAAGTTAAGTAAACAGATTCATGAATATTAATATGTAACAACTTGTATCATTTATTTATACACTCGATAATTCAAAGCATAAATTTATAAAATTTCTCAACTCATCATTTCTATTCGGATTTTTAAATTCGAAATAGTTATTTCTTAAACTTTTCGATCAAAATAACAAATTTTTCGATTTCATAAACTTACAAATCAGTTCAATCGTATGACTCAGAGATAAACTTTTTCGTTACTAATTATTTCGTACGTATGAAGCTCAAGGATGTGATTACATCGATTTCTAATGACAAAATTCACGATTCTACTCCATTTCGTAAACATCTCTGTATTTACCCAATTGATATCAATATCTGTAAAATCTTCCATATGATAAAAAGCTCGAGCTTCTCAAGATCTCGTAATCGTACAGATAAAATATTCATTTAAAAAATTGACAGCATTTTTATGATCGTGTACTGGGTTGATATAAATTTACACTTCGTATAATGGAGAAAATATTTTTCACTGAATAAAGTATTAAAAATAAATAAATTTTATTTTTTTCTTTATATCAGCAATGAGAAGGAGAAGGGAGAGAGGGAAAAAACGTGCAAAATATTTTTTAATTATTTGAAAGTGCTTTGCAAAAAATTCTAAATAAATTATTTAAACTAGGTCGATGGTTTTTTGAGTTTTATAGATTTTGTAACCACCCTAAAAAGCTTTTTTGTACATCTCACCCATATTGAGTGCTCCATCTGCAACAAAAAAAGAAAAAATAATTTTAAGTGCATTTTTCTAATAAAACCAACATGTATTTTTTGCAAGTACAAGGTATGATTGTAGAGAATGAAAATAGACATGATTCACTCTTTTTCATTGCCAATTAATTATTTGCATAAGTTTTCTTTCAGTTTAATCAATCGAATGATGTAGAAAAAAACATGCAGAATAATAAATCAACAACCAGGATAATTATACTGAAAGTAATGGATAATTTACTGAATAATAGTGAAAAATTTTCGATCTTATTGCTAGATAAATTATCCTCGAAAATCAAACAAAAAATTTTCATTTTCATTCCAACGAAAAATCTCCAAAAATAATAGTTTTTCTTGAAAAAATTTTCAAAATTATATTATATTTAAGTTTTAGTTGAAAATTAAATACAATCTTAATATAATCGACAGTTTGAAAAATTCCATGTTCCACTTGGAACCTTTTATTGCCTCTTAAAAAAAAAAATTGAATAATTATTTCCATATTCGAAATTTTCATCAATGTATTTTCATTTTTCAAGTTAATTATCAAACGACTTGAAATTTTTCTTCATTTTGAAGCCAATTTCGAAACATACTCATTTTAGCTGAGTTAGTAATATTCACAAATTATGTAGACTAATAAATAACTAATTTTTCAAGACTATTTTTTTTTATTATGCGTGAAACCCAATCAATTTATTTTATGTTTGGAAATCTCAGAAATTTCAAAGAAAAGTTATTATTCAGAATGAGGGCAAATCGACTTTTAATTATTTGCAATTTTAATTCCCCAAATTTTTCAAGAGAAGTAAATTTTTGTAGAGCATATTGAATATTTAATTTGAAATTTTTGCAAAGGGCATTTTTTTGTGTACATGGTAAGTTATATCATTTATAATTATTTTATATTATTTTATCCCCAGTAAAATATTTTTAAATGTTGCCATCAAACTTTCCAATCATAAATCATTTTTTTACTTCTTGAACATTAAACTTTTTTCTTTTACATTTTATAGCACTCAAATGATCAAATGTAAATATTTCTTTAATTAAGTATTAAATTCCTCAATTTCATACTAACAAAACTATGGCATTCAAGTTTTGGATTTTTATTATTTGAAAACTTTTGAAATTGGAGATCAACAATTTTAACAGTTCTAAATTGATCAAAGCTTAAGTTGGTATATTCCAGCTTATTTATTGGTATGGTGAATGCAATTTTATCATATGAATTGATATTTTTGTCTTTATACGAAATTCAACATTTTCAAACACAGACTTCCTAATTTCGAATCATACTAATTTTATAATTCCAATTTTTGCATCTTAAAAATGACCTTGATCGTTTTATGAAGTTTGAATTCGAAAATAGATAATATTTTTTAGATTCGAAATCATAAATACAATTACTTTTGCTATAAACTTTTCATACTCGAAATTTACGAATTTCCTTGTTGAAAATTTGCGAAAAATTACAATTTTTTACGTTCGAGACCACAGTAGTGAATTAACTGCATATTTTTTGATATAAATGTACAAACATTTACGTTTCCAGGCATAATTTGTTTTTTATTTACATTTTTAATTTTGCATTCAAAAATTCAAAATCTTGAAATGTACTTTAACTTTCAAACGATTATATTTTCTAACTATTGTACAAATAATTTGGAAATTTCAAATTCAGAATATTTTTAATATCAACTTTTAAATGATAATATTAATTATAAACAATTCTAATGTAAATAGTTGCTTATTCACAAGTTTTTCAATGTTTTAATTTCACTGTAAATTCATACGTTGTCATTTCACCTGAATATGAATTTCCAATAACAGTAATTTGTCTCTACATTAGAAAATACAAGATAAAGTGGTCTTCAAGTTCTCCATAAATTTTTTATTCATCATACAATCAAAAGTTCAGTCTAATTTTAGACTCACAAGATCCAAACCTAACATGAAACGATGAATGGTAATTAAATCATGATCATTAATTTTTACAATTTCGTTACTCTTTCCAATTTCAATCAAGCTTGAATATTCAAAGTTCGATATTCACAAATTCATAAATTTGCACACCTTTAAACTATCGTTTCCCTAATTCTTGTAAAAAATACTTCAAAAGCTAAAAAAAACAGCAGGAAAGTGTGCCACAGAGAAAATAAATAACACAAGACAAAAGATAAAAAAGGCAATCAATAAACTGCGACTATAATAAAAGTTCAATACAAGTATAAAATAGCTGAAAAAAAATTCGAGAGCAACAAATGAGGATAAAATGAATTAATGATCAAACACTTCAATATCACATTAGATAAATCCAAAAAATACAGCCATTCAAAGGTAGCTTATCAGAGTAAATGAGCAATCTACCGTTCTAAAACCAATTGATAATTTTTACGAGAGGCTCAGGTAAAAAAAATGTAAGAAAATCTGAAATATGGAAAAAATTTACCGCTACTTCCAGCACTGTCCAAAGACGATGCGCCGGAAGCCATGCTCTCCATTGGGAGATAATTTATTGCAGCAATGCACCCACTATTCCGAAGACCCTAGGATTTGCCTGAAAAAGTTTCAATATTGTGTGTACTTCACGCGAGAACAAGCCCTTTGTCGATTATTCAGAGTATATAAAACCAACAGCCTTCGTAATGACAATTCAAGTATAGGCAAATAGGCTTTTGTGTCGCATGGTCGAGCTTTTCACAGCATCTGACACATTTCCCGATAAAATTTCTCTGACACTAATAGAAGGTTTCTGGAGCTGATTTCAACACACGTTATATGTTTTTTTCAATTCAATTTATCATTATTCATCATTGCAGTTTATTAAAATGAACTACATTCAACCAAAATGCAAATGCTTTCATCCGAATAATTTTAAATTTATTGTATTATTTCAGGTGAAAATTGTGCTCAAATATTTCTATGATTTTTTATTTCTTTATTCAAATACAAATATTCTAAAAATTAAAGGCCTATAGTTTAAAAATATGTGAACAGCCCAATGATCAGAAGCAATTGACAACAAAAATATTTGTTTCTCGGACGCTTGGAGAAATGGTTTTTTAAAAACTAATGCAATTTTTCAAAATGAATAAATTTAGTAGGTCCGTATTAAAAAAAAAAAAAAAAAAGAAAATTGTTCATGTAAAAAAAAACATGTGCCTGAAATTCGAAACATTAAAGAAATGAACAAAAATCGAACAACAATTAGTTTTCCATTTTCATCCAAGATTAAGGTGAATGAAAATGAGTAAAATTAGATAGTAGTTGTTGAATGTTAATTATTATGTATGGCTTCAACAATGAGAGATAATGGCAACAATTTTGTCTGTTTTCATTGATTTTCAAACGTTTGGAAGTTTAGGGGCATATAAAAGAACTTCTTTGAACTGGACAAAATGTTTTATTGAGATTTCTTTTCTTCAATTATTTTCTTAAATTTAAGTTAGGTTTTTTTTTTTAATACACACCTTCTAAAGTTTATTTGAATAAATTTCAGGACTTCTGACAAATCCACTTCTCTGAATGTAGGCTAAAAACTTTTTTTTTTATTTCATAGTTTAAAAGAAACGTTCACATTCCAAAAACTTGGATTGCCAAATAAAGGAATGTCATAATTTTTACAAATTTTATTGAAGATTTCACAGTTTCTGAATCACGAAATTCTAATATTCTTGAATTGAAAGCTCTTAATATTTAGAGTTTGGGATTCTAATTTTTGATTTCAGATATTTATAAGAGTATTCCTAAATTTTTAGCTTTTAAATTTTTTTGATGCAAATTTATTAATTTATTAAAAAATGTATTCAAATTTTTATACAAACAATATCCGGAATCTCAAAAACATTTTTTTATATTTTAAATTTGAAATTATCTGCTTTGAAATTTAAACAAATTGCATAATAAATAAAAAATTTGAATAACTTGTCATAAGAACACTATTAAAAAAGATCTTTAAATTCGCTATTTATGTTAGTTGCACTAAAAAATCAAGAATAGAAAACTATAAAATATTTATAAAGAGTCTATAATTTTCAAAATTCAATTTAATAGTTTTAGAAATTTGTTAGTTTTCGGAATAACTTTTTCATCTTGCAATATTTTAACTATTGTTCGCAGGGATTGAAAGTATTTGAATGTGGAAACTAAGAATTTGGATTATATTTTTTGAATTTCAAATATTTAAATAAAAACAAAAAGCTAACAGTTTCCTTGCATTTTGATAACAAATCTAATGATTTTCCTGAAAATATTTTAAATTTTTTCAGCAATATCTGGCAATTCAATAACAAATTTTTATATTTAGTTTTGACATTGCCTGCTCTTAGAAATTTTTTATAACTTGTTAAAAGAACATTGCGAGTAAAGAAGATCTTTAGGTTTGCTATAAATATTGATTGAACTAAAAATCAAGAATAGAAAATTGTACAAAAAATTTCTTCAAAGTTTTTAATATTTTGACTTTAAATATAGTAAAATAATCAAATATAATTAACTGTAACTAAATAAGAAACTGTATGAAGAATATCTATAATTTTTCAAATTCAATTTGTTAGTCTCAAAAATTTCATAACTCGTGAACAACTTTTTTTATAATTCAATTTTTGAACTGTTGACTGCAGGAATTAAAATTTTTCGATCGGAGGCAGTAACTAAAAAAAAAATAAACATCCTAAATTATTCAAGTTTCTTGAGAAAAAAACTACATGAAATTTTCAATTTTATAATACAGATATCATCAAATTTGAATAGTGTAATTATTAAGAGTTTTAACTTTTTTTAAAGATTCAGCAGAATATCATAATATTGTGTGAACCAGAATTAATTAGAGAATAGAAATTGAGAGAAAGTCGTTCATTACAATGTTAGAGTAATTACAAACCTAAAGAGTTTTCTGAGTATTCTTCAACAGTGCTTCATTAAGAATTTCATGTCTCAATAATCAAATAAAAAATAAATATTTCCGAACTTCAATTATTTTTACCTCTTAATAAAAAATTAACTAAAACAAATTAACAATGAATAGTGAATATTAATATCAATTGTCGAAATAATAGTTGTAAATGAGTTTAGGTAGCTTTATACTTTTTGTAAAATAATATTGGATTGTACTGTAGCATAAAAATGTATGATACTGTTAAAATTTGTCAGGCAAAAGCAAAATTATGAAACCTCTATTGATAACTTACAATATGTGAATAGAAGAAATCTGAACATTTTTTTACAGGCTATTCAGTAAAAACTATAAAAACAGGAAATAAATAAATAATGTGTTATTGAATAATGTACGTTATTGTATGATGTTATTGAAAGTATCGTTTTCAAATGTTTTTTTCCATTTTTTACTGCTAGTTACATATGGCATTGTATATTCTTTGAAATAATTTTCTCTGTATTCCTTAAGATTCTAAATCTCTCAAAATAAAGACCGTAATAATAGAAGATTTCACGATAATTTATAAGGCAATGAAAGATGATAGGACCTTTTTCCAAAAATTTTTTTTTTCAATTGTTTCTATTCATTGCTAACTAGTTACAGTTTTACTGTAGCTAGGGTTTTAACATTGGTTTACTGTAGCTAGGCAAAATTTGAAAATTTCATACAATTTTAGAGAGAATCTACCTCAATTTTCAGTATTTTTGACACTGTGTTTTTCAGTATGTATGAAATGTTACAGAATTTTCTAGTATTTTCATGAATTTTTACCATTTTACTGTACATTGCTATATAGATTTCAAGAATTTCATGCTCTATAATCCAAAGTTCAATAAATCTAATGTATTTGAAAGGATTTTTCAGGAAATAAAATCTATATAGATTTTTATTTCTTTCACTTGTTTTGGTACTTTTTCAATTTTTATACGATTTGAGAAATTGTTCAATATTTCTGAAACTCTTCGTATTTTTTAGGATGTATAAAATTTCGCAGGATTTTCTAGTGTTTTTATATATTTCTAGTATTTTGATATGGATTATTAAATAAGGTTTCGAGAATTTCAAGCTTTAGAATTTGAATGTCATTAAATTTTTCCTGTTTCAGAGGATTTTGGAGCAAACTGTGATGTACCTGAAGTTCCAAACGTTTACAATTAAACGAAAATAAAAAAATATATTAATTTTTCGATTTTCAATCATGATGAGAAGTGTGATGAATATTTTTTTGGGGAGCATCAAGTTTCTTATTACGATTAAAAAGTGTTCAAAAGCAGCTGGAAATTTTTTTTATTTAATTTTAAACGTTTGCAACTTCAGGCACATAAACTGTGTCTCATAAGATTTCATTTCTTTCAGTATTTTTTGTATTCCTTCAATTTTTCTATGATTTGAAGAATCGTTAAGTATTTTTATATTTTTGCTAATACAATTTCCAAAATTCAATGCTCTAGTTATTGAAGTTGTGTAGATTTTGACTGTATTAATTTACTTTTACTTTTATATGTGTATTTACTTTTTGTATTTCTTTGTATTTAAAAAATGTTGTAAAATTTTTGGTTTCTTCAAAGATATTTCTTTGAAATTCTGGAATGAGATTTCCTAAAATCAAAAGTTTGAAATATCTGAAGTATTTCAAAAGATTTTGCAAAAAACAGTTTCTTCATAGATTTAGCCTCAATATTTTTTGAAATTTCAACAGACTTTTAAAATTTTAAAAAATTTTGAAGCATTTTTATAGACTTCTGTATACATGTATTTTTAGAATTCAATGCTTGAAAAATTAAAGTTTCTTGATTCCAGGAATAACATAAATTTTTAAAGAATGTGAAAGCATTTATAAGAAACTTATGAAAATCTTGTATTTTTCGTACTTTTTCTTGTATTCATCGAATAATTCAAATTTTTCTAGCAGGATATGTACATTTTTAATACTTTTATATATTTTCAAGCAGATTTATAAAATATAATGCTTCAAATTGTGAAAATTTCTAATGAAAAGTGAAAAGTATATTTTTTGTTGATATTTGTACACAAATGAGTAATATTTTACCCTGTTCCATCAAAAATTCCAAATCTAGAATGTTTATCCGAAAATTAGGAAGTTGAAAATTACTTCGATCTCAGTTTCAGAACATTTATTCACAACTTCAAAAACTTCATGATACTGATAAAAGTAATGTGAAATAAATAACTGGATTTTCGTGACTCGTTATCAAACAAAACAATGTAATGCGTTACATTATCCTTACAGTAAAAAATGGAACATTTCAGACTAACACTTTCCTTCCAAGCCCTGATAATAATTTTTGTCCAAAATTCTCATCGCGATCGTCTCCAAAGTCTAGAAAAATTCCCAACCGAAAAATCTTCAATTTTCCTTCATACACAATAAAAAAAAATTGCCAATGTAATTGAGACAAATGAACATGATCAAATAACTATAAATCCAAAATTTCTTCAAGCACTTGACTTTCGTACGAATGTATCTCCTGTCAAAGTTTCGATCGACACAAACACACTCAACACTCATCTGTCAAATTCTAAAAGTCAACATCAAAAAAATCATAGCTCACCATTTCTGCCCATCATTATTCACTAGATGAAAAAAAAACGCCGAAAAAAGAAAAGCGTACGTTCGTCGTAACAACGAAAATGTTCACTTTCGGAGGAACGATTTCCCGAAAAAGATTGAGCCTGGCAAATGCGTTTCACATTTCACCTCACTTGGCGATGTTGGAAATGAAGAGGCATTTCCAAAGGACAGTGAAAGATGCAGTAACAACAAGTAATGAGAAACAAGTGGAAACAAGGGAGCAAGAACGCGAATCCGAAAATGACATTTCCGAACTATGTATAGGAGTCGCAGGAGAGAGTCGAGTCTCGGGACGCGGTGACGAGATATCGCTTTTTCGGCGAATACGGTTTCGACTACATGCTGAATAGTGGAGGGATTGCGAACGTTTTTACGGTCTGCGGTTTACGACGGCGAAAAGCGACAAGATGAATGGCAATGAATGGCTCACCTGCTGCACCGACGAACTTCGCAATTTGCCATTTTCACACAATTTCATTCGCCATGACCGCACATCATGACACAGTACACACACCGCCGCTTTCCATGTCACTGATGACCGCGACTACGGCATCATAGAAAGATTCTGTGAAAATTAGGAAAATCTTTGAAAATGCGAAGATAATAGAAAAAAGAGAAACTGACAAATAAAAAATCTGCACTGCCATGTACTGCAGTTTTCAGTAGGGATTTTGTTTCAAATTGTTTCAAATAGAAACTAGCGCCTCAGTGGCTAACCCGTAAACTAAAACTTAGGTAAGCTATATTAGCGTTTTCAAGTGACTGCCCTCGGGAGTGCTCTGAGAGCAAATTCTCGGCAGATCTAAGCATATTTGAGGACGTATCAGCAGAAAAATATGCTCTAGATCTGCTCCGGATCGGTCACTTGAAAACGCCATATGTAACCCGTGGAACTCAGAGCCACTGTTCTTACTTTTCGGCTTAGACCATATAGCATATACCGTGTGTACCACGGCAACTGGATACTTGAGTTAGTAAGTTAGCGTAAGTTAGTACTCATTCCATAAGAAAAGCATAGGATCAGTGCTACCAACTCAACTCAGGTGTCCAGTTTGCCGTGGGACACACGGTATATGCTATATGGTCCAAAGGGTCTAAAGCTTTCGGGCAGGATGGGGCTTCACTGCATGTATGCATGTGACTGAAAGTGATCACATAAATATGCATGTACATACAGTGCGATGAGAATGCATGAGTAGAAAAATGGCTACGTACCTTACCAGCCAATCAGAAAAGGGAAAGTTTGCCAGAGAAATCTAGGGAAATCAGCAAGCAAAGAAACTGAGGTGTACCTATATACGATAAATCGCTAACCGGAAGTGAACAAGACGACGCTATACAATGTACAATCTTTTTTGTCTTTGAGTTGCCTAGCTTCCGTACAATTTTGTGCAAATGGCAGACTTATGACAGTAACAACCATTGTCCTCGGGAACTTGTTTTGCCTAAGCACAGCCAAAGAAGTGTCAAATTTTACTTTTCGTGAAACGCGTTGATCGCCGACTAAGTAAATTGACGCGTGCGAGGACGAATATTGAAAAGATGGCAAAATTATTGGATGTTTGGCGGAACGAAGACCCGGCCAGTGTGACACGAAGGCAAATGCCTTTATTCATCGACCGCAATCTAAGTGTGAGTTTCGATCGAATAAAATCGGTACTTGTTTTTTGAGTGAAGGGCGTGTTTTGACATCGTCAGCCCTTTTTCGCCCTTACGTAACTTTATCGACTCAATTTTTGCAAACTTAACCTCAAAGGGCAGCTGTTGTGACGTGATAAAAGCACCGTCAATTTTCATTTACGAGCATTTACGAGGCTTAATGACGCCCCATTCGTGGGTTGTCATGAGGAGATAGTTGCTTGGGTTTCGAGTGCGAAACAGATGGAAATTCGTACCAATTATTGATTGTTGGATCAATTGTTTGTTAAGCTGAGTAGATGCCAAGTTGTCATTTGAGTTTGAATGTTTTTTTTAGATGTAAGGTTATTAATCCTAGAAGCGAATACAATGAGGTATTTACATGTTCTTTGTTTGACACTTCAAAAAAAACATGTCAATGCCACTGTTGTTTTCATTTCATTTGACATACGCATGTTCAAAATAAATATCTGGCATATCATAAAATAAACAGTCTTAAAAGGAGGTCCTTGTATTTGTAAAAAAAGTTTAGTAAACAAAAATGTTGATATTAGAAAAGTTGTATCATTTATTTAAATTTCTTGAAAGTATGGAAACACGAATTTAATATTGAGCGAATCAATAGTTTCGTTTTGGGGAATATTGATTTCATTCTGGTAAAAGGAATATCACAATGTCAAACGAAATTTATGGCAATACCTGCTTTCGTTTCATTCAATGTTCATTAATTTAAAATAATTATCTTGCAAATTGCAAAAACAAAATACTTCGGAAAGGGATCCTTACATTAAAAAAAAAATCCAAGTATAGAAGAAATAGAATCATCATCATTTTTTCACGATATAGGATTAATGCAGTTACAGTAGATTAGTATTCACTGGATTGAAATTCTCAGACACTTTTCCCTCAACAATTTTTGAAAATTTGAAAAATTCAAAGAGAAAAGTAAGGGTAATTAAGGTGTGTGATGGAATGTAGATTAAACCATGTCTATTATTTTAAATGACAATTTTTACTCTGATTCGCCTTTGCTTTAGTTATAATATTCTTTTGTCCATCAGCTTTACAATGCAGTACCTTAATAGAGATAAGGGAAGTCAATCTATATTCCATTATACACACCTATGAATAGCCACGCCTCTTTAAAAGTTAGTAGACCAAATTGAATTATCAACAAGTTTTCAATTGTTGTGAATTTTCAAAAATTGCAAAGGAGTAAGTGTCTTAGAATTCTGTGAGGAATCGATAATTTTTAAATGATCAGCCCACTTTAAGAAACCCTGTATAATTTATGGCAATATAGTATATACATCATATGGATACGTAATTTTATGAATAATTTTATTGTTCACAAAAAGATCCTTAAATTCATAAAAAAACACACATGAAAAACATATTTTTATCAAAAAAGTTTTATCATTGACCAACAGTTTTTGACAGTATAAAAGTCGTGCAATTATTTATGGTTAATATTAGTAGAATAGATAATTTTTTGCATTAAGCAAACTTGACTTTATATAGTTACAAGAAAAATTAATATATTATAAATAAACTTGAGTATTTTGTGATTTTTCATTTGACACTTCAATCATAATATGTTAATGTAATGATTCTTTTCGTTTTATTGGATGTTCATCCTTTGAAATAAATTATCTTGCAAATTACGAAAAAATACTTCAGAAAGGGATCCTTACATTTTTAAAAAAACTTGAATGAAGAAAAAAATGTAAATATAGAAGATATTAAATCACATAGATTTTCTGACAGTCTTAGAATAATGCAGTCAGTATGGGTTATTATTCATTGAATTGATGATTTTATGCATTAAGAAATATTGACTTTATTGAGGTAGAAAAAAACTACTTAATTAAAAATCAGCTCAAGTTATTAAATACTTTTTTTTAACCCCTTAAAAAAACAATGTCAATCACACTGCTGTTTTCATTTTATTTAACATGCGCCCATTCAAAATAAATATCTTGCATATCACAAAAAAACACTGTTTACAAAAAGATCCTTACATTTGTAAAAAATTTACATAAAAAAAATATTTGTATTAAAGAAGTTGTTTTATCTACCAGCATTTTTTGTCAGTATGAAAATCATGCAATTATTATTGGTTATTATTAGTGGAATGTGAGTAAACTCTGGTATTTTCTTGTTTTTCATTTGAAACTTCAAATATAATGTGTTAATACAACTGTTGCTTTGATTTCATTTGATGTACACCTATTCGAAATAAATGTCTTAATTATAACCAAAATTTACACTTTTTACATTCGTGTAAAACGTAAAACAAACAATTATAAAAATATAAAACGAATCACATCTTTTATTAAAATTTTTTGACAGAAAATTATACAGTTTATATCAGTTGATATTAGTAGGATGTATAATATTATGCAGTAGGTAATAGTGACTTTATAGACTTAAAAAAACCTATAAATTATGAACAAACTTGAGTATTTTCTTCTTTTTCATTTGATGTGTATCTATTCAAAATAAATATCTTGCTATTACAAAATGGATCCTTCAACCAAAAAAAAAAATAACGAAAATGGTTATCAATAGTTGTATGTAACATGTAATCATGTAAATTTTTTATCATAGTTTTCAATGAAAGACATTTACATGAAAAATGCAGAGTTCGAAAATATATACCTTGCTTCCTTCATCACTTTTATTACTTTCAACAAACAAAAATTTGTTTTCTGAATAAAACTAAATCAGTCAGTATTGATTAAATATTCCTTTTTTTTTCCTGGTTTTACATGTTTACATTTGTTGACAGCTGTTAATGGATATCAGTGAATTAGATGTTATTTGTGATCATCCTGTCGTCAGAGGAAAACGAGTTGACGAATTCGCCAAGAAATTGAGTATCCTCTCGGAGGAAGAAATCAAGAACTCTTTCCAAGTGACCTGCAAAGATATGATCGTTGTATTTAAACAACTTCCATGTGTTGGTTGCAGGAAAAGGTATGCTAATATGATTTTCTATATACTTAACAAGTTTCCTATTTGTGTTTGAGAAGTTGAACAAAAAGAAAGAATAATTCTATTTTTGAGTCATAATACGAAAAAGAAGCTATACAATTTTGCAATTGAAAAAAAGACGTTTTGCTGGATAATGCACAACAAATTAACAAAAGTGATGGTCAAAAAGTTGTTACAACTGTGAGCTTCAAATTTCAGAAACACGAGTATCAATTCTTAGTAATCATTGATGATAGAACAATTATCGATCCTCACTTCACTTTGTTTTTTACAGTGTAGAGAGATTATTTAACGACCTGGTGGAATCAGGCCATCCAGTGTTTGATCCATTGGTCATCACACCAAAAGGTATATTAACCGTGCAAGATGATTTGCTAAAACAACCTCAGTTACTTTGCACCATGTTGCAAGGGCACAGGTAACCTTTGTCTACATAATCATTAAAAACTGCATTGAAAAACTTGGACCCCAATTCTTTCTATTTGTTTTACAGTGCCAGGCTCAACACTTTATTAGAGAAGCAGCCACGGAAAAAACAAGCAATTAGATGCAAATTGCACTCTATGGAAACAACGCAGCATACAAGGCCAAACGCGTGGCGAGAAGTTTGGGATTGCATGGAAGAACCTTGTAGGGATGAAGTCACTTTAGTAGAGGCGACAACCTTGGATAAAACTTTAGAAACCTATTTGAAAAAGCATAGGTGAACATTGCACTGACCGATCATTAGTTGTAGAAACCAGAATTTTCAACAAGTGTAGAAAACATGGAAATGTTAAAGTACAGTTTTTGGGTTACTTAAGTTATTATCTTAAACAATAACTTGAATATGACGTTCTTGATGGACTTGTGTTGCAGGTTTTGTGAAGAATGCCGTACAAAAGTTTTACTCGCTTCGTCTTTGCTGACAAAAGAGTCAGAACCAATAAAAGAATCAGGTTACGTGGCCAAGTTGTACTCGGGGATAAAACGCTGCATCACAGATGGTCATGTCCACTTGCCAACAAATACTAAATACATTGCAGACCTTATTGAGCGAGCTAAGCCAGAAGTCATAGGAAGGTGAGTTAAGAATGTTTAATGACTTTTTTCAAGTTCTTTTTAACCCATTAGCGCCTAAACGGACGGTTTTTCGACCAACTTTTGAGCGATAAAAAAAACCCATGTAGAAAGTTTGAAAAAAAAATCCAGCCAAAGATTTTCTAAGCCGAAATTTCATCTACTTTCGGAATCTGACCTTGTTTTTTTGATACAATGTGAACCTTCATTGTTATTAACAATTTAACGAAAAAAACGTGAAATTTTCGAGTTCCATCACTTTTGAAACCAACGAAACACATGAAAATCGAATCCTGAGAACCGCGAAAACTGAATATCTCGCGTCCATGGAGATTAAACTCGAAGATTCATGCGCTGTTTGTAAACGTTATGTAAATGGCGCTGCCTGAAAAAATTTATTGCGATTTTCAATTTATCCGATTTTGACGTTTTATCATAATATTGTAAAAAGTTCACAATATAACTTCAAAATGTGTTTATACGTAATTCTGGGATCGCTGAACATGAATTTGATATTTTTACTATAAAATTTATTTGTTTATACAAATTGTTTGAATATCATGTTTCTTTGCAAAACGACCGCAGATTTGTGAACTACGGGAAAAAATACGTCGGAAAAAATGTTTCATCAATTTTTCCGTCATGACACTGCAACAATATGTATATTTATAAACAAACGCCCTTCCCAGGGCGCGAAACATAAGAATTTCGTCTTTCATGGCAGAGTATCATATCGTTTCATATGTTTTTTCGGTTGGTGATCACGAATATAACGTTTTTTTTTGCAAAATTCAATTGTTTAAACAATTTATTTAAACAAACTAGGTCCGAATTTAATGATTTTTTATTCAACAAAGGCGGATTTGTGATGTACGGGAGAAAAACGTCAGAGGAAATATTTTGTTGATTTTTTCATTAAAACACAATAACGACATAAAATATTTATAAACAAAATATCTTCGCTAAGGGCGGAACATTAGTATTTTGTTTTTTTATAGCAGAGTTAGATATGGTTACTTGAGGTTTGGTTAAGGTATGGTTTCCTATGATAAATATAACATTGTATTTGCAAAATGAATTCTCTGTTTAAACAATTGTTGTTAATAAAAAAATACTTGAACAAAATGGACATGGGCTATCTTTTGTAGATTTATACAGTCGTCTATCACTGATGCAACTGTTTTTCATAACTTGGTGCAAAGTGATGAGAAACTTGGAACGAAGGAAGTTGCTTTGGAACTCGCTAGCTATTACCTACTCAAGAACAAAAAACATGAAATTTCAGTTGGTAATAGTAAGCGAAATTACGATAATTTCATGAAATGCGTTGCAAAAACACATAAAATATGTAAAGCATGCCAAGTATATTCTTGCACGTCTTGCATACAAAAAAATCACAAATAATGTCAAGTGTACATGGATAATATGAACATACATGTAGCCATAAGGGTCAAAAAATTATGATCGACCAAATAGATAAATTTATAAAATATCATTAGAGTAATGGAAAAAAAAAAAATTAGAAAGTAGGCTCTCGAATTACGTTTACCTCCTCGTGGTGAGAGTCGGACGACGACAATATTTTGTGTCGGCTAAAAAGCGTATTCAATTAGACATAATCTTCACTACCTACAAACATGTCTCGACATTGTTTTCCCGCTGATCACAAAGACAACTTTTCTTTGAAAAAACAATCAATTTAAAATATTATTTTATTGAAAACAATTGTTTAGACAAAGAATTTATTTTGCAAATACAATGTTATATTTATTATAAGAAACCGAAAAATCTTAAATAACCATATCTAACTCTGTTATGAAAAACAAAATACTTATGTTCCGCCCCTAGCGAAGAGACTTTGTTTATAAATACACTCGACGCCCACGAAGTTATTCTCCACGAAGTACCACAGAACAAATGTATCACTAGGAGGTGAACAGCTTTTCAACAGATTTCGACTTCGTGACGAATAGTTTTGCATACGCAACGGGAAAAACCTTTTGTGCGTCTTCAAGGTTAATACAATCGCCAGACGTTGGCTCGTGAACTCGATTGTTCCTCAATCCCTAAACAAGCATTCACGAAGTACCACACAAGACCCGAGCTGTGGTACTTCGTGGGCGCCGAGTGTATTTTATGTCGTTGTTGTGTTATCATCAAAAAATCAATAAAACATTTTCTCTGGCGTTTTTCTCCCGTACATCACAAATCCGCCTTTGTTGAATTAAAAATCATTAAATTCGGACCTAGTTTGTTTAAATAAATTGTTTAAACAATTGAATTTTGCAAAAAAAACGTTATATTCGTGATCACCAACCGAAAAAACATATGAAACGATATGATACTCTGCCATGAAAGACGAAATTCTTATGTTTCGCGCCCTGGGAAGGGCGTTTGTTTATAAATATACATATTGTTGCAGTGTCATGACGGAAAAATTGATGAAACATTTTTTCCGACGTATTTTTTCCCGTAGTTCACAAATCTGCGGTCGTTTTGCAAAGAAACATGATATTCAAACAATTTGTATAAACAAATAAATTTTATAGTAAAAATATCAAATTCGTGTTCAGCGATCCCAGAATTACGTATAAACACATTTTGAAGTTATATTGTGAACTTTTTACAATATTATGATAAAACGTCGAAATCGGATATATTGAAAATCGCAATAAATTTTTTCAGGCAGCGCCATTTACATAACGTTTACAAACAGCGCATGAATCTTCGAGTTTAATCTCCATGGACGCGAGATATTCAGTTTTCGCGGTTCTCAGGATTCGATTTTCATGTGTTTCGTTGGTTTCAAAAGTGATGGAACTCGAAAATTTCACGTTTTTTTCGTTAAATTGTTAATAACAATGAAGGTTCACATTGTATCAAAAAAACAAGGTCAGATTCCGAAAGTAGATGAAATTTCGGCTTAGAAAATCTTTGGCTGGATTTTTTTTTCAAACTTTCTACATGGGTTTTTTTTATCGCTCAAAAGTTGGTCGAAAAAGCGTCCGTTTGGGCGCTAATGGGTTAAGGGCAAATTAAATTATAGTTGAATTCATTATTAACACTGCTTGAGGTATTGATATTATGTATAATTACTAATCATTCTTCTACTAATTATTAACCATACTTCTTCATTTTGGCCTGGTATTTTGGGGGCACCATTAGAGACATTCCTTCGTAAGTGCCACGCGTCACGAGCACAGTTGCTCACACCAAATCCTTCAAATCAATTTTTGTGAATTTATATTCTAGGCTGGATAAGTAGAATGATATGTAAACGTAAAAATGAATTTTCCAAAAGACTGAAAAGTCAATGATTTTGAATAATATTAAAGATGGAAAGTGAAAGTGCTGTGAAAAGTAGGTGAAAATGCTGATTTTCAGAGAAACTATTACAGTCGTGGGCTGCGTCTCATTGTTTGGTAAAAATCATGCATGTTTTGCAAGCATTGTATTTTTACTTTGTAAAAGAAGATATTACAAAACTTTTAGGTTCTTTAGGGTTTCCTGAAAAATGTTTTTTTGTTTATTGAGCGTTGTCTGACAGGCAGGCAGGCAAGCAAGTGAACTAGATTCGATACGAAAAAGTTCTTTAAACTGACGTAGGGATGGGAAGGGGAACGATATCATTACATCATGATATGATTTTTTATTGGAGAACACACATTTTTTTATCGCCTTGGACCTCCCCCTTTGACATTGGAGATTTACGTTTTGCTTAGCTGTTAGAATTTCTATTTGGAAAATGCAGGTTATATTTTATTCAATTGTAAATAGAAACCGATAGAAACCAAAAATTGGGATAATAGGGACTTAGATACTATAGATTTCGATTAAACTTTCAGGTAGAGATCAATTTTTTCTTGGACCCTGTGCATTTTCATTTCACTCGGACGTGGAGATAAAATTTTTCTAAGGACACTACAAACATGGGCACCTGGACACTACAAATTCTGATTTCACTTTGATATGACAATAATAACTTGGACACTACATATTTTACCTTGGACACTACAATTTTGTATTTTAGTCTACCACGGAAATATCAACTATTATTGCATTTTTTTCTCAGACACTACAGGCTTGGGCACAATAAGTTTGCTATTGTTTAATATGACAACGAAAATATCGTTATAACAATTCTCGGTTAATAAATATATCGATAAAGAAATCTGATATATTGGAAAAAAATTGATATTTTGATAAATCGATAGAGAACGCCCATATAAATGATAATAATGATGGGCGACACCCATCCCTAACTTGACGACCACTTCAACTAATAATCAGCATTTACATACATCCTTGACATTTCACAAATCCATCTATCTGACTTTTATGAATGACTGATTTTTGAGTTTGGAGTTGCTTATCGTCTTTGTTGCGCTTACTTTAAAAATTAAACTCCGGAAACTTGGAAGCATAAAAAAAAATATAATCCTTTTTGAAAGTTTTTGGAACACCTTGCAAAAAAATGCTGTAATTGCAACGTGTATATGTATAGAGAGCGCCATGCAAAAACTATCGACATCGCTCAAGAAGAAGTTCTTACTTGTCTTGGAATTTGTGTTGCTGATCGTTTGAATCGTGTGCATCGAAGTTTGAAAGAAGAGGAAACAATCTGCCAAGTATTTGCTGCCCTTGCAGTCGACGCTTTATCGAGGAAGTTCCAGGTAACATAAAATTGTTCTAAACACCGTTAGCATTTTGAGCAGTGCATATCAGATAACTTGGTTAGGTAATGGTAAGACAGGAAAATTCAAATCGATTTAATTTTTCTCATTGAACAAAAAAAATTCATTGATGGCAGTCGATGGACTTATGAATGTGCATGGGATTAGATTGCCACCTTCTGTAACGTGATTTTGAATTTTCGAGCCTTGCCATTACCTGGAGTCTCAAGGGTTACTTTTTAACAATTAATACGCATGGGATGTTACTTAAATGTTCATATTTTTTTCTTTACTAACCTGTAAACTTTGTCTTCACTTTCATTTGTGTAAGATACCTGTTTTTGTGATGAACAATGAACATGGATTTTTGTACTTTATTGAAATGTATGTTTTTTTTTTTTTTTTTCATGTAGACTGCAATTGAAGAAAAGCAAGGAGTCACACAACTCGACCTTTTTTATGAAGAAGTCACTAAAAAAGAAATAGCCCAACAGCAAAAGCGTGAAAAACTTCGTATGAAAAAAAAGAAGAAAAAAGAACGTCGTTTCGAATCAGAGGAAAAGGAGAACTTGTACGATGTATGTAGCACATTTTTTTTTCTTTTTATAAAATATTCTATGCACCCAGGTCTTGGATTAGTAAATTTGTTATGATTTATTGAATGAAAAGAAGTTATCTGTTTTTAAAAATTACAAAATGTTACAAATCACAAAAACTCATAAAAAAGCTTAGAAAGAGAAAGGGTGAAGGGAGAAGGGGCTTCAGTGAAAATCCCCGCTTTCCCGAATGGTAAGTGGACAAAACTGAATTAATATGCAGTACTCTTTTTGAATAGTGCCGTGGTTGTCCTTCTCTAACCCATGGATGTGACGTCACTATTCAGAAAAATTACTGTAACTCTTTAAATTTTGTGAATTTTCAAAAATTGTAAAGGAAAAAGTGTCTTAGAATTCCACGAGGCATCGATGGTTTTCTTATGATCCGCCGACTTTGGAACACCCTGTATAAGAAATAACTGAAAATATAACAAATTATTACAAAAGTCGAAAAATGTCACAATAGTAAATCATCACAAAATTCCATGAATCACAAAATCATACATTGTCACAAATCATGAAAAGTAATAATAAAATTATTATTATGATCCTCATCATGATATTCTCATCCTGATTAACAAATAAACTTTCATCAATAGTACTCTCTACTTTTGTCGTAAAAAAGGATCATTGGAAACTGTTTTTTTAAAATACTTATAACATCTTTTTTACCAATACAATCCATTATAGTTGGTATAATATCTCTTTGTAGTAATTCAATAATTATCTAACTAATTCATATTTCGTGAAAAAATCAGAAATTATTACAAAAAAAAAAAAAATAGAAGATTTAGGCCCTTTGGAATTGAGATAATTTTTTCGTTTTTCAATCAAACAATTGACTTTTCTTGGCCAAATCGCGTGTAACAACGAGGTAACAGCTGGGTGAATCCCGCTTGAGACAAAAAAAGTATAGTATTAAACTTATATTATAAATTTATTCCACACAAATTTTTCTAAAAATCGATCAAAACTCTATGAAATACGAGAAATCTATGAAGTAACTGTTTTATAATCGATTAAAAAATTTACTTGTAATCGATAAAACTTGGGGATTCTAAAGTATGGAATTCTATAAATTAAAATCGAAATCCATGAAAATCTTTGAATCTGTTGTGAAATCTGACGGAATTCAATATCAAAACAGAAAAAAATAAAAATGCTAGAAATTTAAAAGATACTAAGTAATGCTGATTTAATTATTTGCAAAATCTTTAAAAATTACGGCCATTATTAAAGCCTTGATTCTTAGGGCATTAAATGTTCAAAATCTATACAGAAATATGTATAAAAATACTGAAATTCTCTAAATCTTCTCGAAAACCTTACGAAAGCCAATGAATAAAAAAAGATACGAAAAAAATTAAAACTGCTTCATTTTCATGAGATACCTTCAAATGTTAATTGCATATTTTTAAAAATTCATTCAGAATTACGAAATTAATGAAACTTGCATTCCTAGAGTATCGAATTCTAAAAATCTGTATGTAAATCCATTAAAATACCAGGAAAACTTATAAATTGTACAAATTCTTTAAACAATACGCAAAATATTGAAAATATTTGAAATTAATTATATTTTCTGATAAATATCCCGAAAGCATTGAAATGTTTCAAACTTTGAATTCAAGAAAATGGCATCCTAGAAATCTGGAGATATATATGTTTAAAAAACTAGGGAATCCTGCAACATTTTATGAATACCAAAAAAAAAAATAAAAAATAAATACTAGAAATACATGAAATAATAAAACTTTATAGTACTTTACTAACTAGAGCCTCGAAATATAGAAAATCTCTACAATTTATAATAAAACCGAAAAGTTCTTACAATCGTATAAGTACAGTCGCCTCTAAATATATTGCCGCGGACCTCTCTCTCTCTCGGTCCGTTTAACAGCCACTAGATATAAAAGGACACATAGCGGCAATATATTGAAAGGCGAATGTACTGAAGAAATATAAAAAATAATAAAAAAAACTATTAATCTAGGAAAACACTGTTTTCTGAAAAATTTATTAAAAATCCAAAATATTTATTAAACTTCGAATTTCTAAGCTTTGATTTTAAGAAACCTAAATCATAGAAATATATAAAAATACCAAAAATATTTAGAAATACTTAAAAATTCTAAAATATTTGATAAATACAAAAAAAAATAAGAAAAATTTGAAAACCCAGATATATTATTTAATCTTTTAAAAAAGATTCTTAAAATCTATGAAATCACTAAATATCTTGAAAATTTTGAATTCCAAGCGATCAAATTCTATATATCTATTTAAAAATCCATAAAAATACCAAAACATCTAAGTTGTATATGTACTGCAAAATACAAAGGAACTAACAGTATCAGAGTTCATTACACAATTCGAAACCCCATATTTTCTCAATTTAAGGAATTAGAAGTAGAACCTTCGGATTTACATAATTAGTTTCATGAAATATTGTGTAAAGTAATGAATATTATTTTTAACATTACCATAAATGAACAACAATTATTTTTTATCTTGGTTGTTTGTTTATAGGTGAACTGAATTGTAACCATTATTATTTGTATCATAAAAAATTGTGATTTTATTTTAAAAATTCCAAAAATTGTACAACAGCTACTGAAATTATAAAATTGAAAAAAAAAAAAAAAAAAAAAAAAAAAAAAACTTACTGGCATCATTTCAAGAGCGAATCCTTATTTATTCGTTTTCGTTAATATTTTTTTCCTTTGAAAATGTTTTCATTATTTATTTGTTTCTACTTTTTCATTAGGTCCCGATCTAGTGCCCAAAAATAAAAGTTTTAAATCAAAATTTTGATAATTGTTTAGAATTCAAGGCTTCACAATAGTATGCTGAAAACCACATTTTTAACTAACACTGTTAATGTTTTATTATTTATTGTTTCAGTGCACGTGCGAGCAAAATGAAACAGGCGAAGTTGATTGTAATTGTGCCGAATCAAAATCATGCGAGAACATCGATCGAGCTAAGGTATTTTATCTGCAAATAAATGCTACATATCGAATCACAAAAACCCATCAAGATAAATAAATACCTTTAAACCCATTTTTTGTAAAGCTTTGATTATAATAATTAATATTCTAAACAATTACGGAAAGGGGAACTTCTGGAATGTTATTATATAGAAGATTTCAAGTATACGTTTTCTCTCATACGAACATTCATGCAGTAGTTTTTGTCTTCAGCGAGTTGCTTCAATTGAACTAATCTGATCTTCAAAAATTGTAGATTTCTTGAGAACTTGCATTTCTTTTTATTGATATTCAATATCTTTGATTCCAAATTTTGCACAGTACATTTTTAACATCGCATTTTAAATATAAAACAATCGATCTTTAATTCTACCTGCTTTTACAAAGGTTGCAAAAAAGATTTTGTATTTGCGCGAATAAATTTTCGAATATTCTTATCTCGCCAATAATTTTGGTATTTTTCGGATTTCTTCCCCACCAATTTATTCATGTCAATAACTACGAGTTCGTTACTTCGTTCCGAAGGTATCTTCATAATAGTAATCTAAATACTAATATCGAACGTTTTTCAGCTACAAATTTTGGATCCCAAGAATAAAGGTCCGCCATCGTGCTCATGTCCAGATTGTTCGAAAAAAGGAAGCGGAGATGCGGAAAAAATGCCGGCTTCAATCAATGCCGAGAAAAAATCGAGTGACAACAATTTATCCAAAAGAAAATCTACGACTTCTCAACCAGAAAGATGTAACGGGCAAAACTGTTTAGACGGGAAAAATTCTAACAAGAAAAAATCTAATGAAGGTCTCAAGGAGCCGTGCTCAAACTGTGAAAAACTGAAAGTTTGTGTAACTGAAGTAAAAATGTTATTGAGTTCAGAATGTCTAGTGAATTCAAGAAGGAGGAAAGAAGAAGGAAGACGAAAGTCAATCTAGATTTATAAAATATTAAATCTATAAATTTGACATTTTTCAATCTTGATCAGGAATGTGTTTACCGGTCAGAAAAAAATGGGTCAGATCATAGTAATTTCTGACGGTCATTTACTGTCATTTACGGTCAAATTTAAAAACTCTCCTATTATAATTTACTGTCGGAGCTTGTTTCTGGTCAGTAATTAATACCGGTCATGGCTGAACTTCAATGAAAAAGTGTGACTTAACGTAACTGACGAAATGATTTCTAGCAATTCGGGGTGAAAATCGCCAATCTTGTTATTTCACATTTCATGAATGGCTTTTCCATTTTTCTAGAAAAAACTCATGAGTAAGTCGGTGCACTAGTACGATTTCTAGACAATATATATATATATATATATATACATGTTATCATCAACAACAAATTGAAAACGAAAACTTTATACTCATGTTTAGAAATTAATGTCATCGGCGATAATGATAAAAGTTTTAGAATTCTGGTGTTTTTGATTAAGTTGCTTTCAAAATTATACAGAAACATACTCTGAGAAAAAATATTGTACTTCATACTAATAAAATTTTGTGATTGTGGGTCAGTCTTGAATGTTGCGCTTTTTCATAAAAGTTGTTTCATATTCTACTATATTCATAAAAAAAACTTGAATAAATTTGCCAATATTTGCCATAAATATAGTGAAATGAATAAAGGGTCCTGATAAAAAAAAGTGCAATAGTCGAAACTGCAATGCCTAACAGTGAAAAGTACGATACTCAATTGTTTTTAAATTAGTGTTAAAAATTGACGGGCAATACATAAAATAGAAATTTTTCCGAAAACAAATATACCGAAGGAAAATATTTAATCAACAAAACACTTTTATGAAGTAATTTGTTTATATTTTTTATGAATGATTTTTTTCAAATGGGAAGTTTGTAATTGTATAATTATTTATTTTTTGAGGAACCAAATTTATTTCCATTTTTTTATGAAAATTCGATGAAAAAAGAAAGATGTAATAAAAAGCGAGTTGAAAATTTTTTCAAGTCATCTTCGAGTATGTAATAATATTGTCCATCATAATAATTCTGACCAGGAAGGTAAACTGACGGTCAAAATTGACCAAAATTTTCTTGCCGTTATTGACGGTTATAACCAGTAATTTACCGGTAAATTTACTGCATAGACACTAAAAACCAGGATTGGTCACTCATCACCAGAGCGGATAAAAATATGCAAGAAAAAATCGGAAATATGCGCATATAAATACAAAGATATGCATGAAAAACATGTTCAAAATAAGAGTAAAATCATTGAATATCAATTCTTTTATCACTACTTCCTTAATTACAATAGACGATAACGTGATTTTTCAAATTTTCGAGCAATAATGATTTTCATCTGTCAGTCAAGAAAGTATTATAACTTGAAAAAAATCGTTCAACGTCATTTAAAGTAAAAGGACAGTATCAAAACATTGATATTTCATATGGCGAGAGAACATTCACATATGCATCAGAAGAAGGAATGTTTGAATATAGTAGGCCTCTTATTTTAATAATTATAGTGTAGCCTCTGCTGCGTTGAAGAATAGCATTCATTTTTTATACAAATTCCTAATTTTGAAGTGAATTCAAAATTTTGTGAATTGTTCTAAAAGTTTTGAGTCTTCCGTCAATATGAAGTCCTTGGATTCCAAGCTTTTGTTTATATTTTACTTTTAATTTCTTACTCTTTCGCCATAGTAACTATAAATTTTAAGAAAAACGTTTTTTTTTTTTGGCAGCAAATAATAAGCTATGTATCTGTAGTTGTTTACACCAAATGAGAATTAGAAAATTAAGACTAGTTGTATGCGACTTGGAAAAGATTGTCATATGCACGATTCGAAAAAATATGCATACTTCATGCATGAGCATACATTTATCCGCTCTGCTCATCACTTTAAAAACGGGTGGTATACTGTCAGGCACGTGGGAGGAGCTTGTATCCCAATTACCTTATTATTATACTTATTTTATCTTCTATTTTGTGACCTGTTACCAACAAAGATAACATCCGGGGGAAGAAATTCCTTTGGTCGATTATTATCTTTTTGTATTTCTACCTGATAAAGACCTACTTTTGAAACTTTTTATACTCTCCTGGGACATAACAATAGGAATCGAATGGGTTTTACTTGGGCCCAGTGGTCAGGCATCAAAGTAGAGATATGAAAATCGACCAAAGCTCCTCCCACGTAGCTGACAGCATGGGTCCCATTTTTTTGAGCCTGTTTTCGGGCGAGTGACCAATCCTGGTTTCTAGTGTCTATGATTTACTGGTAAATTTACCGCCTCACAACCCTGATCTTTATAAATTAGTTTTTAACACACTTGCACAAGAATGACGCTTTCTAGTGTGTGAAATTAGTGCGCAAAACAGTATATTCCATATGTGTTTTTACTTTGCGCACTGTTCGAGTATAAAACAAAATTTTAATCCGTGCGCGCTCAAACAATCAGCGCTCCCAATGCCAACTAGCGGCGCATGCGCGTGCCATGTGTGAGTTGGCCTCAGTTGACGTGTCAGCTATATTTCCTTATCAGAACTTTGGCAGTCATACCTAAAAAAGGTCTTGTGTGGAAAATCTGTTTTTTTATTTTTCGTGTGCAATGGATGCCCCGAAAACTTAGGTACTTGAAAGCGCCATCACAAAAAATTAAAAATTTAGAATCGCTTGTTGCTAAATATTCTGACGTTTTGTTGGCTTCTTTTTGATGGTGAAATTTGATTGTATTTTGTTATTCAGGGAAGGAGTGAAAAGAGGAAAGATGGCCGCGAAACCTTCAAGGTACAAGAATCCGTTTCAAAGGAATTGACTGATGCCTGGTTGAGTGATCCCTCCAAAAGATATCTTTGGAAAGAAGTGGAGGAAACGCATTGCAAGGAGAAAGTAACAGAGAGGAATTGTCGATCTTCAAGCGAACGGCTGTCACAAGACTGTGGTTACTCTTCTGAACATAATATTAGCAGCTCTTCAATTCCAAGTACACCTGATGGTTCTGAAGTTGCATGCAGCGATGGCTACTGCAATCATGAAGGAGAATGCCTAACAAATGAAAAATTGGCTGAACCCTACGATTTTACTTCGATGGTGGAAAAAACTGGTGGATGGCAAACAGTGGAGCAAATGCTAAAAGTGAGTTTTCGCCTTTTAAGTCCATGGAAATTGCACAAATTGGTCAAATTTATATCGGTTATCTATATCAAGTAACAGTTGGTGTGTGTGTGTGTGTGTGTGTGTGTGTGTGTGTGTGTGTGTGTGTGTGTGTGTGTGCGTGTGTGCGTGCGTGTGTGTGCACGCGCGCCATCTGATCCAGTCAGCTGATACATGATCACAGGCTCAGGCAGTAGCGTAACTATAGATAAAGGGGCCCCACACAATTTCTCTCAAAGGGCCCTCAAATGAAATTTTTTTTTAATTGAACATTTGGAATTTATAGTTTTCTTTTTTTTAATTTCATTATAAGTTGGATTTATTTATTTTTATTTTTTATTTTCTGTGAATATTTGTAGGATGTATGCGCGACATACATCTTACAATAATCATGAAAATAGCTGTTACTTTTTATGAAATAAAAATAGGAAACAATAAATTTGTGTTTAATGTCTACCATAAAACTTCAAATGGAAATTTATTGTTTTTTACAACAGAAGTAAATTCTTCTCTCTCCGGGGCCCCCGCACCTGGCGAACACATAGAAATCACGACAAAAAAGTTGCTTGCTAATTTCATTTTTTAATGTGAGAATTATTTTTATTTCAGGAATCATGTGTAACCGATGAGCCATGCAAACCTGAAGAAAATTACCTTACCGAAGAAGAAATGAGGGAATTTAAAGCAAAGTTGAATCATCTCCCTGAAAAACGCAAGGAATTGCGAGAATTGTTAAAAAATCGGTTTGCACAATACCGCAATGATCAAAAGCCGCCTTTTTTTTATCCTGGTAAATAATTTTCCCTCTGGTTTGATAATCATTTTTTTCGGTCTTTCTTTTACATTTTATTTGTAGTATTTTGGACACATTTTGCAAGCATATTTTGGATAACTGTTGTTGCAGCTTCAGATTTGAGCTCGAAACATGGTTTTTTTGTACGCTCGCGAGCATTTTTTTTGCATAGACAATGAAATTGAATGAACTTTTCTTAAGCGTATATATTCATACACAGGGATTAAAACTGTTATTATTAGTTTATCGGCAAACCAATATTTCCTCGTTGTATGAAAACGATTATAAGTACCGATAGTAATAAAAATGATTATTATTGAAAATTTAATATAAAATAAATGTTACATTCCAAGGGATATTTTATTGACAACCTTGTGGTTCTTTGATATATGCAAGCTAAAACACTCATTTTTCAATTAGAAAAAAAGCTTGCATGACATTCTTTCTTTCTCTTTTGTTGGAAATCACATTTAGAAAAAAAAAAAGAAGAGATTGTTTAATACAGTTCTCCAAACATTCTGGTTTTTGGTTTTGCTCTCTAGAACAAAAATTGATGGAATTATGCCCAGAAAACAAGATCAGCGTCGTGACTATACAATAAATGAGTAAAAAATGATTCGTTATTAAAAATTGAAAAAAAAATCATCTTATAGCTCGTGTTAAACATTGAAGATAAAAATAACAATCCATGAAAGTGAAAGGAATGTGCACGTGGGTTAGGGCCTTTTGAATGCTGGGACCTCTCGAGATAGGCCCTTGCTTCACTTAAAGGACTCGTTAATGAAAAACTACTTAACGGAATTGCATGAAATTTATAACAATCGCACAACTCGGCAAAATGTAACAGTTTACTAAACTTTAAATAATTATTTAATGAATTGACCAAATATGGACGTTTTTCTGGCGTCCTGTAAAATTTCGAAGAAAGGGGTTAGAGCCTTTTGACTGAACACCCTACTTTGATTGTCAATTCATTTTTCTTGCTAACGCTTCAATCCAGATAGTAATTCTATTCAAAACAGAATCTAAAATTCACATTTGATATTGTTTATTGCAACTGATATTTAAATATTTTTATTTCATATCTACAATAAAATTGCCCTAGAATTCAAATTTACTTTATGGCTCATTTTAGAAACATTAATTCACTGGAAGGATTGATTTACGTATGTATGTATGTATGGTTAGGAAAAAAAATCAGATGAATAGTATGATCAAGGAATGTCGATGAAGATTTGAAGATATGTGGTAAGCAGTGTGCTAAAGCTCCCATTCACCTCAATGCACGACAGAAATTGCCTGAAATCTCAGCGCCACAATCCCGGTGCCAGGACTAGAAACTAAAATTTGACAGATGAAGAATGCGACACGAGTAGTTTTCTCTCTTCAATTTTAGTTCCTCGTCCCGGGACTAGAGCGGTGGCGCTGCAATTAGTGTCAGAGATTTTGGCCGTAGCTTAAGCACACTGGTGGTAAGTACATGCATATTGAAAAATGTATGTTACATAGTTAAATTAACTTTATGAATGAGAATTTTAAAATAATGTAGGAATAAGAATTTAATATTTCCAATATTACAATTTGAAGATGGATTATTTATATTGCATGACATTGATTATATATGAGTACTACAAGTATTTTCATCTAGTATTTCTTATAAAGAATTAAATTTTTATACAGAGTGTCCCAAAGTCGGCGGATCGTCAGAAAACTATCAATGCCTTATGAAATTCTAAGACATTTTTTCCCTTACAATTTTTGAACATACGAAAAATTGAAAGAGGAATTAATAATCCAGTTTCGTCCAATTTTCAAGTGTTGCGAATTTTTAAAAATTTTAAAAAGAGAAAGTCTCCCTAGCGGACGCCGTGAATACGTCGCCTTCAGAAGATGGTGAAAGACGGCAAGCGACGGCGAGTTCAGAACTCGCCGTCATCATTGTCCTGGGGCTATCCGTTTTTTGTCGCTTTCATTTAGTTTTCGAGGAAGAGCTGACTGGCCGGCGACGACCTTTTTACTGTCAATAGAAAATGATTTCCGTAACATTAACCGAGAGTTCAAATTCCTTTTCCTTTCTCTTTGAAAATCAGCTATTTGATATAGATGACCTATATTATTATTCAAAGCTTTCATCATATTGTATTTATTTGTACGTTGTTAAACGAAACATAAATAATTTTTCAAAGTTTTTTTGCGGAATACATATATTACTCATTTTGGAAGATTTTAATTCTGATTCATATTCAAAGGATTCAAAGTACATATTCCGAGACGGAAAACAGACCCGCTCAAATCAAATAAGTCAAATAATCACGATAATAAATAATGACACGTGTTGCTACAAAAAAACAGGCGCATTCTTGGAGATTTCACCATAAATTTGGTAAAAACTGGATATCGATGTTGTTAAATTTTTTACTCATTCCAAATAGTTGTGCGTTTTTGCCGTTTCATATAATTATTTCACTATCTTTCAAGTAAAAAATTCTATTCAAATCAATATTAATAAGAGACTATGTTTTGTCTAAAAATGAAGGCAAACGCAAGGTTCATAGGATTTCAAAGTAGGTAAAACGATCCATTTTCTGACGGATTTAATTGAGAATACTATTCCTCACTTGTTCAAGATTATATTTTGCTCAACGAGACTATCAATTGCAAATCATACGTATATCATGCTTATGAAACGAGCATTTTTTTCTCCAAGTATTGAAAAAATGTATAATCTCATGATTTTTGGAATTTCCGCTTTTCCCAATTGATTTATGAAAATTTTGTCGTATTATTTAGAATCTTTCAAAATGAGAAATATGTATTCTGCACAAATTCTTTGGAAAATTGTTTACTTTTCGTTCAATAACATACAAATAAATACAATGATGATGAAAGCTTTGAGTAGTAAAATATAGGTCTATATTAAATAGCTGATTTTCGTATCCGAAACCCTGGAGGATTTCTAAGTATTTTTATAGATTACATTAACATAAACAAAGTTACATCCATATAGATTTTTCATGTTTTAAATCGTTATTCTTTTTTCGTATTTTTGAAGAATTTAAAAGATTTCATTGCGTTTTCTAGAAGTTCTATAGATATTAATACACAGCAAACGAGAAAATATTGGATGATCAAATGCTCAATTCAAACTCGATGACTTTGAATACTTTCCATAAAAGATCAAAGTGCCGACATGAAAAGTATTCAAAGTTATCGAGTTTGAATTAAGGATTTGATCATCCAATATTTTCTCGTTTGCTGTGTAGTACATTTAGGATTTGATGCTTTAGAATTCCAAATTTATAAATCGTAGAGGCGTTTGTCGAGATTATTTTCAGGAAACAGTTCTTTCATAGAGTTTGATTGATGTCATTTTTTTTTATTTTTCACTGGGTTGCAACATTTTTTTCTGATTTACAATATATTTTCTACGTTTTGATAATTAATTCTTACTTTTTTATTAAATATATACTGCTAACGTTTTCATGCGTTTTTTGTAACATATTTTTATTGTTTGTCGATGTAACTTTTTACATTTTTACATGAAATATTCATTGATTTTATCAGAATTTCGGGAGGGGTTTGAACCCCCAAAACCCTCCCCTGCCTACGCGCCTGACTTGAATAAAATCACAAAATGATTGAACGATTTTTTCACAATTACTGAATTTGAAAAAACGCGCGCAATAACGGCCATTCTTGTTTTGTTTTCTGGTGACAACATTGTACAATATTGTTTGTATACAAACAAAGATGGCTGATTTTTGTGTATTTGGTGCATTTGGTGTATATGTATATAGCAGCTCACTCAACACCAACTGACAAATGCGTATGACAAAAAATCCATTTTCGCTGCTTTGTGCTGTTTTGCAAGTTTCTCGACAGTGTTAAACGGTGTTAAATGTTAAAAACTCTGGTGTAATAAACATTCGAAAATTGTGAAGAATAATCATGCGCGATCGATGTTAGTGATTCCTAGGCTTTAACCTTTGATTTTCCGTATTTTGAGTTTCGCATCACAGGTGAGGAACCCCAAAATCCAAAGAAAATTTGTGCACCTCCGCCGGCGCGATTTCAACAAAATAATGTTTTCCGCTCTTGGCAACTCGTAATGCAATCAGATTTCCATAAATGTGCATTGCTTTTGTATCTTTTTTTAATTTTTTCACACGCGAGTTGCACGACGAATTGGCGCGTTTTTTTTCTCTTCCCTACTTATTTCAACCGAAATTCATGTGGAGGTTTTGAAATTTCAATTTGGTTGATTTTTAACAATTTTGGGGATAACAAATGGACTTTGGATTAGAGTGCTTTTTCGCTAATAAAATGCATTTAAATTTGGACGTCTAGATTCGCGACTGATTTTTGTTTCGTTGGTCGAAAAAAATACATAGAAAAGCTCGATTTTACGTCGTTTCTTTGATGTGACCTTGATAATGTTTTCGAAGCGAGATCGTTCGAGCGTGGTCGAGGATTTTTATTGTTTTGCATTGTTAGGGCTCCGGCGCAGATTGTGCTTTTTTCGTTTTCATTTGGTTGCCGTTTTTGTCATTGCGAGATATTTTTTAGGATTTTTTGTTTATGCAAACAATAGGGGAATGGTTGACAATCTCACTATTCTCAATGTTGCTGCATTTTGGCAGAATATATGCAAAATTTAATTTTATTGTATTTATAGAGTATTTTATGGAAACAAAATGACAATTGCACTTACTGCGACAGTGGCGAACACGGAGAGGGGTTGCAGGTTGGAACCCCTCCCCAAATTCAAAAAAATTAATTTTTCGAGTAAATAAGTATAACAGCAAAAATTTCAATGCACCAGAAATTAAACTTTACATTCTAATGGAAGCATTTTATTTTTAGAGTCAAAATTTCTGTTGTTTCATAAAAATTGAACTAAATGTTCCTCTAATTTATTCAAATTGTTTATTGTTCAATTTATTCACTGGGGGTTTTTTATTATTAATAACTGTTTAAATGTCTTTCTTTTCAAAACCCAGTCATTTATTAATTATTAGTTTTTCCCAATAACAATTTCAATCATTGTTTTTTATCAATAAACAATGATTATTCAAATTATTGTATATATAAGTAATAATAGATTGATGAAAAAACTAAGGCGAATATTTCATCCTTATTCTACCCAATATTTTTAACAATCTAATATCGACGTTTCTATTGTAAACTAATGTCAAATTGGGCATCCTAAGAAACGCAAAATAGTAATGTATTCAAAAGTTTTAAGGTATAAATTTTAACAGCTGAATGAAAATTTAAAAACAATCTACGTTACTCGTTTTGATAGCCAAAATTCTAAGTGAAACAGTCGACATTTATTCAGAATTTTTATTTCAAAAACCAGGAGGAACAAATAAATACCACTTTAAGATTGAAAATTTTTAATTTTGCATACCTCAAAACTATCTCTTTAATTAATTATACTTTATACCTAAATTCGATTAGATTTTATTTTATTAGATAGTTTGATCACATGTTCTCATATGAGACGCTCAGGGCAAAAAGAAACTAGTAATAGACAGATAGATATGACAATGTTTATTTTCTGTCTCTACTCGGTTCACTTTTGCTCTGAGCGTCTCATATGTTTAAATTATTAAATGAATATAGATTAAATTACATGATTATGAAAAATTATCCATATAGTTGAGTTATATTCACATAATAATGACAACAAATCAATTACAAGTATAAATTATTATTGACAATAAACTAGGATAAAATACATTTTGTCACATAATATTTGTGAAAATCGCATGATAAACAATAAATTGTGAATTTTAAGGAGTTTATTTTTCAGATAATTACTGTAATCAGAAGCAGAAGAATTTCCATGTATCAAAAACAGTACAAAATATATTTTGAAACTCAAAAGAATTCAATTCTTTCGAATCAACGATTTCAACTATGAAAATTAGGTTTTGAAAATAAGAAACTAAAAAGTGCGATTCCCAATAAATAAACATTTCAGTTGAAAAAAAGTAAAGAATTAAATTTGAAAAGCAAAAAGAACCTAACAAATTTTAAAAATTCAATATTTTACACTTCAAAAGTTACTCCGTAAGTTACTGTATAATTTTAAAGGTAAAACCAATGCAAAATAACTCGTTGAATGAACGTTTAGATTCATACAATAAAAATTCATGAATGAAAGTAATCAAAATATTATACCTGGAAATTTGGAACACTGATAATTCCAACTTTTCAATTGTAATAATTCCCTTTACATTTTCAAGGTTAGAAATCGAGTACAAAAAAGATGCACTAATTTAATCAATATTTTAAAATAATATTTTAGAAAAAATTCATCCAGAGAATTAAAATAATTGAATTTAAAAACTCCGGTAATTTGGTGTAGATTCCATCGCTAAAAAAAATTGACAGTGTCTAATTTCAATGCACGCAAAACTGAAGTATGACAAAATATTTCTCATAAATTAATAACTTCAATTTATAAAGCATCGAACTTGAACGTAGCTCCTAAATTTTTAATTGGAAAGGCTCATATTTTAAATCCCAAAAAATTTATTGGAAAAAAAAGGAAATTTTTGAATAAAAATTAACATATCCGGGGTTTTTGCGAATTGCAGTATTACTAATGAGCTTTTGAAATTGATGACATTCGATCGATGATTGATTAGCAATGCCAAAATTAAAATATTTTTTTTTTAAATAAAAGTTTGTGTGACCATCTCCTTTTAATAGGTTTTTGAGTATTCTTGACTCAAATATTTCGATTTTTGAATTATAAACATTTTAAAATTCGCTGTTTTATAAATTCAAATATCAAATGCGAATTTATTTTGACTTTGGCTATAACTTGTAATAACTTAATAAATTTTTCTTTGTAGTTAGAAGTATACTACAGATTTTCTTTTTTTCTTTTTTATTCCAAAGAAAAAATTTTTGTCAAAGCCTAAAAGTAGATAAAAAAGTTTCCAAAATGTAAGAATTTTTTAGCATGTTCTGCAAGTTTTTTCAGTTTCAGAATTCCTCTTTGTTTGAATTTCTTTTTCTTATTTATAAATATTATCCAATGATATTGAAAGTTCAATTTTTGGAATGTTTTCATTCATGCATTTTAATTTTTTTCGCTTCAAACTATTTGTGAAAATCTTGACAAATTTTAGCCATTGCAGTTGGAGAAAATATGAAAAATTTTTTCAGTTTTTTCTCCTTCATAGTTTTAAGCAGTGAATTTTTGCTATAAAAGAAAAAATTATTTAGCTCTAGTGGGTAGTGACATTGATATTAAAATTTTGTTTTATTAGTTACAATATTTATTGGTTTCACTTTTCACTTCATAATTCAAAAGTGGTGTGGGGGAACTTCGTGATTCAACGAGATCGTTACAATTTTATTTATGAAAGGTCTCTGAAGGTCACTTTAGCTTCGCAAGCCATTTATGTTGCCGGCGTTCGCTACTCAATAAAGATTCAATCATCCTCTGCTCTACATAAAATGCATCATGGAAATGTAAAAGAGTTATGCAAAAATTACATTAAAAAAATTTCAACCTGTATCTGATCTTTTCCCACTCCCTTGATTAAATGGTTTCTCAAATCAAACATTAATGTCTTAAAAGGGATGGAGTCAAAACCTTTGCTGAAATTTGAACAAAAAAAAAGAAAAAACTTGGAGTCTGTTTTACTGTGAAAGTAAAAAATTATGTCGTTTTAAGGAGACATAAATTAATATGAACCTCAAACAATTAGCTATATTTTTATTGTAAAATAATGTAGAATACAGTATAAAAAAAGTTATACGTACAAAATTTTCCCTACGAAATTATAGAATTTGTTAAAAGTAAAAAATTTCCTTATAATCAAACTTCGAAATTATTTATTTTTATAGCTTAAATTTTGAGCGAGAAGGTAGATCTAGAATATTTATTTTTCAACACTGGGAAAATGGAAAAATAGCACGTCAACGTAAAAAAATGCTAAATTTTCAACATAATCAAATAAATCCTAATTTATTTATACTTTATGCTTTAATTGATTCATATATAATAATGCAATATGAACACTTATTTAAATGTACGAATATATTATTATAAATTTAATTAATTTATTGGATTTATATTAAACTGTAAAATGCGATATAAAATTTATGTTTACGGCTGAATTATATTAATATATTGTTGGTGATTAATCAATTACGCCTTTTATTATAATTATGAACATAACATTATAACTTAATATATTCTATGACAATATATACAAATGTAATAAATAATATTGTGAATATTGAAGAGTAACTTTTCCCGATAAAAATGTTTTGTTATTATAAACGGACAAATTTTCAAACAGAAAAGAGAATGAAAAAATATAATTAAATTCGGCATATAAAAATTTTTGACTTAATAATATGAACTATTCATGGTAATTTCTGAAAACGAGAAACTTATGAAACAATTTCTAACAAAAAATCACTTTTTTGTTATAAAATAAGAGAACACACAGAAATAAAAAAAAAATAAATAAATAAATAAAAAAACGAATTTAAAAAGTCTCGAAGACTCTCAATATTTAAAATTTCGAAATTTCAGCAGTATTTTGTCAATTTTAAGAATAAAAAAATAAACTTGTTGAATGAATATTTAAATGTAATTTTAGGGAAAATTTGAAATATTGCACAGGCTTAGGAATCTGACTGTTCGATAATTTCAAATTTTTATTGTAAAGATTCTTCATGAATTTTCAAGTTTCGAATTTCAATATGAAAAGTTGTATGAATTTCATGTTGAAAATAGTGATATTCTTTCTAAAAAGTTGTACAAATTTTATGTTGAAAATAGTCATATTCTTCCGAGAAAAGTCCAAATGGAAACTGCTAGACTAAATAAAGTTTTCTCAATACAACAATTCTTATGATTTGATGTAAATTGAAAATTGATAATTTCCAAGTTCAACTCATGAAATACTGGAGAATTCCATAATGTAAAAAACACTTTTATCTAATAGAAAATTTTTTTTATCTATAGTAGGTATTGGAAATTAACACAGCTAATCCTAAAATTACAATTAAATGACTAGAAGTTTTAAATTCAAGAGAATTCAAGACAAAGAAAAAACTTGATAGAAATTGAGTGGTTGAGTGGTTCAAGTATCAAAAATATTATATGACTTAAAACTTATACTCTTAAAGAACTTTTGAAAACTTTTTCTGCATATGTAGAAAATTTTATTTTATTCGTCGCCATGCGAAAAATGCTACTTTTCCACACGCTTGGGCGTTGCAAAACTCGCATTTCCACACATTGTTGGATAAAGCATCTTTCTCAACTTCTCAACTAGTGTAGAACAGTTTCTTTAAATCATCTAATTACAACGCTTAGATTCGTTAAAAAGAACTTTCCCACGCTAGTAAAGAAATATACTATTTTTATTTTATTCCTATGTAATAATTCAATATATTATTATATTGTACGAATATATTATTTGAAATTAATTTACTGGTTTTGTATTCATATAATAATCAATGATATCTTTGATTACAATTATGAACATCACTTTAAAGTTAAATAGATTTATGACATCATGTATACAAATATGATATAATATTTTGAATTTGGAAGAGTAATTTTTTCGGATGAAAAGTTTTTTTTCGTTATTAGAAACAGGTAAAATTCTTATACAGAAAAGCTAATGAAAATGTATATTCCAATTCGAAAAATTTAAGTTTTTGATTTATTAATTTGAACTCTTAAGAACGAGGAACTTGTGTGTTCAGTTTTCGAAAAAAATTATATTTATCTAAAAAAATAAATGAACATACAGAAATAAAAAAAGTAAAGAAAACGAACTTGAAAAATCTAAAAGACTATTTTAAAAGCAAACAAATAGAAAAATGAACTTTTTGAATGAATATTTTCATATAATTAAGTCAAAGCCAGTCTTAAGGAAAATTCAAAATTTTATACTTGGAAATCTGAAGTTTTGTTAATTTTGATATAAAAAAGTTGTACAAAATCGATGTTAAAAATAGTCACATTATTTATAGAAAATACCAAAGAATTGAATTAAAAAATTTTTTAAATTTGAAAATGATAATTTTTAATTATATCAAATGAAAAATTAAAGAATTTCATAATGACAAAATAATTCTCTCAAATAATTGAAGTATCGAGAATTAACACGCGCAACGCTAAAATTTTGAATTGAAAGTCGTGAAATTTGAAATTGAAGACTATTTTATGCAAAAAATTAGTGGTAAAATTTGAAATATTTTAGGATAGAAAAATTACATTTTTGGGAAACCCGTCCTGAAAACTTTTTTTAAGGAAGTTATTTAAGAAAAAAAAATCCTTACTTTTAGATATTTACAAGATTTTTTATACTGTTAAGAGATGTCTAGAAAACTATTTATTAATCAATTTAATTTTTCAACAGTAAAAAACCATGGAGGAGACAAATGAATATCTCCAATTACCCGTGGAAGACCGTTGCGTGCATAAGGTAAAATTTTGTTATGTCCATTTTTGACAAGTTTATTTGTTTATTTTCCTTGGTTTTTAAAAATTTCTTCGACGTTCGTGATTTTTCTTATAGAACTGGAAGGCTCGCGTGAGCGGCTATGAACAATGCACGAAAAATTTCAAAATTTTTGAAGACGAAAAATCACCGGAATGGAACAAGTTTCTTAGCCTGATTAAAAAGTTTGTGGTCGACAGCAATGCAGTGGCTCAAGAAAAAGGGCTGGAGGCAACGCTGGTATTTGTTGAAAATGCTGGAGTTGCTGGAAAGTGAGTTTTCTCCTGAAAATTTCTTAAGTTTTTGTATTTTAGTGGGGTTTGAAAATGCCATTGTTTTCATTTTCAGAACTGTCGGTGATGTGATGTCAGGAATTGTTAATAAATGCATGGCAGCGCCAAAAGCAAAAACCAAGGAATATGCACTACAGATTACTCTCATGTACATAGAAATAGAGAAGCAAGAAATCGTGCTTGAGGAACTCCTTAAAGGGACCGAAGCTAAAAACCCGAAAATTGTGGCAGCTTGCCTTTCCACTCTTACCCAAGCTTTGAGGTGATTAAAGCTTTAGTATTTAGAGTTTTGCATCAAACATTTTTTTTTATGTAAAATCTAAAAGTTTAAGAATTTTTGAACTGAATTCTGCAAATTGAAACCTTTGAGAATACAAAAATAGTTCGAAATGAATTTTCACTTTGAATCAATACCAAATACAATTTTATCGTGAATATTACGGTGTCACTTAATTTGGCGATGTCGGAATTTTTTCCATTCCGGGGCTTTAAATCAATCGAAATAAAAGAAAGAAAAAAAATTTGTAAAGTTTGAAGCGAATCGGACATCATTAACACTTGCCACAAAACGACTAAAGTTTTAAATGGGATTTACATGTAGTTTTTCATACATTTTTTTCAAAAATTCATTACTTGTGCAAAACTTATGATAAATGTTTGAAACATGGCATAGTTCTAGTGTTTAATGTTACATCCAAGAGCAAATTTTTATAGATTTTACTATCGCAGTTTTTTATGTTTCATAAGCACCAAAAAGTACATTTTCGCATTTTTTCGGTGCCTGTCAAACGTAGAAAACTGCGATGTAAGAATCTAGAAAAATTTGATCTTGAATGTAACATTAAACACCAGAACTATGCCAAGTTTCAAACATTTATCATAAGTTTTGCACAAGTCATGAATTTTTTAACAAAATGTATGAAAAACTACATGTAAATCCCATTTAAAACTTTAGTCGTTTTGTGGCAAGTGTTAATCATGTCCGATTCGCTTCAAACTTTACAAAACTTTTTTTTTAATATTTTGATTGATTTAAAGCCCCGGAATGGAAAAAATTCCGACATCGCCAAAATAAGTGACACCCTATAGTGAATATATAAACAAAAATTTTTAAAAATTATGTCTTCTTGATTTCTTACTAAATAAAAAATTATCTGACTAAAAGAATTGCCAGTAAATAACTTTTATCTTGAATTGACAATGGTTAAAAAATAATACAGGTTTTTTTTGTATAAAAGCAAATTCAAGTTGTCATACTTTATTATTGAATATATTAATTTCCATGGTAACCAAACAAAAAAAGAATCTCAATATGGTTCAGAATTATAGTCAATTATAGTCCTCAAAAATTATAATATCTACATTTACATCAATGATTCATTGAAGTTTTAATGATAATTAATTAATTCTTCCTAATTAATGATAATCAAGAAGAAAAAAACAATAGAATAAGGAGATTAACCCTTTATAATAACCTCCATATGTTATTTTTGTTATTTCTATCAACAGAGAATTCGGTCCTGAAGTTCTCTCAGTGAAACCAATGATGAAGAAAATCCAAGGATTTTTGGAAGACAGAGACAAAGGCGTCAGAGATGGAGGAAAAGCCCTGGCTGTTGAAATATACAGGTAATAAAAGAAAACTTGAATTATTAAATGTGCAATTTCGTTAATACTTCAAATTTTTCAGATGGATTGGGCCTCCTTTGAAGCAACAGTTAAACTCTTTGAAACCTGTTCAATTAACAGAATTGGAAGTCGAGTTTAATAAAGTGAGCAACGAAAAAAGTACGCCTACGAGATATTTACGGTCTCAAAAACGAAAAACAAACGTCGCTTCGGATGTTGGGTCTGACGAAGTAGAAGATGGTATTTTTAATCATTGATTGATTTCAGTGATTTTTCATTATATTCCAGAAATAATAACCTGGTTTTTTTAGACGAGCAAGATGAAAACGATGCCGAAGTCGATGGTGGAATCGATGCTTACAATTTTCTGGAGCCCGTGGATATACTTTCTAAATTGCCCCCAGACTTTTACGAAAAATTGGAATCAAAAAAATGGTCAGATAGAAAAGCGGCCTGTGAAAGTTTAGAAAGCCTCGTTCAAAATCCAAAACTCGAAACTGGGGATTATGGCGACATTGTGAGGGCCATGAAAAAGGTAGGAGTGAAGTTGTATTGTTTTTTCATGTGCATCACAATGTTGAATAACATTTTTTGTGGATTTAGAGTTTATTGATTTTATAAATTTGATACAAATTATTTTATTCAAAGTCTTTGGACTTTAGATAACATTAAATTCAAGACATTTCAATTTGAAATTGGTACACTTTCAGGAATAATCACAATTTAATGTGCCTGAAGTTCCATAAGCTTATTTTAAAGAAATAACAGAAAATGAAAATAAAAAATTGTTTTTGATTCACACCTTAAATTAGAGTCGAAAATAGTAGCTTTGTATTGTATTTGCTTAGTATCAATAATTATTTATAACTTCCACAATGAGAGGCGATGGTGATAATTTTTTTTTTTTTTTTTTCGTTTGTTATTTGATTATATTTTATTAATTAGTTTATTATGATTATCTTTCAACGTTTGAAACATACAATTTACGAAATTGTAGTATTGTTTGAAATTTTAATTCTTGAGTCGATTAAGCTTCATTTTTAGAAAGGTAAAATCTATAGCTATTAAAAAATTCCAAGTTTTGGATATTCATAACATTGTTGATTAAAAATTAATGTCAGCTGTTTTTGGACGATTGAGGTTTTTTATGTTTGATTATTTGAAAATTGTTATGTTATAATTTTGCGAATTTCATAATTTTTAAACATAAGGTTCTAACATTGTAACAAAAAATTTGTTCAAACCTGCAGTGATTCATATTGATCGAAATTTAGAATTTTCGCAGTTTCTGGAATGCGATTATTGTAGAATATTCAAACTTGTAAATGTAGAATTTTTAATTTCCAATTAGTTATACGAAAATTATAATTTGAATGGATTCGATTGGGCAAAATTTTTAATCTGAATTCTTGGGCTGTAGTTAATTCGAAATATTTCGTATAGTAATATCTACTGATCAATCTCAAAAATAACCCACATTGAAACAAAACAATTTTATAAATAATATCATTTTAAGATTGCCATTGTTTAGATATAAAAAATAGAAAACTTATTTTAACTTCAGGATTTTGAAAATTATATACCTAGTTAATTTGTAATTTGAAAATACATTGAAAGTTTGATGATTTTTATAGACTTGAGTTTAAATCTTTTCAGTTTTGAAATGTTGAATTTCTGCGATTGGTGAATATCTGAAAACCAAGGATCCGAAAGAAGGTTAAATAATTAAAAAATAACCTAATAGTTGAAAACTGAAAACTATTTTAGGCTTATGATTTCAAACAATTTGAAAATTGAAGAGCTTGTATATACAGACGTATTAAAAAATTTGTTAAATCTTCAAATTCCGGAAGTGTCACTATCCTAATTTTAGTTTGTAATTATGAAGGTACATTTTTTAAACGTATGCATATTAATCTGTAATTCGACTCACAGATCATATCAAAAGACTCCAACGTTCTCGTAGTCGCTCTTGCCGGTAAATGCCTCGCGGGTTTGGCCAAAGGATTGAAAAAACATTTTCAACCTTATGCATCTGTGTGCCTTGGTGCCATTTTTGAGAAGTTCAAAGAGAAGAAACAAAACGTCGTTTCGGCTCTTCGAGAAGCAGCCGATGCCGTTTTCCTTTCTGTAATTAAGTCAAAATTATTCACCCACTGAAATCACAATGCTTCCATTATTAATATATATTCATATTGAACTTTTAGATCAACATTGAAGCTATGATTGATGACATCACGGCTGCATTTGAAAATAAAAATCCTTCGGTGAAAGCGGAAGTGGCGGCCTTTTTGGCAAGATGTTTCGCTTACACTCCCCCAGATCAATTTACGAAAAAACTCATTAAAGCGTACACGGCTCCTTTGCTGAAATGTATGAATGGACCAGATCCATCTGTGAGAGATAATTCGGCAGAGGCCCTTGGAACAGCTTGGAAATTACTTGGAGAAAAAGCTTTGATGCCTTTCATAAGTGAGCTGGACAACATAAAAATGGCAAAGGTTTGTTTTGAATAATGAATTTTTTTTCATGGTGTCTTGTGAATTTATTGACTTTGAGTTAGGAAATGTGTACATTCATATACTTTTGTAGGTTAAAGAGAGTGCAGAAAAAGCAGTTATAAAGGTAAAAGTAACAGCTCCAAAAAAAACTCAAACAAAGCGTCCCGACACAGCTCCTAGTCAAACAGACAACAAATCAAACGATGCAAAAAGGCCCAATACGGCGACCAAGAAGTTACCTCTGAAAAAACCAGCAGGTAAAGAAATTTAAATGAATTCACTAAAGTATTTGTCCATTCGCATTTTTCTTTCTAAAACTGAAAATATTGTTTTTCAGTCGCCCAAAAAGCTAAGCCATCAAAACCTCAAAGCGGTAGCATAGAAGATTTGAATGATGACTATCCTCAAAATTACAATGAGAAGGTCGATGATTGCCAAGCAAAAGATGATAACATTTCACGTGTCGACATCAGTGGACAAATAACAGAAAGCCTTCTCAATGAATTGGCAGATAAAAATTGGAAGGTTATTATCTAATATATTTTTATTTCATAATGGAAATATTTGAATGAAGTCTACTAAAAAACTCAATACCTTGAAAACTGCTTTGGTAAACAAAAAAGGATAAATGTTCATACTGTTTATTTTTTTACCAAGGTTCGTAACGAAGGTCTGAAAGAAATAAGTAACATAATCAACGATGCGAAATACATCAAAGGAAATATCGGTGATTTGCCGCAAAGTCTGGCACTGCGACTGGTTGACAGCAACACAAAAATCGTACAGTCCACTTTGGGACTTTGCGAAAGTCTTGCATTGGCCATGGGACCAGCCATCAAACAACACATCAGAACTCTTTTTCCTGGGATTGTGCAATGTCTGGGAGACGCTAAGGTACGAAGCAACATTTGAAAATGCATCAAATTAATCGAGGATGTGATATATAGTTTTCTCATAGTTACAAAACTGAGCGAAGAACATTTTTTTGAGTTTGAAACGAGCTTTAAAACTCTTCAATATATTCTGGAATGTACATAGAAAAATATTTTGTATGGAGCTGACGATTGCTGTTTGAGTGAAAAATGTAAATTATTATAGAATTGGGTTCGAGCTGCTGCATTGTCATGCATGAACGCATGGGGAGATCAATGCGGTTACAAGGAGTTTTTTGAGGGAGAAATAATTGGCGACACTTTGAAATCTGGCTCCCCCGTACTTCGTGCTGAACTCTGGATCTGGCTTGCCCAAAAATTGCCCAATATTCCACCGAAGCAAATTGCAAGAGAAGAACTTATCGCTTGCATACCGCATTTGTACAGTAATTTGGAGGACAGAAATGTGGAAGTTCGAAAAAATGTGCAGGAAGCAGTTTTAGGATTCATGATTCACCTTTCATACGAGAGTATGACAAGACAGACTGAAAAACTAAAGGTGATATTAGTAGTGGACTAGTATAGATAATTTTAAGTACTTTTTCTAATTTCATTTTGGAATTGTTTTTCAGCCTGGTTCAAAAACAACTGTTCTTGCGGCTCTTGACAAAGCAAGGCCAAATTTGCCAATGAAACCTTTGCCAAAAAAACAAGAAGAGCAGCCGAAAACTGTTAAAAGTGGGGGAGCTATGAAAGCTGGAAAAACAGCGCCAAAAACAAAGGTAGGTTGAAAAATATGAGGGTTTTGTATTCGAAATTGATTTTCACAATAAAACAATACTTTTTCAGACTGTTGGTGCTTCGGCTAAACCCGTTAGTGCCCGAAAGAAAGATGACGACGATGACAAAAGTCCTTTGCTGTGCTTGAACAATCTGAAACATCAGAGAGTTCTCGATGAACAAAAACTTCGAGTACTTCGATGGAACTTCACAACACCTCGAGAAGATTTTGTGGAGCTCTTGAAAGAGTTAATGACGGCTGCCAATGTGAACAAAACATTGATGGCCAACATGTTCCACTCTGATTTTCGATATCACTTAAAGGCCATCGAAGCCCTAACTGCGGTAACTTTTAAAATTGTTTGGAAATAAATGATCTTGTTGGGATTTGATTTTAAAATGTAAGGAGTTGAAATTTTCTGGTGTTTTAGGATTTACCAGAAAACAGCAAAGCACTTGTGTCGAATTTGGATTTGATTCTCAAGTGGTTGACATTGCGATTTTTCGATACGAATCCATCAGTTCTTCTGAAAGGCCTGGACTATTTGCAGACTGTTTTCAACCTCTTGATCGATGAAAATTACAACATCCAGGAAAACGAAGCTGCATGTTTCATTCCTTATCTCATATTGAAGGTAAGTTGTAGTTTTATGGTATTTTATTTTTATTAAACGTGGAAGATTAGATACATTTTTTGGTATAATTCATCAAACCTGCAAAAAAGACTTTCGAGAATAAGGGTAACTAGAAAAAAATTCTTGTTCATGATTTAAAAATGGTACTCGTCAAGTTTTTTAAAATGGAAGGAATAAAAAATTAATTCGGGATTTTGTTGAGAATACGAAAAAAATGAATATTAATTTCATAATTAAATTGTTAAAATACATTTGACATGTTACAGATTGGAGATCCAAAAGATGCAGTGCGCAATGGTGTTCGAGCATTGTTCAAGCAAATTGGTCACGTGTATCCTGTCAGTAAATTATTTTCATACGTCATGGAAGGCTTGAAATCTAAGAATGCACGACAAAGAACAGGTAATTGCGAGTGATTTTTATCATAAAACACTTTTCTTTGAAAACCTTTTATCATATAATGTGAACCCATTTCGTAATTGAGGTCATAGAGACAGTAACTTATATTTTTATTAGAAACCATTTTTCTGTATTGATTTTAATTAAAAATAGGTACTTATATCTCTATATTTTAAAAAAGAAAAGAAAAAATTTTTTTACATGTGGCCATGCAGTCCAATTCTCTAATCGAGGTTTCAGTGTAGATGAGGCTGAAGTCTTGAATCGAGATTCTAGTGTATCACAAAATGTCACAGAATCACAAAAAGATGAAACATCACAAAATCACGAAGTCTTAAAAAAAATTGACTTGATATTATTAACATATGATATTATTGACTTACGTCTCACTATAGATTTCAAGTGAAACTTCTTATGTCTTATACTATTTATAGCAACCAAAGTACTTCTTATGGTCTACAATCAAGTGAATTTTTCTAGATCCAATTTAGAACTTCTAATCGCTCACTGTGAAATGAAACTTCTTACCCCTCACAATACTATTTATATCAAAAAGTGTACTTCTGTCAAAATTTTACACTTCTATATTTATAATTTTTGAAACTTTATTCTATCTTACAGAATGCCTCTATCAATTGGGATCTCTGATTGAAAACTACGGAGTCGGCATTTGCCAACCAACTTCATCGGCTGCTCTCAAAGAAGTGGCAAAACAAATAGCTGACCGTGACAATTCCGTGCGAAACGCTGCATTGAACTGCATCGTGCAGGCTTATTTCTTGGAAGGGGAAAAAGTCTTCAAACTCATAGGAAAGGTTCGTCACCTAAATTTCAAACGAAAATCGATCAATCGAAAAACGAAGGAAAATACGCAGATTTGGATTTTTACAGATTTCGGAAAAAGATCAATCTTTGCTTGATGAGCGCATAAAACGAGCCGCAAAAAATAGACCTACGAAATCGGAATCCAATCGACCACTTTCTGCTGTTCGAGAATCTTCTGCTCCTGTCATGGAAGATCCAATCGAGAAAGATTACGAAGATCATGATGAGGAAGAAGATGAAGAGGAACAAAGAATAGAGACTATGAATGATCGGTAAGTTGTGTATTTTTTTACATTTAGAAAGTTGGATTGAAAATGTGCCTTTTGTTTGAGTTTTAAAATGACGAAGCAGGGCTTCAGCACTCCCATGTTAAAAATTGTTACTTAAAAGATATGCGTCATTTTGCGGTGAAGTCTTAGCAGCAGCTCGAATATTGGATGTTTTACTGATAAATATTTTTAAATAATTCAAGCACAGAATTGTATAAAATGCAGTTTTTCGCAGTGTTTCATTATTTTTTTTAGCTTTACATTTATAATATTTTTTGAATACATTTGTATTTTGTTTTTTTAGTGATTTTGAATATCATTTTATAACTTTGTGAATGTTTTTCCAATCGTTTTATTTGAGTTTTTATATTTTGTAGAGTTTTCATTGTTTTTTGTGTTTCATTGACATTTTTTGCAATTTTTCGTATTTTCATGCTGTATTATACCTTTTTGATTATTTTTTTGAGATTTTTGTATTATTTTGAAACTTTTTATGTATTTTTACAATACATGTTTGTTCTTTTTTCTTAGACTTTTTGTGTTCTTTACTTATGATTTTTATAATTTGTTGCATTTTATATAGTATTTTAATTTTATGATATTTCTTCGAGATAATGCTTGAAGTATTATATTTTGTCTTTTTTTTTTTTTACAATTTACATATTTTTTGTTTTCATTTGTGTCATTATTTCTCAGTGTTTTCATTGTTTCATTTATTAGTTTTTTTGCCTCACTTTCAATTATTGCAATTTTTCGTGTTGTTATGCAGTCTTATATAAATTTTCGTTTAATTTTGGGTTATTTTTAGCATATATTATTTTTTTGCTTTCTTGCACACTTTAAAATTTTCGTATTTTAGTGTTTTTATTTATTAGTATTATCTTTTTTTTTTGTTTCATTTAGATTTTCTAAAATTTTTGTATTTTTATGCAATATTATCCATTTTTGAGTAATTTTTCGTGATCCTAAGTGTTATTTTGTAAATTTTTTCATATTTTGAAAATTTTTCTTTATAATTGTGTTCTCATTTCTTAGTGTTGATGTTGTTTTTTTTTTGTTTTCACTTGAATTATTTGAAATTTTTATATTCTCATGCAGTATTACAAATTTCTGATTAGTTTTTCGTAATTTTTCGAAATATATTTTTTTAACTTTTTCATACTTGTACAATGTTTGTATTTTAATATTTTTATTTCTGTTTTTATTTCGTTATGTTTTCATTGTTCTTTTTGTTTTTTATTTAATAAAAATTTTTGTATTTTTGTGCAGTATTATTTATTTCCAATTGGTTTTTAGTGATTTATTATATTATTTTGTAACTTTTTACATATTTTTATAGTTTTCGAATTTTTTCGTTTTTATTTTGTGTTCTTATTTTTTATTAGGGTTTTTTTCGTGTGTTTTACTTTAAGTTTTTGTGATTTTTCGAATTTTCATACAGTATTATAATATGTTATTTCTTCGAGATTCCAAAATATAAAATTTTGTCTTTTTTTCTTTGACATTTTTACGATTTACATATTTTTGTGTTTTTATTTTTATTCTTGTTTCTTAGTGCTTTTTTTTTGTATTTTACTTACAATTTTTGAAATTTCCCATATTTTTTCGCATTATTATATCAATTTCTGATAAGCTTTTCTTGGTTTTTAGTATTATTTTATAATTTTCTACAATTTTTACATTTCAGTCTTTTTATTTTGTAATATTTTCATTATCTTTTGTGTATCACTTACATTTTAGTATTTTTAGGCAGTCTTATAAATTTCGAATTAGTTTTTTGTCATTCTCAGTTTTATTTGGTATTTTTTTCGTGTTTCACAATTTTCGTATATTTGTGTTCTTATTTCGTCTTTTTTTTTGTGCTTTTCTTAAGATTTTTGTTATTTAACTAATTTTTTGCGTTATTGTTATTTCCTATTACGTCTCCGAAATTTGAAAAATCAAATTTAATCTTTTTTTTTGTGGGTATTTTTACAATGTTTATATTTTCGTGGTTTTACTTTTAAGTATTTATATTGTTTTTGGTGCTTTACATAAAATGTCACAAGTTTTTGTATTGTAATGCAGTATGATAAAATTTTGATAAGTTTTTCGTGATTTTATGTATTATTTTCCAACTTTTTGGATACATTCATAATTTTTGTATTATGTTTTTCAATTTGAAACTTATTGCATTTTTAAAAAAGTGATTTGTGAACTGGCACTATGCAAAAAATTTTGCGATAACTATCTGTTATTTTTTATTTATTTATTTATTTTTTGTCGTAGTTAATATCAAATCAGTAAGCTAATATTTCTCACAATATTTTCAAACTGGGTCGTAACGACAAAAATATGATTACAAATTTCTCCATAAGAGTGCTGGAGCCTTGCAACAAAGTGACTATTGACAACCCAAAACCTATTGAAACCTAAAACTTTTAGGAAAATGACAATAGGAAGAGAACCCATGCAGGAAAAACCAATGGAAGAAAAAGGCAGTCAGTTGGCTGAGCGGAAACCGATAGACAAATCTGATGAACCGTTTGTTTCTTATTTTTTATTTTATATTTTATTATTTTCTTTCTTTTCGGGAATAATATTTCTGGTGGTGGGATTTCGAGTATTTAGAAGCCTACTGGATTTCATCTGAAAGCATGCGATTCTTCGGGCTCTGTTGGAATGTCGAATGGCCTTGCATTTTCCCGGACTCTATCCAGATAAGATTCCGTAAATTCTATTTTCGATAAAAAATAAATGGGATTTTTTCCTACAGGAATTTCCCGACTTCTCAGATGCAACCAAAAGCCGTGTCCGGTCCTTTTGGTTTGAATATGGAATTGTTGCAACAAATTGAAAACGCACCAGTAAGGTGCAGAAATCCAAAACTTTTGGAACCTGACATGAACGATCTCAGCAGCATAGTGGATATACGTACAAGACCATCTGTAGTTCCGTAAGTATTAGCTGGAGGAATTTTTTTCAATTTTAGGCTTTATTTGGGTTTTCTCCATTCATATGCAAAGCCTGTGTATAGTGATGCTAGTCCATCCGATACCGGGATTATCTTCAGATGCCCTGGCCGCCTTTGCACTTAAACCCCCGCACCAACTATAACTACCAACTTGACACAAAATATTTTCAGAATAAAAAAACTGTGGTGTTGAATTTATTTTTGGCAAAGAAAGAAGTTCTGAGTTGTGAAAGTTGTATAACTTGACAATTGAAAGATATCAAAAAATTGAATATTTGTGCTCACGACAAAACAAACTTTTTTTAAGGACGTTTAAAAATATCCTTTTCCAGGCTCACTACTCCTTCGCTGTCACCCCCAAAACTTTTAGTGCCAAAATCCTCATTTAACTCGAGCCAAACAATCGCCAAAGATGATCAGTTGGATCTTTGCATCGCAGCAATGACTTCTCTCGATTTGTCATCAGCTATTCAAGCAATGAACAGTATGGAAAACGTGAGTTTTTCACAACAAATATTTTAACCGTATCGCAGTTTTTCCGTGTGTTACTTGTATTTGTTCCATCAAGTATGTATCATGCAATTCATTGCTTTTAAATCTTGTAAATGGTAAGCAATAAATAATGATAATAAAAATTGATGGCTCTAAAAAAGATCATTTTCTTTTCAGTTCATCAAGTCATCCCAAGTAGGTCTTTTACGACCGAAGGAAGATAAGTTCATAAACGCGGTTTGCATGCAGTTGAAGTACTTGAAAGCCTATCCTTTGCATAGAGACAGCGCCGAAGTCTCAAAAGGTTACAGGACAGCTTTCATGGTTTTGCTGGCAGTGAGTAAAAATTAATCAAAAACAGAAAAATCCAATAATAATGAGTCATTTTGACAGTAAATCCTTTTTCACTGTCGTAGTTTTACAACACGAGTATCTTGGGTCAAAATGTATCGGTCACGCAACTCAAGGAATTCGTGGATCATATGATTGGCTTACTCGCTGAGAACAAATTGGAAGCCTTAAATGACAGCGAAGCATACATTCGAGTCATCAATAATATAGTCGTAAAAATTATTGACAATTCAAACCACAGTACCATCATCTGGTGAGTACACAAATCTTACAAATATTATTGATCACCGTGATTCGACTGAAACTTTTTAATAGTCAATTTTAACAGTGGATTGAATAATTATTTAAACTCTTATATATTATATGAGACTGGGATTTTTCAGTGTACTCATCAAATTGTTGCACGATTGCGTCGAATCTACCTTATCCCTTAAATACGAGGAATTGACCATGAAGTGCTTGTGGAAAATTGTCAAATCAATTCCAAACTGGGCTGGGGATTTGGATTATGACACCATTCTCCTGGAAGTGCATGTGTTTTTGAAGGTAATGAACGACTATCGTGAATTTTTTCTATCGAAAGAATTTTTTGATTGAATGATTAATCGTTTTGCAGGATTATCCATCTTCGTGGTGGAAAAAGAGAAAGAGCGGCGATGTTCCTTTCCGAACAATAAAAACTGTCTTGCATACGATGACTAAAGTCAAAGGGACTACAATAATGAGTCATTTGACTAAAATAAATAACACCCGGGAATCGGAATTGAAAGATTACTTGCTGCGACTTGTGTCGGTAAAGATGGTTTAATTTAGTTATTGTGACTAATGAATGCGAAGAAATGTTATGTTGAAAAAGTATGTGAAAAAATTTTAATGATTGATTCCATAAGAATAAAAATGCACTAATATCCATATATTCTGAAAATATACGAAGACGGAGTTGGTTCTGATGATTGTTTTCTCGTTCCTTATGATATAAATAATAATAATTAAGGATGGTCCATAATGATTATTTATTCCAAAGACTGTTAAGCCGGACGAAGTTGGTTCTGGAATGAAAACAGTCACAAAGTCGAACAGTCAAGCTCGAAGCCAAAAACACATGTCCAAGTTCACGCATCAACAATTATCAGAGATCTTCAAGAAAATCGGATGCAAGCAACAAATGAACGAGGTATATTAATTCACTCGGTTCTAAAAGTTGAAATTATTTTTACATTCGTTGAATTTTTACAAATTTATTAATTAGTGACTGTTTTACAAGTATTCAGAAAAAATGGGTAGATTACATATAAAAATGTCTTATACTCATTGACAAATTTACAATATAGAAATGTAAATTTAGAAATGATAAACTTTTGATTAACTTTCAAACTCTTCTTCGAGATATAGAAAAAATGGATTACTTGAACTTTTTTCGTCAATGAACTTAGATTATTGAACGTTCAAAGTACGTTAGTTTTATCTGACATTTTTATGAGACTGTTATTTTTCGATAAAATACTAATAATATTGATTTACAACAAATAGTGTATATTTCAAAAATTGTGTAAATCATACATGTGGAAATATAAAAATATTTAATACTTATTGGCAAATTTTAGAATATGGAAGTACCAATTCAGAAAGAATAAACTTTTTATCAACCTAAAAAATTTTGCTTAAAGATAGAAAAAAATTGATAGGTTTAACTTAAACAAAAAATACAAAAATAAATAAAATTCTTTTTTTAATGAAAAAAAATATTACTAATTAACGGTAGTTCATTATTACAAAGTGTTTATATTGAAGAACTTATAAAAAATATCTGTGATTGTTAATATAAGAAATACATTATGTAAAAGATCTGGAATGGCAAACAAAAACCCTCCAAATTCGATCGTTTAAAAAAAATCTTCAACAAACTAATAAAAATCAACAAAAATATTTTTATTTCGTGGAAACCAAAACCAACTGATTTTATTTATTCTACAGAAACTAGGAACGTTGTTTTCTCATCTAGGAACCGAAAAAGGAAAATTTTTTTTTTTTCAAAAACGAAACCGAAACGTAACCGTCATGTATAGCGTTCTCGGTCTTTGGTTACAACCTTTTATTTTGAATAGAACCCATATTTTTTTATCATTTTGCACCATTAGAACAAAAACGAATTGAGCCCTATAATTGCAGGGTCTAGTTCAATTATATGACTTCAAACAGCAATATCCAGAGGCTGACGTGCAACCGTTTTTGGAAAAAACTCACCAGTTTTTTCAAGACTTCATAGAGCAGCATCTTCGTGAGATCGATCAAGCTCGAAAGGAGCAAAGTCGCAAATCTCCGGCTAATAATCAGTACGATGCAGGTGAATATGGAACAATTTTTCTTTTCAAGAGTGTTTTTTACATATTGTAAAGCAACAAATGTGCTTAATCTTTAATCTGGTGATTAGAATTAATGAAAGAAATGTAAAATTTTACAGTCGAGAATACTGCTAGCATGAACGCCAGACAGACGGAAGAAAAAAATGGCTTGGACCCTTTGCAAAGACTTGAGAAACTGCGAGCCCTGGAGGCTCAATTCAGACCAGCGACACCTAATCAGCCGAAAAGTACGTGAATGCCTGTTGGGTGAAGCTGAACTTCTCTTACTTAGTTTATAGTTTACTTCATCAATATCAACATGAGCTTTGTATAAACCAATCAACATGAGCCTTGTATAAACCAGTGCGCGTACTTAAATTACAAGCGATTGTTTCGAAAAAAAGTTCTAGAACTCAAGTTGATATTCGGCAATAGTTTCAGATTAATTCTTCATTTAGTTTCTTCATCATATTTGCGTCATTTATTGTATTATTTTATTGTAATCAACTTAAAATACTATAACGTCCATAATAAATTGTTTAAATTAAAAATCGTCCTATTCACTACTTAATGTTAAGTTCCGAGATTAAAAGTAAATGATTTATTCAAGTTCATCGGTAGCTGTAGATGGAAGTTACTGTACGATATTCGCATCAATAATGGTTATCTGATTTGTGGACATAATGATCGAGCAAAAACTACGAATACGATTTAGCATTGGCCCTAGATTTAATTTGTAGCTAAATTATATTTTGTTACATTTTTTAAAAAACCACATTCTCGTTCTGTATTATACACGAGTATAGCTGTATTTTAAAATGCAAGTGAAAATAGAATGTGTCACATGTCTTTGTTATTTGAAAAATATAAGATCTTCAGAAACTGCGAACACAAGGTCAATAAAATCTGGACGAGTAAGTTTTGTCTTTTTATTTTGTATTCGTCTGTTTGTTTCTGTACAAAAATATCAAAAGTTTGGAAATTGAAAGTCAGATTTTGCATATTGGGAATTTGAATTTTGGAGTTAAAAACTTGATATTGTAAAGTATAATTTTATTTACATATGTGGCGTGGAACGAAGAAAGGTAGCTTACAGCACCTGGGCGCTTTAAGAGTAAAACGAGTTTGAAAATAGAAAGTTCCAATGATTTCTACGAGCAGGTCAACTTTGAAGCTCAAATTTTTATGCAATACAATAATCTCACAATTTCGAGAGTAGGCTCAATTGATAGACCAAGTTTTCCATATTCAGAATTATTGGTAATCTCACTTTTGATTTTTGGTGCTGTAAGGTATGTTTCCTCGTTCCACGTCACATTTTATACACGGTTAAACATCTATTTTTATCACAACTGATGTTTTCAAAAATTCCGCTTTTTCAAACGTGTTTTCAGTAGTTTTTTAAAAAACTCTCTATAGGTTTTTTCAAACTCGTTTTATGTACAGAAGCGATTTCTCTCAACATTTTCAACGCGTTCTCTGAAAATGGAGCTGCTGATCTGGACAACTGCAACAATAACTGTCCAAAAGCCACGTCTTTTGAAAAAATTGTAGCTTTGTCTAACAGCATTTGAACCAGATGATCTTTCCACTTATCTTCCATTTCGACTGATAAAAATGACTGCAATAAAAATAAGTGCCATCCTTTGATCTCGTTGACAGTCTGCAGAAAATCCCTGGAAAATGTATTCTATTATGAACTTGCTACGAGTAAATATTTCCTGATTGCTAATAGAATCTTACAAATAAAGTTCAGATTTTTTCTGCACTCCAAAACTGTCCACCAACAAGGAGGCAATTTTTGGGTTTTTGATGTCCGAGTTTATTAAAGGTAGAAACAAAGATTTCCGAACATTGTCAGGAAATTCCTGAATCAAATTCCTGAGACTGGTATTCAGTAATCGTGAAGGTTCTTTCATTTCAGTGAACTGTAAAACGGCACAAAGCAGAATTTGATGAAAGAGTTGAGACTGAAGGCTGGGAAATATATTTAAATGACATGAAGAATTCAATATAAATGTTTTACCTGATGTACAAGAACTCTGGAGCACAGCAAAGAAAAATACTTCATCTTTTGCTCTGTGTCCATTGAACACATTGCATTGCAAATATCGACAATGCCCATATTCGTTCCCAAGAAATCAATGGCAACTTCGATGTCATTATCTGTCATATTGTCCAAAATTGCCCAATCGACTTTTTCGCTCCTCATGAAAATTTCCAGCGAATCGACCACTTTTTTGGATTTTTCGGCGTCTTGAGAAATCGATTGAGTTTTTACTGTCATAAAACTTTGGTTCATGCTTCGGTTTTGGGAAAAATGAAACTGAGTTGCTTGTTGTCTATGAAATGAGTTTGAAGCTTGTCTTTGAACTTCCTCAAGAACTTCATTGTCATTTTCTTCCACTGATATGTGCTGTTACAATAATTTCAACCTTTTCAACAACAACTTTTTCTTGTACGATATAGCATAGAAAATTATGAATTAAGTTGTTATTATAGCATGAATTCAAATTTGAATATCCACATACTTGGAAGTTATTAAACCAGTTTTTCACAATTTTTTTTGTACATAAATTTTATCATCTGGAGTTCAATTATACAAATATGGATCCTTTCATCTCAAGTAATTGAGTCAAACAATTCTTCAAAAGTGAATATTTTGGTACAAAAGGATTTTCCTGAAGATTTTGAAAACTGCAGCTAATGAATTAAAATTTTCTGAACTAAAAAATCTTGGAATATTAAAAATACTACAAGTTTTAGAAGGTGACACAACATTGAAATTTAAAAGAAAATTCCAAAAATCATACTGTTAAACCATAAATTTTCGAAAGTCATCCAACTTGATGTTACGCAAATTTTCCTAGAAATCTACGCCTGAGCAAAACAATCATAAATGATAGAATTTTGCATCATGGATGAGAAAAAATATGCAATCATCTTGAATAAAAAAATACTTTGAAAGTGTAAATTCATTGTTTATTTTAGTATGAACAGTAGAATCTGATGATTAAAATTAGCGTGAATTCTGGAAATCGTGTCAAATAATGGTTTTTTTAAATCAAAACAAATATAATTGAAAATTGGAAAATTTGGAAGAGGTAAAGTAAAATTTTCCTTAATACATCTTACTGTTGAACATATTTATTTTGTAAAATAATAAAAATTTATCACATGAACAAGATGAATAATTAATATTACATTCGAATGTAATAAATTATATGTATATACAATATCATGTGATATATAAAAAGTATATAATGATATATTTATATATAATAAATATATATATATAATATCAAATATATAATGATATTGATATATTTTATTAATATTTATTTTATGATTTACATAATATTAATACATTAAATATTATTAATATAATATTTTAAATATTATAAATTACTATTCGTTATAAATATTTATTAGATATTTGATCATTTTTAAATTAAAAACTTGAAAGTTATTTATGACACGTTCGAATATATTTAACTCTACGTAAAAATCCAACAAATTTAAGAAATATGAATATAGAAATTACTTCTCCTGCGATTGCTTTCCACGCATTTTTTTGAATAGGAGGCAAGATTTGCAATAATTCTCGGCGATTCAATACAGCTATTTTTTCTAGGGTATAATCAGATAATTTGCTTTCTCCAAAAGATGACTTATCCATTTTAAAATCATTAAAAAATGGAAATAAACAAACAAATCCAAGCAAATACAAATATATACGTTTTCAAAGCATCGATATTCTGGAATCGAGGGTTGAATAAATGTGAACTGTGAACTTCAAAGTAAGTATCGATAATCGAAGTACAATAACATCAAAATCAGTCGGGACCCCCCTGATCAAAATAATCAAAAATAATGCAAAAACTGACATGAATTGCCGGAATTGACAGCAATAAATTTGAGGATATAAGAAAATTTGTTCTTAAATTTGTGAAAATGATCAATGCTCTTCATAAATTCCACTCAAAGCTGCTGAAAGGCATTGTCTCTCCGATTTTCACTCAAAAGGTAACGTTCGATTAATTGTAATTTTAACTTCGGCTCTTTTTATCTAAAACTTATTTTTTCTTGTAAATATGTTGAAAATAGTTGTAATATTGGACTACTTTTTGAAAATCAAGAGTTTTTCGAATGTCAATAGATTCTTATAATTGAGTCAAAAATTAAATTTTATAAAGTTTTAATTTTGTCAGAGCGACGAATCAATTTATTCAGCTATTTGTTTATATTTGTTATCATGTATATGAATTGTTATATATATTATTAATTAATTATATTCAATTATACTTCATTGATTTTCATTCCCATACTGAAATTTTATTTTTTCATAAAAAGAAATTTTTTCAGCTATTTTTGGTATTTATTAGTACATTTAAAAAAATGTATGCCATTTCATGTGAAATTTACCCTGAATTTTCTTTTGCTTCATTATTTTATCGTTCTTTCTTCCAAAATATGTAATAAAATTTTTTTATTGTGAAATTGTATTCAAAATTATCCGGAAATTGCTATTTAAATAATATTATACAAAAAATACTCATTTACAGTAATATCTAACTGCGAAAGTATTTAAAAGAAAATAACTAATAAAATATTTGATGTATAGTGTCAACTACATATTGAATAAATTCTAAAAATATTTACTTTAAATACTATTTCAGCTAAAAACTATTGAAAATAATGAATTATAAGAATATTATTCCAATAGTATTGCTTCGCTGATTTTGCCTATAATATTCGACTTAGCGTATAATATTCATTTTAGAAATGTTTCAAATAAAATTGTAGTATATTTCAGATTCAAACAAACTCTAATATGAAACTGGTTGAGTAACATCATTAAAAATTTATTAATGGATTTATATGATTTGATTTTTTTAGGCGGGCCATAGACATGATTCTTTTATTTCAAGGACAGTTTTGGTAAAAGACCAAGACGTGCAAGGAGCTTGCCGAATGATAAACCGAATAATGGGTAAAGAAGGATTTTTAGACCAATACAGGAAATCTAGATATTTCGAAAAACCCTCGCACAAGAAACGAAGAGTAAATTTTGAAAGAGCGAAAGCAATTTACAACGAAGACATGGCACGTAAAGTTGAATTTGTGTTGAGAAAAAATCGATTAGATCCTTACCCAGGATGTTAATAGAAAAATATGTAGTGCATCCAATCAAAGATTTTTTAAATAAATCATCAATGAAAAAAATGACCTAGAAATTTTAATCCTTATATTTTGGAATCATTTGTTAAATGATTTTGTTAAAAACTTTTTTATTAAGAAAATGAATTATAGTTGTAAATTTTGATATGGGCTGTATGCAGTAATAACTACGGCAAGGGGTATCCCGAGCATGTGATGCTTAGATGGATTCTGGCCACTTAATTGGTTCCAGGATGGCGGGATTCTAGGATATCAGTTGAAAGCACAATTTTAATTTTAATTTATTGATAGAATAATATAATGAAAGATTCAAACAACTTCTCCCACATTTTTTTCTATGCAATTCGAAAGCAAAATGTTTAGAAAATAAATTTTTATACTCTTTACTATTATACTGTACCAGTGGGTGCCAGCGCGATCCCAAACCAAAAACTCAAATTGCTGCGCCATCTAGAAGTACTTAGCGCTCTGGAACTAAATTTCAAATTGAAAAAGGCACCGTTTATTCGTTGCCTGTCCCCTTCACCCCCGCACTCCGTCGCTTTCTCTCTTGCTCCTCTGGCTCTCTCTTCAATTTAGTTCCTCCAAACATTGGGTATTTCTAGATGGAGTGGCAAATTCCTGTCGCTACAGAAGTATATGGGAACCAGGGGGGTGACATTCGCTATGCCGCGTAATAAAAGCTGGTGGCGACGAAAAAACTCATACACTACGTGGCGCTAGTAGTACAGGAGATGAAATTTTTTCCTCTCAATCTGCCCCACCACTGTTCTCCTCTACCACCTCCACCACAACTTCAATTCCCCCTCCAGGATGAAAAATGCGTCGCCTGCACTAGTAGCGCCGCCTATAACTCGTGTGATTTATTTGCCACTAATGTATGTATCGTGTCACCCCCCGATGGGAACTGGCACCCACTGTACTATACTATATATAATTATACTATAATTTTATATATAATTTATGTTTATGATTTGCACTTATAAATTAAGCTCCTCTTTTCCCTGAATTTTCGATTTTGGAGTGCTCTAAGTAACTTGAATTTCGTTTCAATTTTCATTTTTAACATTTAAAATCCTCTGAAATACGTGCCGCCATCTGATTTTCCAAAAAAATGGATTTTACAGGGTACATGAGGGGCCAAAAGTCTCTCATTGCCGTCAAAGGTATCTCGCATATGCAAATTCGCCAAAGTATGCAGAAGGAAATTATTTTTTACATGTCAGAAATGCAGCAGCAAACTTGTAAAATTGTACCGGAAAATTCGAGCATTCCTTCATGTTTTAATACATGATGAATTAATGTTGCATTTTTATATCTTTTGAAGCAATCTAACATTGATTAAGAATTCAAGGTTTTATAGATACATAGTAATTTTATAGCTAATATGTATAATGAAGTGATATCTACATAAATTATATTATGAAATCATAACATTGATTTCTAGATTATTAAAATTTAATGAGAGTTTCTAGGTCCTTTGTAGTATCTAGTATTTTTGAAAATTCTAATACAGTTTCGATAAGTGTAGAGACTCAAGGGAGAGAGTGGCAATTGAAATCGCTCCTAATTGGAGATGCAGGTATGGCGGCCATCTTGGACACAAACTAAGCACAAACACAATACTACTCACCGTACTCGGCCGTCTGTGTGAGGATATATATTCGAGTTTATTAATAATAACTGCAATTGCACTTTACTTGATTATCAAATGAATTTTGATGAATTTGAGATACACTTTTAAAACACGTATAAAAAAGTAAACAGAGTCAGCTGTCCTCACACAGACGGCCGAGTACGTGAGTAGTATTGTGTTTGTGCTTAGTTTGTGTCCAAGATGGCCGCGATACCTACATCTCCAATTACGAGCGATTTCAATTGCCACTCTCTCCCTTGAATCCTTGAGTCTCTCTACTGTTTACAGCTGTTCACAGTTGTTTACCATTGTTTACTAACATATAGCACAAACATACGAATTTTTCACTGTTCAGTATAAAAAATTATTTATTGCTGGCAATTGCTGTGCTACACTGTGTTATTCGAAATCATACATCGAAAATTTGTATCGTGCTGTTTATATTTATAAATAATTTCAAAGCAATGACTTCGATTACAAAGGGTGACAACTCTATGCAACTTATCGAAGATATTCATTTTGGGTAAGTGTAATTGTCAAATGTGAATCACTGTATACTTGAATATTTACTAATTGTGTTATTTTTATGTTAAGGAAAATTGAAGGTTCCTACAAAATATCTGTGGCTACCATCTTCACTCTAAAAAACGTGATTAAAAATTCCAAATGGGACAGTGCAAGGTAATCATTTGTCTGATGTAACAACAATTTATTTTTCATTGTTTTTTGGCTACAGCAATGGAAATTTTTGCTCATTATCTGCTAATAAAAAAATATGCGTATTCTTGGATATTATTGCCATGCTTTCTTTATATTATCAGATCAATTTCCAAATTGCGCCAAAATTTGAGGAAAGCTTTTTTCAATATTAAATTATGGTTAAATTGAATTATTAAAATTATTTTATATTTAATAATCAGAGTTCATATTGTGTCAACATTTTGATTATCCTTAAATGTTCATAAAAAATACAACAAATACGATTGTGTTTGTTTTTTTCGCTTTGGTGAAAATAGTCTTTTTCAGTCTTTTTATTAAAAAAAAAAAGAATTACAATTAACAAATGGCATCAAGTATAACAACTTAAAAAGTTAATATTTGTTTTTTTTTTTTGTTTGAATTGAATGTTCATTTTTTCATGTACAAGATAGCTAACTTTATTTAGTAACAAATTTATTTTTTATACAAATATAGTTCATATCCATTTTCAAGCTTCCTTGAAATTTTGTTTTTGATAAAAAAATTTGCTATAAACATATTGAATAAATGACGACAGTTGACAAAAGTTTTCATTTGTATAATAACTGTAATGAAATTTTATGTAAGTTTTATTTATTAGTATTATTTTAATTATTATTTGATTAATAATTCATAGAGATTTGATGTATTCGGTACAAAAAATTGGAAAAAGTCTCTCAGAAGCACTTCCGATGAAAACACCAACTGGGAACATGGTTAAAAGAGTGCTAAAAATAATCAGAGAAGAATATTCTGCAGAATTGAATGCAATGAAAACGGAGAGTACTCGCAAACAAGAGTCCCTCCACAAAATTTACACATCTGAATCATGCGAAGATGATGACTTCAGAACTGTAATTCCAACTCTGAAGGATGCAATCATTGACAACATTGAAGAATATGAGCTCGAGCTTGAAAATTGGTAAAATCATTAGCATGAACGATTCAAAAGTTCATAATTTAAAAAGTCAGTACTGACTTATTGAAACACAACATGAATTACATTTTAATTGACATGAATCCAGATTTAATCGACGATTTTCACTACACTGTTAGAATTATTTTTATGGCATAAAGTGTAAAAAATAATTTTATAAACTTTTCAACACAAAAAAAAGGTCTTGCAATTGTGCCTTTTTTGCAAAAATGACAAGCCTGAGAAAAACTAAGAAGTTGAAACTAATCTATTAAAAGCTTACTTTTTACTAATTTTTAAACGAATTTTGATCCTAGTAAAAGTTTCAATATAATTCACAACTTAATTTTAATTAAAAATCACTCCTACAAAAACAGAAGTTTATTTTGACGTTACTAAAATCAAAATGTTTGATGTTTTCAATAATTGAATCAATAAATGGTATTTCAAATCTTGATTATTATTAATAATTTGAAGACTATGACTTTTTGTTTTGGTTTTAAACATATAATAAATAATTTTATATTTATAAACAAAATGAATTGAAATTGTTTTTTTTGAAAAATGAAAAGTAAAATAATAATAATGAATTATTATTATTCCCTATACTTCTATGTAAAAATTTTTTTTTTTTTTTAAAGCAGTAAAAGCACTTGTCGAATCATTTGCACTAATCCAAAATACTGAAAAAGAAAAAGACAAAATTTATGAATATTTTGATTTGCACATGTAAAAATTAAAAACTTGAGATTATTTTTGATAATTTATGAAGAAATAAAATTCATTAATGACTAAGAAAATTTATTGTTTAAAATTTAACTAGAAAGGTTGAATCTTCAGTCTCGCTACAGTCACAAGATTTTAAATGTTTTTAAAATTCTGAAAGAAAATTAAAATATTTGAAGTGATTTTCTTTCAAGAGATCACTTTTCATTTCTTCGCTTCCTGAACCATTTCATTGTTTTTATTTGTCAACATTTTAACCTTTAGTGCAATGTTATCATCAGAACAAATATCAATTCTTTATAATCACTTCCACGTTGAAATTCTTCTATATTGGTCCTCAAATTATATTACATTTATATAATTTTTTTTATTGTATTGTTATATTTACACTGCTATGAAACAATTTTTTGTCAATATATCTTCAAGCAATTAATTATGACCTATACATCAAAATAATTGAACTGCAAATTTTAAAAGTTTAGGTGCAAGTTTGAGACAATATAATTATTTCCCTTTTTTCTAGCCCAGATAATATTACGTCAAGAGCTCCAGAACATATACACTCGAACGAAGTAATCTTGACACTTGGTCGATCCAAACTAGTTGAGGATTTCTTGAAAACTGCGGCTGAAAAGAGATCATTCCAAGTCATAGTTGTCGAGGGTGGTCCTTTTCTTCATGTAAGTTGCAGTATAATTTGTAAAATAAAAGTCTGAGAATTCAGACTGAATTATTCATACAAAAAATATTCCTTTTTTAAAATTTATCTAACTTTCAACATTGGATAACGATAAAAGTTTTTTTATGGTTAATAAATTTTTTTTATCTCTTCTACTTGTTGAATAAGTGACCATGGTAAAATTTTTTGGATACAAGTACAAATCATCTCTATTTTCTTTTTTTTTTTTTAAAGCTCTAATAGTAAAAACTGCGAATAGTTATGTAAGTTTGATTTTTATGTTATTTTTCAGGGCCACAACATGGCAATGAATTTGACCAGAGCAAAAATCAATACAACAGTGATTTCTGATGCTGCTATATTTGCAATGATGTCTCGAGTGAACAAAGTCATCATCGGAACCCATAGCGTAATGGCAAATGGAGGATTGCGAGCTATGACAGGATCCCGTACAGTGGCTGAAGCAGCAAAATACTATTCTGTTCCGGTCATGGTTCTGATGCCCTTGTACAAACTGACTCCTCAGTTTGTTTTCTCCCACAACCAGCCCAATTTCATCGAACATATCTCACCTTTGCAAGGAGTTTTTAGAAAATCCAACGCCCCTCTTCTAGAGAAAGTTCAATCTTTTAATCCTGTCATTGACTACGTTCCTCCGGAACTAGTAACATTGTTCATTACAAATCAGTAGGTATATTAGTATATATTGAAATATTATCATTCTTCATGCTTTTCATCACTCAATCGATTTTATTTCGCTATTTTTCAGAGGAGGACACGAGCCTTCTTACATTTACCGTTTGCTGACTGAATTGTACCACCGAGAGGATCATGAGCTGTAAATAAACTTGGCAAAAAGAAAGATGGTGTAATATATATTTTTACATTTCCTGAAATATGAACCTTAACAACTGTACTCACAAACACCCTTCTTTTAATAAAATTTTTATTCACAGAACGTCGAATTATAGTGTATAGAAAACAACAACGATTACAAAAGTCTATAAAACTTGAAATCCTGTACACAATAATAAATTTTTTACACTGGCCCTCTCTACACAGACTTTGCGTTTTGTGAATTCTTCTATCATTCTGATAATTGCGTTTCAAAAAAGAGTCAAGTTATCTCCCATGCAGTTTCGTTTCTTCCACGCTTTCGTAGTATCTTAAGGCAACTTTTCGATTACACATAACTTAATTCCAGTTTTACCCTTATTCAAAAGTCTTAAGTCTAGTTACAGCACCTGATTTGTATTTACAATATCGTATCTAGTTTTGTATGTACATGTGCTCAAACGAATGGATTCCAATTGGAATTGTCTTCTGGCTGGAGCGAATTCGTGACGAGTAAAATAATGTCGACGATCCACCAAATGCCGACGCCGCCGAGGGTCAATAGTTTTCCAACGGCAGTGCCAGTTTGCCCGAGACAGAAACGATCCATCCCCAAAAAACCTAATAATATGCTGTACAATAGAGTCGTAGTGAAATAATGCCCGCTGTATTTTACACAGGGGATGCCATGTAGGTCAAAGGTCCGAGGCCCAAAACATTCGATGTCTGGCAAAACCGTACATTTCACCGTTGTTTTTTCGACGTCTTCATACTTTGAACCACCAAACTGAAAACATTACATTACACTGTGATTTGACTTTTCGAAAATGTTTTGTTACAGTAATTGTTGTTCATCTTCAAATTGATTTGAAATATTTTTTACAGAAACAAGTACATATTTTATAACAGATTTGTGAACTGGTTGAAAAGTTTCAAGTTTCTTTGGCTCACTTAGTTTAGCAATTTAGTTATAATTTGCTGATATGTTATTTAGAGGTTTGTGTCTAATATTTAGAAATTTCTAGTCCTACTTTTTTATCAGTGTTTAAATGATGAGACAATTTTCAAATTAACATTTTTACATTTTTGTACATTTTAGAGCAAAATTGGCTGGTTGTTTTTTTTTACTGGAAATAATTTCAAAGCTTTTATTACTGAACCTGATACGTTGAAACACTCGAGTGTACTGATTTATTATTTATGTATTAAGACCTATCATGAAACACATTGAAAGGTTCAAACCTTTTCCGAAATTTGGTTAAAAATGATTACTATTACATGTGAAAATTAAAAAATGAATTTAAAAAAAAACGATAAAAATATAAATAATGAAAAAAAAGATGCAGCAGAATAATAAAAATGATAAGGAAAATAAGTACGAATTATCAAGAACATTCTTACTGAAATCCAGAGGACATAATAAATGGTTTAATGTAAGTTATCAAAGTAAAACGGAATTCAGAATTTTTAATCATAATGATTCAAAAATAATAGCAATCCTGACCTCAGGAGGCCAATTCTTTTACAGAATTTAAATTACAAATATTAGATTGGGATAGTATAGAAAAAGAAGACTTGAAAAATTATTTCCACATAGTGAATAATGAAAAATAGGAACATACATAAAAGCCATAAGCTAAAAAATTTTGGATCTTGGAGCATGGAATTATGAAAATTTTTACAGAAATCCATTAAATATCAGAAAATCTTTTCAATCTTCAAAAAACTGTTGAAATACTTTAAGTAATAAAAATTTATGAAAGTACTGTTTTCTTAAAAAATCTAATAAACCTAATACCTAAGATCTGTAAAACTTGGAATTCAACAGCATCAAATTCTAAAATTCATACATAGCAATTTATATAAATATTTAAAAAAAATATACAGTAGAAAATACTGAGAATCTCAAAATTTGGAGTTTGGACCATCGAATTTAAGGAATCTACAGAGAAATCCGTAAAAATACCAGAAAATCTTTTGAATCATACAAACACTTCAAAAATACTGAAAGTAATAGAAACCTGTTCACTTTTTTCTGAAAAATCTAATAAATAAATACTCAAAATATATTTATATTTGAATTATAGAACATCAAATTCTAAAAAAAAAAAAAAAAAAACAGCCATCTATGAAAATACTTTTAAAAAATTCTAGAAGTCCTTAAAATACTTAAAATCTATCAAAATTTGCATTTCAGAGCATTGTATTTAAAAAATATATACATAGCAATCTATGAAAATACTAAAAAAGAGCCAGAATAGCTATAAATTTGTGAATAGTGAAAAATTATACAGATGCAGTTTTTTCAAACGTTTATAAAACTTTGAATCCTAAAGCATATAACACTAGAAAACTATATGGATAACCATAAAAATGCCATGAAATTCATCAATTTGTGTTTATGCTAAAAAAAACTACTGGAAACCTGTGAAAAAAATCCTATTTTTTGAAAAATCAAATTAAATACTCAAAATTGTTTGAACTTTTATTACAAAAGCATCAAAATTTAGTAATTTACAGAACGATACAGAAGATATATAACAATACTAGAAAATACTACAAAATTTAAAAAGTAAATGAATAAAATACAATGTGAAAATCATAAAAATCCGTGAAATAGTTTAAATCGTCATAAATATTATTTTCGCAAAAATCCATGAAAAGATAAAAAATGTTAACAAATTTTATTCTTAAGGCATCGAATTCCAGAAAGTTTTTAGAAATCCATAATAATATAAGGAAATCCTTCAAACTGTGTAAATACTGTAGAAACGCAAAATGTTATTAGAAAAAAAAATCTAAACTTCAGTGATTTAAAAATCACAAAAATTCAGTTACACTATAATAAAAACTCATAAAAAATAAGTGCCATCTAGGATTGAAAAATTTATACAACTTGAAATTCATGAAATTCAAAAAATCTATGAAATTCGAAAAATAACATAAAATACGAAATTTTCAGAAATCCACCCAATACTTAAATTCTGTTTGTTTATTATTTTCTCAAAAACCTATGAAAGAAAAAAAAAGTTATAATTTTGATTCCTAAGGCATTGAATTCCAGAGAGTTAAATAGTAATTCATAATAACGTAAGTAAACCCTTTACGCTGTATAAATGCTGAAGAATTATACAAGAAGTTATAGGGATTTGAAAAAAAAAAATCTCGACTTCGGTGATTTGAAAATTACAAGAATTGAATTCCATTATAAGTACTATTTAAAAAACGTGTGACCGGATTCCAACAATTTTATAACTCAAAAAATCCCAAAAATTTGAATAATTGAAAAATTATACTTTTGAAACCAAGTGATCAAAGTAATAAATAATATAATTCCAAAGGAACTGTTTCTAAAATTGACACTCCCAAAAATTGTTTTGTCTACACCTGTGCTATTTGCATATAAATATCCACCTACTACTTACTATTTATATGAAATACATATGTGTAAAATTCAAACAAATATTATATAAATATTCACCTACCATCTAAAAATATTTCATGTTGTAATAAAAATGAAACAAATTCAATAACATGATAAAACAAAAAAACATTCTTTGATTATTCTCACGACATTGAGTAGCTCATCTTTTTCGCACTAATTTTTGTTTATTACTTTTTTTTAATGTACAAAAATTACTTATTTGAAAGTACAGCTATCAGAGGTAAAAAATATATGTATAATTTCTACTCCATTAAATGGCGAATCTTCAGTTTTGTGTCTTTGATTATTGAATTTCAAAATTTTATTTCATTGCATTTTATATTTCAGGGTTGCTGGTGTTAAATTTGGGTACTTTTTTTAATAAAAAAATTCAAATTAAAAAGAAGTATATTGGGATTGATAAGCCCTCTAATTTTTCATGCATCTAAATTGGCAGTTATGAATTTTCTTCTTATAGAATTCAAATACCTTTCACATATATCAAACTATTTTATTATTTCTAAAATAAACAGTTTCTTCAAGAAAACCTCAATTATGTTTATATAATTTTTTTATTCTCACTTTTTCGATGTCATGTTATTAACATTCATCTTATTTCAAAAAGCAAGATTAAAGTAACAGAACTAAATTCTTTAGCGTGGTAATGGCAACGAGTTATACTTTTTTAAGTAACTTGAGGAACCCTGGTTGAATCTCTGATTTTACAGTTAAAATTGCGCATTCTTGATAGAAAAGTTGATGCCCAGTTGTTTAACATTATTATCCATTCAAACATGAATACGAAAATTTATTTGTCGACTTTCAAAATAAAGCATTTTGGCATATATTTTTCCAATTTCGGAAGGGGTTTCCACCTCTAAAACCCCCCCTCCTTATTGGCCACTGACAACTATCACTGTCATTTGAAAAATATAAAATTCATTACAAAAACCTAAAAGTTTGTTAGTGTATTGAAAAATTTCTCACTTTTACACAGCCGATTGCTCCAGCATCTTTGGCAGTTTTGTTTCCTTTGAGATCGACTGGATCTTCGCATTCTATGAATTCCCTAGGTCTAAAAAACAAGATAAATTAAAATAAAAATGCTCCAGCAGTTATCACACATAATGATTGCGACAATGTAAATTTGCAACCTACAAAAAATCGCACTTGACCAAGGGGCCCTCGGGCCTGTAATAGTCTGTGACGTTGCTGAATTCCGCGATGCAAGATCCGAGACAAGCGAACCAGAGTAAAATTGTCCCTGCGGGGGATGATTTCATCTTGCTATGCTCAACATTTTCTCAAAATTCACACACATCGGAACGTACCGATCAGTTATTATTTATTATTCTTTGATTTTTTACAACAACATCTAATGAGTGTTTACTGGTGTTTTGACATCAGGGTAGTTTAACTTCGAGGAAAAATTCAGCCTATGTTAGTTCACGAAGTAATTCATAACGTCCTAGGCGGCGCTACAGTCACCACGCATTTGACATTTTCGAAAAACTAAACAAAACTATGCAAAACTACGGTGGCTTAAGGCAAAGTTTCTCTATTAATATTTTAATTTTGTTGTACAACTGCGAAATGTCGTATCGGAAGTTTCACATTTACAGAATCGTAAATGTGAAAAAATTGTGGGTACGGCAAAGAAATATTCTAATGTATTCCAATGAATAGAAAAGGGCAAAATGGAATGGAAGAAAACACAGAGTATGTTAAAGAATTTTTTTTAAACATTCAACGTCGAAGGCAGGGCCAAAAACCGCTGAAAATTAAAAAAAGGGAAATTTTGAAGGAATGATTACTTGGTTTTATTCGTAAATTTTTGAACATTTTGTTAATATACATAAAAATTATTTTTTTGAAATCTTACAATGAGCAAACAAAATTTGTATTGTAAAAAGTTATTTAATTTTACGCGTAATCCCCGAAAATGCAATTTTCTCAACGTTTGTATTGTAATTATTGATACTCATAAGCCAATATATCATTGAAAAGTTAATAATGAGACTAGACGTTACGCATGCATTTTGAATTTGCCGCCTTATCCCCATCCTCGTACGTTAGTTCCCTTGCATTTTACAACGTCGCAGAGGGCGCGGAAGCTAATAATAAAGTTTACACTGGCTCTTATGGGAGTTAAACCACCCTGTTTGACATTGACAAAGTTGACAAATTTGACATTATCAGACATTATGGAGTAGTTCCACATTAAAAGGCTAGATGACGCTGTAAATGCTACAAAAAAAAATGCAAAAAAAGCATACTTTGTATAGTAACATTGTGTAATGATATCTAGCAATAGTGAGCGATATTTTCTCAAGATTTATGTATCAATTTCATTGTTGATTTCTTTGAAAAAGACGAGAATTGCTTGTAACTTTTTTTTTCACCGAAGTACCAAGATTATTGTAACCGGTAAAGTAGATTCCTATTTTACCAGTTGATCAACCCGAAAGTGCGTGAAAGAAATATTATAATTCACAATTGTTCACAACCATTTACAACTGTTTACAACTTTCTGACATCTAACAACATCTAACCACATCTATATTAAATGTACTTTCAGTGATATATCAAACTTAAACTCAAACAATGTAATTTTGGTAATTATTCAAATGAATACATGAGAGAATTTATACTTATATTTTATATTATATTGAGTTGTTTGTTTAAAAATTTTTTTTTACTAGTGCTTACTACTACAGTTTACCAATTTTTATTTACTTCTTTTTACCGTGCGGTAATGTCCTCAAATTTTCCATTTTTTTTTGCAATGAATTGTGCGAAATACCGTACAGTCAATCGACTCATTCTGTGTAAAAAAGAGAATGAATTTATCAACGAATAAATTTTATTTTATTTTTAATGCAACTCTAATGATTATTTTATGAATTTTTGATGTACATTATTGAAACAAATTCTCTTTTAGAAAAATCGCTGTACTTATTTTATGTCAATATAAATATAAAATATATTTTAATAAATGAAGAAAAAAATATTTAATGATTACTGGATCATTATTTTGAAATTCTTGAAATTATTTCATAATGCAGGTATGAAAATAATACTAGGAACAATAAATAGCAAAATATAATACAAATTATTATCATATAATTATTGAGTTTGATAGTATGAAATTACTACTGATTCATACAGTTAATATAATTCAATTTTAAGTTTCTTAGTATTTTCTATTTTGTACATATTAGGAAGTATATAATTTAATATATTACTATACACATTGATTTGAATAATATAGAATTATAATAAAAGTATATAATTGATAAAGTTGTATTTATTGATATAATGCGTATTATACCCAGCGACGAAAACAATTTACGATAATTTTATTTATTATTATACACATTGAATTCAATTATATGAAATCATTATTGATATATAAAATTATTAATTTTTTGTTTTTTTATGGTTCTCATAAAGTCTTTACAAAAACATTGAAATTTGTACGAAATTCCCCTGGTTTGACAGTGACTTAAAGAAATTTATCATCAAGAAAATTGTATATAATTTATTATTGTATAGATTGAATTTAATTACATAAAATCACTAATGATACATACAGTTAATATAATTTTATTTCATGTTTTCCAGTATATTCTATTTTGTATAAATTAAGAAATATATAATTTGATACATCACTATACGCATTGGTTTGAATAATATAGAATCATAATTAACATATATAATTGATTAAGTTCTATTTATTATTATAGACATTGAATTTGATTATATGCGTAAAATCATAACTGATGTATAAAATTATTAATATTATTTTTATTCAAGTTTTTTTAGTTTTTATAAAGTGTCTACAAAAAAATCTTTGTTCCTTTCTTCATTTTATAAAATTCCTCTGGTTTAACAGTGACATTATGATATTTATCTGAAAAAAATTATATTATGCAATTTATTATTGCATAAATTGCATTTCATAATAATGAATTCACTAATGATGGATAAAGTTGATATAATTTAATTTTATGTTTCTAAATATATTCTATGTCATATAAATTAAGAGGTATATAATTAAATATATTGCTATACACATTTATTTGAATAATATGAAATTATTAAAGACGTATTATAAATTGATCAATTTCTTTTTTTTACTATACACATTGAATTTGATTATATAAAATCATTATTGATGTATAATAGTATATTACGTACCTAGGACTCAAATTTTTTTTTTTTTACGAGTATGAAGTTTGTGAACCTCGGCTTCGCCTCGGTCTACAAACTTCACACTTGTAAAAAAAAAATTTCTGTCCTAGTTACGTGAGATATTTTATGAACCGAGGGCTAGAAAACGAATTTTGAGATTTTGAACTGGACGAGAAATGCGTTTTCTATGCCAGAGGTACATAAAATTATAATTTTTTTATTTCAAGTTTTTCTAGTTCTTATAAAATGTATCTAATAAAGAAAAATCCAAATTTTCATAAAATTCCTCTGATTTGACAGTGACTTTATGTAATTTATCATAAAAATAGTATAAAACTTTTATTTCGCAAAAAAGTTACTCCCATAAAATGGCTAACTCTCTAAAGCTTGTCGAATTTTTATGAAAAACCGAATGTGATCAATTTCAATAAAAAATAAAAAATTTAGAAGAGTCCGAAAATTTTAATGTAAGGAGTACCTGGGTTTATAAAAAATGTACAATTTTTAAAATGTGTTTATCTTTCTTCAGCTTTTTTGAATTATTATGTGAACCCTTATAACTGGGAACCTGACAAACCTTTAAAAATCCAAATTTTCTCATTAGGTTTACAATTTCTTGTAAAACAACCTTATGAAAACCTTAAAAAGTTTTTAAATCCTTTTAAGATGACCATATAGAATTATTATAAGGAATACATTTTTTATTAGATAAAATTTCCTCACAAGGATTGTAATATGATTCTTTATATGGATTTCACACTTCCTTATAAGAAATTGCATTTTCCTTTAAAGAATTGCAGTGTACTTACCAATTCACTACTTTAAAAAAAAATTTTTCATACAATTTTTTTATTTTTAAGAAATAACTCTTCTCTTATAAGGGTTTTAAAAGGTTCATAACTGCTAGGTATACTGTATTATTATACTTAGATATTACATTTATTTTTAGCAATATTTATATCATATTATAGCAATGCATACAGCGCCATCGAAGTAAATCTGGAATATTATATTTATGAGGGTTTCTTTATTACAGTTACTTTAATAAGTAACACTGAAAATGAATTTTTATATTGAATTTTCCGGATTTATCTCGTCAACCCTGTATGTAATACATACAAACTATCTTGAAACAGGATAAAATCCAAATCAACTGCAATGTGAATTTTTTGTTTTTTCAGTCACAAAAATGGAGGGATCTAAGATACACTGTTGCTTTTCCTCCTGGTATCAACATTTCAAGAACGAATCCATTGAAGCCACAATTGTTGGGTTGCCTGAGAATATTTTGAAATATCTAGATGAAGATACATTTTTCATGCCAGTGGAAGCGACAAAGAAAAAGAGCGGTGATCTAGAATGGTCAGACGGCTCTGTCACAAACGCTGAAAGTTGTGATGTTCGTTTCTAATATATTTGCATTAGTTTTCTATGAGCACAGACTTGAAAAAACGTTTATCAGTCACATCTACATTGCATTATTAAATTTATATCTGCTTATGAATTATGAAGAATCTAATATGAACAATCAAATCAGAATATTTCCAAATTTTCATCTATTCACTATTCTAACTTATATTTCATCCCATATTTGGCTCATAATCCTCAAAATCGAATTTTAGAATAAAAAATTTGCATCGAGTTGACTGAGATGTTACACTATTTGAATGACAAATTGATCAGGCAACGATTTAAATATTTTGACTCTGTATCGCTCACCATCGGTTCCGCTTCATTTAAAAATATAATTAAACTAATTCTAACATTGGCAACATTTTTTGTAAAAAAGTCTGTGCTCTCCATCATGCCAATACAATTCCTCTTATTAAGAATTAGATTATTTCTCCCAGGAAGAAAAAGAGTTGCCTTCATTTCCAGAATTCAGTGAAAAAATACAGACAATTATCAAAGAATATGGAGCCATTTTCATCAAAACAAATTGGAGTTCGCCATTGGTGATTATGTTACTCGAGATGAATATTATCACTAAATTCATTTCACTAACTTACATTATTAAAAAGTTAATTTTTTGTAGGATGCAGTATGGGTGACTCCAACCAGAAGTCTTAAGTGCACCTCTCTGGATGAGGTTTACTTGTTACTAAAAAGTTCAAATAGAATATCAGCAGATCTGAGCGAAGCCAAAGGCTTGAACGCCAACAACCTGCAGGTCAAACCTTGTTTGGTATTGAAAAAATGGACAGATGTCGGTAACAACGAGATTTCGCCCTATGAATTTCGGTGTTTTGTCGTCAACAAAACTCTGATTGGTAAAGTGATAGTAATAATTAAACAAAGAGTTGATTCAAATAATAACAAAAATTGATTTTTCAGGCATCTGTCAAAGAGATGTTTCACAATACCACGAGTATATTGAAAGTGAGAAATTCGCCATACAAAATGACATCAAAAAATTTGTTGACGAACGAGTGAAAGATCGTTTTCCCATGGATAATTGTAAGATGATTTTTTTTTCAATGATAATTGTATTCTTTTCCTTTTACATGATCAGTTTAGAGCTGGTTTTGAAATTCTTACTTTTACTTTAGTTTATCGAGAACTATTTATCCCGAGTACGCAGAATTAGATTTCATTTCAGATTCAGAAATCATTGCTCAGTTAAAAGCAGGGTTCGTCAACCCAGTGTTATTTTTTTGGCAAAAAGCGCCGTCTGCGAATTTCCTCTGGAACTAAAATCTAATTGTTTTATTACTATATTATATATATATATATATATATATATATATATATATATATATATATATATATATATATACATACACACGGCCCATGCGCCACCTAGGAAATCCTTTGCCGAAGTCTCCCATATGAGTCGACGAGCCCTGGTTAAAAAACATGTGTCAGAATTGAGAAATACTTAAAATTTGTTTTTCATAAATTATGTTTAGTTTCTTGAAGACTTATCAACATGAATTTCAATTTGTTACAGACACAATAGACGTTGTAAGATACAATGAAAATAAAATCAAAATACTGGACTTTGGACTACTAAATAATATGGCGACTGAAGAAACCCTTTTTACCTACAAAGAATTTTTCAACGATTCGATAGAGCCACCAGAATTCAGATACATCAGCAAAGAAAGAGGCGTACAACCAAAAAAGCACTTCTTTTGCGCACCACAAGAAGTGCTAGAACTGATCAAAGATGGTCACGAATCTATGATTCATGATATTCGACAGGTAAATCCTGGAAAATTTCTTCGAACTGAATAAGAATTGGAGTTTTTTGTTTTGAATACCATATGACTTTCACAAAGAAACGAAATGAGAGCGTATAAAAATGTTTTCAGGAAGTCGAGCAACTAAGGCGTGAAAATGAGGAACAAAGATGAGAAAGCAGGCAGCACGATTCCTGAATGTACAAAAAAACTGTAATTAGGAAAGGTTTATAATAAAAAAAGGATATGAATTTAAATACAGAACTTTCATTTCTTTATTCTGTCGTACTCTCTGCTATTATTACATTACATAAAACGATGAAACACTATCCTAGCGCTTGAAAGAATTAATATATAATATTGCAATATCTGACGAGCCGTAGATCTTATCGAACGACGTCCATTATATAGAAAATATTGTTATGTACAATATGCAATTCTTGGAAAATCGGAAAACAAATCACTTGTTTTTTTAGCACGTCTTTAGATATTTACAGAGCATTTCTTTGAATCTCAAGCTTTCGGTTTTACATGGCTGTACCGCTCATTTTTTCACCTCATTCAACAGAATATGTCACAGTTCCCCATTTATTTGTGCTATACGACAATACTTCACCCCTACATTACTCGCGGCAATTTGCATTTTTTTTTTCAATTTTCCGTTTCAATTTTCTCTCTCTTTGGTCGCGAGCAGTACCAAAAACACCTACGCTCTTATCGCTCTCATATGAGAGCTCTAGTAACTTTTTTTTCTTTCATACACTGCAGATTTTTTGTATGAATACAATCAAACAAATTATGGATATCTCACGTATCGACAAATACTAGAATAAGTAAAGTGATTTTAGCAACGCAAGTAAATCCTCAATTTATGTAAAGATAAAACTGGAAGGGGGAGGTAGGGATTGAAATTTTTCCTCTACCTCAAATTCTATAAATGGGAACTTCCCTATTCACCTATCATCATGTTTCACACTTACGCAACAATTAGAAGGTGGAACATTTTTTAAAAAAGGAAATTCAAAAAATCAATTCTCTACTAGGTAACTTACATCAAGAACAGTTTTTTAACTGATTAAAAATACAATTAAAAACGCGAAAATTTCTATTAGCAGAAGTTAAAAACAATTCACCGATCTGTCAGCATCGAGTGATTTTTCTTTTTCAAATGAGCGGTTTCCATGTACGCATTACTATTTCTAATTTTTTCTGCATAATCGTTTTTTTTTTTTTTTTGAATGTTTAATGAAAAATGTGCCTGAAATTCCAAACGTTTGAAAAATAAATTTAAACAAAAATTGTTTGTATCATATGACAATCTTATTAAAATTTTCATAAGTATTTATTATTTCAACTATTGAAGGTAACGAGAACAGTTTTTTTTTAAATTTTATTTATCTTCAAAAGTTTGAAACTTCGTACACTTAATGAAAACATGAAAAAGTTTTTAAAAAAATTCTCAGCTATAAATAATCTCTTAGAAAAGTTTAAACAAAGGTACAAAAAATCCGAAAATCGAGTTTGATTAGAAAAACTCTTCATTTTCTAGTAATATGCTATGGATTTTCGGTAGCATTAAAAAATCCAATTTTCAAAAATTCGAATTCCATATGAAACCGCAGTGAAACTTGAACGCCAGGCCAAAAAAAAAGGAGCACGAGCGAGAAAGTATGGATTTTTTATCTCGTGAAAGAATGTACCGAAAAATATTGAATAGGAAGGAGAGCAGGATTTAAAGAACACAAGTTCTTCAACTATCTTCTATGCACAAACCAATAACCATAACAACCCCCCTAACTTGTCACAATCAAGCGCGAGAATACCCCTCAACAGCACAATAAATAATGTTTCATAAATTCACCATAAATCATGATTAATAACTTATTAGCAGATTAAGTTAATAAAGACTCCTGTCAATAGATTTGTGCATAGCATCAACCCAACCTCTCTCGCTCCTCCATCGCCTACAGATAAATTACTTTTGTAGCTTTTAAAATTCACCTTTATCGCCATGTTCTTTTAAGAAATAATTTCCCCTTCAACTCCAGTATTTGATGTTAAGTGAGACGTGTGTACTTCTGTGCATGCATACACAAAATCTACAGTTCATCGGCTTCGCCTTGACTAGAGTACATTTCTAACAATCTTTATGTCCTAATCGATTTGTACATCTATCCCCCGAACGCGCTCGGTGGGACCGCCACTGAAACCTAAACAATAGAAAAACCCAGATCAATTGCTAGAACTACCTCTTTTTGGCGGCAAGCTTCGCGGTAGGTTTCTTCTTCAACTTGTTATCCAGCTTGGGTAATTTTTTCTTGGCGGGCCTTTCGGGCGAGCCGTTGCAACAAGAGCAGCCTTTGTCTTTCTTCACATGGCCTCGCAGGCTGGAGCGACGAGCGCGACAGTCGAGCTCGCTGGAAGCATGATGGTCATGATTGTGCTCATCGTCGGAAATGTCGCCGCTGTCCATCGCGTGGTGTTCCTCGACAGCCTTGGCCGGGCGTTTTTGGGTAATGGCGTCCGCACGATTCAGAACAACTCTCGCACTGACGTGCAACTTGTCCTTCTTCAAATACGTGCAATGCTCCGAGACCTTGGGCCTCGCGTTCTCGTCCAGCAGACCATTGCTCAAGCTGCAGTCCTCGTTCTGGCTGGACTCGCCACCGACGCTCGAGTCCTCTTCGTCCTCGCTGCTCGAGCGCGTTCTCTCCGACGCAGGGCTTTCCCAAGAGGGCAGATAGTCTGGCTGGACAGGTTTGTTCAATCGCCGCCTTTTGTTCGAGTAGGTGTACTTATGGGTGTTCAGAAGGGGACCGGCGATGGACGAGACCGGCAAGGATATCGTGACGTCGGCTGTGTTGCTAGTGCCCAACAGAGTCAGGCTCTCGTCCCCCGAGCTCACGGCGTTGTTGACGTTACCGCCTTCCAGCTCCAGTTCCATTTCTATCTTGCTGTTGGCTGCACTCGAGGCGCTACTACTGCTGGGCGTGCCCTCCTTGGAGCCGTTTTGCGAGCTTGACTTGGATTCCTTGACATCGTTCTCCATGGCCAAATGACCCGGCGAGAGACGCGAGTCGCTATTGCTCGAGACTGAATCTTGGTTGAGGATGTCGAAGCTCAACTTGGCGCGTTTCGCTTCCGAGTCATCTGCCTTGAGGCTGCTGCGCTTGAGTGACTCCTTGAGGACACGTGTTCTCTGGGAAACGGATGTAGTTTTTCTACGTTCGTTCGTCTTGAACTCGTTGGTCACGGGGCTCAGGTCCCGGCTCCCACTGGACGCGTCCAATGATCGAAAACACGAGCTGCTGTTATAAGTACCGCGGCCAAGGGATTGACTGCAGGAGGCGTCGTCTTGCGAGGACTGATCGAACGAAGGCGAGTGGTTGGTATCAAAGAGCAGGTCGGCCTCTGGGAAGAGGTCGCTGGTGCTTGGCTCGTCAACTCCCAGGTCTGCGCACTCCTCGGAGAGGCTTTTCTGCAGGCGCTCAAAGTCCACTAATCGTTCCTTGTCAAGTCGTGCGCTGCGCTGACCAGCCTTGGCCACGTTCGCTTTGTTTGAATACTGGTGTTGGTAAGTCTCTAAAGAATTATTAATCAAGTACTTTTTGCTCTGGTAGCTTTGGCCACAGCCAATATCGATCGCGTGACTTTTGTTCGTCAACGAGAGGACAGAGTTCGCTGGAACATTGACGTTGTCGCGCTGGCTAGTTTTCACAGGGCTGAGGTGCAAGGGCAACGGCATGAATCGCCATGGTGTATCCGGGCAACTTTTTCTCTCTGGCTCCCAGGCTTCTTGAAGCCGCGCATTGCCACATAGCACGCCGTTGCCGACCTTACTTTCCACGGCATCCATCGATTCACGAGATGAAGATTCTTGTGTGTTGGAGTTGCTAGGTCCCGAACCTGAGAGATAATGCTGAGAGTTCTCCAAAGGCATTGAATGCGACTTGTTGCTCGCCAGTTGAGTGGTCATGCCTGAAAAATTTTTGAAAAGAAATGGTTTATGGCTAGTTCTGGAATAGAATGAAGAAAGCTTAGAGCATAGTTTTTCTAGGCAAAGGAGATGGTTCATGTGGCATGCAAAGTGCAAGGGGGAAAGGGATATTTATTCTGTCAAAACGTTAGGAAATAATCATACATCAAATAATATGTATACTGTGAAATGAAACAAAAAATTACTCTTTCGTGAATTTTATTCAAAACTTTGAAGAAACATTGGTTGTGCTTTTAACCAACGTAATATAAATAATGAAATGACTAAAATAATAAACACTTCGATTTAAATTCGAATTTTTCGATGCATTATGAACTAATGAAAAACAGAAAATGTAAATATTGAATTAAAAAAACGATATTAATTATGTAAAGAGAATAACATTTCATAGGCAGATTAGGATTGCTGAAAAGATCTCACAAGGATTTTCAGACCTTTTCAAATTTTATGTTGATAAGAGCAGAAAAAAATGGAAACGATTTATTGAAGCCAATCGTTATATAAAAAAAAAGGTGAAATAACGAGACCAATAATTTTTATTTTTGAAAATATAAATTTGTTGAGAAACTATCTGATGTTGGATTGAAATTTATACTGAGAAAGATGTTAATTTATAAATAAATCATTTATACTGCGATTCACAGCGTTTTCGAAAAGCTAAAAATGCACTAGAGAGAATTACAAATTTACAATTTCTGGATTAATAACTTGATTGCAAAACAAGTGAACAGTTCAATAATTTCAAAAATTTTTTTGAGCAAAAAAATAACTACGATTGATTAAATGTATGCTTGAAAGAAGATATCGTGATTCAAATTTTGAAATAAAAAAAATACCCATTTATTAATAAAACATTCATTCTTTCGAATTACATATCTCATTATTTTTTAATAGTTAAAAGTATTCAAAAAATAAAAAATGCTCGTTGAAGCGTTGATATAATGAATGATTAATTTTTATAATGGTTAATATTTTGCATCGGAAAACGAAATCGACCGCACTCTTATAAATTTGCGTTAGTAAGTAAAGAAATTTCATCCTATAATTATTATGCAGTATTTGAAATTCATAAATTTTAGATGAAAATTTTTTTATTTTTCAAAATGAAAGGATTGAAAAAATTAATAAACAAATGAAAAATAGTTACAGGAGTAGTCAACTTATGACAAATTTTTGATTCAAGAAGGTTTATGTCTCGATATTTTGAATAGGGAATTTTCAAAATTGTGAATTAAATTAAAACAATTAATATCTTGCAAACAAGAGCCAACTTTGCAAAATGCTGTGAAAGGGATATTTTTGGGATCATATGTGTTAGTTATTCTTGATAGAAAGCATGGTATATTTGCAATAATAAATAAAATTTTCTGTATCATTTAACAGTTATTTTTAGGAAAAATGAAATCTTTGGATCGAAACTTTACAGCTCAATTTTCAGATCATCTGGAAATAGCAAATTTTCACTTAAATGACTAAGAAATCAAAAGAAAAACATTCTTTAATGAAAACTGCGTGGTTTAGACAATTACTTTAAAAAAATCATTCAATTAATATCATCAAAAAAATTATGACAACTGAAGGTAAATTTCTGTTGACATATTACAAACTTTGATCATAAACTGTCATAATGTCGATTTGAAAAAAATCCACTAAAAATATCAAAATGACAAAGTTACGATTTCGAAATTCCTATTTTCTATTAACTGAATTCATAACTACATTCTATTATTTTATTCTTTTGTTTCTGGCTTTTTCTTCCTCTCTCATTTTTTTGATGATTTGATGAAAAATAAAACGTCTTAAAGAATTCAATCAAGATGAAATTCGAAATAATTGATTCAATACTTGAACCTTTCGTATCGCCTTCAATTTTAGGAAAATGAAACCGAAAAGTACATCCAAGTTGTTTCTCGCTCGATATTTACCCCATTAAATCAAGAAATCTGTCTCCAGCTTGCCTTTCAAACTACGTCTAAAAAATTGCTTTTCAGTGAATTCGATTCAAGCCCGAACATCCTAAAGATCCAAGCGTTAAATACAATCGCTTTGAGACCGTCACCCTAAATGCATCACAATTCGCACTTAAAGGTATCTATTAAAACAAAAACAACTTCTGTATTCTTACCAATTTTGGCGTCGCCAACGATACCGGATGAAGCAGCGGTACTGGGGGTGACAAAATGCCTCGAGCTGTTGGCTTCCTCAAGCTTCCTCTTAAGGATCTTGGGCGTAGAACTCGACTCAGTTATTGTTCTGGCATCCTTCGTCAGCTTGTCCTGAGTTGTAAAAGCAAGGGCGATGGTCTGAATCTGCTTATCGCCTTGGGACTTTCCGTCCATGCGTTTCTCCTGTTGCTGTTGTTGTACAGGAGCCAAACACACGACTTGATCCGCTTTCATGCCAGCAGCAACGCTGTTTGATGGTTTGGCATTCGTGAGCAAGCGTGTACCCTGGAGCGACATGTTTGGATTGTTCGTAATGACGCCGCAAAACTGCTGTTGGCCGTCCTCGCCTATGTTCCTGGGAATGATACCAATGGCCTGGGCCTTATTCACCAAAATTGCAGTGTTTCCCTGGGGAGGATGAGCATCGCTGCTGTCAGCCTTGGCCTCGTTCCCCGCTGCCTTGCCTTTGTCCTCAGTTTCCTCCAACTGGGAGGCTCCGCTGTTTTGGGATATAACCACGGCCTGTCCCTGTTGCAGCGATGGCAGCTTGACAGGCTTGACTTGCGCTGGCTGAGAAATGAATTTCCCGCCTTGGTTGAGGATCGACTGGAACAGAAGTGTGTTGGCGGCCCCACCGGACCTAACTGTCCCCGGGACGGTCGCCAAGAACTTAGATCCTCCGGAAACGATGGTGAGCTGCTGGCCGCCCTTGATCATGGGCAATATGTAATTGCAATTACCTTGGACAAGAACGGCAGGCCCACCCTGAATTTTTCCCGTTACTGAGGCAAGGGCCTCGCTCATGCTGCTTAGGCTGACAGCCGTCGTTTGCACGGCTTCCTGCACAATCACCGCTCTGGGCTGCTGCTGGTCTGTAAATATGAGGTTCCCACTCCGCTTGCCAGCAGCCCCAAGGTCTGTTGTGTCGTTCGAATCGTTCCTTGCTTCGTCATTGGTTCCGGTCATTTCTTCTGGCGGTGACGAAAATCCAGCTGGGCTGTCTTGCACTTGGGCCACGCCACTGGAAGAGTCCTCGCTGCCCATCGTTCTGCCCAAATCATCGACGCTGGGACTAAGTTCCGAACCTTGCTGACCCGTGGGCTTGGACTTTCCAGAATTCAGCTTCTTCTTTTTCGAGTTTTGACTGGGATTCGTTGGCGGGTTTGAACGTCTTCGTGGTGCTGGTTTGTTGTTCAGGTCCGGGGAATTTTGTAGCTGCTCCGCGTATTGAGTCAAAATGGCGTAAATGCGCTGCGTCAATTGTTCGTCTTCTTGAGGTTTCTGTTGGGGCTTGGCGATAGGCTTGCTGCTAGTGCCACTGCTACCTCCTCCTACATTACCGCCACCCCCACTGCTACCGCCACCACTGCCACCACCACAAGTGTTGGAGGTGTTGGTAGCACTACTCTTGACAGCCTTGGGGGACGTTTTCTTGGATGCTTTTGGCGATGGTGCCAGCGTATTTTTTGGCCCGACTGAAGGCGTTGTTGACGGGGCCGGAGTGACACAAGGACTAGAAGAACTCTGCGACGTGGCGCTCAAAGCCGGCGAAGCTGAAGGCTGACAATAACCGACGGTAGCAACAGCTGGCGTTGAGTTGGCCATTTTTTTAGCGCTCGGGCTGGGGTAAGCTGTAAGCGTGACTTTTTGCTGAAAAATTTGTTGACCATCGCCTAATTGTTGCTGCAAAGCGCTTCCACTGCTAGAAGTGAACTGAGCGCTGCTGCTCGAGGATTGTGAAGCCACGAGCTGCTGAAATTTTGCCGAGTTTTGGGCAGTCTGGGTCTGTGCCGTCGATGTTGTAGTGGAAACCGCCGTTGCCTGATGTTGCTGAGGCTGGATTTTTCTTTCTATCACCTGCTCCAACACGGACTCGAATTCGGCGAGCTGCTCGAGGGTCGTTTGATTCGTAGCAACTTCAATGGGCGAGTTGATCAAACTTTCCTTCCTCACAGTTTGCTGTTGCTGGGGCGGTTGCTGAGGGGTTGGCGGCTGTGGGGTCTGCGGCTGTTGCATCTTCGACGTCAACAGCACTGCGAGGTTCTGTGACCTGATGGGCAATCCTGACTGCGCCACGTTTATCTTGGAATTGTCATGTGATATTGTGGGAATGACGTTGAGCTGGTTTGGATTTGTGGTGGATATTGTGACGGGTATTTTTTGCGCGAAAATGACACTGGAAGATGCGTTGGGCATTGAGTGGACATGAAGCTGCGTAATGGCTTGGTTGTACCTTGGACTGGAAACGCGGAGATTTGGAATGTTTGCGATGATGGCACTGTTTTGTTGCTGAGTGCTAGGCACGGAGGTCTGCACGGCTTTAGACAAGTTGACTGTTTTTGGAATGCTGTCCGTGCTCGACGTTGTAGCTGTGGTTGTTTGATAGATTGTTTTTCTAAAAGTTCGACCAAATTCCGGCAAGCCTGTACTTTGTCCACTCTGAGTTTTGTTCATAGCTGCTAGCCTGTCAAAAGTGTTCCGAGAAACTTGCTGCTGCTGTGGGAAGCTCTCGTCGCTGTGCAGCGCGAGGACATTGCGCTGGCTGGATAGCGAGTTGGGGTTGATGGGGTAGGCAACTTGGTTCTGCTCCGAGTTGATGGGGTTAAGTGAGGTAAGAGCTGCGGTTGTAGAAGAAGGTGAGGGAGACTTTTTTGGCGACTGACTCTGGCTGCCTTGGCTATCCGGGGCGTTTGTTGAATCTGCTGGCGACGTGTCCATGGGTTGGTTCGTCTCCTCGCTAACGTCGTGCAGAGATGAGGGTCTCGGCGGGGGCGTCTGACCTGCGGGGCTCATGCCAACGCCACTGTCGTGGCCAACCGACATCGGTGTTCCAGGGAATTGCATGTTGCCAGCGAGATTGGGAGTCCGATTTGTCGGTGGAGTGTGGCCGTTGTTGCCCGAGCCGGAATTGGGACTCTGAGGAACATTCCTTGCGAGTTGAACAACATTGACTGTCGACTGTACTCGAGGTGGTACCATCATGTCCAAAGAATTCATGCCCGGTACTTGCTTGACTAAAATATCAGAGTCAAGGGGAGCCTTACCCAGAATACCAAATTCCTTCTTGCGTGACTTGGAGGGTGTTTTTCTCTTTTGCGTTATTTTCCTGACTTTCAATGCCTTCATATCAACCGCTTGACTCGCCATAGATCCTTTTTTGAATTGAGGCGGCTTTTTCTTTTTCGACTGCAAAATTTCAATGTCACTTGTGCGAGTCAACACAATTTTCGGATTGAGGTCAAGAGTGCTCAGTAATGGAGCAAACTTGGGAGGTTGACTCGAGCTCTCAGGCAAATTATTGTTGTCCTTTTTTTGCGATTTCTTCTTGTTGCTTCTAAACATTCGCAGTTGCTTCAAAACGTTCGGATCGCTGCGTTTCTCTGTAAGAAGAAGTGGCGCCGCAGCAGTGTAATCAGTAGTTAGCTTGATCTTCTCATCCATATCCGCTGAGAAGAGCGTTATAATCTCACCGCTACTGATATCTGAGCTACTGATGTCTTCGCTTGGCCGACGTATATCATCATCGACAAGCATTCGGAAGGAACCGCTCAACATTCGGAAGGGATCGTTATTTTCGACTTTGCGGACTTTCTTTGGAGTGCCCCCTCGATTTTTCATTATTTCTTTTTTGGTCTTCTGCGATTTTGTTCGATAGCCATCGCTTCCCAAACTGTCGGTTTGGCTGTCTTGAGTATTGGTGTCACTTCCGGATATAGACTTGTTGAGTTCCATGTAAGACCTGGTATTTTGCTCCTGAGGGCTGTCATATTCGCTTTCTGAAGACACGAGCCTCCTAAGGACCGGGCGTCGCCTAGTCCTTGAATTATGCACGGGAGTGCCACTGCTGACCGAATCGGAACTGTCGTCCAAGCTCTGGCGCACCGACGATCTTTTGAAATTCCCGGCAGGTTGGAAGCTCCCGGATTCGCTCGAACCATTGGACGATTCATCGACCCAACGCTCGTAGCCTTTCTCGATACCACAAAATTTGTCAGGGTTGTTCTTGGATGGCCAATCCTTGAACTGCGAGTAGTCAATATTAAGGTACTTGAGCTCCTTGATCTTGGCACGGGTTCCTTGAGCGTCATGAAGGTAATTTTCGCACAGTTTACTCAGTTCGTCCCAATCTAACGTCCAATTGAGAATATTGTATCGCTGGCTACTCCAAACAGTGGCCAGGTCATTGCACAGCTGCTCCGTTAGCCCGAGCTTGTTGTAATCTAACTCATGACTGGACACAGCACTGCTACTGTCCTGGTTCGTTGAGGTGCCATTGGCGAGCATCATCGCGCTGAGAGCGTTCTCCGATTCCTTATCTTCGGTGCAATCGAAGCACAGCTCATCTGGTACGGGGTGTTGATTGCACTTTGGCCTTGTATCGGCATTATTATTTGTTGGCTTGGCCAAAAGGTTCTTGAGCAGTGTATTCGTCGTCTGATAAGTTTTGCCTGCTTTCCCTTGGTATTCCAGGCCTGTAGTGGCTTTTCCACTCGACAAAGATGTGACTAGCATTTTGGAGAGTGGCTCGGCTTTCTCTTTGGTTTCGGTTAGCTTCATTCTGGAGTCTTCACTGTTATCGTCGCCTTTGACTTTTCCACAAATGATTGCGATATCACGTATTCTATCGAAAATGGCGCGAGTTGGATGTAAACTAAATGCCGTCAGCACGCACTCCTTTGCTATGCTGACATCGTCGCCCAACAGATCAGCCAATTTCAAGAATTGTTTGCTCAAATGCTTTTCCATTTCGCATACTTCGTCTCTCTGTTTGTCCCCTTTGTCCTTCTGTATCTCCAGCTCATTCATGTCCGTTGTCAATGCTCTGATATACAGTTCCACCAAGATTGGCAAAATGACTTTTTCGGTTTGTCCATACTGCAATACGAAAAAAAAAAAGGAATATTAAAGCCCATCGTATAAGTTAAAATGATTTTCTATTTTGTACTTTTAGGTTTCAACTTGTTACATGACTTGTTGATTAAATTGACAAGATAGAAAAAAATTAGGAAGAAACCAGAAATAAAAAAGCTTTCGGGAAAATTGAAAAGTGAAAGAAAGAAACATTTGACCATTGAGTAGACTACAATAGGTCCAAGTATCTAATTTTGTGTATGTATATAATATGTAAGATTTTGTACTTACATGCTGCAGGAGTACATTGCACAATATGTATATGTGTTGAGCGCTCTCGGCAGGCTCGATCAATTTTCTAATCGTTTCAGGTAACATAGGTTCTTCCGAAGCTGTCGGCTTCAAATGTAACTTGACCCAAACGTTCATAATTTGCTCTAACATTCCCGCACCCGTTTTAGAAACGGGGCACATCATGCTTGCCGATATAAGGTATTGAGATGCCAATTCAGCTGCTTCTGCGGCGTTTTTCCAAATACGCGCCGTGCCATATTTTGTCGGTTTCAATCCGCTTAACCTTTGCACCAACTCGAGCTGATCTCCCAAGGTCATTAACTTTAACTGCAATTGAGAGAAAAAAAAATCATGAAATCATCCATTTATCAAGCAACTGAGAATCAGTTATTGTACAAAAACCGAAAATCAATTTTAGGGTTCCAAAAGTAGATGTTTTACTTGTGTTAAAATATGTTAAATATTCGAATCGTTAAATTTCCACCTACAGATTCTTTATTTCTTCTATACAATTTTTACCAACTTTAAATTTGAGGGATTTCAATTATAAATTATTAGGCTTCTCATGTTTGCTCTCGAAACTTTGTGAAGAAATATGTGGCGTGGAACGACAAAAAGGATCTAAGGACTTACTTGAGCGAAAATTTCTTGCGGACTCTTGTGTTTGTAGAGAAGAACGAAGTAAACATCGATCATGTATTGGATGTGGCTTATATCAGAAACCGAGCGCAGCCGTTCGCTTCTCCTGATTGACCTCATGCAAACGGCTGCGAGTTTTACCGCCAAGTCCTCGCATCGCTCTTCGCAGAGTACCTTCAGCCTCATCATTAGCAACTCGCTTTCTTCCGAACAACAAAACTCTGGAAGAAAAAAAAAATGAAAAAATAAAAATCATTCATTATCTGATGGTCTCACAGTTTTTGTATTTTGTAAAACTTACCCTCTTCATCTTCTAAATTAAGGGAGTGATCGTTGAAAATGGAATTAAGACGGTCGTCACTTTCCCAAGGGTTCTTGACCAACGATATAAGAGATGAACACTTTGGTGCTGCAGGATGTTCCTTCAAACAACCTGCGCACCTTTGCAAGGTAACGATGAGATGTGTTCTCGTCGCTCTCGACAATTTGGGCCATTGACCGCGTAACACCAGTGGCAATGTGTGCCTAAAATCAAATTATTTCATAAGTTTCAATTTTTTTACATTCCATATTATGTGCATGACATTAAACAATCAACGATCTTTGGAGCCAATCATGAATAGTTGGGTGAAATGAAAAACTTTGTCAGAAACAAAAAAGTAACAAAACAATTTGATCAAAATAAATTCAGTCAAAATAAAATAAAGTACGTAAAAAATTAATAAAAAAACTTTTATCAAATATTCATTGCCTCTTTTATTCTCAAGCTTATAACCATACAATTTGCTGTCGTATTCAGTAATCTAAATAATTTACGGCAATGTCATAAATAATTACACATGTAAGACAACAAAAACAAATGTTTATCCCTGAATACAGGACGTTTTAGTTATCAAACTCACTAAATATTACAATCAATACGTGTTTTTGGATTTTTTAAAAATGAATTTTGAATTCTTTGATCATTTTTATATGTATGAAAGAAAATGTGCACAGTAAGTCTAGAAAAGGACTCGAAATGTCGCAATGTGAAATTTTCGAATTGAAATTTTACTGGGAAATAGAAAATTGGAAAACTTGATCGAATAAAATTTTGATAATATCGTGAGTCACTGAAGTTCCATGCAGTGGCGTAGTAGAAAATTTTTTGGGGGGGTTGTCCCCCTTCCCCGAGGTAATTTTTTTCAATTATAAATGACAGTCTTATATTTTAATTCTTTGGTGAAATAATCAAAAGCTAATACTATAAATGATTGAACACATTATAAGACAACAAAAACACATTTTTTTTCATGAATACAACGCAATTTAGAAATCAAACTTACTGAATTACAAAATAATTTTTAAATATTATTTAAACTTATTTAAATTCCATGTTAGTACTAACTTCATAAAATACATTCCAGTCATTGTGAAAATCCAATACACAATCTTGGTAAAAAAAATTAATATGTTCTTTTTTATCTATACCCATTTTTTTTCTTTATTTTCATCACACCTTCAAGAATTCAACACTGTATGACCAAAATAAGTTTTTTGTTTCTCATTTTTAAGAAACCTGTTTAAACTTTAATGAGTTAGCTTTCGTTTTCAAATTGATTTGATAATTAAATATATACCCATACATGTGTCTCAATTCAAAAAATATTAGTCATTCTTTTCGGTAAAAAAGGCATAATATATGTTTCTTTCTGAAAGATTCCCAATGGGTTTTCAAATTTGAAAAAAACTCAATGCGAAAATTTTTTTCAATTTTTCTCAACCAATAATTTTCATCATTATATTTTTTTTCTTATTGATATTATAAATGATAAGTATTATTCAGAGATGTATTTTTGAATAATGTTATAAGGTTGTATTTTCTACTTTTTTTTTTATATAGCAAAACATTTATTCAACTTACGTTGGATATACTGTGTCCCGCGGTTCAACTGGACACCTGAGTTGAATTGGTAGCACCGATCCTATGCTTTTCTTATGGAATCAGTACTACCAACTCAACGCAGGTGTCCAGTTGAACCACGGGACACACAGTACAGACAAATTATTTGTGAAATAATTATAAATAATTAAGCACATATTAGACGACAAATAACATTTTTTTTTTTTTTTTTAATACAGCGCATGTTAGTCATAGTTCATTAATTTCACCAACTAAAAAAATAAACTTTCATAATTATTTTGACTTATTCGAGTTTCATGATTGTATAATTTCATTAGTCATCGTGAAAATTTAGTATATCTTGATCACAAATCACAATTTTCTTTTCTATTAATACCTAATTTTTCCTTGACTGTGCAATGAATTTTTTCAAACATAACGCTGTGACAAAAATAAATTTTTTTCATTTTCATCTTAGCTAAACCTGGCGAAAACTTGAAAGTTAGCTTTTGTTTTCAAGTTAATAAAATAATTGGATATTCATCCTATAGTGTGTCTCAATTAACGAAATATTTATCCTATTTTAACTTTAAAAAAGCGATAATGAACGTTTTTTCCTAAAAACTTCACATCTGTTGTGGAATTCGCAAAAACATTCTAATTTTTTCTCAACTAATAATTCTTCCGATTATTAAATTTTATTGATTTTTTGATTATTTATATTATAAATGATATGACATTTTTTTCATTTAGTTATTCTCAAATATTGCTATTAAGTTGTATTTTCTATTAATTTTCTTCATAACAAAAACGTTTCTTAACCTTATAACAGTTAAATATATTCAAATTATTTTGTGACTTATTAGCCACTATCACAAATAATTCAACAGATATAAAACAAGAAAAAAAAACAAATTTTTCTCTCTAAATACAGGGCATTTCAGTTTTGAAACTTTCTAACTTACGGATTGTACTTTTAATATTATTTCAACTTAACAAAGTTCCATGTAAGTATTAATTTCATATAAGTAATTCTAGTCATCATCTTGGCAAAAAATCAAAACTTCTTTTTTTATGTGTAACTTATTGTAACTTTATCTTTTAATACACTCTCATGAACTTAGCACTGTGTGATAACAATAACTTTTTCGTTTCTCATTTTAAGGTAGACCGCCAATAACTTAAAAGTAAGCTCTTGTTTACAAGGTGATAAAATAATTGAATATTTCGGTCGTTTTTTTTTACGTTTAAAAGGCCCATATGAATGTTTTTTTTTTTTCTTGAAGATTTCACATTGGTGGTGAAATTTGCAAAAAACTCAATAGGAAAAAATTTAGTTTCTTTCCTAACTAATAATTCTTCATTATTTTTATCATACTGCCAATCATTTTTCTGTTATTTATATTAAAAATGATGTAACTACTATTAATCCATACATTTACAAAAAATTTTACCAAGTGCTTTTTTTTATAAAATGAAGTATTCCTTCAACTTATGGTAATTATACATTAAAATTATTTCGTAAAATAATTAGTAGCCAATATCATAAATAATTCAACTCATACAAGACAACAAAAACAATATTTTTTTTCCTGAATATGGTGCATTTTAGTTATCATATGCACTAACTTCTAGAATTAACTCTTAACATTGTTTCTACTCATTCAAGTTTCATGTTTGTACAAATTTCATAAGAGAAATTCCAGTGATTAAGAGAATCCAATATAACATCTTGGTTAAAAATTAATTAATCAGTTTTCCAATACATCTTCAAGAACTTAACACTGTGCGACAAAAACAACTTTTTTTTTCTCATTTAAACGAAACCTGATGTCAAAAACTTGTAAATATGCTCTTGGTTTAAAGTTTTGAGATAATTTATTATGTTCGCTTGCGTGTCTCAATTCACAAAATATTGGTATTTTATGATAAAAAAAGCCATTATGAATGTCTTTTTTTTTTGAAGATTTAACATCCATTGTCGAATTTGCAAAAAACTCAATGTAAAGAAATGTAGATTCTCTAACCAATAATCTAAAACCAATAGTTTTTTTTTACAAGTATTCATTATTTTTATTTTATTATTATTATCTTAGTAGAATTATCAAAATATTTATTTTCTGGAATTTATCTTTCAATAGCAATACTTTATTAACTAGTAAATATATATTCTGTATTTTTTGCTATTTTGAATAGTTTGACCATACAATTGTTTCTCTTCTACAATATGTGAAGTACAATGGGTTAAAAATTTTTAAGTTTCATTTGATCTAACTGAATATCAGTTGGAATAGGTATCATTAAAAATGTCAGTTATGTCGATGAAATTTTATACTGAATCAATAACATTTTCAGTAGCTTCTACTTAAAACACATTAGGCTCTGTTGGGTGAATAAACTTTCAATTGCGGTCATTTTAGATTCTACTCATAACAAAGAGTATTTTCAGTTCACGCAACTGATTTTCCAGTAATCATTTAAAGTCTCAGTCGAGCCATTTTCAACTTATTCAGGAAAAATGATTGAATTTTTCAGTGGCAGCTATGACACTAACGAAATTTTTTAATAGGAGCAAACAAAAATTTTAATAAGATCAACTTTTTCATCTGCTAATTGAGAAAATGCAGTTGAAGCAATTAAATGGACTTTTCTCTGTGTAGGAATACCTATAGAAGTGTTATGTATTTTTTCAAAAACTTCTTCTTTATAAACAAAACCTGATTATTCAAACAAAAATAAAATGCTCCTCTACAATTCAGTTTTTAAAATTGTTCTTTTCGACAAAGGTGAAAAATCATCTTTTTTCAACTATTCTTAAAACCGAATTTTGAGCTACAATATTTAAAAAAGAAGTCACACCTTACTATATTAATTCATGATTATTGTATGTCAATTTTTTTTTAAATTAAAATATCTTCAATATAACTTTTTGCCTCACTAAAATTATTTGTTAGCAATACATGTACAAATTTGGCTGAAGGGAAGTAGGACTTCTTACAGATGTGAGAATAATAATAACAATAATAATAACAACAACAACAACAACAACAACAACAACAATGTCGTTTTTAAATCATCAACAAGGATTTATTATCATAATATTTTATGAGACTTCTCTTTCGTTGTGATGGTTTTTTCGTTTTCTAATTTTTTTTTATGTTCATTTTATTTTGTAAAAGGACTCTGCTGTGATTATGTATTAAATGTAAGCTTATTGATGTACTTAATAAATAAAACAAATAAATAAACAATAGTTATAGTCACATGATTTTTATGCCATTTTTTACCACAGTCGATAGTAAGAAGCCAGAAAGTAAAAGGAATGTATCTCATTGGTCATTTTTTATTTCCCATTTTCATGAAATATATATATTTTGACTCTTGGGATCGCAATTTCATTGCGCCTGAAAAATATGAAATACTGACCTGTAAGCCCATTCTATAAGAGCCTGGGTTTGCTCAGGGGTCGTTGTTGTGGGGATGAAATTGGTGACATGCTCCCAAGCAGACAAAAGTGTGCTAACCTTGTCGTCGTACTTTTTCTTGCTGTCACTCAATGTTGCTTCAAGCCCCTGAGAACGAGAAAGCATAGAAAAATTATTGCATACACATTATAAAAAATATTGTGAAAAAGGACGAGCACTATAATACAATTTCGTTCTCAATATGCATAATTCAAAACAATGGTTAGAGAGAACTCAGAAATTTCATTTCTCACATATAAAAAATATAATTATTGAATCGTTTAATCAAATTAAAATAATAATCGAATCTGAATGAAATTGGTCATACATTGTTACCAAGATGAGGGAATATATGTTAAAACTGAAATTCAGCATCTCATTTTTGTTAAAAAATTTGATTTTCAGTATCCAGTCTAAATATTTTTCTGATTTCAAATTTTACTGGTAAATGATCATCATGATAATAAGAACAATATTGACACAAGTGATATATAGTGTTACCTATGTATGTTTTATTAATAAAATGTGTTATTAAAATAAATGTATGATTGTAACATAATGTATTACAGTAATATTATCTTGTATACCATGTATAATACTAATATAACTATCATGCAACTTTTCTTTAAATTTTCAACTAAAGTAAAAAGAAAAAATTGAAATTTGATAAAATCAATTGAAAATGCTGATATGTATGTGCCTGAAGTTCCAAACGTTTAAAATTAAATGTAAAAAATCCTTCAGCTGCTTTTGAACATTTTTTGATCGGAAAAACAAACATGATGCTCCCCCAAAAAATATTTAGCACACTTTCTATCATGATACAAAATCCAAAAATTCACATATTTTTAATTTTCGTTTAATTTTCAACGTTTGGAACTTCAGGTACATAGATATATTTGAAAGATAATATTTACTTTATGTAATAATAAATTATTTAGTCATATGATATCAATAACAAAATCAATTCCAGAACAGTTTTCATGTACAAAAATAATTGAAACTACAGGGTGTAGAGAATGCAGAATTTTTTGAGTCAAGTAAAAGGAAATTTTGAATTAAATGAATACTAGGTTAGGGGTCGTGCATAAATGAGGTAACGCTCTTAGGAGGAGGGAGGGGTCGAAAATTACCAAAAATCGCTTGACGTCATATATGCACGACCCCTTATAGGTTTTTGTACAATGTTACAGAAATTAAGAATATTGAATATTGCAGGAGCTCTGAAAATAATCAATTTTTATAATTGAGAATCTCATAAAATTTGGGATTATGGAAACATTTTACCAATATTGTTAAGGGTATGCAAAATGAAGGAACCACTCAAAAAAAAATATGTTAGCGTGAGATTATTCTAAAAGTTGTCATGATTTGAAAAATAAAAATTTAGTGAACTTGCAGAGAGGCGGATTATGCCAAAAATTGATTTTTTAAGAAAAAATGTTCATTTTAGGGAATTCATATATTTACAATTATATAGAATCTGAAGTAGATATTGTTCTTGAAAAAAAAAAAAAATAAAAAAAAAATAAATAAATAAATAAATAAATGAATAATAAGTGAGTGTATAAAAAAAGACTATTTCAGACAGAGCCACCTCTCTGGAGTTTTACTAAAAATTTTATCGAATTTTGCAATAACACATTTTGCCAACATGCTATAATTATAGATTAATATCCTTTTTAACAATTAGCATATCCAAGTTTTTACACAATCGGAATACAACAAATTGCATCAATTCCAAGTACCTTTTTAGATGCAAAAATTATATTTCCCATCGCTTCCAAGTTGTGTGTAAAACTTGTCTCCGCTATTGTATATAGTTTTCAGGTTAGGCCAATCCCAATAATCAAACCGTGAACAACTTTTGATTTAATAAAAGTATATTGTGAAATTTCGTATTCAGCAATATGAAGTCACAAAATACATCACATTTGATCATATATCATCAACCTGTAAAAGATTTTTTATAATCATAAGTGCAAGGAATATAATAATATTATTCACGAAAATGATTTTTTGTCTTATTAATTAATGATATTTTACATTTCAAGTGATGTATACTGCGAGAAATTTTATTTAGTCTATATTGTAGTGAAAAACAACAAATGATTGATGAAATGCTCAGAAAATTCGCAATAATGAAAAAAAAAAAATGTTGTGTGTGAAATTATTTGTGAGACACACCATTAGACATGGAATTCATGACCTTTACTAGAATAATGAAATAAGCAGAGTCATTAAAACATCATTCATTTCCCATATCAAGAAAGTCATTTTTCAACAAATGGCCATGTTTAACAGAAATGTAGGTCTACAACCAGGGATGTGAGGCGGTAAATTACTGGTCATGACGGTCAATTACGACAAGAAAGTTTTGGTCAATTTTGACCGTCAGTTTACCTTACCGGTCAGAATTATTACGATGGTCAAAATTGTTACACACTCAAAGATCACTTGAAAAAATGTTCATCTCATTTGTTATTGCATCTTTCTTTTTTTCATGGAATTTTTATGAAAAAATGGTTACAAATTTTTTGGTGCCTTGAAAAATAGATAATCATACAATTACAACTTTTCTATTTGAAAAGAGTCATTTATAAAGAAATAAACAAATTACTTCATAAAAGTGTGTTGTTGATTAAAGATTTTCCTTTGGGTATCTTTATTTTCAGAAAAATTTCTATTAAATGTATTTCACATCAGTGTTATACACTAATTTGAAGACAAGAGTACTATACTTTTCACTGTTAGGCATTGTAAATATTGTGGAACAGTTTCGACTATTGCACTTTTTTTTTATCAGAATTCTTTATATATTTTACTATGTTTATGGCAAATATTGGCAAATTTATTCAAGTTTTGTTATAAATATAGTAGAATATGAAACCAATTTCATCAAAAAGTGCAATATTTGGGATTGAACCACAATCGCAAAATTTTATAGTAAAAAGTACAATATTTTTTTTCATGGTATGTTTATGTATAATTTTGAAAGCAACTTAATCGGAAATACAAGAATTCTAAAACTTTTACCGTTATCGCCAATATATACAAGGTGTCCCATAGTCAGCAGATCATCCGAAAATTATTAATTCCTCATAAAATTCTAAGACACTTTTTCCTTCGCAATTTTTAAAAATTCCCAATACTTGAGCAGTGATTGATAATTCAATTTCATCTACCAACTTTGGAGAGGCGGGGCTTTTCATAGCAGACTCTTCCTCTTTCTTAGCTTACTCTCATGGGAGTATTGGGATCACTGAGGTGTGTATAATGGAATGTCGGTTAATGGCTTCTCTTGTCTCTATTAAAAAAAAAAAAAAAAAAAATAGAAAATACTGTATAGTAAATGTGACAATTGGACAAAAGACTATTATAACTAACGCAAAGGTGAGTTAGAGTAAAAATTGTTTTTCAAGATAAGAGACATCATTATTCTACATTCCATCACATACTTCAATTACCCCCACTTTACCATTAGAGTAAGCTTAGAAAGAGAAAGTGTAAAGAGAGAAGGGGCTTCAATCAAAAGCCTCGCCTTTCCGAACGGTAAGTAGATAAAACTGAATTATAAATAACTCTTTAAATTTTGCGAATTTTCAAAAATTTTAAAGGAAAAAGTGTCTCAGAATTTCATGAGGCATCAATGGTTTTCTGATGATTCGCCGACTTTGGACACCCTGTAAATTGTCCAGCAAACGCAGTAGTACAGTGACACTCGTGAGTTTTTTCTGAAAAAATGGAAAAGCTATTTATGAAATGTGAAATAACAAGATTGGTAATTTTCACCTGAAATTACTGGAAATCGTTTTGGTCAGTTACGTTAACTCACATTTTTTCATTGAATTTCGTGTCATGAGTTTTACCTTTAGTTAGAGAGTTTTTAAATTTGACTGTAAATGACAGTAAATGGCTGTCAGAAATAACCATGACCTGACTCATTTTATTTTTGACCGGTAAACTCACATCCCTGTCTACAACACAGTGGTCTGTGGTAGAAGTATTTAATTTCTACTTACTTTACAAAACACGAAAAATATAAAAGAAAATATCACATAAGATTTTGGTAAGTTCAGTTTAAAGATTGAACTGAAATTTGAACAAGAAATAATCTGTCTGGACAAGTGGGAATAGACTTCACAAACCAAACTTGACCTGAATTTTTTAAATATTTTTCCGAGTTCAAAAGTCCTTTGCCACTTTTCACAAAACTCAGAATCAAAAAAGATATTCGAGCCCAAAATCTAACAAATCTGATTGTTTAAAACTTGTGACCCGAATATCTTTTTTGATTATTGATGAGTTATTTGAAAAGAGACAAAGGACTTTTTAAATCAGAAAAATTTGAATAGAATTTGGGTTAAATTTGGTCCATGAAGTCGGCCTTAATTTTTCAGAAGAGCCTATTTATTCTATTGCATGGTGGGGTTTACCCTATCACCTCATTAACATAAGTCACTCGAGCATTTTCCAACTCGTTAACGTAAGGTTTGAGTGTAATTGAGAACTGAAAAATTTCAACAAGTCGAATTTGGGGATCGCAATATTAATTTTACATCTGATTTTTATGCGATATTTAATATTTGGGCATAGAACTATTTTTTTGGAATTTTTTCGAAATTGAATGAGCATTTTAAATAAACAAAAATCTCTGGATTAAATTGAAACATAATTTCAAGAGATTATTTATTTTCGTATTGAATGAGGGATGAATTTGAAACTTTTGAAATATAAAATGAGAAGTCTGAAAAATTGTTGAACTTTCAAGAAAAAATTTCACCATCATAATGTATGAAAATGCGTAGTAAGTAGATTTCAAAAATGTCCTTAATTACATATTGTATAACCTAAAAAAATTCATGTCAATCATTTTGAAACAAAAACTACAATGAAAAAGTTCCTACATTTCCAGGCTAAAATCCAAGAATACAAAATTTGAGAAACTGAAATTTTTTTTAAACGCTTATCCTCGTATACAATAAGCGAATCGTATTATTGAATGTCAAAAGTTCTATCCCACAATCAATATTCAATTTAAAAAAAAATGATTATCTTCATTGTCAGAAAGATTTGTAAAGTAAGATTTACATTTCAGAATGTATTATCCAACATACTAGCGAAAAAATACGTCAGGAAAATTTAGTCAAATTTTCTTTCAAGTGGAACAAATAAAATCTCAGTAATATGAAAAATAAATTATTATGTTTCAATATTTTATTTTCAAACAAATGTGAAATTAATGATGATTTTACATTTTTTATTCACAATTCTCAAAAACAAGCAATTATTAATAACATCAGAATTCTCATTTTTTACTCCGCCCATATGAAAAAAAATGGCTACTGTTTAACATGTGCTCTGTCAATAATTATCAATCAAAAATGAGTAATTATCAGAAAAAATAAAAACCCAATTTTCCACAAGTTAATTCCTCAATTTCGCATTTGTTTATTCATAATTCCCAAATACAAGCAATTATTACCATTAGAATTCTCAATATTAATATTGCATTTTTTACTGCTAAGATATTAAAAAAAAGCCATCTTTTTGTCTTCCAATCATTATTAACGAAAAATGAGTCATCATCAGAAAAAAAGAAAACCCAATTTTTCACAAATTTCATTTAAACCAAATCCATCCAAATAATTACATATTTTTAATTCGTAATTCTCAAATAGAAGCATTTATTATTAATACCATTAAAACCCCCAATACTATAATTGCATTTTTTATAACAAAAAAAAAAAAAAAAAAAAAAAAAAAAAAAAAATGGCTACTGTCAAACATGTGCTCACCTACACATACAACGGCTATGTTATGAATGAAATACTTGAAAAAAAATCCCGAATTTCCATACAAAACCATAATAACTGCATATATCCGAATCACCAATTAAAAAATACGCCATGATAATTCAATTCGACACGTTAAAAATGCACAAAAAAATGTATATTGCCACGTGAACAATTCGTCGCAATTGTTCACGCAGGTAATGAACCTAATTACGAATGGGTTAAAAAACAGAGGCCTAACCTTAATCATGAGTGTTTCTTTATCCATTTTGGGGCGATGCGAATTCCCATCGATTACCACTTTTTTTTCTTTCGTAACTCAAAAACGCGCGTTAATAGCCGAGTGCGGAATTATTAACTTTGTCAAAACTTAATGAATGTAATCTAACAAGAGCAAAACATCTCGACGTGACACATCTGATCGTCTACGTGACACTTTTACAATTCGGAAATTCGCATTGTTACGTGAAAAAAAAACAACGTAAAAAAAGTCCCGGAACACGGAATGATGAAAGGCACGAAAACAAAAATGTCGAAAATTGACGGTTCTAATGATTCTAACCACGTTTACGACAAAAAATCCGTAAATAAAAACGTCTTCGCGTATGAGTCAAATCAACACAATTGAACACAATCTTACAAAGTGCCGGTGACGGGTCGGTAATGTCGTTTCGCACAACTCCGCATAAGGAAAGTTTGCACATAGATTACGCTACTGTGCAGCATATGCGGGAACGTGTTAATTTTGCAATTTTCTTTCTTTTATCCCTCGGTAAAATCGCCTTTTGCTGGAATTTCTTTGCCATGAACGCGTTGCTGAGGTATTTGAGGGCTCTGAGGATCGTGCACGATTACGTATATTACGTATTACGTGTAATGAACAAAAATTCGACACACGCTGTCAGTAATGTAGGAATTTCACTAAGGATTAAGATTCCAGTTGCTGTGTTACCATCAGAGTCGACATTATAATATATATGTAATGTATATACCAAGGATCCTTTGGTATATACATACAGAATGATATCGAATTATCATCAGGGGCAGTGGCGTAGCAATGAACTTTCAGATGGAGAGGCAAACTTTAATAAAGGGTTAAATTTATATGATTTAAAAAATTGCATCCATTTTATTTTTATTTGTACAAAAAAAAAAAAAAAAAAAAAATACTATTGTTAAGATTATCTCTTGATAACAAGAATTTTCTACATTAATTTCTAGAATTCACTTACTATCATTATATGATTTATTTTATTTGTTTACGCTAATTAATCTATTCAATACAAATTAATAAATAAATTTGAATGCATAAAGATTTTCTTACAAAATAAATTTTTTTAATTTATTCGAATAACTAGTTATGAAAAATGTTTATATCGTGAAATCTAGAAAGAAAATTGTCCATCATCAGAGTAAATAGTAAAAAATTAAAATACTTTGAAAAATTGTTTTAGAAATGATCGACATTTCAATTTGAAAATATGGAAATCTAAGTACCCTGATATTTGGAAATTTGAAGAATAAACAGGGGCGTCACAGAGAAATTTTACATGTAGGAGCAAACTGTAATGCAAAAAGGGTTTATATTTATTTATAATATGTATCAAAACAAATACTCATTCTAGCATCATAAAATCCTAGACATCAATTTGCAAGCTTGAGCTTTCACTTTTAAAAATGCATCACTTCGCATATAAAATATCACAATATCTCATACATAACATATTTGAGTACTTATTTTTTTAGTATATACATATATCATTCATAGGATTAATTTCTTAGATTCATAGGAATTTTCTGCATTGATTTCTAAAATTTATTGTTATAAAATTGGAGGTTTGATACGAGTATTTTTATAGATTTTTAAGAAAATTTTATCGGCAGGCATAAATCTAATGTGTTACATATTTTAGCTTTTTTTTTTAAAGTATATAATGAAGTGCTGGTATTTTTAGGATTTTTTGCATATAATACCCCAGTAAACATTCGTGATTTTTCGTGATCATGATGTCATTACGACATACAGGTGTTTCCGCATATGCATGTCATCATGATATCATTCGTGACATGACATCATATAACAGCATAATGACATCATATGATTTCTTATCACGAATGACATTCTGATCACGAATAATCACGAATGTTTATTGGGACTTATTAAAAAAATTTGTGAGTATTAATATTCTAGTTTTATTTTTTTACATGCTTCTAGGATTTTTGTAGATTGTAATATAAGTTTTGAGAATATAATGACCTAAGAATTAAAGTTTATCAAATTTTCAGTATTTTCCCAGTAAACATTCGTGATCGTGCATATGATCACGATGCATGTCATCATGACGTCATGTAATGCTATGGCATCATATGACCTCATCATGCCGTCAAAATGAGTCATATGATGCCACAGCATGACATACGTATGCGAAAAAATTGGTAGGTCCTATGACATCATGATCACAAATGTTTACTTTGGGTTCTAGTTCTAGGAAATAGCAGTTTCTAAAGTAACATAGATTTTCATTATTTTTTGAATTTATGGTATTTTGTTAATACTTTTACAGTATAAAATATTTTCGGGCTTCTTATATACATTAAATTAATAGATATTTATGCACATAACCAGTAAACATTTGTGATCGTGATATCATATACGCAGACACATGCTTCAGCATATGTATGTCATCATGATATCATGTGATGACATGACATACATATGTGAAAGCATGTGTCTGAGTATATGATATCACGATCACGAATGTTTACTGGGTAGTATTCACATGAATTTGCAGTACTTCATCGACTTGTAGTATTTTTAGTAGCATTTTTCAGGTTTATCATCGACATCTAGTACTTCTGAAAATTTCAATATACATCAATTTCTAAAATTTGATGCTCTTGGATATTTTTAGTATTTAAATAAATTTTTCAAAAAACAGAAGATTAAAAAAATTTTCAGAAAAAGTTGTTATCCGAATATATTTCAACTATTTCACAGATAAATAGAAACCTTAATTACATTTTATATTTGTTCAATATTGATGAATTTTATCAAATTTTTTAGTATTTTGACTGACTCTTGTAAAGATTTTGAGAATGGGATGCTTTCAAAAATAAATTTGTGGAAGATTTTTATATTTATATAAATAATTGAGAATATATCCATGGCTTTCTGGCATAACCGACAAAGTCACACATGCTATAAGGCTCATTTTACATGATATTCTGACAAAATTTTAAGCGTTATGGCGTGTGTGACTTTGTCGGTAATGCCGGGAAGCCACAGATGTTATCCGTATAGAATTTCAGTATTCAAGAGATAATTCATATTTTTTTGTCAGTTACATATTTTTCAGTTCCAATAAAATTCCATAATATTTTCTTATGTAAATCCAGATTTGCAATATTTTATGCATCGCTATGTGAATTTCAAGAGTTTGATACTCTAAACTCTCATATTTTCTAGATTCGTAGAATTTTCAAAGATTTTTCGAACATACCCAATAAACATTTGAGATCATTCGTGATCGTGACATTATGTACACAAACACATATCTGTGCATACATGATGTCACGATCACAAATGATCACGAATGTTTACTGGGCAGTTGTTTTATGCGGATTTTATTTTGTTAGGAATTCCCGTCATTTCAGTATTTTTCACAATATTTAGAATTATTTATATTTATAAGATTTTTTAAACTGTGTGATTTTTCATATCATTGATGTCATGGCGTACCAATGCTCCCTCATATGTACGTCATCATGACGTCATGCCATGCTATGGCAGAATATGACGTCATAACGTCTTCATAATGACGTCATATGCATTCATATGATTCCATAGCATGGCATGACGCCATGATGACAGACATATGCGAAAGCATCATGACATAAATAATCACGAAAAATCACGAATGTTTACTAAGATACTTAGATTTTTAGAGTTTGCTGCTTTAGAATCTAAAATTTTAGACATTCTAAGTATTTCAATAAATTTTTCAGATTGCAGTATCTTCATAGATTTCAAATACTTTGCAGATTTACCCTAGTGATTTTAAGCCTTATAAAAACCTTATAAGAAAACATTTTTTTTATAAGAATTCAATTTCTTACAAAGCGACCTTATGAAAACCTTATAAGAAACTGAAATTTCTTATAAAAATGTATGTAATAAAATTTTATAAAAAAAAAACCTCATAAAATTTTTTTGACCCATTCTTTATAAGAAATTTAAGTTTCTTATAAGGTTTTTATAATGTGTACCTTATAAGAAATCGAATTGTTATAAAAAATTACTTTTTCTTATAAGGTTTTTATAAGGTTCAAAATCATTAGGGTAATGGCACGTGTAGTAGATTTTGTATTTTTTCAATTTTCATGAACATTATTTAATTTTATAGTCTTTTGACAGATTCTTATGAAAATTTTTAGAATTGCATGTTTTTAAAATGAATAATTTAGAAGATATTTATTATTTTTTTTTTTAAATTACTAAAATGTTATCTACAAAGAATTCAAGTATCTAGAAGAATTTGAAAGATGATCTTGATTATTTTCAACCCTTTTCATACTTTTCAGAATCTTATATAATTTCGTACTATTTTCTAGTATTCTTCTAGATTCCTAATATTTTCATGAATTTATATGTAAATTTTAAGAATTTGATACTCTAAACTTCGCATTTTTACAGTGTAGTTTTTCGTGAATTTTGTTGTGTTACAAAGAATTCTATAATTTTTTTATGATTGAAAAATTTTTTAGTATTATTAACATTCGTCGGGTTTTTAAGGTTGGTTCTTATTAATGGACATCTTGTATTTCTGGAAATTTCAATATTATAGATTTCCAGAATTTGATGCTCTAGAATCTAAAATTTCAGACTTTTTATGTATTTTGTTAAATACATTTTTTAGAAAACATTTTATACTCACCATATTTCTGGAACTATTAGTACCTTTTTGTATTTTTTGAATATTTATGAATTTTATTGATTTTCTTAATATTTCGATATAGATAACTTACATGGATTTTCAGAATTTTTCGCTTTAGAAATAAAAGTTTTGAAGATTTTTATTATTTTCACAAATTTAAAAAAAAATAGTATCTGTATAGAATATCAGTACATATTTGAGGGATGATTTTGATTATTTTTAGTATTTTTCATACTTTTTAGCATTTACGACATTGCATTGTATTTTATAGCATACTTCTAAGATTTTGAATATTTTTATGGATGGCTATGTCAATTTTGTTAATTTCATACTCTAATTTCAAATTTTTTTAGACTCTTGATAGTATTTCAAATGATTTTTCAAAACCCAGTTCTTTGGTAGATCTTTTGTGTTTTGAAGAATCCTAGTGATTTCAGTTTTTATCGTATTTGTAAATATTTATAAAATTCGAATGATCTTTTAATTTTTCCACGGATTCCTACATAAGTTTTCAGATTTTTGCGACATACCTGATCATTCTATGTTTGATTTTCGAGTAAACTATTTTCATTTATGATTCCCTTTGTCGAAGTTTCGACCAAACTTATTTGACAAATGTGTTTTTTCATAATAGGGATGGTATAATTAATAAAAAAATTCTCGATAAGGGCTCCCATCTCGGAAAATTTTCTTTCAGAAAAATTTCAGAATGATGCATGTTCCACAAAATGTTTCATCTTTTAGAAATGTAATGGATGATGGATAAGATATAAAAAACTACTTTCAATAACAATAAATGCTATGTTCCTGAAATATTTTTGAAACAAAACATAGAATGATTATGCTATACACATTCTTTTAGTAATTATTTGAGATGTGGTTTCTACTTTAAATAATGAATTGAATTACAATCATGCTTAATAATATTACAGTGAATATATCGGAAAAAGGTTTGAACCCAGTACCATGAAATAGCAGTTGTGTATCTCATGCATTTGATCCACTTCAGCTATCGCTACATTTAGTTTCAGGCAGGTAAATAAAAATATAAGAAATGTGCGATCCTCATAAAGAAATCACTATTCCTTGTAAAGAAATATCATGTACCTGAAGTTCCAAACGTTTCAAATTAAACGAAAATAAAAAATATGTGAATTTTTGGATTTTTTGTCATGATATGAAGTGTGACAAATATTTTTTTGGGGAGCATCATGTTTGTTGTTCCGATCAAAAAATGTTTAAAAGCAGCTAAAGGTTTTTTTTCTCCAATATTAACTTATACATTTTTGTCGTTTAATTTTAAACGTTTGGAACTTCAGGCACATGAAATATCGAATCCTTTAAATTAAACTCGAAACCTTATAAGAAAAACGCAATTTCTTGTAAGGAAATGTAATGATAATGTACAATCTTCATGTGTCATAAAATCCTTATAAGGAACTTTAAATCTTCTAAAAAATTTATTCCTCATAAAGATTTTATTAGGTGACCTTATATGTATCTTTAACCATTGTGAGGTGTTACTGAGGTTGCCTTATAAGGAATTGACAATCTTATATGAAAAGTTAAGTTCTTATAAGGAATTAATATTCATTCATAAGTTGCCCAGTTACTATTGAATGCTGAAAACGCTGCTGGGCTCGATTTCTGAGCCATCACATTATTATCTTTTGGGACCCTTGAAATGTTAGTCCCAATCAAATTACTATTTTCATGCTTGATCTGTTTTCTCCAAAAAAATCAAAAGTAACATTCTTCACATTTGCACCTATTTCACATCGTCGCAAAACATCAATATCAACAAGTCAAATAACACGACAAAAGATTCAATGCACAAGACGAAATCACTGATGCTTGAAAAATGATTCCCCCAACTTCACCTGTTTAAGAACATGAAATACCCAGTGAAAATAATGAAACAAACTTCGCGTAGTTCAGAATTTCTTTGTTACGCAAACAAAGAACTGATACGGAAGAAAGAGGCTTACAAATGAAATTTCCGCAAAGACCTCCGAGAAAGATAAGGAGAAACAAACTTTGCCCTTGCGGGAAAAAAAATTTCGCTTTTTATTGGATTCTCCCTTACACGTCCAATTACTCGACTTTTTTTTCCCTGCGCGAGATGAGAATTTCGGTATGAAATATTACGAACTGGAGAACGGAAATTCCCAACGGAAAATAGCATGCAAATTTCTGGGTGTAGTGTATACTTTGTAACGATTCATATACCGAGAATGTGATTTCTCGCGAATTCCCCAAACGACGCCACGTGAATTTTAATTATTCCGATAGGAAATTAATGGAAGGCGAAGGAAATGAGTAAATGACAACTGGCTGCAGCGAGTAGAGGAAGCCGCAAAACGTAGTTATAATTTCGAGCAGCGAATTTCAGCTCAAGTCGATATGTACACTGAGAAAAAGATATATTTGCTAATAAGTGCGTATATTTAATGTTAAGATATCGTATATTTGCCTATGGCGAAAGCGATATTTAGTTACGCGAAAGATATTCTCAATTTCAATATGGCATCTCTGATCTATATAGGACCAAAATCGGTATGTTTATAGTTAAGATATCGCTCTTTCATCTGAATATTTTAACACCAACATGGCATCTTCGATTTATTTAGGACCGATAGAACAAGAATCGGTATCTTAATAGTTAAGATATCGCTCTTTCATCTGAATATTTTAACACCAACATGGCATCTTCGATTTATTTAGGACCGATAGAACAAGAATCGGTATCTTAATAGTTAAGATATCGCTTTTTCATCTGAATCTTCCGCTTCTGTATTTAAAATTTTGACTATGTTTCACTACCTGCTGTAATGATACCGATTGTAGTTCTTCGAATTTCAGCGTGATCAGAACTTGAATAATGTGCAAAATGCAAACATTGCAAGGAAGTTACGACAATTTAACCTTTATATGTACATGTAGGAAAAAATAACCGGAGTATTTATTGTAAATCTACATCAAATACATCAAACGTGATCGATAACTTGAAAACTTACACATTAGTGTTGGGAACAGAGAAGTGAGTCCCCAGCTATCTACAATCTCCTCCAAATTTATTTTTTTTGTGCAAATTTAACTCTTACAAAGTCGACACTTCCACAAGTATTAAAAAAAACATGACGCGCTTTTGTTTTTCTGCGGCGCGGAAACGAGCAGGAAAGTGCGGATTTCTGTAATAGCCTCCCAATTCTGATATATTAACTATTAATATGCCATTTCAACTAGAAGTAAAGCATAGTTGAGCTGACCATTTCTATTTTTTTGATTTCATTTTATGTTGTTTTGCATTACACCAACATTTGCTTCATGCAAAGATCGGAGTATAATAGGAAGTTTCGAATATTATTAACGGAAGATGACCGTTTGCACTTGTTACGATGTATCATTCTTGAGCCAAGTTGGAAGATTAAAAGTAGTTTTAGGTCTATATTTTGTTACCGTTAACATTTCTCTTTTTGCCACAACAAAAGTGATTCAAATATGTCGCAGATTTACTGGAAACACTATTTGACAGCATAGGGATTGTTTCAAATTAGATATATTCTGATAGTTCAGATACAACGTTAGATATGAACGTATGTTTTTCAAATCATGCGACTGAATAGAAATGTTGATATTAAATATTTCTTTTTCTCAGTGTATATTCCTACGTTACATATACTTAAAACTTAAAGTAGACGAGAGCACAAGACTCCTTCCACTTATTTCGTAACCCTTACTTTTGAAGTTGCCCAATATCTCATTTCACGTTTCCGAGTGTCAGAGGGGAATAAAAAGGTTTGTTGACTTTTACGATTTGACTTCGTCAGCCGTGCGTGCTTCCTTTTCTCTTCCCGATGCCAGCTTTTCAAGAATGCCTGAGGACGCGTGATTCCTCGATTTTTCAAGAGATTTGGTCGACGAAATATTGATTCGTACCTATACTTCGCGTCCCCAACTTCAAATTCGATTGGCAAATTCAATAATACGAGTTTTCCCGTGCATTGAGAATGTGTTACAGAGACTTTGGCGGCGCACCTGAAACCGTCAGAAAAGCTCCTATACAAAAGTGTTTGAACTTGTCTGTTCGATACCAATTGATATTCATCATTTTTATGTTTGCTTTTTTTCGCTACTTCTCTGTTGACCAACGCATCTTCCCTTCATCCGGATGTGAGTCTAGTTTCTTCAATTTCTTTGACGAACATCGCCTCTGAACAAATTGATACTTGAGACAAGAAATTTACAAATACCAATGTACTCCACCTATTCTGTCTAAAAAATAGAAAATAATCATTTGTTTATTTGAAAGCCAAAGTATTGTACCGGGTAGATTATTCATCAATATTGTTTGAATTTCTACAACTTCCTTTTTCTCCTTTGAAAATCAGGAAAAAAAAATATCATAATCTGTAGAACAGATTAAAAAGTAGGAATCTAAATGTACCATTTTAGGAGGGTATAATTGACGACCCTCTGGAACAACTTTATTTTCCTCAAATTGTAATTTGAACGTTCACTACAAACGCGAACTACAAAAATTAGTTGAAAAATTCACAAGTCACTGTCGGAATTTAATTGTAGAAATTTGAATATACGATTTTCGAAGTGAACAGTGCGTCCATCTTGAAACGAGACAACCTGAAATTTTGGATGGGATACCTTTCCGAATGGGATCCTCAGGTTGTCTCGTTTCAAGGTGGACGGACTCTTTAATTATTTGACATCTTTCAGACCAAATCTTTTTTTTCCTTAAAACTGTAAATTTGACTGTTGGGCTCACCGAAAGCTACTAAAATCAGTTGGAAACTTAATCATTCATTGTTGGGATTTAAATGTACACTGAGAGAACGAAATATTTGATATTAAGATATGTATATTTGGTTATGGCGAAATAGATATATATTTGTCTGAAATGTATGACGCTTTCAATATAAAATAATTTGTTAAAAGCTACCAAATTATACTTGATTACAAGTTTCATATATTTGAGGCAAATATATATCTATTTCGCCATAATCAAATATACATATCTTAATAGTTAATATTTCTTCTCTCAGTGTAGAAATTTGAATATACAATTTTAGGGGTGTATGATTATTTGACAACCCTCAGGCCTACTTTTTTTCCGAAAATTATAAATTTTATTGTTGAGCTCACCGAGAGCTACTAAAATCAGTAAAAAATTCACAAGTCATTGTAGAGATTTAAATATAGAAATTTGAATATACAGACGATTTTAAGGGCGTGTGATTATTTTACAACCGTAACTCCGTATTTTTTCCCTTGAATTTTTCATGTTCAGCTCATGCGAGCTACGAAAATCATGAAAAAAAGTTAATGGTCTGTAAATAACATTTAGATGTAAAATTTGAAAAGTACTATTTTGGGGGGTGGGTGATCATTTTACAACCCCCAGTCCATCTTTTTTCCCCTCAAATTATTACCTTTCGAGTCGCTGTAACTTTAGTTTTGATATAATTCCTCAAAAAAATACCTAAATTTCTATGAAAATTATCGCTATTTTTTCAAGTGACTTCATGAAATTTTTAAGAAATCGTATAAAATTTTATTTCTTTTAGAAACAATAATTGCAAGTTTCGAAATCTTCTATTTTTTTTTTTTTTTTTTTTTTTTTTTTTTTTTGAAACAATTTCTAATTTTTTCACAAAGTATGAATTTGTTAGATAATAATGAATTACTCCGAAGAGATATTATGCTAATATAATGGATTGTATTGGTCCAAAATATGTTATAAGTATTTCAAAAAAATAGTTTCTAATGATACTTCTTTACGATCAAAGTAAAGAGTAAAATTAATGAAAGTTTATTTGTTAATCAGGATTAGGAGGTGATCATGATGAGGGTTATAATAATTATTTTATTATGACTTTTCATTGTTTGTAACAATGTATGATTTTGTGAGTCATGGAATTTTGCGAAGATTTGCCATTGTGATATATTGTGACTTGTATAATAATTGGTTATATGTTCTGTTATTTTTTATGCAGGATGCCCCAAAGTCGGCGGGTCACCAGAAAACCATCGATGCCTTATGAAATTCTAAGACACTTTTTCTTTTACAATTTTTCAAAATTCGAAAAATTTAGAGAATTATTAATAATTCAGTTTCAGCCACTCACAATTCGGAAAGGTGGGGCTTTTGAAGGAAGCCCCTTCTCTCTTGACCCCTTCTTTTTCGAAGCTTACTCTAATAAAAAAGTAGGGGGTAATTGAGGTGTGTTATGGAATATATAATAATGATGTTTCTCATCTTGAAAGACAATTTTTAGATAAAAAATTCTATGAATCAAAGTTTTCGTCGACTTGCCTTTGTTTTAGATAGAATTCTTTTATCCAATAGTCACCTTTACAATGCAGTATCTTCTAATTTTTTTTAAAAGAGAGATAAGAAAAGCGATTAAGCTACATTTCATTATACACACTTCAGTGATCTCAGTGATACAAAATTGTTTGTAATTTTTGTTTATTTTGTAGTAGTAAGATTTTTCTCCTTACGAGGTTTCGAATTTCTTATAAATGGTTCGTTCATCTTACTTATGAGGATTTTGTAAGGTCACCTCAAAAGTTTATTAAAAGTTTTACATCTCATTCGAAAGTGAGTGATTTTTATTTCGAAACTTCCGATGACCAAAAATTTGCAATCTTTCGTCAATAGATATCAATTATAAAATTAATATCTCACATCGCAACTTGAAATATTAAGGAGCAAGACTTCGATTTTAACAATGACGAGGTTTTTCGGGCAAACCGAAGGCGAGCACGAAAATCGCCATCACCAAAATCAACGATGCACTGTATTGCATTATGGCACGAGGGATACTTTTTACGTTAAGGGTGGAGAAATAACGTGAATTCACGTGACGCGATGACATGAAAAGAACGTAAATCGCTTTTTATGATGCAGTCATAAAAAAAGTGTACTCCACAGTTGAGAGCGGTCTTCTCGTCCTGAGCAAGTTTTTTTGGAACTCACATGAGGCTTGTTCCAAAACATGCATTGCCCTTGCCATAGAATACATTTTCCACTTTGACATACAACATACCATTTTAATTTCAAATACCAAACGTTTCACATGCACCATATAATACACAAATTTTCCTAGGTGTTAATAAATTTGTTATCACAGTATTCACTCTGTATTTTGGTTCATGAAATAAAATAGAAACACTCTTCGTTTGAAAAAAACGAGACAGCTTGACCTGGTTTTCCATTCTGGAAATAATGCATGAGTTTAAAAAATCTCGCACTCTTAAAACATCGACCGATTGTTCTAAATGTACACTTTTGTACCATGTTTTTAATTTTTTCTTTCGTAATGGAATAATTAAATAGTTTCCTATTCTTCAATTATGTCAATCAATCGTTGTATACTAAATTCAAACATCAAATCAAATGATGGGCAGATAAACTAACTTTTCTCCAAAGATATTATTGTCCAAATATGAATCATCCACGAAATCAGAAACTTGGATGACCAGCAAAAATGTTGGTTTTCAGTGAAATGGCTATTTATCATTGGTATCGACGCAAGGAACGAAAGCCAAACGAAGTTGTATGCAAGTTGCAAGTTGCAAACGATCTGTTACGTACACGAATCTGAGTTATTTCTCTTGTTCATTGCATTTTGAAGTGACTTTCATTGCTATCATTCGTCTGCCATTCTGCTTTTCGAGCACCCTGAACATTCGACAAATTGAACGACCGCGCATTTTAATTGATTAAAAAAAGAGAACAATAATTGGCAACTTTATCCCGCGAGTATTGGAAATTGAAAATATCGAAACAACAGAGATAAAAGTGCGTGCTAAAATGGAAATGAAATGAAGACCTGGAGTAATAGAAATGGACAAACTAACGAGGTTCGGGTGATTGGATTTTTGTTTTTCTTTGTTTTATAATAATGAAGAGTAATTTTAAAGCAGTAAATGTGTGTTTTTTCAAATTAATATTTATTGATTTTTTCCAGAGTAACAGTTTTCAAAGATGTTGAATTTACATTTACAGAATATGTATTACAGCTTTTAAGATAATTTTCATTGAATTTGTAATAGTATTTTTCGTATCAAGGGGCAGAAACGAGTGTTTTTACGAGTGCAAGATTTTGCGAACGAGCGAAGCGAGTGAGGAAATTGCACGAGTTAAAACACGAGCATGCACCTTGATACGAACAGTATTTTTTTTTTATCAAGAATATTTAAGTTTTCGTTGTTTACGTGTAAAAACCCAAGGCCGCCTTTCCGAATCGATGAATCGGCCGTCCCTAAAAACTGGCATGAAAATGGTGACCTCGCACTTAAATAGCGTCGTTTACCCACGGTTTTATGCATTTTCATATTAGTAAATACAAAACATACGATTTTTCCATATGCTCCAAAACATCGTTAGAAAAGGCGGTCGTAGGGTTTCCACGCGTAAACACGAAAACGCGCGTTTTGATGTCCGAGATACGAAAATACAATATGGCATCACCAAAAATATCACTTCAATTTTGTTTTATGAACAATGGATAGTAGAAATAAAATTAAGAATCATAAAAATATACCATTAATAACAGGTTTGCAAATTTTTAAAAATACAGGTATTTCGTGCCGCTAACGTCGGTGTTTTGGAAAAAATATAATTGGAAATGTCTAATTTCAGAAATTTCAGTAATTTTGAGCATTCATATATTTAGAGTTTCAAACTCGGTATATTGAAGTTTTCCATAATTAGGAAAAATTGATTACTGGCGACGTCGAGAAATTAGAAAAATTGTAATTCATATATCATGGAAATTTAAAGATCTTCTATTCATTCAAAATATCAAGATCTTTTTGCTCTAAAACAAATTTTAAAATTTCAGAAAAAATTTTGAAATTCATACGCTGCAATGTTGGCATTTCGTAAATTTCACGATGAAAATTAATTTTTAGAAATAAAATACTTGCGACATTGAAGACCTTTGAAATCGAAAAACATTGAATTTTCGAAAGGATATATCTTTTATTCAAAATTGTCTGTTCTGTTTCTCCCTTTTTACAATATGGTAACCTTATCTAAAGATACGAAAAATAACGATCTTTTTTGAAAAAGTAGGATACTTTCTTCCCCTATTTTTATTACAGTGAATGTCAAAAGTAACGGCATTAAATTTTCGTTTCTGCGGCAAATCAATTATTAATATACTGAGGGCGTATTTTGAGCTTAAAGTCACTTTCTTATTCCGTACCTTAAATCGATATCCAGTACTTCTCGAGGGAAAGTTGAATTTTAATCAAAAACCTGGTGCACTACGATGATTTCGATAACTTTTGACCCACTAGTATGGAATTTATTTATTCAAGTTCTTAATAATAATAGTGAAATATACTCAGATATTATATGTAAAAGGCTTCTGTTTAATTAGGTCATGTTTGTGGGTAATTTGTTGTCAAACACTTTTATCCAAATTTTACGTAACTAGGGCAAATGCTCATCAATTTTCACAAATCAAAAAGTTATCAACGTTATTATAGTCGTAGCATTTGTGAAGAAAAATAATTTTCATGCAATGTAGCTTGCTGAAAAGAAGACAAACCTTCTTCCTGTCTGAACTATTGTTGTAGAAGCAGTATTTTGTTTAAACTAATTTTAGGACACAAACTTTTCACGAAATCGTTGTTACGACATCAAAATCACGAAAACATTTTTTTTGGTTGTTACATGCCAATCATCATGCAATGGTAAGGCTTTATTTTTTCTAATTTCCGACATCACAGTGAATGATATCAATTACGATGTCTTTTAAACTTATCAAACTGCATGAACAATATAATTTATTTTCTTGTAAAGTACTTCCTGCATTTTTTATGAATCAGCAACAAGCAGAAAAATTTTCAAGTGGCCGGTATACATAATTCAAAATGCCCTGAAGAAAAACACCGACTTCTATGTACATATTCAGTGCCTCTACGGTTTATGCATATCAAAAGTCGAAGTAGTGCACCAGATCTTCAGTAATGCAATAAAATAATTCTCCTTTGGGATATGTCAAAACTCGATTGAGAACTTCAATTAAAGGCGAATATAAATCTCTCTTAGTAAATATAGGAAATCGACATAACGCTTCAGGTCATCGAGGAACCAAAAGCTCTTTTTGTGAAATATCGCAAATCGACTTAGTATGCTACTTTCTCGTCAGATGCAAAGAACTTTATCAAGAAATACCAACTATCGACAAAGTGCAAGTTGTCGACAAAGATTAAGGGCTTACAGAACCTAGTACAGATTCCTGCAAATGACCTTAAACAACCATTCGCACATTTTTCATCAAACGTTACATCTCCTAAAAATATTATTTTTTTGCACTTTTAGCCATTCTCCTTCATTATTATAAACCATAAAATTACATGTTTGATGGAAATTTGATCACATAAACATTATAAAAATCATTAAAACGCATTATAAAATAATATTTTGCAATGTATATTCAATTTCGTACAAATCAATAAGGATTAAAATTACATAAGTTAGATAATTTTTGTTGATTCGAAAATAGAAAAACGCATATTTGAATTGTGATGAAATTGCAACAAAAAAAAACGAACAAGATGATAAAATGCATATATGTACTTTGTTAATAATTCAATTGAATTATCAATATTTTATCTTACGTAATTCTGCATTTTTTTTCGTATTACTCCAATGAATATGTTACTCTGACATTAACAATGATATTATACCTTTCATGTCAATTTTGTTCACTCATACAATATATTATTGTTGCGGAATAAGTAAATATTTTCTGTTATTTATCCATTTTCTTCATGAACAGTAGGCTATAATTTGATTAGAACAATTGTGAATTTGTAAATTTTACTTTAATAATACTCTAACCTATCAACAAGTTCGCAATTGAGACAAAGGCACTGTAAATGGGGAAGATCAGTCGAAAATTGTCGAAAAACATATAGTATATATACATACATATAGTATATATATATATATATATATATATATATATATATATATATATATATATATGTACATGCGTGTGTGTGTATGTGTATATCAAGAACAGATTATATATGAGGAAGGAAAGGGAATAAATAAATAGATGAATAAATGAATGAGTAAATATAGAAAGAAAGGGGGGGTAGACAGAACTAACATGACCCGACACATGGTGGAGCCACTAAAGAGTGAAATTCTATGAATTTCTCCGTTTGCTTTTCCAGCACCTGTGGAACAAGTCCCACCCCAAGGCCTGGTTGAAATTACGCCACAGACTGTTGAGAGAGACCAGAACGTACCATTGTCACCCTCGACCCATGAACAACCCGAGGTCCAAGATTTTTCCGAATTTATTGGCACAGATAAGGCAGTTGTCGAAACAGGGCCAGAACTGCATATACAAATTGCGGAAAACTAGTCGGCCATTTTAAGGTCTGGTCTCAGTAAAGAGACCAAAGAAAAATTAGGGAAAAAATACCCTGTTCCCAGCAATTGTCCGAATCTTCGCCCACCTACCCTGAATCAAGAAATCAAACTGAACATCCCCCAAAAGTCTGATGCAAGGGACGGTCATTTTATACAACTCCAGTCCGACCTAGGAAGTGCCCTCAGCGCATTGGGAGCGGCATTTTCACTCAATCTCACCCAGGACCAATCAGAGGGATCCAAAACAGTAAACCGCATGCTGGGAGATGCCGGGCGGATTCTTACCAACTTACACCACAAGATATCAATGTCTCGTCGAGCTCTCATCGTTCCGGGGCTAACGGGACTGGCAAAGAACGTCGCCAAGGACGCCGAACTCGGCTCGTGCCTGTTTGGTGACAAACTGTCAGAAAACTTCAAGTCCGTGACATCACTGGAGAAATCTGGAAAAGAGTTGGTCAGGCCTAAGCATTACAACGCTCCACTAACCCGACCCACTCAGGCAAGAAAATCATCCTACCAAGGCCAGCGTTTAAGCTCCAAGCCCCAGGTGAAGAAAACGACCACGAGGCCCGCTCACCTATCCAAGGGCTACAAAAGCCGGGACTCGTACCGCCGCCCCCGTTACCAGAACCAGCGCTAATAGTGGTAAATAAAATTGTAGGCAGACTAGCAAATTTTTCATCCAACTGGCTTGATATAACGACCGACCCTGAGGTTATTGAAACAGTTTCTTCTTACAAAATACCATTTGTTTCCCCAGTTTACCAGAACTCCATTCCTAGGGAATTACAACTCTCAGGAGAGGACTTAATTATCTGTGACCGTGAAATAGAAGTTTTGTTACATAAGGGGGCAATTTCCAAGGCCTCCCCAATTGACAATCAATTCATTTCCCCTTTTTTCCTAGTAGATAAACCTAATGGGGGAAAAAGATTTATCCTAAATTTGAAGAAATTAAATGAAATTTTAGACCCACCACATTTTAAAATGGAGGACTATAAGAGTGTGATAAAAGTAGTAACTCGAGGCTGCTACCTCGCTACGATTGACCTTGAAGATGCATATTTTACTATCCCAGTTGATGTTGAATTCCGGAAATTTCTAAGGTTTTCATTCAAAGGGGTGCTCTATGAGTTCAATTGCTTGCCCTTTGGACTTTCTACCAACCCTTACATCTTTACAAGGATAATGAAACCCGTCCTTCGATCATTGAGATCCAGGGGATTTGTGTCATCGAACTATTTGGACGATTTTCTCTTGGTTGGATATTCTTACTCTGAATGTGAAAACAACGTTCAGGAAACTCATAGTTTACTTGTCTCACTTGGTTTTATTTGTAGTCAGAAGAAATGCCAACTTATCCCCTCGAAGATTTGTAAGTTTCTGGGTTTTGTAATCAATACTGAGGGTTTTTATATTGCCCTTCCTTGCGAAAAGCGTCAGAAGATCAGGACTTTGGGACTCAATATCAAAGGGAAATCTTCGATCAGTATTAGGGAATTCGCTCAATTTGTAGGTATTATTGTTGCTGCATGTCCCGCAGTCAAATATGGTCCCTTATATACGAAGCGTTTCGAGAGAAGCAAATTTCTAGCGCTTCAGAAATCTGACGGGGAATATAGAAAGAGAATGCAGGTAGATCGGGCTATTATAGAGGACCTGGAGTGGTGGATTCATAGTGTTCTAGACACCAGAAACGGTATTCGCCAGGGTCATTATTCGCTGACAATTTACTCAGATGCATCCCTTTCAGGGTGGGGGGGGGGGGGTTTCTTGCAATAACGAGAAGACTCATGGTTGGTGGAGCGCTCAGGACAAAGAGGATCATATAAACTACTTGGAATTGAAAGCGGCCTTTTATGGCCTCAAATGTTTTGCGACTAATGCACGGTCATGTGATATTCTTCTTAGAATTGATAATACGACCTCTGTGAGCTACATAAACAAAATGGGCAGTTTCCAACACCTTAACCTGGCGAATCTGAGCCGAGAAATCTGGCAGTGGTGTGAGGAGAGAGATGTCTGGTTATTCGCATCATACATTAGATCTGGTCTGAATGTTGAGGCTGATTCAGAGTCCAGGGTACGGTCTCAGGAGACGGAGTGGAGTCTGAATGAGTTGGCCTTCGATGGAATTGTGGATCGTTTTGGAGAATTTGATATCGACCTATTCGCCACAAACATTAATACCAAATGCGAAAGATACATATCTTGGTTCCCAGACCCAGGAGCTGAGGAGGTAGACGCGTTCACGGTCAATTGGAGGACTCTGTATTTTTACGCTTTACCCCCTTTCGCACTGATTCTCAGGATCATCAGAAAGATTATAAATGACGGGGCAGAGGGTGTTGTTGTTGTTCCTCTTTGGTCAAATGCACCCTGGTTCCCTATTTTTTCAAGATATTTAATTGACGATTTGATTTACTTCAAACCAAGTAATACTTTATTATCATCCCCTTTCAGCAATCAGCACCCAGCCTGGAAGTCCCTCACCCTGGTGGCAGGGAAATTGTCAGGCAGGCCTTCCTTACGCAAGGGGTTCCCCAAGAGGCAATAGATCTCGTTCCATCATCGCTGGCTCCCAGCTCTTGGAAACAGTACGAGAGACCATTGACCGAGTGGTGGACTTTTTGTAAGGGGAAAGCCGTCTCCTTCTCCGAAGCGCCTATACCAGTGGTTTTGGAATTTTTGAGCGACATTTTTCACCGTAGCAGGACCTATAGCACGGTTAATACATATCGTTCAGCGATCTCATTAGTATCGAAGGAATCAATTGGGTCTAACAGTATCATTAAACGTTTCTGTAAGGGGGCATCTACAGGAAAGCCTCAGAATCCCAGGTACGAGTACACGTGGGATCCGGGGGTTGTCCTGTCTTTCCTGAGTAACTTCTTCCCTAATAATGAGCTCTCTCTGGAAATTTTGTCCAAGAAACTTATTACACTTCTGGCCCTTATAACGGTTCAGAGGGTCCAGGTTCTCTCTTTAATGAAAATATCGAATATTGAAATGGGACCTGAAATGGCAGTGATAAGGATCTCAGACAGAACTAAGACCTCCGGGGCGGGCAGGTATCAGCCTCTTTTAAAGATACCTGCTTTTAAAGAGCAGGAGAGTTTGTGCGCTTTATTGACCTTGCGGACATACTTAGAGAGGACCCAGGCGATTCGCGGGTCAGAGGATGTTTTATTCCTGACTTTCAGGAAACCTCACCGTAAGGCGACGACTCAAACTTTGAGTCGTTGGATTAAACAAGTTTTGGAAGAGAGTGGAATTGACACTGAGGTGTTCTCTTCACACAGTACTCGGCATGCGACCACGTCAGCCGCGAATCGCAAGGGTCTTAATATTGAAGTTATCCGCAAGGCAGCTGGTTGGTCAAAGAACTCAGAGGTTTTTGCTCGTTTTTATAATAGACCAACGGAAGAAGGAACCTCGTTCGCGGAATGTGTTTATAGACTGTAGATTTACGAGTTGTATGTAAGAATGATTGTGAACATTAAAGATGCCTTGAGTTGCAAATTGTTCTACAGATTTTGTGAACATCTACTAGTTGTTATTTGATCTAGAGGACGAGACAGGAGTATAGTTGTACGATTAAACGAACTTACCTGTAAGTGAAGTTCGATCGTAATTATACGACCTGTCTCGTCCGAATAGATCAAATCCCGACCACACCCTTAGTGGATTTTTTATCTATGAATTCCCCACGAGACCAATTTACGGGTTTGTGAAATAAATGAGTTGGCAGCGATGCGCAGAGGTGGCGCCTCCTCTGGGAGGGAAATTTCTCTAAATTTGAATTGTGAAGTTGTGACAAAGTCGAGCAGCTGACGCTACTACTAGTTATTATTTGATCTATTCGGACGAGACAGGTCGTATAATTACGATCGAACTTTACTCACAGGTAAGTTCGTTTAATCGTACAATTTTCTCGAAAAATACCGTCAACAATTCGCATAAGACTCAATTTTCCTCGTGATCACTGACACTTAGCCGCCTAGCCGGCTGAAAGCTGGTCACTTTTAAGGAGCATATCTTCCACAATTTTGAGAATCGACTTTTGGAACTTTGACACAATATTCTAAGACGATATACCTATCAATTAATAAAATTTAAAAAAACTCGATTTCTTGAAACACCTAAAAAGACCTCCCCCCTTCAGCACATTTTAAATCTTCGTAAGAATTCAACGAATCATTATAAAAAACTGTAAAATTGAGAACCTTGGAGGATAATTTCTTCTAAAGGTTTTTCACGAGGTCACCTCATAAAGAATTGAAAATCTTAGAATAAAATTATGACCCTCATTAAGTTTGTATAAGGTTCAGGGTAATTATGGATCACAGAAGGTTAATCCATAAATGAAAACCAGCTACCATATTAGCGGAAATAGTTATTTCCGCTCGCAGTTTCGTAATCTGCATTGCAACTTATTGGACAGCTTATAAAAGACATAACAATTCTGTGGCTTCCCGCCATAACAGAGAGAGTCACTTCTGCCATAAGGCGCACTTTACATGATATTCTGATAAAATTTTAAACGTTATGGCATGTGGGACTTTCTCTGTTATGGCGGGAAGCCACAGAATTAAGAAGTGAAGTTTAGTGGTGAACGAAAAAAAAACACACCCTTACCACACACGACTTTTGGATGTGTGAAGACATTCAGAGGGGTGTCGAGCGTAGCAGTGGTTTATGCAGGGAAGCCACTGAAGATGAGACAGCGACAATGGAACGTCGTATCTACGTAATCGGTTCGAGAGGGAAGTCGAGGGTGAATTTTTCTCTTGACCCGTTCCAGCTCGAAGAGCGGGGAACCTTCTCGGAGCGGCAGGGACAGAATTCGTGGCGGACATCAGCGACGTCACCCAGTTCTCACCGCGAAGGCGACGTCCTCCCTCGTGACTTTTCCAACTTGCCGTTTTTATTTCCTAGCTCCTACACGAATACCCCGCGTGTATTTATTTATCCTCGGCTTTTTTGATCGTTCTTCTTTTTTTTCTCTCTCGTGCTGCCCGTAATCCGATAACTCCTCCTGGTACCCTCTGCACTGAAAAATAAATGGATACATGGCACCTATAGTTTTTGCTATGAGAAGAGCTGTAAATTCATTGTCACCAATAAAAATACTTCGATAGTCAAGCACAGAACAATGAACCTGATGTGAGCCAGTAATACTGAAATAATTAACAAGGGATGTACTTTGTAATTTAGAATAATGCTTTTCATAACCTTATAATAACACCAGTTCATAGACGCTTGATGAAATTGCTTCGCAAAATCTTATTAGCAATGTCAATTTAGACGATGAAGACCAAGCATGTCAAGTAATCAATAACTATGGCCCCTTCGTTGAACCTAACATTTTGGTATCTCAATGTGCTCTATGGGAGGGTTTTATCTTCGACGAGTTTGAAAAACATCTCTAGATGCAGACCATCTTTGGTGGCATATTAAGAAACTCAATTGGGATCTTCTTAAAGAGACACTTCTGATATTTGAGGTACCTAAACTTAGAATCTCTAAAAATTGAGTGGTTCCGAGTGATGAAAAAAATTCTGAAAGATCGTAACGTTACAAAAATGGTTGATTGAGGTAATCAGATTCTTAGCTGTTTCAACAAAATCACATGGTTGATATGGACCCAACCATATTTTTTGTTGCCCATAAAATTTTGACATTGTCCTTCATTATGGTTACGAAGAATCATGATGTTTTTGTTTATTTAACCAATCGAGTCGTTCTCTCAACTAAACAAGGACAGACAAAGTTATCTATAGATAACCAAGAATCAAACTTTAAACCAAATAAACCGAGGAAATGACGGTTCTAATCGGTTCAATTTCCACTTAGTTTTAACCAATTTTACAGCATGAACATGGCAGTTATTATCGAGTTTTCGGGTTTTACGCTTAAACTAGGTTTTATTTTGAACCTCGTTTAGACCATTTATAACTAACAGCGATAAGAAATCTGCCGAATTGCGCATATGCGATTCGGGCATGAAATGCGTGGCGATTTTTATAATTTTACAAGCACTAGTAACGCAGAATGTGATAAAAATATGCCATAAATATTCTCAAAAATATGAGTTTGTCCGAGATATCCTCATAAGGACAATAACTATGAAAAAAACGTACTAAGAATATTACTGAGGAATAATTGGAAATTATACATCAGAATATTCTTGCTACATGTTGAAATAATGGACTGATTAGGTTTTACATGATAAAAATTATTTAATTAACTCACTATCGATCGCGAGGATTTGAGCCTGAACATTTCTGTTTTCCTTCTTTGTTTATACCTCCAGGACGAAGTTGAAATGTATCACTGATGCATCACTCTTTTTGTGCAAACGACTTCATATTCACGCTATCATTGTATGCATCAAATCGAGGCAATTTTTTTCGGCCCATTTTTCAAACTTTTGATAAATATAAACACTCGAAAACAACTTTTTAACGCGTATTCACATATAAGCCATATAAGCAGAAACTCGCAACAGAAAACAAAGGACGATTTGAGTCAGAAATGCGCCAGAATTTGAAAAACCGTGAAAATATAGGTACAGTAAACTGTGGTAAGCATTCAATTGTATAATACATATGAATTAACTTTTTCTACAAATATAAATGATTTTCAATAATATTTGTTTGATCAATGAATTTTCTTCTCTTGTACAATGTAATAATATTAGCGTGTTTTGTTTAAAATAGAAATAAAAATTTCTATTCCTAGAATTCAGTGATAATCAGGAAATGCAAGATTTGATCCAATGATCGGATCTTTTTACGTATTCGTATGATTTAAAAACAAATAGTTATGAAAGTTTGTCGTCGTTTTTCTCAGGTTCAATTTGGTTGTACTTTTGATCCTGATTTCGACTGCAATAGGTTTAAATAGTTGAAAAAACCACTCACGAGGATTATTTCGTGGTATTTCATACTCCACAGGTCATGAAGGCTTTAAATCCGATTGAATGGGTTCAACTTGAAAAAAATAATTTTTACCTGGGCTCTGAACCAATGCATTTTTTTCAGTGAACAGAAAATTTTTATGAAAAAAGTTCGAGAGTGTTGCAAGCATGCCACGGTTAAATTCCAAATGGTTTCTCATGAAATTTTTCGTATATACAAGGGCAACGGAGGAGGAGGAGGAGGCCAGCGTTTACATTCGGGAGTAGCAGCAGAAGCATGAAGAGCACTCGACGTCGACCTGCGCTCACAATTAAAGTTCAAAGCGTATACAAAGTCTTAATCACTTATTTACGTAGCCGACTCATCGTGAAGAGCAGGCGTAATACACCGAAAACGTAATATTTTCGCCAAGGATACATCTCGACATTAAAACGCCCACGAAGCGATAAACTGTCTGCAAGAGGCATTTCACAGGGATTTTTCGTGAAAATGCCTTTTCCTCTTCAAGAGGTAGCAGTTCCATCTTTCGCGTCTCTTTTATTAGTTGAAATGAGCGCTTCTTGTTTATGCTGTCTTCAAAAGACCGTTGAAAGCTTAAAAAGCATTTATTCTTTTTTCGTTTTCAATTCGCAAATATCGCAAGATACGGACATTCCCATAATCAATTTAAGGTTCGGAAACAAAAGTATTCAGCGACATTCCAGAAAAAGAATCTTTAAACAAAACCCTCAGTTACTATAAGTGGTTAAGGGTTTTTCAGATTGCTGATAAAACAATAGCTTCATCTTCAATTATAGATTTCATCTTTTGTTTTCAAATATTTAAGAGTTAATTATTTCCACGAAACTTCTGGCAAATTTCTAGAGTATGGTCTTATACTATAATAACGCGTCTTTCAGATGAAAAAATGACGAAACAAGATTTGATTTTCTCGATTCTCAATTGGTGCATGCACCAACAAGCAAGAATTTATATAATGCTAGAAATTACGTGCTCTTCGCTAAATTTGGCATACAAAATTTTAAGTTCCTCACGAATGTCTTCTCCGACGAAAAACGCGTTGTTGAATGAGACCTTCAACTATATCGATATTTTTTTGGATTTGTTCCAGAACGCAGTGGAAGTTGACTCGGCTCTGGCGTGTAATGTCTCTTTTTATGACGGCATAAATGAATAAAGCTTTTGGATGAAGTTTAAAGGGAAAAAATTTCAGTCAACTCAAGATTTCATGATTCCTTAAATTTTTACTCCAAGTTTATACATATGCATACAACGAATTGAGAGGAAAAACATAGAACCGTTAATGAAACTGTAACGTAAATTTTTATACCTTGAAGCAATCGAATCCTCGCGAAACACAAATTCAAGAATCTAACCACAGAGTTGCATTAGAAAATATAATTAAATTTCCATTTTTGGGCTTCCATTTATCCAGTCTCTTGCTCAACAACTATTCTTTGAAACTCTTGACTCTGGCGAAGGTAAAGGAAGGCATCCCTCCTAAAAACGAGAAGTGGTCCCTAACCTTTTAAGGGAGATTAGGGCTACACTTTCGCAGCGCAAAGCAACGTTGTATCACATCGACGAAAGAATTTCAACAATTTCATCATGTTCAAACGTAAAGTCACATGAAAAGAATGCTCATTTCCTGGGTTCCAAAAATTCATCTAAAGTATTTCACATTTTGAATTAGGGTCGGATAGATCCACGCCAAGTATGAACTTTAAAAGAAACAGATTGAAAAAAGTGTACCCTAATCCCGTGATTAACAGCCATTTCATGAGGTGCAAAATCTGATTGAAAGTTTGTTATTTATAATTAAAATTCAGATTATTTCCAACATAGGCTTAGACAGAAAAAAATTTCGGAAGGGGTTTTTCGAAAAAATACATTCCGGTCATGATTTTATTATTTCTCATCTTTGACGATTCGGTTACGAGACGACGTTTTTGCAATTTTTCGAATTTCGGAACTTTAATTAAGAGGTATTTCTCGCTTTCCCAAAATTATCGAATTTTCAAGGATTTTTTGTTTTTACATATTTCTAATATTTTCGAAAACTACAAAACAGATTTCTAGAATTCAATGCTCTAGCATTCAAATTTCGATCGATTTTCAGTATTTGTATGGATTTATTTTAAAATAATAATTTTAATTTTATAGATTTGTAGTATTTATATATTATATCGTCAAAAACGTTTTTTTATAATAATTAAATGCTGTAGAATTCAAAATTATAAAGACCCTGAATATTTGTTGAAATTTTTCAGAAAACAGTACATACTTTCATTGAGTTAGAATGCTTTTAGTATTTTTCAGCAGTTTTATGATTTTCTGGTATTTTTATGGCTTTCTACGTGAATTTTCAGAACTCGATGCTCTCGGACTAAAAATTTTCAGATTTCTAGTATTTTCGTACATTCTATTATTTTCCAAGTTGAAATAATCTTTCAAATTTGTATTGTTTATGTCATGCTATATTATTTATTTATAATTAAAATTTTGTTAAAAAAAAGTTCTTCTGAAACCAGGATTGTTGTTATTTCGAGCTAGTGAAATTAAGAAATCTAAATGTCGTTGAACTTCGAAAACTTACACCAAAAAATTTGTTATGTCCTCTAGATTTCATTGAAAACATTTTTACAATTTTTACTTTTGTAAATAATTTATTTCTGTATTTATTTCAATTGATTATTTCATTTTCATGATATTTCTCATCATTGCATCCATCTTTTTAATTCTTACCTGAAAAGATAATCAATTCTACTCGAATTTCGGGAAAAGGCTTGAACCCACAAAACCGTCTTCCACCTACGCCCCTGCTTTTCAATATTAAATAAATCACAAAAGCTCTACAGGAATCGCAGCATATTAAAATTTGCATAGCTCTTATTTTCTGGAATGGGACAAACCGCTCAAATTAACCGAGAGAACATGAGTTTTTTACGTTTCATCAACCACTGCTCTTCGTTCTATGAATTAATGATGAAGGAACTTGTTAGGATAAAGATCTCGAAATACCTCGATAATGCTTTCCATTGCACATGTCGTATAGATTGGATTCACTTTTCTCTGGGAAAAAGATTATTCCGTTATTACAGTACTTTTAAAAATAAAAATGTAGGTCGATAAAAGCTTCTAATTCAAGAATGTCGCAAAGTTCATCTGAATCAATATAAGTAGTAATAAGCGCATTCTACTCTATAAAAGCACGGTTTACAAGTACGAAATTTTTGATTTCGTTGCAAAGAGGTTTATGTTTGGATGGAACGAAAGCTCCTTTCATAGATTTTCAACTAACATAATGAAAGCTATGACTTCAAAATGTTGATTACAAAAATTTCACTACAAAAATAAATCGCGTGGTTATTCCCTTTCGTGTAAATCGAGGGGTTAAATCCTAAGTACAAGGCGATTTGCAATAAAATACCCTGTGTACACACCACAATGTATTTGGAAAAATCAAGATAGCTGGTGAAACACGACGTAAAATTCTTTTTAACGATTCCACACAAGTGCAGAAAAAGTTTCATTTCGCGTAAAATTCAAGCAGAATGAGTTCTTAAAAAGCATTTCGTGTTCATTAAGAAAAAGAAAAAAGTTTCGTGAAGCTCTAACGGGCCCGAAGAAATGAAGAGTGGAGTTCCGTTAGTTTTTGTTGATGAAATATTCAGAAAGCATTACATTGCATTCGTCTAATTAGTCAAGTTCATTTCCGGCCTCTTCGCGCGTGGTTTTTATGGCAGTTTTTCTAGGTTTTAGTTGCATTATCTCAATCTCGCCCAAACGCCTGCAGCAGTGTAATTTTTCACCGAGACCCTTATTTATGTTTCCGACATTTTTCGAACTGTCTTTCGTAATCAAACGCGATCCCGACTCGAAGATTTCCCAGTGCGGATTACATCGATTTTATATGGCATCGTAACGTTTCAGGGGTTCTATAGTTCCAACAAATCCCCGGCACAAAACTCCCTCATGATTTTAGATTTTACGTGTACGATTTGGTTTCTGATAAATTCAAAATTTAAGTTTTGTATTCATTCCGTAAAAAAAATTACTGTTTTTATTTATTTTTATTGAGTTATTTATTGCATTATTTAAATGTTTAGACTTGGTCAATATCAATAAAATTTGAATCTATGTATATTGGAAACCTCATGCACTTTCTGTTTTCCATTGTTGTTGCATCTGTCATAAACAGTCGATAATTTCGTAGTGCAAAAATAAAACTGCCCAAAGCGTTGTCAAAAGCAATCCAACAGTCAAGGATAATACCCCGAAAAACATTCGAATAAAAGGGCTCGACGTTTTTGCCTGGAAGGTCGATGGAAAAAAAACGTGAATGTCATTTTTGATTACAGTACGGTCTTCGCGGTATGCCTTTTGCGTGTGACACGCGAGCAACATTCACGCTCTTGCACATTTTGTTGGCGAGAAAAACAAACATAAAATTTGTCAAACACTGGAGCTTGGAATTTGCGAATTTTTCAATGTCCGCGCTACTTGAGTTCCCGATGCGATTTCGCTGTTCGAAAACACGTCGGAGCTCTGGGGGTAATCGTTACTTTCTTACTCTTTTTTCAATTTAAATAGAACGCAAACGCCGGTGGTAAACGCTGGAAAATCGAACGTACCAATTAACGAGGGAGCGAATTTCATCAGCAATATAAACGAAATCAAACTGAACGTTCCCAAGCCGATCAAGCATCTCGCGATAAAATACGTCGATGAAATATCATTTCAGCCACATTTTCCTCCATCGAAGAATTCGGTGAGACATTAGTTCTCAGTCCAATATTTTCCGCTATTCTCCATTATCGAAATTACTTCCAGATTCTTCGCGCATGCTGAAATTCTTTTCCTGTCGCTATAATTTTTGAGATCGAATATTCCCAGGTCGTGGCAAGTTCGTAAATAACATGTTTTTTAGTACGGGTGCCAATTCACATCGTGTTAAACCAAAAGTTTTATTATAAATGCTCGGATTTAATTATACCTTAGAATACAAATATAATACAAGAGGTGAAAATTGTTTAATCATCGTTTCTTGACTTATTGCAATCCTGTCGTAAGAGTGTTAAGACATCAAGAAGCCGACAGAAGCAGAAAGAAGAACAGGTCAGATCTATCTGTAACTAGAATTAAAAAGATTCTAATTTTCCAGAACGTTTTGTGAAATTATAAAAAATCATGAAATTGTATGATCTTGGCTATGTTAACAAAATCACATTGTTGAATAGGCCCAACCATATTTTTTGTTGCCCGTACGATTTTGACATAATCCTTCATTATGGTTAGTAACACCATATTGACTTGGTCACGAATTATCAAAATGCCAAAGCTCATATGTCGCTACTTGGTTCTGTCGAAAATTTGAATTGTCAAAAACATGTTACTTTTTTGGTTTAACGAAATATCACGTTGCATGCATGTTGTTTAACACAACCATATATATATATATATATATATATATATTTAAAGAACAAATCTATTTGATTACATTAAACTTTTAAAAGAAATTTCTTGACTTTGATTTTCGTGCCTGCCTATTCAAGACGATCGAGTGCGAGCGAGACCCCCAACCGCAAACATTATTAGTCATTTGCATTAAGTGATTTTCTTCAAATTTTCAACTATGTGAAAAATTCAGTTTTTCAGCGTTTTTGTGATAAAAATAGAATTTTTGACCTCAAATGCACAGATTTTTTTGTCCGTTAAAAATCGAGCCATAATTGTAAGAATTACAAAGTTATAATTTCAAAATTTTGCATAAATCATTTCTCGGAAACTTGCGCTAACTTCGTGAAAAGCTCTTGCAGACTTGTTTATGGGGTCATCAGCAATCGATTTTATGCATTTAGATTTATAGCGGAAAAAAATTTTTTTGTCACACAGTGTAATTATCGTTGATAGAACTAAATCGTATATTGTGAGAACAATAAAACTTCTTTGTTACGAAGAGTCATGATGTTTTTGTTTATCGAACCAATCAAGTGGTTCTCTCAACTAAATATGGACAAACAAAGTGATTTTGGTTATCTGAATCAATGCATTTTTTTCAGCGAGGAAAGAAGATATCTCCTTTTACAATGTCGTTTTCACTGCAAAAAAACATATGTGAGACATGTCTCCGTAGAAGATACGAAGACGCGAAATCCATGTCTTCAGTCATTAAGTGTCTTACTTTTATGTGTCAAAAAGAAGTGTTTCAAAGACATCTTTAAACGTCTTAAAAATGGCGTCAAAAAGTGTCTCGTGGCAAGACACCATTTTTTGCAGTGTTGGTAATATGCCTTCTGATAAAATGTGCTTTGACAATGTTCAGTGGAAGTTAGTTCCAAAAAATCATGAGCAGTATGAGTTTTATGCCCGACATAAATCTCGTCAGATGTTCCTTTATTTTCTTTTCCAGTATAGCGGCTTTTTAGCGTAATATTTCCTGTCAGAATCACTTCATTTCGACGTATGAGTTTCATCTCCGACATACGTCTTCATATGGATCTACCACTACATTCGAATGTATAAAATACTAAAGAACATATAATAAGTGAAACGATAGTAATTCTCCAGTGGATTTTTTGTCGTAAGCATGTGGGCAGATCAAAAAACTGAAAAGGGCAGAAAAATGAACAAGTCAGAAGGCCTATCTCTAACTAGAAGTATGAATTTTTTTTAATTTTCCAGAACGCTTTATGAAAATATAAAACTTCATAAAAGTTTTATTTTGAGAAAACTATTCAACAAGAAAATTACAACCCTTTTTGCGTGACTTTATGTCACATTTATTCCAAAGCTTAACCGCATGACCATCAAATTCAACATGCACCAGAATGAGACGAAGCCACACTATCACTAATAGTCAGCTGAGAAACGATTTCATCGGAGAATTTGGTAGATAAAACGCGCGACTCGGCCGATTTCGTGAGGGGAGATGGACCTATTGTGTCATGTCGATGAACCATACCCAATTTTTTCCGCTTCAGCAATTCCTTCTTCTTTTCTACCTTTGTCCACGTCTTAAATCGGAATTAGATCCTTCCATTCCACTCTTTTCTATCTTTTCGTTTTCATTCAAGAAAACACAATTAAATGGATTGGACAATTTTTCGTTCAAACCGAAGCAACCAGGTTTTAGGTTTTATTTTTGGGGAAATACTAGCTTCTATCGCGTCGCGCGAAATGGGAAAAGTTGCTGCTGCATTTTCCATCTCGAAATAGCCCAAAGAAACGTTCATTCCCGAGGCGTATCTTTTATATTTCAGCTCGCGAATATTGCTATGCGAAACGCGCCACGCGAAATCGGGGTAACAAGAAAATAGTGATTAATATGCCACGACACAAAAGCCCAGCACATTCAATTCGGTGTTCCTCGATGAATAATAATTAATTACAACCCGCTGGCGTTTGTTTTTATATTTTTACCCCCCTCCGGCTCTCTCATGAAATAGTCGTTTCACGAGCGATGCCTCGATCAAAAACGTTATCGCAAATGCTTTGTGCAGCCCATCGAAATTTCGCTCTCTGTTTGTGCTATTTTTCAATTTACGAAAGTTTGAACTCGGGTTTACATGAATTTTCTGCACGAAATTCGAAAAAAAATGTCAACGTATAATTCGTTGTATAATAATTGATAATAATCAATAGAATTTCAATGCACCATTTGAGTTATTACTTCATTATGATTTTCGTTAAAAATGATTGATATTTAGTTTCTCAACTTTTTTCTATAAGGACATAAACAACGTTAGAAAAGGTGAGAAATTAATCACTCAGAGCCAAATTTGAAATTGTAATTTCTCATTTTCATTCATCAATATTACGGCAGCATATGGGGCCCTCATCAGGATCAAAAATAACTTCATGATTAATGCTTCAGCTCAAATGTGACACCAAGTATATAAAATGAGGTCAAATTGACCATCGTCATAGTAAATACTATCTCTTTAAAAAGTCGCCGTATTATGTACGTCTATTTTGCCTCTTTTTTCACAACAAATTCTGTCTCGGAAGTCTTATAATTACTTCAGTATAATTATGATATCAACAACGATTTTAAAAGAAGCTTCGACTTTTCATTACAAAAAATTTCAAAAAAATCCTTTTCCTCAGAAAAAAACGGTAATGTATTATCCGAAATCATAAATACTGGACATCGACAATTTTTAAAAGTAAAGAGTACGAACACTATGATCCGAGAGATAAAGTTTCATGAGTAAGTTCTCCGAAGTCATCAAATTTCACATGGATGAAGTTATGTGCCTCTAAGCCATCAAGTGTAATACTAAAATAAAGTTAATTTATTACACTTAATATTTTATGTTATATGCATAGCCTTTTGAAAATCTGATTAAATATTGAACAAAATCTTACAAACTCCCATTTTTAGAAAAATTTCATCTTCATCCTAAAAAAAAAATCTTTCAAATTATCTAATTCCTAACAATTGTAAATTGAACAAACTTTTTTTACGAATCGTAGGTTGTAAAAGAAAACGCATTGATTTAAAATAAAATATACAAATGGTCCATAAAACGCACGTCAACGAAATTTCTCGTGTTTGTTCTGCAGCGAAATCACGGGGTGAATTAAAACAAGCAGTCAATTATTCGCCGTGCACGCTTTGTTTATAGCGTTTCACCGCTGAATTATGTGTTATAAAAAGAGCCCTCTAGAATTTTAATTAAATATGCAATTCTGCGCAGTGGAATGGAATATCCCATTACACCCCGGAGAATAGACTTGACTGGTCTACGGAAACTGCTGTTTTTCTGTTTCTCCCGAGGCCAGATCTTTGCGCCGTTGCTTCCCTCTTTTCTTGTTTGCGCGGAAATGATCCTGGAAGACTACATTTAATACGGGCCTTGCATTAAAGTTGCACGTTAGATGCATCGACTTTATGAATATTTCACCAAGCAGGATTTCACTCTCTTTCCTTTCTCATTCTTTTTTTGCTTGAAAACATTCATTGTCTTTCACGCTCTTTTTGAAACAAGTCCTGTTTATGGTGTGATAGAAATAACGTTATTCTTTTCGATGAATGATTCGCATCCAACTCGTTTTTGAAACTTATGCTCGCGAATTTTTATATATGCATACTAGTGGCCACTCCCTGAGTGGAAAGTAGAATCAAACTTTGAACCAAATAAACCGAGGAAATAACGGTTCTAATCGGTTCAATTTCCACTTAGTTTTAACCAATTTTACAGCATGAACATGGCAGTTATTATCGAGTTTTCGGGTTTTACGCTTAAACTAGGTTTTATTTTGAACCTCGTTTAGACCATTTATAACTAACAGCGATAAGAAATCTGCCGAATTGCGCATATGCGATTCGGGCATGAAATGCGTGGCGATTTTTATAATTTTACAAGCACTAGTAACGCAGAATGTGATAAAAATATGCCATAAATATTCTCAAAAATATGAGTTTGTCCGAGATATCCTCATAAGGACAATAACTATGAAAAAAACGTACTAAGAATATTACTGAGGAATAATTGGAAATTATACATCAGAATATTCTTGCTACATGTTGAAATAATGGACTGATTAGGTTTTACATGATAAAAATTATTTAATTAACTCACTATCGATCGCGAGGATTTGAGCCTGAACATTTCTGTTTTCCTTCTTTGTTTATACCTCCAGGACGAAGTTGAAATGTATCACTGATGCATCACTCTTTTTGTGCAAACGACTTCATATTCACGCTATCATTGTATGCATCAAATCGAGGCAATTTTTTTCGGCCCATTTTTCAAACTTTTGATAAATATAAACACTCGAAAACAACTTTTTAACGCGTATTCACATATAAGCCATATAAGCAGAAACTCGCAACAGAAAACAAAGGACGATTTGAGTCAGAAATGCGCCAGAATTTGAAAAACCGTGAAAATATAGGTACAGTAAACTGTGGTAAGCATTCAATTGTATAATACATATGAATTAACTTTTTCTACAAATATAAATGATTTTCAATAATATTTGTTTGATCAATGAATTTTCTTCTCTTGTACAATGTAATAATATTAGCGTGTTTTGTTTAAAATAGAAATAAAAATTTCTATTCCTAGAATTCAGTGATAATCAGCAAATGCAAGATTTGATCCAATGATCGGATCTTTTTACGTATTCGTATGATTTAAAAACAAATAGTTATGAAAGTTTGTCGTCGTTTTTCTCAGGTTCAATTTGGTTGTACTTTTGATCCTGATTTCGACTGCAATAGGTTTAAATAGTTGAAAAAACCACTCACGAGGATTATTTCGTGGTATTTCATATACCACAGGTCATGAATGTTTTAAATGTAATTGAATAATTTCAGGTTGTTTATAATTTTGATTTTGACCCAGTCACTTTACTTCTTGTTGTGATTTTTTTTACTGATGTATGTACTTCCAATATCCGATTACAAAATTGTTTATTCAGCCAGCCCTTCGAAAAACCTTTTCCTTGTATAAACAAAATATTCCTGTAACTTCCAGCCATAATGACGAAACTCACTAACAGCTGTTTTCGAGAAAACCAGCCTTAAAGTTTTCGAAATTTGCAAACTTTTGTGACTTTTTCTCTTACGAAATCATTGATTGCATTGCGTAAGTGAAATATTTCAGTTGAGTGCGCGCAAATATGCCAAGAAAGTATTTTTTTATTGAAAATTGTGACTTAGTCGGTTACGCCGGGAAGCCACATATGTTATGAAGTGGTGACGTGTGTGCGCAGCAGTCAGCTGATGTTCAGCTGTGTTCAGCATCAAAACTGATCAGAACAAAAACGGGAAAAACAGCGAGAAAAAGGGTTGTGTGCAGTTGTGTGCGTAAAAATTGCAAAAAACAGGCAAATTAAATAAACAATCGTACTATGCATACGAATTATTCATTTATTTTGTCCGCGTGAAATTTTGTGGCTTCCCGCCATAACAGAGAAAGCCACAAATCTCATAACGTTCAAAATGTCATCAGAATATCATTTAAAATAAGCCTCATGGTATAAGTGTCTTTCTCTGTTATGGCGGCAAGCCACAGACATAATTATCAAATTGATTTAAACAATGCCAGATGAACTGATTCCTCATGCCGGGAAAACGCTGAGTTGTGTTGTTCTGCTGAGAAAAATGCAGTTTGTTAGTTATGAAATGTCGATAGAACGAACCGAATGTTGAATAGTAGAGTGTCAATTAACATTTTATGGAAAGATTGACATGTACAGATATCAAATTTTACATTAAGGGGGGAATACCAATTAAATGAAAAAAAAGTTACTTTACTTTGGGCGTGGATAGTGAAAAAACTGTTATTACGCGTAATGTAAAATTTTCTACGTAGGTTGCGTGTTATATTAACTAACAATATAGAAAAAAATTTTCGCAAAATTCGCATTTACTTTCTAGTTAGAGTCGCGAAAAAAAGAGTACCCCAAATTTGCGGTGTGACAAATTGCAAATCTACGGTTAAACTAATTTGCATAATTTTTTTCGCCAATTACAGAGGAAACAAATATGCTGCCCTTGACTAATGATTCGTTTGCAAAAAGTGCTTTGTTTTCCCATAAAAGTTCGCAAATCAAAAACAAAACAATTAGTAAAATGATTATTTATGTTTATTAACGAAAAAAATTTTTTTTTGCAAAATCTGAAAACGTCAAGGGCAAGTATATGTCATAACAAAACTATTTTATTCACACTTTTTTGCTATAGAAAAATTTCTTGAGGCCCTATCTGTCACACCGCAAATTTGCAGACTCTTTTTTTGCACGCTTGTAACTACAGGCTAGATGCGAATTTTGAAACATTTTTTTCATATTGTTGTAAACATAACATACTGCATACGTAAACAATTTAAGGATTACTAGCATCGATAGTTTTTTTTGCTATCCTCGCTCGAAGCCAAGTGACCGTTTGTTCTATCTAATTGGTATTCCCCCCTTAACTCAATTTCGAAAAAAAGTGAATTTCGTCATTATGACGGGAAGCCACGGATTCATTTCCAACCAGAGAAACTTTTTATTTATCAACTGGATGCTTTTTTGTTGAATTCCAATGTTCACAAAGATTTCGCGAGTTGGTACAAATATTAATCAATAAAGCTCTTTTTAAGATATTTATACGTCCCGTTCATCCAATAACTACCATCACTCAAGTTATAAATACCATGTTTTAGATTTTTCCAGAAGTACCGGTAAGTTTTCTCTGGCAATAGTGTTAATTCGGAGGGTCGAATGTGCAAAGAATGGGGAAATCGTGAAAGCTAAAATTTTTGCGACACTATTGACAGAGCTGACTACTGTTCGTCTGGGAGGTGTTGGCATGTACAAACTTTTGCAAATACAAAGCAACCCCACAAACTTCCTCCCTCCGCCTTTATCGCCCTCCCGCTTGACTGCAAACACATGGCGTCATCATATTCAGCATAGGAACTGTCAGGAGCATATGTACTATCCCCTTCATTGCCAAGCGTCACGCTAATGCCGCCGAAAATCAAAAGCGGTTCCGTATACAGAAAAAAAAAAAAAAAAAAAAAAAAAAAAAAAAAAAAAAAACGAGCCTTTGGATGATAAAACTTAAGTAGGTTTGAGCAAGGAATTTTTTTTGCTATAATTCATTGAAGTTCATAGGTTACTCCCATCAACTTACGATCTAAAAAAGACGTGTAAGAAGAGGGAGTTATGAGAGTTCAAACCTCTCCTTACCTTTGGGTAAAATTATTTATTATTTCAAGTAAGAAGAAAAAAATTTATAATAATCAATATTCAAAAATATGTAAAGGGTGACAAATATTTATGATTTTTAATTTAAATTACAAATAACACATAATTATTAAATAAATACTTAGTAAATTCTTCAAGACATCCAATGGTTTTATGCGATTTCTCGAAGTTTAAAGAAATTCAGTATTCTTTATTTTCTTAACTTAGAAATAACAACAATCCAGCAGGATTCCAAATAAATATTTTTCAACAGAATCGTAATTTTAAATATTTGACTAGAAAAGTGCAGGAAATACAAATTTGAAAAAATGTTCAAACTCAATGAATGATGAAGACAAATTAGAATTTATGAAAATGCTAAAAATTTAAAAGACTGAATTTTTGAGCATCGAATTCAAGTGTGCAATATATATAAAAATCGCATAAAATAACAGAAAATCTTTCGAATCAAACTAACATTAAACAAATGCTAAAAGTAAAGAAATCTACGATAATACTGCTTTTAAAAAACTCAAAACAAACATTTAAGGTCCATAAAACTTCGAATTCCAGAGCATCGAATTCTTAAATACGTATTTTATAATTTATAAAATTACTATACATCAATAAAAATACTTTAAAACGTTACAAAACCTTATAAACTGTTTAAAAAATATGGATACGCCAGAAATCTATGAAATAATAAATAGACTAAAAATTTATGAATATTTGAAATCTAAGGCATTGAGTTCTAGAAATCTATACACACAACAAAATGAAAAATACTGAAAAATCTTTCGAAGCTTCAAAATATTTTGAAAATATAGAAATTTGTTTCAAAATACTGCAAAAGACAAAACTAGGAGAAATCTATGAAATACCAGAAATCTATGCAGATTTAATCCAATTAAATCTACCAGAAAAACTATTCAAAAAACTGAAATTTTTCTAAAAATCTGAATTTCAGAAGATTGAATTCTATAAATCTATAAAGCGATCCACAAAAAATGTAGAAATTCGTAAAAATACTGAAGAAATTCTCCAATATTTCATAAATAACAAAACAAAATAAAAATACGAGGGATACTATAAATCTATTGATACTCAAAAACTGTAATTTTCTCAAAAATTCATAAAACTTTGATTCTAGAGCACATAATTCTAAAAATCTATATAAAAATTCATAAAAATACTAGCTAATTTTATGAATTTTATGAATTGTATCAAAAAATCTCGAAATAAAAAAATTTATACTGGAAACCTGTATAAAAGATACTGTTTCCTTAAAAATTAATTTATATTATACATGAAACCTTTAAAATTTTTAATACTAATAGCATCGAATTCTAAAAATCTATAAAGCAATCGATAGAAATGCTATATATCTATAGAAAATACTAGAAAACACCGGAAAACTTATAAATAACATGAACTACGAAAATCCTAAAAATGTACAAAATATTTAAAAAATCTGTAGATATTATTCACTCATTTAATTATAAAAACAACAATAACTTTTTTTCTAGATCATGAAATTTTAAAAAAATATATATAAATTCCATAAAAATATCCTTTAAGTTGTTTAAATACATAATAAAGAAATATGAAATATACTCGAATTATTGGAAAAAAAAATCTAAACCATATAGTGACTTAAAATTACGAATTCCGAATTCTATTATATTCAATACGGAGATATATGAAAAATATTACTGGACTCCAGAAGTTGTATAACTTTAGAACCCTGAAATTCAAAAAAAATAGAAAAATTGTTCTTCCTTAACCTAATCTTCAAAGATTACGAATTATAAAATCCACGAGGAAATATATTTTTTTTCAAAACACCCCCCTCCCTCCAAAAAATTTTAACTACCTTCGCTTCTGTCTAAAATCAACAGTTTCTAATAGGTCAAATCCATGTTTTCTGTAGTTCTACGTCACTGGCCTTTTCCTTTATTAACCCAATTTTCATTGTTTTACAGTGAGAAAAAATGTTCGCAGTTCTGCTAGATCCAAATGAAATTTCTAAATGGAATAGGCGAAAATGTCAGTTGTGCCGATCGAAATTTCCGTCACTTCTACTGAAAAAAACTGGCTCTGTATATTGCGAATCAAGTATTAAAATATTCTGAATAAAACTGTATTTTGCGGAAGGAAAAAAAGAATGTGTCTCATTTTATACATACAAAAAAAAACCCTTCCTTGCCCAACGTAACCACATATCTCCAAACAAAGTTTTAATTTACCACTCTGACATTTATCACGTTCAAAAAATTTACTCGTAGATAAAAAAACATTCGGCTCACAAAAAAACATAACAATTCGCCGTATATCAAACACCACTGCCATTTCAAGTGAAGCAGTCATCGATTCTAACTTTGCCTCATCAAAGGCCAACCAAGTTATCAAAATGCATCGAATTTTAAAACGCAACCCAAGTCAGCTATGACCAACCCTAGGAAACTTCCCAAGTTTCAAGTTTGCCCGTATTGTTCGAAACCCAAACATTTTACGAGTTATTGAACACGGCAAGTTGCCTAAATGCTATTATAATGGGAAAATTACGCACGCCGGAATAGTCATTGGCTTTCCGTAGTAAACTACAAACCTGGATATTCTCGGCAGCGTTTGGTGCATTTAGCGAAACAGGATTGTTGAAGCGTTCTCCGCTTTCATTACTCAAGCCCTCGTGCCGCTCACGCGACTTGGTATAACGCTGTATAATACGGTGCGGCTGAAAATTCGCTCACCACCACCAGCATCTTCTTGACACACTTCGCCCGCGCCAGAAACGCGAGTTTTTCCCCCCTTGCGCGAAAGCCATGCAAAGCTCTGATGAAAAGTCACATTTTCAGAAGAGAAAAAAAATTCGACCAACCAAGAGTTGCTACATACATCTCTTCCATTATCATCTCCGTTCCGAGTGAAAACGCCTGCGCCGAGATAACATCTTTTATCAGTCACGACGTGATCGTAAATGCGATCTGCAAAAAAAATTTTTCGCCCTTTTTTTAACCCCCTAAGAACTTCATCGGTAATGGTTTTATGCGACGCAGGAATGACGTGAAAGAAAGTGCCTGCCATTGGAGAAGTTATCATGCTGCTGGAGAATTGCCACGAAGAAGCCCGAGCCCTTTTATATGAACTACTTCATACCACTACCTACCCTTGCGCGAGTGTACGACAAAGTTACATTGCATGCACGAAAGCATCTCGAGACAATCACGTCCGCCTTTTTCATGTGTTCTCGATGTAAAATGTGTGTCGCAATCTTTTTTTTTCCCGCACGTTTATCTATCTCCTTTAATCGCATTGCCTATTTCGCTTATTGTCAGCGACGTGTCTGAATGGAAAAATCTTACTTAAAGCATTTTTCATTTCAGCACTGAAAAAAATGCATTGAAAATCAGTTTGTTTGTCCTTGTTTAGTTGAGAGAACCACTCGATTGGTTGAATTAACAAAAACATCATGATTCCTCGTAACAAACAAGTTTTGTTGATCTCACAATATACCTTTTAGTTCTATCAACGTTAATTATTGTTACTTGAACAATTTGACCGAGACATCGAACTTTGTTGTTGCAGCCAAGTAACATGTTGCTGAGAACAGTGTGTTTTGGTGCTCTCAACCATGTTTATAATTGACTGAACAATTTTCTGACGCATGCGCGCAGAAGTGTGTGGAGGAGGAACGGTCCTCATGGTGCGCCATGAACCTCTTGTTTTTTCACGTTGTGCTTTGTCGGAAATTTTTTTTTTTCGGAAAAAATTGGTGAATGTGTGCATATTACCGAAGTGAATAAGTGATGAATCGCACTCTGCATTCGTGGTCGACGAAATTCTTCGGAAATTGGGATTGTCGTCCATGATAAATATTGATATCATTCAAAGTTATTATAATAAATTGTTTATTCAACCGAGTATTAAGTTAACGATACAAAGTGACATGATGCGGTTAACCAAGAAACACGAATATTAAAGTCCAGAAAATTCCTTTCAAAGCTGAATATAACCAAATAGGTTTGTTCTTTGAAAGGAAAATATGGTTCTGTTTAATAACATGCATGATACGTAACACTCTATTCATTGCTGCAACAAAAAAGTAACATGTTTTTGACAACCACGTAAAATTGTCGACAGAACCAAGTAGCGAAATATGAGCTTTGCTATTTTGATCATTCGTAACCAAGTAATTTTGGTGCTACTAACCATAATGAAGGGCCATGTCAAAATGGTACGAGCAACAAAAAATATGGTTGGGCCTATATTAACCATGTGATTTTGTTGAAACAACCAAGAATCTGATTACCTCAACCAACTAGTTTTTTCAGTGAGCCAAATAACCTGTCCTTCCTTTTCTATTTCATTTCTTGAAGTGAATTTCTACTCTTCATTGAATCAAAATAATGCTACTCAAACAGAGATTGGAAATTCACTTTCGTAGAGTGAGAATTAACACTAAAAGCGTGAATAATTACTCTATAAGATAAAAGCTTCACTACTTTCGAGTGACTTTTCACTCTATATCAAGTCAAAATATTGTCACTTAAATAAGAAGTAAAATTTTACTTTCATAGTGTGAAAATTTACTTCGAAAAAGTAAATCGTCACTTTCAAAGAAATTAAATGTTCACTATTTAATTAAAGTACGATTACTCTCTGAAAAATGACTCAAATACCATTATACATAATCAAAATACTGCTACTCAAACAGGAAGTCAAATTTTACATTCACTGTGTGAAACTTCACTTCAAGAGTGAATCTTTACTTCAGAAAATTTGAATTTCACTCATAACTTTTATGAAGTTCCCTTACTAAAAATTGAGTTTAATTTCACTCGTTTCACTACACTACTTTTGAGTAATTTCTCGCTCTACATCGAGTCGAACTACTGCTACTCAAAGAGGAAGTGAAAATTTGCTTGCATAGAGTGAAAATTCAGTCTAAAACAGAGAATACGTAATCACTTCTAGAAAAGTTGAATCTCATTTCGAAAGATTCCTTTTTAAAAAATAAGTGCAGTTGAAGCCACGGATTCTGATACGTCCTGAGCGCTCGAAAATACGGAGAAATATTGTCCGCGCAGTGACGTTACGAGTCAAAATCAAAAGTCCGAATTCGGAAAAATGAAAATACAGTTTGATAGCTATTGAAAAATGAATGTTAGTCTCCGTTTTAACTTTTTTCGTAAGCGTCACAGTTTTAGCTAAAAAATAAAAATTGATGATTTTTGAATCAAAAAATCCATGTTTTTTAAAACTCACATCACCGCTCATCATTTATTTTTCAACGTATTTACATAATTTTTGTATATTTTTGTTCAGGAAGGTCTAGCAATGAACACAGTATCAAAATATTCATAAAAAGTTGATAACAATTGACTTCTTTTTAATCCGAATGAAAAATCATGTTTTCTAACGTTCGCATTAAAAATGTATCAAGGGAATTTTCGTTTTTAATAAGGTTTTCAAGCTTGTCATAATCTTAAGTGCATTGTCGAACTTTTTGGAAAATTTGATTTCTCTAAAACTATTTATTTAGAGTAAACCCAGCAAGTTGAACAAAACGAGCAGCCCAATGTGATTGAATTTTACGAGCGCGAGTTCCGTAGTTTGTCGTATCAGTGAATTATTTTTTGACTCAACTCTATAAAAAATGAAATTTCACTACTTTCCGATGATTTTTTCCTCTGAAAAAATGGAAACTCACTCTAAGAAATTGATCAAGTACAATCAGTGCGAAACGAAAAAAATTCTCAACTTTCTAAATGTTCTGGATTTTATATTTTACATAGTCGCCCAAATTCCTCGCATGTGGTGCCCTTTAAGATGAATCTAGGATATTTAATTTTTCTAAAAGTTTTTGCGTGCCACAAATGTGCACGAACGAAGCTAAGAAAAATGTGAGAACTTTGTAACGAGAAAAAAGCAACGCCAATGGATCGTAATTATTAAAGTTGCTCTGGACTATACGTTTATTGCAGGAGAATTCTGTGTGTGTAAAATATTCGAAAATACTCATTCAAAAATGCATAAATTTTTTAAATTGTAATTTTATCGTCTTGTTCAACTTTTCAAAACTCATAGAATAGTTCGATATTGTTTAAATTTCAGGACTTTTATTCAAAAATTTTTTTACGACAAAATGTTAAAGGTTACACACAGGTTTTGTAGTTCTACGGCACTTTCAAAATTTTGAACCATCTACGAAATTTTCGTAGATTTTCTGTAATTTTACAAATTTTTCAAAATAATCGACAACCTGATATTTCAATTTTTTTCTGATTTTACAAAATTTCCAAAATTTTTAACGTATTAACTATCAGATTTTCCAAAATTTATGAAAATTTGTCTAACTCAAGCAAGATTTTAAAAATTTTTTAAATACTTTTCAAATATACTAAATTTTTACTCAAAAATGAAAAAAAGTATCATCATACATATTTCGACGAAATATGATGATCGTGATTTAAAAAATTAATAAACATGTACTGAAGTTCTGCAATAGTTTTGTTTTTCTGGAATTATTGACAGTTCCTGAAATTTTCAATGTGTTAATATAATCTTTTGGAATTTAAAAAATTTTTGACATCAAACCAACTATTAGAAACTTTCAAAATTTTACAAAAATTTTTCAAGTCATTAAGATTTTTTGTCATTTTTCAACACTTATCGAGTTTTTCAGATTTTAAAAATACAATCATGCATATATTAAAGAAATAATAAATGTGATAATGAACACAATATGTTTGCACATACAATGTACAAAAGCACAAAACATTTGTGTAAAATGTCTACAATAAAAGTCCTTATTATATGTTCTTGCATTAATTTGTACATTCATCATATTGCTCTTTTGTTATGTTTTTATCAATGATAATCTAATATACATATAAAATCAAAAAGCCTAATGTTTGTCTCCAATGCCCAACTTAACTACTGAATGGAAGTACTTGAAATTTTGCACACAAGTCAGTATTGTTCCTAAGAAGGTTCAGGAGTTGCTTCCGGTTCGAAAAGTTAATCATTTTTGTGTAACTAACATAAACTTTGATGCATTTACTTTATATATCTATATATGCATATCAGCTGACTGGATCGCAGACCCAGGGAGACAGTAGCGTAACTATAGATGAGGGGGCCCAGGACAATTTCTCTCAAAAAGCCCTTAGATGGCATTTTTTGAGAGCTCAAATTTCAGAATTTATAGTTCCCTTTTTTTTTCCTAAATTCATTACTCAAAATTTTGAGTTTTATTTATTTATTTATTTTTTTTTTCATGTGAATTGTTGTAGGAGGTATGCAGGACTTTTATTTCTTAGTCATGAAAGTAGCCGTTTCTTCTTATGAAATTCAAATAATAAACAATATATTTGTGTGAAATGTCTACAATAAAACCCTTATTGTATGTTCTTGAATTGATTCCGTGCATTCATCATATTGCTCTTCAATTATGTTTATATCAACGATAAATTTTTAGTTGCACGCCAATTTCATTACTTGAAATGGAAATTTATTATTTTTTACGACAGGAGAAAATTTTTTTTCTCTGGGGCCCCCACATATATTCTGGATCCAGTAATACATATCAGTAAAGGAACTTTAATATTACTAGCTGTTACTGGCTGGATTGAATAATCTATCACAAATGAGTGGCTACTGATCATGCGATTTAATTAAAATCTACAAAAAATTTCAATAAAATATCGTGATTATTGCTACTACACAACTTAAATCATTAATAAAAATAAATGTCTCTTTTCGAAGAAAAAAGTAGTGAAAGAATTTTTTTATTATACACAACAACTTATTTACTTATTTTTAATTCAATTATTTGTGATTTATTTATGTATTCTTTGATTGATCTAGTATTAAAAGATGCCTAGTATTAAAAAATTTTAATCCCAGTAAACAGTGTGATTTTTCATATCATTGATGTCATGATGTACCAATGCTCCCTCATATGTACAGTCTTTCCCATTAATGCCTTCACTTGTATCGCATTCGATTACATGTGAAAAAGTGAAGGCATTAATGAGAAAGACTGTACGTCATCATGACGTCATAAGGTCTTCATAATGACGTTATATGCATTCATATGATGCCATGGCATGACATGACGCCATGATGACAGACATATACGAAAGCATCGGTACGTCATGATATCAATGATCACGAAAAATCACAAATGTTTACTAAGATATTTAGATTTTGCTGCTTGAAATCTAAAATTTTAGACATTCCAAGTATTTCAATAAATTTTTCAGAAAGCAGTGTCTTCATAGATTTCAAATACTTGGCAGATTAATGACACATGTAGTAGATTTTGTTTTTTTTTCAATTTTCATGAATATTATTTAATTTTGTAGTATTTTCACAGATTATTCTGAAGATTTTTAGCATTGCATGTTTTTAGAATTAAAAATTTGGAAAATATTTATTATTTTTTTTTTAAATTGCTAAAATGTTATCTACAAAGAATTCAAGTATTTAGAAGAATTTGGAAGATGATCTGGATTATTTTTAACCCTTTTCATATTTTTCAGCATTTATATAATTTCGTAGTATTCTTCTAGATTCTTAATATTTTCATGGATTTCTATGTAAATTTTCAGAATTTGATACTCTAAACCCAGTAAACATTCGTGATTATGTGTGACCATGATGTCATGACATACAGGTGTTTCCGCATATGCATGTCATCATGTCATTCATGCAACGACATTATGATGGCATTACATTATAATGTAATTACTATCATATCACAAATGATATCATGATGACATGCATATGCAGAAACACCCGTATGTCATAATGACATCATGATCACGAATAATTACGAATGTTCACTGGGTTTATGCTTGCAACAGCTTTAAGAGTTTCTCAGTGTATAACCAAAGCACCCATAGAACAGAGCGTCATACACGAATCTAAAAAAATACAATATAATAATACTATGAAGCAAGCATAGAGCACAGCTACCCAGTAAACATTTATGATTTCATACTGCAGTCATGTGATGGCATACATGACATACACACCATGGCGTCATATAACATACATATGCTATGTCATTAGCAAATCATATGATGTCATGTCACATTTTGATATCTTTTGGTATTCAGTTGACATCACGGTATGACGACTTGATATCAAATGGATGCATCATGATATCGTGCATGACATGTTAATAGCATGCATTGCATAGTGCATTTTATTACATTTAAGTGACATCACCATTTGACATTATGTCATTGGAATGCGAAATGATATAGTTTGATATGTCACAGTGAGATCAAAAATGTTCAGAAATGATGTCATGAATGTTTACTGGGTAGTTAACTATAATTTCCAAAAACTTCTTTCCTTGCTTTCTATTGTGACAGGAATAGTAAGAAATAAATAACTCGCTGTTATTTATGTCTTTTGGATAAGGTGTAATAAAAATTACACTGATGATTATGGAGAACGTCAATTTTAAATGTCACAAAAAATTCTGAAATTTACATAAGCGCAACAAACAAATAAGAAATAGTAATAAAAAATTGTTTTTTACATTTTTTTTATAATAATAGATAACGCTCCGCTGGAAAATTATTATCCGAGAAAAAAGCGGTCAAACGGAGCAATAGTGGGAGAATAAATCCACCATCAAATTCTGTGCCAATGTTGCACTTTTATCAACCAAGCTTTCAGTCTATATTGAGACCATCTTCAGGGTAAAATATGCGGTTTTTTTTTTTTCAAAAGGGCCCTTTCAGAGCTGCGAGGCCCGTGATCCGTGAAACACAGTGAACACCTGTAGTTACGCCACTGGGTCCAAACTTTCCCCAACCAGATTCAGGTTGAAATCACACTAAATTTAGAGAAAAAATATATGTGGCTTCCAGCCATAATGACGAAACTCACTTACAGCTGTTTTCGAGAAAACCAGCCTTAAAGTTTTTGAAATTTGCAAACTTTTGTGACTTTTTCTCTTACGAAATCATTGATTGCATTGCGTAAGTGAAAATATTTCAGTTGAGTGAGCGCAAATATGCCTAGAAAGTATTTTTTTATTGAAAATTGTGACAGTCGGTTACGCCGGGAAGCCACAGATGTTATGACGGGTGTGACGTGTGTGTGCAGCAGTCAGCTGATGTTCAGCCGTGTTAAGTATCAAAATTGATCGAAACAGTGAGAAAAAAGGTTGTGTGCAGTTGTGTGGGTGAAAATTGCAAAAAACAGGCAAATTGAATAAACAATCGTACTATGCATACGAATTATTCATTTACTTTGTCCATGTGAAATTTTGTGGCTTCCTGCCATAACAGAGAAAGCCACAAATCTCATAACGTTCAAAATGTCATCAGAATATCATTTAAAATAAGCCTCATGGCATAAGTGACTTTCTCTGTTATGGCGGCAAGCCACAGACATAATTATCAAATTGATTTAAACAATGCCGGATGAACTGATTCCTTATGCCGGGAAAACGCTGAGTTGTGTTGTTCTGCTGAGAAAAATGCAGTTTGTTAGTTATGAAATGTCGATAGAACGAACCGAATGTTGAATATTAGAGTGTCAATTAACATTTTATGAAAAGATTAATATTTACAGATATCAAATTTCACATGAACTCAATTTCGAAAAAAAGTGAGTTTCGTCATTATGGCGGGAAGCCACGGATATGTTCCCACTAAATTTGTGTACACGTTTTACCTTATTATGTTATAATTATTATTACGTTCCTGAAAATTAATACTGAGCTTTTTTCATTCTTAAAAACTGGGAAGAAACCACTGAGTGATAAAAATTATACAAAGTTTATGAAATTACATGCTAAATAGTGAAATTTTTTGTTTGTTTTCAAATATAATATTTTATATTGTGAATCTAAATCCATTCAAGGAGAGGTGTTCTTTAAATGTGATTCTTCAATTTACTACAAAAACATCGCATCATTTATTTAATTTGTATTGATATTTTTTTATTAATTACATGATTTTTTCGTTTCTTAAATACATAAAACCTACAAGATTCAGCGGGAAAAGCACTGATCTGGCTACACTCATTTTTCCACAGATTCAGGAAGAAAAACGTTCATGAAACGTTCCACCCAACACCCACCCCCGAAAACGTAGCCGGTAAAAAAAAATGGAGCCGGAAACGTTTGACAGCAATAAGATAGAAAGAGACATGGTCAAAGAGTGAGAGAGAGAGAGAACAACCTCTGTAACACTCCGTAAGGACCGTAAGGGTGGGGAGGAAAGGGGAAAAACGTCCGTAAAAACGCACGTTAGACGCAAAGAAATGCCCAAACCCCTGAACCGTCAGCACGTAACAATCACGCGAAATGGGAATAAGCGTGCAAAAGCATGGGTAATTGCTGGAAAAATCGCGTAGTAGCTGAAAGATAAGCTACTACGACGTGAACGAAGGAACGAGTCAAAACAAGACGACGCGAGGATTGGAAACGGGGGGGGGGGGGCGAGGGGAGGCTAAGGGAAGAGGTGCTACAGAGGCCATTTTTCTCGGTCGCTTTTTCGCGACGTGGACGAGGAAAAGGCCCCGGGTCCTGGTGGCACATGCAAATTCGGAGGCCAGAGTACGCTCGGCCTCGAAAAATGAAAACATGGCTGAAACATGGCCGTCGCAAGATCGTACGATTTGCGAGAGCGCCGCGCTGTCGTACTAAGGGGAAAATGCGGATTTTCGGGCTCTCGCCGTTTTCAGGGTCGTAGGGAACGTGTCGGGGACGGACTCCTGGTGGCCGAGAACGAGATTCAGGGTCCCCCAGGGATTTACAGTCCCGCTCGCGAGGCCTCACCTGTCCCGAAGCACGACGGATCAGCCCCGTCGACGACGTCGTATTTGCCTTCAGGAGCGCAACATGAGCGGCGCGTATCCCGTGCAACTTGCTAAAAGTTGAAACGAGAGCACTACGCGACGATTCGCATTTATTTTCACGCACGGCAATTAAGGGAAAAACGGCGAGACGCGGATTCGCTACAAACAACCGAGTCAACATCACCCACGAACGCTTTGACGGCCATTTTTACACGCACACGTACACACACGCAAGGGCGAAAACGAGGAAGCTGTACAGCGCGTTACGTTAAAGTAGTGAGTGCGGGGGTGGAAGTTTGAGATTGGTTGGGATACTGTTTTTCATCCCTACGACACGGGGTTGGTCAATTATAATGGATGGGAATTATTTGATAAAAAAAATTGAGAAAGTTGCAAAATGTTGAATTAATTTCTTGAAAAAGGAAGATTGAATAATATTTTTTAAAGAATAATAAATATAAATATTCAATAAAATGTATAACCTTGACCCTTATAAAAACTTCGTACAAACCTTTTTATAAAAAAGTTATATAAAATTGATATAACCTTCGTATTTAATTTTTCATTAAATTTATTATTTTTACTTTATTATATTTTATACTATGTAACTTTATGACATAAAAAATAATAAAGTTTTTAATTCCTATCTGAAATTCTCTTACGAGGTTCTTGATTTCCTTTTGAGTTCCAGTACCTCCAGTTTCTACAAAAATACCCAAATTTTTAAAAATTATACTTTTTTATACTGACTATATTATCCTTGAACCTTGTGAAAATTGTAAATATGTATACAAACATCGAAAAGTTTCGAATTTCTTTTTAAGATTTCCTACACCTTATGAGGTGACCTTATAAAAACCTTATAAGTAATAAAATCCTAATGTTTCCAATTTACACATAGAATTCGACTTTCCTTGCAAGGTTCTCAATTTTCTTTTGAATTCCAGTACCTTCAGTTCTTATAAGGTGTCAACAAAAATACCAGTTTTTTTATGAAAATTTTCCTGTTCTTTATATTGAACCTAGAAACCCTGAACCTTTTACAAACCAATTCCTTATAAGGTGACTTTATAGAAACTTTATAATGACTAAAATCCTAATAAGGTTCTCGATTTCATTATACAGATTTTACAGTTCCTAATAAAAGAATAAAAAATTCCTAATAAGGAATTGAAATGTCCTCATAAGGAATTAAAATTGTCCCAAGAGCTTCTCAATTTTACAGTTCCTTATTAAGAATTGAAATTTCCTTGAAAGGTTCTCAATTTTCTTGTGAGTTCCAGTACCTTCAGTTTTAACAAAGTGTCTACAAAAATACCCAAATTTTTATACTGACCGTAGTAACCATAAACCTTATAAAAACTTTATACTACTCAATCTTAAAAAGATTAGGATTTATTTGTTAGATTTTCAATTTCTTATAAAAACCTTGTAAGGTTTCCAATTCATACAAACAGATTTCACAAGTCCTTATAAAAAATTGAAATTTCCCTAGATGTTTTAGAATTTTTTTTTTTTTTGAGTTTTAGCACCTTCAGTTTTGATCAATAAAGTGTCTACAAAAATACCCAAAATTTTGTGAAAATTCTGCTGTTTTTCAGTGACCCTAGTATTCTTGAACCTTATACAAACCTTAGAAGGATTCGAAATTCTTTAAAAAAATGTTTTACGTAATAAAATATTCTTCTAAGGTTTTCGACTTCGATATGTAGGTTTTATAGTTTCTTATTGAGAATTTACATTTTTTTATAAGAAACTGAAATTTCCTTATGAGGGAATCGCAATAGCCCTATAAGGTTTCCAATTTCACGGTTCTTCATTAGAAATTAAAATTTTCTTACAAGGTTTTAGATTTTCTTTTAAGTTCTAGAACCTTTAGTTTTTATTAAGTGTGTACAAAAATATCCATGTTTTTACAAAAATTTCACTGTTCTTTATATTGACCCTAGCAACTATGAACCTTATACAAACCTTAAGTTTATACGAATTTCTTTACGAGATGTTCATTTCCTTAAAAGGAGATCTATATCCTCATAAGGTTTCAGATTTCTATACACAGATTTTACCAGTTCCTTTTCAAAAATTGAAATTTTCTTGCAAGGAATTGAAATCTCCTTACAAGTTTCTCTATTTTCTTTCAAGTCCCATTAGCTTCAGTTTTTATAACGTGTCTACGAAATTACCCAAATTCTCATAAAAATTTGACTGTTTTTGGTATTGAACCTAGTAACCCTAAACCTTAGAAAAACCTTAAAAGGATTCAGAGTTCCTTATAAGATTTCCAGTTCTTTAAAAGGTAATCTTATAAAAACTGTATAAAGAATAAAACCGTTTTCAAATTCTATACACAGATTTTACAGTTCCTAATATAGAATTGAAATTTCCTGATGAAGAACTGAAATTTCCTTAAGAGGATTTGAAATTTCCCTATAAGATTCTCAATTTTACAGTTCCTTATTAAGAATTCAAATTTTCTTTCAAAGAGTTGAAGTTTTCTTACAAAGTTCTCAATTTTCGAGAGAGTTCCAGTTCGTTCAGTTTTTATAAAATGTCTACGAAATTACCCAGATTTTCACAAAATTTCTACCGTTTTTTCAATTGAACCTAGTAATCCTGAACCTTATAAAAACCTTACAAGGATTTAGATTACCTTATAAGATTTTCAATTCCTTATAAAGTGACCCTATAAAAACCTTATGAGTAATACATACAACTCTCACAAGGTTTCCAATAATTTTTATATACAAATTTTACAGTTTCTTATTGAAAATTGAAATTTCTTCATAGGGAACTCTAATTCCTACGAAAAATGGAAATTTTCCCACAAGGTTATCAATTTTACAGTTCCCTATAAAGGATTGAAATTTCTTTTTAAATATTTGAAATTTCCTCACAAGGTTCTTTATTTTCTTTTGAGTTCTAGATCCTTCAATTTGAATAAGTATCTAAAAAAATACCTAAATTTTTATAAGAATTCCAGTTTTTTATATCAACCTAAGAATTCTGAACTATAAAAATGTAATAAAAGCCTTACAAATATTCGGATTTCCTTATAAGGTTTTCAATTCCTTATAAAAACCTTGTTTCCAATTTTTACGTACGTACAGATTTTACTGTTCCTAACTAAGAATTGCGATTTTCTTATAAAAAAGTGAAAATTCCCTGAAAGGTTCTCAATTTTACAGTTGCTTATTAAGAATTTGAAGTCTCTTTTCGGGAGGTGAAATTTCCTTACAAGGTTCTCAATTTTCTTTTTAGTTCCAGTACCTTCAGTTTCATAAAGTGTTTACGTAAATACTTAAATTTTTGTAAAAATTCCGCTGTTTTTTAATATTGATCCTAGAAATCCTGAACGTTAGAACTGCTTAGAACCTTAAATAGAAGGATTTGGAATTATTTACAAGATTTTCAAATCCACATAAGGTCTCATTAAAACCTTATACGTAGTACAATTCTTACAACCCTACTTAGATTCTTATAAGGGCCTTATAAGAAATCTAAAATCTTATAAGGTCCTTATAAGGATCAAAGTTAGTAGGGAAGGTTCCAATTTCATATATATAGATTTTATAGTCCCTTTTTAAGATTTGGAATTTCCTCATAAGGAACTGGAATTTCCTTATGAGGTTCCCAATCTTACAGTTTCTTATGAGGATTCAAAATTTCTTCATACGAAAATTTCAATTATTTTCTTTGAATTTTCGTCCCTATAGTTTTCATAATGTCCATAGAAAAACCGAATTTCCATTATATTTTAGTTTTGATACTTACCATAGTAATCAACCCTGGACCTTATAAAAACCGTGCAGATGAACCTTAGAAGAATCTGAATTTCCTTATAAGATTTTCGATTCCTTATAATGTGACTTCGTAATTAAAAACCTAATGAGAATTTCGATTCTTCATAAGGGGAACTTATAAAAATTTTACGTGTCATAAAATCCTTGTAAGGTTTTCAATTTCTATATGCAGATTCTAGATCAATATTTCCTCATAAGAAACTGAAATTTCCATATAAGAAATTAAAATGTCCTTACGTTTTTAATTTCAAGTTCTTTATAAGAATTTACGATTTATTTATCGAGAAATTTAAATTTTTTGAAAAGTCCGAGTAACTTGAGTTTTTATAACGTCTACATACAACAATACCTAAATTTTTATAAAATTTCGCACTTTTATCTTTCTCAATTCTAGAAAATAGATATTCCAAATTCCACAAGAATTGTAATGAAATTTCAGAAATGCGACTCACTAACTTGTAAATTCCAGAATCGAAAATCCTAGAATAGAGTTTTAGAACTTTAATTTCCAAAGTATAGAATTCCATGATATTCAATTCTCCAAATAAAATGTCTGGGAGCTCTGAGAATTCTGACATTTGTGACCTGGAACGAAAAAAAGGGCCTTATAAGTACGAAATCCATTTCAGCGACATTAGAAGTCAAGCTTTGTTAATTTCGGCCATAAGGTCCTTTTTCTTGTCCCAGGTCACATTTGCGATCACCCTCCCTCAAACGAAAATATTTGTGGAAAAATTAAGCCAACAAGTATTATTTCAGAATTAATTTGAATAGAAAAATTATTTTCCTGGAATAGTCTTTTACTTTCATTTTGCTTATCTTTATTTATAATGAAATATAGCATCACCCACCGTGATTTGTTCAGATTTATTATTGAAAATCTCTAAGAATTTCGTGATTTGTGCAAAATGGCAAAGGAAGAAAAATCTCAAAATTTCATAAACTACCAATTATTTTTCAAGATTTTGGTCATACTTGAGATACGCTGAATATATGTTCTTTTTTTTAGATTTCTGACCAAAATTATTCCCCCTCCCAACAAGATATTTATACTGCTTAAGAGTACAATTAAGAAACATTTATAATAATCTAATTTTTTTTGAACTTCCTGCTTTGATTTTATTTTGAATGATCTAACCTGTTTATTATCTGATAGAACATTTCTCTATTTTGTGCGTAGAATTTGAGCTGGCAGATCCTCAGGAGGCTCGGTCATCTCAAAAGTTTGGTTGTTTTCTTTGCATTTTTCTTCCTCTAGTTTGGTTTCCATTCTACACGTCTTTATCGCACTCTAAGATGTTCCATGTGATTTTAATAACTTCTCTTATACTTCTTGATTCCAATATGTGGTTGAACCATTAAGTAACTCTCATTGTGAAAAAAAAATGCTCATGCTGTGATAATGTGCATTACGAAAAAACAATGATAATGAAAAAAAATGGAATCATCAAAAATTTGTTGGACTGTACAGAATTTTTTTTGAAAAAGACATGATACTGGTAATTTGTTACGATCGAAGTTAAAAACAATTTTTTTTCAATTTATTATTAGTTTTTGAATTTTATTTTTTATTAAAATTACACTGTTAAATTTACATCTAATGTTGTTTTGTAAAATATTGAACGTTTTGCACAATTTCCGAAATATTTATAAACGATTCTTGAATTACTCTGTTTTTCAAATTGTTCAGAATTGTTAATAATCTTTAAAATTTTTAATGTCACTTTATATTCTAAAATTTTCTAAATTTTTAAATTTTTGTTGAAATTGTTTATATAATGGACTATCCTTGTACTATAAAATATATTTTGATTATCAAAATTTTTTTTCAATTTCACAAAATTTATCCAACAGTTACAATTAATGTCTGTGTTTATTTAAATTAATAAATACTTTCTGGAATTTTATAAATTTTTCGGAATCGTCTCAGTTATGACGTATTTCAATTTTTCAACATTTCAAAATTCCTAAATTGTTATCGGAACTTTTATAATAATCGACGATTGACGTACGATTGAACATTTTTTTATTCAAGAATTTTCAAACTATCCAACAGTTCCTGTTATTTTCTGGAAAAATTAAAACTTTCCTCAATAAAAACTTTTTCAACATTTTAAAAAATTCTGAAAACTCTTCAAGTGACTGACATATTTACTATTTTTTAGGGTTTTCAATTATTCCAAATTCTTGATGCAATTATTTCTAAATATAATCAAAAGACAAAAAATTTTTTTTCTGAAATATAAAGACTTGTACTAAGTGTTTGTATTTTTTATGTAATTCATGAAATTCCTCACAATTTTCAACATGTATTACCTTCCTAAATCCTAGAAATTTCTCCAATTCCTACAATTATTTATAATTTTTGAAACATTTCATGTTGTTCACTTTTCGTGATATAAAAAAGAACTTCTAGAATTTTAAAAGCATGTTCTATGTTTACTAAAAGTTTTGTTCCTATTCAAAATTTTTTTTAAATTTTACGAAATATTTATAATGTTCCGCATTCCTCAAATTTATTTAAAATTCCTTGAATCAAATAAATTTTTTCGGTTTTTCTAGAATTATTGTAAAATCTTTTTAATTTTGTTTTACAGTTTTTCATAGTTTTCTGAATTTTTCGATTTCTATTAAAATTTCAGTAATTATCGACGATCTGCGTAAGAGATGAAATATTTTTTCTAAATTTCATCAGTATTGAACAGTTCATCAATTTTACCCAATTTTTAAATTCTATCAAGATTCACTAAAATTTTCTACACATTTTTTGAATTTTCTAAAACTATTGCACAATTCTTTGGATTTTCTATATTTTTCAGTTTTTCACAATTTTCTAAATTTTTTGATTTCTATTGAAATTTTTGGCATTTTATCTAAAAATTTCATCAGTATAAAACAGTTTTTTTTAAACTATGGAATTGCCATACTTTTTCGCAATACTCAAATTTTCATAATATTTTCTATAATTATTACACAATTCTTTAAACTTTATATGTTCTTGAGTTTTTCGGTTTTAATTGAAATTTCATAAATTTTTGACGGTCTTTGTACAAAATGAATCAAATGATTTTTTCAAAATTTAAATAGAACCTATTTAATTTTAGACAATTTGCAGAATTTTCCACAACCCTCAAGTTTACTCAAAATTCCTTAAAATCATAGAAATTTTTCGGATTTTCTAAAACTATTGAAAATCTTAAAATTTTGTTTTCCATAATTATTCAAATTTTTGGATTTTTATTCAAATTTTGGACATTGTCAAAGACCTTCATACAATTAACGCGTTATTTTTCTGAAAATTTTCATGAATATCACATTTTACATGAATTAACAGAATTTTCCTCAATTTCTAAAATTGATCATCATTTTCTCAAATCTTATTATTTACTTAAATTTTATAAAATCATAAATAATCTTTGAAATATCTGACTATTAGATTTCATTCAACCACAAAACACCACGACCTACCCTAAACCCCTTCAAAGCCTCATTCCCCATCCCCACCACCCTCTCTCTCAAAAGGTTAAATAATCAACCCATATACATTCCAAACTCCTCCATTTAATCAATGATTGCCAACTGGTACACAACTTCCAATAAAAAAAAAAAAAACACCCCAAAAATCCAGTACAAACTGTATAAAAATGCAAATATCTGTGCTCGGCACGAATATGCTTACAAATCGGCAAATCTCCACATAAAATATCATCTCCAAACACTAAACGTTCTTATTGTCCAAAACCCCAACTGCCCTGTTCAATGATTTACACCGGTCAAAAAACGAGTTATTCCCACTTTGTACTATTCGTTGTGCAATTGATTACTGCATTATTGAATCACCGTATCTCGTGTTTACTGCTTCATCATCTCATTGACAGCGTTCACGATGTGACGAGCGCTGATGCCAAAAGTATCCAAAAGAACACTCGGTGGTCCCGACCTCGGCACTTTGGGAACCGCGAGTTTCTTCACGCGAATGTCACTTTCCTCGGCGACCGCGGACAAAACCGCTTCACCGAGACCACCCTCTGGATAATGATCCTCGACGGTGACAATGCGACCGCCAACTTCCTTGGCGTGTTTCACAATGGCCTGCTTGTCGATGGGCTTGATAGTGAACGGGTCGAGGACGCGGACATGCACCTTGGATTTTTCGAGCTCACCGGCAGCTTTCAGAGCTTCGTGAAGAGTGACGCCAGCGCCGATCACCAGGACTTGGTCTTTTGGACTGGACTTGACGACCTTGGCTTGGCCAGCGGCAAACGGCTCGTCGTTTTTGTAAAGGACCGCGGTGTTCGGGCGCGAGGTACGGATGAAGCAGACACCTTTGGTGTTGGCGGACAGCTCGACAGCCCGCTCCGTGGAGACGGCGTCGCAAGGGTAAAAAACGGTGGCGCCAGGAATGGAGCGGAACATGGCGATGTCTTCGAGACCCATTTGGGACGGACCGTCTTCGCCAATGGAGACACCGCAGTGCGAGCCCACGAAGTTGACGTTCGTCTGGGAGATTGCTCCCATGCGAATCTGCAAAGGTTGAGGATTTTAGTCAGAAATTAATCATTAAATCATCATCTCTTCGAGCCATTTTCTTGAGAAATTCCAAAATTTATTTCGTCAATATTTCCACCCTTATCGGGTCCTCATCAGGATCTTCATAAAAACGGATAAAAAACGAGAAACTCAGCATTAGGGATTTTCTGGTAGTGCTTATAAATACTTGTTGATTGTGAATCGTAAAGACTTCTTTGAGAAAATAATTACATGAAAGAAAAGGCGCAGAGAGAAAGTTAAGAAACGATACTCGATGAAGCCAAATGTATAAGAATAAAATCTAAATGGGATTTCAGTGGCAGGAGGGACCTCAATTAATTAATGTATGAGAATGTTTTCATTTCTGATTGCAAGTTTCCATATTGACGTGTTTACAATTTTATTTTCGTTAATTTAATTTATACATACGTATTGTGGCGTATTTTGTAAATTTCGTTTTTTATATCCAACAAGCAAAGTCAAATTTAGACAGAATGAAGTGAAATCTATTTTTCAAATTTGCTGAAATTAAAAAAATCTATACAAAAAATGAAACTTGACACCCAAATCTATGTATGAATTCACGAGTGGAACTTTCCTTTGTTTTATGATCCTTTTAATGGATAGTTTTGGACTCTTCAACATTGAAATTTTTATTAACAATGCATAATTTTCACTAATATGAAATCGGAGAGATTCAATAGTTTTGATATCTAAATTTTCAGCAGTTTAATGATGCATTTTGATAGTTATTAAAGAACAGTTTGAATATTGACAAATACAAAAATAATAATTATTCATAAAATGTATATTGTTGAAACATCAAAAATTTAAATATTATTTGTAATACATAATTTATAACATTATCAATAATGAAATTCAACTGTTGAATGATAAATTATTTTACTATTTATATATGTACTCTCATATAAGTTGTTTCAACGATTTCTATTGTTAAGATGGGAGAAAATGAAAAAATCACACGTCAATGTTCCAATATTTTAGAGTTCAAGTTATTTTTAGATTTTGAAAAGTGGATTTCAATAATAGTTTATTGTAACTATACATATAAAAGAATTTGAATATGAGTAAAAACAATTGCATCTATTCTTAAATTTGAAAACTACAATGTGCTCGACTACAGAATTTTACATAAAGTTTTAAAAGTGAGAAACTAATAACTTCGTGTATTGACAAATAAACACTTTCGTTGAAGAAGTTACATTTAAAAATATAGAAAAGGCGGAAAAAATGCACCTGAGAAATATGAAATATTTGGAATTTGAGATACGAAAAGTTTTGTGAAAAGTATGTGACTTTTAATTTAAAAATAAACTTTTTCGATATACAATGATATTCAAATAGTAAAAATTGAACAAGGAAATAAATGTGAAAGACTAATTCTTTCAAGTTTTAAGCTTCTTTAATAATAATTGATAGAAATTATCTTTATGATTATAATTCATTTTCCCAATATTAAATGTAACTGTTAATATATTTACTCTCAAATGATTTATTTGGATAGCTAAAATTTCAGGTAAGAAAGAAATCATTTAAATAAAATTTTTTTTGTTGAACAACGAAAACCAAAAATGACACGTCAGCATAAGAAATATTCAGTTTTCCATATTTTCAAATTCGAGTAATTAATTGTGATGCTTGGAAGGTGGATTTTTCGAACATTTTATCGTAATTAAAAATAGAAAACAATTTCTACATGGAAAAAACAATTTAATCTATTCTCAAATTTGAAAATGTTGTTTTCAACTTTGTAATTTCAACAATTTGATGAAAATTTTGCGAATGCGGAACTTATATACAACAAATTAAGAATTCGTAAACTACAAAAATAATTCACTACTTTACATATTTTAAGAAGAAATAAATGTTTTTCCTCAAAACCCATTTCAAAAATTCAAAGGTTTCACCTGGTCAAAGGCACGCGTGAAAAACGTGGCAAAAGCGGAAACAAAAGGCACAGTTCGGTCTCTGCAGGCAGCTCCAATAGCGACACCAACGACATTTTGCTCAGCGATGAAACATTCGATGAATCTTTTAGGGTCCACGGTTTTGATTTTATCGGCAAAAGTCGAGTTTTTCGTGTCTCCATCCAAGGCGATAACTCGGGAATTGTTTTTGGCGATCTAGTAAATAATAACAGACCTCTAATTAAAATCAAAGCTTGACATCAAAACCATATTTTCTAATAGTTGCTGCATCGATTCCAGTATAAGATTTTTTTCTTCTAGAAATTGTTATTTTTGACTAGAAAATACAAGCTGAACCATGGAATTCATTTTTTGATAATCAATTTTATTTTATCAACATTTCACGTTGATAACTATTATTTACCTTTGCAAGGGCAGTTCCATAAGCCAATCGCGTGGCAACTTGTTCACCTAACTTGTAACTTGGTGGAGTGTCCAATTTAATGTTACTCAGGTCAACGACTGGAGCGTCATCAACCATTGGTTTTTGGGGGTGTACAGCCAAAGGACCAGCATTTTTGATCATGGAATTCAAGTGCTGAAAATTGAAATGAAAGTATTGATTTACACTTATTTTAAGCTTCTCGTTCTGCTTTTATGATTAAAAAAGTCTCAAAAAATATCTTGCAAAAAAAAGAAAGGTTTTTCTGAAAGAAATTTTATTTCTGTATGATTTTTAACTACTTATAATTTTCTAAGTTGAATTGATAAAAAAACATTAGACAATATTAGAATTGCATTAGATATCTCGAAAGATCTCATTTTCGAAATAAAAAAACCAGTCTGAAATAAAATAAACAAATTTCACATAGCAGGCAACTCAAATGTCGAAAGGGTCAATATATATTTATTTATTTCAATATATCAATAAATATTTATTCTATTATATAACATCTGAAAATGAGTTTGCAAGATCAAGCGTTAATTTTTTAAAATGCATGACTTTTTACATAAAATCACATATCATCTCTACACTCTCTCAGTACTTTCTTCTTCAGTATTTAAACTATGTAAAGCAAAAAATTGGTTTATCTCGTATTTGTAGGAATTTTCTACGTTGATCTCTAAAATTCAATGCTCTAGGATTCAAAATTTCATAGATTTTGGAGAAAATCATATTTGCATATTTAATGTATTTTATGAAGTGCTAGTCTTTTTATCATTTTTCGCACTTAATACTATTTTTACAGTTTTAAAGGATATTCTGGTTTTTTCATATATTTTTAGCATTTTTTTAGATTTTCATCTGTGTCAATAAGAGTTCGATGATCTAGAATTCAAAAATTATTAGATTTTCAGTATCTTTAAGAATTTTGCAGAAATCAGTATTTTTAAAAAGAACTGGTACTCCATAGATTTCTATTAATTTTAGAATTAATCACATCTTTTCAGTATGGACGATTTTCTGGCATTTTATAGATTTTTATACAGATGTCTAGAATTCGATGCTTTGGGATTTGAGATTTTATAAATATTTATTAATTTTATAGTTATTCAATAAATTGATATCTAGGTATGTATATGGATTTTCAGTATTTTATTAATTTACGGTACTTTTAGTATTTTTCTTATTTGAGTGTCGTAAAAATGCATTATTTTCTAGTATTTTCAAAATTTCAATGTAGCTTTCGACATTTCGATACTCTGCAATCAAAAATTTTGGAGATTTTTACTATCTTTTACATTCCTCAGAAAACATTATCTTTATAAATTTCAAAAGTCTCACAGATTTTTGAAACTTTTTATTTAGTGCTTATAGTGCATAAGTTTTATTGAATTTTCTAGCATTTTAATAATCCTATGTAAGTTATCAGAATTGAATACTAGAGAATCGAAAGTTTTATAGATTTTTCTCATGCTCATAAGTTTTGAAAAAAAAAAAAAAAAAAAAAAAAAACAATGTATGGAATTTAAGCATTTCAAATATTCCTATTATTTTTAGTATTTTTCGTATCTTTCAGCATTTAAGGAATTTCGTAATATTGACTACTAATCTTCTAGGTTTCTAATATTATTATGAATTGCTGTATAAATTTCAAGAATTTGATGTGCTAATTTTTGAAGTTTAATGAGTTACAAGAGTGTCGAACGATTTTTCAGAAATCATTTTTTTCCGATTTGTAGTGCTTCGAAGAATTCTTACAATTTTAGCATTTTTCAAATCATACAGTAATTTAATGTTATTTAAGAAAATGATATTATGGATTGTCTGTATTTTATAAGTTCTGAGTGTCCATGGTGTTTTCCAAATTTTTTAGTATTATTAAAATTCAGTAGAATTTTTTAGGTTTTTTTATAAAAATATCTAGTATTTTGAAAAATTTCAATACAGATTGCGAAATTTTGACGCTAGAGAATATAAAATTTTTCTGATTGTCACTAAATTTTTCAGCAAGCAGTGTTTTCAAAGAATTCTAGTATTTCATAGATTTTTGTAACTTTATAATTTATCAAGTTAAAAATATACAAAATTTGTGATTTTATTGAATTCTCTAGTATCTTGCAGGATTTATATGTAGGTTTTTCGAATTTAATGCTTCAAGAACAAAAATTTTATGGATTGTAATTATTCACAAAAGTTTTTAAAAAATATGCTGTATGGAATTCCAAATGTTAAGAGATTGCTATTATTTTTAGTACCTATTACAATTATAAATTTCTATGTGAATTTGAAAATTTCAATGCTCTAAATTTGAAAATTTTTTAGGCTGTAAGTAACTCGAACGATTTTTCAGATTACAATTCTTTTGAGATTTCAAGTGCTTTGTAAAATTCTGGCTATTTTAGTATTTTTTGAATATTTATGAAATCTTAATCATTCTCTAATATTTTCATAAATTCCTACATAAATTTTAAGAACGGAATACTTTTTGAGAAAAGGTTTTATAGATTTACAATCATTACAAAAAAAAAAACATTTTCATGAACTTTTAGCATTTCATTGATTTCTAATATTTTTAATATTTCTTTAAATAATTAAAATTTACTAGGATTTTCTAGATTATTTAAAGATGTATAGTATTTTTCAAATTCCAGTATAGATTTCTAGACCTTTCTAATCTAAAATTTAATAATTGAGAGATTTCAGCTATTTCAATAAATTTTTCAGAAAGCAGTATCTTCATAGATTTCGAGTATTTTACAGATTTCTTTTACTAGTAGTCCATTTCATATTTTTCCATAACTCATCAATTTTATTCCATTCTCTAGTATCTTGCTAGATTCTTATGTAGGTTTTTAGAATCAAATGCTTCAGGATTAAAAGTTATAGATTTTTATTATACCCAAAAGTTTGCAGAAATATGATAATAATATAAAACTTCAGTATTTCAGAGATTATTATTATTATTAGTCTTCTGCATATTTTTCAGCATGTATGAAATATCGTAATACTTTTTTTTTTCAATTAAAAATTTTTTTTATCAATTGCTTTGTAAAATTTGAAGTTTCATAGTTTATGAGTATTTCAGACGATTTTTCAGGACACAATTTTAAGTATTTCAAAGAATTCTTGCTATTTCAATATTTTTTTATTTTATACTTTTATATTTTCATGGATTTCTACATAAACTTTTAGAACGAGATGCTCTATAATTCAACTTCTATAAATTTCATGTAAATAAATGAATAATCGAGAAAATTTCATTCTAACTCGATTCATGTATTTATATATTTGTTAATAAATTTCATATTTTTTGCCAACAATAAAATTTCGTACAATTTTCTAGTTCTTTTGTGAAATCCTGTATTGATTTCTCGAATTAAACGCTCACAAACAAAACAAAAAAAAAAACAAAAAATGAAATTCACTTTGAAATAAAAACAATAATCGTCTTCATTGCCCTCTCAACAAAGAGACAAAATAGTACAACCTACTGATACACAGATAAAATATAACAAATCAATTTAAATGACTATGCAAACATACTCAATCACGTAAATAAACTCTTACCTTAATGACGCCATCAGCTTTGTCACCCAGAGGTTTTCCATGCCAATTTTCCAAATCTTCAATCTCTGGGAAATGCTTGCCCTTCAAGGTTTTGGCAATCAACGCGGTTGGACGACCATTTGTGTTCTGCGCTTCATGGAAGGCCTGAAAAACGTAATTACACGAACATAATTATAAATGTAAATATACAAAACATAGGTATTACTTGCTGAAAAACTTACTCGGACCAACTCTTGAACATCATGTCCATCGACAACAATGGCATTGAATCCAAAAGCATCCAATCGTTTGCGATAAACTTCCATATTGTGTTGCAACGAAGTTGGTTCACTTTGACCAAGACGGTTCACATCGAAAATAACACAGAGATTATCCAGTTTGTACAATGAGCTGAAATGAAGCGCTTCCCAAATCGAACCTTCAGCAGCTTCACCGTCACCAACCAAGCAGTACACGCTGAAACCAAATTCATTTTTGATGATAACATAAAGATCTTCCATTTCTTTTCATTTTTTGCCAAACTCTAATGATTACTCTGGATATTCACTTCATTTTAGAAGGTTTCAGTGACAGTTGAAGTAAAAAATTACCGGTAGCTTGCTTCGTCGTAATATTTTCCAACATAAGCCATTCCTGCGGCGACTGATAATCCTTGACCCAAAGAGCCAGTTCCGACATCGATGAAATTCAATCGCGGAGTGGGATGACCTTCCAAATCACTGTCGATTTTTCGCAAATTCAAGAGTTCAGATGTTGGAAACAAACCAGCTTCTGCCCAAGCTACAACAAAAATTTTGCAAGTCATAAATTAGGTTTCATTATTTTACAATTTTGTATTTTGTAGACGAAAATTGCTCTACCTGCATAAAGAATAGGAGCAGCATGTCCTTTACTCAAGATGAACCTGTCACTGCTTGGGTCACGTGGAACCGATACTTTGTAACGCATCGCATGGAAGAAGAGCACAGACATGATCTCCGCCATAGAAGAACATGATGTTGGATGTCTAAAATAAACAGTAACATTGAGAACTTTTTTCCCAACATTTTTAGATGGAGTACAATAATTTGTTCACAAAATATGTCATACGAAATTGATTTTTTTTCATGGTTGTAACGAAACAGAGTATTTTTAACTTCTGTTTTTTTCATCTTACTTTAATGAACAATAATCATCAAATTTTGAAGTGTTGATGCAGGTATGATTTTTATTATTTCAACACCAATGTAAAAAAAGGAAAAACCTAGTTCTACAAATTATACCCAAAAAGTCTCAAACTTTAAATCTTTTGATTTCTTTAACCCTGAAAAAACACTCATGGCTTTAATCCCGCAAAATCAATGGCAACGAATCTAGTTAAAAGTAAGCAACAAAACGAAAAAAAAAAAAATTGATAAAACTATGAAAATATCTTGTCACGATATCACGCCTTACTTATCAGCTATTGCATAATGGCTGAGTAATGTTTGCTCTAAATTCAACTTTATGTCATCCATTATACGATATTTGTAATGATAATTGCAAGCGTTGATACACAGTATCATAATCTTCACTACTTATCTTATCACGAAAAGAAGGTAATACTTTGCTACTTTTTGGAGAAAACTATGTTAAAAAAAAGGGGGGGGGGGGGGGGAGACCAAAACGCTAATACAACATCCAAATAATTATTTTGGCCAGTTTCATGCGTGGTACAAACTGCAAAAAAAGGCTGATTTTGCTGGGTTGCACAATTAAGCAAAACCAAATTCAAAAACCTGTTGAACAAGTCTGTTGAAAACTCAAACCTGCAGAATTTTTATCAGTGCCAATGGTGTTCTAATTCAAGTTAACAAACTCTTATCTTTAATGTTCTAAATAATCATAAACACTTTCCATTTTATTGTATAGGTTTCTACAAACAATGTAAAAATTTCAATTTTTGACCTTGAAACCTTCAAACTTGACATTTTCTGGGTCTTTGAATTTCATGACTTATTTTCAATATATCCTCTTTTCGAACATTTCTCAATACTTGAAAAACTTTCATAACGTGGCACTATCGGCAATAATTAACAAGCTCTACAGGTTGTAAAAAATGTTTAATGGATATGCTCGAACAGGGTCAAGTTAAACACAAAAGGAAAAAAAAAAAAAAAAAAAAAAAAAAAAACATTGTTAGACGCAGGGGAAACGATCTCACCAGTCATGGAGACTGCAATTCAGTCATTTCTCTATCAATGAAATGTGATCTGGATCGTTGCGTTGAGCGAACATTCGTTCGAGATGACAGAACCTTGGGAAAAAATGAAACATTTTTCCTTTAATTATTAATAGGATTGAATCGCGACGAGGAAAACTGTTTTTCTTCGAGTAATAAAGTATATTTACTATATAATTAATAAATAACCAATCGAATAATTATAATATTGATGAAATAAATTATTTTTATAGTGATTTGAAGCCCGGCTTTGTTGTTATAATAATAAAAATAATGACAATAAATTTTTACGAATTAGTTGCACAAGAGTTTAAAAGATGTATTTTAGGATTTTTTTATAACTTTTCAACTTACACAAAAACGTTTTGTGACGTCTAATGATTGGATTTTTAATTTACTGATATATATATATATATATATATATATACATATTATAAGAATTCAAACACTTCCTATTTTCGAAAGAATGGACTGAAACTTTTGTTTATTTTAATAAATATTATATATCGCACTAAAATCAACTTTTTACATTTGGTAACATCTCTGACTGAAAATTTAACAATGTCGCAATACTTTGCGACTTTCTAATTTCAAGATAAGTAAAGAATTATATAATTTTTCGAAAAACTAAAAATCGAGTGTTATATAAGTTATATTTTTTTTTTTTTTTTTTTTTAATGTTAATGTTACTTATTTTGATACATTTTCACTTGAGAGTTGAAACATAATTTTAGCATATTATACGAATGTAATAATGTTTAAAAGTATAGAATTATTTTTTCGTTTAATTTTAAATGTTTCAAACTTCAGATACATAGAAATACTGAAAATTGTCTGAATTTTCGTTATAATCAATTAATGTAGACTAATTTTGATCATAAAAAAATCGTGAAGATTGAACTATATTCACAATCATGTGATTTCAAAATAATTCAAGTATTATAAAAAAGGACGTTCTAACATTTTACAGAACAAAATTTAATGACACCAAATTTGAATTCGAAATATTTAAATTAAATTAAATGAAAAAATTCAAAAAAATTATAACAAAATTCAATTTTAAATTGAATTCATTGAGAATCAGAAATTTCCAGAATATTTTACAACGAATTATGTGGTGTTTGAACAAAAAGATAAATTTCATGTTTGAAATAATTTTTTGAAACATAGGTTATTTAGTTCTCAAGAAGCATTCATGTTCGTATAAAAAATGTTCATTTAATTAAGTTTTTTTGTAATTCAATAAACTAACGAAATATTTTCAATTTAGAAATGCTCTAAATTTTAAATACTTGAAATAATGATACTCACGAATGATTTTAACTAAAAAGTTTTGAAACTATAAAGATTTTTCTAGTTTTTCGATTGCGAACAATCTATTAGAAAAAAAAAACCATCCATATTTCATATTTACTATCGATTTTCTTTAACTTAATTTTTCGTTTTCGATGATATATTTTCATATTTTTGATTATAGATATTTCAGCTTTCAAACATTTTACACACTTCAATTTTACGAATTTTGAAGAAGCACCGGAATTAACAAAGTTCTAAAATTTTTAATGTTTCAATTCAGTACACTGATTATAACAACCAGTAATCTAAGTTTTCACTGTTCTCTACTTTAAAGCCTTAAATTTACTAAAAAACAAATTTCAAAATTCTAATCATCGATAATCCTAATAATTATTATAAGAATTTATAAATTCTAATACCAAAACAGCGAACTGTTAGTTACGATAAACGCCACCAACGGCGCCAGAGGAAAATCGATGGATGTTTTGTTCCCGTGCGCGTAGCATGAAAAGTCAGATATTTAAAACAGCATAACGGTTTTTTTTCCAAAAAAAAAACAGATGAATATTGTAAAACTCCACTTCTTTTATTAATTAGAAGTTTAAATTATAAGAAGATAAAAAATTATTTCTTTTTCATCGTACTTCAAAGAGGAAACAACCCTACTCCTCATTTTCTTCTACGTTTAAAAATTTAAAAATTATAATTTCAAATTTTGTTTCGCCTACTGGAAATATTTTCGCGATTTTTTTTTATAACAAGATCAGAAAAATAGAGCTCAATGAGTTTTTTTCTTTCACAGTTCAGAAAAGTTTTTTTTTCTACAACCCCCTCCACAAAAAACTTTTTCATATTTGTTCTTTTTTTAAAATAAGCACCAGACCATTATTTATTCCTTTATTTTCAGGAAGTGCGCAAAAGAATTTTCAAAAATTATTTAAATCGGCAAAGAAAGCTTAGACTTACAATTCAATAATTTTTTACGTAAAAAAAGACACCCCCCCCCCCTTTATAAATTCATATAAAATCAGCTGTTTGATTAGAACCAAATGCCTGGCGACAAGCCTATTAAAATACTTGTAAATTCTTCAATGTACGTTTCGCAAACCACTAATGAATAATTCAATCAAATCCATCTTGATCGATTTTTCATAATTCACAGCGATGTTTCAGCTAGATGACACGCATTTTTTAAACATCCCAACAAATATTTTGACTTCAACAACTTTTCTGATCATTTTCCTCGAAATTATAGATTAGAAAACTGTTAGTTAAGGGGGGAACCTGGCTTAGAACGACGAAAAATTGCATGATATTTGGCACAGTTTTTAAGGCTGCTTATCTTATGAAATGTCTCAAGTACTGTAGAACTAGGTCATAGATACACAAATCTTGCAAAAACAAATTTATTTTCATGTTATTCGATAATGTTAAGCAATAATAATTCGTATTTGTTTCTTGCACTACTCGCTTAAAGATTCTCCACTGCGTACACGATTAAAAATGTTGTGATTGCCGCATTTTTGTAAGTGATAGCTCTTTTTCAAGCTAAAAGTGTAAGCTTGTATGTGAACCTAAAAAACTACGTAACAAATTTTTTTAATCAATTTTTTTTGTGGTTAATTATCTCAAAATTTCGTCAGTGAAACGCGAATTTTTTTTTAAACACCCATAAAATTTGCAATTTTTAACATTTTAAAAAACTTCTTAGGTTTACATCGAAGATAAACTTCTAAAGGGAAAAAAAAATTTTAGTTTTCATGTTTCTGATAAATAGGACGATCGCTATCGTGTACGCAGTGGAGAATCTTCAAGCGAGTCGTGCCCGAAACAAATATGAATAATTATTGTTTAACATTATCGAATAACATGAAAATACATTTTTTTTGCAAGATTTGTGTATCTATGACCTAGTTCAACAGTACTTGAAACATTTCATAAGATAAGCAGCCTTGGAAACTGTGCTAAATATCATGCGATTTTCGGCGTTCTAAACCAGGTTCCCCCCTTAACTACGTACCCCGATTTTGATTTTTCTGTCGCTCTAATTGATAATATCCTTAAACGGTGCGCGATTATGCTGAGGGCGGTTTGAAGATCAACTTCGCGGCCCATCTCGGTAGAAAATTCAAAACTCAAAAAATAAAATATATAAAAAAGGCACTTGGGGATCGTCGTTTCGACGCGAACGGCAACTTGCCTCTTTACGAACTGCGCGCGAAATAGCTCGACTATTGACTGAGCCTCGGGAAGGCTCGTATCGAGCGGCGAAACTTCAAATTCCGGGGGAAATTACGAGCCTCGACCGCATAAAAAGTGCCGTTTCTCTTATGGAAGTTCTTCATTTTCCGACCTTCATTTATGTTTTCCTCAAGTTTTCACTTATAGGGGCGTTGTAACGAAATTTTACATGGAGAGGCAAACTAAAATGGCAAAAGAGTTTATATTTATTTCAATGTATGAATGAATAATCTTTCTAGCATCATAACATCTTATAAATCAATGAAAAGTTTCTAAAATGATCCTCAGAGCCAATTTATTTCAAAAATTCAATAATTAATCACCGTATTTCTTTTTATATCATTATTACTTTATTAAATTCTCAAGCTTTCGACATCACTGTTTACGGTCCTCTTCAGGGGTAATCATCTTATCATATCAATTGAAAAGCACTTCACATAATTTAATTTCTTCCAAACTATTTTTTAGTTGTAGACATTGTCATGAAATCATTTCATTGCCACACAAAAAAATGTCTTTCTCATCGCCATACAACCAATTCGCCAAGAATATAACGTGGCGAAGGTCAGAACTAGAATCATCTTATGAATCGATTCGTAAGACGAAGCTTTTACTGTATATCACTGTCAATATAAAATTACAATATCTCAGTTATAGTGTTTCTCAGCATGAATACCAGTTAAAGGAATATCTCATATTTTTGTAAGAATTTTTATATTTTTATAGATTTTTGAGAAAATTATTTTTTCATTCATTTAAGGCATTTCAAAGGCTACTAGTATTTGTAGAATTTTTGAATTGAGTACTATTCATAACATTTTTGAGAATATTTTATAGTTTCATTCATATTTTACAGAATGTCATACAAGTTTTAAAAATTTTCCAAGAAATAGTATTTATACAGATAATAATGGTATTTTTATAGCTTGTACTATTTTATGACATTTTGATACATGTTGACATAGATTTTTAGGATTTGATGCTTAAGGATTCAAGGTTTTATTATGATTCAGTAATTTTATATTATTTAAGGGAATGATATGGATTTGAAGTACAATATTTTATCTATTTTCAGTATTTTGAATACTATTCATATTTTTTAGTATTATTTAAATGCAGTATGATTTTCTAGGTTCTTTATAGAAATCAAGTGTTCTTAAAAATTTAAATATAGATTCCTTGAACTTCTTGCTCTAGAATATCAAATTTTAGCGATTATCAATATTTCAGTTAATTTTTTTATAAGACTGCATCTCTATATATTTAAAGTATTCCACAGATTTTTCTAAAATGAAATACGATCTTTTTAGTCAAATAATAGTTTATTTGTGTAAAAAACACGACATTTGGAAAACTTTTCAATGTCCAAGACAAAATTATTGGAATCATGAAGTTAAAATTTTTTAAATTAAAAAACATGGGTTCTTTAAATTTATTGATATTTTTTTATTTCAATAGATTTCTACATAGATTTTTCGAATTGGATGCTCTGGGATGAAAAGTTTAATAGGTTTGAAATATTTTCATACATTTTTGGAGAAAATATCTATACATATATGTAGAATTTTAGTATTCAAAAGATACATACTATTTTTATTTTTTTTTTACATTTTTATGGACTGCTATAATTTTTGAGAATTTGATGCTCTAAACTAGAAAATTTTATAGGTTCCTAAATTTTAGAACGATTTTTCAAAACTCAGTTTTTTCGCATATTTCTACAGTGTTTTGAAGAATTTTTGCTATTACCATATTCTTTATATTTTTCAAGTATTTATAAAATTCGAATAATAAAAAAAATTTTTTTCAGATTCCTACAAAATTTTCAAAATAAGATACTCGAAGATTAACAATTTTATTCATAGACTGTAGGTAAATCAATGGATTTTCAAGGAAAATTTATTTCCATACATTTCATGTATTTATAGATTTGTTGTATTTTTTACATTTTTAAAATTTTGTATAATTTTCTAGTTCTTTTATAGGATCCAATATAAATTTCTAGAATTTGATGGTCACAAGCAGTGGGGAAAAATGAATATTCTACCTTCCCTTTTTTGAATTCCTATAGGAGGGGGCATGTGCACTTATGATATAATGATTTCACGATAAATTTCATAAATAATGATAAAAAATTACCATCACCAGAAAAACTTTTTAATAAAAGTATTTGTACCTATGATATTTTGAAAACTAAATTTGTGATTCTCCTTTTGGCTGCTTATCAATAAGCTTGAGACCCGTATTTGCGTCAAACCTCCAGTCTTTAAAAATCAAAGTGTTGATACATGACAAACTAGGCATTCACTTTGTTCTCAAAACAATAATTTTTCTCATGAATGATTATACTTTTCTCACGTTTGAACTTAAAACAATCTGGTTTGTGCTAAAAATTAACAAAAATATTATACATTGTGAGAAAGTTCATAAATAATTTCTACTCAAATCATCAATAATACATCTTTTATAAAATCTACAGTTGAAACTCGCGAAAATTTCCCATACTAAAAATAGTTTCTTCAGTTAAATTCTAGCTTTTTGAAATTCTAACAACGAAATTACTTCTTCATTAATTCAAAATTGAATTCGGAAACAATGTTTCGATTTACGATTGCATCCGAACCAGAAAAAATATCCAGAGTCGTTGAAAAGACGATTATGTATGAAAGTTACGTAAGCATCATACTGATGCTCGGATACGTTATTCTTTCAAGGAAAATCGCAATTATTACTACGTCACGTGTTTTTCAATGAACGTTTTCCAGTTCAATGCCGCGAGGGCGTATTGGAATAATATAACGTTTTATTTTAAGGACCTTCGAGCTAAGTGATTTACTGCTGTCAATTGAAATTGGTACTTTGATTATTGATATAAGCCACCAGTTTAAATACAGGTTTATTAAATTGCCCTTTTTTTTACTGAGTCGAGCAATTCGTGAATTGAACTCCTTTTTTCTATTTTAAATATTAAAAAATAAAGCATAGAATGTAAAAATAATAAAGAAAAAAAAATATTACAAAGACATTTCCATAAAAGAACTTGCAATATTTTTTTATTGTTTCTCTTATCATGTTAACACTTTTTTTCTTCAACTTTTTAGCCATTGTCAATTATATAACGTTATTAAGCGTGAGATCAATTGTAAAAATTGCGATAAAAAGTATGTTAGAAAAAGATATATAGAAATTAGAAAACAGGAACACAGAGAGAATTTGAATAATGTAAATGAATGGAATGTTTTATGTGAACAAAGAATGGAAGTTGATTTGGATAATTTTAAAATTCTGAATATGGGACCTTTGAATTAAAAAAGATTATTCGAAGAAATGGTATACATAAAGAAGATTGACAGAGAAATTTCAAATAAACAGGCAGATAGGAATTTATCTTGAAGAAAATTATAATGAATTATAATTGTTAAATAATGAGGGTAACAAGTTTTTTTATCAAACTGTCTTTGTATATTTATTTCTTTATTCTTACTATAAGAATTTTATCCTTAAATTACGTTGTAGAAATCTCAATAGAGACCCAAAATAGGACCAAAATGTTGACGAAAAATGTTATGAATAAAATTCAACTAGAAATCGAAAGAATAAGCACTCTTTACGTCTAAATCTGTTATTAATAATTAATATAAACAAATTGTTTATAAGGAATCATAAACTGACAGAGAAATAATTTATAAAAACTATTATTCATTATTTTTCATTTTTAAATGCTTTTATAATATTATTCACGAAGTATTTTTTTTGTCGACTCTACTTTCTGAGGAAAATCGATAAAAAATTCCAACTTTTAGTGTATGCCAACATCAATAAAGAGTATACCAAGTAAAAATAATAAATTGTAATTTCAGATATGAAAAAAAACAAACTTAATCTTACAATTCAATAAAATGGGTTTGGAAATTCAAGTTTGCAATAAAATTAATGCTCGCATCATTTTTTCTTACCCGCTATTGCTTGCAGACGTAGCATTTACGCTGTGTATCCTAAGCTTTGCAGCGATGTCCTTCAATTCTAAACAAAAAAAAAAAAACAAAAAATCACAACGAAATTATTCTTCAGATACTTATTTCTCATATTTTTATTTTTAAAAAATCAAGATTTACTGTGCAATAAGTTTCAACGAAATTTTTCACTATCTTACTTTATTTTATTTTAATAATTGTTAGGCTTATGAGTCTTCCAATCAAAATTTGTTAGAAAATATTTGTAAAAAAGATAATCTGTTGCAAGAAAATAAAAAAATAAATTACGCATATAAGACTAAATGGTCATTGTTTTAAATTTCAGGTCACATATCAACAATATATCTGATACTATTTATTCAAGACATTTTATATTGATGATCAATAACTTGCGATAGTAAAATTATGGGATATTGCATCTCCACATATTTCGGTGAACAATAAAACCAAAAAAAAAAAAAATTTCTACTCTATATTCGATTATTTATATACATTCATTTATTCTTCTTATTAAATATCATATTTAATTAAAATGTTACTGTACGGTAATTTTTGAAAATTTTACTGTTTACGAAAGTGTGGTAAATTAATTATTTTATTCAATGGGACGTATTGAAATTGATTGAAAATATTATTTATTCAAGTAGTAACCTTGTAAAAAATTGTATGAATGATGCGTTATTGTCTAGTATTTACATTTAAAAAAAATTGAAGAAATTTTTAAATTCACCTATAAATAGTTTTACATCAACAAACTAAAATTTGAATGAAAAGTAATAACAATATTGAAATAATAAAAAAATTCATTATTTACAGAAGACGAATTTTATATCAAACTTTTTCATCAATTTTGGAATTTATATTTGAATTCATTTTGTATTTGATATAGTCTTAAAATATATGATCTTTGAAATTAGGAAAACATTAAATATAAGTTACAGAATTTGTTTGAAAATTTCTGAGAATCATTTCTAAATCTAGGAAATGTTTTTGATGTATTTCAATATTTGAAGTATATGCCTGGAGGGGGAGGGGGTGAGCTGGGAAAATACCATATTTCTAATTCCAGATATTTTTTCACCTGACATAACTTACGATTAGGAATTCAACAATCTGAGAAATTTGAATGACAAAATTGATAAATACTTATCTGTATCGAAGTCATCAAGAATTTGAAAATTCATAACTCATCATACACACAAGTTGAAAAAGTACTAACATCAAATAAAAAAATACGATTTTGTATCTCAAAAAATAGAAATCATAAACCCAAAGAGACACCATTTGAGGCTGAAAATTCAAGGATAAAAAAAAATCGAATTCAGGGATTTGAGATTAGTGAAACTTAAAAGTAAATTTTTGTAATCAACATATTTTTTCTTTTTTTTTGTAGAAGATTTCATTAGGTTTTACAGTTAACGAAATTCTAAAATTTGAGAGAGTACATGGATCCAATTCAAAAGATGAAAAAAAAAAAAAAAAAAAAAAATTAGGTCTGTACATCACTAGTTATATATTATAATGTTAGAAAATAAATAATTGAAAACGAGGTCTTCATTTGGCTTATATGTAGCAACTATAAAATATTATTTGTAATTATGAGTGAACAATCAAGTAATAGATTATTACTTGGGGAAATATATTTTAAAATTAAAATTCAAAAATTAGTTTGAAAAGAATATTGTAATAAGATTTAAGTTTACAATTATAAAACTACAGATTGATAATAAAATTTTTCTATTAGTTTCAGCCGGTCTTTTAATATTTTTTATGTTTGAATTATCGAACTCTTGCTCTATCTATAACAGATCCACAATTTTTGTCTGAACTTTTAATATTTCGAGATTTTATTTTCAATTTTAGAATCACAAATTTTGAATTTAAATAGTTTGATTTGAAAAAAAATGTTATTTTTCATAAGTTCATGAAGTTTTCATGCACCTTATTTAGCAAATATAATGATCATTTAATAATATAATGAACATCAAATTAGCAAAATTTTGATATATTTCATTTTTTGAATTTTAAACTGCAAAAAGTAATTTTTTCCATAAAAAATTTTTTTAGTTTGAACATAAAGTTTGCTCAAAATTTCTGTGCTAAAATATAAACCTTGGAAATTTGGCAAGAATTATTACAAATAAAAAGTTGTATAAATATCAGTATTTTAGATTTCTAGGTATATATTATATTTTTATTTTTTTCGACATTTGATTTTAACTATTTAAATATTATTCTACATTCAAGAAATTTTTTTCTGAACTTTGGAAAATTCAGAAATAGGAATATCATGCATTGAAATTTGGTAACTTCAAATGCAAAATATTTTACATTTTTTAGGTTTGTTCATTTCGCTTATGTTATTTTTAAATGCTTCTTTCCTCAGCAGGAGTATGCGTTTGTCGATAATTCTACATACAAGTTCCAAATTTACAAAACTTGTATTAAATTGTTAAAATAATAAATTCAAAGACATTGTATCTTTTTAAAATGAAAATACCTTTAACTGTCTTATTCTTATCAACTTTTTTTTCTTTTTTTTCATTACAATGAATTGTTATAGGAAAAATGTTCAGTTGAAAAAATCCCTATGAATTACTTGAATTCTAAAATATGGAATATTGACCATTTCTGATACTGACGTATAATTTTTTTCATTTTTTACATGTTTAAAAACATATTACTGTTTTATGAAAAATTTTAGCTAACAAAACAAATCATTCGTGAAGAAGTATATCAATATTCAGCAACAACTTTGTGAAAAAACACAAAAAATAAATTCAGTTGATATTACACCAAAAATACAAAGATACCCAAAGTCCGACTTTTCATGTATGACAAAATACACGAATAGTGCAAATAAGCACTGCTTAATATATAAATTGATGTGATATTCTGTAATTGAAATTTATTATTACTAACATAATATACATCTTAGTCATTATAATTTTGATCGAATAAAAAAAAGAACAATAAAATTATTGAATAAATGTGAAAATTTATCATTCAGCTGCTAAAATTTGTAATTCGAAACTGTTGTATCTCTTCAAATCCAAAGTATTAAAAATTGCATATTTTTGACAAAAATGTCAATGAACAATTATTTAAAACTGTTTATTCATTAGATTGATTTCAAAACAAATAGAATGTTTATTTAGGAAATAAAATGTAGAGTTTGGTAGATTTTATTTTTGTCATATATTTTTAGAATTTGGGGAGGGGTTTCGCCTCAACCCCCCTTTTTTTATAATAACAATAATGGTTAATATCTATATTGGCGTAAGTTGCAAAAAAGTGCTTAAAAAAAATTCCTTTTTCCCAAAAATGCATGTATTTGGTGCAGAATTCTTGCTCAAATTCTCAAATTATAATTTTTCATTACTTTAATACCATATATTTTTAGGTTAGGTGCAGCTCTTTAGGAACGTACGTATTATTTTTTGGCAACGGACGCCAATGTAGATATTTACCACAATAATAAATGTATGTATTGAATTAATTTTTTTTTTATCTAAATATTTAAAATTCTGTCACAATTAAAGCAGGTTACAGCGTCGAAATATAGTCAAAAGTCCGAATTTTTTTTCAATCGTATTTCTAATTGTTTGCAGGAAAATTCAATAGAGATATTCTGAACAGCATTGTTCGAGGTTTAAGCAAAAAAAAAAAAAACAAAAATACAGCTTTTATGAGCTACTCTAGATTATGTGATATTTTTTACCTTGAACGACTTTCACGTCGGGCTTGTGATACGGCATGATTGACAATTTCAAGGTTGGTTATTTGTGAAAAAATAACAAGTAGATTCCCGGACAACTTTTTTGGACGATTTTCGGTAACTGCGGCACACGAAAATCCGATCAGTGATTATTTATGGTATTTATCGCGGTATCAGAGACTGCAAAAAGAAATTGTTGTTACGTACAACGTGCTCCGTTTAGAAACACGAAAAGAAATGTGCAGCAATGTGCAGTTACAATGTGCATGTGAAAATGTAAAATGGAAATAAGCGAATTGTTGCCAACCACGTGGCTCGATTTTACTATGCTGTTGCGATAATAATAATAATAATAATAAAGCAAAATTTAAAACATTTAAATATCTTGCTAAATTTATATATGCTACGTACGCAAATGAAAAACAATTAGTTCACTGTCAACAGTGTCAACAAACAGACGACAAGGTCAGCTGTCACCTGTCACATGTGTCAAATAGTTGATTTTCCACTATGCAACAAGGACAAACTTATATCCGTGGATGCTAGAAAGAGAACGAAGATAGAAATCTACGGACGCTGTTGCAAATTGTCAGCTACATTTGACTTTGACTACAGTCGGTAAATCACAAACAATCGCAGGTATAGTAGGAATTTCGAATCTCAGTTAATAAGCGATTGTCGGCTACTGTACGTAAATCACGAGATCCGGATGGATTGCGTCCGTCGTTGAAAAAAACGATGAAATATAGGTATAGTGACCAAACTTGGGTAAATTCTTTTCTTGCGCCTCTAATTAAGTGGATTCAGAAGTGACGCATTACTTTAAAACGTTACATTTTTTAATGAAAAGATAACGTAACGCGCTACATTAATGATTAATCTTTTAAGGAAAAATCTTATAATTTCATGATGAATTAATGGTTTTCGGTAGTTACACCTTTTGTGAAACACCCTGTATATTTGAAGTACCAGTAGTTTGTCAAAATTCCTCACTGTTTTTGTTTTATTGTACAAGCTCATCCACTTTACGAGTGAAATAATTTTTTTTCGGAAGGAGAATCGATGAAAAACCTCACGCACTTCAAAATCTCACTTGCTACGAAAAAAGGTCTCAGATGAAAAAAAGAAAAACCTTCAAAAAATGGTTACTTACTTTCCCCCAAACAACGTTCTCTCTTGCAAGCAATTGTGAATAAAAATAAAAATGTTCTGACTTAAATGCAGCTAAAATCTTTTTACCTGGATTCTATGTCACTTACCACTTTTAGAACGAACACCATCGCTGCAGTTATCAGTGTTCTAACTTTAAATGGTAGCAACGTCTCATAATTTAATAATAGGTTTTTCAAACTTTCACAACTTATTGGAATCTAGGTAGGTGATTTTTTCAGATTTTAATTTCAAAAATTATCGAAATTATGAAATTTTTTCCTCCTCCTGAAAAATTCATAAAATGTCAGTTACCACATATAGAACCGCCACCCCTCATTTATCGTAGGGATCTCGAGATAGAAAATAATTTCAAACAGAAGGGTACGACATTAAGAAAAGTGGGAAATGAAATGTTAGGCCAGTTTTTTTGTGTGTTTTTAATTAAAAAAAAGAGTAATTCGATTCATCGAAAGGTTCTTGAGTTAGAAGGGAATGGCGCTTTCAAATGAAGTTTACTTAGTCAAGAACAAGTTTTCTCGAAAAATGGAATATAAATATCCCGTTTTTCTCATTTTTTAGGGAATGATAAAAGCAGAAAATTTTCGATTCACGGAAAAATCAAATTTTACTTACCTCTCTAGGCATTTTCTGATCATTTTATCAAGAGTTTATAAAGTTTTTATGAAGTGACTTTATGAAAACTAATTAAAAAATTATAAAAATTGCTCATTTTATGAAGTAATTTTATAAAAACTGAAATTTTATAAAAAAAATCTAGATTTATTGAGGGGTTTTATGAAAAATTTATAAAAAGCCAATAGTTACTAAGAGAACTTTGCGAGAAATTAAAAAAAAATTCAAATAAATTAATTATGCAAATCAGACACTAGGTTCATTATCAGCGCATGTAAAAACCATGAAAAATTTATGCATCTAGAGAAGACTGCAATTTTTCAAGTAATTGTTAAAAAATATTTTAATAAATCCATTTTGCAAATTTACTGTTAAAAACTAATAAGAACACGAAAATATTTATATTCGAAAATGAAGAAATTTAGAAAAATTTTTTCTCCAACTAAAGCTTAGTTTTGAAAATTATGTTAAACTATCCCTACTGAAAAGTATATTACTCTAATAAAACTTTTTATCTTAGGTGCGAAAAAATTGAAAAAAAGAAGGAAATATATACAGATAAAAATGTTCAATCAACAATTGAGTTTGACTATGAAGTATAAACTAAATTTGTTCGTAAAAACTGTAAAAACTGTAAAAAGTAAAAACTGTTAATTACTATTTCTTGCACTTCATCATGTGCCATATTTCCCCTCCTGTGATTAATAGTCCCCTCCCCTCTCTGTCTCATGATAATTCGGTTATTAGAAAGTATAGACAATTTGAGTCGTGATTGTGACCTTAACTTTTCAGTCATCACTTTTCAGAATTTCATGTCAATTTAAAAAATATTTCTCGTGCTCAATGATAAAAAAATATCGTTAAAAGAATTGCATCTACAGTTTGAGAAGAGACTGGAGGATTTTTTCGAAGATGGAGAACGAGTTTTCACAGAGGTAAATTTATGCTTCATATAAAAAATGTAAGAATAGGTAGATCAAAGGATGGATATTTAAGTAATTACAGCATAGAAATGGAGAAGGAATATTATTTTAATGTGGCTCTAGTGTTAACAAAATGAAGCAGAATTATTTCAAAAAGTTCAAAAAATTCCCGAAAAGCGAGTCAAATAATATTTCGAAATTTTAGAACGTTTTCACAAACTACGTGCGTAATCTGTATTTTTATTTACTTTCATTACAGTTTGATTAAGTTTCCTCATATCGATATCACATTGATTTTCCAAGTTTTGTATTTTGAGATTCAAGTCTAACAATTCTCATTTCTGTGTATTTTGGACTTGATGATTTTAGAAAATCACAGAAGCCACAATGAAATATTTTGGACAAAAGAGGTAATTAAAAAAAGCTGCTATATGAGAATATTTCAGTTCATTTTTTAGTTTTCTATGTGGTATGTTTAAAAATAAAGAGTGGAAAAAAATAGGAATCCACAAAATTAAGATGTAATCAAGTAATAAACGAATTTAATGGGAAAATGCATCATGATTTCTTCATCAATATCTCTAATTTTTTTTTAAGTATAGTAAAATGTACGAAAATGTTAATTTTTTTATGTTCTTCAAATTTATTGCTGCTCTAATTATAGAAGCAGATTGTTGATTAATCATGATTCAGACTGATTTCTTTGTTCGTTTTATAATTTATGAGTTGACGAATTTCAATTAAATATTGGAAACGTAAAAACAGAAGGTATTTATATTTTCATTCATGCAAAAAAGTCACTTTTTTATTTGATGTGTGGGAGCAGATTTTTTAACAAGTGTATTTCGTATTAAACTTATTTACTACCTAGGGAAGAAGTAGCTTTTTTGGGTATTCATGGGAATAATTATTTTTATCATTCATTTTTCGGTTTTTTATCTCCAAAAGTTCTACCAGGAAATATACAATGGAAGATAATTTTTCTGGGTCTCGAAAAAGGAAATCCCGTCTTTCAGAGTGTAGTGCTGACGGTGCTGACTCGTAAGTATATTTCAATTGCTGTGTACTTTGAGCAGATTAGTTAAACCTTCAATAATTCAGAAACCTGAAGAGGTTTTTGAAACTGCACAAGAATTTTAATTATATTTGGCGAATTAATTTTATGTTAACAGTTCAATAAAACTACCAGTGATTAAGGAAGAAAATGTCGAGGAAATAACACCTATCACACCAGTTCCTTACTACAAACTTGTGAGTGTAAATAAAAATAAAGCAATGAAAAAAAAAAAATTGAAAAAACTAATGCTCTTCCTATTTTTTTAATAACTTCAAAACGAGCATTGAACAAATATTGATTACTCAAATTGTTCTTCATTTGTAAAAATTTATTTCTTGATTACTTGAATAAGTTTTTTTTACTGTGGTAAACTGCGATTTTTAGTTCAAGTTTGCTACATGGAAAGAAAAGATGTACATAGTGAGCGGTCTCATATTTAGTAGTATGGCTGCTATTTGTAATCCGTTTTTCACCATTCTATATGGCGAATTTACAACGCTCTTGGTCGATCGAAACATGGAAAATCCTTCGAGTCCACCGACTTTCATCTTGGAATATTCTAATGGAGGAAGAATACTGTACGTCGATTCCCTAATACTCTTCTAACTTCTTTTCTGTACTATATTCTTTACTGTATTTTGTATAAACTTGTACGACATTTGATTCTCAGTCCAGCAAACTCGTCTTACGAAGTCAGAATGAACGCCCTGTACGACGATTCTGTGGCTTTTGGACTTTCAAGTTCTTCAATTTGCGTAATACAGTTTGTCCTGGCGATTTTCTCAGTTCAATTGTTGAACATAACGGCCAATACTCAAATCAGCCGTATACGCAGAATGTTCTTACGAGCATTTTTGAGACAAGACATGGAATGGTACGACACTGACACGTCGGCAAACTTCGTTAGCAGGTTTACTGAGTAAGTTTAATATAATTTACAAAGTCTCCACAATGTACATATTGAAATCACCCAAATTGAACAGAGACCTGGAAATAATGAAAGAAGGAATGAGCGAAAAAATGGGAATTTTCGTCTATCTCCTCGTGACCTTTCTATCCTCCGTCGTGATGTCCTTCATCTACGCCTGGAAGCTGACCTTGGCAGTCCTGATCTGCGTGCCCTTGATATGGTTGACCTCTGCGTGGTCCACGAATTTACAAAGTAGCGCTGCAGCCGAGGAACAGAGCGCGTACGCGGGTGCTGAGAGCGTGGCCGAGGAGGTCCTCGGGGCCGTGCGAACGGTCATAGCCTTCAACGGGGAAGCCAAGGAAGTCGAGAGGTACAGGGGGAAACTGGTGCCCGGCGAGTCCAAGGGCATCCGGAAGGGCCTCTGGTCCGGTCTTGGAACCGGGGCAATGTGGTTCGTCATTTACCTGAGCTACGCCTTTGCATTTTGGTACGGGGTCACGCTCGTTCTCGATGATCGTAACAAACATGAAAAAGATTACACGCCCGCGGTTTTGATAATCGTGTTTTACGGGGTCCTCGGTGGGGCCCAGAACATGGGCTATGGGTCCACGTATTTGGAAACCTTCTCCGTCGCCAAGGGATCGGCCGCAGCCGTTTTTCAGGTATTTTCATTCCGAAGAAATCATGTAACTTTTTGAGCTTCAATAAGTTATAAATTACACGCCTTTTGCAGTTTCCTTTTCTCATTTAACAAGTGATTTTTCACTAACAAATGGTCATTTTTTAATAGTAATTAGCAGGCACGTTGCAACCAGGAATTTTTAATGAACATGAAATGTATACAGAATTTCAATTTGTGTTTTCCAAAAAAAAAATAGAAATTCATTAATGAGATGAAAAATTGTCAAAAACTGTATACAAAATACTATGTACTGTATTCTATATACCATATGCAATACACCGTGTACTATACAACACATACTATGTACCATATACTATATACTGTTAACCATATACTATATATTTTATACCATATACTATATACTATGTATCATATACTATATACTTTATACCATATACTTTATACCATATACTCTATACTATAAAATTTATGTGAAAATTCAAAAAATATAAGAAATATAAAAAAAACATGGAATTGTTTGGAATAGTAGACATTTACGAAAAAACTGTGCTGAATAATTGATTGACATATTCAGAATTTATAAAACTTGGCAATCTAGGAAAATATTAAAAATCTAGAAGAAAATGTATTCGAAAATATTATAAAATTTCATGAATGCTGAAAAATATGAAAAATTTAATTAGCACGCGTTAGAAGTAAAACTTCTCATGCTGCTTTCTTTAAAGTTCCGATGTATAGATTTTTATTCCTCTTACCTTTTTTAGTTCTAACAGATTTCTCAATTTTTCCGTGTTGTATTTTTCTCGTTTTTTAACTGTGAATCTCTTAAAAAATGAATTAATTCATAATTTTTAGTTGAATCTATCAATGAAATTCTTACACTCTTGCCGTGTTACAGACTTGCGATATCTCAAAATTATTCCTTACACTTGAAACACGCTCGAATATCATCGACCTTCAACTATTCCGATCTAACATTATACTCCTACATAATTACAGACTTATAAAATCTCAAAATTACTCCCTCAAAACGAAAACATTTTACGGTCTTACATCTTACAGTCTTACATTACAACAAAATCTCAAAATTACTCCCTGCAATCGAAAATATTACACTCTTACACCTTACAGTCTTACATCTTACATTGTGAAATCTCTAAATTACATTCTAGAATAAATTACATTATAGAAAAGTGATAATGCCGCCTAAGAAGTTTTACTCCAAAAAAGTAATGGGAATATCTAAAATACGGAAATTCCATAAAGATATTAATTTCTCTCAAAAATTTCTACAAATACGAGAAAATGCTGTAAATGGTAAACATACTGAAAAAATAATTACTGAGAGACGATAGAAAAGAGATATTGCAATTTTATATGGAAAATGATCCATTTTATAAAGTAAGAGCTTGAGCTTTTAAATCAATTTCTACGATGTTAAAATATTTGACAAAATATTTATTGATACATTGAATTAAATATGTGTCGTCTGTTTTAACAACAGAGTTTGCTTCTTCGTGTAAAATTTCATTGCGACGAATGATTTTTCCACTAGAATAACTGGTAAACAAATAACTATGACAGTCAGGTAAAATTACCTAATATTGCTAGAAAATCGTCAATTTATTATAATTACAAGTGCAATCACTAATAGAAGCGAAGATAAGGGCACTAGTGATTCTACACTAATTATTCTACACTAATGTAATGTAGTGATTCTACACTGATTACTAGTCATTTTATAGTATCATAAATAAATCTAAGGAGGCTCCAATGATTCCATGTCAACTTCTGGATCTCGGCAGGTTTTGGACAGAGTCCCTAAAATCGACGGAATGAGCAAGGAAGGCAAATCACCCGCTAATTTCAAGGGAGTCATCGAATTCAAGGACGTTCACTTCGCGTATCCTGCACGGAAAGAATTCCAAGTCCTGAAGGGTTTCGATCTTAGGATCGAACATGGCGAGACTGTCGCTTTCGTGGGTGGTTCCGGTTCAGGGAAATCCACATGTTTGCAGTTGATCCAGCGATTGTATGATCCTGATCAAGGTCAGGTTAGTCTTGTATCAAGCACAATCCATGGACCTTATCTCGATATTAATTTTTCAGATTTGTTTTTACTAGTTCTAGACATGGACGCAGAATATTTGAAAGCTACCAGATATTTATGAAGAAAGTACGAAATCTCATTGAATCTTATGGACATTGATAAATATGAAAATTACCCAAAATTTAAGAAATCCATAAATACCTAAATTCTGTGTGGATATGATTTTCTCAAAAAATATATTGGGGGAAATTGGTTCCATTTGACCCATCAGGTACTTGTTGATGGAACCGACATATCCGAGATGAACGTGGGATGGTTGCGCTCGCAAATTGGGTTTGTCGGACAGGAACCAGTTCTCTTCGACACCACGATCACTGAGAACATCCGCTTTGGGAAAAACAACGGCACCTACGATGAGGTCGTCAAGGCAGCACAAGCGGCCAATGCCCACGATTTCATATCCAACTTGCCAGTGGTGAGTCCTCTCAAGGACGCGACCTTGACATCAAGGTCCAAGAGAATATCAAATTATACAAAGGAAATCCATGACGAACTTTCAGGGCTACGACAGTGCGGTTGGAAAACGGGGTTCCCAACTTTCGGGCGGCCAAAAACAGAGGATCGCGATAGCTCGTGCCTTGATAAGAAGACCCGCGATTTTGTTGCTGGACGAAGCGACGTCCACGCTGGATCTGCACAGCGAGGCCGAAGTGCAAAAAGCCTTGGACCAGGCAGCCAAGGGCAGGACCACGATCATCGTGACCCACAGGCTTTCGACCATCACCAAGGCTGACAAAATAGTCTTCATCAAAGATGGAACTGTCGCTGAAATGGGCACTCACGAGGAACTCATGGCACTTGGGAAACAGTACCATGACTTCTACACCATGGATTTGGCTCACATGGCGAACGGTGAGTGAGGAACGATTTTCTTCGGAAGAAGTGTTGTGGAATGATTCGAAATTCAAACCGTTCCAACTTCTGTTTCCAATTTCCACTGAAGAATCGATCAACAAGGAGCCATCATTTCAAGCAGTATATTTCAAATAATTACATCCATCGTTCGTTTCAAGCTTTCGGCTTCAAATTAAGCCATCATCAGGAAAAAACATGGTCCTCAATTATTCCACATCAACTCATTCTTGAGTGGAAGTTGTGGAATGAGTTTCTTTAAGAACAGTACGAATTCCATTCGTTTGCAGATTCCAAATCGTGTGCAGATAACGTTGAAAAGTCAACCAAAAAAATGCAGTTGCCAAAGCAGAGGAGTTCATTTCGTTTCAGGAGGCAATTTTCTGCAGCTTCGTTGTATTCGCATCAACTCTCGCTCGCAGAAACAGAACCGCGCGAGATGGAATCGGAAAATGATGAAAATCCTGAGACAGTGTCTTACATGAGGATATTGAAATTGAACAAGCCTGAATGGATGTACGTCTTGATTGGTGAGTCTTCTCTTTTGCACAATGTGATATTATTATTATTCAAGTTTTATCCTTATGTATCCCAAATCTACAGAATTACGTAAATTTAAGAGATTTTCTACTGGTGCTAGGAAGAATGAATTTTCTAAAGAGGTTTTTGAAGAAAGCATGTTTTTGTTCTAGAACATTTTGAGCATTCAATTCGTTGAATTTATGTTTTTTTTTTTTGTGACTTTATTTCGAAGAGTTTCCTAGTAACTTTATAGATTTCTAAAATTTTCATTGTTTTCAATATAGATGAGTAGAGTTTGATGCTTCGTATCTAATATTTTCCAATTTACAGAATTTGAGTAGATTTTTCAGAAATTATAATCCTTGTAGACATTAGGAATTCCGTAGATTTTGAGTGATTTAAGTATTGTTCATATTTTTCGAGTATCTGTATATTAAAAAGATTTTCTGATATTTTTATGGAGTGATAGATGTATATTTTTTGACCTCGTTGCGGCAGCATACGAATTTTTATACATTTTTGTACTGTGATTGATTTTCAAAAAATTCTTGTCAGAATAATGAAATAGTTCTTGATTGTTAGTATTTTCCAGTATATTTAGTTTATTGAAGTATTATTACAGTTAAAATTTTGTGGAATTCCTATTTATTTTCAGTTCAAAATTATCTCTTGTAAATCTGCATGATACATGGCGAATTCGAGCAAAATTATTGTGGTTCAGGGGTTAAGATTAAGTTATACCTCGCATTTTTTCTTGAATTTCTCCTTACCTATTTATTTCATGGAGATCTAGAATTTGAAGCTCAAAAATCCCAATTTTCATAATTCTGAGAATTTGTTAGTTTTTCCAGAGATCAGAATCAGGGATTCAAGTATTGCTCGTATTTTTTTCGTATTTGTAAAATCGAAAAAAATGTTGGTAAGTTATTGTAGTTTTGTATAGATTTTTAGACTTTGATGCTCTAGTATTTAAATTTTTATAGATTTTCGAGAAAATTTCGTCAGTATAAAACCATGATATTTTATTGACTGCTAGTATTCTCGCTACTTTACGTTTTTTTTTTGTATTCATAAAACTTCGTAAGCTTTGCCGGTAATTTTATACATTTTCCTAAAATTTTTCTAGATTTCTACATAGTTTTCTAGAATTGGATGCTCTGAAATTCAAATTTTCCAGACTCTTAAAATTTGAGTGGATGTTCATGAAACAAAAATCTTTATACATCTTTGGCGTTTCGTAGATTTCTTATTTTTTTGGTACTGGTACAATAAAAAAAATTTTCTGTTACTACGATGGATTTTTATATGGATTTTTAATTTTTGATGCTCCAGAATCTAAAGTTTCTTCAATTTTTTGTATTTTAATAGATCCTCGAGAAAATCATGTCTACACAGATTTATTATACAATAAAAAATGTCTAGTACGATTACTATTTAACATTTTCGTTCATTTGAACATTCATGAGAACGACCGAAATTTTTATTTTTGAAACAAAATCACTACATCTTCGTCTAATTTCATTCTCGGCATTTTTGCATTTTCTCTTTGACGTATTCACTAAACTAATTATGTTTGTAAATACGTAATTATAATAATTTTGTCACAAATTTCAAGTTGTGCTCCCTCCCTGCGTTTGCATATGACTCCCCACAAGTATAAAAAATCACATTCTGCTGTACTTCAAGATAAGAAACCATCATTTACATGTATTTCATGCAGGGTCATGTGTCCCCTTGATGTAAAAACATTTCTTACTGTATTTCAGCAAAATGCAAAATATCTTCAACTTGTGATCAGAATCATTACAACGAATTTAATAGCCTGAAGTTCTCAAAATACCAGCTCATAAATGTTGATGCACGTTAATTCTGCCAATCACTTCTTTCATAATTGTTGTGATTATGATTATTTGCATGAATTGAATGAAAAATGTTGAAAATAGGTTCCTTGGGGGCAGCTTTAGTGGGCGCCTCGTTCCCAGCGTTCGCCATTCTGTTTGGGGAGGTGTACTACACCTTAGGTTTGACAGACGAGGAAGTCGTCATGAATAGCACAATCGTTCATGCTATTCTTTCCATCGCTATCGGTGTCATGGCTGGACTTGGGAGTATTTTTCAAGCCTACATGTTCGGTAAAGCGGGAGTATTAATGACGACACGATTACGAGAAATAATATTTTCAGCGATGCTGAAGCAGGAAATGGGCTGGTTCGACGATAATGAGAATAACGTAGGGGCTTTATGTGCCAGGTGAGAAAAATAATCTCTAAAAGGTTCCAAGTTGCCAACAATTTCTTTCGAAACCTCACCATAACCTTCTGAAACCTCGAAATAGATTATCAACCGACTCAGCGGCCGTTCAAGGAGCCACGGGGAACCGCATCGGCGTGGTCTTCCAAGTGTTCTCAACCCTGGCTTTCGGCATCGGGGTCTCCATGTACCTTTCCTGGAAAATGACCCTCGTCTCCATCATTTCCATTCCCGTCGTGTTTGGAGCAGTGTACCTGGAAGCCCGAATGACCGCAGGTCAAGGACGCCGAGAAAAGATTCGAATGGAGTCCACGACCAAGATCGCCAGCGAGGCCATTTCCAACATCCGCACGGTCGCGAGTCTTGGCAAGGAGGAATACTTTTACCAAAAGTTTTGCAAGGAATTGGCACTTGTAGAAAAAGCCACGAGGCTGAAGAACTGTCTTCGCGGGGTGATTTTCTCTTGTGGCCAGACAGCGCCCTTTTTTGGATACACCCTGAGTTTGTACTATGGAGGTTACCTCGCGGCAAGGGAAGGTTTGCCTTATCAGAACGTCATCAAAGTGTCCGAGGCCCTGATTTTTGGGGTCTGGATGCTGGGCCAGGCCCTGGCTTTTGCACCCAATTTCAACACCGCCAAAATTTCTGCAGGCAGGATTTTTCGTTTGCTGGACCGAACACCGAAAATATTTTCGCCGAAACAAGCCCAGAACAAAGAGGAAGATTGGGTATTAATTTTCATGGAAACGATGTAAACAATTGCATGCAGTTTCAATCGAAGCGGCGTGTTCGGGACTTGATTTAATTTTGCATTGGAAATGAAATGTGGGCCCATAACTGATTTTTTCTTTGCGCAGAAAGCTGAAGGCCTCCTCAAGCTCTTCAAGGTCGGTTTCAATTACCCAACTCGGCCGGAAATGCGAGTCTTACAGGACTTCAGCCTGACTGTGAAACCCGGGCAAACGGTCGCGTTGGTGGGCCAAAGTGGTTGCGGAAAATCCACTTGTATTCAGCTTTTGCTGCGAATGTACAGCCCTTATACGGGGGAAATCGCCGTCGACAATCGCGATGTGACTTCCATTCCGCTTTCGAGTTTGAGGAGACAGTTTGGACTCGTTGGGCAGGAACCCGTTTTGTTCGAACGCACCATCGGGGAAAACATCGCTTACGGTGATAACGACAGGGAAGTATCCAAAGAGGAAATCATCGAAGCAGCGAAAAAGGCCAATATACATAACTTCGTCAGCCAATTGCCTTCTGTGAGTGAATTGCCTTTTTTTCAAGCAATTTCTTCGGTGAAAAAAATCAGGATAAGGATGAAATGTGATTTTTCAGGAGGTGTTTTCATTATTACAGTATCCTCAACTTCGCCTCGGACTGTCAAAATTGACATTACCAAAAATTACGATTATACATTTTTTCTTCCAGGGATACGATACGGAACTTGGCTTCAAAGGAACTCATCTTTCAGGTGGCCAAAGGCAGCGTATAGCCATAGCACGAGCGCTCGTTAGGAATCCACGGATTTTACTCTTGGACGAAGCTACTTCAGCTTTGGACAGGAGTTGTGAAAAGGTGAAGTATGCATTTATAATATCATTTCGATATCTTTCTAATGTAAAGGACGTTAAATCGTGGTGAATGCATAAAATTTGAGAAAATTTATTGTCATTTTTGGCATTAAATTTGTTTCTTTTTGATTTCACAAAGGGTTTTATTCCTTTTTTATTTCAAAGCAAAGATTTGATAAAATATAGAATTAATAAGATTTTCTGTTAATGATTTGTTAATGTTAATGATTCAATAATATATCTTGTGAATTTGTGGACGCCTACTCAAATGGTGCATTGAGTTCATTTTTTTCTACTGAATTTTGAAATTGTGGCCAATAATACACATTGAAGAACATTTTTAAGGGTTGCATCGATTACTCTAAAAATTTCAATGCAGAAGGGAAAAAGTCCTATTTTTATTTCGGAATTTTCATTCAGATTCCATACGTAATGAATCTTTTCACCAAAGTAAGAAATCGTTAGAAAATTTTGAACTTCCGATTAATGTTAGATTCTAAAAGTTTTATTTTTATTTTTCAATAAAAATTTGAAAAAAAAAAAAAGAAACAAACTAAAGAAGTGTTCAGAATGATGAACAGAAAATATATTGAGAATTGAAGATACTTACGAAAAATTCCGAAATTTGTAGAATTGGAGGAAATGTTCAAGAATCTTGTAGATTCATGCCTATGCATTACAATTTTTCCTATTTATAAATTGAAATTTGGAAAAATTGACAAGTATTAAAATTGAATGAAAGTTCTTATTAGTGGGAAAGGTTTTTGAAAAATTTGGGAACTGTTGAATAGTTTGTGTTATGTTTGTGCTTTTGAAAATATGCTGAAATCAAAAAATTTTCCATGTTTTTGATCACCAGTGAAAATTTTGAAGATTGTCAATAATTTTGTGGATTTTTTCATTCTCGTATTTCTTCGAAATATGCATGGTACTGTATTTTCGCTTTTTAATAAAAACCTAAAAAATTTTCAATGTTTTGGAAAATAACGAAACAACGTCCTGTGACGCAAACTTTTTAAATTCAGAAAGTTGTCAATAGTTTGTGTTGTTTAAAATTCTGAAAAAAACATTTTAGCATTATCAATGACGTGGTCGTTAATAATTCTACAAATTTCAAAAAATTTGTACAACTTCAGAAAATGTTTATAAATTTTGTACATGGGTTTGAGTAGATTTTCATATTTTTTCATAAGTCTAACGCACACTCATCAGAATCATCCTCTTTCTCCCTTGTTAAATAAATATCTATCATAGATCGTGCAACTTGCGTTAGACGAAGCCATGAAAGACAGAACTTGCATCACAATCGCTCATCGTTTGTCAACAATTCGAAATGCAGATATTATTTGCGTCGTCGAAAAAGGGAGGATCGCTGAAGCTGGGACTCACGATGATTTGCTTCAAGCGGGCGGTTTGTACGCGCGTTTACATGCGTTGCAAGAAGCCGTAATGTTATAAAGCTCCAGGAAATTGTCATAAATCAGCAATAACTGATATTATTAATTTTCAAAGAATAATTCCAGCCCATAGAATCAACTTTCCACGTAGTTGAATATTGCTTCAGTTACCTTGGGGCGAAAATCGGAAGTTGATGGCGACTTCTTCTGTTGTAACATATGAGATTAGCTGATAAAAATTTCACTGTATGTTTTTTAATTATTACGTTAGCTAGAAAATTTTACACCTCATGCGGGAACTGAAAACTTTTCAAATAAATGATTGGTACTTTAAATTTTTATTGTAAACTTGGTCTCATCATCTTATTTGCAAAATACAATGAAAATTTTCGGTGTAGAAATAACCTAAAAAGCAAATATTAAAACTCGACGAAAAATATATTCAATCATTATAATGTCGAAGAAATTTTTGGAATGAATAAAAAAAATAGAATGTGCTTAAAAATTCGTTTGTTTTTTCATCGTTCCCAGAAAGTGAAAAAAAAAAAAAACCAGAAAAACGTATATTTTAATAATCATTTGATTTTTGTAACATAAATGTTCTCGAAAATATACCAAAAAATGATACTGAAAATTTTTAAAATATCAATTAATAGAATTGTAATGTATTTATTATACTTCGATGTATATATAAATGAATTCGGAGTTCGATATGATATTTATAAATACATATATGAATGGCTGGCGTCCAAAAGGGGGTAACCCACTTTTCAATAAGGTGCATTTTTATTGGAAACGCAAGAGAAAAAGAGACTTATTGAAACGTGGGTTACCCCTTTTTGGACGCCAGCCATCTATATATGTATAAATATGTATTCCATCGGAAATTTAAGGGAATATTTATATGGAAAATTTGATTTAATAATGAAATAAAAATCATGTACGTCTCTAAAGAAATTCAGTAGGTTGGTGAAATTCACTAAAAACAAGTAAGATGCACGTTTTTGTAAAAATGTTTAGTTAAATACCAAGATAAGGGAAAATTGCTGTTTTCGAACACTGGTTTTAACATGGTAATGATGAGCTAAAAATTAAAAAAAAAAAAATACTATCCGAACCTTTCAATATTTACCTAGACCCTGCTAAGTTTCAAATTTTCCGGAAGTCATGAATTTTTAAGTGAAACGTACAAAAAACAGCATGTGAATCGCATTCAAAACTTTGAACCTGATTAGGAACGGGCAAATTTCATTCGAATTCCATGAAACTTGGTCAAAAATTTTTTTCGATACATCGAATGATTTCAAGATCAGGAATGGAAAAAATTCCGAGGTCGCTAATATATGGGTCACCCTAATATGTATAATGTCCAAACATATTTATTGTTGATTTGGGATTTCCAAAAGTTTTTATAACTCTATTTAGAATAAACTTGCAAAATCAGAGTTCATACAATATAACAAAATATAAATGTATTTTCCAAATGAGCCGAGAATCACAAAATGAGACGGAATTTTCAAAAGTTGTTATCAAGCAAGTTTGACTACCTTGCAAAATCACAGTTAATCACGAAATATAAATTTTCCAAACCAGTCGAGAATCACAAAATGAGACGGGATTTCCAAAAGTAGTTTTGAAGGAAACTTAACTACTTTTGAAAGGAAAAAAAGACCATTGAGAAACAATAAACCTATCTCTGTGCAAATAGACTTCTTAAAAATCGGTTTAACACGCCAAATTATAGGTAAGTGACTGTAAAAAAATTTCATAACCATACACCAATATTTTGCGTATTAGCCATCATGAACAAAGTTGAGTTTTTTGCGAATTATTGGAATTTTCCAGAAAATTAGATCTTATAAGAATCCATGCTTCCTGACAAATAAAGAAGGAATTCTTAATTCTTCATTGTGGAATTCTTGTGAGAAAGAATTTTTTGAGAAGATATAAATTGCCTCATAAGGATTCTGTGATTATTTGGGAGGTTTTCAATTTTTTTCATAAGAAATCGCGTCCTCCTAATGAGGAATTGCAATTCAATTGTAAGGGGGGAAGTTCTAAAAATGTTCAAAGTTTTCTTATCAGGATTTTACGTTTCCTCATAAGGATTAAAAATTTATTATGTGTCAATACAATCACAATCTCATATAAATTCTTTACAAACAACTATTAACAAATTTATTTCTTCAGCAGGACTGATGATATCCTCGTAAGGTTTTTCTCTTTAAGGTTTTAGAATCTTCATAAAAGATTTATTTTACCTTATAAAGATTATTTGTTTTTCATCATCCTTATAAGGTTTGTACAAAGTTCAGAATTATAAAGGATTTAATTAATTTTCTACCTATATTTCCTTTTCGTAAGCTGTTTCTCTGCTATCATGAAAACTTTATGTGAAGCATTATATTTTATATTGATATATTTTAGTGAATTCAAACCCTACATTTATTTCTTATATGTTCCTAAGAGGTTTTCCCGAAAGTAAGAACTAATAATGATAATCTCAGTGAAACTTAAATATTATATCAGGATAGTCATTTACTCCTGAAAGGTTGATGTCAAGACGTGCACGAGTGTATACCCGCAACGCATCAATCTGGCATGATGTTACGTCGAATTATCATCAATTGAAGAAAATAGACGATGGTCGCTTGCCAAAGCTTTCCAGAAAACCCGGAAAAAATGCGATGTGTAAATTTCCATTCATACAGGTAAATGCTTAAGGAAAGGCTATATTGTCAACTTTGCATCGAGTGAAGTTCTAGTCGTAGCTTTCGAAAAAGATTGCCGGAAAAAAAAGAATGACCCTAACCATATGCCAGAAAGATGCATCTCAGCACATGGACATGAAACGTGCTCTAGATACGCTGCCCAAGCTTTTATATCTTTCAAAAAATGTCCGAGAAAGAATGAAATGTGGCCCAAATCGTAACACGTAATACACCCCTCCCCCATAAAAGACAGCTCAAAGACTTCTTTCGTGTTCATTACGTGACTCTCTCGACCAGATTGATGAAGATAACATTTAACATAGGCGTCTAAAACCACGGGAGGTCCCTTTTTAACTGACGTTATGTTATCGTTACTACCTGTTACGCGAGTATGCCATTTTTCTTCATTACGAGAAGTCGAGCAATTCGATATTTTTCATGGCTACTTTCGATCTTGATAGTTCGTCGTGCGAAACGCCGAATATACTTGATGATTCTAAGTTTTTTAAGGTTTATGCGTTTTTTATCAGGCTTCTGAATAATCATTGTTGACCGTTGCTTTGCGGAATTTGTTTTTTTAGCCGTGGTATCTAAACATCAGCGCAGCTGGTTCTCGCACAGCTGGACTTTAATCGTTTTGTTTAACGTCACGTCGATCAAGTGACGAAACGTAAAAGAGAAATCCCGGGATTGTGGTTCATTTCACTTTGATGAACAGAGATTATCGATGGATTCGAGTGATTAGGTTTCCTATGGTTAGATAAAATTATGGAGAACAAGGTAGACGTCATCTACAGGATTAGCAACGAAAATTATCAATTAGAAGCAGGTCTTTACATCTGTAATTTTTTGGGCAGGACCTTATAATCGCAGCTTTTGCGAAAAGTTCTAATCATGGTTTATCAAAGATTTGACTTTACAGATAGACAGTATGCCAAAGTTAGAATAATTGTCAATTCTTTTTTCCCGTCAGAAAATTATCTTACTGCCAGGCTCATTAATTTGAAACGTCAAAAGAATGACGGATGGATCGGTAATGCTTTCTGTACGGAAAATCTCATGAAGATGGATTTGAATGATTCGAATAGGGTTCGTGAAAGCTTTCATAGTTAACGTGCGAAATTCGTGCTGCGGAACTGGACGCCTCTTGCAGGTTCATCCGGGCATTGTTGGTATGAAAATGACGTGACCGTCGCTGTTTGAAGAATCATGCGTTGAATGACTTCTTAGGTTCATTGAACATTCGTGAGTTGACGAAAAATTCGATTTCAATCGACTGTGACTTGTTAATGCAAATGATTTTTCTATTATTTGTAATCTTTTTCTTGCTTTTTTCCCTGTGTCTTGTGAAAGTTTTCATTACATAATGCTTGGGAAGTTTGGAGTTTTAGAATTTCAATACAAAATGAAAAATGAGGTTATTAAAAGCTTAATAAAGTGTAGTGGAAGATTGTAAATTGAAAGGATCAGAAATCGAAAACCGACGTTAAAGTAGTGCTAAAGTAATTTGTTGCATTGTGGAACGAAAAGGAGCTTTGAAAGACCAAATATGAAATTATGGTTCTTGAAATTTATGGCAGTTTGAATCTGAGTTGTAAATTTTATCATAGTATGTTTTGTTAACATAAAATTGCAATCTTTAAAACGAATAATGCTACAATAAGATCGTTACTGACGAAAATCAATAGAAAAGTTTTATTTTTTAGGTATGTGTTTTAACAATTAGGAAATTCCGACTGGTATAGTGAAAATATCAAGCACTTGATTTGTAGAAAATTTTTCGCGAATCATAAGATTTCATATTTGATAAAATGTTGATATTTTAACGTGCTGATGAAGCTTATAATTCCCAGCGAAAAAGTTTGTAGAATATTTATTTCAAACTCATTTTCGATTAAATATTATTGATCCAAATAGATTTCAAACATATCCAGGAAAAAAAATTTTTACTTCAATAATTGTAATATGTCGTTGAAATCGTAGGTTGAATATCCTTGAGGTCGGTAAGTTTAAGACTTTTTTTTCTTTTGTTCGTATTCATTACAATTTTTGACGTTCAAAATTGACATTGGACGAATTTTGAAGTGCTTCTAGTGCAGCTGCAGTAATTTTAGGGGCCAAAAGAACACTGTGACAAAGCAATGATGTCATAATAAAATCTAATGAACAAACTTGGTCTTTCATTGTTAAAATAATGAAATATGATGTAAAAAATTTGTATTTATTAAGTTTTGCCAATCAGGCTTTTTAATTGGAGTTTTATGGTTTTTCTTAGAATTTTGATCAGGTGTTCAATTTACGGACGAAAAAATTGTTCCTTCTATTTCATGCTCTTCAGAAAATTGGCCATATTTTTTTTGTTTTTGAGGGAATCTTAAAAATTCTTTCGGCAAAGTTGTAGCTATTCGTACGCTCTTTCAAACTGAATAAAAACGTCCGCAAAATGTTATTTTGGAGACAAGTTATGACCAGAAAAGCTAGAGGTGCTGAATTGAGGATCTACGCACCTCTCCCTTCATTCATAATTTCTAAAATGATCGATTTTTTTGAAACAATGTTTTTTCATATTTTGGGTTTTAATCAAACACCATTTGAATTTAATTTTCGAGCTTTCGGTCAGTTATTCAGCCCCCATCGGGAAGAAAATTTACATATATTATAATTAATACAATCAGGATTGGAACAGCAAGTATATTGTCATTTAGAAGGTCATTGTGAATTTTCATTCAAAGTAAGAATTTTCTTTCGAATCTCCAACCTGTAATTTTCAAGCGATCACGAATTTTCGATATAATTATTTTTACATGTTTCGAACAAAACACACTGTATCATATGTATTCCAGTTCATATGTTATATACATGTCAATATATATGATATACAGCTTTATAAGTTCTGACATGGGTTTCAAACTAATTTCATCTTTTTTAGAAGAAACTTCAAGTTTCCACATTAAGATATCTCTGAACATTTATCATCATACCTGAAAAAATGAAACTTGATAAAATTTTCAAGTATGAAGTTTCAGATTGAAAATCCAGAAAACAGGTTTATTGAAAGTATCAAAATCTGCATCTAACATTCATATCCACATGAAAAGTTTTTACTTGAAATCATATTTTTACTTATACCAGAATTCTACCTTCACTTCCCCAGAATTCAAGATTTTCCCAAAGTCATTTCCTAAAGTCCCAAAGAACGACAGCGAAAGTGGCAGAACAGATCCATATCATGAATCTTCCGCGCTCTTCTCTTCCTGATAAGATTCTTCCAGAGTCGTCCAAACTCCATCAACTGTTTTCATTCAGCTTCGACTTTTTCCCACGAACGTCGTTGAACTTTCGGAAATGGCATGCGGAATAATTTCGCTATGCACAAATTCAAAAGCCAGATCGGTTCCGTCACAAGGAGAAAAGTACATGGTAAACAAATGCCCCATGTCAACAACGCAAACTTGGAAATAACAAGTAGGCGTATCTTGAGATGCGAGAATTCAGATCGCGTCATTTGCAAGTAACGACAGACGAAGAATAGGATCCTCGGCGTGCGATACATCGACCCCTTGCACCCGGACCCTGCGCGATTCATAATACACATCGTCTCTGACCTTTTATCGACGCGATCCCCGAGTCGGTTGCGATGCTGCAGGTGTCAAGTCATGACCGCAAAGTGCAATTGCATTCACTGGCATTTCCCGACAATTATCATTTTCACACGAAACTTGACGAAAAGGCTCGATTGATCTTTCCTACGTTATTCATGTGGCAATAATAACCTGTCCTGTGACAAAAACGATGGTTCCAAATGCCTGAAACTTGACGAAAAGGCTCGATTGACCTTTTCTACGTTATAAATGTGGCAATATTTATGTGGTTTTAGAGTAACGATAACGTAACGCGTTACATTAATTAACAAGTAACGATAACGGGAACGAGTCACTTTTTTTCGGTAACGAGTAACGAAAATCTCGTTATTTTAGGTTACTTTTATCTGTCCCATCAAGTTTTAAGCACAATTTAGAACTTTTTGAAAAATTTTCTCAAACTGAGATCCCGATAATTTTCAACTTCCTCATTTTGAGATATAAAATTCTTTACTAATAATTTTTAATGAAACTATGTGGAATAATCGTAAGTTGTGCAAAATCTTGACCAAGAATAGGCTTTTTTATTTTTTATTAAAAACTTTCACGACTCAAAGCGTTGAATTTTAGAAATTCGTATGTAAAGATATAAAAATACTTGAAATCTATAGATCGCAAAATCTATAACAGGATTTGTATGATTTAGAGATCCTGCTAAAAAATTTTATGGAACAATAATGAATACAAAAAAAAAAGATAAAAATAAAATAAAATACGAAAAATACGAAAAATACTAGATTCTATTAAGTTTTAAGTAACTCGATTTTTAAAATATTTATGCAATTCAAGGAATCAAAAAACTTCAATTTCTCGAGCTTTAAATTCTAAAACATTCATGTTACTAGAAGTCTATATGAAGATAAGAAAACTTTTAAATTTTATAACTCTGTAAAAAATACAAAAAATATGGAGGGCCCTTTAAATATATAAAGAAACTGTTTTCTGCAAAATCGATCGAAATATACTCCAGAAATTTCGAACCTCCAATTTTATTTCATTCTAGAAATTTAAATAGATATCTTTAAAAAAATTGAAAATTTCACTACATTCTTCAAATATTGAAAAATGCAGAAAGAAAATACTTTCGGAAAAATACTTACATATATATGAAACATTGAAAATCTTTCGAATTCCATAAATTTATACAGCAATATATAAAAATAATAAACGATCCTTGAAATCATGGAAAAACTTGAGAAATACAAAAAGTACACGAATAAGTAAAAATCTATTGAGGCACTGTTTTGTGGAAAATCCTGTAAAACACGTAATGTTTCATTATAGTCGAATTTTAGAGTTCGGAATTCTTGAAATGTATAGAACAATTATTATTATAAAAATACTAAAATTATGTTAAAATACTAGGAAATTCTGCAGTACTCTATCATACTGAAAAATACGAATGGCTTCGAAAAGACTGAAAAATTCTTCGAATCGTAGAAAAATTAAAAAAGGTAAAAAAAATCAAATGAAATGAAAAGCTTCTTAGAAATTTTTTGTTGAAAAATCCTCTCAAATACCAATAATCCAATAAACTTTTAATTCTAGAGCATGAAATTCTTAAAGTCTATATATCAATGTACAGAAAAATAGAAATTTATAGAAATTCTAGAAAACCCTGCAACATTTTATACATACTGAAAAGTACAAAAAGATTTATAAATTCTGAAAATCTGGTTAGGTATTTAGTTTCTTTCAAAAATCTATTAAATTTGCAAATGTTTTCTTGTGGATAACATTGAATCAAATGTCATATTCAGAAATTTCGTAAACTTGAAAAAAATATATAAATTTGAACAAGCTGATTCATTTTTTTCTCAGGGTGAAATATTTCAAATAAAGATTTTATATTTTATCTGAAATAAACAATTTCTATAGAACAAAATCAGTACAAAAAAAGTACGTTGAAATTGTATTTTTCAGGTTTAGTTTTTCGATTTTGTTATTTACATTCAATTTCTTCCAAAAAGTAACGTGAAAGTAACGGAACGTTACTTTTTCTGAGTGGTAACGGTAACGAGTTACTATTTCTTTTTAAGTAACGATTACGTAACGGATTACTTTTTTCACCTTTGTAACGGTAATGTAACGCGTCACATTTTTTTAGGTAACTTTTCAAACCCTGGCAATAATAACCTGTCCTGTGACAAAAACAATGGTTTCAAAGGCCTTGAAAAAAACTTCGGTGGAGATCACATGATAAAAGTTACAATGTGACAAAATTTAAAGTACCTATTGCAATATGAACTTTGACATAAATGACGTCGATGAAAAAAATACTGCAATGGGATTTTATTAGAGTAGCTTAAATAAAATAGCTATAAATGATTATATTTTATTTTGCTGAATTCAATGATTCTGACCATTTTTTGAGAGGAAAATTGGAGCGTGTTTAATCAACACGCATTAGAAGTAAAAATTCTCATGTTACTTTCTTTAAGGTTCCTATCTATAGATTTTCAGATACCTCTAACCTTTTTTAGTTTTAACAGATCCCTCAATTTTTCTGTGTAGTATTTTTTTTCGTTTTTTAACTGTAAATCAGTTGAATAATGCTGCCTAAGAAGTTTTACTTGAAAAAGGTTCCTAAGTATAGATTTTATTCCTCTTAAATTTTTAGTTCTAACAAGTCCTTCAATTTTTCTGTGTGGTATTTTTTTCGTTTCTTAACTTAAACCAGTAAGGAAATTATTTCATTCCTAATTTCCAGTTAAATCTATTGATGACATTCTTGTAGCTTTTCTAAAATAACCTTATATATTTTAGTGATTTTGTGACATTTTGTTAATTTGTGAAATGTGTAATTTGTGACATTTTGTGATTTTGTGACATCTTGTGCTGTGCCATTTTGTGACATTTTGGGTTTTTCGTGATTTTGTGACATTGTGTGTGTTTGTGACATTTTGTGATTTTGTGGCATTTTATGATTTTGTGATATTTAGTGAATTTGTGATATTTCGTGATTCGTAATGAGCTGTTCAATTATATAGTAGATTTTATTTACATAATAATTTCACAGTCTTACAGTTTACAGGCTAACAGTTTACAGTGTTACATGTTACAATGTAAAATCTCCAAGTTACTCCCTGCATAAATTTTATTCTAGAATAAATTACACTCCTGAAAAGTGATAATGCCGCCTAAGAAGTTATACTTAAAAAAAAATGAAAGTAGAGATTTTTGGCATCGATCACATTATTTTTTGCATACGTTTGTTTTTGTTTCTTGAAATAGTCAAAATAAACGATAATGGCGAAATAAACTAAATTTCTTCATAATTCTTTTGTTCAAGATAACCTAGCAAAATCATGTATTGTAATATTTCTTGTGGGTGAAGTCCATACTGCAACTTGGGACCTAAATTTTCTGAAGCAGTGAAATCTGAATCTCGTTGAGTTTCAAAAATGATATGCTTTCGAGGCATCCAGAATGATTTTGGAAGACATTCTAATACAAGTTTAAAAGCATGTAATCGGAAAAGAAACTTTTCGAAACTCGGGAATAAAGAATAATACATGGAAAACTTTTCCTTTGTAACCCTCAACCTTAATAAGAACCTTATTATGAGGATCCACATTTCCTTATAGAATTTTCAATTTTTTATAATTTTACCTTCAAAAAATCTTATAAGAATTACGATTATCTATAAGGTGACTTTGCAAAACCTTCCAAAGAACAAAATCCCAAGAAGGTTTTTGATTTCTGTATACTGTTTTCACAATTTCTTATTTATATAAAGTTGGGTTTTGATAAGCTCTTTATAAAGTCCCTTATAAAAGCTCTAGTTGAAATAGTATATTTCGCAACAGGCACGGATGTGCTCATAGGCAAAACGGGTTACAGTCCCTGGCTTCGCCTCGGACCGTAATTTCCCCGTTTCGCCAAATTCGCACATCCGTGCCTGTTACGAACGATATTTTATGTACCAAGGGCATAGAAAACGCGTTTAGAGATCTCGAGCTGGCATAGAAACGCGTTTTCTATGCCAGAGGTACATAAAATAAATTTTGCTTTTCTATGAAGTAACTTTATAAAAACTTTTTGAAACATTGCTTTTACCTTGTAATTTTGATCCTTATTGAAACCTCATAAGAAAATAAAATTTCTTATAAAAATACAATTTTTTATTAGGTGCACCTTTTGAAACCCTTACAAGGATTCAATTTCTTATAAGGTGACCTTATAAAAACCTAATTAGGAACTGAAACTTCTTACAGAGAATGGATCGAAAAAATTTCATATGGTTTTTATCTCACACGATTTCGTCAAATACATTTTTATGAGAAATTTCATTTTCTTATAAGATTTTTATAAGGTTCGAAATCACTAGGGTTTTCACAACGTCACCTTATACAACCGTTACAAAAAATTTATAACGTTATCTTATAAAAAGAGTAATGCTGTATAAAGTTTTTATCGTAACTTTGTTGAAGAGCAAAATGTTTTTGAAAGAAATGAAGACATTGTGAAGGTTGAATAAAAAGTTTCTTTAACCCCAAGTTACTAGGGCAAGAAAATAAAATTATCTTATACAAGGAATTAAAATTTCTTCCAATGAATTGAAATCCACTCATCAAGTTCCTTAATTTTACAATTGATTATTTGACTTTTGAATCACAAAATTGTTTTCTACAAGAATCAAAAATTTTCTTGTAAGAAAATCATCATTTTCTAATGAGCCGCAGTACATTTAGTTTTTTATTAAGTGCCTACAAAAATGCACGAATTTTCATAAATTTACACTGTTTTTAATAGCGATTTCATGCAGTCTTTATAAAACTTGTATTGAATTTTTAATTTATAAAAAACTATTGTTACTACGCAGTTGAATTTTCCCAAGTAACTGTGAAATTTACAAAAAACTTACAAGATCCTCATGAGACTTTCTTAACTCAGAAGATTTCACATTTGTTATAATGTGACCTTGTATAAATCTTATTATTTATAAGGTGAATGTATAAAAATAATTTAAGGAATATAATCCTCATAAGATTGTTTATTTATATATATAGATTCTACAAGTCCTTATCAGATATTATTATTCTTGTTAGGAAATTAAAATTTCCTCATAAGGTTGTCAATTTTACAGTTCCTAATGAAGAATCACAGTGTTTATAAAAGGACTTTTAATTTTCATAAAAGGATTTTAGATTTCCTCGTATAGATATAGGTTTCCTAATAAGTAAAGTTGAATTTTTATTAGTCCCAGTAACTTAAGTTTCTATAAAGTGTCTCCAAAAATACGTAAATTCTCATAAATCCCGCTGTTTTTTGGAATGATTTATTAAAATCTTTATGAAATTTCTGTGAAAAATTTATTTTATATAAAAGTCTTCTTATAAAATGGGTGAATTTCCCTTAATTACCGCGAACCTTACAAAAACCTTATAAATTCCTGAAAAGGATCTAAGCTTCTTTATAAGATGGTCGCTTCCTTATAAAGGAACCTTATAAAATCCGTGAGAGGATTAAAAATTCTCATGAGGTGATCTTTTAAAACCCTTATATGGATTCAGTTTTTTAGAAGATTTAAACTTCCTTATAAGGATTATATAATTTCTTGAAAAGATTTCATATTTCCTCATAGGAAATTCCGTTTTTCTTATGAGGAATTTCAATTTACTTATAAAGGAGGAAGTTTTTAGAAGGTTCAAAGTTTTGAGAATAACCAGAAATAATACTCCACAAGGTATATGATTTCGGAGACTTTGAATAATATCTATTACTTTTTAAGTTGGTCACGCCCATTTCAAAATTCACAAGCGATTCTATAACTTTTTGTAAATTAGACTGAAACAACAGTCGAAAAACAGTTAAAACGTTTTACAAGAAACTGGTTTGAAATAATACCATTTCGATTATTTTAACCTTAACGACCGACTCGTTCGGTGGGATCGTGACCAATCCAACGCGAATTATCATATTTAGATTCAAGCCTACAACAAGAGAAAGGACTTCTAATGCGATGCGTTTATGCATACACGCGGTGACACCTTCTCAATGTCGAGGCTCGAGAGCGTGAATCATCAGGCGCGCGATAAGCATTATATGACTTTTTACGAGCGCATAATGCAGCGACACTGACAAACTAAATAACAAAAGTAATGACCCGTTGTTATTTATAAAAGGCTAAATTACGCTCGCCTTGCCTACACTCGGAGACGCGTTGCAAATTTATTGCATGACCGATGCACTTCCTCGTTATCATCACCGAGGGGACTATAATTATTCATCATTGCCTTTATTTTGAATTCTACGATTCAACTTTCAGAGTCTGTTGGGAAAATAAGCGATGCTGCCAGATAGCCGGAGTGTCATCTTATTTAAGTTGAAACGACACTGAAATTCAGGGGCGTAGGCAGAAAAAATTCTCGGGAGGGGCTTTTCTGAAAAATATTTTGCCTTCGGGATTTCACGCTTTTTCATCTTTGGCAATATGGTTACAAGAGAGCAATTCTAAAATATTTTATACTTCGGAATTTGAAAGCTATACAACTTTTGGAATCCAGAGTTGCACATTTTTCATGTTTGTAAATATGTAATGATGTTCCATTTTTATGATTTTCAATAAGTAACTGAGATTTCAATTTTTTTACTGATACTTCTTGTATTTATGTCACGTTAAGGATAATGTCATACTAGGTAATATTGGTTTCTGTAAAGCTTCCCAAAGTTCGATGCTCTGGGAATCAAAATTGTAGAGAATATATATATATATATATATATATATATATGTATTTGAAATGATTTTTAGCAAATTTTAATCACATACATAAAAGGTACATCATGAATTTGTATTATTTTTGTATGGTAAATTATTCATCAAGTTTTTTAATATTTTCTGGTATTCTTAGATTTTTTTCATATTTATATGGATCACTCAATAGATTTTTAGAAGTTGATGCTATAGTATTGAAACTTCTAACGATTTTGAGAATTTTAATTGATTTTTCAGACGACAGTTTCTTTTATGAGGATTTTCAATTCTTTTATTTTATATTTTATAGTATTTCTACGATTTAAAGTATGTTTAATTGTGTAAATTGTCTCAGTTGAATTGAATGTATTTTCATTGTTTTAATATGCATTTCTAGAATAATTTCTAAAATTCTACATAATTATAGTATTATAATAATAATTATGCTCCAGGACAGAAGTTTTATAAATTTCTAGGAAAATAATTTCTACACGATTTTTATGTATTGAACGAAATCTAGTAAACTAGTAAGCTAGTTTACTAGTAAGCTAGTAAACTAGTAAACTAAGAAGTTGGTAAACTAGTTATCTAGTAAACTTTCAAGCTAGTAAACTACTAAACTAGTAAACAAGTAAGCTAATTCACTAGTAAACTACTGAAATTACAAAATAGTAGAATAGTAGACAAGTGAGAAAAAAAGTTAACTAGCAAACTCGTTAAGAAGTGAACTAGTTATTCAGTAAATAAGTAAACTAGTAAGAAAGTAAACAAGTAAGCTAGTTAACTACTGAAATTACAAAATAGTAAACAAGTGAAAAATAAAAATAGATAACTAGTAACCTCGTTAAAAAGCGAACTAGTTTACAAGTTATCTAGTAAACTAGTAAACTAGTAAGAAAGTAAACTAGTAAACTTGTGAGCTAGTTACCTAGTAAACTAGTGAGCTAGTAAACTAGTTAGCTAGAAAGCTAGTAAACTAGGAAGATAGTAAAAAAGTAAGCTAGTAAACTAGTAAGCTAGTGAACTAGTAAACAAGTAAGCTAGTAGAATAATTAGATAGTAAACTTGTAAATGTGTGAATTATTAATCTAGTAAATTAGTAAGCTAGTAAACTAGTAAACTTATTTATCAGGTTTTTCTAGTATAATATACGAAATCCTGGATGATTTCTGGGTATTTTTATAGATTGCTTATATTTTTGTAGGATCCTACAGAGATTTGAAAAACTCGATGCTTTAAAATACGAATTCCGATCAATTATTAGTAATTTCAAGAATTAATGATGAATCCCATTTATATAGATGTGTGCAGTTTTATTTCTCTATTATTTTTACGTATTTTTGAAATATTATAAAGATTTTGTTGCATTTTCTAGAACTTTCATAGATTCAAAGTATATTTAGAATATGTACATATTCTGCACGTGCTCTGGAACTCCAAAATTTATAGATCGTAGAGGGATTTGTCGTGATTTTTCAGAAAACAGTTTTTAAAAGAATTGATTTGATTTCTTTATTTTTTTAGAGCTTGTATGAATCGAAAGATTTTTAATACCTTTATATAGATTTCATATAGATTTATAGAATTTGATCGTCTAAGATTCAAAGTTTTGTTATTTCTAGCATTATCGTAGATTTTTATTTTTTTTTGATTATTCACTGGGCTGCAACAATTTTTATGATTCATACTTTCTACGTAATCATACATCTCGATAATTTTTACCTTTTTATTAAATATATACTGCTAACCTTTTCAAGCATTTTTTTGTATCTTATATTGTGGGCCTCGAAACCACCCCCCCCCTCCCCCTCCTGCCTACGCACCTGCTGAAATTGAATATCGTTCAATTTTTTTTTAAGTTTCACACTTTTGCAATGAAATCGATGAAAATCACTCAAAATTATGGAAAAATGTATATCAAATTTGGAAGTCTGCCTCACATTTCCCTACGATTTTTCAAACATTAGGGCTATTTTACGTTTTTCTAAAATATCAGGCAAGTCATATACTGCAGGCATATACTGAAAATATATGTTATTGTTACAGTAATTGAAGCATAATACGCTCGGAAGAATAACGGTGCTTAACAAACCAGAAAAATAATAATGGCTTTAAATCAGCCCCATTGGAAGGGACACTCGGTCACTCGGTGTCATAGCGTGACTCGCGGCTTATAACAAAAATACCCTTATCTCCCACCAACAATACAAGCACTGATTTTTCCGATGTTTATAGACTCACAGCATGAATGAGTATGGCGCCAAGTGAATTGCGCGGGCCTACGCAAAACTAGTTTGAGATACACGAACGCTGTTTGTTGTACGCTGAGTAATTTGCCCTACATGTCGTTCGTTATTGTTTTTTTCATAATAAATAAGTTGCCTTGAAAAATTCTTCGTCAAATCACATGTTAATAGGTTTTTGCAGGATTGTTGACATAAATTATGAAAAAAATGTAAAATTTCGTTGTCCACATATCAGGCAAATTTTTTTCTTTCGGATAAGTAAGATTTTTGTAATTATTTTGAAACGAGAAACATGTGTTTTGTGCTAATGAAAATATTTTTCTATCAATAATAAAATTTCATTTGATATGTGAACAATAAAATTTTCATTGGATGAATGGAACATTTTTTTCTGCGTTGGATTTTTGAATAACAATTCTCTTGGTACTATAAACAAAATGCGTCCCATAACAGGAATCATTATCAGTTTATCACTGATAAATATCACTCTAGTAATAAGTAAAAGTAGGGAAAAATTGTTCACCAACTAATTATTTCCATGAGCTATTAATTATCTGTTGATAGTGGGAATCTAGAATGCATTTGAAATAAGCGTATCGCTGATTAAACACCCGTACAAGATAATGTATTCAATCTGCGAGCCACGCACATTCTTCTTGTTTTCTTGAAATGGGGAATGTTAAAGCTTCATGTATTCAATGCGTTCTAGTAATGAATATAAAGATACTAAGTTGCTTTAGAAGATCCTTATCAAAAATCTGTGGCAGTTAGGCGAATGGATGAGGAGCAGGGGCGTAAGCATAGAGGGATTTTGGAGGTTCAAACCCCTCCTGAAATTCTGATAAAATCGATCAGTATTTCACGTAGAAGTGAAAAAAAGTTTCATCGACAAACAATAGAAATGTCAGTTAGGAAAAATGCATGAAAACGAATATATAGCATTATATATATTTAATGAAAAAGTAAAAATTATCAAAATGTAGAATTACGTAAAAAAAACAAATCAGTAAAATTGTTGCAACCTAGTGAATAATTAAGAAAAGTAAAAATCTACGAAAATGCTAGAAATCTACAAAACTTCGAATCCTAGACGATCAAATTCTAGGAATCTATATAAAATCCATATAAAAGTATGTAAGATCCTTCGATGCATACAAAGTCTAAAAAAATCATGAAAATTATTGAATTCTATGAAAAAACTGTTGTCTCAAAAATCTCGACAAATGCCCTTACGATCTATAAATTTTGGGATTCTAGAGCTCTACATTCTTAGGAAACTGTTAATTTATAAAAATTCTAGAAAATGCAACAAAATCTTTTGAATATTTCAAAAAAAAAAAAAAAAAAAAAAAAAAAATAACGGTATAAAACATGAAAAATCTACATGAAAGTGATTTTCTCATTAATTCTCGAAAAAACTGAAAAGAGATCGAAATTCACATTTTTTTAAATCGCTGTAGCAATCTACAAAAATATAAGTAATCTATAAAAAAAACTTACAAATCTTCCAGAGTTTCGTATATTATACTAAAAAATGTAAAAATTAAGTTTACTAGTTTACTTACTAACAAATTTACTAGTTTACTAACTTACTTGATAACCAGTTTACTAGTTCATTAGCTTACTAGACCACTAGTTTACTAGCTTACTAGTTTATCAGTTTACTAGTATACTAATTTACTTGTTAACGATTTTACTAGCTTAGTAGTTTACTAGATGACTAGCTTACTAGATTACTAGTTTACCAGTTTACTATTACAAATACAAATTTGACAAGTTTACCAGTTTACTAAATAACTAACTTACTTGTTAGCGAGTTAGCTGGTTAACTATTTTCCTTTTTCACTTGTTTACTATTTTACCAGTTTACTAGTTTACTAATTTACTTGTTAACGATTTTACTAGTTTACTAGTTCTCTAGTTGACTAGCTTACTAGATTACTATTTTACTAGCTCACTAGTTTACCAGTTTACTATTACAAATACACATTTGATAAGTTTACTATTTTACTGAATAACTAACTTACTTGTTAGCGAATTAGCTTTTTTACTATTTTCCTTTTTCACTTGTTTACTATTTCACTATTCTAAAATGTGAGTAGTTTAGTAGTTTATTAGCTTACTAGTTTACAAAAAAGTTTTCAATAATTCATGAAAATTATGTAGAAATAATTTTCTTAAAAATTTATAAGACTTTCGGTCCTGGAGCATAACTATTAATATTATACTATAGTTATATTTTAGAAATTAGAAATTATTCTAAAAATTCATGTAGAAAACAATAAAAATATATCAAATTCAATTGATTCAATTCGTACAATTGAACACGCTTTTAACTGTAGAAATAAGAAAAAAATGTAGAAGAAAAGTATTGAAAATTTTCATGAAAGAAACTGTCGCCTAAAAAATCAATTTACATTCTCGAAATCGTTGGAAGTTTCAATTCTGTAGGCTCTGTTTCTAAAAATCTACTGAGCGATCCATAATAGATATATGAGAAATATGTGAGAATACCAGAAAATACTGCAAAATTTTATGAATAATCCTACCACACAAAAATAATATAAATGTATTATGTACTTTTTATCTGTGTGGTTAAAGTTTGCTCCAAAATCAATTGAAATATATAAATTTCTCCGAAGATTGATTCCTAGAGCGTCGAATTTTAGAAAGCTTTATAGAAACCCATATTACCTAATATCAGTTGATTCTCAAAGCGCTGTAAATAAAAAAAGTATTCGTAAAAAGAATTGAAACCTCGGTTATTAATTGAAAATCACGAAAATCGGATTCCGTTACTTATGAAAATGAGTAATGTGCTACTCTGGATTCCAAAAGTTGCAGGACTTTTACATTCCAAAATGTAAAATATTTCAAAATCGCTCTCTTGATACCATATTGTCAAAGATTAAAAACTATAAAATCCCGAAAGGAAAAATTTTTCCTGTCTACGCCCTTGATAAGTAGTGAATTTTCTTGGATTTCTCAGAAATTGTGGAAACTTTCCATAACAATTCACACATGAAGTAAATTTCAATAACAAATAATGTTGATAATTTTTTAAAATTCGTATTTTTAAAATCAATCAATGGATTTTTGAATGAATCATTTTGAATTTATAGAATTTTAAATGACAAAAGAGACAAATTTTGTTTTCTTCGATGAGATTATTACATAATCGTAAATTCTGTAGTATAGAATGTTAGAACTCAAAATTCCCAAGAGTAGAATTTCATCATGCCAAATTCTGGAAATAAAATTTCTAGATCCCTGAACTGTAGAACTGTGAATTTTATGTAATTTGTGATTCCCCCCAAACTCATGCATGTATCCACGACTAATTATTCATGATATTTTTGTATTCTTCATGATTTCAATAATCTCAATAGCGGAAATACTGTATCTGGACGATTTCGCTTGGTTCGTAAACGGTCTCGTAATTGCGCAACCTGTTAAACGGCTGGCTGTGAAAAAGCATTCATGGGTAAATAATGAGTTTGCATCGTCATCGTGGGTCAAATTGAATTCCATAAGTATCGCGATCGCATGTAAACTGTCTGCTCGGAAGTGTACGTGTCAGCGAGCAATAACAAGGAACGCTCGCCAAAGCGCTCGGTACTTATCGTATCGCATATTCATATAAAATCGGGCTCGCGCGCCGCTGAACCAGTTCGATGTGAATTATTCCCTCGCGTTTGGCCGGAGTTTCAATGATACCAAGCAAATTGATCGTTTATCTATATCCATGTTAATTGACGAGAGTAAGATAAACGCGCGAAATCCAAGCAACCCAGGGTGGTTGGGAATTTACGGCCGTTTGCGTCATATTTCTTGACAAAATGCGTTCGCGACGTCGTAAAGACGACGGCCAATCGTGACGTGGAAAAAGCGTTTCGATGGATTATAAACTGTCTCGATTGAAAGCACAAGCTAAATTCACAGATTGAAAAGATCTGAGTAGAAAGTTATAGGGAAATAAATATGCTATGGTGGAATAATCAGGGGGATTTTCATAAATCAGTCAACATCTTCGTCTCACTATTTAAAAATGTTTAAATAGATGTACAGAAAATGAACATAAGAAATTCATGTAAATTCGGTCACAGATATTCATGTCTAAAAACTTTATACATATCTATTATGTACACTATATGTCATGTGTATGGTAAAATTTTAACTCTTTTGCAATTCCTATAACAATAAAATCATCCTTTTTTTGACATTTATCAAGCAGGTCAAAAATTTCGACCTAATGGCAAAACCCTTAGACACGTGTATCTTGAAATTAGGTATACATTCAATTTTTCGCTACCAACTCCTGGCTCTAAAACTTATTCGATATTTGTTGCACTGTGTAATTTACATGAAACTATTTGATATGTCAGGCAGAGGAGGGTTTTAGGGGTTCGAACTCCTCCCAAAATTCTGATAAAATCGATCAATGTTTCATGTAAAAATGAAAAAAGTTATATCGATAAACAATAAAAATTTAAATTACGAAAAAATGCATGAAAACTATAGCAGTATGTATTTTATAAAAAAAAAGTAAAAATTATCATTACGCGTTATTATGTAGAAAATATCAATCAGAAAAATTGTTGCAAGCCAGTGAACAATCAAGAAAAATGAAAATCTACGGAAATACTAAAAATTTACGACACTTTGAATCTTAGACAATTAAATTCCAGAAATATAAGCGCATAAAATCCATATAAAAGAATCAAAAATCTTTCGATTCATACATACTCTAAAAGATGATTTAATGAAATAAATTCTATGAAAACACTGTTTTCTGAAAAATCTCGACAAATGGCTCTACGATCTATAAACTTTGGGATTCTAGAGCACCAAATTCTTAATACACTATAAATCTATAACAGTTTTGAAAAACAAATCTCGTAAATCTCTCAAAAATACGATAAAGAATAGCGATATAAAACATGAAAAATCTATATGAATATGATTTTCTCGTTAATTCTTGAAATTACTAATAATAAATCGAAATTTCGCATTTTAAAGCATCGAGTTTTTTAAATCTATGAAGCAATCTACAGAAATATAAGTAATCTATAAAAATACTTAGAAACCCTCCAGGGCTTCGTATATTATGCTAAAAAAATGTAAACAATAAATTTACGAGTTTACTTGCTTACCAGTTTGATAGTTTCCTAATTTACTTGTTAACAAGTTTACTAGTTTATTAGTTCACTAGCTTACTAGTATACCAGTTAACTATTACAAATTTGACAAGTTTACTAGTTTACTAGATTGATATTTTACTAGCTCACTAGTATACCAGTTAACTATTACAAATTTTACAAGTTCACCAGTTTACTAAATAACTAATTCACTTGTTGTCGAGTTTGCTAGTTTACGATTTTACAGTTTCGGCAGTTTACTAGTTTACTGGCTTACTTGTTTAATAGTTTAGTAGTTGTCTAGCTTGCTAGTTTGCTAGTTTACTCTTTTTATAGCTTACTAGTTTACTAGCTTCAAAGTTTACTAGATTATTAGTTTACGAGTTTACTAGCTTACAATTAGTAGTTCACTAGATATCTTCCATTACATAAAAATCATGTATAAATAATTTTCTCAGAAATTTATAAAACCTATCTCCTGGAGCATAGTTATTATTATAATACTATAATTATATAGAATTTTAGAAATTATTCTAGAAATGCATATAGAAAACAATTGAAATACATCCGATTCAATTGATACAATTTACACAACTAAACATACTTTCAATTATTGTAGAAATATTTAATGGAATTCGAAACAAAAACTAAATTTTTTAGAAGTTTGATTCCTAGAGCATTGAACTGTAGAAAGCTCTGTAGAAACCAATAATACTCAATATCAGATAATCCTCAAAGTGGTATCGATACAAAAAGTATTAGTAAAAAAATTGAAACCTCAGTTGCTAACTGAAAATCACACAAATCCAATTACATTATTTACGAACATGAAAAATGTGCAACTTTGGTTTCCTTGAGTTGTATATATTTCAAATTCCGAAATGTAAAATATTTCAAAATCACTCTCTTGTAACCATATTGTCAAAGATGAAAAATTATGAAATCTCAAAGGCAAAATATTTTTTAGAAAAGCCCTCCCCAAAAATTTTTTCTGCCTATGCCCCTGGTACCTTCGATTCTCGAAGGACCAGAGGAATCAATCCATGACTGATTCGAAAACAAGAACTTGCCATTTTTGTCCCGCCCAATTTTCACCTCGGCAAACGCACAGATAAATTTCACCATGTGACTGGGCATTTTTGCCCACTGAGATTTAATATCTCGACAACGGCATCGCTCAAAACGTAACGAGCAACTTTCATATTTGACAATTTTCATAAACTTTCATGGCCAGCCACGAGTGAAGGAACTTGCGTGATTTGCTGAAAAATACCGAGCGAATTAGATGTCACGAGTAATTGAATCGCCCACGCGGCATTTGCGAGTTCCCGAGATTTTCAGCGACGTTTTCACAAGTCTCGCCCGCAGGTTTTAATTATACGCGTATAAATAATACTGTATATGAATGAACTCTGCGCGCGAGAAGCCGGAATTGGCACGTTTCCACTTAGGTACAATATTTATGTGACGTCCTATTATGGGCTCCTGATTGTTTGACTAATGTGTGCTCAAATGCATAGCAAAAGTATCTCCGTCTGATTTTTTTTCGAGCCCCGAAAAAAAAAAATTGTTTTCAAGATTCAATAGCTTGTCATAGTTGTCGGGTGCGCATATCAATAATCGAATGTCAAATTTATGATATCAATTCACCATAACTATGTGTTGTAACAATAAATGTAATATTCAAAAACTCAATACATATCACCATCGCATGACTCGCATGTCGATTTCTTCTTTTTTGGTAAGAGAGAGTTTTGCGATGAACATAATTTCAATAAATCGTGATTAGGTTTAATTCAAATTATTCAGAGAATGATGGAGTTGTTTTGGGCGCAAAATTACCATAAGATTGAAAAATTTTCGTTCTCCTCTTACCTTTTACACTTTTAAGTTTTTTGGTCGATTGTTAAATGGAAATTTCAATCGTACAAATATAGAATTGTGACGTAGGTCAAGCGAATCAAGCAAGTGGGAAGTCGAGTGAGATATGAAAGGCATCATCATTGTGAAAAAAATCATTGATGCCCGATTTTTCGAAAATATTGATAGTGCAGTTAAAACTATCGAAAATTAGCATCCATTTCAATATGTTGTTCGTACAACTAGTAGACAAATATATATATGAAAAATGTTTCGAACCTCTTCTCAGCGTACTACGCTATCAGAAGTTTCACTTCAGAACTAAACTTTATCGTGTCCTTCGAAGGAAATTTCGTGTACAACGAGAAAAAAGTTTGTTTTATATGTTAAAGCGCAATTTGCGAAAAAAATTGCTAATCTCGATTTGAACTGTATTTGATATAAATCTTGATGCGTTTTTTCATTAAGGTAAACCGTTGATATTTCTTGAAAAATTATTTGTCACTCATTTTTTTGTCTTGAAAAAGAATGATCCATACATAGTTGAAACAATTTGGGAAAAAACACTTTTTACGTAATTTTGATCAGTCGTATTCGATGATTGGGTCATGATTTGCGTTTCCTTTTCTGTGTAATTTTATTTGTATGATGCAACCAGCATTGAAAAATAATATATAATTACAGTTTTTTTATCGTCAGATGATGCTCGTGCTTGCAAAAAGACTGAAACGACTGCGACACTACCTAGTAAACCAGGATGCAGGGCTAGGCTTTATTTCGCCCGTAAATCGCATTATTTATTTGAATAGTGTATGTCACTTGGATTGACATTCAGGAAGTATAAAAATTTATAGTTGGGTGTATAAAATAATTTATCGCTTGTGAAATAAGTTTGGTACGATGCTCTAGAAACACATACATCGTTACTTTGTATGCTCGTCCTACGTATTTTAGCGATGGTTAATATGTATATGAATAGAAACTAATAAAATTTGTTAAAGCTTTAGAAACATTTAGTTATATTTGAATAAAAAGAAATAACTATATGAACTTTTTATGATATTCGAAAAGGTATATTGAATATCTCAACAAAAAAATTAACAAGCATTCAATCATGTTCTTAACATTTTCTTAAAAGTGATAAAGAACTTTTCGACTCAGACAAATATGAAGAAATTCAATAAATTTGGATCTGTGATATAACCACTTGTCGATGAGGATTAGCAAGAATTTACAAAATCACTTCAGACGTAAACTACGAATAATGTCATAGTATAATTTTATTATGTACATATGTTATGTATTTTCATTAGAGTTAATCGACATTAATTAGCAGGGTTTGGAAAATTACTTGAAACAGAGTAACGCATAACGTTACCGTTACTTGAAAAGAAATGGTCTCTCATTACCGTTACCAATTAAAAAAAGTAACATTCCGTTACTTTTATGTTAATTTTTGGAATAAATTGAATGCAAATAACAAGACATCAACAAGTTAAGGATGAAAAAACAATCATTAAAGTATACTTGTGGTTTTGTTCTAGGCATTGTTTATTTTAGGTATAATAGAATATCGGAAAAAGATTAGACGTGTTTCAATTTTTTTTGATTTTCAACAAAACGTTTTTCTCGAACTAAACATTACGTTTTCGAGATCAGTTGTATTTTAGGACGAGACCTCCCTTGATAATTTTTTAAGTGAGGAAAATCATTAAGCATTCGTAAATCTGTACTTTTGGACCTTGAAAAAATATCAGTCAAACTTTTCGAATTTTCATATTTTATTCAAGTTCAAAAAATGTTTGAATATTACATTTTATTCGATATTAAGCGAGGGGAAAAATTTGCTACTACATTTTTGAGAAAATATAATCTACGTATACCTTTATTATTCTAGACGCTATTTGTATTTTTTCAGTATGCATAAAATGTTACAGGATTTTTCAGAAACTAGTATTCACATAGATTTTTATTTCTTTTATTTTTACAGCACTTTTTGAGTTTTTCTACGATTTCAAGGACTGTTCAGTGTTTCTGAAAATATTTGTATTTTTTAGAATGTATAAAATTTTGTAGGGTTTTATAGTATTTTTATATGATTTGTTGTATATGTTCCGAAAATTTCGAACTCCAAAATTTGAACTTTACTTGATTTTTCGTGTTTCAAAGGATTTTTCAAATAACTGTGCCTTAGTAAACTTTTATTTCTTTTAGTATTTTTGTATTTCTTCAGTTTTTCTACAATTCAGAGAATTATTCAGTATTTTTATACATTTCTATATGAATTTCTAGAATTCGATGCTGTAGTTATTGAAGATGTAAAGATTTTTAGTGTTCTATAATATTTGCTGGTAACTTTCTATGTGTATTTTTTTTTTCCTAGTGATGATGGAATGTTGTAGAATTTTTCCGTTCTTTTCAAGATATGCTTTTGGATTTTCAGAATGCGACTTCCTAGAATTCAAGGTTGAAATATTTGAAGTATTTTGGTCGATTTTGCATAAAACACAGTATCTTTGTGGGTTTATGAATATTTAAATATCAATATTTTTAAAATTTTTGCAGACTTTTACGATTTGGAAATTTTTTTGGTACTTTTATGGACTTCTACATACATACATTTTTAGAATTCAATGCTCGAGAAAGTTTCTTTCATAGAATTACATAAATTTTTGAGACATCTTATAGCATTTATAAAAAAACTGTTTAAAATCTAGTATTTTTGTATTTTTCGTAAATTTTTTGTGTATCTAATAAATTTTCAAGCGTTTTCTAGCAGGATGTATTTATTTTAAATGTCCTGCTATGGACTCTAAGACCTATAGATTTAAGGTCTTTTCATGCGGATTTATAAAATTTGATGCTTCAGATTGTGAAAGTTTCTAATATAGAGTAAAAACCATATTTTTTGTCAATATTTGTACACAAATTACTAATATTTCACTCTGTTCCATTTGAAATTATATATATAGAATTTATTATTCGAAAATAAGGAAGTTGAAAATTACTTATATCTTGGTTTCAGGACATGTCTTAAAAAGTTACAAACTGTTCTAAAAACTTGATGAGTCTGATGAAAGTAATGTGAAATAAATGACGGGATTTTCGTCACGCGTTACTGAAAAAAAGTAACTTGTTCCCGATATTGTTACTTGTCAATTAACGTAACGCGTGACGTTATCATTATGGTAAAAAATGTAACGTCCCAAAGTAACGCGTTACACTCAAACCCCGAAAATTTTCCTAGGTATTTTGATCCTCATAAAAAACCTCTTTAAATTTTTTTAAAAGAATTCAGTTTCCTATAAAGTGACCTTAGGAAAACCTTACAATAAAGAAACTGCAATTTGCAAGAATTGATCGGAACAATTTTATGAGCTTTTATCCTTATACGATATTATTAAATACATTCTGATCAGGAGGTTCAGTTTCTTCAAAGGTTTTTATTAGGTCACCTTGTAAGAAATTGAATCTTTGTAAGGTTTTTGGAAAGTGCACCTTATAGGCAATTGAATTTTTATAAGAAATTTCATTTTCTCACCAGTTTTTTTAAGGATCTAGATTAATAGGGATTCATGTGTCAGGTAAATCTCATTGTCATCTTTCTCTGTCAAATTAAATATCTTCCTTCCCCAGAAATTTGGCTCTTCTTGCAATAAAATATTGTTTTATGAATGCAATGTTGAGGTAGACATTTGCGAGGAATGTACTCCAAGAACGAGGACACTCGATCTGATCTTGCATCGCTGCTGAGCGCGATGACGTATATATTTCGCGCATTCGCCGAGATAGCTGAGACGAATTGGCGATCTGCACGTGTCGCTAGTAATTTCGAAGAGGAGCACGCGCTACGGTAACTCGATACACAGCATCCAGGCGTGTACCGAGTGCCTGCTCAATGCAATGTAAATAGACTGTCCGCATCTTGGGCGAGTTTCCGCGGTGATACATCGTTCATCGACTCGGATAACATCTGCGGTCTTATTTTTTCCGCGCTTGCATTTTCCTGTAATATTATCGTGTTAGCCTGTTCCGATGAGTCACGGGGATTTATTAAAACAAGAAGGATCAAACAGAGCCTGGAATATTTTCATGGTGTACAAGAGGTTTCGACAATGATATCACGTTCTTATGTTTTTTCAGAAAGGGTTGCATATCTCGAGGAATAAAATACAACTTAGGTGATTCTTCAGTCATGTTTTTAGAAATTCAGGCAAGTCCTAAAATGAACAATTATGTTTTCCATAGTTTAATTATATCATTAAAAAGTAACGATTAGGATTCAATTGATTTTCGGGCAGACGAATATGGGTCTTTTTCGAAGACACATAGATTTTTGAACTTTTTACACTCAGATAGGATGGCATTTTTTTGAGAAAATCAATTATTCCGTAAAACAAGGTATAAAGATTGTAACGAAGCGAACAAAATTTCATCAGTCATTCAATCAAGGCAATTAATTACATAATGAGGGTGTCCGATCAGTGTGTAATTATCTACTTGCCTAGTCTCAGAGGAGTAAAAAATTTCAAACCACCTGTCCGAGAGGCAAAAGTCAAGGCTGAGATCGAGAAACACAGAAATGAATTTATGATTGATTGTGGCGTTTGGTTGGACAACATATTTGCTGCGTTAATTGCGATTTCTTTTGAATCGTTTGGAGAAAAATATGTTTCAATCTCAAATACTCCATATTTTCTTCATTACAGTATATGCAAATTTTTCTGAGTTTTCGAATGTATCAAGTTTTGAAGTTTTTCATGCGAATATTCAATCCTTTTGAAATAAAAAGGTAGTTGAGAGACTAAGTAGACGATTCCGGAAACGACAGAAATTTATAATAAGAACTAAAAATTCTTGAAAAGGAATTTTTCAAAGGCTCTGAAAAATTATATTTCGGTAATGTGACTTGAATTTTAAAGTATGATGCACTAAAATTCAGTAAGTTACTTTCCAAAAAATTTCGTAGCTAACCTTAACTAAATATGCCTCTGGAATCCAATTGATTTGGAATCCATGAAGACACCAGGGGAAAAGTTATTTTTATCGAAAGTGAAGCAATGAAAAAAAAAACGAAATTACAAAAATTCTCATTTCTTTATTATTTCATGAATTTATATAAGATCGAAACGTTTTAATATTTATTGTTATTTCGGTTCTATAAATAATAGTTGCGGAATGGAAAAAAAAACAAGTCAAATTCGAACTAAAATTCTTTGGTCTCATATGTAGAAGAAGTAAACCGAAATAAGAAGTTTTACGATTCTGAAAGAAGAGATTGTAGAAGATCAAATTTCGAACTTTCGTAGTTTTGGAACTTTTCAAGAAGTCTAAGAACAACTTCAAATCAGGAATTGAGAATTAATGTTTCTGCGTGTTCGTGGTTTGCACTGAGAAAAAAATATAGTAATTATTACAATACACTATAGTAATCGAAAATCATACTGACATATTGTACCTTTTGCTTGATAATATAGCAATTTTTGAAATAACATATTGTAAATATTGTCGGATGATATTGTAGTTATGGATATATTTTGTTATAAAAAATTCCTCTACATATTCCATTTTCTACTATACTTCTTGTACTCATTGCAATATTATATTGTAATTCCAATTAATCCAGATTTTTGAAAATTCCATACAGTTTTTTCAGTAAACATTAGGGTGATGCAAAAAAACACTTTTTTTGAATTTGAACCGGCACTGGCCTGAATTATAAAGTTTTCTCCGAAACAAAGAGATGAAGGCAAAAAAAGTCGAAATCAAAAAATATTTAGAGGTCGCTATCGGCAATTTCAGTATTTTTACAGCTCCGCATCGCTAAATTAACATTTCACGGCACAATTGATTGCTTTCTTTTTTTTCACTTAAATTAAGTGAAAATTACAAGAGTACACTGGCTTTAAACAAGCCTGGCCTAAAAACTAGACAAATGATTTGTGTATGATTTTGTTATTTCTCTGCACGATCCTTTATCTGCGTTCAGTTCTTCAACCATCTTTACTTTCGTTTCGACAGGTACCTCAGTATCGAAAAATGCTAAACAAATCAACTCTTTCGATAAATACCACATGTGACGGAGAAATTTTCGGATTGCAACATTAGCTATTTGGGAATCGACTGCTTTGTAAAGTTCAAGTTCTTTTAATGTTTGCAAGACATTTTTGGGCGCACAAATTGCATCTGGAGCTTGGAACCAGATGAATATATAAATTGAATTGATAAAAATACAAATCCGACGTAAAGCTTTCTTTTCATTGACTGTGAGCTTGAATTGATCTCGAAATATGTAAATTTTCAGAGAGTAAAAAGCTTTTGCCATCCAGCGAGCATTATGCATTGGTCCTGGAAGTTTGAAGGTTGATGTTTGAGGTTCACCTGTAAAAAAATGTTATTTCTGATATTTATCGAAAGAACATTTAAGTGTACAGGAGGCATATTCTTTTCATTACCCAAAAATATCAAAACGAGTTCCCAAAATTCTCTGTAGTCATCTCTTGGTTGCTTGGACTTTAACGTGTGCCTCGCAAAATCGACAATTTTTTCACGTTTATGTGAAAGCGGAAGTTTAATGTCTTTGCCGGAAATACCAGAGCTATATTGATTGGGATCGATATTTTTCCAATTTTCTTGGAATCGTTTGAAAATTCCTACATTAGGCCCTGATGAAGGTCCCATACAAGTGGAAAAAACAGATTCAAGTATTAATTAAAAAACGTGATGTCGACATGGGAGGTAAATCAAGTCTTTTTTAATCTCATTTGTAGACCGATGCGTGCGCCATTTTTGCACCAGTATTTGACGCGGTTGTGTCAAAGGACATGGCTCCAACATGTTCAACCATATTCCATTCACGCAATGTTTCAAAAATAGCATCTGCCATCATTGAACCAGTTCCGTTTTTCAATTCTGGAATTTTCAGAAGTTGCTCATGTCCTGTTCCACTTGTTACAATAATAGCTGCTTGTTGGAAGTTGGAACAGCGTACCTCGTCCTTTTTGAGCTGGGCCCTGTCGCGATTAACATCGTTCCGTAACGTCGTTGTTCGTTACCGTGTTCCATATGTTTCATTGTGTATTTTAAACAAAGATAATAAACGTGTATTTTCGCAAACAGTTTTACTATACACTATTATAAGAAGTAAAATGAATAATGCAGTTCCTACAGTAACATTGTAAAAACTAAAATACTATTGTAAAAACTGCAAAATTATTGTAAAAAGTACAATAATATTGTAGTTCTTGGAAAATGTATGGCAGAAAGTACAAGATTTTCTTCTCAGTGTAGATATTTTATTTATTTTAGGCAGCATGTAAGCAATACTTATTTTAAAATAAAATCAGACAGATCCTGGACATTCTGAATTTTTATTTATGAATTTTGTACTCAAATTAATAAGAATGAAAAAATAAATTGAAAGAATTCAGATGCTTTATATTCTTAATGCATACACTTGAATGAGAAAATTACGAATATTTTTTATTGGTAGTTTATAAGCTCTGAACATCGTAGTTTCAATATAAAAGTATAAAATTATCAAGTAAAGTCTGCGATAAAATGTCTCTTTTAATAAATAAGAAAAAAACTAAATGCCAGGTTTTTCAATTCAAAGCTAAAGGTTCGAGAAAAATGAGTTTAGACATTTTGTCTTCCAAAAATTGTACTACTAAATTAAAAAAAAAAAAAAAAAAATATTTAGATTGAGGAATTCTGAGTGAAAGTCAGTCTCCGTGGGTAGAATTTTGGATGATCCTAGATATTTTTTCACGTAAATGCCAACTTTTTCAAAATACAATACTATAGTTTTGAGTATTCTGAATTTTGGTACTTGGACTATTAAAAGTGGAATCAAAGGAAAGAATCTTTTTAAAATACAGAAATTTTCATCTCATAAATTCGAATGAAGTAATAGCACCATTTTGATTCACTGTTGAACACTATTGTATTGAATTTAATTACCATGAGTTGAAAGTTTTTCATACAAACGCATTATACATATGCATATAACAAACGCATATATATATATATATATATATATATATATATATATATATATATATAACGCACATATAACAAACATATATATATGTATATACAATGTTCGATTTTCATAAATTTTTTAGAATTTAGGTAATATAGTTTGCGGAATTTAATAAATTTGTACATATAGAGCATTATTATTTAATTATAGTAAAATCCATTCACTATTTATTTGAAAATTATTAAACATTCCGTGTATGTTTTGTTTAAATTGCCCCAAAAAAAATTTGACAAATTTTTTCAGGAAATCTAACTAAACTTTTTCAAACATTGAAAAGTGACTCGGGAAAAGTTTATGATTTTTTCTACAATTTTATTATAATAAAGTTCATCAAGTTCCTCAGCATTTTTACCAGTAATTTTTACCGTTTTTGAATTCTAAAAATCGCAATCAAGTAAAATGTTGAGAAGAAGAGAAAAAGCCGAGCTCCATGTTTTCTTTTTTGGAAAATCGTGATTCTTGCAAATTTGTTGTTTTCAAATTCTTAAAATCCTCAAGTATGAATTTCAACGTTTTTGAAACTCGAAATCTCTCAGGAAATCGATTATTTCAAAATTATTTTATATTTTACATAGTTTCCGATTCAGAGAGCGCGGTAAAAGGAACAGTTTTCATCTTTTTTGTACTCCGGGAAAACGAAAGGTCCTTCCCCGAGTCAAAATTAAAATCAAAATTATAACCAACTTGAACCTATTCAATCGGATTTAAAACCTTCATGACCTGTGGAGTATGAAATAGCACGAAATAATCCTCGTGAGTGGTTTTTTTTAACTATTTGAATTTATTGCAGTCGAAATCAGGATCAAAAGTAGAACTAAGTTGAACCCAAGAAAAAAAGGCAAACTGTCACTGACTGCACCTAGTTCTTCTAAAGTAGGTGCGCACGTACGGAATCGCTCGGATCGGTACACTCTACGATTCCTCGCATCTGGGTGCCAATACCTAGGGATGGTAAATTAAAGCTGTGTAATACAAAGGAGAAGGAAGACACTTTTGCTTTTTCGGAGGCCATGGGCACGTTCTTTCCATCGAACGTGCGAGAGCCTTACGCAGAGCTATGGACCAAAGAGAAGACACCAAGTTGGATACTTCAATAATCCTTAGGATAATGGTAAATAATGATCGTCGGGGACAATATGGAAAAAGAAGATCCGTTGCTACAGCAAGTTAAAGATTTGAGAGTGTACAGCTGGGAATCGCACCTCATCTAATTGATTAATGTTTCTGATAAAAACGACGGAATCCCAAATCACATACGATTTCAAAGTAAAGGTTAAATTGAATGAAAGGTTAAATTGAATGTATCAGGTGTACAAATTGAAAACCGCCGTTTTTCTTTCAATGGTGCCAGCATTGACGGTCGGTTAAAAAATCATGCCAAAAAACTTGAATTGTCAGCTAAGGCATTAGTCAACAACTACAAATCACCACATCAGTCAAGTATCAATTCTCCTTCCTTGTTTCGTTCTGTGAAAATGTCGGAATTCAAGCCGAATAAGCGTCATTTGCGGGAGGTTTTGCTTTTCGCCTTCAATTCAAAAAAATCTGCAGCCGACGCGCATCGAATGATTGTAGAAACTTATGGTGAAGATTGTATAAGTGAAAGAACGTGTCGCGAGTGGTTTCAACGCTACAAAAATGGCGATTTCGACGTAGAAGACAAGGAGCGTCCTGGAGCTGTGAAGAAATTTGAAGACACAGAATTAGAGGCTTTATTGGAAGAAGATTCTTGTCAAACGCAACGAGAACTGGCAAATTCTCTAGGCGTGACTCAGCAAGCCATTTCCCATCGCTTGAAATGCTTGGGAATGATTCAAAAGACAGGACACTGGGTGCCACATGAATTGAAGCCACGAGACGTCGAACGGCGCTTTTTAATTTGCGAACAGCTCCTTCAACGGCAAAAAAGAAAAAAATTTTTGCATCGTATCGTCACTGGTGATGAAAAGTGGATACATTACGACAATCCAAAGCGAAGAAAATCATGGGGGCCCCCTGGCCATGCATCAACATCGATAGCCAAGCCGAACATCCATGGCTCCAAGGTCATGTTGTGTATTTGGTGGGACCAGCTCGGCGTAGTGTATTACGAATTGTTAGGACCCGGTGAAACCATCACAGGAGCCCTCTACCGAACTCAACTGATGCGTTTGAGCAAAGCGTTGAAGGAAAAACGGCCACAATATAAAGACAGGCATGACAAGGTGATTCTTCTGCATGACAACGCTCGGCCACATGTTTCTAAAGTCGTCAAAAAATATCTGGAAACACTGAAATGGGACATCCAACCTCACCCGCCGTATTCACCTGACATCGCTCCTTCTGATTATCATCTATTCCGATCAATGACTAATGGCCTGGCTGACCAACACTTCCGTTCTGTCGAAGAGATAAAAAATTGGGTAGGTACATGGATCGCATCAAAAAACGAGCAATTTTTTCGACGCGGAATTCATATGTTGCCAGAAAGATGGGAAAAAGTTGTATCAAGCAATGGACAATATTTTCAAGAGTGAAACTATAAGTATTTTCCCCCAATAAAACCTCAAATTCTGAAAAAAAACGGCGGTTTTCAATTTGTACACCTGATAGATTTTTCGAGATCCAAGCAAAGCTTTATTCATGTTAGACAACAAAATATCTAACAATCATTTCATTTCGAATCGCACTAAAGCAAGAAGTATAAGTTAATCTTTGCGTGTAAAACAAAAGGTAATCCGTGAACTGAATTTTGACAAACACGGGTCGTACAAGAGAATTTGCAGTTTACAACTGGTAATACAAAAACTTTCATTAATGAACATGTGACTAATCTAAGGTTGTGTTTAATCTGCTTCACATTTCAAATTTTAATTTAAACAGAGACTACAACTACAAATTAATTCTGCAACAAGAGCTGTTGTACTCTCGAATCTTTATCCAATTTCTCAAAAATGAATTCCCTGGTTTTCGATTCTCGGAAATTGTCTTTACAACTAAGGATTAAATAATCTCTAAATTTCGTGATGATTTCTGACGATCGATCAAAGCCAGGAGCTGGTTCTGGATAACGACGGTTTTTAGTGCTAAAACCGTCTCGACCTCTGTAGCCACGTAAAGTCATCCCACCAAAACTTTTAGGAATATAAGAAGTCCAACGTAAGACAGCTTTAAAAAGGTAAATTTTGAAATCATAATGTATTCTTCGAACATAGGATTTCACGGCAGGATCACCACCTAGTCCTCCTTTTCCAACATTACCTCGAGAACCTGAAATTTTGAAAATTATCATATAAAATCCTGACATGTTGAGTCCGTCAACTATGACAGAATATCAACAGAATGATTTGTGTTTCCAGTAGTCGAATTTTTCGTTCTAACATGCAAAATTAAAATCAGCGAAAGAATTGGAGCTCTGGAAATTTATAGTCATTATATTTTGTCACCGCTTTTATGCAAACAACTTCGACATACGCATTTATTCTGTGGAACGATATAAAAGAACGAGAAATGTGATTAATTTTATTCACCTTCATTGTTTGATTCCATTATATAGGACTTCCTAACTAACTCCACCAATTTGATGCGCCCTGCTTTCCCCCCAAATCCACCAACCCCGCCATTTCCTCCACGACCATCACTCGTACCATAACTGCCTCTCATTTTTAATGTACGATTGTGTCCTTCGCTACCCCATACACGCTCAAAGCCTTCATCCTTTAAGTAGCTTTTCAAGCAGTTGACTTCAAAAGGCCACCAAATATAACACGATTTTATATTATCGTGCAGATCATTGTCATAAACATGCTTTGAACCATCGATTCCTTTTGCACCTGCAAAAGTATAAAAAATAATAATTTTTAACATCCTACTGAAAGAAGATAATAGTTCTTCATTCTCAAAAACACCAGTACCTTTCCCGGCGTTTTGACCAGGTCCACCATTTCCACCTACGGACGAAATGTTCAAATTTCTTCCGTGGAAAAAAACTCCACCAATGCCTAAAAAGTTTCTCCCTGCTTCTCCAGAATCACCAGCTTCACCATCATGTATCGTCGAATACAGGTTAGTTGAATCCATCGCATCCCTTTTTTTATTTCCATTAGAGCCTCTTAAGGTGATTGACTGAGTTCCAATAACAGTCCAAACTGGTGACATGATTGCCATACGGATATTCTTTCCAGTTTTGTTGATAGAATCATCAATGATAACAGAGATAGAGGCAAATATTTCAATCGATTCTGCTGTCGGAAAACATGTTTGATCGGATGTAATTTGACTTACTCTGACGACTGTGCCTGTAACAGTCATACTGGAAGTATTTGGACACGTGATGTTTGGCTTTTGGAGAAAAGTAGACAGGATACTTTTCAATGCTTCCTTCTTTGTTGCGTTCAGTTGTACATTTAGTACAGCAGGCAACAAACGAGCGTTATTTGGAACAAACGCTGATAATCGATGGAAACCAATTTCAGACACGTTCTTAGCTGTGTCACACGAATTCATAACTGATTGTAATACTCCTACCTCACTTGGTTTGGAAGCGAACTTAGGCGAAGGTAAGTTGCTATCAAGAACTATCATATATTCGTACCATGTAAGAGTTTTTTTAACTCCTTCCACAGTATATCGGAATTCAGTTCTCGATGGTAGTATTAGTCTTTGATGTTTCCGGACCCACGAGGACGCGTAAATCATTTTTTGCATCAAGTCGTTCAACTTAGCAAGACCATCAGTTGAAATCGTAATATTCAACTGCTTGATGATATTTGCGAGTGATTGTGGTTCAGCAATATCAACTTTCGATATGTTTTTGAAAATTGTTGACAGTCGATCATGCAATAAATAAATATCTGTCTCACGTTCCTCGATTAGGTTGTAAAATCCTTGAATTTCGGTAGATACAGATTTCACCACGGATAACATTGTCACGTTTAACATATATCTTACGCATTCATCAACGTAAGCATTGAAATGATAATTTACGTATGCTTTAACCTCGTCAATCTGCTGGGTAAACGCGATTGGTGTTGGAAGATTTTCATACTTGATATTCAAAAGAAATTCTATGTACTCAATGTGCTTAAGCGTGTTATTGAACGATGAAGCTTGGATCATGCCACGTGTTACACGTAGAAGTTCTCTGGCAAATGTTAATAAGCGGGTTGATGGATTCCAATTCATGATGGAATATCTTTCCTGAATTTGTCTGTCAACCTCGATAAAATCTTTCTGTATTTCAAATAAATTTCTGTAGTTCTGTTTTATTCCTTCAGATATGCTTGACACATCGTTGAAAATTTCTGTATTTACAATTTTTTGGATCAAATCAGTTACATAAACTTGCGAATACTTTGAGACGACAAGACCATATTCGTATTTTTGTTTTGGCCGACAAATTTTAGATTATCTCTGATTATCTTCTGGATGTTCTGCTTTTCATTTTGAATCAGTGTATCGTTGGAGAGTAAGCCAGGTTTGCTAGGTGCACGGAAAATACCGATTCTATCGTAAGCATTCTCTGTCTTTCCATTTTTTTCTAGTAAAACGTCTAGAAGCTTTAACTTCTCTTGATGGAATTTCCAATCAACTTCAGAGATATTTTTTTTTGATAATTCATTTGTTGTTAATTTCCTTATCTTTATCAAATAATCTGCGATTTGGTTTATTACACTGGTATCATTTACCGTTACAATTTTACGGTTCACTTTTTTTACAGTTTTCACAACTTTAGTAGCAACCATCGCTATGCCATCTTTGTAAACGTCTATATTTTTGAAAAGTTCTATTATAGTTCTTATCAAATCAGGAAACTGCGATGGCGTTTCTGATGGTTTGACGCTTGAATGATTAATAACAAGCACGATTTTGAAAGATTTCGCATGCCTTAATAACTTATTGACGAGGTATCCAATTGTTATGTCATGTTCCGCCGATCTCGTATCTTCGAACCCAGGGCAGTCGTAGTATCGTATGTTAGATACCTTGTCGATGAATAACTCAGGAATGAATGTTTGAGATTTTGAAGTTATAGTCCCAACTTTCGAATTTCTGTCAGTTATTTGATACAAACTACCGCCTTTACTGTCTTTTGTTGCATCCAAAATCGCATCTGTAAGAAGCAGTCCCAGAGTACTTTTACCATTGCCTGTCTCTCCCATCAGTAGCACTACTTCGTCCGGTTTGTCTAATTGAAAAGCAGCGTCTTGTTTATTCCAGAAATCGAGGATCGTTTCCGTTGAATTTGAAGATGCTGCAGTGATTGCAAGGCAGAACAATAATACAAAATGAATTAGCTTCTTCATCGTGGCACAGTTTTGAATGAAAGTCACGCAACTACTGACTGAGTACTGCTCTGGTCGCTCTTTTTATACTAGCTGCAAAATTTCCACTGGTAAAGAATACTCATTACCACAATCATCAAAGTCATTCACTTAGAAATAACATATTACTTGAAGTTTTTTTTTTTTTTTTTTTTTTGATCGAAGCTCATTATACATATAGTAGTTTAATCAGACTTCAAATAATCTTCTCGATTATCATGAGTTCGGACACGATTCGTTCAACATTATACATCGTTTTTCTTTTTCCAGTTATTTCGTTCTTCTATTGAATAATGTTCAATTATAAAGTACGTAAAATTAGTCGATAAATCTTCCAATATCACAATAACAATGAATAAAAATTTCGATTTTTATCTGCATCGTAGTTACAGTAAAAACTTTTCTCGGTCTTAAAAATCAAATGATTCCTGAATATAAGTAATTTTTTTACAATCGAAGAACGCTCACATTACATGGTCATTTGTACAATCTTAATTGTTAATCATTATGTTCCAAGTTATTGGGATTCCCTGATTGCAAAATTGTTTTTTGCTGGAAGGCTCATTCACTATCTAATTATATTGTAATGTTCGAACGTTTCGACAATAATATTTCTGAACATTTTTTTATACAGTGCAGTATATCATGGAAGAGGGTCGTTAGAAAAAATGGGTTGCCTACTAGCCCTGGCGATGCTGGACTCTATAAACTTTGTGAGGACATAATATATCGAGTTTCGCGTATGGCTTTTTCTCCGCGAGTGCCTGCGGTTTTCGGCGGGTGCAGCATCGACATCAATGCACTTCCGTCAGGATTACACGACCGCAAAGTGGCCGAGCACTTCAGATCCACGTCCTCGCACCTCTCGCCTGCGTAATTCTTGAAAAGGGCAGGGCACCTTGATCCTAGGTTCAGGGGCGCTCCCTGCATCTCCCAATCACACGTGTCTTTATTGACGACCTTTGCCTCCATGTGTGTGCGAGATTTCAAATTTCTAATTGAGCAAAATATAATTTTAATCTCCTTGAATTATAAATTTTTATACTTCTGGCACAAGAAAACATTAATTGTTCGTTTTTTTACTCGCAATTTTTTCAATTCTTTTAAAAATCTAAGTTGACAGAATACTTAATGTTAAGCGTACACATTCTTTTGAGTTTGATTGGCAAATTTAAATTTTTTTAGAAACATTCCCTTATTTTCGTTAACGTGCCTAAAATTCCCTTATAGCTGTAAAAAGCATATTTAGGGGAACAATAATTAATTTTGTAATCTGCTCAATAGCTAAGAACGAAGGAAGGTGCTTAATTTCCATTAAAAAAGCGAAATCCCGATTTGGTCATAATGCCAAATGTCAACATTGCTGCGTAAGATTATAACTGTATAGAATTCAGCAAATTGTATTATATTTATAAAGCTGCATTAGCTTGACACAAGCGGCATTTACAAGTAACATTGTCTATACTATTATTCTTTCTTCTATTACCTATATTCATTGATTCAGTTACGTTATGTAAATAGGTTTATTTCATGTTTTAAAGAGTAGAATAAAATTTGACGTCAGGATTTTCGTAGTACTTTTTTTCTTCGTTTTTGGTGTTCCGATTTCATTTCAGTATTTTTTTTATGCGCCTGGAAGATCTTCTTTTGAGTGTTACAAATCGACTTTTTCAAAAAAACTTCCAACTTTGAACAAAAAAATTTGAAATATCGAGAATCGATGCATCAAAATCAGCAAATCCTAGTGTGTTCTGAAGGCTAAAATGCCCCAAAGGAATCCGCGTCTTCGATCGAATTCCAAGGCTTACAACCCCAGGACGAAGCTGAATGGATGAATGATCTGTAAAAGCCAATGCAAGTGTAGTGGTCCAAAAATCAAAAGTCTCAGCGAGCAGGTGTCCCGGAAAGGCACTATATCTATCGGTTCTTGGTCTCTGTACGGGGCTCCATTGCCTTCTTTGTTGTGCGAATGATGCCCTTGAATGAACTCCCGAGATTGCGTAAATTCCACACCGAAAACGACAAATTTCTCATCTGAAGCTCAATCGCTAACTTATGACATTTTTGAGTCATCAACGAAAAGTGTAAGGTCTATAATTCGAGTAATGTTCAATATGGATCAGAATTTAGAATTATATATCGATTTATGTTGGAAAGTCTAATTTTACTGCAACTGGGCTTCTCTGTGAAAAGTCTAGCCTGTAATCATAACAGTATAATTAGAGGGTAATAATACTGTGGAAAGAGAAAAGCAGCAGAGAAAATTTTGAATAAAAGAGCAATTCTAACCTGCGATGTGAAAAATGCTTTTCTAATAAACAATGATCGTCTACCTACCCCACTTGAGAAACGCACATTTCATATTTTTGAGATTCAACAATCAATTTGAAATTGAATGAAAAATCCTTGATTTCGTAAATATTGTATAAATTTATTCTTCGAAATTTTTCTTTTGTAACTGAAACTCTGTGAAACAATGTCACTCAAAACTAGGTACTTGAGAATTTAGTTTCTTTCGATTTTTCACTTCATGTTTTTTGGTAATTATACCTACATTTTTGATACCTTTAGTCATTCAATTCTTAATATGCAGATTTAAATAATATAGAAATAGATTAAATGTCAAACATGCAATACTCAGTACTCAAATCCGGAAATTCAAACTTTTTTTCATTGTCTAAGGTCTTCGATGTAAAAATTAAAGAAATCCTGACATTACAGTAAACAAATTTGATATATTTTTTCTGAAATTTCAAAACCTTTATTATAGCAACATGATTAAAATTCTTATCGTTGGAAATGCTAGAAAATTTTTGATTATCCAGCATGATATAAACATATTCTGATATCTGTATTTTCGAAATCCACAGTGATCAGATTTTCTTAATTATAAAGAACTCTAATTTATCGAGTTTCTAACTTTGAAAACATCAGTATTTTTGTTCCATAAAATACTCTGAAGTTCAGAAATAAAAGATATCGTGAATCATGCATTTCTTATCGAGTATTATTCCTGTATTTTCAAAAATTCTGAAATTTGCTATCGTTGGTACATTTTTATAACTTCTGATTTCATCGTAAAATTTTTTTGTTTTTAATTCCGAAATAAAAAGTGGACTGTATATTTCTTGAATTTGGTTAACTTATTATTAAAAATGTGCTTGAATACATTAGTGCGATGTTACATTTTTTTGTTTTCTGAAACGACTGACGTCCGCTCGCGCCAGCTACATCGAGTAAGGCAGAGCGTTGCCAAGCGGCAGATATTCGAACAAAATATAAATTCAAACTGATGGCGGCAACATCTTTGAATACCCATGATTATCGAGCTCTTAATGTCGATATTATAGGTTCAATATTTATCAATTCTTTTGCATTTTGAAAATGCTAGTATATTCCGAATTTTAAATTATGTAAATCATAATGTTCGAATCTCGAAAGGAAATTTACTTTGATATGTTAGGAGCTCACATTTTTTCGAAAACAAATCAAAAAAGCAAAACGTTTTATACAAGTTACAAGGCGGCAGGATATACGTTTCAAAAGTAGAACATGTTCTGGTAGAACAGTTAAAATGTTTAACGCGAGCACAAGACGAATAAATTATGCTCAATTTAATAATAATTCTGATTTTCCAAAATTATTCGAATAGAATGATATGATGACATATTGTGTTTAAAAATAGTGTAATATCATCAAAAAATGTACAAGCAAAGGTTTGACAGTAATTGTTCAAACAAAAAATGCAGATATTCTGAAAAAAAAAATCAACATCTCGAGTTCCCAAGCAGTCACTCATCATCCAAGTGCTTTCGAGATTCACTGTCGCTTGATTTCGGTAGTTCCAATAGAATATGACCGTTGATACCATGAACAAAATGTTACATTTTTTTGGAAAGTACGATTATTCATTTTTTTTTTTTATTTATTTATTCTCCTAATCTTAACTAATATTATTGATAAATTCTACATCAAGGGTTGACAGGGGCGTAGGCACGGTGTAAATTAAGAGGGGGGGGGGGGAGGACATTTATTACCAATGTATATATATAAATATACGATATCATTTATTCGTCAGAATTAGGGCAATGTCCACCTACACCCTCCCACCGTGCTTACGCCCCAGAGGGTTAATATTGGGTCATTCTATACCAGATATCAGATCAACCAATTAAAAACTTTTATTGTGATCCTTGACATTATGTGAAAAAAAATTATTTTAGGTATTTTAATCGACATGTATGTTTTTATTTTGTATTCCACTGGTACATAAAAAATCTCACGGTTATAAATTTTTCATGGAAACGAAATGAAAAATATGTCACAATCCAAATTTTATTGCTCAAAAAATTTAAATCATAATGTCAGGAGTCAATAAAATTTTCAACTGCTCAATCTGATATCTGGTATGGAATGACCTAATATTAACGTAGAATCTATAAATAATCTCAATTAAGATTTGTAGAATAAATAAATAAAAAAAAAATTAAAAACATGCATTTCAAAAAATGGAAGATTTTAAGTAAGACATCAACGGCCATATCCGGTTGGAACTACCTGCTCTCGTCCGATCGCGGAAGTCAAGACAGTGAGTCTCGATAGTACTTGGATGGGGGTGACCGCTTGGGAACTCGAGATGCTGTTGATTGTTTTTCGTTCATACAATAACTGCTTTTTTTTGTTTTGCTAATGGTTAAACCTTTTATCGCAACTGCTTAGTTAAAATTTTACTGCTTGTAAACAAAATAATACATCACATTCTTTTCTAAAAATGTAGGAAAACTTTATGTAGAACATTCGTTATACATGATAAGAAGAATATAAAACAATTCACAAACCTCGAATATTTATATACTATCTCTGATCTCAATTAAAAATTTTTGGTTCCCATAATCCTGTTATCAAATGTAGATTGATATTCGCTTGACTAACCAGATCGTGGTTCTTCTATCATATTTTACTAGCGAAATCTACGTCCCGGACATTTCGAAAAGAAAATGAGATAAGTTCAAAATCTACAGAAATTGTACAGCGCCATAAGAATACATTGTTGTCTTATAAAATTTTGTAACGTCGGAAAAAAGTTGAGAATGATCAAGGTGGCTGAATCAATTATGTCCATATTTTTTCAGTTTATGAGTACCAGAAACGTTTGACATGAAATTCGTAAATTATTGTTTTTTTACTACAAAATATATATATTCAAATTATATTTTCAGATATACTACATACCTTCAAGAAGACTCTACGAGGGAGTCCGACTTGTTCAGCTTATTGTGTTTCTCGTACTTTACGTGTCAATATATTTTGTACTAAACGAATTTTCAGTGAAAATAATCTTGTGAAAACGAGATTGTCAGTCTAGCAATATGAGATTAGGAGTGCAAAATAGATCGTTTTTACATTATCCGAATCGGGATCGTTATGAGACTCAAAATAATAGATACATTTTACTCATTTAGACTTCATTTTTATCTACTGGGGACTTTTTCGATATTTTTTATACATAAAATGATATAACATGATACTACACGTGCGAAATAAATTGTTTTTATGTAATTAGAACTGGTACCATAATAAGTCTTTAAATACCATTATCCGTACCTTGTTGAAAAAGGACACGAAAAATTGAAAATGTAATTCGACACATTTAGTGCCTACGAAATTTTGAGAAAAAGTCATAATCAAAGCGTCAAAGATATGCTATTATTAAAAAAAGAAATTATCATCTTGTTCATTTCAAAGACTACTGATTCGAGAAGTTTCCCATTATTATTTCACTAGATTGAAGGAAAAAATTTAACGTGAAAACTGTTGTTTCTTATACGCTTTTCAGAATAAAAAAAAAGAAAAATATTTTGGGATAAAAATATCAAATATATTTCTTTCTGAGGGATTTCACTGCTTTTGAAAAGGAGGCATAATGCCCATGAAGTTTCGAACATCTTTATTGTTTAAACAATATTCCTTCGTTACCAAAGAATTGATCGACGTTTGAAAATTTGAAAAAATAAAGGTTTCAGCAACATATCCATAAATTTTTAGCGGGAATTCTGACAGCGTTGTTGAACTTCCAACATGTATGTTTCTTTCCTCCAGTTAATGCAATTTTCAACACATGAATATTTACCATCAACTTTTCTAATTCCAATTGAAAATTCTGAAAATCTCGATTCAATTTTCAAAAGCAATTACAAGTTATATGCCAGTTACGGGTATGTATAATAATGCAATATAGATCAATAATCTCAGCTTAGAAATATGAATCTCGGCTGATATTAAAAAAAACTGCTTACCATTCGAGAGGTTGTTTCTTGTACATAAACCCATGAATTAATTTCAAACTACCTTTATTTCTAAGCTATTCGATTTTCTCAAAATTTAAATTTTACAAAGTTCAATGTATCTGCATTCCATGTGAAATTGTAAAAATTGATGCTTAAAGAAATTTAAAAAATTTTGAAATTCAATTACACTTGATAAATTGTAATCTTGTTTTCACTATATAATTTATTTACGTTTGAGCTTTGTTGTCTCTTCAAGATTACGATATTATTCAAATCAAACTTTAAAATCAAAAAATTGTAGAAATAATTTTGACATATCTAACCATACTATGTGTAAAATATTCCGTCTACTTGTGAAGAAATATTTTACGAAAGAATTTGAAATTTATGTAACACTTAAAAACGCTTAGATGCAAAATATCTAGCCATTTAAACATTTTCTGAACAATTTTCTGCATATTGAAAAATTTTGGTATATTTTTACAAATTCGTATAAATTATTGAATAAACGTATCGAAAATATTCCAAATTTGAAAAAACACATATAAAATCTTACAAAATAATGAGATACTCGTGAATCCTAAGGAAATGTTTCAGCGCAGTGAATCAGTTTCGTGTGTTTCTCAGGCGTTTCATTATGAATGAACCAATGTGGGAAGAATTTGGTAATCGTTGGAATTTGGAAGAATCCTTTAGATGCTTTCTGATGATGTGAAACATTTTTCTCGTGATTCGGGATAATTTTACTTGAATATTCGAAAACGCAAATAAATCATCAAATCTCTGAAAGACTGTGAAATTATATATGCACGAAAAAATTCATTATTTGTATGTTCAAACATTATTTAAACGTTTTCAAGGTATTTCGCCGTAAGATCTAAGAATCACGAAACATTGACTTTCCTCTTTTTCTGAAAATTAGAAAAAAAAATTACTAAGAAATCGAAGATAAATAACCAAATCATATGGAAAGAACTGATCAAAATTATGAAATCAGGAAAATGAATTCCTTTCCATAACGTTTCGATGAATTTAGTATAAATTAGTGTTATTAATTGCAATTGGCTGGGGAACACTATCTCAAAAAATGTTTTTGAAATTTCAAAAAAATATCCAAGAATTTTTTTGAAACTGAATGTTGGAGCAACGAATTTCGAAACAGAGTTATAAGTCGGAATTTGCACAAAAAGTTTAGAATGATTTTTGAAATGACAGTTCATTATTTCAAGGATATACATATCATTATGAAGAAGTAAATGCTTATCAATACAGAAACGACGGGAATTTTACAAATCGTTATTCTTTTTTAAGCCTTATTTCAGTGACTTACGGACAATTTTCCTCAGCAGTCTTTGAAAAAAACAAGTATTATCGAACAATAAGAGCATTTCAGGACTATAAAAATCGAGCTACCGTCATGTATTGAATCAGTTGCTCAGTGACAGTTTTCGACAGCGCAAATATTTTAAGCAGTGCATCCTGGATCGTCACGATGATCGTCAAACACATCGTGTTCTTCTCGTTTTTTGGTGCGATTTTTAGCCGCATCTAGTGACTTTGTATCTTCAGAATACGAAAAAGCTGTCGCATCTGCGATCACCCGACTTTTAGAGTTCCAACTACTAACTGCCATTACACTAGTTTTAAATGCGACTGAACAGTTCTATTCCAACTTCGAGGGAAACACTGATGATCTTCAAATGCCGCGGGACCGTCTTTCCGACGGTTGTGAAGTATTGGATCAAGTCAGAGTAAGCGATCCGCAAACACTTGTGGAAGCCATCAAAAAGTTAGGAATAAGTCTGCCAAATCGCTTTTCCATGGAGATGGACAACATAGTCGCTCATTTCACATTGTACAAAATTATGGGAAAGAATCACTCGACACTCATGGACAAATCTGAAGCAATTTTGGAGAAGACAAAGCATACGCTTAGAAATGCCAAGTTATGGTATGACTTGCTCAATGAGATATACACTGATTTATGTTCGTTTGACTGCGAAAACCGCGGAGACAAGCAGGGACTCGTTAATGTACTTTCTGAAAGTGTAGGATCAGCGCTGAGCGTTTCTGACATTTATTTTGAAGAGTTAAAAGCTTGTTCGCCAACGGGATATAAGGTTTTGCGTGATTTGGAAGGACTGAAACTGGGCTCCAACAAATTAAACGCTCTCGACAAAGTTCTTTCTCTCGAATGTTCAACGATTACATGTTCTGGTGATGGATTGAATATGACGGTCACAGGCAACATCGTAAGAACAAGTGCTGTTGTTGCGGACAAACATTGCTAGCAACAAAAATCATAATGGTCCTGTTCGTGCTACTCGTTCGCATGGCAAACGTATTACGATTGATGAATTCAAGAACTTCATGAGAGAAAGTTCTAAAAACACTGCCAGGGAGTCAGAAGTTAATGATTTCCTCTTACGTTTGGAAAACGATACTAGAGTTCGTCAAATTTAAAAATGAAGTGTTGCTCGTTGCCCAATGTGTAAGTTTTTTATTGCGAAACAAGATTTCTGTCTGGAAATAACTATCTTGGAATAAATAGATATCAAGCATTTTGAGTATGTAAATGTTGTTTCACTGATTAGCATCCTTTCTAAGAACGGCAGGTTTCTTTGTTGCAATTTTTCAATGTTATCGAGGAGCAGCATGATAGCTTTGAGAAAATATTCCGGAATTTTTGAGATTTTAAGTATTTCATTTGATTGCATAATAAGAAGGATATAAAAAGAATCTAATTAGTATCTAATGAGCAGATTGAGTAAAAATATGCACGAAAAAAGTATGGTTTTAACGCATTAATATGCACGAAATAACGTCGTTATATGCACTATGATATAAACGAAAAATGTGCATTATAAGCTCATAAAGCACAAAAATGTTTCCAAATATACATGAAAGTATGCATTATTTGCTTAGATGAACGCCTTGCACAAATCAAAATTAAAAGGATTTATTGAAGAACGCTGTTTATATTCATCAGAAATCAAAGTTTGACACGTTTTTCTTCGTTTGATCGCTGCTTCTTGGTGTTTTGATGTTGCCGTATGTTGTTTCATATTGAACCATTTCGCTGCTATAGCCGTTGAATAACAATAAGTGCAAAATATCAATATTCGATCGATACGAAAAACACAAGGATATTTTTGTACTATGAGAGTCAAAAATTGCTGGGCAGACTCTTTTTCTTTGTTTATTGTTACTTTCAATTCCGAACGATTCAAACGAAGATCCAGACAATAATGATCGAAGATAAACAAAAATACAATCGAATCATATGTGTGATTTGTGACGTATATATAATATGCGCAATATGCATGTATATGCTTCTATATGCATAATAGGCTAGGAATGTCAGAATATGCAAAAAGAAGCATGCAATCTGCAAATGCATATAAATACTCGCTCTGCTAATGAGCAATCAATCGAAAACCCACATAGTCAATCTTTTTATCATTATTTACAAAAAAAACATTTTCATCATAGTTTCCATGTACAAGCAGCATGTTCTTTATATTTCACACTTTCAGAAGCGAAAATGCAGAAAAAATATACGGTATGAAATTATATTGAACACCCCAATGGCTAGTTAGATTTTCGCTCGTTTTGACGACTTGGATAGACAATCAGAACCGTCACTTTCCAACTTGGACGACTGTCATTTCAATGGAGGTCTTCGCAAAACAGCTTTTGTCTCAAACAATTGTATATCTTTTGCCCTATGGTAATACTTTTGAAGCACTTTATACTTGTTTATAGGTTCCATCCTTCTTCAGTAACTTTTTCCATTAAAAGCATTCGTATGAGCCTGTGTTTAATCCCAGTTTTAGGATTCTTCACAAACCTGTCATCAACTATAATCATCCTCATATTAGGGTAAAGCAAAACTTACAGTTCTTCATCATAGTTATAATTTATCGATTCAAAATCGCATCGGTAAAATTCCTTTTCTGCTTTGAATTCATACAATACTCTCACTTGGTATTTCTTTGGAAAAGCATAACTTTCAATGAACCTGATTGCTATAGTTTTGACTTTGGTGAGAGAAACGAACTTTTCCCCAGTCGAATAGTGACCATCTTTGATAAATTCGTTCACTTCATCTCGATTTGGAATTTCACCACGCCACAATGATATGAGTTCGATAATATAATCATCGGGGCTGTCACCAGTTTTTCCAGATTTGAGGACAGAGTTCCGCATGATGTTTCTTTGGGTGAACTCCTCTCCAATGTGAAATAATGCATTTGCTATTTCGAAGGCTACATAAACGCGATCTCTCCTCCTTTCAGACAAATATTTGTATCCTTGTAATTTGAAGTTTGTTATTGCAAAATACTCTCTGAAGTTGATGAGGGTGTTTCCTTGCCTTACGTGTTCATTGAATAATGGGACGACCTTTTGGATTCCGTACAGGGATTCTATGATGACATCAAGTTCATTTTTTGGATAATGATAATATGGCTTTAGCAGGTCCTCGGCTTATTTTTAACTTTTGATGGAGAACTACGTCTTTCACCGCAACCTGAAGATATATATGAGGATATATATAATATATATATCGTTCGCAAAAGAATTTTTTATATTAACGGACATTTTTAACATACAAGCAACAATACCTTTATATTTTATGTCATGAACATTCAGAATCATCATGAGTACCCAAACTCTAGTTATATTTTTGTTTGTTTCAATAATTTGGACAAACTATCGGAACATAGGCGACCGTCATTTCGATGGAGGACTTGGCAATACAGCTTTTGTATCAAACAAATTTAGGTTTTTTGCATCATCGTGATACTTTTTAGGCACATCGTACTTATTTTGGTTCCAATCATTTTCAGTAACTTCTTCTTTAGAAGCATCCTAATGTGACTGTATTTATTTTCACTTCTAGGATTCTTCACACATGTGCTGTCAATTATTTTCACCCTCATATTGGGATAAAGCATAACTTCCTTTTCCCCATTATGATTATAATTTATGCACTCGAAATCACATCGGTAGAATTTCTTCGCTGCTTCGAATTCATACATTACTCTTACTTGATTTCCGTCCCGCTTTGGTTCATCTTCAATAAAAGCCAAAGCAACCGCTTTTGATTTGGTGAAAGAAACAAACTTATCACCAGTCGAATAGAAACCATCATTGATGAAATTGTTTATTTCATCCCAATCCCGAATTTCACCACACCACAATGATTTAAGTTCCTCAAAGTAATCTTCCGGTTTGTCACCAGTTCTTTCATATTTGAGTACATAGTTGTGCATGATTTTTCTCTCAGTGAATTTCTCTCCAATGTAAAACAATGCATTTGCTATTTCCAAGGCTTGATATAGGGTCTTTATATTGATCCGATACAAACATTCGTATTCATAATCTTTGAATTGTCTTATCGCGAAATATTCTCTGAAGTTGATTTTGGCGTTTCCTTGCCTAACATATTCATTGAATTGTGAAAGAAAACTTCTGAATGTATAAGACTTCTTCAGGCGATTGAGTTCATTTTTCGGGTAATATGGTACCAACAAGGCCTCGGCTTCTTGTTCACTTATTTCCTTGATTTGTATTTCGGTTGATAAAGCATTAAGCTGGTTTCGTCTTCGTCATCCCCGGCTTGGCATGTAGTGATGTACCAGAAACTGAGCAGAATTGTTATGGTTATGATTGTGGCCTTTACATCCATCATCTGGATTCGACTTCAATTTGAATAAAGATAACAAGGCGTCACGGTTAAAATTTAACCGAAGACATTTTAAGGACCACCCTAACGAACTTGAATAGTACTTTATGATGATGAGTCTCTTTTTCTATCTTCTTGAATATGCTCATGATAAATCTATTCAAAAATAAATAGTAAATTTTTTTGGACGGCATATTTTTCAAAAGTCAAATGGAGTGTAATATTAGTTTTTACGATTTAGAATTTCGGGAATCCCAGAAATCAAAAACAACTCATTTCGTTCTTCATTTGTGTAATGTCATATATTTAGATATCATTAATAATCGAATTTTGAATTTCCTGATAATGTGATTGCTGATCATTACAAATACGTGCTGTTTTGCTAAAATGTGATGTAAAAATGACAGCTACTTCATTACTGTAAAAAATATTCACATCGAAACCTGAATATCGTAAAATGAATTTTAACAGAAGAGACTTGACATTTTGAGAAATACTTGAAATCCGTATAAATTATGAGATCTTTCAATCATTTTCTGAAATTTTTCACATGTATTGAAAAAGTTTTGTAAATTTTATATAAAGTTCTATGCAGAAAAAGATGATCATTTCTACAAAGTTATACAAATTATGGAATCTAAACATTAAAAATGTTCCGAATTTCAAAAAACACATTTATATTGGTGCAAAATATTAGAATATCTGCAAATTTTAAGAAAACGTTTCAGCATAGTAAATCAGTTTCGTGTGTTTCTCAGGTGTTTTACTATGAATTTAATATTGAAGTATTCTCTGCTCTACGTTTCTAAAGAATTTAGGAACCAATGTGGAAAAAATATGGGAATGTTTGGAATTTTAAGAAAATCCTTTCTTATTATATTTTTAACTTCTCCCGTATTTCTGAATTATTTTAGTAAAATATTCGGAAATGCAATCTAACGATTTAAACTTCCATAAGAATGTGAAATGAAAAATACACTGAAAAATTCTTTATTTGTATATTTAAACATTATTTAAAAGTATTAAAGATATTTCGCTGGTAACATAGAAGTTTTGAAGTATTTATTATGAATACAATCGTAGATAATGCGAAAATATGAGTGATTTTAGATAATTTATAAATATCAATTAAGATTATGAAAAATTCCTGATTTGGAGAAGAAACATTATGATTTTGTTCTGTTTGTTTAAATTTTGGAAATTATATACATACACAATGGTCACTTTTTTAATTGCATAAATAGATGAAAAAAATAAGAATGGAAAATCATCTCTCATTATATGATTTTTTTTACTATTATCTTGAGATTTTTATGCGATATGCTCTGAATGCGACTGTCAGGAACAAAATAACTGGCCGTACCATGTAAACTGACTGTGACACACTTCTTCAAAAACGGAGATCGACACCTGATACCCTCCAGACAGGCAGATTTTTTTGCCGCTGAGTATGCAAAGGCGCTACTCGAAACTTCGTGTACTCATTTTTCGAAGTTTTTTGTACCTAACGTATATATAAATAAATAAAAATCAGTTGTCCTTGCTTTTCATAAATTTATTTTAATTTATTCGTGCGAGGGTAGAGATGTTTAATGCGCCTCATCAACAGAATAACTGGACAAATTTTAATAGCATTCCGAATCAAACTCCGTAAAATATTAGACGTTCCACGTGAAATATCGACTTTCCTAGAAAGCCGGAGAGCGTTTATCCCCACATTAATCGATGTTTTGATTGCACCATAAACGCTTGAACGGGCGCAAAAAAAAGCGAACGCGGAACGAGAACCTTTATTGTCAATAATTCAGCAACAGAATCAAGTTACTGTTCGAGCTTCCAACGACTTATCGAAAGTTACCACAAAGAAGATGTAACTTTTGTCATAGTCACCGCATATATTTTCAATGCTGACCGCGGAATCCTGATGTTTTGCTCTAGGGCTGAGGATGGATCGTAAAATTAATATCATGGATCGAAGCAGGTCGTAAAATTTCGGCGATTATTTATCGTAAGATTGAATCGTTGCTAACATTTTGGCTATCGCTCGATCGAACAATGGCTGCCATTTCCCGTTATTCCGTTTTCCGACAAAATGGCGGGCACGAATTAAAAAAAAAAAAGAATTTTTAAACTTTTTGAGGCTGTCATGAAATGACAGCCTCAATGACAGCCAAAATAGAACAAAATATAATTTTCAAAAACCTCTCGATCAAACAATAGCCAACATTATGACAAGTGATTGAAAAAAAAATTTTGTTCTTCAGATTCTTTATACGAGCTGTATCGTGTGCACCGTTTTATTCGAGAGAGGTACATTTAAGGTCATTGAGAGGTTATTAATAAAATTGGCAAAGATCTGTAAAAAATATATGCTAAACAAAAACAAAAACAAAAAAAAACATTCTAATAGCTTCGATTGTTTGTTTACAAGAAATTTCTAAAAATACGCTTTTAAAATCGCCTAACCAACCGGAACACCCTCTTAAATAAGTATCCAAAGACTAAGGTGCGTAGATAATTATTTTGATCAATTATTAGTAACTATAAGGTTATATTTTATTATGTATATATTTATTAATTTAATTACTTATGCGTAATTATGAGGTATTCTCCAGCTTGCGTTACATCGTTGCGTTCACGTTTTACGCCCACTATAAAGAGCGTGTCACATAATGCATTGACGAAATGCAATTTACTTATGAATGGGACTTACCTGAAATTTTCATTTGAGGCAAGTAAGTATTGTACGAAATTATAAACGCAACTCGATTCATGAAAAAGTTGCTTTCCAAAAACAAAAAGAAAAGTCAATGAATTCAGATTACATTCCACGAGAAGAAGATGCGTGCATGTTCTTACCTGCTCCGCGACCATGTAACCCTTGCATGTTTCATACGCATATGCATTAAGCGCTTGTATTACATTGACAATGCAACTGTCGTTCTGTGTAAGACACCGTCCATTATTTTTCTCATATACGTTATATTACCATACGAAAGACGATTAAATGAACACAGTCCCGACTTTTGTGAAGATGCGACGACTTCATAAGCAGGGAAAATTACCCACTGCATTTACATCGAGGATTCTTGTTCAACAGGTTGTACATAAGTGAAAATATACTAACGTCTATCCCAGAAGTCTGTGTATTCTAACTTCTAACAAATGGCTCAAGTTTTTCGTTTAATTCGTTCCTGCAAACGAACGTAGGATCAAAAAAAAAAAAATCAGATATTTTCTGAATAATAATTCATTAAAATTTACAATGAAATAAATGTATGGTATGATCTTAAAGATATGCACGAAAAAACATCAAAATACGCATAAAAAATGGCGAAAATATGCACGAAAAATCAAGTAAATATGCTGCGAAAATCATGAAAGATGAAAAATATGAACTCATATACAAAATGATCATTTTTTCAAATTCGATTTCAACGTGTCGCTTACAACAAATGATCATTTGTTGTTTCAAATTTTCGAATAAAAGGCGACGTCTTTTGTATATGAAACAGTTTTTTAACGCCGAAAATTTCACAACTTTCTGATATCGTGTCGTGCCAATGTGCTGCTTTATTTCAAACATCTTTCCAGCAACCACTTTTTGACTGCAATAAATGCAGAACAAACTTGATCTGTCCTAACGAAAAACATTTAGATAAGCACGCACAACACGCGCTAAAAACTCGCGAACAGTTTCTCGTTCTTTCAGCATTTCACTTGGAATATATAGATGAACTGGCGCTGGACGGATTTTAGAATCGTCGTTAATTAAATTGTGTATCAACTGTTTATACAAAACGTTTGAACTTCAGGAAACTTTATAATTCTTCACGAAATTCGCTAGTGATTTCAACTTTTTTCTAAAAAATGGACAAAATATGCATGATCTGACTGAAGTCGTAAAAATATGCATGCACGTTCAAAAAAGGCCAAAATAAGCATTATATGCAAAAATATGCACGTGCGTATTTTTATCATCCCTGATTATAAATTTTATATATATTTTTTGAAATGTATATAAAGAAGTTTAATGTAGGCTGCAATCTTTTTTCATTCAATATTGTATCATGATAAAAATACAGATATTAGGATTATTGAGAATATCGGAAACAAATCATACCTGCTACAGTAAAAAACAAATTCGTAGAATAGATTCTCATTGTGTTTCTCCCTCTTTCAAAATTGTGGAATAGCGTATGCAATAATTATTACATTCTGATGGTATTACGAAATGAGCATGTCAAGAACTCAAATAGACTAGAATTTATTTAAACGTGAGACTGGATAGCACAATCAGATAACAACTAATTTTTGTTGAAATTCAATCAAGTTATAACTACTCTGAACGTTCATTATCTATATTAATTAGGATTATTTTCTTCGTATACACGCAAACTTGATGGAAAGCCTCGAGAACTGAATGATCAACGTTTATGTTTCTGTTATTGGCAATGTGAACTAATGGTAGTTATAATTCGCTTTCGAAGCATTTCTCATAAAATACTATGAGGGAAATGAGTATTTATTATTTCTCAGCAAGGTAAGCAATCCATTATTCAAATAAACGTTATTTAGTTTCTATGAATAGCATTCATAACGATTATTTTGCAAATTCAAGTCATCAATTACAAGCTTGTTATTAATTTAAATATCTGGAATAAATTAACGTATCTGGAAACTCATTCTTAAAAGCTAATTGACTAGGAACCATGAAATTCGCTTGAAGAAAAGGATTAGTCGTTCTAAAATACCAAAATTTCACGCTTCCTGCGACGAGCCACATTTCGGTCGTCTACATTTAATTTAAATAAGGATTGTATCCAGAGATCTTGAACTTATAATATTCTTCTCATTTTTATTTCGCTATTATTTCGGCATCAATCACGACCTCGTGCACGAGGCTCAAGTAGAGCAGTTGTTCTACTTTGGTCCTTTTCTAGACATCGTGAAACAACGTTGGTTCCACTGAAAAAAATGAATTCGTTCAGGTAACTAAAATCACTTTTTTTGTCCTTGTTAAGTTGAGAGAACCACTCGATTGGTTGAATTAACAAAAACATCATGATTCTTCGTAACAAAGAAGTTTTATTGATCTCACAATATACTATTTAGTTAAAAATTTCGACAAAGTTTAACTTTTTAGTTAAACTTTGTCGTTGCAGCCAAGTAACAAGTTTCTGAGAACAGTGTGTTTTGGTGCTCTCAACCATGTTTATAATTTTCTGACGCATGCGCGCAGAAGTGTGTATCAAGTGCATCATGAACCTCTGTGAACTGTGAACCTCTTGTTTTTTCACGTTGTGCTTTGTCGGAAATTTTTTTTTCTGTAAAAATTGGTGAATGTTTGCATATTACTGAAGTGAATAAGTGATGAATCGCACTCTGCATTCGTGGTCGCCAAAAAATCTTCGGAAATCGGGATTGTCGTCCATGATAAATATTGATATTATTCAAAGTTATTATAATAAATTTTTTATTCAACCGAGTATATAGTTAACGATATAAAGTGACATGATACGGTTAACCAAAAAACACGAATATTTAAGTCCAGAAAATTCTTTTAAAGGCTGAATATAACCAAATAGGTTTATTGTTTGAAAGAAAAATATGGTTGTGTGTAATAACATGCATGATACGCAACACTCTATTCATTGATGTAACAAAAAAGTAACATGTTTTTGACAAACAAGTAGCGAAATATGAGCTTTGCTATTTTGATCATTCGTAACCAAGTAATTTTGGTGCTACTAACCATAATGAAGGACCATGTCAAAATGGTACGGGCAACAAAAAATATGGTTGGGCCTATATCAACCATGTGATCTTGTTGAAACAACCAAGAATCTGATTACCTCAACCAACTAGTTTTTTCAGTGTCTCCCCAACCGGGGTCTCGCGTGTCACATTGCTTAATTTTTATAAAATTAAGGTGACATTTCATAAGCGATATACTTGCATCTACTGATTAAGCTGGTGAAGTAGTAATGTTCCACTGATATTTCAGCATTGAGCGCTGAAAAATCACTGGTTTTGTCATGCTCTAAAAACATTATCAAAATTTTTAATGATTGAAATTTAAGAGTTTTGATTCCGATGAACAGTTTTGTCTTGAAAGTAGACCAAAACTCAATACAACATCGTACGTTCACTCTATACGCATTTCCTTCGACACATTTTTAGGGAAAAACAATGGTTCAATCCATTAGAGGAAATATCAAGCTCCTCCGTGTACGCACGAGCGAGCGAGCGCGCGCGCGCGATAAGACGCATGCACCGCGCACGCCCCCGCTCGAGATCGCAGATTGCGCGGACCCGGCTGATACATGAGTATTTTAGTGTTATGGTGCGCTCTACATGACTTACTTTATAAGTCTGCAATATCTATCCTTGTTTATTGCTGCTTTTAGAGAACTGTTTAACGTTATAATTATTGCGGTGTACATGCGATAAATGTCAGAAAATTTTACGACTCGGGAAGTTTTTTTTCTGAGGGGCCGTAATGACTTTTTCACTCCCACTGTTTTGGAATTTTTCGTGCCAGGGAAAAGAGAGCGGTTGTTAAAGAGGCTTCATGTTCAGGAAATTCGAATAAGAGTTTGAGAATAATCTTGTTCAGTCAGAATCTGCGTATTCGTGCACTTTTTTTGGATTAGGGATCGATTTTTTAGGGTGAAGTATGAATTTCGGAAATAGAATGATTGTGGAATTTTCAACAGGCAAAAATACGCAAGATACAAAAAGTATAAAAAGCCCGATTTAATCATAAGACACAGTTCATTACACTCATAAAAAAAACACAGGCATAAACATAACATATGATATCCATCAATCATCATCCGGTATAATCCAGTATGGAACCACGCATTTCCTTAATGAATTCAGCAAGGCTGAGTGTTAAGATGCTTTCCCCTGCAATTCTATTTTCTAATCTAGCCATTACAGGTATTGACGACTTATAAGTAAATGCATTCCTTTGATAATTCTCAACAAAATTCGTTACCCTTCGCGTACTGTATATTGATTCATTCAAAATAAAGCAAACTTGCAACTGTTGACAAGTAATAACGCCAGTAAGTATTTTAAATGAAAAAGGAGCATCTCTCACGTCCCTATTAGATCGTATTGAAAAAACATCCATGATCTTAGAAATTTTACTGTAATCATGAGTCTCAGTTGGATTTGTGATTTATGCTTTGTAGGCTGCATATGACAAGAATTTATGTCAAACTCTTTCAATCCTTTTAACCCAAAAATCAGCTGAAGGTGACAAAATGGTCGAACGATACAGAAGCTTAGGAACAATAAATGATTTATATAGTCGTTTTATAGTGTGCAACAATTTAAATTCCTGAGCCTGTCTCTCTAAAAACCTACCATTTCCAAAGATTCACTAGTAATCAATTCCTTATAAGGTGCGAAAGTAAGTTTCTCGTTGATAGTTATATCTTAATCTCTTACTTGTGTGCTTCTATTTATTGCTTTCCCGTTAATTTCATATTCTAATGTGTGATTTCTACGATTTCTTAGAACTGACAATATACTACATTTTCTTTTATTTTAAGAAAGACCATTTATATCGCAGTACATTGATGAAGAACCAATGTCTTCCTGTAACATGTGAGCATCAAGTTTATTTCTTATGATGCGCCAGAATGTACAATCATCAGCATATAATTGAAGAAGAGAATGTGTAAAAACTAGCAGTGTATCGTTAATGAATATAAGAAAAAGTAACGGTCCTAAATAAGATCCTTGTTGGAGTCCAGATGTAGTGGAAATCGTAAAAGATTTATAATTCTTGTACTTAGCAACCTGACTTCTGTTTTTTAAGATACTCATGATCCATTTAAGAGGAATGCTCTTGATGCCCATGTGAGTTATTTTCAATATCAGATTGTCAATATCAACACTGTCGAACACTTTGGCGGAATCTGTATGTGTGACATCAACTTGATCTCCATTTTCAAGTGACTTATGCAATTCATTGGTACATAAAATCAAATTAGTTTCAGTCGAATGTCCAGATCTGAAACGATGCTGTTGCTGGACTCTTCAATTGCTGTAGCATTCTTCAATTTCAGGTTTAATAAAACCTAATACAGTGCTCTCGAAGGTTTTAAAAACAGCGCTCAAAGTCCTAATAGACCGATAATTCGAAACAAGATATCTATATACACCTTTGTGTATAGGAGCTATACTACTCCTTTTCCACGACTCAGGAAAACATTCATTCCTTAACGTCTTATTAAACAAAATACCTAAAGGTTGGGATAAAGTGTCTCTACAAGATTTTAAGGTGTAAGCAGGAATATCACCTGGACAAGTGCATAATTTTCCTTTCGTATTGCTTAATTTTTTATTGACATCCTCTGGTCAAATCTTGAAGATTGGATATACATCATTGATCATCTTGGAATCAATTAAGCTGCATGAAAAAGACGAATGGACATCATAACAGGATATAAAATGATCTGTACACATGTTTACAATATCACCATCATTATTTGCAACAAAGTCACCATTTTTCAAGATGTGAGGTATGATGCTTTCTTTCGTTCCATTTTTTACAAAATTCCAGAAATACCTAGAATCAAAACTCATGCGTCTCTCAATACTTTTTACGTAGTCAGCGTATAAAGTGTATGAAAGTTTTTTGCATTCGGCCCTTAACTACAAAATCTAATTCTATCATCAATGGAACCAGTCGTTTTAAATTGCAGGTGTGCCTCATTTTTCTTTTCAGCTAAAATTCAATAACTTTCTTAATAAACCAGTATGACCCATTCAAACTGTCTACTTTCAGAGGTGTATATTTCCTTTTTATGCGCCCAACGATACCGTGAAAATTTATTTTCAATTCATAATATTGCAACAACTTCCATATAAAATCCCTCAATTCTGAATTTATAGCATCGTAAACCGATTTTAGAATAAAAAGTTTTTTATTTTCCTTCATTGAGAGCAATTGCTGAGAATAAATAATTTTTTTTTTTTATATTGTTTGGACTGGACTTTCAATTTATAAAATAGTCATAACTTTCAATGAATACGAAATGAAAGCAAACTTTCAACTTTTGAGGCACATTATATCTTGGAAATGTATAAATTATGTTTATAAAACTCGACTCTCGATTCTCGATAAGGAAAATGAATGTATTGACTACGAAATTGTTGATAACGATCTGAAAGAATATTTATTATTGAAAAATTCATCTCGGTTTTTTTCACAAAACCATTTCTCTGTTTCGTTTCCGTAAAAATGAATTTTTCATAAACTGTTATGAATAACTGATAGAATCGATTTTTGTGTGTGGATGTGAGCTGGGAAAATTTTTACAGGCTTCAGTCGTGATACTTGCATCCTAAAAAATACATAAAAAAAGTAGTATATAGATACATTATATTATCTTCCGATATTTTTCGAATTATTGTTGCGATTGCTTGAATCTACAATTATTATTTCAAAATAATAAAATGATTCGTCCCATTGTTTTCTACACAACATCGAAAATTTGCGTCCATTTGACTTTTCGATTGTTAATATTATGAGAAATGACTCACGTCCAGCTCGAAATCTCTTTATCGAATTCTCCATTCAGCATTTGAAAGCCCGATGAAGAAATGACTGCGTCGGATTAATCAGATGCTAGCCGGGACAATGGCACGAGGCATAAACGAGCGAGACGTTTATTGAATGGCTAAATAATTCATCATCGCGAAGAGAAGTAGGTGTTGGCGCCATTGCCCCAGTTTGCTACCGTTGTGCGAGCGTTCAAGTCGCCTGGCGCGTCGGAATCGCGAGTTTCGCAAGCCGTCTAGAAGCTGCAGACGCATTGACTGGACTTGCGCTCAGCTTCCTAGCCGACACTGAACACGCCCGAGATTGGCGTCACGCGCTCGCGAACCCGTGAATCCGTCCGTGTATGTAAATACAACTCGTGCCATTATCTTGCTGGTCGCTCAACGGAGCCAGAAAATAAATAGAGGGGTAATATCCGCGTCTTAATAGCATATTTCCCTTGGTGCGAACGATATTTTTCATTATTGCGGGCAGGAAAGACCTCTTTTTCGCCCACTCAGATAAAAGGTGATTTACGTTATGTGTAACTTCACAAAGAGAAGCTCGGGATAAAAAAAAGGGAGTCTTGAAAGTCTCTGACCGAAAGACTGCAGTCTCTCTGTCTCTCCATCAGATGCAATCCACGAATGTTCCCTTTTGGCATCTGACTTATTTCAAAAATTCTATATATTTCATTTTTCCGTCTACGACTAAACAACATTATTTTTCGAAATTTAAATATACTTCCCAGCTGAAATAATCCAATTGGTCCGACCATTTGGAATTGCCAATTGGCCCGACGATGGTCCGACCAGTTGGCAAACTTAATAGTCTGTCCGATTAGCAATGATAATCGTCGGGCCAATTGGCTAAATGCCAATTTGCCAATTCGTTTTCTCAATACATGTGCATTTTGTTTATTATATTATTAAATTCTGCCCAATTGCATGAAAAAATTGTTAAATGACATCGCGTTCCCACAGTTACGTGTAATCATGCATTATACTTGATGAATCAGTGCTAAACTTGTAAAATGAAAAAAAAAAAATTGTCTTCCATCTCGTGGATCTCGCAGCAATTACGTGTATGGCTCGGAATATTTAAATTTGAGGGCGACATATTTAAATATCCGGCGCCATACCAGTAGTAACTGCGAGATCCACGAAATGGAAGTCAATTTTTTTTCTCATTTTACAAGTTTAGCACTGATACATCAAGTATAATGCATAATGATTCGTCTCGGCTAGAACGCGATGTCGTTTCACAATTTTTTTATAAAATTGGGCGGAATTTTCCCAATCCCACCGAGGGTGAAAAAATTAAATATATAATTGGATAATTAATCTATAATAATCGATATTCACTTTTATTGGTGAAATCAAGATTTCGCCGATTCAACGTATTGTAACACTGCGTAACACAATAAAACTAAAATATATACGAAATTCAATATTTTTTACTTCCCGCCCAGCTGAAAAAATTCAATTGGTCCGACCATTTGGAATTACCAATAGGCCCGACTATTATAATTGTTAATTGGTCGGACCATCTTTGGGCCAACTGGCAATTCCAAATGGTCGGACCAATTGGCGAAATGCCAATTTGCCAATTGGTTTTGCCAATTGGTCAGGCTATTGGCAAAACCAATTGGATTTTCGCAACTGGGAATTCCTTACGGTGCTCTGGGCTTCCATAAAAATCATCAAATCTTACTATCAAAAATCCAACGAAATAAGTTAAAATTTGAAACCTATCCTTATCGACGCCAATTCTCTCTTATTACCTTCTTCGTCTCGCAATATTCCATATTTGACGTATGTTCACTATGCGCATGTTTTACTGCAACAGAGCACGTGATTGATAGCATGGCGAAAATTTCATAACGAAAGTGAATTAACTGTCACTCAGCAGCACTAAATCAATAATGTGTTGCAGATCGTAGAAAATGTTTGCGGAGTCGAAAGAGTTTTCAGGTGAGCGGTTTCGTTCTCATTGTTTTTTTAAGGAAAATTCATTTCAATTCTCCAAGTCATAATCGCGAAATTTATTATCACGGTACAATACCCGCAATTTTATTGTGACATATCAATGGCAGGGTTGCCGTAACAGATATTTTATGTGCGGGCCACCATCGCAGTGATAAACTGGACCATTTGTTTCGTCAAATAACAGTGATTTTTACACCTTTCACGGCAGGCCAGTACAATGTCGAAAGTATTCGCACGTTCAGAAATCTATTTTCTGCCGTTTGTAAGATTCGATTGAAAATTCCTAAACTGCCTTCTGTGATGTAATAATTGTGTCATCTCACCGAAAAAACTAGAACATTAAAATAGCATGATAACCAGGGTTTGGAAAGTTACTTGGAAAAATGTAAAGCGTTACCTAATCGTAACAAAGGTGCAGAAAGTAGTTCGTTATGTTACCTTTACTTGGAAAGAAATAGTAATTTATTGCCATTACCACTTAAAGAGAGTAACGTCCCGTTACTGTCATGTTACTTTTTGGAAAAATTTGAATGTAAATAACAAGACATCGAAAAACCTAGGCTGAAAAAAACAATATCAACGTACTCGTGGTTTTGTTCTATAGAAATTGTTTATTTCAGGTATAATAAAAAATGTTAATCGGTACTTTTCCACCCTGAAAAAAAATCAATCAGCTTGTTTAAATTTTATATTTTTTTCAAGTTCACAAAACTTCGGAATATGACATTTGATTCAATGTGAGCCACAAGGAAACATTCACAAATTAATTACATTTTTTAGAATAGCTTAAAACCTACTCAGGTTTTCAGAATTTTTTTTTTTTTTGTATTTTTTAGTATGCATAAAATGTTGCAGGATTTTCTAGTGTTTTTATAAATTTCTACAATTGATCTGTACATTGATATATAGATTTCAAGAATTTCATGCACTAGAATTCAAAGTTTATTAAGTAATTTGTATTTGAGAGGATTTTTCAGCAAATAGTGTCCATAAAAATTTTTCTTACCCTTGATATTTTTGATACTTTTCCAATTTTTCTACGATTTGAAGGATTGCTCAGTATTTCTGAAACTATTCGTATTTTCCAGGATGTTAGAATATTGCAAAATTTCCTAGTATTTTTACATATTTTTAGTATTTTTAAATTATAAATTAATATATACATTTCAAGAATTTTGAACTTAAGAATTTGAACATAATGAAATCTTCCATGTTTGACAAGATTTTTTAAAATACAGTGTCTCGATAGATTTTGACTTATTCCAGTACTTTTCGTATTCCTTCAATTTTTTTATTATTTCAAGGATCGTTTATTACGTTTATATATTGCTGTATGAATTTCTGGAACTCGAATGATTTTCAATATTTTATATATTTACACGTATTTTTCATTATGTATTTTCTTTTTGTATTTCTTAGTATGTATAGAATGTTGTGGAATTTTTGAGTTTTTTTTAGACATCTCTTTGAATTTATAGAATGAGATAAAATTGAAAGTTTGAAATTTCTGAAGTATTTCGATCAATTTCACAGAAAACAGTTTCTTCATACATTAGAGTCCCTTCGATATTTTTGTACTTTTTACAAAGTTATATACGATTTCAAAAATTTTCCAATCTTTTTATAGGCTCTTATAAACAAATATTTTTAGAATTCAAAGCTTGAGAAATTGAAGTTTTTTGATTCCTGGAATAACATTAATTTTTAAAGAATCAAATAACATGGAACTTATTAAAATCTAATATCTTGAGTATTTTTCGTATTTTCTTTTGTATTCATTATATTACATAAGATTTTCAAGCAGGATTTCTAGATCTTACAGATACTGTTATAGATTTTGAGATCTATTGGTTTTAAGTATTTTAGTATGTCTTCATGCGAATTGTTAAAATTCAACGCTTTAAATATTGCGAAAGTTTCTAATAAAAAGTAGACAAAGCATATTCTTCGTCAATATTTTTACACAAATTACTAATACTCCACATTGTTCGATAAAAAAAATACTATTATAGAATTTTTATTCAAAAATTAGGAAGTTAAAAATTACTTTTATCTTAATTTCAGAACATTTCTTACAAAGTTACAAATGCTGTCAAAAACTTAATGACACAGATAAAAGTAACGTAAAGTAATGGGATTTTGGATACTCGTTACAGAAAAAAAGTAACTTGTTCCCGTTATCGTTACTTGTTATTTAATGTAACACGTTATGTTATCGTTACAGTAGACAATGCAACGTTTTAAAGTAACGCGTTTCTTCTAAACCCTAACAATAACTATCTAACGAAACTTTTTTTTTCATAAACATTCAATGTCATTTCGAAGAAAAACATTATAGATTGATGAAAATGATAAAAACGTGAATTTTCGGATTGTTTTTTCAACGTCTGAGGTGTACTTCTCAAAGGTGTCCACTTCGGGGGACCTTTTTTCAAAATAAACGTTTGTGCATTTTTCCAAATTCATGACTTGAAGTTATTTTGATGATATAAAAATTGTGCTTTATTACTAGTCAGTTCATGAAATAAGGTTTCATGAAATACATATATAATTGTACAAGACATGGAATGTTGTTTGTATTCTACAATTATTAAAAAGATTGGTGTCCACCTTGAGGACTCTCCCCTACCAAAATTTCTTCTCCATAAGTGTATTTTCTTTCACTTTTAACCCTCGCGAAATTTTCTCATATCAACCTAATCAAGTCTGTATATGATTCCTCAACAATGATAATAATTCATGATTCCCTCGCAAGACGTTGCAAAAGTATAAAAACGTAATATGCAGCATTCTTCGTTATTCATTCATAGTCTACAAAGTTAATTACATCGAATCGCGAATTTTCCCTCTATGAAAATTTCCAATGACGATTCGTCGCGCTATCAATCCACCGGCGATCCCAAAGATCTCGAGATAACGCAGATATCGCGCGTTGGCCTGGTTGCACTCGATTGTCTATTGTATCGTCCATTTATTTTTCGCTAATCGTGCGCTCTCGATAAGTAGTGGGACGAATAAATTAATCTGGCGGGAAAACGTATCACCATGTCGTAATACCCATTGTGCGTTGGGCTTACGCAAAAATCGACGTGTGTGTTTCTACACCATAGAAGCTAAAAATGTGCTCTACCCTTTGCCCAAGTAACAGGGTGTGAATAATCACGTTAAGGCGAAGGAACGTCAATGAAAACTTTCCTGATACGAAAATGAATGATGATCATTAAAGTCCGGGAATCATCAATAATGATACAAGTATTTACGTACAAAATGGTAGAAAATTGAATGTTGGAAAGGGCTGATCTCTATCGAGCCTAATGAATTCAAGAGCTATCGAGTAAAGGGAGAAACGACGCGTTTCGTTCCACTTGAATGATGAAAAAATTTAATCAATGAGTGGAATGATTAAACGGGTGTTTCACTCACGAAACGCTGTGTCATCGAGGAACTGGAAAAGTTACAAAATTAATTCGCTCATTTGTTTCTGTCCGAGTCTATCAATACAATCGCACATTACGCATTGTTTTTTGTGGCTACCCAGCAATAATACTTTCCTGTTTTATCATCTTTTTTGATCGACATTTTATTATATTTACGTACCTTTCGCATTCGACAGTCATACTTCACTTGTCTCTTAATTTCATTTACATGATTGTTATGTGAATGACTTGTCATCTGAGTAATCAACACATACCTCGTAAATAAATTACAACATATAGGTTAATGTGATTTACATAACAATCTATCTGTGATATAAATCACATCGTATTGTGTCGATGGGTGATTATGCAGGTAATTGATTGATTGGAAAAATTGGTTATCGAAGTACCCATGATTAGCGAAAACATGAAAAATGGTAATGAAGGAATTTTTGTGAGATAGCACACTGGGTTCTTGCAGGTATTCATGAAATGAAGGCGAGTGAGACATTGGAGTGGCCATTCACATTCCTCGCATTCTCGAACACGTGAATCAACTTTTTACTTGTTTTGCCTTTTTGGGATAATTATGATGTATATAAATCTGTTTATCATTGGCATATATCAGATTCTTCAATTTTTTATGAGTCGTAAGTTGACATAAATAATGTATGTTTGACTTTTGTATCATTTTAATATGTAGTTTTCTGAAGGTACTAAAGTTTTTGTGAAAATTGAGATGTACTTGAATTTGTGACTTCTTAATATTGAAATGTTATTACGTTATTTATTTTTTATGGTTGAGGGCGGGATATGATAATTAATCAATTTATTTATATTTTTCAAATAAATGCATGTAGTTGTGCTTCCATTATTTTGTGAAACTACTGATGAAATGAAAAAAACTTTCCAATCAAAATCATTGAAGTCCTCCGTGAATTTCGGAACAAACTGGACATTACTATAATTGAAGGTCAATAGAAAATAAATAGGCAAATTTTACTGATCTATTTAATCAAATAGATTTAAGAGACTGCCATAGAGTAAATCAAGGCCAAAAAAAAAAACAAATTTTAGAACTCTGTTAGAACATTAACAGTCGGTAGTTTTAGATTTGAATAATATTGTTTTAATACATGCTTCTTAATATTATTCTAAAATACATTTTATTTTCTTTTTGATAATTGTATTTAGAAAGCTAGAACAGAAAGGATTTAAAGTAAGATGTTTCACAGGTGAAACATTAAGAAAAGTATGATTCTTAATAACAACATTGAAAAATTACCTACTGACCACGATGGATTGTTCAATATTTTTTACGCTCACGCCAATTATTATCTTCTGTAGGGGGTTTCACAGGTCTGAGCTAAAGAGACCGTTTTTCAATAATTTGACGTGAATTTTGAAATTAATGATATTTAAAAAAAATAATAATAATAACAATGCAACAAATAAAAGAACTACGTATTGCTAGACGTCGTTGAAGGAATGGACATTCCTTCAAAAAATTTGGAAAGTAAACAAACGTAAAAGTTTGGTTTTTCCAGAAAAAAACAACAATGATGATTCATTCTTATTTATTAAAGGGCTTAATATTGTATTTTTGTTTGGCACGAAACATTTTTGAACATGACATTTCATGCAATGTCAACCACGGAATCGTCAGATATTGACAGCATTTACGATATTCACTCTCGATTTTTCGAAGCTGAAGTTCCAAAAAAAAAGGGGGGAAACCTTACCCTGGAATTTTATTTTGCAATAACTTATATCAACGTTCCAACAAATAAAAACTTGTATCAACGTTCCACCGAAATCTCATTTGGAAAATAACTGATTATTAACGTTTTAAAAAACTGTAACTTCTATTTAATGTTCTCTAACAGACGAATAACGAATATTTGCAACAAACAAATCATAATATTTTCGAAATTGGGGTGAGGGCTGACTCCTGAGGAGTACCTTCAATAGAATTTTCGATTCAAAATATTTTTTCAAAATTTGTAAAAAATTTTTTTACAAATTTTTTAAAAAGTTTTTTGTAATAATTATCGAATTTTTAATATATAACTCATTAATACAATTAAAATTAATTTCTTCAATTGTAATTATCATCAAATTAGGCAAAGAGGTACAACTAAAACTGTTCCTTACGAAAAACACTGGTAAAAAAAATCACAAAACAACATTATTTCATAATAATACCAAACATTCAAATAACGATTTACTTATTTTTTTTCCACGTACTGAATAATTTGCCAAATAGAAAATTATTGAATTCAGTTCGAAATTCACCTCCATATTCTGAGTATATTGATATACTCAGAATATTTTTGTTTTCATATCAAGAGAAACGTTTCTGCTTAGTTTATTTGCTCCAACTTATCTTCTGTCTCCAATTACTTATAATAATAAATTTTATTATGAATAATAATTGAGAAGTTATTGACTACTTAAAATTTCTTAAGACATCGCTGCGTATTTTTCATCAGGGCTAAACGTGCAAGTTCGAGAATGTCAACATTGCTCTACAATTCGTGCCAAATTTCATGTAATTGCGTTTAGCAGTTTCAGAGAAACAAAATTTTCAATTAAATCATACTCAAAAGATAGATTGCTAATAACATTAACAAATAACGGAATTTTCGCAAAATATGTATATGGTGATATAAGTGACATGTTCACTTCCCAAAAATATTGTTATTTCAAAAATCTGAGATTTGATCGAAAAATCGAGTTCCACTTGACATGGCTTGACTCAGCACAGAGTCAATTGTCATCGAATTGTCCAACATGTTGTCAAGGAGTTGTCAAAGATTATTCTAAAAAGTTTTCATTAACAGACTGCAAAAAATAGTGTCCTACCGCGAGACACTTTTTGACGTCGTTTTCAAGACATTCGAAGATGTCTACAAAACACATCTTTTTGACACATAAAAATAAGACACTCAATGACTGAAGACATGGATTTCGCGTCTTCGTGTCTTCTACGGAGACATGTCTCATACATGTTTTTTTGCAAAGCATGTCCAATAGTTGTCAAAGCCGATTTCCAGTGGCAAAATTTCCAGCCCAGCTGAAAAAATCCAATTGGTTTTGCCTTGGCCCGACCAATTGGCAAAACCAATTGGCAAACTTAATGATCTGTCCGATTGGCAATCATAATCATCGGGCCAAATGGCAATTCCGAATGGTCGGACTAATTGGCAAAATGCCAATTTGCCAATTTGTTTTGCCTATAAATGTGAATTTTGTGTATTTTAGATTAATGATGCAATTATTTAATTTTTTCACCCTCGGTGGAATTGGGAAGATTCTGCCGAATTTCGTAAAAAAATTGTAAAACGACTTCGCGTTCCCGCCCGATACTAATAATCATGCATTATACTTGATGAATCAGTGCTAAACTTGTAAAATGAAAAATAAAAAAATTGATTTCCATCTGGTGGATCTCGCAGTAACTACTGGAATGGCGCGGAATATTCAAATTTGAGAGCGACATATTTAAAAATCCGGCGTCATACCAGTAGTTACTGCGAGATCGACGAGATGGAAGACAATTTTTTTTCTCATTTTACAAGTTTAGCACTGATTAATTAAGTATAATGCATGATTACTCGTAACTGCGGGAACGCGAAGTCGTTTCACAATGTTTTCATGAAATTGGGCAGAAATTCCCAAGTTCCACCGAGGGTGAAAAAATTAAATAATTACATTATTAATCTATAGTAAACAAAATACACATTTATAGGCAAAACGAATTGGCGAATTGGCATTTTGCCATTTGGCCCGACGATTATGATTGCCAGTCGGACAGAACATCAAGTTTGCCAATTGGTCGGAACATCTTCGGGCCAATGGGCAATTCAAACTGGTCGGACCAATTGGATTTTTCAGCTGAGAAGGGGAAACAGAAATAGAGAACGTGATTAGAACCGGAAAAATGTCCGGGAAATCAGGACTCTTGGCAGGTGATCCCGATGAAGTCCCTGCACGCCGACGGTGGCATGATATTCCGATGGGAATGATCACTCTCGCCACCGGCATCCCGGCTGCCTGGGTTGCCCCAGCTCGTGCAATTGCGGCGTACGTGTATCCTATCAGCGTGACTAATGCGCGGCCAGGGCCTCCCGCGATCCCCGACGCCAAAGTAGCCGCACGATACGCCAGTTTCGCGCCTGATAAGTTATTCGCGCCAGGCTTTTCCAGTGCCAGATAACCGGGCGCCGAGTCCACCGACCGTCTGAGAATGTCCCTGCGTGATGCCGATCGTACTTTCGCGTTCGAACCGGCCGGCGAACCGCGAGCTTATCGAACAATGCTTTCGAAACTTGGCTACGGAACGGGGGAGGGAGCTCGTAAGAGGGCAACAGAAAGAAAGAGAGAGAAAAGATCCGGTTCGAGCCGGCAAAAATCGAGCTATCGCGCTTGTGAAATAGCGAGGGGGTGGTTTTTGAACTTGGATGGGGAAGGTAAACAAACGATTGAATGAAAGGACGCCCAAGGTAGGATAGCGTTCTGTGGGAAAGGGGGAATCGAGAATCTCCAGCTTTAGATTTTGGGTGGCCCCGTGTTTTTTGAAAGGAAAAAAGTCGTAGAAAGCAGCAGGTCTTTGTCAAAAAATATCGTGGTGGAGAGACGTTATGAAAATTTTTTGATTCGTTTCTATAAAAGGATAAGAATCTCGGTTTTTATGGGCACAGTCGAAGAGACATGAAATCGATTTTGTTACAAAAAGCTGGGATTATCAACCTGAGACAGAAAAAATAATACATGAAAAGTAAAATAAGACGGAAGTTGATAAAATACTACATCAATCTATATATCTGTTACCGATCCGGCCAGGTCTGACGATCGGTGAGTCGCATCCATAGTTTGTATCCACAAAATGCAATGTGAATCGTTCACGTCCCGAACCGCTTAACTAATGCGATGGTCCGTTGGATCATATTGATGTTCTCATTTGGGTCCCATACAAACAACTCAGCATCCTAAAAAATGTGCCCTCTGCTAGTTTTACCCCACGTTGAACGTCTCTCCGCGGCTAAGCAACGATCCGATCTGTTAAGTCAGACGTAAGCACGCGATGCAGATACGAAGATAAAGGAAGATGGCGCGGAATGATCGCCGCAAACAGATGTAAAGAAAGACTCGCAGAAACGTATAACAAACGGCGGTAGATCTATAGCCTGCCAGCCTTCATTCCGAATCAGTATGCGTCGCGTTTCGCGTCCACAGTGCCATTTCTCGATTGACAGAGACATCCGTCTCTTAAATAACGGTCCATGGGGCATTTTTCCGCGAATTTTCACCGAATTATTCATCGCTCTCATCTCCCAGTCGAGGGCATTCCATACCGCCGCCGTCCTGACACTTGATTACTTCCGAGAAGCGCAGTGCCCGCTTTCTGGGGCACTAATTATCGTAATTAATTCTCACGGCGTCATATCGCGTAATTCATACCATCTCGCCGTTACAGCCTCATCAGGAGTCTCATTTTTTAGGAGCCGTGTTTTGCCAGGGGCGGTAATTAATCTGATTTTCAGTGCCTCGTGTTTTGATCTATCTTGTGGTTCTTCTTCTTTTTTTGGTCTTTAGCAAGAAATACGCAGTAAATATTGTGTAACGTCGGTTTTCACGTAGAGGGTATTGGAGTCACTTCGAAGAGTTATATTTTATTTTGGAAAGAAAGGAAAATTCCATTTATTGATTAATCGGTTCGTGTATCTTTGCTCAATCATTTACAAAACGAGCAGTTTTTGACTAATCATTTCGAAAGAACGTTATGATAGGATTTTTCGAGTAAGTCTCATTATTTTGAGCAGCTATTTTATTTCACTTACGTTATCTTGTTATTGCTGAAGTTTCTTTTTTCTAGCCGCTGAAAATTTTCCACTGTCATTATTTGATGCACTTATCACATTTACTTGGTTTTTTCCTATTTCAATATTCACGATTGAAGCTCTTTATAAAATCGTATGTGGCTTATCCTGAATTTGATTTTAAATGCTGACATTGTTACAGAAATCATTATAAAATCGCTGCATAATTCCAGTATGTCGATATTCTTGATACGATGAATACTTCGTAGTCAAATTATTATTTGCGATGACTATTTTCATTTGTTCAATTTGTCTCCTGTTTAGAAGCCTTTTTCTTGTTTTTCTGTAAGGATTTTATTATTTTGCGAGTCGTGATCATAATATTGATCATTAATTTTCAGTAGTCATCAGAATCGTAACTTTAACGAAACTTTTATCCAGTATCGTGAAATGAATGAAATCAATAAAAATTCGTAACAACTGTAAATTTTATACAAATTCTTGAACTGTGAACTTCCCTAGAATTTTACCTTAACTTTTAATACATAAAATGTATGTATTTCTTCGATAAAGAATTTAGGTGATTTGTTTGGTGACCGTGTGGTCATCGTTGAAACTATAAATCTTGTATAGCTTACTCAACATTACATTTTGAGAAGATTTGCTTTCTGTTCGATTATGTTATTCAATCCTTTGATGTTTGGAATTTTCGTTTTTTATGATTATCGAAGCCACATTTTATTTCTTAATAATTTCTGGGGGAGGTTGTAATGTAGAAGAATCTGTTACATTTTTGTTGGTATATGTATTTTCACTTACGTTCGTTAAATTTTGTCTCCTGTTTGAGAGCGATTTCGTTATTTTTTTCGTAAGGATTTTTTTGTTTTGTAAATTGCGATCGTAATATTGTTGATTATTTTACAATAGTCGGTAGAACTGTAAACTTGACAAAACTTTTATTCAATTTTGTGAACTAAATGAAATCAATACAAGTTCGTAAACTGTGAATTAAGTACGAATTTCTGAACAGTGAACTTCCCCAGAATTTCACCTAAACTTTTAATACTATATGAAATATACGTATTTCTTTCATAAAGAATTTAGGGGTTTTGTTAGGTGACCATGTGGTCATTGTTGAAACTACCAACCTTGTACAGCTCACTGAACAATACATTCAGAGAAGATTTATTTTATGTTTGGTTTTGTTATTCAATTTACTGATGTTTCAAATTTTTGTTTTTATGATTATCGGAGGAACATTTTACTTGTCAATAATTTCTTAGGCAGGTTATAATGTAGGAAAATCTGTTTATTTTTTTATTAACATGTGTATATGTGTTTTCACTTTTTTATTATTCATCCCAGATTCACAAGATTAACATCAATAAATAATCAGATATGCAATTCCTTCAAACTCAAAACCAATGGAAAGATAACCATACCAAGCAAATGCTGAAACACGATTACTTCAAATGTTTTTCAAGTTTACAGTGAGCCTATACAAAAATAAAAATAATGCAGTACGAGAAAGTACTAAGTAAATTAAAAAAAAAGTTATACTTTTCTCTTTACAGTTTAATACACTTTTTAATTGATAGTAACAACAAAATGAATTTATTTACTTACCTCCACAGCCTACAAAAAAAGTTTGTGTTACAATATGCAAAATTTTTGACAAAATTAGAATGTACCAGTTTACGCATGATACGTAAATATGAAACGCAAACATTTTTTATGCCATATCTTTTTACACATCACTAACCTCTTAACACAAAATGTTTTCATTTCTTCTCGCCACGTTTCACATTTTTGTATGATTATTCATAAAGATTCAATATCAAACACTGAGTGATGCGAAAAATGTGCTCTCATGATTCATCATATGAACTAAGAAAAAATTCTTCAGTTTCATTTGATCCAATTGATTTTTTGTTGAAATATGCATTGCAAATTTCAAAAGTGGCAATCGAAGTTTTAATACATTTTACTGAAAATTAAACTTGGCACCTGCTGAATAAATAGTCTGTTAATTGCAGCTTTTTTAGATTTATTAGAACAACGTTGTAATAATGTAACCAGGGTTTTCTTTTTCTAGTTGAAAAAATGCAGTTTGAGATAATTTTCTATGTTTAAAAATATAACAGAATTACGTTTAACAAGTCTGAAACGACTTAAATTAAGGCTTTACAAACTAACTTTTTCATATTCATTCGAGAAGCCTAATAAATTATAATTTACAATATTTTTGGTCGTGTTTTTTCTGCAAAAAAGGATCTATCGAAATCGTCTTTTTTATAGTTCAGACGATTTTAACAATCTAATGCTATTGAAAAATCTTCGAAGAAAGAAGCGAAAACAACCAATACACAATTTTTTCCAGGAATTTCTATATCTGCATGATAAAACTAGCAAATTTGCAACAAAAATTCGAAACTGACAGAAATAACTGAAAATTTTAGATTTCATCGTAACACATAATGATGATTTGATTAAAGTCAGTTAAATACTCAATATTTAAACATAATTCACACACCTGCATACAATTTATTTCCTCCAGGTCAGTTATTAAAAAAAATTTACATTCTAAGAACCGAAGTGTAAAATTTACAAATAGGTAATAATATTTTCATAATGCTACTCAATTGGCTCAATTTATTATTATTCCATTTATCACGGACACTCCAAGAATTTAATTTAAATCCACGTAGCATTGTTTCACGAATTCGTGCTCATTGCAACTCTTTAAAATCGTACAATACTTGGAGGTTTTTTCCTGCCCAAGATTCCTTTGTATGTTATGAAACTTCGTGGTAAAAATTTCATGAAACGACTCGTTACACGGTGTATTATAATAATATAGCACGTGCTTTGTGGCTCGAGGTGGATTAGCGTCAAGGCTCACGCAAGAAAGTGCCCAAGAAGACGGCTAAACCGGCGGGGATTGAAATATAAGGGCGGAAACGTTGCCAATTAATAGCATTATAAATTCAGTTGCCGACCAGTATCCACGAACAATGGGCTTTCGCATTCAAGTAATCGTGGCAGTTGGGCAAACGCGGGCAAAAGAAAGACATCCAGACTTTTAAAAACCCATGTGATGGGCAAAGAGTATATTTTACATACATGGCGAAACGTAACTCAAAGTGTAGGTTTCAATTTTCTCTGCAATGGAACAACGCAGAATGAAAAACAAACTGAAATTTTTTTTGTTCATGAGCCTGCATTGAATGCATTCTCGTATGGAATGTGGTCCAAAAATATGAATTTTAAAAGAATGAAACAGAAATTTTGACATCTGAAGTCTCTTGACAGAAGAAAACTACTCGAATGATTTTGTACCCAAAGTCGTGAAATGTCTCGTTTTTAAAACTGAGTATCTAGTGTCTCGAATTCTTCAAGACAAAAGTGTCCTTCCCAAGCAATGATTTTGGACATCCAGAAGGTCTTCTAAAAGTATCCCGGATGTCACAAAGAAATATTATTTTAGAGACCTAAGTGACTCAAAATTTGATCCCAGGATTCAGAAAGTATATTCAGATTTTCTATTCGTCGTAGTAACACTATGATTCTAAGAAACGTTTGCTGGAAAAAAAACATCCACAGCTTATCGCGATAGAATCAATCCCTACGAACTTATAGAAGCAAGGAAAAAAAGATTCGTGCATTTATTCCATTCACAGAATTTCTCACAAGGCGCGTCCATTGTAATCTCGTCAGCCCCGGGTAATGCATAAGTTCCACAAAAGCCGCGGAAAAAACCACTCCCGATCTACTTAGAGCGGCTTTATTGCCGATATAATTGCCACAAGTGCGAACATTGCGGAGAATTATGGGCGGCGCTTTATCTCTGGCCATCGGAGAGACTTATTGCACTGTCTTAGACCGAGTGTCTGGCCGGCATGGAAACGCGGTGCGAGAACTATCGACATTCTCAATTTGGCAAAAATACCCCCCCGCGCACGTGACTCTGAAACTGGGAGCACGTTACCAGTGGACCCAACATCGCGTTTCGCGAATACGCAGCCATAAATAACGAGATATCGGTAATCGAGGGGCGCACAATACTTTATGCGCGCTCGCGAACTTTACCGCAAGCGCCTTTTTTACCGCAGCGCACGCTTGTCACGCCTTTCAATCGAGTGAGAATGGCCCGCAACAGTTACGCCTAATTAGTATAGTTTTGCCAGTGAATTCGAGAAATTTTCAATGTGACATTTTCGAGGTTGAGGAAAGAAATTTTTTTGGTGGGGGTAGTTATTTTGTTCTACATAGTTTTCAGGCAAAGTTACTATTTTCCTCACATTTTTCAGTTTTTGAAGTAAAACTTCTTAGGCGGCATTATCACTTTTCAGAAATGTAATTTATTCTAGAATGTCATTTATGTAGGGAGTAATTTGGAGATTTTACAATGTAAGATGTAAGACTGTCAGGTGTAAGACTGTAAGATGCAAGGGTGTAATATTTTCGATTGCAGGGAGTAATTTTGAGATTTTGTAAGTCTGTAATTCTGTAAGAGTGTAAGAATGTCATTTACATATTCGACTAAAAATGAGGAATAAATCGATTTTGTAACTGATTTACAGTTAAAAAAACGAGAAAAATACTACACAGAAAATTGAGTAATTTTAAAAGGAATAGGGTCATGAAAGTATGCAAGAAAAATTGTCGACAAAGGTTTTTCTAAAAAATAAAATTCGTCTGAAATTTCATAATTTTTAATCATCGACAATATAGTTACAAGAAAGCTTTTTTCAAATTTTATACATTTCAGAATCTAAAAGTTATACAGCTTATGGAGTCCAGAGTCGCACATTTTTCATGTTCGTGAATAATGAAATTCAATTTTTGTGATTTTCAGTGGGCCACTCAGGTTAAAATTTTTTTAATAATACTTTGAGTATTAGTAATATCATAGTATGTTTTTTTGTGCATTTCTACAATAAAAAGTATGTAGAATTGTAGAAATCGTAGAAATTAAATCGAATGTATTTTTTTTGTGTACATTATATTCTTGAATGGTTTCTAGGAATATATACTGTTATTGAATTAGGTAGATAAATATATTGATAAATATTCTCCAGGATTAAAAGTTTCGAAATTTGAAAGAAAATGATATCTCCATAGTTTTCATGCACTATAATATTTTTAGTTGTATTTTCAAATTTTTCTAGTATAATCTACAAAACTCAGGAGTATTCCTCAATAGTTTTATAGATTTCTTATATTTTTGTATATTGCTACAATCTTTCAGAAAACTCGATGCTCTTAAATGCAGATATCGATATATTTTCAATAACTCTAAAATTTAATTAGAAAATCACATGTATACAAATTTTTCATACTTTATCAGGTTGCTGTTTTTTCGCATTTTTGAAATATTTACAACATATTCTCAAGTTTTTTAGAATTTTCGTGGAGTAATAATAATTTGATACTATGGAATTTCAAAATTTATAGATCGCGTTAGAGGCATTTGTCGACATTTTTCAGAAAACAGTTTTTTCACGGGATTCAATTACTTTTAGTATATTTACAGAGCTTATATGATTCGAAAGATTTTCTAATACTTAAATTTAGATTTTACATACATTTCTATAATTTCATGATCTAAGATTCAAAGTTTTCAAAATGTTTTGCATTTTAGTAGACTCAAAATTATGTCTTTATATTTTTTACGTAATCCTACGTTTTGATGATTTTCACTTTTTTTAAAAATATGTATTACCAACGTTTTCCTGCATTTGTGTTGTTACTTGTATTTTATTATTTATTGATGTAACTTTTTTCATTATTATGTGAAATGCTTTTTAATTTCATTAGAATTTCGGGAGAAGCTTGAATTTCTAAGACCTCCCTATGCCTACACGCCTAAATAAGATAATTATATTCAATTTTTTAGCAGTTACAAGAACTTTCGAGGAGTCAGCATAAGCATCAAAATAAAAGTACATGAATTGATAGTTTAATTCCTTCTTATAATTGATAAGGATTCGGATAAATTAATTTTGCATTCATATAACTTTTATTTTCGTTATCAGTTTGGAGTATGTTTTTCTTGATGACGAATATTCTAAACGGCATGTAACAAACAAGATTAAAATTAGTTCATACACATTAGTGTGGTAGTTAATTTGGCGATGTGTAGATCTTGCTCTCTATAAGAGAGTCTCTGCATCCATTTCAGTGCATCTTTTTTCAATACTCTTTGGAAAATAAGGAAAATGAGTTGAGTTTAATAAATGTAAGATTTTTCAAGGTTCAATCAAAGCTTTATTACATTGTAAATAGCATAAAAAATGTCCCAAAAGTAAATTTAGACACACAGGAGTCAAAAAATGAATTCTAGTTCGTAATTTTCGAGCTGAACACTTCGTAATTATGTGCTGTTTAGAATACACGAATGAACATATAATACTTAATTCATCCTTTTTTAAATGAGCTTAACATTACTTATTTCCATTGGAACAAAAACTAAAACAACAAATCAATTCTGCAACAAAAGCTCTTGAACTCCAGGATCTTTGTCTAATTTCTCGAGAATAAACTCCCTGGTTTTCGACTCTCGGAAATTGCTTTTAGCGCTACGGATCAAATGATCCCTAAATTTCTTGATGATTTCAAACGGATGATCAAAACCATGTGCTGGTTCCGGATTACGGCGACTTTTAGAGCTAGAGCCGTCTAAACCATTTGCGCCACGTTCAGTCATTCCGCTCATCTCAGCGTAAACATCAATTTCAGAATGTAGGTCTTGGTAAAAGAGCTCAATTTCATAATCAAAATCAGCGGTCCTAATATAGGATTTTACGGCTGGATTACCACCTGGTCCTCCTTCTCCATCATAACCTCGAGAACCTGAAATTTTTGAACAAATAATAAAAAATCTAAATATGTTCTTGACAACTTTCATTTGTGGAGCTGCGTCTCTTTCACTCACCATCATCAGTTCTTTCAATGAAAAAGGACTTCTGAACCAATTCCACCATTTTAATGAAACCTGCTTTTCCGCCAAATCCACCAACCCCGCCATTTCCTCCACGACCACCATTCGTACCATATCTGCCTCTCTTGCTGAGTACTAGCCTGTGTCCGTCACTACCCCATACAAACTCATAGCCATTATCCTCGCAAAAGTTCGCTATGCAATATGAATGAAAAATCCACCATTTCGAACAACTTCTTATTTCATTATGCAGATCGGGATCATCAACAGGAATAGAACCATTGATTCCGTTAACACCTAAAAAAATCCAAAAATATAATCTTAGGCATTCTACTAACATGAAAGATGTATTCTAGAACACTCTTACCTTTTCCACCATCTTGCCCATGTCCACCATTTCCACCTACGGACGAGATAGTCAAATTTCTTCCGTTGAAAAATACTCCACCAATGCCTAAAAAGTTTCCCCCTGCTTCTCCAGGATCACCAGCTTCACCATCATGTATCGTCGAATACAGGTTAGTTGAATCCATGGCATCCCTTTTTTTATTTCCATTAGAGCCTCTTAAGGTGATTGACTGAGTTCCAATAACAGTCCAAACTGGTGACATGATTGCCATACGGATATTCTTTCCAGTTTTGTTGATAGAATCATCAATGATAACAGAGATAGAGGCAAATATTTCAATCGATTCTGCTGTCGGAAAACATGTTTGATCGGATGTAATTTGACTTATTCTGACGACTGTGCCTGTAACAGTCATACTGGATATATTTGGACACATGATCATTGACTTTTGGATAAAAGTAGACAAAATGGTCTTTAAGGTTTCTTTCTTTTCGGTGTTCAATTGTACATTTTGTATGGCTAACAACAAACGAGCATTATTCGGGACAAACGCTGATAATCGATCAAAACCAAACTCATCCACTCTCTTAGCTGTGTCACACAAATCTATAAGTGATTGTATTACTTCTTCTTCACGTGGTTTGGTAACAACAGTAGATGAAAGTAAGTTTCTATCAAGAACTTTCATATATTCGTACCATGAAAGAGTTTCCTTTATTCCTTCCAGAGTCAATTGAAATTCAATTTTAGATGGTTCTATCAGTCCTTCATATTTTTGGACTGACAATGGCGTATATTCCATTTTCCGGATAAGGTCTTTGAGTTGAACGAGGTTGTTCGTTGACAACATCATATTTAACTGCTGGATGGCATTGTCTAATGAGCGTAGTTTAGGGATATTAACTCTTGAAAGGTTCCCATAAGCCGATGATAACTGAGTATTCAATGAGTAAATGTCCGTTTCATTTTCCTCAACGGCGTTGAAAAACTCTCTAATTTCGGTAGATACAGATTTCACCACGGATAACATTGTCACATTTAACATATATCTTACGCATTCGTCAACGTAAGCATTGAAATGATAATTTACGTATGCTTTAACCTCGTCAATCTGCTGGGTAAACGCGATTGGTGTTGGAAGATTTTCATACTTGATATTCAAAAGAAATTCTATGTGCTCAATGTGCTTAAGCGTGTTATTGAACGATGAAGCTTGGATCATGCCACGTGTTACACGTAGAAGTTTTCTGGCAAATGTTAATAAGTGGGTTGATGGATTCCAATGCAGGATGGAATGTCTGTCATGAAGTTTTCTGTCGAGCTCTATAAAATCTTCCTGTTTGTCAATTATATTTGCATAATACTGTTTGACTTCCTCGGATATGCTTGAAATGTCATTCGAAATTTCTGTACTCACAATTTTTTGGATCAAATCGGTTGCATAAACTTGCGAATCCCTTGACACGATAAGACCGTATTTGACATTTCGGTTTTGGCCGACAAATTTTAGATTATCTCTGATTATCTTCTGGATGTTCTTTTTTTCATTTTGAATCAGTGCATCGTTGGAGAGTAAGCCAGGTTTGCTAGGTGCACGGAAAATGCCGATTCTATCATAACCATTCTCTGTCTTGTCATTTTTTTCTAGTAAAATTTTTAGAAGATTTAATTTCTTCTTATTAAATGTAAGCTCCTCCTTAGTGAGATTACTGTTGGAAATTTCTTTTTCCGTTGATTTCTTTAGGTCCTTTAAATAGTCTGCAATTTGCTGCACTACAGCGGTGTCATTTACGAGTACCAACTTACCATTCACTCTTTCTACGTTCTTTTTTACTTTAGTGGCAACTATCGCAATGCCATCTTTGTGAGCCTTCATATTTTTGAACAGTTTTACTATAGTTTTCAATAAATTAGGAAAAAGAGATGGAGTTTCTGACCTTATGACGCTTGCATAGTTCACAACAAGCACGATTTTAAATGATTTCGCATGTCTCAATAACTTATGGACGAGGTATCCAATTGTAATGTCATGCTCCGCCGATCTCGTATCTTGAAACCCAGGGCAGTCGTAGTATTGTATGTTTGATACTTTGTCAATCAACAAGTTAGGAATAAATGTTTGAGAATTCGAAGTGATAGTCCCAATTATCGAATTTCTGTCAGTTATTTGATACAAACTACCGCCTTTACTGTCTTTTGCTGCATCCAAGATCGCATCTGTGAGTAGAAGTCCGAGAGTAGATTTACCATTGCCCGTATCTCCTATCAGTAGTACTACTTTGTCCAGGTCGTCCAATTGAAAAGCAGTGTCTTGTTTATCCCAGAAATCGAGAATATTTTCCGTTGAATTTGATGCTGCTGCAGTGTTTGTAAGGTAGAAGAATAGTAATAGCCCAATCAGCTTCTCCATCGTTTCACTGTTATTGCTAGAAGTTACTGACAAAATACTCTGCACTTGTCACACTTATATACACACGGGAAAACCCAGACTTCACATGAATACGTTTATCTACAATAATGAAACTTATTTTCTCATAAATGTCTCATTTTCGAAAGTACAAGTATTGTATCTCTATCGAAGACCATTATATGTAGTTTTAACATCACTCAAATTATCTACTGCAGCGTCATTAGCCGGCCCCTTTTCCTTATCATCGATTGTTCTTCTTTTTGAATTTAGTTCGTTTTTCTTGTGATTGATGTATTATGAAGTGCAGAAAATTTTTTACTGAGTCTTCTTATCGAATTATTGATGATATAAAGTTTAAGTAACTTACTTTTATATTAGATACGTTAAAAACTATACCTTGTTTTCAAAATCACCGATTTCTTAAATATCAACGATTTACTTGTGTCCTGATGAAAAAGTGTCAATAAGTGTAATCTTGGTTAACTATTATGTTTCCTGTGATTGGGGTTCCCCATTCTTCAACTGAATTTTTCGCTTAAATTCTCATTTGCTTTCATATAACTTCGTTATTTTTGAGCGTATCGAGAACAGTTGTTTTAAAAATTTACTATGCAGTGAAATAAAAAAGGGAGAGGTGCGTAAGGTGGAACGGAATCAATTTTTAATGAAAATTATTCTACTCAGATTGAATATAATTGTGTGAAGAAAATAAAAAAAATTTTTGCCGACTTTTCAAGCTCATAATTGCAAGTCAGAAAACATTTGGTATGTAAAGTAGGAAATTTGTAGTAATTAATAGCACAATTATAAAAGTTATAGACAAAAACCGTCTTTAACACCCTCACTGTTAATTTTTTTGCCTATTTTTGGATTTTTCACCGTGAAAAGAATTATATAGAATACTCATGAATTTATACAAATCTTTCTTCAGCAGATTTAAAAAAGTCTTGATTTCTAGAAAAAGTTGTAAACGCATACCGAAACAAGTAAACAACTAATTTTAGTATACTTATTTCGTATTAGTAACTTGCATATCATTGTAATTTCAAAAATATCAAGAAAATCAATTATTATTGTCAATATATTTTCACTGTCAAACAACAATCGGTCTTATCTCAAATAAATGCAACCTTACTTCCTTTTTAAAGCTCTTCGCTTGTCGAAATTACTTTATCAATTGTAACTTATATAAATTAATAATTAGATTCAAAATACCTCAGAATAGTAGAAATTATTTTATGAATTTGCCCCACAATGGCTGTATGTCAGTGTACCCTGTTACGATTATATTATATTTGACATATTGAAAACCATCGAGAAGCAAACATAAGCTTTGTTTTTGCTTTTGAATCGAATAAGTTTTTTTCTCGAATTTCTTAAAAAAACACCACGATCAATAATATCAACAACCTCGCCAATCGATTGAACTTCAACAGTCATAAAAAAGAACAATTTATCGATTTTGTATGGAATTATGTAAAATTAATAAATTGAAATTCCATAAAAATATAACAGAATTGAATGATTATTCAATTATGTAGAGAATTATATTGATAATCATTCTATAAGATTGAGAGTTTCAAAAATTTTTAAGAAAATTATATACATAGTTTTCAGGGGGGAGAGAGTTGTAAGGTCGATCGCGTTTAATTTTTAATCTATCGTTCTTCAGCAGATTAAAAAGTCTTAATTTCTAGAAGAAGGTATAAACGCATACTAAAACAAGTTAACAACTAATTTTAGTATACTTACTCCGTATAAGTAACTTGCACATAATTTTTATTAATAAATATCAATAAAATAAATAATAGTTGTTAACATATATATCCTGTGTCAAAAAATGATCGGTCTATTTACAAATAAATGCAACCTAACTTCTTATCTAATTTGTTATTACGATATTAGAATTCTCTGCTTGTCAAAATTACTTCATTAATTGTGACTTATTTAAATTAATTAGTGGATTCAAAATACCTCAGAACAGTAGAAATTATTTTTAGAACTTTGCTTCCAAAAGGCTGATCTTAGTGTAACCTTTTATGATCATATTATATTCGACATATTAAAATCAATCAAGAAGCATAACATAAGCTTTCTTTTACTTTCATGGCAAATATGATTTTATCTTCAACCTCCTAAAAAAACACCACGATCATTAACATAAACAACCTCGCCATTCGATTAAACTTCAACAGTCGTCTAAAAAATCAATTTATAAGCCCAGCGATTATGCAGGACATAAATTTAACGGCACTAGTTTAAATAGAACTTCATGATACTAATAACACCAGGTGGTGTCTGTTTTTTCGATGTTTGGATTAATGCCGGCCCGATATAATCGTCATTGTTTAAGAATCGGGGTTGCGAAAAATTGGCGTGTGATGCAAACCGCGGCGGTGCTAGAATTCGCGATCGATCAATGTTGGTTTGGTGCATGATAATTGACGCGGTGCAAAAAAGGTGCTTGGAAAGAATATCAAGTGAATTTATTGTTCGCTCGACGTGAAATGTAGTTCAACGCCTGCCTTGAAATTCAATACCAGCAAAACGAATGGTGCGTTGAGCGCTATCCGGCTCGAAGGACCATGTTCTAGGCTAGCTAAAAATTTTTATATTGTGTTCAACACAGACTTTTTGCTTTGCAAATCACCTGGGATGACGAAATTAAAGTTTTAACGTGTATCTTGAACTATTCAAAATCTTGAAAATAGTTTTGCAAAGTAATTTAGTCATTACTTTTTAAATGGTGAGATCCATTCTTACTTATGGATTATATGATACATATTACATAAAAAAGATTATATATATTATAGATTCTTATCTATATTCAAGGAACAGTTGAAAATTTTACATATATATATTTTTGTAGAACATAATACATCAGGTGCATAGGAAGAGAAGGGTTTTGGGGGTTCCAACCAATACTGAAATTGGAATAAAATTACTATTTTATGTAAAAATGAAAAAAAAATATAAGAATACATAAAAAAAAAAAAAAACAAATAAACATAATAATGCAGAAAAATGAATTAGGTACGAATCATCAAAAATGTACCTACTGTTAATCTTGAGAAAATAACAGATTGTTTTATTTACGTACTTAAAGTAAAAAATGTTCGTGATTCCCAACTATACTACCAGAAAAATTGCAGATTTTTCGATTTCAGGAGAATCTTTTTATAAACTAAATTTTGTCCATGAATAGCGTCTGGTAAGGATAAAGTGCAGAAATTTGCAAAATTGTTCAAATTTAATGAAACCATACTATAAAAAATTGGAATTGATGAAAATCTCAGAAATTAGGGAAAACTAGAACCCTGAAGAATCGAATTTTAGTAATATAGAATAGAAATAAAAAAAACTACCGAACAATCTTTTGAATCCTGCAAATTCTGAAGAAGTAATATTAAAAACTAAAGTCGGTACTCTGTGAAAGAATTTTCTAAAACATCTGAAAAAAAAAAGTAAACTTTGAACTCTAGAGCATCAAATCTAAGAAAACACTTATGTATCAATTTTCAATCTATATAAATACATACTTGAAATCTACAAAAATAGAAAACAATTTACAAAACCGTAGAAATACTGTTAAAACGAAAATATCAGAAATCTTTACATCACTAAAAATTTATGTAGGTGTGGTTATTCCGAAAAAATATGGTATTACTGGAAGTCGATTTAAATTTAAATTCTAGAACTTCGAATATTCTAGAAATTCAGGTTCTACTGCAGTCTGAAAAAAACATGATCTATAAGAATACGAAGAGAAAGTGCAAAATTGTATAAGTACTATAAAAATACGAAAGTACAAGAAATCTATATACACCAAAAATCGATACACATGTAGTTTACTCAAAAATCTATGAAATTAATGAAAATCGGCTAGAATTTCAATTCTCCATTATTGCATTCTAGAAATTAACATCCTTACATATTCTAGAAAATCTAAATTCACCCTTACAAACTCTAAAAAAAACAAGAAATAGCTACAAAATCCAATGCATACTAAAAGAAATACGGAAAAACTAGAAATCTGTATAACCCAAAAAAAATGTACGAATATAATTTTTCCCAAATTTTCTAAAATATTTGATAATCGATTTAAATTTAGATTCTAGAACATCAAATTTAAGGAATTTATACGTAAAAATACCAAAACTCGTGAAATATACTAAGAACTTCGGATTTCATATGCAATAAACAAAACGTGGAAAATACTGAAAATTATTTATATTTTAAAATGTATGTGCATATGATTTTTTTAAAAATGTATAAAACTTTGAGCTATAATACATACAACTCCAGAAACCTATAAAAATTCATAAACATAATAGGAAGTTCTCCAAATGGTTTGAATACTATAAAAATACGAGAAAAATTCAAAAAGTATAGAAAATCTATAGAAAAGGTACTGCTTTCTTCAAAATTAATTAAAGTACTCAAGTTCGTTGAAATGCGTAACACAACAGCATCAAATACTGAAAATCTATCGAAATGCCAGGAAATATTAAAAACTTTTATAAAAATACACACAATATTAAAATTCTGGAAATATACATAATACACTGAAAATCTTCTACGGATCATTTTTTCAAAAATTAAGAAATAAGTTGAAAAATTTTCAGAAATTTCATTTCAAGAGTTTTGAATTCTAGGAAGCTATATAAAAATTCATTATATATTCAAAAAGCTTAAAGTATACATTTATAATAAAACGAAAAAATTATGAAAAACACTAAAAGTAATAGAAAAAAATTTCATTCTCAGTGACTTGTATGAAAATTACAAAAAACGAATCCTATTCTATCAAATACAAACATGAAAAATGCACCACTCCAGACTTTCAGTGTCGGATAGTTTTTAAATCCTGAATTCTTGAAAATTGAAAAATCCAGACGATGATAATTTTTTCCGAAGAACACCTCTCGAAAATTTTGTTCTGCCCTCACCCCTGTAAAGCATTTTTCCTATCGTAAAAGTTAGGGAGGAAAGAGAAATTTTATTCGTCTTTGACTGTACAAGGTAAGAAAATTCTCCAAAGCAAATCCTGTATCTGCCACTGCATTACGACTTGATCGTGCTCGACCCAACGTGTGTCCAATTGCACAAGAGCCGCAATAACGCGCAAGAAGAAGCTCATTGAAATTAGCGTTTTAACGATCCTCGGCGGCCGCTCGTGGGAGATGCTGAGACTCCGCAGTGGCTTTCTCTCTCGCTGTTATGAGTTCGCGTTTTAATTTAATATACTTGTAAAGCCCTGGGCCCGCTACGCTGACTTATCACGCACTGGGACAAATTTACGGATGATATTACTAACAATCAACTGCATTAGCGAGCTCCGCATTGCGCCGCGCGCTCGTAAATATGCGCTCTCCTCGGGCCCTCTCGTATGTAGTTCGGTCGCGGTTTATGCTGCGCGGAAAATCACCTTGCGTGCTGCTCAGGGCTTAGAATGCTTAGAAAATTTACTTTTTCAGTCAATTTTTTTTATTCAGACAGTTGCATGAAACGAAAATTCATCACGAGGGACTCACCTACGAGGATATACATTCTACAGTTGCGTTATGACCAGAGAATCAGATTTAGGATTTTTTTTTTTTATTGACAGAGTAATTGTAAATTATGTAATAATCACGTATAAGAGAACGTAAGTTTACTAACAATAGCTATCTTGGTGAATTCAACGAGAAAAAGGACTGAAACGAAGATTCTTTCAAATTGAGAAATTTCTTTTGATTTTACATGCTGAAAAATCTGTGTTTTTTCAAAATTATTTACTTTTGATCTTAAATGTGGTGAACCTTGAGACACAATGCAAATTATTAATGATGCAGTTTTTTTAGCGCAACAAATGGTTCGATGATATTATCTGCTGGCGATGGTGAATTAAAATGAATTAAAATGTGAAGCATTGAATGGAAATCGATCCAGCTGATCCAAAAATATGTTCCAATGGATTGAAATGAATCCTTCTCAATGCTATTAGAATCTAAATCATCAATATGAATCTGGATTCACAAGATTGGTTTTTATCTTACTAAGGAAACTTTAATTTTTTTTTAATGCAGTACATTTCAATTCATATTTTAAGATGATTTTTTATCTTTTTGAAAAAACTTTTATTTCGCAATATGATTTCTTAGTTTTTGTCGATACCTTTGAATCCGAATATACAATATATATTTTACATCTTCTTAAATTAAATTACAAAACAAATAAATCTTTTTCCATGCAATTTCACGTCACGTTTTTTTTAAATTCAGTTTAAATCCAAGTATGTATAATATACATTTTCGTCTATTTGAGGCCCTTGAGTCCTTTTTCATGCAATATGATTCCGAGTTTTTTTTGTCAAGACATTTGAATCCAAATATACAAGATAAGTTTTCATTTTATTAAGAAAACTCAAATTCTTTTCTATGCAATTTAAATTCAAATTTGTTGTCATTTCGATTGTTCCCAAATATATGAGACTAAATTTTTATCTTATTAACAAAATTTCAATCCTTTTCTTTTCAATTCTGAAAAAATATTTTCATCAATACATTCGAATCTAAATCAACAAGATAAATTTTCGACATTTTGAGGAAACTTGAATCTTCTATACTATTCTATACTAAATTGTTGTCAATACATTTAAATCAAAATATACAAAATAAGTTTGAATCTTATGAATGAAACTTGAATACTTTTCTATGAACTCTGAATCTAATTTATTTTTTGGAGACATTCGAATAAAAATATATAAGATAAGTTTTCAACCCATTAAGGAAACTGGAATCTTCATCTATGCAATTGGAATTAAAATTTTTATGTTACTAGATTTAAATCTTAATTTATCTTTTAAATTTTCATCTTTTTGAGAAAACTTCAATCTTTTTTCATACTATTTCAACCCGAAATTTTTCGTCAATATATTTTAATCCAAATACATGTAATGTAAGTTATCATCTAAATAAGGACACTTGAATGTGTTTTTATTTAATATGGATGAAAATTTTTATCAATACATTTGTTTCTGAATACACATGATTTTCATAGTTTTCATCTTCCTAAATACACACGAATCTTTTTCAATGCAATTTGAATCCAAATTCGTTTTCGATACATTTGAATTCAAAATGCACAAGATTACTCTTCACCTTATTTCAGTACATTTTAATCTAAATATAAATAATTATCCCTGGTAGAGACAATGTATTGAAAAAAATTCAAATTAATTGATCCATTGAAATTTCTACTTATGTACCAGTTTTTTTGTATTACATTCGATTTAAATGCTGTTGTCAAACTGAATGTACAAAATCTGAATTCGAAATTATTGCTTTCGAAACATGTAATTTTCAAAAAGAAATATATGTTTTAATTCTAAATAAAGTATAATTTCAAAGAAATATAACCCACACGAATAATAATAAATTTATAATCTGTGCAATGCAATCTAAAAAAAAAAAAACAAAAAAAAAAAAAAACAAAAAAAGAAAATTATTACGTTATACTCCACATATTGGAATGCCTCAGTAATATCGTCGCAGTTTTACACGCCAACGACCTGAGTTCGAATCTCTTCAAAGCTGAAGTTTTTTACTCAATTCAGTATGAGTTTTTCAGGTATCATTATCAAAAACAAATTATTTTCTACTCTGCTATTGCCAATTTATAAGTATAAATTCTGTCAATGAAAAATATGCTCGAGTTGAATGTAAATGTTCTACATTTTGATCAAAATGCAGTGAAATCAATAACACGTTTCTGTTCAATCGCATGAAATAATAAGAATACATCAAGTTGAAATTGCATTGAAGCACGCTATTTTTGGGTTCAAAACATCTATACCAAATAAAAAAAGTTACAATAAAAATGCATTTAATTCTAAGCTAAACTTTTGCATTGAATTCAATAGAAATAATTATGTTCAATTTAGTCCAAAAATCTGGTGCATAAATCTGCATTAAAATAAAATGAAATTTTACAATCCGTCATATAACAGTTACACGTACTTAAATTAATTTGGAGGCCACCCTGTTAACTCAATGTGTAACATTGATGGTACCAATAAATGTTCTCACACAAAACAAAAATGACCTTGGTAGCAACTGTGAACATCACGTTCTCGAATTCGAATTCTAAAATAATTGAAGAAAACAAAAAAAGTAGCGTTCCAGCGCACGAAGCGCTTGATTTACAGTAACGTGAGGTGGGCGCCTTTTCCCCCTTTGAGCCCTCGTTCGAAGACACGCGGATGATTCATTTTACGGTAATTACTAGTCCGCGGGTTCACTCAAGATAAGTTGCTCGGTTAATGTGGCCGGCGTTTCCGCGAGACCCTGGATTTGCGGTTCTGCCCCGAGCGACACATAATTCAAAACCGGACACGCACGACATGACAAAAGACAGGGAGATAAACTCAAGCTTCAACGTCGCTTCTTCACTTTCTGGAAAAGTGATTTACATTGCTAAATAAGCTTTGTTTGACTGTGAGAGTGTTTTGATTTATAGACCTCTATTAGAACGAACTATGAGTTCTATGATGCTCAAAGACGTAGCAGAAACAGTGCTCTGGATGTTGTTCAAATATGTTGAATAGTGAAGATTCTGTTTTTGAAGAGAAACATGAATTCCTAGAAAATTAATACGGAAACATGAATAAAAATCAAAAATTCTGAGTTTGATTTGGTCAATTTGACTACTGCAGATTACATTCCCCATAAAATTGCGACAAGCGAAGAATCTGGAAAAGAGCGAGTCCTACTTTGAGTGGCCCCAATTCCATTTTGTCAGGGAGTCCCATTGGGGTCCTGATTCACTGGGCGCTTTGGACGTGGAAGGTATAGGTGAAAAAAGGAAGAAGGGAAAAAAGTGGAAAAGAAAAAGGAGATGACGAGATGCGTACGTTGGAAGAGAAAGGTGAAAGAAAGCAAAAACAAATTACCTTGCTAAGCAGGCAGTAAGGTGGACAGAGCGAGTGGGCAGAGCACAAGAAGCACAAGAAAAATGCATCACAGTCGCAGCAGCACTGACAGTCTGGCATTATGTATCATGCGCGCCCTTGCTCGCTCATGAACCTGACCGTTTTTACGTGCAACGCAAATTTCAGTAAACAATGCCAAAAGCTCATCAAAATGTCATTTTACGCCAATTCGAAATATGAGGAAAATAAATTGAGGACTCCAGATTTTTCAAGGTTCAAGCAGAGCTTTATTACATGCTAGAAAACATGATATTTTATGTTTTCATCTCATATCGCTTATAATACTTAATTAAAACTTTTGTTCGATGAACTTCACATTGCTGATTTCTATTCAAACGAAAAATAGAACAACAAATTAATTCTGCAATAAAAGCTTTTGAACTTTAGGATCTTTGTCTAATTTCTCGGAAATAAATTTCCTGGTTATCGACTCTCGAAAATTGTCCTTACAACTATAGTCCAAATGATTTCTAAATTTGTTGATGATTTCAGACGGATGATCAAAGCAATGAACTGGTTCTGGATTACGGCGATTTTTAGCGCTATAACCGTCTAAACCTCTTGCACCACGCTCGGTCATTCCACCACTTATAATACCGTCACCAACAGTTTCATTAGTTATATAACCGAATATGTAGTACTGTGAAAAATCAAATTTTTCTTCCCGAATGTGGAATTTCACGGCTGGATCACCACCTGGTCCTCCTTTTCCGTCATTACCTCGCGAACCTAAAATTCCGGAAGTAATAATCGAAAATTTAAATAAGTTTATCCTGTAAATAAAGACAGTTTTTTACTAAAATAGTGTGTCTTTCAATCGTATTTAAAAAATTTTTAAACATAGTCACTTTAGATAATTGATTAAAGTTATGGATTGTTTATTGGATCAACTTTTTTTTCATGAAATAAATATACTTTGCTTTTTAAAATTCAAAATACAGTTCTAAAAATACCATCGAAAATGAATTATCGCCATTTTACTTCACTGCATTTATGGAAACAACCTTAACGTACGCTATAACTCTTCAAATAGATAGTATATTAGAGCAAAATATGTAAATTGCACTATAGTCCCACAAAGAAAAAAGTTGCGGCTTTTTTGATGAAACACATGTCTCTTGATGGATTGCTCGATTGATTTTTGGAACAACCCTGATAAACGTTATTTTCAAGTATGCGATGGATATACATGGTTTCCATATGGAATTTGTAATGCTGAATAATAGAATACAGTCTCATTAGCAAAAATAATTGAAACCTAACAACATTACCTGAAAAGAAAAGTCTAAACTCTTGTTTGTAACCAGTTATATTGATAATTTTCTATTATTTGTTCAGATGTAACTTTATTTTATAATTTAGCAGTACGGATTCCATATCAAAACGATGTATACCCATCGCATACTTGAAAATAAGGTTTTATAAGGGCTATCTTAAACGCAACTCTAGAAAGATTCTGTTCTAACCTCACGTTCGGAATCAGTGGGTCGAAATCCAAAAGGAGACATGTGTCTAGTCAATAACACTGCAACTTTTATTTTGTAGGTGTGTGTACTTTTACTCACCATCATTAGTCAATTCAATACAATAGAACTTCTGAGATAATTCCACCATTTTGATGCAACCTGCTTTCCCCCCAAATCCACCAACCCCGCCATTTCCTCCACGACCGCCACTCGTACCATAGCTGCCTCTCTTCCGAACTGTTAGCTTGTTTCCGAAGTCCTTCCATAAAAAATCATAGCCATTACCGATGTTCAACTTTTCTATGCAAAGCTCATGACCAAGTGTAATATAATAACATATTGCTGCTGTACGCAACAGGTCGGTGTAGTTATCAGGCACAGAACCATTTATTCCTCTAGATCCTGCAAAAGTCAAAGAAAATAATCTTTGGTATCCTAGTACCATGAGAGATAATCATCATAAGTTCTCGAGAAAATTATTACCATTTCCACCGTTCTGCCCAGGTCCGCCATTTCCTCCTACAGACAAGATGGTCAAATTTTGTCCGTTGAAAAATGCATCACCAATGCCTAGAAAGTTTCCCCCTGTCTCTCCTGGGTAACCTGCTTCGCCGTCATTGTCATTTGTATAAGGGCTGGTTAGATCCTTAGCGTCCATTTTGCTGTTTCCATTAGAGCCTCTTAAGGTGATTGATTGGGTTCCAATAACATTCCAAACTGGTGACAAGATTGCCATACGGATATTCTTTCCAGTTTTGTTGATAGAATCATCAATGATGACAGAGATAGAGGCAAATATTTCAATCGATTGTGCTGCCGGAAAACATGTTTGATCGGATGTAATTTGACTTACTCTGACGACTGTGCCTGTAACAGTCATACTGGAAGTATTTGGACACGTGATGTTTGGCTTTTGGAGAAAAGTAGACAGGATACTTTTCAATGCTTCCTTCTTTGTTGCGTTCAATTGTACATTTAGTACAGCAGGCAACAAACGAGCGTTATTTGGAACAAACGCTGATAATCGATGGAAACCAATTTCAGACACGTTCTTAGCTGTGTCACACGAATTCATAACTGATTGTAATACTCCTACCTCACTTGGTTTGGAAGCGAACTTAGGCGAAGGTAAGTTGCTATCAAGAACTATCATATATTCGTACCATGTAAGAGTTTTTTTAACTCCTTCCACAGTATATCGGAATTCAGTTCTCGATGGTAGTATTAGTCTTTGATGTTTCCGGACCCACGAGGACGCGTAAATCATTTTTTGCATCAAGTCGTTCAACTTAGCAAGACCATCAGTTGAAATCGTAATATTCAACTGCTTGATGACATTTGCGAGTGATTGTGGTTCAGCAATATCAACTTTCGATATGTTTTTGAAAATTGTTGACAGTCGATCATGCAATAAATAAATATCTGTCTCACGTTCCTCGATTAGGTTGTAAAATCCTTGAATTTCGGTAGATACAGATTTCACCACGGATAACATTGTCACGTTTAACATATATCTTACGCATTCATCAACGTAAGCATTGAAATGATAATTTACGTATGCTTTAACCTCGTCAATCTGCTGGGTAAACGCGATTGGTGTTGGAAGATTTTCATACTTGATATTCAAAAGAAATTCTATGTACTCAATGTGCTTAAGCGTGTTATTGAACGATGAAGCTTGGATCATGCCACGTGTTACACGTAGAAGTTCTCTGGCAAATGTTAATAAGCGGGTTGATGGATTCCAATTCATGATGGAATATCTTTCCTGAATTTGTCTGTCAACCTCGATAAAATCTTTCTGTATTTCAAATAAATTTCTGTAGTTCTGTTTTATTCCTTCAGATATGCTTGACACATCGTTGAAAATTTCTGTATTTACAATTTTTTGGATCAAATCAGTTACATAAACTTGCGAATACTTTGAGACGACAAGACCATATTCGATATTTTTGTTTTGGCCGACAAATTTTAGATTATCTCTGATTATCTTCTGGATGTTCTGCTTTTCATTTTGAATCAGTGTATCGTTGGAGAGTAAGCCAGGTTTGCTAGGTGCACGGAAAATACCGATTCTATCGTAAGCATTCTCTGTCTTTCCATTTTTTTCTAGTAAAACGTCTAGAAGCTTTAACTTCTCTTGATGGAATTTCCAATCAACTTCAGAGATATTTTTTTTTGATAATTCATTTGTTGTTAATTTCCTTATCTTTATCAAATAATCTGCGATTTGGTTTATTACACTGGTATCATTTACCGTTACAATTTTACGGTTCACTTTTTTTACAGTTTTCACAACTTTAGTAGCAACCATCGCTATGCCATCTTTGTAAACGTCTATATTTTTGAAAAGTTCTATTATAGTTCTTATCAAATCAGGAAACTGCGATGGCGTTTCTGATGGTTTGACGCTTGAATGATTAATAACAAGCACGATTTTGAAAGATTTCGCATGCCTTAATAACTTATTGACGAGGTATCCAATTGTTATGTCATGTTCCGCCGATCTCGTATCTTCGAACCCAGGGCAGTCGTAGTATCGTATGTTAGATACCTTGTCGATGAATAACTCAGGAATGAATGTTTGAGATTTTGAAGTTATAGTCCCAACTTTCGAATTTCTGTCAGTTATTTGATACAAACTACCGCCTTTACTGTCTTTTGTTGCATCCAAAATCGCATCTGTAAGAAGCAGTCCCAGAGTACTTTTACCATTGCCTGTCTCTCCCATCAGTAGCACTACTTCGTCCGGTTTGTCTAATTGAAAAGCAGCGTCTTGTTTATTCCAGAAATCGAGGATCGTTTCCGTTGAATTTGAAGATGCTGCAGTGATTGCAAGGCAGAACAATAATACAAAATGAATTAGCTTCTTCATCGTGGCACAGTTTTGAATGAAAGTCACGCAACTACTGACTGAGTACTGCTCTGGTCGCTCTTTTTATACTAGCTGCAAAATTTCCACTGGTAAAGAATACTCATTACTACAATCTGGAAACTCATTGGCTCATTAATGTCACATCAATGGAGGTATATTTTCTTCTTATCGAAGATCATCATACAGTACTTAAAAGAGCGCTTATGGAAACTTTTTGATTGTCATTTGCAGGCACACTATTTTTTTACAACATTAATTTTTTTTTTTTTTTTTTTTAGTTTTTATCGTAGTCTTGTCATTTATGTTGAATCATGAAGTGCTTCAAATTATTTACTGAATCTCCGCAATAAAATTGAAGCAACCAAGTGTTTTGATAACTTATTTGCATAGTGAATACTGTAATAACGTTTTCTCGTCCTAAAAAACATCGAGTTTCTAAATATAAGTAATTTTTTTAAGAACGAAGAACATTTGTACATCGTGTATATTCGCACAATCTTAATTGTTGATCCATTATGTTTTCTCTCATTAGGATTTCCCGATTTTAAAACTTATTTCTGCTTGATGGTTCATTTACTTTCAAATTATTTTGTTTCGTTCGAAAGTATCGATAATAGTTATCAAAAATTTTTTTTTCATTGTAGTATACCAGAGATAACCTTTTAAGTTGGAAGCAGGTTTAAGTTTCGATCAAATTCTTTTACTCAGATTGAATATTATGAAAAGCTATATGCCGTTGGAAAGATAACATATCCTGGTACTTTTCTGTCAAAGACACATCCGTGTTGCACAAAAGGAAAAAAAGGGAAATAAAAAGTTTGTAATTTACTACTGAAACAACAAAGCACACAGATTCTGATTTTGTCTGAAAAATTGTAGATTCAAAGTTTAATACTACAAAAAAAAGTATGGAATGGTTTTATTTTTTTACCGTACTTAAGACAGCGTAACTGTGAATAATACAGTTTCTTTCACCAAGTACGAATTTGGTTGATCGACCGGAAGTGCACTTTGTTAGTTTTGATTTTTCAGGCTTCCCGGTGCTTTAATGCCAACGCCGAGCCGGTGATATTTTGGTATATTGTGCAATATCGCCCACTTTCCCTACTAGTTGGCTACAGAGACAATTTAAACTGATCTCTCCTCAACGAGTATCGTGTTTCTCGTAGCGAGGGGCCGGGCTCGATTTCCGTCAATAATAATCATGACTTCATGTCAACGTCTTCTCTATGGACTCACTTTCCAAATGAAACAAACTTCATTAGCCAGGGAAATATTCACTGACACAAGATACGCATTGTGAGACCATTCGTTACAACGCTAAGGCTGGCATAGGTCCTGATTTAGCAGACTTTGATTTGTAATCTCATACTGACAAGTCCTGTTACGAGTTTGAATGTCATTGTTTCCAGTGTGAAGAAAAAGTTAATTTCGGACATTTTGTTACTAAATTTTATTCTTAACTGGTGTAGTATGTGTTAATTTGTGCTAGGCTACGACATTTTTTTAATTCATGTTGTATGCTGTTTTGAAGTCTAATTCACCATTTTGAACTTGGTATAGATATATAATGAATGTCTTTTTTAATACTTTTTCACGAAGATAACAAACAAGGGCGTTTTAAGGAGTTGAAGCACTTTTCGAAATTAGGGAAAGAATCATGATTATTCCATATGGAATTTAAAAAAAAAGGTTATTGTCCGTGATAAATGATTAGTATACTTTTCATTAAAAAATTCATGGGAACGAAAGATAAAACTGTTAATATAAGTATAACAACAAATCAGAAAATTAAGTAATAACTATCAAAATTCTACTTACTGAAATGAAGAGAAAATGAAAATTAGTTTTCTATAAGTTCTAATAGAAAAATAATCCAGAATCCCAAGTATGTGCTACCAACTGAAAAATAATAACAATTCTGGCTTCCGAAAATTATTTCTTAGACTTATTTTTATAAATATTTCACTAGGATAAGAATAAATTTTTTGAGAGATTGTTTCAACTTAGTGTGAAATTTAAAAAAATTTTAATCTTTACAACAATATGAATCATAGAAATTTAAAAACCTGGAGCATCAAATTTAAAAGTTTACCTAAAAATTCATGAGAATATTAAAATATTTGACAATTCATGTGAACACTATATACCTGTTTTACAAAAATTCACTAAAGGAAATTTATGAAATTTTAAAAGAGTGATTCGAAAATTTACCTAATTGTAAAAATCTACTAAAAGAGATAAAAACTCGAAATGTTTCGTTGTTTTGAAAAATCTACCTACACACGTGAAATCTATAAAACTTCGAATTCTAGAGCATCTGATTCCGAAAAACTTACATGGTTATGCAAAGAAATGCTACTTAGTTTTCAAAATATAATACAATATATTTTTATAATTCCATGAATACCAGAAAGAGTGAAAGTACGATAAGTTTACCAAAAAATTATAATCTATGTATACGTTTTCTCAAAAATCAAGAAAAAAACTAAATGTTTTTATAAATGTCAGTTCTCGAACATGAAATTCTATAATTTAATATAGTAATATAAAAAAAAAATACTATAAAATTATGAAAATACTATAAAATTCTTCCAAATATCAGGAAACCTTAATAGTACTAAAGAAACTAGGAACCCACTAATATTTGAAAACTATAGAGCAACAATCATTTCCACAATGTATAAATTTTCGAAGCATAGAACACTGAGTTACCAAAAATGTACAAAAATTTTATTCAAAAAAATACTAGAAAATACTTCGAATTGTACATTAGATACTGAAAAAACAAAGAAATACTCGAAGCAGTGGAAATGTATCAAAGAAACTCTTTTATTTTAAATCTATTGAAATGCACAAAATCTCTGAAACCTTTGATTTTACAACTTCGTATTCTAATAGACATCTATGTAATACACAGAAATACTGAAAATCTATATGAATACTAGAATTTATACAATAGGATTTCGAAATAAATATGAATATATACATTCTTTTGAACTACGTAGTACTCGGAATCTTTGTATATATTTTTTTCCCCCAAAAGTGTATAAAAATGCTAAAACTCTTCAGAACTTTGAATCGTAGAGCATCAGATTCTATGAATATTTAGATCAATCCATGGAAATATGAAAAATGTATAAAACAATTGTATAAAATACTACAACATTTTCCAAATATTTAAAAATTAGAATATTCTAAAAATCTATTACCTCCAATGCATGTCGATATTATTTTTCTTGAAATCTACAGAATACTGCAGAATACTGAAAATATTTTATTATCTTGAAAACTTGAACTCTTAATCATCAGATTAAAGAAATCTTTATTAACATTCATAATATCAATAACTCCCAAAATCCTTGAAGTTCTGTAAATAGTGAAGGAAGATGAAAAATTAAAAATAACAAATGTGCAAAGTTGAAAATTTAAAAAAACTCTTAACGAAAGTAACTTGAGAATCATAAAAATTTAATTCCATGATTGAAACATGTAAATGAAAAACTACATACAAAAAAAACTCTGAATTCCATTATTTACATAATAATTTCGAAGACTAGAAATATGAGAATCCTTAGCGAAGTAGGTATTTTTTTTTTAAATTGGCCAAAGTGGTATTTGAAAATATTAACTAAAATTTAACTAAAATACGATTCGCAAAGAACCGTACGTCAATATAAATTATTATTAAAAAAATTCTATTTAACATGGGAGAAAGTGATATCAACTCGTGTGTTTTGCGATACCTCGCTTCGCTCGGCCGGAATCACCCTCTCCCTCCCTTGTTTGATAAATATCTATTCTCATCCCAAATGAAGTTCCTCACGAATCCACCTTCATTATGAACCGAACCAAGCAGGGGCGTAGGGCAAAAAAAATTTTCGCGAGGGGTTTTTGTGAAAAATATTTTTCCTTCTAGATTTCATGATTTTTAATCTTCGACAATAAGGATACAAGAGAGCGATTTTAAAATATTTAAAATTTCGAAACATAAAAGTTTTGCAAATTTTTGAATCCAGAGTTGCACATTTTTCATCTTCGTAAATAATGGAATTTGTGTTTTTGTAATTATCAATTAGTAACTGAGGTTTCAATTGTTTTTATTACTAATAGTTTTTGTACTTTAACCCTTCTAAGGATTATTTCATATCAAGTAATATGGTTTTCTATACAGCTCTCTGGAATTCCATACTCCAGGAATAAAACTTCTAAAAAATTCATATATTTGAACTGATTTTTGAGCAAATTTTAACCACACAGATAAAAAGTATATCTTCAATTTATATTATTTTCGTATGCCATATTATTTATAAAATTTTGTAGTATTTTCTGTTATTTTCATAAATTTATAATATTTTAATGGATCGTTCAATTGATTATTAGAAATTCATGCAATAGTATTGAAACTGAACAACGATTTTGAAAATATGAATTGATTTTTATGACAGCGGTTTCTTTGATGAAGATTTTTAATACTTTTTACCATTTTTTGTAGTATGTCTACAATTCAAAGTATTTTTTATTGCATGAATTGTAGAAACTGAATTGAATCCATTTTTATTGGTTTCTATATGAATTTCTAGTGTAATTCCTAGAATTGTAGGGATATAATTTTTGTATTATATTGAAAAATATGCTGCAGGACAGGAAGTATTATATAAATTTCTAAAAAAATTATATCTACATAATTTTTATGTATTGGAAGATTTTTAATAAACTAAGAAGCTAGTGAACTACTGAAATTGTAAAATAGTAGAATAGCAAACTCTTTAACAAGTAAATTAGCTAGTTAGTAAACTAGTAAACTTGCTGAATTTGTTTTAGTAAACTAATAAACTAATAAACTAGTGAGCTAGTAAACTAGTAAATGGATAAATTATTAGGCTAGTATACAAGTAAGCTAGTAAACTAGTAAACCCTAGTAATTCTGATTCTTATATAATTCTCAGAAATCTTATAAGATTACTGAAATTCCTTATATCTCTACCCATTTCTTATATGGAAACATATAGAGCCATATAAGAAATGGGTAAAGATATAAGGGATTTCAGTAATCTCATAAGATTTCTGAGAATCATATAAGAATCAGAATTATAAGAGAACTTATTTTTCTCATTTTTTTAGTATTATACATAAAATATACGAAACCCTGGAGGATTTGTAGGTATTTTAATAGACTATTTATGCATTTTTGTTGATTGCTATAGAGATTTAAAAAACTCGATGCTCTAAAATGCAAATTTCGATATTTTATCAGTAATTTCAAGAATTAATAATAAATTCACTATTATATAGATTTTTTATGTTTTATATCTTTATTCTTTTTCACATTTTTGGAATATTTAAAAGGTTTTGTTACGTTTCCCAGAATATTCATAGACTTATAGTATATTCATAATTTGATTCTCTAGAATCCCAAAATTTATAAATCGTAGAGGCATTTGTCGAGGTTTTTGATGCAACAGTTATTTTTAAGAATTTTATCAATTTCATTATTTTCTTAGCGCTTGTATTTTTGTATGCCCGGTATTCCCCTGAGTTTTTCCCAATATTTTATATCAATTTGCAATATATTATCACGCTATTTCATAGACGAGTTCCATTATTTCACTATATATTATACTGTTATCTTCGAATTTATTCTTTTGTAAGCTTTCGACAATCTCCGCACGTTCCCTTTTATGATTAACTTCTAAATTTCGTTTTAATATCGACGCGAGTAACAAATGTATTGTTCACCGCTCATTACTACTATAGTTAGTCGTACGTGACAATTTTTTTCATCGGTATAAAGTGTATTATTATTTTCTTATTTCGATAACGTTCGTTATTATCAATCGCTGTAAATTTTTGATTGTTCGACATACTGTCTTACGAGCATCGTACCACGCAATGTACGACGCCTTTTCAACAACCAACAAGATGTATAAAAACCCATGTAAAAAGATGCAAAAGCGCATTTCGCCCGCGACTCCGGTCACGTAAAGTTCGACTATAAAAATTTGAATAAAGTTTTTGTCAAAAGTATTTAGGTGTCTATGAAATTTCTTGCTGTTAACCCGGAAAACAACAGTATGAATCGAAAGATTTTCAACATTTTTCTATATATTTTATATAAATTTCTCGAATTTGATGATCTGAGATTCAAAGTTTCGTAAATTTTCAGGATTTTCGTACATTTTTATTTTTCTCGATTATTCACCAGGTTGCATGTGTGATTCATATTTTCTACGTAATTCTATACATTTTTAGCGTTTATCGATGCGAGTTTTTTCAATTTTATATAAAATATCGATTGATTTTATCAGAATTTCGGGAGTGGCTTGAACTCCCAAAACCCCCCTCTGCCTACTCGCTTGGAAATAGGGAAAAATATTCAAAATTCAATATCCACCTCCGAAATGCCTGAATTATTATCCCAAATTCTCATGACTTGCCCCAATATCCCAGGGACACCGATTAAAGTTTTTTTTCCCAGCATTAGATTCCGCGTTTCTGGTCCACTCCATTATAACTTTTGATGTAACCAAAATGGAATCAATACAAGTCAAACGTTCCCAACCCAGGAAGCACTCGAACCAGACAGATTCGTTTTCTCACAGGTCCACTCAGGGATCGGTAGCATATTGTCGCTGTTGACAAAAGCTACGGGGGACGTCTCTGCCCGTATCATTCCCCCATCGAGATGAAAGAATTGAGAGCGCCTCTCGTACCACCCTTGCAGCAGGTTATTCGGGGTGGGAAACCGTGACCACCATCTCATTACCAGTTCCCATGGGCACGAATGCGCGCACCATGACGACGGCGTGTGCCGCAGGTCCGGGATAGGGGTGTATCTGGCATTACATAATTGCTATGGGACACCATGCAGAGGCCGAAAGGAACCATCGTGTGAACCTCCGACCTAATAACGATCAGGATTACACCTTCTCTCTTCGATCCCAGGGTCTCCCGTGAATTTAGGGTGATGTCGTGGACAATTTTTTTTTTTTTTTTCAAAAAAAATCATGATCTACTACGCTCCAACTACCCTTGTGTATATTGGTTATGTTTCAATTTATTACGCAATTGTCATGAAATGAAAATCAATTGGGATGATTGGATGGAAATTGTTCTTCATTTCATCATACTGTATATAATTTTTAGGATCTGGTGAGAGTTTCGGTTTTTGTTCTATTTTGTCACAGGGGACTAAACAGAGGTGGATTTTTGGGGTCTACCCTCTTTTGGAATTTGGTTATATTTAGTGTAAAAATTGAAGAAGTTACAGTCGTGAAAAACTTATATTGGAAACAAAATGATAAAAATTGATAACATTATTAAAATGATTTAGATATAAAAATTATGAAGAAAATAAAAGAAAGTTAAAATTATCAAATATTTACGAACTTAAGTCTGAAAGACATAACAAATAGTTTCATCTAAGTTTTTGGAGCTGGAAAAAATGTATAATCCTTAATTCCACAAACTTGATAATAATAATAACAATAATGGTTTCCGAAGAATTTTTCCCACAACAGAATATTATTTATTAATGTTTCGCTTAGATAATGTTGATATTAAAAAATTTTTTCTTCGGTCAACTTAGTGAATAGTGTAGAATAATGAGGATTCACGAAAATGCTAAAAATCTTGGAAGATTATAAATCCTGCAGCATCGAATTCTATAAATCTACATAGAAATCCTTGACGATGCCAAAAAATCTTTCAAAAAAAAAAACACCAGAAATACTGAAAGAAATAGGCGTATAAATAAAAGTACTGATTTCTGCGGAAACTAAAGCTATGAATTCAAGAGCATCAAATTCTCAAAAACGTATACCTATAGCAAACTTTAAAAGTAGTACAAAAAATCACAAAAAAAAAAACTAGAGAATACTACAAAATGTAAGAAACAAAAAAAATCATAACAAGGTTGAATCTAGAAAACCCTGGAAATTATTAAAGATGGAATTTTATTCAAGATTGATAAGAATAGAAACTCCAAATTTAGTTGATTCCAATTTATATAGCATCAAATTCAAGAATTTTTTGAAGCAATACGCAAAAATACTAAAAATATTTGAAAATACTAGGTAATCTTTTGAAATTTCATTAATACATACTAAAAAAATATGCAAAAACTGGAAATCAGTATGCACTCAAAAAAATTTTATTGAAGTTTGAAATCTAAAAGATCTAATCCTGGAAATCTTAAAAGCAATCAATAAAAATATATAAATCTATTCAAATACTTCTCAATCGTTTGAAAATCTATCTATATGAGAAAAATTTGTAAAATTTAGACATGTATTATTACTTAAAAATAATGTCAATCTCATTTTCTCAACAATTCATAAACTTTTAATCCTAGAGCATAACATTTTAGAAATATCAGAAAATTCCTTAAATTGTACAGATACGAAAAAACACGAAATATACTAGAAATCAAAAAGAAAGATGATTTTTTTTAAATTGATTCAAATACTCAAAATGTATAAAACTTTGATGATTTTAGCTATAAATTCTAGCGATCTTTTAAGTTTTTAATAAATATGAGAAATCTAATAAAATACCAAAAAAACCTAAAAATTGAATCAATGTCCTCACATGCGAAACTGGTGGAAATTTATAAGATGCTTTTAATCAGTATTACCTATATTTTCCAAAAAATCTTTAAAACCCTTATGTTGGAGAAATATTGAAAAAATTCGAAGATTGATAAAAAAAATTAAAAAAAAAGAAAAACTTCAACCTTAGTGATTTGAAAATCATGAAGAACGAATTCCATTACGTATACAAAAAACTTATGTGTAAAAAATGTGTGATTCTTGAATTTGAAGAATGTTTACCTCAAAAATCCTAAAATTTGAAAAATTGACAAATGCGTTCGTAAATAGATCGTCAAAAATTAAAAAATTAAAAATCCACTTTCAAAAAATTTTTTTGCAAGTGCACATATTCTATTACAACAACTTTGTAATAACTACGAAAACCTTTGGGTTGTCTCTAACTAATAAAAAAACACATTCACCCTTTGAATCTTTAGATTCGTTTTACCAACTATGACAGTGTATTCTCGATTGCATTACATATTAATATTTTGAAAAAACAAATTTTCGGCTAAAATGAGATTGATTAAAATTGTAAAGGATTTGTGTTTCTAAATCTAAATGTAAAATTATTCAAGGTTCAATTATTCAAGGTTCAAGTAGAGCTTTATTGCCTTTTTTACATGTTCAATAACATACACTATTTAAAATCGTTTTTATCAGGTATCGCAGATGTAAGAATGAAATATAATTTGCTCTTAATGATATGTCAAAGTAAACGTAAGGTGAATCATAACGGCAATTCAAGTACGTGATTTTCGAGTTATACAATTAGTAGTTTAGTAACTGATGATACTAGAACAAATATACATAAATTGATGCTGTATCTCAATATTTGTTTGATAATCTGCACATTACCAATTTTCATTAAAAAAGAAACTAAAACGACAAATCAATTCTTTGACAAGAGCTCTTGAACTCTAGGATTTTTGTCTAATTTCTCAGAAATGAATCCCAAAATTTTCGATTCTCGAAAACCGTCTTTAGAACTATGGATCAAATGCTCTCTAAATTTTTTGATGATTTCGGACGAATAATCGAAGTCATGGGCTGGTTCTGGATTGCGGCGATTGTTGGTGCAAGAACCGTCTGAACCTTTTGTGCCACCCTCGGTCATTCCACCACTTTTTTCAACATCCTCGACAATTTCTGAACTTATGTAAACACGAACGGTGTCAAACTCAGTATCAAAATGTCTTTTCCGAATGTAGGATTTTACAGCTGGATAACCACCAGGTCCTCCTTTTCCGTCACTACCTCGAGAACCTAAAATTTTGATAATAATAATAATAAATCAGCATTTATTCATTCCTTATAACAAGACAGGTTTGAACAGAATAACTTGTCTTTCTGATGATTGAGTAAACTTTGTTTTGACATACAAAGTCGATATCTACAATACCAGTCAAGCTATTGTAAATTCATCTTTGCCATCTTAATTCACTTCTTTTACTGAAACGACCTTCATATATATACACTATTATACTTAAAACTAATATATTACTGCAGAAAAAAGTATGTAAATTACTTTCACTCACCGTCCTCAGTTGTTTCAATAATATAAGACTTCTTTACTAATTCCACCATTTTAATGCATCCTGCTTTTCCACCAAATCCACCGACCCCGCCATTTCCTCCACGACCGCCTCTCGTTCCATAACTGCCTCTCTTGCAAAGTGATAGCTTGTGTCCATCGCTATTCCATACAAACTCATATCCACTACGCTTACAGTAATTTTCTACGCAATATACATGGAGTGGCCAAATATCATAACAGCTGTGAATTTCATTGTGCGTATCGTCATAGTAAGGTGGAATAGAACCATCGATTCCTCTTGCACCTGCGAAATTCAGACAAAGTTATTTTCAGCATTCAACTGACATAAAAGAGAGCAATCATCGGTGCACACGAAGACAAGTACCTTTTCCACCGTTTTGACCAGGTCCACCATTTCCACCTATGGATGATATGGTAAAATTTTGTCCGTTGAAGAATACTTCGCCAATGCCTAAAAAATTCCCTCCTGTCTCTCCTGGGTAACCTGCTTCGCCGTCATTGTCATTTGTATAAGGACTGGTTAGATCCTTAGCGTCCATTTTGCTGTTTCCATTAGAGCCTCTTAAGGTGATTGATTGGGTTCCAATAACATTCCAAACTGGTGACAAGATTGCCATACGGATATTCTTTCCAGTTTTGTTGATAGAATCATCAATGATGACAGAGATAGAGGCAAATATTTCAATCGATTGTGCTGCCGGAAAACATGTTTGATCGGATGTAATTTGACTTACTCTGACGACTGTGCCTGTAACAGTCATACTGGAAGTATTTGGACACGTGATGTTTGGCTTTTGGAGAAAAGTAGACAGGATACTTTTCAATGCTTCCTTCTTTGTTGCGTTCAATTGTACATTTAGTACAGCAGGCAACAAACGAGCGTTATTTGGAACAAACGCTGATAATCGATGGAAACCAATTTCAGACACGTTCTTAGCTGTGTCACACGAATTCATAACTGATTGTAATACTCCTACCTCACTTGGTTTGGAAGCGAACTTAGGCGAAGGTAAGTTGCTATCAAGAACTATCATATATTCGTACCATGTAAGAGTTTTTTTAACTCCTTCCACAGTATATCGGAATTCAGTTCTCGATGGTAGTATTAGTCTTTGATGTTTCCGGACCCACGAGGACGCGTAAATCATTTTTTGCATCAAGTCGTTCAACTTAGCAAGACCATCAGTTGAAATCGTAATATTCAACTGCTTGATGATATTTGCGAGTGATTGTGGTTCAGCAATATCAACTTTCGATATGTTTTTGAAAATTGTTGACAGTCGATCATGCAATAAATAAATATCTGTCTCACGTTCCTCGATTAGGTTGTAAAATCCTTGAATTTCGGTAGATACAGATTTCACCACGGATAACATTGTCACGTTTAACATATATCTTACGCATTCATCAACGTAAGCATTGAAATGATAATTTACGTATGCTTTAACCTCGTCAATCTGCTGGGTAAACGCGATTGGTGTTGGAAGATTTTCATACTTGATATTCAAAAGAAATTCTATGTACTCAATGTGCTTAAGCGTGTTATTGAACGATGAAGCTTGGATCATGCCACGTGTTACACGTAGAAGTTCTCTGGCAAATGTTAATAAGCGGGTTGATGGATTCCAATTCATGATGGAATATCTTTCCTGAATTTGTCTGTCAACCTCGATAAAATCTTTCTGTATTTCAAATAAATTTCTGTAGTTCTGTTTTATTCCTTCAGATATGCTTGACACATCGTTGAAAATTTCTGTATTTACAATTTTTTGGATCAAATCAGTTACATAAACTTGCGAATACTTTGAGACGACAAGACCATATTCGATATTTTTGTTTTGGCCGACAAATTTTAGATTATCTCTGATTATCTTCTGGATGTTCTGCTTTTCATTTTGAATCAGTGTATCGTTGGAGAGTAAGCCAGGTTTGCTAGGTGCACGGAAAATACCGATTCTATCGTAAGCATTCTCTGTCTTTCCATTTTTTTCTAGTAAAACGTCTAGAAGCTTTAACTTCTCTTGATGGAATTTCCAATCAACTTCAGAGATATTTTTTTTTGATAATTCATTTGTTGTTAATTTCCTTATCTTTATCAAATAATCTGCGATTTGGTTTATTACACTGGTATCATTTACCGTTACAATTTTACGGTTCACTTTTTTTACAGTTTTCACAACTTTAGTAGCAACCATCGCTATGCCATCTTTGTAAACGTCTATATTTTTGAAAAGTTCTATTATAGTTCTTATCAAATCAGGAAAATGCGATGGCGTTTCTGATAGTTTGACGCTTGAATGATTAATAACAAGCACGATTTTGAAAGATTTCGCATGCCTTAATAACTTATTGACGAGGTATCCAATTGTTATGTCATGTTCCGCCGATCTCGTATCTTTGAACCCAGGGCAGTCGTAGTATCGTATGTTAGATACCTTGTCGATGAATAACTCAGGAATGAATGTTTGAGATTTTGAAGTTATAGTCCCAACTTTCGAATTTCTGTCAGTTATTTGATACAAACTACCGCCTTTACTGTCTTTTGTTGCATCCAAAATCGCATCTGTAAGAAGCAGTCCCAGAGTACTTTTACCATTGCCTGTCTCTCCCATCAGTAGCACTACTTCGTCCGGTTTGTCTAATTGAAAAGCAGCGTCTTGTTTATTCCAGAAATCGAGGATCGTTTCCGTTGAATTTGAAGATGCTGCAGTGATTGCAAGGCAGAACAATAATACAAAATGAATTAGCTTCTTCATCGTGGCACAGTTTTGAATGAAAGTCACGCAACTACTGACTGAGTACTGCTCTGGTCGCTCTTTTTATACTAGCTGCAAAATTTCGCCCGATAAAGCATACTCATTACCACATCCTCCAAAGTCATTCACTTATAAATTACATATTCCTTGAAGTTTTTTATTATATTTTTTTTTATTGAAGTTTATTATTCATATTAGTAGTTCCGTGGCTTTCAGCCATAACCGAGAAATTCACACTCGTCATAACGTTCAAAATTTTATCAGAATATCATGTAACCCTAGCCTTATGGCACAAGTGACTCTCTCGATTATGGCGGGAAGCCACAGAGTTAATGTAGCACTCCAATGAACCTTCCGGTTAACATTACCGGGCACACAATTTTTTTTTACAATATCGAATGTTTTTCTTATTCAAGTCATTTATTTCGGCTAGTGATTTTTATCGAGCTATGAAGTACAAAAAATTATTTACTGAATTTTTTAATCAAAATATAAGTTAAAGTTTTGATTACTTAGCTGCGTATTTTTTTGCTGTAAAAACTTTTTTTTCTTGAAAAGCACAAAATTTCTTAAAAATTTTTTTTTCTTCAAGAAAAACGCTTGCTTTACTCGTCATTTTGCACAATCTTAATTGTTGAAGATAATGTTTCCTGTTATGTTGATACTCTGTTTTTCTCATGAAATATTCGTTTAAAGGCTTTTAAGCTCAGAAGTGGTTTTGTGATTTCCGAACAATTCGAAAATAGATGTTTTGAAATATTTTTTATACAGTAATATATCTAAGGGGAGTGGTCTGTAAGGTGAAATAGGTTCAATATTACATGAACATCCTTTATGATAATTTCATGTCGTACTTTTTTGTCGAAGAAGTGGTTAAGTCGCATGAAAGAAAAAAATATGTTTGGGAAATATGCGATAATTTATTCTAGGCAATGATATTTCTCAAAATTATGCTGTATGCTATCTTAAAGTCTACTTCACTAGTTTAAACTTGGTATAGAAGTTACAAAAATGCATGTATGTTCATATACTTGTTTATACAAAGGTAACAGACAAAGGCGTAGACAGAGCGTGATTCAAGGGGTTTAAACAACCTTTTACAGTTAGGTAAAAGTAATAATCATTTCATATGGCAATAAAGATAATGATAATTTTGCGTAATGAATGATAATCATATTTATATTCAAAAATGCAAGGACAAGAAAAATGAAATATCTGTTATGAAAATAACAAGAAATTGTAATAATAAGTAGAAATTATTTTTATTCTATTGACTGAAATCAAGAAGAAGTAACGAATAGATTTATATGTGCTCTCGAAGGAAAAAAGGAAAGAGTCAGTGAAACTCGAAAAAATGGATTTAGCAAACAATTATACATTAACTGCAAAAGATCTACGCATTTGTCGTTCTTAAAATAGAAATTCATTACCAAACAACGTTCTGAAGCGCAAATTGAGACAAGACATCGCAACGTCGAGTCGCTAAAGAAACAGGTTGAGCGCGAGAAGCGCTTTTTGCCGCGATCGAGAGCGCTCGGTGAACCCGGAACATGGCTGTTTTGCTTGGAAATTCGTTCCGAAATGCTTTTTCTGCACTAAGTAACATTGCCATTTTTTGACCTTCTAACGAACGCGCAGGGTAGTTCGCCATTCGATAGGCTATCAAAGCGTGGGAAGCTCATTGAACAGCGAAGAAAAAATCATGTTTCGCCTTTGTGAGACTTCACGATATTTGATTTGCAGAGAATCGATTTGATCATGACTGATGATCGAAAAATTTAAGAAACAAATTAATTTTATAGTAAGAGCTCAGTGATTTTCATGTCACTTTCAATGCTCGTACACATTGTATTATATAGGTACTTTGCTATAAACTTCTACGTAGCTTTTACTCTGTTGTACAACTGTTTAATCACTTTTAAACTTTTTTTAAACTTTTCCATTGGGAATCGCTTCGGCTTTAATTAGCGTTAAGAAGGCCATTTAAGAACTTAATTAGGGTTCTTTTACAAAATTATTATCTACCAACACCAGGGAAATAAGCAGAGAAGTTTTTTGAGTGTTTCATATAAAAAAAAAAATAAACAAGTTGCAATATTTGATGAAAAAAGCACAAATACGTAACAAAAAATGCATTTGTATAATAACGATAGTGGTAAAAATAAAAGAATTAATTAAAAATAACGATGAATACGAACAATTAAAGTAACTCATGATAAAACTGTCATAACTGAAATGTAGAACACTTATTTTCAGCAACAAGTTACATGTGAATTTTCAAAGTTAAATAAAGCTCAAAATCCTTTATTTCACAACTTAAATATAACAATAATCATGGCTTCAGAAAAACTTTTTTATAAGCAGGATTATAATAATAAATGTTCGATTATGATAATAAATAAAATAAAATTTGAAAAACTGCTCCAAAACAGTGAATAATCAAGATGATTAAGAGTCTAGAAAAATGTAAAATATGTTTATCAAAAAATCTTCGAATTTTGTAGCATTAGAGTCCGAAAATTTACGTATAATTCTATAATGATACAAAAAAATTCTTTTCAATCATGTTAACGCTAGAAAAATACTGAAAGTAATAGAAATGTGAGTAAGTAATTTTTTTTAGAAATTACTATAAAATCCTTGAGATCTATAAGGCTTTCAATTCTAAAGCATCGAATTCCGAAAATGCACATATCAATCAGTTGAATTTCTAGAAAACCGTAAATGTACAAAAAACGCGACAAAATTTTACAAAGACTAAAAAATATAAAACTACAAAAATTCTAGGGACTACAAAAATTTTTGTAGATGTTGTCTCTGAAAAATATTTAAATAATTAAAATTAATGACATTTAAAGTATAGAACATTGCATTTAAGGAATCTTCATCAAAATCCACGAAAACGCAATAAGTCTATTAAAATAAAAAAATAGTTAAAAATTTTATAAATGTTAAATAAAAAATACGAAAAAAACTAGACATCTACTATTAGTCAAAAACTACGAGAACATAATTTCTTCAAACATTGAAAAACTTCGAATTACATAGTACCTGATTCTGAAATCTATAAGGAAATCCATAATAATAAAAGAAAATCCATCGTATGGTGTGTATACTAAAAAAAAATACTGAATGTACTCAAAATTGAAAATAAAAAATATTGCTTCCAGACAGATTCATTTAGATGCTGAAAACTCGTAAAACTTTCGATTCTTTGAACTCAATTCCTAGAAATCAAAAGAGGAATCCATGCCATACAAGAAATCTTAAAATATGACATATTTTCTTAGTACAAAATTCTATGAATTATTTAAAAAACTATCATTTTTGAGTCTCGAAAAAATTCAAAATCTGCCTTTACATTAGCTTCTCGAAAATCTATTAAAATAATGAATTTCCTAAGAATTTTGATTTTTAAAGCATCGGATAATAGATATCCATACATCAAACCATAGAAATACTGAAAATCTACAAAAATACCAGAAAGTACTCAAAAATCACAAATTCTCAAGTACTTCAATTTTTTTGCACTAAATTGGTAATTAATTTAAACTGAAACATAAATTTTATTAATCTAAAAAATCTATGCTCTCTTAGTTCGAATTAATTGAATTTTTACTAATTTAATTAGTATGTCAGAAATAGCCAGATATCTACTAATAAATTAGTAGAATTCCATAATTTAACTAGCAAAAAGTTGAATTCTACTAAATTATATATCATATGTGCCTAGTTGTAACAAAAGTTCACGTAAAAAACATTGTTCAAAGCTTGGTGTTTCAAAGAATACATATTTTAACAAATATCCAAATATTTCTATTATTATTGTTTGATTTTTTACAACAAAACAATGATGAATTAGTAGCATTCGAATGCTATTTAGATCATCAATAATTGGAGTGGTAAATATGTATTATTATGAACAGTAACTATTAACTTAAGTATTAGTAAAAATTGACTTTTTTATTAGTTGAACTATACTTGCCATTTAGTCATAATGCACGAATAAGACTAGTCAAAACCTACTGACTGTAGTTAGTGGATTTCAACTAATGTTTGAAGATGGTCACTCACTTTTTTCTTCAGTCAAATATTCCTAATTACATTACTTATTCCATAAGTATATTTTCACTAAAACTTTAGTTGCTCCTTTTTCACTTTTTCAATTGGTGAAATTCTAGAATTAATTCTTAGTTTTTTACAAATTCAAACTAAGAGATACATTCTATTTTTCAGCATTTATTCAAAACTTGAGAATTTTTATAACTTTGAATCGTATGAGATCGGTTTCTTGAATATAGAAATCCTCAGTATAATCATAATATTCTCTGAATTTATTTGATTAATAAGTAAATAATAAAATACTTTTATTTGTTGAAACAAAAATGAATTACTAAATACTAAATGATTTGAATATCATGAAAATCAGTTCCCATAATTCAAATACATAAGAGAAAAATTGGCTTTTAACTTAAAAATTTTTAGATATAACATTAGATTGTCTTCACATATGAAGGAATTTTCTTGTGCAATAGCTGTTATTCTTGCTAATGTTGATAAAAATAAATTTTTGTTGATCTGAATGGATTTAAAATTCTAGATGTGATACATTTTTCAACAAAATAAATCACCAGTAACTCAAAAAGTTAAGAATATCCAGGCATTTATTTACAATGTAAACGTACAAATCATGAAGTAACCATTTATTTTTTTTTCTTTTGTAATTAAAAACTTTTCATGTCCTCGGAGGTTTAAAGTTTGCAGAAGTTAAATTTCATTTTTGTTTCTTATAACACTGCAAAAAAACATTATGAGACATGTCTCCGCAGAAGACAGGAAGACGCAAAATCCATGTCTTCAGTCATTAAGAGTCTTACTTTTATGTGTAAAAAAGTTGCGTTCTAAAGACGTCTTTAAGCGTCTTAAAAACGGCGTCAAAAAGTCTCTCGTGGCAAGACACCATTTTTTGCAGTGAAACAGCTGATAATTAAATATACGAAAATTTCTAAATACAGAACAACCATCATTGCGCTATTCAGTGATAGTATTACGATATAAAACCTCTGAAACCATGTGTTTGCAATTGGCAAACAGCAGAACGCCCCATAAATCAAGCGGCATATTGTGCTTTTCACTTCACTCGCAGAAATCTCGAGCAACTCCCCACGGGCACGACGCGTGTCCGCAATCACGCGCGATCTTTTCCTTCATTAATAATTTTCGTAGTGGCGTTATCACTGCTCATTGTCAGTCGGAGAGCGATGCACTCGCTGAAACGTGCACCACGGAAAAGTGCCACGTTTCGCATAATTCGATCGTTCGTTAGCCCCGAGTCACGCGGAGATAAGGGGTGCGCTCTCGCGCCGTAGGAAGGATGTTTCGTGAAATACTGTTTGCGATTCTCGGCAGGTCACGTGTCGAGGGACTACAGATGCAAACTCAGTGAATCACTCCCGGCTTGCATCCTTACTTTGAAGGATACTACAGTAGCAACAAGGGATGAAGAATCAAAGTCCCATACGAAAATTGTATCCCTTGTGTCATTTTAAAATACTACCGAATTCAGTAAAAAAATTATACAAGCAGTTGGATCATTTTCTTTTTATCATCTAATGACATGGCTCTTGACAATAAAATATAATTGCTCGTCACGTCGATGAGAGCACTTGCCACATAAGCTTGCTAAATTGGATAATTCGCAATGCCCCTTACACGCAAGACGATCAATCGTGTCAATTAGGAGCGCAGAAAAATTGAGCCATTTTTTTCACATCGTGCAGCACTTGGTAATTCTAAACGTTATGTGTCGAACACAAAGAGGGTCATGCCATTTATCTCGAATTTCATATTGTATCCCCAACGTGTATATCTTTCCCACATGTGACTCCTGATCTACTGTCCATTATTATCATCAAACCCCATATGTGTACACACAAAAGGGGACCGCACGCAACACCCAAAGCGTTCCTTGGAGAGACCTGGTCCCTCGAGATTTGTTTATCGAGATACAAAATTCTAATAAGCAGTTCTTCTGAATACTGAAAAAAGATTGCATTGCGATGAAAGAAAATTATATTTCGTCGATTGCTTTTTGAGGAGGAGTATGTTCTGGATATGTGCAGTAGAATTATTTGTTATTGTAGATGCACTGAAAGAAAGGTTTATTTATTGTCAACGAAACTTATTTGGATATGATCAAATAAATCTTTGCTTTCATCAAAGTAGCCGTTCATTAAAGTGGTTTTTTGAAGGAAGGTCATGATTTATTAACTGTTAACAGAATCTTTTTAATTCTGACTTGATAAATGTGAGTCGTTAATAAATCTTACTTTATGTCAAATAAATGATTCGTTACTGTCGTGCATCTTTTTCAATCATGAACATAGTAAAAATCTTTCTCTGACTTTAACCAAGAAATTTCAACTTTAAAACATATATCGCCCTTCCGAGGAGAGGTAATGTAACTGTTAACAAATCTCCCTCCGCCTCAAACAGACCAATGTTAAAAATTGAAAATTTCTCCCTAGGCCCAAATAGACGCATGTCGAATCTGTACAAATATATGTTAAACTCGATTAGTCATATTTGAACTGCGAATTAATATTATATTACAGTGAAGTCATAGTCTGTCGTACTGTTGTATGCCCGGTATTCCCCTGAGTTTTTCCCAATATATTATACCAATTTGTAATACATTATCACGCTATTCCATAGACGAATTCCATTATTTCACTATATATTATACTGTTATCTTCGAATTTATTCTTTTGTAAGCTTTCGACAATCTCCGCACGTTCCCTTTTATGATTAACTTCTAAATTTCGTTTTAATATCGACGCGAGTAACAAATGTATTTTTCACCGCTCATTACTACTATAGTTAGTCGTACGTGACAATTTGTTTCATCGGTATAAAGTGTATTATTATTTTCTTATTTCGATAACGTTCGTTATTATCAATCGCTGTAAATTTTTGATTGTTCGACATACTGTCTTACGAGCATCGTACCACGCAATGTACGACGCCTTTTCAACAACCAACAAGATGTATAAAAACCCATGTAAAAAGATGCAAAAGCGCATCTCGCCCGCGACTCCGGTCACGTAAAGTTCGACTATGAAAATTTAAATAAAGTTTTTGTTAAAAGTATTTAGGTGTCTATGAAATTGCTTGCTGTCAACCCGGAACACAACAATACTAACTCAATATATTTTTATTGTTGACTTCTGAGTTATTCACTTCAACAGACTTTTCTACAACAATAAATGAATAGACTGTTGATCTTAAAATGAAATGAACACATTACACCAATAATTGGATAATGAGAATGAATAAAAAATTGACGTTTCATTTGTGATTATGAATTTATTAACACAAATCTCTTCGACATATTACATGATCACCCTCTCTAGTAACATGAATTTTTATCGATCGAACATACTTCTCTATACACTGATTTTAAGGCAGTTAGTTCAAAAGGTATACTAATTCTTTAACATCTAATATGATCGTCAAAACCACACGTATTTTTTTCTGCAACTCACCTTAAAGAATGGGGAACAAAAACTTCAATTCCCACTCGTCGCACGCCGTTTCCAAGTCCATTGTAAAAACTAGTAAAAACGCGCTTTCAGGTAAATTTTGACGTGGTCGAAACAATATGTAAGTGATTAAGAAACAATGTACGCAAAATAAATTATGGATTTTGTCCTACAGAGCGATCGAAATGATGAAAAATGATAAAATTGTCATAAATCACTAGAATTACGAGCGCATGCGCGAATATTCTCGAGCAGCGTGTGAATCATACCTGAACACATGTGAAATCAAAATTGATTTCTTATCTGTTAACAACTCAACATTTCTGTACACTGGATCGACTATTTGCAAATAAAAATATGCGACATTATTCAGTCTTCCAGGGTTGGACAGTAATGATTATTTTCGTTATTCATTAAACAAATGATTGCAGATTACATGTAATCGGATTTATAGTGACCAAATGATTACTTTTATTCGTGTAATCGTGAGCGTCAAGTTCACTCGATTACATGTAATCTGTTATTCGGGCAACACAGATTACATTCAATTAGAATACATTTGTAATCATTACTCCAGTGAGCTCTGATTACATGTAATCTGAAAAGTCTGGAATACCATGATTGAAAGATTAATTTTCTTCATGTAATCTGGCAGCTCTGATTACTTGAATGAATGTAATCTGTTATTCAGGCAACACAGATTACATTCAATCAAAATACTTATGTAACACAATACAAAATAGAAAAGTTACTAATTGTATTCGTTACCGCGGCAGGGAAGATTACTTTTATTATTTCAATCTCGCAATAATCATTGACCGAACATGCTGAATAAAAGTGCTATTTTATTACTTGTGAGAAATTCGATATCTAGTGTACCCTAGTTTTTTTTTATCTCTTGGTAGGATTTTTCGAATTGATAAAATCCGTTAAAAATATTAATACACGTCAGGATGACCTGACACGCGCTTCATGGGATTGTCCTAAAACGACGTGGTTTTTTTTACTGCCCATTCTTGGGGATTGTGCTACGCTTGTCGACCCTGTTGAACCTGGCCAGGGTAACCCGTGCCTGCTTCGAGGATGGCGATGCACCAGGTGTACTGGCATGACGTAGGTGTTTTTGGACGTAATCTCACGATTACGTTCGATCAAAACGTAGTATTTTTTTTCAACTTTTGGCAATAACGCAAAGTGATATGTCTAATTATTCATACGAAAAAACTATACTTGTGCATTTTTCTTTAAAAAAATAGTTAATTAAATGTCGACGGTTTTTTTTAGATGTATAGGATTTTCGAATGGTAAAAAACTACTGCTCGAAAAAGCTGGTTCAGGATCCAATTGCCCTGTAATAAAAAGTCATCGAACCCATTGCAGGGACCCATCGACTTGATTTTTGTTTCTCGTATTAGAATTTTCAAATAGTACAATATCTGAACGTTACAAATTTGGATGTTTCGTGGAATTTAACATTCAAGATTAAAATAAAAATTTGAAGCATCACTTATTTCCATATGTACAACTATCGATTTCCTATAGTTTTTATCTTCTTCAAATTTCGAGTAATGTACTACTCAATCAAGTTTTTTGGTCATGATCGAATTCAGAGGTAGGGTATGAATTTTACAGAAATACAGGCCAAGTACAGGAACTACATAAAACTTGTTTATTTATTCGCCAAATATCTGAAAGACCATGATGGTACTGATAATAACAATCATTTTACATCATTTTGCATGTTTCGACAAACAATTAATGACAAATATCTTTGTTGATGAAAGAATTTGCTTTACATAATACCCTAATCTCAAATTTTTCATCAGAGAGCCTATTGTATCTAGAGAGGTTCATCATGGTCGCGTAGTTAAACAATCGTTCTACAGGAGCCGAAGAAGGTAGCGGTGTCTTGTAAAACAAGAATATTTTTTTAATAAAACTCGGTTCCTCCTTGATCTGACTTACATCTTTGCTGCATTTTTTCTTCAGATATTCAAACAACGCATTTGCAGATAGACAGCTGTCAATTGCGAGCAAGTCCTGAGGATCTGCTTCACTCATGTGGTTGTCGTCGTCATTGTCAATCGTCCCGTCAAAGTCAAAGTCAAAGTCTTCATTTTCTGAGACGCTCTCGTTCAAGTTGGCAGAATCATTAAAATTTTTTGCAGCATTAACAATGATTTTTTGAACTTTTGTTTTCGTCGCAGAACCAAAACAATCAAGCCATTTTAATTTGAAGATTGGGTGCAAAGCAGCTGCAATAGCTGCATTTATGCCGCATCCTTCGATTTCAAAAAAACTTTTAAAACGATTTTTCACAGATGTAATCAAACTTTCAATGAGTGGTTGACATTACATTAGATTGTTCGATTTTCCAATCTTCGTCAATTTATTTATCAGCGAGACCAAGCTTGGCGTTAGGCAACCGTAAAAGCAGTTTTTTTCTGCTTGCAATTTATCGAGTGTCAGCGCGACAGGCCTCATGCAAAGTATATACTCTTCAACGCAAGCGAAGTCCTCTCTACGCAACATGTTTTGGGCACCAATTCCTATGTCTTCATAAATTTGAGGGGAGAATTTATCTTTCACTTCTAAAATGCATTCAAAGCCTTAAACAACGAATTCCACCGTACGACAACCGGTCTGGGAAGTGGACGACCTAAATGTTGAATTATGATTTCCGTCATTTTCGGAGATCGCTGCTTATTCCACAAAAGGTTACATCTCTTCACTGCGGTCAGATGCCTCTTACGTATTGGTCCCTTTTTTTCCATCAGTTTATCGATATCAGTTCTAGCTACCAGATTGAGCGTATGGCTCGCGCATCGAAGATGGTGAGGCAGGAACATTTCAAAGTCGTCGTCTACACTCACGTACTCGACATTGTCTTCTTCCAATTCGTCCTCTTTCTCGATGTGAGATAAGTCCAATTCACTTGAAGCTAAAATTAATAAACAAAAAATTCTACAAATGCTCTTTTCGGTGTAGTTGGTTGTTAAAATAGAGTACTATTGATAAAACGTTCTTTAACAAGTTTCATATAGGTTGTCTCAAAGTCGACGAAATAGTGCCAAGTTCAAGTTTTAGTAAATTTAGAGTTTTTGTGCAACTCGACCTGAATTCGTCGATGACAAATTATGATTGTAACATATTAGTGGTTACGGGCTCAAATCATTCCGGGAGATGTCGATACTAGAAAATTTTGACGTCCTGACTCACAAAAAAAAATTTCTTGAGAAATAAAATCTTGGGGGCCAAGGCAGGATTTGAAATCGGTAACTCCGCTTTTGCAACCTAGCAGCATAACGACTCGACTTCAGACCCGTTTTTTGTTTTTGTTGGTTCTTTTGTTTGTTTCTTTTTTTTCTTAAAGAAGTAATTGATGTTCCGAAAACATTACATACTTTCATCGCTTTCAACGATGGTTTCTCCAATTTCCTCTTCATCGCCATCTTCAAAATCATATTGCGTTAACCCAAAGTTCTTGAAGACTTTGACAAAATTGCTCGCATTGTCGGTCATTGTTGCCGTATTTTTTTCACGGTCTAATCCAAACGATGCATAAATTTCGTCAAGCAGTCTCGCAATTCGATCACAAGAATGAGTGCCTGTAAATCGTCGACAAGCTATCGCTGCGGAAAAAAGTACCAAAGTTTGCGGATGAATCTGGAAAGAAAGAGTAAAGCAAATAAATTAGCAAATATGTAATATTATAATATTATTTTACATCAATCCGATCAAAATATTTTTTTTTTTTTTCCTAAAATTCATTTATTCATCATTTTCTTTAAAAACTTTTTTTTAAATTATTCTACAGTTGTTTTGACATAGTTCAATGCGGATAACAGTACTGTTTAGGACATAATTTACCGACGGATCAAAATTCCCAGGGTTTGAATCAACTTTATGATGGGCTATCTAATTCATGGACGTCATCATTATGATATAATGATGACGTAATTTTCAAAGACATGAAAGAAAATGTCTGAAGAATCATCCTTTTTTTTAGGGGGTTTAGGGGGCTCTTCAAGGTCAAGAATAATGTTCTACGAGAACGCTTAAATCCATAGAAAGATAAGAAAACCTTAAAAAATGTCATGATTATTCAAAAAATGCAAAAATATCGGAAATTCACGAATAACTTAAAGTTATGTATATATATTTTTCTTAAAAATTTATGAAATTTTGTAAAATTTCAGGGCATAAAACTCTCAAAATCTATATAGAAATCCACAGTCAAAATACCAGAGAACTTGCTCAACTGTATTAATGCTAAAAAAATACAAAAAAAAGTTCATATTGAGAATCAGTATATAATATTCTGTTTTCTGAAATATTTATAATTCAAGAAACTAAAATTGTTGAGAATGTAACATCAAATTGTGGAAAATTATAAAGCAACCGAAAGCAATACTTAAAATCTAGGTAAAACTACGAGAAAAACAGCAAAATTTTATCAATAACAACCGATACGAAAATTTTAGTAATCTAATGAAATACCTAGAATCTGTGTGGATGTCGTTCTCTCGAAAATCTGTAAAAATAATAAGTTTTCAAAACTTTGATTCCTAGAGCATTATATTTTAGTAAGCTGTAAAAAATCTATTATATCAGTCAATTCCTTAAGTTGTATTTATACAGAAAAAGTATAAAAAATACTCAAAATTATGGAAAAAAGTCTAAGGTTGAATTACTTAAAAATCTAGAAAAACGAGTTCCATATCAAATACATACAAATACATAAGGTAAATTTTCTATGATGTCTATTAAAGGTATGAACTCATCTTTGAAAATAAAAAACCTTTTTTGAAATCGAAGTGTTGATGTAATATATGATAGACATCAAAATCATTCTAACTTCGAATAATATCTCAACGAAAATGTACCTATATTGAAATTTTTTTCTAATTTAAGGAAATCCGAACATATAGCCTTCAATTTGACGGTCAAATTGTTAAAAGTAGTCTCTGAAAATTCATTAAATAATAATAAAAATGTTAAAATTACCATAACTTACATGAAAATAGTAACTTTAATACGAATTTCTTTACAATCCTTTTCATACACGTGTATATGAAATTTCAAACACAATTTAAAGCAAAAGTCTCTGAAAAATGTTTGAAGATTAAAATTTTTTGACAGTTTATGCAGGAAATGCGCTGACTTTGACTTCAAATGTCGTATAACTCTGAAACCCTGAAATTCAAAAACCAAAAATCATACTCACATAAGATCGTCTAAGCTAGAAAATTATAAGAACCCCCACAGAGAACATATTTTTTCTTGAAACCCCTCCTCACAATTTTTGCCGCCTACACATCAATGTACAGAAAATCAAGAATTCAATCATTTCAATTTTAAAAACGCAAACCACGATAATTCGATCTCCGGAAAGTGTGATTGGCAAGTTCTACTTTTCGATTCGTTGTACGTACCTATTCCGGAACGATTCTGTCGATTATCATAATTCGAAGTGGGGTATTATTCGAAAAATTCGATGACGACTTGTTCACATGAAAAATTCCAAGTTCTCTTCATGCTGAATTGTTCCCATGTACAAGCGCATTCTTCGAAAATTGCGCGTTGGCGATGTGCTTGGGGGCGTAGTGATTAGACTTAGATGCGCAGGGGCATTCAATCGAAATGAGTGGACTTATTCTTCCATCGCCTCGAGAGGCGATGAACCATAATTCATCGCCGGATGTGCCTCATAGAGGATTTCTGCATGATTGAACCTAGTGGACGGCATCAGATCGAAGAGCAAGTGATTTGGTCAATTACGCTCATTCGTGTGTGCTCTGATAATAATTCGCGCAATCATCGGCGATTCCGCTATAAAGAAGGTTCTTTTGTTTCTCGACCTGCAAACTTTATAGGTGAGGGAGCTTCGATAAATGATGTCATGGTCTTGATGCCAGAAGTACAAACAAAAAGAAGAATAAGAAGCAACCTCCTTCAAAAATCATCTTCAACATACCATACTCCTCATGTTTCGAAACTCAGTCCATTGATAACGATTGAGAGATCAGACCGTTCGAAAGTGCTCATCACGCGCCATTTGGAAATCTCGCCAACGGCGTTTTTCCAACGACGATACACCGAGAACCTGCCGGGAAATTTTTTTCGCGCAAAGATTACGAGCGCTACCTGTCAATTTCGCGTGGCATAATTTTTTCACGCAATAGCCTGAATGGCTCAATTCACGCAACGGTCAAGTGCTGCTTGATACAGGTTTTTTTCATCGGCGCCTTTGAGAAGTGTTGCGTACGCCATTGATTAACTGAAATGAGTTGGTATCGTGCGTTCGATCGTACTTAGCAAGAATGTCGATCAAGATAAAGGTAATTGAATTCGCCAGAAATTTCGGATCTCCCGTATCACTTGTGAGTGGTTTTCGGACAAATGGACCTCTGGTGACCGCAAGGTCGCTCTTCATATTCGTGACTTGCGAAGATAAAGAGAAGTCATTGCTTAAGCATTGGCCTCGGCACCTGTCCTACTTTCGCTCTTTTTAGAGATTTTAGTGCACCTTGTTCTCTTGTAACCCTCTGAAGCAGAGGCGTAGGTACTCTGTAAAAATAAATACGGCGATTTCCTATACCATGGTACTGCAAATTTACTATTCTTTCATGTTTCACATATTTGAATAAGAACATTGCATTAAAATATTGAATATTAGTATAAATAAACTGGCAAATTCCAATTGCGTATAGTAAAATAATAGTGAATTTATTCTGAAATTTCACCACAAGCTAATGGTTAATGACTTTCGTATCAGTACAGTAAAATTACTACAAATTTTGTTTAGAGTGTAAATGGCAGTTTTAAGGGCCAAAACCTCTCCTAAAATACTCATACAATTAACTATTATTCCATGTGAAAATGAGAAAAAGAGAGAGTAATAAGTATGAAATAAGCAGAACATCAATTAAATACTCTTCCAACATAACGTAAAGACTAACAATTTTAAAGATTATTCCGCTTAAATGCAAAATATAAGAAAAGATGAATCATTGTCATAAATCTCGATCTCTTGGAGCCATAATTACCCCTCAGGATAAGGGGAAATAAATTCTTCTTTATAACCAATTACTCAAGCTTTCGGTCTCTTTAATCGGCTCCCATCAGGAGCTAACAATTTTAAAGCAATAATCAATAGATATAACAAAATTACCTCCTACTATTCGCATATAACGAATTAGAAAAAACTACTTTCAATATTATAATTCCATACCAATTTCTAATAACCATTCTCAAAAACACAATTTAAAGTGAAGGTTTTTAAGTAATATCTCACAAATTTAGAGAAACCTCGCACGTCGAGAAACGACAGCAAAATGAAAGAAATATCCTCAGTCAGGCACGTTTATGAAGAACGATAAGATACGAAAGATAAATAATGTTCAACGAAAGTGCGAGAAATATCGAAAACTTGGAACCCTGAGACATCGACTCCCGAATTTCTTTATAAAAATCCATAACAGTAAGAGGAAATACTTGAAATTATACAGAAAATAAATAAAAAACACTATAAATAAAAATAGTTGATAAAAAAACGAAAACTATAAACACTAATAGTAATAGAAACCAATGAAAGTACTTTTTTTTGATAAATCGAAACAAATACTTGAGATCTAGAGCATCAATTTCTAAAAAACGTATGAAACAATCCATACTTGATGCACTGGAAATCTATGAAAACACTAGAAAACGCTAGAATATATTATAAATACTAAAAGAAATACGAAAATTCAAGGAATTCATAAAATAATACGGATTACAATGTACATATTATTTTGTAACCAGAAATCTATGGCAATACTTAAAAACTCTTAAAATTCAACCTTCACAAGAAATATAAATTTTGAAGAATACATGAAAATTCTTTAGTATTTCATTATTACTAAAAAAAAGCTAGAAATACCAAAAATCTGTTAATACTCAAAAACTATTTAGGCATAATTTTTTCAAAAATCAAAACACTATGAATCAAAGAGCGTGTTACTCTATTCATCCGTAGAGAAGTCCAAAAAAATTCCCTCAAATTCTCCAAATTGTAAAAATAGAAAAAAAAAAAAACACAGAGTATTGGAAATTGATATAAAAATACAGTTTACAAAAAAATCAATGCAAATACTCAGAATCATCGAATTTTTAGAGTACTGAAACATCAAATTCTAAGACTGTATGCACCTATCTATTGAAATACTAGAAAACACTACAAAATAAAATAAATACTATAATAAAAAGAATTCTTCGAATCTATAAAATATTGAAAATTTAAGAATATATAATTTTCTCAAAACTTTATAAAATTATTTAAAATTGTTAGAACTTTGATGTCTACAGATCCAAATTCTGAAATCTATAGAGCAATCCATTAAAATATAAGTGAATTTTGCTAGCTGTAGGAATACTGAATAAATATTATAGATATCAAAAGTATGAGGCAAATCTCAGCATTAGTTACTTGATTATCTCGTATCATGGTAAATTCGAATATTTTATAAACATATGGGAAATGCGTGACTCTAGAATTTAAAGTTGTAAAACTATATTAAAAATCCTATAATTCGAAAAATTGAAAAATCGTACTCACGATAGCAAAGTATCAAGTATTGAAAACTATAAAATCCAAAAAAAAAAAAAAAACACACAATTTTCCAAGAAACTTTACCACAAAATAATTTATTAAAGCGCTCCTGCTTTGGAGAAGGAAACCTTCTTAAAAAAATCTTTAAATCATATTTTTCAAAGAAACTTATCATGATTTGAGCCTGAAATTTATCACATTCATATGATATATTGTAAATTTGAATACTTTCTAGAATTACATATATAATTTTCTATTTATTACATATACATATAATTTTTAGAATCGGGAATCGTGTTTCAGAGCAATGCATATTCAGAGTATTTTTTTCATTGTCTTTTGCATGTCCAAAGTTTCGTGATTCGGGCAAATGACAAGTTCGGTGTTTTGAAAATTCGAAGGAATGGGTGGGCCCTCTCTATAGTTTCGAAAATTCGTTTTTTACCCACATGGATACTGTAAAACTAAACTTTTCACAGTTTCATTTTTCATCCTCTTCGAAAAAAAATCCAACAAAGTGATTGGTATAATAACTATGCATCTTGTCTAACTATTCCTCTTGTCTCATAACTCCTATGTTCCCTTTACCTTCATTGTAGAATTTCACTTCACATACTGTAATCAAATTCGCACATTTTCCTTTCCAAACTTTAAAGCTACTACGTTTTTTTTAAATCCATTAATTTACATTACCTTAATATCTTATATCTATAGTAATCTGTTTGGTCAACGTTTTCTGAAGTTGACATATTAAAAGATTAGAGCGCATACAGAATAGATTTTTATCATTTGTAGCGCTTAATGCAGGTCTTCATAACCCAAGGATGTCTCATGACTATAGTGAGATAGCGATTAAATGTAATATCAACTCTTTGAGATCACATAGAGATCACATGGATGTTTGTATGCTACATGGAATAATATCAAACCAAATGAACTGCCCTGAATTCAGGGGTAAATATTCATTACTTGATATTGACTATCGATTACGACCTAGAGGTTTGCTTATTGTTCCATTCAATAGTACGACTTACGGTCAATTTTCACCTGTTTCTAGACCGTCTGGATTTTCATCCAGATAAATCAATGTATGCTGTACTTACTGTCAAAAGGCATGCAAAAGAGACGCATCTTAGGAATTTGACTTGATTTGTCAATACTCATTGTCAGATACAGCGTATAATGTCTCCTGCGTGTGAATTACATGTATTTACTTTATATATATTTGGGCTTTTAGCCTGTTTTTTTTTTTTTTTTCAATAAATAAATAAACAATTTGTCCAATCAATTAGATTCTCCAGATGATGAATATTTTACAATACACTATTGATTCCCCAATTTTTCATTATCGAGTGAATTTCATTATTGAATTCCTACGTGTGACGTTTTTCAGATAGATGCCATAAATAAAAATAGCGAAAGTGGGGTTGCAGAACGGAATCGGGGCAGGATGAAAAGCTCTTCCGTGAAATCACACGGGTCGATGTGCGAGAGACAGGTTTAGATGGACACGTGGCGAAGAGCGTGGGACTGGTGAAGTACTCAATCGTCGGGAACAGACGTTGCTTGTACTAGCACGAGGCATATTGCCAACTACGGGTCGCTTCTGAATGAGATTCCATGCTTCCACCCTGTTGATTGTTTGAAGGGTGCAATCGCAGTTTGCACTATAATAGCGAATCGCCGAATTAACGTTTTGGCCTTTAGTACTATGGGAAGCTACTCGCTTCAACTAGACCAATGTATATTATTGAATAGCGTGAAATGCTAATAGATGTATACTTAATTCTGAAATATCGAGCGTTCGTTTTAGTAAAAAAATATATGTACTGATAAAAAATATGAGTGTCTATAAATGAATGAATACAACAATAAGAATTTATGGTTCAGCATAGAAATAATAGAATCGATTGCTGAGTTCCTTTAGATACAATATCAATTTTTATTTTTCAAAAACTTTGAACCACCCGAACCAAAAATTTCTTTGCCGCAAGAAAAAGTTACATGGTGTGCAAAAATCACAGGTAAACATTTCGAAATTTGTGTAGTTAACCGAATAATTATTAACTGTTTTCATTGTTTTGCGTTTGGTTCTTACAAAGATTCCAGAAAATGTGACAATTAGGGTTCAAAAAAGGCAGGACAGTTGCAAGGGAAGAGAACATTGTGATTGTCCTGAAATTCGAAGAGTGAACTGTACTCAATATTTAGGTATAACATCTGACCACAGTTTTAAATGGAAGGAGCATGTCATTGGGATCACACATAGGACTAGGTATCTCATTTATGTTTTTCACAAACTCAGATCAGTATTAAATAAGAAGCAGATGATGGGTATTTACTATTCGTTGTTGTGGTATTTGGTTTCTTATGGTTTGACGGTTTGGGGTAGGGCTGATGAAGTTACCCGTAGGCCACTGTACGAGTATAGTGTACAAAAATCCATAGTTAAGATCATATTTAATAAGGACCGATATTATTCTTCGTCATTGTTATATAAGGAACAGAGAATCTTAGATATTAGAAGAGCTTATTTGCAAGGGATGATTAGATATTTTTACTCAGATTTACAGAGGGAATTAGATCAGTCGGAAGGGAATCATAAGAGGATCAGAATTTTACCACCGAGGTCATTTAAAAAGAGACTGTATAGGAAGTCATTTTGTTGCGTCAAATATAAAATTTTTTGTATTGGGGAATTTCATATTTAATATTGGAGAATGTAAACCACACTTTTCCTCAGAACGAGATAAGGGATTAGTTGTTGAATGTGGAAGTCGGGACAATTAATGGGATTTTGTATATATAGTTACTGATTGATTTACTGTTTATGTTCTTCATTTTGAAGTATGATTTTTTTCTTGTTACTGCGGCCGTAGACAGAAACTCAGTTTCTGCAAATTTTCGTGAAAAAAACCGTACGAATAAATGTAAATGTAAAAAAACGTAAAAATTGTACCATTAATTCTATAGCTCTAGACACATACAATTTTCTATTTACTTAAATAAAAAGGCCTTCGTTCTTCAAATAAAAAGCGATGAGACATTTAATTTTTGACCTATAAATGCGACTCACAAGCATTTCATCATGTCACTTCCGTGCGTGCGGTCATTCAATAAATCCAAATAAAGTTAAATTGTCCCCGCCCGCATGTGGCCAGGTGTCGTCCAGACATACCATTCCACCGTTGACCACATGAGTCCAAGGTAAACCCGTATCATCCGATACACTCACCCAAAATACTTCAATTACTAAAAATTGAAGTTTATTATGCGGGCGTATTTTTCAGTATACATTAACGTGTCACTTATTTTGGCGATGTCGGAATTTTTTCCATTCCGGGGATTTAAATCGATCAAGATATTAAAAAGACATTTTGTAAAGTTTCAAGAAAATCGGACTGCAAAACAAGTGAAGTTTTAAATAGGATTTACATGTAGTTTTTCATACATTTTGTTCAAAAATTCATTACTTGTACAAAACTTATGATAAATGTTTGAAACTTGGCATAGTTTAAGTGTAAAATGTTACGTTCATGACTCAATTTTTCTGGATTTTTCTATCAATGTTATCTATGTTTGAAAAGTACTGAAAAGAGGCAAACATTTACTTTATTGGTGCTTGGAAAACATAGATAACAGCGATAGAAAAATCCAGAAAAATTCGGTTTTAAACGTGATATTATACACTCAAACTATGCCAAGTTTCGAACATTTATCGTAACTTTCGCACAAGTTATGAATTTTTAAATGAAATGTGTGAAAAACTACATGTAAATCCCATTTAAAACTTCAGCCGTTTTGTGGCAAGTGTTAATCATGTTCGATTTGCTTCAAATATTACGAAAAAACATTTTCACGCTCGCAGCACAGAAATCCTTTATTCTTGTGTTTACTACTGTCCCGTGAAAAACGAATTCTCTGCCACCACCTTTCGCTGCTATTTCTATGCCGCTCCAAGGTCGAGCGGCATAGAACTCGTTTTTGCACGACACAACAGTAAACAAAAGACTGAATGATTCATGTGCTGCGAGCGTGAAAAATATCTCTCGTGTCAAGGAGCATCAAAACTCGCGTTTTACTCGTGCGATTTGCTCACTCGCTACGCTCGCTCGCAAAACTTCGCACTCGTAAAAACGCTCGTTTCTGCTCCTTGATACGAAATATACTATATATATACTAAATATCTTGATTGAGTCAAAGACCCGGAACGAAAAAATTCCGACATCGCCAAAATAAGTGACACTTTTTTCGCCGCTACAATATCAAATTAAAATAAAACCTAAACATTCTTACTTCCAACAGCTTGAAAAATGAAAATGTTATATACTTGTCAAGAAAACGTCGAAGAATTTTCAACTTAAAAAACTACATATCTCTTTTGAAAGCAATTGCAACAATTTCTTATTTTCCGAAAATTCCGATTAAAATTATGAAATTTCGAAGTGAAATCGTTAATATTGTAGAGAAAATCCAATTCAATAGAAATTTTTAAAGAAATATGTAGTCCTTTTCTTAATAATTAGAAAATAACTGCATATAAAAACTTCTTATAAGTAACTGCAGCGAAAAAAAAACGGATGAATTATTACAAAAGATACTATGATTCTAGAAGTTGCAAAATGAATTTGAAGTATAGCAGTTAACAGTATTAACAAAAAATACTCCAATCATTCATGTTTTATGTGCATTGGAGATGAAAACATTCATGAAAAACCTAATTAGGGATTATTAAAGCAAAATATATGAATACAAATAATTTTTTCTGCAATGTGGAATGACCAGATCATACAATCATACGATTTGAAAAAATTCGGAATAACTCTAAAAAAACTATGCATTTCTAAATACGTCCCGAAATTCTAAAATGTTTAGAAACTATATCAGAATATGAATACCTCTTAAACCAGGTGTACACACGGAAAAAATTTTCAGGAGAAATTTTCAAAAAAAGCATAATATAGTTCTTCTTCAAATGTTTGGGATGTTTCAATGATCATATTCTACACAGATCATTACGAACCTTAATTTGCTGTCTTAAATTTTATTTGAATACATATTTAAATATATTCTTTTCAAGTTTAAATGCGTCGACATTCGATACTTTGTTATAAAAATATTAGGATTCAACAAGAAGCAAAGAATTTTGTTATTTAAAAGTTCTTTTATTTTTCATACGTCTTAATTGGCATAGATTCTATTGGGTAGAAAATAATAATTTCAATAAATGTTAAGTTACATTTATTCATATTTTCTTGTAAAAAAATATTTGTAGTTGAAACATAAATTTTGCGCAATTTTTCTGTACGAAAACTAACTCCTTGGTAATTGACCAAAAACAATTATGAATAAAAAGTAAAAAATATCAGCCAATTATATTTCTCGGTACAATATCTTCATTTCTTTTGTAGTTTGATTTGAATTATTAATGTATCTAACAAAAAACTTTCCGAATAATTTTTTCATTAAAAAATTTTTTACTGAATACATAGAACTTTTGAAATTTTAACTGCCAATTCTTTGGTATGGCTCAAATTCATTTTTTAACATTTCAAGTTCATAAGTGTCTCCTTCTTTAACTAAAGTCTTAATTTGTCTATAATTGTACTTCAATAAGTTCTCCATTCTCTAATTTAACATTGAACCATTCAAATAATAAACTTGAAAACATTAAAAACTTTCTAACTGAAAAAAAATTGAATCGTTTTTTTTTCCATTTCGAAATCTTCTCCAGTTTTTACATTACAATTAACTGTACCTTGAAATTCTACCCACTGACAACCACGATACGGCACTTCAATTACAAAATATTGACTATTCATTATATCAAAGTATAACTTTTACATTTTTCCATATTTTCCAATAAAAATTCCGAAAAAATGTTTACTTTCTCACCTAACATTTTAAATATCAAAATAAAAAACAAAGTATTCGTTTTTATAGAAAATTTTCCTTTAACTGTTAAGTTTTTTAACTAGAACCTGTTCATAGTTTTTGATTCCTGAATGAAAATTGCGTTTTTTGATGAAAAATTTCATAATATCACAAATACCAGTTTGATCGAAGTAAAGAAATAATCATTCTATTATATTTATATCTATTATTGTTAAGAGACATAATGATCACAAAAGTTGTCAACAAAACTGCGTAATTTTAACGCCACCCTAAGGCAATCGTGCCCCAATCGCCCTGGTCTGTTATCGATCGCGATCGAGATCACGATCATAAGACGTCGCGTTGTTCTTCGATCGAGTTAGTAAATCAAACAGGCGCCGCTTGCGAAAGCACGTACGCGCTATCGTAACTATTTTTCAACATGGAACTGTAAATAAATTTTCCGCAGTCGCAATCCACGCGTTAATCTATCTCCACGAGTTCTTTCATGCATTTCGTGAAACGCCAGAACCCCACGTAGAACTAGCTTCTATGATCGAATTTTTTTCCATCGGGGTACTTGCCGGACGTACAATTTCTCAATGCACGAATGATTCATGACGCGAGCTTCATTAGTTTCTGGTTAGGTTTGAAGATCGATGCTTCAGTGAGATCCATTTGCATCGATGAGAATTGCCAGCTTGCCACGAATTAAAGAGTGTAGGCGATGATGTGAGAGAAGAAAATATGCGTGCGAACGTGGCACCTTTGGTGAAAGTTGGAACATGTGTTTTTTTCACGGAGAATTTTTTTCTTACTTTGAATTCGGAGATTTTAGTTAAAAAGTGGAAAGTAACGATTAATTACTAAATAGATAACTACTGATTTTTTTGTGGGCGGGAAGCTAATATTTTTATATGCAACGAATCATTTGTTATTTTAGAAAAATCTCGACAATTCTTGAAGTTCCATTTCTTTCACCAAGGTCAAGCTTCAATAAAATTATGCATTTTTTTTGTACATATTACCTCTCCAATGAATTCCGTAACTACATGAACCATTTTTAACCATTTCTGATAATTTGGTAACTAATTTGATGATTGATAATCAACGATTCAGAATAAATGTTAAAATATAATAATATATTCCTAATGAAACATGCTAAATCAGTTGAATAAATGATGACAATTTGGTGTTGCATTCCTGCCTAATAGTTCGAAATCTACAAATTGAAAAATTGATTTGCAAACATCGCCAAAGACTGTTGTTCATATGAGAGAAATAGGAAACTTTAAGTTTCAAATATTCAAAATCAAATCAAATGAAATGTGCTGAGAAAAAAAAGCAATTTCGCGAATAATCATTGGAACATTATAATCTTGTTATTTATTTCACGTCACTTTTTTCAGTCTCATCAAGTTTTTAGAACAACTCGTAAATTTTTAAGAAATGTTCTTAAACTGAGATATAAGTGAATTATAACTTTATTTTCAAATAAAATATTTTATATCCATGATTTTAAATGGAATAGTGCAAAATTATAGTAATGTGTGTTCACATACAGACGAAGAATATATTTTTCACTTTTTATCAAAAACTTTAACGATTCGTATCATTAAATTTGAGAAATAAAGATAAACTTACGTAAAAATAATTAATATATTCTATAGATCTTGAAATCTATAGCAGGATCTTTAACATCTACAGACCTTGCTGATAATCTTGTGTCATATAAAGACTAAAAAAAAAAATACAAAAAAAATACTGAAAATACTATATTTTCATTAGTTTCTTATAAAGGCCATTGGTTTTTTTATGAATCTACGTAATTCTAGTGATGAAGGAATTTCAATTTCTTGAGCATTGAATTCCAAAAATATATGGTCTAGAAAAAACTATAATAATACCAGAAAATTTTCAAATCGTAACAGTCTGTGAAAAATACAAAAAATATTAAGAGCCCTCTAAATCTATAAAGAAACAACTTTCTGCAAAATCGATCGAAATACTTTAAATATTTTATTACTTCAATTTTATTATAGTAAATCTTATTCTGGAAATTCAAAGAGATAACTAGAAAAAAAGAGCACAAAATTTTACATTCTATGAATACGATGAATTAAAAAAATTGGATACTTGAAGAAAAATACAGGTTTATGTAGTAACATTAAAAATCTATACGGCGTTAATAACAAGCAGCATCGAATTTAACAAATTTATGTGGCAATATGTAAAAATACTAAACGATCATACCATATAAAAACTGAAGAAATACGAAAAATACTCATAGACATAAATATCTTCATTAAAACACTGTTTTCCTGAAAAATCTCTCGAAACACAAAAACTTATATGGACTACGAATTTTAAGGCTTGAAGTTCTCGAATCGTAAAATTTCTACATCGCAATATTTATAAAAATACTAGTGAATCCTGCAACATTTTATAAATCCTGAAAAATACGAATAGTTTCAAAAATAATAAACTATCCTGAAAATCGTAGAAAAACTGAAAAACTAAAAAGAAACTAAAAGTAATAAAAATATACACAGATGCTATTTGTTGAAAAATCATCCTACCCAAATATGTACAAAAATTTACAGAACTTGGAATTCTAGAGCATGAAATCCTTGAAATTCATATAGCAATGTACAGAAAAATAGTACAATTTTTTTTAAATACTAGACAACTCTGCCAAATTTCATCCATACTGAAAAATACAAAAAGTGTCAAAAATACTAAAAATATGGGTACATAAGATTCCCTGAAAAATTTATTAAAATCGAAAATTTATCCACCCAGCTAACATCGAATGTAATGTCTTATTCAGAAATTTTTAGAACTTGAAAAAAGTATGAACATTCAAACAAGCTGACTGATTTTTTTTCAGAGTCCAAAAGTACAAATTCACGAATATTGAATGATTTTCCTTATTCGAAAAAATTATTCCTGTAGGGCTCGTCCTAACAAACAACAGATCCCTGAAATATGATATTTGTTGAAACTAAAACTAAAAAAAATTGAACATGTATAATATTTGCACGTCGAAAACTATTTTATTTTATCTGAAATAAACAGTTTCTAGTTACAAACTACGAGTGCGTTGATATTGTTTTTTCATCCTTATAGTTTTTGGATGTCTTGTTATTAACATTTAATCTATTCTAAAAAGTAAGGGGAAAGTAACCGTACGTTACTTTTTTAAGTGGTAACGGTAGCGATTAGAATTATAGAATGACTTTCTTCACTCAAGAAACGATAACGTAACACGTTACCTTATTTGAAGTTTTAAGTAAATTTCCAAACCTTGATTCCAGTTACATTTATCGACACGTGATTAGTTTTTTCTAGATCAGAGTTCTATGCACTATAATTTAGTTAACTTATCAAAGGATAAAATTTGAACGACAGAAAACATGGATAAATACTGCCATATAAGAAATCAGCTAGTATGTATTACTAAAATTGACCCTGACTGTGTTCATCCGATTGCAATTACGTTGCATTACGAAAAAAACAGCTAAGACATCATAAGGCATAAAATGAAATTGCAGTTATTATGCATGCCGAAACAAAGGCTGATTCCTTTCACTTTGAAAAACTGACCATTCCAAAATGAAAGGTTATCATTTTTTGTTTAAGAGGAGACAGCTTAAAAATTCTCTCCATTTCAAACCTAAACGAAAATTTCTCTGAGCGTGAGAAGATTTTTAAATAACATTCTATCATCAAAATTACCTAAAAGGCTTCAAAATTATTAGTCTCTAACTTGGGAGACCAAAAATCAATGTCTCCTTATAAGCATTTTTTCAGTTGATTGAACATGATCCTCAAACATTCAATCTATGAAAGTTTGCACTCTAATAGAAATTTGTGGGAATTTTACTGCACTGATACAAAAGTCATTAACCATTTCCTTGTGGTGAAATTTTACTACAATTTTACTATAATCCGTTGGAATTTTCTAGTTTATTTATACTAATATTCCATATTATAATGAAATATTTCTATCCAAGTACTTTCTTAATTTCTTAGAGTGAACTTTCACTTTGCATCGAGTTAAAATACTGCCCCTCAAACTTGGAATGATTTTTTACTTTTTGAGAGTTAAAAGTCATTCGTAAGCAGTGAAATTTCACTCCTCTTACAGTGGAATTAAACTCATTTTCTAGAGTGAGGGTTCACTCTTTTCGAGTGAATTTTCACTCTATGTTTGAGTGGCAGTATTTAAAAATTCACTCTAAAGAATTAAAAGAGTATATATGGTAAAACATGAAAGAATAGTAAATTTGCACTACCATGGTATAGGAAGTTTCCGTATTTTTTTCTACAGTGTGATTAATGAAATTCAGAATACACTCGTGCGAATAATCTATTTTTTGTATGTACGATAAGTGTTGGAATCTAAAGACCAGTACGGTTACATTCAGGTTACTTTTAGGTTGCATAAAAGTTGGTCTTTAGTAGAATTTAAGTTGCACTTCAGTTGCATTCACATTGCAGGCAAAGTTTTGAGAAAACAAAATATTCCAAAATGTCTCACTGCCTAATATTCTATTCCCTCGTCACTCTCTATACATCACAAGATGTCAATAATTACATAATACACTCATATTCGGTACTTCCGAAGTCTCAATCGAACCGTGCATAATGTCATTTGAAACAGCGTAAACGCTGTAATGGGAAATCTGTTGAATCGGCCGGTGAAAATTTCCCTTTTACAATCGCAAACTCCAACACACGTGCACAAATAGACAGTCTAGCCGGTAATTTATTGAATCACAAACGGAGCTCACGTGGTAAAGCACGGTCGAAGGCTCGACCGTTACTCTGACGAACGCGTCGGAAAAACTGGGGAAATTAACATTTGTGATAAGACACGAGTTATTCGCGAGAACCTGATAGCGCCTCGATCGATCGGTATCCGCGATTTCGTGGTAAATATATCGACAAGTAAAACCATCGCGCTGCGCTCAAGGTACGGTAATTATTCGAGGGGGGCACGTTGTGTGCCCCGAATAAATTTCTTCCAACTGATAAACACGAGGCGATTCATTGCACCTCTTTGGTAATTGCGTCTTATCTCGAGCAGGATTACGGGAGTTGCAATGAATTTATTAAAATGTTAATGTGGAGGCGAATTACGGATGGACGTAAGCGTAAGTTGTAAAAGTAGATTGGATGTTGCAAAAATACTTTCAGATCAGCGGCGTAGTAACTGGGAGGGCCACATTCACTTTTCCTACGTATGCGTTTCTCCTTCTCCCTCCCTTTCTTTTTTTTTATTGAGAGTATACAAAAAAACATACATAGGCTCAGTTTTTGTCGATAAAAAAGTGAATAATAATGAAAATTGGGTGTCATTCTTTGAGTTCTTTGAATATGTAAGATTTTTGAGGAAGTGCAAATATTCTTTGCAAAAAGAGAAGATTGCACCTAATCTACTGAATTTTTGATACTTGGGTTGGAAAAGGATGTACATGTTTCTTCGATTTGAATTCTTTGTCACCAAAAGAAAAAGTATTGACGATGAACTGAATATTTCACAAAAGCATCAATCACGTTCGAAACGTTTGCGTGTGGGACGAACAGTCATCCTGAGATCAAGATTGCTAAGCCACAAAAAAATACCGATTTCAATACAGTTTACGACCTTATATCAAACCAGTATGTAACTCAGCCGAAGAAAGAAATGAAAATCTCTACGCATTTTGTTTCGGACCATTTCTTGCATGCAATAACACGTGACAAAAAAATTAATCCGAAGAAAGTTTATGCGAATTGAAGTTAAATATAGGAATTGGTCTCAGTACTTTCATTTTTTATTTATTTATTTCAGGGTTTGGAAGTAACGCGTTACTCTAAAACGTTACAACGAGTCACTTTTTTTCAGTAACGAGTAGCCAAAATCCCGTTATTTTACATTACTTTAATCTGTCTCATTAAGTTTCTAGCACGATTTGTACCTTTTTATGAATGTTCGAAAACCGAGATATAAGTAATTTTTAACTTCCTCATTTTTAAATAAAAAATTCTATAATAATAATTTTTAATGGAACGATGTGGAGTATTAGTAATTTGTGTAAAAATATTGACGAATAATATGCTTTTTTACTTTTTATTAGAAACTTACACAGGTTAAAGCGTTGAATTTTATATATTCACATGAAAATATATTGAAGTAGAACCTATAGATCTGAAAATCTACAGCAGGATCTGTAAGATCTAGAGCTCCAGCTAGAAAATCTTATGGAATATAATGAATAAAAAAGAATATAAGAAACCGAAAAATAATCGAAATACTAGATTTTCATGAGTTTTATGTTATTCGATTCTTTAAAAATTTATGTGATTCCTGGAATCAAAAAACTTCAATTTATCGAGCTTTAAATTCTAAAAGTATATGTTTATAGAAGTTTGTAAAAACAGAAGAAATATTTCGAATCGTATAACTGTGCGAAAAATACGAAAAATTCTGAGGGCACTCAACATATAAAGAAACTATTGTTTGCAAAATCGATCGAAATACTTCATAAATTTCCAACTTTCAATTTTCTCTCATTCTGGCAATTCAAAGAGATATCTTTAAAAAAGAATTCGAAAATTCCACAATATTCTATAAATACTTACAACCACAGAAAGAAAATGCGCTTTGAAAAATACGTGTAAATATAAAAAACATTGAAAAACTTTCGAATTCCAGAAATTCATACGGAAAAATGAAAAAATACCAAAAACGATCCTTGAAATCATAGAAAAAACTGGAGAAAAACGAAAAGTACTGGAATAATTAAGAATCTATCGAGACACTGTTTTCTGGAAAATCCTGTAAAACACGGAAAATTTCATTATGTTCAAATTTTAGAGTTCGAAATTCTTGAAATGTATATAAAAATTTATTTTATAAAAATACTAGGAAATTCTGCAACATTATATCATTCTGAAATATACGGAAAGTTTGAGAAAAACTGAGCAATCCTTCGAATCGTAGAAAAATTGGAAAAGTATCAAAAAAATCAAGGGTAACAAACATTTTTATAGACACTATTCGCTGAAAAATCCTCTCAAATCCAATTATTCAATAAAATTTGAATTATAGTGCATTAAATTCTTGAAATCTTTATATCAATGTATAGAAAAGTAGTAAAAATTCATAAAAATACTGGAAAATCCTGCAACATTTTATACATACTGATAAATACCAGAAACATAAAAAATTCTGAAAATCTGGGTAAGTTTTACGAATCTCTGAAAAATATATTGAATTTGCGAATGTTTCCTTGTGGCTAACATTAAATCTAATGTCATATTCAGAAATTTTGTCAACTTGAAAGAAATATAAAAATTTAAACAAGCTGGTTGATTTTAACTTCAGGATGGGAAAAAACCGATTTACATTTTTTATTATATCTCAAATAAACAATTTCTTAAGAACAAAACCACGAGTACATTGACATTGTTTTTTTCAGCCTTAGTCTTTCGATGTCTTGTTATTTACATTCAAATTATTCCATAAAGTAACGTAAAGGTAACGAGACGTTACTTTTTTTAAATGGTAACGTCAACAAGTTACTATTACTTTCAAGTAACGGTAACGTAACGGATCACTTTTTTTACCTTTGTAACGGTAACGTGACGCGTCACATTTTTTTTAAGTAACTTCTCAAACCCTGATGCATTTATGCCGGCAATTATTTTCAACGTATTTGGTGTTGAATATATTTGTTTAAAAAATTCAAACTATTTATAACATAAAAAGACTGAAATTTTTTTTTATTCAAGAGATTGAAAAACTTTCATTTTGCAAAAATAGAGCCTAAGGCGAAATGGCTGTTTTAAGGTCACAGACCCTAAGGGGGTCCAGGGGACGAGCCCCTTTTTATTAAAAAAATGTGTTTTTTCAATGACAAGATTGAAAAATATATGGTTGTTTTCAAAAGTTAGGGTTTTCATTTTTTTTAAAATTAAGTTGTTGAATAGTTATTGTTTGACATACTGGATCTATAAATTTTATTTTTTTTTTATTTATATTCAATTAATTTTAAGAAACTTTTGTTGTTGTTTATCTATTTAATTGTTTGTATCCTATTTAAAAAAACATTTTCTTAAGAAACCATTTTTAATTAAAAAGATTTTACTGTTATACATTATAAACTCTTTGATTTCATAGAAGATCTATCATTTTCATACAAAGTGCCTGTTTTTCCATAAATGCTTCTAAATCTTCTATAGACAATTTAATAGACATGATGAGAAATCTGCTTCGACCACAATAAAAGTTCTGACGGCATATACGTTCATGATTTTGCAAAATGAAAACATCACATTCCGCATTTCGAATATTTCTCATTTGAAATTCTTTCGATGTCACGTATTTTAAAAGGAATAAAAATTTGTTCGTGGGGGAGAATTCTTCCTGTAAAAAATCCGTCTGCTATTTCGCACCGCATGCACTGAGGGAAATAATGAGCAAGCTTCGATACGATATAAATTTAATTATCGGTGTGTTCATGCTCTAGGGAGCAGACCCTGGTGGCCCGAGTCAAACAATCAATTTACGTGAAAGTATGGAAATAATTCTACGATGGAAGCTGGCTTTGTACGGGCATTACAAGGGAACTTTAGCGCGTTTAGTGCGCTGACCATGGAACATCTTCTCGAATTTTTGCGCTATAAAAATCGCGACTTTTTCCCCGAGTCAATTAATAAAGCCACAGAAATTTTACAAGGAGCGAGGATCAGTGTCTCCACTTACAAATGGTCGATTGTTATTATTTGTGCAGAGGGTTGTCGTATGATTTTTATCCAGAGTCGATTTATATGAAGTTGATTTTTCGTGGAATGTGAAGATTTTTATCGAGTTTGTAGTTTAACGAAGAATACAAATTTCTATAGATACATATAGTTTCTTAGAATTCGCAAAAATTTTATTACATAATTTTGAATAATTATAAAAAGTATCAGTCAAAGTATCAAAATCTACACTTTTTATTCATTTAGGCTGTAAGTCAAATAGTACCTTTTATAATATTTCACAATTTTTGATTATCTGTTGTTCCTGTGGCATACATAATGTCGAAATAATTTTACGCTCCCATTTTTTACATTATTAGGTGCCGCAATTTTATAATAATGTGTGAATGATGAGCTATTATTAATTATTGATCAATTACGATCATTTAAATTATCATTATTCATCATAAAATGATATAATTTTGGGAAAAAAATTATCAAAAATTAGTTAACTGAAATCTGGAAGACGTAAAGCATGGTTCCATGCAATTTTCAAAACTAACAAAATAGAAACTCCTCAATTTTATTAACTGCAAAATAATAACAATCTGAGATTCATAAGAATTTTTTCGTAAACTGAATCACGATTATGAATTTCTTGCTAAGGTAGAGCGAAAAAATTTTATTTAATTTTTTTAATCTATTAAATAACCATATCAAAAAAATTAGATCTACAAAAATGCTTTAAATCTAAAAAATTCCGGATCCTAGAGCATTGGATTCTAGAAATTTACATAGAAATTCATAGAAATACCAGAAAATTTTTCAAATTATACTGAAAATAATAGAATTCTATAAAAAAGTGTTTTATAAGAAAAAAACTGAACAAATAACTAAGATGTATAGAACTTCGAATTTAAAAGCATCAAATTCTGAAAGCCATATGAAGCCATGTACCCGAAATACTCAAAATCAATATAAATACGGCAAAATGCTACATAGTCTTATGAATATTTGAAAATTACGAAAACGTAACTCTATAAAAATCCATGCAAACATTATTTTCTAAGAAATTCATGAACATACTGAAAATCTATTGAAATTTGAATTCAAGAGTATCGCATTCTATATATAAAATCTAGGATGTATTGCGATCAGTAGAAATTCTAAAAATTTTTGAACATCCAAAAAAATCTTCCGAAATTTTATAAATACTAAGAAAATGAAAGCTATATGTACTCAAAATCCATGTATACTTAGAAAATATATAATGTTATAATTTTTTGAAAAAATTTTGAAACTTCAATTTCAGAGCATATATCATAATACTAAAAGTTTGGATGGAAATCCATGAAAATTTCAGAAAATTTTTGAAACAAAAACTAAGAAATTGCACCAAAAGAAAAAAAAAATTACAGGGAATCTATTTAAAGATACTTTCAACTGGAATGTCAGTACAAATTCTACTCAAAATTATCGAAATTTTTAATTGTACAGCATCGTATTATAGAAATATAAATAGCGATGAATATAAATACTGAATATTAATGAAAATACCACAAAGTATCACAAAATTTGATAATATAACAGACTATAAAAAGCAAAAAATGCAAGAAATACTTGGAATCTCGGTGAAAATTATTTTGTTTGAAAACTATGAAAACATCTCAAAATTTTAAAACTTGAATTTATAGATCATCGAATTCTATAAAGCTATATAGGAATCTATAATGAAATTTCAAAATCCTTCATATTGATGCCTGAAGAGGACCAAAAAACTAACAGTCGAAAGCTGGAAGAACTTAAAAGAACCATAATACATTAGGGTTGATAATCACATTGTTTATTGATGTGACTTCTTGAATATTAAGAATTGGCTCCGAAAGACCGTCGAATAATAAAAATTCAATATAAATTTGGCAAATGAAAAATAATATATATTTCCTATTAGTTCTTCGAAAGTTCCGCTGAATAAATTCTCAAAAAGTTCCTGAAAACATAAATTCATGATTTTCAAAAACCTTCCTATCGAAAAAAATGTCATCATCATTTGGAATATGTAGCAAAATGTAAGACACCAGTAGAACCATAAAAATCATCAAAATATGTAGAAAATTGCCATAAGAATATTCTTACCTATCAAAACGTAGACTTGATGTTTCCTAAACCTCACTAGTAATCAAGATACTGATAAAAATCCAGAATGAGCATATTCCCAGTGAAAGCCAATAAAACTGCAAGTTTTTCTCGTTTTTCTTCATGAATTCGCTACACACCGCGGCAATCCATTCTGCGAATTTTTCCTCCATCTAACTTAGCGGGGTGTAATGTTACAAATAACTAGAAAAATCCCATGTGATTCAAGCTTGTATATTAATTTCTATTAAAATACAAACAGACACGCCATGTAATTTAATCGATAGACGTGGCAGCGAATTTACGCAACGGCCGCCGACGTGTTGGCGGTAGGAAAATTGCAACGGCCGACAAATGGCGCGATAATGCGTGATTAGAATGATATAATTACGTGGCATGTTTTCATACAAAACTAATCGATTTGCGGCAACGAATCGTTTTCGCATAATTCGCGTGTACTCGAATTAACGCTGGGTTGTGAAAAACCCAAAACCCTTGTTCCAGCGTGACGGAAGAAAAATGGAAGAAAACGTTCGGCATATTCGAGAATCGGAATTTCGCTGTTGCTTTTTCTTCTGGCATTATTTCACTCCAAGAGTTGATTACATAACGAAAAACAATCTTAATCTGCGGAATAACACACGCATGTATCATTGTCAGAGTTTCTCAAAAGATCGATCGAGCGGATTAATCCGAGAACCTGTTTTGCGCGGTGACGCTGGTACCACCGGAGGGGTCCTTCTTATCAGATAAGTTTCTCATGGATTTATGCGTTTCGTTTTAACACCGCATTAACTACATCATTGCCCTCTTATTAAGATGCAAGCTTCGGCGTTCATAATGTTTTTCCTTCTGCGCAGAAAAATGCGAAATAGAGTTCAAAAAATGAAGAATTCACAAAATGGACAATGTAGGAAAAGAAGTCTCACTGACACATCACTTCTTTTGCATCAAGTTACATTCATACCTAACGCAACCTAAACGACCTAATGCAACCTTGACCTTTTGGCCTCTGAAGATAGAGTTATTTAGAACACAGGCATGGACCATTTGCAAAGCAACCCTAGGATTTTACTGCGATCATAGTACATGACTATTGCGTACGTTCAACGAAAAACGAGGAAAGTGATGCTGATGCAGATAAGAAACAATAGGGCCCCGGAGGCACCTTGCGCTCTTGCGTACCTTCGAATCAACTTCGATCCATGTCTTCGTCACTTTTAACGTTCAAGACAACTTCGCTTCTTCATCAGCCATTTAAGCTCGTCTTCCTCCAATCAAGGTCATATCTGCCTTGGTGGTGTTGAAATCATGAATGAAGTTTATTCCGGGAACAGGAGTTAAGGGCTGGTCAGGATTTACGTAACGCAGATTTCGAAAAGAAAATAAAAATACTGCAATTTCAAGTATTTTACCGAAATATACGAAACATACGTAGATTTTGAAGGTACTGAAAACTATTTGTCAGAAAAGCTTTTGCGATTCAAGAAATTTTGTCCACGCGCGCAGAAATGCTTAGGAGAGCGCTTAAAAAAGAATTTTCAATTTTCCACAACACCTGAAATGAAAAAGAAAACTGTCTCCGAAAATCAGTAATATTAGTTCGTTGTTCTCCGAATTTCAAAATTATTCAGTTTGTAATTAGTTGTGCAGTTTTTTATACACTTTGAATTTTTAAATGTAGGATATAAATTATTATTTACCTAATCTGAGAGGCCCAGCCGGGACTAATATACGGTAGTTAGAATAGTCGGCAATTCTATTTAGAGCTAAATTTTGAAAAATACCCTGTGTGCTCACATTCTAAAGTGTACGAATTATTCACAGTACTTTTGCACTCAAAGAATTCTTTTTCCAGGTTTTAAAATTGCTAGGTTTTAATTTTTTTTTTTTTTCATTTATTTATATAAATAAATAAAAACTTTACATATTATATATATTTATATATAATAATAATGTATATATATATATATATATATATATACATAATTTTGTTTACGTATACAAACAAAATATTCCAAAATATTACTTGTTTCAAATTTTATAGTCAAGTCGAAGAATCCACTAATTCCCCAGAGCTAAGATGAAAAATAAAAACCACATACCAGATTATATAATGAACAATATCATTGAATTTTAGAAATAAGAATACTCTATACTTATTATCATAAAATTATTTATGCAATGAAAATTGAACATCGATATTATTACCAGTTAATATTCAATAATTCAGTATTGGAAAGAAAATAATAGTAAGTGTCACGTCCCGAGTGCGTGACATTATTAATATATGATACTTTAATACTTGTGATACTTGAATTTTTCAAGCTATTTTAAATTATTGTTGAATGTTGCAAAACCTGCATCATAATTGTAATTAAAAATATCGCTCATTTCGTATTCCATTGACTTTTTTTGAATTTCTTCTATTATTTTAATCGAAAATAGAATCTTTGAGATTTGGGATCAAAATCACTTTTTTCGAAGAGTGATTTCTTTAAATCAACAATTATTTTCAAAGTTTTTATTCACATAGCATTCTTGAAATAAAAAATGTATCGATTTCTCATACCGATCATTATGTTTAATTGTAGAAATTGTATACATTGAATTAAGTGTATTTTTATTGTTTTCTATATGAGTTTCTAGAATTATTCCTAAAATTACAGGTATATAATTGTTGTATTATATTATTGAAACACTCTAGGACAGACAGTTTTATAAATTTCTAACAAAATTATATCTATTTTATTTTTATTTATTGAAAGATTTCTAGTAAACAAGTAAGCTAGTAAACTAGGAAGCTAGTTACCTACTAAACTAGTAAACAAGTAACCTAGCAAAGAAGTAAACTACTGAAATTGTAAAATAGTAAAATAATAAACAAGTAAAAAAGTCAAATAGTAAACTAGCAAACTCGTTAACAAGTAAATTAGTTAATTAGTAAAATAGTAAACTTGTCAAATTTGTAATAGCAAACTGATAAACTAGTAAACTAATAAACTAGTAAGCTTGTTGAATATAAAACTAGTTGGTTAGTAAACTAGTAAGCTAGTTAAATAAAAAACTAGTTAGCTAGTGAGCTAGTAAAATCGTTAACTAGTAAATTAGTAAGCTAGCAAACTATTAAACTGGTAAACTTATTTTCTACATTTTTTTGGTATTATACACATAATATACGAAAGCCCGGAGGATTTCTAAGTATTCTAATAGATCACTCATATTTTTATAGATTGCTACAGAGATTTAAAAAACTCGATGTTTAAAAATGCGAATTTCGAATTATTCTCAGTAATTGCAAAAATTGATGATAAAATTTCAGTCGTATGAATTTCAATGTTTTCTATTGTTATTCTGTTTTCATATTTTTGAAAGATTGAAAAGATTTCGTTACCTTTTCTAGAATGTTCATAGATTTATACTTTATTTAGAATTTGAAGCCCTAGAATCCCAAAATTTATAGATAGTAGAGATATTTGTCGAGATTTTTCAGAAAACAGTTTTTCATATAATTCAATTATTTGCATTATTCTTTCAGATTTTGTTTGAATCGAAAGATTTCAAAAACTTTTATATGAATTTTGTATAGATTTTTGAAATTTCATGATCTAAGATTCAAAGTTTCGTGAATTTTCAATATTTTCGTCAATTTTTTACTTTACTTAATTATTCACTGGGTTGCAACAAATTTTCTGGTTCATATTTTCGAAGTAATCCTACGTTTTGATGATTTTTCCTTTTATATTAAATATGTACTGTTAACGTTTTCATGCATTTATTTGTAACTTATATATTTATTGTCTATCGATGTTACTTTTTTTAATTTTGTATGAAATATTGATTCATTTTGTCAGAATTTCGGGAGGGGTTCGAACCCCCAGAAATATTATAAAATATTTTATAAATTTTTAATATATTCTAATATCATAAAATATTAATCTCAGTGCATTACATAGATACATGATGACGTAACGCAAATCATCGTCATTTTTTATAATCAATAATTTAGTTACAAATGAAGTTAATTCTACAAAAGGTCGGTCGAGGTTAATTGCACAAATATACACTCGATTCCATGCAAACAACTCCTTTTTTCAAGCATCAACACTTCTCTGGTCACGAAAAACTTAATTTTCGATTCTCTCAGCAAATTGCTCCAAGTGGTCCATATTCTGTAAGAGAGTCTTGATGATCGAATTGGTGCCATAAAAGAACCCTTTCGAAAAGTACGAGGCTGCATTATTTTTCTTGCTCAACGATGAAACGAGCCTATCGACGCTCGAAAGACTTTAATTTCACCAGATAAACTCAATACTTATGTACGATTTATAGCAAGTTATACACGTCGATGCACAAGAAGGTTCGTAAATTACCGGGGTCGTGTCATTTACTGCTTTGTGCTGAACGGCTCTCGCGAATGCACCGGGCTAAGTGGGCACTAACAAAGTCTTGGCGAACGAGTTTTCCGGTAATTAGATTGTAACGTGTCTATCATTGCCTTCGTGGCAGCAGGAAATGAAGGGAATTGTCCAAAAAAATTTGTTACGGTCTTCACCTACACATATAAAATTATGTGGATGAGGAGTGTTTTCTTCTTCAAAAGTACTGGAAGGAGGAGCTCACGTCTTTTATTTTTATTTAAAAATAAATACTTGAAAAGAAATTTTGCTAGTTGAGTGTTTGCACAAAATTAACAATACTTAGGGCTTCTACACGCTCCGGAAAAATCCTCTAGAGATAAAAACCTTCAAAAAAGTAGGACTGGTAGTATGAGTTCGGAGTTGCTGACAATTTTTTAAATTCACAATGATTTCTAAATCTATCTCGAAATTTCAAGATCATCGATGATCTCCGTACGACAAAAAATTTTTCGATTTTGAAAAATTTAAAGATTATTACAGAGTTTTTGTAGTTTTACGTAATTTCCAGAATTTTCCAATGTTTACAAAATTCATCGAGATTTCTGAAGGTTGTTTAACTTCTCTGATTTCTTTATTATATTATTAACAGTCGTTAAAATTTTCTATATTTTATGATTATTACCAGTGTTCAATATTTAAACTCCAAAATTTTCCACGGTCCGTCCAACTAAACATTTGGGTATTGATTTTTCGAAAAATTGGGGAATTTCACAGTGTCTATCGTTTTATAGAATTTTTAAAAATTTTCCTTCATCTACAAAAATGATCGGAAATTCTTGAAATCCTACAAGGATTTATTTTACGACTTATTTAATGTCTTTTACATTTCCAACGTTTTCCAAATTCTGTATATTTCCTATGTTTCGTTATAAATATTGAAATTACACAAATTAACGAGCGTCACCGTGCGACAAAACATTTCCTGATATTTTCAAAATTTTCAGATCTCTACGTAGTAGCTTTATTTTATTCAAATATTATGCATTTTTTCACATTCTAAAAAATATACTAACAATTCCTGAACTTCTCTATGTTTTGCAAATTGTTCAGAACTGTTGGAAATTTTGTGAATTTTCAACGTCACTTGCTTTTCTTGAATATTCCATGTTTTTCTATAGATAAAATTTTTTTAAATTTCATCAACGATCCTTGTGCCAAATAAATTTAGGTTTTTTCAATGATTTTCTTAATTATTCTACAGTTTTCATATTCTTACGGAATTTCTCAAATTTTTTTGCATGAATGTCTCTATTTCCTAAATTATGTACAGTTTTATTTATCAATATTTAATGGAATTCTACAAATTTTTTGAATTCCTCAGATTTCTAAGGGATTTCTTACATATTTAATGTATTTAAATTTATCTAAATCTGAAAACTTGTTATAATTGTAATTTAAACTTTCACTACAATCGACGATTGCAGTACGATTCAACTTTTTCTATCTTTAAATACTAAAAATATTTAACAGCTACTGTTATTTTATGGAAAAAACAAAATTTTCTTTAATCTAAAAAAAATTTCAATATTTTACGAAATTTTCAAAGCTTTCTGAATGACCTAGGTATATGTACTATTTTGAAGATTTGAAAGTTTCCTAATTTTTCCAAATTTTTATAAGTTCCTGCTATCTACTAAAATTATTCTTTATTGCGTTAATCTTCGGAGAACAAACAATTTTTTTTGAAATATAAAGACTTGTGCTCATTGTCTCTACTATTTTGATGAATTTTGAAGATTCTCCATATTCTTTTATATTTCTTATAATCTTCAAAAATCCTACCTACTTTTGAAATTTCCAAAATGGTTTATAATCTTTATAACATTTTTTGCTTTCAAATATTTATAATATATAAAAATTCCGAGACTCTCATCAACGTTTTCAAAATAAAATTAGCGAGTATCTCTGTACCTACAGACAAAGCATTGTTGTATTTCCTAAAAAGTTAATATTCAACAGTTTTTTAGCTTAAAAATTGTTGTGATTTTCCTCAATCCTAAAATCCAATCAACATTACTCGAAATCATACAAATTTTGTAGATTTCCCAGATTCATCGACGATTCAATAAACTTATCATTATTTAGCGTTTTTCATGATTTTCCAAATTTTACAATTTTATTCCAATTTCAGAAATTATGGACGATCTACGTACTATAAACGTATTATTATCCTTCAAAACTTGATGAATATAATTTAAGAGAATCCTTACAGTTTTCCTTGATCTACAAATATTATCATCACTCAACAGATCCTACTAATAAAGTTTTCCACCATATGGTCGTGGTTTCTTTGATTCTTCAAAGTAGATGAATTACTGGGATTAGATTTTAAATTAAAAAAACGATTTTTCTCGAAAAAAAATTGTATTTGTTCATAAATCCTCATAACACTTCCATAAATTGTCACAACTGAAGAAATTAACTTTTTTCAATAACAAATAGCGTTTTTTCTAGACGTTCCCATTGAAACCAAAAAAGTTCTCAAATTTGTCATCCTTCGTGCAGTGTATGTAAATGTCAGCCAATCCAAAATTCAAGTAAATTTCTTTTTAGAAAATGATCATCACAACGTTATTCTGCAATTATTAATTTAGCATGAGATTGTTTAAACTTTTTGGCATCTTACATGGCAAGAAGTATAAATAAAATAGTTTTCCAAGCTCGCAGAAACGGAATGTTCCACGATTGGCGAGATTAGTACACCCGCTCGGGGCATAAAACTAATTAGAGTCGCGCCTAATTGGTGAGCAAGCTCACCTTAATGCCCGGCAAGGCGCGGTATTATAACCGCGAGCAGAGTAATCGACTCACATTTATATCGTCTCCGCTCGTTGATCGCTTTTAATTATTACGTTTATTACTACTACATGCTTTTTGTCTCGTGATCATTACGCGCTGATTCTGCCGAGTCTTTAAGGTGATACTGTAAATGCTTGTGATTCTCGGCTCATGAAATTTATGGATGGGAAACTTACGGCACAAGTGTATCTGTTTCTTATTTTGTTACATTTTTTTATCACCCAAGTTGAAAAATAGTTTTGAGGGGGCACACTCACTCCTCCAGATTTTCAAAACACCGAACTTGTCATCTAAGCCACGTAGCTCCGAAAATCCAAAAGACCGTGGAAAATTCACTGACGATTTATAATGCCTTTCCAACAAAATCCCGGATTGTCGTTTTTCCTCCAAATTCTAACTCCGATTTTTTGAAATGCCGATAGCACAACTGACCGATCTCGATTTTCTCCGATGTCTGCACTGAGAAAAGGTTCATTTCGTAGTTAAAAAATATCTTTATTTGCACGATTGCCTTCATAATTTGTTGAATGTCAACGAATGTCTTATTTGATGATGTTTGTCATATACTATTGAATAGTATCTAGAAGTTGCCCGAAGTCATATCTTTATTACTTGTTCAATCTTCACATTGTAATATTTCGATTCTGTATGTTCTGGCCAAGACTGGAATAATGTCGCATTATTCCTGTCAATTATTCATCTTTTTGTATGCAAATAGTCGATCTATATTTGTTATTAGTTCATATTTCTTAGTTTAGGTCAGAGAAAGATTTTACAGCAGTGACTATCCAGATGTTCATGATTAAAAAAGACGCATGGACAGTAACTAATTATTTATTCGACATAAAGAAAGATTTATTAACGACTAACATTCGTCAAGTCAGGATACAGGACAATTTAACAGTTAATAAATCATGACTTTGCTTCAAAAACTCACTTTCATGAACGGCTGCTTTGATGAAAACAAGATTTATTCGATCATATCCAAATGAGAGATATGTTAACAGTCAACAAATTTTGTTGACTATGAATAAACTTCTCTTTCAGTGTATTCAATTTTTTATTTATAAAAACTTTTTTTCTAGTGATTGACAACTGGAATAGTTTTTTTAGTTTTCTGTAGTAAGTGCATTATAAGCTGTATATATCTTTAATGAAGCCATAATTGATCGTATACTTAAGAAAATTATTCATTTACCCCAGAACCTTACCCCAGCGTATTTGAAGTATTCAAATAAAACGTTTACATGAGCTACTTTCTTTAAAGAAATAAATAAAAAAATAAAGAATAAAAAAAAGTTATTTCATATAATCAAAAATAAAATCAATAAATAAAATAAATGATTTAAGAAAAAAAGCCCAAGACGCTTTTTTATACATACAATTTTTTTAAAGAGATACGTGACAGTTTGATATTGTGACTTCGATTTTGGTTGTTTGAATTTCAACAATGGTCATTTCGACATAATTTATACGAGTCACGGTTTTTCAAAAGAGGAGAGGTTTTTTGTATTTGCTAGTAGGTTTTGTTATTAACGTTGAAGATTAATTGATTTCGCTGATATTTATTGTTTTTTGAAGGAAGTATGACGAATAGCAACGGTTGGTTTTTTGATTGTGATTGAGAGAAATGTTGACCACAGTTCATTATGACCTGGCTCTCCCCTATCAGGTTTTTTTGAGGGAATGAAAAAATTGATTATTGTAAGTGCATTTTGATAGTTTTGTTTTGGAATTATTTCGTGTAAACATATTGTCTAAGAAAGAAGGTTTTTTGTAAGGATCCTGATGAAAACTCAATAAAAGTCGAAATATTGATCAATATGGAATGATTGAATGATTTTTTACAACACTGGCTCTGAGCGATCAGATTTTCCTGTTTTTTGCCGAAGACGTAAGACAGAGCATGTAGATAGTGGCAATGTTCAAAGAAATATTTTCTCCTTCTTTAATCTTTTTTGAAACCTGTATCAAAAAAATTTTAGTATTTTAAGCCATATTTGACTGAAGAAGTGCCTGCAAACATTTACTGAAAGACACATCAGAGACCTCACGGGTAAAATTTCCCATCACCCACCCCGATCGAGTGATCGTGGAAGACCCGAGCCAAGAGAGCAATCTCGTGTGCAATAATACCGTTCGACCGCGCTCGGTAAACACGCAATTACACCATTTCTCGGATTAGCCTTGCTACCGCAAGCTCCGAGCCGACGAAATCTTGTTTCCGCGCTCGGTCCAGGAGACCCGGAAATTGCATCCGGCAAATTCGTGCCAGCCATTTTTTCTAATTATCTTCATTTTACCCCCGAACAACGACTTATTTTCCATGATTCGCCGGTCTATAATTACGTTAACTACCGCGCGATACTTTTTTTCCGAATCTTCACACGTGCTGACCACCCAGTAATTAAATGTTTCCGTAAATGCACCTGGTCGGGCGAGATTTTACGACACGCGCGTATATTGAGGGCCTCGAAAATGAGCATTTACCAGCAGAAAATAGCCCAGGGGCGGTGCCCGGGAATCATACATTTTCGTCGGCAGGGACGTGCGGACAATTTCGTTTTGGCGAGAGGTTGGGTCTCGTAATTGCAACTTGGATGGAGGAATCACGGTGTAATTGTCGGTGTAATGATAGCTTTCCGGAGCGTCACGCGCTGATCGCTGTCGTCGCTTATTTCAGCATGGAATCAGTCAATGAAGGTGAAAAATGCGCATGGGATACTCGAGACTTTTTTCGAGGAGCGCACCTTAGTCTTGAAAGAAACAACCCGAGTCGAAAGTAGAATCCAAATTAATACCAACTTGAACCTATTCAATCGGATTTAAAGCCTTCATGACCTGTGGAATATGAAATAGCACGAAATAATCCTCGTGAGTGGTTTTTCAACTATATGAACCTATTGCAGTTGAAGTCAGGATCAAAAGTACAACTAAGTTAAACCCGAGAAAAAAAAGCAAGCTTTCATGACTATTTGTTTTTAAATTAAATGAGTACATCGAAAAATTCGATCATTGGAGAGACTATATTGAATGATAATTTTCTTTTCCTTCTAGTCGAAAAAGTTTTCCACATTACTTGCATTTGCTGATTATTACTGAATTTTGGAAATAGAAATTTTTATTTCTATTTCAAACAAAATACGCTAATATTATTACATTATACAAGAGAAGAAAATTCATTGATTAAACAAATATTATTGAAAATAATTTCTATTTGTAGAAAAAGTTAATTTATATGTATTATACAATTGAATGCTTACCACAATTTGCTGTACCTTTATTTTCACGGTTTTACAAATTCTAGCGCATTTCTGACTCAAACCGTCTTTTGTTTTTTGTTGCGAGTTTCTGCTTGTATGTCTTACATATGGATACGCGCTAAAAAGTTGTTTCCGAGTGTTTGTATTTATCAGAAGTTTGAAAAATGGGCCGAAAAAATTGCCTCGATTTGATGCATACAATGATAGCGTGAATATGAAGTCGTTTGCACAAAAAGAGTGATGCATCAGTGATACATTTCAACTTCGTCCTGGAGAAATAAACAAAGACGGAAAACAGAAAATTTCCAGGCTCAAATCCTAGCGATCGATAGTGAGTTATTTAGATAATATTTATCATGTAAAACCTAATCAGGCCATTATTTAAAAATGTAACTAGAATATTTTGATATATAATCTACAATTATTCCTCAGTACTATTCTTAGTACCTTTTTTTCATAGTAATTTCACTTATGAGGATATTTCGGACAAACTCATATTTTTGAGAATATTTATGGCATATTTTCATCACATTCTGCGTTACTAGTGCTTGTAAAATTGCAAAAATCGCCACGCATTTCATGCCCAAATCGCACCTGTGCAATGCGGCAGATTTTTTACCGCTGTTAGTTATAAATGGTCTAAACGAGGTTCAAAGTAAAACCTCGTTTAGGCATAAAACCCGAAAACTCGATGATAACTGCCATGTTCATGCTGTAAAATTGGTTAAAACTAAGTGGAAATTGAACCGATTAGAACCGTCATTTCCTCGGTTTATTTGGTTCAAATTTTGATTCTAATTCCCACTCGGTGTGGTTCGGACATGACATGGACTCATAATTGATCAGTGAAATGAACAGTATAGTAGGCAATTTTACTTGGCAGTCTTATGGAAATAATGCCGCAAGAAGTATTAGGTGATGCGGGAACAATGAAGATTTTTTTTCTCTGAAGATGGATGATTTGTTAGAGGAATTTTTTACTTTTTTGCTCAAAAAATAAGATCCTTATCTCTGACAGCATATATATTTGTTTTGAAATAACAACAAACGATTAGGCATTGTCCAAGTTGCCAAATTATTTGTTCAGTTGCAAATAAATTAACATAATGTGGTTATCTATGGTGTCATCTCTATTCACTCAGAACCAAATAATAAAACCTTATATTTACTTGAAAATTTTATTATGAACAAACGAATCACGACGCTACTCTCTTCCCGGGCCACCGTGGTTTAGAGATGTTAAGAAGGGCAATTTTCGGATTGATAAATATGATCAATATTGGCTGTTTGTGAGGATAATCGGAGTCACCATTTCATTAGAAAATTGCTTTCAACTTACATTTCATGGAGATTGATTTGTTGGTAATTTGTTTGATTTGTAACTTAATGATATTTAGATTACTGATAAGGATCCTGAAATGTGTTCGAAAGCTTGTTTGCAATAAAATTTTTACGTGAAATATAAGGTTTTATTATTAAAAACATTGACATTGGCTCTGAGTGAACAGTGACGACACCATAGGAATTCGATTTACAATAGAGCATTTTACTTTAAAAATATGAGGTTAGTTCGCAAAACTCTCGGTAGTTTGATGTGAGAGGTCTTAAGTAACCGTTATATGTAGTTCAACTTCGTTCAGGTGAATTCTTGTGTATCGTACAGTTTTATTAAAGAATTGAGTTTTTTACTTAAACTACTTTATATTATGAAATAAAATTCATTAAAACAACAATACAAAAAAATACAATTTTCTATTATACATTTGATACAATTCTCGTCGAATTGATTTTCAGAAGAATTTTTTATTGAAATTTTGTAATAAACAAGTATTCAATTTTTATTAAAATTTACATAGTAATATGAACGAATGAATCTAATTTTCAGCCTCAACTATAATAAAACTTACATAAACCAAATTGAAAAGAATGACGAATGATTTCCCACACTCAAATCTTCGCTTGAATTTTTAGCAGGAAATATTGAGAAAATCAAAAATAAAAAAATTTCAATTTTTTTTTTTTTTGGTTTAGATATTAAGCGAAAGATTGATATTGAATGTCAAAGTATCTACGTAAAATTTACAGGTGGCTCATAACTTTCCTTGTTATAAACTTGAATAACTTTCAAAATTGGCATAGGTAGATCAATAAAATATCAGTACCACTACCAGTCTTAATCATTTTGTAAATAAATAATTAACAAAAAACTATACTTTTATTATTACCTAGAACATAACCTTTACTCTTGAAAAACTTTACATTCAAAATAGTGCTTCGATTTTGTTTTTTAGCCTATTGTTAACTGTGTGAAGAATCAACTTTTCATTAATTAGAATCTTTTTTGTTTAATTTACAGTTGATTATTCAAATGTTCTATTATTTTAACTGGTAAACTATCAACTTTTGAAAAATTCCTCTAGAATATGAATGTTGATTCACATTGAAATAGTATTAAAAATCACAAACATGTGTAAAAAATCACGAATAATAAACATGGCTTTAAAAAAACTAGACGCTTCTGAAAATATGTAAAGAATTTATAAAAATTCTAAACCAGTGCATGAAGTCTGTATCATACACGAACGTTTTAATTTCAATAAACAATCATACATAAATTTGTGCTAAAAATTGTAAGTCAGTTATTAAACCATTCATTACCAATATGTGTATAAATATAAATTGAAATTTATGAAAATCTTTACAGTGTTAATTAAAACTTTTGAACTACTGCATTAAACCTTTTAATGCATGTGATCTAAAAAGAAAATACAATAATTACATGTTGCATTACAGCTTATATGTCAAAACATACAGGCATTAGATAAAAAAAAAAATGTACTAGATTCAAACCCCTTTTGAGGCAACAAATTTACTGTTGTCATTTCGCAATTTTCGAAAGAGTACAGTGACATATACTGAAAAATTATACAATTGTTTTTTCAAGATTAAACAAAGTATTATGCATTGAAAGTTTTTTAAATTTCATAAACCAGTATATGAATATTCTGAATACAAGCTTATTATTATCTGAAAACTAATTTATTCGAATTCAAAAACGTCGATGAAATTTAAAGAACACTGTTTCCTGGTTTTAAATGTGTTCATGTAAAAAAAACTTCCCAGACGAGTTTAATAGAATTAATACAAAAATTTCTAACAGTGCAACCTTCTAGAATTGACACTTGAAACAATTATGAAAGACAAGCCACTAATTCTACGGTTATTCACCTTTGGGTTATGATAGTTGCAACACACGTAAGACTTCTTTGAGTCCTCCTCCTTCTAAACCGCTTTTAGTTCTTTCTTCAGCAACTTCCATATCCTCCAAGACTAACGCTTTTTATTACTCAAATCCAACCTCAAGTATCAATAAAAGAATATCTCCTAAATAATCAAAGATAAACCCTAAAATTGCAATTTCACCCTATTCTTTAACAGCCCCAAATCGAGAGATTATTTTAAAGATTCATTAAATAATGATAATTTTTTCGGCAAGATATCCCCACTGTATGCAACCTATATTATTCCAGCAACGAACAATGCTACACATTGCTTTATTCAAACATCAGCCACTATCGCAAAATCTTATTATCGTTGAATAGCGCACCTTTTAATGTACCCACAAACACGCATACATGTATATATCCGTCTACTTGAGTACGACTGCAACGCTTTCATGCCCTTCCAAGCCTCCGGGAATAAAAGTACCTCTTTCAATAGAAATAGTTGTGTTAACACGTACAAAGCCGTCGTTAAAAAATTTTGCAATTAACCGCTCTCGGAAGGTCATTGCGAGGATCGTGACTATTAAGAAACTACTCCTATGAGCGCACCTGCCTCGGACTCGACCGGGTGTAGGAGTTTTGCAAGCTATTATTGCAACACGCGACTCACCGCAGGAAATCTTTTTTCCAGCAACATTAAGGCACAAACGCGCAAAAAACAGGAATGAAGATTGGAATATTACATTTTCGTCTCCTATCGTACCGTCATTTCAGTCAATAGTGTCAATGAAATTCAAGTTCCACGATTTTCCTTGGAAGAGTTGAACCCCACTCTTTCTTTATTTTTTTTTTTTTTTTAGAAAAGAGAAACATGTAATGGAATTAAAAAAATAGTTTACTCTATGCAACGTAGAGCGCGCCTTTGTTCAACCACCCTGACAAAAAAAATTAGAGAAGAGCTAATAATCGGTTCCTGAGCGAGGCGTCATCAGCTTGGGCCCCCACAAGAAAAGGGTTGCGACCTATCGGCGCATCTGTCCTGTAATGGCGCCAAGATTTATGAGTCGCCCAACACGCGCCCAATATCATTACCCGCATTTTTGAAACGAAATTTTCATCTTGTGGATATTCCCCCGAGTTGAAAAACACACGCCCCTAGAACGTGAACACACAACCCGTCATTAAAAGGCTCGTTCTGAAATTCGGCGGCGTTTACGCTATGTAATAATCATTTCTTTATTGACTTCATTCTAAATTACATCGCACAGGAAAAATGATGATTAATTGTACTGTGACATCCGGTCAGCGAAAAGTGATTAACAGTTACATCTACAATTTTTAAACGAGTGTCATGCGCAATTATTGGATATTTTTTGTTTTGCAATTTATTTATGATTAATGGGTTTCATACAAGAAATAATTATAAATTGAGCTGAACGGCTTCAATTGTCTGTGAATAAAAATTTACAGTCAGAAAAACAACATTGACATTCATCAGGTGGTTTAACGATTTCGCTCTCCCAAAAGTTTTACTTGCGTTTTCGTTGTTAATCATTTTGAAGAAAAAGCTTAGTACTAAATGATGACATGTGGGTCAAAGACGAACAACATTTCTTGTACCCTGTACATAACCTCAAAAGTAGTGACCGCATTTTTCGAGCACATAACCTCAAAAATCTCAAAATATTGACGTGATAGGCAGATTATGAGCTTGGATTCGGATTCTACGTAAAAAATTACACCAGGATAGACATTTTGTTTTCTAACAACGAATATAAACATACTATTTGCAGACCTGTGTTATTAAAGTTGGCTCTGTCATGGTCAACGCTCTACTTGAATATGACTAAACCCATTACTGCCCAAAAGTTCGAAAAAGTTCCCTCATTTATACAAATGAAAATATGGTAGTTAAACATTTCTTTTAAATTTGAAATTTATTATTCTAATATTTTCAAGGCCGCTCCATAAAAAACACAAAAATTTTAGTACAAAATATTTTTGCTGGTGGATTTTGTATTGAAAAAAATTTTACACGTCATACAATTTAGTGCACAACAGTGCATAAGCTTACAAAACCTTGGAAAGTTTTTAAATTTAAGACTCAAAATAGCGAATTTTTCGTTAAAAATTATATTTTCACTTTCAAGTGGCAACAATTAATTTCACTTTAGCCCAAACCACATACATATATTTATAGTTTTTCAGGTTACTAATTATAAATCTGGTCACAGAATGGCAAAATTAATTTCCGTGAGTTTTTGTTTTTGTGATTATATAGTCCATGCTTTTTTCCTTTTTCTTTTTTTCTAAGTGTCAATATGTTATAGTGTGAAATTTCTTGTAGAATCCTGAACCGGGCCCAATAAAGAGGCTGAAAGCTCAAGATTTTACAAGTATGTGTTGAAGAAGTTTCTTTCCTTGTCCATGCACTGTTTGGCTCCTTGAGCTCGATTTATTGGGAAAAAATAAATCTGTTTAAGCTATTTGTTTAAACAAATTATTGCGAAGAAGAAGATTGTTCACAAGATGTATATGCTTTTCATGATTTTTGGGTCCACTATGAATGAACTTGACGTCAGATTTGCAAAATCAATGTGTCAACATATTGATACAATATTTAATTTTTTGCAAGATGCATATGCTTTTCATGGTTTTTGCGTCAACTGGTCATTATTGTAGCCTCGAATTCGCATATAATAATTTGTTCAAACTATTTATTTCGACAAATCATTTCGAAGAGTTAGATTGTGGACAAGATGCATACGTGAGGCGATCTGAGAAAAGGGACCTACTATCCAAAAAGCAAATTTTACAGGACGGGAGATCGCATGAATCAAAATACACAACGGTAAATGGGATGAAAGATTTTTGAAAATGCATAGCTTGCAAAAAAATCAAAGTTAGTAAATTCTGATTTCACATAATTGAAGATTGGATAAAGAACTTATAGAATCACTCATAATCGAAAAAACGATTTTTTGGATAGTAGGTCCCTATTTTCAGATCGCCTCACATACGCTTTTCATGGTTTTTGGGTCCACCAAGTACAAATCTGTTATCAGATTCGCAAAATCACAGTGTTCACACAATTTTTTGTTACAATTGGTCAATGGAATGTTGCAAAATTTAAGTTGTTGCAAAATAATCATTCTTCTAATGGTGTTTGTGTCAACTGATCGTCCCTATTATTTATTTTTAAGACTTTCAAAAATAACGGATCTCATTTTTTTATCAGGTCTTATGTAGCAGTTATAATTTCGAAGAAAACAATGAATCTATCTGAGAAGGTATGTAGACGGGTGTTCGGGAGGGCTGCCTTTGAAATTTCAAGTCGTTATGAATTTGCTGAAATCTCTTTACATCTAGAACTCAAGACCGATCTTCGTATCTTCATCACATTTATTTTGACAATTATAATTATTTTATAAACCTACATGAGGTTCTCCACTTAAAAAAACTAGGGTTGGGATCGACTAGTACGATTCGAGAAAATAAGATGCAAAAAAAATGTCATTGGCAAGACGGCTTCAAGGGGAACACTAGCAGTAATGTATGATGTAAACAGTGACATCAATAGGCCATTTTACTCTTTTCATGCGCAGGCGCAGAACGTATCGCTATCCTTGTTTTCGGGCAACGCCAGTTGACATGTGATTCAGATGGAAAGTGCCCGAAAATCAGACGAAGATGCACTAATGGTCACGTGACCTTCTTTTTGATGAAAGTAAAATGGTCTATTATATCTCTATCATGGGCTTCAACGTTGTATCCACGATAACTACAGCTGACTATTTTTTTTTGATTTCATAAAATATTATAATATCTTAATGTTCATTAAAGATACATGAGTCACTTTCACGGAATCATTTGGTCCGGACACGTTTGGCTTCATATTTAATAAGTGACGTTTGACAGATTCACTGTAGCTGCATTTCTTTTCATTGAATTCGTCAGATTTGACTTACGATCTGCCATATTGAGAAAGCATAATTTCCAAAAATCATTTATGGCAATAAACGATTAACTCCCCCTTCATGCTGTTAGCCGATCCACTGCCTCATTTATACATAAATTTTTTCCGAATTTCGGTACCGTTGATTCCGAGGGAAAAAAAGTACACCAGAGTAACACGATACGTGCAATTTTTTCCCTCGTTCCAAAAAAGTATCGGTATCCGCGGGGTTTCAGGAAGCGCCTGGTTGCCTAAAATTCACTCGGGAATCAATCGGGGCCTTATCCAATGGGGTCATTGGTCGGCCTTTCGGGGCCCGATCCTGCTCGTTAATTCACGATTTGCGAGATCCATTTTCGTAACTGCGCATCTGCCACCCACACGCCTAGAGACAGAAATCATCCTTAATGACGGTCGGGCTGTTTTTAACGCCTCAAATTGATTCGGCTGCCTTGTGGTTTCAAACCGCTACACCTTCGCCGCAGTCAATCATTTCCACGGCAACAACGTGCACGAAATAATCGCGGGTTGATCTTCGCACGAACCCGAACCGCTCAGATACGGCAAGGGAAGCGAGCCCGACGAGCTATTTGTTCTCCGGCTTTGACCGAGATCGTCTTCGACTCATCTCTATTATGGCTCATCGGTGCATCCTGATAAATTGTTCTTTGACAAACCCATTGAGTCTCGTCAACGAAAAACACGAAAGGATTCCAGGGATGGAGAGTCCAAGTCCCAAAATCACTGATATACAGAATATACCAAATTTTCCATGTCAAAGAAAAACATATATCTTTTCGAATTTCGAGTCAAAAAGTCCACTGCCACTTTGCGAAATTCTTAAAAATGATCAAGTTATTTAATTTTCTTATTTTCCAATCACGACGTTTGGCGCCGGAAAATTCAGGGTTGACTCATGATTACCCTGCCGAAAAATCATAATTTACCAAGTGTTTTCTACAGAAAATGATAAATTTACAAAAAATTTTTACAAAAAGTATATTGACAAAAAGTTGAAAACTCACAGTCGAAATAATGGTGTTTTATTTACATTGTCGCGTTAACTGTAAAAACGTGAAAGTTCGCGAGCGGAGCCAGCCCTGAATTTTGTGGCGCCGAAAGTCGTGATTCGCAAATAAAATTGTTGAGTAACTCGATAATTTTTGAGAATGTCAAAAAGTGTATAAGCACTTTTTGACTTTTAAATTGAAAAGAAAAGTGTTTCTTTTTCGGGCGGAGAATTTGTTTCACTCTGTTAGTGGTTTCCTATCCTTATTGAGTAAAATACTAAGGTTAGAAGCTGTTATGAAGTTAGTATTAGAAATTTTTAAATAACTGGCGTGAGTTTAAAACTTCTCACGGTGAATTACTGCAAAAAAAAGTTCGTTCAATCTTATGAGAAAATTAACCAAAGAAACCAATAAAACCAAAACATAAACTGCGTTTGAAACTGTAGCTTTAAACTGATTAAATTAAAATTGGAATTTCAAACGAGTGAATGTAAATCTAAATTTCACATTCAAAGACAAAGTTTCACTTTTATTTCACATTGCATGTATACCATACGATTTGAGATGTAAAGGAAAAGTAAATCTTTGTCGCCGATTTTCCAATTTTGATTTGAATTTCACTCATTCAAAATTCCGATTTCAATTCAGTCAGTTTCAAGCTACGGTTTTGAATGCAGTTCATGCTTTGGTTATAATGGTTTCTTGAGTTGTTTTTCTCATAAAATTTAACGAACTTTCTTTTTCGTTTCATTAAACTTTCAGTTAGTTTCACTTCTCTCACGAGTTTTTAAACTCACACCAGTTTTCTTTTAAATGTTATCATCATGAAATAAGTGTGAAAAGTTTAAACTAGAAATGTAGATAATATGTTTAAAATTTTTAACAAATCCATTCCATTCGGAGAATTTTATATTTTTCTTCGTTTCAGAATTATCAACTTGATATTCTTTTCATTTCAGAATAATTAACTTGATATTCTTATCAAATTATTTATCACCGAAAAAATAATATATTCACTTTGATTTTTCGAACAAGAAGTTTTTCATGAAATAATATTTTCTGATGTCTCATTTATGTTAATCAATAAATTTCTGTAATACTTACCATTATAAATTAGACCAAAAAGACACAACTCAATATGCAGATTTTATGTTGACTATTTTTCTGAAATTAATCTTAGATTGAGCATTTTATATTTACTTTTGCGTCACAATATCGAGTAAGTTTTTTAAAAAAGTATATGATATTGAATTTTACTTCTATATGTCTGAAAATACGATTTTTATAAATTTTTTTTCTCTATTATTAATTGAATTACAAATAATTTCTTTAATTGCTATTTTTATAAAACAAATCAAAACGAAATAGACAAATTAAAATGTAGGTTTTGTACTTACTATTTTCGTAAAATTCATGTAAGAATGAGCGTTTTGAATTTATTTCGTTCTCTCAATATCAACTTGATTATTTAGAAACGTTTTCTTTGTCATCCACATTTCGCATTGTTCTTAAATGATGCCTAGATTAGAATATCTTAACACACAACAATAAGACTTTGTTCCCAAGCCTTTGTTACGCCTGCTCTCAACGAGCCATTAGAAGTTTCACTTCAAAAATCTTATTATTATGTACAATCAAATGTTACACTGTGGAATCCATCTGAAATATTTGACTTATTGATAGTTACTTATTTCATGTCCCGTTGCGTCATAATAATATTTAGTTCTATTTTATATTCATTATTTCAAATGATAATTACACAGTTCGGTAAAAATAAAGGCAAGAAAAATTTTGACAGGAACGTGTAGGTTGGGTTGCCAATAATTGATTCCCAAAAGATTTTTTCTTAATGTGCTCAAGTTTTCATATTATTAATTTTTGAAGTATTTAAACTTTCGATTGGACGAAAAACAGTTCTTTTTGACCAATTTTCTACAAAAAACACACAAATTGTATGTTTTCGAAGGCAAGGAATTCATTCCCGTCATTATTTTCACGAAAAAATTAATTGTTCAGAATTTGGTCCATGAGATGGAATTAATGGGATTCATCATTTGTCACGCTCGCGTCAGGGGTCGAACTTCAATAGCTCAGCTCACTGCTGGCGATCACGCAGCAAGTCGGGGTACAGTTCGAGAAAAAATGTACAGTTATTTCTTCGGTGTTTTGATTTTTCTCATACGAAAACAAAAAAAACTACTGATTAAACTGACAAGAGCTTCAGAAAACATTGCACATGAAATTTTCATTGTCTACAAAAATGTTCATTACTGTGCAGAACGTCTTTTTCGTTTCGATGGCATTTCTTCAAACTCTTCACTTTCGGAATCAAAGGGTTCCATGAATTGATTTTCGAAGTTGCAAATTTTTCCGGTGTCTTCCTTGCTTCCATGTTTCATATGAAGCGGCCAACAAAGATCTGCGATCATGGCTTTTAAAGATTTCCCTTTGAATCTTTTTTCCATTGGCGCAGAAATCTGGTGTAAACGCTCACCGTGTTCATCAGATTCCGTAGTCAATTGTAGGCTGAACTGATCTAAATGATAATGGAGAAAGTGAATTTTTAACGACATGTTGACACCTGTTCAACAGTATAATTTTTTATGATGGTAGTCTGCAGTGTTCATATCAATTAACAAAGCTTTTTTGGAGACATAGTTTCTGTTCTATGCATTATTTTGACTATAATATATGAATAAAAACAGTTTCAAAAATACAATAATGATGACATAAAATCATTAGTATCTCAATATTGGCATACCTAATTTTTTAAATGACTTGAGCATTTTTCCGACTGATTGAGAGTAATCTTCCGAACGACTTTTCCCGAGAAAATTATCGATTCAACATTCTGCTTTAATTTTTGAATGTCGGGACCCGTTAGAACGCCTGAAAAGCATCAGAGATACAGTTTTTTCTACCTTTTTCATTCATCCATGCACTATTAACACAAATTCAGTGTGATTTCGACTTTGAAAAATATCTCTCAAGCAAAATCTTATTACTACAATTAATTGAATTATTACTCGATTACACAATGTTAAAAGAAAAATCTAGAATTTATTAGACTGAAAAATTGATGAAATTGAAAAACTCTGGAACAAGATTTTATGTTCTGATTAGATTTAACTGACCTTCTTTGATTTTGGCGTCGCTCAGTTGTGGGAAAATTTGCTTCAACGTTTGTGCAACTTCTGGATGTTTCTTGATGATTGTTTTTATCAAACTTTTGACAATGCCAAGTTTTACATGAAGTGGAGGTATCAAAACATTTTTCAATTTTATCAGTGGACTTTTGATCATGTTGTTTCCAATTTGCACTATTCATTTAGTCCAGTCTTTTTTTTGGTATTGGTTTTCTTTGCACCGTGAGTCCCAAAGACATATACTACACGTGAATTTTGTATATCCTGTTTGCATTCCACACAAAAGAGCAACAACTTTCAGATCGCTTAAAACTCGCCATTCGTGGGATTCATAGTTGATTGACTGTAATATTTTTTGCATGGTTTCGTAACTTTCTTTCATGTCAGTGCTGAAAGCTACTGGATTCGGAGGTTTTTCATTCAGTTGTCCAATAGAACTGCTTTCAAACTTGTTTTTGATGCATCTATAAACAACCGCCAATCATCACTGTTATATTTTATATTCGTAGCTCCCATCAATCCATTTATATTCTCGCAATAAAAATATGTATTTTTTTGATCTGCCGTAAAATACTCTTCATAAGATTTCTGCCTCCACCGATATTGACTCACTCGGACGTCCGGTTGCAAGGCGTTTTTTTTTTTTCATAAAAGCAAGTTTGATTGATTTGTTTTTCGGCAAATCCAAATCAGCAATGAGTTAATTCAATTCTTCTTACGTTATCGGAATGAATTCTTGAGAATTGCTTGGTCCAGGTTCGTATGAAGGATCATCAGATTCATCGAATTCTTCAACCCCTTGTATAACTTTTTTTCGAGCTTGAGGACATTCAGGAACATCATTTTTCGCATCTCGAGGCATGGTCAATTGTGCACTTAGAACACCTTTGTTTTCAAATTTTTTTTTTCTGTTCCCATAACTCACGGAAATATTCATGCATGCATAACAATTTTCGGTGTCATGCTCGGGTCCAGGATTGCTCCAAATCATCGGCACTTCGAACGGAAATCCTTTTTGTGTCACCATACCACCAAAATATCAATTTATTGTAACAATTCTTGCACACCACTTCAGGAGCCTACTTGACATTTAGGATTATTTCACGATTAAAATACTTCACGCACGCGAGCTGAATTATTGAAGTGTTATCCGCGGATATTTTTCGTGGATCTACGTAACACTTTTTTCCACGAACATTGCAAAACTGAACTATTTTTTTTAAACAGTCGTTCATGTTTCAACTGAGCAAAACTTTTGAAAGTTCGAGAAACGATAACGGATTTTTGAAAGACGAAAAATTCACTTGAAAATCACTCGCAGACAGACGCAACAGAACTGATTCATTTTCGTTTTAGAAGAATATCAGTCGGAAAAAGAGGCCTCATTTTATCACCTTCAGTATCTTGTGTACACGAAAGAGAATTCTTGAATATTTTTTACCTTCATCCTCGAAAATGATAAATAAGTAACAACGTCGCTAGGAATTCTAATTATTCACGTAATAGTTGCAAAATCTGTCAGAAATTTCTATCACAGATTTGACCAAGATCTCGGGATGATAAACTTGTATACCTTTTCGTCATCTCTTTATACTACGTTCACCTAGATGAAATTCTTAAAATTTTTCTGCTTCTATCTTGAAAACAATCCAGAGAATATCAGCACAAAGAACAACGAAAAACTTCGGTAAATTTCAAAAACTTTGTAGAACTGAAAAACTCAACAACACTCAAAAGTTAAAATGAACCAAAAAACTTTTGAAAAAAACATAAAAAAATTTGTGGGAACTAGAAAAACTTCGGAATATTACAATAAGACTTTACAAATCTACGCAAAAACTCAAAAAACCGCAGAAAAATCCAAAAACTCCAGCAAACTCATAAAAACTGAAGCAAACTTTATTAAATAAATGGAAACTTGAGAAATTAACTAACATTTTAGAAGACTCGATGAAGCTTTATCGAATCACAAGTCCAAAAAAACCCTGAAACCGTTTATCGCAATGAACTTGAAAAAACTGCGAAAATTCGAAAAAACTATAAAATGTTACAAAATTAAGAAAAACAACAGAAAACTGCGATGAACTTCGAGTAAGTGCAACAAACTTAAAAAATATAGAAAAACTTGAGATGAATAATCGCTAGAAAAAGTAAAAAAAAAAAAACCATAGAACTCCAAAAATTTCAAGACACTATAAGATAAAACTTGAATGAATGAACTTTGAAAAAATTTAAAAAGTTAGGAAACCAAAACGTTTTTTTTTTTCAGAAAGGTATAACTAGAACAAACTACAGAAAAATCGTAGATTTTGAAGGAAAATAAAATAATTACACAATATTTCTAACTATGAGAAGGAAGGAGAGTTCGGAAAAGTTTAGAAACCTATTCAAAAATGTTGAAAATTCACTTTCACAAACGCAGGTACACTTTGAAAACTCACTAACAACTTGAAAATCGGGTTTCATTTTTTCAAAAATTCATAAAAAAATGTCAAGAAATTAACGATTAAATAAGTAAACAAAATGATCGAAATTTTGAATGAGCCTATGCCCTGATGGGACAGGCATCCGCTAGATACCCCAACTTGCTGCTCGCTGCGTCGATCGCCAGCAGTGAGCTGAGCTATTGAAGGTCGACCCCTGATGCGAGCGTGACAAATGATGAATCCCATTAATTCCATCTCATGGACCAAATTCAGAACAATTAATTTTTTCGTGAAAATAATGACGGGAATGAATTCCTTGCCTTCGAAAACATACAGTTAGTGTGTTTTTTGTAGAAAATTGGTCAAAAAGAACTGTTTTTCGTCCAATCGAAAGTTTAAATATTTCAAAAATTAATAATATGAAAACTTGAGCACATTCAGAAAAAATCTTTTGGGAATCAATTATTGGCAACCCAACCTACACGCTCCTGTCAAAATTTTCCGTGCCTTCTGCCAAAAGTCTATTTTTGCCGAACTGTGTTATAATTATCGTTGTCAAAAAAAATGAGTTCTTTACATGTACATATTTGCATTCACATTACTTTCTAAGGTGAATATTTTTCAATCATAATAACATAGCACCTCATTATAATAATTTTAATTGTAGTAGTAATAATAATAATAAAACTAATAATGATGTATACAAAATGTTTTTCGCAAAACAGTAACATTACAATAATATAAGAAGATGAATTCAATAATCAAAATTTGATGAGAAAAGTTTAATATTGAAGAAATGCAAGTGAAAAAAAGATTTCAAAGAAACTTTCAATAATAAGTACACTGACATTCATTTTGATAACTTAACAAACTTGGTTACTCGTGAACCGTATAATATTTCTGCAACGCATGTTTAATTACTGTGCTCAGTTTGTTGAAACACTTACTGAAGTCTAATTTCAATCACGTCAATTACTAGTATAATAGCAAAAGTCGTAGTCACAAAAATAGCAAACTTAAGAGATCTGAATGTTCATGCATGAAACGAGTTTTCTGTGGAAACACTCAATTATGAACACATTTATCAATCGATCTAAAAACTATGACAAGTAGCGATGTTTAGAAAAGCCCAGTTCCCACAAATTTCAGTATTTATCGAATGCGATTCAAACGTATCAAGTTGTTACTCCCCGAATTTTTCCTACTTCTAGGCATTGCAAAATGCGGTCAACGCGCTCTTGGTATAAAATATTTCATTTCATTGTTCTATCGAGAACAAATAAATGATGGAAAGCTTTTCAAATTCTCATTATCATTGATCAATAAAAATGCATTGATATTGCAATAAGATGACATATAAAATGTTTTCCGAGATCTCGTTTCGGAAATTTATTAACGAAAACGCAAGAATTTGAACGTCTTATTATTAAATAGCCTTTTTCTAAACAATCATGGAAACCAATTACGCTTTTTCCCCAAGTGTGTAATAATTATTGTGCCTTGAGATGTGATATTTTTTAGAAAATTCTGGGCGGAATTCATTTTCTACGTATAGCAAAATTCGCACGTAAACTATTACCCAAGATTAGACAAAAAATTGAACACTTCCACTCATGTGTTTCACTTGCGTTAATGGGCTAATGCATAAAACGATTTCTCTATCATGTGCATATTTATCGATTGATCAAACATCTCTGATAACCAGAATTCCGTAACGTTATGAAAACCCAAGTTCTCATGCTCTTGAATAATTTTAATACATGGCGTTGAAGTTGCGAAAATTCAGCTTATCGAAATTTTTTTCGCATTGGAAATCTGAAGTAATTTGGTTTTCTGACGAAAACATTCTAAATTACGTAATTAAAAATCATATAATACACAAGATAATAAAATTTATATAATACGAAAGATTTTTTATTTTAAATTAATTATTCTTAAGCAGAATGTTAAAAAATTTATTTCGGAAAATTTGTGACGTTGTTTAGAAATTTTAGTTCCTGACAATCAGTTCCTGGCTCACCCTTAAGAACTTACAGTTCTTCAAAAACCCTTAAAAAAAATAAACAAACAATAACAGAAAATAGTTATTTCAAATCGCAGTAAACAACGCTTGCATTACATGAAAAATATAATAAAAAACTGCTTTAAAACTTTTTTTCTCTTCCACTTTCAGAAGTTTTACGCTCTGACACAATCACCTTTCTCTACGAACACCCAATAATTTTCCTTGCATATAAATCTCACAGCGTACCTACTCAATGCTAAGAGTCTTGATAAAACAATTTTCTATAGAAATTGTATCCTTTTTTCCCTCCTCATTCCTTGTTTTCGTATCCCGTTCTTTTCCCTTTTACTGGCTACACCAGCACACGCTGTTTTCTGCATTATATTCTGCGATGATCATTAACCGAGCCCGGCATTATGCCTCGGAATTAATCTCTTGAAACAGTTATCTAACACCACCAAGGGCATGAGGAATGCATTGCACTTGTCCGCTCGTTTTGCTGCGAACCGCTTATCGCATTACCGCGTACAATCGTTTGCGAAAAAGGAATTTTTCAAAGATCTCGAAAACTTATGAAATGGAATATTTGAATTTAAGTCGTGAATAGATATTTTGTATAATTTCTATGTGATTTAAAATAATTATTTAAATTTTAAAATGCTCTGATATCCACGAAAATTTTGCTCTATCTCAGAACTCTTGATCACACGGAGTCAATATTACCAGGGTCAAATTATAGAAGGATTCATAGTAATCTCCAAACCAATTTTATTTTTCGGCTAGAATGAAGCCCTCTTCAGAATCTACATAAAAAACAAAAACCCTCACGTATACCTTCTATCATACAGAAAATGCAAGCATTAACAAAAATACATCATTTCAACAAATCTTACAAATCGGGGAAAAATTCTACAAAAGGATAAGATTTCAGGCAAAATTCTACTAATTTCCATGCTGTTACAAGCAGAAGTTCAATAGATACAATATTCAAGCGAGATGTTTCAGTGACAATTCAGCTTTTGACAATTTACAATCCAATCCCAAAAATTATAAGTTTCAATCAAGAAAAGATGCCAAAAAGAAGAAGAAGATCAAAATGTCATCATATCAATACATCTCTATCAGAACAACTAACTCAGACAATAATTGACAATTAGTTCAAACCAGTTCAAACGCCCATCTAAAAGTACATCCCCAAAACAAACCCAAAATAAATCGAATTTCTTACCAATTCAAAAGATCCTCGAATATTCATCTTGTCTGTCTTTTTAATGAAAATCATCTCTGAAACAAATCTTTTGAAATATACATCGTCTCTATCCAAAATTTTAATATTCTTCGAATCAAATTCATAGTCCATGTTCACTGTATGTTCTGTAATAACTTAAAGATAATTTCAAGATTAAATATTATTTTTATGTTCCTTCAACGGACACGTAGGAATAGAGGGGTTTTGGGGGTTTAAACCCCCACCTCCCTTAAATTTCAATAAAATCAATCTAATATTTCGTATAATAATAAAAAAAAGTTACATCAATAAACTGTAAAAATACAAGTTGCGAGAAAAATGTATGAAAACGTTAGTAATTTATATTTTACAAAAAAAGTGAAAATTATCAAAATGTAAGATCATTGAAAATACACGTTTGAATTATTGTTTCAACACAGTGAATAATAAAAAAAATTTCGAATCTACGAAAATGCTAGAAATTCAAAGAACTTTGAATCTTATGTCATGAAATTCTAGAAATCTATATAAAATCAAACTTAAAGTATTATAAAATCATTCGAACCATATAAACTTTGAAAAAATAATAAAAGTAATTGAATACCATGAAAAAACTGTTTTTTGAAAAATCTCGACAAGCACCTACGATCTATCAATTTTGAAATTCTAGAGCATCCATTTCTAAACATACTATAACTTGATAAAAATTTTAAGAAACGTGACAAAATCTTTAAAATATTTTAAAAATGCGAAGAAACAAGTACCAAATAGAGCATTAAAAATTTTCATAAATGTGATTTTCCCAGTAATTTATGTGATTACTGAGGATAGATCGAAACCTGCATTTAAGAGCATCGAGTATTTTTTAATCATAGTAGATGTCTACAAAAATATAAGAAATCTATAAAACTATAGAGAAATCTTCCAGAGATTCTTAGATTATACTAGAAAAAAAAAAGAAATACTTTTAAAAATCTTCTAGCTCATAAGAGCTATGTGGATATAATTTTATTGAAATTTTTCAAAACATCCAATCCAAGAGAATATTTATTCATGTAGTTTTATACTTAATTCAATAATAATATAATTCTAGCAACTATTCTAGAAATCAATATAGAAAAGGATTAAAATACATCCATTTTAATTTATTCAGCATATACAATTATACATACTTTTGATTGCAGGAATACGAAAAAATATGAAGTAAAAATATTAAAAAGCTAAATAAAAAATACAGTTTTGTAATAATTCAACTTTAATATTGAAAATCGTTGAAAGTTTCCATACTACAGCATCAATTTTTAAAAATCTTTTGAGCGATCCATACAAATACTCGAAACGTATTGAAATACCAGAAACTACTACAAAGTTTGACAAATAACATACTGTAACGTTCTGATATTAATTTATTATTAATCGATCAAAAGTCAACTATAGTATAGTCATAAAAAAATAATACCTTAAATGCAGGAATTTCAGTTGTTGATAAAGGCAATAAATAAACATCCTATTCTTTACAATATGAATATTCACTAAATTTGTTATGAATCATCAATTGTAAACAGTTTCCTCATTGCGCAATATTCAATATACATCAAAAATTCATTATTTCATAATCATATTATAAACATAATAATTCTTACATAAATATTAATCATCTTTCACAAAATTCAAATCCACTTCCTTATTATATCACGTCATCAATTCATTATTGATCAGTCCAAAAAAAAAAAATTCAAAATCAAATATTCCTTTTCTAAAATTCAGCCTTTTGACATAACCGCAAAATATCATAATCATAAATCATTTCATCATTATTCAAAAAAAAAATCATCTTATAATACAATATCAAAAAAAAATTTCACAGAAAATTAATAGTCAAAGAATATAAACTCAAAAAATCAAAAGCAAAATAAAATCACACATGAGATCAAAATAAAGAATCCTGACAAATTCAAAACAACAACAAAAAAAGAATCATCACAATATCTCATCTCTGAAAAAAAAACAAGTTCATTCACAACAAAATCTCTCTCAAAAAAAAAAATATCACATTTTCATAATAGATTTTCAAAAAGTCTTTTCTGATTTTTCCTTTTTGTGGCCAAGAGAAAAATTCGATCGTCCCCATCAGCGTTTTCCAAAGCACATCATTAGAGAAAATTCAAGGCTGCAGTCGAAAATTGAGCCGAACCATGGAAAAAAAGAAAGTCCAAGTGCCAACAATGACGAAAACCCGAAATTTCTTAAAAATTCGGTTTCCGTAATTTTCAGTAGGAAAACAGCGGGCAAATGTCCTTGATGGGATTAAGAAAAGACCCCAATCCCAAGGCTTCGAGATTACTACACAAGAAGCTAAATAAAGAAAAAAAAATCAAATCACGTTCATTAAAGAATTAATGTCCCGAAATCACCTAAAAACCACACAATCCTTAGAACATAAGAACAGCGAACACTCGAAATAAACAAATACACTCACCACCTCAAGTTTTGAGCGTGCTCCAAAAATATTCCACAAAATAATCAAAAATTTCACTGGAGTAGATTTTGTACGTCAGAACTCTCAGTGTCAATATGGACGCCAGAGACGCGTTTGTCCCGAATTCGATGAAGAAAGGCACCGCGCATGCGTGTCTATCATGGGGGAACTATCGATCGATCTCAATCGATCCCTCGAAGAAGCAATTTAAATCGCAGTATGGCTACAATACTATACGAAAATTCTAGAAATTCATGAAATTCGTTAAATCCATGTGGTTATACTTTCCCCAAAAATCTATCAAAATATTTGAATTTTTCAGAAATTAGAACCCCAGAGCTTTGAATTCTATAAAGCTCTATAGAAATCCATAATAATATCAGAAAATCCTTAAATTTCTACAAATACCAAAAGTATTCATAAAAAAATTAAAAGTTTGGTAACCAATTGAATATCACAAGAATAGAATTTCATTATTCACGAACATGAAAAATGTGAGAATCTAGACCCCAAAAGTTGTATAAGTTTTGAATTCTGATATGTAAAAAATGTTTCAATGGCTCCCTTATAACCATATTGTCGAATAATAAAAATTATGTAATTTCGGACGAATTTATTATATTTTTCAGAAAACCTCTTTTCAAAATTGTTCCTGCCTTCAATCTAGTTTTCAAATTACACGTTTCGTTTGTCCAATGTAACACGCATCATAGTCTTCACAATTTTTGTTATATAATTATGAATTTTAAAAATAATCCTGCTGAAATGATTGAGTTGAGTATTCTTGATCAAGAAAATTCGAATAAGTACTTATGAAAATTGTATAAAAAGAATTCAATAGAGGATATAAATTCTTTTATGCATACATGAGGTTTACTTAAGACAGCAATTTTAGAACGTCCTTTCAAAGTGTATGAAAATTCTATCCACTTCTTCAATCAATCAAAAAACTTTTTCTAAGCGGTTTAATCTGCAATACTGATACATTACTCAATTCAAGTGTTTTAGATTTTGAAGCAAAAATATTTGTATTATAAGAAAAAATCACCGAAAATCCTTTTTTGTCAATCAGCTGAGCCATTCTTCAGTTTGATTGATCCCCTTCCACCCTTAAAATTCCGTTTCATGGCCTCTGACCCTATCGCGGAACTGTGCCGAATATTCAGCGTCATCTTGCAAGGCGCCCAAATCAATCAATAATTGCGTCAACGCCTTTTCCGCCAAAGCCCGGTGTGCGGCGCAGAAAATTCCGTTTCAATCCCCGTTCGATCATATTTTGAAAAAGGCAGCATTGTCGCCGGTCACAAAGGATTGCCGATTATACAAACGCGAGTTATTGACGTTGACGAAAGAATAATCGGTAACGGTGCTCTCCTAACTGCATCTGGTACCGGAAATTCATCCCACGCAGAGATATATTAATTTTTTTTTGGCCCCGTTTTTCGTACGAGCCGATCTTGCGGGATGTGCAGGTTTTTTTAGTCGAGATCACAATCATTCTCTTGAGCCGAAAAAAAAGTTATCTATTCTTGCCTCGACCTGTTTCGAGGGAAAAAAACTCGGTCACGATCTTGTTTTCCGGTACTTTTGGGTGCGGGCGAAAAAAAGTCTTTATTCGAAATATCCTGGGTGTGCTCTGGGATGCAAGGTCATAAAAAAACTGAAAATTTTAGTTAGTAACTATTAATAGATTCAATTGTAATATAATATGAGGCATTCTTCTAGGTAGTTTGTGCCTTTTGGCGTGACCATCTGAAGTGGTGCAAGAATGATTATTATCATCAGAAAAATTAAATGTAGTTGGTAGAAAATGTCATTTGAACTACTACATTCTTTAAATGAAGAAGAGAAATCAAATTATCGTGAAAGGTAAACACAACTGTTGAATTTTTTAAAAATTGAAAAATTGCACGGCTGTTGGCGTTAGCAATGTCAAAATTGAATCGACAAAAAGACTCAACAAACAAGATGAAATAAAATGAAATACTTACAATACTCATGATACTTACTGAAACCAAGAGTACGTAACGAAAAATGTTATTTATATTCTCAAAATTAAAAATAAATAAGAATTTTCTTAATATCACCAACTCGAAAAGAACAACTTCAAAAAATTTTGTTCTCTAACAGAATTCTGATCATATATTTGCAGGGCTAGGAAAACAAAAAAAAAAGGAGTTGGAATAAACATTTTCACCCAGTTATACTCGAGAAAAATTATAATCTTCAAAAATGCTGAAAGTATCAATAAGTTTGAATCTTGGAAAAATAAATTCTAGAATAGAAATGTACTCATAAGTCGATAAAAATATAAGACAATTTTTCAACTATATGAAAAATAGACACTGAAAAAATACAATGTACTTAATGGAAAAGGGATGGAATATTTGAAGAGCATTGTTTTTAAAAAATCTAAATCAATTCGGATTATCTATGGAACTTGGAATTCCAGAGTATCAAATTCTATTAAATGAATACAATCATCCATAGATATACTGTATATCTTTAAAAATATTAAATACAACAAAATTGACCAATACTAAAAAGCACGAAAGTACAAGAATCCAATAAAATATTTAAAATCTATATAAGGGACGATTTTTCAGAAACTATGAAAATGCTTAAAATCTATAGCATATTCAAATTCTACAGCATCAAATTTAAAAAATCTATCAATCGATTAAAAAACAAAGTAAAATTAGGAAAAATACTCAAAATGGAATAATACTTCAATATTTATATGTATGATTTTCTCGAGAAATTTTGAAACTTCGAAGTTTGGAGCAATGAATTCTGAAAATTTGTACAGAATTCTTTTGAGTACCTGAAAACAATTTTAATCGTATAAATCTGTATCGAAGATGCTGTTTTATGAAAAATCTTTTTTCCAAATACCTAAATTCTCTGAATTCTCTAAAAATTTTAATTTTGTAGCATCAAGTTAAAGGAATGTTTAGAACAATGCACAAAAATACTGAAAAACTTGAAAATACTAGAGTATGATACGAAATTTCAGTAGCATCAAAAAACACGAAAATGGTGGAAATGTAAAAAAAATCCAGAATCTGTATAATCTTTCCCGAAAATATATTAACATACCAAACTCTTTCGAACTTCAAATCTTAGAGCATCAGATTCTAGAAATATATGTAAACATCCAAAAAAATACTAGAAATCAAAAAATATCTGAAAATTCCACAAAATTTTACAAGTAGGTAACAAAAAAAACGAGTATTCTAAAACCTATAGAATATCTTAAATCTACTCGATATTGTTTTACCAAAATCTATAAAAATATTCAAAATGTTTCACAGCCTCATAGAGCAACGGGTTTTGGAAATCTTTATAAAAACCAGTTTCGAGAATCAAATTCGAGAATTGAAAGCTCTTCGAAGTGAAGTTAATTGAATTTTCCGTGTTTCAAAGAATTTTTCAGAAAACAGTGTCACAAAAGAGGTTATTTCTTTCAGCACTTTTCGTATTTCTTTAGTTATTATACGATTTGAGGAATCGTTCAGTATTTTTAAAGCATGAATTTCTGATATTCTATGCTCTAGTTTCCAAAGTTGTATAGATTCTTAATGGTTCATAGATTTACTTGTATTTCTTATAGTGTATATATATATATATATATATATATATATATATATATATATATATATATATATATATATATATATATTATATATATTAAAGATCATGTTGAAAAAATTAACATAATATAATATATACAAAAAGAAACGAAAAAAAAAAAATAATAATAGTAGGTTCCGATTAGTTTCTTATAAATGCTATTAGATTATTCAATAATTTATGATTTTCCTGAAATCAAGAAACTTATTTCTTGAGCACTCACTTCTCAAAATAAATGTTCATGTATACAAGTCCATAAATAAACTGGAAAATTTTTCGAATCTTCGCTGCCTGTAGAAAATTCAAAAGATATTGAGGGCGCTCTAAATCTATAAAGAAACTCTTTTCTCAAAATCAATGGAGGTAATTCAAACATTTATTTTAAAAAAATGTCGTCCGAAGAAATTCAACGAAATATGTTAAAGAAATTGAAAATTCCTCTAAATTCTCTTACTTCTAGAAAATATAGAACAAAAAAAAAATATATATATATATAAAATTATTGTATTTTCATGTATTTTCATGCAGATTTCCAAAATTAAACGCTTTGATTTGTGAAAGTTTATAATAAAGATTAAAAAATCATATTCTTTCTAAATATTTGTACACAAACTACTAATATTTCACTCTGTTTCTTGAAAAAAATCAATACAGAATTTTAAAGACTTGATTTCATAAAAAGAAGATCTGACCTACAGGAGCCAAACAAGTTATATAACAAAAACAAACAACTTCTGAATGTCTATATTTCAGCCTCTTACATGCCCTCATCAGGAATTTACATGAAAAAATATAGAATTTTGTATTCGAAAATAAAGAAGTTAAAACTTACTTATACCTCAGTTTCAGAACATTTCTTAAATAGCTGTTAACAAACTGTCCTAAAAACTTGACGATACTGATTGAAGTAACGTGAAATAAATAACGGAATTTTCGTCACTCGTTACCGAACAAAAGTAACTCGTTCTTGGTATCGTTACTTGTTAATTAATGTAACACGTTACATTATCCTTACAGTAAAAAATGTACTGTTTCAGACTAACACGTTACTTGCAACCCATTACTATCCAAATCTAGTCCATCAAAACTTACACTTTTCTCAACCTTTCTTTTACCCTGATTGACAACTTATTTTATCAAACAATATAAAAATAAAAGTCATAGCTTCAATTTCTCACTCTAAAATAACATGAAACCAGCACTGATTCAATTTCGCCATGAAAACGTGATGCACTATAATTGATTAGATATGTCATTTTTCCCTCTAAGGCCGCAATATCATTCGTGAAAGCTGCTATACATCACGAATATTCATTTTTCATCATTTACACATGAACTTTTTCAGTAGCGACGTAACGTCAAATCAATAACAAAACAACATCATATCGAACAACCCCGCTGGAAGAAACAAATCATCATAATAAGATTAGCTTCTTCCCCAGCAGGTTAATCATTAAGCATTATTTTATTGACGCGAATTATTCAGCAGCTCAAAAAGCGCCGATAATGGTCGGGTCTCGTGACTTGGGATAATCCAGATTAATCAAAGAATCATTGGCGCATTACGATTGGTAGATCGGCCGGTCGCGAGCGTGAAATCCGCGGCCTGGGACAAGTTTCATCCGAAGTGGTTGACACCCGGCTTATTTATCGCGAGGCCGTAATTATTATCAGCCTCGGCCAGGCCAATCAGCAAATCGTTCAACGCGCATTTCACGCTCGTAACTCCGCCTACATCGACGCAATATTCGGACGAGTTTAAAAACACCGCGAAATCCCCGGGAATAGGAAATGAGCGTGGGTGGCGGAAAAATCCGGCTCGACCCGAGTGGAAATTAGAATCAAACTTTGAACCAAACAAACCGAGGGAATTACGGTTCTAATCGGTTCAACCTCCACGAAGTTGAAATGTATCACTGATGCATCACTCTTTTTGTGCAAACGACTTCATATTCACGCTATCATTGTATGCATAAAATCGAGGCAATTTTTTTCGGCCCATTTTTCAAACTTTTGATACATATAAACACTCGAAAACAACTTTTTAACGGGTATTCACATATAAGCCATATAAGCAGAAACTCGCAACAAAAAACAAAAGACGATTTGAGTCAGAAATGCACCAGAATTTGAAAAACCGTGAAAATATAGGTACAGTAAACTGTGGTAAGCATTCAATTGTATAAGACATATTAATTAACTTTTTCTACAAGTGTAAATTATTTTCAATAATATTTGTTTGATCAATGAATTTTCTTCTCTTGTACAATGTAATAATATTAGCGTATTTTGTTTAAAATAGAAATAAATATTTTTATTTCTAGAATTCAGTGATAATCAGCTAATGTAAGTAATGTGGAAAACTTTTTCGACAAGAGGGAAAAGAAAATTATCATTCAATATAGTCTCTCCAATGATCGACTTTTTTGGTGTATTCGTTTAATTTAAAAACAAATAGTTATGAAAGTCTGCGACTAGGATACCTAATTACTTGAACACAAAAATTTCAAATTTTCAATTCATAATAATTAGAAATTTTCTTGCACGCAATATCAAATAATATAATGGTCTAAGCAGTTTTTCGCTTGAATGGAGTATTACACAAACTGAAGAAAATTTTTTATTAATTAAAAAATTGGACTTCAGGAATTTTTTCAAAATTTATTCATAAAGTTTAAAGATATCAAGTGCCCCAATAACTATTTACATCACATTCTTAAACGTAATCTGCAGCATCCTATTCTTTTTTCGTTGACAAACATTTGTCTCATCTGCCTGTAACAGATAATAGTATGAATAAATACCTCAGATTTTGCATTCAGATCTTTGCATTCTTCACCTTTTTTTTTTTTTCCAGTCCGAGTTGAATTATAAGAAAATACTATGATGCGTAGTTTAATTACTTATTTTGTAATTGTGTCAAAAAAGTGAGAAATCAGTTTTGAATGAAAAATATTCGCTGTGTAAAAAAAAATTTGTCGAAATTTTATAATAAAAACAAAAATCATCATCAAAAAATTTATGTTGAAATCAATTCTTTATTCAATTAAGGAAATTGGAAAATTCTTCAATTCGATGTGATTGTGAAATTTTCTAATATCATGTTAAAAAAAATTATAAAAAATATGAAAGTATTGCTAAAAACTAAAAAAACGGTTTAGGTTTTCCATCTGAACCATACGATTATGATGATCATTACTGCTATTACTACTGTTATGATTTATTATTGATTATTATCAAAATGTTTTTTAATAATTTAAAAATATTTTGTCAAATACGAGTTGTTATATTAATAGCATAATTTTTAGACTTAACATTTTTTTGACAATGAATTCTAACAATATAAGTTTACTGTAAATTATTTATTCAGGTTATACTCACTATTATTTTTTTCCTTTATTACAAAAATTATCTGGTAGTTCCAGGGGCGAAAATATGCATAAATAGGCACAAAATGCATGCTTTGATTTCTTACTTTATAATAAAATTTGTGAAAATTTAATGTTGACAAATTTTATAAATGGATCTTGGATTAAAAATTAACGCTTTGCTATGAATGAAAATATGCCGCCTAAAGTTAATAATTACAAAGAAAATATTTATGATAAATAATTTTAGAATTCAATCAAGTTCTCATTTCATTTTAATTTATTAATTTTTTTTTTCGTATTTTCTTTATCAGCGAAAATATTGTCGATATTCATATAGTGTTTCGCTGTTTATATAAGATAAAGTATGAAATTTATTCAATATTTCTTAAAACCCTAAATCAACTATGTTTTGCATCTGAACCTTGTTATCATTGTTTATTATTATTATTATTATTATTATTATTATTGTTGTTGTTGTTGTTGTTGTTGTTGTTGTTGTTGTTGCTGCTGTTGTTATTGTTATCATTATTATTATGATTATTATTATTATTATTAATAATTTACTTTTCTAACATATATATTTTTTAATATAAAAATATTTTTACGAATGCAAATTTATTAAGTACTGACACTATCTTTTAGGTTTAAATTTTTTTGACAATAAATTCCAACAATAAAAGGTTACACTGTTATTGAATTATTCAAGTTTGACTTACCGTTTTGTTTTTCATTTGTTCTAAAATATCGTTCGGTAGTTCAGGGCTCAAAATGAACGAATATTTTTCATATTTATGTAAATATAAACTGACAAAAAAATCCTGAAACAAAAGGAAAATTTGACCACAGAGTAAACAAAGCCAAATAACGATCGTGCAATATGCGAATCAAAGAAATCAGTGTACATACCTGAACTTCATGGGAGAAATTTCTCGGTTTTGCTCGATTTCCTCTGTGGCAAAACTCAATTGTCATAACTCGAACGTGTTTGTAAACAACTGTCACCTGTCACTTTTCAGTACACTGTTCGATCTCAAAACGGACGAAGAAAAATCCTGAATAAATCTGAATAAATCCCAAAACGGACGTGTCTGAGTGGGGGTTCCGGTCTGAAAATGGGCAGCGCTTGCCGCGCTTGCGCAGTATGAATGTCATGCTTATCGTAAACATAACCTCTTTAGCTAAGAGCCAATCAGATTGCGATTTCTTGCCCGTTCTCAGAATAAATTTCGTCCGATTTGGCATCGAAATTTCGTCCGATTTGGGATGGTCCGTTTTGAGATCGAGCAGTGTATCTTCACCTGTGGCTTTCTGGGCTTTCTTAACATGTATACCCAGTGCACAGGCCTGAAGAGGTAGAAATATAGTCATAAGAATTGATGATTTTTTAATTTTTTGAATTTTTCGACGTCTTTGGAAAATATTTAAACAATAATTTGTAAATTTTTACCCCGGTTCCGGATTTTCTCACTACGGCCCTCTTAGAACACTGCGAAACCCCTTACGCCATCTCTTAGAAAACACTTAAGATGCACATTTTTTAGTGCCCGAAGAAAACCGAGTGAATCCGAAGTATAATATGAAACGCCGAGATAGACGAAGATCGTGACGCTCTTGCGTCGAATTTCAAAATACGCAACGCTCATTGGCTGCCGAACGTGAGAACAATGAGAGAGCGGAAAAAATCGACGCGAACCCTAAATATTACAGAAAAGAAAAAAGCTGACTTTCTCGTCCTGTATTACCCGACAAGAAAGTTCAACTGAACTTTTCGATATCATGCTGGATAATCAAAATTTTACTAGCATTTCCAACGATAAGAATTTTAATCATGTTGCTATGATAAGCGTTTTGAAACTTCAGAAAAAATATATCAAATTTGTTTACTGTAATGTCGGGATTTCTTTAATTTTGACATTAAAGACCTTTGACGATGAAAAAAGGTTTGAATTTCGGGATTTGATAATTGAGGATTGCATGTTTGACATTTTATCGATTTCTATATTATTTAAATCTGTATATTAAGAATAAAATGACTGAAGATATCAAAAATGTAGATATAATTACCAAAAATCATGAAGTGAAAAATCGAAAGAAACTAAATTCTCAAGTACCTAATTTTGAATGACATGGTTTCACAAAGTTTCAGTTATAAAAGAAAAATTTCAAAGAATAAATTTATAGAATATTTATAAAATCAAGGATTTTTCATCGAATTTCAAATTGATTGTTAAATCTCAGAAATATGAAATGTGCATTTTCAAGTGGGGTAGGTAAGCGATCATTGTTTATTAGAAAAGCATTTTTCACACTGCAGGTTAGAATTCAGTGAACGGACCGAATAACCGGTCGAGACGCGTGAACCTTCCCGGCACTAGAAAGAATGGTTAGAGAAACTGCATGAAAGTGCAAGAATTAGATTCGGATCGCTCCGCGGGTCGAATTTTTCATCTTGTTTAACTCGTTGTTGCTCTGGTTGTTATCATCCAATTTAATTAATTTTTACTTCTAAATGCTCGTAATACTTCAGTGCTTCCGTAAAGTTTAGTTGCGTTTCGAGATGTTTGTTCATTTAAAAGTGATCGAAAAAAGAAGATAGGGGTAATTTGGGACCAGGAAATCATACTTTCAATTGTTCTATTTGTAGAAAAATTATTACAGACTGATATTATAGCATAGAAAATAAGAAAATCCGGAAAAGCTTGTTGCTACTTGCAAAAACGGGATAACTGAACAAACGCTATGCCTAGTTTCGAGCATTGATACAAAGTGGGTAATATTGGGCTCGTAAAATAAATGTAGTTGCGAGCTCACAGTTTCGAAATTTTTATGGCAAAAAACAAATCGTTAATTTTTTTGCAAATTTGAACACTTTTTTGGCAAAAAGAGTCAGAATTTCGGTTGAAAAGTTAACAGATGTTTAAAAATTGTTGTAATTTTTCATTTCACAAGGACAACATTTTTATAATAATTTATTCAAATATTATCATCTGGAACAGAAAAATCAAACTGATTCTTAAAGAGCACATAAATGGCTATGGCATGAACCTCGGTATTGATTTTCATATAATATTTATTAACAATTTGGTACAGTTATTCTCAAAAAAAGTAGAAAAAAAACAAAAGGTGGCAAAAACTTCCACGGTTTGTTTATATATAATCTTTTTTTTTATAATTGAGGTTCATGCTATGGACATCTATGCGCTATTTAACAATCAGTATGGTTTTTCTGTTCCAGATGACCCCAAGTTGAGAAATCATGGTGACAGTTTTTTAACATGACGTCGTAAGATCGCTCATTATTATGCCAGATATTAATAAAAATTGAAAAAAAAAAGAACTTTTTCGTTAGTTAACAACATGCCTAACAACAGACCAAAAACTTGTGAATGTCAATTGAAATAACTTAATGTTCAAAAATGGATAAAAAAAAACGTGGCTAAGAAGCGGCTCATCGAACTTGATTTATTTCACCATGAAAATCCTTTTTTCACCTAGATATTTCTTTGGTCAAAAACCGTGTCTGGTTAAGTTGGACAGTAAATATTTGAAAAATTTTTTTCCCCTTTTTTGGCATAGTTACAATAGTATCTATTTGCCGGAAAAAAATTAACGATTTGTTTTTTTCCATAAAAATTTCGAAACCGCGAGCTAGCAACTACATTTATTTTACGAGCCCAATATTACCCACTTTGTATTAATGCTCGAAACTAGGCGTAGCGTTTGTTCAGTTATCCCGTTTTTGCAAGTAGCAACAAGCTTTTCCGGATTTTCTTATTTTTTATGCTATAATATTAGTCTGTCATAATTTTTCTACGAATAGAACAGTTAAAAGTATGACTTTCTGGTCCCAAATTACCTCTATCTTCTTTTTTCGATTACTTTTAAATGAACAAACATCTCGAAACACAACTGAACTTTACGGAAGCACTGAAGTATTACGAGCATTTTAAAGTAAAAATTAACTTAATCGGATGATAACAACCAGAGCAACAGCGAGTTAAACAAGATGAAAAATTCGACCCGCGGAGCGATCCGATTCTAATTCTTGCACTTTCATGCAGTTTCTCTAACCATTCTTCCTAAGTGCCGGAAAGGTTCACGCGTCTCGACCGGTTATTCGATCCGTTCACTGAATTGCTCTTTTATTCAAAATTTTCTCTGCTGCTTTTCTCTTTCCACAGTATTATTACCCTCTAATTATACTGTTATGATTACAGGCTAGACTTTTCACAGAGAAGCCCAGTTGCAGTAAAATTAGACTTTCCAACATAAATCGATATATAATTCTAAATTCTGATCCATATTGAACATTACTCGAATTATAGACCTTACACTTTTCGTTGATGACTCAAAAATGTCATAAGTTAGCGATTGAGCTTCAGATGAGAAATTTGTCGTTTTCGGTGTGGAATTTACGCAATCTCGGGAGTTCATTCAAGGGCATCATTCGCACAACAAAGAAGGCAATGGAGCCCCGTACAGAGACCAAGAACCGATAGATATAGTGCCTTTCCGGGACACCTGCTCGCTGAGACTTTTGATTTTTGGACCACTACACTTGCATTGGCTTTTACAGATCATTCATCCATTCAGCTTCGTCCTGGGGTTGTAAGCCTTGGAATTCGATCGAAGACGCGGATTCCTTTGGGGCATTTTAGCCTTCAGAACACACTAGGATTTGCTGATTTTGATGCATCGATTCTCGATATTTCAAATTTTTTTGTTCAAAGTTGGAAGTTTTTTTGAAAAAGTCGATTTGTAACACTCAAAAGAAGATCTTCCAGGCGCATAAAAAAAATACTGAAATGAAATCGGAACACCAAAAACGAAGAAAAAAAGTACTACGAAAATCCTGACGTCAAATTTTATTCTACTCTTTAAAACATGAAATAAACCTATTTACATAACGTAACTGAATCAATGAATATAGGTAATAGAAGAAAGAATAATAGTATAGACAATGTTACTTGTAAATGCCGCTTGTGTCAAGCTAATGCAGCTTTATAAATATAATACAATTTGCTGAATTCTATACAGTTATAATCTTACGCAGCAATGTTGACATTTGGCATTATGACCAAATCGGGATTTCGCTTTTTTAATGGAAATTAAGCACCTTCCTTCGTTCTTAGCTATTGAGCAGATTACAAAATTAATTATTGTTCCCCTAAATATGCTTTTTACAGCTATAAGGGAATTTTAGGCACGTTAACGAAAATAAGGGAATGTTTCTAAAAAAATTTAAATTTGCCAATCAAACTCAAAAGAATGTGTACGCTTAACATTAAGTATTTTGTCAACTTAGATTTTTAAAAGAATTGAAAAAATTGCGAGTAAAAAAACGAACAATTAATGTTTTCTTGTGCCAGAAGTATAAAAATTTATAATTCAAGGAGATTAAAATTATATTTTGCTCAATTAGAAATTTGAAATCTCGCACACACATGGAGGCAAAGGTCGTCAATAAAGACACGTGTGATTGGGAGATGCAGGGAGCGCCCCTGAACCTAGGATCAAGGTGCCCTGCCCTTTTCAAGAATTACGCAGCCGAGAGGTGCGAGGACGTGGATCTGAAGTGCTCGGCCACTTTGCGGTCGTGTAATCCTGACGGAAGTGCATTGATGTCGATGCTGCACCCGCCGAAAACCGCAGGCACTCGCGGAGAAAAAGCCATACGCGAAACTCGATATATTATGTCCTCACAAAGTTTATAGAGTCCAGCATCGCCAGGGCTAGTAGGCAACCCATTTTTTCTAACGACCCTCTTCCATGATATACTGCACTGTATAAAAAAATGTTCAGAAATATTATTGTCGAAACGTTCGAACATTACAATATAATTAGATAGTGAATGAGCCTTCCAGCAAAAAACAATTTTGCAATCAGGGAATCCCAATAACTTGGAACATAATGATTAACAATTAAGATTGTACAAATGACCATGTAATGTGAGCGTTCTTCGATTGTAAAAAAATTACTTATATTCAGGAATCATTTGATTTTTAAGACCGAGAAAAGTTTTTACTGTAACTACGATGCAGATAAAAATCGAAATTTTTATTCATTGTTATTGTGATATTGGAAGATTTATCGAATAATTTTACGTACTTTATAATTGAACATTATTCAATAGAAGAACGAAATAACTGGAAAAAGAAAAACGATGTATAATGTTGAACGAATCGTGTCCGAACTCATGATAATCGAGAAGATTATTTGAAGTCTGATTAAACTACTATATGTATAATGAGCTTCGATCAAAAAAAAAAAAAAAAAAAAAACTTCAAGTAATATGTTATTTCTAAGTGAATGACTTTGATGATTGTGGTAATGAGTATTCTTTACCAGTGGAAATTTTGCAGCTAGTATAAAAAGAGCGACCAGAGCAGTACTCAGTCAGTAGTTGCGTGACTTTCATTCAAAACTGTGCCACGATGAAGAAGCTAATTCATTTTGTATTATTGTTCTGCCTTGCAATCACTGCAGCATCTTCAAATTCAACGGAAACGATCCTCGATTTCTGGAATAAACAAGACGCTGCTTTTCAATTAGACAAACCGGACGAAGTAGTGCTACTGATGGGAGAGACAGGCAATGGTAAAAGTACTCTGGGACTGCTTCTTACAGATGCGATTTTGGATGCAACAAAAGACAGTAAAGGCGGTAGTTTGTATCAAATAACTGACAGAAATTCGAAAGTTGGGACTATAACTTCAAAATCTCAAACATTCATTCCTGAGTTATTCATCGACAAGGTATCTAACATACGATACTACGACTGCCCTGGGTTCGAAGATACGAGATCGGCGGAACATGACATGACAATTGGATACCTCGTCAATAAGTTATTAAGGCATGCGAAATCTTTCAAAATCGTGCTTGTTATTAATCATTCAAGCGTCAAACCATCAGAAACGCCATCGCAGTTTCCTGATTTGATAAGAACTATAATAGAACTTTTCAAAAATATAGACGTTTACAAAGATGGCATAGCGATGGTTGCTACTAAAGTTGTGAAAACTGTAAAAAAAGTGAACCGTAAAATTGTAACGGTAAATGATACCAGTGTAATAAACCAAATCGCAGATTATTTGATAAAGATAAGGAAATTAACAACAAATGAATTATCAAAAAAAAATATCTCTGAAGTTGATTGGAAATTCCATCAAGAGAAGTTAAAGCTTCTAGACGTTTTACTAGAAAAAAATGGAAAGACAGAGAATGCTTACGATAGAATCGGTATTTTCCGTGCACCTAGCAAACCTGGCTTACTCTCCAACGATACACTGATTCAAAATGAAAAGCAGAACATCCAGAAGATAATCAGAGATAATCTAAAATTTGTCGGCCAAAACAAAAATATCGAATATGGTCTTGTCGTCTCAAAGTATTCGCAAGTTTATGTAACTGATTTGATCCAAAAAATTGTAAATACAGAAATTTTCAACGATGTGTCAAGCATATCTGAAGGAATAAAACAGAACTACAGAAATTTATTTGAAATACAGAAAGATTTTATCGAGGTTGACAGACAAATTCAGGAAAGATATTCCATCATGAATTGGAATCCATCAACCCGCTTATTAACATTTGCCAGAGAACTTCTACGTGTAACACGTGGCATGATCCAAGCTTCATCGTTCAATAACACGCTTAAGCACATTGAGTACATAGAATTTCTTTTGAATATCAAGTATGAAAATCTTCCAACACCAATCGCGTTTACCCAGCAGATTGACGAGGTTAAAGCATACGTAAATTATCATTTCAATGCTTACGTTGATGAATGCGTAAGATATATGTTAAACGTGACAATGTTATCCGTGGTGAAATCTGTATCTACCGAAATTCAAGGATTTTACAACCTAATCGAGGAACGTGAGACAGATATTTATTTATTGCATGATCGACTGTCAACAATTTTCAAAAACATATCGAAAGTTGATATTGCTGAACCACAATCACTCGCAAATATCATCAAGCAGTTGAATATTACGATTTCAACTGATGGTCTTGCTAAGTTGAACGACTTGATGCAAAAAATGATTTACGCGTCCTCGTGGGTCCGGAAACATCAAAGACTAATACTACCATCGAGAACTGAATTCCGATATACTGTGGAAGGAGTTAAAAAAACTCTTACATGGTACGAATATATGATAGTTCTTGATAGCAACTTACCTTCGCCTAAGTTCGCTTCCAAACCAAGTGAGGTAGGAGTATTACAATCAGTTATGAATTCGTGTGACACAGCTAAGAACGTGTCTGAAATTGGTTTCCATCGATTATCAGCGTTTGTTCCAAATAACGCTCGTTTGTTGCCTGCTGTACTAAATGTACAACTGAACGCAACAAAGAAGGAAGCATTGAAAAGTATCCTGTCTACTTTTCTCCAAAAGCCAAACATCACGTGTCCAAATACTTCCAGTATGACTGTTACAGGTACAGTCGTCAGAGTAAGTCAAATTACATCCGATCAAACATGTTTTCCGGCAGCACAATCGATTGAAATATTTGCCTCTATCTCTGTCATCATTGATGATTCTATCAACAAAACTGGAAAGAATATCCGTATGGCAATCATGTCACCAGTTTGGACTGTTATTGGAATTCAGTCAATCACCTTAAGAGGCTCTAATGGAAATAAAAAAAGGTATGCCATGGATTCAACTAACCTGTATTCGACGATACATGATGGTGAAGCTGGTGATCCTGGAGAAGCAGGGGGAAACTTTTTAGGCATTGGTGGAGTATTTTTCAACGGAAGAAATTTGACTATCTCGTCCGTAGGTGGAAATGGTGGACATGGGCAAGATGGTGGAAAAGGTAAGAGTGTTCTAGAATACATCTTTCATGTTAGTAGAATGCCTAAGATTATATTTTTGGATTTTTTTAGGTGTTAACGGAATCAATGGTTCTATTCCTGTTGATGATCCCGATCTGCATAATGAAATAAAAAGTTGTTCGAAATGGTGGTTTTTTTATTCATATTGCATAGCAAACTTTTGCGAGGAAAATGGCAATGAGTTTATATGGGGTAGTGACGGACACAGGCTAGTACTCAGCAAGAGAGGCAGATATGGTACGAATGGCGGTCGTGGAGGAAATGGCGGGGTTGGTGGATTTGGGGGAAAAGCAGGGCGCATCAAATTGGTGGAGTTAGTTAGGAAGTCCTATATAATGGAATCAAACAATGAAGGTGAATAAAATTAATCACATTTCTCGTTCTTTTATATCGTTCCACAGAATAAATGCGTATGTCAAAGTTGTTTGCATAAAAGCGGTGACAAAATATAATGACTATAAATTTCCAGAGCTCCAATTCTTTCGCTGATTTTAATTTTGCATGTTAGAACGAAAAATTCGACTACTGGAAACACAAATCATTCTGTTGATATTCTGTCATAGTTGACGGACTCAACATGTCAGGATTTTATATGATAATTTTCAAAATTTCAGGTTCTCGAGGTAATGTTGGAAAAGGAGGACTAGGTGGTGATCCTGCCGTGAAATCCTATGTTCGAAGAATACATTATGATTTCAAAATTTACCTTTTTAAAGCTGTCTTACGTTGGACTTCTTATATTCCTAAAAGTTTTGGTGGGATGACTTTACGTGGCTACAGAGGTCGAGACGGTTTTAGCACTAAAAACCGTCGTTATCCAGAACCAGCTCCTGGCTTTGATCGATCGTCAGAAATCATCACGAAATTTAGAGATTATTTAATCCTTAGTTGTAAAGACAATTTCCGAGAATCGAAAACCAGGGAATTCATTTTTGAGAAATTGGATAAAGATTCGAGAGTACAACAGCTCTTGTTGCAGAATTAATTTGTAGTTGTAGTCTCTGTTTAAATTAAAATTTGAAATGTGAAGCAGATTAAACACAACCTTAGATTAGTCACATGTTCATTAATGAAAGTTTTTGTATTACCAGTTGTAAACTGCAAATTCTCTTGTACGACCCGTGTTTGTCAAAATTCAGTTCACGGATTACCTTTTGTTTTACACGCAAAGATTAACTTATACTTCTTGCTTTAGTGCGATTCGAAATGAAATGATTGTTAGATATTTTGTTGTCTAACATGAATAAAGCTTTGCTTGGATCTCGAAAAATCTACATTCAATTTAACCTTTCATTCAATTTAACCTTTACTTTGAAATCGTATGTGATTTGGGATTCCGTCGTTTTTATCAGAAACATTAATCAATTAGATGAGGTGCGATTCCCAGCTGTACACTCTCAAATCTTTAACTTGCTGTAGCAACGGATCTTCTTTTTCCGTATTGTCCCCGACGATCATTATTTACCATTATCCTAAGGATTATTGAAGTATCCAACTTGGTGTCTTCTCTTTGGTCCATAGCTCTGCGTAAGGCTCTCGCACGTTCGATGGAAAGAACGTGCCCATGGCCTCCGAAAAAGCAAAAGTGTCTTCCTTCTCCTTTGTATTACACAGCTTTAATTTACCATCCCTAGGTATTGGCACCCAGATGCGAGGAATCGTAGAGTGTACCGATCCGAGCGATTTCGTTCGTGCGCACCTACTTTGGAAAAACCAGGTGCTGGGCCGAGGCGCGTGTCCAGGTTTAGGCAAGGCAGGTGTGGGCCCCCAGCATTGTCAATCTCAGCCTTTCTTTTCCTCGTGCCTGCATCAGGCTCCACGTATGGGTATATATGTTCATATATGTGCTATATGCCTATTAGACACGCACACCCCTACGCTTCCACACACTTTAGGGGTGCCTTAAAGCGCGCGCGAGCACAATGCGTGCGCGCAAAGAGGGGCGCTCTCTTTTTCTCGCGAAAGAGATGCGGCAACCCCTCATCGTATTGTGCATAGGATCGACAGGTGACGAGAACGGTTGAACCACGCGACTCCGGAAAAACGGTTCTCATCTCGTCAAATCGAGATAGATGCCGTCGACAAGTGCTGAGCGTTTAATGGGATTGTTTTAGGAAGGCATTAGGTTTAAGGGTTTCTTTTTCAGGAAGTCGAGGAATCGATGAAAGCCTTTGGAACTGGAAGATCTAGGTATAGAAGAATGTAGAACTTTGGTTTGTTTTTGAATTTATGACCAGTTTGGTTCAGTTCTCAGCTCCATTTGTATTGTGTTATGGTGTTGCAGTATTTGCAGGGACTCTGTCAGTGGAGTAGTACCTACTGTGTTGCACAGTTAATTTTAATGTACTATGCCTTTATATTCTTTTTTAAGCCAGCTCAGACAGATTTGCGCTTTTCTGTCCAGTGAGTTATGAACACTGAGAGAAAGGTTTGTTTGTAGTTAACAAATATCTTTATTAGCATGATTGCTTTGATAGTTTCTTGAATATTACAAATTTATTTTTTGATAACTTGTTAATTCATCACATTTTTATATAATAGTTTCCATACGTTCTAGCCAGTCGATAGTATTAACTGAATAATGTCGTATCATTTCTATCAATTATTTACATTTTAATATACAAATAGTCGATCCAGTGTACATAAACGTTGACTTGGTAACAGTCAAGAAATCAATTTTGATTGAAACATGTGCTAAAGTTTGATTCACGCGCTGCTCAAGAATACTCGCGCATACGCGCGTAATTTTAGTGATTTATGACAATTTATCTTTTCCAATCATTTCGATCGTTTTGCGGGACAAATTCATCATTTACTTGGCGTATATTGTTATTTAACCACTTAAATATTGTTTCAACAACGTCCAAATTTACCTGAAATCACGTTTTTACTGGTTTAAACAATGGACTTGAAGACGGCGTGTGACAAGTGGGAATTAAAGTTCTTCTTCCTCGTTCCCCAAGGTGAGTTACAGAAGAGTTGCAGGTGAAGTATTAGAATTTTGTGACGGTCATGATCCAAATGAAAGAAATCAAACTGAAATATTTTTTGTTTCATGGATAAAAGTAAATGGCGATTTTTATCGACCTGGATGCGCAATTTGTTTAAATGGTGACAAAAATTCCAAGCTATGTTTTGGAATAGTTTCTGGCATCATTGACAATAATTCGAAAGACTTTTCACTTAGGCTTAGGCGATGGGGGACGGTTGGATTTGACGATCATATTAAATATTACAGATTCAGTGTGCATTATAAAACTACTGCGTTAGAAACAGTGTGTAAATTAAGTATAGATAAGTATGTTGGACCGATAAAAATTCATGTTTCTGGAGAAGGAAATTGTATAATATGTTGAAGAGATTTGTGGTAACTTATAATCACAAATGAAATTTCGAATTTCATTCACAATTCTTAGTCAATAGCTTAAAACAGTTTTGAAAATTCGTAAAATTTCAGAAAATATTAATAATTTGCCCGTAGATTATATTGACAAATAAATTTTGTCGAAATAAGCATGGTAATGGTGTTTTATTTTTTAATGATCATCTGAAAAACTCGATTTATGTAAGAAATCACGAGAAAGTCTTAATCAGTTAGACAAATTTTCATCAAATCTGGAAAGTTTGAAATAAATTGCATTGTGAGCAGAATTTCAATGATTTCAGAACGTTTTTATAATTAAAAAATTTCTAGATTATCGGTGATTATTATGGATTCGGAAAATTTGCGGGGTTTGAAAAAAATTCCTATGATAATTGTAGTTCATGAAACAGACTACAATGCTTTCTATTTTCAATAAAAATCTCAAATACTAGATAAGTATTTGCAAAGTACGAATATTTCACTAATTTGAACAAATTTTCAAAAAACTCAGAAATTACTATTTTTTATACTTTATGTTACAATTATCAAAAATTGTACATATTCCAAATTTTTAACATTGCTAATCTTTCTGAAAAATACGAATATTTGAAAATATCAGAAAATGTCAATTTACTTCCTTGAAGTAAAAAATGATAAAAATTAGCGAATTTTATTTAGCAGTGTGACGAGCGAACCTAATTCAGACTGACGAAACAACGTTGAAACTGTTTTAAAATCAATCTTTCAACATTCTCGAACAGGGTGTACTCGTACAGATTAGGACCGACGTAGGAGACACTGCCCTACACGACCCTAGGTTTCCCGTATATTTGCAGACCAGGGGAAAAGAAATGTTTTGAGGGTTGGTTGTCAATTTGCAAAACAGTGAGTGATAGGCTAAAACTAACTTTATTAGTATATATTAAACAATCATTTCCTCAATACAAATTCTTCACTAACATTTTGATCTATCAATCAAGACAATAGTCTTCTATAACAAAATGATGAAATCAACTTTATATCTTATTCAAATACTCTTTCATACAAATTACTCGATGCATTACGAATTTCTTCCGAAGTTCTTATTCACAAAAACAAATTACATGACAATAATATGGCTCTGACAATGTACAACAGCGAGATGATTTATAAATTTACTTCATTTCAAAATATTATTAAGAATTTTCACTGTCATACCTTCAACTGATTGCTCTTAGGAAAATCACACGTTCCACTGTTAATTATTACAAACAAAATAATGTCTAGATTCAGGAGATGTTTCAATATCAATAAACTTGGAATAAAATTTGAGGACTGCACTTCCGCACGCTATTAAACTTATGACTTTTACTATATGTTAAACTATTAACTATAAGGAATACAAGTGCTTGGGAGTGTGAGTGCCAAATTTCAGGCAAAGAGCAGGAGTTTTTAAACTATTCGCCCCATTCTGAAATCCTGCCAAGTTGGCGGCGATGAGACTCCTCATCTATGACCAAAAAAGGCAATGTCGAAAAGTCATTAAATAGTAAAAGATATTTTTTTTTTAATTTCAGCTAAGTCATGATTAGAAAATTGTTATCATCTTTTAAATTTAGAAATTTCCCGTTTTGTCAGGCATGGTTCGTATCATTACGATGTAAAAGTACAGGTAAATGATGTGATGCTCAGAGAATAATTAGATTCAAAATATGTACGTTATCTAAAGATAGTATTCTGAGGCTTTAATCCTCTAAAATAAATGTCATCACTTAATGGCGCATTGGCGATAAGCTGCGCCGGCCGACATTATTACTGACTAAACTAAAAATAATTGCAGCCGTTTTCAATGATTATACGACGATTTTTTTTAGCAAATTTTATACTTGAATAGATTTAATATTTTTTTTTTTATAGTGGAAAACAGACGAGCGGCTTAAAGCCCGCTCGTCACAGCTGTGAACTTTTTTAGAGACTTATTTCATTTTAAATATATTTCATTTGATAAACATAGTAGATTTCGAAAATTCACTTAATGTTTAGCAGTTTCAGAAAATGTTAACAAATTACGTAAATTGTGGGAAATCTCAACTATTCAGAGAAACTATAATCCACAAATTATTGCATTATTGCTCGTGTATTTCTTAGTATCGGTGACAATGAACTTTAATCAACATTGTACAACATTTTTTTGAAAAATCATAAATTTTAAGTCTTATATTCTTCCGCTTCAACAACGATTGTTTTCAAAAATAACTTGATAATTCTGTAAAAGAGAAAATATTTCTTCCAATAAAAAAGGAAAATTTCCAGGTGCACGAAATTACGCAACGGTAAACACTGTATGGAATCTATTGAGAGACGTTTGCTTTACGAGATATGGCGTGCAATGCTCTCTCCCCACTAGACTTTTAAAATCCCTGTGAGGGCACGTGCCATCAGCTGTCTGTGTAGCAGCTGGAGAAGGTGCACAGTGACTTGTTACACCGAGATTTTTCATCGTTTTCTCTGAATGATTTAACTATTTTGGTGAATGTCCTCGAGAGCATTTGTAGAGCTTCTTCGCTTCATTTTTCATCTTGCCAAACCTCTACTGTGTGGATGGTTTCAGGATTTATTTCATGATTGGCCATTTGTTGGGTTGAAAAACATTCAAAGCTTTTGTTTGAAAATTTAATATGAAACTATTTTTTCATTAGAATCACGACTTAAATTAACAATGATTTGCAATAAAGTGAAAAACGTAATTTACAGCTGATGAAATAAGGCGTGATCGAAAATAAAGGTGAATTGAAAAATTAAAAAAAAAGTTTTTTTCCGTGCATTAATACACCTTTGATGAATTGAATGTTCATTTCACTTATCCATTTTTTCATGCCTGTATTTTATTGGTATCATAATTTGCAACATGATTAGAAATAGTCATTAGAAAATGTTTATGTAGATAAACGAGTCATAAGAGAAGATCATTTGCACTGAAATGAAAATATTATTCAGCTACACTCAATTTTTCACAATTCGTTCGTTTATCATCGATAAACACTGTGTTTTTTAACTTCGTGTCTACGTTATTTCAAAGTAAAGAACCTCACTTTTCAAAAAGCATTGATTTATATCGATGAAAAAAATTTCTTCTCGCTGAACTTTGAATATATTTTCGCAACGATATTGCACATTTTGTAGATAACAATTAGCAGAGTATTCAAAAGTTTTTTTTTCAAGCGTTGAAAATGTCTCTTATTTTACGGATTTCAAAATGTACATTCTGCTTCGTTATAATGTGCTTTGCATTATTTGGGATGAGGTTGACCACTGTAGAGGTAAGAAACTTACGTGTTTATCAGAATAATTGTGGAGTAAGCGACAGAATATAAAAAATGCAAATAATTTTAAATGAACTTATTGAAGATTTGAGATTGGCTTACACGAAAAAAATTGGTTACTATCTATTGAAAAATGAATGTTGATTTAACTAGGGAAAGTATGCAAAATATTTATCTAACTTTAGGCGAAAAGGTGGAATAAAGAACAACCAGAAAATATCAATTGTGGCCAGACACCTCAGCCCTTGCAATTAGATATACATGAAGCACAACAGGAGGAAGTCGCAGAAGAACAAGTTGGAATACTACCACCATTCAATTTGCCATCACCGCAAAGAGTTGAAAATTTATTTTTGCATTCAACAACAAGTAGAACTGATAACTGATAACCGACTGTACAGTACTGTATTATTTTATTTATCGAGTTGATAATGCATGAGAATTTCTTTTGGAAATGATACTATTTAGTAACAAATAAATTATGCACGTTGCTTTATTTGATACATCGGGGAAGTTACAAAAAAAAATATCTACACAAGTTGCTCGCAGGAACGAGTGCTTTCATCTCTTTCAATTATCATCTGTTGGCATAAAAAACGACAGATAATGTTCATTCCTGCGAGAAACTAGTGTATTTAATATTAAGAGCATCCTTCGAAAAATTTTTTGATATTAGTAAAGAAAGAAACGTTGGTGTAAAAGCATATCCTATACTTTTAGGTTTTTAATATGATGATGACCAATTATATGAATTATCCATTGCTTTGTATTGAATGTTCTATCTAAAAAACTTTTTCTAGTCCTGAAAAATTATACACATATCTGTTGTCATTTTTCGAATTTCGTAAATGTTTTGTAATGTACACAAACTAAAAAAATTGTGTAAATTTACTGATATCCTAACAGTTTTTGAATTTTTTAGAATTATTAGGGATCAGTTACAATTTCAGTGCTTGTATATAATTTTTATTTTTACATTTTTTTGCACTATATGGTCTTTCCTAAACTTTACAAAGCATATCGAAATGTCTTTTACTGATTGGGATTTATTGTGAACCTTCTGCCTTCTTCCTTTTTTTATTTTGTACCAAAAAATGGCAGAAATTTATCATGCATGATTAATCTGAATATAGTGGTGATAAACATATTTCACAAGATTCATAAGCATTGTCTTAAATCAGTCTCTGAAATACATATGAGAATATTTTTAAATTTTCATTGTTTCATCGTTTTAAAAAGATAGAAATTTTTAAAATTTGGAAAAGGACTGGAAACTAATTTCAACATTTTAAGTTGCACATACAAAAATTTATCCACCTGATGAGAATTTTTCATAATTTTTTCGTACTTTCTGATTTTTTCATATTTCAGTCAACAAATAGAAAAAAAAAACCATATTTTATGTTTCCGAGAAATATCACACTGTTAAAAAACTTCCAGAAAAGTACTGGAAGTTTTCAACCCAAATTCTGTATGGGATTTTTCCTATAAATCTATCTGAAAAATTTTCCACATGCTATAGGAATTCTTCCGTGAATTTTGGAAAAACCTCCAGATTTATGGAAGAATTCTCATAGTACATGGAAAATTTTCCAGATCTATTTTATAGAAAATTTACAAAATTTTTGTATGAAATTGTGATCATTTTTAACAGTTCATATAATAAACATAACCTAGAATATTTATGAACATTTTTTGGAATTCTACAAATTTGTTAAATTCGACAAAACTATTGATAATATTCGAAATTTTTTACGTTCTTAAAATTTGACCATTTTTTCATATTACAGGCATTATAAGAACTTTTTCAATAACTCCGTATCAAACGAGATCTTGCAAAATTCATTTAAATTTTTCGTAATTTCTAGATATTCTCAAACTTTTCAGAATTCGTATTAAATACAAAAAAATTTCACTAGGTTTGCATAATTTAAATGAATATGGTTCTAAACACAATAAACGAAATTTACAAACGTTTCCTCAAATCATGCAAAGTTTCTGATTTTAGGTAGTTATGGAATTTTCAATATTTCATTCATTTTCTAAAACTTTGTCAATTGCAAAGAAATTAATCTTCTTGATTTTTCGTATTTTTTATACTTTTCAAGTTTTTCAGATAGTTGAGGAAAAACAAGAAAAAACATTGACATTCTCTTTGAAAAAAACAAATAAACAAATGAAAAAAAATGACCACATTCTACAAAATTGATAAATATCAGCTGAAAGTCGACAAATTATATTATTTGCTAAATGATTGGCCATTTTCGAAATTTTCAGTGTGTTCAGACTCTTGAAATATTTCATCATTCATAAATAATATGACAATTTTTCCGAAATTGCTGTTCATTATCCATGAAGATTTAAAACATTGCCAAATACTTTCAAGTTTCTGAGTTCATTTTTATATACAAATTCAAAAATACATGCATAAAGATTACAAGAAAATATATTAATGGCCAACCCCCTCCCCCTTCCTCGTTGCTTGAACATTGATTTCTAGTGATTCCTACCCAACAAAAATTATCACTTTCTGTCACCTCTGCTCTAAACAAATTCGGAAAGTACACCCTGGAAAAATGCTCGTGTCCTAAACATGGAAACTATTTCGAAAACCCCACCATTCAACATGTTTGTACATTTCTGCTCGTTCAACTTTTCACAATGGGGATTCGAGTCAAGTCGTATTTGCGATACAGCGCGTCGCGTGAAAGAAAGAAGAAAGTCGGCTTAGCACAAGCAAAGAATCGTAAATACAAGGAAACGCAGCAAATCCAAAGAGCACCGCCGCTCGCGGGGCGACAGTTTCCGCTACCAGCTAACGAACGGGGAAATGTCAAGTCGAGGAGCACAAAAGGAACTTGCACGGAATGGAAGCCGTGGGCGGTTGTGAAAAATGACGTTATTTCATTGTTTATTCAAAGGGTTTGTTTCCGAAGCAAAAATTAGAATGAACTAAAATAGGAGAAGTCACGAGTAGCGTCTCTATTCCCTACTAGGCTTGATACTTGGTACAGAATGTATTTCAGAGTGATTGTAATTAATTGCACTGAAAATGTAAGAGGGTTTTGATCGATCACGCAGACCCAATAGAAAAAAAACTCGTCAGTCATCTTTATATTCGAACCCTAGAAAAATTTGTCCAGGTATCATTGAAGTTCTTAAAAGGCACAATCCAGAATATACAACACATCATTACAGTCATTCACAGCGTTGTGGAGTTCTTTCCATTATATAACTATTAATTCGTCAATAACTCATGTCCATGGAGGACTGAATATGAAAATCATTGATCTAGTTTGAACATATAAATGGTACAATATTTCTGGGATCATGAGTTGACTTGGAACTGGTCACATTTATTACAAATATACTTCGTTGCCAGTTGTAAAACATTTTTTATAATTTCGACAAAATGTAGTAACATTATGAAAACCAACTATACTAACTTTATGCCAACAGCAACAATGAATTACTATGATTTGAAGTAAGTTACTAATTATATGTAAGGTTCTGAGTTTTATAGCTTTTATCATGTGGTTCAAAACTTATTCTCGGTTAGATACGAAAACCATTAACATTTCGAAGTAACGTTGGAGGTGGAAAAGTACTCGCTTCAGCCAATCAATAGATTAAACGTTCTTTATTCATCCAAAGTTTCAGTGATCAAGTGTATCACCATCACCAGGGAAAGTATATACAATTGTGTTTGTAAGGCAAAACTTACAATCAAAAAAGGTTCACTTCAATTATTAAGGAAACCCAAACCAATGAATTCCAGACATCATGTACCTACGGTTAGAAACAATTCTCTCTTTCAATGGATCTTTGTCGCCTCATATTAAATAACTAAGCTACAATGATTTACATAAACATTTGTTGTTTTGTCCTAAATGGTGGGTTTAATCGATTTCATCGCTTTTTCACTACAGAAAAACAAAATATTCTCTTAAGGGTAGATCACCCTTTTTGAATTAGATTTTTTTTGCGTGTCAATGTTTTTGCGAGGTACATACTATACTGAAAAAGGAATGAGGTGACCGAGCTACAAGGTTGCACGGCCGAGAATTCGTTTTTCACGAAATAGCTACAAAACATCAAGACCCTATACAATCATTTTTGAAATGTGAACATTCAAAATAATAGTTACATGATTGTGTTTCGTATTTAGTGAAGTTAGGGATTTTATTTAGTTCTGTGTCGTCGGTTCTCTCAATAATTTTTGCAGCAAGAAATGCAGTAGAGTAACGGAAAATCTGCTGAAAGAAAGCTTTCGATGGCTTCCGAAAACATTACAGAGAGCCAATGGAAGGTCCATTAAAAAAATATTAATAAAGTTTTGGATATCCAAGCAAACACAAATTTCGATAAACATTTATTAAATAAGTTTTACGAGTATATTTTCAAAAGCCATAAGTGACATAGACATATGTATGGTAGATTTGTATTTTTTCTCAAGTAATACATTATATGAATTGATAGCTATTAAAACGCGCGTAAGACGTGACAATAATAATCGCAAGGAACAACAATAATCATTATACAAATTGAGAATAATCGTTGAACTACGGAAAATCTCTGAAAAACATTTTTTATCAAAGAAAGTAATTTAATCAAAAGTATATGAAGCCTGAACATGTACCGTACAGAGTACGGACCTTGTAGAAGTAAAGTTAACCAGTCATATTTTAGACATAGAAAGAAAGTTTTATTGTTAATCTGAAATTCAATTTTATTTAACTGAAATTTCAGGGGATATGTTAGAAAGGCTCTCGTGGGTCGATTGGAAAAGAAAAATTTCACACAAAATTCACAAATTTTGTGTGAAATTTTCAAATTAACTAGTCAAGAGCACATGCGAATTCCACAACGCACGTAAAAACGCTTACTTGACGAATTTCGCAATAAAAAATTGTCATTATTCCCCTTCCCCCCCACAAAAATAACATCTTCATTTTGATTGAAATATTTACAATTGAATTGCAATTTTCCTTAAAAATAGGGTTTTTTGACACATCTTTTGACAAAATCAGACAAATATCATCTGAAAATCTCATAACGGTACATGATTACTCCCATAAAAAAAACTTTTAAAACTTTAGTCATTTTTTGTAAGAAGTAACCTTCTGTTGTTGGGCCTGTTTTCACTATGATGAAAAGTAAATCATAAATCACTTAAGTAGGAACCTGGTTCAGAATGTATTAAATATTTTTAAAAATGCTCAATGACTTCAGATGAATATCCCAAGTGCATAAGAAGTTGGTCTGGAACATTGAACAATTCATCGAAAACAATATGAAATTATTTGGCGTAAGCAAAAAGTGGACAAACATGGTATGTCTATTTATTTTAAAACAGGTCAGATATTTTGATGCTCAAACTCGTAATATACCTACATGCATCGATACAGATTTTCAATCGCCCATTTTTTTACACGAGGTCCGATTTGAAATTCTCCGATTTTATACAGAAGTCATAGGACATTGTAAAAAGTTTTTTTTCAAGAGGAAAATTATTCTGAAAAAAGTAGGTTATTGAAAAAGCTGAATAAAAACTAAATGAGAATGTTTTTTGATTGCGACTGTATCAAAAAGTACGTTTATTTAATTTTACATATTTTCGACGTATGTTTCCATGTAGGTACTCGTAATTGTGTAAAAAAGATACGCTTGACTTTTTCGTCTTTATTTTAAGATGCCTTGCGCATGTATTTCAATCCAGAAAGAATCTCATGCTTTTTTTTTTAATTTTCCACTCGAATTTTACTGGCATTAATTTTTCTGAACCTTGTCGTTTGAAAAAATTATTACTTTTTCCTTAAATTTTTGGAATTTAGAGGGGAGAGTCCCCCAAGGTTGACATCCCCTTTAGGTGGACACCCTGGGAAAATTTTTTTTGCATTAGGTTATAGCACTATGCGCTTCATGTCAGTATTACAGTTTGTGAATACGCAGTTTTTAGTTACATCATGAAGTGGAAAGTCATGGCTGTTTGTCCGCTGTACCACGTATTACGAAAAAGTCACTCCGAAGTTTTAAGGACGTTTCGTATAACAGGGATACAATTATCGAAAAAAGTGATTTCGAAAAGATAAATACACTTTTGACCCTGTTAACGTACCAGACAAAAATATTCGAAACAGATTTGCATGATATGGCGAGTGGAAATATTTTTTTCTGTTTGCCGATGAAATCGTGTTAATAACCCTAAGGTGGACACTTTCTTTACCACAAGGAGGACACTTGATTTTTTTATAGAAATTCAATTTGATTTCGTGCAACCCATTTCGTAAAAATGGGTCGAAATTCGCGGGTATTGGTACACTCAGTGTAACTTCGATGGTTCTGATTGAAACCTTTTATTTTGCTATTTTTTCGCTTGGTATTCGTTTTTTTTATAATAATTTTTTTTTTTTTTTCATCAACATTTGATTTCATTTCGAGAGCAAACATTTTAAAATCATCAAAAATTATAGTTATTCTGATGATATCGAAATTGTGTTTTATAAATAGTTAGTTGATGAAATAAGGTTTCAGGATGTATATTATTGTGCAAGATATGTAATGTTGTTTGTATTCTACAATTGTTTAAAAGATTAGTGTCCAACTTGGGGGGCTCTTTCCTATATTAAAACTTAACAACGTCCCCGAACCATAAAAATTTTAAAATAAATGTATTTCCACCTTTACTTTTTAGGATAAAAGTCAAATAGTAAAAAATTATCGATTCGGGTTTGTCATCCCTTGATTCCAGAAAAACCTCTTTAGATTACTAGAATGTGTAACTAAAAATGGTTTTTCTGTATAGATACTTAGTGACTCGCTTTTAACTATAATAATACATTGTTGGCACAAAATAAGTATAGTTGGTTTACATGACGTCACTTACATTTTCTCGAAATGATAAAAAATATTGTTTTATACTTTAATGTATTTTTCAGAAATGCACATTACGAAACATTTGGATTAAATTGACTGTATATTTTCCAGCCAAAGAACAAAATCCTTCTTAATACAACAGAAAAAGTAAGACATTTGGGTTCATTACAGAAAAAGAAATGTTGGAAATTAAACAAAAATTTTCCATTTGTCATCTGTGTAGCTTCAGGGGAAATATTATTTCGATACAATGTAGTAAACCACGTGTCACGTGTCACATTAGACACTTGGAATTTCAAGGTATGATGCGTTCCAAGTGACCATGAAACTGTGCAAAAATGTTTCCATCTAACATCGAGCTCGAAAAGCCGTTAATTATTTGTCGCTCGATAATCACGATTGTGTTCGACCACTCATGGACCCCCTAATGAAACCCAAGCGAAATCGCCCGTATGAATCTCGCCCAGCATCAGTGAGATCAGCTCCACTGCGATTCGAGTCGCATTTATTATTCGTGTATGGTGCACCTGGACACTCGAGATCAAAGATCCGTAATTACGCCACTGACGACATTTCTTTCGCTCCCTTCAACGGGCGAGATCTTGCAAGTAATTTGTAAGAAAGGCTGTGGCAGAAAGTGATTGAAATTTCCGTTATGCGATCTTTGATCCTGTGGTCAAAGGTGCTTGGTTTTGAAAAACGTCATCTCGACATTCCGTTCGTTTCAACCGAACGAAACTCACAGAATCCACGATTTTTTCTATATATTTTGGAACATTTTATTGCAATAATTTGGCTAATGCAAGGATTAGAATCTTTTTTTATAGGGAACGACGTAAAATAAGGAATTGTGAAATAGTGTGCTGAAAAATAAGAGAAGTTCAGCATCACTGCTGAAATGTAATTAATCGAGGAAGGAAAGAGTGGCAATTTTTTTTGTTTGAGTTGGTAAACGAATTTGTAAATTTGATTGGAGAACGGAAAAAGTCCACTGCTGGAATCAGAGTGAGGCACTGGCCTTTTGAGTCAAACGTTGCAGCTTTGTAAGAGAAAGACAGTTTTCTATCAGTAGCATCGTTAAAGTCGACAGCCAAGCAACGAGACAATTGGCCGGGACAATTTTTTCGCGTGCCTTTTTAAGTGCGTGGGCAAGTAGCTTTAGAGAATTCTCGTGCGTTTGTCTTATGAACGTTTCACGTTCAATTACTACTGCATTTCCTCTGTACTAAATGTAACTGAAAATAAAAACAGTTTATACTTTACCCTAGAACATTTTTCGTTGATTGAAACGTATTGTGGAATTTATGTAAGCTCATTTTGGCGATGACGGATGTAATTTAGAAAATTCTGAGTGTGCAGTGTAAGTAAGGATCAATTTTTTGATTCTGGAAAACTTTAGAAACTTATTAACATGTAGACAATAAAAAAAAGTGCAGGTTTTAAATGTTTATCTCATTAACGTTCAACAGCATTAAGAAAATTTGATATTCAGCTTCCACATTTGTAATACCAAGGTTCAACATTTTTTGGCTGCAGATAATTTTAATTATATCACAATAGTTAGATGTCATCAATAGACGATTATTAGAGAAATCCATATTTGAAGTATGAAAATTACGAAATTGGTGATTCTTAACATTTAATACATGTAGTGAATTTCATACATTAGAAGAATTCGAAACATACAATAGATGATTTTGTGATCATAAACTGAAGAATCAACTATAAGAAAATTCCAAAGTAAACAGGTGAAATGCTGTCAAATTAAAAAATTTTTGTATTACCTCCAGCCATAAAGAAATGAAAACAAATATTTCATATTTTCTTACATTTTTACTTTAGCACATAACAATAATTTCATTCTAACGACCGATTAACGCAAATTTTGGCACGGCAACATTAGCAGTCGAAAAATGAGTAAACTCGAAGTTTGGCGCTTTTAGATATCAAATTCGGATCCGTTTAATACTTTTCAACGCAGCTGTACAAGGTAAACTTTCAAAAACAATATTATCTATTCAAATATAGACATCCCTTTTACACGAGCGAGGAAACCTAATTTTGTCGATTGGAAAACACGAGATGAGGGAGCGAATCTACATAACTAAAACACTTGAGTATGAATACAAAAATTTATTTGATTTTCTTAGAAATTAAAGTTTTTTTTCAATGTGTGAAATATAATATAAAGATAGGAAGATTAATAATTTCATCAATTCATTATTGGTATAATTTTTGAACTTATGTATAAAGTTTTAATAAGAACCTGGCCATTTAAGATAATATCAGTGAAAGTAGAAATCAAATTGGAAATTTTGAACGTATTTATATTAAGAGGATGCGGAATCCAAGAGTTCATTGAATTTTCTGCTGAATCATCAATATCATGAAAAAATAATGAGATACTAATTTGAAAAATAGGTTTATATTCGGGAGTTGACCATGACAAGTAAAAAGAGAAAACAAAATATTATAAAATAAAATGTATTTATTTTGGCTGAAAGATGAATTATTGCAAAAATACGAAATTTCGTACATTATTCAGTTTCTGCTACTTCAAACTTTAAACTCTTAATATTTTGTTTTAGTGCCCAGAAACAATTAATGTAAACTTTTTTTTTTCAATGAAAATAAATGTATATTCTTTGAAGCTTTTGGCCATATATATTGAAGATTTTGGTCTTTATAAATGTACGATTTATTTATCTCAATTGAAATATTTCGATAAAATGTTAATCGCTTTCAATAAATTCATGGTATTGACTAGAGTAAAACCTTTTTTTATTCATAAAAGTTTCAAAATTATCGATGAATATTTTTTATTCCTCGACTGAGACAATCTAACTCTAATTAGACATAACATTATATTTTTGACGTAGAAAATACACTAAATAGATTTTATGTTATTTATCTGTGAAATTCAAAAAAATTTTCATTGAATTTGAAAAAAAAAAAAAAAAAAAAAAGGAATTTTACATATAGGAATTTTTTTGAAGCGTATTATCTTTAAACAGTTTCAATGTCTATAGCATAAATTTTAGATGCATATAAGTTTCTATAACATCATAGCCAAAGTAACAAATTTTTTTTTTATTTAACCACATTAGTCTCTATGTTTTTAAATTCTTTATTGATACTGCCCAGAGAAAAAAAATTGAAACTTATGTTCCTTAATCAATTTCTATGATTTCCATGAGCTTGTTGTCTTCATAATTGAATTTTCCGTAAATGTAATAATAACACAATTTTATAATCCAGAAAAAAATGAGCGTCATAGGCACATCTACACTCCTAAGAAAACTTGCCTGAAAAAATCCACGTTATACCTACCCTCGCTACGCTCGATACAGCTCTCCTTGCACTCATTCAAAATCCATCGCTTTCTCACCTAGTAGCATATTATTCTATTGTCACCTCGGCGTGAAAGAATGAGTTCATACGCGTTCGCCGAATTTCGACATCCGACCCTTAAAGAAATGTCAAATACAGAAAAACCGACTGCAAAAAACCTCTCACCAATCCTAATCTATCCCGGCAACAAGCCGCAACTTCTCACGATCGCGGATACATTTTTCATAAGAGAAACGCGCCCGTGCTCGCGATGGAAAATAAATGAACGATTTTTTGCGCGTATCGGATCTCTTTCACGAAATTCGCCCTATTCCCGAGGAATCATTTATCTCGAATTGAATTGTCGAGATTGGCGGACGATAGTGCTCGGCAGACTCTTTTCGCCATTGTTGTGCTATTGCGGCAGATAATAATGGCGTGCTCCGTACATGTATGATTGATAGTGGTGAAGTGATTAGGTTAGCGATCGCTACTATGGTAGCAAGTCAAGTCGACTAAGCGACAGAGAAAGCAGTGTCGCAATGCGCGAGCCGATCGCTTTGTTATTTCGCCCGCTTCTGGAGCTCCGCAAAAATGCTTCATTGTGAATCGCGTCAAAAGCCTCCTCGAGAAACGACACATCAAATGCTACTTAGGAGCAACTAGAATAACGAGATAATTTTCCAAGGAATTCATTAGGGGAACGGATCGGTTTTCTTTGAGCGAATGTCTGTGATTTGGCACTCCTAACCCAAGTGCGTCAATTTAACACGTTTTAGTGAGGTGGTTTCTTGTAGTCACTTTTTATACATTTGCACGCGTGTCAAAAAAAGGGTACTTTTGACGTGTAGTGATGCAAGAAGTTTGTTAAGAGCAGGGCAATAATCTTTCTGCGCCCCCCCCCCCCCCCCCCACCCCTTCAACGCCTCTACCGACGTCTAAACGTTCGATGTATGTAGGTTTATAAAGATCAAGGATATCCAGAAATTTATAACAAATAAGTTTTTTTGATATTTTTTTATTTGAAGTAACACTACCCACCTGAAAAATTCTGCATGAGTAAAATATCCAAAAATAACCATGAATAAATGCAAACATTTATAAATTGTAGTTTTATTGACTTGTTGAACTTTTTACAATCAACAGAATTTATGAAAGTTGTGTAGAGTTTTCAATTTGTAGTGAAAACTTTTTGATTATTCAAGTTTTTAAGATAACGCGCAGTTTCTGTCGTTTTACATCAATTCCGAAAATGTCTAAGATGATTTACAAAATTTACGTGCATGCATTTTCTGAAATTCTACAAATCTTCATAATTTTTCAGAATCATTGCCAATCTTCTGGATTTAAAATGATTTTTGTTCTACAAACAATTTTCAAACTTGAAACGGAATAGATTGTTCAATTTTTCGCGATTGTGGAAAATTTTCCTAGCTTGATTTTTTCATATAACTCAATACTTTCCAAAAATTTTAAGCTTGTATTGAAGAAAAGTGTTATAATGCATATTTTGAAGAAAAAAGATAAACACAATTCACAAAATTCATAAATATATCCTGAAAATCGTAACAAAAATTTAGATTTTTCTAGAATTCTTGACAGTTTTTCAAATTTTCAACGTGTTATGATTTTCCGTAATTTTCAAAATTTTGGACATCATATACTGACCACGGATCAAAAACTTTCACAATTTGACGAAAATTTGTGCAACTCATGAAGATTTCTAGTGATTTTTTAAAAATAATCTTTAATTTTTTTAAATTTTTCTTGAAAAATTCAAAACACTTTATCTTGCTTATTTGAGAGAAATAATAAATATGTATAATAATGAACAAGATAAACGAAATTCTATAAAATTTTCTGAAATTCTACAGATTTCTCGAATTTTTTGGAATTGTTGTCATAATCTTCAAAATTTCAAATGTTTTTCGATTTTTAACAAATTTCATGATTGTAAACGTAATGCAAACTATACAAATTTCTAAACTTATTCAAAATTATCGAAAATATTAAGATTTTTCTTCGTTTTAGATTGCTTTTTAAGAACGTTCTGCTTAATTGTAATGCGCATGAAAAAATTTGAAAGAAAATTTTCATGCATGCCTATTTCGTCGAAATACATGTAATAATTAACAAAATTTATTATTGATAGATGTTTCCTGAAATTATATAGTAATTTTGATTTTTTTGTATTAGGTTACATTATTGACAGTTTTCGAAATTTTGATGTGTTACGATTTTTCAAAATTTTTAAAGTTTTGAATAACATCAACCCTACTATTAAGAACTTTCAAAATGTTATAAAATTTGTCGAACTCTTAAAGTTTTTTTTAATGATTTTCAGATATTTTTCAAGTATCCCAAATTTTCGTTAAAAATGTAAAAAATATTACAATGCATATTTTTGGGAAATATTTATAATAAGAAACTTGGAAGATAATATACATTTTTTTAAGTTGTACATAATTTCAAATTTTTTTTAGATTCATTTTGACATTTTATATGAATTCAAATGCATTCTAATTTTTCAAAATTTTCAAAATTTCTAACGAAGTACTCACTACTGAAATTTTCCAAACTTTATGAAAATTTTTCCAGCTCACTAAGATTCCTTCCGATTTTTTAATTCTTTTCAAGTATTTCACATTTTTGTAAAAAATCCGTAAAAACACTATCGTGAATATTTAGAAAAAACATGGTTTTCAAAAACCTATTCATATTTTCTGAAATTGTACCAACTCTGCGAATTTTCGTGAGTTATTTACAATTACGGAAATTCCCGATTTTTTGAAATCCCAAAAAATTAAAAAAATATTACGAAATTTTCAATGATCATTAAAAATTGTCCAACGCAATAGGAATTCGTAATTTTTTACTGTTCTTCAAGTTTCACAGTTTTTTTTTTATACCTCACTAATGTACATAAACAAAATATAAAGCACACATGGCTTTTGACGAAATGACTTTCTATAAACAATGAAAAGTAATCTACATGCTAACTCTCATTGTTCGATTTTTTTTAAATTCTCTATCTTATCGAAGTACTTACTCGAAAATTTATTTACGATAAAATTAGAAGGTAATTTTTATTTTCATCTTTTTCGTTTATTGATGTAGTTATTACATTATAAACAGAATTTCCTGTCAGTTTTAAGAATTTCTCTATAGATTTTTCAAATTCAATGTTCTAGGATTCAAAAGTTTCTAGATTTTCAATTTAGTTATTTCTATGTACCATGTATATTCAAGAAAAGTGTCCATACGTACATATTTTGTACTTCTTGAATTTATAGGATATAAGGTACATTCGTTATTTTTTATTTTTTCTTTTTTTGAGGATTTTCCTTACATATTTTTAGATTTCTTATATTATTTAATGTAAATTCAATTTGACTACATTTCAATTTGATTGCATTATCGTACTCTATCACAATTTTATTGAATTTAATTTGTTGAGTTTTAAATATTACGTATGAATTCCATGTAAATACGAAAATTATTTTCGAAACATTAGAAGAAAGTGAAAGGAAAATCATCTATTTCATTTTTATATGACAGAGGAAATCAGCGAAAAATCTCTATACTCTAAGAACGACATGAAATATTTTTTAACTACATCGAAACAAATCCTTGAAATCACAGCTCCGAAACTTCACCGAACAAAACGTATTAATCAACATCCGCATCAATCTCGTATCTCTCGTTTTTGATCTCCCCCTTCCCTTAACTTTCGTCTCGCCATTATGTCCCCGCGGCAGCTTGAGGCTTTCGCCGCTGGCACGCGTTGGTTTTTTAAAAATCTCGACCGGATGGCAGCCCGCGCCGTCAAAGCTCGACCCCAACACTCCCCAATGACCGTTAGAATTCGAAACCGGGGGTAAAAAAAGCACAGGACCGGCAAAGTCGGATGCGCAAAACGACTTGAGTAACCAGTGTTGTCTGATCACAATTCGTACTACTGAATTCGGTTCGTACTTTTTTTTCATATACATGTAGATGAGGATATTCATAAAAGGTTTACAAAAGACAGTTTTTTTCTAGCAAATAGGTTATGGAAAATTGTTTGTTATTTCCAATTTCAATAACCAAATGCAAGGGAAAGTGTGCTTTTTATTTTGTAAGAATAAGAACTTCGGTAAAATTCAATAGTTTTGTCGAATGTACTTGTGTTTTTGCAACTCTTTGAATAATAATAGTGAATTTTCGTTAAAAAAGCCTGAATCGATTTGTCATTAATTTAGTTGCGATGTGTAATTTCTTTTTTTAAGTTTCTTTTCAGGATTTTTTCGTTAACCATAATACATCATTCTTGTTTCAAAAATCGACTTTGAAAAAAAAAAAAATGACGAGTTCTAATTTTTTTTAAACTTTTTTAAATGATATTGCAAACAAGGGTGCGAAGTGTCGATTATTTTTCTAACTGAATTTTAATCAAATCAGAGATATGTAGTCTTTTTTAGGCTGATTTTGTATTCCCTTACATAATCAGAAATTGCACAATGATCTGTAATATTTGACAAAAGTCCACAAAAATGTTTGATTTTTCAATGTTTGCAGTGAATTCAGCGTGTACCCGAAAATTTTACAACATTTATGTCATCTCCCGGAGGCATAGTCAGAGGGAGGTTTTGAGGTTCAAACCTCCTCAAAAGTCAGTAAGAATTCATAATTATTTTATTAAAAAAAAGAGACTACATAATGTACTAACCAATAATAAAAAAAATTTTTTTGATAGAAGTTGAAATAATGATAGACAAAATAAATAGTCGATAGAAATAAAGAAAATAACTGTAAAAATAAATCAAAATGACCGTAAAAATTTTTCATGTAATCAGGAATGGGGCCATTTTTTTTCATGTAAGCTATCAAAGTTGAACGAAATTCAGAGTTCTTTGCTTTTTTAGCTCAGAAATAACAACAATTCTGGAGCAAAAACAATTTCTTTAATATGTCTATTAAGATAGTAAATAATTACCAGAAGAAACATAGTGATTAAAAATTTGAAGAAATATTTGATTCGAGTGAACAATAAAGAAAAAGTAGAAAAAAAAAAGAAAGAATAAGTACCAGAAAATCTTTCGAAAAGTACAAGCACTGGAGAAATACTCAAAGTTATGTAAATCTATCAAAGTACTGCTTTGAAAAAATTTAAACAAAGGTTTAGGATCTAGAGAAATCTAAATTCTAGAGCGTTTAATTCTCCAAAAACGTACATGGCAATCTGAAGAAAAATTCAAAATTTGTTGAAATACTAGAAAACACTACCTAATCATATGAATACGAAAATATGAGAATATAAATAATCTACAATCTTGTGAAAATCTATATAGATGAAAATTTGCCATGAATTCTACGTTATTTACTGAAATTTATCAAACCTTGGATTCTAAACCATTGAATTCTACACACCCATGTAGATAGCAACCTACTAAAAATTTACAAGAAAAACTCAAAAGTTTATTAGAAATGTATGAATGATAAAAAATAAGCTACACACTAAAAATGTAATAATCTACCAAAACAATGTTTATATAATTTTCTCAAGAATTTATAAAATTTGAAATTCCCTGAATAAACCAGACTATGTGATTTTTGAAAGTTTTACGGGAAATCGTAAAAAAAACCTGAACATTCTTGAAATTGTGTTAATAATACAACATACGAAAAACAAAGAAAGTAGTGAAAATCTGTACAAAAAGTACTGTTCTTTTGAAAATTGATCCATTTACTTGAAATCTATGGAATTTTCAAATATTTAGCATCAAACTTTAGAAATTCATATAGCGATATTAAAAATACTGAAAATCAATAAGAATACCAGAAAATACTGAAAAATTGTATAAATAACATACAATAACTGGGCGTTAAATTCTATGAAATGCCCTAATTCTATGTGGATATCGGTTTCTAAAAAATCTATAAAAATGAAAAACAGACTTTGAAAACTGTGCTTCCCAGAGTATCGAATTCCTGAAATCTATAGAGAAATTCATTGTAGTATCAGTAAATTCTTAAAGTTGTATCAATACGATATCATAAAAAAAATTTTAAAAAACAAAAAAAAAATTTTCACCTTAGTGACTTGAAAATCACGAAAATTATATTCTATTATATTCAATACACAGAAAATGTGCGACTCTTGACTCTGAACATTGTACAACTCAAAAAACATTAAAATTCAAAAACTTCAAAATCACAATATCCCAAATAAAATATATTTTTCGCAAAAAACCCCTCTCCAGAATATTGTTTCTCCCTTCCCCCAATGATTTCTGATGCTTCAAACAAGACGCAAACGTGAGAAAACCTGATCGAATTCGAACCCTCTTTTTTCAAAGTCGAAAATCCGTTGCTCGAATATCGAGTACCATACACCCCCGAAAACGTGTGCCCCTGTAGATAAAAATAAAGGCCCCGAAAAGTCCCCGCCCACGCTCGTGTGGGGCACGCGACCGCTCTCGCAGAAGGGGGTACCAATCTAAACACCTGCCCCCTCCCCCTCACCTTCCTCATACCATTTTCGCTTTATAGGAGCTTCCTAGACAAAAGTGGCCCAGGGGTTGCAAAGTTCTCGCGCAGCATCTGCTGGAATCCGAGGGATGCTACGCTACATGGGGCGGCGGGCATAGGTTATTATTGGCATTGTATCGCAGTCTCCTTCTCTCTCGCACTCTCGTTTTCGCTCTTGAGGGACATGTGCGTAAGCGGCATGTGCGCGTACGTGTTTTTGGACCAAGTGGCTGCTCCTGCTTCGGCATCTGCCCCGCTGCAGCGAACCACTGGTGCCGATTCGTCACCTCACTCGCGCGCCGTTTGGACGTTTGGATTTCGTCAGCGGGCTTTTATCTTCCTCTCGGGTCAAGTTGGGGAGATTTCAAGTGATTTTTCGACGTTTCCAAGGGAATACTTGTGAAGAGAAGAAGATTTTATCTAACGGAGGCGTCATTATCAGTTCTGAAGAAAAAGGAAGAGTTGAAAATCATGTTTTAAGGATGAAGAGGACATTGTGCATCAAGATGGAATGATCGAAATTCTCAATCAGACAGGATTGGGATACCAAACTGAGCCATTTTTTTTTTTTTTTTTTTTTGAATCATCTTCTCAACGATCATTCTGGAGCCACACCAAATCAGTAATTCAGACAAACATCTTTTTCAAGCTTTCAGCAGTTTATTTTGCCCTCTTCAGGAAAACTGAATTTTACAAAATCAAAACAACAATCCATAAAATTCCAAGTTAACCAATAGTTCTCATCACAACATCACTCACTACACTTACTCAAAATATAAATTCCAGGTTAAAATTGTCTAATGTGTAAAAACATTTCGTCATTTTCTTATAATACTAAGTGAACAGGAAAGAAACAATATGTTGTTACAAGAACTTATCAGTGGTCTGTACACGACTAACAAAATTACCTCAGTTTTCCTTCCTTATATGGAAAACGAACCGATGAGAATTCATATCAAGTCGTCAATGCATGTGTCATAGATTGAACTTAAAAATCTCCTGTCTTCTTGTCTATTTAATGTATTTTTAGTCCCCTTTATGAAAAACTTTTCTGAAATTCTTTTTCTATAATTTATCTCTTTATCCAAAATCTTTACATTATCCCAATTTGACTCATGATTCATATTTATTCTATGTTCTGTTATAACTGAATTATTTTCTGTGAATTTGCGAATATTTTCCTCGTGTTCCTTAATTCTAGTTTCCAAACATCTTTGAATAAAAAGCGGACTTCGCCAGTGCGACTCTTTTCTTATCCTTCGACATCCGACCGATATCTATCTTCGTTGTAACTCTGTAAGCAAAGCACCAGTAAGATTTAATGATGTTTCCTTTATAGATATCACGAACATTTATCTGTGCCCTGTGTGAATAATTCCATGTAGACATTATATTTGATTTTTGTAAATCACGTTAAAGATGTTCATAAACTTGTGAAAGCGATTGGCTTCTACAGTTCTTCAGAAATCCTAAAACATGGTTTCACAGTAATCAAATTCTTTTGTGTCCCTTCAGGACATAACAGATGGCAAACATTTTTTAGACAGCTTATTGTTGATCCATTATTGCCCAATCAATGATCAAACTAATTCCTCAATGATGGGCCATATTTGTGGTCCAAGTCTTGCAACAGCATTGGTCCTTAAGGTTGATCGCTCGGAAAGATCCTCAATGGCGAAGTCATCTACCCAAATGATTAATGTTCAAGAAAATTAGGATTCGTTGTATTTTGTGTTATTTTCAAACAGTATTTCGAAAAAAATCAGTGTATAATATTGTTTTTTCATTTCCAGAGAGAATTTATTTTCTCCGATGTCTAGAACATTTGTTATTAAATCTTTGGCTAGGACAAAAGTTTAGAAACGATAATACTGAACTATAGAATAAAACTCTAACTTTCACGCTGAAACTAGAAAATCATTGAGAATGCACCAAAATAACCCAATGAATGACCATTTTAGAGACCCCAAGTTTGAACTTAATTTAGCATGATTTGTCCTTAGAGATGTATATCCAGGCCCTTGGTCAATTCGGGTCAATTCGCCAAACCAAGCGCCGCACTCTCAGAAATTTCTCTATTAAATTTAAGAGCCTGTCTTTGAAGCAGATTTTCCATACTGTCTATTAAACTTTCTATTAAAGTTATGGACGAAACTATGAAAAAAATAGACACTATCTATGGAAATAATAAACCTTCTATCAAATCGAAGTGTTTATTTAATATAAAGCAAACATTAAAATCATTTAACCTCTTAATGATTTCTTATTGAAAATGTGTACTCGAATTCTTTTATATTCAAGTGGATTTTGTCATAATACATTTTTTTAGAGTTCATTAACAGCTATTTGATTGACATTAAAAATTTATATTCTATGGAATATAAATTATATAATAAAAATTATATTGTGTATTTGATAATATGCAGAAGATATTTTCAAATATTTAAAAATGTAGTGTCTTAAAATAAAATTATTAATTATGAAGAATATTGAAAATAATACATGTAATATGAAAACAATAGATTTGATAAAAATTTCTTTGAAATCCATTTCATACACGTGTTCATGAAATTTCAAACACGATTTCGAGAGAAAGTCTATAAAAGATGTTTGAAATTTCAAAACTTTTTTAACAGTGTGGCTAGCTCTTTCACCCCAGACCCCAAAAATCTTGATAAAAAAATTTTATTACATAGTACATATCTTGAATATTTATATTATCATATTTTAAAATAGCTTCAAATAAGTGGAAATGGAGGAGTTGTGTATGTTAACCAGAAAAACACATAAGTAGGGTAAGTGGAGGAGAGATGAACTTTTAGTTGTCATTTTAAAAGTTCTCTAATGATCCAGCTTGTTTTCTTCCGTATTGATAGATCTTCACTGTAATACAAAAAATCTCAAAGTTCACCATATTCTTATTATTCAATGCAAAGTTATAATAAAATCAATTCGGTGCGTCACTCATTCTCATCATTTATTGCTGATTTGTTTCTTGGAGATCTGTAGCATTTATTGAAACATTGGCTTGTTTTTAATAAGCAAAGTTCACGAAAACGTGCATAATTTGACTCGAATTTTTTTCTCGCCCTCTTTACTTTCTTTTGGTATTCTAGGAGAGATGGACGAATCTCTTTCGAAAGAGACAATTTTTAAAAAGATCAAGCAGCTACGAAAAAAATTGTTTCCGTAATTTCTCGTTGATCTTGTGTAAAACTTCACACTTGATACTAAAATGTTTCATTACCTATTGAAATTCACTTGAAAAGGGGTTTTGATAATCCATTATATTTTACAGAGAAGCTATTGTTTTCATTCAACAAATTTCATGACCATTGTTTTGGCAATGAAAAAAAAATGTTCGCTATCACAGATGAAAAAATATTGACGACAAATCCTCGAAATTGCTGAACACGGGAATGACGATCTTTAAATCGCCAACCGATAAAAATCTGGCGTAAGTAGAACAGCACAAAGGCTCCCTTCGGTCAAGTGCTCTCCGTTAATAAGAGTCGGGCCCGAAAACAAAACAGCTGGTGTTCCATATCGTATTTCAGTTTCCAGAGTACCATTATTTCCTTACCAACTACGCCCACGAGCGCGCCTGCGCTCTTTCTTTCTCTCGGGCGCCCGGTCCCTTCTCTTCCGATGTTTAATTTACGTTCGTTAAAAAGGGTAAATATTGTTGCGAGCCTCAACTCTCGCTGAAGAACTCCATTCTGCTTCGAACGAGATTTCCCGTGCTCGCGATGAATGACGCTGCCACTTCTTGAGTACACATTTTGCCGGCTTTGTAAACGATACAGTATTTTTTATTTTACATCGCAAAACCGTGGTTACATTTATCGGAACGGGCCCCTAGTGCTGTATCAATACAGACAATCAAGTCTTGAAGCCTTTATAAGGCAGGAAGGAAAAGAGAAGAGGAGTTTAGATGTAAATTTTGTCATGTTTGAATTTTATCGCTGTGCTGATGATCTGGAAGTATCGATTGTTCATTATAGTCGGAATTTGTGTATGATCTGTCATATCTTATGGTTAAATTTTGACTCTGGATGCAAATTGCATATTGTTCCTTTTGGTGACGAAAAATAGTGTCAATCGCGAATTTATGAAAAGCTTGCAGACGACGTGACGTCTGTGAATATGCAGTAGGCCCTAGAGTACGCCCCGGACGAACCGGTTAGAGGGGCCCGAAAAAAGCCATTCCGGGCCCCCGCGAAATGCGTCTTGTCTACCGTGTCACCCCCGAAAGATCATCGTTGATTCAAAACGAGAAGAACAAAGCCGTACCAGCAGCGGCAGCAGTCTCGGTTAAAAGCCGAGCAGCCTGCATCCGCTGGTCATTTCCGGCACGCGCTGCGACACGTGTCTTTACCTCCGACCCTTGCTTGCCTGCCTCCCCCTAAGCGTTTTTCCCTTCTCTTCCGGAGTCGGAGAGCTTCGCCTATGGAAGCCAAAGTGCATAGATTCTATTTTTATTGTTCCCCCATACATAATTCAAGTAATATCCAGAAGAAAGAGGAATTACTTCGACCTATGATATAGTTACTACATATAGGTCATTCTTTTTAGATTAGATCAGGTTGTCACTGACCATATCACTGATTTTTCTTTATTTCTCATATGATTGCAGATATTCCTTATTTGAAGCTGAAAATGGTATTTTGTTTTCGATGATTGTAGATTTTCGATTACATTGTTCAAATTAGAGTGACACAGCCTTTTTAGAATTTTTTTGACACAACTAAATTCGTTATTAACTGAAAGAAAGTTGTATTCGTAGTCAACAACATTTGTTGACTGTTGAGAAATTTCTTATTCGGATTTGATCAAATAAATCTTTGTCTTCATAAAAGTAGCCGTTCATTCAGATGATTTTTTTAGAGCCAACTGTTAACAAACCCTTTTTTTTTTTGACTTGATGAATGTAAATCGTTAATATATCTTTCTTCATATCAAATAAATTATTTTTTACCTGTTCATGCATCTTTTTTTAATCATGATCATATGGATAGTCACTGCTGTAAAATCTTTCTCTTACCTCAACTAAGAAATGTTAACTATTAACAAATATATCGTCCTTTCCAGTAGAAGTAAGGTAACTGTTAACAAATCTCCTTTCACCCCGAACAGACAAATGTTGAGAATTGAAAACTTATCCTTAGGCCCAAACAGACGCAAGTCGAATCTTAACAACTAAACATTAAACTCAATAAGGCATATTTTCACTGCAAATACATACTTTAGTATAGAAAAGTTATAGTTAATGTCATACTCGCACAATATATTTTTATTCTTGACTTCCAAGTTATTCACTCCAACAGACTTTTCTTCGAGGTTGAATCAATAGATTCTTCATCTCAAAATAAAATCAACTTATTTCACCAGTAATTGTATCATGACGATGGATTTAAAATCTCTTCGACATATTGCCTTTCAAATAAAACGAAGTTTCATCGGTCGAACATAATTATCTATACTCAATTTATACACTTTCTAACCCAGTACATAGTTTTATAAGGCATACTAATATTGAAACATTTAATATGATCGTCGAATCCAACCGTCTCCCATCGCCTAAGCCTAAGTGAAACGTCATTCGAATTATTGACAATGATGCCAGAAACAAGTCCAAAACATATGGCACCTTATTTTTATCAACATGTAAACAAATCGCAAATCGAGGTCGATAAAAATTCACCACGTGCCACGCGTATTTTCTTCTACAACTTCTACGTTTTCTAGTCCCCTAAAAACGCGCTTTCGGTTAAATTTTAACGTTGTTGAAACAATATGTAAGTGATAAGAGAGGAATATAGGCAAAATAAATGATGAATCTCGTCCCGCAGAATGACTTGAATGATTGGAAATGATCAATTGTCATTAATCACTAAAATCACGCACGCATACGCGAACATTCCCGAGCAGCGCGTGAATCAAACCTGAAAACATGTTTGAATCAAAATTGATTTCTTAACTGGTAACAAATCAACCATTTCTTTACACTGGATTGGCTATTTGCATGAATAAAAAGATAAATAATTGACAGAAATGGACAATATTCAGTCTTGGCCAGAACATATAGAAACGATACATCACAATGTGAAGAATTAACAAGTAATGAACATATGACTTTGAGCAACTTCTAGATACTATTTAATTGTATATTACAAACATTAACAAATAATATGTACATTTGTTAGCATTTTACAAATTATCGAGGCAATCGTGCAAATAAAGATATTAGTTAATTACAAATATATCTTTCTCTCAGTGTATGGATATCCACAAATTTCAGTTATATTTATGGCAAATGGTTAAGAATGTACGAAAATTCTGAATATTGATTTGTTACTATTTTTCGAAGCGTCGTTGAGATGTTTATAAATTTTCACATTGCATCTTCTTTTGGTTTCATTTTTTAGTTAGCACTGACGCCAACTAAAAGACTTAGTTACTGCAATCAAGTAGTTTTTTTAGGGATGTTATCATCATCAAACAACATATACATAAAATGTTTCTGTCACATGTACATCACATGAGTGTTCTTTTCCATTTGTAGGGAACTTCCCTCAAAAAATATGTATGATACAGTCACGTGGCAGTGCCATGGGGATATTGCTTTCAACAAAAGCTACAATAATACGAAAAATAGGACACATGTGCATGCATGAACGTGTAGTATTTTTTTTTTAGAATTCTAGCCTGAGTTCATCGAACTTTCTTGCCTCATTTTAATTTTAATGTGGTCGTAAATTTTTTAGAAAATGCAAGTTTAACTGTAAGAATGTATGTACAAGTATAATAGATTCTATCTTGATATATATGTAATTAAAGAACGTTGTTTGAAAATATTACAGCAGAGTGTTGATTTGTTGATAAGTGTAAGAAATTGAAAGCTTTTATTGTATTGCAACCTGTTAGAGAAGCGCCCAGGTAATCAAAAAAAATTAATCCCATCATTGACCATTTTTCTTGATCCATGACGGGTTGATTAAATAGGACCTCTAAAACGGTCATTTTGACCCATTCACAATGATTTTCATGATTCAGCGTAAATGATACGAGTTTTTGTCTGTAGTCTAGTATTATCCATTCCAAATGTTCAAGACATCGAGGAAATTCAATTCTTTTTGGAAATGAAACACAGAATTATAAACTGATTTGTTTCGAAAAACTGTTTCAAAATAACATAAAAGACAACGAATCATAATTTTTTTAAAAACCAATCATTTGGGTCGATGTCTTGCACATTGTGGATTTTTCCGAACGATCAACCTGAAGGACCAATGCTGGTGCAAACCTGGGACCGCAAATGTGACCCATCATTGAGCAATAAGTTTGATCATTGATAAGTCAATAATGAATCAATAATGAACAGTGAAAATAACTATTCCTATCTTATTGGCAAACAAGGCCATCATCATCAATATCCATCCCTATGCGAATGGCTCAGTTTAGGACTACCTCTCAAAATACAAATCAATTCCATAAAAGGCAGAATACCAACATTCTTAAATTAATGAAGCTCACATTATCAATAAAACTTCAACGTAGAATGTAAAAGTAGTTCCAAACCATCTTAATATTCTTCACTGCCATTGAACCTATGCTTTGTTTTTTTTCTTTCTTTCTACATTTCGGTAAGAAATTCGGTACACTTGTGCGCACCGTTTGCGCAAGGCGATCCGCACTTGCCGGGGATGGGATGAATGATCGTGTTCTGAATAGAAAGATGTCGAAAAACCGACAAAGGGCGCGTTTGGTCGGGTCCGCGCGAGCTCTTGCGGCGACGTACCTGAGGACCCGGGGCTAGACACATCGTGCAAGTCTGGGTTACCTAGGGTACCTTCTTCTCCGTCGTAAGAAGATGAAAAAGTGGCGGACAGGTGAGGTTTTCGGGGCATACGTGTTGATTCTACCGTGATTTCTGCATCTGTCGCGGATTTATCTTGCGGCATAGTTTTTTCGTCAGTCCTGACGAGGTCTTCAAACTTATTTTCGGGACATGGAAGTAGATATAGATAATAGACCAGTGGGGATGAATTCTTACAGAAAATGTTGCGTGTGAAGAGTCTTAGATGAAAATTTGCTCATTACTCTTACAAATTACAATAAATTTTGCTTTTGCTGCATATTATTTTGGTTATCTTAAAGGGTCACAATTTTTATCCGTCTGCGAAAACTTGATTGTTGATCCGACCGGAAAAGACGTCGACGCGAATCTCTCGAAGGGTACACGTATGCAGTATACGTATGCACGTATGAAGGGGCATCTGGTTTTGCTCAGCGAGTGGACAGATGCATGGTGGTCGCGCCTGCTTCCGAGTGACTCGCGCACCCGGAAATGAAATTCTAAGCACCCTGCTCCGATTCTGTCCTCGGTACACCGTAGAATAATGCGCACCCCACTCTCTTTTACATCGATGCTGTAGAATTTTTCTCTCTTCAGGCCTCACGATGTTTTAACCAGTTGCACGTGGAGGTGAGCAATGCCGTTTAATTGGCCATTTGCTCGTGCACCAGCGTGAAAAATAGGGCTTTAATCGATTAGATTTCAACGATCTTTCGAAGGGTCAAAACTTCATACTTTATGCCGTCATTTCCTTTTTGTGGGTATGTCCTGGATGAAAATGGGAAGCCTGAGAATCTGTTGATAACTTGCTGAGATTTTTACATATCTTTGATAGTATGATGATCGACTTTTTATTAATGCCGATAAAATGAACAAGAAACTGAAATTCGAAAATCTTTGCAAGCTGTATAATAACACTATAAAAATTTTTATAGAAAAATTTGCTCATATCCAATGCAAGTGGTACCATTTATTTGTCATCGTGTCGTCAAAGGAATATATTTATTCAACATGTTGTGTGAGGATTGTTCAAGATGATATGTTCAGCAACAATTTTTTGAGTTCAATATGAGACACTATATAATTTTGCTGGTAAAAGGTCTTCCTTGATGATTTCTAAAATTTTTCCAAATCTATGTGAAACTTAAAAAGATTAAGAACCTTTTTCAATTTTGTCATTCACTTTATTCATCTTAACTGATGACTGTAAGAAACAATTTTTCACTTACGTACTTTGCAATTGGAGTGCTGCATATTTTTCAAAAATATACTTGGAGAGGAATGATGAAAATCAATCAATATTTTGCAAAAACTCTTGTTATATAAAATGTACAGAAAAATTTTTATTAACAATCCATTCATTTACAACAATTCTAAAAAAACATCATATCATATAACATCTTTCACTGAAAATTTGTGCGGGAAACATAAAATATATCTCAAAATCATTCTCATTTCAAAAATATTCATATCACATCGAAATAACAAAAATTCTTGAAAACAATGGAAATATACAGAGTAACTGTGAATCGTTCAAAATACTAAAAATCCATATAATTTTGAAATTTTCGCGATTTTGAATGCTCAAAATTTACCAATTCATTGAAATATTAGGGAATAGAAGTATACTAAAAATCACTCCAGTATCCCACAAACGCTGGAAAATATCGAAAAAAACTAATAATTATAAGAATTTTCGTAATATTTCAATTCACTTGGAAACATTAAATGATGAAATATTTATAGTGATGATAAAAATCCACACAACTTTGAAATCATAACCACAACAAGATCAACATATGAATCTATCATGACAGTAAAAAATGGAATAAAATTCATGAATATTGATACAAAACACATTAAAATAATAGTTTTAGAATACTCTAAAATGCATAGATCTAAAAGCTGTACAATTCAAAATTTCACATTTTGAATTGTGGAATTCTTCAAATTTTAAATTCACCTTGGAACTCATTAAAATATCAGAATCCTAAAAGAATACTTGAAAATATTACAATATTCCATCAACGCTCGAAAGTATGAAAAATTCTTTAAATATGAGGAATCTGTCAAAATCTCCATTTATTATGAATGTCTCATTTCTTCAAAAATGTATGGAAATGATTAAAATCCATAAAACTTTTGATTCTGACTCATTTGTTTTTTAAAATCAACATATGTATCTACTATTGTACTATAAAATTGAATAAAATAATAAAATTGGAAAAAAAAATAAATAAATAAACTGAAAGTCCTTGCATTTGATGAAGTACCTGAAATCCTTAAGGCAATGTTATCTGTAAGATGAATCGAAATACTAACAAATTCCTTTAATTTCAGATTCCGGGGGAGTGTATTTAATGATGTTATTTTTTCAAATTTGAACAAACTATATTTCATAAAAAATGTACAAAAACTTATAAAAACTTATAAAACTATATTTTAAGAATAGGTACTTTAAAAAATAAAAAACACGAAAACTCAAGAAATTATTCGAACACTGCAAATCTACAAACATATAATTTTCTGAAATTATTATATTTTTAATAAATAACAATAAAACCTTTGATCCTAAAGCATCTGAGTTTGGATATTCATATAAAAATCCATAAAAATTCCAGAATATCGATCAAATTATTAAAACACCTACAAAATAAATCATAAAATTACAAGGAATCTACGTATTCGTACTCATTATCCTGAAAAATACTGTTTCCAGGAAAATTCTTTAAACTACTACAAATCTCACAATTTTTGAATCCTCGATGATTAAATGATTAAAACCTACTTGACGATCTACCGAAATGCAGGAAAAATATAAAATTCACTAGATTGTATTTTAAACAACTGGATTGTAAAGACATTTTTCCTCGGAAAAGTGACCCAGAATTCAAAGAATAGTGCAAAATTCTGGTACAAAACTGAAGTATCGGCTAATTCTGCGCATGCGCTGCTGTTTACGCAATGTTTGCACGATGTTGCTGTAAAGATGCTCACGAGGTTTCCTCAGAAATGAATGTGTGTCAGTAGTGTCATAAGATTGTAAAGACATGCTTCCTCGAAAAAGTACTCCCAGAATTCAAAGAACAGTGGAAAATTCTTCAAAATTCGGTGTAAACTTGGTACAAACACTGAAGTATCGACTGATTCTTCGCATGCGCTGCTGTTTACGATATGTTTGCACGATGTTGCTGTAAAAATGCTCACGAGGTTTTCTTAGAAATGAAGGTGTTTCAGTAGTGTCATTAGAATGTGAAGACATGTTTCCTCGAAAAACTAACCCAGAATTCAAAAAACAGTGCAAACTTCTTGGAAACTCGGTGTAAACTTAGTGCAAATATTAAAGTACCTGCTAGTTCTGCGCAAGCACTGCTGTTGACGCAATGTTTGCATGTAAACGCGATGTTGCTGTAAAGATGCTCATGAGGTTTTCTAAAAAATGAAGGCGTTAAAGTAGTATTATTTTATTGTTAAGACAAATTTCCTCAAAAAAGTAACCCAAAATTCAAAGAACAGTGACAATTTCATGAAAACCCAGTGTAAATTTAGTACAAACACTGAAGTATCGACTGATTCTGCGCATGCGTCGCTGTTTACAGAATGTTAGCACGATGTTGCTGTAAAGATGGTCACGCGGTTTTCTCAGAAACGAAGGTGTTTCAGTAGTGTCTTTAGATTGTAAAGTCATATTTCCTCAAAAAAGTAACCCAGAATTCAAAGAACAGGGCAAATTTCTGGGAAACTCGGTGTAAACTTAGTGTGAACATTAGAGTATCGGCTGATTCTGCGCATATTCCGCTGTTTATGCAATGTTTGCACAATGTTGCTGTAGAGGTGCTCAGGAGGTTTTTTCAGAAATGAAGGTGTCTTAGTAGTATTATTAGATTATGAAGACATATTTCCTCGAAAAACTAACCCAGAATTCAGAGAACAGTGCAAATTTCTTGAAAACTGGGTGTAAACTCGGTTCAAACACTGAAGTATAAGCTGATTCTGCGCATGCGCCGCTGTTTACGCAATGTTTGCACGATGTTGCTCTAAAGATGCTCACGAGGTTTTCTGAGAAAAGAAGGTGTTTCAGTTGTATTATTAGTTTGTTAAGATATGTTTCCTCGGAAAAGGAACCCAGAATTCAAAGAACAGTGCAAAGTCATGGCAGCTCGGTGTAAGCTTGTTACTCTTTAAATATTCTTCTCCAGAATATGCTCGATAGCAAAATATTGCAAGGAGAGAGTGACGCCACTTTAGCGAATGCCATAACCCAAGAACAAAGTATGGAACCTCCATTTTTAATGAATTCTTCTTTTCAATTAGAGTTATTTTACCTAAATTTAGGTTACACCTTTACATAAAAGATCCTAGAATAGATTCTCCAACTTTTCAAAGTCATTTGAACCTTCTAAGGGTAATTCTAAAGGTTATTAATCAAAAGATCATGAGAAGAGCAATTCCAACATTTTTCGATACAAAAATACCATAAACAATCATATAAGTTTTATAATTGTTTATTATAATTCAATGGATTACTTCGTCTTGAAAGACAACGACACTTACTACAATAAGAATTTGTAATAATCAAATGTAAGACAAATAATCAAGAAGTATTCGACTTCCTTCCCATGACCTTTAAGTCTGATGAAAATTCTAAATGTGGTGTGTATGCACGAATATATTGTTAATATTGCAGTGCAGCAGTTACTGCGGCAAGAAACAATGAATTTATCATCTTCGAATAAACTTCGTGCTCTATGCACAACATTACTAGAGGCACTCAATGACAAGAGCATGGCTTTGGCTCACCAAAAAAGGACTAAAAAGTAAGATATTCTTATCACCTGAAAACAATTTATTCCTATTTTAAAGGAATATCAATGAAGAAAATTCTTGCAAAAAGAAACCACCGACTGACATTAAAAATGATAAACATTGTGATTTTATATGAAAAGTTATACATCTTAAGAAGTAAAAGTTTGAGTCTGCAAATTGTCTTCTAGATGGTATGATTCTAGAATAATCATTTATTGATCCTTAAAATTATAATGTTTTGAACTTTTCGAATTTGAATTTATACCTGAATTCAAAATTTTGTTGCGACGTCCCTGGTTTTTATAGAAATGTCTAGCATTTTTTTTACATCACGCGCGTGTTGTCTAGGAGTTATCAAAAATTTAAGGTAAAAATTTTCATCCTCCTGCGCAAGAATTTTAAAACTAATTTTCATAAGCAAAATTTTGACACAATTTGTTTGATATTTTTATTCAGAACTCATTTTTCGATAAAGCAAATAAAATCATAATACCTTTTTTGAAAATATTATATCTACCTGATTTCATACACGCAAGAGAAAATGGTCGTGACAAAAATAAATTCTGAGGGCAGTTTCTCGAGGCAAAAGAATGAACATGTGGGTTACTGAATTTCCCAATTTATAATCCTATCCTAAATTTCTTGAAATATGAAAAATTTGAAGCAAACATTTTTCATGAAGTAAAGTTTATTTTGAAGCAGCCTTTCATACTCGATAAATTCCAGTAAGCTTAAAAAACTAGATACAGTACCTAAAGTGTAAACGAAGAGTTTCTTTGTTGTGCGGGCGAATTCGTGAACGAGGTGGTCCGTCTAAATTGGGTTAAAATCAACGGCAGATGGCCCAAAAATACTTACTCACTCGGAAAACACATGTTTTTCTCCGGCACTTTTTTCCCTTCCGCAGGTCGAGGTACATATTAAACGGGGATGAATAACACGCACTGGGGGAGATCGATTTAATCTCACTAATGGGCATCCATTTGCTGCGATGAGCTAATATGATTTATAACGCACCTTGATCGTGAATGCGATCGACTTGTTACTTCGCGCCACTCAGGAGGTGCCATTTTGAAATATTGCGTCGAAAGGAAAAGTGAAATGCACTTGCAACATCGTACACATTGTCGGAGTAATGAATGCTTTGGGTCGAACGAATTTATTTTCATTTGAAGAGGATGTAGATCCTAGATGTAGCAAGAAATTGATTATGAGTTATGGCGAGATGATGCTTTTCTTCTGAATTTTTTCGGTTCTAGAAGTTCTCGGGCGGTCAAGTTTCAGGAAGTAGTAGACTAAGGAACTGGAATAATGATAATTTTCGACTTTCGTCGTTAAATTGACCGAAAGAAATCGATACGAAAGTTTTCCAACATTGACTCGCCGCAAGGTGAGATAAAACACAGGCTCGTCCTGAATGTAACCTGCGGATTTCGAGGGCGCTGATACAAACAAACCTGTGCGGTATCACGTCTAAACAGAGACTAATCCGTAAACGCTACAGGCGAGGCGATAACGAGATAATTTCCTTTTTTTCGCCCAAACTCTCACCGATAATAGGAGCAAACAAAAAATCAACCGATAATAATGGCTTTGAAGCGACAGGTCAAACGGACCTTCGCAAACAATTAGTTCCTCGAAACCACGATAAAACGGAATTTCTCGTTCTCGGTTTCCTGCCTTCTCCGAGACCGATAAAACAACGATAGTCCTTTTTTTTCGATCGCCAATTTCTTTTCCACCGCCTGGAAATTTAATCGCTTCGTCTAGACAATGCGAAAAAATTTGGGCCCCGATTTAATCAGATATAAAGTTATATAATGGGGCGCGTGGGCACAAATTGTGGGCGGAATATCACCAAGCTTATTGTTCCGTATCGTTAGAAAGATCATTTCCTCTTTCTCTCGCCGCCACGAAATGACAAAGCTTCATCAGCAGGTGATGCTGCTAAAATTATACCCTTTCGCAAATTGCCGAGTTATCGATTGTCTATGGCTCTCGTACATATGGACGACCTTTTCTACGTGACCGATATGATCTTTCGCGGGCTTCGTAATTAATTCCATGGTGATGTTCGATGCTTCGATCCCTACTCCTCTGAAATACGTTGGGACGGAATTTCGCGCGTGAAGGGAAGGGAGAGGTTATTTTGAAGCTAAACATCAAAATCGAAATGAATGCACGCATTTTACAGTCATTAAAAAACTCATACACATTATTGAAATTTGTTTGCAATAGAAATTTTTGGGGGATTTGCGAGAAAATCTGTTGAAAAGACGTCTGGATATTTGCCTAGGAAAATACAAGCAGGTAGCTTATTTAATTTAACAATTTTTATAGGAGTTCATTTTCAACAAAATTCCAAACAATTTCGTTAAAACTTTGTTTGTATAGAAACACACAATTCATTTATAAATGTCATGGTATCATGTACATACATCATATTATTGTTATACTTTTCTGAATTCCATGTACCAACATCAGTTCCAACGTCTGATATTACTATTTATGCAGATAAGTCCTGTCGAAAAAAAAACAGGTGAAATTCTTTTAAAACATGTTTGTTGGTTTTCGTAAGAAGTAGCTGTAGATATCGTCTCAGTTTATTTTTATCTTGTGTGCCTTTCTCTATCTTATCACGGAAAAAGCTTTTCTTTTCAAGGTTTTCCTTTTGCAGTTGAATGGCAAGATTCTAAATATTTGTTGGGAATGTTAGGATAAAGAAAATGTCAGAAGATGTGTCGGCATATTTGAGATATTCTTCATGATACGTTTCACGTTTCACTACGTATCGCCAGACTCAAAGCGTAACGTGTAAAGAATGCAGTGACAAGTGCAAGTATTCGAAATTTTTCACTACTATATTTCTAACTTACAAAAATTATAGACATTGCTCACAAATTGTACCTCTAAAAATGACACTTATTGTTATATGTATCTAGTAACTTACATTGTAAGTATGACACATGTTCTTTTAAAAATAATCATTGAAGAAATTATGCAATGCACTTATTATCAACAAGTAATTTCGAACGTTATGGTACTTTGAAGTTTCAACTATTAATGATGTTAAAAACTCAATTCCCATGCAAATAATTTCATTTGATTGTCGCTTCGTTCTGTAAGATTTTGGAAAATAGTTGTTTCCAGAGAGACAATACGCAATCCCCATAAATAATGATAAATCTGGCAATATGAAAAATGTATATTTAATTTAAATAATCAATAAATTATTATTCAATTCTTTTACATAATAAATATTTAATAATTTGATTTAATCAATATAATTATGATTATAATTAGATGGTAAATATAGTAATGAAAATGAAATTTCAATGTATATGAAAATAAATATAATGATGCCAAAAATATAATTTTCAGTACAATGATAAATCCTTATAAATACATCACAAACATAATTTTCAAATTAATTGTTTCATTAGTGTAATAAAAAGTAACGGCATTTGTTTATTTTTACTAACATATAAAAGAAGATATTTCCAAAATAAATTTTCTACAGACCTAGAAAGACGATATTTGACCCAAATAAACTTAGTGTATTTTAAGCAAGTCATTTACTCGCAAAGTTTGTCATTTCTACACAACTTTGATAAATCCTTCTTTCTAAAAAAATTTTTAAGGTCATCACGCACGCAAACATTTCAAGTTCTTTGCAAAATACTAAAGAAGCGTTAAAAAAAATTGTTTAAGTCTTACAAACAGAACATTATTTTTACTTCGCGCCATACAAAAAATGTAGGTACCAAAGAAGCACTAAAAAGTACTCAAGAACATTAAAGAATGGTAAAGTCTGTGCCTATGGTGTATTTTTCGAAACGAGTAATAGTGCATTCATATGTGCAATTATGTAGAAACTTATTTATTGACATAGATTACATTTTCTGCAATCGTTTACAGTGAACAACGATTTTTCTGTACTGAAACATTTTTTCCATACGTAATATGCACTTTCTTAGATATTCTATTAATTGAAAAAGGTTTATAACATTTCCCGTTTTCAACCCCATCCCCCCCACCCCAAAAATTTATAACTGTGCATCAATCACTTAATAATTGTTTTCGCAAGATTTGTTTTCATATTTTTTTATATGTATAAACTACATGGATCATTATAATTTTTTCAAGATGTAGAAAATTTTGAATTCTATAAAATGTGATTGCGGGAAACTTTACAGCAATACTTTAAATCAAAGAAATACTTAAAATGACATGAATATGGGTAACAATTACATGAATAATAAAAAATGCCAGAAAAACGGGAAATCTATTATTACTCAAAAAATACAACATACATATAATTTTCTTATAAATTAAGAAAATTTTGAATCTTGGAGGATATGATAATAGAAATCTAAACAGCAATATTTTAAAATTTGAGAAATCGATAAAAATACTGAAATATTTTTCAAAATTTCATGAATACCAAAAAAAATGCGATATATACTAGAAATCAATTAATGTGTAAAAGTTTTGTAGATTAGTATAGTTTTCTAAAAAAAAAAGTACATAGTTTTGAATCTTCGAGCGAAAAATGATAGAAATCTGTACAGCGATATTAGAATATACAAGACGAATCTTAGAATATTTTATACATACTATAAAAATTCAAATAATACCAGGAATTGATTTATACTCAGGAAAAATTCAGATTATTATAATTTTCTGAAAATTATGTGAAACTTAGAATCCTAGAGCATATACTTCTATAGGAATATTTGAAGCAAAAGTCAAAAATACTAGAATTGAAAATATCTTACAAGATCTTCAAATATTTTAAAATGCGAGGAAGACCTACGAGAAAATTAGAAACTAAGAAAAACTATTCAGATCAGTAAAAATTTCTTATCAATGTATCGAACTTGAAATCTTAGAGCGTACGATTTTAGAAATTCATACAACAATATTTAAAAGTACTAGAAATCTGTACGAATACGGAAAGAAGAAATGTTTTTAAATTTTATGAATGTTAAAAAGACGCGAGAAATACTGTAAATCTAATAAATATTCAACAACTATGTAATGCAAATCAATATAATTCTCTTCAAAATCATGAAATTCTGAATTATAGAGAACATGTTTCTAAAGTTATGTACAACAATATTAAAAAATACGCAAGATTCGATAAATACACAAAAGAATTCGAAATTTTTCAATACCTGCTGAATAAATGCATATACATAACTGTAAATATATTTATAGTGAAAAACTATACACCCTAAAAAGAAAATCTTATTTTAAGATGCAACAAATTGAGACACGACTTGAAATAAGAATATTATTTTAAATTCAGTCCATGTTCGAATTTATTTTGAAGCAAGCAAGTTTTGAATTGGGAGGATATGTCTTGAATCAAGAATGGTTTTCTCAAAGTATGACAAATCTTCTTAATTTAGGACTTCCGCGCTTAAAAGTAATTGTGAACATAGACTAAATTGAAGGTAATATTTGAATATCAAGTCGTACCTTGATTTTGTTGCATCTTGAAATAAGATTCAATTTTTCGAGTCTATCGATGAGTATGATTTTATCAATAATACATAAAATTCAGACTAGATAGCTAATAATATCAAAAATTCTGTGGATAGATATAATTTCTCAAAAATGTCGAAATTTTGAACCCTATGAAATATACTAAACATATATACAGAAACCCCTTAAAATACTAGGTAGATAATTTTTCTTATGTCAAAAAAGATGCTCATATCAAAGTTGCCGAGGACTTTTTTCACAATAACATGTACTGCCATCACGTTGTCCAGCTTTTTCGACTATCACGCACCCTCTATCAAAAACTGTAGAGAAACATTATCAAATAGTTGTGCAAGAGCTGGCCTATTAAACTTTATTTAATATTTCACCATTGGAGAGGATCCAAACCCTTCTCAATCTCCAACTTCTCTCCAGAAAATTCATTTATTCATGATTCCACCGAGTCGATCTGTGGAAATTCCCCTGATCTGAACTTGACCAACTCGTATTACCGTTCCCATAAAACACCAATACCCAATCCATCGACATCCAAAACCGATAAAGACCTTTATCGCGGAACATGCGGCGTCGGCCGTGTACACAAAAATACTACTGTTCCGCAACCCCGTTGACTTGGACAGGCAAAGGTAGGAGGAGGGGGCATAAAGACGCCTCTGTACTGTGTACCCCATAAATCGATGGTTATTGCGCGTAGGCGCTCTTCCCGCTTATAAATAACGATTATGTAAACACGCTCAACATACGTCACGCCCGGCCATTCACTTCTCACGCTCGCATTTTTCCACGTCCGTTCTTTTCCTCGCGAAATTTTCACAAGTACCATTGATGAATCATGAAAAGGGCTAAACGAGTATCCCGAATGACACTATCAAGCGCGATTCATCAGTCGCCAACCCCATCAAATAAGCGCTAATCGACCCCCTCGAAAACGAGAGGGAAAAAATGTCTTCGGAACCCAATGGCGAATAATGACAATAATTTTCCGCTATCAGCTAAGTGATCATTGTCGGTAAATTTTCATTTACCGCGACGACGAGCTGCACTGAAAATATGGGTAGAGGCGAATTCGAAAAGCCTGATAAACTGGTTGTAAAATAGTGGGTCGGGGAATGGAGGGGTGGTAAAAGAAAAGGAAAAAAGCTCGGGAGTCACGCACGGCGCCTCCTTTCGTAATAAAAAAAGGGCGATCCTGTAACTTACGAGAATCGTCGTTATCCTGTTTTCCGCCGCGTATTTTCAGAGATTAACATATACCGGTTAACGGGGTACACGGGACGAAGAAAGTTTCGCAAGGTGAAGAGAAGGAGAGAGCTTTTTTTGAGCCCATGGTGAACGGGGGGCGCGTTCGGGATGCGTTTCTTTGAGGGAACAGGTGACTGTGGGAATGACCGTTAGCCCGGGCAGGTTCAGCGTTTTGAGTTGAGACCGTTTGTTGCTCGTGTGAAAAAGTTCTTGAATGTTTTCTTTTGGGTTTTTTGTTTTCGTTATGGTTGGGGGTTGTTGTGCAGGGATTTTGGAAGAAACTGCTCGTGGTGTGTTGAAGGGTGAGAAAAGATGAATTTGGAAGTTTGATGTTGTTTTGTGTTTCAGTAAGGTTTTTAAACTTCGATAGTGCGAAGACTTGAAATTCCTATTCATTAACATCAACAATGATCAGAGGCGTAAGCAGAAAATATTTTCATGAGTGGTTTTTCGTAAAAAATCATTTCCTTCGGGATTTTTCGATTATATAATAAGATTCGATTTTTGAGATTTCCATACAAGATTCTCAGATTCCGATTTGAGATTTCTATCACTTTTGGTATGTTGAATAACTTTTTTTTGCTTTATTATGAATATATGCTCAAAGAACATTGAAATATAATTTTATGAATTTTTATGTAGCTTTCGAAAATTCGATACTTTAGAAATAAAAGTTTGAAAATTTTTAATATATTTATAGATTTTTGAGGAAAATGAACGTGAAAGGTTTTGAGTATTTTATGGGATTCTAGAATCTGAATGTATATCGATTTTCAATAAATAATTTTATTTTTGGATAAATTACATTCATTCAAATTTCTGGTGTATATTTCTGGCATTGCAATACATTGCAATACATTTTCATGTATTTTTAGTGATCGTGGGTGTTTATTTAGATTTTATAGAAGGATATATGTTCATATCTAGAATCCGATATTGTGGAATTACAATTTCAGCCAATTTTCTGTAATTTTATGGATTTTTAAGTAAACTACATGTATATCGATTTTCGGTGTTTATTCATTTCTTGTACTTTTTATAGTATAGTATTCATAAGATTTCGGAACTTTTCATTGTATTTTCATAGATCTTGTTTTTGTCTGGATTTTTCAGTAGTATATACCTATTTTTCTAGAATTTTAATTTTAATCAGTTATCAATAATTTCATTAATTTTCGGAAAAATCAGCCCTACATGGATTTTTTCTCATTTTTAGATTTCTTTTATTTTGTTTTTATTGGTATTTATATGATTGGTACACTTTTTTTTCATTTTTATAGATTTCATGAAGTATTATTTAGATTGAAGATCAATACTTAGGTTTTCTTTAAATTTTCCGCTCTAGCATTGACAGTTGATTATTTTCGTCAGATGATCAAGAGAATTCTCTTAAAGAGAACCTACCTACTTTAATTTTTCATATTTCTTCTGAGTTTGCAAGATTAAAAAGATTTTCTGCTATTTTTCTGAATTTCTTTCTAGGTTTCTGGAATTGAACGCTTCAGGTTTCGAATATTTCCTGATTCCTAAGATTTACATAAATTTTAATTTTTCCATAGTTTAATTTCATTCAATTAGAACAATTTATCAAATGTTTGTGTACTACGTTATCCTTACTAGACATTATTCATAAAGAAAATTTTGTTTATAAAAAGAATCTTCTGGAGACAAAATATTTGTAACGTTTATGGTAGTACGTTTGAGAATCCTGAATATTGTTAACTTTAAGTACTTACATGAAACCATTTGTTACTTTCTCAAGACTTTAGTAGGTACATTTTTTATGATTTGTACTTATTCCATTTTTCCCAAATGATACTTCATATTGGCTATTTACGATTTTATACCATTTCGGGAGGGGTTTGAACCCTTCCATACGTATGTTTATTGTTTCAAAACTAATTATAATAATTTTCTGACGTTTTTAAAATTTACAATGTTCGTGTATGTACATTAAATACACCAAACCTTGTTTAGAAAACAATATTTCTGTGTACGGCCGTCATAGTAAATCTAATATTCACTTCATATAATCGGAATAACGTTATCCTGTATAAATCAAAATGAGTACCTAGATAATATAATAACTAATTTATGTAATAATTTAAAAATTTTGAGAGGAATCGGTGATTCGCTCAGTGACGACCTAAATGATTCTAAATAGAATGACCACAATATGTTTAAATGTACTTTCATGCGTCTCAATCGATTTCGCTATTTACTTGTAAAGAGAAAAACTTTTTGTGTCAGGGAAATAATTTTTAGAATAAAAATTTTCTCGAACAACCGGACATTAGAAAAACTGTGTCGTAGAAAACTTTTTCCAGAATTACCCGTACAATGTAGTTGATTAAAAAAAAAATGTATACATATATATATATATATATATATATATACGATCAAAACCGTTGCATCGAAAAGAAGCAAGAAAAATTGACGAAATTTTTTACTATACTACGTGGACAGCCCTTCGCAGTCGATAGGTAATGAAAGTAGGATCAATTCATCGTGACCCGCTGGGATATCGCTGCGAACAAACACAGACGATCTTAACACGAAACTCGCTTCAAGAAAGACGATCGTGGTTTTCTTTGGCGTTGACTTTATCTTCTGGCTCGATAAGAACCTGGGGGACAGGGTCAATTGTTCGAGGGCAATGGAATTTTCGACGTTTTTTAACTTCTTTTTGTGCACGAGTATTCAGGTGAGTTTTTTGACGAATGTTGTGAAAAGGCGATAGGTTATGTCAAAAGTTCTGTCAGATTCTTTAGATTTACGAAATGTTCAAAGGTTCCTAATTCTTATGTGTCGAAGGTTGATCGGAATTTATATTGTTGTAATATTCAAGTTTGGATCGATTCATGTTGGGATTGACGAAAAAGGAAGAGCATTTATCTTCTAGTGTACTGTGGGAATTTTTCGACTTACGATATCGATCATATAAAAATTTTCATTCTAACCAATTCTAACCAGATGACTATATATATATCATGGTTGACAGTATCTATAATTTTTAGTTACTGTAATGAGTTAATTTCCTATCAGACTGATACAATAGAACTTTTTCGGGAAGTTGCCTATTGGGCGAGAACATTTTTTGATTAAATTTACCTTCTACCCGCATTTCGTGTTACTTTTTCTGTCATGACGCATGATGAAAAGCGAAATATCGCGATCACGCGATAAGGTCAGAAGTGTTTCAAGATCGATCCAGTCATGGTAGTCGATGAGACGATGGCCAAGTAGACCCGGAGTCAGGTGATGGGTCGCGACTCAGGCTACGAAACAATCGTAAAAATCGCTGTCACATCTGCCGTTAACCGCGGGGGTCGATCTAACCAGGTGTTTTTGCGCTTCTACGTTCGATCAACTTGTATCGATCCGCCAGATTTTACGAGTTAAATTGCACTTAATTGAAGAAATCCTTTCCTATGAAACCTTACCGACGAAAACAATCCATCTTGGGTAGCTACAATCAATTTGTGAGAAGGGTGAATGGTCGGTGATTAGAATAAATTGGTATTTAACGACAGGTGATGAAATGTGGATGACTCGAAGAAAAGTATTAAGGGTTCCTAGCAGATCCAGATAATGAGGGAACGATTATAATTATTCTTATCTTTGTAGTTTGAATTTCATCATGTCTTAAGAAGAATTCTGATAATTTTGAAATATGTTCCTTTGTTTCGTTGAAATGTAACATTGGATATCAGAATGTTCTGGAAAGATTTAAATATTTTCATACAGTTTCTCATAATTTCGAAATCTATATTTACTTCTTGACATTCACAATGATAACAATAGACGCCGAAAGTAACGAAGCTGAACTTGCGCAAAGTCTCAGACTTTGCCAATCTCCTCGCGACGTCGTGTGAAATCGTCCATTTGGCAAGCGATGGTATCGATTACATTATCGCGCACACATATAATTCATATTACACTGTTATTAAGCTGAAGCTGCGCCGATACGATCGGATTGACGTTAGATATAATATACGTGTCCGCGCAGGATCGACTGCAAGAAAATTACAAAACCTCATGCGAGTCAAGTGATATCTGTGTACTCGACATTTCGAACAGTGTATCACAACTTATCAATTGTAGAATTAACGAGATTGTATGTTGAGACCTAATGTCAAGAATAAAATAACTAAAGAAAAACTATTTACGTAAACAAGAATTAAAAAAAAAACAAATTAGGTGCATAAGAATGATTTGACCATTAATTTTTGCATTAAGCAACTACAAATTATTTTAAAACAGTCTAATTCCATGTGACGAGCAATACCATGGGTCACCTAGACATATAGATTCCTTCTCCGGGTCCGTGAAAAACACCAGACAACCCAAAACCCATCACATAAAAAAAAATTAAATAAATTTGATAATTAACTATTTGCGAATCATGACCAACAAATGAAAATAGTAATATGATATCTCGGAACCATTCAATTATTAAGTCATCGAATGGTAAAATTATTCAGTCGTTGAATCGTGAATCGAGGAAAGGTAGCACATAATAAAACTGTCACAACTTCATTTATTTCAAAGACAACAAAAAATTAATTTAATCCACAAAATTAATAAAGACGTCGTCGTTATGATCCCCTTTCCTTCCTTTTTTTTACACAATATTTGTGAAAGAGATGAACGAAATACGTGTATCGATAAACCATAAAAAATAAATAACTACAATATCAGATTCCTTAATTCAAGAAGACAATTCACTTAAAAGCAATGTGCCAAAATTATTGACCAATGCAGGTCCGCATAATCTCTCTGATATCACACCAAAATAATAATCATCAAAAAAGAAAATAAATGTACATATCAATGATTCGAATTCTGGATTGAACGCAAAATCGTTGAAATCCTAAACCAGGTAAAGTGAACCCAAAAAGTAATGAATTAACGAGTAATATCAGAATCATTCATTGCTCGATTGCCCGAAATTCATACGACACGATGCACCTTTATCGCAATATTAACAATCACCATTCAGTTAATAACATGTCCGTCACCGAAAATCATGCCACGAAAAATGTCGAATTCCAGCCAAAATAATATTGTTAAATACACATTTTGCGAATCAGGAGGCGTCACCGAGCGAAATAATTGGACAAATTAAAAAAAAATATGGCTTATTTGGCCTAACTGGTGCCGTGCAGCATCGCACCAGGAATTAAATCCAATCCCAACGAAAGAATCCCGAGAACAATGTTGGAAACTTTGCCATCTCAATATCCCTTAGGTTGCCAGGCAGACGGAATCCCGTCAACGAACTGAATTTGAAGACAATTACGGCCTCGTTGACACAAGAAAAAGAACGACGCAGCCAAAACTGGTTAATGGCGTCCATTCGCCAAATACATCCATACATATGAAACTCCCTATTGAAGGAAAAGACACAAGAAATACACAAATCACTGCGAAATTCGTCACGAAGGGTTTCACTGCAAGTTAAGACCTTGGAATCTTACAATTTAGAGCAGTTCCAGATAAATCATTGTATAAATAAAATTGACTACTTGAGGACGAAATCCAACAATTATCGCCTCTACGATTTCAATATCAAACATGGCCGATTTGGAGGAGAACGTTCGTCACGCCACTCGCGGCAAACAATGAAACCAATATCTATCTCGAACAACCTATGCAACAAACTTGTTCGAGATGAAATGGTGGGAAAATTCAAAAATTGTAAAGTCCATTTCCGACAATGTTACAACCCTCCTTAGACAACGGACTGTGGTGACCTTTGCCCGAATTTCTAAAGGGAGTCGTAGAATTGTTTTAAGGATAAAAGAAAACACAAAACAGTACCATTCAATTGTCATTAAATGACTATTTAGCAACTTCATTTAATTCCATCTGTACGAAGTTTCTCAACATCAAACTTCAACAGTTATAACCGTATTATAGAGATATTATTTCATTTCTCATCACGACTCTGGCAATAGTCAGCCAAAATTCCACTCCTTTCAAATACATCCCTATTCATAATGTCATAAAAGTCACAAAATTCGTGGATTTGTATTCGGTTTTAAAAAAATCGAAGTGGTGAAATGCGGACCCTTTTTCGTCCTGTTTACGTCCTGTTGTAATTTAGTTGTTTGCCATTATTTAGGCAATCGTGCTGTTTTTCGTTCGGGGAATTCCCAAGTCAGTCCTTACCAATCAGAAAGTTTAATTTCGTGTAATTATTAGATTGAACATAATTTTTCTATTGCTCTTTTCCTGAACCACAGCCTCAGGACAAATTTTTCTAGACCGAGTTCGTGCTATGTTCCGCGTTTTAGCCTGCCACGTGACCGCAAAACGACGTATCAGGAACACAGCCGCGGGCGAATTTTCGAGGCAGCGTTTATTCCCACCTTGTCACGGTCAAGCGCAATTTTCTCCGCAAAACTGTGCGCGCGGCACGGCTTCAATCGCGTGCCAACGAGTCAATAACGCCACGGATCTGTCGTGAGACGAGATCGATTGGCTGCGATTAATCCCGATCCATTTCGTAAATCAATCTTCACTTGTTGTGTGTTCTTCCATGGCGAAAGGAAAAGTCGAGTGAAAGTAAGGCTCTTCTTGACAGGATGCTTCTTTACCGATATTTTGCATTTGAATACAATAAAATAGAAGAAACATTATATAAAGACAATATACTGTCAGAGCTTGAAATTCTATTCATTTTTTTGATGATTCATTCAATAATTGCTCATTACGTTTTGACTAGTTTGAAATGATCAAAAAATGCAAATTTTGAGAGCTTCGAGAACTTTGGTGCCTGACATTACATAATGACACAATGACATGTAATATAACTCAACAGAATTTTCTCAAGTTTCCAAGTGTCGAGTCGCGAAAAGGTGAGGTTTTGGGTATTACTTTCAATAATTCAAACACGACACTTAAACAACGAATGTACAATATAAATTCTTCGCGTACATCAGCATTTTAACAAAAGGAGTTGGCGTGGTCTCGAACTGCAACTGACTCATTCTCGTATTCCATCCTCGGACGTGGTGCTCATTAGTTGATAAATCCAAAATCACGAGAGCAACGTGGGCTAATCCCGTTGCCTCAACAATCGTATGATTTTGGCAGGAAAGTCGCGTAGAATCAATTGGAATAAACGATGCTGACATCGGTCAAGCAACTAAGTGGATTTGGTTTTGATTGCTTCTAGGAATAGGCTTCTGAAGTCCTAGAGGTGCTAGATTCATGTTCATGAATTTCTACGAACTCTAAACATCTAGAACATCTAGTACAAAGTTTTTGAACATCCTGTGTGTCAACTTCATATTCCAATCAAGATACACTGTATATTATACATAATATACTCCTTTTGTATTCACCTATGCATTCAACCACGAGCGTATTATGTAAATATGTATTACAGTCTGACAATTTTCTTTCTTTCTATGTATCAATGATCAGTAAGCAAATCACTCAGACGACATAATGATCATTTCCTGCACCGATAAACATACAATCGACTTCCGTAATGACATTATTATCGGGACACCTTGTACGTTTGAAATCCCTCGAGCCGGGAGCGCTTTGGCTCATGACTGTCACGATAACTTCAACTCGAATCGATTCAAGGTGTAATGAGCTGCGATTAAATAACACCGCTGTAATTGCATCGTGCGTTATGTGCAACACCACTGCGTCAGTAACTGTACGGTGCAGTAGGTGAACGTATCCGCAGCTTGTATGATTGCAGTTTTCTCAGATTTCTGAGATTGACATGCGGATACATATAATCTGAGGAATAAACATAACAAAATGAAAAATAATTCATCACTTGTTTTTAATGAAAAAAATGTTCTACGTATTTACAGAATACTTTTTTCGAACAATACCTACAAGGTTTCTACACAAAAACAAAGAACCTGGGAATATCGGTTAAACAGCGTAGAAATTTATTGTGTTATAATAAAAGCTGATGAACGTCGAAACATGGAACGTTTTGATCGGAAAATTTATTTCAGTTTTTTTATAAGTATGAGTTTTAGTATCAGTATAAGTGTCAGCATTGAATCGAGTATTAGTTTAAGTACACGTATAAGTAGAAGCATGAGTTTTATTATTAGTTTTAGTATCAATATTATAATTAGACTTAGTTTAGGTGTTCGTAGGGAAAATGTATGTAAGTCGGACTGGGATAGCCTTTTCGGCTTTCGCTCATAAATTGACTTTCACTCAATATTATGTGAACATCCATATTTCATTTGAAAAAGGAACTCAAATGCTATACTTTGCCAAAAACACTTATTCAATATAGCGAACGGAAAATTTTTCGAAAGCCAATTTGCCAAAACGTCGAAAAATGGTGATTTAGGATTAAGGCATGTAAGGTAGACCACCTCGAAAATTCTATCAAAAAGTTGGAATGATCAGTTAAAAGCACTTTATTCGCACAAATTATCGTCATCCACTGGAGAATAATCGAATCTTCGAATAATGCACAGAATTTTCACTGCATCATTCTTACCTAACTCTAACCTAACATTTGCCTAGGTTCAACGCTTCTAGGGTCAATGGAAATTTATTTTCGATATAATGACGATTTCGAATGTTCAACAATCATAGCAAACGTCAAAATCATGCTTCTAAAGAAAAAAAATAATGATTCAAGTTACTGACATACAAGTGGCCCAACTTACATTCTGACGTCATTTCGAAAGCAATAAATAGAACATATTGACACTCAAGATTTGCTTGGAAAACTATTTGACTCGTAAGAATTCACTAAATATGCTTGCGAGCGAAAATATTTACCTTGATATATTGCTAGAGTTTGTTCAATTTGAGTTATTAGTATTCATTAGTATTAGTATTCTCACTTATAAGTATTAGTCTTATTTTTAGTCTTGGTATTAGTTTAAGTATAAGTATGAGTATCAGCGATACTTTTAGTTTTAGCATCAATATAAGTACAAGCATGATATTTAGTATTAATTCTAGTATAAGTATTAGTATTAGTATGAGATGAAGTATAAGTATCAGCATTAGTTTTAGTATTTGTATGAGTATTGTGAGTAGTGCTAATAATGAAAATATTTCATTTCACTCACTCTTTATCATATTTTGTTTGGTTTCGACATATCACGTACATACACATTTGGAATACTTAAAAAACTAAAAATTTTCGAAAATATTGAATATGATACTTTTAAGAATTTTGTAAAATCTGCAGTACTTCAAAAAAGTTTTGTGAATTTCGCAGATTGTGGTAATTATTATGCTGAACAGAAATATGCAATATATAGTTATTATTACTACACAATTGAAAATTCCCTAAAAAATGAAAAAGTAATTATAACATAACGTTGAATTAAGAAACAAACGATAAATTTTTTCCAAGTCCGAAAAGTTTTGGGTAAAATGTAACATTTTGAAAATTTTGAAGAGTATAAAAAATCAAAAAGCATAAAACCTTGACGTATTTCCAATCATTGCCGACAATTCGAATGATTGAAAATATAATGAAATGTTCGTTATTTTATGGATAATGTTTATAATTATGCTTGTTTGGAATACGCATGATAGTGTCTCTCAGTATTTTGATAACAAAAATCTCAAAAATTATGCAAAATTTTCAATGTTGGGACTTATGCATGTAAATTTGGAAAGTTGAGAATATTTTATGTATTAGTATTCATTAGTAAATTTATGATGTATTTAGGTAAAGCGACTAAGGACCAATATTTCGTATACGACCTTCTAAAAATCATGTTTAATATTATTCTAATGTCACTGGAATACCTGCAGTTGTTTCTTTTGAATTGCCTTGGATCCATGAGATCTAGTTCGAACCGTTTACCAACTATCTCCAACCATCGTAATGCCGATGACCGGAGCGCTTTCATTGATCTCGACTTTTCTTCTCGTCGCTACAATCGTGATGTTCGCATAAACGTCCAAGCGATCTTAAACTGATAAAAAATGAAGCGCGACGTTCACTTCCTGATTCAAATGTACAAGATTGTAGGTACGAATTTCTTAATGCTCGGAATAAATGCGTGAGAATGCTTTGCCACCCTTTGAGGTGACCTTTTTTTTCATACTTAAACCCACCGAAAGACGTGCTCGCCCGCTCGGAAATCGTCTTGAAGAAACACGGAACATAAGAGCGTGGATCATTTCGTTCACCTGGAAAGTAAAAGAGACGATTTCGTGTATACCGTGGGCGATCTTGTTAGCGAGCACCAATAAAATAAAAAAAAAAACACGCTGTAGAACTATTTACTTGCAATTCCAGGGCCCTCAAAGGTTTGAAAACATTACTACATTGTTGGTGGCCAGAAAACTTTCTCTTGATGTGAACAACATATTCAGATTTGGAATGGTTACAAAATTTAGGTGGAAAATAGCTCTGGTACAAAAAAATTCTGATACATAAATACAAACAGAAAAAGTAAGGTAAAAAAAAAATGTTAGGATTCGCAAACATTTTGTATTTGCCATCGAAACATTATTATTAGTTGTTTCGTCCTCAATGGTAAATAAAATCGATTTCATTGCTTTTTTCATTGCAGAAGAACGAAATATTCTTTCGAGGGGTAGATCACTCTTTTTAAATCAGTGTTTTTTGTGAGGGATATTCATAATCAGTGAATTGTTCAAGGAACGACCATTTTCTATTCCTTCCAGAAAAACACTTCAACTGATTTCGGACTTGAATTATGCAATTAATCAAGTGGCCTGATGAAATCGAGCATAGCCACTCCAAGGAGGCATTATCTCGATTGGTGCGATTACACATTCCCTCAAAGCTTATGAAGTTTTTATGCGGTCAAGTCGGATCGACATCGTGGACCGGTCCGATTATTATTGAGACGCAGCGCTGAAATCCGAATTGCCGCAGCTCTCTTAATTGAATTAATTTTAATTGAGGGCCCAAGCGGTCACTTTCCGTGTAAACTTTCACCGTTGCGACAGTGGCCGGCCCGGATTGGCCGCGGTGCAGCTTGCAGCTCGATAACAATGCCCGAGATCGCGGCCCCGAGCGATTGGCCTACAAGGAGAGCAATTTCGTGCGCGTCCGTTCTCAAAAGACCATTACCGCAATGTCGCGCGAGGGAGAAATCAAAGGGCGCAGAGTTTTATTAGAATTTGAATTTCGTCTTGAGACGATCTATTTAGATCTGATGGGAATGTATTTTATGCAAAATGAGTCTGGGGAAATGCTCTTAGAGAAACTATTACACACTTTAGAACAGCTTGTAAGGGTCATTATATTTAGAGTCAATCAGGCTGCTACTGACCATATCACAAATAACCTTAAGTTTTCAAGTAATAAAATAAAAGTAACTCATCTTCTATTCGATCATTTTGGAGCCATATTCAAACAATAATCAGGTGAACTTCTGATTATTGATTGAATAGAAGATCTGGAATTAGATGTTTTTAGTAGGTTGGGTTATGAACCAATATTTTATTGTAGATTTGTTGATGATATTTTTATGATAATAAAGAATGATGAACTAGGTACGACTTTGAAAGGCTTTAATTCATACGATGGTAGGTTACAGTTTACGAATGAAATAGAAAGGGATGGGGAGTTGAATTTTTTGGAGTTGGAAGTTATTTGAGATATTGAAAAGCTAGTATTTGATTGGTTCATAAAACCGACTTCCTCAGAAAGATTTATGAATTTTCATTCAAAGAATCCGATTAAACAGAAAAAAGGAATAATTGATGGATTGGTTGATAAAGTTATTAAATTATCTGATGAGAGATTCCATAGAAAGAATTTTGATGGAATTAAAGAATTACTTTATAAGAATAACCATCCCATTGAATTTATAGAGAAAAATATGAAGACTAGAATTAATTTTTTGAAATATGTTAAATCGAAGAATGATAAAGATGATACATTGTTGGAAATTAATGATAGGGGAAAAAGAATTTTGGTTTCACCATACATAGAAAAAGGACAAAGAAAAATTGAGAGAATATTTAAGAAAGAAAATACGAAAGTGATATATAAAAGTGGTAATAAATTGAATATGGATATTATTAAAAGGGGACAAGATAAATTAGGGAATAAAAGACAGCAGAAAGTAGTTTACAGAATTAATTGCAGAGATTGCCAATTTAAGTATGTGTGACAAACTAAAATATGCTTAGAAACTGGAATTAAAGAACACGAGGAAGATATTCGTAAAATTACAGGAAATTATTCAGTTATAACAAAACATAGAGTAAATATGAATCATGAGTTTAATTGAGATAAAGTAAAAATTTCAGATAGAGGGATATATTATAGAAAACGAATGTTTTCAGAAACGTTTTTCATAAAGGGGACTAAAAATACGTTAAACAGACGGAAGAAACGAGATTTTTGAGTTCGATCTATGACGCATGCATTGGTAACGTGATATGAATTCTTATCGATTCGTTTTCTATAAAAGGAAAGGAAACTAAAGTAATTTCGTAGACGTGTATTAACCACGGATGAAGTTTCTTGTGACGACATAGTGTTTTTCCTTTTAATTCAATATTTTAAAAATGACAAAATGTTTTACACATGAGATATTGTTGACTTGAATCATAGTCTGATGTAAGTAGATTGAATGATGTTATGATGATTTTGCTATTGATTAATTTGGAATTGAATTGATTATCGTTTTAAATATTGTAAATTCAGTTTCCTGAAGAGGACAAGAATAAAGAGCCGAAAGCTAGAATGAAAGAGATGTTTATCTGAATATTGATTGAATATGACTCCAAAATGATCGAATAGAAGATGAGTTATTTTAAATAATATGAGAGCGTTGTAAAGAAAGTTTAATAAAAGAATAGGTTTTTGAAACACGTATTTTTTTAAGTAAACTAGAAAACTGGCGCTCATTCTAGCCATTACCTTTTCTTTTACTCTAATTTTAAATATATCATCTGATTGTTATTATAAATACATCTAGATGTATATATTTTTCTACTTTTTTTCGTGTCTTATGTCTAACTATTTACATTCGTTATTCTTTCACATTTTTTTCCATACTGTCAATCAACTTTAATTCAACTTGATTTTTATACCATATTTTCTGTATACCATATTTGCAATTTTCTTAAATTTATTCTTTTACTATTATATTGAGTCTGCAATTTTATCAACTTCAATATTGTCCTTGATACTATCAGTGATCGGTCTAATGTCGGAATTATCAATTTACATTAACCACTCAGATTAATGGTGTTTCTATGAATCCGTAATTTTATATTTAATGTTTATCAATAATTAATTGTAAACCATTCATCAACTTTTATCTTACTTACTATTTATAAATTGATGTCTTGGTTATCGTGGTAGTCTGTACATATTGTTTATTAATAGTTCAATGATCATTGAAATATTTTTCATGACATATTTCCATATCAAAACTTAAAACATGCAATGTTTCTTGAAAATGTACTAATGTCGTAAAGACAAATGTTTTTGACATTTTCGAAAGTTATCAATATAAAAGTTATATTCAGAATAAATATTTTGCGGATCAATATGATTACATTTTGTTTAGAAATGCAGTAGAAAATGAAAGGAGCAAAAACATTTTTTTTTATTCTATGTCTTTCAAACATGCTCGTGATCCATTTAGTAATAAGTAATATTATTTATATTAATTCTTAATATTTCGATATTTTAATAGATTCTTACTGAGCTTTATAGAATTTGATGCTCTAGGACTCAAAGTCCAACAATATATATTTGTCATGATAGTTTTTTGAGGAAATTGGAAAACACAGATTTGGAGTAGTTTATAGATCTTTAGAATTTTTGTAGATTCCTAGTATTTCTATAGATCGCTTGGTAAATTCCTAGAAATAGATGCTTTGGTACGGAAACTTTCAACGATTTCGAGTGTTTTAATTGATTTCTAAAAAACAGTTTCTTTGTATTAATTTCTTACACTTTAATTTTATATCTTTTCAAAATTTATGCAAGTGGAAGAACATTCAATGTAATAAATTGAATAGCATGTATTTTCATTGTTTTCTCATTGAATTTCTAAAATAATTTCTGGAAATAAACATTCCCTAGAATTCAAGGTTTTATATATTTCTAAGACAATTATGTCTACATGGTTATCACAAACTCAACGATTTTTAGTATTCTACGCATTTCTCTAGTTTCTACGAAAATTTGCATAGATTTTCTATTTAAATTTCTATAGATTTTTAATCTCTTTGTAGATTGTAGATTAGATTTAAAAAATTCGATGCTCAAAAATGAAAATTCCTATGTATTCTCTGTAATTTCATGAATTTATTAAAAAATGACACTTATAAATATTTTTTATGTTTTATTTGTTCTATTTTCTGTATTTTTTCAGAATTCAAAAAATTTTGTCGGGATTTCTAGAATTTTTGTAAGTTTACAGTTTAATTATGAATTACTATATGTATACATTTCTTAGAATTTTATGCTCTGGAATTCGAAATTGATTTCATAGATTGTAGGCATTTGTCGAGATTTTCAGAAAACAGTTTTCTCATAAATTTCTATTACTTTTTGTATGTCTTTACAGTTTTTATGATTCGACAAATTTTTCAATACGTTCGTATGGATTTCATATAGATTTCTAAAATGTATTGATGTAAGATTCGAAGTTTTTAATATTTAGTAGATTGAAAATTTCTAGCGATTTCGGAGATTTGAATTTTTCTTCGTTAGTCACTCAGTTGAAACAGTTTTTGAAATCATATTTTTCGAGTTTTCCTTTATTTATATAATTTTTCCTTTTTAGTAAATATACATTACTTGCGTTTTCGTCCATTTTTTTTTGTAAGTTGTATTTTTATGGTGTATCAATATTACCTCCAGTTACCTTTTTCATTTTTACAGGAAATAATGATTTATTTTATCAGGATTTTGTGGGAGCTTTGGACCACTTCAACTCCCCTATACCTACGCGCTTGAACATAAAATTACATTGTGTTATGCTTTCATCTATCTTTTTCTTTTTTGTCTGTCAGCTCTCACTATTATTTCTTCCGTTTTATACACTAATTTCAGTATAATAACACTTCAACTCGCTGTTTTTATACAATTTCCAATTTTCCGTGAATTACCGCGCACTTTTATTACATCGATACTTTCTAAAACTTTTCCACTTAAAATTCAAATTCTACTCCGCATTCAACTTCACTTTTCCACTGGCCAATTACATCACGAATAAAATATTAACCAGTCTGAAGTGCTCAAACCGACATCAACTTTATTAATATGGATATATCTCCAGTCATTTTCAAGTTATTACAGAATTTTGATAAACTTCTAAAAATTATAACTTTCACCCACTTTAGGGAATTAAAAAGATTTTCTATTGTTTTGATATATAATGAGAATCCGTTCTCGAGTACTCGACATGTTTTTTCATGGTACGGAGACTTGCGCGAAAGGCCCGTTAGGTGACTTGAATTTAGCTGTCGATTTATCGGCTACAAATAAAACGCCGGTTCGCATCGTTAACTCCCGTTTCCTCGCCTCCGACATAATTAATTGCTCTTGCCCAAAATTGGACGTAGCGCGACAATTCCACGAGCCCCTCGATGGGAAGGAACTGGGAGTAAATTGTGGGAACCTTCAGGTAATGAACTGGGTGAAGTACGAGGGAAAATGTTAGATTTCAGGAAAAAAAATCGGCAGCTTGTCAATTTATTTGGAACTGAAGTTATGTCTGACTTGACACTCGATTTTCTCAAGGAAAATGGACTACTTTCGTGAGAGAGTAGATTATTTTCTTTCTCTGGGTAATTTTTGAAATTTTATTAGCTCTGATGATCTCAGTTATGTTTGCAATTTAGAGAGCCTTATGAATTATTCATCGCCATGAAAATATTTCACTGAATATCGGAACTATTAGATTGACTTGATTGATTCCGAGATATTCTGGAGGGCGTTCCAACACCCAAAACACTACTATAGCTTCGCCCTTGTTAAGGTTCGGCGCTCATTCATGTAGATCGGCGTGTTTGTACAGGGGGCTGTAAATTATTTGACAATCGCCGATACAGGCTCATAAATGAAACGTGTCTTTTCTTCTTGACGTATTCGGTAAACAATGTAATCGCGGAAACGAGCCAAGGCAGGGCGAACAGGCCATTGCACCTCGAGAAAAAAAGGTCCTTTCCTTCCTCTCAACCCGGAAATTTTATTTCACTCGCGAGCAGTGATCCTCAATAGGCAACGAATTCATCAACTTTTTATAGTTGCTTAGGAAAACGGACGACAACGGTTTACGAAGTAAACGGCACGCGAGTTATATTGAAAAGAGGATTTTTCGTTAGCACGTGCCCATCTGACCCGCAGTGTATGTCTCGACACCTGCTCTGACAAGAGACTGTGAGTCTTTTTCACCTTGGAAAATCGTGTCGAGAATAGGACGTATGCTCTGAAAAAAATGAGGGCTGTTCCGTTGAATGAATCGGTTGATTTTACTAGCCACACAAACTATTCAGTTGTCATATGGTTATACTGTTAGAGTTGTTACATACTGTAGAATTAATTTCCATGTGAATCGTTAATCTTAAAGAAAAAAAAAAGAAAAACAAATTTTGGGTTTTACTTCGAAATAAGTTCTGCTAGAGAACAACAATTTTTATTCCCGATAAAACTCTCAATAAATTTGTCACGGACTAATCTAATGGCAGGGGGTGTTTTTCGAGAAAATATATTACATTCAGGATGTCAATTTTTCGGATTTCAGGATTCAAAATTATACAACTCTTGAAGTCCAGAGTAGTGCATTTTTCATGCTTGTAGAATAGGATTCGATTTTTGTGATTACACGCAAGTAACTGAGGATCAGATTTATTTTTCTAATAATTTTTGTATTTTTTTTTACTTTTTCTGTAATTTTATAAACGTACATTTGGAGGATTTTCAAGTATAATATGATAAAAAATTTTATAGAGCTTTCTAAAATTCGATACTCTGGAAACGAAGTCCTGAAAAATTTTGAATATATTTCTAGATTTTTAAAAAAATTATATATAGAAGATTTTCATTTTTTTATGGACTTCCAGAATTTCCGTATTATATATTTTGTATTCAAGATATTTTTATAGAATTGTGTAACATGTTCAGGCATTTTCAATTTTTATAGATTCTTAGGATTTGATGCCCTTGTATTACAAATTACAGCGATCTTGGGTATTTTATTGAATTTTCTAAAGACAGTGTCTTTTACTTATATTTTCAATACTTTTTGGAATTTTTTCATATTTTTATTCTGATCAAACCATTTGAAGAAGATTATACTATGTTTATGAATTTCTTTATAGGTTTCTAATGGTATGCTCTAGAACTCAAAGTTTTATAAATTTTTCAGAAAAACATTTTTACATACTGTTTGAATATTTAATGATTTCCAGTATCACTTGCGTTTTCAATGTATTGATATAAGAAGTCGGTTCATCAGTCAAAGTATCATAATTTATTTCATATCTGAAGATTTTTTTCTCGCGTTTTTTTTATAATTTATGGAACCTGGAATATTTTTCAATATATTTTACGATTTCTGGTGATTCCGTAAGTAAACTTCTTGTATTCCTATATTTTTTTAGATATTCATAGAATTTTGTAGCTTTTTTTTGTATTTTAGAAATTTTGGTTGTTTTTTTAATTTTCTAGAAGTTTGTATATGTAGATTTCTCGAACTCAATATACTAAAATACAAATTTTAGCTGATAATCAGTAATTTAATAGATGTTTGGGAAAACTACTTATATCGATTCTCAGTGTTAATAGATTTCTTATACTTCAGTATTAATTTTAGTATTTTTAAAATTTCTCAGCTATTTCTTGTATTTTCATAGATCATGTGCATTTTTTTGGATTTTTAAAAATTACCTACGTTTTAAGAATTCGAGTTTGTAGAATGCCAGTTTAAATCGATTTTTAAAAATATCATACATTTGTGCGGAAATTACACCATCACAGATTTTACGTAAGATCTGGATTTCTTATAATATTTTTACTTTAATAGCATTTGTACGATTCTATAATTTTTTGTATTTTTATAGATTTCCAGTATTCATACAGATTGATAGGTATGTAAGTTTTTTTTTAATTTGATGATCTAGAATTTCAAGTTAATTATTTTTCAGATTTTTTAGGAAACAATACTTTATTTAGAGTTTGTAAAATTTAAAAGATCTTCTGGTATTTTACCAGATTTCTACTGTAGGTTTCTATAATTCAATGCTTCAGAGTTAGAATTTTTCGAGATTTCTAAAACTTTCGTGAACTCAAATATATCTATATAATTTCATTAGGTTCGAACTATTTTTCAAATTCTTGTTTTCTTACGTAATGCTTACCTACCAAACATTTATGATAAGAATTTTGTTCAAGACAAAATTCTTTATGAGCCAAAATCATTATTATATTCGTGTTATTACAATTGAGAGTCATGAATATTGTGAACTTTGAGTACTTACATGAAACCATTTGTTATTTTCTCAAGATTTCAGTGAGTGTTTTGACGATGATCTCTCCTCATTCCAATTTCTTGTATTATTCTTTATAATTTGTATTTTTCTTATTTATTCTTACAATTTTGATGATTTTTACATGAAATATCAATTTACATAATCCCAATTTCCGAAGGGGTTTGAACCCTCAAACCTTCCTCTGTCTACGCGCCTGGAAAAATCACTTGCTAAGTTGGCAATGTTAGCTAAGTTAGCAATGCTAACTTTGATAACTTTTGAAATACGAGATCGAAGGACTGCAAATAACAGGTATCTTTATAATGGCGTAAAACTCAACATTTACCCTGAGAAGTCACAAAAGAATACTATTTCGGAGACTTTGAAGACTTGAGACTCTGATGTTCCATCTCAGAGGCAAAAGGAAACGCAAAAAGGTTTCCTGTTTTTGTCCGCAGATTAAGAAATGAAATTTTAAAAAACAATAAGTTATTTCTTTATGAAGAAGTTGCGTCACAAAACAAACCCGCCGACAAAGTGAGACACCTGGTACATGTACCGAAAATAGATCCGTTTTCTCACGTGCGCGTTCTCGCTCGCGCGCGCGCGGACCTGCTCTCATACCTGCAGGTGACGTGAAAATCGCGTCCCCCGAAATCGGGGCCTCTCGATGTGCGTGCGCCCCTGCGGTCCAACATCTGTCCTGGACCAGGCCAGCCGACGTTTTTATTTCCGAGGGGAGAACTCGCGTAGAAATCGTTACTTCCAACGGCACTCTGCGACTTGCGTACGCCGTAAAAATATTCCCTCCCAGGTGGAAGTGTAAGAGTCTTCTATTTTGGTGTCCGAATTAACCATTTTTCCATTTCAGTTTCTTGAAAGCTCAAGGAACAAGACTAAGTGCGAGTGATCTTCCTGCTCTTGAAGGGAAGACTTCCTTTATTATAATTAAATTATAAGACTTCCTTAAATTTATCACCAGTGACTGCTCTGGAAATCAATACGGCAGTTTTTTTTTTTAATATGTTTAGCTAGGATAACAAATATACGAATACGAAAAATTGTTCCAACGTTCTGGACTAAATGTTGAAATCTACGAAAATGCTACAAATTAAAAAAAAATTTTTAACCCTGAAAAATTATACGTATTCTACAAATTTATAAAAAATTTTATTAATGTCAGAAAATTTCTTGAACCATATAGAGTATAAAAAAATTCTGAGAGTGATACAATTTAATGAAAAGACACTATTTTCTGAAAAATTTGAACAAATACCTACGATTTTTACGAGTAATTTTGATGCTTATAAAAACCTTATCAGAAAATGAAATTTCTTATAAGAATTTATTTTGAAAATCTTGAAAGAAAAATACCTTAAAAGTTTGTTGATACATTCTTTAAGAAAAATTTTAGTGACTTATGGAGTTTTTAAAAGGTAACCTTATAAGAACTGGAAAACTTCAAGGAGAATTTGAATGAGAAAAATTTCGTTTTCTTATAAGGTTTTTATAAGGATCAAATTTACTTTAGGGTATAAAATTCCGAATTCTGGAGTATCAAATTCGAAAAAATACCTATATATATGGCAATAGTAATACTAATTATTTATAATTATACTAAGATTTGCGGCGGAATCTTATAAAATAAAAAAAAAATAAAATAAACAAACAAACAAATCAGCTATTTCTAGCAATCTATTTAATAACTGAAAATCAATCAAAATCTGATTTCCAGAGGATCTAATTCTAAAAATCGATATAGCGATCTACAAAAGTACGAGAAATCTATTAGGAAACTCAAAAAACCTTTCAAGTTTCATGAATACTAAAAAAATTCGATAAGTAGTAAAAATCTCCTAAAAACTATGAAGGTACAATATAATCCAAAAATAAACAAACTTTGAATCGTAGAACAGGCAATTCTTGAACCTACATATATTAGAAAACAAAAAGGTAATCCGTGAATTGCGTTCTGTTTTTTTTTTTTTTTTTTTTTTTTGCAGAAAGATTTTTCATTAAAGAAATTGGACATTTACATGGATGATGCCAATCTTTTTCTGCATTTTTCCTAGCAATTTCAATACATTCCGTATATTGTAAAATAGTGAATCTAAATACGTCCTCTTCTTTTTTTCTTCCAAAAACGTCATGAAATTAACAGCCAGTAAGACAATTAATTTTACACCTTTTTACATACAATCAACGTTTCGTCCTTTATTTTGGGACATCTTCAAGGTCTAATTCTGTGTACAAAAATTAACAATACGAAGCACGCTGATCAATGTAAATAAAAAACCAAATCATAATAATCGTTTTCTCACCAAATACAAGGCCTTATTAACTCAGTAAGTCAATTTTTGAATTATAATTCTAGTTAATAATACAAAATCAAAATAATAGTTATGAGAAACATCGTCGAAAAATTCTTCTCTTGATGTTCTTTGGCTCAGAGGCAGGAACACACTTATTCATTTGAAACAAAACCGAAAGTACTTCAGATCACATTGAAAATATATACCAGAAAATACCACATTCCGAAAAAACAAAACAAAAAAATAACAAAAAAATAAACACATCTAACCGGAAATGAAAAGTTTTTATTTCCTCCAACATTCTTCATTCATTTTTTGATCACTTTTTTTTTCATTCCGTGTATATTCATTTCCTTTTGAAACTCCATATTTTTTCAGAATTTACTCATTTCATCCACAAAAATACTACTGGAAATATTTGCACAACATACCGTATTCTGGAAACTCATTTTGAATAATTACTAAAAATCATTCACATTCTAAATATTATAACATCAAATTCTAAAATCTACAGAGCAATCCATAGAAATAACAGAACTCTATAAAAATATAAGAATCACCGTTAGACAAGTATTCGCAACGTATCAAAATTTCATTATCCAGGTTTATCCAAAAGTACAATAGTGTATCGAAAGAGTCTAAAAAGGGTATCAAAAAATTCGGAAAAGGGTATCAAAATTAGACGTTAATATTATGACCGATCAATCTCAAAAATTCGATAATCTCGCCGAGCTCTGAGTAGTCTTCATAATTCATTGTAATAGACCGGATCCTTCGCTGGAAATCAAGCCATTTTCCTTTGGGAGTTGCTCAAACTCGAACCGGAAAACGGATTCGGAAAAGTGTCCAGGAACTAAAAACCGAAAAAATACATTCCAAATATATTTGCGTAGGTCACTTACCGCAAAAATGAATTCTTACCCCTATAGTATATTTTATTACGGAAATACTGTAAATTTTTTTGTACAACCTACCTTTATTTTTCAAAATTCCTGTTTGAGTCCCAAAAATGTGGCATCTATGTGACGTTTATTTTCACTCTCATAATACATATTTCAAGAATGAATCTTCTGAAAGAAAGACGAACTTGCCGTCTCCTCGCAACTCCCAGAAAAATGTGTGAAGTAGGGCGAAGTCGAAGTCGGGATCGAGAACCTCCGTCTCGCCGAGGGTACAATGGCCGATATTTCGCCGATCTTGAATGAATGGCGGATCGGAGTCTTGGGCGATTCAATGAATAGCCGGCTGAGGCCCCGGGCGCGCGTTGACAAAGAATCCGTAAGAATCAGTGCTCTTTAGTACTCGTTCGGTCAGGGATGCAAGCCCGAATGTCCTTTGTCCCCCGAAAAGGACCTGTTGTAATTTTTCGAAAATCCAGCGCGCCACCGAAAGCCCAAAAATATATGCGTGCGCGCCTATACACCAAGCCGGTGACGACTTCAATCCTCACCTGCTACACACTCCGCGCAAAAGCTTTATTGCCCGACATTTTTCATCTCCGACAGGGTCGTTGCTTTAGGAAAAATCGCGACAGGCCCTTTACGTCCTCAACGGAATGTTTATCCCGCTTCTTATTCGTGCGTGACAAGTGCGACGTCAGAAATATTTTTTAAATTTGATTCATCTGTCATAGGGGTCTTCGATATCATCAATGGAAGTTGATGAACTCGTTCACAAAAGGCAGGGGTGTATGTGGATGGAATGCTTCAAGCTTTGTCTTCAATATTTTCTTAATTGTTGAATATTAATGCACGTTTCATCACAATTTGTCTGTGGAACAGATGAATCAATAACACCAAGTCGCAGATGATATAATCCTTTCATAAAAAGTTTTCGTGGCCTCGAAATGAGCGACAGCAATGAAAGGTATTTATTACAGCCTACAGATTAGGCACGAACGACTCCTTTTTGCGTCGAGTGACTCATGTTTCCAAACAAAAATCGTCGTCGGCGGCATATTCGTATCAATAAAACTATTGATCGGAAGAATTTGGTACTAGGACGACTCCACTGACGTGGGATAATTTATAGTTCTCTCAACAAGATACACAAGTCAAAAATTCAAAACCCTTAGGCAGATGTAAGAGGACGTTCTTAAGAATTGCTGCAAGTGATCGTGCGTACTAGAAGTTCATATTCAAGGTTTTGTGAAGAGTGATATGACGTTGAACATTAGCTAATTTTGCCGAGTGTTAATCGAAGAAAGACTCATGGCTTCGGCCTTAACTAGTCCTAATAAAAAAGCGGATATCGCCCGTTTCTCGTCGATATCGATGGGGGAATGAAATGAAGTTGCCGCCACATATGCTCCCCGGCCCGAGGCCCCAAAAGCGGGTCCACCGATTCTAGTCCCAGTGGGGCCGGGCATTTGCAACAGCGGTATACTCGCCAGGTGTTTCAAAGATGGAATTACGGGGTTCCCCCAACCTCGAGAGACGGCGCTGCTTCCTTCCGATCGGCGCTTTTTACACGTGTAACACCCATGGTTTCAGAATAGAAACTTTTTTTTTTCATTCCAAGTATAGGGAAAATCAAATGTTCAGAGAATTCAAGTTTTTTGCAACTGACTTTGGGAGTTGAGTACCTAATTATTAAAATTTTCGTAGTTATATCTTTTTTTTGAGAAATGTCGTGAACTTTTGAACTGCATAAAACTTACGAAGCATTCATGTTGAAGAATGTAATATTGTTTATTTATTGCTGATTATTCTCGTTCACTTTTTTGAATACATTAAAAGAATTGTAAAAATCAAAAACACTATTCTGTCAAAACCTAATATAAAATATCTGTCTATACATATTCACTCAAAGAATAGATATAGTATGATTGATGAAATTTATTTAGTCAACCGGGTTTTGTTAGATTTGACTAAATTTTTTAGTATCCTGTATATGGTAGGGATTTATAAAGCAAACAAGCCAGTATGGTAAAAATAACTGATGAATACAGTTTCTTTAACTTGATCTATTTTGCTATACGTAGAATAAATATCATTTATTCAACTAAAATTGTTTATTACCTGCAAAGTTAGAATTTTGTAAAAATTACTTTATTTTATTAAAGACTCAAAAAAATCTGTAGTTAGTTTCATTCGTCTAATATTTGGGAATGTAAAATTGTTCTTTGATATAACTTAAATAATGAATAAAACCGAACCATTTATTACAGTCCATCTAAGCTTCTTTTTATTAAATTACAGTTAAATTGACATGTTGATCTGATAGATTCATAAGTTAAAACTCAATTATCAATTTGGCACAACGTTCATTATCAGCGCACCTGAAAACAATGGAGAGCATGCATATGCGTCTTGCAAAAACATCAATTTTGCAAGTAATTGTTGTTGCAAAGTTTAAACAAACAAGTCTATTGTTTATAATCTCCAGACTATAGCGTGATTATTTTTAATAGTTTTAGGTTGATTATTCAGGCTCTCATATTTTTAATTATATGTTATAGGAATTTTAATGCAGGTTTTAGCGGAACCTAGAAAATATTTGAAGTAATACGACATCAGAGATAATATTACAATGTAAAAACACTGCATAGTGAAATTGTCATAATAATGATTTCTATTCTGAAATTTTAAGGATCTACGTGTAAGTACGATAAAAATCCTATATGTTGGTCGATTTAGGAAATGGCTTAGTGGTTAAGTTGCGTGCGTTTAGTTTGGCAGTGAGATGAGTGAAAGCGAGAGATAGTGAGTCTAACCCCAGTATAAGCAAGAATATTTTAATTTCTGATAAATTATATTTCCAGTTGAAGACAGAGTCCACTCAATTTAGTATTCAAAATAATGAAGTTCAACAATATTAATGGAATAAACAAGTGTTTTCCCTCAATTTTATTCAAAATTGAGAAAAACTTTATTTTCAAAGAAATAAACAAATAGTTATAGCATCAGTACTATCATGTTCGATGTGAATGAAAAATTTAGTAAGTCGTACTAAATACATCTTCGGAAGCAAGTAAACGTCATTCATTACTACTACAGTAAGTTTGAGTGAAAATGACAATACTTTCTATTTCGATGTGAATAAATAATTAAGTCACTTTAACGTGATACATTCTCGAAACGAGATAAGATCTTGTTTCAAAACTAAATATTATGCATTCTATACGAAAAAACGCTACATTCGAGTTGACGGAAAAATGCAGTCAATCGTACAAAATACTTTTTACTGAATAAATTTAGTCAGGTGAACAAAATTTCAGTTAAAAGAACCAAATTTTTTCTGAGTGTACAAGAACGCTTCGTCACGAAAAACGCGCAAAAGGCTTCGCGTAAACAATAAACGCGTGCCTGGACATGCATAAAACATGCCCTTCATTCAACCCTTTGAATTCATAATGTAACCCGGTTTTTCCAGTAACACAGGCCAGGTCGAGCTTTTTCCCCTTCGTTACTCGGGACATATTCTTATAATGTAATTCGTCCAGGGTGACTAAAGGTGGGCCCAAATACTGGGCCCGAGGCTCACTCCTAATGCGTGCATCCCTTTTTGTTTAAGGCACATTTGAATCCTCACCCTTCCTGTTGCTTCCTGTCCACACAGGTAGCGCATCAGAGGGACGAGGCGATAAAAATATTTTTAGAAATTATGACTACGTTTTTCGGAATCATTGTAAATACATGAAGTTTCACAAGAATCTTATGAGTTATCTATATTCTAAAGTATAATAAAATTGCATTTCAACTCCCTGACATCCTGTACAGCCAAAAACTGCAAGCTTTTTTCGATACAATTTCGTATAAACAAACAATAAAGGAAACAAAGTACTCTACTTCTGAACAGCATGAAACCAGACCAAAACCACCCTTGTGGAATCTGAGACGTTCTTCATTCACCCCCATGCACGCGTGGGCGATGTGGCACGCGACACGACCGTTACGTTCGAAAAGTGGCACCGGTTGCTTCTATGAGGGATAGGAAGAGCGATGTAGGTAAATATAGGGGGGGGGGGGCATCGAAAGGTGTTCCGAATAAAAGGGAAAGTGCGCACAAAAGGGCGAAATGCCCCCTTCCCGAACCCAGCCATGTGCGGGCTACCCCCTTTCCTTCCTAACCATTCAACCCCGGAAAAGCTAAAAAAATTCCGAAGCAACTCGTCTGATGTCATGCATAAAACATCGAGGAAAGCCAGTGCGAGAACGCAAAGTGTACAAAATGCAATATTTAAGTTTGCAGTTTAATAATTATTTTAAGGGGGATCTTAATTTTTTTAGGGTGGGGGGGGGGGGTATTTTTTGCTATAAATAAAAAATGTAAATGTGGAATGGACGAGAAATAGAAGGCATAGATCAACATGTAGAAAGCATGCACGATAATTAAAAAATGTTTGTTTGTCACTGTAAGGAATGTGAAAATCGAAGAATTCAATAGAGGATATTATAAAAGAAATGAAGGTGGGAGAAAGTGTAGTAATTTTTGCACAAATTCTTCATCCGTCATTTTAAGTATGGGATTATTTAAATATTCTCATAAATGTTTCAATGATATATATTTGCTTTACTTTATTCAGGCTTAAAGTTTAACTGACAAAGAGAATTTCTATTCGTTTTTTTCTGAACTCAATTACATATTCTCATTAGATAGAAAAATGAGAAGAAAATTTTTAAACGAAATGCAGGTAAAGGCATATAATGAGGATGCTTTTAATCTTTCTTAAAAAAGCGGTTTAAAATATTTAAGTTGAATCAAATTGCTAATTACGGATTGAAATATTAGCCGACAATTTTTTGCAACTTTTTTGAAATTCTTGAGGTTTTTATTATGTGTTCCCAAATGGTATATGTAACTGCTAAAGTGAAGACACTAATTTTTTTAAAAGTTGGATAATTCAATGTTGTTCGATTAAATTCGTTCATATGAGCATTGATCGTGTTTATTTTCCCTTTATATAAATAAAAAATCTTAAGGAGTAAATTACATCTTGTTACAACAAGTTTTAATAATTCACGAACTAATGAGTTTTAGTATTAATTTGCAATATTCTATTCTAAGCTATAGGAAAAATTTTCTTTCAATTTTTTAATGATCGCACTTTGGAATAATTTTTTTTGCCAGCCAGATTTATAAATTGTGTCTCATGATGAGACTTCGATTTTTTTGGTTTGTATGAATATTTATTTTTTGATTATATAATGATCAATATGAATTCTCTTATATGAATTAATTGCCAAATTTTCTGTGTGAATCTAATGCTTCATATAAATACTTTCTAACGCACGACTAGCAAAAACGCTTGAAAATACCAAAAATAAAGGATATTTTCAGCTAATATTTCAAATGAAAAATTGACTTTCATATATTTGTTTATTTTTTATCCACAAATGACATTTCAAATGGAATATTCGCATAATGGTAGATGTTTAGGATTTCCCAATGATAAATTTTTTTTCCAAGAAAATGTCATTTGAATCTTTGATGAACGAAATTGAATCTTGTGGTTTTCCAGATTTAAAGTGTTTCGTATGGATTACGACTTCAGAGAAAATTTATCCAATATATTTTTCTTCGTAAAATATATTGTTTTACAAAATACGAAAAAAAATTGCCTTATGAGAAACTTTTATTCAAGGATAGTAAGAATAAATAATGATAGTGCTGTTTTCTCACTGGATACTACAATAATTTCGGAACATATTCGATTATGTAGTCAATAATAATTCTTTTTTTTTATGTCGAAATTTTTACTCATTTTTGAGTCCTGGACAATTATTCTACGAAATGCATTTACTCTGAGAATACAAAAGAAAATTGCAAGGTCTACAACAATTATAGTCAATTATCCAAAATATTGACAATCAAAGTGACTATAAGATTGTCGAGGAAACAATAATTAAAATGTCTTTAAAAGATGTCTCCTCAAAAACATCATAGTCACTTTGAGTATAGATGATTGATAAAGAAGCAATATTCCAAAGAAATAATATTTTTCCATGATTGTGTCTCAATAAGGACTGAAAATAATTAAAAACGTTTAAGTTGAGCAGGATAAATTAATATTGACTGATAAATAAACCAAATGGCTAGAATAAAAAAATCAACCCTTATTTCAATGCAAGAACGAAAAAAAAATTCTGAAATTTTATTTTTCATCTCTCGATATCTCACCTAAGAACAATTGACTTGAAATTCAGTAGTTTCAAGGTTAAATTCTCACCCCCTCCCCCTACAAATAATAACCATTTTGTGAATAACCTAAGCTCTAAATCCATCTTTCCCCAACATCTGAATGAATCAATTAACACCGATCATCAATATCCAAGTACCCCGGTACCCCAACGTACAAAGTACATTCACCGAGGTAGCCGGGAGCAAACTGAACCTCGCGAAAGCCTGGAAGTGGTAACTGGGCGGCCCCTCGCAACCTAAGCCCAATTGTCAAGAGCGAGGGGGCCCAGTGCCAGGATTGGCTACCCAGCACGTGTTGCAGTAGCGGTGGTGGCGCGCTTATATAAGGCCCTCGCACACCCCCTTTAAGTTCAGACGTCGGCCTACAGCCGAGAGAAGCTCGTACTTACTAGCGTTTCAAGAGTCCGAGCATTCGTACGCGATTCGCGAAGCAGTGATAAAAAAGTGAGCCCTTGGATTAATCGTGAAGTGTAAAAACCATGCTTGTGGACGAGGTTCCCCGAAGTTTCATCATGAAGAACAACAACTACAGCCACTGCCCGCTGAAGAAGCGACCGGTACCGGTGTTGCCCGTCGAGGACGAGGTCAAAATGAAGACCGAAGCCGCGAGGAGACGACCTGAACCCTTCTACAAGGCCCAAGTAAAGAAGGAAGACGACGATAAGCAGTCCTTCACTTCAGTCGCGGATGAGTTCATAGTGGTAGACGACATCCCCGAGCCGGAGAACCTCAGCACCAAACCAGAAGACCTGAGCAGGTCCGCGGAGAAGTCCCCCCTGAAGAGGCCCATCTCCCCGGAGCAGGCCTTCATCGTGGCGCCGCCCATGGGAATCGCCCCGATGCACCCTGTAGCGAAGAAGGCCCGGGTGGAGGTCCTCCAGCACGAGAGCTCCCAATACCTGAGCAGCAAGAGTCCCCTGGAGCCGCTGAACCTGAACACCCCCGTGGAACCACTGTCACACTATGCGCCGCCAAGTTGGGCCCCGCCACCCATGTACCCGTCGCACTATCTCCCGTACCACGCGTCGTACCCCATGTACCCGGCGTACCCTGTGCCTGCGTATCCCGACCAGTCCGCAGTTTCGCCACCCTTGACCTGCACCACGATCCAGAGGCCCATCGCCAGGAGTTACGCCTCGCACTGGGACCACTGCGCCGCACTCTCGCCCACAAGTTCCTTGAGGTCACCACCCCCTGTCACACCCGAAGACCTGTCATCACCTGGCAGCGAGAGTGGCAGATCCTCCGCTGGTAGCACCTCCGCTGGGCCCGCCGTCGTCAAGTCACCTGGTAGCTCCTCGGGCCCGTCGTCGAGCGCCCCCAGGTACCAGTGTCCTGACTGCGGCAAGTCCTACTCGACCTATTCGGGCCTGTCCAAACACCAGCAGTTCCATTGCGCCGCAGCCGAAGGACAGGCCAAGAAGTCCTTCTCCTGCAAGTACTGCGAGAAGGTGTACGTGAGCTTAGGCGCCCTCAAGATGCACATCCGGACCCACACCCTGCCCTGCAAGTGCCATTTGTGCGGCAAGGCCTTCTCCAGGCCCTGGCTACTGCAAGGCCACATCAGGACCCACACCGGGGAAAAGCCCTTCAGCTGTCAGCACTGCAACAGGGCGTTCGCCGACAGGAGTAACCTCAGGGCCCATCTTCAGACCCACAGTGACGTGAAAAAATACTCGTGTTCGTCGTGCAGCAAGACCTTCAGTCGCATGTCCCTTTTGACGAAACACCAAGAGGGCGGGTGTCCCGGGGTGTCTATGAATCCTATGGGCTATGCGTGCTAGGACATTGGGATTTCCTAATTGTTCGTTTTTAATAATTTATTCTTTTTTCGTCATTACTTACGTGCCTCAGTGTGAACACGAGTGTCACCGGACGATCTCCGGCGCCGTGAAACTGCCGTGCCATTTTTCTACATCCTTTTTTTTACCGTCACTTGGACCCTTTTACCGTAATTTATTTCTTTCCGCGGCCTTTCGTCTTCTAACGTAGTACTTCTTTCTAGATTAACGTTTTGTTTGTCGTGTTCTTTTTTTCGGATTTCTTTCCACCTCGCGCTTCGGACTATTAATTTATGATTTTGTACGTAGGGCAATTTGTTTCCTCTTTTCTGTTAAAAATGTAAGTTTCTTGGATAAACTAGTCACTTTGGTTTAATGTTTCGGAAAGACGTGGGAGCGATGTTTTTCGAAAACCGTTGGTATTGTACAGAAAGTACTTTTACAAATGGATAATTATGAAATTATATGCAAAGTATACAGATATATTATATATGAAAGAATTATATAGGAAGAGGAGAGAATATTTTATACGAAATACATGAGAAATTTTGTCATTCTTAGTTGCTGGTTTTATGTTTGTGTTTTTACCCTTTTTTTTGTTGAAATGGTTCGGAGTCTTCGTTGGTGTTTTGATTCGGTCGAGGGATAATGGATTATTTCGGCAGCGTTGGAATCTGAGGAAGTGTGAATATTTTTCGAGTCCAAGTTTTGCCGTGTCATGTCTGGGATTATTGTGGTCTGGTTCTAACTGTTGATCGGATTCTGGCGGAAAGTGAATTTCTGGGCAGGTGCGCATTCCCTTGGTTCTAAAGGGTATTCGTAAACAAAAGGGTCTTCGATCTGTGCAATTCCGCACGAAAGGATTTCTCCTTCTCTTTTGAGGATCAAGGTCGAAGGGCAACGGCTATTCATATCGAAACGTGTTTCCTAGTCTTGAAAATGTGTCATTTTTTTCAATTTTTTAAAAATATTTTTTTTCCATTCATTTACATCATCCAAAGTGTCGAGTAATCAGTAAAAAATGAAAAAGTTCAACTTAATATTTTGGGTAAGGTTTTTTATGATTAATTTCAATTTGGGAAAAGATACATACGATGGTTGAAAAATTGATTAATGTATTTTTGGTTACATATAAAAATGGTCGTTTGCAGTTCTTTCAAGTCAATAATAATGCATAATTTTGGTTAAATTGACAAATTTCTTTTCCAGTTCATTCCTATTTTTCAGAGTGTTCAAAAATGATTTAAAACAATTTTTTACGATGGATACTATAAAATTAGAAAGTAGAAAAAATGATGTATAGAAAAAAAAGATGCTTTTTATTTTTGAAAAGTTGATGCTTCAGAAGTCATTATTATCTCAAAATTAAAACATTGCAGTTAATTTTACTTTCTTTTGTCATATTGGTGGGATATCATTACTATGTAGTATCATCTTTTTTTTGCTTTAAGTGATTTTTTATTTATAAAAACACATCTTCTCATTCATAATCAGTAATTTATAATTGACATTGTTTTTTCAATGTACTTCTAGTAATAATTTATTTTCCTTTGTATCACTCAATCAGTGAAATAATAAACATTTATTAGTAAAAAGTCAATGATACTCATGCAAAATGATTTGTGAACTTAAAAAAAAAATAAACGAAGAAGAAATAAATGAACAACCACGAAGAAGTCATTAACTACAATTGAATATGAGAAATATAACTTGAAAATGACTGTTAATATTGGCATTATAATTTTTATTTATTATTTTTTGAATTCTCGACATATTATTTAATATTTTTTGTTTTTGTTTATTCAAAATTCGGAAAAATGCTTTTTTTGTCGTAAGAAAAAAATAGTAGACTACAAAGATGATGTTTTACCTGTTTTACTGAAAAAATAAACTTTTTCAATTATTCCTTGAATAAAATTTTCAATTTTTCTTTCACATTCCTATTTTACAGTTATTAAAAATTTCCCAGGCGACTCAAATGAAAAATATTAAAATTTTCTGAACGGTTATCAAATTGATGCGACTTTAGTTTAGAATCACTAATCTGAAAAACATCAAAAAATTTTTTGAATGATTTATTTTACTTTTTTTCGTTAGGGCTTCGAATAATTTTTTTGATGAAAAATGGCCCCTTGCATGTTGAATATTGTGTTTCATAGGTACATACTTTTTGAGGTAAGTAAAAAATAATTATTCAATAAGAAAAACTTTATCATTTTTAAATAAAACATGTTTGCATTCATAACAATTTATCTTCAGTCCTATATACCTACACTTTTGAATCAATCTTACGTCGGTGTTAATTGTTTCATTTAATTATCATGTCTATTTTAAAACTTTTCTGAAAAAATATTTTTTTTCACTTTATAGTAACCAAGATTATGAGACAAAATTTTATTATTCATTTTATCACTTTGAAATTTTGAATAACTATAACCTCTTTTTATCATTTTTATTTGAAAAAAGAAGCATGAGTTGCTCTTGTTTTGTTCTGCTACATAAGTAATGATCTCATTATGTAGTTTATTTTATTTAAATCTCATTTTTTTTCATTCATTTATTAATAATTCCACTACGAAATTCATATACATTGCCATTCATTCACAATTCATACACAAAATGATTGCCTACTTCCATGATCTCCAAATGACTTTAATTTGTATGGATTAAATATTGCGCTACATTTAGTGCAATAATAATGAAATCCGATAAAAAATGCAATTCTTCCCAGAAATATGATGATATACAAAAATTGCTAGTATTTGACATCTCTAGTCAAAATTAAAATCATAATTTGAACCTTTTTCAACCTGAGAAATTAGATTTTAGACCTTCCTGTCAAGCCGAAATTTGAACGAGTAGAACCTTGTAAGGCGTTTTCTAAACGTCACAAAACCCATTTCCACACAAATTTCTTTACTTGTAAAAATTTTGCAAAAAAAAAACATACGTTTCTTTTCTTCATATTATCCTTTGTTCATTCGTAATCATATTTGGGAAAAGTTTGACTGTCTGCACCGGTTTGTTTTCTAAACTTGTAAAACCTGGACCAGTGATAGAAAATCAAATAATTTTTTCGATAAACTACTTCTCTATTTACAACGAAAATTTCGAACACTATTCAATATATGCTCAATCACGTTCAATTAACATATTCACTGGTAATTACGATTGTCGAGAAATAACGCGCACTCCATTCTATTCCTTTAGTGCATGGTATAAAGTCACCTGAAAACCCTCGTCGCGACATTTGTTATCCGTATCGAATTCGTGGTACGAAAAAAGTACAAATCTGCAAATCATCCCGACAAGTACAGCAAATCAAAACGTCCCCCCTCTGCACCACGAAATTGTCTCACATGTCATTGTGTACAAGTATCAAGATCAGTGGCCATAAAATCCCGCTTTTCTGGTCGAAACGAGCGGGCGCGTGCCATCTTTTATACAGCGTGATAAGAAACTGCCTTTTCGAACCTGCGCGTCGAACCATTAAACGCTCGTTAAGTGATTCGGATAATGTGCCATGCACTTTTTTCTTTGCGATAAAATGCCGCTATAAAAATTTGTTTTACCCCTTTTTTCAATGACCACCATTATTACTGCGAAACCGTAATTCCCCCAAGAACGAGGAAGGCCGCGCTCTGTTCAATAATAAAATTATCCCCAAGGACTTTTCATGGGTTCCCAGGAATGTCCATTGTGTCTGGTTTTTAATGTACCTTTCGGTTTTAAATAGTACGTTTAAATACGTCATTAAGGGGGGAACCTGGTTTAGAACGCCGAAAATTGCATGATATTTAGCACAGTTTCTAAGGCTGCTTATCATATGAAATGTTTCAAGTACTGTTGAACTAGGTCATGGATACACAAATCTTGCAAAACAAATTTATTTTCATGTTATTCGATAATGTTAAACAATAATTATTCATATTTGTTTCGGGCACGACTCGCTTGAAGATTCTCCACTGCGTACACGATAGCGATCGTCGTATTTATCAGAAACATGAAAACTAAAATTTTTTTTGCACTTTAGAAGTTTATCTTCAATTTAAACCTAAGAAATTTTTTAAAATGTTAAAAATTGCAAATTTTATGGGTGTTTAAAAAAAAATTCGCGTTTCACTGACGAAATTTTGAGATAATTAACCACAACAAAAATTGATTAAAAAAATTTGTTACGTAGTTTTTTAGGTTCACATACAAGCTTACACTTTTAGCTTTAAAAAGAGCTATCACTTACAAAAATGCGGCAATCACAACATTTTTAATCGTGTACGCAGTGGAGAATCTTTAAGCGAGTAGTGCAAGAAACAAATACGAATTATTATTGCTTAACATTATCGAATAACATGAAAATGCATTTTTTTTCGCAAGATTTGTGTATCTATGACCTAGTTCTACAGTACTTGAGACATTTCATAAGATAAGCAGCCTTAAAAACTGTGCCAAATATCAAGCAATCTTTCGTCGTTCTAAACCAGGTTCCCCCCTTAAGTGCGTGAAATACTTTTTTGGGAAACGGAAATGACAGAGTGCGCAATCCTTTATGATATTCTGAAAAAAAATCGCGAGAGCTTCTGACTGAAGTATTTTTACAATATTGTCGGCGATAACTGTTTCCCACGTTAAAAAAACAAATCAAATCCAGTGATACCTTTTTTTTGTCAAACTCGTAATTCAATCGGTGACCCTAAAGTAAATTAGGGAATAACTTTATTTCCGGAAGATACGATCTACGGCTTCTCAAGAGGAATGATATAATCTTTCAGGGAGATTTGAAGCGAATATTCTGTAGGTTCTTTACCACTCTGACTCATTCTTGGAGCGTGCATAAACACGCCCGTACAAATAAACCGTTTCACACCGTGGAAGACCATTTGTACTCGAAAAATCCCACAATTTTCCAGACGACCGAATTGCTAATTTACCCCCGTAATCGCCCGAGCGTGGTTCACGCGTGCCGAGACCACCTACTCGTGCAGCCGCGCCTGAGAAGATTGCGCGCGGCGAATCGCACTTTTTTGTGGACACTCGTCCGCAATAATTATTTCTGTGAATATCATGTTAAACTTACGATCTTTGGAGTCAGCGCTTTGATGAATGTTCACTCATTTCGAGAAATTTCTGCATACGTCAAGTTTATTTGCGAACTTTGTAATGATCTATTCATTCCTAATCGGTGAGTTGAAGATGACTTGTTTATTGTAACAGATATATTTTGCTAACATATTTGTCACGTCATCCAGGAATTACAGTATCGATAGTTATGATCAGTTATAAATAATATTCGTTTGGTAAATGTTAAACAAATGTATTCAAATAAACCAATTTTTTCAAGAAGAAAATATAACAAAAAGAGAACAATACGAGAAAAATTATTAAGAAAATGGTCAATACGAGCTTAATAACAACATTTTTTTCTGAAAAAATTCATAAAATATCTTGTGACATAAATAATAAATATGCTATGAGTTTTTTGCATAAAAACTGTTTTGTTTTTCCAGAAAAAAATCGTGAAGATGCCCTTTCTTGCTCAAACGCAAGTGTATGTAACCCCTTAACGTAGAAATACGTTGGAAACCACGTAGGTTAATTGCCGCAGTTTTTTTGACGTACGGAAGGAGTAATCGCGACATTTTCATTCATGTACAATTTGCGCAAGGCACCTACGAGTGAAGGGAAATCTATTGCGCGCGTTTTTTCATGACACGCCGACGAGAAACGGATTGGCCACCTCAAGTAAGCACGCCTGCGTGTCACACTACGTGGTGCATCGCGCAGACGCCTAGTGTTTTTAAACGACGCCCCAAGTAGACATTTTTCTACTGTTCTAGCGGTACCATTAGATGAGGCATTGTGAAGAAAATATCAAAAACCCAGTCAATTGTCGGTATCTTGAGTTCCAAATCTTGAGAAAAAATTCATTCTTAGATTTCGAAGAAACTAAATTTAAAGACTGATAGAAAAATATTAATATTCCCTTCATAAATCTTATACAAGTCAGGGAGCTCTTGAAAATTTAATCATGTGCAAGTATATTAGAGCTTTTCCATCCCCCTCCCCCTATGTCCCCATGTTTCTTAAATTAGTGTGATGTCACAATATACAAAAGGAACCTACTACTAATTATGCTACTGGATGAGAAAAAAAAATCAAAATTGCTTAATTTTTTCTGTAGAAAATTTGTCAAGTTTCTTATTCCATACAATACAGTTAAAGAAAGTAGTTAACGAAATTTGTTGACTGTTAAAAATATCTTATTTGGATATGATCAAATAAATCTTTGTTCTCATCGAAGTAGCCGTTCAATTGAGTAATTTTTTTGAGTCAAAGTCATGATTAATAACTGTTAATAACATCTTTTTTTATTCTGATCCTGACTTGACGTATGTAAATCGTTAATAAATCTTTTTTTAGGTGTGTCAAATAAATGATTGGACTCTTCATGCATCGTTCTTAATGATGAACATATGCAATTATTCATAGTCACTACTGTAAAATCTTTCTCTAACCTAAACCAAGAAATGTTAACTATTCACAAATATGTCGTCCTTCCGAGTAGAAGTAATGTAACTGTTAACAAATCTAAATCATAAAAAAATGTTGATAATTGAAAATTTCTCCCTAGGCCCAAATACATGCAAGCCGAATCTTGATCAATATATAATAAACTCTACTAGGCATATTTTAAAGCAAATAATATTTTACAATAGCAAAGTCATAGTTAATGCCATACTACTCAATATATTTTTATTGTTGACTTCTGAGTTATTTACTTCAACAGGGTTTTCTTCGACGTTAAATGAATAGATTGTTGATTGCAAAATGGAAAGAACACATTACACCAAAAATTGTATAATGAGAATGAATAAAAAATTAACATTTCATTTGTGATTATAAATTTATTGACACAAATTTCTTCGACATTTACACAATTTCCCTCTCCAGTAACATGCATTTTCATCGGTCGAACATACTTTTCTATACTTGATTTATACGCTGATTTTAAGGCAGTAATTTTATAAGCAGAGCGAGTATTTATATGCATTTGCATATTGCATGCTTTTTTGCATATTTTGACATTCCGAGCCTATTATGCATACAGAAGCACATACATGCATATTGCGCATATTATATATACGTCACAAATTCGTACATTGCGAATATATGCATATAAAGGATATATAATATATATAATATATAAATGATTGTGCGTGTGAATTTGCGAATGAATATATTTATTCGCAAATTCACACATATGATTTGATTGTTTTTTGTTTATCTTTGATCATTATTGCCAGGATCTTCGTTTGAATCGTTCGGAATTGAAAGTAACAATAAAGGAAAAAAAAGAGTCTGTCCAGCCATTTTTGACTCTCATAGTACAAAAACATCCTTGTGTTTTTCGTATCGATCGAATATGGATATTTTGCACTTATTGTAATTCAACGGCTATAGCAGCGAAATGGTTCAATATGAAACAACATACGGCAACATCAAAACACCAAGAAGCAGCGATCAAACGAAGAAAAACGTGTCAAACTCTGATTTCTGATGAATATAAACAGCATTCTTCAATAAATCCTTTAAATTATGATTTGCGCAAAGCGTTCATCGAAGCAAATATTACGTTAAAACAAATAATGCATACTTTTATGCATATTTGGAAACATTTTGTGCTTTATGAGCTTATAATGCACATTTTTCGTGCATATCATCGTGCATATAACGACGTTATTTCGTGCATATCAATGCGCTGAAACCATACTTTTTTCGTGCATATTTTTACTCACTCTGTTTATTAGGCATACTAATTCTGTAGCATTTATTATGACCGACAAATCCACACTTTTTTTTTCTTCTGCAACTCACCTTGGAGAAAGCGGAACAAAAACTTCGATTCCCACAATTGTTGCGCGTTGTTTTTAAGTCCACTTAAAAAACCAGTATAAACGCGCTTTCAGATACATTTTAACATTGTCGAGATTGTCGAAACAATATGTAAGTGGTTAAAAAACAGTATATGCAAAATAAATGATGAATCTCGTCCCGAAAAACGACCTAAATGATTGGAAATGATAAATTGTCATAAATCAGTAAAATCACGCGCGCATGCCCGAACATTCCCGAGCAGCGCGTGAATCAAACCTGAGCTAATGTTTGAATGAAAATTGATTTCCTAGCTGTTAACAAATCAACATTTATGTACAATGGATCGACTATTTTCATAAAAAAAGGTAAATGATTGACAGGAATGATGCGACATTATTCGATTCATACTCGATCAACTTGGCTGGAACATATAGAAACGAAATGTTACAATGTGAAGAATAAACAAGTAATTAACATATGACCTCGGGCAACTTCTCGGTACTATTTAATAGTAAATTACAAACATTATCAAATACTTAATTTTCTAACATTGATCATTCATGATATAAATATTGCACCATGCTTTTTACAAATACGATTTTGTAATATCTTTGGAATCACGTGATGTTAAATTTGGATTCTTTTTATTCATCAAAAAACAATCATTTCCATTATAATGTTTCGCTGAAGGGGTGAAGGGCTATGCCAAAAATCCCTCAAGACCCTAACCTCGAGCTGAAACCACGTATTTATCATCTCTATAAAGCTCGCACTAAAACATCACGCGAAGAAAGTGCACGAATTGTTTGCGGAAGACAATCAACTAGTGAGTCATCTGAACACACAGGGAACTACTGTTTGAATGTTCGTCTCGTAGAAGAGATAATTTTATCTTCGATGTTTTATGCATGAAATTTAATGCTGCTGAGCCAGTCAGTATTGAATTATAAAAACGAGATAAGGAATCAAAGTTTCATAGGTATTTTCCAGTATAAAAAGTCTCCGACATAATCTCATGAAGTATCCAATGTATTCCTAATAAAATGACTTCAGTCTTTGAAAGTATTTCAAGCTCTTTCAAGAAGTGTAAATTAATCCCCGAAAATGACAAGAAAATTACTAACATATCCTTCAAGTTGTATGAATATGTAGGGAAGGAATATGAAAATCACTAAAAGTTGAGAAAAAAAAATTCTTAGTATTACGTACACATAATGAAAAATGCACGACTCTGGTGGACTTGAAAAATTGTATAACTTTATAATCCCTAATTTCATACAGTTGAAATATCCTTCTATCATAACTAAATCGTCAACGATTAAAGAGAAAAAATCTCGAATAAAACATGTCTGTATAAAATTTTCCAGAAAGTGAGTCATTATGTTTTGGCTTCTCGCTGCGAAGGTAATCCTATTAGGCTCGTTTTCAAATGATACAGCAGGCAGACAAAAATATGCATAGTAATAGGTATCTATTTTTCTGCTGCATTATTTGTACATGTTTGTTTTTCTTGTGCATTATTTGAAGACAAGATGAAAAGAAACACGTTTGCTGAATGGAGCCAAAGAATAATGATTCACTTTTCCGGAAGACTTGAGAAAAACTACTGTCATGGTGGGTTTGTGAAAAATAACCACTTCTCGGGCGAGCCTTGAATTTGAAAAGTATTCAAATGGCATCCATTATACTCGAATACGTTTGACAAATCGTCAATTAAGCGTTTCTAATTCAATACAAATGGTCTACAGAATATCGATAGCATACACATTCAAACATTGTTACAGCATTATGCAGTAAGTAATATGCACCTTTGCAGCATCGTAAGTAGAGCGGATAAAAATATGCACGATAAATATGCATGAAACGAATGTGTAAAAACAGTATAAATAAATATAAAATCAAAAATTATTTATTTCATCGTATCAGTCACGTTCATGTTTCTAGTGCAGTGTACAATCATATGTTGTTTCAAGTTTTCGAAAAGGAAAGATTTTCGTTTTTCAGTCAGAAATGACTTGTAGGTCGAAAATTTGGCCGTTTGGTCCACACGGCGTTACAGTACATTACGGATTTGCACAATGCTTTCATATCCTGGATTTCGACGAAAAACAGCGTCCATGTTCTGAAGATATGATTCGTTCTCCAACAAAACTAAAGACTCGCGAATCATTTCAATGGTTTGAATGCTTTCGTCTAATGACAACCCTTGTGCTTCGAGTTTCGTGGTTCCATGAATTATACCAGAGAAATTGGTTTGAATGGAGGCTAAGTCAGTATTGATCTTCGTATCTGTAAAAATTTTCTTCGACGATTCAATAGCTTCAGAATCGTCTTCATCAAAGGTGTCAATAATGAATTTTACATTGAAAAAATTAATTAACTTGTAGTTATCTCCGAAGTATTTGGCCAATTTTCCTCACAATTTTTACGACAGTAACTTGTTTTCATTCTTTGAAAAAGTAAAACACAATACATCGCACCCCAAATTCCAGGATAACGAGACTCTACTTTTTAATCCCAGAATGGATGAGTTATTTCACTTTCAATATTATATATATACTACCTTATATTATGGTTGCCAAATCCCTAACTAGCGAAATATGAGGAGCGATCAACAAAATATCTCGTTTAATAACGTGAAAGCTAATCGTAACTCATGTTCCGGATAATAAAATCGCGCATAAACTAAACGTGATGTAGGAAAAATGGAGTCAACTCTGAATGTCGGTGTAAATTGATATCAGCGGTCTTGACACTTTGTTGCGGTGCAATTTTAAAGGCGAGAGAACTGTGACAACCGCTATTTATTTATGCCGCTTTAGAAAAGTAATGGGTTCGAGTAATGAGTCATTGATCAACGTCTGGTTGTTGAGCATATGAGTAGGCGTGCATAGACGGGAAAATCGTGAATTTTCCGGCGAAACTGTATAAGTTTCAGGTTCACTAGTGGAGTCAAATAGAAAATTTGTCCATCAATTGAAAATTTCTCAATTGAGCGACAAGAATAAAGTGCCTCTAATGTAGACTATATGATTTTTTGACTTCAGTATTTGGAAATTTTTCATTATTAGAAATAAACGTACATTCAAACATAGTGTACGTTTTGAAACGAGAATCATTTTTACAAAACTTACATATTTTTTTTCTGATCCGACGATCGCGTGATCCGTTATCAAACTACTCGCGATTATCTTATATATTTCATGGCCGTTCTTCGGAGCACGGAAGTGCACGTTGCAACCTAACTCCTCGCTTAGAACAGGTAGGGTCACGAGGTGAGCTGGATCAAAACCTTTCCCCCACGACTCTTGCCTTCCTCCCTATTACGTGATCTTCTCCATCACTCGTTATTACGCTCTACGATTCAATTTTCGGGGTACAATATCTGAAATATTTTTTAGGGGAAGTTGAGTAAGTGTGTTTATGTCTTGAAATCCTCCTGTATTAGAAATTTGGATGTGGGTTTTCGAATTTTTTCATCGTCTAAATTAAAACTATAATAAATCATGCGATAAACCGTCATAAAAAAACTATAAATAGACATGTTCTGGAATAGTTTCGTGACAATTGTAGCTTTACTTCAATTTATTTCAGTGCAAGATGGTGCAAAAATTTCGAACAGTGCACATTACACAGTGGGACAAAAATCGAGTTTTTGAAGAACCTAAAGAAAGTTCCACATACAACATGTACTTTATGACCTCCTGAACCTATAATCCTGAATGTTTTTTCTCCATCACGTCACATTACCGGGAGATAATTTTTTTAAAAGATTTTTTACATTAAAATTTGTACCTTCTTCAGTTTTCACGCTTTTAGATCGTGCAAAAAACTATGTTGTTCAGTTTTTTCCGTAGATCTCAAATGTGCAATTCAATTTACGATTTAATTGCTCCTTCAACAATTCAGTTTTTATACGAAAAAACTAATTCGTACTTTAGCTTTAAAATAATAAAGCTATGTATTTGATTCGACAACGAAAACTTATTGATTAATAGGTTTTTAAAATTTTGGAGAAAGTACTTGATCTAAAAAAAAACTTCAAAGTAATGATGAACTGAAATCTTATATTGCAATTAAATTTGAAGAAAAGGAATTTAGTCTGGAAATCGAAAAAGTATTACCATATTTATTGCTAACGTAAATATTAGTTTTTAAATCGGTCGTTCTAGATATTTCTGGCAATAACTAAGAAAAGGGCCGAAAAACACCTTTTTTGCGCATATATTTTGAAAAAGCTCTTTTTTAAAAACATTAATGATTGTTATTTTCGTTTTCAGCGACCCGAAATTAGTCTACAAAACACCTTTATGACCAAGTACATTTCTCATATACCTAAAGTATCGTTATAATTTAACGAGGGGCATTTCACTCCAAAGTCGAATGTAATCGTAGTAGCATTGTTTTACGTTTTCTTACGATTTCAGCGTTAGAAAGCAATTTCATTCTTTAAATCACTGTTTTACTTTAGCACGCGATCTTACATCGCGAGCGTGCGATTTCACACCGAATTCAATGATTTCAAACGCTGACTACACGCGGTGAAGTCATAGTGTGGTCAATACGCAATGGTTTTATACGACGTTTAAAAATGACTTCACGATGATTACATATGATTTCACGTTGATTGCACATGATTTCACGTTACCTCTAGCGACTTTACTTTTCCCAAAGTTTTATCTATCTTCCAAGGTATAAATTAACTTATTGTTGTACTAATCATCTTCAACTTCAACGTGAAAATAAAACTATTCAACAAAATAAAATCAATCGAATAAATTATCGACGTAAGTAATTAAAAAAACTGAATTATGACAAAAGGGATTTGTTTCAACTTTTTTTCAAGCATAATATGTAAAATTAAAGTTTTTTCTTCATGCAAATGTTTTCCATGGATTGCAGGTGCGCTCGTAATGGATCTTTTGTCATATTTGTCAAATTAATTTGTTCAAACTTTTTTTTAACAACTAGTTGCAAAACTGATTTTTTTCCAAAATGCATAGGTGTTCCATGGTTTCCAGGTGCGCTAACATCGAATCTTTTGTCAGATTTGCGAAGTGGATCTTTCCAAACTTTTTTCTAAACAATTACTTGCAAAATCAAAGTTTTCTTCAAGATGCATGTGCTTTCCATGGTTTTTAGGTGCCTTAATTATAAAACTCGCTTTAGATTATAAAATTGATTTGTCAGAAAAATTTTTAAACAAACACTCGTAAACTCAAAATTTGTGTAAGTTGCATATGCTTTTCATGGTTTTCTGGTGCACTGATAATTAGTCTGGTGTCCAATTCACATAATCAATTTGTTCAGCTCTATGTTTCTACAATCGATAAATCAAAATTACATAAGTTACAAGATACTTGAAAACCTCGAAAACATATGCATCTTGAAAAAACTTCAATTTTGCAAAGAATTCGTTAAATAATAGTTTAAACGAATCAGTTTTTTTCATAATTTACTTTTCTTCATTAACTACCAGCTGAATGCCACAATGTGCATGCTCAGAAAGAGCCAGTGGTGTAGCCGTACCATGCGATTTCGTGCATTATATGCTATGACTTCATATGATTTCAGATGATTTCACGCGTTCAAGCGCGTTAGATTTCGTTCGGAGCGCGTTAAACCGATGATTTCACTTTCGCTAAAAAAATTCAAGCGATATCATCGCGTTTTTAGATACTTCGCGACTTCATGCCTTAGTTGACTGTTTCATCGTATACACTGGAAACTCACTTATTTTCGAGTGCCAGAAAGTAAACAAACTCACTTATTTTCGGATTAGGTTGGGTTGAGGGGAGAGCGCTTGAACCCCCTCTCTACTATTTCGAGATCGATCTGGACCGCGATATATATTGATATCGACGTGAAAAATTACATGTTGTACATACGTTGTGTTTTGATGAAATTTTCATACGCGTATTGAAAAAAAAAAACGTAGTTTTTAACATTGTCACCATCGTTATACATTTATTTAATCATTTTATATTTATTTTCGAACCAAAGGTTTTTATATTCACTAAAAAAGGTACGAATGTGCTAAATTATACAGATATTTATGAATGTATTTTCATGGTTATGTATTCATGTCATCAAAAGTATTGCCAATTAGATGAAAATCATGACGTCGAGTTATAATTAGTTTTATTTTTACTATTAAAACCATTATTATGATTTCTAAAAAATAGCTTTTTGGTTAATCAAGCAAAAGCTTCAAAAACAAAATATGTATCCATTGATGTTGAATTTGAATTCATGCCGTTCCCGCGCGAAAGTGGAATCGCGCAGTGTGAGAGAGTGGGGCTGGAGGGGCAGCGCCAGACCCGAAAATAACTGAGAAAGGCACCCGAAAATAAGTGGAGCCGAAAATGAGTGCATACCGAAAATAAGTGAGTTTCCAATGTATTACGATTTCAATCAGAATACAGTGGATTACAAACGTTAAAAAACCATTGACTTCGGAGTGAGATGCCCCTCCAATTAGATGACATGAATGTCGTTAACAGCTGCTTCTGTTTGCCCCGTGCGGTGGTTCGCTCCATGTTTCCCTGCCACAATATCATTCAAAATCCTATTCTTGAAGAAAAGAACGCATTGTTTTCAACAAAATCAATCGATAACCTAATGATCAGTGTTCACCAACAACGAAATTTTCCGTACGAACGAATCTTTGCGGCCAGAAAGAAAATACACCATAAAGGATAAAAAAAAAGAAAAGAATTGGCAAATTCCTGGCGAAAGCCCTCAATCAAAACTCGAGCATCGCCCAGGACGTCCATTACAAGGACACTTACCATATTCACAAAATTATAATGACAATGGTCCCTCGGCGGCGTGGCAATTTAAGGGGGCCAAGGCAGAGGCGGCCGGGAATAGGGACACTTGCCTTATAGTTTATTCCAAGCGTACGTTCCTTCGTCTGGCTCTTCTTATTTCATATCCCCCTCCCCCTTACCCTTCCCCCTCTCCCTCTCTCTCGCTCTCTTTACTCGTGCCTTATAAGATTACAATTGCTAATTTCCCGTTAAGATCTGTTGTCGGTTTTCGGCCTGGGCGCAAAAGCGAGGGCGATTCCCGTTTTTTCCTCTTCATCTTTCTTTTTTTTCTTTTTCTTGTTTCGAAATTCGCATGTGCATATTCACCCACACGAAAATAAAAGCGTTCGATTTGCGAGAGCTCTCCTCGCAGTAGGGGATTACGCCACTCTTCCTGGTACCTTGTGGGTCATGTTGTCCATGTCATTTGCCAAAATGGCGTCGCACGAGCCGGGCCCCTGGAGCCGCTTTAACATTCAGGCCACGCGATTAATTTGCAGGATTAATTTGAGCCAGCCGATTGTTGTGTTCGCGGGCGAAAAGGGATCGGGATCGGCCTCTTTACCTAACGGTAAAGAGGCTCATGACTGATAAAGACACACACAGCTTTACGTGACCCTTAAGGGAAAAAGGGGTTGGGGGGAAAGGGGTGGATTACACCCTATTAATTTGTATCGGTTGAGGTTTTTGTCAATTGGTGAGAATAGACTTATTTGGGGGCATAAAATGTGAGACACTTGAATCTTCTTTTTATCTTATGTTGGGTCATGATGAAGTGTGGGATTCGTGTTGGTCAAAAATAAGTGAAGGAGCAAGAGGTAGATCATTTTTTCCGAATTATGTTTTACTGGGATGGTGCATCTATATTGGTAAAAAGATTATTTTATACTCGGGTATAATTGATGCCTGTGAAAAAACGTAGTATGATCTTCAGTAAGTTGCGTGTCTTCAGAGTACTGCACGAAATTACTACTTTGGAACGAAAATTGAGTTTTGGAAAATCTCAAAGAAAGTTCTACATGCAACATGTACTTTATGACCTCCTGAAGCTTTATCCTGAAGGTTTCTGCTCCGTTAAGTTGCATTAGCGAGTAATAATTTTGAGGAGATTCAATAGATCAAAATCTGTTATTTCTTCAGTTTTCACGCTTTTGGAGCGTGCAAAAAACTATGTTGTTCAGTTTTTTACGTAGATCTCAAATATGCAATTGAATTCACGATTTTTTCGCTTCTGCAACAATTCAGTTTTTTTCACGATAAAAACTATTTCACGGGATCATCAATCACTAATTGATCTGTGACGGCTAGCATCCAAAAAATTGTTTCTCGAGCAAGATTAATGATCCTTTCTTGATCTTACTCGAAAGGTGATTTTGCGGTCCTCGAAAAAAAATCGACAGAGTGAATAAACCTTATTGATTTTTAGAGAGTTTTGAGGTATTTACCAATAGAAAGAGTATGTATGTAAATAATTTTAGTTTATTAATTCAATCGCAGAAAAAAATAGAGATGTGCGGTTTATTGAAAAAGTAAAACTTATGAATAACAAGCTTACCTCTATAGAATTTCTTATTGCATAATTACATGTTGAAAATTTTGGAAAATAAAATTCACTACAGGTAAAATGACAGGTAAATTTTTACATATCCAAAAACGAAATTCGGTAAAATTTTTTAAACTTATGATTGCGATTGAAAGAATCACACATTTTGCGATTTCCGAATTAAAAATTCAAGTGCAAAATGTGTCGATTCCTCAAAGTATCGATTTTCTTATGAGAAATTGAATAAAATGGGAAGTAAAAACATGAATGTTGGAGTAAAGAAATCATGGATTAAATTTTAGCAGTAAAAATTACACCTGACCGATAATTACTCATTATAAATTAATGAAATCGGTTTTGAGATTTCAGATCTCATTGTTCTTCATAAAGTTTCTTAATATCGTGTTTTTTCAAAATAAAAGTCGGAAAGAGTTTAATTTTACAAATTATATGGTTATAGACTAAGTTAGAAAAAAAATAACTCCAGGATAAGAAAAATTTGTGATATTATTATTTGTGATGATAAATTTTTAAAATGCCTGATAGAGAGTATAAATTGAAATTTGCGTAATTTTTTAAAGTTTCTGCTGATAAAAAAAGAAAGTACTGTGTGTCATAACAACAAGAATGATTTCAATGTAACATTTTGATGTATTAAAAAGCAATAATTATGTTTTGTTTTCCATCTCATTTTTTTAACAACTTTTTTAATCAAATTGAGACAATGTTAAAATTTGTACCATTAGCAAGATAAAAAAATCCACCATTGTTATGGTTGTGGAATCAGTTAAATGATGATATTTTCAGTATTAGAGAAATTTTCAAATTTAATGTTTTGCATTAGAAATTTTGAAAATCGTAATTATTGGGCTTTGAAAATGAAGTTGTGACTGCATTTTGCCAAGATTTTACTTCAAATGTTACTTTTATACAGTACTGTTATTAAAAAGGTTTTTATAACTCATTAAAATTCAACAATATCAGATTTTAATTTTATTAATTTTGTAGAAAGATTTCTTGAACCCAAATTACTGCAACATTAGAATAGAAAATATTAACAAGAAATTATTATTTACAATGGATATTGTTATTGTTCAGTTGGAAAAAAGTAGAAATTTCGCGATTAGAAAAATTTGTAATCTTTATTTTCTGGATAAGAAGTTTTGAAAATTTGAAATATTTGGCATTTCGGATAAAATACCAAATGAACTACATTCATTTCAGTTTTTGTATATAAGTAAATTTCTTACTATTATTAACATTGAGCTTATTTCGTTACGATCATTACGGAAATTATTTATTCTATAAATCGCCAATTTTATAGTTCAGTCATTAGAATAAAGAAATAGATAAATATTTAATGATAATTTTACTCGAAATATTTTTTTTTTTTTTCGAAAGATAAGTGGCCTTGATAATTCGACGCATAAGGATTATAAGAAATTTCAATTTTTTTCTGAGTTTGAATGATGAATTCGCATGATGACATAGAATACATTGTATCATAACGGAATCATAATAAAAACGAATAGGTAATAATTCATACACAGTTAATTTATATAATTTCATATGATTCATACTATCAGTGCGAAAATTGCTCAAAATTTTTTTCATGCGGAAAATTCCCCTTTTTCTCTTCAATATGAATAAATAGTACAGTATAAAAAAAATTTTTTCCAAGAAATACCTATTACACTGAAGATGAAACATATAATATTGAGAACTCTGGAACTAAAAAAGTTGTTTCCGATTTATCTTACCAAAGAAGATTATTGGCTCCTATGGTTCTAGCAATCATGAATATAGTTGACAATAATCTGACCATTTACCCAGTTTTGATAATCATACAATTTTTTTTTCATGCACCACAAAATCATATCTCTCTCATACTGCACTTCCCTGGATGCATATCCTCATTTTCGAAATACTTTTATCAACATCAAAGAATAAAACGCGCGATTCATCATCGTCATTTTTATCTGGACATTTGCCTCGGCTGATTTTCGCTGCTGCGGGCCAAAAAGACGAAGAGAAATGCTCGACGTGCCCCGAAAAGTCGCGAAGGTCACAAGGTTTTTATTTAAGGTCACAAGGCGTTCAAGAGCTAGTACCGTTATCACTTTACACACACACGTTCCACCCTTTCCCCTGTCCTCGTCTCGAAATCCGCTAATTTCATTTACTTTGTTGCACGCTATTTTGATCTACGCGATTTTGTGCTTGATCGACATAATCCGTTCTGGGCCCCACGGTACCCGGTTCTTGGGCCAGGATCATCAAAGTGCGCGATAATGAGCGACTCGCGCTTGCCTGAGGTCGAAGTTCAGGTGGTAATGAATTGTTTCGCGATGCCAGGGAAAAGAGACTCTTGAGATGGGGCCGCGGGATTTTTTTCGGGATGATTAGAAAGATCGTATTCTTGAAATTTTTTATTGGTTTTCCACTAAAATTCTGGCGCGTAGGCAGAGGGGCGTTTTGGGGGTTCAAACCCTTTCCGAAATTCCGATAAAATCAATCAATATTTCATGTAAAAATAAAAATAGTTACATCGATACACAATAAAAATATAAGTTACGAAAAAATGCATGAAAACGTTAGCAGTATATATTTTGTAAATAAGTAAAAATGATCAAAACGTAGGATTACGTAGAAACCAGGGATAAAAATTAAAGTATCGTTTCAGTCACCAAGAGTATCTTGAGTCTCGGAATCAGTATCATCGAGTCTCCAAGAGTATCCAAGAGTATCGAAGGAGTCTCCGAGAGTATACAAAATTTTAAAAATAGGTGACTGTGAGTCTCCAGGAGTAAACTAATTTTTTTTACGAATCTCCGAAAGTCTCCTAAAGTCACCTTTGATCTCCGATTTGAATACTCTATTTCTTGAAAGCAACAACAAGAGTATCGTTTGAGTCTAGAGAGTATCTTGAGTATTCCATTTTGCCAAACGGAATACTCATTTGGAGACTTTTGAAGACTCGAGTATTCAATTCGGAGACTCGAGTCTCCAACAGTCTCCGAATGAGTATACCGTTTTGCCAAACGTAATACTCTGAATGATCAATTTGGAGACTTAAAATACTCTTGAGACTAAAGGATACTCTGATTTTTTATCCCAGGAAATATTAATCAGAAAAATTGTTGCAACCCAGTGAATAATTAAGAAAAATAAAAAATCTACGAAAATGCTGAAAATTTATAAAACTTCGAATCTTACAACATCATATTCTATAAATCTATATAAAATCTATATGTAAGTATTAAAAATCTTTCGAATCATCCAAGCCCTGGAAGAATAATTAAAGCAATTGAATTCTATCAAAAAAACTGTTTTTTGAAAAATCTCAACAAATGGCTCTACGATCTATAAATCTTGGGATTCTAGAGCATCAAATTCTAGGTATACTATAAATCTACATATAAAAACTATATAAAACGCAACAAAATCTTTTAAATATTTCATAAATACGAAAAAAGAATAACGATATAAAACATGGAAAATCTATATGAATGTGATTTTATCATTAGTTCTTTAAATTACTGATAATAGATCGAAATTCGCATTTTAAAGCTTCAAGTTTTAAAAATCTCTATAATGGTCTAGTAAAATATAAGTAATTTCCAGAGTTTAAGTAACTCCAGAGTTTCGTATATTATACATACTACAAAAATCTGCAAAAGAACTTTACTAGTTTACTTGCTTACCAGTTTACTAGTTTACTAATTTACTTGCTAAGGAGTTTACTAGTTCAATAGCTTACTAGGTGACTAGTTTACTAGCTTACGAGTTTTCATTTAACTAGCCTAATAGTGTACCAGTTTACTATTACAAATTTGACAAGTGTACTAGCTCACTAAATAACAAATTCACTTGTTAACGAGTTTGCTAGTTCACTATTATTCTTTTTCGCTTTTTTACTATTTTACTATTTTACAATTTCAGTAGTTTAATAGTTTACTAGTTTAGAGGTTGACTGGGTTACTAGTTTGCTAGTTTTCTCTTTTTCTAGTTTACAAGTTTACTAGCTTATAAGTTTGCTTGCTTACCAGTTGACTAGTTTACTAATTTACTTGCCAGCAAGTTTACTAGTTAACCAGCTTACTATTATTTATGTAACTATAAAAACTATATTTATATGATATATTTATTTGTATTATATTATTTATTCTACTTTATTTTATAATTATTATTTATTCTTATATTTATATTTTATTATTTAACCATAAACTAATTTAAAAAATGCTAAAAATCTACAGAACTTTGAATCTTGGATCAAGTTCTAGAAATCCATACTATAAGTTTCATTGAATTCTATGAAAAAACTGTTTTTTGAAAAATTTTAACGATTTCTTGAATTTCGATTTCTAGAGCATCGAGTCCTAAAAAGCGTTTATGGGAATACATATGTAGTTATACTGATGATCTATAAAAATTCTAGAAAACGCCACAAAACTTTTTAAAATACTTCAAAAATAGGTACGAAAAAACAAGTACACATTAATCTACGTCGAGATCATGAAATATTAGATATTTATAAAAATATCCCCCAAGTTTTCGTATATATATCCACACTAGAAATATGCAAAAAATACTACAAACCTTTTTGATACATAAAAAATATCCAGATATAATTTTCTTACAAATTTATAACACTTTGCATTCTAGAAAATAAATTAGAGCATATTTCTATGAAAATCTAATATTTATTTAAATTATCTTTGTAATTCATGTAGGAAACGATACAAAAAGCATATAATTAAATGTCTACAATTTATACCAATGAACGTTCCTTCGATTGTATATAAGTACTCAAAAAATATCAAATAAACGTATTGAAAAGCTACAAGTATATAATAGATACTATTTTTTTGAAAATCAATTGAAATACTCAAAATCGTTAAAAGTTTTAATGCTATAGCATCAGATTCTAGAAATATATCGAGCGATCTATGGAAATTCTAGAAATCTATATAATACTTGGAATATGTTGGGTTATAATTTCCTAAAAAATCTTTTATAATATTGCCATTTTTTACAACTTTGATTCTTAGAGCATTAAATTCAAGACGGTTGTATAAAAATCCAGAATAATATTAGGAAACTGTTTGAATTGTAAAAAAAAACTAAAAGTATTGGTAAGAGAAATTAAAACCTCAGTGACTTATTGAAAATCACAAAAATCGAATTCCGGACATGAAACTCTAAAAGTTTCATAGCTCTTTTATTTTGAAATGTGAAAATTAAAAAATCGTTTTATCCTAACGGTATTTCCAAAGAATAAAATTATGAATTCTCTAAAAAAAATATATTTTTTAGAAAAATCCCTCCCAAAAATTTTTTCTGTCTACGCCCGTGAGTCATACAAATCAAACTTCGTTATAAAACACATCTTTGTTACACAAAAAAATCTTTCACATCACCATACAACCACTTTGCCAAGTATCTTACGTGGCAAATGTCAAAATGAGATTACAAGGTAAAAAAAATTATTCCTTGATAGCCTGGTATTAATCCATTATAGCCCAATCAATAATCAAATTCATTGCTCAATGATGGGTCATATATGCAGTCCCAATCTTGCACCAGCATTGGTCATTCAGGTTGATCGCTCTGAAACATCCAGATTGAGGAAGTCATCGACCCAAATGATTGTTTTTCAACAAAATAAAGATTTATTGTCTCTAACTATATTCTCAAACAGTGTTTTGGAAAAAATTTACCCTATATTTGCAACAACCGAATTGCAATATAATCCGCCCCCAAAGTATGCCTAATACTGTATATTGCTATTTATAATGTGATTTTTCATCTGAAAAAAAGTTTTCCTAGATTGATAAAATATTTTTATCTCTTCCAAATATGCAAATCTTGTCAAATTAGTTCATATTTTTCATTTCAAAGTGTTACATCTCGTTCGGTTACGCGGACTTTCCAGTGGTCGGTCCTTTTTTTGCGGATTACTTTTTTCGAGCATAACTCGTTCGATACGCTTGTTTTCGAATAAAGTTTCCTCCCACTAAAGTTTCGAAAAAAAGCGTTTCTCGACGCGAGAAAGTTCCGTTCCGGCGATTTTCGGGCTTCGGTGACAGATTCGCGACGACACTGCGGGACACATATTTTTTCTCGCCCGGGCAAAAGCTTGCAGGGTCAGAGGATCCGCCTGACACCGTGATCTCGAGTTTAAACGGGTCATTACGCGGCTTGTAACGCGGCAATAATTTCTGTGAGACCGTAAGCACAAATGTCGAGTACCGTAAGCACAATTCGCATTTCGCGAGCCCATTGTTTTTTTTGTCCCTTCGTTTTTTCGTCGTTTTTTCCTGTCCACCGACCACATGACTACGCGTAAAAATTTTCGAGCTCAGTATTTATGTGCTATGTATACGAAACAGGGATCACGTGAACTTATGACTGTTGTTTTTTAAAAAATTTTCAATTTCAATCGTGTTGCAACAGAATTTTACCTGCTGTCATTGGTGAATTACTGAAATGTTGAAAAATGTAGGAAACAAAAAAGTTGAATTTCGCTAATTAAGCTACATATCTTTAGGTTCTACAGACAAATTAGAATAAAGCTTTATGCAACAAAACAAAAAAATGTTGGGAACTTGAGGTAGAATTAACGAAATTCCTTTTTCTCTATTTTTTCTATTCTGTTCTTTTAAGGTTCAGATAAAGCTATGGAAAGTTCTTAATTTTTCAATACAAGAAGTATGAATATTTGATTTGAACGACGAATTCATGGTTCCATTGAGATTCGAGAACTGTACGTTGCCTCTAGTAGAGCATTAAAAAATCAATATTAAGTTAAAAAACTTGTAACTAATTTTTATTCCTTTTTTAAGCAATAAAAGATCTTGCAGTATTAGAAAGTACAAATCATATCGATAATTCCCATTTTTCTAAATTACAATGATACAAAGTCCATATTCAAGCCAATATTTGAAAAGATTGAAGCAAATACTTTGGAATTTCTAATCAATTTGACGTGTTAACCATTCCACCATTCCGAGTGAAATATACAAATTTATACATTGAAAGCGAAAAAAAATATTGTAAAAAACTTTATAGAAAAGGACTTTAAGGTACATGATAATGTTGATAAAACAAAATTGAGAAAAAATAAAAGTATAAAAAAATTGAGGGCTAATTTTGTTGTGGGATAGTTGTAAAAAAAAAAATTTTTTGTCAAGAGTTTGCTTGCAAAAGAATAATCGTCAAACGTGTCAATAATCTAATTTCATAAAAAAATCGGAAAATTTTTATTTTTTCTTACATTTATATAACAATCATTACGATTAATTATTATTATCCAAATAAATAACACTTTCTAAATGTGACGATACTCTATAGTAATTGCGTGATTAGACGAATTTCTTGAATCATATTGTACATGAAGTATTATTAAGTAATATTTAGTATTATTTATGGATTTTGAGACTCGCAGCTGAGGAAATTGGTGTGTACGCATTCCTCAATAATAACTGACACTCGAAAATTGCGAAATTCACTCTGTCTTATTTCGTTAAAAAATTCATTTCATATTTTCATTAAATACGTCAAATAAAACGATTTTCAAGATAATTTTAGGTTTTTTCCAATTTTCATACAACTCACATAATTTTTGCATTTAATATGGCACTTTGTGTTATGTCTTCAGAATAAAATAACAAATTTCAATCATTTTCCTTAGTTTCCAACTTTTTCGATACAATTCTAAAAATGTGCAGTTTAAAATTATGTAAACCTAGAATTCTTTCACAGTCAAATTTTGAGTATCAATGTTCCATATTTTTACAATCTCGTTATATTACATTGTTCTGTTTTCAAGCATAATTAGATGTCTTAATTTTCTAAATGAAGCCTATTAGATATAAATCCAAATCCGTACGAATAATAAGTTAGAAATTTTTATAATTTTTATAATTTACAGAAAAAAGTTTCTCCTTCCTTAACTTGCATTTTTACTGTTCGAAAAAAAATATCCATTCGTCGAAAATTTGAAATTGGAAATTTGTTCAATCTTTAAATGACATCAAACCTACAGTCCGAAATACATTTGAAATTCAGTGCGTACATTTTTCCTTATTTTGACCTGTTTTGCTACGTTTAATACTTTTTCTTATGAATATAATTCTTATTCTATAGAATTTTTTTCTTGTTATTTGTATTCTGATCATGTTTTTCTCTGTTGATATAGTTTTATTTTTACTTTTTTATGAAATAATACACAATTTATCTAGAGTTACGGTAAGGTTCCATGCTAACAGCAGCAAATGTGCAAAAACCGCAGCTTATCTGCACGGCTTTGAATGTTAACTAATCAGTATATTTTTTCATGTACGCTAAATGACTACTCATCTTTATACTTTTAATGTTAACTTAATAACATTAAAAGTATCAAATCAGCACTTTTTTTTCAATAGAAGGTGAGAAATTGTAAAAAAAATCGAAGTCAACAATCTTAAAGAAATTTAAAGATTGTGTAAATAAGGGAAAGTCCCAAGAATACTTATAAATATTTATCAGATTGTTTTTCATAATCTTAGGATTGATTTGAATATTTTTTGATAGAGGATATTTCAAAAATAAAATATAATAGATATCTACTATTTCTATATATTTTTTAGACAACATCTGTACAAAATTTCAGTATTTTAGAAATTCCTAATATTTCAAGTTTTTTTAATACGTTTTGTCATGCTAATAAAATTCTGCTCTAACCTAGTATTCTTCAAAATTTTAAATCGTCTAATGTATTGCTCTGTGAATTTAGAGAATTCAATGCACTGGATTTCAACGATTCATATATTTTCAGTATGTCGCACGATTTTCCAGAACATTGTTTTTCCCACGTTATAAATGTTACAAAGAATTACAAAATTTGTGAAATTGCAATTTTCACAAGTTTTTTCGGCCAAGTGACACACTGGCACAGTCACGCGAGAAAAGTTTGTATCACTCTTATCAACATTCACCTAAAAAAAAATATTTCATTCATTCCCACAGTAAATAATTTCACTTACTTAACTTCTCTATTCTCAGTTTCGCCAGTGTATTTGAGTCAAGTCACTAGTAAAACAGTCAATAAAATTTTACTTTCTCAAGAAGCAACGATTGCACTTTTTCAGATGTAGGAAGCAGTAACGATAAAAACCAACGTTTTTGTTCTTAGACAATTTACAGCGAGTTAAAATTTCAGCCATTTTTCAAATTACACTCTCTTTTTGAAAGGTGAAAGTCTATCACGCCGTCTTTTTCGTTGCAGCAGTGCAAGATGGAGAGTGGGGGGGGGGGGGGAGAGGAAGAGGTACAAAATTACAGTGTGCCAATGTGCCATAACAACTAAAAGAGGTGGGCGGAGGAGAGCTGTTAAACGAAGAATTTTTAGCTATTAATTTTCGTGCTTATTGATTTTCATTTTTTAACACTGTAGAGGGTAGTAAAACAGGGAGTATGGCTCTGCGGTTTCTTGAAGTGACCTTCAGCGAAATCCGTGTGATTCATCGCCAGATAATTCGCGAGACGTCGACGCCTGATCCGGATTCTCTAAGGTTTTTATCAGCATTTTTACTTGTCGTTTCAGATTTTAACTGTCTGGGAGGTTTGAGAAGAAACAGAAGGTACAATAAAGTTAACAAAGTACCAAGGATTCATAAATTGGTTAGTTAATTTCACCGTCAATATGATTTTCCATTTACTGAAATGATCAACGTTTCAACTACATGTTATACAAATTTCCTAACTTAAATGATTTCATGGATACTGTTATTGTTTCGAACGGGAAATAACGTTCAGAATCTGATTTTTTTTAAACAAGTCCAATTATTGTTGTTTCAAGATATTTAGTTAGAGTCGCGTATTTTCATTGCTGGACTTTGAAATATTCTAAATATATCAGACGGCAGAGAAATACGTTTGGAAGCGAGCGAAAGTAGCAAACACCCCATCTATGTCGGACCGGAATATTTTGGCAAATTTATGCCTAATAAAAATTAAGCTGGGCCCTGTCCCGCGATGTTGCGGTCGCGCGTGATTTACTGCTGAATTTCGTCTCGCCTGGGGAATACACGTCTAGAAATTTACATATTTCACGGTCACAGAGCAAGTTTTTGAACCTTTTCCGATTTTTAAAGTGGCGTTAATTCAGAAAATTCGAATTAAACAGAAGTCTCGATTCTTCCTCTTATACCTTTTCACAGGGAAAGTTACCCAAAAAAGTGTAACGCGGTACGTTACCGTTACTATGGCGAAAAAAGTAAATTGTTACGTAACTGTTACTTGAAATGAAAGACTACCAATTAAAAAAAGTAACGTTCTGTTACCTTCACGTTTCTGTTTGGAATATGTAAATTGGATAAATAACAAGACATTGAACTAAGGATAAAAAAAACCATATGAACGTACTTGTGGTTATTTTCTAGAAACTGTTTATTTGTTTATGAATATTTACTTGTTTACCCTGAAAAAAAAATCAGACAGCTTGTTTTAATTCCTATATTCTCTTCAAGTTTGAAAAATTTGTCTGCCGTGGGAAAAATTGGCGAATTCAATTAATATTTGCAAGAATCTTATCTGCCTGGATTGAGAGTGTTTTTGACACATTTTTTGAATTCTTCAGTATCTATAAAATATGGCGAAGGATTTTCTGGAATTTTTATAAATTTTTCTATTTTCTTGTACATCGCTCTATACACTGATTTTGAGTATTTCATGCCCTATAATTTGAAGTTCATTGAATTCAACGATTCCAAGAATTGCTTAGTATTTTCAAAAGTATTCGTATTTTGAAAAATGTATAAAATGTTGCAGGATTTTCTAGTATTTTGATATACTATATGCTAGCATTTTTATCAAAATTGATATACAAATAACGAGAATATCAAGCTCTAAATTTCGCAGTTCTTTCAATGTTTCATGTTTTGAAAGATTTTGCAGAGAACAGTGTCTCTACAAATTTTTATTTTTATCAGTATCTCTCATATTTCTTCATATTTCTACGATTTAAAGAATCGTTTAATATTTTATGTATGCATTTCTATATAAATTTCTGGAATTCAATGCCTCAGTTATTAATGTTGTAAAGATTTTTTATGTTTTCATTTTTCTTGTATTTCTCTATGTGAATATATTTTCTTTTTGTATTTCCTAGTATTTCTAGATCATTCTAGAATTTTTTGGTTTCTTTAAAGATATCTTTTGAATTTTTAGAATGCACTGAAAAAACTATTTGGTTGCAGGAACTAAGTTACTTGGTTAATATAGGCCCAACCAAATTTATGGTTCTCGTAACCAAGTTTGTGTTGCATCAACCAAATTTTTGATCGACGCTATCAACTTCATTGTTGCAAGAACCAAAAAAATCTTGGTCGAGTCTATATTGGTTGCTGTAACAAAGTATTCTTTTCAGTGTGAGATGTACAATTGAGAGTTTGAAATATTTAAAGTACTTCGATCGATTTTGCGGAAAACAGTTTCTTCAAAGATTTAAAATTCCCTAAACATTTATTGAATTTCTACAGACTTTAAAAATTTGAAAATTTTTCTATTATTTTTTTAACTACTATATTCATATATGTAGTTTTGAAATTCAATGTTCAAGATATCTATCATTTCCAGAATTACATAGATTTTTGAAGAATCTGATAGCATTTATAAGAAACTAATTACAATCTAGAATTTATATTATTTTTTTGTATGTATTCATTTAATTACGTAAGGTTTTCTAGCTGGATCTACAGACTAACATTCCTGCTACAGATATTATATGTACAGAATTTGAGAATCTTCGTGTATTTTTATGCGTATTTCTCAAACTTCTTCGTTCAATTTTTTGAAAGTTTCTAAGAAAAAGTCTTAAAGCATGTTTTTGGTCGATATTTGTATACAAATCACTAATTTTTTAGTCTGTTTCATTTAAGAGTAGATTTATAGAATTCTTTTTCGAAAATAAGGAAGTTAAAATCAGTTTTTTAACATTCCTAAAAAATCACAGATTGTTCCAAAAACTTGATGAGACTGATAAAACTAACGTGAAATCAATAACAGAATTTTCGTTACTTGTCATACTGAACAAAAGCAACTCGCCCCTGATATCGTTACTTGTTAATTTATGTAACTCGTTACTTTGAACTCGTTACTTCCCAACCCTGCTTCAACATGAGTTAGACAAATTCGTAAAATCCAATAATTTTTCATTTATCAATCGAACTCCCAGTAACAACAAATTGTTTTGTTAATAAAACTCTATTATTTTTTTTCAGGATTGTGTTTTCTACATGTCTTTTATTTGTTAATACATAATGTTGCATATTTGTAACTTTATTCAATTTTATCTGATTATTTTTGAAGGAATACCAATTCTATATATATATATATATATATATATATATATATATATATATATATATATATATACATATATGTATAATAACATATTTTTTTTATCTGAAACACATAAGTCAAACATACATTTATAGGATTACAGAGTAACAGTAGAATGTCCTGTGCTCAATGAAAATACCGCAAAAAAGGAAAATACAATAATGAAATTACAATAAAAATAATACAAGTAATACTCATTTTAGTAAAGTAAACAGTATTAAAATCATAGAGTGAATACTTGATCCGAAAAAATAGACGTTGCAGCTACAACAAAATCATGTAAAAAAGAAAAGAAGAAATCAGCATTACCACAGCTATCTCATTAATAGACAAAATTGACTTAACAATAGGGGAATTAAGCGAACAATTAGTACGAAGAAAATCATACATTGATTTGCTAATAGTTAGACAGGGGCGTAGGCAGAAAAAAATTTCGGGAAGGGTTTTTCTGAAAAAATTTTTCCTTCGGGATTTCATGATTTTGTATCTTTGACGCTATGATTACAAGAGACGAATTTTGAAATTTTTTTTATTTCGGAATTAAAAGTTACATACTTTTGGAATCCAGAGTGACAAATTTTTCATGTTCGTAAATAATAGAATTCGATTTTCGTGTTTTTCAATTACTAACTAAGGTTTCAGTTTTAATACTAATACTTTTTGTATTTATACACTTTAGGGATTATCTAATATTAGGTAACGTGGGTTTCTATAAAGCTTTCTAAAATTCGATGCTCTAGGAATCAAAAACATGAAAAAAATATATATATTTAAATTGATCTTTGAGCATATTTCAACCGCACAGATAAAAGGTACATCGTAAATTTATATTTTTTTTGTATGGTATATTATACATCCAATTTTGTGGTATTTTCTGGTATTTTGATGTATTTCTAATATTTCTATGGATCAGGCAATAGTTTTTTACAAATTAATGTTATAGTATTGAAAATTTCAACGATTTTGAGAAATAAAATTGATTTTTAGGACGACAGTTTTTTTTAAAGATTTTGAATATTTTTATCCTATATTTTATTAATATTTCTAAAATGATATATATATTTATAGCTTTGTATTAACAAATATGCTCCAGGACAAGAAGTTTTACAAATTTCTGAGAAAACTATATATATCTACATACTTTTTATATATTGAAAGATTTCTAGTAAACGAATAAGCTAGTAAACTTGTAAGCTAAAAAAAAAGTAAATTAGCAACCTAGTAAGCCAGAAAACTAGTAAACTAGTAATTAAGTAACATAGTAAACTAGTCAACTACTGAAATTGTAAAATAGTAAAATAGTAAACAAATGAAAAAGTAGAATAGTAAACTAGCAGACTCGTTAACAAGTAAATTAGTAAATTAGTAAACTAGTAAACTTGTCGAATTTTTAATAGTAAACTAGTAAGCTAGTTAAATAAAAAAATATTAAGCTAGTAAACTAACAAGCTAGTTAGCTAGTGAACTGATAAACTAGTAAACTCGTTAACAAGTAAACGAGTAAATTTGCAAACTGGTAAGCTAGTAAACTTGTAAGACAGTAAACTAGTAAGCGAGAAAAAGAGTAAACTAGCAAACTATCAGGCCAGTAAACTTCTAAACTAGTAATCAAACAACCTAGTAAACTAGTAAACTACTGAAATTCTAAAATAATAAAATAGTAAACAAATGAAAAAGTAAAATAGTGAACTAGCAGACTCGTTTACAAGTACATTAGTTGATTAGTAGACTAGTAAACTAGTTAAATAAATAAAACTAATAAACTGATTTTCTAGTAAGCTAGTGAACTAGTGAGCTAGTAAACTAGTTAGCTAGTAAACGAGTAAAAGAGTAAATTATGAAGCTAGTGAACTAGTAAACTTATTATTCACATTTTTCTAGTATAATATACGTAACCCTGGAGGATTTCTAATTATTTTTATAGATAACTTATTTTTTCGTTGATTGCTACAGAGATTTAAAAAACTCGATGCTTTAAGATGCAAATTTCGATCTATTCTCAGTAATTTTAATGATAAAGTCACATTCATACATATTTTTATAGATTTATAGTACATTTAGAATTTGATGCTCTGGAATCCCAAAATTTATGGATCATAGAGGCATTTTTCGTGATATTTTTGAAAACAGTTTTTGCATGGAATTTAATTGATTTCATTATTCTTTCAGAGTTTGCATGAATCGGAAAATTTGCAACACTCTTATATTGATATTATATAGATTTCTATAATATGATGGTCTAAGATTCAAAGTCTTATGAATTTATAGCATTTTCGTAGATTTTTATTTTTCGATTATTCACTGCGTTGCAACAAAACGTAATCCTACGTTTCGATAACTTTTACTTTTTCATTAAATATACACCGATAAAGTTTTCATTCATTTTTCGCGACTTACATTTTTATTGTTTATCCAGATAACTTTTTTATTTTTACATAAAATATTGATTGATTTCATCAGAATTTCTAGAGGGGTTTGAACCCCTAAAACCCCCCACTGCCTACGCGCCTGTTGTAAGATGATTAAAAAAAAATTATGTCTTTGAGTAACGTGATATTTTGTTATCGAGTGAAATTCTCTCGATATTTAAGATTATCGCTTCCTACCTGAAAGCAAATAAAGTCGAGGAATGGGTTTAGCGTCGTCGTGGCGACGACGGCTCGTTCCTGATATAACAGCGCTGTTATATTAAACCAGTCCTCCTATGCAATTCAATTTTTTTCTCACTTCCGGTAAAACGGCGAATGTGACAAAATATCGACAAACGCACCTGTCGCTAAAAATACCATCGCAACAAGTACCACAAACAATTCCGTCAGCGTCAAAACACGCGTTTCGTGAATCACCTGGCCTCGCGGTGTTTTATTCCGAACGGATGAAATTAAATTTCACGAGCGAACGGGTGGGACACGAAATCATACGAACTTGAAAGTTTGTGATTACTTGTATGGATTATAACATTTTGTTCGCAAGCTGAAAGTACTACGGATTTCAATATTGTTTGCATTTGAGTGTAGAGATGATAATTTTGTTTTTTGAATGTAAAGTTATTCTGTGACAAGCGAAGTTGCTGATGATAGCTGATGATAAATCCAAAACAAGAAAAATTGAGGAATATTGATTTGAAAAGTTTGAAAATTCATATGGCGATGAATGCAACTAGTTCAATTGTCACAAATAGATTTATTTTGATATTTAGTGTCATTTTATTTTCCACTTTTGTAGTTTTTGAATTTTTCGATGATATCTCGATATTTGGGCAAGTTATTTGAAAATGACCTTTTTTTTTTTCAAATAAGAATTAGAAATGCATGCATTCAAAATTCAGGTAGCCACTTCTTAAGGTCCAAAGGTCATAAATTTTTACCCAGAATGGCATATCAGATTGAAAAAATGCTTTTGTTTTTCCTGGAAAAATTTTTGACCACTTCAGGTTCCGTGAAGTTTCGCCGCTGCTTCGAAAGATAAAATAGGATAAAATGACCCTCTTTGGTGGTGAGAGGTGAGAGCCCGACACAAGTGGGCACAAGTGCCAAACACGTGGTACTCAAAAGGGAAAAATTGCCCGAATTTGGGACAAAGGGACAACGTTTCATAATTGCAAAGGTCTCGATGCACGTGCGTTGGAAGAGAAAATAGAAAACCACGTTTTCGTAAATCACTCAAGGCCGGTTCATCATCTGGTTCCACTTTTCAAGACCAGATGTTCTAGACCCAAGGAGTAGCAAACATATTGTACCCGAATCCCAGTTTATCATCCTGATTTATTATTTTCGTCACGAACAGTGAAAATAAAAGGAGAACAAAGTATCAGTCGAGAAATGCAGGATGAAAGTCAGTAGGTATGAAAAGAACTTATAATTTTCATTGCACTTCTTCCTTGAGTCATTCATAGATATTGCAGTTTATCAGATTAATTTTTTTTAATTCTTAATGCATACAGTTACTCGGGATTCATAGATGCAAATTTGTTGTTGATTTTTTCAAATTTATTGCCCTCGTGACTTTTTTATATTCATAGTTCGGAGTCATAACTTACTTTTTCCACTCATGTAATTATACGAAAAAATTGCGACAAGTTGGCGAGGTTTCCGACCATAAACGTGGGGGGTTTGACATTTGAATTTTCAAAGCATCGTGTTCTATGAATTTTTCCAACCTGCGTCGATCGTTAGATCAATGAGAAAGTGTCCGCTTTCGGGGAGTACGTGAACGCACGTGGGTTTGGGAGTACATGAAGTACACCCAAACGTTTCCGGAAACTCAATATGAAGCGTATCGTGAAAACGATACGCACTCATTGTCAGCATCATTCTGCATAAGAGAATTGTATTGGAAAAATTTTGTCGTGACAGTCAGAGACAAAAGAAATCAAATTCTTCTCGAACTATCTATTACAAAAAGGCAACAATATAATATAGTTATTTATACAAAAAACCAATCTATTTTGCACGATATTAGGTCACTTCATTTAGAATCTGTTTGGTAGTTACTAACGAAATCAACGATTTCTCTCAAATATTTTTAATGAATCCACAAATTTATTTAAAAATATACGTATTTTTATTTCGGGCTGAGAATCGGTTTTTTTTTTCAAAAAATTTCTTTTCAAATCCTTATTCTTCTTCGGAAAATCTATGGATTTCAATCATTTGCGAATGAAAATATTATAATTAATTGTACAAAATTCATCAATAATTAATTCTTTGGCTTCCGGCCATAATCGAGAAAGTCGCACATGCCATAACGTTCAAAATTTTATCACAATATCGTATAAATTGAGCCTTATGGCACAAGTGACTTTCTCGATTATGGCGGGAAGCCACAGAATTGTACATGTAAATGTATCGCATGGCTTTGTTGAAATTTTATTAGTGTAAACAAAAATTGTGTAAAAAATTATTGAATTAAAAACTATCATATTGCGTGTTTTTTTTTTTTTCATAAATTGGTAAAGGTATGAACTACATTCATTTTCAATCTAATCAAGTAAAAAGTCAATCTTAATGGAGTATTGTTTTATAAAACGTAAGACAACTTTTCACTCAAGTTTAACTTGCTTTATATTCACTCGAGTAGTGAAAACGATACCCGAAGAAACAAAAATAAATGAATAATGCAACTCGGCAATTAATATGAAATCAACTCGGAAACTTTTATTTTATTAAGGCGTCAGAAATATTCAGTAGCTTTTTGAAACATTTCTGAATCATAAATTTTTTTTCTTATATATATCGTTAGATTCGATTTTTATGGCCAAAAAAAATTATTAATTTTTTTAATGCGAATAGATACTATTGTAACTATGCAAGCTATAGAGAAAAAGTTTTTCAAGTATATACTGTCCGACTTCACCAGATACGGTTTTTGACCAGAGAAAAATCTAGGTAAAAAAAGGATTTCCAAGGTGAAAGGAATCAAGTTCGATGAGCCGCTTCTTAGTCACGTTTTGTTTATGCATTTTTTAACATATCAAAAATATGCATCGTCCTCGATGACATATATAATTTTTTTCCTCAGAGTAACCGAAGTATAAATAATTTTTAGGTACTAAACTAGAGCACACTTAATACTTTTTCGACTAGACGTTTGCTGATTTCGAAAAAGGTCTACTTTTTTGGGGGGATTTAACGGAGGTGCATTTGAATAAATTATTATGAAAAGTTTGTCCCCGTAAACTAAAAAATGACAAGAATTTTTTAACATCCGTTAATTTTTCTCCCGAAATTCTGATAATCTTTGCCAAAAAAGTGTCCTAATTTGCAAAAAAATTAACGATTTGTTTTTTGCCATAAAAATTTCGAAACCGCGAGCTCGCAACTACATTTATTTTACGAGCCCAACATTACCTACTTTGTATCAATGCTCGAAAAACAAACTTTCCCGATTTTCTTATTTTTTATGATAAAATATCAGTCTGTAATTATTTTCCTACAAATAAAACAATAAAAAGTATGATTTTCTGGTTTCAAATTACCTCTACTTTTTTTATCGATCACTTTTGAATAAACAAACATCTCGAAACGCAACTGAACTTTACGGAAGCACTGAAGTATTACGAGCGTTTTGAAGTAAAAATTAACTCAATCGGATCATCACAAGCAGAGTAATAGCCAGTTGAAGAAGATGACAAATTCAACCCGCGGAGCGATCCGAATCTAATCCTTACGCTTTCATGCAGTTTCTCTAACCATTCTTCCTACTGCTGCGAGGGGTCACGCATCTCAACCGGTTATTCGATCCCTTCACTGAATTTCGCACCTTTATATTTAAAAATGATTAAAATCCATAGATTTTCCGATGAAAAATAAAGATTTGAAAATTTTTCCACAAAAATGAAGTTACTCTGAGTGTGATAGCCTGATCAATATCACAAATCCTCGAAAAAAATGCGCATACTTGGAAACTCACCCTATGTATTCATGAAAAAATTTTAATAGAAATTGGTGAATTGGTCAGTGCCAACAAAACTGATTCTAAATCGATATAATAACCCTATTGCGCTAAGTAAGATAAAAATGACAAAATTTGCAATAAAATTGTGGAATATGCATATATATTGTAAAACCTGCAATAATATTGTAAAAATTACACCATTTTAGCACTTTTCATCACCAGTATCTGTAAAGGTGCTGAATTTCGTCCTCAGTGCAAGATTTTTCATTCCGTGATATACCACGTGTGACATCCGAGACCGACTTCAATCGTTCGAAAACCCGTGGCGCGAGGTTAACGCAAGACACGTGACAAACGTCCTATTGTAAAACTGCTCGCGCTGGGATTATCATGAAAATGCCAAGCCGAAAACAGCCGGGAAATAAACACCACGACAATGGCGTCCCGCCTGGCCACCATATTGTCGCTAGTCAAGTGTCGTGTCTCCAGATGGACTTTTCGGCATTTTCTCCGGCACGATTTTACGACCGCCGTCCGGCGATCGCGAGTTCTCGAAGGTGGAAAAAGAGATTATCGTTTACAGTTCACATCTGCCATTTTACTCGTGACCAATCGACGATTTTTCCTCAAGGGTACGTATGGAGAAGACGTGCGCACTGTAAAAAAAATACGGAAATTTCCTATACCATGGTACTGCAAATTTACTATTCTTTCATGTTTCACATACTGAAATAGGAAAATTTCATTAAAATATGGAATACTAGTATAAATAAACCGGAAAATTCCAATTGCGTATAGTAAAATTATAGTAATATTATACTAAAATTTCACCGCAAGGTATTGGTTAATGACTTTCGTATCGGTACAGTAAAATTACCACAATTGTTTTTTAGAGGGTGGTACCTGCATTTTTCAAAGCATCTCCACCAGAACCATAGGAGGATCCTTCGTATTCTTCAATTTCATTTGTTTAATTTAACATATGTTGGGCACTTGCTGGTTTTACAATTAGGGGCCTTCCCAGATCACTCAAGTGTTGTTTTGTTACTTCTGAGTTACTTTTTTGTTGAGATCTACCTTTTGATCAGAAATTGAATAAATTTTTGATTTATATGTTTAATAATTTCATGTGTTCTTCATCGACATTATAAATCGATATATTTTTCATTTCAAGAATGCTATATAATTGTAATATTGAAAAAAGTATATTGAAAAAAGTATCACATTTCAAAACAAGTCATTTTCATACCGAATCTCAAGATTTCATTGTCAATTCAACGAATCGAACGATTCCAGAAAAAAACAGTGGAATTCGAAATGTGCGATATTATCAACTATAACAATGATATTAGATCTGCAACTTTTAATCTGAATGTTAAATGTCATAAAATTTGAACTTCATCACCTAAACTTATTGGAGTATTTATGATTCTGGCTTTTGAGGATTACACGAAAAATTCTAAATCCACTCTAGATGCTTTCGTGTGATCAATCACAAAAATTAAGAACTTTTTAGAGGAATTTTATGCTTTTGAATATAAACCTGTGGCGGCTATATTATAGATATAAAAAACATAATAGCAATGTAAAACATTACTCAATAATTCAGAACTTTATAGCTATTATGAATTTTTCAACCGCGACTTCAAGTTATTAGACAACGAATTTCGAAAAAAAAAAGAAAAGGATAATAAGCTATTAGCTAGATTCAAATCTCGTGGTAGTTTTAAGCCCAAATTTTAGTGATCCGGGTGATAATGAAAGAAAACGAAAGAATAATCTAAAAAATATAGAGAAAGTAATAATTTATATCTATATTCAAGTTCATGATTATCTTATATGTAAAGTTATTGAAATCTAAAATATAAAGATAAAAACATCATTTAAAAAGTCACGAAGAATTAAAAAAACATAATAAATTTTCACTTCCCAGCCCACATTTTAAGGAATTCCATTAGTAATAATTAGTAATAACCAACCAAATGTTGAATCGTTCTATAATTCTACCTTTTGACTTAAACTTGTTAAATGTGCATAGTTCGATTGTAAATCTAGAAACAGAAGCAGAAAAATAAAATTTTTTCAAGAAAATTCAAACGTTTCGAAGTAATTTCGTAACATTAGGCCAAAACTTTTTGTAACTTGATTGTCAGAGCATCATATATAAGTGAAAAATTAAAAAACAGTTATAAATATTTAACATTTGTAAAACTCCCACTTGTAAAACACGATTTTTTGTGTTGTTAAATTCTGAGTTTCAAAAAGTAAAATGACACAAAATACGTAACAATGTTAAAAAATTAAATCAATTTGTTTTCGTTGTTTACAGGAATATGCGCAATTTCGTTTTAGATGCGAGTCTCGTGAATAAGACCAACAATTACAAATTCTACCCAAAAAATAAACATTTCTATACTTTTTTAAATTTGAGATCGAAACTTTTTTATTTTAATATTTTATTATATATTATCGAATTAATATATAATATAACAATAAAAATTATGATATAATAATATAATATAATAATATGATAAATAAACATTAAACAAATATGATAATATTTGTTTTGTTATTTTAAATAATTTTCCAACTATGTATGAATTTCAAAAATAAATAAGAAATATTTATTTCAGTAAATAAAATGTATGTCATATCAACTAAGTATTTATATATTCGAATGCGTATGAATAAAACTGCAAAACCAATTCCAAATTGGACAATTTCCAAATTCAAATGATAACGCAGTATAATGTTTGAAACATGAAAATAGTTTTTTTCGGAATCAAAGGTATTCTTAAATATGAAAAATTCTTGTTTGAGCGCTTTCCTGAGCATTTTTGCCTGCGTCGACCTAATTAATGAATTCCAAAAGCTTTTCGGAAAAATTGTTTGAAATACAGTAAAATTCTTTTAATATTTTGTATGTTTCATGCTATAGTAAACCACTCAAAATTGCTGTAAGTATTTATATTTTTAGTTGTAGACCAAGTCCGTGTGACAGTTTGTGACAAAAGTGGGTGGTGGTAAAAAGTCCCGAAAATTGCGTTACGTTATTTATAGATAGCACCTCAGAATTCAAATTATGTAAGATTTTCGTAGATTTTCGATCAATTCCAAAAAATAATAATATGGGTAAGTTTAAGTGGTGAATTCTACACAAACTTTATTGTATATCGTAATGTTGCCAGATCGGATGAAATTGGTGCCCTTTTCGTAGAGTTACCGAAAATTTCTTAAAAACTACCAAGATATATTATAAAAACTTTATATCACTATAAGTAAAACAGTATTTCATTATTTCTCATACATGCGAAAATTACACATTCACGTATCAACTAAATTCAAAAGGAAAAAATTGAGTTCCCAGGGAAGAAAGCTCACATTTCAAAATCAAAAGGGGTCTAGGACCTGTATTTTTTGTGGGACCGTGTTGGTCCAACGCGAGCAATTAATTGACGGCTCTTGAGGGGCGTTCGGGACGTCCCTCTCAGCGCGAAGGTGAATTTTTCTATTTCTTTCTCTTTCGCTCTTAAGTGCGTGAGCTCGCGTGTACCATCAATTTATGCAGAACAATTCAACAACAACAGAGCATTACCGGCGCGCGGGTTCCTCCTATACAGATACAACTCGATATTTTTTTTTCTTATTCTCGTTTCTGTTTTGGTTGTTGACCCCATACAGGTTGTGCGAGTCAATTCTGTAACTTATTTCTGAACAAAAAACGCAGAATTCTGAACTTTCAAAGGAAGACACTTTAAAAAAACTGATTTTATCGTAAATATGTAGTTTTCTGTATTTTGATGGTATTTTTCACTGAATTTAATAACTAAAAATACGGAAAGATGTGTGACAATTTGTTAATAAATATCTTTTCATAACCTTTTTGTATGAATTTCAGTGCTTGAAATGATTTTCCAACATTTTTATCATTCTTTGCAGACTACTAGAAAATTATAAAAATTATTGCAATATCTGCAAAACTTATTGAAAATATTTTATACTTCGGCCATTCCAAAGTAACAGGGAGGACAATTGACCACTTTTTATGAGATTGATCTGACACAATTAAAAACTTTATCTCCAGGATATGCTTTCAACAGTCGGGGGATGGTGTTTCTACTTCACAAGTTTTACTTTCAAAAAATGCAATCATATGAGAGAATGAGATGACAAAAATGGTAACGAATGAATAATTCACATGAAATAATTCCTCATACTTTCTCAATAATTTGAGTATGCACATGTTCCAGGTGCGTAGGCAGGAAAAATTTTTGGGAGAGGTTTTTCTGAAAAATATTTTTCCTCCGGGATTTCATAATTTTCTATCTTTGACAATATAATTGCAAGAGAGCGATTTTGAAAGATTCTACATTGCGGTATTTAAATTACAGAATTGTCGGAATCCAGAGTTCCACATTTTTCATGCTCGTAAAGAATGGGATTAGATTTTGTTAATTTTCGTTTTTAGTAACTGTGGTTTCCATTTTTTTATTAATACTTTCTGTATTTATACCACCTTGAGGATTATCTGATATTTAGTAATATGGGTTTCTAGAAAGCTTTCTAAAATTCGACGCTCTGGGAATCAAACTGGAAAATTTATCTATTTGAAATTATTTTTGAGCAAATTTTAACCATACAGATAAAAGGTACAACATAAATTTATATTATTTTCGTATGGTATATTATTCATCAAACTTTGTAGCATTTTCTAGTATATTTATATATTTCTAATATTTCTATGGATCGCTCAATAGAGTTTTAGAAATTGATGCTATAGTATTGAAACTTCCAACGATTTTGAGAATTTGAATAGATTTTTCAAACGACGTTTAATTTTATAAAGATTTTCAATACTTTTATTCTATATTTTCAAAGTATTTCTACATTTAGAAGAATGTTGAATAGTTGAAATTGGATCTAATAAATTGAATATTTTTTTATTGTTTTCTATATGAAATTCGAAAATAATTGCTAAAATTGTACGTAATTAAAGTATTATAATAATTATTTTGCTCCAGGACAGAAAGTTTCATGAATTTCCAAGAAAATTCTTTCTTGGAAATTTATGAGAAAATGATTTTTATGAATTGAAAGATATCTAGCAAACTAGTAAGCTAGTGAATTAGTAAAATCGTTAACAAGTAAATTAGTAAACTAGTAAACTGGTTAGAAAGTAAACTAGTAAACTTTATTTTTACATTTTTCTAGTGTAATATACAAAACTCTGGAGAATTTTTAAGTATTTTTATTGATAACTTATATTTTCGTAGATTGCTACAGAGATTGAAAAAACTTGATGCTTGGAAATGCGAATATCGATGTATTATCAAAAATTTCAAAAGTTAATGATAAAATCGCATTCATCTAGATTTTTCATGTTTTACATCATTATTCGTTTTTCGTACTTTTGAAATATTCGAAATATTTTGTTGCGTTTCCTAGAATTTTTATAGATTGGTTGTATAGTTACAATTCGATCTTCTAGAATCTTCAAATTTATAGATTGTAGAGGTACTGTCGAGATTTTTCAGAAAACAGTTTTTTTATAGAATTCAATTAATTTCATTATTCTTTCGGAGTTTGTAAGAATCGAAAGATTTTTATACTTTTACATGGATTCTATACAGATTTCTAGAATTTGATGATCTTAAATTCAAAGTTTTGTAAATTTTTAGCATTTTTCGACATTTTTTTTCTTCATTATTCACTGGTTTGCAACGATTGTTCTGATTCATATTTTCTACGTAATCCTGCGTTATGATAATTTTTACTTTTTTATTATATATATACCGCTAACGTTTACATGCATTTTTTCGTAACTTATATTTTAATTGTTTGTCGATGTAAGTTTTTGTCATTTTTATATAAAATGTTAATCGATTTCATCAGAATTTAGGGAGGAGTTTGGACCCCTATAACCCCCCTCTGCCTACGCTCCTGACATTTTCAATAACTTTCACTTATTCTTACTATTTATTATGATTTTTATCCAGTCTTTCTTTCTCACTGTCTTATTTATAATTAAAAAGCTATTCATTTATATTTCCTTTATATTCCTGTTGAACATCCGTCAAGCAAAAAACAATTTAAATAGAAACATTCCAATAGCTCCACTATCGATCAAAAGACCCAAGACATAAATTATAGCACCTCAAGGAAAAGTGCATCGCGTCACAATAGATGACAAGATTTACGACAATTTTTTTCAAAATGCTCCCGGGACGCTCGTCTCCAAAAAAAGCACGTCTCCCTAATCTCTCGATGTTCGCCAGCTCCTATTTATAAAGATTCAAATGTTATCGCAGTGGCCAAAAACGTTTAGGAATTCCCCGGATCCCCTTCCGGGAAAATAAAGAAAACTGAAAGGACTTGTAGTTTTCTTCCTTTTACATTACAATAGGCGGCACTTTCTGCACTCGACCGCCCGAATGCCCGAGAAATCCACAGGGGGCTTGAACTTGCCTCCGATCTTAATTGGCACCTTGGTTTTTCCTGACTCATTATGGTCGGAAAGGCGTTTGACCATGGCATACTGAAAAATAAACAAAAATCTCTAGAGACTGTCCCTTGTGACTCCAAAAAATCACTTTGTTCGAAAGAAAAATTGGTTCTTTGACAGTTAAAATAGATTTACGTTAGCTTGTTTTGTTTGTCCTGTTTGTTAAAGGACACATGATTTATTTAGGATGATTGATATGTTGCAGGACATTTTTGTTTATGTACCAATTCTGTAAGCTACATAGTACACAGCAGCAGGTAAAGAGGGAGAAGGAAGTGGTCAGGTATGGGCCCCTCTAATAGTAGGGCCCAAGGCCTCCAGGTTTTTTTACAGTACAAGTCAAGGATGAATTCGTTTTTGTAGTTATGACAGACAATATAGTATAAATTGTTTGAAAATAGGAACAATGAATATTCGATCATTTTGTTTCATATTCCATTTCAAAAATGTTATTAATTATTATAATTCGGCGCGTACACAGAGGGGGGTTTTGGGGGTTCTAACCCCTCCCGAAATTCTGATAAAGTCAATCAATATTTCATGTTAAAATTATGAAAAGTTATATTTAGAAACAATAAAAATAAAAGTTACAAAAGTATGTAGGAAAACGTTAGCAGTATATGTGTATTTGATAAAAATGTAAAAATTACCATAACGTAGAAACACGAAGAAAATATGTATGAAAAAAATTGTTGCAACCCAGTGAATAATCAAGAAAAATAAAAATGTACGAAAACGCTAAAAAGTTACAAAACTTTGAATCTTAGATTAATTATCAAATTCTAGAAATCTATATAAAATCCATGTAAAAGTATTGGAAATCTTTCACTCTGAAAGAATAATGAAATCAATTCAATTCTATAAAAAAACTGTTTTTTGAAAAATCTCGACAAATGCCTCTACGATCTATAAATTTTGGGATTCTAGAGCATCAAATTCCAAATAAACTATAAATCTATGAAAATTTTGGAGATCGGAACAAAATATTTTAAATATTTCGAAAGTACGAAAAAAGAATAATGATATAAAGCATGAAAAGTATATATTAATGCGTTTTTATCATTAACTTTTGAAATTACTGATAATAAATCGAAATTCGCATTTCAAAGCATCGAGTTGTTTCAATCTCTGTAGCAATCTACAAAAATATGAGCAATCTATAAAAATACTTAAAAATTCTCCAGGGTTTCGTATATATTATATTAGAAAAATGTGAATAATAATTTTACTAGTTTTCTTGCCAACTAATTTACTAGCTTACTTCTTTACTAATTTAGTAGTCGACTAGCCTACTAATTTGCTAGTTCACTCTTTTTCTGGCTTACTAGTGTACTAGAAATCTTTCAATACATAAAAATCATGTAAAAAGAATTTTCTTCAAAATGTATAAAACTTTTAGTCCTGGAGCATAATTATTATTAATATTATGTCTTAAATATATATATATTTTTGAAATTATTCTAGAAATTCATATAGAAAACAATAAAAATACATTCGATTCAATGGATACTATTTAAACTATTCGACATAATTCTAAATGTAGAAATACTTGAAAAATATAATATAAAAGTATATTAAAATTCTTTATAAAATAAACTGTCGTCTGAAAAATCAATTCAAATTCTAAAAATCGTTGGAAGTTTCAATACTATAGCATCAATTTCTAAAAATCGATTGAGCGATCCATAAAAATAATATAAATTTATGATGTACCTTTCATTTGTATGGTTAAAATTTGCTCAAAAATCATTTCAAATATATAAATTTTTTAGAAGTTTGATTCCTAGAGCATCAAATTTTAGAAAGCTTTCTAGAAACCCATATTACTTAATATCGGATAATCCTCACAGTGGTATTAATACAAAAAGTAATAGTAAAAATAATGGAAACCTCAGTTACTAATTGAAACTCACAGAAAACGAATTCCATTATTAAACAGAAAAAATGTGCAACTCTGGATTCCAAAAGTTGAATAACTTTTGAATTCCGGAATGCAAAATATTTCAAAATCGCTCTCTTGTAACTTCATAATTTTCCCATATGAAAAATTATGAAATCCCGAAGGAAAAATATTGTTTAGAAAAATTCCTCCCGAAATTTTTTTCTGCCTACATCCCTGATTATAATCATAATTAACGTCATGAATCATTTTTTGTCCTACTGCAATAGCAAATTATGGTTTCCCCTTTAAACAAAAAAATTAATAAATAATCGTCAATAACGGGCTAAAACGTGAATTAACTTGTCACAATTCGAATCGTGCCTATTTAATTGACATATCCACAGGGCTTGGAAACAAGTTTTTCCTCGAAGACATCCCGAAGCATCTGTGGATAATCGTTTGAAGCACCTCTCGAAAAAGCTGGTCAGAAAAGTAAGCGCACGTGCAAGACTCGAAAAATCTTTTCCTGTCACCAGCTGGTCGACATCCCGCGGCTTTTGCGGAAATTTTCAGTTTTTCGATATATTCAAAGCCTCAAGATTCGAGAACGAGGGCACGTTTAGGAAATCAAAACGATTTCACGTCCGTGACGTACAATAGGCAGGTTTTTCCAAGTGCGTTTAGCATTGAACAAATACCCATACAAAAAAAGGGGTATTGTTAAGGGCCACTTTTTTTTAAGGAAGACGTGCCTCTCTCGAAGTCGATCAATCTGGCATTTAATGGACAAGTTTCGTGGATTCAGATTCGCTTTTATATGTTCTCCAGATTGTGGAGGAGGAATTGAATCTCGAGTAGAAAAAGTTATCAATGAATGTTTTATTAAAGTAAATACTGCTTTGAGTTGGGAATCATAAAAATATTATAGTATATGGACGAGTTTAAATTTTACAGAAATAAAATAAGAAGGTACTTTGTAGAACATTTTATGAGAGGCTTTGAAAATTATGTCAATAATTTATAAACCCCTCAATTATTTATTATAATTTAATGGGGTAGCAGGTGCCAAGGCAGAAATATTTTCGGAGGTAGTTTTTTGAAAGAATTTATTACCTTCTGAGATTTTTTAAATTTTTGCTTTTGAAATTGATACAACTTGTGGAGCCCAGAGTCGCTCATTTTTCGTGCTCGTTTCAAATCAAGTGAAATTCAGTTTTGTTGTTTTCAAGTCCTGATGTAAAATTTTTTTCTCTAATACTCTTGTTATTTTTCATAATGCTTTTGTATTGTATACAATGTAGAGATTTTATGATATTAAGATGTATTTATATTCAGTTTTTTAAGAATTCGATCCTCTAGGTATAAAAGTTCTGAAAAGTTAAAAAATTATTATAGCTATTCAAGAAAATCATAACAACACATATTATGAATATTTTATAAATTGCAAGAATTTTAGTATTGTATGTTGTTTTTGAAATTTGGTAGTATTTTCTAGTAGTTTTATTAGATTTTTAGTTTGTCCATGAATCGCTCCATGAATTCCCGGAACTTTACTCTTCAGTATGTAAAGTTTCATAGATTTTAGGTACTCAAATTTATTTTCAGTCAACAGTATCTTTCATGCATATCATCAGTATTTTTGGTTTTTTTATTTCTCTTTCTTTTGAAGTATCATTACAGTTTCAAAAATTTTCTCGTATATATTTTGAATATTTTTACTGCTTTTCAGAGTTCAATGCTTCAGAAGATTCAAAATATCATAAATAAAAAAAGTTATATCAACTCTTATATAAGTATATAGATTTGTGTATTTCTTGCATTGTTTTAGAAATTATCATTTTTTTAAGGATTCTTAAGTAAGATTCTGAATATTTTCATAGAGTGGTGTATATCTAGATTTGTAATTCCAATCAGTACAATTAAAATTTTGATCGATTTTAAGCAATTTAATAGATTTATGGGAAAATCGCAACTTTATACATGATTCATCTTGTATAGATTTTTGTACATTTTTTTTTCTCAAATTAATTCCCGTATTCTTGTACGTATTTTCATAAATTTTGAGTATCTTAATGGATCACTATAAATATTTTTAGAATTCGATGCTGTAGCATTGATAACTTCAAAGGTTTCAAGTATTCAAACAGATTTTTCAGTCATCAGTATTTTTTTTATCGAGGGTAAAAATAATTTTTTTTACTTTTTTTTTATAATGATTGCTGTAGTATTTATGTAATTTGAAAACTTTTTCATTGTTTGCATTATCTGAAAATATATTTTTCGAATTATATACCCCAAGATTCAAGGTTTTATTATTTTGAGAAAATTATGTCTACATGTTTATTGAGTATTAACTTATTTTGATGGTATTTATAAAATTTTTTATATTCATGAATTTTCAGGGATTCTTTTGTATAGCTATATATGTCGAGTATTTCTGTTGATTGTCTCATAATTATTCAGAATCTGATGCACTGAACTTATGATTTCGATCTTTTTCAAGAAATTTCATATATTTCTAGGAAATTCGCATCTTACTTATATAAATTTTTCATGTTTAATAGGTTTACTGTATTTTCGTTTTTTTTTTTTTTTTTGATGTTTTTATAAAAATTCGTCGCATTTTCTAGTATTTTTATAAATTCTTAATATTGTTATAAATTTCTATAATACGTTTTTTAGGATTTGATGCTCTATATTTTTACGTCTTTAAAATCGTTAGGTACGTGTTCGTATTTTTGAGCAAACTGTTCTTTCATAGAATTACATAAATATTCCTCTAAGTATTTTCATAGAGTTTGTAAGATGCGGAAAATTTTCTGGTAGTTTTATGAATTTCTAGCACTCAATGGTCTAGTAATTAAAGTTTTTTAGATCACTTTTGTACATCCTACTTTTTCTCTTAATTAACTGGGTTAAAAATACTTTCAAATATATATTTTGTACGATATGCTAGCCAAAAATTTATTATAAGAATATTATTTATGAAAAATTTCTCCTGAAGCCAGGATAAATGTTATTGTTGAACTTGAAAAATGTAAAAATCTGAATATTGTTCAACTTTAAAAACTTACATAATATCATTTGTTATGTTCTTTAGATGTTAACAAGTATTCTCTAGATGTTAGTAAGTAAGTACGACTTTGAAATTATTTTTTTTTTATCAACTAATAATACTCAACTTATATCGCTATGTCATTATCGCCTTTTACAATTTTTGAAGTAAAACTTCTTAGACGGCATTCTCACTTTTCTAGAATGTAATTTATTCCAGAATGTAATTTATGTAGGGAGTAATTAGGAGATTTTACAATGTAAGATGTATGACTGTAATATTTTCGTTTCGAGGGAGTAATTTTGAGATTTTGTGAGACTGCAGTTCTGTAAGAGTATAATGTTAGATCGGAATAGTTGAAGGTCGATGATATTCGAACGTGTTTCGAGTGTAAGGAGTAATTTTGAGATTTCGCAAATCTGTAACGCTATAAGAGCGTAGGAAAGTCATTGGTGGATTCGACTTAAAATTGTGAATAAATCAATTTTTTAACAGATTCACAGTGAAAAAACGAGAAAAACACAACACAGAAAAATTGCGAGATCTGTTAGAACCAAAAAAGGCAAGAGGAATAAAAATCTATACATCTGAACCCTAAAGAATAACAAGTTTTACTTTTAACGCGTGTTGATTTTGATATTTTTACACCAATTACAGAAACCCTCATTGAAGCCATGATCACCATTTGAAGATATGAAATATGCAAACTCCAAATTCATTTTAAAAAAATAACTCGAAATCAACAGGTTTTAGAAGTCAACTGCCATATGCAACGTGCTGGTGCTCAACGTATCCAGCGTATCCATAATGCCACTTGACCAAGTTTTACCACTCAATGGCACGTTATTGAATTATGACGCCTGCGTAGCATATGGCTTTGTAGGCCGCGAAAGAGTCGCAGGTGACTATGGGAACATTTTACCATTGTCTTCCAAAACCCGATTGGCCATATTGTTGCACGGAAGTATTTTGTATACGTGTAGGAAGTGCTTGTTCCGGCTAAGCCAAATCCCGCAATTTTCGCTGCTGGTGTTTCACAAGCTATGGCAGAAACCGTTCGTGTTCTCACTGTGATCCCATGTTTTTCGATGCTTTTGTTGCATTCAGCAAAAATTGATTCCGATCAGAGTTTTAGCTGGAAATAATTTTCGGGTGTCAGTAAGAATGTAAGAATTTGATATCGTGTATTTGAGGATGATAAAAATAGATTGTTGCAGGCACAATATTGTTTCATAAGTTTATTTTTGTTGAAAAATATTTCTGAAAATGTTTCAATTTCAACGTATAATGTTTTGTGGAAGTTCTGGCTTAAAATCTTGAAGTATTGTTTTTCGATTATGAACAAACTTAATTCAGAAGAATTCAGAATTCAGAAGGTTTAGGCACTCAAAGCTTTTGAATAAACTTTAAATCATTTGATGTGTCTTTCTGGTTTATATGATAATATTATGTAATATATTTATATATCACATATATTTTATGTAATGGAAATACTAAAAAAATTTCTGAAGCTTGAGCTTGAAAAACTTTGGGACTGAACTACATTTATGATTTTCATCATACTGCTTTTCAATATTTTCATTTTTTGCAATAAATAATGTAATTTATGGTTTGAGAAAAATTTATTCAACTGTTGGGGAGTAGGATCTGTAGATAAATAGGAATTGTGTAAAATGTACAACTATAAAAATGTTCCGCGTCACAAAGTGATAAATTCTAATACCGTCGCTGTAAGTTTGAGTTCCATATGTGTATTTTCATAGAATATCTAAAATTTGAGAATTTACATTTGCAAACAGCAATTTTAAAGTTTCTTTGAATCTCAAGCATCTGGAACAAAAAAGGAAATTTCACACTTTTTCGATCAAACAGTGAATTAAAAAATAAGCTAGTACATAATCTGTAATTTTCCAGAATCCATAAGTTCAAGATGTCATGTTTTTCTTTTCAAATTTGATTTATTTGTAATCTTTTCATTCTTTAGATTAAATTTTTATTCTCTTTCTAGTCAAAATGCTGCCACTCAAATATAGAGTGAAAAGTTACTTTAAAAGAGTGAATCTTGCCTCTAAAAGAAGTTGAATTTTACTCTAGGAAGAGTCAAAATTCGAAATTCACTGGAAGGATTCAAAAGAAAACCACGTAAGAAATGAGATTATTTTTACAAATGAAAATTTTTTTTAAACATGTACAAGTCTCTAATGAAATCATTACCCTTGAGATATACCATGATATTTATAGAGTTCAAAAATTTGAGTCTCTGTTTTCATTGAGCAACTGATTTCTTACTTTTTAGTATTCAAATATTTCGAAACTGTAAAATGCATAATATTTTATATCGTTGTGATTCAACGATAAAAAATTAACATAAAAATTATTAAAATGTCGAAATATTTTAAAATTCTATTTAAATATGATTTTTTTAACTTTTTTCGTTGAATTCGTCGATTTTTGTCCTCGGCATATTTCTGAGACTCTGAAAATCGGTGTCATTCAAAAATTTACACCTAGGAAGAGGTTCTTTTTCAATTTTTACCGTATGAATTTTAGGAATTGTTATTTACGAGTACTCAAATTTTTATAATTTTCAATGTTCAGATTCTGCAGTACAATATTAAAATTAATAGTTTGTTGAACATGCAATACTTTGTTATGAAATCTGAAACTTTAATCTTTTTTTGACTGTCAAAAGTTTTCTATATCTAAATTTTCTGTTTCTAAACACAATTCTTGTTTTCATGAATTGAACCAAGTGCCTACATTGAAATATCTGAAATTCATTGAAATGAATGAAAGTATGTTTTCTGAAGTTGAGGAAATTTTCAGATTGATATAATTATTTAATTATTCAAAACAGATGTAAGAATTTCAAATTTCCTTGATACATCAATTCTGATATATTGTATTCTTGATAGCCTTACTAAGCGTGAAACTCTGAGAGTCTGAAAACTAAAAATTTTTCATTTTTCTGATACAGAAATTTGTAGGTAATATTTCGAATTAAGATTTTCAATTACATTATTGTTAAAATGACGGCGCCTAAAGCACAAAATTCTTGTATTTTCAAACATTCCTCCACATTTTATCACTGACACAATTTCATTACCTCGGAATTCATAGCAATGAACCACAAAGAACTTAAAATTCACTTTATTCTTGAATTCTAAATTTTGATGTTATAAATTAGCAACGTCCACCATTATGAAAATGTCCATTATTATAAATATGCTTGAATATTTTTAATTTCCAATGCTATACATCATATTTTTCGATTTGAAAAGAAGATTCTACTAAATGAAAGGTTTACTTAATTTTTTGTACTGTGTTGAAAAAGCAAGACGTTTCGCACTATATTTTTTTTTTTTTTTTTGCATATAATGTCCTATAGATTTGAGGTATGTTTTGACATCTTGATTCTTTACATAAGTGTTGTAAATTGAAATTATGGTAAAGATTTGGCCTTTCCTTCTGCTCTCGCTTCTTCTTCATTTAGAATCTTGACCCTTTCTAATTTTTTTGTCCCACTGCAGTTGCCTCATCATTATATTTATATACTGCAACAAGCATTTTTATGATTATTCCTCTCGATCGTTTGTTCTATAGAATACAAATTATGAAAAATCAATCCTATAGAGAAATAAAATGTAAAAGAAAAAATGTATATATTGTGCAATACATAAAATTTCTCTTATGAAGGTAAAATTGATAAATTTTTTTTTATGAACAGAATCTCCCCACTTCATTTACACCCAAAAACTCGATACCACCCCACTGCAAAAAAAATAAATTAAAAAAAGGGAAGGTATGCAGCTTTAGACAGAGGGAATTCACGGGCCCACTTTCATTTTTGGACCGGCAATACCGTTGGGCCCCGGCGAAATTTACGCGAGTTCCCGTTGCTGGAGGACGCGGGCCCAACTCCGGGGCCCCTCGTCGCCGTCGTCACGCGAAGTGTCGCGCCTCAAGTTCGGGGCCCCGCATGAAAAATGCGCGGGGCCTGATCGCGGGCCCCGAGGTAAGAAAAAGATGGCCCGTGATACCGCGTACGAATATATTGGTTTATTATTCGGGTCGTGATCCCCCACTCGAGTTCCGTATTTTCAGCCAACAATGGGCCTGATTTATAAAGCGAGAGCCTCTCGGATTTTCACCTCCCCAGATTGATCGCTTCTGAAATTGTTATTTATTGTATCGCCGGTGGATCTGTTGTTTATCGCGCCACGATTGATGTGAGAAAACGGGACGTTTCGCGCACGACGCGCAACGTTCACGGCGTGGGATTGAAAATCATTGGAAGGATGTTTTTCGTTGATTGATGGTGTTTTTGAGGAAAATCGAGGAGGTGCCGTGGGTGTGTAGAGTTCGCACGACCAAGGATAGCAAGTGCGAGAGTGGGTTCTTCTGGGGAAGCACGGGACGATGCGTGGTTTAATGGAGTGGGTTTTTATGACTTTTATATAATCTAACAATAATTCGTACAGCGAGAAATGTATTCAAGGTATTGATATTTTAGAAAACATTGACGGGCATTTTTTTAGCAATTTTTTCATTCCTTACTGACAGGCCCGAGACAAACCTGTATTTGGAAGGGGAGGGGTTTCAACTTTTATGTCGTACTTGTAGAATAACATGCAATTGAAATTGATTTTGTTTGACAGTACATGGTCCATTTATAGTGATCTAGATAATAAATGTAGATAATATAAGTAAAAGAATCATTAAGTCATCAAAAAATTATCGAATATTTAGGGCAATATCAAAACATCGTTATATGATCACCAACAGCCATTTTTTTTCGCCAAATTCCCGAGTGTCGTTCGGAACCCAAGCTATTTCGAAACTGCTTCAGGAACTTTGATGAGCTCTTCGGCACTCAAAATTTTTAATAACAAATGCTCGTTTATGGAAGTTTCTGATTCCCAACAAAATACGGAAGCATTCGCCAACAAACGGCTCAACGATTGCTTGAAAAAGGAAGACGCTACCATTGGTTCACTTTGCGAGATGGATTCTATGCCACATTCAGATATTCTCGAATCAATCATGCCAGCCATTAAATCGGAAATGACAGAATCTTGCCCTCTGTTGGTCGTATGGAGTCATTGCATAAAAGTATTAAAACGATGGAACTTGAATGGTTAATAAAAAGAGACAAAAAAACACAAAGTAAACCGAAAAGAGTCCTCTCGACGCCGGAACCAGCAACAACTCCGAGACCAACAACAACCACTCCAAAACCAACAACAACAACAACAACAACAGCGAAACCATCTGCGACGGAACCACCAAAACCAATAATAAAAGAAGTAAAAGTATGTGACTGTGCATCAGAAATTGAAAAATCTTTTGAAACGATGCTGCAAGGGAAAATCCGCTTGTTAGTTGAAGAAACCGTTCAAACAGAATTGGCTAAACAATCGAAAATGGGGATGAAGAACTTTTGTGAAGCGAGAATTAGGCATTAGAAATTTGCCTATATTTTATTGCATATCGTACATTATTGAGTTTTTTTACACGTTATAATGATTTCCAATAATGAAAATACAAGTCCGTCACATTGAGGGTACATTCGATATGTCCTAATCTTTTGAGTATAAAAAAATATGTAACTTTTTTAGCGTTGGAAATAGTTATAAGACCTTTCTTCAAAATCATAAAAAAAACGCTCGAGTTTTTTCTGCTACAATAATGATGTATTTTTCAATGATTTTCAGAAAATTTTGTTTTGGCATGAATATTTTCGAGTACTTCATTTTCCTATGATTTTTTTACTGATAAGTAAAACGTTGATGGCGGTGAGACGTATCATCTAAATGATGTTTTCATAACATTGTTATAAATAATGAACCATTGATAAATGTTTCGTACCTTGAACTTTGAAAAGCGATGACAAAATAAATTTGGAAGGGTTTATTTTAAAATGAATAAAGCAGATTATTTTTTAGACGTCGAAAAGTGTAGTTCTTATTCATGAAATTATGAACTTTTTATGAACTCTGGATAAGTAATCACTTCTTCAGGCCATTTTTTTTTTTTTTTTAATAAACTGAAAATTCATTTCTACTTTCTTTTTTTGATACAAAAAGTTTCCAAATGGAATGTTTTTTAAGTAGGATGATTGTGAATTCTTTTTTTTTTTGGATCAATTTATCTAGAAATTGTACGTATGAATTCGGAAACATTGGAAAAACGTAGCCATTATACATTCCCTAGCTTTTGGATGGGACAGTGGTTATTTTCCTAAATTTTTCTTTTTCAATCTGTATATTACAACAGCAAAAAAATAATATTTTAATCACATACATATATTTTTTCTTATTAGGTCTTAATTGTTCAAAAATGAAAAGTTTAGTGTTTCTTGCATGTCTTTTATTTTATATATTGTCAGAAGTCTGAAGAGGGAGTGGAACGAACGTGACGCAAATCGAGGTAATATTAAAAGTACTCATTTTTGAAACTGATAATATCAATTCTCATTTGAATGTTATTCTATAGAAAGTATACATTTGCTCTTGGCATAGTTTTTCTGAGAATGCATATTTTTGATGTATCAATGAATCTTTTAATAAATAATTCACTAATGAAACACTAGCGACTGAAGTATTGAGTTAGCAAATTATGTTCACTCGTGTTACGTTTGGCACGATTTTAAATAAATCAAAATGTTTTATATAAAGCTACTTTATCAATAATTTACAAAATACCATTGATTAAGTATTAGAAGAATATTTTTAAGTAATAATCATGCAAAAATATTGATAGCGATTTCTGCAACTCAAAATTGTGAATTTGAGTTTACATGCCTGAATTTCATCATAATAGCAGACTTGATTCATGTTATAAAATCGAAAAAAAATTCTTTGCACTGTTAGCAACAGTATAATAACCATTTTTTATTATATTAATAAATATCTGCCCTAGTAATTTTGATCCATATAAAAACCTGAAACGAATTCAACTTCTTATGCAATCTTTGAAAAACCTTACACAAAAATGAAATTTTTTATGAAGAATAGTTCGAAACAATTAAATAAGCTTTTTCTTCATAAGATTTTGTCACATACATTCTTATAAGGAATTTCATCTTCTTATGAAGATTTTATAAGTTCACTTTATTAGAAATTGAATTCTTTTCAGGTTTTTATACGGTGCATCTTATAAAAAATTGTATCCTTATAAAAAATTTCATTTTCTTATAAGGTTTTTTTAAAAGATCAAATTAGGCTAGGGAGAGAATACTCTAAAAATCTATTTTTCATACAATTGATTGCCTAACATCATATTGTGCAGAAAATTCGATAGAAGTTGGAAATTTTTCAGCCCAGAAATTTTTTGTTGACGGCTGTAACTAGTTGTTAAGGATTTTCTAAATATTTTACGATTTTCTTTTTACTCTACTTGATTGTAAACTAGAATTTTTTGTGAAAGATTCAGAAAAGATTTCCGACTTTTCGTTATTGTTGTTTATATCGCTTTTTTAATCTGATACTAATAACTTAATTTTTGAATTTGTGCAAGCATTTCGAAAACGTAAAGAATTGTCTTTCTAGTGCGGTTACGATGTTTTTTTTATTTTTTATTAGAGTCTTATACCAGTTATTAATAGGATGAAGTAAGATTTTAAAAGAATAAAAACATTGCAGCCTTTCAATGGAAACCCAAGAATTATATGCTGGATATTAGTGAATAATGCTATAAACGCAAAAAATATCAAATCAACTTGGGAGAAAAATGTGGAACATTGTTGTTTGTGGGCCAGAATGAAGGTATTATTAATTATTATAATAAAATAAAAACATTTAAAATAACCGTCTTACAATTTTGAAACTCATATTCATCGAGCCAAATGAAAAACGTAAGGTACAGTTTTAGAAAGAATATTCACAAAAATGAAGTTACAATATAAAAAACAGTTGAAAAGACAGTAAGTATAAATTTTTCAAACCATTACTGTATAAGCTAATATTTCTCTGCCTTAAAGTATCTGCTTATAATTTGATTCAAATGAAATATTAACTTATATATTGAACTTTTTTTCATAGATCATTCTGCACCAATTGACCTTGTTATTGAAAAATCTGAGTTTAGTTACTGGACATTGTACCAAAGAACGTACAGACATATCTATGAGAAATATCAAGGACGCTACGATTGGATTATAATGGATGAATCAGAATCGTATGTTCAAAACTTTATAAATGTTTCATTCTTGTGCATTTGTGTAATAATCCTTATACTAACAAATTGAGAATTACTTGTTCTTATTACGTGCCTAACTAATGTCATGCATCTTTGGACAGGTACATTTAGTTCGACAGCTTTGACCTAATTTCAAAAACATACGAAAACCAAAAGCCATTTTTTTTCTTAAAGTTTATAACTATACGAACGCTATATGGAACACAAGCTATTTCGAAGCTGCATCAGGAACTTAGATGAGATCTTCAGCACTTGAAATTTTCTACAGCAAGTGCCATTTCATGCATGTTTATGATTTCGATCAAAAAACTAAAATATTTCATAAAAAATGGTTCAACAGTTGCTTGAAAAAGGAAGGCGTTACCATTGGTTCGCTTTGTGAGATGGATTCCATGCCACATTCAGATGTTCTCCTGTCAATAATGCCAGCCATTGAGTCAGAAATGGTAGAAACTTGCCCTGGGTTAGTCGTATCATACTCCAATGTGAAATATAACCAAATGGAGTCATTGCATAGTAGCATATGCATATATAGTATATACAAAAAACCCAAAATGAACCGAAAATAATATCAGTGACACCTCAATTATCAACTACATCGAAACCATCTACAAATAAAGCACAATAATTAATTGCAGAAGAAGTGAAAATATGTGACTGTGAATCAGAAATAGAAAAATCCTTTGAAACGGTGCTGCAAGGAAGTATCCGCTCGTTAGTTGAAAAAACTGTTCAAACAGAATTGGATAAACAATGGAAAATAGGGATGAAGAACTTTTGTGAAGCGAGAATTAGGCATTAAAATTTTTGCCGATATTTTATTATAAATTATAGCTTATTGAATTTTTTGACGAATGATAGTAGCTTTCATAAATGAAAATACAAGTCTGTCACATCGAGGGTTTATTCGAAATTGTCTTATAAGTACACGTTGAAAGATTTGTAAGCTTTTTTCTGAAAGTGATGTAAAAATCGCAAGACTGTTCTTCGATATAATACTAATGCCGAAGTTTTTTTTGCGAAAAAACGATCTAATATTATTCAGTGATTTTTGAAAAATTGTGTTTATGCATGAATATGTCAGAGTGGCCTTGCTTTATTATGTTCACGCACGCTCAAATGTTGTTCGGCAATTGTTCTGCAAAAAAAAGGTCTAGCATAAATTTGTGTCAAGCTTGGAGCAAGCTTGTCCTGAACTCTTTTTCTTACCGAACTTTTGCCTAACAACTGTTTTTTTTTTTTTTTAACAAAATTTTAACCAAATATGAGCTTGCTAAACTTTCACCGAATTCGTAACGAAACAAGTTTTACCGAACTGTTCGCCAATGATCGGAAAACGCTTATTACCCGAACAGTTGCCGAATAACATCCAAACTTTTCTCAAGCTGGCGTCAAGCTTAGCCCAAACAGGTGCCGAACTATTGCCGAACAAATTTGTTTAACGTGGGTCGTATTTAAAATCTCAAATTTTGTTGTACAGTGTTATAAAAAGAATAAATAGCATAAGAATATTATGATTCTTAATTCTAACAATGAGTATCACAAACATGAAAATATTTATGTTTCATAGAAATATATTTCAACATGTCAGTATTAAGGGATTGTTTAAATGTTACGTAACTTTTTATTATATTTCTGTCTCTATATTACTTATCTTGAATCGTGTTTTGATCTTTTTTTATCGCTTCATGCAATATTTAAACTATCTCTCGTAAATAATAATGAAAACTTATAATAAATGATTGCATCATTGAAAGCATATCTAAATAGTTGACAAATAACTTTTTTACATCCTTACTCAAGCGCTCTGTTTTAAACCATCATCCCAAGCCTCGCCATGTTTTTTGACCAATGAATCATGATGTGATGTTCGGCACCTGTTCGGGCTAAGCTTGACGCCAGCTTGAGAAAAGTTTGGATTTCATTCGGCAACTGTTCGGACAGTAAGCGTTTCTCGATCATTGGCAAACAGTTCGACAAAGCTTATTGCGATATGAGTTCGGCGAAAGTTTGGCAAGCTTATATGTAACAACGATTTTGTCGAAAAAAACAAGTTGTTCGGCAAAAGTTCTGGAAAAACAGAGTTTGGAACAAGCTTGCTCCAAGCTCGACACAAATTTACGCAAAACTTTTTTTGCCGAACTCTTGCCGAACAATATTTCAGCAAAGGGTTCAACCTTTCAAAAAATTTGAGTGTGCTGAACTTTCTGGTATCGAAAAAAGGTTTGCCGAACTCTTTGCCAATGATCGGGAAACGCTTACTATCCGAACAGTTGCCGAACAACATTCAAACTTTTCTCAAGCTGGCGTCAAGCTTAGCCCGAACAGGTGCCGAATATCACAGCCGAACGAATGCTGAAAAAAATAGATTCACTTTCTCTTGATTTTTTGGAAAAAATCAGAAGCTTACTTTTCTGAAACTTTGGGTATCGCAAATGAATATTCGAAACATCGAAAAAAAAAACAAAAATACTCCGTATAGACTCTTGGAGCAAATACATGTTGAAAACATAAAAAAATAACCGTTATGGTGCAAAAATAGTTATTTCATCATTAACCTTAGGTTTCGCAAGAAAAAATTCTAATCTTATATCAAGTTATGGATATCGCAAATATACAGAAGTACCACCCACTATTGTGAAATCCATGTCAGATTTCGACCGTCAGAAGTGTTCCTCCTGATTGTAACATCATTGAAACAATCTTCCAACTCATTGTAACTGTACAAAATTTTTTCCTCGTCGAATTTACAGTTAAAACACAAAATAATGGAAGATCCACGAATATGTAACACTTTGTGATCTAAATGATGATGATGAAGGGTAAAAAAAAGATTGAAGAAAGTTTGAAAAAACTGTGACACCATTTATGGACGCTTCTTCAGGGCAATGTTTGGATCGCTCTATGGAGAAGAATTTCCTTCCTCGCGCACGCAATCCGCGAGTCCATTAAAGTGAATAATCGATGTGTCGCGATCTCGCGGGTATTATGGGTCACATGGGTCGTGACCCCATAACGGGAGGATCGGGATTGAACCACCCGTTGGTTGCCCCGTGCTACCAGGTGATCGACCACGCCTCATCACTTTGCGCGCGCTACTTGCGCCATCCGATACGAGGCGCAAGATAAGGCCCAGGATTCTGGCTCCCCCCACCCCCCCGCAGGTCAGTCAAGGTCACGCGCGCTACATGCTTGTTTATGCAATTGCGATATTTTGCGCGCCAATGTTTTTTCAGGGATTTGATTTCGATCTCGTAGCTGTAATAAAGAGAAAGAACGTTTCGTATTCCGAGGCAGCATTTCGGATCGGCGCTATGTAGATTTCGCTCTTGAATCAGCAAAAAATACGCTGTTTTGATCAGCTGATTGCGGCGTTTCGAAATGTTGCAGAAGAAGGTTGCAAAGGTGATAATTTTTTTTGAGTTGGGTATTTTCATTACTGTGGTGACTTTAATCATTCATTTGTTTGGTTTTCGATTATTATTGGTTAATTGAGATTTTTGTGAAATTATAATGCAGTCCACTTTTTCTGGTATCAACTGACAAGGATGCTTCTTTCATTACGTTGTAATAATCTGACAAAAGTATTATACGCAACGAGTATGGATGTAAACTGTAAAAAAAGTTTGTAAATTTCTTATAACGTAGTATGATAAATTTCCTATACCTCGAAATTTGTTGTACCATAATAGAATTTTTTACTCGACCATTAGGCCTTTACCACTCTTATCATGAATTCTTTCCATGTCTGGTATATGAAAGAAAAATATAGTAGTTTTCTATGGAACATTATGATTTGCACCTTCTCGCTGTACTAAAAATATCTTACCCAAGTTAAAAACATTTTTCAATAATTTTTTTAACTATACGGTAAAAAAAGTTGGTAAATTTTCCCATGCCGAGTGTAGTAAATTTCCGAAAATCTGCATTTTTCTATACTTCATGCGACACTTTTCTACGACCATTGTTTATTTACTATATTTTGCTCATGTATTTTTTCAATGTCTCGTATAGTGAAAATGGATATTTTGACTATTCTTGAGTAAAAGAAAAAAATATACATGCCCTGTTTTCTAACCACTATTGGAGATATTCCATGCTCGAATGAGGTAAAACTACTATACTGAAGTATGGTAAATACTGTTTATATACAGTAAAGCTACTATACACTGGTATAGAAAAATCACTAACCCTGAAATGGGTTAATTAGTTCCAATACCGGTATGGTAAAGATACCATAAATTTTTTTACAGTGTATGAATTTGGCGAAACAATGATATAAATATTGAAATTGGAAAGTTGTTGCAAAACATCCGATACAACTTAGCGCTAGAAATCTAGAAATTTTTTTAGAATCTGCGATTCAACGAATTACGATGCATAAATAAAAATAAAAGTCAATATTATTATTCAATAATAAATATATTACATTTATTTTTATTCAATTTTCACAAAATGCATTTGAAAAAAATTTTGAAGCGCATTATTACAAAAAAAACTTCTGCTTCTTGTTATTATTTTGTAGTACAGAGCATACTTCAAGAGTGTGAAAGCGCTGAAAAATGTGTCTTCTTTCCTGAGACAGTTATTATTGTATATCGGTCGTGATCCAATGGAAAGTAGTCCCAACCCAACGCAGTGATTATTGCCTTATATAATAATGCTTGTCATTTTGTTATGTCGTGTTGTGATTATCTATACCTGTTAATTGAAATTAATTGCCGGAATAATTTAATGAAAATTTACCTTTCAAACGATTTGCCTTTGACGAAATGACACATCGATGTATTGTGTGCTGCAACTCGTCTATGAAATGAGTGAGAACTTATCAATTTTTCGCAATTTTTTAAACTACAAACACTTTATCAACTATTTGGAACTTGACAGATTTCATAGAAATTCGTCCAAGATTTGTGGTAACCTTTTAAAACATTTCAAATTTTTGTAAAGTGTATTATTAGAAACTGGAAAAAAGAACATTGTAAGGTATATTTTGGTATAATATGTTTCAGGGTTGTATAAATTCAAAAAATTGAACTTTTCTTATAAATTCAATTTATTCACCATCTAAGGAATAGTATTTTCGTTTTAAACAAAAATTGTATGATATACGTAAAAGTTTGTAATTTTTTTTTTTATTCATATATTGTAATATTCGTACTTTTTTGAAAATTTCAGTATGTTTTTAATCGTATTCCCCAATTCAGAAATTTACGTTTAAAAGCAACTGTTTTCCAAGATTTCATTTTTTACAAACATTTTTATCATGAAGGTGACCATATTTGATATGTTTACAATGGAACAATTAATATAGAAATAATTGGATTATACGTGATTTTCAAAATAGTGTTAATTCAATACCCAGAACTTTTTTTTAATTGTGATAATTAGTCATCAATATAATTCTGAAACTTTGAAAATTGACGTCATGGAAAACTTTATAGGTATAAATTTTTTATGTCTGAATTTTTTTATCTTATATACATGTAAAGATGAGTGAAATATTGGCATCGATAAAATACTAAACATGAAATATTTTGTTATCAAGATCGAAATTCCAAATTTTTTTCAATGTCAAAATTTTTCGTTTGTAAGCGCAAAATTTTCATAAACTTACACATAAAAGTCCATCATTTGGAATGAGCCAAAATTAAATTATTTTTATTTTTATTTTAGAAAAATATTTTGGAGCGACATGATTTCAATATTTTGAAAATATAGAAGATTTTTGAATTTCCTCTGTATATGTAAACGTTTAAGAAACATTTTTACTTATGCCTGCAGTGTTTCTAAAACTTTTTTGAAATATTTTGTATCGATATGGTCAGCTCTTATTTTTTTGAATTCTGGATGTCCACAGTTATCAAATTTTTCTAATTAGATAACCATTAAATTGAAGGGTTAAAAAAATGAAATTGCTGTTATTTTGAAAAATCCAAAACATCATCATAATGACATAATTTTCTTACTTCATACTTCATATTGAAAAAATGTTGATCCACCATGAGCCTCGGACTCAGAATATTAATATTGTCAATTTCCTACGTTCACGCTTATTCATTGTTTTATCTTTTGAAAATGCTTAAATATTCCGAATCGCAAATTTTGAGTGTTTTACTGACTGTTTTTCTACAGAAAATTGAACTTAAATGTGAAGAGCTTACACATTTTTTACTGAAGTGAAAAATCAGGACATGTCCTGCTAAAACGGGACATAACGTAACCCTAAACATTGCCCATAATTATTCGCATATTCTCGTTGCGGATTACAACAAAAATCTTTATTTCATATCTTTTCATCAGCATGCATTCCACGTGGGTGGTTTGGTAGCATGACGAAGTGTTTCTCTTTTTTCATGTCGTTTTCTTTCGAGTAGGTGCGAGAATTGGGATTCTTCTTGTTTTCGTCGAGAATCCTTGAACCCACACCTACGCTGCACCTGCAACGCTATTTCCATGACCACGCTTTCTTTTAATCCTATAATCCAAAAGGCAGGAATCAAAATGCTATAAAAAAAATAATACTCCGCTGCGGGCCATTCGGATAATTTATGCTTATGGCTCGTCGTGACCCTCTCGGGAATTGTATACCCGCTCGGGACGAAAGAAATCGGCGATTTGTGCTGCATCGATTTCCTGCGTCGGTTGGCCGCGCTGCACAATGTTTAATGCAAAAGTCGTTGACGGATTTTTGTTTCTCCAATGTGTGGGTTTTGTTGTTGGGTTTTTGGCCAAGTTGGATTTTTTCAATTTAAAAGCGGTTATTATCATTTTGATTTAAATCGAGCAGAGCCAGTCACATCACATTTTTGTATAATTTTTCTTTTATCTTATAATCTTCACAATTTCTAAAAATTAAATTCAAGTCAATATATGTTTCACATTTTGAGATGAATGTAATTAAAGAAAAATTTTTTAATATCGTCAGAATTTAAAAATATGAAAACTCATTTAGAAACTTGTTGGAATAAATGCAATGCATAAAATGCACACATGCAGATTTTTCTTGAAGGTGTGGAAAAAAAATTAATCACATTATTTCTATATAGCCACATGTTTTTTGGTAAATCGAGAATTGTGGTAGGTTTGTTCCTTGAATAGTTTTCTTTTGCAGATCTTTAAAATTTGGTAATATGCAGAAAATTTTCCCAAGATACTTGGAAATTCATGCGATTCTGAAATAATTTGATTGTATCGTAGAAACATGTTCAGGCAAAGTGTTTCATTCATTAAAAACTACAATGCATAAATAAAAAAAAATTATTAACCAACCATACATTAGATTGTAAAAAGTGGAAGATATCAAGATTCAGAAAAAAGGCAAATATATAAATTTTATTATATAATTGTTGTGTAGAAATAAAAAAATACAAATCTTTACAAATACTAAAGAATTTAACAAATCCTGAAGTTACACAGATTCTGCAAACTACGTGCAATCTATGGAAACAATTTTTTTAGATATCTGTTAAAAAACTCAAAATGTATTTGACTTCAAATCGTAGAGCATCGAATTTTGTTAATCTAATATGCATACCTATAGAAATTAATCAGAATGTTGGAAAATCCCGAAAATTGTATAAATACTTCGAGAATACGAAAAATACTTGAAATATTGAACGAAACAAAAGATTTGAAAATTTGTAAAGCTATTGCTTTCTGAGAAATAGGAGTATTGATCAAACAGTAAAAATATATAGAACTTCTGAATTAAGACCAATAAATTCAAAGAATTCACAAAAAATTAATAATATGACTATAAATCTACTTTAAAAATGAAAAATAGTAAAAAATTTTTTATGAAAAAATACATTGAAAAGAGCAAGAAAGCTGGATATCCATGAAATAATAAAAATCGATGCTTATACAATTTATCGATGAAACTACAAAAATAATCTATATCGTCAAAACTTCGTTTTCTATAACATTGAATTTTATATATCTATAAAGTAATATATAAAAGTACCAGAGCAGTTCAAATTTTATGAATAGGTACTAAAAAAATACATAAAATATTTACAGTACTAGAAATCTATGAATTACTATGAATGGACATAGTGACTGTTCTTTGACAAATGTGAGTACCAAAATTGAATGAGAATTCGAAATCTAGAAAATCATTTCCTAATCAAATTTGTATAGCGATCTTTGATCATACAAGATAAGTATATTCGAAGATGGTAGAAAATTTTTCAAAATTTCATTGGTAGGTACTATAAAAATAATGGTTCATAATACTAAAATCAGTAAAATGCGCCGAATTGTTTCAAATATAACTTCCTCAGAAATCCAAAAAACTGCTTACAATTTTTAAAACTTCGAATCCAATACCAAAAATCATAAAAATCTGTATTGTAATCAAAACCATAGTAGAAAATCTATAATACTGTAAAAATATTTAAAAAATACAAAAAATACGAAAAGCACTATTAAGATAGGAATTAGAAATTCCGTCAGATTTTGTTTTATTAAAAATCGATTGAAATATTCAAAATCTCTTAAGCTTCGAGTGCTACAACTCAATATTCTATAAATCTGTGAATCGAACCACAAAAATTTCAAAAAATCTTAAATGACAGTAAAAAATTTTACAAGACCTCAATAATAATAAAAAATACAAAAATGTTGGAAACACGAGATTTTTCAAAAATACACGCAGTTGTGTGGATATCATTTTTTCGACAATAAATTAAAATACTGGGAGTCAGAAAGAAAAATATTCTAGGACACCAAATTCTTTAAATCCTCATAGAAAAATCAAAATTCATACAAATGAGAGATATTTTTATTCATTGAATACTGAAAGATCTTGGAAATGAGTCACTGTGAGTTTGTAAAAAAAAAAAGTGAAATAATTGAAAACGCAAAAGCTGGTCGTTGCTTATCGGTTTCATAGAAATAATTACGTCAAAATTAATAATTATTCCATAAATATAATCTGATAATATAAACATGAATAAACGAATAGTGAAAGAAGTTTAAATATCATCGAAAAAATATTCACTGTTTCCTTTCAATTGATATTTATGTAGAAGTTAATATACGAGGCTCTTTGAAATTTCCTTTTTTTCCTCTCCTTTCCTGATATCTCAGAAATTAAGCACTCCATTTGGATATTCACTAGTCGCTTTTTAGAATGCCTAAGTAACCCCAAGTCTCGTAAATTCTTGTTTTCGGAAACTAGTCTCTTCTTAAAAAACTTTAAACTTACAGTGAGTCTCCCAAAAATCCCTTCAACAGCACAAAGAAACAATTCAAAGATTTGGGCTACATCACAAAACTCGACGAGACTGATTTTTCACTCGGTGCAAAAGTTACGATACTGCTATAGTTTCACCATCACCGAAGCATTTACTGCTCAATTTCCCGATATTTTTTCATCGTTCTGTAAAATGAGCCTAATGACAAGTTTTGCGAATTTCGCGATATCGCTCGGAGCCCAGCGGCAGCCGCAATCTGATCGTGACCGGCACAACCCGCAAGTTATCAGCCAAAGCACACAGTGGGCCATTATTACCCCATTATATCTTGCAAAACAGTAACGGTGAAGCTGCAGCGTCTAGGTGTCGGGCGCAAAAATCGCCGTGGCAATCCAGCCTGAACTTGCACCTTGCACGAATCGTTTTGCAAGGATTCTCCTCGCTCGGCTTTTTCGTGGCGAGCAAAATTAATCCGTTCCACGGTTACGAAACGTCTCAATCATTGAAAAATTCTCGGTTTTTTTTGTTGCTCTTTTTTTCCGAATGCTTCGAATTCTTGCAAAAAGGATATCATCATCATTATATAATGTATTTTCTTTGCTGCAGAAACTTTACAAGATTGCAAGTTTGAGAAACCGAATTGAGCCCTATAAGAGATTTGAAATTATCATAGAGTCAGTTTTTGAGGAGTCGCATTCTATATTACATTTTTCTACATTTTCGTAAAGAACATCATACAAAAGTTATTGAGCACTAATAATCATAAAATTATGGAAGGTAATAAAAAATTACGCATATTTTAAGTATAATGGAACATAAAATTGAAAAAAAAGGTATACGTTAATGCATGATAATATTATATGATTCTATGAATTTCGGAGTAACTGTGAAGATATTGAAAATTCAAATTATATTATAAATATCTTGAACAACTGTGAAAATTATAAAAAGTTTCAATCATAATCGTGGAATTACTCAAATTCTGAAACTGTGCAAGTACAATTTCCAAGAACTGCCTACAATGCCGAAACCCCAGAAAATTTCAAAATGGGAAAATTTAGATCGACTGTCAAAATTGCCAAAATTAGGATAAAATAAACGTGAGTGACAAAAAACACTGGAACACTTTTAAAGTGTTCCAGATTTCCCGAAGCTGATGGATTAATGTTTAGGACAATAATTAAAATTGTTCCATTATTAAAAAATATCCGAATCATCAAAACTTGAAAAGCATGCTGAATAGTTTGAATTTCGTGAAACTTTTTTATTGTAGAAATATGAATTACTAACGTCATAAGAAGCTACAAAAATTGTCTATACCTTAAAATCGTTTAAAACTTTCAAGATTGTCATGTAATCCTTCAATGTCTGAAAAACTGATTATTTTCGAAGTTTCACGTAAATGTGAATAAGAAGACTCTGAATTCAGAGAAAATCAAATAGTCAGCAAAAAACTGTCAGAATCGTGAGAATTTTAATGAAATAGTGAACATTCGGGATTACTTGCACATTTTTGATAATCCGCATAAAATGAAATAAAATTTGTAAAATATCGAAAATTATTTATTTGGATTATACGAAAAAACCATAAAAATCACCAGAATTCCTAAGAACTCGAAAATTATCTTTCTACAATAACTTTCCAAATTTCCTGAAGAAAATAAAGTATTGATAGTGGTCAAATTTTTAAATATCTATAAAACACTGAAAACATAAAAAAAAAATCATTCAAGTAACAAAGAACTATCGAAATTTAGAAATAACCTTCAAATTTCGTAAAAAATCGTCGAAATTTATGAAACTAATACCTTTCTTACAAAATTATTACCATGTAAGTAAATATTATTATCAATTTTTGGAACATTACATTTTTTACTATACTTACATTTTTTACTGTAACGATAACGTAACGCGTTACATTAATTACCAAGTAACGATAACGGTAACGAGTAACGAAAATCCCGTTATTTTACGTTACTTTTATCTGTCTTTTAATTTTTTAGCACAATTGGTATCTTTTTGAGGAATGTTCTGAAACGGAGATATAAGTAATTTACAACTACAGCATTTTTGAATAAAAAATTCTCTATTAACAATTTTAAATGAAACAATAATATATGGAGTATTAGGACTTTGTGGAATATACTACTCTACTCTTTATTAGAAACTTTCACAATTTAAAGGGATGAAAATCAGAAATTCGCATAATGATAAAATATAATTAAAATCTATGGATCTTAAAATCTATAGCAGGATATGTAAGATCTAGAGATCCTGCTAGAAAACCCTAAGTGATTCAATAAATACAATGAAAAAAAAATACGAAAACTACTCTAAATACTAGATTTTAATAAGTTTCATGTAATTTGATTCTTTAAAAATTTATGTAATTCCAGGAATCAAAAAACTTCAATTTCTCGAGCTTTTAATTTGAAAAATGTATATTTATAGAAGTCTATAAGAAGATTTTTAAATTGTATAACTCTGTGCAAAAAATAAAAATATTGAGGGCACTCTAAACATATACAGAAACTGTTTTCTGCGAAATCGATCGAAATACTTTATAAATTTTTAACTTTCAATTTTATATTATTCTGGAAATTCGAAGAGATATTTTTAAAAAAACTCGAAAATTTCACAACATTCTATAAATACTTAGAAATACAAAAAGAAAATACCCAAACAAAAATACGTGTATATATATAAAACATTGAAAATCTTTCGAATTCCAGAAATTCATACAGCAATATATAAAAATAATGAACGATCCTTGAAATCATAGAAAAACTGAAGAAATACGAAAAGTACTAGTATGAGTAAAAATTTATCGAACACTGCTTTCTGAAAAATCTTGTAAAACACGGAAGTTTCATTATGTTTAAATTCTAGAGTTCGAAATTCTCGAAATGAATATACATATAAATTTATATTATAAAAATACTCAAATTATGTAAAAATACTAGGAAATTCTGCAACATTCTGTCATCCTAAAAAATGCGAGTAGTTTCAGACGTTTCAGAGATACTAAACAATCCTGCAAATCGTAGAATAATTGAAAAAGTATAAAAAAATCAAAGGAAATGAAAATCTTCATAGAAACTATTTGCTGAAAAATACAAACAATTTAATGAACTTCGGATTCTGAAGCATGAAATTCGTGAAATCCATGTATCAATGTACAGAAAAATCGTACAAATTTGGGAAAAAAAAATTCGAAAATCCTGCAACATTTTATTCATACTGAAAAATACGAAAAATTTAAAAATTCTGAAAGTCTGGGTAGGTATCAAGATTCTCTCAAAAATCTATTAAATTTGCTCATGTTTCCTTGTGGCTAACATTGAATCAAATGTCATGTTCAGAAATTTTGTGAACTTGAAAAAAATATAAAAATTTGAACAAGTTGATTGAATTTTTTTCCAGGGTAAAAAAGTACGGATTGTTATTTTGTATTATATCTGAAAAAAACAATTTCTATAGAACAAAACCACGAGTACATTGATATTGTTTTTTTCAGCCTTATTTTTTGATGTCTTCTTAGATACATTCAAATTATTCCAAAAAGTAACGTGTAAGTAACGGGACGTTACTTTTCTTTTAAGTGGTAATGGCAACGAACTATTATTTCTTTTCAAGTAACGGTAACGTAACACGTTACATTTTTTTGAGTAACTTTCCAAACCCTGATTATTATTTACTGACAGAGTGATAATTTAGACTGTGCTGTCCTAAATATCAATCTCAAATTTCAACAGATACACACAGAAATACATATTCAAGGTTTACAAAAAGCCTTACCAAAACCTTTTAAATGAAGAATCAACTATTTGGCCTTATTAGAACTGTCAACATTCAAAATGATATACATAGATGAATACTGTGAGAAAAATTAGTTTTTTCGACGTGGCGTCGAATAAGACAATATTATGAACACATACTTTTTTCGTGTACCTGATAAGAACAATCACATTTGTGATATAATAACTCACCACTAATGTTCTTCGAAATGACACCGGCAAACAGGTGGTCTTCAAGTTGAAAAGCAATCAAGCATTTTCATTTTTTTACGAACGGCACAACGACATTTAGCTGTTTTCGCGAGCTGCTATCTTTTTTTTGGTATCTGATATTTTTCGCAGCATGATACTCGAAAAAGTTGGAAAAATGGCACTGTTGCTACTTATTTCGTTTCATTTCGATAAAATCCCATTATTGTTTTGCTCGAAGTATAGAAAATTCAATATCGTCATGACTACAACATTTGTATTCATGATCGATCAGTATTTTTCTGTTTTTTCATTTGCCTTAAACGATAACAGGGACATCTGCCTTATCAATTATATAAATTACATCATTTTAAAAGTGAAATCAAGATCCGACAGAGTATTTTGATTCTCGATTCACATTCGCAATGCGCAAGACCTTAATGATTCCGTTTCATTTATACGTCCACAATTTATCAAGCGCGAGGAGCATCCATTAGGTGCCGTCTCTAATCAGTTTGCAGGTTCTTCGGCGTAAGTTGCGAAAGCTATAGGATGACTAACACTTCGTCTGGGCAGAAAGAGTAAGAGCGATAAGCTGCCGGAAGGGAGGCGAGGCAAAGGGGGAGAAGATGATGAACGGGCATGAGCGTGCTCGTTGATAAAAATATCTGTGCGAGTGCAGAATCCCACTCAGAGACTCCCACTCTTTTTTGCGGACCTTCCTTCCTTGGTTTCTCTGGCAACAGGTGACTCAAGTTCTTGAAGGTTTCGTTGTGGACTTTGCAGTTTCTGCTTGTTATCAAACTGGCTTTCTCTTTGATTGTGCATGGGTATTAAACTTAATTGTATAGTTATTACAACGCGATTCAATGACTCAGCAGATTTTTTTTACAGCTAAAATACGGGATTATGCATGTATCCATGATAGTCTGATCAAAGTAATCGTACTTTGTTACTCTTGATTTGACGTGGATTTCAAGGTTTTTAGATTGTCTATCTTCGAGTCTACAAGTTTCTAGGTGAAATTGGGTGACATTGGATTTGAATTTATTCAGCTTGTGTACCAGGTAATTATGTTACGTGAATGCTCGACTCGTTTCGTGTTGTTTCCGTGCATCATTCATCACCATCCTTCAAAATGAAAGGAGAAAATCAATGCTCCGGCGACGGAAACGCGCCGAACCCACGCGTGACCCTTCATCCGGTTCAGAAGAGCTCTTGAGATCGTACGTGATCTCCGAACCCAGCAGGTTCATGCGCAGAGTTTGTTTCCGATTCACCATTGGCCACCTACGTCACTGCATATGTTAATCCCGAGCCAAGATAATTACAGCTGCTCGCGAAATTTTGCATAAACGCCGACTCATTTAGGTACCGCGCTCATTAATTTTTTTTCTTTTCCCAGACCGCCTTCTTTTTCTTATTGAACTCGAATCGAAATGATAACCTCTGGTAAAATGGATCCCTAAAATCGAAATAGAAGTCGTCAATGAAAAGGTTAGATAGTGTTTTTTCTGAATTTATGTACTTTGATATGTCATTGTTTCACTTCTGCGACAAAATAAATTAACTAACGTAATATGCAGCTTTGAAAAACACATTTTCCATCTTACACTTCGTAAAATACATACTATCTTTGCACTTACGTAGGGAAAATGTATTGCTAACTCTATCAATTTGGTAAAATAAGAAATAAAATTTATTTGCGAGCTTTCAGGATGAACTTGCACGGGTAATGCGGACGTCTCGAGGGCCCTTTCCTGTTTTAGGAGATAAAAAGGAAGACCGGATTTTTTCCTGACAGTGCTCGATGTAAAATGACACCCACACATGGCACCTGCCACGTCGGGTGGCCACTCGTGTTGCTCAACATCCGCTCGCGTACTCTGCTTTGCCCCCGCACAATGAGGAAAATACATCGAATCGCACATCAGCAGGGTATGGTGTAACGAACAATTTTATTGTAAGGTAAAACCATAAAAATTTTTTTCGCATTTAATGTGCTTTGAAGTGAAATATTGATGGATCATCGATGAATCTTAGTATTTTGCAAATATGATACAAGTTTTTAGTAGTTTTTGTATCAATTGAACCGAGGCATAGAATGAGGGTTACTATATTATGGAAAGAGAAAAGGAAGGCAGAAAATTTCGATTGAAAAAGAAATTCCAATTTCCTATGTAAAATATGCTTTTTTGTTTGTTATCAAAAACTCTAAGTTGCAACTCACAATAAAATTATTACTTCGAATCGATGTACGTTCGTGATTTTTGTCATAATGCTTTTTTATAATATAATTTCCTGCAGAAAAAAAAGAATTGATAGTTTCCGAAATCTGTGTTTTCTCATTGGTGAAGCAGGTTCTGTAGATAAACGAGAATTGTATAACAATTACTGTACAACTATGCGATTATTTCCTGTAAATAAATTTAAGATTCAAACAAGGTTTTTAAATTTGGGTTATGTATATTCATCCGCATGATACCCGAAATTTGAAAATGTACATATGTTTTTAAAAAAGCTCATGTCAAAGTTTAATTCACAATCATTCAAAATCTGAAATGAAAGCAATAAATTTTATATGTTTACAATAGAACAATGAAATGACAAAATATCAATTCAATATTCCGTAATTCTTGTTATTCAAGACATTGAATTGTTCTTTCCAAATTCAATTAAACGTTCCTACCGTGTAAAAAGCAGGTATTTTTTTACATATAATAATTATATGCAAAACTTACAAGTCACTTAATCTGTCTTAGGAGAAAATTGAAACTACGAATAACATTTTTCTAAATTTGACTATATCTAGGAATATCCCTACATTCAAGACTCTGTTTTATCAAGCAATTTATTTTCAAATTTTCTTAACTTTATAAATATCAAAATTCTTGAAAACGCACAATATTTTGTATTTTGACATCTCATAAATTAATTTATATATTTATTTATTATCCGTAATTTTCAACATTCTATGCAATAAACATTTGAAAGTTTTCCACTTAACTCAGATAGTTATCATCAGCATTCTTCTCAAACTCTGAAAATCCACGTCATTCAAAATTGTATATGGTACATACATAAGAATTTTTTTTTCTTTTTAAATTTTACACTTCATGATCGTTCTAAATGATAAATAATAGATATCGGAATTTTTTAATTTCAAATACGCGGATAGGTGTACCGAATCTTAAAATTGATAAAATACTGAACATAAAATACATACTTTGTGTGCAAGTTCAAAAATTCGAAAATTGCTCATTTTCAAAAGTTATCAATGTCAATATTTAAAATTCCTAAGCACAAATTTTTCATACTAAAATTTACGAAAAGTCAACATTACAATGAACGTATTTTCGAATATTGTTTCTATAATTTTCAAAATTTCATAAGAGTGGCATTATTCGAAAGAACAGAAAATTTTTTAATTTCCATGATGTATGCTGATATTTTGAATCCTTGATGTACACAGTTATCAATTTTTCTTAATAATGAAAAACCTAAATATACCGAGTTCGAAACTCTGAATACGTTAGCACTAAAAATTCATTATATTTCTGTAATGAAAAATGAATAACATTGCAGATTATAAATCGCCAATTTCGTATGATTGCCAAAATACTAACGTCAAAAGCACAATGTTCCTGTATTTTTGAAAATTTCAAAACCTGTTATCAATAGCATAATTTTATTACTTCTAATTTCATAGTAAAAAATTTTTAATCATCATGATCATCAAACTTTATTCATTTATTTTTTATTTTTAAAATGTTTTAATATTGCATATTGTAAAAATTGTAATATTTTCTTCGCGAAAGATAATTTAACTGAAATGGAAAGTGTTTACTCTTTATTGCACTAAAATAAAAAAGCAACAAGTTTCTGACAAGTTTCTGAATGACAAAACATGGAGTTAAAAAGTAGGACATGTCCTGTTAAAAAAACACATTTATTAATTCTACATGGAATGTGTAAGTAACAGTGTAGTGTGCAGAAATGTAGAAATACAAAACAGAATACAGTAAAAGACAAGTCAATTATTTTACGATTTTGCAAAATTTATATTCCTGAATTTTTACTTTAAACATAACTCTTTATGATTGCTGAAATTCTCAAAATCAAGAAAAAAATACCAAAAACTGAACCTTCTCAGCAGCACATTAAGGTGTCACTTCTCCCTCAAAATATTTAAAATTTGAATTTTAACACTCCATAACTCAAGATGATACGATGAAAAAGTCCCCACAAAAGTTTATTCAGAATTTTCAATTCCAGGGTCTTTTACTCCAGAAAGTCACTTCCAAAATCCGTAACCTTATACTACCCAAATCTCAGCATTCTCAAATATCTGGTGAAAGCGCCGAACAAGATCCAGCAAGTTTCACCCGGAAAAAAGTTCATCTGTCCTAATTTGCCAACTCATAACAGCAATCAAACTCCCAACCCTTTACCCGCATTCTCATGCACGAATAAATCATTAGACCTGCAATAAAAACATCGCCAACTCTCTAATGATTCGTTGCATACAATCAAATTCATGAGCGAACACGAAAATCCATAATCCCTTCAGCAACAGGGACCGAAAATCGTGATCCGTGAAATCATTAAATCTGCTCGATTCGGGTACTCGGAAATAAATAAAGGTCATTAACAGAAACCTGATAACGTATTTCGTCTAACGAAGAAACGATTACTTTCCGCTTGGGGCCACGTGGGCGCACGTGCCTACCAGCAATAACACCGTATATTTGATACAGGCACATAAGTGCGGACAGCTCTGGGATCCTTTAACAAGCTTTATTCAATAATATTCAAATTTAATGAGTCGCTCGTAAGCGACATTAATGAACTGCAAATCGCTGCGAGATCCGATATATCTGACTAATTAAAACGTAACGAGATACGTAATTGCATGGCTCGTGAAATACAGACGGAGAAAACAAGATCAGCGGCGACATTTTTTCGCACTTTTTATCAGTGCTGGACACGAGGCAATTTTCGAGGATTCGTAATGATCTAAAGAAGCAAAAACTAAGCGGAATTTTGAAAAATGTTTCGGAGGGTAATTTCCAAAATTTTAATTTTGATCAACTAACTTTTACAATTATCACAACTTCCAGAAAAATTTCAAAATTTTGGTGTTATTTATACTTTAAGAAACGAACTTATTATGGCCTACGAAAATTTGTGGAACTAGCACCTGCTTCATGGGGAACAACTTAAACCGGCCTAATATGATTTGAAATATGTGTTGCAAAAAAATTATAATATGTAAATCTCAGAGATGTCAGCTGAGCAATTTTTGCATTTTAAAGCTACCTGTGTAATAATAATCAGGTACCAATCGTCACGCTAAATGAACACGAAATCGTCCACAAAGAAAAGGTCGTCTCGAAAAGGGCTCGTCTCACCAGATGCGTTGCTCGTGGGTAACGAGAAATTATGGCTGGTTCACGAAATGAAGCCCTGGAATGGATAAAAAGAAGACCTGATTTTGGATGATCTTAAAATAGGAAGTATCATTTATAAAGATAGTGTAAGAAAACAACAGTTAACAATTAAAATATGAGGTTCGAACAGTTTTAAGCGTCACTAAAAAAATTATTCAATTTTACTTTCATATAACTTTTGATGTACAGCTCAAACGAATTTATAAAAACCATGTTTTTAATCGTTTCATATATCTTTTGAATGTCACGATTCCGTTTTCTGAATATCTTGTATAGCGCTATTTATTTACTATAATGTCAGTAACAATTATTCATAGTGATTCAACCAAACCTAAGAACATAAGAAATTAAGATTCCTCGTAAAATTCTGAATAGATATTGCCTTTTTCGTTTTCGTAAATAATCAAAATTGATGGAGTTATAAGCGATAAAAATTTTCGCGCTGGACCAATGAGCGCGTCAATTTTGAGATTTCACAAATTTTGCAAAAACAAGGACGTAGGCAGAAAAAATTTTCGAGAGAGAAAATATTTTTCTTCCGGTATTTCATTATTTTTAGTCTTTGACAATATGGTTGCAAGAGAGCGATTTCGAAATATTCTGCAATTCGGAATTCAAAAGTTATACAATTTTTGGAATCCAGAGTTGCACATTTTTCATGTTCATAAATAATGAAATTCGATTCTGGTGATTTTCGATTAGGAATTGAGTTTTCGATTTTTTCCACTAACACTTTTTGTATTTATACCACTTGAAGGAGTATCTGATATTGTGTAGTATGAGTTTCTATCGAGCTTTCTAAAATTCGATGCTCTAGGAATCAAACTTCTAAAAATAATTATATATCTGAATTTATTTTTGAGCAAATTTTAACCACGCAGATAAAAAAAGGTACTTACTTAATTAATTTATATTGTTCTCATATGGTATATTAATAATCAAATTTTATAGTATTTTCTTATATTTTTATATATTCCTAATATTTCAATGGATCGCTCAATAGATTTTTAGGAATCGATGCTGTAGTATTGAAATTTTCAACGATTTTGAGAATTTCAATTGATTCTTCAGATAGCAGTTTCTTTTATAAAGATTTTTAATACTTTTATCCTATTTTTTGTGGGGATTTCTACAAATAAATGTATGTTTGGTTGTATAAACTGTATAAATTGAATTGGGTGTATTTTTCTGTTTTCTTTATGAATATCTAGAATAATTCCTAAAATTATACATAATTATAGTATTATATAAATAAATATGCTCCAGGACAGAAGGATTTATGAATTTCTAAGAAAATTGTACAGTAAGACTCGTCGTATTGTCAGTCTCTCTGTCTTCGTCGCTTGTCGTATTGTCCCATTGCCAAACCGGTTTTCTAATGTGACAATACGACAGGCGACAATACGACGAGTCTTACTGTATCTAGAAAATTTTTATGCATTGGAAGATTTATACTCAACTAGTAAGCTAATAAACTAGTAAACTGGTCAGCTAGTAAACTGATAAACTAATAAACAAGTTAGCTAGTAAATTAATAAACTACTGAAATTGTAAAATGGTAAAATGGTAAGCGAGTGGAAAAGTAAAATAGTAAACGAGCAAATTCGTGAACAAGTAAATTAGTCAATTAGTAACTAGTAAACTTGTCAAATTCGTATGTAATAGTCAACTGGTAAACTAGTAAGATAGTTCAATAAAAAATTAGCAATCTAGTAAACTTCTAAACTAGTAAACATTTTAGCTGGTCAATTAATAAACTACTGAAATTGTAAAATGTTAAAATAGTAAGTAAGTGAAAAAGTAAAAGAGTAAACGAGTGAACTCGTGAGCAAGTAAATTAGTTAATTAGTAAACTAGTAAACTTGTCAAGTTTGTATGTAATAGTCAACTGGTAAACAAGTAAGATAGTTCAATAAAAAACTAGCAATTTAGTAATCTAGTCAGCTAGTAAACTAGTGAACTAGTAAACCCGATAAAAAGTTAAGTAGTAAACTAGTAAACTCATAAACTGGTTAGCTAGTAAGCTAGTAAACAAGTAGTTGGTAAACTTATTTTTCACATTTTTCTAGTATAATATACGAAACCCTGGAGGATTTCTAAGTAATGTTATAGATTACTAATATTTTTTTAGATTGGAACACAGATTCAAAAAACATGATGTTTAAATATGCATACTTCGATCTATTCTCAGTAATTTCAAGAAGTAATGATAAAATCACATTCATATAGATTTGTCATGTTTTATACTATTATTCTTTTTTCGTATTTTTTGAAACATTCAAAAGATTTTGTTGCGTTTTCTAGAACTTTAATGGATTCTTAGTATAATGAGAATTTGATGCTCTAGAAGCTTGAAATTATTTGCAGATCGTAGAGGCGTTTGTCGAGATTTTTCAGAAAACAGTTTTTCCGTAGAATTCAATTAATTTCATTATTCTTTCAGAGTTTGTAAGAATCAAAAGAAGAAAACTTTTCAATGGATTTTATATAGATTTCTAGAATTTGATGATCTAAGATTTAAAATTTTGTAAACTTTCAGCATTTTTATAGATTTTTATTTTTCTTGATTATTCACTGGGTTGCAACAATTTTTCCGATTCATATTTTCTACGTCATGCTACGATTTAATAATTTTTACTTTTTTATTCAATATATACTTCTAACGTTTTCATGCATTTTTTTGTAACTCATATTTTTATTGTTTGTCGATACATCTTTTTTCATTCTTATATGAAATATTGATTAATTTCATTAGAATTGAACCCCCAAAGCCCTCATCTGCCTACGCACTTGAATATCGTCTTAAAATTTCGCGAGGAATCTACATGTTTGTATACACGTGATATATCAAATCAACCTGTACATTGCTCAAATAACTATTAAAATTCATAGCCTTTTTTTCATCTGTCGAAGCTTGACTTCAAAATCATTATCAGGCGGGGACAAAACTTTCGCGACGTTCTTTTTAGTGTTTGATTGATTTATTCGTGGTGACGGACAATAGGGACTTCTAGATGTCTATGGTCTCTGAATGTAATGCTGATTGTAATTTGTGTCCTGCATGACTCTACGAAATCTCGGCAAAGCCACATTTTTTTGGCTTCCTTTTCTTCCCCAATATTTTCGCCCATCTGGCGATCTCTTCTCTCTTACGAAACGGGCTTCGGATCGCTGTGGCCGAGGCGCGTGGTTCATGATGAGGTCAGCAGGTCTCGCTTTCTCAGTTACCTCTTATACCTCTTCAGAAAAAAAGTGCTTCGGGTTTTGATTTGTAATTGATTCCACTCGCGTGAATTGTTTGCACGAGGACCGTTATTTTTGGGTTCCTCTGATTGAATCGAATGTACTTTCCAACACGGTGACTTTCGTTGGTAACGTTTTTTAATGTGCATTTTTTAAGGTGGAGTTTTACTGTTCGAAAATTTTGATGAACGATAATAAGTATAAATCACTGAGAATTATTTTTGAAAGGCTTGGAGAGTTGAACGATATTATAGTACAATGAATAAATGAGGAAGGTGCAATTTTGAATAAAGTTGATTAGTCAATGATGATTTTTCTTGTGATTTCTTCAAAAGAGTTGTAAATGATTGAAAATTGTATACGGTATTGATCTGTTTTACTATATTTCTACTCATTGATTATTTTGAATATCAGTATTCTTAGGATTAATAGCTGTAAAGGTTCAAACTCGCACATTTTTCATTTTTACGATTCAATTTTTATTCACGTACGTCAATCATGCAAACAAATTTTTATAATCATCAGATCATTGACATTCAGATTATTTGTTTTTTTCTGTTTCAAGAACCTTTATTATGTTCTTTATTTCTTCAATAATAATGCAATTCAAAGGATTTCATGATTCGAATATTTATTTTCATATTATTTCTAGATCACGATGTTCTAGGGTTTCAAGATTACATAAAGTTTAAGTAGTTTTATAATAATTACATTTTTACGGATTGAAAGTATTTTCAAAAATTTTCAGAACCCTCGTATGCTTTGGTATTTATAAGATTTTTTAGTATTTACATGTATTTAAAATTTTTTAGTATTTCAATCAATTACTTTAAAAGTTCAGATGCTCTAGGTATATAAATTTTGAAAAGATGGGTTTTTTTCACAATATTTTCGAAAAAGGAAAGTATACTATCGATTTCAGAGTTTTTTTGTTATTTCGGAATAAATGAAATTTCGTAGAAATCTATGAAAGATAAATATTTCAATGAATAAAGCTTTCAAATTTTCTAGGATTCGTTGCAATAAAATTTAAAGTTTTAGGGATTAGAATTATGTTGGTAGGTTTTTCAGAAAACAGTATCTTTGACATCAAATGAGATTTCTGTGTTTTTCATATTTTTTTAGTATTGGTTCAATTTAAAGAATTTTCTAGTATTTTCAAATGTTCCTTCAAATATTTAGAGGAATGAATGCTCTATCATTCAAAGTTTTAGAAAATTTTGGAAAAATTATACCTATTGGCGTAGGTTTCGAGTGATTATGAGTATATATCTAGTTTTTTGTCGTATTTTTCAGTTATTACGAAATTGAGAGGTTTTCATAGAATCTGGATAGATTTATGGTATTTTTTAGTTATAATATACTATATTTTCTAAAATCTTATGATCTTAAATTAAAATTTTTCGAAATTTCAGTATTTTTGTACATATATTTCTGAAAAAAACTTTGGTATCTGATATGTAAAAAATTCCTTGTATTTACTAATTTTTTAGTGTTTACGAAATTGTATAGTGTTATAGTAAATAGTGTATAGTGTAATAGTGAAATCGTATAGTATTTCTAGTATTTTTATAGATTGCTATAGATTCTTTTTGTTGTTGTTGAAATTCAATACTCCATAATATGGAGTTTTATTGATTTACTATATTCATTTTAATGTTCCAGACAATAGTTTTTCATAGATTTCTATAAATTTCAGTATTTTCTCAGTATTGAAATGATTGGGAAGATTTTCTGCAAAATATCATCTTAGTATTATGAACTTCTATGAAAATTTCTGAATTTCATGCTCAAAATACATAATTTTTTAGTTTTCAGTATTTTTGAGAACTTATTTTTCTTTCTTACTTATCAGGTTGGAGCGACTTCAAAATTTATAATTCCTACTTTACTATAGCCAAATAGTATATTACGTAACTAGATCTTGAATTTTCTATTTATAGTGTGAAGTTTGTAGACCGAGGCTAAGCCGAGGTTTACAATCACACGAGTGAATATAAAATTTCTGTCCTAATTACGTACGATATTTTATGTACTCAGGGGTAGAAAACGAATTGAGAGATTTTGAACTAGACGAGAAATGAGTTTTTTATGCTAGAGGTACATGAAATTTATTGTAAAAATTCTATCATGTAAAAATTCAAGATCTAGTTACGTAATACACTATTTGGCTATAGTAAAGTAGGAATTATAAATTCATAATGTTCTTTTACTTTAACAACTTACAATAAAGTATTTTTTATGTCCTCTTGATTTCAGTTAGTATATTTTTTTAGACATTTTCATTTTTTGTATTATTTACAGTACTTCATTCCTTTTATTTGTATTGATTATTTTATTTCTTGGTGATTTTATTTATTTGTATTTTCAGCAGTCAATATTCATAATTGCAACTTTTTGTTCACATTAAAAAAAAATGATCAATAATGATACCAGAATTTCCATAGGTAATATTGTGATGACTGAATTTATTTTTTGCAAAAAAAAAAAACGTGACATCTACTCTGGAAGAACTCTGTACATTATTACTAACCGAAATGTATAAAACCGTAAGAAAACATAACTCTCTCCAAAATTCTCCATGCATGCATGTCTCGAAACAGCAATCTTGAAGACAACGATTTGCTCAATGGACACAAAATCGATGTACATACTTTAACACACGAAGAAAATGTTTCACCAGTCAACGATCGATCATAAGACGTTAAAATTGAAATTTGGTCGTGTAATACCTCAATTTCTCGATGAAATTTTCAATTTACGCTGACCATCACCGCAGCCAAAACCGTCCAAGAGGTTAAAGCGTTCGGGTCTCGCCTTGAAACTCGCAGATTGACGTCAGTTTTGCGCATATGCACGGACGAGAGAAAGTCTTGACAGTGCTACAATGGAGCAAACTCGAATGATAATTACTCGGAGATGTTACTGTCGAAACGTTAAAATTCAAAAGTAAATATGTGTCACTTTCCGGAAGTACGATTCACTGAACAAATTAGTTGTTATTATAATTTTCTCATCTATACATGTGGACATTGATGATCTTCAGTAACCTAAACACGATACACGTTTTGATGTTTTCTTCAATACTATCTGAAGTGTAGAATCGTTGAGAACAAATTTAAGGTTGGACATAAGTTTGGAAGTGAATTTTTCCGATTCGATGTCATTTAATTCTAAATTAATTCGCTTAATTCTAAATTAAAAATTAATGAATTTTATTATTCTCATAAACTCAGTCAATATTTCTTGTAAAAATAAAAAGTAGCGTTGTTAAACAATATAAATATAAGTTACAAAAAAATTCATGAAAATGTTAGCAGTATGTATATTTAATAAAAAAGTAGAGATCAAAATGTAGTATTATGAAAAAAATAATACAAATCTAAGAAAATGCTGAAAATTTACAAAACTTTGAATCTAAGATCAAATTCTTGAACTCTATAAAAAATCCATATAAAAGTATCAAAAATCTTTCGATTCATACAAACTATATAAGAATAATGAAATTAATTAAGTTATATTCAAAAACTTTTTTCTGAAAAATCTCGGCAAATACCTCTACAATCTATAAATTTTGTTAATTTAGAGCATTAAATTCAATATTTATCTATAAAAGTTCTTGAAAACATAATAAAATCTTTTTTCTCTTTCAAAAATACGAAGAATTAACAACGATAGAAAACATGAAAAATCTATATTAATGTGATTTTATCATTAATTCTTGAAACGACTGGAAATAGATCGATATTCGCATTAAAGCATCAAGTTTTATGAATCTCTGTCGCAATCTACAAAAATATAAGTAATCTCGAAAATTCTTAAAAATTCTCTAGGGTTTCGTATATTATACTAGATAAATGCCAAAAATAAGTTTACTAGATTACTAGCTTACTAGTTTATTAGCTTAATAATTTACTCATTTACTAGTTTACTAGCTAACTAGCTAACTAATTTACTAGTTAACTAGCTCACTAGTTTAATGGGTTACTAGTTTACAAGTATAATAGTTTGCTTGCTCATCAGTTGACTAGTTTACTAATTTACTTGTTAACGAGTTTACTAGTTTACGAGTTTACTAACTTACTAGTTTTTTATTCAACTAGCTCAGTAGTTTATTAGCTCATTAGTTTTTTTATGAAACTAGCTTTCTAGTTTACTAGCTTACTAGTCTACCAGTTGACTAGTTTACCAGTTTACTATTGCAAATTTGAGAACTTTACAAGTATACTAATTGGCTAATTTACTTCTTAACGAGTTTGCTAGTTTACAATTTTTCTTTTTCACTTGTTTACTATTTTACAAGCTTACTTGTTAACTATGTAGCTTACAAGTTTATTAGCTTGCCAGTTTACTAGCTTACTAGTTTAAAAGAAACTCTCAATACCTAAACATTATGTAGATATAATTTTCTCAGAAGTTAATACAACTTTCTGTCCTAGGGCATATTTATTTATATAATACCATAGTTATAAATAATTCTAGAAATTATTACCCCCCCCCCCCTTCCCTCCTAACTGACATTGCCAATGTAAAGGTCGCCGTCGTAATCGTGTGTGGTTCCCACGCTTGAAAATGAGAGAAAAAAGTGAGATCCAAAAGTAGTGATATCAAGGGAAGCGTCGCAGATTCTTTAGTATTCTAATAAGTAATTATCAATTATCACCCACTTTATTTGTCACGTCCACTCAAACAAAAAACTCTGTTTCATCGCTTCGCGACACACGTTGCCAGATTTATCATTGGATTTTCCATTCAATGCTTTCGCTCCACTTACTTTTAAACACGAACGTTACGCATTTCGATATTGATGAGTTCAAAAGCGATCGACGGTCCGCTTGATGTTACATTTTGAGTCAATGATATTTTCGAAATACATACCTATTTTCTTCTATTGCATCTTAATCAGTCATTGGAATATTGATTGGGACATATATACGGTATTCTCGTTTTTTGAAAGGATTCTCTCCTTAAAATTCTAAAATTCTACGATACTCACAAAAAAATGCTAATAGCAGTAAAATTAATATGAGTTGAATGCTAGGGATGAGGTGTAGCATTACCTTGTACTATCTATGTCACGTATGCCTTTACAGAAGACCACTTTTTTCATATTAGAACAGTCGAAAGCACATACCACAAAGATTGTACATTGTAAAAATAATTTTGTTTAACTCTGTAGTATGTGGTTATAAAATAGAATAGTCTAATGAGACTGCTTTTCAACTTAACTTACATGACTTTAAGCTCTTCAATTAGCACACGATGGTTTCAATAGAACAGATGTGCAATTTGAAGCCAGTTAATAGTATATTACGTACCGAGGGCTGCGAAACGAGTTTAGAGATTTTGAACTGGACGAGAAACGAGTTTTCTATGCCAGAGGTACGTAAAATAATTTTTCACGATATTATTACCCAAATTGTAACTTTTATTTATCTTTTTTTCATCATAGCGGGCCGTCGATCGCTTTTGAACTCATCAATATCGAAATGCGTAACGTTCGTGTTTAAAAGTAAGTGGAGCGAAAGCATTGAATGGAAAATCCAATGATAAATCTGGCAACGTGTGTCGCGAAGCGATGAAACAGAGTTTTTTGTTTGAGTGGACGTGACAAATAAAGTGGGTGATAATTGATAATTACTTATTAGAATACTAAAGAATCTGCGACGCTTCCCTTGATATCACTACTTTTGGATCTCACTTTTTTCTCTCATTTTCAAGCGTGGGAACCACACACGATTACGACGGCGACCTTTACATTGGCAATGTCAGTTAGGAGGGAAGGGGGGGGGGGCAACGGATATCAATGTTTTTTCAATGCAAAGTCGAACTCGAAATTTTAATCAGAAATAAAAATAAAAAACAATTATAGTATACTTTTGAGCTAGAGTTTCTATTTATTCAGTGTTATGTGGCTTGTTTTCGTCTTTCGCTCAAATTGAGAAGGGGCAGCAACGTCACAGAAATCCCAGCTTTCCCGCTCGTCTCCGCGTACCCCGGTCTCTTGGTACCCCGGGACCAAAATCACTTTTTCTATGCATGAAATTTGCGGTAAACATAGCTTTGAGTTCCGGTTAGAACGATTAAAACGGTGCTTTTCCAAATGCGACTATACTGTTGGTCCTATTTAAATGTATAGAATGATTGTGGCATACGTTCATTATGTTGATTTGCATAATTATCTTTGATAATTATTTATATCCACCTATAAGCATCAAGTTTATGGTAAATTTATTCATTTGAACGAATGATTCTGTAAATAAAACTATCACGATCGCAGAAAAATTAAGTTAGATTTTTTCCCACGAAATTCTGTTTTAAGTGTTTTATCTCAACTGAAAAATCTGAAATCTAGTACATAAAATTGATAAATTCGCCATCACGCATGATCACGCAGTAGATGCAAATTTAAAAAATTTGAAAAATCCCACGTAAAATTATTTAATAACGGCTTCAAGCGGACATTGTGAAATTATGTAGTATCCGAATTGACAAAATTGAAAATTTTGAAACGCAACGCCTTATACGACTCAGAATTTTGTCACCATAAAACTTAAAACTATATTGACTTATTTAATAAATATATATGTCCTGATGCCCACAAACGCAGAATTAAAAATTGATATTCAAACAAATAAAAAATACTCAAGTCTACTGCATTAGGCAATGAAACTTATAAAAACGCGCTAATAGGCAATCATGTGATATTTCTATCATATATAATTATCAATTTTTAAAAATTAAGTGCCACATTATATGAAAACGCTGAAAGAAGGTGGAAAAATATTATTCCAGGATTTTTCTTTCTTTCGTTAGAAAAGATAGGAATGAAGTTGAAAACAATATAATATATTTTGTTAAGTGGGTTAAGATCTATAAAGTTTCGTGACTAAGAATATTTTTCGCTGGTGCAAAATCTGGTAAAAAGAATGTTCTTAGTTATGTTATAATTCAAATGATGCTTCCCCAAGTACCCCTGCGCTGATGGTCTTACTTGAACTAATAAGGTCATTTTGCAATATGAATTTCATGTTCATTTTGCATAATCATCTCAAATAAGTGCATGCAATTCTTTTTATTCGTTTTTATCGTTAGGAAATCTGGGCACTTCAATGAAATAATTATATCGGAAACAAAACCAGTCATTACAAAACTAGTAGTTCAAATAAAAATCTTATATTCGACATTCTAGTACTTTTGTACTGTTATGGAGGCGAATCATATTATCAAGGATATTATTTTGTGACCAGATAATTATAGCATGTAACGTAGTAGCTGGATCTAGATAGATATAATCGAATTAAATAAAATACAGCATTTCAGATTTTCTCCTGCATAAAAATCTATGCTGAAAAAATTGAAGTTTGAAACCAGTACTGGATAGTTGAATTTCGTGAATCGTACCGAATTTTTTTGTATAATTATTCATTACTATCATTGGATTCAGGTGTACAATATTAGTCAACGCAAAATTCATAGAAAGTTGAATAAATGAATAAATTAATGACCTCGATCTTCCAGCAAAGATACTTTCATATATTTGTGCTCAGGCTTCGTTCGAAAAAATTGATCTAAAATATTACCGATTACAATTCTGAAAAAAATTATTTGGTACTAATGATTTTAAAAATCAAAACGATTCTTTATCATTAATGATTAAAATTATATATGATATTTATAAATGATACATGTATAACATGATCTACATTTTACATATAAATAATTTAAATAATGTAGGTATTTACAGGGATGATTATGAAATTTCTTTGTCATTAATTATGAATATATTTGAATTCATTTCTTGAAGAGAATTTACTCACTCATATGTAAATAGGACAATCGGCAAAGTGACGTTTGGAAAAGGCTCCGCTCTAATCAGAACTCATAGCTATCAATAGCTATGCTTACCACTGTGTTTACCACCGATTTCATGCATAGAGAAGTGTTTTTGGGCCCAGGGTCCCAAGGGACCGGGGTACGCGGAGACGAGCGGGAAAGCTGGGATTTCTGTGACGTTGCTGCCCCACTCCTGCTCCAGGCTGCGCCAACGAAACCCGGTCCCATATCACTGCCTCCGCCACGTCATTAAGTGAAAGTCCCTTACGCACGAAACGAAGCTGTCCGAGGCTTCCCGATATCAGCCGAACGGCTCATGTGCTTATGATTATTTTAATGAACAATTTTCTCGGAATTCTGGTCCGACGAAAATTTCTTAGCCAAGTAGCTCAGAGACATAGGTGCCTGTCTCTCTCGCTCCCCGCCTTAGGCGTACGTGTTTGAGGGAGTGAGTGATAGATATCACACGTCTATTTACACACGGCCAGTTTCGACCTTTTACCGTTAACTATAGGGAGAGAGGTAAAAGGGATCTGCGATTAACGACGGTCGAAACACGCCCGTGTTTCAAAATTCTATAAATTCATACAGTAAACAATGGAAATGCATTTCATTCAATTTATACAATTTATATGATCAAAAATCGTTGAATGTTTCTATACTATAGCATCAATTTCCAAAAATCTATTGAGTGATAAATAGAAATTTGAAAAATATATAAAAATACCTGGAAATAGTATAAAATTTTATGAATAATATACCGTATGATAATTTAAATTTTTGATGTACCTTTTATCTGTGCGCTTAAAATTTGCTCAAAAGTTAATTCAAGTAAAAACATCTTTTAGAAGTTTGATTCCTAGAGCATTAAATATCTATAGAAAGCTCTATAGAAACCCATATTACCTTATATTTGTTAATCCTTAAAGTGTTGTAAGTACAAAAAGTATTAGTAAAAAAAATTGAAATCTCAGTTACCAAATCAAAATCACAAAAATTGAATTCTGTTACTTACGAACATACAAAATTTGCTTCTCTCGATTCCAAAAGTTGTATAGCTTTTGAATTCCGAAATGCAGAATATTTCAAAATTGCTCCCTTGCAACCGTAATATATTGTAAATGATTGAAAATTCTGAAATCCCGAGGGAAAAAAATCTTCCAGAAAAACCCCTCCCGAAAATTTCGCCTGCCTACGCCTCTGTCATCTTTACTGAGTTGCTATTAATTAGGATTCCCGAAATAATGCAGTGCATGGAATGAGCATTGAAGGTACTATTTTTCAAAGAGAAAGTATACAGATTCTCTCTGGCGCTTATCGAAGGCAGAATTTCGCGTAAATTAACACGATCGTCGTCGAGATTCGAGGGGCGATAGAGTGGAGCCCTCGACACCCACGCGGACGCGATCTACAGGTGCTTCGTGTTGTTTTGAATGGGGCGCGCGTAATTATTCACGAGCCATCAGCATCTTCTCCGATCAAAGAAATGTTCTTGTAAAGTAAAAACAGGGCGCGATTAAAATCGAGGATCGAGATCGTTTTTCAAAGCGTGCCTTGTAGTGAAAATTGGGCAACGATCGAAGCCAAAAGCCAGGAATTAAAAAAGTTCATCCCACGCTGTGCGTGAAATGCCTTTCTTTCACGGTTGTTCTTTCCTGAAAGTAATTCCGGAATTGCAAAATATGATAATTTTTCCAGGATATTTCTTTGGAATATGAAAATTGTATTCTTATAAATATAAATCAATAAAAAGATACACATTACATTAGAAAATCATGATGCATTGACTTGAAGGTAAATTTTAAAAAATATAAATTTTCTAAAAATAAATGTGTAGTCATTCGAGAATCATTCATCTTTATTTTGCGAATACTTACACTACAAACCTGGCGCACGCTTTCACCTGAAGCATTTTACGATTCAAATTTTCACGTGTTCAATGCGACTCCAGTTCATTTCTACCATTTCTGGGGCTCTGGCCGCTCTCGTGACCTCGGCTTATCGAGATCCTACCATTCTTTAATACACTTCAGGACCACAATGCCGTCGCAGTGACACGAGGGGCACAGTTACGTACCGGGGGCGAAGCGTTGTATGGACGTACCTCAACACCAAAGCCCTATCAAGATCGAGGCGCGTAAACACGCGTACGAAGTGCGCGTAAATAATGGATACGCGCTAGCTTCGAGAATATCGACATTCGACCTTTTCCTCTTGCGTATAAATGCACGTCTCGCAGCTTCTCGCTTACACAGCGCGTTTTGGAATTCCACATTTTTTTTATTTATATTTGTCTGAATTATTTTTTGTAAGAATGAAATTGCAGGGAAGGTGAACTGAAGCATTAAAGCATGTATCAAAATGTAAAATTTAAAAGTAGCAATTACTCTGAAGTCTCAAGTCTAGAAGGTTGAAGAATGTTAAAATAGATAATGAACGAAAAACACAAAAATGAGAAGCAATTGCATTTTTTTTACGATTCGATATTGAAAAAAATTGTAAGTACAATGGATACCCTCACGAGAGAATCTTCTGCAATACGAAAAATCGATTTTTATCTGTAATATTTTTAATTATTATAAACAACAATGTTATTTTAACAACAAAAATTAGGAAAATAATTGCGAATAAGGGAAATATTTGTGAATCATTTGACGAGATCGTTCCCTATATATGGAACTAGCTGGCACCCGCGGGCTTCACTCTGCGTTTACACGTGGTTTGGTCGGGTCTGGTTATTTGTTTGGTAATTTTATTCTATAATAATTATCTTTTATACGATGTTTGGTCTGTAGATTTAGCAGCGTAATGTAATAGTACCGTACATTTACATATTATATTTGTATATTGATAAGCATTTTTACGCCTTTGATAGATCAATTTTTAAAATTTGTCGAGACGATGCTTGGGAAAGGGTAAGCGTAGTGATAAAAAAGACGTATCAGCAACAATTCAATGTTTATTTTACTTTGTCAAGTCCTTAAGTCTTAAGAGTCCTTTAAAATTAGTACACTGATACATGTACCTACTAACCTAAATTAACTTCATTTTCAAGGAACTTTGTGAAATGATGTTGATTTTGATTCGGTTTTTCTTTTATTCTATTGAAATATTCAGTCAAGTGATTACAAAATTTGGTCGATATGATTACATCTTTCAGGTCCTTTGAAGAAAAAACTGTCCAAAGGATCATATTAAACTACAGTTATTATTTTTTTTTAATGATTATGTAATTGAAAATAATAATTATTATATTTTTGTTATATTATTATAAAAATGATATCAATGATGAGAGTTTGCTGAATTATAAAATGATATAAAAATTGGTAACCTTAATTTGAAAGAAACAATTCATCAATGCGCAATGAAAATAACTAATACCGGTCGAACAATTTTTCATGAGGTCAAACTATTGTTTGTGATAACACGGTAGTAAAATAAATATTATTGACTGAAAATGAAAATTCTGTTGTAAAATTTCTTTCAGCATAAAATTATTTGCTGTTTTAATATCAAAATCCTTGTACTGAATAAGCAATAAGAAGAAAATCGAATTAATCCGAATATAATGAAAACCATCAACCTAAAAGATAAAAGTTATGTTGATGAAAAAATGTGTTGTCAGTTACAAAAAAAATTTTAATATGACCGATGCAAGAATTTTAGTATTTCAAAAAGCATGCGATAAGTAATAATCAAACTATAAGAAAAACTTTCGAGAAATTACGATCTGTATTCGAATTGTCAAAACAAAAACTAAAACTTTCAAAAAACGCCTTACAGTTTCTGAACATATGAAAATAGAGGGTAAATAAAAAACAAAAAAGTTATTTTTGCTTACTGCTGGCATTCGCAAATGTGATATTCCACAGAATTCTACTCCACGATGGCACTTTTTTTAACAATAATATCGAGTTTGATCCTCGGAGCCAATATTCAAGAAAAAAAGAATGATGGGTATTTTTCCTCATTCCTTTATTAATTCTCTTTCGTTCAAGCTTTCGACCTTATAATTTTTGGTCCTCATCAGGAATCTTGATATAAACAAAAATATGATTGAAGCACAAGCATATCTGCACCAATTCTATTGGCAAGTCAATTTCATCATTTGAATTTTACTTCAATGTTAAATGAGGACCAAAAATTATAAGGTCGAAAGCTTGAACGAAAGAGAATTAATAAAGGAATGAGGAAAAATACCCATCATTCTTTTTTTCTTGAATATTGGCTCCGAGGATCAAACTCGATATTATTTACAACTCCACGGAGCGATTTATCCTCTAATTACACTAATTTTATTCAAAAAAGAGGAATTTATTTTTTTTAACAATGATCAATTGCGAATGATTATCGATTATAAAACTAATATATATTTATCCAAAGTGTGCTTGTCACTGCCGTCCGCCATATTACTCAATGTGTTGCACATGGAAATTTTGATAAATTATTATTAAAAAACCATGAAAAATTATGACTGATAAATATCACGTCGACGCGTCCTGGAGCATGCATTATATGTTTGCGAAATTGCATGTTAATCAAACGCAAAATGTGGATTTGCACCCTCGCCAAAGTTTGGACTTTTTACTTTTATATAGTAGATAGCTGAAACTAAATTTATAATTACTGAACCTCCTCAATTTAATATTTTTTTCTTCTTATAATTTATTTTATAAGATTCATCATATTAGATTTATGCTTTTGATAGTATTTTGTTTATATGGATGATTTCATTCATTAGATTATTTGAGATTTTACTTATTTTCTGAAATGTCTTTAATTCCTATTATTTTTAGTAAAAAAAGTATCTCTGGAATGTTTTTTTTTTTAGAAACTTCATTAGGATGAAATTGTGATGTTATTCAAACACCATAGAAGTGATATTAGCAATATTTTGAAACTTTCTCCGTTGCTCTCTTTCACGGGCGTTTTCACACGACTCCAGTGTGGGAATTGCCCTTGACTTGCTGCACCTAGCGCGCGGTGCCGACAAAAAAGGAGCTCATTTGCTCATCTCAATACACGAATTCGAGGAAGTTTATCGTAAAAATTACGGAACACACTTGATAGTCAATTAAAAGAATCTTTGCATTTGAAAAGTATTGTTGGAACTACGCAATTTATGGTGACTGTTAGTCAAGGGAAAAGTGATGGTATATGAAGGTGTATTTTGTTCCTGAATGAATATCTGACGAATTGGATTGTCATTAAATGACAATTTTGAATTGAATATGTGCATATAGCAATTATTGAATTCAATCGTTTAATAACAGCTGTTTATTAACTGTTGTTTAAATAACAGTTTTTTTGAAAAAAATAACAATTTATTGTTTTTATCATTTTTGTGCTTTTTTTAAATTTTTTAAATTACATAAGGGTTTTTAGCATGATCAATAAAAAACAATAAAAAAGCATATTCTTTGCAGATATTTGTACACAAATTACTAATATTTAGCTCTGTTGCATTTACAGTAATAAATATACAATTTTTCATTCGAAAAAAAATAAGCTTAAAATTACTTATATCTCGGTTTCAGAACATTTCTTAAAGTTACAAATTGTTGCGAAAACTTGATTAAACTGATAAAAGTAACGTGAAATAAATAACGGGGTTTTTGTTGCTCCTTATCGAGCTGAAGTAACTCGTCCCCTTATCGTTACTTCCATAACCTGATTTGAATTATCTACCTCTTAGAAGTAAAACATCTAACAAAATGAGTAAAATTATAGTAACAAAATATTTGCTGTAACTATGAAACCATTTCGAAAATGGAATAATGATAAATGAATGTTGAAGGATGTGCGTTGTTATACTTCGATTTTCTTTTCGTGTGAACTTTGTTCTCTGTTTATCTCAGACTTTGATCTATTCAAATTCATCTTTTCCCAGAGGACCGATTTCTTCGAGATCAAGAATCACATATTAATGTCATTAGCCTTCAATTGGTGCTCGAGAAAGTCTCTGGGACAAACCAAGTTCGCTTCTTCTCACAGTGTTTTCGACTGGGATATTATTTTACAAGGAGTCCAAACGGGAAAACTCGGTCCTCGGTCTAAAAAAAAGGAGGTTAAATATTGCCCCACGACTATAATTCCGCTCAACTTTGTTCCGGGGTCCCTTATTGGATTAATCTCCAACCTTTTTTTCGGGGTCTTTGCGGTGTGTGGGGTTAGGATTATTTGGCGTTTAGTTCGAAGGTACGGGAAAAAGGGGAGAATTCGCATCTGTCGGAGCGAAAATTTTGTATCCGTAACTTCCGTCGTAAGGTGTCATATTACCATGTGTTTCTCCATGTCTACTGGCTCCCATATCTGTTTATATATGGACTATTTTGGGCTGTGGTAAAGTGCCAGAAAAACAAAGACTTTTTTTTACGAAATATCAGTCGTACAAGTGCAGGGATCCCGAGTTCTTGGAGAAGGTTGTTTGGACAGTGAAATTTGATGTGACGGTTGGTTAGGTTCATATGGTTCGATTTTGACGTAATCGGCTCGCTTTCTAATAATTTTTTTTAAGTTCTATCTGGGTTTATTATTGTAAGAAATTGGAATGATAATGCTTAGCAGGTTACAGATTTTTCGTTCACATAACCTTTTATTTTCGAGATCTAAAATTTGTATAATTCAAAGATTGAAAGTTCAGAATCTTAAGAAAATTATGTTTCTATGCAATTTTTTAAAAGTTCATCCATGTAATTTGAGTGTTGTTCTTCTCGATTAAGTATTATTTACTTATTATTATGAATTTCAGAATCTATAAATGACCAAAAAATAATAACTATGATGGACAATTTAGAAAATTAGTAGCTGTATTTCTAGATTTTGCATTATCGTATGTAGAATTCTAAATTTCTAGAAATGGAGCATTTCGGAACTTTCCAGAACCCAACAAACAGTTTTCAGGATTTCGAGTGCCAGGATATAGATTCGTGAAAAATTAATTTTCGTGATATTACATCTCAACTCTTTAAATTTTAAATTGGACACGTTCTGAAACATTTATTTCAGAATGTTAAATCCTAGACTCATATGTAGGATTGTAAAATGAAGAATTGGGAATCCGAGAATTTAGAACGACAGTGCTTTAAATTTTTATGTATGAATGGTGGTTTTCAAAAATTAAACATTCCTTTCTTTATTTTGTAACCTTGAATTTTAAATATCACAATATAAGGTTATGAAATTTTGAACACAAATGTATTGAATTGTATAAATCCTAATTCTATAGCATGTGACTGATAGTACTAATTTCGATAGTATAAACCTCAACACAAAGGGAACGTAAAATATATTTCATGAATTCATAATTCTAGAATACGAAGTTTCAAATTCTACGATTACGTATTTTAGAATTATAAGCTTAAAACAATTTTTGTATGAGATCTGGAATTCTTGATTATAAAATCTGGAATTTATAATCATTAGATAATTCGATTCTAGCTTTTACTCTCTCAGTTCGAATTAGTAAAATTTTTACTTATTCAATTAGTAGGCCACAGATAGTAAGAGATTTACTAATAAATTAGTAGAATTTCACAAGTTGGTTAAAAAATTGTTGAATTTTACTCAATTATATATATCATATGTACCTAGTTGTAACAAACATTTTGCAAAGCTTGGTACTTCGAGGAATAAATATTTTAACAAATGTCTTCATATGTCTATTATTATTGTTCGATTTTTTACTCTACAACAATAATGAATGAGTAGCATTTAAATGCTATTCAGATAATCGATAATTGCAGTGGTTAATATTTATTATTATGAACAGTAACTGTTTACCAAAGTATTAGTAAAAAATTAACTTTTTTCTAAGTTAAACTATACTTATCTTTTAGTCATAATGCACGAATAAGACTAGTCAAAACCTACTTACTTTAGTAGTCGATTTTTACTAAAGTTCAAGGATAGTTTTTAACCGTTTTCTTCAGTCAAATATTACTAATTTCATCAGTAAGCTAGATCACTAATTCAATTAGTAGATTTTTATTAAAACTTTAGTTGCTCCCTTTGCACTTTTTCAATTAGTGAAATTCTACGAATAATTAGTATTTTTCCACCAATTTAAACTGAGAGAGTAACTCTTAAAGAAACAAAGTCCTAGATTTTCCAAGTTTTCGATCAAATTTTTGAAATGTCGAATTTATTATTACAGAGTTCTTCAACTTTATTAGCAAGAATTTCGAATTTCATAATGACCATAATATAAACAAATGGAATTGAAACCCTGAATTATGGAATTTAAGTAATCTGTACTCTTCAGTACAGAATTTCAAATTTTATATTTTGATTGTGTAAACTTTCCGAGCCAAAATATGTAAAATCTATTTCTCGAATTTCCAATTTAGGCAAAAAGAAGTTTTAAGTGCAACAAAAAATATTCTAGAACTATAAGTATGAGATAATTAAACAATGGAATCGCTAACAAATTGAGAAGAAATCATCAAATAAAAAATTAGAGTATAAAATATTTTGAGTTCGAAATCCTAAAATAGAAATTTGACTTTTTCTACGCTTTAAAATCAAAAATTTTATTCTATTCCAAAGCCTAGAGTAGAGAGTTTCATGATTATGACACATAACATAAAATCATTTAATTCTAAATCCTAAAGTATCAAATTTTCTTAATCGGTTAACTAAGGTAAAGAATTAAAGAGTTCTCATTTTCTGCGATAAGGACTCCTAAGAATAAAATGATTAAAACATTTTTCTAGCCTCACTAACACTCAAAAACAAAAGTTAAAAATTTTGCAAATACCTAGTATTATGCAATTATAAGCTGGAGAATATTATGATCCTGAAGATATTGAATTATTAAAAAAAAATCATACGTTTAAAAAATGATATGCATTATTAATAATTTCTACTTGTTTATCTTAAGGCGAAGAATTCCAGAGGTCCTAATTTCTGAAACAAATATTCTAAAGCTTTAAATTTTGAAACGCAGAGTTCTAGGATTCTGTTACTGAAACTCATGAATTGTTTAAGATAGGAATTCCGAATTGAAATCCATCCTGTAAAGTATTGATTTTATGAATGTTCAAAATTTTTGGCTCAAAAATCAAAAAACGAGATACATATTTAAAACATCCCTTATTCTAGCAAACAGGAATTTTCAAATTCTATGCAAGATCTATTGATCGAAAAATCTCAAACATCAGTCGAAAGAATCACGAATGAATTTATATGTATCTATAGAATTCCGAATAATGGATTTCCAAAATTTACACAACATAATCCCCAAATCCAAAATTTCAAAACTTTATCGTAGATTCTTGAGCAAGGAATCTCAGATCTCTATATTGCTGGGTATGTTAGAATTTAATGATGCCAAATTACACTACAAACAGTTCTGAAATGATAAACTGCAAAATTATCAATTATATAATATTGGTGATCACCCCCCTACCCCTTGACACACATACCAGTATGAACCGCCAAATTCAAAAATATGTATTATTGTAGAAGCCCAACATTAAATACAAGCATAGATTTTTTCGTTTCTCGAACATTAAAACCCGCGTTTTCGTATTTACGTGTAGAAATCCTTCAACCACCTTTTCAAACGATGTTTTGGAGCGCGTGTAAGAACTGTATGTTTTGTAGAATTTCAAAAAGCACGGAACCGTGGGTAAGCAACGGCGTTAAGGTGCGAGGTCACCATTTTCATGTCAGTTTTTAGAGACTGCCGATTCATTGATTCGGAAAGGCGCGAAACTCGTTTCCGTCCCTTGATACGAAAAATACTATTTAATACCTTCCAACAGAGACGATCCAGCTTCGCCCTGTTTTTCATTCACCTAAAGCTTTTCCAAAACGTTAAAAAATCTCCTTGACAATACATTTAAATTCCTCCTCAACCCCCACCCGGAGCCCAACCTGCTTCGCTCGCTCCGAAGTAGAAATCCCAAAGAATAACATCTCCTCGCACGAATATCACATGTCAGTCATACATCATGGGCGGGCGTTCAGGGCCCGATAAAAATTGCGCGATCCGCGACGGGCCCGACGTCATTCGTCCCACGACTGAAAAGCCTGCGGAGACTACGGCGGGCACTTGTTTCGCATTCCCGTGCGAGCCTTGTATCCCAAGGCAGGCGTCGTTTTTCTCGGTCACGTCACATCCTGGACGCCGATCGTCAGCGCCGGGGCCCGATGAATTTTTCAGCCCCACGTGACAATGAGGATGAATGGGCCCGTCGGGCACGACATTGCCCTGGGATACGTCCCCTCGGGTAAACACGCGTTCGGTAGTGTATGATGAACGCCGAATTAAAGGAGCATTAATTGTCAGCTCAAGAGCTTCGTGATTCATGAGGCTCGTGCGGGGCCCACTCTCTTCATCCTCGCTTTTTCCTCCTTCCGCGTTCACAAAAAAAAGCGATGTTGATTCGGTATCTGCATACATCATCGGATTCTTCATACATCGCGTTTAAGGTTTTTCTGTCATTAACTGATGTGGATTTTTAGAGAATTTTCGGAAGAGGGCAATGAACTCGGATGAAGAATCAAGGCTTGAAATTGTACACTGAGAAAAAGGTTTATTCGTACATAGTTAACAATAGTACATTGTGGTACAAGTTTTAAAACGTAGCTTTTTAAACGTGTAGCACACGTTACTTTTTCTATAATTCACGAAAAAAATGACAGTTTTCGTCTACTTGTTTTCGGATGATGCACAGCGCGCAATGACGTTTCGAGGACGACGAATGACATGACAATTCAGTATAGAAAAAGACAGCATGACTGGGTCGTATGAGCATCAATAAAGGAATCGCGCGCGAATTTATTTTGAATTCAAATAAATCAGTGTTGCGGTGTTTTACTTTTTTTGATTTGTTTTGACTGACGACAATTGACGTCAAAATTATTGAGCAATCAGGATGAAGCTGGTTGAGGGTGAATCACGAACAAACACGAAGGTACACGAAAGTACACAAGGGTTCACGAAAGTACACGAAGGTACACGAAGCAGCACGAAACGCTGTGTCAAAGGTTCCGGTGACTTCACAACAATACGTTGTTTGTAATTCCACTTGTTTAGAACGTTAAAATACGCAATATTTTTACACTCTACCGGAAAACTGCGACGATTGTTACGAAGGCAGTTTTTTTTAGAGTGTTTCTTGTACACAATACAGATTTTTCGTGTCCGCAAAAATTGTATGAATATGACATAGATCACAACGCATTAGGGTGAACTCACATTTACGTGCGCATACACCTCTTCGTTATCAGCAATAATCGGTCACTTTTTCTACCGAAAACAATGGAAATAACTGTCATTTTTTTGTGAGTTATAGAAAAATATCTTCATTTGCACGATTGTCTCGATATTTCGTCAAATGTTAACAAATTTATTATTTGATAATGTTTGTAATATAATATTAAATAGTACCTAGAAGTTGCGCGAAATCATATGTTTATTACTTGCTCATTCTTCACATTGTAATATTTCGTTCCTTCATGTTTTGGCCAGGTCGATCGACTAATAACTGAATAATGTCACATCATTCCTGTTGTTATATTCCAACTAGTTCAATAAAATTATTCCAGCCAATTCAATAAAATAAATGTATTTATCAAGACTTCTTTTAGGGTGTTACAATATACTGACTACAAAAATACTTTTCGACTACGGACAATTCTTTCGGAGTATCTCAGAGTATGTGTCTGACTGGCCCACGTTGATTATTGAAACGCGAATTTTTATATCATCATAACAACGCAATAGATAAAACCGCAACATCTATATTGAAACTGATAATAGTATATCTATTGAGTTTTACGCATCATGAAGTCCTTCAGAGTTTTCAAACGCAACAATCTTGATCTTGTAAAAAATACCACGAATTGTAACTACGTTTTCCAAATGAATGAATAACTTGGAAAGATAAAGTAAAATGAAATACATAGTGAAATATAATAATCCAACAATGTGTACATGAGAGCATCGAGCGATTTACAATCTCGTAGAACTTATCTATTATAGGAATATAACATTATATATGTTCGCTGTAGATAAAAAAAATGCAATCGTACAAAAATGATTTGATCCAATGATTCGAAGAAATATTACGATGATAACAGCAATCTATTTGCAAAAGCGAAAATAAGTCTTGCGAAAAAATAGTCATCACGATGATAAATGGATATACAACACTGTCAATCATTCACCATTTTATATGCAAAAAGTCGGTCCAGTGTGCAGAAATGTTGATTTGTTAACAGTTAAGAAATTAATTTCGATTCAATGTGCTCAGGTTTGATCCACGTGCTGCTCGAAAAAATTCGCGCTTACGCGCGTGATTATAGTGATTTATGACAGTTTATAACTCCCAATCATTTTCTCTGAATTTACGTCAGCACTTATCAGTGTTTATCAATATTTATCAGTTTTTCCACGCATCCCTTGGAAATAATTCACCAATACGCCCATGACTCATACCGCATATTCCTTTTCAATTTTTCTCTCTAAAACATCTCCAGAACAGTTTTGCGGTGCGAAATTCGAGCCTTTGCGATTATCAATAACGGTTGATAAGTTGAGTTCGCTGGCCGATTAGGTCGCAAATCATGAAGGCGTCCCCTCGGTTCGGTCAGGCGAATTAAGATCGGTGCCAGAGAATAAAGACGAAACAAAAAAGAGGAAAATGAATGCAAACAGGCCGCAGTTATGCGGAGAAGAACACAATCCGCGAGGAAAACCAGCCGGGATTTCTCGTCGCTCTATTTTCATTCCCGGTTTTCTTGTCTACTTTGCACGCCACGTCGCTTTGCTAACGAATCCCTACATATTTCACGCGAGTGCCTAGCCAAATGGTTCTGACTGCATGGGCATAGTCCCGTAAAAAAGCCTTCCATTGCAGAGTTGGCGTCGAAGCGATTCGGGACGTTGTCGCTTCAAAAGTGTTCATTCCACGTGCAGTTTTGTGGGTAAATGCAAGGGAAAAATGAGCATCGAGGTCATTCAAGGCATGAAAATTGCGGGAATATTTACAAATACAGGAAATTGATGTGCATGATGTTGTTCCTCACTTAAGAAGTCAAGTACATACATACAAAAAAAAAGCAGTACATAAAAAAATCTACATAACCCAAGGCATTTCCTTAGGTCAAGTCGGACACCATTTGTTTATCGTTCCTTCAAGAGGTCATGCTTCCATACAAGTTCACAACCATGAAGAGCAGTCGCCTAATTATTCCCAGAGTCTAATAATGTCTTTCGACGAGAAGATTCCGTCCTAAGATTACCTCGGGATTGAACTGTTTTTAATTCCTTGAGCTGGGTAAAGTCACCGTGCTTTCGTGCCTCGGTGCATGTTATTTGGACAAAATGACTCGGGCTAATCCGCTAATGACTAGGATTTATCTCCGCAAGCTGATCAAAGCCGGAGAGTTATCGGCATTCAACGTGACTCCTAGGACGACTTTACACCGCTCCACGCTATTACCGTTAATGCACTGACTATAAAATGGACTCCGGGAAAAATTGTGGAAGTTGCTAATCAATGAGGTGTATAATAGAAAATTTGAGATTGGGATCTTGTTATGGAAGTGGGGGATCTACAATAGAAAATCGGAGCTCGTGTTCTGCGGTTTGAGGACAAATTTTGACGTAATGCTACCTTATTAATTGTTTCTTCGCTTCAATGCTTAAATATTCATCAGAGAATGATATCTGAAGGTTTCTATGGAAAAATGTTACTAAATACGGTGAAAAAAGTCGATTTCCCGAATGAAGCCAGCGCCATGCACATGACTCTTTCTGAATTCTTTCTCTCTGCAAAAGCAAAAGAAGACAGGAAAGCTTCACTTGCTTCAAAAAAAGATCAAGAGCAGGTAAATATTGAATGGAGGTCAACTCTACGGTACAGGAATTATAAATTAGATGTATACCAAAAAATATTTAACATTTTCAGTACATGAAACTACAAACGCGTTTTTCTCAAATCCATGTTTTTCAAGCTAGCGACTACAATTCTTAACCTATAGACTTCAAATTTTGACTGCACCTCATCAATTATATTTTCGACTAAATATCACAGAATTTTTTCATTAAATGAAAACTAGTGATTCTATCGACGATTTTCAACAGATTTTTTATAAAAATGCAGCTTTCTTCCGTTCATTTTATCTTTATCTCGTTGGAGATTAATATTTAAAGAAAATTCTACGATGTTTACTTCATTTTTGATATATTTTAAAAATCATTTTCAATTTTCATTTATACCCCAGAATTACGAGCTGTGGATGTACGGCCATGCCTACTGTCTTAAAAAAATGTATTCATGTGTATGGGATGCTACGCGACCAATTCACACTAAAAAAATCTTTTGAAATTTGATTTTGCAGTTTTACAGTAGTATAAACATGAGTGCTTGACTTATTTGTACATTTTCGTATGAGCAGCAACTGAAAAACTAGCTTCTTATGTACAAAATGTTTGGCAAAATGAGAAATATTCTAATATACATGAATTTCTTCTAATATTCAAACATTGATGATCAAACGAATAAGTCAATAATGATGTTCTTTCTTTTGTCAACACAATATGTTTCCTATAAAATCCATAATATTATTTTTTACTATTATATCCTCTAATCATCGTAGGACTTTTTCCGGGTATAAAATATCCAGGCACGGGTGGAAACGGCATTTCCAACAGGCCACTTTCCACAGCCGTGATATATATTCCGGAATGATTCGTTCTCGTTCACATCGACGCGCCGATGGCACCACCAAGTACTTACCTTTACGATTTCCGAAGTGCCTCGTCTCCAGGCCACCACGATTCTGTGACATAATCATTATATTTTATTGCGGAGTCTTTGAAATTTATCGTTTCTCGTCTTAATGCAGTCACATTCTATGAATACAAGTTATTTAGCGCGTAAAGTCATATCGCCGTGTGAAACATATGACTGCTGAGACTTTCAGAAAAACCATGTTTTATAACACAAACTTTTGAGAAAGTCCGAACGATTGGATGGAGATTTTCATTTTGTTACGTAATTTCCGTGAATAAAAAATAGATTGAATATATTGAAATAAAAGTATGTAAATGTTTATGTCTATTGCGGACTATGAAAATTTTGAAGTTTTAAAGAAAAAAGAATCAAAATTTACTTCAATATCTGAATTATTTCTTTTGATAAAAGCTTCAAAAACAATTTCTCGTTCTTCCAGTCAGAAATTTTTCTTTATTTTGGTCGACGTTTCGGTCGCTAATACGTGACCATTTTCAAGACTGGTTTTTCTACAAAAATATACACACCTCAGATTCTTTCTTTTTTACATTAAAATTTAAACAATCGTTATCAAAACTACATACCAATGATAATTATAACATCTTCACTTTTTAAAAAACTTTACATTTGAACAACGCTGAATGTCTTTCCAGTAAAATGACATGCATAAAATTTTAACACAGCGTAGTGTCGCGTCAAAAGGATTGTTCAGACTAATCGTTACTTATGATTTCAGAAGTCACTATCGTCAGCTTTATATAAACTTTATCTCCAAGTGTCGATACGTGAGAACTTTTCTATCTTGTTACAATCTTTTTTGACTAGTGGCAAAAATTCAAAAGTCCATCATATATAATATTCCATCCATTTAAATCCTGCTGTCTATTTAACGAATGATTTCCTTCTTTTTTAATCAAAACTTTTTCAGAAATTAAGCTTTGAAAATATCCTCTCTCTTTATCAATAATCTTCACATTATCCCAGTCCATCTCATGTTCCCCTTTCTCATCCCGTAACATCGGATGTTCACTGATTACTGATATTTCTTGACCAATATTATTAATATTCCTTCTATGTTTTTGAAGCTTCTATCAAAAGAAAAAACCCCAGTGAATCCCTCAGTGGAATAATTAACATAAAAAACATCTGAATTATTTATTTCAATGATATCTTTGGTACATTCTTACCTTTTTTGCGACTTGACTCAACTTTCATTACGCTTCAATATCGTAATTTCAGCTTGTTACATGCAATGCATTTCTGAAGTAAGTACCGACAGTTTTTGCCATTTTTAGCGATCTTTGGAATTCCAGGTGAAAATTTATCATGCCTTGGCAACGTGTAAAGATAAGTAGCACCTTAAATAAATTAATACGTTACTCTCAGTACTACGAGCTACAACTTCACAACTACTTTTCAATAAAAGCGTGTCCATCGAAACGAGCTGTTTTCTGGCCTGCTTTAACACCTCGTAAATTGCTCACTTGCTATGTCTGGGTTTACTATGATAAACTTCAGTCAAAACGCATTTTTCATGGGTGTCAGGGACGTAGGCAGAAAAAATTTTCGGGGGGTGTTTTTCGAAAAAATATGTTTCCTTCGGGATGACAATTTTTCGGATTTCAGGATTCAAAATTATACAACTCTTGAAGTACAGAGTAGTACATTTTTAATGGTTGTAGCATAGGATTCAGTTTTTTTGATTTACATGTAAGTCACTGAGGTTCAGATTCATTTTTCTAATAATTTCTGTATTTTTTATAACTTTTTCTGTACTTTTATAAATGTAAATATGAAGGATTTCAAAATATAATATGATAAAATTTTTTTTATAGCTTTCTGAAATTCGATACTCTAGAAATGAAGTCCTGAAAAATTTTCAATATATTTCTAGATTTTTTAAAAAATAATACTTAGAAGATTTTCAGTATTTTATGGACTTCCAGAATTGTCGTATTATATATGATTCGTATTTAATATTTTTTTATAGAATTGTGTAATCTTTTCGGGCATTTTAAATTTTAATAGATTCTTAGGATTGTATTACAAATTACAACGATCTTGGGTATTTTAAATAATTTTCTAAAAACAGTGTCTTTCGCTAAGATTTTGAATACTTTTTGGAATTTTTTCATATTTTTGTTCTAATCAAACCATTTGTAGAAGATTATACTATGTTTATGAATTTCTTTATAGCTTTCTGATTGTATGCTCTAGAACTCAAAGTTTTATAAATTTTTCAGAAAAAAATTTTTACGTACTATTTGGGTATTGAGTGATTACCAGTAGCACTTGCGTTTTCAATGTACTGATATTAGTAGCTGGGTATGTTAAGTGAATAAATCTTATCGATTCATCAGTCAAATTATCGTAATTTGTTTCATATCCAAAGATTTGTTTCTTGCGTCTTTTTTATTATTTATGGAACCTGGAATATTTTTCAGTATATTCTATATCTGGTGATTTCGTAAATAAATTTCTTGTATTCCCGTATTTTCTTAGTATTCATAGAATTTCGTAGCTTTTTCTTGTATTTTAAGAAATTGTGGGTGTTTTTTTAGATTTTCTAGAAGTATGTATATGTAGATTTCTTGAATTTGATATGTTAGAATTCAAATTTTAGCTGATTTTCAGTAATTTACTAGATGTTTGGGATAACCTTATGTATCGATTTTTAGTGTTTATAGATTCCCTATACTTCAGTATTTATTTTAGTATTTTCAAGATTTCTTAGCTATTTTTCGTATATTCATAGGTCATGTGCATTTTTTTAGATTTTTAAAAAGTACCGACGTTTCAAGAATTCGAGTTTGTAGAATTCAAATTTAAATCGATTTTCAAAAATATCATAGATTTTTGGGGATATTTGTAACGTTCCGATCGGTATTCCTTCTTACCCAATCAAACATTAACTATATACGTCAAAATGACATAAAAATATCGAAATCTTAGTTGTTGATAAAGGCAATAAACAATTATTCCATTATATATATATAATAAACATTTCCCACATTTATTATAATTCCTCAACTGTGCAACTTTTTGTGATTTCGCAATATTCAAAATACACTACTAAGTCATTTATCCATAATCATATTATAAACAAATTAAATCGCACATGAATACATATTGTATCTCACAAAATTCAAATCCATTTCCGTCATCATATCAGATCATGAATCCATAATCCATAATACCAAAAGAAATCAAAAATTGAATATCCCCTCCCTTAAAAATTAACTTGATCACATAACCCCAAACATAAAAATCACAAATCAATTCATCATTAATTCAAAGAAAAATACCATTATATAGTATAAAATCACAAAAATAAATCACAGCACATCAATCATCATTTCAAAAAAAATATTGATGAGCAAATAAATCACCAGAAAAATGATTCCAATAATAATAAAAAAAAAAAAATATCACAAATCAAACCAAAATAAAAGATTCTGATAAACCCAAAAAAATATCACAACAAAATCACCAAGGAAAATCAATCCAGATATTCCTCTAAAATTCCCAAACAAATATCACAATATCAAAATAAATAAATCGCAAAGATCTTTCCTTATGCAGAATTTCCAAATTCTGGCCAAGAAAAAAACGTGAGTCCATCCCTTAGCGTCGTTCACAGAACAATGTCGGACGAAATTCCACGTTACAAGCCAACACCAAGTCTAACAGTGGAACACAATGAAAGTCCACACGCTCGAAATTAAATGAGTCAGAAAAAAATTCCTCGATAATCAAAATTCGGTCTTCACAATCCTCGGAATGGAAACAGTGGCCAAAACATCTGAAATGGTAAAGAAAAAACACTTGGATTCCGAGAGTATCCAAAATTACCAAAAAAGAAGCTACAAAAAAAATCGAATCACGACCGTCAAAACAAATCACATCCCGAAATAATCGAAATCACACCAAATCATTATGAACCCCGAACACTTCAAAAACAAATCAATTTACCACGTCAATTTTGAGCGTGCTCCCGATGAAAAATTCACAATTTGATCAAAATCACTGGAGTCTATTCAATACGAGAACTCTCAGTATCAATATGGACGCCAGAGACGCGCTCGTCCCGAGTTTGAAGAAGAAAGGCATCGCGCATGCGTGTCCATTATAGGGAAACTATTGGATCGATTTCAATCGAGCCTTCAAAGAGATAATTTAAATCGAAGCATGGCTACAAATAACACTATCATAGATTTTACGTGAGATCTGGATTTCTTATAATATTTCCATTTTGATGGCATTTATACGATTCTATAATTTTTTTGTATTTTTATAGATTTCTAGTATTCATACAGATTGGTAGGTATTTAAGTTTTTTTTTAATTTGATGATCTAGAATTTCATGATCAAGTTGATTATTTTTCAGATTTTTTAGAAAACAATACTTTGACTCACTCTAATTTTTAGAATTTCTTTAGAGTTTGTAGAATTTAAAAAATATTCTGGTATTTTCCTAAATTTCTACAGTAGGTTTATACAACTCAATGCTCCAGGCAGGGGCGTAGGCAGACAAAATTTTCGGGAGGGGTTTTTCTGAAAAAAATTTTTCCTGCGTGATTTCATAATTTTTAATCTTTGACAATTTGTAACAAAAGAGCGATTTTGAAATATTTCATATTGCGTATATGTTATACAGAGATGTTGTTCATTTTTTATGTTTGTTAATAATTCAATTCGATTTTTGTAATTTTCAATTTGTAACTGAGATTTTAATTTTTTTCACTAATACTTTTTGTATTCACACCACTTCCTGAAAAGTTCTGAACTTCTGAATAAATTATGTATTTCAATTGATTTTTTTGCAAATTTTAACCACGTTAATAAAAAGTTCATCAAAAATTTATATTATTTACTTATAGTATGTTATTTTTCAAATTTTGTAGTATTTTCTGTTATTTTTATATATTTCTAATATTTCTATGGATCGCTCAATGAATTTTTAGAAATTGATCCTCTAGTATTGAAACTTTCAACGATTTTGAAAATTTAAATTGATTTTTCGGACGACAGTTTTTTTTATAAAGATTTTCAGCACTTGCATTCACTATTTGTTTTTATTTTTACAATAGAAAGAATGTTTAATTATATACATTGTACATATTAAATTCAATGTATTTGTATTGTTTTCTATATGAATTTCTCGAATAAGTTCTAAATTATATGTATATATTTGTAGTACTATATTAATTAATATGCTTTAGGAGAGAAAGTTTTATAAATTTCTAAGAAAATTATATCTACATTGATTTTTATGTATTCAAAGATTTCTAGTTAACTAGTAAGCTAGTAAACTAGGAAGCTAGTTAAATAAAAACTAGTGAGCTTATAAACTAGTAATCTAGTACACTCGTTCACAAGTAAATGAGTAAACTAGTAAACTGGTAAGCAAGTAAACTAGTAAACTTGTAAACTGGTAAGCTAGTAAACTAGTAAGCTAGTTAACTAGAAAGACTAGTGAACTAGTGAGCTAGTAAACTAGTAAAATAGTAAGCTAGCGAACTACTAAACTTATTTTTCACATTTTTCTCGTATATGGTATAATATACGAAACCCTGGAGGATTTCTAATTTTTTATAGATTACTTATATTTTTGTAGATTGCTACAAAAATTGTAGATAACTGTAAAAAACTTGATGCTTCAAAATGTGATTTTCGATCTATTCTCAGTAATTTCAAGAAATAATAATTCAATGACATTTACATATTCATGTTTTATATCGTTATTGATTTTTCGTATTTTTGAATTATGTACAAAATTTTGTTGCGTTTTCTAGAATTGTTATAGATTTATAGTGCATATATATAGAATTTGATGCTTTAGAATCCCAAAATTTATAGATCGTAGAGGCATTCCTCGAGATTTTTCAGAAAACAGTTTTTTTCATAGAATTCAGTTATTTTCAATATTCTTTTGAAGTTTGTATGAATCGAAGGATTTTTCATATTTTTATATGGATTTTATATAGATTTCTAGAATTCGATCTAACCTTAAAGTTTCGTAAATTTTCAGTATTTTCATAGATTTTTATTTTTCTTGATTATTCTCTGTGTTGCAACAATTTTTCTGATTCATATTTTTTAAGTAATTCTACGGTTTGAAATTTTTCCTATTGTATTAAAAGTATACTGGTAATGTTATCATGCATTTATTTTTAATTTATATTTTTATTGTTTATCGATGACTTTTTTCAATTTGAAAAGAAATATTGATTGATTCTATCAGAATTTCGGGAGGGGTTTGAACCCCCAAAGCCCCCCTCTGCCTACGCGCCTGGCTCCAGGGTTAGAATTTTTCTAGATTTCTAAAACTTTCGTGAATTCTAATATATCTGTATAATTTCATTAGGCTCGAACAATTTTTCAAATTTTTGTTTTCTCACGTTATACTTACTAAACATTTATGATTAGAATTTTGTTTAAGACAAAATCTTTTTCAGCCAAAATCATTTTTATATTTGTGTTATTACAATTGAGAGTCATGAATATTGTTAACTTTGAGTACTTACATGCACCATTTGTTACTTTCTCAAGATTTCAGTTAGTGTTTTAATGAGGATTGCTACATATTTTATTTTCCTATTGTTCTTTATAATTCGTATTTTTCTTATTTATTTTCATAATTTTCATTATTTTTACATGGAATATCAATCAAATTCCAATTTCGGGAGGGGTTTAAACCCATAAAACCCACCTCTGCCTACGCGGCTGATGGGTGTCAAACGATGTATGGATAATAATGTATATGAAAATGCTGAAAGAAAGAGGTTATATTTTTTCTTTGCATGAATTTGAAAGTGAATAATAAATAGATCAGAATTTTACTCTATTTAAATATTATTATTATAATAACTTAATTCACAGTAAGAGTGAATTTTTTGGTTGTTACGAAATTTATGCAAGAAAACGTCTTTTTTTTTACTTGACGAGGCAGAAAGAAGGGGTGCTGGGGAATGTGATATAAAGTTGCGATTAATCGCCGCGCGCGTGTCGGAGCTTTGATTTGTGGTACCGGGGAATAGATCGCGTGATTCAAATGATTCAAATGCCACAGGTGGAGAAAACAAGCACTTGGAGTAGCTGGACGATACGATTAATTTTAAGGAAGCAACGAGGCGAGACCGATTCGTGTTATAGGCGGTAAATCAATGGGTTGATGTTCTCTTCGAAAATGATCCATGAGAAAGCGAAAGCGACGATGCCTGGGACTGGGTCACAGGGAGTGACAGATTGGAATCGGGTTGTGGTTTTCTATCGGTTCGTGCGGTCGCGAAATCAGGAAGTTGAGAGCGATCGATCGGCTTTTTTCCGGGAAAAAACTGTTTAAACGAGTTGGATTTGAGGATCTTAATCACGAACTGTTGAAGGAAATCGATCTTTTGCGCTTCTATTTTCTAAACTGGAAATTTCATTGGCTTGGCGAAATTTTTAGAAGAATTTTTCATGCCACGGGAGTCACGCTCGAGAAGAAAAAGAGAATCTTTTTTGAGTAACCTAAGTATCTAACGTTTTCCAATGAGTTTCTGCAGGCCCGTGCACAGAAACCTGAATTTAGGGGGGGGGGGGTCAACTTTTATGTTATACTTGTAGAATAACATGCAATTGAAAATGATTTGGTTTGACAGTAAACGGTAGGTTCATAGTGATGTAGTTAATAAATGTATATTATATAAGTAATTAAATTATTACCTAATCAATAAATAACAAAATATCTAAGGAAATATGAAAGCATCAATAGTTTTCAACAAGTTCAACTGTATATATTGAATTTTTGTTATGTTTTCAACAAATTTAACAACAGAAACTTAATAATTACAGATACACAATTGCAGAAAACACGTTTATTATTGCTTTTCCGCATTTAGATGTATATCAAATGCACAATGAAAAAAAAGAAAGGCTTTTTATTTTTACACTTTACACATATTTTATATTTTAAGGGGTAAAAAACCTTTTTTGAGGATGGTTTGGATTATTTTATAATTCATACAGAACATAAACTTATTATGGAAGTTATATTACTGAGATAGAATACTGTCAACTTTAACATACAAACATTATTAGGTGAAAAAATATCAACAAATGGTGGAGTTACGGCCCTTTCACAATCTTTTTTTTTTAAAGGCTTGCAGTGACTGCAATGCAAATACAATACGTCAACTGAAATTATAATATCCAAAAACGTTACATTTTTAAATGTTACGATAACGTAACGCGTTTCATTAATTACCAAGTAACGATAACAGAAACGAGATCCTTTCTTTTGTTAACGAATAACGAAAATCGTGTTATTCATTTGACATCTATCTTATCAAGTTTCTAGTGCAATTTTTAACTTTTCAAGAAATTTTTTTAAACTTAGTTTCAAGTAATTTTTAACTTCCTTATTTTTAGAAAAAATTGTATAATTTTTCAGTTTTAGTTGAAACAGAGTGATATATTAGTAATTTATGTCAAAATACTGACAAAGAGTATGATGCTTTTTCACTTTTTATTAGAAATTTTCACAATTCTAGCAATAAAATGTAGAAATCTGCATATTAATACATGAAAATACATGAAAATACTAGATACCTTGGTTTTTAAAATCTATAGAAAGATCCCTAAAATCTATGGATTATGCTAGAAAACCTTACGTATTTTTATAAATGCAGAAAAAAAATAAAATACGAGAAATACTAAATATTATTTACTTTTTTTTAAAAAGCTAGTAAATTCTTAGAAAATTTCTGTAATTCGAGAAATCAAGAAACTCCGATTTGTCGAGCATTAAATTCTAAATATATACGTGTATAAATAATTATGAAAATACTATAAAAATGTGAAAAATAAAAAAATTTGTCAAAAATTCAAAAAATATTGACGACACTCTAGACCTATAAAGAAACTGATTTCTCCAAAATCGATCAAAATACTGCAAATATTTCAAACTTTCAGTTCTAGCAAATCTAATTCTCGAAATTCAAAGAGATACCTTTGGAAAAACCCTAAAATTTTTTAACATTCGATAAATACTAGGATAAATACTAGAAAATACAAAAGAAAATACATGTATAGAAAAATACAAGTATATCTATGGAATATTAACAATCCATACAACCATCAAAACTAGAGCATCGCATTCCAGAAATTTATACAGAAATAAACAAAAAAATTGAATAACCCTTCAAATCGTAGAAAAACTATAATGACATATTGACATAAAGAAATTAACATGAATTATAAGAGCAACGAAAAATATTTCATCCAGTTTTTTTTTGTCGAATAAATTTGACAATATCGTACTATTATGGAAAAAAAATTTTCATGTAATATACTGTATTCATATTATTGCAAAATAGTTTCTTGTCTTTCTCACAAGTTTTCACTTTAATTATAAATATTAAGAGATAAAGTAAAGGTTGTTGATGAAAAAAAAAGTTTGTGAGATTTGCGAATTTCCATACAATAAAAAATGTCAGTTCCACTGTCAAAGCTTTGAAAAAATCCGAGTTATCACAATATTATGAGGTAATTACTTTTCATCCGTTTGCATGAGAAAAATTTTATGTTTTTGTGATGGTTTTACTATGTATTTAGATAAAAACTGAGTAATATACCGTAGAAATCTGAATAAAATATAGAAATCAAGCTCATTTTTCTGGAAAATGTGTGTAAACTACGGTTAAAAATCATGAAGATCAATTGATAATTCAAGCAATACCAACCCTCGATATTCCCGAGATAAGCACACTAACATTAATTCAAGAGTATTCGTTTTTCCATCTTGAAGCCCAACAAATAATTTACATAGGAAAGAAATTACACATCTTGAAAGATTTTCCGAATGAAATTTATCAAGTCACCAAATTATATAATCATTAAAGCATCGCCTAGAAGTTACAGTTATTTTCATGATGAAATTATTAACCACAAATCTAGGTATTTCTAGCTATGCAAATCCAGTGATGAAAATTTTCGCGAAATTTCTCAATATGTCACAAGACGTCGAACTTGTGGAGATTGGAATTTTATCGTTGTATCGATATATTTCGGCGTAGCCCAATCGCGCAACGTCAGGATAGGTAATTAAAAAAGATACTGGAAAACGTCAGTCTCGTGTCTTTGCACGTTCGCGCAAGTCAGTATACAGTCAGAGATTGTACACTGACTTGCCAGTGCAAACGAAAGCAATCTATTGACACGATCAGAAGGTCCAAAGATTGTGCCAGGACGTCCTGCAGCCTGCTTGTCTTCGCCGCGAGAACCACGAAGAGGAAAAAACAGCGTCTATTCAGAGTGTATAATAAGCCGAGTCTATGCTCTAGAATACTTTCTTTTCACTTGAAAACACTTCTGGAATGGTTTAGATTTTATATCAAGGGTTGAGCTTGCCTCTTGTATAGGTGGAGAAGAAGGTTGGGGAGAAAGCTATTATGATCTTGAAAGTGTTGGGGTTTTTTTCAGGTTTTTTCTTCTATAATAAAAAATAAGAGTTTCAGAAAGGAACGCTGACTGTTCATAGTCTTGGAAGTAATTGAACAAAGTAGAAAAAGTATTCTAAATAATTAAACTGTACATGCTCTTGCATAAAATTGCATGGAATTCGGAATAGTAAGAGTGATAAAATTACCGACTTAAGGATTTGCTGAGCTACAAATTTCTGATTGAAATGGAAAGTAAGGAAATATTTCTAACTTTTTCGTTATAAGATTCTAAAAAAGTTTTTGAAAATCATTGAAATTCGTCATTTGTCAGGAGAATAAAAAACATTTGAAAATTGAATCTCTTCTTTATAATTTTTGAACATGTGAAGCAAAATTTGTATTCAGATTATGTGGTGCTTTTGACAAAATGAGGGACATTGTTAGAAAAAGAATCTTCAAAAAATTTGTGGAAGATGTAGTTGTGACAACAAAAACAAAAACAACATCAACGCTAACATAATAATAATAAAAATTCGAACAGACATAAATAGACGAAAGTAAAAAAATTCAAATGCATGTTCTCCTGCCAAAATGATACATGAAAAAAGTCATTGAATTGTAATCTTTGAAGTGAAAAATGATTTTCGTCAAATTAAATATTCATGTATAACAACCATAGTATCTACATTTGAATCCAACTGATTCGGGTAAAAGAAACTCAGAAAAAACTACATCGTATGTGGATGCTACTGTATTATATTCAAAAAAAATTTTTTTTTTAAAAACGGTGATAGTTTTTTCAAAAGATATTATAAATGTAGAGTCCAACATTGCCTAATGAAAATAACATGAACTGTTTTTTGAATAACGTATTTTACTGATGAATTAATTATATTGTTGGTGAATTCTACTGATTGACTAGTCATTGATATTTTATTCAGTTGCTAATATTTATTTACTTGCAACACTGAAAGACTTATCATTGATCTATATTATTAATTGATGCTAGAAGCCCAATCACAATCAGTCCGAAAAGTCAAACAATCATAAAAGCTGTATTCGTCGTGCAACATTTTATCAAAAAACTGCAATTTAAAAATTATTATGGTTTTCTATTATGTCGTAGACCCATCGCAAAAAATTACGTCATGAAATTACTCACAGTATCCGGAAATTTGGAAAAACAAATGTTCAATGGTTTTGCGCATCACATTATACATTTTTTTGTGTAATATTAATTCCAATATTGTCATGTCTTCTGTTTAGCTGCGACTTAGTACAAACTTCGTAAGTACAAACTTTTCAGTTTTTTTAATACTTGTTGTCGTTATTAATTTTCTGTTCCTTGAATCTCTTTTTAGATGAATATTTGAAGAAACAGGAATTTTGTGTTCATTTTATGGCTGGATTTCGGCTTCATTCGATTTCAGACAAATGTTATGTTGTGGCTTTTGTAAGGAATTTCAAGCTTTGATTAGCAATATTTGGCACTGACAAATAATTCAAATTTATTTATATACATCACGATAAGTGGTTCCTTCAAATGATTACTACAGTAAGACAAGGATTATCGTTCGGAGATAAAAATATTTCAAATCCTTATATTTTCCCGAAATTTCTTCAATTAAAAAAAAAATTAGACTACTGAATAGTCACATGTGATTTATAACAATCTCACTAAATGTGAGATTGCGAGAAACCAAACTTTGGCCTCTTTTCTAAGACGCAGAATCCACGAAATCGAGATATCCCATGAAATATCAAGATAAAGAAATTGTTGAAACGTAAAAACTTGTAAGCCGCTTTCGTGATCAATGTATTGTTGGTCATGTAAAAAATTATCGTTCATCTCATATTGAATCAAGTTCTACCGATAGATCGACGTATTTTGTGCCTGAAAAATCGTCCAAGAAGTCGAGTGATCAAAATATAATTTTTTTTTATTGTCAAATTGCATAGTCAAGCCAGAGGTTCAAGTGAATTTTGAGGTGAGTAATTTCTTTACAATTTTATAGTGTAATAATTGAAAAATGTTCCATCTCCTAGCTTTAAAATTGATTCAAATTCATGTGCTGATGAATAATTCAATCTTCAGTGAAAAATTTAACTATTTTTGGAGGTATGATAAAACTTAAGGATGATAATTTTGTGAAATATGTAGAAAAAAGTTCAGGAAAAGAATTTGAAATTTTTATCATGGTTTGGAGTATTTTTTTAAAAAGAGTGAAAAAATGTGTTTTAGTTTTTGTGAATCGTAGAAAAATTTTACAAGTATTGAGTATCTAACATTCAGTATTATAATGTAAGTAATTTAAAGCTTACTATTTTAGCTCATAACTTGAATGCTATTGATTTTTCATGTGAGCCTGATGTCTTCATTTTATTTTCATAGTGTTTCTTTAATTCTAAAAAACCGAAAAAAAAGAAAAGCCTCTGGGAAAATAATTCATTGAAACCTTAAAATTTACATTCTGCCATTATTTTACAGAAAAAAACTTGTAAAAATTATAATAACCATCCAAAAATATGATGAAAACATAACGTTTGATTGCAACAAAAATTGAATCGGCGCACACAGTCAATGAAAATAATTCATTTTAAACTATTGTAATAAAACAATTATCAGACTCGGAATGAAAGAGGAAATTGTTTGTAAATGCTTTACAACTACAAATAGATATGTGCTTTTATGTGTGAATCATTGAACACGTAGATCCACGTTTTCCTTTGTCATTATTTCGACGATGAAATTTATTAGTCAACATCGTCTGGTCAGGTGAGCATTAAGTCCTTCTATTTTAAGAGAAAATGCATATTTCAATCACGAAAATCCATTATATTCATTCAACGTGCTTCGGATATTCCTTCAATATTGTGATCAAAATATTATTTTACTGGCAAATCATTCAACAAAAAGTGACTTATTCAATCTCGTCGTCATTTTGGATACCAAACATTTTACAGCGAATGGTTTTAACCAGGTATTTTTTTTTTAAGTTCTCTGTTAGAATTCATTACTCAAAATGAAAATAAGAGAAAAAAATGCTGCATATTTTTTGAGAATAAATTTCTTATGACTTATATTTATTAAAGAATCGTGGCCACGTTGTCTTATTCTGATGTCAATAGTGAATTTTATTAGCGTTTAAGTCGTTAAAAAAACATTTTCGTAATTACTTCATTCATCGAAATACGAGTGACATTTCATACCAAAATGAAAATTTTTACACAATATGCACGTCCGTTATTTTTTTCTTGACTTTCTCATTCTTGGATAAAAAAAATTGATTGTGGGCAGTATCAAACAATTCGTAAAATTTCAAGTACTTATCGTCATTTTGAAAACTCATTATTTTTCACTGTGTGATTCCTGCACAGATTTTTTCTTAATCGATCCTCAGCCAAGAACAATTATTGGTTTTTATAATGAAAATGATAACTGAATGATCTTTTCATATAATAATCTTCAACTAGCTTGATAAAAATTTCAGTTTCATATTTTTCACGAATTTCAAATATATTCTTTCGTTTATTGGGAAAAAAAAAAAATTTCGAGTCTACTCTTAACGAAAAAAAAAACGCATAATGAAAACAAAATATAATGAAGAATAGTACATAAAAATAATAGTCACAACAGTAAAAAGAAAATAATCGATAAGAGAAGCAATAATAAGTGTTAATAATAATGAAAAATTATGAAAATATGTACTCACTATTATGCAAGTTCTCAAAGTTAAACAGAATTCAGAATTCTCCATTTGACTATTTGAAAGAACAACGATTCTGCCTTCGTAGAATTTTCCTTTATTAGCGAAATTTCGATAAAATATGTTGAACTAGGATAATTTAGATAATAAACATGAGAAAATTTTTTTCAACTCGTTGAATAATGAAGAAAAACAATGATACATGAAAATATTAAAAAAATTTATAAATAAAATGATGTATAAAAATCCTAGATATCTGTTACATACACAAGATCTGTGTGAATACTGTTTTGAAAGTTTCTGAATTTTATTTAATATCCAAAAATAGTAAATACAAGTCAAAATGGTGTAAACGTTCACACATAATATATATTTGTATTTTGTATTTTATTCTCAACTTTTTATAGCTCTATTTTATGTACCAATAATAAACATCTGCATAAATTTTATTTTAAGAGCACAACATTATAAAAAGCAACATAGACATTCAAAATAATATCATAAAATCTTCTGCCATGATTGAATAAACAAAGAAAAAATATGAAAAATACTAACTGCAAGTATTAAAAGAATTTTTTGAATGTTAAATTAAATTTAAAGCTGAAAGATCGAGTACATTGAATCCCATTGTATTGCAAGTTATATTTTAGATACGTAGTTTTCATATTTATTTGGAAAAATTATTTTTTCTACATTTCACGTACTTTGAAAATACTTAGTCGATTTCCTGGTCATTTATCATCGTTATTAGCTCAGAAATGGTACAATTTACATGTTTCTGAAATTGTTCCTATCATTGTTCATTTGAACATGAATGCTAAAAAAATGACGAGTAAATGATTACAAGAGTACAATTTTTGTGTGTGATTATGCTCTGCTATTTTTTCAATAAGGTACAAATTACGTTTACCAACTTTATCAATATTTACTTCATCATTTGCTTATTGTACTTTTTTTTCGGGTGTTGATATTGAAAAATTTTTGGTTCACAGTGCTACATCCAGGATTGATTAAAAATGGCGGAAAATTCGGTGAGTTTCATATCTGCAGAATCAAAAGTAAAATTTTCTTGATTACGTTGAAACGTAAAAACTGGATATTATTTATATTATGAATTTTATTTATACTTCGGATTTTAACTTGAAATTTCATAGCAGTTACCCTGTCTTGTAAGAAATTCAAAAAATTCAACTTTTACGTATTTATGAATTAAACACACAATTCATACAAACAACTTTCCCGTTAAACTCATATCAATTCGGAAAAGCAAAAAGGCATGAAATTCTAAACAATTTTTGATCAAAAACTTTTCAGGCGAGTAAAAGGGGTGACTCTCCCACACAAGTGTCACCTTTCATGGAAAAACATGGTCAACAGAATATCAGGTAATGAATTTTTCAATTTATCTTCTATTTATTCGAATAAATGCATTTTGGATTCTTGATTTCAGTCATGAATAACGATTTTCCTTTTTTTAAACACCTTTATACTATTCAAGTGAGCAGCTAGTTAATTTTCTTATTCGATGACTAAATTTAATATACGTATTGATGTATTCTCACTTATCTCAATTTAATTCATATGATAAATATTTCATATACATCGAATTGATATTTATAAATAATTTAATTAAGAGTGTCATTATATATTTGATTCAAATAAAGGGACCACCATAAAGGAATCCATATTGAGCTAAACGATGGAAAAACTGTCGCTCCATATGACCCATTTAACTCGCGACAAGTGCCGAATCCCACAAGGTAAGATTCTGAATTTGGATATCCATAACTACTGTTTTCCAGAATTTTTCAGTGTCTATAAAAGATTTTTCATAACTTGATTACTCCTATGTAAATGTGTCTACTGAAATAGTATTGAGTTTGAAAGCACAAAGTGTATGTCACAGCAATATTTGTTAAAATATTTTGGGAATCAAGAGAACCGTTGATTTTTAGCAATACAAAGGTCTTCGCGAACTTCATCAAAGCAGCCATTGGTACCGGAATTCTCTGTATGCCAAGAGCTTTTCTAAACTCAGGCTACTTGGGTTGCACCTTGGTCATGTTGATAGTGGCAGTCGTTTGCACTTATTGCGAACGAAGTTTAGTAAGTGTTAATCAAAATTTTACACCTAACAAATAAATTTCATCACTAGATTATGGTCTCAGTTTTTCTTTGCTAAAAAATAAAACAGCGTGTTGATATGAAATTGGAAAAATTTTCAAGTATCCCAGACGATTCATGACAAGAATAAGAGAGTTGGTAGCGCAATAAAAGGAAAATGTCTTTTATCATGGATATAAATAGTTTGAATAAAAATAACCTACATCGAATTATGATATTTGTTACAGGTACAAAGTGCCCATGTGCTGTATTACAGGGACAGAAGAAATCAAATGACATTTGCACAGGTTGCACATTCTGCGATATTAAAAGCGCCGACACCAATCCGCCGACTAGCAGGGGTCATCAGGTTAATAGACTCATTTTACACAAAATACAAATTCATTAAAATTATTTATTTTCAATTTTTCATTATCCTGCAATCGTGATTTTTTTGTATACTTGTATCATATAATAAGATATACGAAATACACAGAATCAGAAAACAATATCTCCCACGAAGATAACCTCAGTTTTCTGACTGTGAGCCCTATACAAAATAATGATAAAATAATTAGAACATGTGTTTGACTTGTGAACTTTTACATGCCATTCATGATAAATGCGATGAACATGACTTTTCTGTTTCTTCCAGACCCATCATACAAGCATGCTTATTTATGGCATACTTCTTCGCATGCAGTGCATACACTGTAATCATTGCGAAAAACATAGGTGAAGTGTGTATTGAACTCGGATTTTTCGGAGAAGGTGTGACAGACCTGTCTGACAACAACATGAGAAGTGTCATGTGCTTCCTCATGATCCCCATGATACTCATCAGCATGGTTCCTGACTTGGGGAAACTTGCGTTTCTATCCATTGCCGCTACCATCTTTCTTTTTGTTGGTTTGGGATGTACGATCTTTCTCTTCATCGCCAAGAAAGACAGCTCCGAAAAAGATCTTGAAATCACAGCATGGGGCACCGGCATAGGGAGCTACCCTGAAACTTTTTCAATCTGCATCTTCGCTGTGGAAGCTATTGGTAAGAGGAAGGAAATTTGAGAGGAATAAAGTTTCACTCTTCAAAAATTTTAAGGAAGCTTTGTAAGATTCCCTTCGAATTCAGAGTAAAATCATTGGTCATTTTATGGTCAATCAGTGGAAACAAAGTTTCAATAATGCAACCTAGCACTATTTCACTTTGTATGTTTGCAATATACTTATTGCCATCCAAAAAATTCACCTCATGTTAAAATCAATGCTTTGAATAATTTTCGCAGGTTGCATGATGCCCTTCGAGAACAACATGAAAACCCCAAAGAGTTTGGCTAGTACCTTTGGAATCTTGAATGTTGGAATGGTGGGAGTAACGTTCGCGTACTTATTCTTCGGAATTTGCGGGTATATGAGTTATGGCAAAGATACTGAGGACAACGTCATCGTCAATCTGACCCGTAAAGATGTGTAAGAATTTCATAGTTGTAAATTAACAATAAAAAGATCCTGACAATAGAGAGTATGGCCTCACTTCAAGTTGAATACTAATTTCACTTTGATAAAACTTGAAATAGTCGTCTTTCATTACTCAAAGTTGAGATATGCAATAAGTATTTTCTCTTCCATTCAAATGTTTTCATGAATGAAAAAAATTGGAACCCAAATAATGATGTTCACTTTCATTATTTCAGGCTCCCACAAATTATCAGAATCTTGATAGCATTAGCCGTATATTTTTCATTTACCCTTAACTTCTTCGTTTGCCTCGAAGTCATTTGGAATGGCATCAAGAAGAAATGTTCCGAACGTTTCGGACGACCAATTGTGTGCAACTACATTCTCAGAGTTTTCCTCGTCATTCTCGCTGGTGAGTAAGAAAACTTTTGAACCCGAAGAATATTTTATCGCGATTTATATTTATTATACTATTATATTTATGTAAGAGATACATAATTGAAGCTTTTCTTGCGATTTTAATATAAAATAAAATATATTTTTTCTATTATAGTTGGCACGGCCATTGCGGTGCCGAATATTTTGCCACTTGTGGGACTCATTGGGGCCTTTTGTTTTTCAATCATCGGAATAATTTTGCCGGCACTGATCGAGATTGGAGCATATTGGGACGAGGGTAATACGTCACGAACGGGACTTCTGATTCGAAACATTTTCCTCATGATTTTCGGCACACTTATCTTGATTTTTGGAACGTCCGTTGCAGTCCTCAATATAAAAGATCCCCATAGAAAAAAACCGTCATTGAAATGATTCCACCAATTGGAAAAAATCGATTTGTGATTCGTTACATGGGGCAATACGTCAGTTCCAAAAACTTTTATGCAAAGTCGGAATTTCGGAGACAAAACCATTTCTAATCCTAGCTTTGTTGCTTGATGTTTTTTTCTTACTCAGGTTAGAGTGTTCAGTGATCGCGATTACCATAATCGTTATAATCAATAAAATTTCAAATGTATAAAATCTTCGCCCGAAAAAATCTTAGAAGCTTCCGACTTTGCGTAGAATATTGTTAGTAGAAAATGCAAATATGTTACACATGTTTCTCAAGTTCTTCGAAACACTCACCAGAATCATGATCAGAAAGGGGGAAAAAAATTGAAAATCTGATTTTTCAGTTTTTTCTATGTTTTTTAAAAAATGCTGAAATGATTATAGTGTGAGCACAATCGTCAGTCTTGTTTAATGTCAATAATTTTTCTCTTACTCCATCATGATGGTTGGAGTAGTGAAGAATTTTTTTATTTATAAATAAAAAAATGAATTTACTCACATGATCCGGAAATTTGTAAAAACAAATGTTTAATGGTTTTGCGCATCATCTTGCCATTATCAGTCTACTTTGTTACTGCAAATTATTGGAATGCATCACTGACTGACTCGTCATAAGTCCAATCTACTCCTGAACACATTAAAATTCTCTACTAACTATCAAATGAAAATTTGCCAATGAAACACATTTTTCATAATTATGACTTGTTGTTGATTTACATTACTGATAGATTTGTTGTCAATTTATGACATTGATTTAATCGTCATAAAAGTACTTTACCGATTGATTTTTTACTGTTGGTTTCTAAAGAACAACTTGTCATTAATAACATACACCGAAAAAAATATATGTAGTAAGCATTGCAACACTATATTGTACAGAGGAATCAATTCAAAATACATATTGTACTTTTTGCTAGATAGAAATAGCAGCTTTTGTCATAATATGGAGTTAATAGTATCAGGTGATTTTGTAGTAGTAAATATAAAATATTTTCTTGTAAGATCCATTGCACATATTTCGTTATCTACTATACTTCTTTTTGTACTTTTTGCGCAGTATATTTTTTACTATTGTTGATCTAGATTCCAGAAAATGCCATACAGTTTTGCCAGTATTCACACCTGTATAGTTCTTTTTACTATATTTATGTGTAATTTCTAGTGTATCATATTGTACTTTCTCAGTTGAAATTGGTACGAAACGACTAATGAAGGCAAAATTAAACTAATCGGAAAAGTGAAAAAAGAGCAACTAAAGTATCAGTAAAATTCTACTAATTGAATTAGTGATATAGATGACTGATGAAATTAGTAGTATTTGACATGAGAAAGAAGTGAATAACTATCCTTCAATTTTAGTAGAAATCCACTTCTACAGAAAGCAGGTTTTGACTATTCTTATTCGTGCATTACGACTAAAAGATAAGTATACTTCAACTAATGAAAAAGTCAATTTTTACTAATACTTTGGTAAATAGTTACTGTTCATAATAATAAATATTTATCACCGCAAATGTTTACTGCAAAAATTTACCACTACAAATGCTACTTATTCATTACTGTTTTATAGCGAAAAATCAAACAAGAATAATAAGCATATTTGGACATTGATTCACATATTTATTCCTTAAACCATCAAGTTTTTAACAATGTTTTTTACATGAACTCTTTTTATTACTAGGTACATGTAATATATAATTTAGTAGAATTCAACTATTTTTTAGTCAACTAATGGAATTCTACTAACTAATTAGTAGATCTCTGACTATGTCTGACCTACTGATTGATAGTGGAATTTCACTTATTGAAAAAGACAAAAGAAAGCAACTTAAGCTGTAGTAAGATTCTACTAATTGAACTGCTGATAAAATCAGTAATATTTTACTGAAAAAAAGAGTGAATAACTATCTTCAAACTTTGGTAAAAAATCCACTACTACAGTAAGTAGGCTTTGACTAGTCTTATTCGTGCATTGCGACTAAAAGGTAGGTATAGTTCAACTAATGAAAATTTTTACTTTTTTTCAGTAAATAGTCACTGTTTATAATAATATAGATTTACCACTGCAGTTATTGATTATTAGCTAACTAGCATTCAAATGCTACCAATTCACTATTTTTTTTATATGTAGTAAAAAATCGAACAATAATAATAGACATATTGAGGCATTTGTTAAAATATTTATTTCTTGAAACATCAAGCTTTTAACAATGTTTTTTACATGAACTTTATTTTAAAACGAGCTACATATAATATAAATTTAGTAGAATTCAACTATTTTTCTGAGTCAACTCGTGGAATTTCACTTATTTATTAGTAGATCTCTGACTATCTCTGACCTGCTAGTTAAATCAGTAAACATTTTACTAATTCCAACTGAGAGGATAATTAACAAAATCTTGGGAAAAGCTGGAAATTCGTTGTAGATTTTACAATATGATATATGATAAATTTTTGCAAAGTATGTACTTACAAGTACAATATTTTCTTTCCAGACATGAAGTACATCATATTAAATAATAAACAAATAATAAAGGCTAGAATATTATATTCAATGTTTTACTATGACAGATTTCAAATCACATGTACTAGTACAGTAGAAATTACGATTCACAAACAAAAATTTGCATTCTGTAAATTTTTTTTTCCAAAACAGTCTAGTAAAAAAAGGCATTCATTCTGCAATATGATCGATGTATCAATTTTTTCTAAACAATACCGTAATAGATACTAATAGAAACGACAAAATTTGTAATTACATTGTAAATTTTGCATCGGGATTGAGGAACCTGCAATATTTTCAACAAATTTGTGCAATGAATTTCAAAAATTCTTCGTCTAGAAACTTTATTTCCGCAGAGTTTCTTATTAATCCTGATTGTAGCTGCGGAAGTGCATAACCATAATCAATTTCGTCCAAAGTTCTGCTCGTCTTTGGAAAAGCGAAAGGACGCTGAGGAAACAGACCCCCGTTATCACTCTCCGTCGTCGATCAATCAGCTCAGGACACACGTGGAAAAAGCAGAAAGCGAACGGCCAACAGAAACGGCCGCTATCCAGAAATGGAAGGGAGAGGATTGCCTGCGAAATAATGCGAAAAATCGCATTATTCTCGTATAAGGCGATGTGCGACACAACGAACACTTGCGACGTTATTCCCTTTGTCTACATATGCAGTACGATTCAGTTACAAGCCAGGGTTTCCGGGTATTGCATAGCTTTAGTATGTCTTCATTCTATCTTTCCGTCGCTTTTTTTCTTCATGAGCAAAAACAATCGATTATCAAACATCCAATCCTACTTGTTTGTAAATGGATTAGAGAAAATTTCAGGAGAAATGTGTGCTACTGGTGATTACTATCTGGAAAGAGTTCTGTAGGAAACAGAGTTTTGCAATAATTTCCTTCATAATTAAAAAGAGTGAAATGAAGAAGTGAGAAGATTTTGTTTGTTTTTCATACTTTCTAAAAAATAAATGTGGTTTTCTCAATATCATAAGGTGAGGAGGCTTTACTCTGATTTATTTCTCTGTTATTAGATATTTCCCTTCTTTTTATAACATAATGCAGAACATAATCAATTAAATGTTTTTTTCAATATATGCTGCACTTTTCCAAAAAACAAAGTAAAGAAAATTGATTTCTACAATTAGTGGCATAAGTATAACATGATTTACTGTCTGAGCGTATGGGAATATTTGCATACGAAATTGTGTAACAAAGAGAAGCGAAGGAGAAACGACGAGATCAGTAGTTTCATACCACATGAAAAAAGATGTATTTTATTTATTCTTTTTTATTTGCCAGACTTTTTGGCTTTTGTTGAATCCTTGGGATGTGGGCGTATTGCAGGGGCATTGAGCGCAATTTCGTTGTCTGTGGACTCCTTCTCGTTAGCAAGAAATCCGTGGGTGATGTCGCAATATAATTCTTCCCCATAAGATTTGTGATTGATCTTTCTCAGAAACCATTAATTTATCTTTGAATAACGCTGTTCAGGATGCACCTATGAATGAACCTTATCGGCGTATTGCTTTTGACTATTAAGAATATATAGACAATCTCATTAGGGAAAGTTTCATCAGAATGTATTACGAACTCTTGACACAGTTAAAGTGTAATTTAACTTGGAATTGCATGGAAATAATAAAATAGTGCATTGTGGTACAGGTTTTAAAACGTGGCTTTTTCAACGTGTGTCACGCGGTATTTTTTCTATAATTCACGAAAAAAATGACAGTTTTCGGTCTACTTGTTTTCGGACGACGCACAGCGCGCAATGACGTTTGGAGGACGACGAATGACATGACAATTCAGTATAGAAAAAGACAGCGCGACTGGGTCGTAATAGCACCAATAAAGGACCCTGGTGAAAAAGTTCCGAACGGAAATAGTGGTACCATAATCGTACCATTGTCGAATGTAACGACTGTATTTTTGAACTTCGATTTTAGGCCAATCCCATCATATTTTTCGCGAGAAATAGTCAGAAAAGGAGAAAAATTACCTGCTTTAATTAATTGTGATACTGAATATTTGTATATTTATTGCTCTAAAAATTACGATTGATCGACTGTCAAAAGTTACACTATCGCAATAACCTCAAAAAAACATTGTCTCATTGTTTCGATCGTTTCGTCCGTTCAAGTGCGCGAAATTTGAAAATGGTATTATTTCAGTTTTTTTTAATCTGAAATGAAATAAGCGTTTTGCTCTTCAACTATTATAAAAATATATAATACTTGAATATGTTACTTATGATAAATCAATTATAATATAATAACAATAATAGCTTATTTATTACAATATATTTATTCATCAATGATTTTTTTTTTATAAATATTATATACATAATGTATATATCAATTATAATCTATTAATTATTGTATATCAGAATATCAAAATATTCACTCATATGCATGACTAATTTTAATTTATGTTATCGTATATATTTAGATTATTGTTTTAATGATTGGTAATATTAATTCTAAATAAACCGCGCGCGAATACTACTCCAGCCAAAATCAAGCACTAATATATAGATTGACACAGCAGGTCACAGCTTGTCAGATCGACAACTTTGTCGATAAAGTCGCATTGTTCTGCATTGTTTTGTGCCCTTCTGTTTTATGCAACTCGAATACCACTGCAAAATTATTATTTATTTCTAATAAACACAATAAAAAATGCGTAATTTTTTCTGGAATCAATAAATTAATCACTTTCACTTAATTTCGCAACCGCAAGACCACAAAACGTCACATCAGAGGCAAGGAAAAAAAATCAAAGTTATAGTCGTAACTTCGTCAAACGTAACGATTATTTTACGACGATTTATCATCGTACTATAGTCGGACAATAGTCGGATTTTTTCCACCGGGGGAATCGCGCGCGAATTTATTTTGAATTCAAATAAACCTGTGCTGCACTGTTTTACTTTTTTTGATTAGTTTTAGTTGACAACAATTGACGACAAGATTATTGCGCCATCAGGATGAAGCTGGTTGCGGGTGAATGATGAACAAACACGAAGATACAGGAAAGTACACGATGGTACACGAAGCAGCACGAAGCGCTGTGTTAAAGGTTCCAGTGACTTCACAACAATACGTTGTTTGTGATTCCACTTGTTTAGAACGTTAAAATACGCAATATTTTTACACTCTACCCCAAAACTGCGACAATTATTATGATCGCAGTATTTTTTAGTGTTTTTTGTACACAATACAGATTTTTCGCGTCCGCAAAAGTTGTATGAATATGACATAGATCACAACGCATTAGGGTGAACTCACATTTACGTGCGCATACACCAGTTCGTCATCAGCAATAATCGGCCACTTTTTTTTACCGAAAACAGTGGTAAAAACTGTCATTTTTTCGTGAGTTATAGAAAAAAATTTAATTATCCACATCATTCGAAATGATTTTGAGAATAATTGATATTTATTTTATATTTGAATCTGCTGATTACTGAAGACAATGATGAAAATAGCAAATATCCAATTTCAATAATGAAAAAAAAAATTTTGGCACAGTAAAGATATCGATATTCTTGGATAAAAAAAATCTTTACACCTCGAAACTGTGATTCAACGCCAGGTTAAAAATGAGCAAGTGAAAGACACCCGCACTCGTGTTCCTCGCGCTCGGTGAAAAAAGGCCAGTGACCTTTATTCCCCACGTAATCCGAATGTTTTTTAATTTTCGAAATCTGACCCTTGCCCGGGTCAAATGTGCATCGAGGAATCCGCTTAGCCTTGATAAACTGACTCCAATGGCCAATTCAGTACGACCTTTTTTCACCACAATTGATGGTTTTCGTACATGGAAAAAGGACGAATATTAACAGTGCTCGGTGCAACTGTAAGTTTCGAAAATTGAAACATAAATGTTTGGTGGCAGAATAATTTCACGAAATGTAGGGAATTTCATGAAATTGTTTCGAGTATTGAATTTATGTTGAATAGCTGCTCTGAAACATTCATAATTTTCTTTCCATCTACGCTTGAACTGAAGTTGCGATGTCAGGTATTTGACACGGCATCCTCCCCTTGAAAATGAAGCTCTATGCCAACATTAACTGGTTCAAGACACTACAAGTAGCGTTATTCCATAATGTTATTTGTATCCTAACTATCCTTCTTTTCCTAATTACTCTCCCCTGGGTCCTTCGAGACGGATCCCACGTCTTGGCGCTCTTTCTCCGAAGAAACACCTCGCTAATGCGCAGGCACGCAGTCGCCTTGTAGCGAAAATGGCGTCAAAAAAAACGGTATGCCTTAACTTTGGCGCTTGAGTAGTATCTTATGGTGCGCTTGTTGGTAACAAACTATTTCCCTGAATATTTTTACAGCGATTCATCGCAGCCATTGTTAAGAGGTTTATTATTTCACGGTCGTGAAACATTACCTTTACGAGTTAAGCCTCCGAGGCTGTAAAGTCCTATCGGTCGACTTGAAACACATTCTTCGTGATCGGCTTCATTATAATGAGCTTTATTTGAGAAATCTAGTCTGTTATGCTCGGTGTTTATCCAAAACACAATGTTCATCTTTAACGAGGGGCCCATATACCGCTGTCCCACTCAGGCGAAATATTTTTTTCACGGCGCTCCCGGTCGTCAGGGATAAATTCGCATTTTTACAGTCTATAAGATAGACGTGTTTACGTGGTAAAATATCGGGATTTCGCTTTGCGGACAAGGCACAACTCGTAAACGATGCGCAAAAATTATAGCAATCGTAAATGCGTATTGGATATTCGATTAGCGATGTTTTTTCAGCGAATCTGGCTTCGGGTCAGTCGTTCATCTTTTTTCGTTGTTTCAGGATGTTTTAATGTCGTTTCCTGTATTTCGTACGAAATTTTGTGAACGTTTTTTCTTCTCGTCTTGAGGTGAAGATTTTTTGTATTGCGCCATTTGAAATTTAACAAGCATTTTAAATAAGTCAATTGAAAAGTACATAGCTGCTGTGGTTTAGAAGCATTTAGAAAAACTAATGGGATTAAAATTTTTGGAAATAGATAAATAGATAGGTAGATAGATAGATAGATAGATAGATGTATAGATGGATAGATACCCAAAAAAAGATTCCATTTTCCGCCCTAGGACTGATTTCTATCCCCAGAGCCACATGTTTGATATAACCTAGGTGTGAAGAAAAATAGATACCGAAAAATGGAAAACCTTGCAGACAGTGCCTGGCGGGTGCGAATCGTGAGAGAAAATGAATTCCGTTGATTTTTACTGGGTGTTGGGGCGAGGAAGAGGGAATGAGGGGTAACGCTCGAGAGAGCACGGGGCCCGGGCCCCTACTGCCGGGGCCCGTGCGTCGCCGCGGGCGCAAATCCTTATAAAACGAGACGCGATATGCCAACCGAGAGGAAATGAAACGATGGTGCCCCGTGAGAAGTTGCTAAGTGGATAAGATGCTAAGTGTGGCCTCGACACTCAGGGCCCGTGGTCACTGCGCATCGCGCCCAAATGCATGCTTCATACCCATTTAGGTCGACGAAACGTTATTTATTACCTGTAATTCTCCCCCGATAAGTACGCCGTACTCGCGCTTATCTCGGTGGCGATAAAAAATTACGAGGAGGAAAAAAAAGAAGAGCGTTATCCACGCGACCAAAAATGGTCCGCCTGATGAACGAAAATGGATTTCGGTCACAAGAATTCCTGCAAATTTATGAAAATTTCTGGACACTTTCGACTCAACATTCTTCACGGTTTTTTCTTCCTTTTTATTGGTGTCCGAAAAATGGGAAGTGTATCTGGATACTGCCTTGCGTCTGTTCTATAAAGCGTGAAATGGTATTGTTGTTTTGAAAATTTAGTATAGTTCTTTGAGGGAACTTGAAAAAACTGACAGATGTCAGATAAATCTTTTATTAAGGAAAAACAACAAATCTGTCGGTCAAATTATGATCGATTTAATCTGTTGACTGATTGAGATTTAGAGAGTGGGTGATTCGAAAAGTATGAAATCAATGTAACACTGTGTTATGTTATGGTTCCCGTTTATCGCAGCTGGCCTTGGGCTTTCTTCGTCAGGACCGAAATTCATCGCATTTCACCTGTTATGGCGCTCGGGGAAACGTACTTATCTTGCAGCAGATCTGAGTCGGAATGGTAGCGAGCAGGTGCCGAGATCGGCATTTACCCGGCGTTTGTCTCGAGGCCAAGTCGAATTGTTTCAAGTTGTTGTAGGCCTTCGCGTTTTATTGGACACATATCGAATTAGTAATCACACTTTATGGACCATTGAAACCTCAATGTGCAATAGACGGAAACTCAAATTCGGTCATAGGCACCAATGCAATCGTTTCATACGAAACTGTTTTATTTTTCCGAAGTCTCATGCCTGATATGGTATACATCTTTGAAAGACGGAAAATGGAAAACAATACGTGAAAAATGACTTTGAACCTCCCTAAATTCATGATCCTGATCATAAACGAAGAAGATATTGATAACATCTGTTTCATCTTGACTTTTTCAGCATTTCAGAAAATATTTCTGATAGATGGAAGAGCCAGACTTTACCAAAGAGAATCAGATATTCCTTTGACAGTTGACAAATCATATCACTCGACTTATTCTCGTCTACATAAAAAATACCGTGGAATTCCAAAAAATGTAAGGGCCAAGATTTGAACGAAGTTCACATGCAGAGCCTTGGCAAAAAAGATTCCTTTATATATAATCCTGAATACTTAGTCCTGGCCCAGAATACGTTTCCGCTTCTTTGTAATCAGAACGAGTTCCGAAAAAGGCCGTATGCTCATGCACATTTACGAAACAAGATTTATCAATCAGCACCTGATAGTTGCCTATGTGAACAAAAAGGTTCAAATGCAGTTTGAATGAGATGTTTAACGGGAATTCGTGCTTAGTTTTGCAGAGGTTTTACAGGATATTGGCATAGCTGATGTAGTCACAAAACGAATCGACGAATTCGTCGCGAAGAAAATTCGAAGTGATGGGATAATCACTCCGCATTTGGTTGGCTAATAATCTGCCGCGGTCTGTTGACGTTTTTTCGGATAGCCGGGGGTTTTTCGTCAGGAACGTAAAAAGGGTGCTTAGGAATTCCCAAGAATGATTTTCTGACCGCTTCTCTTCTTCACATTGTACTTACTATTGGTTGTGGATACTATGATTGGTACTGCGTGCGTGATTATGGTTATATTATATCAGGAACACTGTATTCGTAATACTGCGAGCGTGATGATATTTACACAGTCAGGCTCTCTTCAGGTAGCTTATCTTTTTTTGTTTAATCATATTACATTGTATCTTACTACTTCAGCGCATTTTCACTGTATATCTGTTTATATTTTGTAAGTAAGGGCTAATCCCGTGTATGTTTGTAATAAATAAATAAAGCCAGTGACACTTTGGACAACTCATTATCAACATTTACAGAATCAAAAACTTAAATATATGGGAGAAATCGAGGGTTGAAATTTAAAAATTCTAAAGTTTGGCGAGTAAAAATTCGTGAAACGGGTCACCGATTTCCTGACTTTCTCGTATTACAAAAGCAATGATCGACTTCTGGAGTTTCCATCAGTATTGAAATGTGCCGAAATTTTGTCAAAAAATAATAAGATTTACGATAGTTATAAACCAGACAGTGTTTTCGATATTTTTTTTAGAAAATTCATATCATCGAGATGAAGCCTCTTAACAAAATTCCACAAGATATACAAAATTTTGTAAACCTATCAAATTTTCGTAAAAAAAATATTGTATTTGAAAAAAAAATTTTGTTACAATAAAAAAATTGTTCATGATGAACAATTTAAATTTTCAAGCTTTTCTGAATGCTGTTCTGGGAAAAAGTCTTGACAAATCTTTTTTATTGTCTTAGAAATACAAACTAAAAAGAAACAATTAGTTTTCTTAATTTTCCAATGAAAGGCATATGTTTTTGAAAGCCGGTGCAACTATCTTCGCTCAATTGAGACGCGTCCGATCGTGATAATCTTGACTTTGCACATTTACGTGAATGAAATACTTTCTAAATTTCAAAAACGTCGAGTATGAGTTTAGAAAAGTAGGTTTTGTATAAATACACTCCATTATCAATGTTTATGTTCGTGTTTACTGATTACATACAATTCAAATACGTAGCTTACAACTGATAAACTTTTTAAAACATATTAAAATACAGTTTCATATGAAAATAGGTATATTGTCATATGTTTTAGAATGCAATTTGACGAGTAATTGAAGTATCCTCTTCTGACGTGAAATTTGCAATCAAAATTCTTATTATAAATGGGCACGTAGGATTTGAAATGACGTGTATTTTGAATCGTTCTAGCTTGTTGAAACCTGTTTTCCGGTAATTAGTCATGACTTTAGCATGAAATTAGCTCGTGGCATTATAAATAAAGATTTTCAATACAAAGTCGATCTGTTTTTGTGATTCAAAACAAAAAAGAATGCCAATATGTTATTCGTAAGCTGTCCGAACTGGTCCGAACTGAAACTGTACGCATGCTACACGTCGCATCGGCCGCGCGACATGTTCGGACCAGTCGCGTCAAGCAAAACGAGTTGCATTGGCTCTCAAAAACATATGCTACTCATTGGTAAATTGAGAACGCTAACTTTTTTTTTTGCTTTGTATTTATAAGACAATAAGAAAAATATAAATCAAGAATTATTTCCAGAATAACATTGAGCAGGTCTGAAAAATTTTAATTGTTTATTATAAACAATTTTTTTGTTGCAAAAAAATTTTTTTTGACAGTTGGATCAGTTTATAACATTTTTCATATCTTATCAAATTTCGTTGAGAGGCTTCATTTCGATTATATGAATTTAAAAAAAAACATCGACAATACTGTCTTGTGCATAACGTTTGTTAACGTTATTATTTTTTGAAAATATTTTCGGAACATTTCATTCCTGATGGAAACTCCAGAAGCCGATCATTGTTTTCGTATAACGAGGAAGGAAGGAAAAAAGGTAATTTTTTTAACGAATTCTTACTTACGAATCAAAGTTCTTCAAAGAACTTTATTTCTCTCGCCTGATCAACCTAGTTCCAACCTCTGTATACGTCGACAGACCATGCGAAACAGAAAACGTCAAATATCTGTGTTAGGCTCTCGCTGAGACCTCAAAAATGATCAACTTCTACGAAAATAAATTAACCCTCGAACTTTTGTACTGGACCCGGAGAAAATTCCGAGGTCGTAATATCGAGTTCCGTCTATATGTTTAATAAACCTCCGAGGAACAGGTGCGGGCACCTGTTTGCCAACCTGCGTGACGAAGCAGGTGTATTCCGCAGTGTAGGCTGCGCCGTGTATGCTAATTGGGCCAGAGCATGCCCGGGATTTAACGAGGCCTGCGCGCCCCCAGGGCCCTCCTTTATCGTTCTTATTCTCTCTGCGATCCGCTGAAGAGAGTGGGTTGGTGAAGGGAAGAAGAAGGAGCAGGGGTTCGTTAAATTGCCACGACCTTGCGAAGATTTGGGTGTCTCGTGGGGCCCCGCTGATGCCCCGTAACGAGGGTACTCGCGATGGATAATCAGAGTCTCGTCAAGTCTCGCAAAGTCACCAAAGTATCGGAAATGGTGTTCCTCTTCGCTGTATGGAATCCTTTTGAGAAAACTTTTTCAAGTTTGAAAATATTCAAAAAAAGAGAGGTTGTACTCCGAAAACGACAATTTTTCAAACTTGGAGACAGTGGAGTATTACTGAGAGTGACAAGCAACTTTTGAAAAGGAAACTTCCATCTCCGAAAACGAGACTATGAGATACTGAAGTAATCTCAAAAGTGTATTCTGCAGATAAACTTAAGATACTGAAGTATTTTTGAACTATACGAGGATCATCCAATAATTAGAGACGAATCGTTTTAGGAAAGAAAGTGTTGATTTTTAGGATGCATATAAAACTTTTATTGCTTTTCAACATAATGTACCAAATTAAATACACTTTTTCCTACTGGTTACTACCTTTTTTCTACCTGCTGCGAACAACTCTTTGTCTTGGTGTTTTGGTCAATTTCCCACAAATTTTTCGACCTTTTTGTTATCTTGAAACTTCTTTCGACGTTATGTCTCTACTTCTTCTGAAATTTCTTTATCATAGCTTGCCTCACTTTGTTTACAAGCATAGCTAAGTAGTTTTGACTGGTTATTGTACGCTGCTCTTCAAGATAATCATAAAAAACTAAATCTTACGATTCCCAAAACACCGTCAACATGACGTTTTTCTGCTGGCCAATCAGAAGAGTGTTTATAAGTCACTGAGTCTTGGCCAATTTCGAAATGTTCAATCCACTTGTGAAAATTTCCACTGTTCACACAACTTTGACCATGCACTTTAATCATTGGAGAGTATTTTATAAGTTGGCTCTTTACCTTCGCTGCAAACGCTGCAGTCATGTTGCTTCAGCTGATCAGGGCTAATTCTAGTGATGCCAACTTAAAGTCCTAAAAGTACTAAACTTTTTCTACACATCGTTTTTTCTACAGACAAATTTATCTCTTATTACTGATTACTGAATGACCCTCCTGTTCAATAAAAAAATGACGATATTTGTTAAGCCTCTTCAATTTTTTGCTAAATGACGCAAATTTTTTTTCTAGTGATTATTAAGTGATCGTAAATTTCATTATTATTGAGATCCCTGTTATTAGGGCTACTAATTGTGAGTACGTTTTCATCAGATGGCTCGAATGCTGGTAGGATTGCATTCCTAGCTATAATATTGTGCAAGAATTTAATGTTTATTCGCTGTCAAAATGGCTACCAGTCTCTTAAGATATTTTGAATACGCTGAATTCAATAGTGTATGAGTGTTTCCTGGATGAGCTCCAGTTTTTAAGATGTTACGCTTCGAAAGATCTAGTCCCTGAGGCCCCCAAAAGACGTATTTGGTCGAATTTGTTAACAATTTATTCGATTCTTATCTCTCAAAAACTACACTCATAATAAGAATACATTATAGGTAAGCGAGTGCGAGAAAAACTATTCAGAAATTTTCTCTAAATTAATGGTTTTATATTTTTTTTTTTTTGTTAGCGTTGCAGAAAATGAGATTTTATTTTTATTTCTCATCAATTAGGAATCAAAATTATTACAAAGGAATTAAAAAAATTCAACATTTTTTCTATGTTTTCTCACGAAAATAAAGGAATCTAAATAAAATGCCGACGTCTTAAACATTTCCAAAGAGATTTCCTTCCATTATTTATGTGAAAAACTAGAAATTCTATGGATTTCTTATTTCGAACGAAAAATATTGAAATATTAAATACAGTAGTAAGTATAAAATATTTAGAGTATAATTATTATATTATTACTTATATATGATAACAACCTAATTCAGTATTGACATTATATAATAATATATTCTTACTTTTTCGCTTATATAATTCCTTTCGTACAAACAATCAAAAGATATTGCATCACTATTTCACTGATTTTTAAAAATTTATGTGGAACCCTATTTATTTTGAACCTTCTAAAAACCTTATAAGAAACTGAAATTTTTTATAAGAATGTATTTGATAAAATCTTTGAAGAAAAAAAACCTTATTAAATTTTTCCGATCTATTCTTTACTAGACATTTCGGTTTCTTATAAGGTTTTCGTTAGGTGTACCTTATAAGAAATTGTATTCTTATGAGGAAATTCAGTTTTCTTAAAAGGTTTTTTTAAAGATCAAAATTACTGGAAAAAAATATTCTGAAACTAGATTAATCGTTTGTACAAGATTTTTCGAGAATGATGCTAAACATCTATTTTTTTATTTATTTTAACTTTTGTCTCTGAAAATTATTGCCCTATGTTCTTAATTTATTTCATACATAATCATATATATTCTGCATCTTACCTTTATTCTACAACATAATTTATTGAAAATCTATAAAATCTGAATTAAAAAAGTCCAAGCTTATGGCATTGCACGAAAAAATGGTTCAACACTTGAATGAGAAAAAAATTATAGAAAAATGATTCACTTTTTATGTGTGAATTCATGTTTATACTGTTATATTATTCAGTTCAAGAAAAATTTGAAAATAAGGGTGTTCTGGAATATGTAGATGTAAATTATTTATAATTGATCGTGACTATAGTTTGAGGAAAATTCATTTCTTTCATCTCTATGCCTATATTACCATTTATTTTCCATCCTTAATGTTTCTAGTTACAAAGTTTATCGATTCGTTTTTAAAGATGATTTCATTACTGCTTTTCTCAACATACAATGATTACCACCATCTTCGTTCATATCAACAAATAAAAACTTATCCAAGTCAAAAGAGAAATTCGATTTTTCAAAAACACATATTTTTAGGCGTTGAAATTATAACATGCTTCAATCATACCACTACCGGAATTCAAGACACGGTATACCCATCAAAAAGATAACATTTATTACATGTGCTACTATAACGGCAACGAAATCATCGCTTCAGTAACAAACAGCCGCAGGAAGTGATTCTGTAGGAACCGAACCGAGTGAGCTATAATCGTTATTGACATTTCGAAGCGTGGAGAGTTTGCGAAACCAGTAATCACGGTGTTTGTTTGATTGATGCATCTACGAAGATCGGCATCCGGGACCAAACGGTAGCGAAAGGTATCTTTGGGATTCGAAGCAGAGAGGATCAGGTGCTCGTTAATTTGTGTAATGTGCCCTACGACCTGCAGAACATGAAGCAAATTTTTGTTGCAGCACTTATTATTTTCTCTCTTCAAAAATTAACAATTGCACAATAAATATCCTCATGATGACGTCGTTTTGGCATGAGAAAGGAAAATCTCTAGTTGATAAGCCTTTTGAGGGCGTAGTTGTGAAGTTTGAAATTATTCTTCTACACTCCAGAACTTTTGATTTTACAGTAGCAGCAATGACGAAAACGGAATTCCCCAGCTAAAGCAAACCAGGATTTCCCGAAAAGTCAACTTTATTGTCTCCTAATTAAGAGAAGTGTTGAAACGATTGAATCGATTTTCCTCTCTGCAAGTTCCATAGATCATCCGCAAACCAACACCACACCCAAAAACGTTCCCTTGCTCGAATGAAAGAGAAAACCGCCCAGGAAACGGCAAATTTCCACTCTTGAAAGTACCTTCTCTCACGTTGTCGCGATGTGACACGCTGAACTTTCACCAACCTAGTCGACACCTTGAAATAGAAGGAAAATACCACACACCTCGTAACAACCTGATCCGATCTCCCGGGATCAATAGCCCTGATGCGCTTACGGATAAGGCCCAAAATCGGGGATTAACGTGTCATCCGTTGTCTAAACGACGTTGTGACGAAAAATGACGACGCAATCGTGGACGCTGATTCGCTACAAGCGAGGTGGCGCCTGGAATCGTGAGCTCGTTGTTAAGTGATTCCGATAACCCCTCAATCGCTCACCAATCAACGGGTAGAAGATGCGAAAGGGCCCCGTGGAAAAGGGGGAAAAACGATCGCATCAACGTGAACCAAGCCGTGGAATAATTAACGACGCTCTGGACGACCTGGATCGGGAGAAGGTATCGCTTCCTCCTCGTGCTCTTCTTCGGGCGCCTCAAGTTCGGACACGACTTTAACGGTGGATAGTTCACTCGGCCTTTTCCGAGATGGCTGATAAGGGATGAGGGATGAGAGCGACACTGTCAGAGCCGGAGGCAGAGAAAAGTGTTCGTGGAGAATTTGTTCGAAGAACTTGGATGTATATTGTAATACGAGGACGGCGAAGCTGCCTCCAGCGACGTTTGTTGCAAAATGGATCGATATTCTTAGCCCAATTCGATTTCTAGATTTGAAACATAAATTAGTTGATATTAGTGAAGAAACTATGCTGGATGAAACGAAATTCGCTACTGTAGTCGTCTATTCAAATAGGGGTGAAAGATGCGTATCGATATTTCTTTCTGATGTATTGGAATTCTTATATTGCCGTTCTTACCAAATTGATTTCTCCTCTGCGATATTGAAGTCCTCCAGGGGCGTAGGCAGAACAAATTTTCGGGAGGGGTTTTCCTGAAAAATATTTTTCCTTCGGGATTTAATAATTTTTCATCTTTGACTATATGGTTACAGGAGAGTGATTTTGAAATGTTCTACATTCCGGAATTTGAAAGTTATACAACTTTTGGAATCCAGAGTTGCACATTTTTCATGTTCATTAGGGTGGCAGCTATTTAGGCGATGTTGAAATTTTTTCCATCGCCGGTCGGAAAATCGATCAAGGTATTATAAACAAATTTTCTGTAGAATTTGGGTACAATCGGACCAGATCAACAAGTGCCCCCAAGCGTTTGAAATTTTTAATGGAAAATACGTGCATTTTTTCGCAAGTATTATATTAAAATTCACAACTTTATTTAGATTGTTTGAAAAATTCTGAAACTTAATGGAGTTAAGATACTAGTCATTTTTATCGCATACTTTGATAGAGTGCAATGCTTAAATTTATACAGTATGTGATAATTGAAACCTTTCCATGCTTAACTTTAAAATGAATCCACTCGAACTTTTGATTTTTAACGCGAATTTTTGTAGAGAGTGCTTTCGCGGGCTCTGAAAATTTACAACTATAGATGATTTTCATATTCAACATTTATATCAAAACTTTTTATACAATACACAATTCATTGTAGAACTGCACATGTGTTATTTTAATAGACCAACCAATAAAGATTGAAGATTCTTCAGTGGAAAGGTGAAAATACTATCAAAGTATGCGATAAGAATAAGAACCAGTACCTTAACCCCACACTGAGAGAAATTTATAGCAAGTATTACTATATTTGTCTAGAACTGCAGCTTTAGTCAGCGAATATAATACTTAATGCCATACTGAAGTAATACTTCTTAATATTTTCGTATTGTGCTGCGTACTTGACAAGATAATAGTAAATGCATTCGAGTATAGTAAATTTTGAGAGACAAGTATGGCACGAATCGCTATATTTGTCTACGCGGAAAAAAACTTTTTGTATTACCAAACGCCCCCCCCCCCTTCCTCCCCCTGTTGTACCGTCATTGGTGATATGGTGACTTTTGGATATATTCGTCATCTTTGTTCTGTGCTGAGGGTCGTCCTAGAATTGTTTTTTTTTCCGTTGCATCCGAGAGAGCGCATCTCACCGACCCGTCTGAGTTGTGGCCCCAGTTACTGCAGCTTGAACTTGACGACTTATTGGGGGCCTCGATGCAACAATACCACGAGGGTCTTTAGTTTTGATAGAGCTACGATGGCACTTAAAACACCCACGTATCACGTAACTTTTGGCTCGTCAATTTTTACCAAACGTCAAGGAACATATTGTGCGCTCACAGCAAATAGTAGGCATTTAAATATGAGATGATGCTGAATTACTTTTTTCCCATAAATATTGGACTTATAGAATTTTCTAATAGCACAAAGGAACGTAATTTCGTATTACCTACACTGAGCTAAAGACAAAAATATAAATTTGACCCTCGTCCTCCCATTCTAGTTTTTTACGGGAATTTGACCTGAGAATTTTTTCCGTGTAGCACTGCAGATCGAGTCCAAAAATGTAATACTTAATACAAGCGTATAATTTATCTAAATGATTATTTCTATTTCTCTGCGCTTTTCTCCCAGATTATAAAAACAACTGTTTTAAAATATAAAAAAACTGAAAATAGGTCAAATACTCAAAATCATTCAAACTTTGATATTTAGAGCATCAAGTTCTAGAAATGAATATTTAAATCCTCAAAAATATCGAAAAATTGTCATATTGATGAATCCTGAAAAAAAATGCGAATTACTAAAAGTACTACAAATCTACTCATCTGTTTTAGTAACATCCATATAAACAAATACAAAATAGCATTTTCGCATTGAATGCTGGAGCATAAAAATTCTAAAAATTTATATAGCAATTCATGCAAATACTAAAAATCTCTATGAGTATAAGGAAATTTGACAAACCTTCATTAATGTAAAGAAAAAAAAGTGTTTTTTTTAAATACAAAAATTCACTCTTTTTTGCACAATCTCAAAGAATCTTGTTATTTTCCAGATTCCATTATTGAAATGTTTCACATCGACCCTTATTCAATCGATTTCCAGTGAATTATTTTCTGTTATTTTTTTGAATATATCAAAAAATGTTTTATGATAATATTACGGTTACGCTGTTGGACGGGAATTCACTCTTTTTTGCTTCCATAGAGTTTTGTTTTTTTGTTGTTTGTGAGTTCGAATCCATTAATTACTATGTCACATTTTTTTAATTATCATTGATTCCTGATTTCGAAGTTAAACATCAAATCCACACACTTTCGAGACATCAAATGAAAACTATGAAACCCGAAATACAGTTTTTCGAAGTCGAAATTTTAGGATTTGAATTGAAAATCTGGTGACTCTAGAAACTAGTTCAAAATATTTGTAATCGAAAGTTGTCCACTACGAGTATACCATGCAAAACTCTACTTGAAGTGAAATGCCACTTAATAAAGGCACCAAAAAAAGTAAACTTATAAAAATAAAAAAAATTCACTTTTTCATTGCGAATTGAAAAAAGGTAGAATGACTTTGAGATTGACGTGTCCTGTTATACTGGACACACTCAATGTCACGAAAAATTTAATCACATGATCAATCTCGCTTGTTGCGAATGATTTTTTTCTCTCGATTTTTTAGCATACCTGTATACCTGCCCAGGCAGCAAGATAAAAGGTTTACCAAAACCACCCACAAAATCACCCATTGAAAAGCATCTTTTGGAAAGTGCGGACGTCACCTCGTTCAAGCGAAAGAAAAAGCGCTCTTTCGCTTCCCTGCCGGAACTTTCATGAACCTGATCTCACGAAATACGAGTACGAAGTGGGCTCTTATGGTCCGGGCCCCAAGTATCGGTTACTTTGTACAATTTTACGAGCAATCAAAAAAGAAGGAAGTTCCGTGTCCCGTATTCGGCCTGTCAACGCCTCCCTCTCTCTCGTTTTCTCGCGAAAAGAAAAGGGGTGAAGCGACGAAAAAAATGACCCGGGCACAGAAAAAAAGAGTCGCTACATAAAGAATCGCCCGCAGCTCGTAAAGTAGCACTAGATTTTATCTTACCGATGCCGAATGTTGCCAGGACCATATATTTCCCGGGCGCGGGACACACGCGAGCGCACATAATATGAGCACATAACTCGCGGACGCCGCGATGCCGCTGTCTTCTGCCTTTCGTGATTAAAAAAGATATCGCGCTTAATGTGACGTGACGCTTGAGTTATTGGATCGCGTCGATAATCGACTATATCGCGGGGAGAGGGGTCTTAATGAGGCCTCGGCACGCTTCTAGAGATACGCAGAGAAAGCAGTATCAAGAATCTTGACCCCACGTGAAAAGTCAAAGTGTCCAAAGTTATCTCAAAGTATTCAAAGTCTCTGAGAAAGTCTCACAAAGTAGCTCAAGTATTTAAAATAAAGTTGAACAGGCTCTTTTTGAAAGTCTTGGAAAGTCTCTGATTGTCGCCCTTTTGAAGGTTTTGGAGATTCAGCTTCTAGGTAGTATCCTCAAGTCTGGCGAAGTATTTTGAAGACTCCAAGAGACAAGTAGTCTGAAAATGTGATTTTTTACTTGATATGTACATTTGTGTCTAAAAGCATGAAACATTAATCACAAAGATCAAAAACTTTTTTGCTTCTAAATATTAATGATCTGCTAATTTTGAGAGCAATGAAGAATATGAATATACTTTTCTTATAATATTTGTGTCTGACAAATTTTCCTACGTTTGATTTTCCAAATCTGATGCCGGAATAAAATTTTTATTCATGTCTTGTAAAAAAAGCGGTTTGAGTAAATGAATTCGAGAAATTTGATACATTCCAAATTCATAATCAACGGTTAAGAAAACCTTGAAAAGCAAATGCATCTTGCGAGAATTCCAACTTCTCAAGTATTCGTTCAAAAAGTTATTTGAACAAATTAATTTTTCGAGTCTGATGCCTGATTCGTCATCAGAGTAGCAGTTAATTATGAAAAGCATATGCATCTTGCGAAAACTCTTATTTTTTCCGATTATTTATAACAATGAATAGTTTCAACAAATGAATTTCGAAAATCTGACATCAGATTTATGATAACTGACCCAAGACACTATGAAAGTATATGAATGTAACAAAACCTAAATTTATAAATTATTGGTTCATCTAACGCAAGATTCGTAATTAGCCTTTTAAAAACGTTTATAAGCATATGTTTCTCACATACAGTCCACTCTCCCAGTTTCAATTAATAAAAAACTACTAACCTCTAGTAGAATTTCACTACTTGAAAAAGCAAAAGGGGAGCAACTCAAGTTTTAGTAAAAATCTATTAATTGAATCAGTGACGTAGCTTACTGATGAAATTTGTCATATTTGACTGAAGAAAAAAGTGAATATCCATCTTTGAACTTAAGTAAAAATCCACTACTACAGTGACTAGGTTTTTACAAGTCTTATTCGTGCATTATGACTGAAAGATAAGTATATCATCGTTCATCTAATGAAAAGTCAATTTTTACTAATACATTAGTAAATAGTTACTTATTAAATATATCAAATGCTACTTGTTTATTTTTGTTTTACAGTAAAAAACCTAACGATAATAATAAACATATTTAGACATTTGTTAAAATATTTATTTCTTGAAACATCAAGCTTTTATTAATGTTTTTTACATCAACTTTTTTTACGACTAAGTACATATGATATATCATTTAGTAGAATTCAACTAATTTTTTTAGTTAACTTGTGGAATTCTACTAATGTATTAGTGGATCACTCGCCATTTCTCACCTACGAATTGAATTAGTAAAAGTTTTACTAGTTCGAACTGATAGGGCAATTTTCAAATATGTATGCATTGCTTTAGAGGTAGTTCAAGTAAATGAGTTTTGATAATATGGTACCAAATTCATGATCTACACTCAAGCTAACCGTGAATTGAATTTTTGAAGAATTGCAATTTCGGCAGTATTTGTTTAAAAAATAATTCAGGATTCAGACAAATTAAATTTTCTTAACCCGACGTCAAATGTTTAATCAGCGTAACACAAATATAAAAATAATATGCATTTCACAGACAACCTGTTTTTTTTTAATCCACTATGAAAAAATGGTTAAAGCAAATAAATTTTGCAACTCTGACGCCAGTTTATGGTCAGTGACTTAAGAAACTATGAAAAGCAAATGCATTTTGTGTATAAACTTGAATATCGCAAGTGTTTGGTAAAAAAGGTTTAGTAAATAAATTTTGGCGATTATTATCATTATTTTCACATAAATACTACTCTACATTAGATTTTAGCTCTATAGATTTCGATTTTTATTTTTACTCAAAATAATTTCTTATTTGTGGTTTAATTCGCGATGAATTATATTTTACTTGAACACACGAGTATTTTTTTGGCATTCATTTTCACACTGAAATTTTTAATATATCTCTCTAAACTCTTTTGATGCATTTTTTTCCTAAACCAAAACAAGCTTTGCTTTTTTCACAAAAATGAATTGTATCATTTATTTCTTTTTTGAAGTTTTTTAGTGCGTTTTTGCACTGAAAAAAGGATTCATTTTTTACTCGGAAATGGGTATACATCTTTCTTTCGCTCATTTTTACAACACCATCCCCTTTCAAAGTTAAGATAAATAGAAAAGTAAGCTTTTTTCCAGCCATCCTAATTTTAATTAAGTGATATTAGAATTAACCCGTTTAGTAAATACAACATAAGTTACATATTCAGAAAACGTTTATGAAATAACTGATCCCTCTAAACATAACCTTCTTTCAAAGAACTATAAATCTATTCTTCAATGTAGAATGTAATTCTTGCAAAAGTTATTTTTGAAAAACTAGAAATTAAAATTGTTCATTTTAATCCTCCAGTGAAAAAAGTAATTCGTTGTGAAATGTGCTGAAAACGAAATGTTAGAAATGTATTGGCAAAAGTTTTATGAATATTAAGTGAGTATTGGGAATTTTCATAATATAAATATCCAATAGATTCACATCTCTCTTTTGAAAGAACTAAGATAAGGATTTCGAAAGTTGCTATGAAATGATGTAGCTTAAAAGTTTGAGTGATTGAAATTTGTTCAGTTTTGTTATGTTTTTTATGCATATGTTGTGATGCGAGCTCATTATTCCAGAATTGCGTAATAAACAAAAATGTATCATTTTGTAGCAAATCTGCCATAAGCATGTTAATTTTTCATTCAATGATAAGTAAATGACGATGATTCAACAGGTCTTAAAGTTACTTACAAAATCTATTGTTTATTGACTTTTCTCCATAAAAATCATGTCATCTTTCCATTATTTCGGTATTTCTTGGGCCTCAACCTTAACCTCATACATCACTAAAAATCACTCAAGTTTAGCATACCCCGATTCATTTGATTTTAAAGAGCACCGATAATCATCTCAGCATCGAAGACCCCTGCGACTCGGCCCTCCCAAGGTCGGCCGAAAAAGCGCCAATCCCGCATAATCGCAACCAACCTCTGCGCTCGATTCCTCTCATTATTGCGACTATACCGTAATGGGCGATTTCGAGAAGCGATAAATGCTAATTTTCTAGCTTTTCCTGCTCGCTGTGCAGGCCCTATACCATTCCTAGAAATCATGAACCCAAACTCCTTCTGTTTCCACGTACAATTACTACGCCTTGAGGCATTGGGCAAAACTAATAAATGCGATCGGAAAAAAATCACTCGAAACGTTATCACGATGCACGAATGGTTGATTTCGGGATAGGCCAATGAGCCGGGGGCCATTCGTAATGAATTTGGTAGCCAGGAAATTTTCAGTCCCATCGCGGTCGCTTTAATGCGGGAATAAAGCGTCCGGAGTCAAAGGGGTCGACCGCAGGAGAAGACAATGGCCACTTCAGCCTATATGGAAGAGTTTCGCCGACAGAAATGGCCGGTGAACATTGTCTCGAAAGACCATAAAATAAAGCACGCGATACTCGCACGCGGAAAAGCAGGTACTCGGCAAATTCAGCATGGAACTGGGCCCCGCGCTTTACGGACTGTCGGTTAATTTACGAAATGGCCGTCTATACGACTCGGAGACAAGTTCCATCTACATTTTTTTACAACCTCTTTTTGTGGCCTCGATCGACTCTTTCTTTCTACTGGTGCGGGAACTCTTGAGGTGTGATTTTCTTTTTTGCGTTGATAGTCTCTGAATTTGAGTCAGTCAAATTAAGAAGATTGAATCTGTGAATTTATATGTGGCAGACAGATCTATTGTTTTTGCTGCTGCACTGACATGCACATCAAAGTATGAACAGGCAAGAATCTGTAACTGTAATCATTTTTGTAATGTTCAGATCTTTGGTCTAGAACATGAATCATTCTAGATCATTGGGTATCATTTTTTATCGTGTTCATAAAATAAAACAAGATAGCACTGATCATTTTACATAGTTTTTATTTATCATCAGATATAAGTTTTTCTAGGTACTGAGAGTCGCTGAATCTGGATCTTATAAAAAATATATCGTTTTTCAAAACTATCTTTGGGCATAATCTAAAAAAACTTTATTATCAAGTGTTATGAATGAGCATGTTTTTCATGAGAATTTACAGCAACTACGAAGGTCTTTTTAATTCAAGAGAGCACGTTATAACAAGAAAAAAAAGTTGTCTTATCGAAGAGGTGTGAAAGACCAACACTGATTCGACTTAAGTATTAGATTCATTGTGGTTTTAGAAAGTGTTGCTATTTTCGATTTTTTATAAAATCATGTACCGAATTTCGTGCTCAAATAGTGATATTGCACTTTTCACAGTCCAGTGGCTTCAAAAACATTATGAAATCATGCTGTTCTTTTAGGCACTTAAACATGAGATTTTTTGAGGTCAACAAAAAATCTTGAGTATCATATATTTTCTAAAAGATTCAAATTCAGTGACTTTAAGTACATAGAAAAACATGTCTATTAAGAGTACCTTAGTTTTTTTTTGTCTGGGCATTCTAGGTTCTACGGCTCACAATTTTTAAAAGTACCATGCTTAAACAGTTACAAACAAGAGTTTGGTTTTTTCTTCAAAGATTTTGCTGTTTTTTTTTTCATAATTCTTGCAAACGTGACTTCATTTTTTAATTAAGCAATGCGAAATCCATATGTAAACCATGTGTATTCATCAAATACTCAAAAATGAGGTTTTAAGGAAGGTGCTGTTTTGATCTCAAATTCGGACTCAGCAACTCATAATCCATAGGGAGATATGTATCTCGTCAAAAGTATCGCAACTTTTTTTTTGTGGGACTAGGTAGTTTTCATTTTTGAAGCAACTTCATTTGTGAAAATCTAATATAAGTTATTGCAGTTTTCCTAATTGCTCGACTGTTTCTATTTCAATCGAAAAAAATCTATTATCTAAATTTTCCAAAATACTCTTTAGTTTTATACTGCACTGTAAAAAATGAATATTCCTCTAAAAATTAAATTTTGAAAGTTACAAAACCTTAATCTCCCTTTAGAATATTCAAGTCTTCAATAAGTGAAAGCATCTATAAAAATTCAAATACTCAAATCTCCGATAAATCTAATGATCCGGAAATAAACCCATATGTTGGAAAAAATCAGCGTGAATCTGAAACTACAGTCTCCAAAATGAATACTTAAGAGATTTTAAGGACCCTACTCATGAAAAAATGACTTTGAGAGACAAAAGTTTCCAACTTGATTATGTACTTCAATATATACTACAAATAAAGAGACTCGTGCTAAAAGATATGCATCCGAATCTGAGACTTAAAGTGCCTCTTGGAGACATCAAAGATTATAATATAATTCCTAAATGTAAGAGTATACAAGAAGAAATTTCTCTATTATATTTAAGAGATCTCCTTTGAACCAGATTTATTATACTGTCTTTTACATTGTCTACTGGAGTTATAGACGCATCTATAAAAAAATAGACACTGTCTTTGGAAATCATGAACCTTCTATGAAATCGAAGTGTTAATTAAATAGATATTACAGACATGGAAATCTTTTCCTTCTTTTAATGATTGCTCATTAAAGTTTATACCTAAATTTTTTTAAATTCAAGTAGCTCTTGACAGAAAATATTTTTTCGGCAGTTTTTTCCTAATTGATTAATAGCTGGTTAACTACAAAAAAAAACTGTACAAAAATATTTTCACGTAGAAAAAATGGTTAAAGTTCATTTTTGAATTACTCTGTAAAACCTGCATATAGATGAATTTGAACTTGGGACCTAATAACTACGTGGCCTATCTGCCTAACCATTGGACTATCGAAATCTATTGTTAGGCGAAAGGAATACAAGGGTCTCGTTTAAATACAAAACTATACATACCGTCAGTTAAAAACTATATAAAATAATTTTTAAAATAATAAATAACTATTTGATAATTTATGGGGTGTCTACGTAACAAATTGGAGGATTTCAGCGTGAGGGAAATAAATACATTTCAATGAAAAAATCATATCTATAGATGAATGCATGAAATTGTATAAAAATTTTATCGCAGTACGACATAATAAAGTATTGAGTAAAGAAGTATATTACTATGCATAATATATGAGTACGATAATTCTTCGAAGAATCATATCTGTTTCATCTGATAATAAATTTTTTCTTCAATTCCTATTTGAAATTTCAAAGACACCTTTCATGTAAAAAGTTGTGAGATATTCACCCCTCGAAATTATTTCTGTTATTACGTACATAAAAAAGAATAGGCAAATATTCAAAAAATTGGAGCGTGTTGAATCAACATGCGTTAGAAATAAAACTTCTCATGCTGCTTTCTTTAAGGTTCCTTTAATCTTTTTCAGTTCTAACAGATCTCTCAATTTTTCTGTGTAGTATTTTTCTCGTTATGAAACTGTAAATCAGTTACGAAATTATTTTATTCCTAATTTTTAGTCGAATCTATTAATTACATTTTTACACTCTTACAATGCTACGGACTTACGAAATCTCAAAATTACTCCTTACACTCGAAACACGCTCGAATATCATCGACCCCCAACAGTCGTACATTACAACAAAATCTCAAAATTACTCCCTGCAATAAAAAATATTACACTCTTACATCTCACAGTCTTACATTTGACAGTCTTACATCTTAAATTGTAAAATCACCAAATTACTCCCGACATAAATTACATTCTAGAAAAGTGATAACGCCGCCTCAAAAGTTTTACTTTAAAAAAGTCATTCAAAATATAATTTTTTTCATAAAAATATCAAAATCAACATCTGAAAAAAAAATAATATAAAAATCTAAAAACCCTTTTCATGTACGTGCCAGTGAATTTTTTAATACACGATTACAGAAGAAAGTCTATAAAACATGTTTGAAATTTCAAATTTTATTTGACACCGTATATCGCTGTATATTGTCTTTTTCTATATTCTCTTGAAGATTATGAATCCTTGTTTCAGAAATTGTCTGCTTCTATCATTTTGCATATTCGTTATACTTTCTTCTTATGATTCCCTCAAAATCACCTTTGTTCCCATCAAACTAGAAAAACTCGTTCAGAAAACTAGAAAACCATTTGAAAATCCGACTCCAAATCTATATCAAGAGATCCGATTGTTTTCCTTTACCTTCGATCAAGATTCAATTTTTTATTCTCAATGATGAACACGCCACGACCTTGAACCCGCGCGAATTTCTGCGTGCCCGAGCTTGCGCGATTCCTCGCTAAATCATTCTTTATCGCCGCAGCGAAGCGTACACAAAACGCCCGAGGGTGGCGAGAGGGAATGTGTTGCGATGAGATACTGTTAATCGGCGATTGTTAACGTACACATATCCCGCACGAGGTCAAAAAAGAAATTTTCGTGCGTGCGCGCCTTCAGAAATGAATTTCCTTCTCCCTCGCACCGGCTGGCTCCTTCCGCGAGCCAGCTCGCTCGGGGGCGCGCGAACTTGATTTATCGGGCATCGCCGATAACCCCGCGTGCCCTACCAAGGCCTTCGAGTGCGTGCTCAAAAAATACCCGACACACTCTTATCCGTACTTTTATTTTCAACTATTTTTCTTTGTACTTTTCAACATCTCATGTGGAGGCGCGCTGAAAAGGCCTCGGCAGGGATTCATCAAGCGCGGCGCTGAGTTGACGGCTTCGACATGAACCGAGTCAGCAAGGTAACTAGAAACGAGAAAAATGAAAATAAGGGGGAAATGTTAGTATTGCGTTCATGTGGTGAAAAACGACGCAATAAAAATTATGGGACTGTAATTCCAACAAACTTCACCTTCTGCACAGTGTAACGTTTCGATAGGTATTTATTGTTACCCTATCAACGTCAACTGTATTCATCAAAAATACATGAAAATATCGAAATCTCAGTTGTTGATAAAGGCAATGAATGAATATTCCATTATTTACATCATTAACATTTCCCTAATTTATTATAATTCCTCGCTTGTAAACCTTTTCGTACTTGACCAATATTCAATATACACCACCAAGTCATTAATCCATAATCATATTATAAACAAATGAAATCGCACATAAATATCTATCTTATCTCACAAAATTCAACTCCAATTCCGTTATCACCTCAGATCATTAATTCATAATCGATGATACACAAAAAAAATCGAAAATCAAATATTCCCTCCCCTAAAAATCAGCTTGTTCACACAACTCAAACATCACAATCATAAATCAATTCATCATATTTCAACAAAAAAAAAATATCATATAATACTAAATCACAGAAAAATCGCAGAAAATCAATCATCAGAACATGTAAATTCAAATAATTAAAAAAAAAATATCACAAATGAAATCAAAAGAAAAGATTCTGATAAACCCAAAAACATAATCGTAACCAAATCCCCAAGGATAAATCAATGCATATTAACACTCCTCCAAAACCTCCGAACAAATGTTACAATATCAAAAATAATTAATTTCAAAAAATCTTTCGTTATTTTGACCAAGAAAAAATGTGATCGCCTTCCTTAGCACCATCAAAAGAACATCGTCGGACAAAATTCCAGGTCGCAAATCAACACCAAGTCCAACCGTGGAAAAATGAAAGTCCGCACGCCAGCAATTAAACGAATCCCAACAAAATCTTTGACAAATCCGGTCCTCATAATCCTTAGTTAGGAAACCGTGGCCAAAACATCCAGGATGGAAAAGCAAAAAGACGCCAATTCCAATAACATCCGATAATACCAAAAAAGAAGGCGCGTCAAATTTTGAGCGTGCTCCCGATGAAAATTTACAATTTTGATCAAAAAATTACTGGAGCCTATTAAATACGCAAGAACTTTCAGTATCAATATGGACGCCAGAGACGCGTTCGTCCCGAGTTCGAAGAAGAAAGGCATCGCGCATGCGTGTCCATTATGGACACGCATGCGCGATGTCCATTATGGGAGAACTATCGATCGATCTCAATCGATCCCTCAAAGAAATAATTCAAATCGCAGCATGGCTACAACTGAAAGAAAGGATTATTCGTGGTCAACAAAATTTGTTAACTATTAACGAATCTCTTATTTGGATATGATCAAATGAATCTTTGTTCCCACCGATCCACATAATCTTCTTCTCCAATAACATGAATTTTAATCGGTTTTAAGTCCATGAAAATGGACATCTCCAAATCTGAATTCAATAGCAGACAAATATGTACTTGAAGGTCTCCAACTATATAGTAAGATATTCTTATATTCATACTAATTATATCGGAACTAAAATCTGTTTTCTAGTGACCACTTTAGGCACTAAACTTGAACAATGTCACGAAGGTACGCGCAAGGCCACAAATTTTCCAGCCTTTTATCGCTGCACGAAAAAGAAAAAAAGGGCATCCTCCTCTTCGTCCTTCCAGGGAGGACTATCTATTCTCATCACCTCTTTCATGTCGCGGTTTGCTCGAATCGATGCCATGATTCCAAGAATTAACATAAATCCCGACAGTTTATAATCTGCAGGGAAGAAGGCAGTCCCGGCAGATACGATCGAGAGCCACGCTCACTTGCCAAGGCAGGTGTTAGTATGCGAAATTATCACGTTAAGCCTCGCGAGGTTTCATTTTTCACCACTCCAGCTCGCTTATATTCTCGTTTCGGGTAAAGTTCCGACGTTGTCGCGTGATCAGAACAAGGCCTTGGTATCAAGTGGATAATTGAATTAACGTATCCTTGAAACACTTGAATTCTTGGCAGGAATTGGAAGTAACGCGTCACTCTAAGACGTTACATTATTTACTGTAATGATAACGTAACGCGTTACATTAATTAACAAGAAACAATAACGAATAATGAGCATCTCGTTATTTTGCGTTACTTTTATCTGTCTCAAGTTTTTAGCACAAAATATGTAACTTTTTAAGGAATGCTCTAAAACTGAGATGTGTGTAATTTTTAACTTCCTCATTTTTGAATATAAAATTCTATATTAATAATGTGTAATGGAACAATGTGGATCATTAATAATTTGTGTAAAAATATTGACAAAGAATAAGCTTTTTTACTTTTGATTAGAAACTTTCACAATTCAGAGCATTGAATTTTGGAAATTCGCATGAAAATATATTAAAATACTTAAAATCGATAGATCTTAAAATCTATAGCAGGATCTGTAAGATCTAGAAATCCTGCTACGATCTTATGGAATATAAAGAATACGAAAACAAAAAAAAATACGAAAGATATTAAAAACACCAGATTTTTATAAGTCCCATGTTGTTTAATTCTTTAAAAATTTATGTAATTCCAGGAATCGAAAAACTTTTATTTCTCGAGCTTTGAATTCTAAAAATATATGTTTATAGAAGTCTATAAAAAAGTACGAAAATTTTTCAAATCGTGTAACTCTGTCAAAAGTATAAAACTCTAAATCTAGAAAAACTGTTTTCTGCAGTATCTATCGAAATACATGTAAAAAATTTACAACTTTCAATTTGATCTCATTGTGAAAATTCCAAGAGACATCTTTAAAAAAACTCAAAAATTCCACAACGTTCTATAAATACATAGAAATACATAAAGAAAATACGTAATGAAAAAAACGTGTAAATTTATAAAATATTGAAAATTTTTCGAATTCCAGAAATTCATACAGCAATATATAAAAATAATGAACGATCCTTTAAATCATAGAAACACTGAAGAAATACGAAAAGTACTGGAATAAGTAAAAATCTATCGATATACTGTTTTCTGGAAAATCCTGCAAAACACGGAAAATTTCATTATGTTCAAATTCTAGAGTTCGAAAGTCTTGAAATGTATGTATATATCAATTTACATTATAAAAATACTAAAGTGATTAACGGGGGTGGGAGGTAAGGAGTAACTTGGAAAAAAAACACTTCTTTTGCTGATTTTTCGTGGAGATATAGCTGAAAATAATTAATGTAAACCATTTTTAAATTTCAAAGCGCCATCTGAAGAACATTTAGTTGAAATTTCGTGCTAAAATATTGGAAAATAAACCGGTGACAGAGAATTTTCCAAAACGTCTTTCAAAAAAGACTTTGTACGGTGAACACGATAATTCAGCGTGAAATCGTCCGAAGTTAAAAATTTTTGAAAATTTACTTAGAATATGAGTTTGTTCTCCCTCCTCCGTCGTTTCTAAGATATCATTTACATTTTTCAACTAATCGTGGCCGTTCAAAGCAAAAAATGCAATTCATTGCTAAATTATTCGCTATTTCGAAGGTAAAAGACCACCTTGATTTGAAAATAGAAAAAAAAAATGACAGAGGGGGGAAAATTAACTCATATTTCAAGTATATTTTACAATATTTTCAATTTCAGATGATTCTACACTGAGCTATCGTGTTCACAGCACTAAACGTTTTTTTCAAAAGACGTTTCGGGAAACGCTCTGTCACTGGCTTATTTTCGAATGTTTAATCAAAAAATTTTAACTGATGTTCTTTAGATGATTTATTGTCATTTTAAAAAAGTTTAGATTAATTTGCTTCAACTATATATCTGTGAAAAGTCAGAAAAAAAAGTGTGTGTGTTTTTTTGAAGCTATCCCTTGCCCCCCCCCCCCCCCCCTTTAATTTACAAGGAAATTCTGCAACATGCTATCATCATGTAAAATACGAATAATTTCAAGAATACTGAACAATCCTTCAAATCGCAGAAAAATTGAAAAATTATCAAAAAAATCAAGGGAAATGAAAATCTTTATAGACACTACTTGCTAAAAAAATCCTCTCAAATACAAATAATATAATGAACTTTGAATTTGAGAGCATGAAATTCTTGAAATCTCTATATCAATGTACAGAAAAAAGTACGAATTAAAAAAAATACCAGAAAATCCTGCAATATTTTATACCTTCTGAAAAATACGAGAAAATCAATAAATTTTGCAACTATTAAATATGCTAATGTTTCCTTGTGGCTAATATTAAATCAAATGTCATATTCGAAAATTTTGTCAACTTCAAAAAAATATAAAAATTGGAACAAGCTGGTTGATTTTGTTTTCAGGGGGAAAAAGTACGGATTAACATTTTTTATTTTATCTGAAATAAACAATTTCTTTAGAAAAAAACCACGAGTACGTTGATATTGTTTTTTTAGTCTTGATTTTGCGATGTCTTGTTTTTTTTATTCAAATTATTCCTAAAAGTGACGGGACGTTACTTTTTTGAGTGATAACGGCAACAAGTTACTATTTCTTTTCAAGTAACGGTAACGTAACGCGTTACATTTTTAAAGTAACTTTCCAAACCCTGATTCATGGTACGTTGAAGACATTAACTAGATTTTTGGTTGCACCGTCAGTAAAAGTAGTGAACAGTATTAAAGATCGCACATTGAACTAAAAGAAATTAAAAAAACATGTTATACATAGATGCGTTGTTTAACTTGTAATTGTTTTTTGTTCCATGGCCTTAATTTCAATGTTGTCAAAACAAGCGATGAAAGGGCAGAAGAGAAGATTGTCAAAAAAAAACCCAACTTCCATGGCATCTTCCATGGGAGCTTCCATATTCAAAACATGACAATGTACAAAATTTCTTCTTGGCAAGTTCTGAGGGAGCCATGAGACAGGGAACATCGATAATCGTTTTGATTATGTCAACGATCGATCTCTTCCCTTTTCCCTTAACCCTGAATTACGCAACCAACTACCACTAAATTAATACCGAAATGGATGGTGGTTCCTTTTGTCGGGCACGTCAATACAAGGTTGTAAACAACGTACCCGTCGTATATATTTGGACACATCACCGAGATAAAGGCGTATCTTCGAATCTTCAGAAGCCGAAACGGATGCCGAAAAATCCGAGGCTTCCTGCTCTCTCACGCACTTCCTAGGTACCCGAGTAAAAAGCGGGCCATTCCCATAGAAGTAACAGGTAGGTATCCTATTTCCATTGATCGACAGGTAGAATATTTCGTACGATCGTTGGCCTTTCATCAGCATCGAGGGATGGGCCACGTAAGTAGATTAATGTATGCGAAAATAACTCCGTGCATCTTTCCCATCGCCGAAGTCTCAGTTCTCGCGCATTTCACCTGTACGCACCTTTCATACGTTAGTTACGTTACAACGGGGGTTTTTTCAAGGTCTTTTCCGTTGACTTCGCGAACGAGATTCGTCTTCGACAACAAAAAAAAGGCCAGAAAGGGCGGTTCCATTGATACAAGCATCGGGAACCTGTTTGGAAATTTTCGTGAATATTGGAATACTTGGGGAAGAATTTGGGGGATGGAAACGAGAATAGCAGTAGTGAGAAGTCTGGTTTGGGCTGTTAAGTTTTCATTTTTTTTACTTTTCTGTAGTTCTCGTGTATGTGCTACTCAACTTTGGGATCTTTGGTACGAGATTAATAATTATTACATGTATATTTGATAAATATCGCAGCGTCTTTCGGAGCACAATCTTACATACCAAAATTTTTTCCACGTTTTGCTTGAAATTTTTTAATGGACATAAATGTTCATTTCTTTTGTAATGTTACGATATTATTTCAGAAAATTTTTATTTTGGAAGGTGTAATGTACGTCTAAAATTCAAAAAAGAAAAATCTTATTCCGGAATAAAAGGAAAATTCGGTTTATTTATAAATCTGCTGATTTTTTTTTCTCGAGCATCTACAAAAGTAGCACTCATTGACTAATCGTTTCGAAAGAACGTCATCACAGTGTCAACCTGGATCCGTACTCCAGTAATTTGTCCGGCCATAACACTTAATTTTAACTTCTATAATTAGAAGTCAAGTATTATTTTCTTACAATTTTTGATTTTCATGTGAGCATCTTCTCTTTTACTTTCTATCAACCTTTTTATATGAATAATGACTTTGTCAATAATCAAGGGCGTAGCCAGAAAAGATTTTTGGGAGGGGTTTTTCTGAAAAATATTGTTCCTTCGGGATTTCATAATTTTTATTCATTGACAATGTGATTATCAGAGAGCGATTTTGAAGTATTTCACATTTCGGAATTTAAAAATTATACAACTTTTAGAATCCAGAGTTGAACATTTTTCATGTCAGTAAATAATGGGATTTGATTTTTGTGATTTTTAATTAGTAACTGAGGTTTCAATTTATTTTTACTAATACTTTTGTACTTATACGCATTTAAGGATTATACGATATTAAGTAATATGAGTTCATATAGGGCTTTTTAGAGTTCAATGTTCTGGGAACCAAACTTGTAAAAAATGTATACTTTTGAATTTATTGTTGAGTAAATTTAAACCACATAGATAAAATATACGTCATAAATTTATATTATATTGATATGGTATATTATTTATCAAATTTTTTTGTATTTTTACGTGTTTTTAAAAGTTCTATGGATTGCTCAATAGATTTTAAAAAATGATGCAATAGTCTTGAAACTGTTAACGATTTTAAGAATTCAAAATTGATTTTTCACACGACAGTTTCTTTTATAAAGATTTTCAATACTTTCATATCATATTTTTTTTGTATTTCTACAATTGAAAGTAGAGGAAACCCCCTCAAAGGTGGACCCCAATCTTTTAAACAATTGTATAAAGAATTCAAACAACTTTACATATCTTGTTCAATTATAAATTTCCTGAAACCTAATTTCATTAATTAACTATTTCTGAAACACACTTTCGATTTCGTCAAAATAACTATAATTTTATTAAATGCTTAACTGTATAAATTGCATGAATTTAATTGAATGTATTTTTATTGTTTTCTACATAATTTTCTAGAATAAATATGCTCCAGGACAGAAAGTTTTATAAATTTCAAAGAAAATTATATCTACATAATGTTTATGTATTGAAAGATTCCTAGTAAACTACTGAGCTTTTATACTAATAAACTAATAAGCTAGAAAACTAGTAAGCTAGTAAACTACTAAACTAGGAACAAGTAAGCTAATAAACAAGTAAACTACTGAAATTTTAAAACAGGAAAACGGTTAACAAGTGAAAAAGTAAAATATTAAACTAGCAAACTCGGTTACAAGTAAATTACTAAGTAGACTAGGAAACTTGTCAAATTTGTAAAAGTAAACTGGTAAACAAGTAAGCTAGTTAAATAAAAAAACTAGTAAACTAGTAAAACAGTAAGCTAGAGAACTAGTAACCTAGTTAACTCATTAACAAGTAAATTAGTAGACTAGTAAACTAGTAAACTAATAAACTAATAAACAAGTAAGCTAGTAAACTTGCTAGCTCGTAAACTAGTAAACGAGTGAATTATTAAGCTACTGAACAAGTGACTTATGAAGCTATTAAACTACTACACTTATTTGTCACATCTTTCTAGTTTAATATACGAAACCCTGGAGGATTTCTAAGAATTGTTATAGATTACTTTTATTTTTGGAGATTGCAACAAAGATTTTAAAAATTCGATGCTTCAATATGCGAACTTCGATCTATTCTCAGTAATTTCAAAAAGTAATGATAAAATTACATTCATATAGATTTGTCATGTTTTATATTGTTATTCTATTTTCGTATTTCTTGAAATATTTAAGAGATTTTTTAGACCTCTACGATAAAAAAAATCGTTCGTACCACGGGAAAAAATTAATTTCTCCCTCGCTTTTGGCTCGGGATATAACTTACACCCTCGTGAGAAATTTATTTTTTCCCTTGATGCGAAACGTACTTTTTTTGCGTTTTATAGAATTTTGATGGATTTCTAGGATAAGTAGAATATGATGCTCTAGAATCTTGAAATTTATAGATCGTTGAGACATTCGTCGATATTTTTCAGAAAACAGTTAATGATAAAATTAACATTAATGATAAAATCACAATCATATAGATCTGTCATGTTTTATATTGTTATTCTTTTTTCGTATTTTTTGAAACATCTAAAAGATTTTGTTGCGTTTTCCAGAATTTTTATAGATTTATAGTATCATTAGAATTTAATGCTCTAGAATCTTCAAATTTATAGATCGTAGAGGAGTTTGTCGAGATTTTTCAGAAAACATTTTTTTCATAGAATTCATTTAATTTTATTATTCTTTTAGAGTTTGTAAGAATCAAAAGATTTTTAATACTTTTATATGGATCTTTTATAGATATTTAGAATTTGATGATCCAAGATTGAAAGTTTCGTACATTTTCAGCATTTTCGTAGATTTTTATTTTTCTTTATTATTCACTGGGTTGCAACAATTTCTCTGATTCATATTTTTTACGTAATCCTACGTTTTTGATCATTTTTCCTTTTTATTAAATATACATACTGCTGACATTTTCATGCATTTTTTTGTAACTAATAATTCTATTGTTTATCGATGTAACTTTTTTCATTTTCACATAAAATATTGATTGATTTTGTTAGAATTTCAGTAGTGATCTGAACTCCCAGAGCCCCCCTCTTGCTAATAGTCAATATGAATAGTGATTTTGTTCATACCAATCGTCAGTACGTAAAATTAATTAAAAAGTCATCCTGCAGCCTGACATTCCATCTCCTCAGAACCTCCATCATTAAAACAACTTCTGAACCCATTTCCGGCTCCGCCTGTGCTCCACATTATCACACACGCGACTTTTTTGGTTGTACCCAATCGTAAACGTAACCTGCAAAACTTGATCCCTCGCACACCTGAACCAACAGGTCGACGAGTTCCCATAGATCAAGTCCCCCAATTCCGATAATATCCACCATAAAACAATCCCCCAACGCCGAAATCATTTTTCCCCGCGGACCCGCGAAAATCTCCTCCCTCCCCCCTTTTTTTCTACCATGCTCCACCCGAGTCTTATCCGAACCCAGGAACAACGTCGGTCGTACTCGTGAGATAACACATAGGCTTTCCACGGCTCTATATCCGAACGGGGAATCAAAGGATCGCGGCGCCGGTGAAAGAACCTCGCGCGAGCCAGTGGAAAGAGGGGATCGCTTTCTCGTAACCTCGTGAGAACTAGAGACAACGTCGCCCGAACTAGACACATCGAAAGAATTTATGCCCTCGATTGTGCGGGATAAAATGCGCCTGCTCTCCAATGTATCGAGGCAAAAAATCCGCGGTGACATAAAGTCGGGAAAAGCAACGTTTTGGAACTAATAAAAAAAGTTTTGAATCGGAATGGTACGAGTGTTTCATTGCGAAAGGATTTCGCGAACGAAAATGGAGAGAAAGAGATCGAGGAGGTGGATTTTAAGGATCGAAGTTCTTCGACTTCGATGAGAGTGCAATTAAAAAATATGAACGACGTTAATATTTTTTTTTGTATTTGACATTATTTAAAACAGCCCACTGTGGCGTGATTGTTTCGACAGTAGTACATTTTTGATGAATCAGACGCACTTTTTAATTGTAAGTAGCAAGGGTAAAAATCGGACCTTTTAGAGTTACAAACACTTTTTTGAACCTAAAATATATTTTGTGATTGTTGACACAGAGCAGAATGTGAGTATACGAAAATATTCATTCGACTTGGAAATTTACTCACGCGAAAGAATTTTTTTGAAATCTTACATTGTATCATTGAGACGGTTTCAATATGAAAATGCCGTCCATTAGGTGAAGTGGGAAATGTAACGACAGGTGAAGCAAAAATTCAAAATTCAATGTTCAAGTGTCTTTTTTGCATTTAAATTGTAAACTTATTGTTTATGTGCAAAATAAATACTTTCAAATATAATTCTTTTGTTTTATAGCGGTTTCAAGTGATTGATAGAATTTCTGTTGTATCGTTTCTTTTGTACCGTTTCATATGATTTATGCCTCTCATTTATATTGGAATTTTGTTTATTGAGCAAACATTTTGATTTGTTCATCATTGTTCTACTTTTGGCGTAAGTTTTTATCAGATTTTTATCGCTTCTGTATTCGAGAAAATTTGCCAAGAAACTTTACCTTCTCGAAATTCAGGTAAATTAGTAACTATTTTGTAAAAGAATCAAAAAAGTGGAATTAACAATAAGAGGACACCATAGTAAAGATAGTAGAAAAATGAAATGCATTCAAATTAAATCATCAATCGAATATCTACCAATTTTAAGAAATACTTTTACTCAAATCTAATGGACATAACAAATTGTGTCTCGTAACAACAATCCAGCTTTAATAGAATTTAGGCTGAAGTGGAATATTAATTATAACCATTCGGTGAAGATTACAGAGGAAATAAAAATTTGAAAAATTTTTTTGACTCAGTTATTGCAAAAGTAATATTACAATGTACTAAAATGCAGAAAATCTTTAAAATTTGAATCTGAGTACATAGAATTCTATAAATCTACTTAGTAATCCGTTCAATTCAGAAAAATTTAGAACTATAAAAACACTGGGAAAATATTGTAAGAAATTCATAATAGAACTGTGTACTGAAAAATTACAACAAATATTTAGGATCTTCGAATCTTCGAACTCTAGAGCATCGAATTCTTACGTAAAAAACGTACGTTGTAATCAAGAGAAAAATTTAAAAATTGTATAAATACAGAAAAATGTTTCGAATTTTTGCAAATACTGTAAAAATAGGAATCAGTATTTCTCGTGCATAAATTTACGAGAAATCAAAAAGATACTAAAAAAGTCTATGTCGATGCAATTTTCCCATAAATCTGTAGAATTACTTAAAATTTATCCAAATTTGAATTCCAGATAAGCATCAAATAAAAAAATCTTAAGAGCGATAGACAAAAAATGTACATAAATCTATGAAAGAGTTAAAAACTTATTTAATATTTTAATAGCAATGGAAAAATGTGAAAAATACTGGTAAGATATCAATGCTCAATAATTATAACGATAAAATTTCTTCTAAAATACATCAAACTTCGAATCCTAAAGCGTTTTATTCTGAAAATGTATTATACTTTCATATAATTCTATGAAGATTCATGAAACTACCAGAAAACTCTTCAAATTGTATGATTACTGAAAAAGTCTAAAAAATAATATTATCAGTAATAAAAATAAAGAGTACATACTGGGAATCAATATAAAAGATACTGTTTCCTTAAGCAGCATTGATTGATGATTTCAAAATCGTGGAATTTTTAGTACTAATGCATCAAAATCATAGAGATTTGATAGAGCGATTTATGTAATTCAGCTATTTATTTTCAAAAGTACTAAAATACTAGGTACGAAATTTCATAAAAAATACATAATACGAAAATTTAAGAAATGTATGAAGCACTCTAAATATCTGTTTATATATACATTACATATTTTTTCAAGTATTTACAGAAATGTTAAACAACTTCAGTTTCGAGAGCGACGAATTAGTGCTTCTCACAATTATACAAAACTGGAGAGAAATCCTTTCAAAAATCAGAAAATCTTGTAATTAAATTACAATTGTATAAATGCTGTAGAAGTTAAAAGCATACAAAGGTATTTTTCGAAAAAATCTAAGCTCCAAATATTGAAATATCATGAAAATTGAATCCCATATTATTTATTACATACATACTCATAAAATCATGTACGACTCCAAATTCAGAAAATTTTAGTTCAAAAATTCCGAAATTTGAAAAATTGCTCTCTAATCTCCTGTAAATAGATCGTCAATGATAGAAAATTATGAAAAATCACTAAGGAAATATCTTTTTATAAAAACCTAAGTCCAAAATAATTTTCTGCTCTGTTAAAGTTTCTATAGATTTATCAATCATCACGATCATATTATTAATAACGATCATGAATTTGAATAGGATCACATAAAGACTCCCGACAACGAGAGAGATGAGTAAAAAATATCGTGTTTTGAGATCGCTTTTATGAAAAGAAAAGAATAAACGAAAACATGCACACGATTGGAATACTATTTATGATTGCCTTACAATCAATAAACATTTCAAGCCTAGATTGTTGTCAATTGACGTTTTTCGGTACCATTGAAATTGATGACTGTTTTAGATGTATGTAAATATTTTGCATTCGTATCGAATTCCAGAATTTAGTCGTTTAACTTTTTGTAACATTTTTTCGCATTTGGAACTGAAGTGTCCTTTTTGACAATAATACATCGATAGTTGTATAACAAATTCTACATAAATAGACTAAATGGATGTTACCATCGATAACCAGAAGGAAATCGCACAACTAAATGCTAATAATTATGAGACGCAAGTTTGAAATTATAATAAATAATTGATATTGAAGATAAATTCAATTTTTTATTGTTATAACAGTTTTGGTAAAGTGGAACAGCTCTTAGTAAGGACTCAAATAGTATATAGACGTCAATATATTGGAATATATATGAAATTTCTAGTTGGAAGTAAAAAAATGTTTATACTATGTAGAATTCATTCATTACCGAGTGATTAGACCTTCGAAATTGAATGAATCTCGTATCATCACGTTGAACGTGTCGTGTTACGAGAAATTTTATGTGCTGCAGGGCGAAAGGGGACGGATAAGGGCCTCTTTTCTCGGCGTCCACGAAACGAGATTCCATCAGTCGCCTGGAATATCCGTGATTGAAAGCGTGTCTTTGGCCGGGCGTGCCTCGAAACTTTTTGCGCCCTCGGTCAGCGATAGATTGCTCTAATTACCAGGAATTAATTAGCGCTCAATCGTGCGCAAGCCGTGATTTCTTTTTCTTGGCCAACGTACGTTGCCGTAGCTTTGGGCAGGTGCACCGGGGCAGTTCAAGGGGCCTCATGAGGGACCGATGGCATGGGAACAAAAGGAAGAAAGAGGGAAAAGGAAGCCCGGAGTGAGAATGTTTCGGTGGACCACTTTGTCGCGAGCGTTTCCATGGGAAATGTAATACGTCGTGTTTGAACGACCATTTACAAAAAAAGTTCATAGCAGATGGTGCCAAAAAAAGCTGGCCTTTAGGTTAAGTTGGAATTTTTCGGGAAGGTAGGTGCAGAGCAACTTTGCACAGGAGGACTGAAAAAAGTATAGAATTTAAGACAATGATTTGGGGTCACTATTCATCCTAAGGTGATGATGATACAGAAAGTCAAGAGTTATGAAAATGCTTGAACATTAACAACTTGAACGTTAGAATTCCAAAATTTATTGATTCTCTTATTTCTGAATATTTACCCTCCAATAGCAGATGATTGTTTTTCCTTTATAAGATACTGCATTCGTATAAATTTTTTGGTTCGTTATCAGGAATCAATTTTTTTACATTCTTATTTTCTTTCAGAGGTGTATGTAAACATGATTTTTGGGTTTTTCCGTAAAAACATAAGGGTTTTTCGAGACTTTAGAATTTTTAATATCTGACTATTTGGTTACGTGAGTAGGGTTTGAAAATTTTTTAAATTTCAAAATTTTTAAATTATCTGACTTTGGTAGGCCAGAATCACACATGTTCCATGCTCGTATTTGAAAAAATGGAATTTGATCTTAAAAATTTTCATGCAAGTTTTTATATTTTTTTTTTATACTTGGAGCATATTTAATATTTGTTCATTATTAACGTAAATTTAAAGATTGACTGATATGACACTAAATTTTTACATACGTAGCTCTCCAGAAGTTGATGCTCTACAATTCAAAGATCTAAAACCTTTTGAATATTTTTATAGATTTCTGAGGGCATTACATCTACGATGAATGTTGTAGTATTTCGTAGATTTCTAGAACGAACTCACTTCTCTTTGAAATTTTCTTTTCTGACGCTGTGACGAAAATTGTATGTTGACAAGAGAAGAAAATTCATTCTGATCAAATTAAATTCATTTCTACTATACCCAGTAAACCTGTGAGCTCACTGTTGGCTTCCATGGAAAATCTCGAGGTGAGTTTACTGTCGGTTTTCTGTGAGATTCTTCTGAGTTTCTCGGGAAAAACAGACTTGCATTTTTCATGTATGCCACATGCATCAGCATGCATGTCAAAATAAGCGATTTTTTTTTCTTCTTCTTTTTGCATTGCATTTTTTTCCGCATGGAAATTTGCAAGTTAAATGTACAACCATGAAAAATTATTCATCTATATTTGTAGAAAGTTAAAAAAAACATATTGGACCTCAAAAACTTCCTATTGATTGCATCACCCGTGCCATTGTGGCACAAGTAATGACACTCACTAGGGAAATGGGCAAGAAAGTATAATATTAATTAACAGGGAACATGCACTTGATTTAAGCATTCTACACAAAACTTGAAACATGAGAAAAAAAAACTAGCAGCCACCTGGCGAGCGCTTGAGGAGAGCGCGCGAATTTTCAAAATTCTAATATAAAGTAATTCAAATTTTGAAAATTAGCGCGCTCTCCCTAAGCGCTCGCCAGATGGCTGCTGGTTTATTTTTCTCATGTTTCAAGTTTTGTGTAGAATGGTTAAATCAAGTGCATGTCTCCTGTTAATTGATATGATACTTTTTTGCTCACTTCTCTAGTAAGTGTCATTACTTGTGCCACAAAGGGTTCGGTAAACGCCAATCACTCAGATGTTGAGGTCCAACATGTTCTTTTAACTCTCTACAAATATAGATCACTAATTTTTCATGGTTGCAAATTTAACGTACAAGTTTCCATGCGCAATAAAAATGCAATGCAAAAAAAAGAAAGAAAAAAAATCACTTATTTCGACATGCATGCCGATGCATGTGGCATACATGCAAAATGCAAGTTTGTTTTTCCCGGGAAACTCACAAGTATCTCGCAGAAAACCGACAGTAAACTCACCTCGAGATTTTCCATGGAAACCCACTGTGAGCTTACTGTGAGCTCACAGGTTTACTGGGTACTATAGATACATAATTAAAAATCATTTATATTCGAAGTGAGAGTTAATTTATATTAATAATACAATTTAATGCCTACCGCAATTTGCTGTACTTATATTTTCACAACTTTTTGATTCTGGCGCATTTCTAACCTAGATTATTTTTTGTTTCGATTTCCATTTTATATGTCAAATGTCAAATGTCAGTACGCGTTAAAAATTGTTTTCGAGTGTTGAAAGTTCATCAAAAGTTTGAAAAATGGGCCGATAAAAAACTGCTTTTATCGAGTAGATAATTAGGAAAACCAAGCATTTTCAAGAAAAAATCCTCACGATCGATGGTGAGTTAATTAAATTATTGTCAATTTTCAAGTATTCGTTAAAAATGTTCTTTTTAGTACGTTTTTTCGATTAATGTTCCTATGAGGAAAACTGGAAAAACGAATATTTTTGAAAATAATAATGGCATATTTTTATCATATTTCGCGTTACTAGAGCTTGTATCATTTTGAAAATGTTGAAAATTGCCGTGTATTTCATGCACAATGTGGCAGATTTTTCGCCGTTGTTGGTCATAAATGGTTTAAATGAGGTTCAAAATAAAACCTAGTTGAGGCGGATAATCGATAATAACTGCCGTGTTTATTGTGTAAAGTTGATTGATAATGAGCTTAGTTTAAACCGATGAGAACCGAAATATCCTCGATTTATTTGGTTCAAAGTTTGATTCTAATTTCGACTCGGGATCTCACAGATCCCGATGAATGCACCCCTTTTTCAGTGCAAAATTCAAAAATTAACAAGCAATACGCATAACAGCAACTTCCCGAATTCGCCCATTAATTGAGGAAATCCCTGGGTCGGAAAAAAGGCCCTCAGTCTCATAAAAAACGGGTTCTTGCGCATTTTTAATAACGATTTGAAAGCCTTGTTAAACAGGTATTTTCTCCCTCTTTCTCTCTTTGTGCCGGTGGTAATGACGCGGGCGCTTAATGCGCGCACGCGGGGCATTATTGCGATTGTGCAGCGCGTGCAAAAAAGTAACGAGGTAATATCTCGCGCGGAGCGCGGCCAATGAGCGAAATTTCCTCAACGGAAATACCCGTCGCGTCGCCTTATTATGCATCGTGAAAGAGAAACGAGTTCGTAAGGTCACCATGGCTTGAAATATTTTTACGGCGCGGCGTATACCAGGCGCGCTCTCGAATCGTTGGATCGCAGGTGTACCCTCTGCTGCAGGCTTTGTCCCGCGGACGACTATGGGGATTTTTTTGCGACGGGTTCACATTAATGAGAACCGTCGTTTTCGTCATTTCAAACAAGAAAATTTTGTTTATTGCTCGAGTATCGGTCAAATTATGTTGAATATTCTTTTCCTAAGAGGACCTGCATCTGAAATTCCCTATAATTTTTCTTCAGTCATCTTTACCAGGGTTTGGAAAGTTACTTAAATAATCTAACGCGTTACGTTACCGTTACTTAAGAAGAAATAGTAACTCGTTGCCATTACCACTTGAAAAGTAACGTCTTGTTACTTTCACGTTACTTTTTGGAATAATTTGAATGTTAATAACAAGACATCGAAATACTAAGGCTGAAAAAAACAGTATCAACGTAATCATGGTTTTGTTATTTAGAAATTGTTTATTTCAGGTATAATAAAAAATGTTAATCGGTACTTTTTCACCCTGAAAAAAAAATCAATCAGCTTGTTCGAATTTTATATTTTTTTTCAAGTTCACAAAATTTCTAAATATGACATTGGATTCAATGTTAGCCACAAGGAAACATTAGCAAATTTAATGGATTTTTGGGAGTATCTAAGTACCTACCCATTTTTCCAGAATTTTTCAATTTGTTTTGTATTTTTCAGCATGTATAAAATGTTGCAAGATTTTCTAGTTTTTTTATAAATTTATATATAGATTTCAAGAATTTCATGCTCTAGAATTCGAACTTCATTAAATTATTTGTATTTCAGAGGATTTTTCAGCAAATAGTGTGTATTATACAGATTTTCGTTTCCCCTAATTTTTTTGATACTTTTCCAATTTTTCTGCGATATGAAGGGTTGTTCAGTATTTCTGAAACTATTCGTATTTTTCAGAATGATAGAATGTTGCAGAATTTCCTAGTATTTCTACATAATTTTAGTATTTTTATAATATAAATTGATATATACATTTCAAGAATTCCAAACTCTAGAATTTTAACATATTTCAATTTTCCGTGTTTTACAGGATTTTTCAGAAAACAATATATCGATAGATTTTTACTTATTCCAGTACTTTTCGTATTTCTGCAATTCTTCTATGATTTCAACGATCGTTCATTATTTTTGTATATTGCTATATGAATTTCTGAAACTCGAAAGATTTTCAATGTTTTATATATTTACACGTGTTTTTCATTACGTATTTTCTTTATGTATTTCTATGTATTTATAGAATGTTCTGGAATTCCTGAGTTTTTTCGAAGATGTTTCTATCAATTTCCAAAATAAGATAAAATTGAAGTTGGAAATTTTTCAAGTATTTCGATCGATTTTGCGAAAAACAGTTTCTTTATAGAAACAGTACACTCAATATTTGTTGTACTTTTCACAGACTTATACGGTTTAAAAAATTTTTTATCTTTTTATAGACTTCTATAAACATATATTTTGAGGATTCAACGCTCTAGAAATTGGTTGAAGTTTTTCAATTCCTGGAATTGCATAAATTTTTCAAAAATTAAATAACATGAAACTTATGAAAATCTATTTTTTTGTATTTTTTTCGTATTTTGTTGTTATTGTTGTCGTATTCATTATATTCCATACGATTTTCCAGCAGGATCTCTAGATCTTACAGATCCTGCTATAGATTTTGACATCTATAGGTTTTGAGTATATTAATATATTTTCATGCGATTTTCTCAAATTTAACGCTTTGAATTGTGAAATTTTCTATTATAATGTAAAAAAGCATATTCTTCGTCAATATTTTTACACAAATTACCAATACTCCACATTGTTCCATTCAAAATTATTATTATATAATTTTTTTTCTTGAAAAATGAGGAAGTTGAAAATTACTCGAATCTCAGTCTTAGAATTTTCCTTAAAAATTTACAATTTTGTGCTAAATACTTAATGAGACAAATAGAAGTAACGTAAAATAACAGAATTTTTGTTACTTGTTACCGAAAAAAAGTGACTCCTTTCCGTTATCGCTACTTGTTAATTAATGTAACGCGTTACTTCCAAACCCTGATCTTTACATTGTAAAGACCTTTGCAATGGCAAGTCAAAACTTTGAAACCAAAAGTAACATTTTTCTCGCTGAACTTAATTGTACTTTAATTAGAATGAAAAAACAATTCTTTTATTATATTTTAGGAAAAACTAGGAATGAGTGGTAAACAATGTCAAATTTATTCCTTTTTTTTTTTAGAAGTTTTTTTATTCTGACAATTTTGTAGATACATTCAAGTGTAACACATACATTTTCATTTATTTTCTTGTCTTATGTCTCTCATCTACAATCGGGCTGTCTATAATTATTCATTCCGTAGTTTTATACGTATTACACAGCCTTTAAATATCAAAATAATTCTCGTTTATTCGTTATTTTCGTTCATCTTGGGAATCAAGATTTTCTGAGTGACTCTTTTGCGCGATTTTAGGGGTGATTCTGGGCCTGGCCCACCTGTACGACCAAAGCTACACGGTCTCTCGTTCCGCTCTTTGTACGAAAACCTGCGACCAGTCCTCTCTTCGGCATGTAGGTGCAACCTGCAGCCACTTCCCACGGAAGCGGAAGCTCTCTCTCCCGACGAAAGGGAGCGAGAGCAAGCTAGAAAAAAGCCGGCCCCTCGGAATATACCGCGGATGTATCCCCAACTTGCTTAGCATGCGCTTTTTTCACATAGCTTATCCGAAAGTATTTGAAATTGATAAATACATTCCAATTTTAGAGGCAACCTTCGGTCTCACATTGAACACTTTTGGATCTAGGTGTTTCAAGTTTAGTTCTGAAAACTGAAGTTGCATTATTGCAAATATTTTTGATTTTTCAGTTTTAAGTTTCATGTACAACACGTCCACGTTTTGATTAGTTTCGAATCCATTTCTAAGAATCAAAATAATTGTTTGGGATGATTATTAATATGGAACATTTTTCTTTTACTATATTTTCATCTCCGAATATTTTTAACACATTTTCATTAATGCTCCATCCAGAACACACCATAAACCAAAGAAACATTTTCAACAAAACTATATACAGATGGTCTTACAACATTATAAAAGTTTTATGTTACTTTTCAAAAGCGATTCGCAACTATTCATTTTTTTCGGTATATAAATTTTGTAATTTCCATTATCGTGAAGACTGACTTTGAAAACAAAATATGCAAATACAAAAGTAGGTTTTCATTGAAGTCTCAATAACGTGCGGAAGGAGCTCGAAGCGCTTTGATGGCTCGTGATATGAAGACAATGGGCGGTGATTGCTGGTGTAAATGCACCTACGACGCCTCGATGATTCATAATTTTTCACTGGTTTCGCGCGTTCAGATGACTCGTGCGATTTTATGAAAAAACAGTAACGGCCATGAAATCAAAGGTCTGTATAAATAATATATTTTTGGAGGAGAGGGGGATTGAGTGAATTCAATGTGGTGCAAGAGGTAAAAAAATCACTTTCAAGAATTTGTTTATTCTGGAAAAGAGTGAAAATAAAGAAAATTTTTCAAATCATATACAGTCATTTAATATATTTTGTGAGGTATGTTCAGAGTGTCTAGTGTTCGAGAAAAATTGTAATCCTATTACTGGTCACAAGATTTTTTACCTCCAAGAAATGTAAGAAAAAAGGCAGTGCAGAAAAACAAATTGTTTTCTGAATATTCCCGATTCAATTTGCAATTTTCAATTAGGTTTTAGCATTTTTATACATTACCAAACGGATTTTTTTATGCATGAAACTCTTCTTATTCCTTATTAGAGTGAATTTTTACTCTACATCGAGTTAATTACTGTCACTCAAACTTGGTATTTCTCACCTTTTTCGAATTGAAAGTCACTCGAGAGGAGTAAAATTTCACTCTTCTTAAAGTAAAATTCAACTAATTTTTTAGAGTCCAATCCGACTTTAATTTTTGAGTGGAATTGAACTTCACTTTGAGTAAAGATTATTTCTTTTGGAGGGAATTTTCACTCCTTGTTTGAGTAGCAGTATTTTGACTCGATGTAGACTAAAGACACTCCAAGGATTTTTTAGAGAGAATGAAGTGACAGCACTGTTTTTTTGAATTTTGAAATCAGATGGCAATATACTTAATTTCACAAGATTTTCAGATCATTTAAAGTCTTTTCAGAATGTCGCATACTTTTGCACATAAGAATCATTGCTTGAATCTACTTCTGACCTATTTTTTATTGCGGTCAAAATAGCTTCGAACACTTTCCGTTCTAAAACAGCAAAAATGCCATTTATTTGAGACAACTTAATAATTATAAGGGTTTCATTCTTATGCAAATAATACGTGATGGAGAACATCATGATTTTTCGAAACATTTTTTATACTGCAACAATTGTAACAACAGTTTTTATGTTAAAAAAATCTAACATTGATTATATAGATGTAATCAACAAAATTTAATAACATTTTCTGCATTTGACTGAATTTTTTGAATATGTATTTTGGTTTCATTGATTGTCTCAAGGATTTTCGAGGTTTCTAAAAGTCCTGAAATTTTCTTATTTCCTCGAATAATATAGGAATTTTTAAAACTGTCGACTATGTTGGCACGAAAAAGTTTTCTGGCTAAAAATTGTTAGTCTTATCTAGTTTCTCTAGCTTTGCTAAATTTACTAACTTTTCTGCAATGTCCACAAATGATCAACATTCTCTTAAATTCTACTTGTTTTTAGAAATATTGGTAAACTCTCATAACAAGTTACATATTTTATTTTTAAAACATAATAAAGTTACTCAATTTTCATCAGAGTTTTCTAAATTATCAAAGATGTTTGTAAGATCAAACGTCTTTCGATCGTATAATTTCAGAAGCATGCCAAAATTTTTAAGGTTTTTCGAAATTTGCCACTATTGGCAAAATATATCATATTTTTTTTAGAATCGCACAATTTATTCGAATATTTTACAACCATCTACAATGGTATTATTTGAGATGTTTTGACTTTTGTCAAAATTTCTGAAATTTCTACATTCTTATCAGAATTTGAAACATTATTGATAATCTCCATACGATAGAAAGTTTATTCATTTATAATATTTTGTAAATCTCTCGCAGTTTTTGTGTTTTGACACCATTTTTAAAGTTTTTCACAACCTGCAAAATTCATCAATATTTTATAGACTTTTATGTTCATATTGACATTCTTTCCCGTTTCCAATATGGAATATAAATATAATAATTCAAGTTCTCAAAATACTTGATTTTTAACCCTCCATGTGAATTTAGAATCGTAAGAAATCTTTTATCAGTTAAAGCTTACAAATGTTTCTTCATCAATACAGATAAAAGAAACCAACCGTTTTCATACTCATGTTTTAATTGTTGATAAAGCTATTCTTTAAGTAATTTAACGTCAATCATATTGCTTCAGAATAAAATTTCTACATTCTGAGAGACCCTCAGTTCATATGAATAACAAGAAATTTTTGGAATTTCTGCAGCAGTCTTATTGAAGGTTTTAGGCAAACCGAAAGGTAAAAAATAAGAAATTATTTTTGTGACTACCCAACTAATTGGAGATTCGTATTTTTAAACAAACAGTATAAAGTTCTCATCTAACACAAAAATAATCGAGCTTTTAGTACTTTGAACTTCATATACCTAAAATCTCAACCAAAAAAAACCTCTAATTCTATGCTCCTTAGAAATTTGAGTATAAAATACATGAATTTCATTTTCGAAGAAGTATGCCCATTATATTTTTGAATATTGAAACTCAAGCATTGCGAACAAACTTGAAGTAATTTTAAAAGAATGAGAACCAGACGAGTTTCAAAGATTATCAAAAAGATTTGTCGTTGTTCTACCAGTTAACTCGACCAACAAACGATCATCGAAAAATACAAAAAAAAAACGATTCAAATCCGCTTAGATAAGCCAACACATTCCCCCTCCCTTTTTTTAAAGAAAATTCCTGATCAAGATTTAAAGCTCCGTTGATACGCGGTGATTTAAAACGATTCATTAGGATTTCCGAACCGGTCAGGTTCAAACAACTTTCCCCTATACTTAGCATGCGTGTAACGACACAATGGCTGAAAACATTATTCCCGCTTCTATGTGACACGCAATCGACTTTATAATCTCGTCTGCGATCAACGAGTCACAGTCGAATTTTCGCCGGCTTCTGGCTGGGCGTAACGAAAAAAAAAGGTTCTCATAGGTTCAGTGCCTGGTGAAAACGTTGTTCCGATCTCGTCCTCAATGTCTTCAATGTTCACCGAGCCCCAGGGGGGGGACCGAATAAATTTTTTGCCCCTCCTTCTCCTTCTCTCTTTTTGTACGATTTCCGGCCAAGCCTCGGCCCGAAAGCCACGCCGGAAGCGTTTAGGACCCCACTATGTTCGTTTTAATTACCGGCCCCAATTTCTTAGTCAAATGTATGCGGACGTTCGCGGGGTCCATTTGACACCTGGCTCGTTACAGGAGGGAATTAATTTTTTGGATTACTTTATCGCCGTCTCCTACCTGTGAAGCCGATAGAGTTGAGCAGCTTTGCTCAAATAAATAAGTTGTACACAGGGTTACATAGCGATAACCGGTGAAACGAGAAGCATTAATGATGCGATATTTTAGAATATTCCGGGGTCTTGAGGTTCCTCAAAGGGTCACAGGGTGTTACGACCGAAGAAGGCAAATGAACCTGCATATTATGCTATTCAGAATGACTTTGCCATCTGGAATTTGAATATTCCCGAAACGTTTGTACGAACCTCTTATTACAGGCTCGCAAAAATGCACAGCGACCTATTACAGTACGCCCTTCAGATACGAATAGAAATATGTAAATTCTCTGATACAGAAAATAGTAACCCTAGACATATTTCCCAGGGATCGGCAAATCATTCTCTTCCCGTTAATTTGCGATCGTGGTCCGTGGATCAAGGCAGCATTCGTTGCCAAGGCATGAGCCGATCAAAAGACGGTAAACACGCGGAACAGGTTAATCCCCGAGGGTTCGCCGATCAAAGTGCCATTATCTTACGGAGCTACGCGCCAGACTTATATTACAGGTAATGAGGCCTTTAATGCAGATGCGGCGACTCAATACCGGCCCGTATCAGTGGACATTATGCCAACTTGGGCCCACTCACAACCTGCTGGACTATCGGTTTCTCTGATCAATGAGGATTTCCTGTGCACGGAGAAAGATACATTCGGTGTGAAAATGTAACCGCGGGAATCTGCATGACAATACAGTGTATTTTGAAGACTGGACAGGTGATTTTTATAACCCTCCTGCAGCATCAAATGAAACATAATCACCAAAGAATTTATAAGCTTTTTCTAATGTATTTCTAAATTGAAAAGATTCGTATTCATGAGCACTGCAAAACGTGAAGAATTTTGTTTCTCGAGCCAAAAAAACGTCACTAAAACGCAGCAGGGGAATATTATAAAATTATTTGTAATCTTTTTTTTTATACAGGGTGCGCCTTATGAATCGGGACAATGGAGCAATTGTCAACCGATTGGCTTCATCAATACAACGCCAATCATCATCTTATTCAGACCTGGTGAGACAATCGATGGCGATCGACATAAGTGGATGTTGGCGCACTTTGTATTACCGCAAATGCGTGAAAAAGGTCTGGGAAACTTCTGGTTCCAACAAGATGATGCTACATGCCATACGGCAAACGCAACAATAGACTATTTGCGTCATAAATTCCTGGGACATGTGTCAAAAAACGGGGATATTGACTGGCCGCCAAGATCTTCAGATTTGACCAAAGGACCATCCACTCGAAAATCAATTCCAACTGAGTGGCTCATTTCTCATTGATTTTTATTGAAGGTTCAATATATTTGGAGCCTGATTCCGAAATTTGTACACTGTTGATTCGGCTGATTTCGAAAGTTGTACGATCGAGTACGATCAAAGTTTGAATCGATTTTAAGCATAAAGAATCATTGATTTCCAGAGCGGATTTAACTCCAGTGGACTTCTTTTTGTGGGGATTTTTGAAGAGCAAGGTTCACGCTAACAAGCCGAAGACCATAGAAGAACTAAAAGACAACATTCAAGCCGAAATGGCAGCTATGTCGCCCGAGATTGTTGGGAAATGTAATGGAAAATGCGGAATAAAGAGCCCACTATTGTATTAGCAATAACAAAGGTCATCGAAAAAAGAAAAATTTTTTTTTCTTAAATGCATCGAGAACTGTTGAAGATATTTATGCATTAAATTGACCAGATTCAGGTGGCTCACCCTGAAGAACTAAGTTCTAGTATCTTTGGATCGAATGTTGGTCCAGATTGTTTACCGGGCTTTGACAACACGATGATTGAATATCAGCTAATGCCTATAGCCTGAACGAAGAATTAAAATTCAGCAATCTTTATCAACTCTCTGACAACACTATGGAACTTTTAAAGAATAACTCTGCTCAATACTATGCGAATGGTTCCATTTGATTACCTTCTTGTAGTCAAAAATACACAATGGTACAAAGATACACATAGTTCATTTTCCTTCATTTTGATGAAAAGTTGTGGAGATGAATTAGTTATAAAACGTTAGTAATACCCTCTGAACTTCGACTAGTGAACATTCATATTAGTTCCGTGAGAAATACGCGCGCGCCACTGTACTATAAAATTTATAACTCGAACAGTTTTTAAGGTATCATCGTAGTTGAGCCACCAAAACTTGCGTAGACTTTGGCGCGATAAATGAGAATTTTTTCAAAATTTTTGAAGATGGGGTTGTTGAAAAAAAATCCGATTTTGTTACAAACGTGTTTTTTACTCTATCCATTTTTGAGGTTATGTTTCTCGAAAAATAATTTTCTTGAAGGCCAGTCGAATGCATGATCATGAATTTTTTCATGATTCACAAACTTTTTATTGATTTGATATTTGAATAATTTGGAAAGGTTACGCGAATTTTCAAAGAGTCCGTAATAGTGGACCGAAAATTCCAAAACTCTACAGTTAATAATTATTCAGGCTACTCTATCGATCTTCCAAATTTCAAAAATATCGGAGACATGGGCCGTTGGTCGTGGCCGATCTGGCGTGAAACGCCCCATATTCTTCAACGCATTGTCCAAAGGTTGTCCAAGTTGCGAAAATCATCCTCATTATTTGAAATCATGAGACACTTCAGAATTTTGTTGGCAAAAGGTCTCTCTTGATAAGTTCCACAATTTTTCCAAGTCCATGCAAGGCTTACAAAAATTCTGCACCTTTCGAAATTTGATCATTCTCTATATACAAATTTCGACCTCTGACTAGCCTTAAGGAAATTGCCCTTTAATTTTTAGCCTTAAACATTACCTTTTCAAGGTTTATTATCTATTTTGACAGTCAACCTTCAACCTTGAGAGTTGGTTAAAAGCCGACTTCATGGCTACTCTCCTTAAATTTCAGGATAAACTCTCAACTTTCGAAGGTAACAACTTTTTTTAAGGTTATGTACACTTGTTATTTGATAAATGTTTCAATAGTGTTGTACTGGGTGTGAAATCTGTATGATTATATAGTCGTAGAATTGAAATTTTAGTCAAAAAATACACGATATTGATGGAAAACTTGAGTGATGATTGCAACATTTCTCTGCGAGAAAGGTAGTTAACGCATTTCATACTGAAATTCATTTTTCCAACATGCAATAAACAATTATCGAGTAAATTTATCTGATGGTCGTTAAATATGCAATGAATTTTTTTTTCAATTATCAAACTGTGATGAAGCTTTTCCTGCGTACTATGCAACAAGTTTAAAATCCTTCAGTGGCGTAAATTATAAATTGTTTTATAAGGTAGATAAAATGTTGAATTCACTGCAGGACATGGGCTTGTGCAGGTTTATCGCTTATTACAATGACCTTTTTCTGCTATTTATTCGTTTTTTCAAGTTTTATAGTTTTTTCTGTTACTCACGATCGTTAAAGTAGTTTATTGATTTTAATCATTGAGTTTAAAAAATCAAGAAGAACAGGTGATTAGAATACTAAATACCATTTTTTTTTTTAAGTGGATGACGGAAAAAATTTTTCGAAAACGTATCACTCAAAAGTAAAGAAAATAGACGCCTTATTTATTAAAAGTGTAGTTTCAGAAAACGTAGTTCATACATGATAATGTATTTATTAGGTTTTAGGAAGTCGGTAACATAAAGGTTGAAGAAAAAAGTTTATCAAACCTTCATGAATTTCATCGAGAAAGGAGGTGAAATTTTGTTCAAAATCTACAAAAATATTAAAAACCTATAAACTTTGAATCTGAGAACACCAAAATCTAGAAACTCATACTTGCAAATCCATAAAGACACCAACAAATATTTCTAGACCACAAAACCCTTCTTTTTTCCTCCATCGAAATAGCTTAAGAACGTTTTTTTGAACGAATAAAAGCGAACCCTCGCACTACGGATTCCATCTCTCCCTACCTCTCGCTGAATCTCCGAATCCCAAAAAGTATTATTTTTCTATCACCACTGGAAACCGAAATTTTCGGGCCCACAAAAAACGGTAGCGGTAAAGCAAATCGAGACTTAATCTGGGAAGAAGAACATAGAGATGAACCTAAGCGCGAAGGAGACTCATCGAGCAGACGTAATTCCCTTTCTTTCACTCGCATGTTTTTTTTTCTAGCCTGATCTTACCTATCAAATCTATTCGGGGCCACATTGTCTTGCTTTTTTTTATCGCTGTGGCGCACGGTTTCTTTGAGAAACACCGCTGCGGCACCCAAAGCCGGTGGTTAAATCAGTCGCATTATGCGGGGTCATTGCGCCCGGGTCAAGTCGCGGGATAATTATGAGCCCGCGACGATGTGCACGTAGCTAGCCCAGAATGAAAAATTAAAGTCTTAAAAGGTATCTCCAAGTTTTCTACATAAGGGTTTTTAATTACCTAAGAAAATATTCACAATATTCCAAATCATCATACTACTATACGTCCAATTGTCCTGGATGACATAATTATTCGGATAGATAAAAAATAATGTATTTTTTGTTTTTTTACTGCGCAGATCGATGTTCTGATGGCTGTTAATTTTAAAGACAGGAGTTTTGATTTAAAAAAGTTTTGAATAAACAACAAAACATCGTTGCTGATTTCATCCCCTGATTGCTTTTTAAAAATTATTTTAAGTACATGTATGTACAATTAGAGAATTAAAAAAAAAGAACTTGAATTGATAGAAGTATATTCTTCGAAATTTTATTGAAATCGTAATTCTTGAAACATTCATTGTATAATTAATATTTTATGAAGAGACTGTGAGAAAATGTATGCGGTTGCAGAAAAAAAGTTTCCGAAGTATCTTTTTGTGTCTCGCATAGAAATGAATCCCAATGATGATTTAAATCAGACTTGTTCCGTTTCGCCAGGAAACCACACATTCTTTATCCTTGTGTGGGGCGAATACGAAAAAATGGTGTACTAGGTCCCACGCTCTTTTGGGCCCTAGAATCCTTTATTAGGGCTGTTTGATTCAGTATCACGCTTCGCTCTCAAGATCCTCTCCTTTTAGCCCGAGTCTGATTTACCATATGAAAAACTTACAAAAAGATGAATGCTGGCGCGAGCTTTGTAAAATCAACCTCCGGCATAGAGGTGACAGGTCCAAGTGGGTATTGGCAACGGCGTAGCCAGGATTTTCATTCATCCTGAATACAATTTTCGATGCGTTCTTTGAAATTTTGTTAAATCTAATTGTCTCGAGTTACTACTAAGCATTGTACCGTGCAAAAACTGTAATAGGCTCACGCTGTTGATCAGAAATTGAGCACTTGAATTATTACAGATTATTACAGTAGATTTATTTTTCATATGAAAGTATAGTGATCATCAATTTTTTACAAGCTTATGATGATTGAATAAAGGAGATTCTTAGGTTCTAAAAAAAGTAAGTAAAGTCTTGTAAATCTAATTTATTCCGCATTAAAACCGATTTGATTTTGTTATTCAATTTATAGTCCGTATTTTAAATATTTGAAAAATAAAGAAACTCTTCAAGTTTCTAAAGATTGTTAAGTAGTGATATATAAATATCCACTCAATATAATATTTCAAAAATATTCAAGCTGCCTGAATGTTGATTTGTATGTCAACAAATTTTGCACAAGTTTGTGAAATAGAACCAACGTGGCCCACATATACACGCTTTTGTACTTTTAACTTCTAATCTCGAAATTTTATTCTACACATCAAGAAATTTAGCATTCGCTACTACATTCGAATGTTATGTTTTCAAATGCTACAACTTCTTCGAAAATATATTTTTCACGCTTTGAAATCGACTCATTTCAGTTTGCGAACTTTGAAAAAAAATTTTTTTAATTTTTACTCCAATTAGAGAAGATTTAAATCGATACAGAGATGATACATACAAATATTTTATGAATGAACCAACACAAGTTTTAAAAGGTTAGATATTCATGAGTATTGCTTCTTTTAAATTTATGATTTCATATATTCATTTTATTATTGTAACGTCTTAGAAATCGAATCGCGACACTCGAGTTTTCACCTTTTGAAATAACTAATCTTTTTACGAATTGAAATATCTTTTTTCCAACATCTATCAGTATTTGACTTTTTCAGTACTTGTGCCATTTCAAGGACTATCTCGTGTTTTTATCAATTTGTGTACGTATATATTTCTGAAATTTTACACCCTAGGATTTGAATTTCTTAATATTATGATGCATTTGACAGATTTTTGAGTAAGTTATCTCTATAGCTGTGGACATTTCAAATTTATAGTTTCTCTGTACTTTTTGTATTTTTCACAATTTATTAAGTTAGGTAGATTTTTTAATGAGTTTCTGGATTTCTACGATTTTCTAAGATTGCTGAAAATTAATTTTTAGAATTTGCGATTCCTTCAAATATCATGTTCAGTTTATTTGAATTACTTTATAGAATTTTCAAAAAACAGTATCTTTCTAATTTTTTCGCAAGTGTATTTCATAGATTCTTAGTACTTTTAGTATTTTTTGTATTTTCAAAATATTAGCATCAAATGGATTTTCTTGTATTTTTTTAGATTTCTATATTCGTTTCCAGAAATCCAAAATTCAATGTCTCAGGAGTCGAAGATTATCAGATATTTAGTATTTCCATAGTCGTTTGAGAGAGTAAGTTATTCATAGATTAATGTTTTTCGTGATACTGCTTATAAATCAGGTATAATTTGTATTTTCAGTATCTTTATAATTACAAAAGATTATCTACTATTTCCATGAAATAAAAGTATCTTAATGAAAAGCTATGAGAACTTTAAAAATGTTTTGCTTGTGATTTTTAATTGAATTACATATTTCAATATCCCAACGGATTTTGCGGAAAGCGGTATCTTCATTGATTTTTGGCATTTTATGAATTTTAAGTACGTACCTAAAGTGTTTTATGATATCGTTTGGTATTTTCACAAGATAAAAGGTTTTTTGGTATTCAGATGGATATCGCAACAGATTTCTAGGATTTGATAATCTAGTATTGTAGATTCAATAGAAATAGTAGAACATTGACAACATTATACAAAATATAAGACTTGATTTGATATCCATGCAAATACTCTTTTTTAACAAATTTAACAAAATAGTGGAAACCTGTTAAACATCAGATTCTAAAGTATTAAAATTTGCATATTTTTATTGGAATTCTTAAAGTGGCTACTAGATAATGATAAGGAACAATCAAAATCCTACTTGATTTTAACAATACTAAGCGATATGAAAAATACCAAAAATAATATGAAATACTGAAAATCCGTATCGATATAATTAAAAAAAAATTAAGAGATCCGGTTGTTGAAGCAATAAAATTCTAAATATCTGTATAAAAATACATAAAAGTGGCAGAAAATCGTCTGAACTGTGAGAACACTGAAAAAGTACGGTAAATACTACATTTATTACTGAAAAAATAAGAAATACCAGTTACCTTTGAGAATACTGTTTTATTGACAATCTGAAAAAATTATTGAAATACATAAGTTTAGAAAAACTGCAATATTCTTCAAAATTTTCTAAACCCAGTATACATTACGAAAAATCCTATAAATTCAAGCACTCCATGAAATGCTTTAAAATGGAAACCCAAAGTATGAAACACCATTGATGGATGCATGTATAAGTTGATCAAAAATCTATTGAAATACAACAAACATTCAAAACCTTGAATTCTAGAACATTGAATTCTGGAAATCAATGTAGAAAATTCTTACAAATTCAAGGTAATCCTTGAAAACTATTCATACTGCAAAAAAAGTTATACAGACGGACGTTAGAAATAAGTTATTGTGATTTTTTATCAAGTGTGATATATTTTAAACAGTGAAAGTTTGAGCTTGCAAACCGATTTCTAGGATGTAATGATGTTAGAACAAATATTTATTTCGACATTGAAATAAAGATAGATCGACCATTTTGACGTTTCAGTTTGTCCCTCCATGTACAATTGTGTAGCGACACCCTTGCAGTACATAATCAAACGTATATGTCGAATATCATATAAATGTTTCTATACATAATAAATTAGTCAAAAGTAAAACCTGCTTTTATCAAGAAATAAAAAAGCATAATATGGCATATTTGATTCCTCGTCAACACGGTAAAAAATTTTTTATAATAAACTTCCAACGCATGTATTGGTAGTTATTAATCAATACACGTATGGAATTTTTTTTCATAAGAGTAAAAGAATCGATAAATGATCTTTCGGAGCCATTTGATAGAAATCCAAAAATCTTTATTTTATCAATATTTTTTTGCATACATTTGAATCGGATTTGCCAAAAAAGAAATGAATTTTCATATATATGTATGGAAAAAAAATACCTAGTAATAGAGAAAGTTCCAAACGTGTATGGGAAATTTTCCATACTTAGATCGTTTCCATACAGCATACAAAAGTTTCCTTACACTGTAAAAAAAGTTTGTGAATATCCCAAAACGTGGTATAGTAAATTTCCTATACTTCGAAATTTACTATACGATAAAGAATTGTTTCCTCGACCATAGGACTTTTACTACTCTTTCCATGAATTCTTTCTACGTCTGGTATGTGAAAGATTAATATAGTTATTTTACTATGAAACAATCTTATTTTTACCTTCTCGCTGTACTAAAAATATCTTACGCGAGCACAAAAGTTTTCCATTAATTTTGTTAAATATATGGTAAAAAAACTGGTTAATTTTCCCATGCCCGTTGTAGTAAATTTCCGAAAATCTGCATGTTTCTATACTTCATTCGACACTTTTCTACGACCACTGCTTATCTACTATATTTTGCTTATGCATTTTTTCAATGTCTCGTATAGTCGAAATTAATACATCAATTTTACTGCAGAACGATAGAAAATTTTGGCTATTCCCGAGCACAAGAAAAAAATGTACATGCCCTGTTTTATAACCATTATTGGAGATATTGCATACTCGAATGAGGTAAAAATACTATACTGAAGTATGGTAAATACTATTCATAAACAGTAAAGCTGCTATACACTGGTATAGGAAAAAAGCTAACCCTGGAATGGGTTAATTGCTTCCAATACCGGTATGGGAAAATAACCATAAATTTTTTTTACACTGTAGTCAGCGTATGGAAAAATTGTGATTATTTTTTACAGTGTGTAAGTTCCATTTTAATCTAAGTCACCAGCTACAGCAACCAAGAAATGTTGATGCAATTCGACCAAAACAGGAAGAAGTTCCATAGGAATTCGTGGTGTTACGTTAGGCGTCTATTTCGCAGGCAACGGTTATTCGAGCGCCCCGAGGAGGCAGAAAGCTCGTCATCCCGCGCATTGCGCCAATTATTCGACCGTTGACGTTTCGATTTGTACATAGGTACGCTTACGGGTGAATGAATGCATTCTTGACGATACACCATGTCCAGGCACAGGCTCTTTCAACGCTCGCGATCGGGATCTCTCTCGAGCACATCCAGGCGTGAAATAATGAACCCGCATTAAGGGTTGCCCCAAGGCTCACGAAGGAGTTTCTCGCTAAGGGAACGAAAGAACAACTCGAGTCAAGAGGCAAGGTGTGTATCCTGGCAAACAAAGAATTTTCTATTAAGTCTCTCGAAACCCAAGGTCACAAGGACAATAGAGGAAATAACAAATAAGGGCAGAGTGGATGATCCTAATGTAGACATTGTTCGAAAATGTATACTAAGGTTTGGTGAGTAAGACCTTAGCATGACAAAATCTACTTTTCGTGTTATGTGAATTTCACATCAGTAATGTCATTGCCAAATGTCAATGTCATTCCTTTTACGATTGATATTGTTGATGTAGAAAAGTAAGATAATCTTTGGAGAGAAGAGGTAGAGTGCACACTTCTACATCCATCATTGAAAATTTCTGGACACTGATTGTGAGACACTGATTTCACCCCTAATTAATCCCTTGGAAAACGAGCTTTCATTCAACTCGAATTCCGGGATCGCGGTAATTTGCGGTAAACACGTGAAGGAGTTTCTTCGGCTTCCGTTATACCGTTGCTGCTACTTTAAATCTGAGCTGCGATTACCTTCTCTTTCTACGTCTCTATGTCTGTGTTAGGCAAGATTACAGGTCGGGGCAGCACCTCATTCGCGTCGGGTCATAAGTCTCGCGTCACCGGAAATGTTATTTAACGTGCCCCGCCGGGACCAATTAATTTGCGAGGCATTCCTAAAAGCGGAGGTCGCTGAAACCGAGTTGCCTGCATTTCCGGAGCTGACGTTTTTGGCAAAGATCAAGTCGGACGAGAAAAGGTTGGCAAAAAAATTTAGTTGCTGTAGGATTTTTAGAAGGGTTTTTCAGCTTTGAAAAACAAATTTAACAAAGATTACTGTAACGTTTGAGCACGTGTAATTCGTTACACTTCTGCAGAGATCTGAAGGCTGGAAAAAGTAAAACACCGAATCGCCCAATATTAGTATAGGATAGTTTTGTTTGTTCCCCGTGATATTTAAAATACAACGATACACAATAGTTTGCTTCCCGGCGACGTAATTGATAATGAACAACTGAGACATTCCAATTTACTACTAAGAAATTCCAATATACGATTAAAAAATGTTACTTCACTAAATTTCTAACGGCACTCAACTGCACTCAACCCTCTCCCGAGAAAACGCTCGGTCTAGATAGAATTCGCTATTGCTTGCATATTCGAAAACATGACCATATATGGTCATGATTAATTACTTGTAGCCTACATTTTTTTGAAATGATGAGTCGCGACAAACAATGGCCCAACTCTCTATTAGCAATGAAGAGTACGATATGCAGAACTTATCAACATTTTTAGGAATTCTACTAAAATTGAAAATTTTATACAATTATTTACAATCTCACAAATTCTTGATATTTTTTTTCAAAATTATTTAGATAAAACGTTCTTATTACAAACTAGTGTAAACCTTGGATTATTGAATTTTATGTATGATTTTCATTACTAATATTTTTTTTTTACTTAAGTATTAACAATTTTTCTTGAGTAATGAAAAAAATAATTCTGCATTTAGCGAGGAGATGTAAAATCGAGAAAATTCTACAAAAATCATAAATATATTTTCGGCCTCGACAAATTTCTCAAATTTTACAGAGCCATTGACGATTATGTAAATTTCCCATATATTTCCACTTTTTTATCATTTTCATGATTCCGAACATTACACAGACCCTTATGAATAATTTTAACGTGAAATAATTTTCCTCGTTCATCAAGATTTTCTTTAATTGTTCTAACAATAAAAGTCATTTAAACTGCCGTGTATTAGACCTCACAAAAACATATATAAAAAAAACTAATTTGAAAAAAGTGATCAACCCTTAAAACAAATATTTCGTTTTTCTGCAATGAAAAAAGCAAAGACATCAATTTTCTTCACCTTTTAGGACAAAACAACAAATTATAATGTTTTTCGTATGTAGTCGAGAATACGTTATGAACCACATGATAAAAGCTATAAAACTGAGAATTTCACAGACAATTAGTGACTCGCTTTTGACCACAGTAATGCATTGTTGGCAGTAAATAAGTATACATAGTTAATTTACATAATGTATTTTAATTAGTGAGAGGCCCGGTCGGCCGCTCTTAGGTTTCATTATATTGGAACAATTTTTCAAATCATTGTTTACTACGTTATGCTTACCAAACCTTATCTATGATTAAAATTTCGTTTATGAAAAAATTCTTCTGGAGACAAAATAATTGCAATTTTATGTTAGTATAGTTGATAATCCTGAATATTGTTTACTTTCAGTTCTTACATAGACCTATTTGTTATTTCGTCAAGATTTGAGTAGGAGCGTTTTCGATGATTTGTACTTACTTGATTTTTCCTGCATGATTCTTCATTGTTTTCCTAGTTGTAAATCAACTTTTTATCTTTATTGAGGAAACGAAAATAACGTTCTTTCTGAAAACCCAACGGAGTGTCCAGCTAGTAGTCTGGATGTGTTTACATTTGTCAAATTTGAATGAAAATCTATTTTTCTACACATTAAAAAGATTTTCAAAGTCAGAAAACTAAAACTGATAAATTAAAACTGAAAATGTTTTTCTGTGTAACTTAAAATCCGGTTGAATTTTTGACGACGAAATCTTTCAATTGTACGTATGTCTCTAAATTCAGTTACATTCCTAATTAAATGCAGCTGAATGTTGAAATAGTATTTCATTACTTTCTCTCACAATCAGGCGAACTCTAGTTGGTATTTCTTGCCTCCAAATTATTAAACGAAATGAGTTTTGCTATTTAGATTTGAAAACGGAACATCTAGACAGAAATCAAAAATTCTTCCTGAACGTCAAATCTTACGAACTTGATAATTGAGGATCATATTCTTGTAGTTTTAACGTCATTTTGATCGAGCACCATGAGGTTATCCCATGTTAAGCCGTAAGGGATTATAGAACCCTAATTATTTTTTTAATGAACTGTATGAAAGATGTTTCCGGGTGCTTCCACTTATGTAGATGAAATACGGGATCGGTACAGCACCGTCCATTTCGTTCTATCTGTCTTGATGGACACGCCCGGAATATTAGCGTTCCACTTTTGTGCCGATCGTGTGCGAGCGTTCTTTATTTCAGAAGAAAACGTTACGTGAGAGGAACGATCGATTGCCTCCAGCAATCCGAAAACCAACTGTTTGGCCAAAGAATACAAAAATATGCGATTACGCGGAATGGAAAACGTTGAATATCGTGAAATTTCCAGTCTGAGTGCCGTACCAGTGAGAGGTGATTCGGAAACAAAGACACGATTTGTTGGGTTCAAACGTTATTGTGTGGTAGAAAGCCATTTCTCAGGAAGCCATTCATTTGTGAAATTGTAAAGTCTGTTGGGTAACGAGGCTGATAAGGCACTGAAGAATTACATCGATATGTGAAAATAAATCAAAGAAAAGTTTTTATATAAATACAAAATGAACTTCTCCCTTTAGCAGTGTTCAAGTTCGGTGAGTACTTTTGACTATCTAAAGTATTTCTTATTTTACATTCTATATTCATGATGGAATAATATTATGGTTGTATAAATAATCGCTGGTGCGTAAAAGAAAAGCAGTACTGAATCGATTAGCCTTCTCGAAAATCTCTCAATACGATATCAATAATTGCAATAAGAATACAGGAAGCGATTGCGACGAGGCAGTGCCGAACAAAGGACAATGTAAGTCGGCTCCGGTAACTCGAGATCGGATCGATCGTATAACTTACGTTTTTTGGCGCGAGTTTGGTTCTCTCGAATCGATGCAATAAGTCACCTGTCCAACGGGTTGCGAAGTGCACACCTCTGGCAAAGATTATCTGCGATCCGGATAAACCAGCCAGCCCGAGTGACCATCGAAGACCGATGTTAACTGGCGCTTTATCGTGTTTAATCCCTATTTATTTTCGTCCTTCGCAAAATCAAAGATGGGCGAGATTTTCTTACGATGTTTCGTTTAAATCCGCACAATATACGAGAGGTAGCCGCTTCATGTATTTTGCCGCACAGCCATCAAATTCTTCTGTTCTCACAGGACGTGGCTTCGGAGTAACAGAGATATTATTATAATGCCTCAGGCGCGTAGGCAGAGAGAAGTTTTGGAAGTTGAAACCTCTCCCGAAATTCAGGTAAAATTGAGCATTTTTTTATTACAAAATGAAAAAATTACAATGATGCATAATTAAAATGCAAATAACAAAAACGAGTGAAATAATGATGAAGGATAATAAAATAAAAGAAGAATATCAAAACGTTCTTACTGGAATGTGTTGGATATAAAAAAAATGGTTTCATGTAAGTTCTTAAAGTCAAAATGATTAAATTCGCTTATTTCAACATAAAGATAATTATGGCTTCAAAAGAATTGTTTCCCAAAAAAAAAACTCTTATCATAAATGTTCGGCTATGTAGCATAACGCAGAAAATTTCTTTCAACCCAGTGAATCATTAAGAAAAATAAGAACATGGGAAAATGATTAGAATCGAAAAAAATATTGAACCTTGCAGCATTGAATTCTATAAATCTACAAAACGATCCATGAAAATACAAGAAAATCTTTCGAATCGTACAAATTTTGAAGAAATACTAGAAGTATAAGAATTCTATGAAGGAACTGTTACTCTAGAAAATCTCATTTTCAAAACGTTATAGAATTATTGTAAATCCATTAAAATACTAGAAAACGCCACAATCATGTGAATACTTGCAAAATACAGAAAACAAGAAATCTATAAAATACTGAAAAACTATGTAGATGAAATTTTTCCATAAATCCATAAAAATATTGGAAATTTATTGAAAGTTGAATGCAAAATTATCTTTTACTACAAATCTGTTTAGCAATCTACAGATATATGAAAAATTTAGAAAAATAGCAAAAATCCTTCAAAGTTTTAGGAATATACTTAAAAACAGCCAAACATACTTGAAATTTTTGAATACTCAAAAACTATACAGATATTGGATTCTCGGTAATTGATGAAACTGAATCCTAGAGCATATGATAATAGAAATCTATGTATGTAGTAATTCATTAACATACTATTAAATTCTTCAAATTTCCACGAGTATTTATTAAAATAATAAGTGAAAAAAAACTGAAAAGTATCGGCAATCAGGGAAAAAAAAACATTTTCTAAAAAATTCAACCAAATACTTAAAAAATGCTCAAAACTGTAAGAACTCTTAATGCTATAGTATTGAAATCTGTAAATCTATAAAAATACCAGAAAAATTGAAAAATTTCAGAAAACAACATCAAAGGTTTATTTGTCGTCAACAAGCTTATATGGATAGGATAAAATAAATCTTTGTTTTCATCAAAATAGCCGTTCATTTATTTGATTTTTTTGAAGCAAAGTCGTGACTGATTAACTGTTAACAAATCTTTTTTTATTCTGACTTAACGAATGTTGGTCGTTGATGAATCTTTCTTTATGTCAAATAAATGATTGGTTAGTGTTCATGCATCTTTTTTAATCATAAACATATGGATAGTGACTGCTGTAAAATCTTTCTCTAACATAAACCAAGAAATGTTAACTATTAACAAATATACAGTCCTTCCAAGTAGAGGTAATTTAACTCTTAACAAATCTCCTTTCGCCCCAAATAGACAAATGTTGATAATTGGAAACTTCTCCCTAGGCCCAAATAAACGCAATCCAAATCTTAACAATTATGTATTAAACTCAATTAAGCATATTTTAACTAAAAAATAATATTTCACTATAGTTAAGTTATGGTTTTTGTATCATACTTACTCAATATATTTTTATTGTTGACTTCTAATTGTAAGTTACTCGCTTTAACAGACTTTTCTTCTACGTTAAATGGATAGATTGTTGATTTCGAAATGAAATGCACATTTTCCTCCAATAATTGTATTATGAGGATGGATAAAACATTGACATTTCATTTGTGTTTATAAATTTATCAACACACGTTTCTTCGACATAATAATCTTTCTCTCCAATAACATGCATTTTTAAAGGTCGAACACACTTCTCTTCACTTTCCAACGCAGTGGCTTTATGAGGCATACTAATTTTGTAACATTTAATATAATCATCAAATCTAACCGTCTGCCGTCACCTAAGCCTAAGTGAAACGTCATTCGAATTATTGTCAATGATCCCAGAATCAATTCCAAAACATGGCTCCTCATTTAAATCAACTTTAAAACTTTGAATCTCGTCCCGCAAAATGATCAAAATGATTGCACATGATAAATTGTCATAAATCGCTAAAATCAAACGCGCATGCGCGAATATTCTCGAGCAACGTGTGAATCAAACCTGAGCACATGTTTGAATCACAACTAATTTCTGAACTGTTAATACATTAATATTTCTCTACACTGCATCCACTATTTGCATATAGAAAGGTAAAAGGCTGACAGGAATTATGCGACATTATTCAGTTAATACTCGATCGACTTGGCCAGAACATAAAGAAACGAGATACTAGAATATAAAGAATTAACAAGTAATAAACATATGGCTACGGGCAATTTCCAGGCACTATTCAACAGTATATCACAAACATTATCAAATAATAAATATGTTAACATTCAACAAATTATCAAGGGATTGTTCCAATGAAGGTATTTGTTAACTACGAATAAACCTTTCTCTTAGTGTATGCGATGATAATTTGTAGTTCATAGGGAGAGTAAACATCAACTACCAAAAGCCAGATTAAAGCATAAATTTATTAATATTGGCCCTCGAAGATCGTTATGTTTGGCACCATTTGATTCATGCTCCCTTTTCTCACTCTACAACCTGACAGGGCGATTCTCCCCAGGTCTAAGAATTCGGCCAGACCAGCTGTGCACGCAAAACAGCCGCGACATTTAGCGCGAGGATTCACGCACGAGCAAGTGCCAGGGAGGGCCTAGCCACGCGGTGGCCACCCCGTCTTGGGGGTTGCAGGTGCGGGAGGTCGCCTCCTTGGCCGGATTCATGCTTGCGTGATTCCGGATCCGGACAGGTCCCCGTTGCGATTCCGGCACCTACCATGGCCAGGGAAGACCGACATGTGCGAAGGAAGCATGCATCGGTGACTTCCATGACTTGGTGGCCACCCCGCAGATAACTCCTGCAGGTGGCGGCACCTTATGAACCCCTTTGGCCTACGTCCTTCGCATTGCCAACATCGTTCACCAACTTCCCTCCTTCGGTGGCGCGAGCCACTTTGCCGGGGACAGGAAGTGATTAGGGATGCATTACACGCGTTGCACAGGCAGTGGCATACGGAGAACTTAACGATGTATGTCTTATTCTTTGATATCAAGAAGTTCTTCAATCCTCGGCATGAGGAAGTTATTTTCCAGACTTTATACACTGCTCAAAACACATCTTTTTGACACAAAGAAGTAAGACACTTAATGACTGAAGACATGGATTTGGCGTCTTCCTGTCTTCTACGGAAACATGTCTCATGCATGCTTTTTTGCAGTGTAGTGTGTGAAGGTTATGAAGAGTGTAAAGAAGGTGATGTATACGACGGTCATTCAAGACGTTATACATAAAAAGAATCGTTTTGTTTTGGAAGCAAAACTTTCCTTACTATTCAACATAATCTCCATCAATATTCATGCAATTGTCCCAACAGGTAACCAGCTTTCTTATACATGCTGAAGAGAACTCTTTATCTTGGTGTTTTAGCATATTTTCCGCTAATTTCCTGACTTCCAGAGTTTTGTCCTAGAACTTCTTCCGACGTAATGTGGGGGTAATTAGGTGTGCCAAACGAATGGAAACCACATAGCGCTTGATCAAGGCTGTAAGAGGGATGAGCTAGTACTTTCCAGCCCATTTGTCGATTGTTTCACGGATTAGTCGAGCAGTTGTCTTGTCACACCTCTCTTCTGAGACTCACGACCTTTCTCTTTCATAGCTAGCTTCACTTTTTTCAAAAGCATATCTGAGTAGTATTGGCTGGTTATTTTACACTCTTCTTCGAGATAATCACGAAGACTACAACTTCAGAGTGCTACAACACCGTCAACATGGCTTTTTCTACCGGCCAGCGAAAACAGTGTTTAAAAGTCACCAAGTCTTGACCAATTTCGAACTGTTCAATCGACTTGTGAAAATTTTGATAGACCACGTCTTGTTGATCTGAATTTACAACTTCATCTTTACATCTTTTAATTATCCATCCGTAAAGTTTATTATTCGCTTTGACAGTAACGTCTTGTTTCTATTTCTTGAAGACTTTTGAAATTTTTAATTTTGATGCACTCTTCTCTCTTCAAGCCAGTTGCATGGACTCAACACCTTTCAAATTAAGAACTTCGTTGGGGCCATCGAAATTCGTAGCGCAACCATGGAAACGGTGCGACCGCAGAATTCGGAACGTTTGGAAAGCACGCCGTGCGAGTCACGTAAGAATTTGTTGGCTTCGGAAAGGGGTTGTCACGGTAGGCGCGTACGCGTGCGTTGGCACGCGCTCAGCAGGTGCGACACGCTGCAGCTCGTACCCGCACGATTTCTAAAGATAACAAGTGACATCTATAATTACTATCCTCTTTCCTCGTATGCATTTTTATTCGCCCCTCGCGTTCATTCAACCGGTATCTATGCACACATGCGTAGGGCACAGAGGCTGGTTCTAAAATGTTCGCATCTATTGCTTCCGCCTGTAGTTCCCTTTTTTTTGAACTATAGAATAAAAAACAATTATGCAGTTTGAACAATATCATCAAATTATGAATTCTTCATAGCAAAATGATGTTCTTTAACTCGTGGAAAACAAGTTTTAATTTGAAACTCGACGATCCCCTTTTAGTCTAAATTTATAAATATTAGGTTCCATTTTACATTTTGTAGGTTGGTTAAAAATATTTGGCTTTGCGAGTTTGAGATTTATACCTTTTTCTGTTAATTTCTCTAACAAGATTTCGATTTTCTTACTCTGGTTTTATCTATTCTTCACCATTCGTCTTTTTGCTTTCATCGATATTTTGACCTCGAATTCCTTAATGACGTCCCTGTGTTCTTCTAGTCTTTCCAGCTTACGAATCGTCTTGATCCCAGGAGCGTATACGGTCGGCCTCTATACTTTTTGGGTCTATTCTACTAGCGATATCTTCCAATTCTCTTTTGACTTTTATAACCTCCGATCCTTCGAGAGTCTCGAAATTGTCGTTTTCTATGTCAAACGCTACGGCACTTTCCACTAGATATTTATATTTACATATTTATATTTCCACCCATTATAAATAGTCTAAGAAATACTTTAATGGAAAAATGATCGAGGGTTTAGGCTCTGGATACAAAACCAAGTAGAGATGAACTCTACGAACCCTGATAGTCCACGTGAAATCTGACAACTGGAAGCTAACATTCAAGAATGATAGATTGACACATTTGCGTCAAGGTGTAAGACTTCAAAATTCCACAAAAGATGGGTATCTTTATCTCTAAAAAAGGTAAATATTGAAAATTTTACCTGAAACATTCTCGAGTTTGGACAAAAGAAATGCGTCCGTGCTTGTTCGCAGAAGAGACTGAGAGACGAACGCTAAATCAAGAAAGAGATTGAGATGCAAATGCAGGAGCCTCGTGCGTTGAGACGTATAGGAGAAGAAAGGGATAAAGAGAGAATGATGGAAGAGCGAAGGGAAAAAGCCAGTGCGATAACTGCGATATTCGTGCAATTAACATTTATAATGTCTCAATCGGCAATGTTGACAGGAGCCAGAGGCTCGCATAAAATGTGAAATTTAACGCCAGTAATTTAATGGGCTGGCAATTACGGGCGCTCGCGTGAGCAACTCCATGCGTGATTGGAACGAGTGGCCTAAAAAACTTTATTGAATTTTGCCAATCAGATGCTAACCTTGCAGCATCACTATTTTTCTTTTGAATTTGAGTAAGGCCTGTTCTTGCATTAGATAATATATTTTCTATAAACATCGTAGCAGTTCAGGAAAATTTGTAAGCACTTTTTCCCTGAGATCTGAACTTCAAGCCAATTTTATAAGAGAAGATGATTTTGAATATTATGAAATTGACGAGATCGAACTCAGCTGACATGCAAATTGAATGCCCTTTTACAATTCTGAGAGTCAGGTGGAGGCGCATTATTCGCTGCTGATGCGCTGCCTGATATTAGCATGGTAAATGGACGCCCAGCGGGCGTCTTATTAAATTCGTTTCCACGGGCAATATCACGACCTCGGGCCTCTCAGCCATTTCAATTTAACGCCGCGCAACTTGAAGCGCGGTCTACAGAGAGGCCGTAAGAATAATTAGGCTACTGACGATCTCGCTGTTCTTTATGGGGCCCGATATTAATAGGCCTCATATTTTTCCCTGTTGCGTGATTCTGATATTGTCGCTTAATTTCGGTTGCTACCTTATTTTTACGTGGTTCTTTATTAACTTCTTCCATTATCTTTTTGCGTTTTAGGACAATGATCAGCAGCATAGGCAGAATAGGTTTCAAGGGTTCAAACACCTCCCTGAATTTAGGTGAAATTTATTATTGTTTCATATAGAAGTAAAAAAAGGTATAATCATAAATAAAAACAGAAGGAAAGCAAATCATAAAAAATAGTGCATAGAAATGATAATTACCTATTGTAATTATTTTATAACCCTAGTATTATATAATACTTATAACCCTAGTAAATATTGTATATATAGGGCTAGAAAAGTATTTTCTAACCCTAGAGTATTGAATTCTAGAAATCAGCATACTATCTTAATTCCTTAGAGTGAATTTTCACTCTTCATCCAGTCAAAATACTGCCACTCAAACAGAGTGAAAATTCACTCAACAAAAGGAGAAGTGTGTTTCACTACTTACGAGTGACTTTTCACTCTAAAAAAGTTAAAAATCACTCGAAGTTTGAGTGCAAGTATTTTCACTCGGTGTAGAGTGAAAATTCACTCTAAGGAATTCAAAGAGCAGAAATCTATAAAAATACCAGAAAATCCTTAGAATTTGTTAAATACTGAACCCTAAATTAAAGAATCTAAACAAATACTGAAGATCTGTTAAAAATTTGAACATTGGAACATCTGATTTTGAAAAACGTACTCTCTTAATCTGAATCTGCTGAATTCAACAGGTTGTCTGTTGTATTCTACAGATTTCCATGTCAAAGTTTTCTCAATGTAATCTGTAAAAAATTAACAGATTGGATTTGTTGAATACAACAAAAAATCTGTTGAAAACAACAAACAATCTATAAAATCTGAAAGGTAAAAAACTATGTAAATGTATTTTGGTCAGAAATCTATCAAAAATACTCAAAACCTATCGAAACTAGAATTCAAGAGAATCGAATTCAAAAAATGTAGTAGAAGAAATTCTACAAAAGACCAGAAATCTGAAAAATACTAAAAAAAACTTCCATAATTCAAATTTAAAACGTATAAAGCAATCAGTGAAAATACTATAAATTAATAAAAATACTAGTAAACGTCACACAATCTTATAAATACTTTTTAAAAATACGAAAATGCAAGAATTCTGTTAAGAACACTGAAAATTTATGCGAGTTTTGCAAACGAGGAAAGCAATGAGAAAATCGGACGAGGTGAAACGCAAACATGTGCTGCAATAATAGTAAGCTTTTTTCATTAATAATTGTAATTCACTGAATAATATCAACTTCAAACATTTTTCTTTGGATTAATTTCTATGTAACAAACAATATGTCTTAAGATGGGATTCGAACCCAAGACCTTTCTATTACATGTCGAGTGCTCTTTTAACTGAGCTACTTCTAACTTCATTCAAATAGAAATATTGCAATAAAAAAATCGACCGATATACTAGTACAGCGAATAATTCTATAAATTACCATGTTTTATGGAAAACATTGAGAATATCTGTTTCACGTTTTAAAATATTAATTCTGAAACATGTATCATTAATACTTCACTGATAAGAAAAATAACTTCCGAAACTCATATAAAGAAACCTGCTATATATGCTATCATACAGTTATAAAATTGTTGACATTCATAAAATCCCCAAGACCAGTGGTCGAGCAGCTAATTATGTATATTCTTGTATCTCAAACACAGTCTCGAACACGTGAAACTCTAGAATAGATCCTGTTCTGGTAAGGTGCCATACTCTACAAAATATCGATTGGTATCGGCGAATTTCACGGTAAATCATGCTATAATATTGAATTTTACGCGGAGCCTATTGTTGTTCTGCGGCGATAAGTCATCTTGCTCGAGCAGCTCGTATTATTCCCAACCATTACGAGGTGCATAAATCTAACAGTACTGAGGCAAAATGACTATGAAATGAATTCGGAAATCTTCCAGACCCTATTTGATAAACTTTAAAGAATTGTTTGTAAATGTAAATTAAATATAAAACAAGGCTGATTTAAGATAATGACATGCATGAGACAGAATATTACAATTTAGCTTGAAAGCAAAGATCCTTAAAGGTTCTCAGAGAAAATAAATGTACTCGTCTTACTCGATTACCCTGGAGATACGGTAACCCTGCCTGGTCGTGGCCCTTGCGGTAGCTGCACGCAGACGCGTTGCGCAGGAGCGACAGGGCGGCAGAAGAGAGAAAACTCGCACGTGCTACTGAGGGGGAATCAGGAGAGAAGCTACTGATTGAATTACGTTCTCGCGCAAGTGTTCGCCAATTATCCTGGACAAGTAGATTGGACTTTTCACTTGTGGGTGGGGCTTCGCTCGCAGGATGGCGACCGATAAAAAGCACGACACTGCTTACCTAGAGACAGAATTGGACAGAACAGACTGTGATACGACTGCGCAGTTACCTTAGTTGCCCCTTGTTTTTATCTCATTTACAGCCTTCTTCCTGAGAGAAAGAGAATTTTAAGTAAGATATAAGTAATGTCTCTTCTCTTTTTCTACTAATGATATTCTGATCTTCCTGATGTACATTGTTGTATACGTGATATTCCCCTGCGTTTTTGTAAGACTCGCTATTTCGTAAGCCTTCGATGATTCGGCATGTTTCCTATCAACGCGACTATAAAACATATTTACTTCTTATTGCACATTTCGACATCGATAGTAAAGTCTACTCATTTGTATTCAATCCCTATCAAGACCTCTCGTTCTCGACGAAATCAGTCTTGGTCTTGCAGTCCATCAGCCTTGATCAGACTCACCTTGTCTTTTGTCCGCGAAATAAACATGTTCTATATGAAAAGATCTAATGATCTTTGTGTTTTGTGACCGTGTGCTCCTCCAATAAATCAACGAACCTGGGATCCACAACAACATTATGTGCATTCAAGATCAGATTGGATGATTATTACTCCAGCTTATTTAAACCTTCAAATCTCATTTTCAAGATTATAGTACCAAAACTTTGTATAAGAATGCAGTCTCATTTCGACGTCTTCTATTCAGTTATCGTTCGCAAAAAATGTACCCATATCTTACTATCATATTTTATCCACCCCCAGACATGGAAAGGAAACCGTCATGTAATTCTTGGTGAAATTCACGTCCATGTCACTTTTTGCTGTATTCCCTGTTTTAAACATCCATGAACGTTTTCGTGGGCCTGTACCTCCGTGAAAGTCTGCCACGGATCAAATAAATTAACTCTCGCGTCGTCCCGAAATACACGTTCGCAATAGTTTTGCCAATATTCGATTCGTGCGACGAGATTGCTATAGATACTTATTATATGTCGATGAATAATGAACTTCTCAGTTTCTATGTGGCTGGGCACGACGTCGAGGGAAGAATACTGAGAGCATCGGACGCCGCTCACTTCCAAGATGTCTCGTGCATTTTATTACTCTGGTTTCGTGCGGCGCCTCTTCGCAAAGAGATAGCTGTAACGGTGACTCGACCTACTCGAGTCCGGAAGTGAACCCCCGCTTAAGCGTAATTTTACAGTGCAACCTCGAATATTTCCGGTATATCTATAAAAAAAGAAGGATTTTCCGAAACCAAATGTTTGCAGTCAGAGTGAACATTACTAGAGAAAACGGAGATCATCGATTTTGACGTCATTCCTAAGGAATTTACTTCCAACATTCTTTAACGATTGATACTAGGAACCAATAGTGTAACATGGATAAGCCAAAATCCGATAGTAATTTTTCTGTTCAATACATTTTCTATTTCAATTTTTTCTTATATGAAAGGCTCAATGTAAAAGTTGGTCAAATAGAGACAGAAAACATGGTGTGTTGCATCTATCTGTCTCTTACATTTCCGACTTTTGCTTGCAGCTTTTCATATATCATTGAAATATGTAGTTCCCAGCATGTAATACCGGGCCAATCATGGCAGCCGTTGTTCGGCCGTCGGCATTCGACCATGGCGCAGTACCGAAATGATAACGCCAGTCAATACTAGGCCAACACTGGCAACGGTTATAATGGCAGCCATTACTACTTCAACATCGAGCCGGTACTGGTTCGCTTGAGTTGCCAATGTTGGCTTAATACTGATGGTGAACTCCGCGCCGACACTCACTAAACAATCGAACCCGCAATGGATCGACTGTTTTGCCGACATTGGTTACATATAGGCTGGCGACGGTCGTACACCGAAGCTGCGCCAATACTGGGCCGTTCGTCACAATCGGCAAGACTACGGCAATTTCTCTCCGGGGTATTAACTTCCTTTTCACCATTTTATTTTTATAATTATTATTCTTTTTCTTTCCAGTGCTCCCATAAACACTATAGGAAGAAATTTTTATACAGAGTGACAATAATTTTGTCAGATAACGATAAAATTGAAACCGCAAATAAAATTATACAGACAAATTTGATAAAATTTTCTTTGGCCGGCTTGCAAAGCAACGACACGAGACGCTGTCTTTTTCTGTAAAAATTAGGATCAGCAAATGCTCAGGCTGTGCTCTATCCAATCCTGGTGACTGCTGGATGCTCTGAGCCAATAACGGCCCAGAAGTTTTTTACTCATGAATAAAGCTGTCAGATTTTTTCGTCAGCCAATCACAGGCCTAAAATTTTTGCACCTATGTTTTAATCCAACAGATGGCGCTGAAGTCAGCATCCGCGGATATAATAATAATCACGGTCTTTTTCATTTCCAGAATATCGTGTCTTTCGTGATTCAGACAGATGACAAGTTGAGTGTTTTGAAAATTCACTTTATAACAATTATGTTCCAGGTAGTGATATAAATATTAAACGTTCAGACCGAGCTAAAAGTATCTCTCTTTTTTCATTTCCATGATGCCTAGGCACAAAATATGGTTTTCCTTCTTCGTATGCATGCATAACACTAATACGAATGTTTTTTTTTTCTGTTTCAACAGGAATTACCTCATGACTACGCGTAGAGAACCACCAAGGTGTTTCAAGGCTTTCACGTTTTATAACCTGCACGCGAGCTGTTTTATCGTTGGCAGATTAGCAGAGAGTGACACGCTCGTAGATGATGATAACGTTGATCAACTGCCGACACTCGTACAAATACGCATACTTATCGTGAGATATTTATTGGCTCGAGGTGCGTGCGTCCAGTGCGAAGCTTGTTTTTCATTATCGGTCCAAGTGAGCAATAATTGGGTATCTATTGAAAAAGCCGCCGCGAGATATCAAGAGTGTAAATCAAAGTGACTATACCTTTAAACTTAACTGAAATAATTTTTGTCCAGTTAACTTACCTGGATAAAAAACCGGAGTATCGTTTCAGTCTCCAGAGTATCTTAAGTCACTTCTGTTACATCAGCCACTTCCATTGCATACACTTTCATTGCAAATCAACCGTACCGTATAGGCCCATTTATAGCAAACTTTGGAGAAAGACGTACATAGTTGAAATATTCTAGTCAAGTTGGCTACAATATTTTAAACCAATTTACTTCATTGTGCCAAACATTACCACCAGACATCTATACCGTTGAAAAACTTTAATTGACACACTTAGGTCAAGGGTGCAGTGGCCGAACGAATTAACATTGTAATCTAAAGTTTCGTTTCCGCCCTTATCAGAGTCCACAGCACATCTCAATGAGAGGAACGGAAGGAACAGGTTAGCTAAAACAACTTCTATCATGTGGAGAATACAAATGAGCTGCGTCGCAATCAGAGAGGACCATAATCAAGGCATGCTTATCTGCCGGGTCTTACTTACGTAAGAGTCATTTTCCGACTTATCTCCTGGGTTCACCAGTCCATAAACTACCCTGTTGCGGCGTGTAGCGCTCTATTATCGAGGAAGAGCATGCGTAGTGGACACGTGCATGTCCGATAGGCGAGGATACATGGCTGGCGAAGGTAGATCTTGTGCACTTGGCGAATTTGCGAGCTTGTATAACTAGGTGGAACGGCTTGGGACGCCGATAAGACGAGCAACGAGAGAAGAAAGCCGGAGAGAAATACGAGAACGAGGAGGACGAAGGTAGAAACAAAAAAAGAGACGGGAGGTTAAGAGCGAAAATAAGGAGCAAGTAAGATTCTGATAGGATTATGAGGGTATTGCAACGCGACTAGCATGAATTTCGGAGTAGGTGTGAGTTCTAGGTTGTCAAAACAGTTTCTTAAGCGTCATAGAAAACGTTTGATTGAGATTTTCTTCTGTCCTTTTTATCAAAAAGAAGCAATAGTGCCCAAATTACAATTCATGGACGAGGACACAAATTTTCACATAGATTGAAGCATTCCTCAAAGACCACAAGAATTTTCATCCTAAATTGTATCCTAAATCGACAAACTGTTTATTGGTCAAACTGATTCCACAAACTTATTTCTCAATGCAAAAGAGAGAGTTCATTTCACTGCAAATTAAAAAAGATTATTAACGAAATACTCTCTTCCTCGCCCCTCCTACGAACGAATCTAGAGCGAAGCTGTTACGTCAGGGTATAATCATTGTCCAATTCAAGGACTACTGACCCACGAGGCGTTCAATGATTTTCCTCACAAGTGAAATGTCTATCACATCGCGAAACGAGTCACGAAACGATTCTGGGACCCCGGGGGCCCGACGAGACAAAGATGGCGTGCCGACTCGAAGCGCTGTCAGCGTCTAAAAAATCGTACTCATTCCCTCAAGCCAAGCCTCAAACATCGTTTTACGTCACACGCAAGTATTAATTTATCATTGAAAAAGTAAACTGGAGTGTGAACATGCCTTCGAGCCAAAAAGAAATCTTACAACTTGAAAATTTCCACTTTTCTAAATGACCTTTTATCGTCTTGTCTGTGAATGTAAAATAGAATAGTGCTTGAAAATAATAAGAAGTTGTCCATATTGTTGGAAAGTAATTTATTTCATTAAATTAGTTATATAATGTGATAACATTCCAAAATCTCCATTTCCTCCTAAAAACAGCAGCCTTTCATTTATCCTTTCGATTTCAATCACTCCCAGACAATTAATTGCAGACTGCAATTATTCTTGAAAGGTAGGCAAACGGATACAGAAGGTAATTATAATGAGTCGCAAATAACGACGCAGGGTGGTTGTGAATCGAGAAGTAGATTCACTCTCGTTACTAAAGAACTCTGTTACCACAGCCCAATTAAGTATGCCTATGACTCTTGTTTCCACTGCATCCTAATTTACAAGTGAGGGGATAATTAGTGTCATGAATAGTGATTGGTCTTAGGTAACCCGCGAATTGAATTGTATCGCTCAAGCGCTACGACGGTGTAACTCGCTGCAACAGGACCTAAAACTGCCGTGTGACGTTCGAGAACTTGATTTCATAACGGAGTGCCGAAAAAAAACGAACAATCAATTTGCATATTACTGTCTTGAAACAAAATTCGTTTGTCTGATATCAACTATACCACTCGGGCAGTTATTGCAGGAAACAAGTAATTCAAGAAAATTGTAAGAAGTGGTGTAAAGGTCTATCCACAAGCTAATTTGTGATGAGCTTATTGAACAACAGATTGAACAACAGTTTGAACAATTAGAAAAATTTTCTGAAGCTAGACTAGATTAGAAATTCGTAATTGAAGAATATAAATTCGATATTCCCATACATTCTTCACAATTGAACTAATAGACGTTCTACATAAAAAAATCTTCAATAATTACATTAAAAGAAAATAAATTACAGAGTCATTATTTCAATTCCAAGCTGTCGTTGTGGTTTTCAAACTCTACGATTAGATAACTTTGTCCCCAAAAACTGTGTAAACGTTCAGTCTCTGCCATTCGTTCAGTGAACAATTTATGTGGCGCTCAAAAAATTCGTGCATAATCGACACCGTAGCTTTCCCATGAAATCGAAGTAAAAGTTTCGCGTCATCTGAAGTATTCACCCTTTCTACTAAACCAGATGATACAACTGTATGAATCGCAGCTCGCGCCGATCGTACAGAAAAACTGTGAAATAAAAGAAGAAAATACGCTGCGGAATACGCGAATGTTATCATGGAATGCGGCAAAAACGTATTCAACCGGGTGAAACTCGATTTTTGGTAAGCAGCACTGGGTTGCACTGGGAGTGATTTACGGCGCCGTAGCTGATGCCGAGGAGATTGTGGAGATCGGTGGCCGATATCGCGACGTGTAGGTGTCGGGGGCGCGTGTGGGTGCGCAAAAAGTCGGAGAGAGGTGCAGCTTTTTCGGCGTCCTCATGGCTGAGTCCAACAGAGAAAGTACGAGTCCGTGAAAGCAGGAACTGAAAAAAAATCCGGATTTCCTCGTCACACGCGTCACTCCATCAATCATCCACAGATTCCCGGAGTTATTTGCATAAATTTCAGCTTGGAGTTGATCTTCCGATATTTAAAGTCAGTACCTACATGGTGGAGATGAGGGAGGCAGAAGAAGAGGGTGGAATATATTTTATTACTTGCTTCGTACTTCCACACTGCCTCAAAGATGATATGCAAGCCTGGAATTAATGGTAGGTCACGACCTCGTTTCAGGAATTCTTGGTATATACATTTCTGGGAGATCTTGAGAATTTCAAAATAAATTGAAAAATTCTACGAACGGTCGTCCTTACATCAAGTTTTTCAGGAAAGGTTTAACATCCTTATAAAATTTAAAATGGATCAGCAGCGATGATAATAGCCGCAACAACAACAATGGAAGCAACAGCAATAACTGAAACAACAGTAACAGCCACAACATTAACAACAACAGCTAAAACATCAACACCGAGAAACTTTTACAAGTTCTGCAAGCATAAATCGTCGATAACTTGATAATGCTGTCGCACGTATTCGTATTGTTTCTGTAACATTATCTATTGCTTTCGTTCCAGTACCAATCCCTATGACAGCTTTTATAAACTTGCTGCAGCAATGCTTATGGCTGTGACAAGCATAAGCTATTGTTGCTTAAGCAATCACATCAAAATCCTGCCATAACATGTACATTACTCGTGCTTAGGCAATACATACTATTGTTGTCGCAGCACTATGGATTTCTTGGTGAACAACAGTCACAACAACAAAAACAATAGCCACAAGAACAACAAATGAAACGTATTTATCTTAGGATATAATATTTTCTGTGAGTTACGTTTAAGAATGTACCTTTCAAACCCCAAGGTACATTCTGAAATTTCACTTTAGCCAATGCTTTCATAATTTAACGCTATTATTTTCCTAGCCTATACCTTACACCTAATTTCATTTTTAACAAACAATTATTACACGTCGCAGAAACAACGCTGTAATGAGAATTCAAAATAATAACTTCATTCACATTCTACACGATTTTTCAGGTGAACCATTTACCAGAAGGAAAAAGGGAAAGATCGAGAGGAGGCAAAGGAACAGGAATTGCCGAACAATTTCCGAACATTTTAGCAAAGGGTATAACGTTTCCGAAAATTTGAGCGTGCTGAAATTTCGCCGAACTTATATCGAAAAAAGGTTTACTGAACTGTTTGCCAATGATCAGGGAACGCTTACTATCCAAAAAGTTGCCGAACAACATCTAAACTTCTCCCAAGCTGGTGCCAAGCTTAGACTAAACAGGTGCTGAACATCACAGCCGAACTATTGCCAAACAAATTTTTTCCACGCGGGAATGATAGACAAGTCATTTTTTTAATCGAGCAATATCGTATAGGTAGGACGGCGAAGTGAAGCTTTGCTGACAACCGCTAGTGGCAACATGTCGGAGATATAACTTGTTTATGGTCATGAGATCTAAACGAGAAACAAAAACAAGTTACCACGACTTCATGAATTTGATAACACACTTGAAAAATTTACACAAAAACATTATTTTTGAAGGTTAATGGAGCTTTTCATAAAAAAATGCATATCCAAACGTTTCTAGCATTTTAATCCATTGAATGTTTGACAGGCAGGGAATTTTTCGTGAATATACTATTTTGAAAATTGAATAATCAACTGCATTTAATTTTTCAGACTTACCTTCTAATAGTTGCTGTAATTTTTTCAGCTCCAATTTTTTTTAAATTTCTTACCCACTCTTCCATTGCAAAAGAAAACCAAACAAAAACAATAGAACGTAAGGACATTTTTTTATGAAAACTAGCTTCTGACTAATATGCGATGTTTGGGTCTCTAGCTTAAGAAATGTTGCTGACACCGAATAGTGAATACGGAGGATCATCATTATGTTACACCTAACAATAAGTAATGAATGGCAGTGACAGCTATACCTTTTTTTCACTGTAGCCTTGTTCATAAAAATTAACAAAAATTTTCGTGCATACCTACGGATGCAGTTGTTTTGTCTCAAAACTTTATTTATACCTTAGAAATAGTAATGTACACTCTGAAAAGCCAAAATCGTTGTGACAACGATATTTTTTGAAATCACACTCCATTCCTACAATAAGAGTATGTTTTGTTTTCCGAAGCATATGTAGCTGTGAGGTAGCGAAATGTTTCCACTATTGTAACGATCATTGCGTATCATTGAGAGAACCATACAAGATTTTCCATAAAAGGTTATGGATAGTCGGAGTTACAATACATACGCTCGCACGAATACGCGTATCGTTGCGGTAGCAATCTAATATTGTGAATAGCAGGATTCGGCATAATTCTAATAATAAAAAAAACAATATTTTTGTAACGATGACAATTATCAGCATTTCCTGTGATGTTTCCTCTATGACATTCAGTTTAAGCTTAACTATGAAAATCAGATACCAACATCAAGATAGTCGAGTAAACTAATCAGTAATCTATGAGATTCAATATGATAAAAAAAAATCTTTAAAAAAAAAACGATAAATCTGATCTGACACTATAAAAATAATCTTTAATATTCTTGAAAGTTACAGCGAACCATATGTAACGCAAGAAAAGAGTGAAAGTCATTCCAGCTCCCTCTCCCTTTTCCCAACCCTACCTCCCTCTATGTGGTAGAATCAATTTAGCCAGAAAACGTACCTGTTTCGAGGCTCTTTGCAAGCGGCACCTGGCGTTGAGTCCTTGAACTTGGGCGACCACACCTTCCGCGTAGTCGAGGGACCGGTTCACAGGGTCCACCCGGTCCCCGGTCCACGCGAAAGTATTCACTCCCCCGCACCACGATGCAGAGATGCTGCGACGCAGTGGCGTAACCAGTATGTAAATCTAGCTTCAAAGGGGGATTTCGACAAAGCAGTGAGCAAGAAGGCTTACTTCGAGAATCGTTCATTTTATTTATCTGGGCGAAGTCTTGCACAATTCGCGCGATGAGAATGCCATAAGGTCTCGTAACGGATTGGGTGTCGATGAGGATCATGTTTTATTTTCTTTTTTTACAACTTTAACTGTATGAGAGTGAGGCGACCAGATCTGCACAACGAAAAATCGGATGACCTTTTTGAAAGTCATGGGGGTGTATACTGAGAAGTGGAAATCTTCACGATGACAATACGTTTTCAATTTCTATTCAACACCTGACATAAGAATACATCTGCCTGTTCCAAAGATATGTATTCGTATCGTAACGAAATCATATTGTCTTGTAGGTATCATATTGTCCTGGTGGGTATCTGATATCGTTCCTTGCAGCATCAGCCCAGATTTCTAGGGCAACTCAAAAGTATTGTACCTTATCGTCACCATGACAATTTCAACTCACAGTGAAAGGAGGATATAATATGGATCAAAAGAAGTGACTGATTTCTTATGATAGTCCTTGCTAGGCGTGTCACCGAAAGTGATAAGCTAAGCCTGCTGTTATCTCAGCTACGCAAATTAAGGCTCACGCAGTCACGCTTAAAACGGTGTAGGCGGGACTGCAATTAAAGGTGGCTTTTTCCTGTTCTATCACTGTGCGGAAGCCACCACAAGAGATTCTTTTCGGATCCTTCAAATCTGTATCAGTGGAACGCTTCAAAGAGTTCCTATTGACCTCATCTTCAGCTAGTAAATAATATTGTACACAAAATAGCCTTTCATTTGGTCCTTAACCAAGATCTACAAAATTTGTTCTAAAAAACTGATAGACTGATTGTGGTCATCGATGTTCATTGGTACCACCAGTTTTTTACGTTGAAAATTATAATAATGTAGAAATGACGAACGATGTACCTATAAAAATTGAATTCAACAACATGTCCACCATCAAAAGTTTCATACCAGTGACTTTCTGTCACAATCATACAATTACTTGAGTTACATTTCACAATCATTCATCAGTGTGTACTCTGAAAAGCGCATTTCTGGTCTCCATTCAATCCTCCTTGCCTTGAATAAGAATCTTCATAGGTGGCCAGTGTGATGTGCTTCGCAGACAGTGGCTGAAATTGAAGGGTCAAGTTTTAGAGAGTGCACAAACCCCATCGCTGAGCATGCCTCGCCTGTTTTCCCAAGACCCGAGCCTGGTAGCAGGTCACATCATCAGAGATAATATTTTAGATGAGGCGAGATCGCGTATGCCCGATCCTAATCATCTTTGCGATCGGGCCAATAGATCGTACCAGATCACGACAGCCCTCTAATTAGGGCATTATAATTACAAATCACTCTCATATGGCGCAACGATCGCTGCACGGCCGTGCATTGTACGCCTTGCCCTCTTCAGGCAAGGTTTATAATTGTAAGTACCCAATCAGCATGCCGCGCATGTACCACAACTTAATCTCCGTACACATTAAAAAATCGCCGAGTTGTGAATCGCTATGAGAATCGAATGAGCAAATGTGTAATTAATATCTTGGGTAGCGAATTCACTGTGTGCACAATGAGGATTCTCTATTATTCATAGATTTTTTTGGCTCATTAATGTAAATACCGTACTCAGAGAAAGAGATATGAGAATACCAAGATGCATTTCTGGTTGTGCAGTCGCGTAGGCAAGATGAGTAATTTGCAGCGCGAAAAGCCCTCGATACGATTGACTCCCGAGGCGACGCGTGCACTGGGAAAAATGCGAGATTACGCGGCGAGCTCGAGTTTAGTGGCGTCGTAAACCGGTATATAACGCCCACTCGAGGACGTGCTATCCTAGAGCGAGATCTGCCTATCACCTAGTGTGGAAACACTGTTTAGTACCGTGCACCATGCACCGCGTCGTCCTCCTCATACCTTAACATTGCGCCATTACATGGAGCGTTCAAACGCTCCTACAACGTCGCCAGCACAGTCAACCTGCCGTAGTTTCTATGAGGTCTATATCGTACATCGCCTGAAGAAACGACACGGCAAATTTCTCCGTAAGATGAGTCTCCATGGAATTAAATTACCCGCAGGTGAAATTCTACTGCTTACATATAGATGCGAATTTTTGTTTTCAAAATGATTAATGCAAGCCTTGGTTGCGTTAATGAGGGATTCGATGAACAATGTCCCATGGAAAAGAATTTTAAAGTTTTGTTTGAGATGCCTAGCTGATTGCAAGTCGACTAGCAACTAACAACAAAACATTGAGATTAATCAAAATATTCAAAAATTAACATCAATTAATAAAGTACACAAAAATTTCATTAGAATTCAAGTTGCCAATAATAGGTACAAACTTCCTGCAAACTTATTTTAAATTTCAAGAATCTATTGAAATCATCAAAGATATTGATAGAAAATTATTTCAAGCTTGTAAAATATTCACGGCGAATTCCATGATTCACTCTCATCGATCTCTTTAAACACCTGAAACCTGTGAAAAAACCTTCGAAGGGTGATCCTCTTTAAAACAAAAAAAAGAATAACACGTTTTTCGCGGTTAGTAGAAGTCCCCGACACGTTAATCGTCTGAACCCATGCAAAATCCTTCTCCTTTGAGTACAAGAATCGATTTTCATCCATGACGATACGGATTCCCCAGCTTTTTGTCGAAGTTTAGCGCTGGTTCCACGATATCTTGCCGACTTTTTCCGAATCTATCGCATTGAGTTGCACTGAGTTCTCCGTTTTCACGGTGTCGACTGGTTCTGTGGGAGATACGCGGGACCTGCGATGATAAAACGTGAGCTCGTTATCATTTCGTTTCAGAGGTAGAGACGGCGTCTTCGATAGCCCGAGAGGATAAAGCCACCGTTCCACACAATCGAGAATGAATGACTTGTCGATCGACGTTGCTTAATTGTCTCGTAAAAAATGTTGCAGGGTGAACAATATAATTATGCGCATAGTGATTTCGCGTAACTGGACATTATGAAAAAGAAAACATACACGATTTACGCATAAAATGTTTGTTCCATGAGCAATATTGTTGAGAAACTGTGAATTTGAATATATTTACAAATAATCAATATACATAACAAATAATCACCTCTGGCACCAATGATATTTTCAAGTTGAAAAAAAATTTACACACATGTTACCTTCATGTATATATTTGATACAATGTATCAAATTATCATTTATATTTTTTTTGTGAGTTGTTGCATTTCAACACGTTAAGATTCTCGAATATCTTTGACTAAAGGTATACAGTTGCATTTTTTCAAACCAAAAAGACACTAACAAGGGCTAGAAAAACTCACAAAAGAAATGTGTCACAGTACCTATAAGAATTCTATGAAAAAAAACTGTTGGAAATCTTTGTTGATTCAACCTATGGAACTCCACTAAAATGAACAAAAAAAACAAAAAGAAATCCTGTAATTCGTTTCCACATAGGAAATTCAAAATCATAAGGTACAGACTCAAAAAAATCATAAGGAACACAGTCATTCCTCTGAGTTTTCAAAACACCGAACTTGTCATCTTTCCGAATCACGAAACTCCGAAAATGCTAAAGACAGTGAAAAAAATACTCCAAATCCGCGTTACTCCAAAACACGATTCCCCCGATTCCAGAAATTGCCGCGATCGCGTTTCACTGAATATCCATAATACCGATCGATAAAAGCGCCGAAAACTAAAATCACCGACGGTTAAAAATGCCTGTCCAAGAAAATCCTGGGTAGTCGTTTCTCTGCAAAATTCTTATAATGATGTTTTTTGAAATGCTAAAGCACAAATGACAGATTTTGATTTTTTCCGATTCCCCAGTCATTTTTTTAATTCAGTTTACCGAATTCGCCATGAGCTGATAGTGTAGTTTCGAATAATTATAAATCCAAAAAATCAAAAAACCGAATATTCAAATCACCGACTAGCCAGAAATCCGATCTGTCAAAGTCGCGATGCATCAAAAACCCGATCAGTCAATTTCCATAAACGTGAACGCGTAGATTCAATAACACTCCGTTGCCTCGTAATACCGTGGGCAAGGACTGAAAACTCAAAACTCCGAAACTTTATTTGTTCAAAGCGTATGCGTGGAGAGTAAGGGCATTATAACTATATATATAACTTTATGCGCATGCGTTTCGAACGGATGATTTTTCGGAGTTTTGAGGTATCGGTGTTTACTTGCCCATGGTATTCCGAGGAAACGGAAAGTTGGTGAATCTAGGCGTTGACGTTCATGGAAAATGATAGATCGGTCTTTTGATAAATCGCGACTTTGACAAATCAGAATTCTGGTTAGTCGGTGATTCAAATTTTCTTTGTTTTATTGATTCGGAATATTGAATTATCAGTGTTGTGATATTTTAGATATTAAATGAATAGATGAATGATCAAATGAATCGGAATTTTTTTGACTGGGAAATTGAAAACTGGAGTTATTTATTGAAAATTCACCCAGTGATTAAACTTCAATTAAATGAATCGGAACTATTACAAATAGAACATTTTTACTATTGGTAAAATGCAAATTTGGTTCAATGACGATTCAATGAAGTGAATAAAAAGTTGACTGGGGAATCAAAAAAAAATTTAAATCAGTCGATTGTGCTTTTGGCATTAAAAAAAGTTTGTAATTTAATGCAGAAATGACAAACCGGGATTTTATTAAAAAGGCATCATAAATTGACGGTGAATTGAATTTTCGGCGCTTTCATTCATCGGAGTTATGGATATTCGGTAAAACGCGATCGTGGCAATTTCTAGAATAAATGAATCGCAGCAATGTGGATTCGGAGAACTTTTTTCACTGTCTTTTGCATTTCCGGAGTTCGTGATTCAGACGGATGACAAGTTCGGTTTTTTGACAATTCGGAGGAATGAATGTGTTCCGTTTTTATTTACAGGCGTCGCGATCGAAGAAGCATCGGTACACTTTTTTTGTCCTGTATCTGTCGAACTAGGTTAATTGAAATTTTTTCCTTAGTCATAATAAGTGATAAAAAAAAAATAGAATATTTTAGGTATAATATTACTAAATCCAGTGTCGTATCGCGAAAGCAATCTTCACACTGTTACTGTGAGTGTTAAGTTTATTCACTATGGTGTTTTAAAAAATTCTAACGCGTACAATATAAACGGGTGTTTTTTTTTTGCTGTCGTCCACTGCAACTGATACGCCTTTTGGTGCCGCTCCAGAAAACCAATGATAGTGCAAATGACTATTGACGAGCAGTCATTTTACTAGCTATTTCCAACACTCATTACATACAACGTTACAAATCTGAAATAAATCCATGTATTAACAAAAGATATTGAGGAAAGAGATTATTACGTGACACCAGATCAGCCACACCTCAAGAAAGTAGAGTAATAACGTTATCCACAAAACGTTTCAAAACGGATCTTCAATCCAATCTACCCCAGACACCATTCCTCGCAATTCCTGCACCAACAAGAGTCTTGAACAATAGAAGAGTTTGTAGACCTCATAGGTGTCCCATCAATAATTCAATAGCTCAATCAGATGTATTCCCAACTTGAATGATTTCCTGTTCACCAAAGGCACTATGCACAAAACGTCCACGAATTGCACGAATTCTGCACAGCTCAATCGCGAAACCTGGGTGGCTGAATAGGATCGCGATCATACGCCTCTAAACAAAAACGGTCAGGGAATGCTGGGTCGAACAGGATATGGAATTTGAGATGCAACACAGCAGTCTCGTTAAACGACCGGTGGCTTGTAAGCAGAGAAAGCCACCTCGCGGATGAGTACCGCTCGTAACACTCACATCTCGCCAAGATCTCGTGATAAGGTGGCGTCGTGGGTGGCCCACGGTCGCGACGTCTAATGTTTAGCTTTTACTATACCAAAAGGCCCTCGGTACGGTAGCAAAAAAAATTAAACCACGTCCCGTACCGCCATGCCTTCCGTTTAATTCAAAATCGCTGCGGCTGGATTCCAACTTTCGTGAGAATAGGAATGCACCTGCCTCGAGGAGCGAGATTTTCCGCACATTGAAATAGATTATGCTAAACGAATTCCAAGTAGATGCGCATCGCTAAGCGACGTGGCGATATGCAGTTGGAGGACCGTAATAAGCAAGGTTTCTGGTGGTCATTCGAGGCTTAAATTGTATTTTTAATAGATTGGAAGGCGATTTTTTTCTAGAGATATGTGATACGGTCAAAGTTATGTTGCTTTACTTTCTCCTCTTTCCGCATCAATTGGTAGTGCTATTACTGAAACCAATTAGACTTTGTCAGCTGAATTTGTCATTATGATCAGGTCTGAAACGCTGTTTTCCGTAATGTAAAACAGGTTCATCTTCTCAGCATAACAGCTCTTTCTTCTTGCGTTTCTACCATCTGAGAGGAATAAAGCGTGGACGCGACCGATCTCTAGTGTAAGTGTTTTCAATAGTCGATGGTGGTTCATGGGCAGAAGGAAAAAAAGTGAAAAAGAGTATAAAATATTGCCTTTCCCTCACACTGCCGCAGATGGTGCATTTTAAAGCTGTATACCTAGTGTCTTGCGAAAATTTACTGTCTACATACCTCCCCCCCCCCCCCTTCTATTTCTATCCTTGAAGCCACTGAATTACGCGATGGTGATCGTTTAAACAACAAGTCCCTAGGCCGTAACCCTTGACGCCACAAGCACCACGTGAGGCGTCACGGGATACGGGGTGTCGTATTATTCGCGATTGGGGTCGTTTCGCGCGATCAGATCAAGATCTCGAAGGCACCTAGTGAAAAGTCATGCGTGTATTTTCTCTTCGAGCGAGGGAGTAAGAGAATGGAAAGAGTTTTCATCCAGCAAGGCTGATAAATCGCGAGGGCTTTTATCGAACATCCGACTTTGTGCGATCCAAGTGGAGTTGAGGACATAAAATGTTTGGAGAAGTTGAGGAAATTCTTTGAGTAGACTTCCGTTGCAGAATTGATTTATTTTTACATGTTATTTTTTTCTATTTTTTATATTGCCAGTAAGCGAAAATGACTAAATTAATATTCTAGACGAGTGTATATCCAGATTAATATATAGATTCTGGGCGTGACAATGGAATTACACGTTGAACAGCAAACTCAAATACTAGAGGGCTCTATAAATATTTGAAGGAATTTTTCGTATTTTAACAGGTTATGTTGACACATATAATTCCAGAATTTAGTGCTCTGAGATTCAAAATTTTTTAGATTCTCGGTATTTTATAGATTTGTGAGAAAATCGTAGTTGCAAACATTTAACGTATTTCATGTGCTACAGGTACTTCGGGGGCCCAGGCAGGATTCGAACCCGCAACCTCTCCTTTTGAAGCCCGGTGGCATAACCACTTGGCTACAGAGGTGGTCCTGGTATGTATTAATATTCTTTTAGTTTTTTTATATGTTTAGTATTTTCATGATTCGCCACATAGGTTTACAGAATGTAATGATCAATAATAACAAGTTCATTGGATTTTCAGTATTTTAAAGAATTATGAAGGATACAGTACTTCTTGAAGTAATTGGTATTTCATGGAATCACGATACTATTAAAATTGATCGTATTTTTTTTTCTTTTTACAGTTTGTGCGTTTTTATTAGGATTCGATGCTCCAAGATTTAAGGTGTTCATAAATATTGGGTCATTTTATATTTACTTCAGGGAATGATATCTACATAGGTTTTAAGTATTGAATCAAATGCTAGAATTTTTGGTATTTTTCATATTTTTTACATTAACATCATTCATATAATGCGGTTGGATTTTCTAGGTTCTTAATAGATAAATATTACGCTCAAAAACCGGTTTGATTTAGTCAATATACGACCAAACAAAAATTTGGTTAACTGAAATAAATGTTTGGTATAGGCAAACAAATTTTCTTAGACTCTAACAAATTTTGTTTCAGTGAAACAAATAATAATGATTGATTAATATAATCTGTTTGTTAGTACCAAAAATATACCATAGCCCAATACAACTTATTTGCTCAAACTAAAAATTTATTTGAGCTAATCAAATATTTGTTTGGTCATATATCGACCAAACGTTTGTTTCAGCCAACCAAAATGGTTTTTGAGTGTATTTGTAATTGATTTTTGAACAAATTTTTCAGAAAACGGTCTTTTTACAGATTTTAAGTATTCCTCAGGTTTATAAAATTTCTAGTACATTTCATATTTCTTCCATATCCAATAATTTTATTTATTTCTCTCATGGTTTGGTTGGATTGATAACTATGTAAATTTTCATTAAACGATGCGTTAGAATTGCAAACATTTATATTTTTTGATTTTTTTAACAAATTTAAGAGGAGATAGCTTGTATTTGTAAAAATGATTGGGTGGGATATGATCTTATTTTGAAGAAAATAGGTAGTATCTGTATAAAATTTTAGTATTTTTAAGATTCCTTTATTTTTATTCTTTTTCATGTTTTGTTACAGTCATGAATCATTAATATTATTAAAAAAACAACACTTGTTATTTTCAAAAATTTCTTGAATTGATTTACAGAAGATACCATTAATATCGATACAGAGCAAGATGAAATATTCTTTTAACGTATTACATCCATCAATGTAATTATTATTAACCATAATCAAAGAATAAGCTACATACACATCCTATTCATAAATTTGTAGAGGCTAATTGTAAGTGATAAAACTTGATCTGCTACAACCCTTGTCGAAAAAACCCTCGACTAGTTGAGGGTGAAACCCGCAAAATAACCCTCATTTCGAGGTTTTACCCTAGAATTCAAGGGTTTTACCCTCAAGTTCAGGATTATACCTTCGGTTGAGGATCGAACCGTTCCAAAATACCCTCACCTTGAGGGTAAAACCCTCAGCAGTTAAAGGTACTATTCAGGGTTTTACCCTAAAATTCAGGGTATTTTGAAACGGTTCAACCCTCAACCGAAGGTATAATCCTGAACTTGAGGGTAAAACCCTTGAATTCTAGGGTAAAACCTCGGAATGAGGGTTATTTCGAAGGTTGAACCTTCAACTAGTTCGAGGGTTATTTTGATAAGGGAATTCAGTTTCCTGATATAATCATTCGCCATGTATTTATCATTTATTATCAGTGAAAGAAACTGAGGCTTAAAAAAAATCATAGCACTTATATAAAATCGATACCCACAAACCTTTTTTATGTATTAAGCTTCAAAATAATCAAAATTTCATAATTCTATTTACTTTTGTTTTTTAAGACTCCCTATCTACCATCTTATTTCATAAAAAAAAATGTATTCAATTTGATTCAGTAAATTGACATATTTCGAAGTAACAAGGAAAATGGCGTACGAAATGTGTTGCAAAACTCGTTAGTCTAATCGGTGTTAAAGCTCTGACAGTAGGCGCGTAGGTAAAAATATGTTGCTTCTATACGTCACGCGTGCTGGAAGCTAGCATATGGGCACGCGCCCAAGATCTGATAAGGCGACCATCGAGGGGGGGGGGGGGGGGATGCTCGATTGACTACGATCGCGCGCGAGGGTCAGATATTACTATCACGGAGATTCACGATTCACGCACGTACGCCCCCTCACGTTTTTACCTCTATATAATTCCCTATAACGAGGGTCCGCCATGAACATCTTCATCGCCGATGGCTTTCGCTGCAGAAGAGTTGACTTTTTATGGTACATGTACTTTTTCGCGGTTTCGTAACTAGAAAACTCAATATTTTTTGAATCTTCGATTCAGTGACTTTTTCTCCATTTACGAAGTAAAACTCAAAATATTTTAAATAATTCGTTTCTATTCTACCTAATTTTAGTTACATCAAGTACACATTGCAATATTCAAAAAATTTAAGCAATTGGGATGTTGTATGATTGCAATAAGAATTCATGATAAATACGCGAATGCAATTGAAGAACTTGCAAGAAATCTTCATACTATAAACAAATGGTCTAAAATTGTCGATATTAACTAGGACTGATTGTTTTCAACTTAAAAGTTCTTTATTTAATCCGAGAATTTTGTACATTTTTAGAGTAATAGACAAAACCAAGTTTGGAATTTTATGCATGTCATCAGTGTATACTCTGACTCTCCAAGCTCTTATACCAAAAATTTCATTTTTCATTCATAAAGTGTACTTAAACAAGAATTTGTTCATTTACTAAATAACATACGAACAAAAAAGCCGGAGATGATTTTTCTTGGATGATAGCACTTTTCATCAACCAACATAATGAGTCCTCTTTCGACCAAGTGCAGAAAGAAAAAGGGAAAGGGGACACAAATCGAGGCCCTGCGTTATGAGGGTCATCTGAATGATAACCCTGTACTCCCTATAACTTTTTCCGCTTCAGATCACATTATTTTCGTAACACGCGTGTCTCTTTAATTTTTTAAATTGTTAATCGTAAGTTATGCAACAGGCACATGTGGTGATACGATGGTCAACAGCTTGGGGTTGACCCCTCTGCTTCCATTTCGTCGTAATTGTCATAAATATGGATTAACTGATAGAAATATTAAGAAACAATGAAATGACAAAGGTTATCAATTATAAACTATGGAATCTTGTAGAAAATGATTTCAAAATAACATCAACAAGTAAAAACACTGAGCGGACTATTTTCAACAACATTTTGATGCGAAGGCGATGACGAAAACCTTGGTTATGGTAATGATGTTGAAAAATTGTTTCAATGCTTTGATAAAGAATATTATCAAAAAAATTATATGATAGTAGAAATGTGTGACGAATGCATTAATACACACTGCAATACACATGTAAGGCCATATTTTCTGGTTACGAAAATATGGCGAGGGTTCCGCAATTTCGGTCCGATTTATTCAAATAATACACCAATTTGTTCAATAACAAATTTCCTATGAGAATATTGAAAACATCTAATAATTTTTTTGTTGAATTATGCTATAAAAAATTGTCAAAGTTAAAAAAATGGAGAAAAAAAGCACTTCTACTAGGTTTATTCGATGAAAACTTACTACTCATTAGTTTAAACAAATTATTTGGGAACATCATTTGAAAGGTCTGACAGTACCCTTTTCAAAACATATTTCTTATTAAAAACCATTTAAAAGATGACTGAGATATTCATAGATTACCACGTAAAGTCTGTAAAAACAGTTTTTTGTAAATGAATAAAACTTGGAGGGTACAAAAAACATAACACAAGTATTTGTATGCATTATTCTACCATATCAACAACCTACAAAATGTCATTCATCAGGTGAATTTCATTTTTTTGTATTGAGTAGCACCGTGTTATTCAAAAAAAAATTATACTGAAATTTTTCAGCCTGAAAATCATTGGCACTTGAAGCTTCTGTATATGAATTCCTTAAAAACAGCCATCTTTCATCTAGTGATAGTCAAAAATGTTTCATTTTTTTCCTCTGAAGCACAAGTGCTTGAGAATAAGATTTAAAACAAATATTTTACAGTTACGCATAAAACGAAAAATTACGATTATTTTCCTAATTTTTTTTTTTTTGAGCCACTTCTGTGTTAGTCTTAAAATGACACCTATCATTATTCGTGGATCAAAGTCATCAAACTTCATGCGGAGACTTGAAAATTTTCTCATATTTGAGACATCATCAACGATCATAATCGAGAAATAAAATCGAAAATCGGTTGAAAAGAAAATTTTTATTATTCTTTCTGCAGGAGTGGTTTTTTTTCTTGGAGTTACACAACTTTATGGCTCTTGCGGCATAGGTTCATTTTATTTGTTACGATTTCGCTCAAATTTTGTGTCATAAAAATCAGAATATTCTGGAATACCTTTAACCATACATATTAAAATTTCTTAATTTTGTTCTATTTAGGTTTGAGGAAAGACAGGCTCATCTCCTGAGTTTTAGTAAGAAACCCTCACATTTTCATTTCAATTTTCTAATTTTTCAAGTTTCAATTGACTATAAGAAACTCAAATAACCCCTGCATACAGTTGACTCCAATTTCGTGATTTTAAAGATAGGCTATCGCAGAGATGACCGCGAATTTCGGCACATTGCGATGTCTCGCCCGCATTGAGTCATTCACGCCTGGCCTCTAATGCCTTAAAAGTCAGCTCATTTGTCACGAGATCCCAGTTGTCGCGGTTCGTTTAAAAGCACAGCCGGAAGAAGGATAAGGCGGAGTTAACGGGCAATCGTGTATTCCATCACATGTGCTTTTTTATACGACACGTGCTCGATGACGGAGGTGTGCCTGCTGGTGGCACGAGGGTAGATAGCCATCGAGAGTCATCTGGCTCGGAAAAAGGACGAGTCGTTAGAGCGTTACACGCAAGTGCAGGGAAAGGGGAGAAGGGTGATTCACTCATTGAATTAATTAAACATGCTCGAAGATCGACTCCGTATGCGCATACTCATCCAGATAATTGACGAGTACATTGTAAAAATCTCCAAACCTTGAACAGTTTATATAAATCTGACGACATTAAGGTCTCATCAATTTGTTGAATACATGGTTCTAGACAAACTTTTGAAAAATCTGCAATATTTTTTAGCCTCATACTTAATGAATGAGGTGTCATATTTTTGGTGATTTTTTGCAAGGTTATCATATATATTTTAAATAAATAATAGGTTAGAATTCACATCCAATTCATACGAGCAGGCGAAACTTTTTTTTTTTGTTTATGGAAACAGTCGAAAATTATTAAGGGCTCATACGTATAAGTCATTATCAAGAAATGTTGAACATCACTGATTTTTTTTTGTTTTTTCCAAATCTTTGACTTCTTTTGAAAACTTTCCGGGATAGTCCGAATTCGAATATTTCTTGTAAAAGCAGAGAAGAATCAGAATATACTGAAAAATTTGGTAACTCTTCAAAATTCGTGAGCCTTAAATATGTAGACAATAATGAAGTACGTATACCCTAATAAAATTGAACATATTCAAATAGAATTAGTTCATATTAAACATATTAACATGTGAATAGCTATTAAGGTGTAACTTATTTTAGCGATGTCGGAGTTTTTTCCATTCCGGGGTTTTAAATCAATCAAGATGATATAAAAATTATTCAGTTCAAAATCAAAAAATGATCACTCGGAGCCAATTCTTGTGTCAACGAATTTTATTCACTGAAGATAAAAATGATCGATATTTCGACCTTACATCAGGTCCTCTTCAGGATCCTTTAAAAAAGAAAAACCTACCAAAATATTTTTACAAAAAACGATCGAGGATAAATGTCAACATGAATCTCAACAATCTACTTACAATCATATGTAATATTCCTAAACTTGAACATGTGACTAACGCCAAAAAAATTTCTGGTCCAGACTAACCATCGTTAAAATCACCAATTCACAATAACAAATCAATAATCACAACAAAAAGTCGTCATCTTAATAAATTACGCATGTATTAAGACCGTGTGCCCAACATGCGAACAGCACCACGTACTTATGACGACTGACTAAGAAATATGGTCACAAAGAAAAACTCTAATCATCAAAACACACTGAAAGCTCAAATCGAAAAAACCCCGAACCCCCAAATACAAACACAATTTCAAATCAAATCCAAATACTGGTCATATATACCATTCAAATTCTTTGTATCCTCCTGTTTATTAAGGGTATTATCTGACTATTATCAGTTTCCGAAGTTACAAACGAACTATGAAAACTAACATACCTAATTAATTGAACTGCATGACGTTGTCATGGAAAAATTGGCTCAGTGTTGTTTTCGTGTTATTTTAACATAAGAACACTTCAGGCCAACCTTCAAACAATAACATGCTTTACGTATATTATGACTCATCCGATTTCACCTTGATTAAATTCTCTTTCCAGTGTGCTGAGACAAAGGTAAAGTTTTCGCTTTTCATGTCGATTTTGCTTAAATCAGCTCGGCGTCGCTTGTGAGGTACGAATGTAGGTGCCGTTTGCTCGACTTCGTGCCGATCCGCAAATTGTTTCTCGTGTACAACACCGACAACCCGCCCCATCTCTTTCTCTCTTCCCTTCTGAGAAATTTCGCGTCTCGCGAGCTCGTCTCCTCTCGTATGCCACGATCGACCCGGCCACCGAGCCCGCAGCGATCTTCAAGAGGTCCCCAATGGACCAAGGAACGCGCGTGCACCGCGTCGTTTTCTTTCGCTCCACTGAGAAAGCCGTTTTTGAAGCCAGTTAAGGTGCTCTCATTTGTTCCTCGTTTTCAAGTCGCGTGTCGTGTCGCAAAGAGTCGTGAGGGGGTCGTGCCATGGCACCTCTATCTCTCATCTTTTCCCTCGCACCTGTATTTTCCCGTAACAGCATTGTCAACCGATAGAATGCGATGAAAATTAATGACTACCGTGAATGGCATGACTCCCGAAGGCGCCGAGTCAGATTTTTTGACATGGGTTCCGATGGTCGCTGCTGATGATGATTTTATGAACGCTGGTCTTCAGTTGGTGCGATGGTTCTTTACGAGTAAAGCTAATTAGAAGAAAGATGATAGTCAGTAAAAGAAGTCACACATTGTTGATGGTCCTTTCCATTTCGGATCGACCCGTCTTTTTGAGACATGATTTTAAACTCCTGTTAACCTTTAACATCTTGTTCTTGGTCAAGATGTATATTCGAAATATTCCCTTTGCAGAATGATTGTTGCTCCATTAAGGATAACAGTATTGGTTCATCTTTGCTGTTATGATAAAATAATATCTAAAATCGATGACAACAGATGTACCGTATGTTTATTCGAATCACTCCCTTCCCCTGATTGTTTAGCGATCAACAAACACGACCAGGCGCGAGGTGAGTTATACTCAGCCACGATTATCAGCGTCAGTCTCGTATGCACACTTTATCGCAGGGTTTATTTACTTGATCTCTTGTACGTGCTACGTACAGGCACAACAGGTATTTCGAGGACCGCATCACGCGCGAGCTGCTACGTCCGAGAAGCGACCGCACCCACCTCCGCGACAGCACGTTGAGCCCACTTCGTCCCACCTCGTCAGATATCATCGCGAATGCTAACCAGAAGGAGACTGAAAGATGTGCACTGCCACGTATATGCAAGAGCGGACGTTGCCCAGAAAGCAATAGCTCGTGAAGGAAGTTCGGACGATTTATAACAAGATCGTTGCGTGGGTCACACCCTTTATAAGAAAATTGCATATCAACGGTAGCTTGATGGTTGAATTGGTAACATTGAACCTTGAACTTGATTTTCTGTCTTACCTTCATCATAACCTATGATACGTCCTTCCACCTTCAATTAGAAAGCAATAGAAAGCAATAGAAACTAACAGTAAGTAAGACCTTGTACTTCATGATCAAAGATCTTTCTGTTCCAATTTTTCATTTCAGAAAGTCCTAACTCAATATTCGATTGTGGAACTCTACCGCTCTTGCGTGAAACGATTAACTCCCTGATGAATGGTGCCTCGCAACAAAGCATTCAATCTTGATTATTACAGTTCAGAAACATACGCTTGGATGAATTCAACTAAAAAAATGTCACTTCCTTGCCGGTGGTTTAACTGATGAGACAAATCAAGGAACCGATGAAAGGCGCTTTTAGTCACGGCACGATAAGTGCGTCAGATGGGCAAGCCAGGAAACGAGAGCTGTCAAGGATAGTTGGATTGGCGTTCAAGTTTCTTTATTAATAGAAACAATCGGCGAACGCTGTCACGGACAATGCCCGTGGGAGCTACACCCATATGTTTTCTCTTCGCTCGCACTCCTACGATTTCTTCGCTTTCTTCCCAGTCGCTTCTTGTCTTCGACGTGCCCTACCGTGTGCAGTGCACGTGCCACTAAGCGGTAAAAAAAATGCGAGGCGAGCCGCTGCAAGCCTACCGTGCAACTCATCGAGCGCCACAAGCCATGGAGTGCTAGCACACTCACAGACTCACTCTTTGCCATGATACCCATCGCCCCGTAATTATGTTTGATTTGACTGGTTGCGTACTTGGCCTGTTTACTTATCTAATAAGAATGCATTTAGTTGACGAATGTAAAAAACATCTAAATACATGTGTACATAATTTTTTTAATTTACAAAAATTTTGAATCCTTTTTTTCTTAAAATCCACTGCGATCCTTCCTGACATCCACAAGCTGCGAAAATTACGAGTCCTACATTCGAAAGCAACGTAGAAAACAACAGCATTGAAAAAAAAAGGAAATCTCGGAGACCGAATATCAGAGAGAGAAGAGTTACGAGGTCTTGAAGGAACTTGGTGCAGGTTGCCAACGCTTTCAGGGTGGTCCCCGCGCTTGGTCCCGTCGAACAAACGGTGACACGGGGCAATGTGCTTTGCATCATATGCAACGGCATCATAAACGCTAACAAATGGCCGACAGATTAGAACTAGAAAGCGACTCCCACAGTCGGAGGAAAGAGAGAGAACGATAAAAGGCACCGAGAGAGCGGTGCCTTTCATGCAACTGGATCTCTGGGGGCCCTTGCCCACCCTCCCGCAGCACGGAGATAACAGTGCAATAACTCAACGAGTTCATGATATCCATACGCGCTTCTCTGTAAGATTAGTCACGGATATCTGCTCCACCGGCTCACCAATCGCAGACGCCCGAGAAACAAATCCAAAGATTACCGTTTTCTTGCAGCCGAATAATCGCCGGAATGAGTAGAGAATCGTCACATAAATTGCGCTAAGAGTGCCAAGCCAGATGACAAAGACTATCAAGGAGCAAAAACAAGTGTTTTTACGAATGCGAAGTTTTGCGTACGAGCGAAGCGAGTGAGCAAATTACACAATCAAGCGTTTTCGTCATTTAGAAACCGAATATTATTATTTTCAATGAAACAAAAACGTGATTAAATACAAGTTCCATCCTTTCCCACTACTTTTGTTGAAGCGATCATTACAATCTACATGAAACAGTATAGCAAATCCTTGCTTCGATATCGATATCGTTGTCGATAAGACGGATATTCCAGCAACAAACGTAAACCTGTCAGTCACTTACTCGAGGAAAGGGTCATTCTTCGTTCAAAAAGCGAGCGGGGAGGAATATCTATCAATTATCGGCAAAATCAAGAGAATAAGTCAAAGGTCGCGAATGGCGTGGATGTTAAAGGAGCCATCGAACGATCGCGGCGCGATATCGACGGACCACCCCAGACGCATTGACCGGGGGGTAATTAAGTGCTGGGAAGTAATGGCTAGCGTGACCGGCGATCATACGTCGCCCCGTCTTGTCGTGATCAGATTCCTGGCTGATCACCCAAATGATTGCGATCCACGAAAGATCATCGAGTAAACGAGAAGAAATTCTTGAGAGATGAGACGAGACGAGAGAAGCTGGTATGTCGTCCAGTGGATATTTTCAATCTCGAAAATAACATTAAATGATGTGTTATATATAAAGGCCACTCACCCCTACAGCCTTCAAATGAATAACAGTGTTTTAGAAGATCTACAGGATAATCCAAGGACGAGGTTTATACACGTAAACAAAAAAAACGTTGTTTCATGATCCCGATAAAAAAAGTACCATTCGTATCAATTAGCGTGCTCACTCGCTTCGCTGGTACGCAAAATTTTGCACCCGTTAAAACACTAGCTTTTTTCCCCTTGATACGAAAAGTACGATTTCAGAGCACCACTGGGACTCAAGAACATGGAAAATAAGTGCATAAATCTGTAAGAAGTTCGCCGACCGCGAAAGATTTGCGTATTTAGCGCCGTTGGAAGAATTAATGGGAAAGAGATAAATAGCGAGAAAGATATAGAGAGCTGGGTCAGAGCTCGCCGAGCTGTGATTTGTGACTGCGTTGTCGCGGCCATATCGGTGACAATTAGAGGTGGAATTGCGTATTGCACGCAAAGTTCGTACTTGAAAACGTAACCTAGCCATATTGGGACAGCGAAACGCAAGTGAATTCGGTCCGTTCGCACGATCCCGCGATCCTTTGTATCGTCAATCCTGACGCGAAAAAAGCACTGTTTAACCTCCACCAGCTAATACGAGTTGACAACGCGAACCTCGTATTTTATTTTGCACAGCTTATTCAGTTCATTTCCATAGAAGCCAATTATTGGTTTTCTATGGCAAGAAAAAGATAGAGTAAAAAAAGATTGAAAAAAATGCCAGGAAGATCAGAAGGCAACAATTTTTTGATACGTGTCTGATATTCCTGAAAAAATTTAATGCCCTGCATTTGTTTTCTTCCTTCAATTCTTCGTCCCTTGTCACACGTGGAATTTCATCCCAATGCCTCCGTATTTCCTGCAAGATCGGAACAAACGAAACAACACCAGTGAAACAAATTAATTTAATGACGCCACCACCTGTACGTTATCCCTTTCTGAGAAGAAAAATTCTGCTCTTGAACTCTGGACCCGCGATTTTATCATTCCGACACCGACTGGAATTCCCCTAATTCGTTCAAGCGGAACAATATCGAGTTACAGGTGATGCTATCACTCCAGCACGCACGTGCTTAAGCTCTCGTAAGGTCTATCACAGCTCTTGACAAGCTACCGTAAGCAGTTATCTTGGACAATCTTGGCCTTAGGGAAGAACAAACAGGGAGAAAAGAAGGAAAATCAAAAAAGTCGTTCTTCAACCGAGACTTACGGAGGGCCGAGATGAGACTAATTTCTTTTGTTTCATCCATCCCGCAGGCCCAAAAAAGGGGGCATATGTGCAACTACGATGCGACGGAGCCGCAAACGAGTATTCACATATACCTGTGATTGTATGCACCAGAGTCGACAAAACATAAAATGGTAAACAGAAAAGAAGCAGTTAGAAGTGTTTGTGATATTTCTGTGTGGGACTGATGTAAATATGAATGAGAGCTCTGGTAAACCTCCTGGACATAAAATATATATCACAATGCAACAATTCAAAATTTTGAATGAGCAAAAAAATGAAATCAAGCCATCAAAACCAAAATCTGAGTCAACAAAAGCAATATTTCAAGTTTTTTGTTTTTTGCATATGAACTTACTTCCTGCGAAAGGAGTAGTTCACTAGGCTATTAGAGAAATCACTTTTTTCTCTGCATCGCAATGAAATCCCAGTGTCGATGTTCTCATTCAAATACACGTCACTGGCTTCGCGACGTGCGTTAAGTCTCGTAGTAATTTTGCCACCCAGATAGCGAGGACAACGTTCAGCGATCTACAAACTTGACACATTTGCGTCCAAGTTATGTGCTAATCATGAGGAAGGAAACGCGATGCAGCCTTATGTGCTGGAAAATGAGGGCATTTTATGAAGGCTCATTCGCAGGGTATTTTGTCCAGATTCTGAAAAATGTAAGATTCAAGAAAAACCTATTGTCTCAGTGACATCAGTGCATCATGACCGAAATATGTGTATTGTCTATCATTATAAATACGAGTAGTTACACTTTTTGGACAAGAAATCATAAGTAGAAAAATAAAAATTACTGGCAAAAGAAATCTTTTCTAATATGTTACGTGCTTCCAAAGATTTTCCCCAATCATACAAATTTGTAAACCTCGTACATTATTACCTTTCAAAAACTTGTAGAAACACAGACGATATCACTTTTGTTTATTCTCGAAATATTATACAATATCTGACAAGGTAATTCTGATTGAATGAACATCAAGAATATGTCAATGCTACTAACTCTCTAATATTGATAAGCCCATGTCGACCTTATTTTCACCTTATCAATTTTTGAAAAAAAAAAAAAAAAAAAAAAAAAAAAAACGGACGCTCGTGTGCGAAAGAGGCAATAGATAAATTTGATTGAATCCGAAAACTTGTACTCTGTCCTTTCTTTTATAAGAATTATGTAAGACGTTTCAAATTTTCAGTACTTTAACTGAACAGTATCTATACGTAAAGTATAAAATGATCGTAATAGAAAGATTATTCATTCAACAGCTCCAACTTTTTTCCAGTAGAAGGGACTGAAAATTCGATCAGCACGACTGACATTTTCAATGATGCCAGCTCCAACTTAAATTCAGTTGGATGAAATGAAACAGACGAATTTTTTTCTTAATATAGTCTCGTTCTTCTTCCTGTTCTTTCTCTTCTCTCTTTACTGTCACAGTTGTTTCAATTTCTTAATTTAATTTTTTCCTCGATGGAAATTTCTTTTCTCGAAATCTCCCTTTGTTTCCTCCTTTTCTAAACCTTCGCCTGGTGCTCCGCATGACCTCGCGAATGTTTTCGAAGAAATTCTTGAGCATCTCTGGCCCAGTGAAGAGAAAGCAATCTTTGGCGGCATCTGATAACATGTAACAAAATGTCGTTTCTGGGTTGCATCGAACAATAAATAAAGGTACCACAAAAGTAACAATATAGATGTATTCATGTGAAAATATCGAACGGGATGAAAAAATATAGCCAAGTATAGTATTGGTACTTTTTAAAAACTTCATGAAGGAAGAAAAATGAGAGTTTTTTGTTTCCTCGTGTGGAAAATTTATGACACATGTTGCCCCCACAAACGATGCATGGTGAAGAAAAATTTAATTTTAATAAATTAAATACACTGTTTATCATCAAGTTCAGAGTTACCAGAAAAGAACTAATTTACAAATAGTACCTGATATTTTTATTTGAAATTCGATATTCATTTTTGTTGGGTATTATCTACTTCCTGAAATCCTCTCATTTTTCAAAAATAGATGTTATATCATACTTTTACTTTGCTCTTTTAATCTATAAGCCTTACAAATAATTAGTGAATAACATAAGTACGTTACAAAAATGATCTATACTGAATAAAATAAACTAAACGTATTTCATGATAATATCCTTGCAATATCGATCAACTCTTTTACATGTTACCAAATGTTTCCAATGACTTATCAATAGTTACGGATAACTAGTTTAGTATCGATATTTTCTATTACTACAATACGTAGGACGATCACATAAAATAACGATCCATGTATTTCTAGAGCATCGAGCCAAACTCATTTCACAAGCGATAAATTATTTAACGCCAAACTATAAATTTTTCCACTTCCTGAATGTCAAACCTAGTGATATACACTATCGAAATAAATAACGCGATTCACGTGCGAAATAAATCCTAGCTCTGCATCCTGGTTTACTCTGTAGTAAAACAGTCGTTTCAGTCTTTTTGCTAGCGCATGCACCGTTGGACAATAGAAATAAATTATATTTTTTATCCGACGGATAAAAATAAAAATAAGACTAAAATCAACCTTGTCAAATACTTAGTTATTTATTTTTTTTACTTGGAATTTATAAGAGATGTGACGAAAAAAGAAGAGGTTAGCAATAAATATTATTTTTATTATTCATTGTAAAAAGGTAAAGGACGGATCGAAAAATCTCTGTAAAACCTATGACTGAGAAAAAAATTCTTGGAGAAATTATCATAAACTTTGGAACGGTGGTACCAATAAGCCGTTTCTATCAAAAAATACTATAAACTGTTTAAGTTGAAAATTATAGGATAATTTCATATAACTTTTGCAATAACTCTTAAAATTGTAGCAGGAAGCCATACAGTTATAAGATTTTTTCCTTTAGTAGCATACGTCGCATTGTTCCAAAAACTATAGTAATTTTCATCAAATATAAACGTGAAATACTTCATTCAACTACATCGGTTTATCTAAAAACTTCTCTGATAGGTTGCCATAATTTTATAAGACTTTTAAGTGCAGCGACTTTTTTTCAATATTTACTATAGCTCACAAGTTTTAATCAAATGTGACAATGCAAATACTCATTTGCATTACAAGTCATCGTGTGTTCCAAGAGGTCGATAATTTTATTGTTTATTCAAACATTTTCCCAAAAACAAAAAAAAAGGATATCGTTGGTAACATGCTAAAATTCTAAATTTTGTCTAAAAATTCATAAAAATTTGCTACCTTGATTAATTTCTAAAAATTTATTTCAAAACATTACTATCTCGATTTTTATTGCGAGATAATAACGTATTTTACTTTTAAAAATAATAGTGAAAAGAAAAAGCACTCGCCGAAAAAAATACGGTTATCTAAAATATAAACCACATAATATCTTTTCAAAAAAACTGAAAGCATACGGAAAAAATCGCTAATTCGTCGACAAATTAATGTCAATTTGAATCGGAAAAAAGTTCGAAGTTGCCGTACAAAAATTATTTTCGATTTCATCATGTGTAAATAATGTATTTATTATTAAAAAAAATTGACGATAGTGTCGAAAATTGATAGAATGAATTGATTTCTAAAAAAAACGATTGGACTTTTGAAAATAAAACTCGAAAATAGCTTTTCCGACAAAAACAAAAACAATTTCGGCTGAAGTTATTTTTTTTCCCTCCTCTCGTTGTACTTGCTTGGAGTTTGATTGTCTGATCTCTATACGTAGTTAATGAAAAAAAAAGGAAAACAACAACTCTATGATATATAATAATTTTTCCTGGACTTACCTCGTGTTTCTGTTCCATGAAATTAAGTTTTCCAATCCCTTTCTCGGTGGGCAGGCGAATGACAAAAAACAAAAAACTACACTACACAGATACTGCTAAAGCGCGTAGAAGCTAAAAACGTAAGGTCGTAATATTACGGTAATTACAAAGATGTTGGTCACGTAATTTTTGGCGTAATATATATATTTACATGCATATCGATGCATATGCACATTAACTTCACACAGTAAAAAAAATCTTGCAGAACTACTAGTTCCAAACTAGCAAATAAAACGACCTCCTTTGGAAGGGGTAAAATTACAGACTTGTAGTAATTCTACAACAGAGTAGCAGAAGTACTAGGATCTAGTAAAAGTACTTGAAACTAATAAAATTACTAGGAATTTGTAAACGTACTAGAAAATATTTAATGTACTGAGAAATTTGAGGTTAGGTTTGCATGGCATGAATCGGATTATGCAATAACAACATAATAAAAATGAATTCAATATAAACTGCTTTATTCATCACAAACTGAACAAGAGAACGTATAATATTTTCTTCGCATAAGACACTGCAAGACGCGATAAAAATGCAGCAACATACGCCACGGTACAAGACGCCAAAGACACAACAGGACGCCAAGTCCAACTTGCACTTTGACGATTTCATTGCATGAATACGATTTGATGATACTTTTACCACGGCTGCAGCGATTCTAATACTTTGGTAGCACTCTTACGTCAATGTAGTAAATTTACTAGCGGTCGTAATTCGACCCCTTCCGAAGGAGGTCGTTTTATTTGCTGCATTGAGAGGTGTACTATTATGCATTTTTAGTACACTTACTAGACGCTTGTAAAACTACTTTATCCGGTGATGCTCATTTACTACACTCTGGTAAATTCGTACTACTTTCTAGTACATTGACTATACTGTAAGTAGTAACACCTCTACTATACCCTAGTAATTCTGCAAGATTTTTTTTACTGTGCAGTTTTGACGCCTGTGCAAGAACACTATATGTTCTTGCGCCTGTGTTTTGTTTTGAAAACAAAATATTGTTTCTTCTTTGTTGTCAAGAAAAGGAGATAGCTTTAAATGCAGCTGATTTCGAGTTGATAGGAAAAGATATTGAGTATTGGGCAACATTGAGCAATAGTTCACGGATGAAGAATATTTGGAAGAGTTTTTGTAAATAGAGCAATATTTTCATTAATATCTTTTGAAGTATTATAAATGCTAGAAACAAAATTTGTGATATTATTATAATATTTAATATACAGTGTGATGTATTGCAAAAAATATTATACTTGGTTAAAAACTATGAATAAAATACTTTGTTCCATTGATGCATTTTTTTTAATTATAGGTAACACTTGCGATATTTTAAATGCAACCTCTTTTTTGTTTAAAATAAAAGAAGGGAATTCAAGGATAGTCGTACATTGGCAGGCTTTATTTTACTTACTTACCCTAAAAATAAATTACCGGTAATTTTACATCTCTAGTAGAAGCGCGCGATGACGCACATATACAAACTTTGAATGAACGGATTGAAATTTTTACCATAGTTCTATAGGACCGAGTACTACTGTCTGAGTCAGTTTATCATGTAGTCAATAAAATGTTAACTTCTAGCACCTACTTAAAATATTTGTAAAAAACTATAGTAATTTTTGTTGAAGCAGACGGGAAACTTGCCAAAAAGCTTTTTCAAAATTCATTATATTTGGTGACTCAAATATGTAATACTTTTTTTTACTATAGTTTCGGTAGAATTTACTCTTCAGAAATGCAAAATTTCATAAAAGTTTCTGAGTTATTGCTAGAAACGGCTTAGTGGTACCACCGTTCTAAAGTTTATGCTAATTTCTTAAAGAATTCGTTTCTCAGAGTAACGTGTTTCGTAAAAAATCCATTAAGTACTCCAGAAAAATGCAAAGAAGAAAATTGAAAATCATGCGGTCTCCGACGATTTAATTTTCCGGGGTCAGAAGGGTGGTCGAAATAACAACAGGAAACCGTAATCCGAGCTAATCAAAGGAAGCTAATTTACCTTTCTCGTAGGGAGAAAATCCAGAGGAACTGGAGAAGCAGACACGAGCCCTGCATTCCCGAGTTAAGTGAATTCCGCACGTGGTGCGGGTGTCTAAGCAGGTTAAAGTGCATATACACGCGAGAAAGGCGCAGGTTGCAGCCCACCGTTTCTTTCCCCTCCAACTTTAGTCTCTTCCTTTTTCTCCAGACTCCTCATAAGTAGCTACTTGACGGTAATTGACATAGAACAGCCGGTGCGGTTACAGGAAACCACACTTAGAGATTCCTATATTTTCCGTTTGAGCCTTTTAGGATGCGTCAATTCCGGTTTTTTTCGAATAATCCAAGCTTCGTTGAATCGCAAGAAATACAGCAATTCGTACTTTCGGACTTTGAAATGCAGATGCGATTCTCTCTTTTATAAAAAAGGGATTACAGAAATTTGTTCTGTATTATTCATTTTACCAACAGGCAAAAATTAAGTTAATCCATCTTGTAAGGTAAATGTCGCTATCGTCAAATTTTTGCTGTTGTCATGTTTTGCCATACTTTCTGTCCCTTTATTTTCTAGCAGTCGTCTCAAACTCGAAGACTTGTTACTTCAAGTTCCATTCTGATAATCCAACCAATATATTTTCCCCTCGTAAATGCTAATGCTATGGCGAATTTCCAAACCCATGGTTATCAATCAATCATGACGTTCAACGAGCAAGTTCATGTCTTCAGTTGTTAAGTGGAACCCTTGAATAAGACAATGACTGGGACGTCTCCCAAACCACCTAGGGCTTGCATTCGTTGGATATCTTCGCGACATCGTGAACCTGCAACCTGCAGGGAGACCTGATCGTCCGGTCAGTAAAGAAGTTACGTCAAGCAGATCAAAGAGATGCCATTGGGTGGTCTGCTATTCCACGAATACCTTTACGGAACCACCTGCGGCGGAAAAGTGCCAGTACACGTTCTCTCGCGATCGAAGTGCAAAATCTCGAATCCTTAAATACTATACGGCTGACCGCAGTGCAAAAAGTCCCGTAGGTCATACAAATGGCATTATTCGTACGGAATTTGACAGCTTCATTGATGCAGACAAAAAAATCCTTTTTCTGGTTATTGATACGCGCAACGTTTGGACGAGGTAGTCAAGGTTGGATAAAGTTTTGGCTCAAGTCAAATTAAACGAATGGAAATCTCTTTACTCATGACTGAATTCATTGAACTCGAAGAAAAAAAAATAATGGGTGATTTAGAAAGAAGGTAGTTAGTCAAGGTCGTACCACTCCAAAAAGAATAAAAAAAAATTTTTTATGCATAAGGCAATGCATTTTTACATTTCATGATGAATTTTTTACAACTTCAGATAGAAATAAAGTAAAGAAATCATCAACAATTCACAATTTTCATAAAGTAACTTTGTGCTACTTTCGCGCATTTAAGATACACTTCTCTTTTGCATCTAATGCATATGCAATAGAATTGAACGTATTTCAAATAATGTAGCGGCATCGCCCGGGATGAAAAACTAGAGTATCATTTCAGTTTCTAGAGTATATCGAGTTTTCAAATGAGGGTTCCGTTTTGCCAAACGAAATAAAAAAAGAAATCATTTGAGACAATCACAAAATACTCGAGTATTGATGAACACGACTCAATTTGACTATAGTATTCTAAATAATGATTAGAAGAGACTGCAGTGTCCTGAAAAATGACTCTTCGTAACTTCTCCAGAAAAGATGGGAGTCTTCAAAAAGTAATTTCAAGAGACAACGATATTCGAAAAAGTTACTACAAGAGCCTTCCTCTAGTTAAAAATAAAAATGAATATAAAAAATCATTTGTCTTAACACGAGGAATTTTTTTTTCCTTTGGCGAATGTGAGGTTCCTATCTTCCATTTAAGAAGTAACTGTACTTGTGAAAAATTAATTTGAATGATTTCGGTTTTTGTAATTTCTAGATTTTTCCTATTTTAACATGAAAAAACGTATCAACTCAACTTTCAAAAAATTTATCGAGTTTTGTATAGTACCTACAATGTAATTTCGAAAGTTTTAAAGATTCAAGTCTCCTCTAACCTTGATAACCTCTCTCTACTTTGAGGGGTGGTAGAAGGTGGCAGAAGGTAGCACTACCCACCTGGAAAATTCTGCATGGGTAAAATATCCAAAAGAGTTTATGCAAAAATGCACAAATTTATAAATTGTAGTTTTATCGACTTGTTAAACTTTTCACAACTCACGAAATTTCAAAAAAATTCTCTAAAGTTTCAGATTTTTAGTTAAAACTTTATGATTTTAAAGTCCTAACGATCACACGTAGTTTCTGTAGTTTTACAGCATTTTCGTAAATTCCTATAATCTACAAAATTTACGTGCATTTTCTGAAATTCAGAAATATTTATGGTTTTTATAAATCATTGACAATCTTTGGAATTTCAAATTTTTTCTGTTTTTAAAAAATTTTTTGAACCTCAAACATAATAGTCTACCTATTCAATTTTTCGCAATTTATGAAAATTTGCTTAACTCATGCAAGATTTTCTATGGTTTTTAAATACTTTCTAAGTATTTCGAATTTTTCTTAATCAAAAAGTTTCATAATGCATATTTTGAAGAAACATGATGTACACAAGAGTGTAAAATGTGTGTTCGTCCATAAAACTTGTGAAAATAAGAAGTTTGTGTTATTTTTTGTCGTAATTCTTCAAAAACTAATTTTAAAAACCATTTTATTTTAAGTCAAGCTAGAATAAAATACCTTTATTAGTTCCCAGAACTGATGCAATAAGTTATTTCGCTCGATTATTGTATTTATTGTCCGATTATTCAGACTTAAAGAAATAATAGTATATGGTACTTTTGATGCAAATCATTTAAAAAACTCTGTTTAAATGAGTAATTTTTTACTATAAATCAATTAAGTACCTTTCATGTAACTCAAAACTGACGTTTCATATTCAAAACAAAAGAAAAAAAAATCGATTGACTGGCGTTTGCTTTCAACAAATTGGGGTTACAAGGAATACTTGTTTTTATTTTACTTTTTTTTCTCAAAGTCACATGTGCTATTTTGATACTGAGTGTTAATTAATACATTATCGTTTTTTCACACAATCATGTATCTTATTTTATTTGATTTCGCAGACGATACATTATTATTCGATAAAAAGTAGGAGTAAAATCAAAGAGAAAGACCCTGGCAAAGTTTGTGCAACGTAAGTGCAACGATATCGCGTTGCACTTGCGCTGCATTCGTTATTTCGAATAATTAGAGTATTCAATGTGTGTTCGTCCATAAAACTCATGAAAATAAGAAGTTTGTGTTAATTTTCATCTTATTGTTCAAAAACTAATTTTAACAACCATTATGTTTTCAGGCAAGCTAGAATAAAATACCTTTCTAAATTCCTAGAACTTATGCATTACTTTATTTCGTTCGATTATTCTACTTATTGTGCGTTCCGTCTTGAAACTTAAAGAAATAACAGTTTTCAGAATTTTCGATTAATATCATTTAACAAAATCTGTTTAAAAAATCGATTGACAGGCGTTTACTTTTGATAGATTAGGGTTAAAAGGAATACTTGTTTTTATTTTATTTTATATTTTAAAATCACATGTGCTATTTTGATACAGAGTGTTAATTAAGGGGTTACACCACTGTAGAGCACGGAGAAATAGGCATTTTTTGGGCGCAATGAAGTAACAAATCAAAATGCCGTTAACTGGGATTTATTTTACATATCGTAAAGAACAAAATGCAATTCATTTCAAGTAATTATATCAAAAAACAACGGTGTGCAGCATTTCCCCTCCGACGCTTTTTTTTCGAAAAGGTCCACGGCCGGAAACGTAGCTGCCACAATTTTTGATCTGGAATCAAAAACCAAAATTTTTTCGAATCTATGGAACAATAGCAAGATCCGTACGCAGGATTTTTTCGATATATTGATTTTCCCCAAAATGGCGTGCCCCTGAATGAAAAACATCCAATCTCTCGTTCGAAATCGTCACTATATTATTTATAAAAAAACAATATGCAAAATAAAAAAAACTCCTACGTACGGACCTAGGGAAAACGATTCTGAATATGATGTCAAAAATTTCAAATTGATCGATAAAAATTTGTACGAGTTATGTTTCCGGCTAGTTTGAAAAAAGTGGTTTTGAGAAAAACGCGCTCAAAGTTGTTAGTACTGTAAAATTCTATTTTTTTTATGTACCTTCAATCTGCGATGCCCGAACCATACAATTGTCCTTCTGCGTCGACGTCGTCTTTTTGTTTGGCCAATCTTATGTTTTTCAAATTTATTCGAGCCTGTTTTGCGCCTTCACTTAACGATCGCTCTGCTATCTTTATGCACTCTGCGTCTATCTCCATGCAAAAATTGTAGCTTTCGGGCATTTAAACATTTTTTACACCTTCCATCTTTTAATATATTATTTTTAAGACCCTAAAGCACATTTAAAGCCGATAAAAAAAAATTTAATTTTTTTGAAAATCCTACAGTGGTGTAACCCCTTAATACATTGTCGTTTTTTTCACATAACCATATATCTTATTTTATTTGATTTTGCAAATGATACGTCATAATTCAATAAAAAGTAGGAGTAAAACCAAAGAAAAAGATGAGAGAAAAATTTTTTTTATTTCTCTATTTCTTTACGTTCAACTTTATTTCCGAAGTTTTTCCTTCTGCTGTCTATTAAAAATACTTCTTATTTATGATTTATCGCATTCCTGTACACGTGAGTTTTGTCAGATCATTTTTATAGTGATTTAAAAAGTGCAACGCAAATGCAACGCTAGTGTTGCATAAAATTTTCCAGGGGAGAAAGGAATGTTTTTTTATTTCTCTTTCTTAACGTACAACTATATTTCCACAGTTTTTCCTTCTGTTATCTTCCGGAAATACTTCTTATTCATGATTTATTGTATTTTTGTACATGTGGGTTTTGTCGGATCGTTTTTATAGTGATTTTAAAAGTGCAACGGAAATGCAACGCTAAAGTGTTGCATAGGCTTTGCCAGGGTAAGAGTTCTTCTTTTGTATGAGTAAAAAATAGTCGGAAGGTACATCCTCAAGTTTCGTTAAAGTATACATAAAATGATCTACATAGGTGAGCCATTCAGAATATGCAAGTCTAACAGTCATTACATTTTCGATGCGTTCGAGCAAATCAATCACAGTATGAAGAAACTTAATTTCCCTTCGTTCGCAAGCGGAATGAACCGTTTGGTACATACAAGCGTTCTTGAAGAAGGTGGCAGGGAGATAGACGCTTGCCACCGCTATCTTCCCCGGTAGAGAAAACGCTCGTTGTAGCGTAAACTCATTAGTCACCTGACGTCTCTCTTAATTGCCCTCCTCCCTCTGTTTATTTATTGGCGTCGATCGTGATCTCCAGTCACGGGAAGAACGTCCTCGTATCTGTTAAGAGTGTTCGGGATGCATCGAATATCGCGTACCAAACCAATTTACTTCGTTCGTCGCGAGAAACTACCGCCGCGGAGGAGCGGGAGAGAAACCGGCGGTTTTCTCACGTGCACTTATCCAACAACGGATCGATCGAGTTCCCTCCAAGAAACGAGGGAAACATGGGCCAATTACAGATTCAAGGGAAACTTTCGACGTACACTCGGCGCTTCCTTGCGGTCTATTCTCTCTCTGTGACACGCAGTCCCAGAAATCATGCACGCTGTGTAGCTGCAAAATTTGGACTCATTAACCAATCGAACACTGAGACGAACATTCTCAGAAGCTCTAGCAAAATTTTCTAACAAAAATATGATTTTTTCTACATGTTATACATATTAATACTAGGTTTACCTTCAAAAAAGAGACTAAGGTTGTTTGAGAGCAGGTCGTAGACAGAGGAAATTGATTCAGGTTATTTTTTATGTACCTTTAGGACATAAAAATAACGTTAAACATATGAAAAGTATTTCATCTATTTCTCGAAATCTTGTATTTTAGGCTATTTATGACATTTTGTAGTATAACTGGTATTTTTACAGATTTCCAGTATTCTTATAGATCTTTCTATAGATTTCCGGAACTTGATGCTATATCATAGAAAATTTCAACGATTTTAATTAATAATCCTCGCGGTCCCTTGATCTGTGACTAGACGCGTTTGATCTCTGCGGAACTTTAAGTTACTGTGGCTAAATTCTGAAATCAAGTTCTTAAGGGAACATCCATAAATCTCGTGACGCTGGACAGGGGTGGGGGGATCTATGCTACCGTCACGGTTTGTCACGAGAGGGGCAGGAGGTAGTTTGCGTACGGTCACGTAACTGTGCATTATCGACTTTTTAAAAAAATTTTTTTTTTTATTAAAAAATTTCAGCTGCGAATAAACAAAGTCCTTTGCTGATGCACCATGAAATACCGTGTTCGTCTCCCAGATCATAACTGGGTAATTGCGCCTTCCCATAAGCTCATTTCGTCTGCGGGAATCGTGATCAAAGACAACGAATTTGGTAACAAAAATGCAGTAAGTTATTCAAGACCAAGTTAGGTCGCAGTGAAATCTGCAAAACATTCCTGGTCTACTGCTGGTTCTCATGTTGTCGATGTTCAAAAATTTTTACGCTTGCCAGAATTGGATGAAATTACAAAAATTCAATTGGGTGCAATCAGTTGTGATGGTTATTGTTGACGGAGGGCCGGATGAAAACCCGAGGTACTCCAAAGTTGTTGCCTCGGGAATTCATCATTTCATTGAAAACAACCTAGATGCATTGTTTATTGCATGCAATGCGCCTGAAAGGGGTGCATTCAACAGAGTTGAAAGGAGAATGGCTCCTTTGAGTAGAGAACTTTCTGGTCTTATATTACCACATGAACATTACAATAGTCATTTAAACGATAGTAGACAGACAATAGATGCTGAAAAATAAAAGAAGAATTTTGAATTTGTTAGTCAGCCGTTAGCCGAAATCTGGTCAAATTCAGTTATTGACGGGTACCCAATTATAAGTGAATATATAACTCCAGAAAATTCAAAGATACAAAAGTCACAAATAATACAGAACATTCAAGAATGGCAAAATGTTCATATAAGATAAAGTTAATATTTGTAACAAATTGTCAAATGTAGAGATTCAAAGTGCTGCTCTGAATTACATAGTTCAATTTTCAAAATAGTTCCAGTACGTTTTTTGCCACCACCTTTAGCGATTGCTCAGAGTGAAAATGGTTTGGGTTTATCAGCTGAAAAAGGGCAGTTTCCATCATTATTCTTATTAAAAACGATACAAAGTACTATAGCTAAATATGAATTCCATGCAGTTTTCAAAAAAATACCATATGACATTATGTGTCCTTTAATCACAAAAGATATTGAACGCAAAATATGTTCACGTTTCACTTGAAATGTGACATATAGTAGGCATAGTATATAGTATATAGTAGAGTATAATAAAATTTACCAGAAGCTAGGTAAAGAAAATAGTGGCGTTTTTGAACTATCCAGATTTACGCAGATTTGCCAGACATCAAACTGTTTGTTTGATGGAATTGCGAGGATGCCCAAGTCAGTAGTCGGAGAGTGACATGTCGCTGTGACTTGGACATCCTGGAATTTCATCAACCAAACAGTTAGTGGCTCTAGAGGTACGTTTTGTGTTACAGTCCGCACACCAATCAGGGGCCCTCCGCGTATCGCGAGGATTTTCAAAACTGGGGGTAATCTTTTCACCTTACGGTGTTTTGTTCAGACTTCAGATGTTGCTAGTAGCGCGTTGCAAACGTGCAAAAAATTACTGGCTTTTATTTACAAAAAATTGTATTGATCGGTCTCTCAGTTATATAACTTATATAAATCGTAATAATCTTCAAGCGTAAAACATTCAAAAATCTTCAAATTTTTGTTTAGTTGCCGCAATCTAGTAGCTAACTAGTCGTGCTAAAGCGAATTTCGTTCGTTTACGCGTGTGCGAAATTTGTTATGGCGCAGAAAGACCAAAAATGAGCACATTTTTTAACGTATCGTCTTTGATAACAACGTGGGATCTTTAAGACTGCTACCATAATTTCCCGCATTTCGTTTGCCAGTTACATGTGCTAAAGAAAATTTGCAGCTCATTTACTTTTCTCAAAATCTTAGGTGGGAGCGAGGTCTAAACGTGCTGCCCTATTTTTGGAAATCGTGAAAAACGATTTTCTAACGTTTTTGTGTTTGGCTGTTTTCAGCCCAGCTAGGTAGAAAAACTTTTAGCGTTGACGCGGTTATTATAACTGGCCTACAACAATTCAACAATGCATTACTTTGTAAATTATCATTATGTTCTCTGAAATTCTCTAACTAATGAAGAAAACATGCGAATTTCACAACTCACATGAAAACGCTTACTTGACAAAGTTATCAATATAAAAATTGTTATTGTTCCCCTCCGAAAATAACAGACATTCACATGCGCATTGCTTGAAGAAAATATTTTTTATTGAATTGAAATTTTCCTTGAAAATATTCATTTTTTTGGACATTTTTTGACAAAATTATGTTACATCCATAAAAAATCTAATTCAGGTACATAATTTTACCCAGGGTTTGTAAAGTTACTTTGAAAAATGTAAAGCGTTACGTTTCCGTTACTGGAAAAAAAGTTACTCTTTACCGTTACCACTTAAAAAAAGTAACGTTGTTACTTCCACGTTATTTTTTGGAATAAATTAAATGTAAATAAATAGATATCTAAAAACTAAGAATGAAGAAACAATATCAACGTACTCGTTGTTTATTTTTATAGAGACTGTTTCTTTTAAATATTATGAAATGGTCTGACACAAAAAAATATTTGACATGCTTAATTTTTTTTTCATTTCAACAAAATGATATGCTGGGACAAAACATATTTTCGAGATCTGTTTGTTAGGATGAGCCTTCCAGGAATAATTTTTTCTATGCGAGAAAATTTATTATGCATTTGTTGATATGTTCAAATTTTTTTTTTTATTTCAGAAAAATTTTGAATGACATATTGTTTAATTTATGTGGCATACGCATAAAAAAAATATATTATTAATTAATCATACAGCAATTTCATATCATGATACAATATAGAACTAAAAATAGTACATAAATATAATAATAATTTAAGTATATATACTAATTTTTATCATCATTACATAAAATATTATATTTTATCGTATGTAGATGATATTAAGTTATCAATAATCTAAATAACAATATATATAATAATTCATATAATGTTTTGATGTGAATGATAATAATTCGTAGCCAATTTCGATTTTTTTGACACAAATTTATGATTTATTAATCAGTAATGTACATATCCAATGCTTATTAGCCTTTATTAGTATAAAAGGAAGTACAACGGTCGTAACGCGACCGTGTTTCGAAATTGTTATCGTATGTCAAATATGTAGACACAATTTTTAGGTTATGCTTACAATATATTTGAATATTTGTTCAAAAATTCATTAATCTTCTACTAATTCTACTTCTTGTTTCTCGAGAAAAAACGGAAGAGAAGTTCAAAGATGGAGACGTATTTTTTTTTTATCGTCTTGGTGTTCTTCTGTGTTCTTTCAGCTTCCAGTATTCAAAATTCGACGAGCCGAGTTTTTAATTATAAAAACTCGAAAATTTTTATGAATTACCAATTATAATGATTTTGGGCGATTTACGAAACCCGAAAATAAATTCGCAGAAATTTCATAGATTCAGGAATAACCTATTCAAGGTAAAAAAACCCAAAAATCCTAATTTTCGAAATTTTATTTCATAAGAATATTAAAATAAAGAATTCAAGATTCAAAGTCATTATTATTTCAAAATTTTTCATATCGAGAAATAAGTTTATAAAGTTCATTGATATTTAATTTGAGAAAAATTTATACAAGAATCATGAATCAAAACAAAAAAAATTATCAATTTCAATCTCAAAATATAAACTAAAATATAAATTCATATAAATAATTAAAATTTCATTTTATAGGAATATTGGAATAAAAAGAACAAAATTGAAACCCATAATAACAGAATTTTTTTTTTTTTTTCGAATTATTTAACCAGAAGATGAGTTTATGACAATTGTCGAAATTTCATTTCAAATAAAATAAGAATTTTGGAATGAAAAATTCAGTATCAAAAATTTGTAATCCAATTAATTAATTTGTCATCATTCTTGTTCAATCACAAAAAATGTAACATTCCTAATTTAATTATAATTTGTAAAATATCGAATCGAATTATCATTTCTATCATAAGAAAAAATCAAATATAGGACTTCATAACTGTAAAACCAAAAATTATATTAAAATTCGTGCACTCAACAGATAAGAAAGTCATGCAACCCATTTTTTAGATTTTTTGAATATTTGTTTTTTAATTACCAATTGAATATACACCTTTGGAAAAATGCCTAACGATTAGATTTAGCAACACGTTCCAACTCATCTTTCTTCTTGATTGCGTAACTATTGGAGGATCCTTTAGCAGCGTTAATCAGCTCGTCCGCAAGACATTCAGCGATGGTTTTAATATTTTTGAAAGCTGCTTCACGCGCTCCAGTGCACAGCAAATAAATAGCTTGGTTGACTCTGCGGAGAGGCGAGACATCAACCGCTTGACGTCGGACAGTACCAGCACGTCCAATACGAGTAGAATCTTCTCGTGGTCCAGAATTGATAATAGCAGTCACAAGAATCTGTAAAAATTAAAAAAAGGTCTGTGTTAAACTTATTAAAACACAAAAAACTAGTGTTCATAAACAAATCAGGCAACTCTGTTAGTCTTAAATATTTAACATGTATTCTAAATTCTTCAAACTTCAAATTGTAATTAAATGAGTAAGACAAATTACACTTTCTGGCATATAATATTTCATAGTAATACAGGGAAGAATAATGTAATATTATGAAAATAAATGATGATACATAATATTTTTATTATTAATACCCTCAAATGAATTTTCTAATTGTAGAAAGTAGAACTGAATGTAATTTTACAGTAATTATATCATAAAATATAATATATCACCTGCAGAGGATTCTCTCCAGTCAACAAATACACGATTTCCAAAGCGTGTTTGACGATCCTCACAGCCATCAGTTTTTTGCCGGTGTTTCGCCCGTGCATCATCAAAGAGTTCGTAAGTCGCTCAACAATTGGGCATTGGGCTTTGCGGAAGCGTTTTGCCGCATACCTTCCCGCGGAATGAGGCAAATATTTTGCATATTTTTCCTTTATTGAAATATAGTCAGCGAGTGACATGTCGCTCACTTGAACATCTTCACTGCTCCATCGACCAAACAGTTTGATGTTTGGTAACTCTGCGGGGACTCCAGCATATCCGCCGTCGCCAGTTGCCATCTCTGGAGCCAGCACTGGATCATATTCATCCCAATTTTCCTCAGCCATATTCTGTTTTAGAGCAGAGAAATGGAATAAATTAATAACTATTTGCAGTCAGATAATAGATATTGTATAAAACTAAATACGCTGCACAAATTGAAAAACTTTAAAAATTTAAAAAAAATTTGATTTGGCATGGAACTTGAGAGTGACAAAGTTTCTTGTGCTGGAATATAGTACTATTGATTGATTGGACCTTAAAAATATTTTGCTTTTGTTGAAATATCTAACTTGTGAATTATTTATAATTGCTGATTTTTAAATAGCGTCTAGATTTATGATTCAAAATTCTTAAACATTTGAATACAGACAATTATGTATTACATTCTTGGGTTATTAAAATTTATGAATAATATGAAACAGCACAATTTTTTTTTCAACATGAAACAATGCCATATTAAACATTACTGTACATATAATGATTATAATTCATAATTGTTTAGTTTTTATTAATAAAAATTTTCAAGTTTTTACCATGAGTTTTGAAATCTTAATATTTGTATGTTGCAGTTTACTATTTAAGGCTTCAATTCTAGAGGAAATATTCCAATATTTTTATTTTTTTAAATGGAGTCACGATTTTCAAATTTATAATTATTTAGTTTCCAATTCTGAAACATAATATATGAGCAGTTTTTATTCATGACTGAAAATTTATTAGAATTAATACAGAAATGAAAAATTACTGTTTGAGGTTGCTGTAAGTTGATTTGAAAAATTATAAAGAAACAAATTAACTATTTTTCCAATCGAAAAAATATTATATTTAACGGTTCTGCGTACATTATGAACACGCCTATGACAATCTGCATTCCACCCTATAATAAATGTAGTCCCTCATATTCCACTATCGCCACGGGTCGTGACAACTCCACGAGTTTCACACATGCATAACAAATACGATCACGTACAGGGAATAATTGGTGGCGTGCACGCTCATGTAATTGATTTTACTACTGACGCCTCCCTAATTTTTGAGTCTTTAATTTTTCATTACGGAACTACGGATTTTCATAGGGGTGATTACGAATATTGATGACTTTCATCTATTGAGGTTTCCATAAATCAATAGGTCATTGAAATTTAGATGTTGGCATAACATCGTTTATTTTTTCATCACTTTGATCCTGGAAAAAAAATTTTGACTGACCTTATTTTAAAAATACAATTAAAATATTTGAGTTAAGAATTATTTAAAGTTTCTAATTACAAGATTTCACATATAAGCAGTCCAAATTCATAACTGAAAATTTGTATATATCCATGTTTAAAGAGTGATTTATTTTTTTCAAGGTTCTTAAACTTTTCGAAGTATGGAAAAATTATCCAAAAACTAATCAATTATTTTCCCAGTGTAAAAAATGCTTCATTTAACAATAAAGTGTTCATTATAAGTATCGATGAGTTTATTCATTAAGGTTTCCAATAATAAAACTTTCAAAATTTTTACCTTGGTTTTAAAAATTTCAAATGTTGCATATAACTATCTGTGTATTTATCATTTTGACTCAGGGAAAATAAAAATGCCTATTTTGAATTGGAAAATAGAGTTGAAATATCTGAATCAAGAATTTTTTGAAATCGCTAATTTTGAAATATTACACAAAAGCAGCTCTAATTCATTAACGAAAAATTTGAAATATTCATCTACCAAGAGTAATAAATTCATTACTTTGGTTATTTACATTTACAAGTCGTTAATTTAATGCGATCTTTGGACGCAGATCAAAATAAAAATTACATAGGTGACGATAAAAATCACAATGTATAATTGAGAGATTCTGGAATTTTTAATTTAAAATTCAATAGTGATTTTCTATTAGAATCATAATAAATAATGAAAAAATTAAATATAAATTCCATAAATAATACTTTGACAAATGAAATTAATAGAGCAATGTTTAGGGAATTTAAATAAATTTATAATTTATAAATTAATTCCCATGATTATCAATTTCAAAAAAAACATATTGATAGTCAAAATTTCGACTTTAAAGGAATTTGCAACACATAAAAAATTGTATTGAGTCAAAAAATATTTGTCAATTTCCTATGATCAAAATGTGTTTTATCTTAAACTGTTATAGATTAATTTTTCAAATTTTTCCTGAATAAAACTAATAAATTTGAGGTTAGGTTCTGCATTTCATTGAATTTAGAACATTTTTCACATTGGAAAAATTTGATCAAATCCATACATACAGTAAATAGTAAGGATATCAAATTTCCATACATAAATATTAATTTGACTGTAAATTTCGATTATCCATTTAATATAAATATTCCACAATATGTGACACAATATATTTTGAGCTAATCAAAAATTGACCTTAAATTGTAAATAAATGTGCGGCTAAAAAATAAAGCGTTCCCTTTGACTACATTACAATTAAAGAAAATTGAGGAAAATTCAATTTAATCCTTATGAAAACAAAAAGGCACGTGTTTTTAACCTGAATTCGAGCTCCGAGATAATTCTCACAATGGTTAAATTCCAAAAAAAAAATGCACAAAACAGCTTTATTTTAGGTACTTAAGTTTAAAACGTACGTAAGAAAATTACTCACCAATATTTATTTTTCAAAAAAAAAAATATCCTTTTTCACCAGATTTTTTTATGAGAAAAGGAGAGACAGAGAGAGAGAAAACAAAATGGCGTGGGAATTAGTACTGCAACGATTTTTTTCGATACTATCGAAATCTGAGTGTCATACATCGATATTCGATATCTATCGATTTCATTTCAAATTCAAATTTTGTGAAAACTACGTTTTTTTATGAAAAAACAAAAAAAATATCTTTGAATCCAAAATTTTTATTTTACAATTCTTTATTATTTTAGTGTTACGTTTTTACTTTAACTTATGAAAAAAATTTTATCAATTCCTTTACATTCTTGTATTATTTTGTTTAATAGGTACTAAACAACATTACGATTTCATTTTGATGAACAGCAATTTTTAATGTCTGGTCAGATAAATGACAATTTCGGGTCTGGGTATCGGTCCCAGACAAATTTTCAAATTCAGAACTCAAAAATTCAAATCACAAAACATGGTTTTTAGCGCATGCGCTAGTATTTGCAATAATCGCAATAATCACAATAATGTCACAACATATCACAATATATCACAAGACAACAATAAGAAACCACATCCAACCACACCCGACTAAATCTCGAAAAAGATAAAGCAAAAATTATTTGATAATCGTTTAATTGACGCTTTTTTACTACTTTTGATAATTTATTCACGAATTTCTCGTCGCCATGGTGATCACAAACTTGCAACAACAACGCCAAGTGACGGAACAATTTCGCCGCGAAGTCAAAGTGCAGAGAATCCTGGTGAGCAAAGCCGTCGAGGATATTATGAAGTACGTTACCGAACACGAACAGGAAGATTGTCTCCTCGTCGGATTTTCCTCCCAAAAATCCAACCCCTTCCGCGAGAAGAGCAGCTGCACCATTCTTTGATGCCAACTACTGTGGCGTTTATTGAAGGTTTGTTTTTTTATCATTAAGAAAGGATTATTTCATGCAAAACTATATAGAACTTATATTTAGTTTACTTGTGATTATAAATAGATAACATGAATTGAAATTTATTTCATACTTTTTTCTCTCTGTAAGTTTATTTAATTTTTTGCAAACAATTTGTTGTTTCGTCAGGGAATGGAATATACATATATATATATATATATATATATAGTCCATTCATTTATAAAAATTTATCAAGAGACTGATGCCAAAATAAAATCCTAGGGCCTTTGATTAATTACTCAAGAAAATTTAGATAGAAATGAATTTTCGAAGTGTCATATTCATTCTTCACGTAAATCAATATTATATTGTTTTGCGAATGAATTTGAATTCAGGATCATTTTTTTTAATTTTTATTGTTATTTTCTAAAATGCCATCATGATCAACAAAATTCGAGATGAAATGAAAAATAGCCAAAAAACAATTAATATCATTAGCCCAAAAAATTGATTAATATCATTTTTTTTCATAACATCCATTCTTTATGAATCAATGTTTTTAACTAACTTTTAGTTGATCGCATATCATGGTTTTTTTAAACTGAAATAATAAAAAATTAATATTATTATCACAATGTGTTCCTTGTCTTTTTTGCAAAACAAATTAAAATTCATTTTTAGTATTTTTAATTAGGCTGTGACTATCGGCAGGCCAACAGTGTGACCATGTGACCATGTGGCAGTGTGTCGGGCATCTTTGGGAAAACGCGTGGCTGTGTGAACGTGCGACAGTGCGGCAGTGTCACCATGTGACAGTGCGAAAGTGCGTCGGGTTATTTCAGAAATACGTATGGCAGTGTGAGCCCGTAATTCTGCCCAAACGTGAAATAAAGTAAATTTACGCGTATGAACTTAAGTGTGACAGTGTGACCGCAAGGATGTGTATTTGGACGTTTCATAGCGAAAAACTTCCGGGAAAACTCCGAATTTCCGAAATAACTCGACACACTTTCGCACTGTCACGTGGTGACACTGTCGCACACTCGCACATGCCACACGATTCTCGAAGATACCCGACACACTGCCACACGGTCACACTGTTGGCGTGCCGATAGTCACAGCCCTTTAATTAAAACTAAAAAAATTTTTTTAAAGGAAATAACTGGTCTTGTATGAAACCTTTAATTGATACAAAATTTATGTTAAAAAATAGTCCATTTTGATATTTTTAAAAAATTTTTAATCTTTTTTCAGTTCAAAAGTAATAGTATTTCAAATTCGAGATATTACTTTTCATGGATGATGTCATGCTTTTTATATCTTTGTTTTTTCACTGAACGAAATTCACGGAAATGTCCTATTTTTACTACATTACAGAAAATGAATATTTTTTATAAAACAAACTTTATATTGCTAGAATTTATCATTTGTCAAGTATCAGCTTATACTTTCAATAATTATAACTTATTACAAATAATTTTTTAAAAATTTACATTGATAAAAATATTATACATGGAATAGTATAAAATATGTAATTTCAAGAACAATATTACTGAAATATAATTTTTTTGAGATTGATTAATATATGAAAGTAATGTTAGGTACATGATTATCTTGATCAATTTACTATTTAACATTCAAAAAATATAAAATTTATTACTATCGTAATTACTATTTATATTATGTACTACACTTGTAATAGTCTTTATGAATACTTGTAATTTACTAAGAATAATAATAAAAAATACAATAATGTATACACCTTGCAAAGTACAGTTAAATATATCATAAATAAAATATATCATTCAATAATTGAATATCAATTGAGTAAGTTGATGAACATTCACTTCAATAAAATATATTATTGCAAAAACAATACATATGAAATCTCATAATATACAAATAATTATGATGAAATTTATGATAGTAATAATATTTGTAAATCATTATATATTAGAAATTGATTACAAAATTTTTCACTATTTAGAATCTGTAAGTAATTATGTAAATATGTAACCTTGACTCTAGAAGTTATAAAAATTATGAATATTATAACTCCTCAGCAGCAGTTTCTTGAGATCATAAAAGTAAAAATGAAACAGTCTCAAACCTAATTTTTTTGGTGGACTTTTATAAATAAAATACCTTTAAAGTTGCAAATATCTGAAAGCCATACAATGTGTACTTATCCATACTTTCCTTTTAATAGGGAACATGAATTATTATTTTTCTTAATTTAATTTCATCCGTTCGGTAGAAAATTGAAAATCAATCAACAGTTACTCTAACTTTTCTTGAATAATAGAAAATTCAAGGATATAAAGCGTTTTATGACTTTTGGTATGTTTTACAATTTTAAGTAAAATAATTCTGTGGCTTCCCGGCATAGTCGAGAAAGTCACTTGTAACATAACGTTTAAAATTTTATCAGAATATCATGTAAACTGAGCCTTACGGCACAAGTGGCTTTCTCGTTTATGCCAGGAAGCCACAGAATTATAACCAACAAGAGTATGTTTTAATTATATTACAATTTTCTATCAGACAGATATAATTTTTTTTATTTATTTCCTCTATTCTGTCATAGGGGAATAGGAATAACTTTTCACAGTCAAGTTCATTGACTTTTTTTTTTGAAAATTACATTTTGATTAAAAAATTTCAAATAGTAATCATTTTTCTGTATGGTTAAACGATGATAAGGAGACAAAATTATTTTCAATTGAGGAAAAAGCTTATGAAAAATTTTTCTAACAAATGCAGATGATAAAATAAAACTAGTATGATTACAAAAGAAGGTGTTATCAATATTTCTGAAATCCTATGCATTTTTTGACCTAGACAATTTTTTACAGATTAATATGTAAAACTTGTTTTTGGAGTGGATTTACGTGCCTCATGTTTACAATGCATCAAGACTGCGAAAAAAATTCTGCATTACAATTTACTGGCCACAAAAATTCTCTTCACAACTATTTTACTACTTATTGAAGAGAAAACCAAACAACAATATATTTTTTAAAAAAATTGTTCTTCCAAAAAACTACTAAGGCTATTCCCATTTGCATATCTGCAATTCTGGAATATGTTGAGTTTGAAAGTATGTCCAAATATATATCTATGTCAACGAAACGATTTCTTCGAAGAAAAACCATATTTTTTGAAAAAATTTTGCAGAAAATATCTAAAAAATGTTCAATAGTCCGTTATAAAAAATAATATATTTGTACTGCTCACAGTTTTGGGCATTTTTCTTGTAAATGTACCAATATTTTATGTACATCGTATTTACAATAAATATCTGTGTTAAAAATATTTGTACTCTTTGATAAGTGTACCTGAAAAAATGGTTAAAAAAGTTCTGATTCAAGGAGTTTGAACAAATTCGAGGTGTCGCCGTAATCTTTTTTTGCCTGGGTACGTCGATAAAAAACTGGACAGTCCAAAGATTCACAGTTGATTCGTTCATTTTGACCAATGCACGAGTGACAAATCTGAAAATAATAAGGAATTTTTTATAGATATTCCCATACATAATTTCACAAACCAAACTATTTTCCAATTTATAAATACTGGAAATGTGCTGCAGTATGTTTTGAATATTTATTTTTTCAATAAGTAAGCAATTTCTTTGTAAATAACGAAACTGAAATTGCGTTACCGTTTCTACAAGGTGATCAACTCTTTGCATTTGTCTCAATTTCTCGCTCAAAATGACTGCAGTTTCTCCTGGCCGACTCGTGCAATCTTCACAAATCTCTATATTCGTGGCTGTTTGCTTTCCGCAGAGTGCACAAGCAGCAGGCCCAAAATATTGTGATATTGTGAACTTTCTTTCACTTTGCACTGCTAAAGCTCTTTCTAAAGCTTTGTGGGCTTGCCGATGAGGCATTTCATTGAACCTGCAAAATCATTTTTTTTTAAATCATTAAAATGAACCAAGCTGTTTCGAGTTGAAACTTTTCAGAATTCTTTGTATTATTTAAGACCCGAAGATTTAGGAAAATATAGGATTTTTCAAAATATAACTCGCACTTGAAAAATTTTCTCCAAAACTCCAACAGTATAACTTCGAAGAGTCTATGAAAATGTGAATATGAAAGTAGAATTTTAATTTTTTATTTTTTTCCCCTCCATTATTTAAATGAAATATTTAATGGAATTACTATCTTTGGAGTTAAATAAATTATTAAATTTCATTTTAATATATAAGTATTATGTAATTTATTATATATACATATAAAATATGTATTTTTATATTTAAGATTATATTTGATTATTATTTATCTTGAGTTTATATTAAAATATATTATTTCTGGATTGCAATCATCACAATCCTCATCAGATATCTACAAAATTACCACATACAATAAAACAATCATTGCATGATAATAAAATCAAATTTTTTTATCAACATGTTGCTACTTAACAATTCATTGATACCTAAATAGAACTTTTTAATTATTTCAGAATTCATTATATTCAAAAAGTTTGAATTTCAATGTTAAAGTTTCCATCAATAAATATGAAATCAATTTTCGTTCATAAAAATTTTATTTATTTTTCTTACTTCTTTTAATAAAAAGTTGTTATATATTTTGAAACAGTTTGTTATGTAAAATGAATACATTAAAATAAAAAAGTATAAAAATGTATTCACGTAGAATAAATAAATTATGATGAGTAGTGTAATAAATAGATGATAAAATTAATACATACATAGAAAAGTTATAATAAATATGAATATAGTCAACATGAAAAATAAGAAGTATATCAATAAGAAGAAGTATATATTGAATCAATTTCATATGCTATTTGAAATCAGTTGAAATAGCATTTATTAAAATATATGAACATATTTTCTTCGATTTCTCATATACATAATTATGACTTCAAGACTAAATAAAAAATATAATTACTTTGTATTTCTGAAATGCGATTTTCTGGAATTCAAAGTTTAAAATTTTTCAATCATTTCGATAAATTTCTCAGTATTTTTATAAATTTCTGAATAGATTTCTTGAATTGGATGGTTTTGGAAACAAAGTTTTTTTGATTTCTAAATTTTTTAAAGATTTTTGGAAAAATTCAATCAGCATTTATATGTATCTTATATTATTCTAGTGTTTTTGGTATTTTTCATTCTTATTTTTTATTTATTGGTATAAGTTTTGTAAGATTTTTTGGAATATTTAAAAATTGTTAGTACCTCTATACATTTTAATACAGCTTTCTAAAACCGAATGCTCTTGAATTCACAGTTTTATTAATTTCCAGAAATTGCACAGTTTTTATAGTAAATTAATTCGGAATTTATAAGTTTTTCTTGAATTCCTGATATGTTAAGTAGTTTTTAGTATATATTATTGAATTCCATAAGATTTTCCAGCAGATTCAAAGATTTTTAGAATTTTATATATTTCTACATAAATTTTTCAAATTTTGTGCTCTAGAATCTTAAGTTCAATATATTTTGAGTATATTCATAAATCATTTATAGAACAGTTACTTCATACAGTTTAAGAGAATATAATGTATTCAAATTCATCATCCTGAAGAAAAAAAGAAGCTATTAAATTTTGAATTTGAGATTTCAATAGGATGAAAACGAATTTCTAATACGAGTGAATGTCGAATTTCCAAAACATTATCAAACTGTGATATATGATCGTTATTCGTTTATATATTTAAATATAATATATTATTGTCATAATTATCATCAATGCATATTAGAAATTATATTACATATTATGTAAAAAATATTAATAAATATTTAAAATATATAATGCGTAATCTAAATGTATATCACATACTTTATTTATGTCTATATACATATTAATATTTTTTTATTATCATTATTACTATGTTTATTCTCTTTATGACCAATTTGGTGAATCTGAGTCAATACATTACCATGAATGAACGTCCACTCCAATGAGGTTAAGGCACCGATTTAGAGGTGGAATAATGACCCTAGTTATGTAATAAAATACATTTGGTCTGAGCCCTGGATCGGCTAGAACTTCCATTGGTGATTTTACAGATTTAATTAAAGCTTCGTTGGGCGCACCGGCCACAATGATATAAGGCACACGTTCATGGTTTCGAGGAACCGCTCTGGGGTCTTTTTGCATTAGTCTTCTGGTCAGTTCTAGTGCAGGGACGCAAGCACTTTTTTTGTACCCTCGCAAACCCCGAAATTCTCGGGCAAAAGTCAGGTCCTGCAAGGACACTCGGCCCTGAAGAATTTTATCCAACTGTCGCGTAACGTACTTTTTCACCAAAGATAGGTCGTTGGTGTCGAACAAGATTTTCAGGGTCTTTGCCAAAATCTAAAATAAAATGGGTCATTTCATTCACGTTTTCCAAATGTTGATGAAAATATTTAAAAAATTTGTGCTGTTTGAAGAAAAGAAAATAATTGTAAGAAATTGTACTTTTGAAACAGCTGGACAACCGTCTCTTCTGACAGTTTCAATTCCTTTTGCGAGATAAATCGGCTTTTCATCGTTGACGTTTTCGTACATGTAGCCACAGTAACGTTTTTTGGTCTGCAAAAAATTTAAGTTTTTACATGCTGTTATGTAGGTCGATACAATTTATTACACGTGAATTATTTGTGTAATTATAATTCAGTTTCTTCCTTCCCCATAAAAAAAACTATGAAATTACAAAGCTTGTGACCAAGTCATATTTTTATCTTATGTATAGGAAATCATCAAAACGTTGTGTACTGAAATGATTACAACTTTACCAACTGACATTAATAAATATTTAAATTTTCATTACCAATTAATAGATGAAAAAAAGTTTTGATGGTGTCATACTGTTACAAAATAGTTTAGTATTTATGTAGTTTAGGACATTCTTCCAAAAATAACCTAACCTCAAAAAAATGTGTTCGGGTTATTCAAATTATAAGCTCCTAAAGAGCTGCACCTAACCCAAAAACTATCCGAGAGATAAGGTGGACACTTTATAAAATGATTAATTGTTTCAGGTCAGGTGCACCTCTTTAGAAACTTATAATTTGAATAATCCAAACAAATTTTTTTGAGGTTAGGTTATTTTTGGAAGAACGTCCTAAACTACAGAAATACCGATATTTTTTCGATCAAAATTAACTATCAAACAAATTTTACCAATTAAAAAAAATTATTCTGAATCTTTGAAAATGATCAGGCTTAGAAGATATAATTTGATTTTGAAAATTGTAGAAAAATCTACATTACTTTCAATTCCTCGCATACGAACCTGCAAAATAGCTGGCTGGAGAACTTTCTCAAATTTGAGTTTCACCGGGGCAGGGTTCGCGTCGGTCACTGTATCCGCCATTTCAGCCCCAATTTCGAAAGCTTCTTTCCTGGTTTTCCCTCGTAAAAGAATGAACAACGAATCCGTGTCACCATATACAACTCGCGCGCCCCATCGAGGGGTCGATTCCACTATTTTTATTGCTCGCTCTAAAGTTTCTTTACCTTTGCTCACGACACTATCTCCAACCTGTGAAAATCAATATATATATAAACTCTCGAAGACAGCCCGAAATTTCAAAATTTAAGTATCCAACAGGAAAAAATTTTAATTGTGAACACCAAAGTTCGTAAAACAAAGAAAAACTAAATTAGTAACGTTTTTTCAAATCGCAGAACCAAAAAGTTCCAGTTCTGGAAAAATCAAATGTGAACTTTCAACTTCGATATTAGTAAAAAGACATAACATTTTTTTGAATATGCAAGCAAAGAAACATGAACGAATTTTTGTAGCTGTGTATTGGAAAATATAAATTTCTTTTTATTGAAATTTTGAATATACCTCGATACAAGGCATTCTTCCGGAAAAATTGGCAGCTGTGTATCCATAGGTGACATTCGCAATAAGTTTGAGCCCGAGTTGGCGACAATGGAGAACTCGTTGCAGAGTTTTATCCCCCGATGGATGGTCTTTAATGGCTTTTTTAACCATCAAACGCGTGTTCAAAATTTCCGTGAGCATTTGGGGCAATATTCCACGACGCACTTCTTTTTTCACGAAAGCGACACCACAAGGTGAAAAGTTGATTTTTCCTATCATTTCGTGGGCCAATTTTCGGGACACTTTTAAGCTCGTTGCGCCAAAGGGAAACGGTCGAGATCTTAAAATACCATATAAAATATTTTATAAAAAAACTTGAACTCTCAATAGACGTACAAGAATACTTAGCAGTGTTTTATCATTGGTCTTTTTTCAAAATTTCTCAAGTTATCACAATAATCTTCGAACATATGATATGACAAATTTTTTATCAAATTTTCAATTTTCAGCATTTTTATAAGTCTTTTAAATCGAAAACTTTGAAATTTACGAACTATTCAAGGTTTTCACTGTTTTTATTTTCAAATTTTTAAGTTTTGAAAATAGTTACAATATTTTTATAATGTAGATTAATTTATTCAGAAATATTTTTTTCTTAGATAAGTTTATGAACTCTACAATTGTTGGATTAGGATTCTTAAGTACAAAAATTAATTTTTTTACTCATGTAAATCATACGAGCAGTAGCAGTCAACAAACTGTCTTTAGGAAAATAAATTACAAACATATATAATACTCATTTTCGAGCATTTGTCTTTAATTTGGCCCTCCTCAGGAAATGAATCAAGTCGATTATCAAGAAAAATTTTGTAATTCGTTGCCAATCGCAATATTATAGATGTTTCTTCGTCAGTAATTAAACTATTGGTTGAAATTTAACTTACATCGTATTCACACAAACTATATAATTATTGTAAAATATATTTATTAATCAAATTTATTTATGATAAGAAAAATATAATATAACATAATGAAATTCTTTAATTTATCACGTATTTCCATTATCATCATGAATTAATTGTTAAAAATTTTTTAACAGTTCAGATTTATTATGCAAATTGTACCCACCGTTTTTATTATTGACTAAGAAACTTAAAAAAATGTTGATTTCATTTAATTTGTACTTAATTTTATTCAATTTTCTGTTCGAATTGATATATGTATAATACATTATATACAATCTTATTTTAGTAAATCATAAAGTTTTATAAGATTCATTTTATTATATATCATATGATTGAGAAAAATACAAAATGCAATCAAAACAAGAAATTAAAATGAAATTTTTTATTAAAAATGAATCCCAATAAAATGAAAATTACATTCTAACCATTATTATTATATTATTAACGAGGGAACATCTCAAATCTTGTAGATAGTAAAGAATTTCAAAAAAAATTTTTTTATGCAATGTATTTGATGATTGACGTGATAAATGGGGAGGACTAAATCAAATCCAAAATCTGGAGAATCAATGAAGCTATTCCTGATTTTTTTCTTAAAGAGAATTTTTTGGTTCCTACTTAATACGTAGTAAAATTTACGTTGTTAATAGATTTGAACAAATTAATTCATAAGAAAAATTTTTTTGCTATTTTTTTTTTGCTATTTCCAACTTAATCCCAACAAATATAACCTTCCAAGCTAAAAATATAAAAATTTTGAGTTTTCGATTCAGTCGCTAAAAAATCAATTAGTCGAAACTTGGATAATTCGTTTAATTTTCCAGTCTGTTGCTGAAATTGCTTATCATTCGTAATTTTCTGAAATCTATACTCGTACAAGGTTACTGATAGTACAACAAAAATTTTTTTCAGCGCTTCTACTTCGTAGGTTTTCCTAACATTCAATCTATGAAATATGACAATTTCTCGATGTCGAATCAAAAACTCCTTGAAGAATAACTCAACATATCATTCTCGTAACAATTGAAGATATCATCAGTAAAGAAATAAATAATAATACAAGAAAAAACATGAAATTAAAAAGAAATGGGGCAGATCAAAATAATAATATTCGAAAAAACAATAGACTCACTGTCCTATATGCTCGACACGTCCGAGACAAGTGGAAAAGCAATAATTGTAAGCAATTATAATGCTTGGATAAAGACTTTGGAAATCAAGAACCACGACTGGGTCGTTGTAAAGACAGGACTCCGGTTCCATAATTAAGGGCAATGCTTCTGGTGCTCGCATTGCTGCACGTTGCGTCGGCGATGGCGATACTGGTATGTAATTTCGGGGTTTGGCGATTCTCAACATCATGGATTCCACTCGATACTGACTACCCCGAGAAAAAACCTCGTAAAATTGAACTCCATACAATCGCGCGAATTCACTAGTTCGACCTGAAGAGTTTCATTTTTTTTTCTATGAATAGGTTATGCTCTGTCTTAACTACTTAAAGTTAAATGCGATAAAAAAAACTTGCAAATCAAGCTTCAGCAAACATTTCTGTCCAAGTAGATCAAATTATAAAGGTCGTTTAAATTTCAGGTTTCGATCAATTTTTTATGCGAATGAGTACACTTTGAATCCTTTAACGAGGATCAGTTTTAGGGCAAGTCTAATGCCAGAAGCCGCAGCAGTTCCAGTTCCAATAGCGTATATTAAAGTTGCTCCAGTTCTGTATTTTCTGTTCACAATAATTTTCACTTACCGATGATGTTCAACTGATCGATAATTTTCAACACCCCAAGAACTCTAATGGAGTAATAATCAACGACTTTGCATCGCTGACTCTGACTTGCATGTGACCAAAATTTGGAGAGACTTTTCCACGAGTAACGAGGGAGTCTCTCATTCATGACATGGTACATAAGGTTTTCAAATGTGTAACTCATCAGAGCTGGAAACAAAAAAAAAGTATGTTTTTTGACTTCTGGAAGATGATCGGAAGATTTTCTTGTCATATTCTGAAAAAAATAAAATTTTTTGCACCTATTTCGTGTCTCATGATTCGCCAAATATCGAGAACGATTCGACCAGGAAGCTTTATTTCTGCCAGAGCTTCCAGGTCCAGTGTCTTTGCTTCCCAAGAAAATTTTACACTCGGAATTCGCGATATTTGCGTCGACAAATTCAAGCCAAGAACTGTGGCCCTCTGAAAAACGTATCCCCAAGACAAAGTTTCCAATTCCCAACCGATCATTATTTCTGGATCGAATTGGGTTACGATGGATGTGACTCCTTTCAATAAATCTTCTTCGTTGTCCACGTAAGTCACGTTTTCGTAATATTTAGGTAAGTAGTTTTTATCTGGATCGATTACAATCGCTCCTGTAGAATTGAATTCGGTAAGAAAAAAAATGATAGATACGAGAGCGAAATTGGGACCGAAAATCTTGTAATTCATGAATTACATACTATTACAACCGGCAGGGTAGATTCCGATTGTACCAGCTGATCATCCAGATCATTTCATTTGAATAATTACCAAAATCACACAGTGTTAGAGTTGAAGCTTTATATGGATCTTTCATAATTGTAATCACTGAAAGTACATTTAATAAGTTAGATGCCAGAAAAATATAAATTATATATTTCGCGCCAAGAAATGATCAGGTCGATCAGCTGGTAGAATAGGGATTTACCCTGCCGGTAGTAATAGTTTTGTAATTCATGAATTACAGACTATTGCAAAATTTCCCATAGTGAAATTCATGAGTTTTGTAATTCGTAATCTCGTACTGTTTGAAGTTGGAGAATAATGTTTCATATACCATATTTTGAACATGGAAAATTTTATCTTCCGATGAAAAATTCTATGCAATTTTTTTTTTCAATTCTTTACAATTGTATTAAAAATAACAGGTATAAAATTTAGAAATTTCTAAATTCGAATCCAAGACATGGACGATTCTAGTTTTTTTCTGATATTCAAATTTATTAAATACATTTTTCGCCTTTGCACTTTTAAATTTAACAACCTTTCAACTTACGTTTAAATTTTTTCTTAATTGAATGTTAAATAATTGAAACTATCATTCAAATAGTATTTATTCATGATAAAGAGAATTCGCTGATTTATTGATTATAGAACATGATTTTAGATGTTCATAAAAATTCTATTTAATTACGTGAACTGCAATATTTATTGCAATCGGAAGAAGAATCGCACGTTAATCGTACGAAGATCGTCGATAATTTTCGAAATTTTTATAGAAATCGATAAATTCGGAAAATTCGAAAAATTAAAAAGCATGTGTGGAAAATTTAGATGATAGTCACTGATTCTGAATCCGAAAAATTTGTATGATTCCAAGAAATATTGATAAAATATAAGGATTGCAAAAATTAAAAATAATTATCGTAAAATAAAAAAAAAACTGTTACACACCAACAAAATTGTTATAAAATGAAAAACCTTGTATCTCGCACGAAGATTGTCGATAATTTTAAAAACGTCAATTAGAATCTAGAAATTGTCTGATATCATGAATATTTAAAAGCAATAAATACTTTGCAGATTATAAATAATTGGATCAATCCAAGAAATCATTCAGATTTCGAATGAAAATGAAGAGAAATTTTAAAGATTGTAGAAAATTTCATAAATTCAGTAAAAAAGTACAGATACCAAGTAAATATTCTATTATAGAAAAAAAAATTTTTGTCGTACGAAGATTTCCGATGTTTAAAACAGTTTCAATAAAAATTATGGGGATCAGAAAAGTTTAAGAGTAAAATACAGTTTATATATACAAAATGTTCAAGATGGTAAATAATCTGAGTCATTCGAAAAGTTATTCGAATTTTCTGGAATGTTGAAAAAATATTTAGATTGTATCAAAATTTGATAATTACGTAGTATTACAGAAACAGTTGAATATTCTGAACATTCTTAAATCAAAAAATTTGAAAGTTTTGAAATTCCAGAAAATTGAAATACAATGACAATATTAGAGAATTTCAATGAGACAAACAAATTTGGAAAATTTGTTGAATTCCAGGAAATATTGATAAATTTAAAAGAATTTAGAGAATGGAGACATTAATGTAAACAATTTCAGAAAATTCAAACTATAGAAACTGGTGGGGAGTTCAGAAAATTTTTTAAGAATCATAATATTTTTCTGGCACAAGATCGTCGATTACTGTGAAAATTTCAATAAAAATGTAGACATTTTGAAAATTACGAAAAATGAAGTGACGTTAAAAATTTGAAATATTCTCAACAATTCTGAACAATTTGAAAAACAGAAAAGTTCAGAAATTGTTAAATAATTTTCTAGATTTTGCGAAAATGTGTAATATTTCATAAAACCACAACTATTATGTTAAGTTCCAAAAATTTCGAAAATATCTGGAAATATATTGTCATGAGGTGACGATCGATAATTTTGTAATAAATTACAATGATCATATAAAAACATGGAAAATTTTAGGAACTAGGAAAAGGTTGAAAATTTAAAAAGCACAATAACTCGAAACAACAAAATTCATAGAATTTCAAGAATTTTCGATAAATTTTGTAAATTTGGAAAAATTGAACAAATTTCCTTTAAAACTGCAGTGTAAAATTCTCCAATTTCTTGAAAAATAAGTAAATGTTCAGTCGTACGGAAACTGTGCTGAATTTTGAAGATTTAAATAAAAACAAAAATATTGAATATTTCGAATGATTTAAAAACATTCAAAATTGTAAAGATTTCAAATAACTCTATAAAGATCTTTAAAAAATTATAGAAACTACAAAATTATCGATAAATTTCCTAGATTTTATAAAATACCAGAAATTAGGCAAAGTTACAGAAATTATGTAATAATCTTGAAATTTCAAAAATCAAACAAATTTTCATCGTACAGATATTATCGATGATCTTGAAATCTTAATACAAATCGATAAATCGAAAAAATGTTCCAATATTCAAACACATTTATAATTTCAAAGATTGTTAGCGTTTCTGAAATCATAATACTATATTTACCGAAACCTTTTTCAAGTTTTTTATCGTGACAGTATTTTCTTGAGTTTATCAGGAAGCCTGCTATTTCCAAAAGTCACGCCATGAACTGAAGTTAGCAAAAAATCATGTTCACTCTGCTCTAATATTCATTAAAGTAGAAACACCTCAAGAGATTTGAACTTTCAGAATTCACTAAATTTTACCATCCTCGTCCAAAGACTTCCCAACTAAAATCTTTCAAAGTTTCGAATGTTTCTAGTTAAAAATTTTTAATAGATTTTAGAGTTGATTTACCATGATGCAAGGGACTGATGGGCGAAGAAGGAGGCACGTCGCTTTGTACAGCATAAAAAATGGCTTTTATACTGTCTTTTTGCACATCAGGAACGAAATCCTCTCGAGTCACGATATGGACCTCCAAGGACATTATAGTTATGAACTGGTTCTGCGGAAAATATTCGAAAAATTTTACTCCGTTTCAGTCAGACGTTCAATACCTGAATTGTAACAAATTTAATCTTTTTCATAGAGCTTAATTTCATTTTAATAAAAAATAAACGCTTGGCGAACAACAAGCTATCCAGAATTTCTTTTCTTCACAATAGTGATACAACCGAACTATGGTATCGAGAAACGATTTTCATTATTTTATCAACCCAGTAAGAATTGGTGATTTTACTCCCATAATTACATAGTGATCTTTTCCAGATGATTCCTTCTAAATGATGATCTTCATTTTTTTAGTATCTTACAATATTAATTAATCTTCAGGATTTGGTTGTCGCCAAAAACTCGGCACTTTCAAGAACCATGACAACCATAACCCATCAATCTTTTCAATACAGTAAAAAAATCATTTTCTCATCTCATCTTCATTACAAACACCCAAACTTACTTGCGCCAGAGTTTTCGCCTGAAAATTCTCATCCGCGATGTTCGACCTTGTTTCATTGGACAACCCTTCAATTTGGCCACAAGAGACGCCAAAAACTTTGGAACTGTTGGCAACGGGAAACAACTTTGGATTATCCAAAGCCCTCCTAATGGTCGACTCTATAGAGCACTCGGTTCTTCCTGGCAATTTGCTCTTATCAAACTCCGTCGCCTCCTCAACTCGACTTCTCTGCTCAAACTCGATCAAAGTATTATCAGCTGGATCCACCTCGGCGCACAGAGTTTCATCTAGATCTTCGAATTTCTCTTCCAGATCCTCCTTTTTCTTTTCGTAAATCTCCCTCGCCTTCAACCAAGTTTCCACTCTCTTCCGACTTGGCGGTTCCATCAGAGGTACGATGTTCAGAACATCGTGACTCGCGAGATTTTTCTTGATTATCACAACTTTTTCCAAACCTGTCGCATTCAAGTCCTGAACCTTGGCCTGACGCCAAAAATCGATGCCTTGAATTTCCCTCAAGTCCGACTGAAATCGCGGTAGATCCGCGATGCCGCGACTTTTGACCCTGAGAATTTTGTGGGCGACTTCCTTGGAGCCCCCGACGTCTTTGTGGTCTCCGTAAAATGGTTCCTGATAATGGGGATGGGGATAGAAGTGTAAAATATCGGTTTCAGCTCATCCTATATATTGGATACAATATTTAATATCGGTATAAGAAAAGGAAAATGTCTATATGCTGACGAATCATTTAGACTTTGATGGATTTTTTTTTATATATATATATTTGTAGTTTGTTTCCTATTTTTTTAGTATCCATACACTGAGAGAAAAGATGAACTTGTCAATCATAATGTTGTCCGCATGGACAACATTATGGCCAACCAACACAAAACCATGAAAAGCATATAACGCATCTTATCGTTAGTAAAAATTTATAATTTATACTCATATTTGTTGTTGAAAAGTTAAAACAAAGTCGTATTACAAAAACAGGACGCAAAATTCATAATTAACGTTTCACAAAAAGGTTGGAGAAGTAGGTTTCTCGGAAGTTATCCGATTGTTTATATAATTGTTAAAAAAAAAAGTTGCAACAGTCAATTTCTCGAAATCTGACAACAAATTCATCATCAGCAGCCAAGAAAACCGTGATGAGCATAAAAATCTTTAAAAATGCATTTTTAAAAAATAATTATTTAAAAAATAGTTCAAACTTATTAGTTTCTCAATCGGATGCCAGATTCGTAATCAGCGTAAAAAGCAACAATAAAAAGCATACGCATCTTCCGAAAAACTAGGTTTTGTAAACCAAGTCAAATTTGTGTAATCAAATGAAATACAGAATTGCATGTATTCCATCTTCAGGTATTACTGGAATATTAGAATAGCTGATCCCATAATCCGTTAGTAGCGGGTTACAGGAATACTGCAATCCCGTAGTTGGTTTTGGAGAGGATTACTCAAATACATGCAACCCGTCGTCCGGGATTTATGGATTAACTGTAACCCCATAATCCGTTAGTAAGCGGAATACTGGGATACATGTAACCCCAAACTCCAATGATACATCAATTACATGTAATCCGTAATCCGTAATCCTGGGATTGTAATCCCGCCCATCCCTGTAGCACACACACGCATATCTGGCGAAAAAATTTGGCAATAAATTCTTTCTTTGTGTTATATATAAGCACTAAATTAGTACTAATTTAGTACACTAGTTTGAATTTGGAAATCGCACAGAGTGCGCTGGCTTAATAATTAACTTAGCACAAGCAGGGTGGGTAACGATATTTTTGGGAAAATTTTATATGACCTTGGTTTCTTTGGTGCACTAAATTAGCACTAAATTATTCCTAATGGAAAAGTAATACTATTTGTAATTTGAAGTTGATGTGTGCTGACTCAATTTTTAAGCTAGCACACACACGCTTATCTGGCGAAAGAATTTGGCAATAAATTCTTTCTTTGTGTTATATATAAGCACTAAATTAGTACTAATTTAGTACACTAGTTTGAATTTGGAAATCGCACAGAGTGCGCTGGCTTAATAATTAACTAAGCACACGCAGGGTGGGTAACGATATTTTTGGGAAAATTTGACCTGACGTTCGTTTTTTTGGTAAAATAAATTGGCACTAAATAATTCATAATGGAAAAGTAATACTTTTTGTAATTTGGAGTTGGTGTGTACTGACTCAATTTTTAAGCAAGCACAAGATTTCTCGAATTTTGTGCTTTAGAATCTCAAGTTTAATCAATTTTTCGCCTTTGAATGAATATTTGGAGAAAATTATCTCTAAAAGTAATCAGTTTCTCATGTACTTCTTCGGTATTTTCACGATTTGAAGAATTCGATGCTCTAGTTATGTAAGTAATCAAAAATTTTTATGTTTTTATATTAACGTGTAGTCTTTATAAAATTTAAGATGATGTAGATTTTTTTGTTTCTTTAGGTTTCTAGAATGCGGTTTCTTGGCACAAAAAGTTTGAAATCATCAGATAAATTTTTTAAAAACATGATAGATTTGAAGTACTTTCAGTATTTCCGTATTTTTTCAAGTTCTCATATAATTTGAAGGATTTTATGGTTTTTTTATTCGAACTCTTACGCACATATTCAGAATTTGATCCTACAGGATAAATAATCATTTTTTTGTATGTGTGATTCATAAATTACCATGGAAATCTTGTTTGCCTAAATTTTTTATATTTTGAAAAATATTCGTGCTCTTTAGTATTTATCAAATAGTGTAGTATTTTATAGCATCCCTATAAATCAATAATATTTTTAATGATTATTGTAAGGATTGTTCATGAGTATTTAAATTTTCGAATTCCCAGTCAATTAAAAAATCTAAATTGACTTGGAAATCAAAAACTCGGATACTCATTGCATACTGCCCAGTGAAAAAAAACCAAAACACACACTTAAGGATTTTCATAAAGATTTCTATAATTTTCTGCTTATTCAATTTTTTGTATATGAATAGATTTTCCAGAGAACAGTATCTCCATATATTCATAGTTCTTTCAGTATTTTTCGTTTGAAGAATTTTTCGGTATTCTCAAGAATCATGTAGATTTCTAGAATTCGATACTTTAGTGAATAAAGTTTTCCAGCCATTTAGTATTTCATATATTTTAGGGTTTTCATGTTTTTTGGTATTTAATTATATAAACTTGTCGGATATCGTACTTTCTTTCAATATCTCTTCAGGTTTTTAAATTGCAATTTTCTGAAATTTTTCAGAAAACATGATTGATATGAAGCACTTTTAGTATTTTGTGTTTTTTTTTAAGTACCTCTACAATATAAATGATTTCTTGTTGTTTTTAGAACTTTTTACACATATGTTTAAAATTTGATCCTATAAGTTGGAAATTCAAACCAATTTTTAGTAATTTATGAATTTCCAAGGACATCGTATCGGCCTGGATCTTGGATATGTTTTAAAAATTATCGTGATAGTTCGCATTCATGAAATTGTGGAGGTTTAATAGTATTTATTAAGATTATTAATATTTTCAAAGGTCAATTTAGGGCTTTATATAGATTTATAGAATTTCGTGCTATAAAATCCAAAGTTTATTAAATTTTCGTCTTCCAATCGTTTTTTTTTGGAAGCAGTATTTTCATAGATTTACAGTTCTTTTAGGATTTTTGTATTTCTTCAATATTTTCAGGATTTAAAAGATTTTCCTATATTATTGAAGAATCATTACATATAAGATTATTTGAGAATTATATTCTGTAATAATTTAAGTTTTCTAAACTTTTAGTGTTACATTATATATCTTGTAATTTAAAATTTTTTGATACTCATGAAATGTAGCATTTCCTAGTTTTTTTTATTATTTGACGTCTTTTTAGATTTGTAAAATGCGATTCCCTAGAATCCAAAGTTTGAAATATTTCAATCGTTTTTATACATTTTTTAGAAAATATGATAAATTCGAAATTTTTTTAGTATTTTGCGTATTTTCTAAACATTAATACGATTTGTAGGATGTTTAGGTATTTTTATTGATTTCTAAATAGATGTTCAGGATTCGATGCTTTAGGAACTGAAATTTTATCTATATCTGAATTTTTTTAGATTTAAAATAAAATTCAATCAGAACTTATACATTTCTAATAAAACGTACTCTAGCATTTTAAATATTGTTCGTTGTTTCTTGTATAAGTTCTGTAAGATTTTTTTACATACTTGGAGATTTTTGGTACTTTTATATATTTTTATATAGATTTCTGTAATCAAACGCTTTTGGAATCAAAGTTCCATCAATTTCAAAAATTTTTCTTGTTTTCAAATGAATTTGATCAGCACTCATAAGTATCCTTTGAATTTCCGCATTTTTAGTTGTTTCTTTTTTTTGTGAATATCGAAAGATTTTTCAGCAGATTTGAAAATTTTCAGAATTGCATAGATTTCCATATAAATTTCTAGAACTTCATGCCCCAGAATGTTAAATTTCATAGAGTATGAGTACATTTATTAATCGTTTCAAAAACAGTTACTTCATAGATTTCTAGTATTTCATACATTTTCCAATATTTTATTTTAAAAATTTGCATGTAAATCAGATTTATAATATTAGTTCTGAATAATTATAAATTATATTCATTTCATAAGAAGAAAATCATGAGATTATAGAAATTAAAGAATTCAAAAATGTCTTTTAAATATTCATGGAATTATATTTTTGAAACTGACAACCAAAGGCTCTCCCCTATTTGGCCCATGTAACTATTCAATTTCGAAAGTTCCAAAATTTAAAAAAAGAAGGATGAAATTTTAAAAAAAGGTCAAAACAAAAATTTTTGTCTGAATTCATCTTCACACAAAAAGCTTGGAATATTATTTAATATCATAACGAAAATACCGATATAAAAAAGATCAAGTGAATAATATACCTATATGAAAATTCAGATACATCAGAAAGAAATGTCAATAACCCGATGTATTGATACATATCATTCATTCCTACCTCATAACGACACGTTGGAATATCGTAAAGCTTCATGGATTCGACGATTTCTTGACGACTCGGAGGTTTCAATCGTGGCACCATCGATACATAACGATCATTTTTTCTGCAATTCGACAGCAATGCGGAAAAAGATTGTCTCGAGTCTGAGAGGATTTGAGTTGGGTTTTGGTCTTCCACAAGAGGCGATGAACAATGTTCTTCACTTTTTTCGGAAATAGCTCTGGTGTTTTTTTGAACTTCCAGAATTTGAGTAAGGTCTGCGAAGGAAGTTCCTTCAGTGGCATCGAACACGAGTTTTCTGGCAACATCCGTTTCAGTTGGCATAGTTATGGTTTCTGAAAATTGTGCCAGGTGAATTTGAAAAAAGTAGAAAGAGACGAGTTTTTTAAACGAAGGAAATTTATTTCCCAGTATTTATAATTTTGTATGTTACAACATTGGATATATTGTGTGAATTTTTCGTTTCTTACATTGTCTTAAAAGCTTGACTTTGGTTTCGACGACTCACCATTTAGCGACGAGTCATCTGAGTCTTCGGCTAAGATTTCACCTTCTGAAAAAAAATGTATAATATTTTTGAATAACGTTAGTTGGAAATTTTTGAATCTCAATATTCAAAAAGAGTTGGAAATAAATAGAAACGTCATTGACATTAATAAAATCATGACCGGAGATCTGGCAAATGATATTTCTATAAACTTTCTTTGAAAATTCATTATTTCATGAATAGGGCGAAATTTCACTAGCGGACGGGAGTAGATAGAAAAAAGTTTTAGGGGTTCAAAGTTCGAACTCTTCTGAAAATAAAAGTAAAATATAAAATTATTTGAATTTAAAAAATTAAAATTATCAAAAATTACTCAACTCAAAATAGGTCTTCATTTTGAACTTGGAAATTCAATGTAATTTCAAAAAATAAACAACTTTGGAATGGAGATTTTCGGAAAACCAAGATATTGTCTATAACATTCAAAATTTGGTTCAGGGAAGGCAAAACATTGTTCTCTAACTAAAAATACTAGACAATAATTTTTTTGTTAGAAGGTTAAAACTTCAAATTCTACGATTTTCAAATATGTAAAATGTGAACATACAATATTAGGAAAATGTAAAAGTGTACATAATCAGTTTTATTACAAATCCAGAAAAATTGACTGTTTAAAAATATAAACCCTTAATAACTTGAATAAACACATTTCTATAATAAAATATTAAGGTCTTATAATTTAATGTAAAAGAAAGAATCGAATGTAAGATATTTAAAAACATATGAATGATGAAAATTAAATAAATCGTATTTTGAAATTCACAGGATTAGACATTCTCAACGTAACGATTGTTCAAGTTTTATAAAAACCCTGAAAGCTAAACAAAATTTAAAAATCTTAATTTCAATAGGTCAAAAATGCGAAAAATCTGTTACTCAGAGACCTGAAAATCACAAAAATCGAATTTAACTTTTAACAATTAAAATATATAGAGAAAAAATTACGAAAATCAAACATAGAAGGATAAAACTTCAAATTCTACGATTTTAAAATATGTAAAATGTGAACTTACAAGATTAGGAAAATGGCAAAGTGTACGTAAACAGTTCATTATAAATCCTAAAAATTTGACCATTGAAACATATAATATTTCTAGAATAAAATACTGTGGTGGCTTTTATGTTATAATTTATTGGAAAAGAAAGAATCGAATTTTAGATGACTGAAAATTTTTCAATAATGAAAATGAAATTAATCATACCCTGAAATTTACAGGCTTTGACATTTGGAACGTAACAACTCAATAAACTTTTATACAAATTCTTAAAATTAAATGAAATCACGAAAATAGAATTTAATATCTTACTTATGATTATAACATTTAGACGAAAAATTACAACAATGAAACATAGAAGGTTAACACTTCAAATTCTACGATTTTCAAACATGTAAAATGAGAACTTACAAGATTAGGAAAATAGAAAAGTATACGTAATCAATTTCATTATAAATCCTGAAAAGTTGACTATTGAAAAATACGAAAATTCAATAACTTGATTCAGCACATTTCTAGAACAAAATGCTAAGGTGCTATACATTGGAATAGGAAAAATGGAATTAAATATGTTACGAAAATTAGAGTAGTAACACTTTGAAATTCATAGGATTATACATTTGGAACGTAACGATAAAAAATGAACTCCAAAAGTTGGATAGCTTGGAATTCCTCAAATTCTGAAAAATCGCAAAATCGTAGACCATCAAAGTTTGGGAACTTGAATTCCTTAAGAAAATCTGCTGTTCTTCTAAACTCCCCCCCCCCCCCCCACCAAAAAAAAATATTTATATCCAAGCCCCTGCAATGCTGTAAAAGTCTAAATAAATCGTCCCGAAAAAAAATGACAATCACCTTCAATCCTGCTCAGCAAATTTGAAGGTCTACTCCGAAAAATACTCTTCAAAAATTCCGACCTCTCAGTATCTTTCGTCGGAGTTTGCCCAGAACCTCCCTTCGTCTTTGGCGAAGTAACCGTGACATCCAAAGGCTTGTACTTCCTCCCACTCGGACTTTGCCAGGATTTTGTTCTCCGAAGACTTCTCTTCGGTGTTTTCTGAACATTTTGAACCGTTTGCCTTCGCTTAGCTGCCGGACTTTCAACGTCGCGATGGATTTCTGACGACTTCCTCTTCTTAGGAGCGACATCGACCAAACGTTCTTCGCTGTTGAGAGCACAAGCTCTGACCTCCGAACTTCGTATCGTGTGGTCGCTTTCAGAACCACTAGTCTCTTCGTCGAAAGCGCCATCGAAGGCAGGAATCATTATGTCGTTGCTTTTTTGGGACACGTTCGATTCGGAACCCGAAAGAGGATTAAAATTGGAATTTATAGAAAGCTCTGATCCAACTTTTCTTGATACTTCAGTTTCCCCTGAGCCCAAGTCCCAGGAACTCAAAGTATCCAATTGGTAAGAAGTGAGATTTAGGTCGGGGACTTCGTCGTCGCTTTCTTCGGGGTTGATTTCGGTGTCTAAAAGAGTCGAGCTTTGGGAGCCAAGTATGCTGTCTTCCTCGACCGTTGATTGAGTTGCTGCTTCGTGGGCGAGTTGGGACAATATGTCCAGCAGCGGCATGTCGTCGAAATCAACTGAAACGCGAATTTTCGGTTCAAATTGAAAAGAAATAGGATCTTTGGACAGAGATATCGCAACCAGGGGAGGGGGGGGGGGGGAAGTATATATTTTACCCTTTTGCTTGAAAGCGTTGAATTTTAGAATTCTGCAAAGGATTTAACAAAAAAACTAGAAAATCGTAAAACAACTTTATGAATCCTGAAAAAGAAAAGGGAAGTAAAAATCTATTGATACACGAAACTTATGAAGATGAAATTTAATCAATAATGTATTTATTTATCTAATTGTAAGATCTATGTAACTCTCAAACCTAGAGCAATACATTTTGAAAATTTATCTAGGAATCTATTTGTATATCAAAAAATGTGAAAAATACTGAAATGACGAGAATTCTTCAAAAGACAAGGAAACCAAGGAAGAACTGTTTTTTTGACAAACCGTTTAAAATACTAAGAATCTGAGACTTTGAAGAATAGAGTATCAAATTCTTAAAATTTACATAGCAATCCAGAAAAATGAGTATTCATAATTCAGAACAATACTAGAAAATAATACGAAATTTCATAAATTATGAAAACCATAAAAAAGACTATAGATAATAGGGATCTCTAAAATACTGAAATTGTGAAAAGGTAATATTTTTTCAAGAATCTATCAAAATAGCTAAAATCTTTAAAAACTTTTATCCTAGAGCATCGAATTCTGAAAATCTTTATAAGAATCCGTTGAAATAATAGAGGATATGATAAAATTAATGCATATTTAACAAATACACAATGTAACAAAAGTTTTAGAAACCTTTGTAATGCTTAAAACCTATGAAGATACTGTTTTCTGAAAAATTTGCCTGAATGTTGAAACTCTTTAAAATTTGAAACTCTAGAGCATCAGATTCTGGAAATCTATATTGTTATTTTCAAGAAGACTATATATCTATTAAGAACCTAGAAAATTCTACTAAATATTAAAAATACTACAAAGTATGAAGAATAATGAACTAACTAGAATTCTAGAAATCTTTAATACCCAAGCAATCTACGAAAGAATTATGTTCTGAAAAATCGTCTTAAATACTAAGAATCTATAAAATTTTTTAGGCTTAGAGTATCAAATTTTTAAAACTACCATAGCAATTTGTAAAAACATAAAAATCAAGAAGATAACTAGAAAATAATACAAAATTTCATAAATACTGAAAATGATGAAAAATACTGAAAATAATAAGAATCTCTAAAATACTAGAATGTTATATATATAGACATTATTTTCTCAAGAACTTATAAAATAACGAAAATCTTTGAAACTTTTTATCCTAGAACATCCAATTCCGGAAATCTTCATACGAAAACATCAAAATTCTAGGAAATTAAATGAAATTCTTGTATATTGAAAAAATACAGAATGTTCGAAAAGATTAAGAAATCTCTGAAATATATACTTGAAATTTATGAAGATACAGTTTCAGAACAAATTTATTAAAACACAAAAAATCTCTAAAATTTTTAATCCTAAAGCATCAAATTCTATAAATCTCTGCTGCAATTTTTGAAAATATTAGATGTCAATGAAGAACCTAGAACATCCTATTAAATACTGATAATATTAAGAATATGAAAAATACTGAGATAACCAGAATTCTTTGAAATACAAGAAACCCACGAAAGAACTGTTTTTTGAAAAATAGTTTGAAATATCAAGAATTTATTAAACTTTGAAGTTAAGAGTATCAAATTCTAAATATTTACATAGCGATAGATAAAAACAATAAAAACCTATAATAACACTAGAAAATACTATGAAATTTCAAAAATGCTGAAAAGTATAAAAAAAAAAAAAAAAAAAGTTATAGGAATTTCTAAAATACTGAAATTCTATATCAATATTACTTTCTCAAAAGTTTATAAAAATGATGAAAATTTTTGGAATTTCTATTCTTAAAGCATCTAATTTTGATGATCTTTATAGAAATTCATCAAAATACTAGAATATTCAATGAATTTCTTGAATTGCGAAAATATACAAAATGTACTAAAAGTTTTAGAAATCTAAATACTTAAAATGTATGGAGCTACTGTTTTATAAAAATTTATTGAAACACTAAAAATCTCTCAAATTTAAGAATTCAGAGCATCGAATAATCTATATTGAAAGTTTAAAAATACTAGACAAATATTTCGAACCTAGAAAAACCTACTTAATAGGTATTTATAATACTAAGAAATATGAAAAATACTAAAAATAATATGATCCTTTGAAACACGAAGAATTCACAAAAGAACTGTGTTCAAAAAATCATTTCAAATTTTAATAAGAATTTATAAAAATTTGAAATTTAGAGTGACAATTCTTTAAATTTACAAAACAATCCATGAAAAAATACGTAAAATCTATAAGAATACTATAGAACACTACAATAGGGATCTTTGAAATACTGAGATTCAACCTATCAACATTATTTTTTCAAGATTTCTGAAAATTATAAAAATCTGTGAAACTTTTAATTCTGCATACGATTCTAAAAATATATATGAGAATCCATCAAAATACTTGGAAATTAAATCAAATTCTCGAATTTCGAAAAAATACAAAATGTATTGAAATTTTTAGAAATTCTTGAAATACTTGTAGTAAATAAAGATTTTTTTTTTTAATTTATCGAAATACTAAAAATATCTGCAATTTTATATTCTAGAGGAAAAATTCTCTAAATCTATATCGCAATTTTCAAAAATACAAGATATCTATTTAAAACCTAGAAAATTCTACCAAATATCAATAATACTAAAAAATATGGAAAACACTAAAAATACTAGAAATCAATAAGATACTGAAAACCCATGCAGCCATTATTTCTTTAAATAACTTTAAAATTACTAAATATCTATAAAACCCTGAATCCTAAATTATCGAATTCTATATATCTACATAGAAATCCATAAAAATGCCTGAAAATCGTCCAAATTATAAAAATACTGTAAAAATACGATAAATATTTAAACTACTGGAAATCTATAAAATACCAGTCATCTTTGATAATGCTGTTCCCTAAAAAAATAAATACTGAAAATCTAATAAACTTGCAGTCCAGATCATCAAATTCTCAAACCTATTTGGCAATCTAAAAAAATGCTAGAAATATAGAATATCGCTACAATATCATTAAAAATTTTGAAAGCTGTATTAAATACGAAAAATCCTAAAAATACCAGCACTTCATGAAAAACCTTGATTAGTGAAACCAGAGTAGGAAATACCTTGAATGAATGCAGATATAATTTTCTAAACAATCAATAAAAACACTAAAAATTTATGAAACCTTGATTCCTAGAGCATGAAAAAAAAAATCAATTTAGAAAATGTCTAGAAATATAAGATAATCCTTTGAATGTTATAAATCCTGAAAAATTAAGTACATAGAGATATTGTAAATTCACATGGAAAGTGACGTATGCATTTCAAAAATTAAAAGCCTGAGCTTGCAAATAGATTTTTAAGATTTTATGATGCTAGAATAAATACTTATTGACACATCGAAATAAATATATATTGAGATATTGACTCTTTTTAAAATTAAGTTGGCCCCTCCATGTGAAATTTCGTTGCGACGCCCCTGTCTTTGACTATTGTCGGTTTACCCAAAGTTGGAGTATAATATTGAACGAATTCAAAAAATAATTAAGAGAAACTCTGAACAAAATCGTTTACTTTTTAACGAACTTCAATTTCAGATTACCAAACATAACACATACATCAAAACTTACGAATACTTTGTGTAGCATTAGATTTCTGACTGTTGGATGGTTGAGAATTCTGCCCAACTTCACTCATCACCAATGTAAGGTTGCTGGCACTGGAACCACTCAGATGATCTTCTACTGCTGAAGCATCGAGTAAAAAGTCTTTTTCACTTTCTATGGCGAGAGGATGAGTCCCTGATAAAGTGTCGGATAAAGTTTCATGACTCGAACCCTGCAAAACCAAATTTTTGTAAATTCTGCAGAAGTTGGTAAAGGAACCCACAAAAGTACAATACTTCAAAATATCTTGAAAGAATTAGTCTACTATTCTTCAACCATTCACGATGCTCCACAAAATACAGGAAACTCGTGCAAATAATAATTCTCTTACTTGTGAAACCGTGAGCAATCGCTTTGCCAAACGTTGCTCTTGATAAACATCATTATCAGTTCTAGGTTTTTTTCCTCTCTCCAAAGTCAAAGGACAATTCATCTGTGATTCCGTGGATGGCAGACCAGCCAATTCTCGTCTCAGTTTTTCCTCTTCCCAAATTGCAGCGATCCCTGGATTCGTGTCGATCCCATTTACGATGGCTTGCCTATTCAACACATCAGTACCAGCAGCGTCTATTTCAACATTGCACGTGCTCTGCTTCATCACGGAGTCCGGCATGTACTCTTTGTCATCGATCACAGACTCCTCGGATAATTTTTCAGCGTCACGACGATAGTACACTTTTTTGAGATTCACAAAACTCATTCCATAAATGTTGTAGTCCATCATGAACTGGAGTATGAAGGGAATGTGTGATTCGTGTGGTTGAAAAGTTTGATCCAACACAGATCCATTCTGAAAAAAGTAATCATAAATTTTAGTACAACTAAGTTTTTCGTTTCATTTTAAACGTTAATCAGTTTCATAATCGATAACACCCTGATTTAAATGCACTAATAGACACCAAAATATCTTCTCTACTAATGTTCAAAGCTTTGAAAAAATTAAGCTTTTTGAAAAATTGAATTCAAAGAAACATACCTGCAATAGATCCGCTGCTCTTTTAACCATCGCAGGATTGTACAAGTATATTTTGAAAAACTGGTGACGTCTTTTGTGGTAGCCATACATTGGTCTAAAAAAAAAGAGCAAAAAGTTTTTTTTGGTTTGTTTTATGCATTTGAAATATATATATCGTGATAATCTTACATTCCAGTGACATGTTGAATTTTGTAAATATGATGAGTGTTTGCATTGGCTGAACCCAGAGAAATATTGATGGCAGCATCCAAAGAACTCGCTAATTTGTAGGTGTAATTGTCAGGGTAGTGGCTCTGAGAGCATGGAATGTAAAGGTAGGGAAACACTCCGTGTATGTGCAAGCAAACTTTTTCACCTAAATTATATAATTAAAAGATGACAATAAAAAATATTCTATGAAAAATTAAAAGATGTTTGAATAATGTTGGAAAATATAAAGGTTTTTTACCTTGTAGTTTCTGAAGCATTAATTTTCATTTGTAAGTAACAAAATCTGCAATATTTTGTTTTTTTCCAAGTTTTAATTCTTGAAATTTCAAGTTTCGAGTATGATAAATCTTGTGCTTAGAATCGATGAATTTCAATAATTTTTTGAAATACTTAACATAAAGGATTTCCAGATTGTATAATTTATAACTCAAAAGCTTTCAAATAAAATGAAAATAAAATTTAATTAAATTTGTTAATTTAATTAAAATCAAAATTTATCAAAAATAAAATTTTTTTACCTATACTGGTCGTTCCGAAAACGCGAATAACAGGAACTTGTTTGATTTCACATCCTCGGAATTCAGAAAAAGATGGATCTAGTGAGGTATGTGGTGCAACTTGATAGCTGTCCGCAGTAACCAAACGAACAGAAAATTTTGCTTTTTGACTGGAATGTAAACTGGACGAATTCGACATTCCTGCAAAAATAAATTTTCTGTGATTTAAAAAATGTGTAGGTTGAAAATGCTGATATTCAAATATATTACGTATTTAAAGGTTCGATTCAAAATGTTAAAAATATAACATCAATTTATATTGTGTTTTTTTGTTTTCATAAATATTCAAACTGTGATTTCAACACTTCCACATTTTACTAAGATTTAGGGGATCTTTTAAAGAAAAGGAAACCAGTGGATTCAAAATTTTTGAGATTTTTAAGAAAAAATGTAAAGAAGACTATCATGCATACTTTAAAGAAGTAAAAAATATGTATGATAATTAACACAATAAGGAAAATTATTAACATTTTATGAAACTCTACTGATTTCTAGAATTTTTGCGAATCATTTGCAATCTTAATAATTTCAAATGTTTTATAATTTTGAAACATTTTTAAAGTTGTAAACGAAATGCAGACTATTTCAAATTTTTGAGATTTTTTAAAAATTGCCTAACTTATAGAGATTTTTCTTAGTATTTGAATGCTATTCAAAAGCTGCGAATTTTCATGAAAAAATAAAAAAAATATTTTTATGCATACCAATTTTGTCTAAATATGTATAATAATGAACACAATTTCTGAAATAATGAATGTGTTCTGAAATTCTACAAAAATTTCTATTTTTTTTAAATAATTGATAGTTCTTGGAATTTTTAATGTATTTTATGATTTTTCAAAATTCTTAAAGTTTTTAATAACATCAAACCAACTACTCAACATTTTTTAAATTTTATAAAATTTGTCAAACTAGTAAAATTTTTTGATGATTTTCAAATATTTTTCAAGTTTTCTAAATCTTCGTGACAAATATGAAAAATATTATCATTGAAAAATATAATGAGAAATACAATTAATGAAATGAGGAAAATTTTCTGAAATATTACTAAAATTTTGAATTTTATAGATTTATTGGCATTTTCTATATTTTCTAATGTATTCTGATTTTTCAAAATATGCAAAATTTCATACATGGTACTAATTACTCAAATTTGCCAAATTTTATAATAATTTTGTTCAGCTCACAAAAATTTCTTTCAATTTCTTGGTACTTTTCAAGTATTTCAAATATCAGTTAAAATCGTGAAAAAACATTATCTTGCATATCTAGAAAAAAAATATTACTCTTAACACAATATAGGAAATTAATTCACATTTTCTGAAATGTCTGTAATTTTGCAAATTTTTGAAAATTATCAACATTAAAAAAATTCTCTGAAATTTTTAAAAATTTCAAACTTTCAAAATCCTACTCAGAAATTTTTAATAATTCTCAATGTTTTATTTAAAATTCAAAGACTTTACATCATGTACATTTTAAAGAAATACAATAAAATACTCCACCTCAATTCTGCTGTCCCTGATTCAAATAACATATTAATTATTGAATTATTATTATTATATATTATTTATTTATCATAAAATTTATGTATCAATAATAATAAACAAATTTAGAATATATACTCACTTGTTCAAACGATTTGATCCCCATGAAACATATACTATTTATTACATTCTTTGGGTTTGTTAATTGTATTGCTCAATTTTATTATACTTTTTTTTAAACGTTGAAAATGACATAATTATAACTTTCGACAGTGGCAATAATTATTTTAAATAAGTTCACTGAGATCAACTGAAATGTTGCGTTGTAAACAGTTGTACATTGCCTACAATGTTTGACAGGTTGAATTTGAATCAGCTGAATTGTATCTGAACAATCGTAATTGTTCGAGATAACGTTTGATAACGTTCAAATGGCAGGTTCTCTTTTCATCTTTTATTTCATCTTTCGTCATCGTTTGTCGGTCATTTTGTTATCTGTTTTTCTAATAACAACACTTTTACCCCTTTCGGGGCGGGAGACAATTATCCGGTCCGGCCCGGATACATAATCCAATCCAGATATTTCAAAATTGCGCGGGAAATTTAAAATGCACCAATATATTGTGTTTATACTTGTATATATAAGCAAACAGATAAAATAAATCATAATTATTAATAAAAATAAAATCATCAATATATAATATACACAAATATATTGCTGTCACGCTATAGCGTAACGGCATTTTAACTTTCCCGCGCTATTTTGAGATATCCAGGCCAGATTATCCAGCCCAGACCGGATATTTGTCTCCCGCCCGAAAGTGCTATAAGGTGGGGTGTTATCAGTGTTATTATTATTATTGTAATTATTGTATACCATTGTATGCTCATTGTTTCGATATCAGCAATAATAATGAACAATAAATAACAAAGTGACGATAACTGTTGCATTACAAATGCATGAAGAGCAAGTAGAAAAATAATAGGCATGAGCGACGCGATTGCTGCTCGCTAGTAGTGAATACGCATTACTTTGCGTAGCCCGTGACAGCAACATTGTAGTCGCATCACCTATCGTTTAGTGGGTGGTGAGTTAAATAACATTTTCCAATCATTCACTTTTCTTGGGAGAACAAAGCCATTCTAGACGTCTTGACCCTGAGACCATAAGAGCCTTGTAAATGATAGCAAACTTTCAGATATAATCTTAACGTTTTTTAACGATCAGTTTTTCTGGTAATAAGCGTATATTCTGCCAACTATACTGAAAAGCGAATAAGTTTTCTAGGGGTACTATACGTTTTTTTTTAGCAGGATGTGTCATACTTTTAAACCTCATGTCTTGCTTTTTTACTTCAGTACAAAAAAGTATAAACATTTTCAAAATTTTAGAATTTTGTAAATTCTTTACATTTCGAATGTTTGCAAATCAAAGAAACTTGAGAATTGGCTGTTTTAAAACATACATTGTCAAATTTTAGCTATTCTGTAAATATACACATAACTCAAATTAAGAAAACCGTATTCAAATTTTCAATTTTTCAAAAAAAAATGATTTTATAGCTGTACAGTATTTATATAATTCTTCTGCTTCTCCAATGGAAAAATAGAGATCTTAAAAGATTACAAATTTTTTTTTTGAAAAAAAATCAAAACGTGTAAAAAAGCAATATGACAAAAATCACAATTGCAGATTTATATAAAATTTTATTTTATATAATTATTATTTTATTCGAATTTTCATGTTCTGCTTTTCTCTTTCTGCAATGTAGTTTATTCTAATAATGTAGAATACAAAATTTTTCAAATTTTTAGTAAGCTTATGGATTTAAAAAAAAATAATGTGAACATAAATCAATATATATATATTTTTATAAGTTTACAGCATTGAAACAAATTGCTGTATGGATTTCTTAATTAGAGTGCTTTGTAATTCAAAGTTCGATTTTTATGATTTTTAGTACTTTAATTTATTTTGCAGAAAACAGTATCTTCATGTTTCTAAACCCTCAAGTAGTTTTCATATTTATTCAGTATTTATACAATGTGAAGGATTTTATGGTATTATTTTTACCGATTTAAAGGAACATTTTTAAAATCGGATACTCTAAAATACAGTTTCATAGATAAATGTTTGAAATAGATTTTTCAAGAAACAGTACCTTTGAAATTTGTCAGTATTTTATAAATTTCCAATACTGTCATTATTTTTCATATTTGTTCAGTATTTAGAGGATTTGAATGTTATTATTTATCTGTATGGGTTTTTATATAGATTTCTAGAATCTGATCCTCTAGGATTCAACATTTAATCGATTTGAAGTATTTTTATACATTAACAAGAAAATTTTATGTGCATAGATCCATAGTATTTTATATACTGCCATTATTTTCAGTATTTTTTAGCATTTCAAACTTTGCTAGATTTTCTGGTATTTTCATGTGTTGCTACATAAATTTCCAGAAGTTGATTTTATCATTTCCAAAATTTCATATTTTTTTATGTTTCGGTTGCTGCATGTCAAATTAATTTTACGACTGTATAAGACGTTTTAATAAATATTGTTAAATTATGTTTATGATTTCTTTAAATAAACAATTTAGTTAGGGCCTATTTTTTTTCTATACTGAAAAGTCACAGTAATAATAATAGCAATAATAACAATGACCTATTTTACTTAAAAGAATTAGAATAATTCAAACTAGGAAAATCAGATTTGGGTAGGTTTCAAGTTGATTTTCTGTTTTGTTTTTCTTTCTGCAATATGATAGCCCTAAAATATCGCAAAAACACAAAAATTAATTTTGAAATGTATTATTTTATGGTAGAAAAAGTTTTTTTTAAAGAAATATTTTGTCCAATATACCACTAGTTGAAATTTTTGCGAAAATTTTTTTACAGTTCATGCCAGGAAATTCATGTTACTGGAAAATGTGTTTTAACATTTTTACCCTTGATGTTTTTGGAAGGGCCACGAAAAATAGATCTGTCATGGATAAATGCTGAACTACATACTGCATGCGAAATTATTTGTTGAAGAAAAAATATATCTATTCGAATTCCAGGTTTTTTTCCATAATTTATTTTTGGATTACACGATTTTTTCCTTAATTTTATAGGGCGTATGCAAAATTGTGTTTTGGGCAAGCTTAATTAAATTAAAAGTAGTTCAGTTTTCTGAACTACTTTTTTTTTCTTTTTCAGTTGCTCCAGGATTGAAAGTTTTAAAAATTTGTATTATTTCCATGAATGTTTAAGAAAATAATATCTTATGAAATTTCAGTGTTTTAGAAATACCAGTTGTTTTCGGTCTTTTTTTCGCATTTTTCAGAATTAACGAAATATTCTAGTATTTTCTTGTATTTCACTAAGTATAATTATATTACACTTAATATACCATATATCTGTAATATATTATCTCTATAGATTGCACTGTAAATTTAAACAATTGGATGCTGCAAACTTCGAAGTTTCATAGATTATAATAGAATTCTATCTATTTTTTTTACAGATTCTTAGTATTTCAAACGTTCATTCAGAATACAATTTTTTCGTATGTTTCTAGTGTTTTAGAGAATTCTTGTTATTCAATTATTTTTTATATTTTTTTAATATTCATAGAATTTCAATGATTTCCTGATATGTTCGTAGATTCTTAGATAAATTTTTAGAATGAGATGCTCTAGGATTTAAAGTTCTATATAGTTTAGGCAAATAAATGGACTATCTAGAAAAAATGTTGTCTTCAGTCTTCTTACATTTTGTGCAGTTATAGATTTTCCTTTCGTACTTTTAAGCATTTATAAAGTTTTGTACGATTTTCTAGTTCTTTTTTGAACTAGAATTTGATGCTCACAAGCACGGGGACAAAATGGATATATATACTGCCCTAGAATGATACCAAGATTCTTAGATCACTGAAAAACATATTCTTTTTCAGAGTTACTCGTGCCTAGCTCCATTAAATGAGTATTGCGTGGAAATGGAGCAGTTACATAGAAATATTTTGGACAACTTGCGCATCAGTATTGCTGATGATTTGCAAGTTGACAATGTAATAAAACACCTTGTAACAGAGTACATATTGACTGAGCAAGACGTGGAATATATTAGGGAAGGTTCCTCAGATGAGGACAAAGCACATCGATTGCTGGATATTCTTCCCGGGTACAAAACGAACATTTTTTGATCATAAGGTTTTTTTTGTACTGACTTTGAACTCAGTGAATGCGATTATGTAAACATTAAAACAATTTGATATTCTGGTTTCGTAAGAAAATCATTAAATTTTCTGTTTTTCTCTGTTTCTGTAACTTATGACACATTATATTACGAACAAAGTAAAGCTACTTTATTTTCATTCACAATTTTTCAAAATAGTTTTTTAAAAGGAAAAATATATTTCTTGATGCGTATAGTAAAATAATAATAAAAAAGCAATAGGTAAGAGACAAAAATAAAAGCATCCCACTTAAAAATTGTTACACTTTCATAAAAAATTTGTAAAATTTGTTATGAATTAAGTGTTAGACCAAATCATACAGAACTCAGTCAAAAGTTGATTTAAGAACTGGAAATGTAATTGCTCAAAAATAATTTTACAGGCGAGGCTCAAGTGCTTTCCACATATTTCACCAGTCATTGAAACATCATTATTACTGGCTTAGTGAAAAAATGGACAAAATGCTCAAATCTCATAATGACACAACTGAAAATTATCAAAGAATCAATATCCCACCAATTTCTCCACTGACAGTGACACGCGAGGGAAAGGTACACTTTTGAATAATATGATATTTCACATAATCGAGAACAAAGATTTTAATTATATTCATATCCTACTCATATGCTAACTAAGGAATTATGTGATAGTGTGAGTTAAACTGTAATTTTTAGAATTTATGTTCAATACTTATCACGGTTTAGAAACTTATATAAAAAGTGGTAACGCGTTACATAACCGTTTCTTAGGTAAAAAAGTAACGGAACGTTACTTTTGGGAATAAATTGAGTGTAAATAACAAGACATCGAAAAAATGTAAGGATGAAAAAGAAATATTAAACTATTTGTGGTTTTGTTCTAGAAACTGTTTATTTCATATATAATAAAATGGTTTGAGACGGAGGAATATTTGACGTGTTTAATTTTTGTTTAGTTTCAATATAAAGTAATATTTTTATGTTTGTTAAAACGAGCCCTCCATGAATAATTTTTTCAAGCGGGAAAAATCATTAAGCATTTGTAAATCTATACTTTTGGACCCTGAGGAAAATATCAGTCAACTTGTTCGAATTTTCTTATTTTTTTCAAATCCAAAAATGTTTGAATATGGCATTTCATTCAATGTTAGATTTTTGAGAGAAACTTATCTACCTAGGTTTTTAGTATTTTCGACAATATTTGTATTTTTTAGTATGTAAAAAATTTTGCAGGATTCTTTAGTATTTATAGAAATTTGTACAATTATTTTGTCCATGGCTATATAGATTTTAAGAACTTCATGCTTTAGAATTCAAAGTTTATAAAATTTTTCATATTCGAGTGGGTTTTTTAGGGAATAGTATTCATTTAGATTTATTTTCTTTTAGTTTTTTTTCGGTACTTTTGCAGTTTTACAAGGATTGTTTTGCAGAGTTAAAAGATCGTTCAGTATTTCTGAAACTATTTGTATTTTTTTCAATATGTATATATATTTTTGCAGGATTTTCTATTATTTCTATAAATTTCTAGCATTTTTATATAAATTGTTATACATTAATTTCGAAAATTTCGAGCTCTGAAATTCGAAGTTCATTAAAATTTTCGTGTTTCAAAGGATTTTTCAGAAAACTGTGTCGCAAGAAATTTTTATTTCTTTCAATTTTTCTCGTATTCCTTCAGTTTTTCTACGATTCGAAGAGTCCTTCAGTATTTTAATTTATGTATTTCTAAATAAATTTCTGAAATTCGATTCTCTAGTTATTAGAATTTTATGGTTTTTCAATGTTTCATAGATATACATGTATTTTTCTGTATAATGTATTTTCTTTGTTTTTCCTAGCATTTATAGAACGTTGTAGAATTTATTGGTTTTGTTGAGAGATTTTTTCGATTTCCAAAATATGATTTTCTATAATGTAAAGTTTGAAATATTTGAAGTATTTCGATTGATTTTGCAGAAAACAATTTTTTTATAGATTTAGAATGCCTTTATTATGTTTTTGGATTTGACAGACTTTTACGATTAAAAAAAATTTTTATTTTTTGTATGGACTGCTCTACTTTTCAATTCATGCTCGAGATATTGATTTTTTTTTTCATTTCTGGAATTACATACATTGTTAAAGAATATGATAGCATTGATATAAACTAATTACAATCTAGTATTTCAGTATTTTTCGTATTATTCTTTGTATTCATTCACGTAAGGTTTTCTAGCAGGATCTATGGATCTTAATGATCCTGCTATAGATTTTTAGTAAATATTTTTGTGTATTTTCATGCTGATTTCTAAAATCTGATGCTCCGAATCATGAAAGTTTCTAATAAATAGTGAAAAAGCATATTCTATGTCAATATTTGTACCTACACAAATTACTAACATTTCACTCTGTTGCATTCCAAATTAAAAATTTAGAATGTTTTATTTGAAAACAAGGAAGTTAAAAAATACCTTATACCTCAGTTGAAGAAAATTTCTTAAGTTACAAATTGTTCCAATAACTCGATGATACTGATAAAAGTAACGTGATATGAATAACGGCATTTTCGTTACTCATTGCCTGACAAAAGTAACTTGTTCCCGTTATCGTTACTTCCAAACCTTGATAATTATAAACCATCATGTATTCAAGGACCGTTGCGAAATGTATGCTTTGCAGGTAAAACAACTGAGAGAATGCTTGAAAAAAATGAAATTCAAAGAGTGTCTTGTTATCCACGGAATGAAAGGGTTCGGAAAAGCGTGCCTTGTAGCCAATACACTCCAAGACCAAATGTTACTTGAAAATACTTTTAAAGTAAGTGCACGAAAAAGTACTTACTTTCATTTAAAAAAAAACCAACATTTTTACACCATAGTAACCTCTTTGCAGAACCAAGTTTATTGGCTCAAATTTGGCTTCTTGCGGTCGAATGGGTCCGATGAAATTCTCTCTCAGCTGAATACCTTATGCTGCCAAATCAATCACAACATTCCAATGCAGCCTTCGAGTTGCAAAGAATCTTGGAAATCCAGTTTGCAATCAACTATCAATGTTCACTTCAAGAAAAATTGCCACAGCGAAGCTTTGCTGGTCTTGGAAGACGTTCACAATAAAGAAATCATTGAAGCATTTAATTTTCCTTGTAAGATATTAGTCATAACAAACGATCTCAACGTTTTAGGCGGTCGTCGTCCAACTGTGATCGAGGTACACGACACGTTAAGCAGATATTTTTCGAAGAAATTTCACATGCATCTTTCCATTCGCAGATGAATGATGGTTTCACGGAAAGAGAAACTTTAGGCCTTTTTGCCAGAGTGCTCAACACTCAAATCGAAAAATTACCTGCTCAAGCGAAATTGATCCATCACGAATGCAAAGGAATGCCATTGCTTATTGCAATGCTGGGTGCACAATTTGAGGCCTTCAAACATGACATGAACAGGAAATCAGACAGATGGAAATACTATTTGACGTGCCTCAAAAAAAAGAATACTGAAAACTTGTAATTATTGATAGTTATTTCTTTAACTGATTCTATTTGCAACAAAAAAATTGATGTTACATTCATGTGTGATTGCAGAGTGCTGAAGGAATTCTTGGAAAAGCAGAAAGTTACTTTCAAAATGTGCATCAGTCCTCTTGAATCGGATATGAAACGAAGATACGAATCGTTGGCGATTTTCAACGAGGATGTCAACATCATGCCTAAGGTCATTATTTTGATTTATGACAAGTTTTTTGCATATAATTGATAGTATCAGGAAAATTAACATACTGTTCGAAAAATTTCTTGAACCTCCAGACTCTTCAAATCCTGTGGGGAGATGACGAAGTATTCCACGTTGAAGACCTCATGCTGGATTTCTGTCACAAATCTCTCGCAGCCAAACAATGGAACGATGATATGAAGAGCTACATATACGGAGTTCATGATCTTCTGTTGTCTTATTTGCGAGAAACTATAGATCCAGAAAGTCTACGACAAATGCACGAGACTTTTGTAGAAAACTGTCGGAAGCATGGCGGTGGGGATTTCTCGACTCTCCCAGAAGACAATTACATCTACTTGTACATCGGGCACCACTTGGAACAGGCTCAGCTCTATGAAGAGTTTCCGAGACTTTACTTGGACTTGAATTTTCTTCAGGCAAAAATAAAACACGCTGGATTGAGCGATCTTTTGATAGATCTGCATAAGTATCGACAGTATATCACGAAAAACAACGATCCCGAATTGGCCTCGAAAGTTGACGACTTGGAGAATTTTTTGCGCCACAACACCAACATCCTAGCCAAGCAGAGGAGCAAGGATTGCTTGGATTTGGTTCAGATCGGGCTTAACTTTTCGGAAGATTGCTACGTGAGTAAGATCGCGAGGGAATTGGCCTCCAAAAGATCGGGAGATGAGAAGAAATGTTACTTGAGCTTGGAACGCAAAAAGCGCCCACTTGACAGCTCACTGGTCAGCGACGAACTTCCGATGAGTGGATCCATTACTGTTGCGCGTTTCACTGACAACGCTGATGAAATACTCATTGGCAACAATAATGGTGAAGTTTTCTTGTGGAACTGCGCTGAACGCTGCAAGAAAACGGTTTTCTCTGGTCACCTCAAGGGAGATGCGATTAAGAAAATCGTTTTGTCAAACCAGCTTGAGTACTTTTTGACACTCAGTAACAGCGGTGTTGTTAAACTCTTTTCTTACAACGAAGACAATCGCCTTTTGGAACCCAAAAGCCCTATTGTACAGCAGAACAACTGGCAAAATATGTTTCAAGAAAAATGCGTGGACGATAGTTCGTGGACAATCATCATTGACAACGAGGTTATATCAGATGTCATGTTTGGAAAAAATGAGGAATCGGTTGTTACCTGCACTAGCCAAGGCACTCTTCAGGTAAATACTTTTATTACTGTTTGTGATTTAAGATGGTGCACAAAAATATCGCTACAACTCGGAATGTCTGACGTTAGATCTGACGTCATATTAAATGTTATTTTCAGATACGAGGCTTGAATGGTGAAATCTTGTTGAAGGATCATCGTAAAGAGTAAGCATTCATTATTACACATATTATCCACATGCCTCTGTGTTGCCAACTTCATGTCTATGGTAGAGCTCTGGATTCTCAACTTGTGTAATATACTATTCTTGTACAGGTGTTGCTTGGGGAACATCACTTTTACCAACAACTACAATCTTCTGCACGTTTTGAACACTAAAATCGGAGTCTTCATTATTTATATGCTCAGAAAGGATCACTACGATTACGTCTCACAATTCAACTTGCGACAGGGAAAAGTCGAAGTTCTTTTTGTCAAAGAGCGCTCCGACATTGAAGGCAGTGGAAATTTGATAATCGTCACTGAAAAATCGGTGTTTGTCATGAAATACTTTTTTCCTGAAGGATCTTGCGCGAATTTGACCAACTATCAACCGCACAACTTCGAAACTAGGAAGCGCATTACCATTGATGACGGCGATTCCAAAGTTTTTACTTGCGCCTCTTTAACACACGATGATATGTACCTGATTCTGGCTGATTCTAATGGACGCGTAACTGTGTGGTTGGCCTCGGAATGTCACGAGGCCCTCAAGGTCTTCAAAGTTCGCGTATCTTCTTTGGATACTTATCACGTCTCTGAGGGTCGACACTTGGTAAGTTTGTTTTCTTTTTATCCGTACAATTTTAGGGTTTCCATCAAAATTGAAGTTTTGTAAAATAAAAACTCGCAGATCTGTGCAAGTGAAGGACAAGTTGTTCATAAATGGAATCTGGACCAACGAGAAACATCTGAGAAGGCGTAAGTTGAAATATAATAAGTATCGTGACATACAAGGCCATATTTCACTGCAAACTTCTTCTCAAACAACCATCTTTAATTTCTATGAAAACATGTGTTTGCAGGAAACTTGCATTTTACGTGATAATGAAGCCTAGTGGCGAACGTGAAATCATTGCTCAAGAAACCTGTTCCAATACTATCGAAGTTACTTCAGGCAACAAAGTTTTATACCAGAGTCCACAGATTGATGGGGAATTAGAAAAATTGTGTTTGTGTAAAGATGGCGATGAAATTATTTATTTAACAAACAAAATGAGCATCGTCCATGTAGAATGCAAGAGTGGTAAATCAACCACTGTGTTTCAAATCACGAGGACTCATGATTTCATTACCTCCATGGAGTTGGACAATAGTACTGTGATTATTTGCAGAGAAGTCTTCGATAATAGTCACAATTTGAAGGTTCGGGCTTACATACTAACAATTGATGTAAATCATGTGTTGATTTGAAGTGTAATTTCGTTTGGATAAATAATCATCGAATATTCTAGATTTGGTTCGATGATAACACTACTTACACTCTCCGAGACCTCGGTCATGTCGTGGACATCCACAGAGTCAACGACAACTTTTTTGTTGTCGTCAGTCGAGATTGTTTGGTTCGGTGGTACAACATCGAGAAAAAAAATAAACGACAAATTGTCAACAAGTTCAACTGCAACACAAAAACTTCGTCTACAACTGATGAAATTAAGGTGGTCAACAGCTGCTTGAGTTCGGACAATCGATTATTGGCTATCACGTATGAAAACAAGGAGCTGAGTATTTTCCAAGTTCAAATAGATAGAACTGAGGATGTAGCAATCAGCGAAATTTTTACTCGAGCCTTCCAAATGCCAACTGCAATCAAATTTACCTGTGCTGAGTTTTCTCATAATGGACGTTATTTGGCTGTTGGGATGGACAATGGGGATGTTGTGGTGAGTCATATTTAACACGTTACATTGAGTTTCAGCTTATTCGTGGTAAAAGTTAGATTCCAATAAATTCCAGTAATAAGAATTACCCTGGTTGATATCAAACGTAACATGGGGTAACATTGTGACGTTACGAAATGAAGTTGAAATATTTACTTTTTTTTAAATTGCAATGTTACTTACATTTTTGCACTGTAATACAATATCACTATCATAGCAGTAATGCAAATTTTTTATGTATAATACTGCTGGGTAACTGACATTATTGATACCTGCGGGACTTATAGGAATATTTAAATTTTTTTAAAAGGACATTTTCAATCCTTAAATGAGAACTAGAAATACTTATAAGGAAATTTGTATTCCTTATCCTGAACTGTAAAATCTGTTTATAGAAATTTAAAATTTAATAAGGATTTTATTTTATTATAGCCACCTTACAAAGAAATTAAGAACTCTCAGTGGCGGCAGCAGATATGGGTATGGTGGCTAGCACTACCCACCTGAAAAATTCTGCATGGGTAAAATATCAAAAAATACCCATGCGAAAATGCATAAATTTATGAATTAGTAGTTTTTTCGATTTTTCAAACTTTTAACGAGTCGCAGAATTTATTAGGATTGTCTGAAATTTTAGGTTTTTAATGAAAACTTGTTGATTTTAGAAGTTTTAAAGATTACACGCAGTTTCTATAGTTTCACAGCATTATCGAAATTTTCTGCAATCTACACAATTTACGTGCATTTTCTTGAATTCTACGAATTTCGATAATTTTTTAGAATCATTGACAATCTTTGAAATTTCAAAAGTTTTGTATTTGAAAAAAAAAATTTTCACTTCAAACGCGATAAACCATTCAATTGTTCGCAATTTATGAAAATTTGCCTATCTCATGCAAGATTTTTCTTCATTTCTAAATACTTCTCAAGTATTCCAAGTTTTTATTCAAAAAAAATCTAACATAATTCACAAAATAATGAATATATTCTGATATTTCACAAAACTTTTGATTTTCTATAATTATTAAGTTTTTTAAATTTCAAATTTATTTGATTTTCCGAAATTTTTGACATCATACCAACTATCTAAAACTTACAAAATTTCACGAAAATTTGTGCAACTTATGAAAGTTTCTCGTGATTTTTTAAAACTCTTCAAATTTTCCAGATTTTCCTTAAAAAATTTAAAAAACTCTACCATGGGTATTTTGAAGAAAGAATAAATATGTCATATAATTACCGCATTATACAAAATTCTTTAAACTTTTATGAAATTCTACCGATTTCTCGAATTTTTTTGTATCATTTGCAATTTCAAGAATTTCAAATGTTTTCTGATTTAAAAAATTTTTAAAATTTCAAATGTAATGCAGATATTCAAAATTTGCGAAATTTTAAGAAAATTGTCGTGTGACTCGCCAAGGTTTTTCTTACTTTTTAAATGCTTTTCAAGCACTGCGAAGTTTCATGAAAAAATTCAAAAAAAATATTTTTATGCGTTCCTGTTTCGTCGAAATATGTACATTAAAATAATGAAAACTATTTTGAATATGATTCCTGAAATTCTATAAAAAATTCGATTTTTTGAGTATAATTGACAGTTTTTGGAGTTTTTAATGTGTTATGATTTTTCAAAATTTTTAAAGTTTTTAATAACATCAAACCAACTACTCAACACTTTCAAAGTTTTATAAAATATGTCAAAGTCGTACAATTTTTCGGTGATTTGCCAATCTTTTCAAGTTTTCCAAATTTTCGTTAAAAAATGCATATATTCCAAAGAAATATAATGAAGAACAAAATTCACGAAGTTACGAACATTTTCTGAAATTCTGCGGAAAATTCCATTTTTTTTTTTTTTTTTTTTTTTTCAAATTTATCGACATTTTCTATAATTTCCAATTTTTTCTGGTTTTTCAAAAATTGCGAAATTTCTAACATGGTAGTAACTACTCAAATTTTCCAAATTTTATAAAAATTCGTCCAGCTCACAAAGATTTCCTTTGATGTTTAAGTACATTTAAAGTATTTTGGATTTTTTTTTTTTTAATTTGACAAAACAATATCGTGCAAAAATAATGATTATTTAGAATATAAATTCACATTTCCTGAAATTTCACGAATTTCGCGAATCGTCGAAAATTATTGACGAATTACAAGATTTCCTACTTCTTGAAATTTCAAACCTATAAAAAACTACTCAAAAATTTTCAAGGATCATAAAAAATTTTCCAACTCAATAGGAGTTTTCATAATTTTTTGTTTTTCAAGTTTCTCAGTTTTTTATTTGAAAATGAAAAAACACATTATCATGCGTGATTTGACGATATATACAATAATAAAACCCCCTCCCCCAAAATAATTTTATATTAATAATAAATAATAACACTCGTTTTTTTGGGCAGCATCATATTTGTTAAAGATAGGATCATATCCAAAAATCGTTGAATCCAACAAAAATCCAAAATTACACAATTTGAAGGTGCATGAGGAATTTTTGTTGGATATCGTAGATCGTCTCGACGGAGGATCGCCTGGAAAACACCACTTTGTCATTCCACAAGACTTCAATCAACCAATTGCATTGGGCAGCATCGAACGTTGGCGTGCCTTTACTGCTTACCGTCAGTCACGAAGAGATGGCCCTGTGGAATATTTCGTTGCTGAATTTCAGGCGATCGTTGAGCATCAGGCCCAGCCGTATGGGCCCTCCTCGAAGTGCCGGCACCTCAAGCATCACTTCAAGTCCTCGTTCGAGTTTGCTGGTACAACAAAACGACGGTAACAGCCTTATCGATCTCGCCATTGGCAGTTTGAATTTAAGCGATTCCAAAGTCGCCTCGTACTGGAAATCTAAGGTAGGGAAAGACCCGAAGAAACCAGAATTGGTTGCTTTGGTACCACTTCCATCTCCGGGAACGACAAAAGTCTACGTTTCCGAGGATTTCATCAAGTACGTCACGGTCGACGAAAATGGTTCCATGCACAAGTACAAATTAATTGATTTTTTATGATATTCTCATCCGCTCGCAGAAATGTTGCCAGACCTTAATTCGTTCCTGACAAGGCATTTATTTTTACAAATCGTTTTTTTTACTACGGTGTTTATATTTTTTACTCTTATAATACCCGGTGCTTTTCTTTAGTAGAATGTTTTTCAGAGTCTTGTAAATCTGTGTAATTTTGACAAATGGTGCCATTTTTCATGAAAGCCCAGCTTTGATGTCTTGAGCGAATAGTTTTTCTCGGTTCGAGTGAATGCAAAATTTTTTAGATTCGCTGGGCGAATCTTGTGCACATTTTTTTCTTCAGACATTCTGCATTGTGATAATGAACTTTGTTTGTTGGAACCGGTGAAGAAGCATGTGCAATAGTGTACATTGTAAAAATCGAAATAGATATTTCAATTCCAAGCGCCTTAGAGTCGATTTAGAGTGGAGCGAGAAATGTTGAAGAAATTATCCCGTGCCCAAAAAGAGTGCAAAACGCGTTTGAATTGTAGCATTTTACAACTGAAAGGGCATAAGATTGCTTTTATGTAGCGTGCAATCATGTTTATTGTTTTTACATATTTGCGAGCGGGGAATACTTATTTGTATTGTCTCTCTTTATCAAGTTTTCAATGAAACTTTGGAAGTAAGTTCCCTACAGCTACTTTTTTTAACAATCTTTTCGACAGAAAAACTTTTGCATTTTTCCAATTCTGTGGCTTCCCGCCATAATCGAGAAAGTCACTTGTGCCATAAGGCTCAGTTTACATGATATTCTGATAAAATTTTGAACGTTATGGCATGCGTGACTTTCTCGGTTATGGCTGGAAGCCACAGAATTGTAATAATAAAAACTGCCACACTTGCTCAATTTTTTCCGTTTATACATCGATGACTGCCGAAGTGCATTTATTATAATATCAATATTTTTCTAAGCCTCAATAATCAACATATGTCTTTAATTTGCAGAGTATGCAATCTGTTTTTTGTCAAGAATAGAACTTTATTTTGATTTCGTTACAATTCACAATATTGTACTTTTAGTGTATTGATATTTACTTTGTGCGTTCATTAAATTTCGTAATATGTTTCATTCCATAAAGTATAGGAATAGTCTTGAAATTGAGCGTTTCGAAAATCGCTGCAATGTGATCTCTTATGAAGAATTCAGTGGAGTACAGGGAAGAATGTAAGTTTACTTGCGAGAAAGAAATTAGTAGAAGTGAATAGAAGAAAATACAAGTTTTGTACAATTTTCATGAAGATTTTGTAGTCTCTATAAAAAAACAGTGGAATATTATGAAAATTTGGGTAATTTTGTAGACACTAGAAAAACTCAAGTTACTAGAACTCATGAGAAAATTGAAATTTCCTTATAAGGAAATTTTGAAACCTTTTGAGAAAACTGTAAAATCTGTATGTAGAAATTAAAAACAGGATTCTTTTCCTTATAAAGTTTTTATAGGGACACCTTGTACGGAATCAGAATTTTTATAAGGTGACCCTATAAGAAAGTCTAATTTTTTATTTCAACCCTAATTGAAAGTCTTATAGGGAAATTTGGATCCTTATAAGGTTTGTATAAAGTTCATGCTTATTATGGTGGACGAACCAATTGAAAATTTAAAAATTTTCAGCAAGTTCATGAATTATCATTTTCAATCAAATTCTAAACTTAAAAAATGTTTGTAGAAATTAAATTTGTATGATCAGTATTCATCTCAGTAATCGTGCAGCTTCCATCTTTGTTGTGGGATTGGATTAAGTTCGAAATGTAGGTTTGAGCCAGTTTTTAAAATCAATACTGAGTTGGTTTGACTGATACGTGATAAGGAAATATCTTCGAAATTTCTTTTTATTACTTTAAGAGTGCACTAAAATATGATTTATTAGTTTTCATCCAGAAATTGAAAAAAAAAAGGTTCTCGCATAAAATATATTAATTAGGTAAGTAATTCGCAATTGATATTACTAACTTAAATAAAATTCACATGGAAAACTGAATTGCTAAAGTCAATAAAGAAAGACAAATGTTGATTAAAAGTGCCTTACATTACACTTACAATTAGATAGGTGTCCCATTTCACAAACAAGAGATTCCATATCAAATTTATAGCCTAAGACTTCACTGTGCATTACGTTCTAATTCCGTTCCCTGATTGTTTTTTAAACCTCTAAATTATAGCAAAGCCATGGCGATATTCGATCCATAATTTTTGCCCTAAAAAAAGTACATAAATTATTCAAAAAAAAAAAAAAAAGTTTCGATTACTATTAAAGTTCCAGGCTGCACATCTGATATGGAATGATCAAAACGCAATGTACATAAGCTTCTGTGAAACAATTATTTTAAAACTGTTTTATAGCAAAAACATTCCAAACAATCAAGGAACTCGTAAAAAAATGTATTTTTCACGCTCGCAGCACAGAAATACTTTATTCTTGTGTTTACTACTGTCCCGTGAAAAACGAATTCTCTGCCACCGCCTTTCGATGCTATTTCTATGCCGCTCCAAGGTCGAGCGGCATAGAACTCGTCTTTTCACGACACAACAGTAAACAAAAGACTAAGTAATTTCCTTGCTGCGAGCGTGAAAAATAACTCTCGTGTCAAGGAGCATCAAAACTCGCGTTTTACTCGTGCGATTTGCTCACTCGCTACGCTCGCTCGTAAAACTTCGCACTCGTAAAAACGCTCGTTTCTGCTCCTTGATACGAAATATACTATTTACGAGTCTCTACGATTTTTCTATTTATTATTAAGTAAGAAGCAACAAAAATTGCAAATAATAAATTTAAGGCTTCAAAATGGTCTAGATCAATTTTATCATTGTTTTTAATGTGCAATTTACATACACTAAAGTAATTAAAATGATGACTTCCCTATAAAAGTATGTTTGAGTTCGTAGACTTTAATTAGACGTACTTTTGTTAAAAAAAAAAAAATTTCCAAAAATGTTTAGTAAATGAAATGTACTTACATAAGCGTAATACGAATTGTGATTATAAGATTATATTTCAGGTCATTTGTAACGTAATATTTCGATTGACATTGATGAATAGCCAAAGTAAATATAGACAAGTCCGAACATGGTGAAATCATATTAAGATTTTGTTAGTGAATTTTAGTTGGTGCAAATTTTTTTTATTGCTTTTGGTCTCAAAAAAATTTGATAAAATAATATCGAACGATATTTTTTTCTAAATTGGTGCTTTTTGGAAATAGTATAAGTTTTAGACAGTGCATTACAATTTTGAAATCTAATTGCAATCACTTTCAGTGCCAATCGAAATGACAAAAGACATGCGTGATACTTGATAGAACCTAAAATTAAAGAATGACTGAGATAGTTTGTGTGTACAATTTCATGTTCAGCCATTATTGAAGTAGAAAAATAAAGGAAAATGTACGTGCTCGAACTATTTTTTACATAGCCTCGAGATATTTATACGGTTTCGAATGCGTACTCATGAAAGAAGACATCAAAAGTTGTATAATCCCTTTTTTACTTCGTACACGTAAATAAGCGAAAAAAATTTTGGTAACTCTTCGAGAACTAAATTTTTCTTCCATTTTTGTAAAAAAAAATACTGACAATCGAAAAATCATTGCGACACGAGTTCGTATAAAACTTTCAGATGACTTAAAACACTTGCGATGAATAAATTGTGAAATTGCGTGTGACGATTATTTTGTGAATTCCGTACACAAAGTTTTATACGCTATGTACAATTTATGCCTCATTAAAGACCGTTAGTAACAATATCATGTTTTTTATTTTGTGGATTCTAAATTTTGCTTTTTACCATCACCCGAGAAAATGTGTGCAATGTCTTAGGCGTATATGATGGGTAGAGTCTGATACAGCTCAAGCAAGGTTTTTTTGGTTCCCACGACAATGAAGTTAATAAAGTCATCAGCCAAAAATTTGGTTACAGCAACACAAACTTGGTTAGCAGAACTATAAATTTGATTGATCCTATATATTAACCAAATAACTCATAGTTACTGCAACCAAGTAGTTTTTTCAGCATTGGTGTTGAAGTTAAAGATGTACATAATTGGATTTATATTTGATACATTTAAATAAACTACTAAAAAATATTTAAAAAATTTTAGAACTTTGATTACTAGGGCTTTGAATTCTAAAATGCTTTATGTATAAAGTTGAATATTAAATCGTAAAATATTCTTCAAGTTTTATAAGTACTGAGAAATTATTTAAAATACCAAAAGTATTTATTATGTATTGATGAAAAAAAAACTGAACCTCAGTGACTTGAATGAAAATCACAAAAATTGAATTTCATTTTACTAAATGAGAGAATATGAAAAACAATGAAAAATGTGTGACTCTTAACTTTTAAAGTTGCATAACTTTGAAATCCAAAAATTCGAAAAATTTAAACCCTAGTAATCTGGATTTTTGAAATAAAACTTCTTAGGCGGCATTATCACTTTTCAGGAGTGTAATTTATTCTAGAATAAAATTTATGCAGGGAGTAACTTGGAGATTTTGTAACATGTAACACTGTAAACTGTAAGACTGTAAGATGTAATAGTGTAATATTTTCGATTGCAGGGAGTAATTTTGAGATCTTACAGTGTAACATGTAACACTGTAAGATGTAAGAGTGTTATATTGAAGTAAAACTTCTTAGGCGGCATTATGACTTTTCAGGCGTGTAATTTATTCTTGAAAATAAAATTTATGTAGGGAGTAACTTGGAAATTTTATATTGTAACATGTAACACTGTAAACTGTAAGCCTGTAAATTATGATGTAAGTAAAATCTACTACATAATTGAGCGGCTCATGACGAATCACAAAATATCACGAAATGTCACAGATGTAACAAAATAGCACAAAAATCACGAAATGTCACAAACCCACAAAATCACTAAAATGCCACAAGGACACAAAATCGCGAAATGTTACAAAATTTCACAAAATCGCAAAAAATCACAAAACCTCACAAAAATACCAAATTCCACAAAATTAAATAATGTCGCAAAACCCGAAATGTCAAAAACATAAAATGTCACAGTATCACACGTCACAAAATCAAAAAAAGTTGCTAAATGTTACAAAATTACAAAATGTCATAAATAACAATATGTGACATCACAAAATTTCATAAATAACAAAATGCGGAAAAATCACAAAAGAACACAAAATCGCAAAATGTCACAATCAAAAAATATCTCACCTTGATATCACTTTACTTGTATAACTTTGTGTTTTTGTGACTTTTCCTGATTTATAACATTTTATGATTTTTGTGTCTTATATTTCATATTTTCAAAAGTTTAGCAGATGTAGAGGTGGAGGAGTGGGCCATTTAGTTCCTAAATGAAAACATGCATATTACCTTCTCACGAACATGGTCAATAAATGTATTTAATTTTAGGAGGTTTTCTGCAGTAGTTTGTGAGTTATAAAGCAGATAATAAAAAGATGTCCATTTTTTCATATCAAATAGATAATTTTGTAAAAAATATTTGAAAAGAAATTTTTTAAGAGGAATAAAATCTATACATAGGAACCTTTTTGAAGTAAAACTTCTTAGCATTATTCAGCTGATTTACAGTTAAGAAACGAAAAAAAATACTACACAGAAAAATTGAGGGATCTGTTAAAACTAAAAAAGTTAAAACGTATATAAAAATCTATAGATATAGAACCTTAAAGAAAGTAACATGAGAAGTTTTACTCCTAGCGCGTGTTGATTCAACACGCTCCAATTTTTTTTATTAAGTTTTTATAAAACTCCTTATAAAATTTCGGTATTTTTTATAAAATTCCGCTTTTTTAAAAAGTCACTTAATGAAAAGAGCAATGTTTTATAAAAACTTAATAAAATCTTTATCAAAAGACAGAAACTTTCTAAAGTAGATTTTGAAATCCACTTTATAAAAATGCCGTATTTTATAAAGATGGTATAGAGTTTTTATAAAGTGACTTTATAAAAACTAATAAAATTTTTCCTATGAATAAAAAAAACCGGAATTTTATAAAAAAATACCAAAATTTTATTAGAACTCAAATTACTAAGGGAAACAGATCGTCAAAAGATTAAAAACTATAAAATTCCGAGGGAAATTATACATGTTCTTCCGAAAACCCCCTTCAGAAATTTCTTCCCTACGCCTATGATAATCCATTTTATCAATCTTTTCCATAATAAGGGTGTCATCAAGTAAATTATTAACAAAATTTTTGAAAAAGACAGCAAGATATAAAAGTAAATATTTGTTTCCTAAATAAAAACGTTTTTTCCTATAAATATATCAAAAAAATGCGCATTCGAATGTTCTACCATGTTCCAGAATATTCCAGAATCTTCCAGAACGTTCTCAAGCTGACGAATCTGAAAAATCGCTATGTAACGATTTCACCGAGAATCGTGAGTCATTTCCCCGCTGCTCAGGTCACGAGTGACATGACCGATTTTCCCCGTCAAATCATGCATTTCATTCAAAAATGGCGTCGATGGCAGGAATCCTCATTTTCAAAAAAGAAATCCAATCGCGAACGAAACGACTGAAAAAACTCATAATCCCCGTTTCTAAAAAGATCCTCTATTTGTTTTTCCATCATCAATGATTTTCTATAGTCATTAATCCCATAAAACATGGGTAAAAAGGCGAAAAATTAACATGCGCGTTGCGCCGCCGCGCACACAAAATGGCGGTTTGAAATCATCTGCATTATCTGGATTATGTGAATTATCTGATGTTGCGAGTGGTCAAAGGCTTATATATGCTTGTACATGCTGTTACAATCAAATATTAAGCTCCGAAAAACAGATATTCTGAAATCGTGATTCCAATCGATCGCATTCGTAAAGTATTCTACGTTTCTTCGACAACTCGTTGCTTTTTTCCGGGTGTGAAATCAATATCGTCGAGATGAGTAATTTGAAAGTGCATTTGTTGCGAGAAGACGATCCCGATCTTCAGGCCAAAATCGAGACTCGTCGTATGTATCACGAATTTGAGTCGTCCTACGGAAAATTGCGCGAGAATTTGCAGAAATCTTTCGGGATTCCCAAGGATCAGGATTTCATCATCAAATGGAAAGGTGAGTGACCTTTGTTTTTGTTGTCAGTATGTCGCCATTTGCTGGATGCATTTTTAAAACGACGCAGTTGCGTTTTTAAGACGACGCAGAAGCATTTTTTAAGACGATGCAGAAGCATTTTTGGTTATCGTTAAGGACACTTAATTTTGGGGAAATTAGGTTTAGTATACTTTAAATAGATATTGAAAAAAAAAACCTAACCCAGGTAATTTCTCTTTGGGGGAAAAGTATTTTCTTTTTTTTTTCTTCCCCCAAAGCAAAATTACTTGGGTTGGGATTTTTTTTTAGAAATACCCGCTCAAGTTATTTTAAACCTATTTTTCCTAAAAGTGAGTGTCCTTAAAAATTACCGCATTTTTTTATTGTCTCATTCGAGTAGGGTCAAAGTTTGCGATGTCCAGCGATCGTTGCAATTGCATAGTTAACGTGTAATTTGCAAGTTACGTCATTCGAGATACTCGTTCTTTCGATGTGGAAAGAAAGGTGTAATTTTTTTTTGTGTTATCAAAAATTACACTGTCATTATGAGAAAATGCGAACTTGGGGTATTTATGAAGTTCAGGGAATTCTCCCAAAATAACCTAACCTCAAAAAAAATTTGTTCGGTTTATTCACATTACTTCCCAAAAAGCTGCACCTAACCAAACAAATATCAGAGAAATAAGGTGGTCACTTAATAAAATGATTATTTTAATTTTTTCAGGTTAGGTGCAGCTCTTTCAAAACTTATTGTTCGAATAACCTGAACAAATTTTTTTTTAGGCAAGGTTATTTCTAGGAGAATTCCCTAAACTCCATAAATAACGAGATTAAATATTGATGGACTGAAAAGAAAATATCAATATGCTGAAGTAAAAGATTTCGATTGATTTTTGAGAAAATGGTTTTTTTAAGTATTTTTTCAGTATTCACACAATTTATAGTTTTCTAATTTTTTTTCTGGATTTCTACATAAACATCTAGAATTTGCAGGGTTTTGAATGTTAGATAGAAAAATGTAACATGTTACGTTACTGTTATTTAAGTAAAAAAAGTAATCCGTAACGTAACATTTACTAGAAAAGAAACAGTAGCTCGTTATCATTAGCACTTAAAAAAAATAACGTTCCATGACTTTCACATTACTTTTTGGAATAAATTGCATTTCAGTAACAAGAGATAAAAAAACTTAGGATGAAATAGTATATTTCATATCAAGGGGGAGAGCAGCGTCTTTTCATGTGCCACAGCAACATTTTCGGAACGAGTGAACATAGAGCGCCGAAGCACGAGAATGTTCTATGAGTTCCGAAAATTTGCTGTCGCACGTGGAAAGGCCCCCGTGATATGAACTATATTTTTCATTGTTAGCGCAGAAAATGATGCCGTGTTTTGCTGCATCACGGATTGAGCATAAGTGCCCTTTTCGAGTCGGTGGAATGTTGATCTGAACTTCCGCCTGAAGTGAAATGTTTCCTCCTGAAGCGAAAATACTCGCTAGCTATGAAAAGCTTTCGAGGCCACTCGCTAGGACCGGTTTATAGATTCTATCCATTCACCGCTCGAAAAGGGCATTCTTACGCTTAGTCCGTGACCAGCAAAACACGATCATTTTGTGCGCGCACAATGAAAATAATTTTATATGTAAGAAGATTAGAGGTGTTTAATTTTTTTTTTGAGTTTTAACAAAACGTTTTGCTCGAACAAGACATCATATTTTCGAGATCTGTTATTTGTTAGGACAAGCTGTCCACGAACCATTTTTTAAAGCGAGGAAAATCATGAAGCATCTGCAAATTTGTACTTTCTGACCCTGAGAAAACAATTGGTCAGCTTGTTCGAATTCTCATATTTTTCGTTTTTTTTTTTTTTTTTTTTTAGTATTTTCACAATTTGAAGGATTTTTCATAGGTTTCTAGAATTCTTTGCTTTAGAATCTCAGGTTTATTCAATTTGTTATCTATTGAATTGATTTTTCAGACAACAGTATCTTCATTGATTTATGGTTCTTAAAGGATTTTTCATATATCTTCCTTATTTTCACGATATGAAGAATTTTTCATTTTCTTAAGAATAATTATACAGATTTTGAGAATCCGATGCTTCAGTTATTGAAATTTTCTAGACTTTTAGTATTTCACATATTTCTAGTATTTTTATATTTTCTGGTATTCATAAAAAGTGTAGCATTTTTTTTTGTCTCTTTAAATGTCTAGAATACGATGAAACTTTGAGATATTTTAATCATTTCGATAAATTTTTTATAAAGCATGATAGATTTGAAGAACTTCAGGTATTTTGTGTACGTTATATGGATTTATATGATTCGAAAGATTTTCAGGTATTTTTATTGATTTTTATATAGAGTTTTAGAATTCGATGCTCTAGGAACCAAAGTTTTATCAATTACCAGATTTTTTTTCATAAATTTTTTAAAAAATTCAAACAACATTTTTAAGTATCTTATATACATAATTCTGGTATTTTTAGTATTTTTCTTTGTTTTTTGTATTAGTTTCGTAAACATTTTTTAAAGATTTGAATATTTTTGGTACAGTAATACATTTTCATATAGATTTTTTAAATTCAATACTCTTGAAATAAAAGTTTTATTCTAAAATGTTTATAGTTCTTGAATAAATTTATTCAGCAATTATAAGTACTTTTCAAATTTCTGGTATTTTTTTGTATTTTTTTAATTTATTAAGATTTTTCAGCAGATTCAAACGTTTTCAGTACTCCATAGATTTTTACAAGGATTTCTAAAATTTCATACTCTAGAATATAAAGTTTCATAGATTTTGAGTATATTTATAAATCTTTCATACAACCAGTTACTTCATAGATTCCAGGTATTTTATAGATTTTTGAAATAATACTTCAACAATTTTGATATTGATTGAGATTGATAATATTGTTCCTAAGTTATATTCATTTTATAACAAGAAAATCCTGCATGAATAATTGCAACATTTTTAAAAAAATATTAATTTCGCTGAAAACACTAACTTTTGATAAATAATTTCTAGTTGCTATTATTATACGGCAATTCATAACATGCAAAAAATTTTCATATTTGTCCACAATTTTTTTCCAAAAAGTTAACAAACGTTTTAAAACTTTACAGTATGGTCATTTCTAGTAAAAAAATGTTCATACAGATAATCAAACAGTTTTTTTGGAATGACGGCTCATCAATGAAATAAAGTGAATTCAATTTAATGGACATTTTCTTTGATTGCATAATTCATCAAATGTATTCATAAAAATTATATAAACATAACTCAGTGTCTTTCAAGTATGTTGAATGCAGTTGTATCGTTATCAAACAATGTTTTTTTATTTGTAAATGACGGTAACTGCTTTCCCACAATCTTTCATTATTCAACGTCCGTATTGTTCAATGTATAAATAGGAAAAAAACTACAGAGAAAAAATCAAAGCATTGATAATTTTGACGATTTGAAAATGATCATTATTGTTCCATTTTATTATTATTATTATTATTATTATTTCTTATCCAGGAGTACATAATGTTATTTCAACAGTCGTACTTCATTCTCAATTACAATTTTATTCGCTTTTTTAAGTACACTTTTTTGTGTTTGTAAATGATTCATTATGACTCATCATTACAATGCAAGATTTATCAATTCAGTTATATCATTGGCTAAAAATAGTGCTACACTTTCATCAATAATTATATAGTTACACAATTTTTTTAGTTATTTTGATTTACAAACCTTTCGTTATAATTATCATGATCTGTTTGATTTTTTTTATTTCAATTTTAGTTCTTGTTAGTTTTTCAAAGATATAATATTACTTTCGTACTTTTTTTTTAATTCAAAGGAATTTTAGGCTTTGGAAATTTTTGATTTTATACGATTCCGAATTTTATTGAATATAATTGCAAATTTTTTTCAGAGCATTGAATAATATCGAGTGATTTTTGCTAATAATTGAAAAAATATGTTCCTTTAGAAGGATTTTATAATTTTTAATCTTTTATGATCTGGTTTCAACTGTGCGATATTTGATTTTTTCGAATTACAGAATTTTCAGAATAAAGGTATATAACTATTGAGGCTTAGAGTTGCCCATTTTTTATTTTTGTAAATTAATTTTTCATTGATATAATTTCAATCGTGGAAACATATTTTCATGATTTTCAAATCATCAAGTTTTGGATTTTTTTTGTTTCTGGTACTTTTTGTATTTTTCATGAATCATCAGCATTGATATAAATTGAATGATAGGGATGTCTGTATGAATTTCTAGAAATCGATGTTTTTAGGGTTCTTCAAGGTTACATTAATTTTCAATATATTCATGGATTATTAAGAAAATAATAACTACATAGATTGAAAGTATTTACTATATTTTTTGTAATTTTTAGTATATTTTGTTTTACTTGAAGAATTTACTTACATGAAACCATATATTATGTCCCCTAAATTCTAGTGAGTACATTTTTGATCATTTTTCCTTATTTTAAATACTCATGTGTATTATTTTTAAACTTTTTTTTACTGTCAGTATTTCCATCATTCATTATTTATAATCATTACTTTTTTCTTTTATGAAATATTCATCATTAATACACACATTTTTGGAGGGGTTTGAACTTCTAAAACCTTTTTCTGCCTACTCCTCTGATAATAATCGTCGAATAAATTTATTCATAAAACAAATACATTCAAATCAGCTTGAGCAAGTAGTGTTGTTGTCACAACCATATAAATAGTGTGTTTCGTGCCAACTTAATTTCATATTTATTTTGTTTCATCAAAAGGTAAAATTTGTATCTGCATATAGATTGTATGGTGACAACTACCTACTTTTATGCCTCCAGCTCTAAAAACTGCAGTAAATTAAAGTTTAGTTACACTAACCATAAATATTATATCAAACTGTAATTTGCCTATTTGTGAAAAATATACAATTGCTCCAAGTTAAAATCATGTCGATTTTGAAAACCATATCCAGCCCACTTTCATTTCTTTACATTAAAAACTTTAAAGAAACATGGCACTTGTTTGTGATTTTCAGATGCCGAAAACGACATGATAACCATCTCCAGCAACCAGGAATTATGCATCTGCATGCAAGAACTCCCAGCAGGCTCTTATATGGTCCTGTACATGATTCTCAAACAAAAAGAGGAAACTAACAATTTATCAATTTTTAAAATCACCCACCCTCGGATAACCTGCGACTCCTGCGAAAAGATGGTCCAGGGTTTCCGCTACAAATGCCTGGTCTGCGCGGACTATGATTTGTGCAGCGCTTGCGAGGCAAAAGGCTGCCATCCGGAGCACTACATGATCCGCACTTCGAATCCTGTCAATTGGTCTCGTCATTGCTTGCCGCGTTTTTCCCGGCATTACGTGCGACACATGAAAAAATCCTCTTCTAAATGCCACAAAGATGGCAAAGCTCCACGTTTCTCAGCCAGAGTTGAAGAGTCCCCTTCCTGGATGGAGAATCTGGTGCAAATCATGACAGACTGGGCCAACATCCCCGCAGAAAACGCCAAGGAAGAGGCTCCGGAAACAGCGGAGGCGGCGCAGGAAGAGCCCAAATTTAAGAAAAGCAGCCCCGCCTCGGTGTTGAACGACCTGAGGCAGAGTCCTCTGTGCGACAACGTCATTTACAAGATGCAGAACATCTTGGACAACAGCCTGCAGTTCCTGGATCCTTTGGGAGGAATGGACGTTTCTTTCGACCTGAAGCCAGAGGGTGCCACTATACACGTTAAGAATGGCGCGGCACAGCCTCAGGCCAAGGAGGCTGCTGATCCTTCCGCTCCGAAAGCTCCTGAAAATGGGAACGAGTCAATGAGCGGGGTTGATAAGGAGAAATCCCCTTCTGATAGTAGAAAATCTTCCACTGGGGGCGCCTCTAAAGCGAGTGATGATGCTGAGGTTGATAACGCTGCCAAGCCGGAGAAGCCTTCTACTTCGGCTCGTCCTAGCGAAGTCGAGGGGTGGACTATTGTGAATGCAGGGGAAAACGGGAATTCTTCGACATCCAAGCAAGATATTGCCGAGGAATTCCACATTAAGTTTAAAAAGGTAAGACTTTTTTTATAAAGTGCTGAAGTGCTCCTGATTTCACCGAACCTATTTTTATGACTACCCAACTGTAACACTTTTCATTTATAACTTGGTTCCAGGTGCCCACACCGCCATCAGAAACTGAAAAACCTCTGTACCCGCCGCTGCCGCAGAGATTCGAACCAGAACCGCTGTTCCACCCAGATCCAAAAATCCACAAAGCCGTGCGTACCATGATAGAAATGGGGTTCAACAACGACGGTGGCTGGCTCACTCAACTGCTGATTTCTAAAAATGGTGACATCGCCAAGGCTCTGGACGTGCTTCAGCCAATCCGCAAATAAAATTACGTTCCAATGAAATATTTATGTCATTTTGTTATCAAAATATTCGAGTATGATACGTATTATATTCCATTGTCAGTTAAGCATTATGGGAAGGTCGGTTAGATTAGTTATAAAAATGTAACTAGCACAGTATAACAAATAAAGGACCACATCACCTACAGGTCTCTTTTTATTGCTCTTTGACATATACTTTGAGAAATAATAAATTTACAAAAATTTGATTCATGGTCTACAGAGCTTTACAATATTCCACGAGAAATGCTCCGTTTGAGTTGCTCATCAATTGCAGTTCCTTCATTGCCGCGGGGCTTATGTCTTGGATCCACTTCTTGCTTTTGTAATATTCTATGAACGCCTCGAATTCTTCGTTGTCAAAGTTCTCCACGCAGACTGGAACGAACGGGTCGAGGTGTTCGAAGCCTTCTTTTCCGAGCAAGTAACGAGGGAGATGCGAATCTTTGTGTTCCTGTAAATTGATACGAACAATTATGAAAATGTGAATTCATACATTTTGAGACCATAATGACTATTATTCAACGTAAAAAAAAAACTAGATGAAAAACTTATAAAATCCTGAAGAAAATAAATTTTTTCAAACCTCTCCTCCCCCAATAATCACACCATAATATTTTATAAATTCTGAAATTACGAAATTCCTGGAATGTCAATAAACAGTCATTGTTTGGAAAAAAAATCATGCTCACCTTTTCAGCTCTTGTATCAACGGAAACGATAACTGCTCCGTTTTGCCAATCGTGTTTAGTTATGTTCATAAATGCCTCGAATAACATAACTTTGTTTGCCCCAACTTTCTTATGACGATCGTTCTTCACATTAGTGACATCGCCAAGAAAAGCGTTGAAGCCATCAATCAAAATCAATGTCCTGCAATGTCCCGCGTTGCTCGCGATTTTGATTTCCTCCATCAACGCCACAACGATATCCGTTGCGTATCTTACACGATTTATTCCAAGATCCACGAGCTCCAGAAACGAAGTGCCCACGTCTGTGATTTCCCTGGGACTCCATTCGTAGCGTTTGGCCAATTTAAGCTGGAATTATTCAACAAAAATCAATCCATTGAAATATTATTTAATGAGAATTAATTATTGAAAATCTTCAAAGTTGATTTCAAATTTCAAAGACAAAACTTTTTCTTTACATTTTTCAACTTGTCTCCGTTTTGAAGCCTGAAATGAGACAACCAAACGGCAGAGTCTATTGGAAGGTTTAAAAACCCTTCTTTGGTTGTTGAATTGGCGACTTCTTTGGGGAAACTAAACCAATATGGACCTGAAATATAAAAGAATGATTCAAAGCTGGTAGAAAACAAATTTTAAAAATTGTGACATGGGAGAAAGGTTCAATCAATAAAAAATAACAAGTTTGGACTCAACAAAATTCGTATTCTGGATACTTTTGATAAGGAATCTTTAAAATTGTAAATTTTTTCTGTTATTAGAATAAATAATGACAAACTTACATTATGGGAATCGTTTATGGCGATTTTTTTAAGAAATTCACTACAATCTAAGTCGAAAGGAAAAAGATTTAAAAAAGGTAAAATAATAATATTTATTGATTCAGTGAGAGAATAATATGAATTTCAAAACCAGAAAAATTTTTCATTTCGATATTTTAAGTAAAAATTTTGAAAATTGTAGATACTTTGCATTATGAAACAGAATTTACTGCAATAATAAAAATTTGTGAAAAATTCATTGGCTTCGAAATTCAAAATAATTTATTCTTAGAAAATTGGTACGAAATTTACTGCTGGTCAATAAAAATTCACTTACTTCTTTATTTTTTTAAACAATGGGTTAGAAGTTGAAGTAACTAATTAAATATAAATTATTTCTAGTACAACAAAAAAAAGAACTTTGACTCTACTTTTTATTTTGCAATTACTGCTTTTTAACGTCTCAAAAAATTTGCACAGCTGATTTCAATCATCAGTAACTAGAAATGTGAATTAAATTCTGAGAATGTCAATAAATAAGCATTACTCTGAAATTTTTATTGTGGAATTTTTCAAAATTTTCAAAAGATATAAACCTCCTGCAAAAATTTATATTTCAGGCTCATTTTCGTGATTGAGCTTGTTTCAGAAAAATAATATCAGGTTGAATTTTCACTCACACCAGGGGATGTGAACAAGTAAAAATTGCGCTGCGTAACCGTAATGCAGTAAATGCATCATCGTAGAAGTTTTCCCTGCTCCATGAACACCATCTGTTCACATGATTGTTAAGGTCTGTATAATTTTTTATTTAAAAAATAATTCAAATAGTACGTTATTGGTTGAATAAAAGGATACAAATGAGGAATCTGTTGACTGGTTTGTTGAAATCTGTTTGTCGAAGATATGAAATGATTTCAATGGCAGGTTCGCGCACAATCAGGCTCAATTCTGCAAAGGTTTTAATTTGATCCCTCCATTCCTTGGTAACTGATGAGGGTGGGAGAACTGTTAAACGATGATTTTCTGGAACTGTGTAAAATCTGCGCAAGTGATCGCTCGTGTGTTTCAAAGGATCGTTTTCCAGTGTGCGTAGAGTGAAATTATCTTCTGGTATCGTTTTTCGAGCGGTGTCTGTTGCAGTACTGAGCTCTCTCAGTCCCAGGCTTAATGATCTTCTCAAAGCAGACTCTGAAAATAAAATAAACATAATTGAGAGTGCATTTTTAATTGTTGCACATTACTGATATCATTGAAAATCCTCATTCACATTGAATGCAAAATTTTTTATTTGATTAGTTATATACATTACTAATCATTAGTACTTTACATAATTATTAAATAATCAATGTATAGTTTCATTCGATAATTGTATGATTATTTAAGTAATTGAATGTATATGATTTATTTGATATATATTTGTACTAATTCGTTTTTGTTGTGTTACATTAATTATTAAGCATACTTATTTATTTTATACTTTATAGAAGATTTTTTTTTCATAACACAAAGTAAAATGAAGGAAAAAATTGAGAAAGCAAATGAATAGTATATTAAACTAGAGAAAAATTAAAATTTTGCATTCAAAAAGATTTGTCATCTTAATATTTTGCAAGTGGAATTTTCGAAATGGTGAACCATTTTTTTATTGTTAGTTATATTTTTTTATGTATCATAAATTATGTACATCATTTTTGTATTATCATTTTATAGTTATATTCAACAATTGTCATTCTTTATAAGCTATGATTTTTATGATTAATTTATTATTCATATTAATTTATTCGTCTTATCTGTTTCATGCAGCCTAATTCACGGTTTATTTATTATATACTAATTTATTTTATGAATGACAGAATATTTTTTTTTTTTCTTTTCGTTTACTCTTAATTAAAACAGTGCAAAAAATGAGACATTGATGAATGAATGACAATTATAGGTATGAAAATAAAAATTTTCGACTCGAAAATATTTGTGAACTCAAAATTTTGTAGAGGGAATTTTTGAAATTATGCATTTTTTTCATGAAAATAAATGGTAAATTTTCATCAGAAAATGAAGCTTACTTTATAATCACTCAGTTTCAATTAAATAAAAAGCGAAATTTTTATTCACGTAAAAGTTCTACTTTAAAATTTTACTGCAAAATGTCTGGATTATTTTGAAAAGTACGTTTTTGCTTTAATTATAAGAACTAAACAAAAACATCATTTAATGAATAATGTATGATTTAGACATTTGATTTCAAAAAATCATTCAATATATTCTAGTATTTTTTAAATATAATATTTTGATTAAAATTACATTTTTTTGTAAATCAACAACTCTAGATTTTTTTTCTTTTATTTTCATAATAAAATAACAGAATTGTGAATTGATAATTCAAAAAAAAAAAAACGAAATAACTTATCTTTTATTAAACTTACATAATATGTAAGAATAGTAAGTATTTTATCAATCCAATATTCTTTTTAAAATGACAGTTTTAATTAATCTATAACTTTCATTTTTAATTTTCTTGATAAATCAAAATGACACAAATTGATTTCTTCAAAATACGATATAGGCATATCTTCTATTCCATTTATTTTTAGCATTTTGCATATACCAATATTCCAGAAATATAAATTATAGGAAATTTAATTTATCAAAAAACTTAATCATGCATGAATGATAGCTCTGTGACTTATCTTTAACAAATTTTCCAACGTTTTTAATTTACTTTTGGAAGGATAAAAAAAATGTAATGAGAATTACATTTGTGTACTAAATAAAAAAATTAGGAAGTAGCTATGCATTGAAAAAGCATCAGGATATTAGAAAAATTTTAAGACAGATTTTTAAAAAATGTAAACAACATAAAACTTACGAAAATAAAGAGCCATTTTGGTGAATAGCGGTGTCTTGGCTAATTATTATTTTGAATTATCCGTAAATCGCATTCATTAATTAATTTTAAATCTAGTTGTTGAGTGAATTAAACAAAAATTATTCCTTTAGATAAAATATTTTTTCAGGTTGTCTTGTTTGGCTTGTTTGTGTAATTGATATATTATTATGATTATTTACACACAAATTAACATATATGTACACAAACCACACACAAATCCATAATCACACTGTTCCCAATTGTTTATGCATTGTTTCACACATTGTTCTATTCGTAATTCCCCAGAGAAAAACAATCCAAAAACTCATATTTATTGTTTTTCTAGGGAAATACGAACAGAACAATTAATGTGTGAAACAATTGGGAACAATGTTTGAAACAATGCATAGCAATTGGGAACAATGTGATTATGTATTTGTGTGCATTTTTGTAAATTTTTGTATACATAAATAATTATAAAAATCAATAAAAACATACCAAAATATACAACTGTACACAATACAATTGAACAAAATAAAACAATTCACATTGCACATTGCACTTGTTCAATGTTGTACGTGTACACATTGTACAATATTGTACAAGTGGATTGTTTTATTTTGTTGATAAGTCCAGACTTCAAACGGTTCAGACAAGTTTTTCCTCGCTATTTGTTGTTTTTTCTATTTATTTCATACTTTTTCAGCCTAAAATGCCGGTATAAAGTCAATTTAAAATCGGCATATTTGATCTTCCTTATTATTTTTAAGTGTCAGTGAATCTACGTTTTCGATCGCTTTTATTTTAAGATGAACCTAGAACTATTGGGTAAGTTTTTACAAGTATTTTGTAAAAAAATAACAATCAAAGATTTATTCTCAGTTTTATAAACTTGGTTCAGTTTGAAAATTTAAAGTGTCTTACAACAAACTTTCAATTTATTTGAGAAATACATTGTTTATGTTTTTGTTTTTGTGAGTCCAAAACTTCAATTTTAAATAAACACTGAATCTATGAAAACTGATTTTTTCAATAACTAATTTCTGAGTATAAACATTGGATTGCGAATACTGAAAAAAATTGATTTTTTTATTAGGTTTTCGATTTATTTAAATTCTTAGATACAAATCATATAAAAACCTTTGAAAGAAAAAAAAACACTATGATTTATAATCTTTAAAAATATCAGGAATTGGGTTTTTTTTTGTGATAAATCCTGAACTTCTTTTGAATTTCGTTTTTGTGATTGAAAACAAGTTACAAATATTTGGATAAATATTTGCAGGGTTTGGAAAGTTACTCAAAAAAGTGTAACCTGTAACGTTATTGTTACTTGGGTGAATAAACAAGAACTTTTCTTTGAATGTACAGATTGCTTTAAAAACTTAACGAGACTGATAGCAGTAACGTGAAATAAATAACACTATTTTTGTTACTCATTACTGGACAAAAGTAATTTGTTCTCGTTATTGTTACTTGTTAATTAATGTAACTCGTAACATTATCATTACAGTAAAAAATGTAAAATTTTTGAGAAACCCATTGCTTTTAAACCCTGATTATTTGTGTACACCATGCTTGTAAACCATTTAAAATGATTTACAAGATCTGTTAATGACGAATTTCGCAGTCAATAAACAGAAACTTAAAAAAACTCATGATATTTTATAGCATTTTTTTTACCTCGATTCCACAAGTAATGATAAATTTGAATGCATTTTTGATTAGCATAATTATATACTCAGTAATTACACTAAAAATTTATTTTGTTTTTTTGCAGAATCATTCGGTCAAAATTACCCTGAAGTAAGTATTCCACAAGTTAATTTAGTATACTGATAATAATGGAATAGAAGTTCTTGATGTCACAGTAAAATATAATAAATTATTTGATTAGTAAATTTGACTGAAATCGAGGATTTGTATTTCATTAATTTCAACTCAAGGAAAATATCACCTTAATCGAATATTGAATTTTTGAAATCTATGTTTCCAGGAATTCGATGGAAATTTGGATTGTATATCACTCGTTGTTACTTGTTGTTTCAATAAAAGAGGAACTTTGTTAGCTGTTGGTTGCAACGATGGCAGAGTTGTTATCTGGGATTTCTTGACGCGTGGAATTGCAAAAATAATAAGTGCTCATGTGCACCCTGTATGTTCACTTAGGTACGAAACACTTGAAATTACATTGCTGTTTTTGGACTGTAAATGGAACAAATTTCAAGATTTTAAATAATAGGTAGATATAATTTTTTCAAAAATGTATGAAACTTTGAATCCTAGAACATAATTATAAAAACCTGTATAGAAATGCATAAAAATATGAGTTATATTTGTTGTTGCAAAATTTGAGTTTACTCCAGGAGAATTTAATAATTTTCATTTTTTGTATTTTCCTGCAAATTTTTCCTGTACATGCACTGATATTTTTTAAAGAGAATTGAAATTTCTCGAAATTCAAGCTCTCGTGCAATAAAAAAATTAGTATATTTGTTCTGAACATATTACTTTTCAGTTGGTCAAGAAATGGTCACAAATTACTCAGTGCCTCAACAGATAACACAGTGTGTATATGGGATGTCATTACCGGAGAGTGCGATGAAAATTACAGATTTCCATCGCCTATTCTAAAAGTCCAATTTCACCCAAGAGATGTGAATAAATTTTTGGTCTGTCCAATGAGACATGCAGCTGTACTGGTTACCATAGATGGAAAGCATAGGGTCATACCACTGGATGAAGATGTAAATTTATTTATAATGTACTCAAATATATAACATATACTTAAATAAACCTCAACATTGAATATATATAAAAATGTAAAATTTTTTTTACTCAATTATTTTAATTATAAATATATTTATATAAAATTTGATTATTGATATAAATTTAATATTCATTGTAATAACAAAAAACAAATTTACGATTTCAAAAATCCCTCCAAAAACATTAAAAATTTGCAGAGTGATCTAAACGTTGTGGCCTCTTTCGATAGAAGAGGAACCTACATATACACCGGCAACGCCAGAGGCAAAGTTTTGGTCTTGGATGCGGAAACCTTGACCCTTCAAGCTTCCTACAAAATATCTCAAGGAACCGCGAGCAACACTGCAGTGAAGAGCATAGAATTTGCTCGAAGGGGTTCCTCTTTTTTGATCAATACCGCAGACAGAGTAATACGTGTTTACGACAGCACCGAAGTCTTGGCCTGTGGCAAAGAGGGCGAGCCAGAACCCATGCAAAAACTACAAGACCTGGTGAACAAAACCATGTGGAAAAAGTGTTGCTTTTCCGGCGACGGCGAGTATGTTTGCGCTGGTTCAGCAAGACAGCACGCTTTGTATATTTGGGAAAAAAGCATCGGAAATTTGGTGAAAATTCTGCATGGGACGAAGGGAGAACTGCTACTAGACGTTGTGGTAATTAATTATAAGTAATTAGGGATGGGCGATGATCGATTACAGTAATGTCCAATAAATTACATGATATTCGAAAAATATTACAAGGCCGAATTTAGACTGATTTTAGACCAAAACAATTTATTTACTGTTGATTTTACATATTCTCGTAAATTGGATGGCCATAAAGATCTTTGGACATCACAGTTTGCACATCGGCATATCGAAATTTTCTTTCCTGTATACCAATACTGAATACCAGATGATTCCAGAATCTTGGATGAACCTATATCAATATTTTTCATCTCGATCCCCATTCCTATCACTCAAATCAAGGCGAATGTTTCAACTTGCAGTGGCATCCAGTGCGTCCCATAATCGCTTCCATATCTTCCGGTGTAGTTTCTATTTGGGCCCAGAACCAGGTAGAAAATTGGTCGGCGTTTGCTCCGGATTTCAAAGAATTGGACGAAAACGTGGAATATGAGGAAAGAGAAAGCGAATTCGACTTGAGTGACGAGGACAAATCCGTGACGCAAGGAGAAGAAGCCCAGGTCGAAGAAATCGAGGTCGACGTTTCTTCCATCGAAAGAGTCGCCGCGTTTTGCAGCTCCGATGAAGAAACGGAAGACATAAATTCTCTGCACTTTCTACCGATTTCACCCGAAGTGGAGGAAGCTGATGACAGCCAGGCCACCTCGCACGAGCAACCCACAAAGAAACATAGATCGCACGATATTCACTTGCAAGGCGCACCCGTTGATGGTAAATAAAATGAAAATGAACGAAATACTCTAGTGTATAATAATGACTGTTTTTAATGATTGTTCGTTGTTAAAAATTACAGAAATGCATCCATTCTTGAACAAAGGCAAGGACAAACCGACAGGCAAAAAAGGAAGACCGAGATCAGACCACAGGAAGGGAAAATAACTTTTAATACTTTGTTAACTTGTAGCTTTGATAATTTTTCAATAAAAACGATTTGAGTATATTTTAAAAGATGAATTTAATCCAGGGTTATGACTGATCGCCGAAAAAGTTTACCCATTAATGTCCCTGCTGAACTAAACCACCAGAGGCTCTGGCAGTGATGTTGCCCAAGAGAAAGTATCAGACTTCACTCTCGTAGGATTGATTTGTTGCTTTTAACCAATCCCGAAAAAGAGAGGTCCTATCCTTTTCTCTCGGGCTACATCACTGCCAGTGCCTCTGGTGGCTTAGTTCCACCAGGCCATTGATGGGTTAGTTTTACATGCGTTTTAGTTGAGAGTCATAAACCTGATATAGTCATACCGTTAAAAATAATGGCCATAATGTTGAAGTCATTTAAGATCTACATAGATTATGTATATTCACAAAAAGAACTTGCAACCATTGGCGTAGAAAATACAACACTCGCTTAAAATTACCTACAAATGTCATTTTTTTTACAATAATTACAAGTATATAATAACGAAACGATGTTCAGGATGAACGTATTTACATACATGAAACACTTATTTAAACAGGTGCTCATCCGTGAAGACTTGAAATGAAACTTTCGAGTTTACGATTGCTCATTGTGGCCAACAAATTTTCCGGGTTTCCAAGAGGTACTTTTTTCTTCTCTTGAAGCAATTCTTCTTTTTTTTCATCACCAATCTGGAAAAAAAAATTTTATCTATTCAATAAACCAGTTCCAAAGAGCCAATGTCTATGATACAGCAAACTTACACATTCTTCTTCCTTGGTAGATGTCTTCTTTTTCCTTTTTGTGACATTTTTTTCTGTTACAAAAAATAAAGTTTATTGTCACAACATATGATTTTACTTAAATAATGTTAAAGAGAAATTTTAATTCCATGTTACGTCATTTGCCTTTTCTTCACGTACTTAATTCAACAGCTTCATTGCTCTCTTTCAAATCAGTGGTAATTCCACTTGCAGTATCTTTGACAACAGGCGTCGAAGTGCTCAGAGGTTTAATAGCATCATCGTTCGGTAATGCCTCCGTTTTGGGAGCCTTTTTTTGTGACTTTTTCGTGCCTTTATCCGTAGTTCGAGTAGGTCTCTTCTTTGAGGGAGCTATATCCAATATTTCCAAAAATGGGCCGGCTGTCAATACATGTTGGAAAGGTTCTTCACCAGCGTTTGCCATTGTCAGATGAATTTGGAGATCCGCCTTGGTATACTCAATCGACTTCTTCATGAAGCGTTTTCTGTTGGAATAGAACTCGAACGCATGGGCATTTTTTTTTATCAACACGTTTTCGATTTTGTTGTTTGGCCGGAGTTCCAAGGCTCCAAGGACTTTCTTAAATTCAGAATTCGAGCCTTCCTGGTGATCCTTGCCTTCTGGGGTATCTTGCTTGTCCGAAGAAGTCGACACGGCGGTCTGTAAAAATTACATTACAATTGCCGAACGTAAAATAAGGAGAAAAATACAACAAAAAATGTCTCACGTCTTGCACATCCATGATTTGCCTCGTCTTGGAACGCGTCGTCATTTTGGCTTCCTTATTGAAAAGATCACGTTTTACTTGCTCGACCTTTGTTTTCTGCCCAGTTTCTTCGCTTTTCCTTTCATTTTCATCGACGGCTTTGGGTAAATTCTCTACAATCGGATCTTCGTTTCTACTCAACTTCTCATCACTGATTTTCGCAATCGTTTCTTTTGGTTTACTTTTTTCGTTTTTCACCACTTCAGTTTTTGAGTTGTTCGATGACTTGCTAGGATTCAAAGCGTTTTTAAATTTACTAATCTGCGACTGTTTCTTCGTTTGTTTTTTTACAGTTGGCTGATGTTTCAATTTATCCTTCATGTTCTTTAACTTTTCATCCAACTGCGCTTTCAGCTCGATATGTTCTTGTTTCATAGGCATCTTAACGGTTTCAGGATTCGCTTTCGGAACCAAACGATTATACTTTGGGAGAGAAACATTCTCATTGCTTATGATAGTAGGTTTTGCTTTCTTTTTAATTTCCTCTATATCTGTAGAATTCATGGCTGCGGTAATTTTCATCGACAAATTCGTCCTGGTATCGCAATTGGGATTCGAACTGATGGGAGTTTCGATGATGTTGGATTCTGACAAAAGAGACTCGTTTTTTGCTGGTGTTTCCTGTTAAAAGAATAGAAATAAAGTACAATTATTTGGACATTTAAAAATTTTTCATACATTTCCTCGTCTTGAATTAAATCGTTAAACCTTTATCACCAAAAATAAATAAAGGAACGAAAAGTGTATCATATTTTCTATCGAAAATACATCAATTTATCGAGCATTATTATTTTTGAGCATATAATCAATGCGTGTGACAGAGTTACAGATCGATAATAATGGGTAAATTTTGTTTGCAAACAATATTAATTTACAAAAACAGACTCAGGCAATTAAATAGAAAAATAGGGTTCAACACAAAAATGTTACTAATCAATCAAAAATCTAATTAAATTTACAGTATTTCAGATTGTATGATTTCTCAATGGCAATTTTTATACGAATTTGATTAATTGCGATTTAAATAAGTCAAAAAACAAATTTCATTTCATTTTGAAAAAGCTATAATTGCAATAAAGATAATTTTGCATTTTATTATTTCTGGATTAAAATCCTAATCTCAAAATGTGCGAATAGTTTAGGAATTTATAATTTTTTAATAAGCAATTGAAAAATTTATGTTTGAATAAAGATCTTTCAACACATAAAAATTACAGTTGATAATTATTGACTGATTAAAAATTAACAAATTTTAGACCTTACAAATTGTTTATATCAATATTTTTATTGAATTTACTAAAAAATTATAGTAAAAAAATATCGAGAAAAAAAATACAAAAAAATTATGGCTATACATTGAACTAATAGAAAAAATAAATTTCGAAATTAGAAAAAATTGTGATTTTAGCATTTTGGATAAGAAATTTAAAAATTGTAAATATTTGCATAAAACAACCTACAACTGCATCCTTATAAATTCACTATTATTGTTACATCAAAGGGTTGTAGGAAAAGTATAAATAAATGAAAAATTTTAATGGGTTGGATTCAACTAATGAGCAAAAAAATTGTGGGATTCAGAAAGATTGTTTATGTTGATATTTTAGATCAGGAATTTTTCAAATTGTGAACTCTTTTTGTTGTTAACATAAATAGTAGATTCGTATCAATAAATATAATTCACTGCATTCTTAGGCAGTTATAATTGTAGTAAAAGGATATTCAACTATACAAAAGTGCTCAATTCAAACTTTACTGCAAATTGTGTGTATCATTTGACAATATAGCAAATTTTTGTGTAAATCGCTAAAAAAATTGAAGAAATATATTTCTCAATAAACAATGTGTAATCTACATATTTTATTTGGAAAAATCATTCGTTTGATACCATTAAAGAATAAATGAAGGGAGTAAATTTGCGTTGACATATCACAAATTTTGACTAATTGATAATTGTTTTTTTATTTGTGTTTCTATTGTTTTCTACTGTTCATAAACTCTGAGCTTGAATTTGTTCTATTGTTTATAAAAAATGAGTCAAGTATTTTAAAAATCTCACATTCTCCGCAGCTTTCTCCGCTTCCGAAGTTTTTTTCAACGGGAAAACTTTCGCCGGCGAAGCTTCTTTGCAGATTCTGTCCTCGTCCTTTAACTTTTCTAATTTTAGATGCTCGGATGATTTGTTTTGTGTCGTTTCTGGCATAGTGAAAGACGAAAAATTGCGCGTCTTCTTTGCCGTGCTTCCTTTCTTTTTGGTATCCGTTGGTTGCTTCAAGGGGGTGGCGGTGCAAGTCAAGCAATCCAAGTTACTCAATGAACCCGAAGAACCAGATGAACCTGAACTATCCGACCCACTCGAATTATCCGATCCATCTGAATCGCTGTCATCATCCGAAGAGTTGGTCCTATAACTCGTACTTTTAACCACTGAGATTTCCATTTTCGTTTTATAACCAGTCGAAGACGTGCTTTCTTCTATGCTAGCGTCTTCGGATTCTTTGGTAGTTACTGAAATGTTCAATTCTTTCGCAGCTTCTTCGGATGTCAAATTTTCTTTCACCACCTCGAAATGGGCGATTTCCGAGTTTACTTGACTCTGCAAATGCGTAGAAATAAATGAAATTTTTTTTCGAAACTGAGCTTGCTTTGGCCGAAAACTTCCTTACATAAAGATAAAGTAAAAAAAAGCAAAAAAGTACGATTTCGACGCATTGAAAGAAATAAACAGTTTTTTTCTGAAAAATGAAATCACCCTAACTTTTTGCTGGTGAAAAACATCGATATCGAATATCTTTAAAAAGCAATGGAAACTTGAATCTTGTATCAAATGGAAAAATTCAAATTCAACACGAGTTTTTGTGATAGGGCAGTGATGTTCATTTATCTTCATATTCACAAAAGATCGAGTATCGCTCAGATGCGGAGCATGTAAATTTATTCCAGGCCCAACGTGATATGCATTACTCACATTTGACACTATGGTTATCGACTTCTGAGAACTCTTGGCTTGGTCCGCAAAGTGCGTAGATACTTTGGAGTCTAAGCTCGCAAAACTGCATTCGCCGAACAGACTACTTCCAGGTGTGCGCGGTGGCCCCAATGGCACAGGAGTTACCGTAAATGGCTGCAGCATTGGCTTCAATGGCGTCAGCTCTGGTAACTTGGACTCGTTCGACAGTTTTGAGATGCTCCATAACGTGATATTATCAGGCGGCGGAAGATCCACGGGCTTCGGCGTTGCTGGAATCTCCGTCGACGTGAAATCCTTCGATGGCGTTTCCAAATCCATCATCAATAATTTGCTGCCGAAATTAACAACATCTACCGAGTCCTTAACTGGTGTTTTCTCTGTTTTCTTCCAACTTTTCACGCTTTTGGTCAAAACTTTGCTATAACTGCTCGTCAAAGTTTTGATTTTCGCATACTTCCTCGCAGGGTTTGCATTCTTCGCACACGTTACAGACTCCGAAGAAGTTTCTTTTACCTCCAAGACTTTCTTCGTTGACACCTTATCGTCTTTTGTAGAATCGACTTTTTTCTTTTCACCACTTTCGTCTTTCGCTTTTGATTTTTTCTTCTTCTCTTTTTCTTTCGTGCCAGCCTTTCCTTGACTCGCTTTAGCAGTCGATGCTTTCAACTGCTCGTCCTCGCCTAAGCCTAAACTCAGTCTCAAATCCATGTCCCAAGTTTTTTTACGACCCAGAGTCGCAACTTGGTCCGGTGCTTTCGAAGATAAAGGAGAAAGGCTCGAGCTCGGCGCTGACGGGGCGCCCACTATGGCTCCCAAACCCCCGATCATGTCCCATTTGCCTTTTAGTTCAGGCGCGGGGCTCATCGATTCCATTGGCACGTTACGAATCGGGGATTGCTTCTCTGCGGCCACCGGCGAGAGCGACCGATCCAACATCGGGGGTGACTTGAATAGAGACGCCCGACACGTCAACTTGTTGGGGGTGTTAAATCTCAAGGCACGCACGTGACTACTTCGCCTGCGAGGCGTCGACGAGCTGAATCGATGGCTTTTCGACCTGCTTTTCAATATCGACCTTGGCGTCCTCTTCACGAACAAATCATCCTTGGATTGATTCATTAAAATTCTCCGCGCGCTCAATTCTTGGCCCTCGGGCGAGTTTGGTTTTTGACTGGTATCGATGTTGGTGACATTTTTTTCAGGGGAACCACTCGCAATGCTCGCATAAGGTGGCACGTCGGAATTCTCTAAATCAACTGAAGTGTCGAAATGAAGAACTGGCATATTCACGTTTGACAAAGTTTCAGGCTTTTCTATGGGTGGAGGCATTTCCCGCGTCGGTGCATCAATTGTAGCAGAGCTTGACGCGGGAATCTTCGTTTCTATGATTGGAGGTTTCACGATTATTGATTTATGTGGTAGCAGCGTCGCTGGCGTTAATGGTGGGACAGTTATTGTGGAGACTGGCGGTGGGCTGCTCTTCCCCGGAACCATCACCGTTTTCAGGTAAAGTAGCTGTGGCGGAGGATTACTTGGATCTGAAATATTTTTCTTCTGTCACTATAGAGAATATTAAGACTGTCAATAAAGGGTTTGGGAATTTTAAGGTAGTAAATGCCACAAAACAAAATGAAGCGAGTCACCTGGCTAAAAAAACGATCAAGTAGGTGAGTTTGTATTGACAAACCAAAAGATTTCTACTTATGTACTAAAAATTAATCATTTCTCGTGAATTTTTCGTACTGATTTTTGTTGTTGAATTAATTATGAAATAAGAGTTGAAAAGAAAGGTCACAACTGAAGAATAGAAATTTCGAAATCATAAAAAATTGTGATAATGATACATCAGGTTGATTTTGTTATAATCGACATTACGACAGTTGATTAAAAATCAACTTCTTTAATATGTCAATACAAATTTACTTTCTTCATCCATCGTTTTCTTTTATGTTATTAACTGAATGACTTTTTAAAATTAATTGTATAAATCATACATTCTTTATTCAAGTTTTGTGTGTAATTTTTCTAACCGTTAAAGAATAAATTAGCTATTTTCGAAAAATCAATAAATTTTCAGTTTCCATCCAGAACTTTGATATGATAAAAAAAAACATCAATCACAACTACCTTAGGTTTCAGTACATTTTATTGATTGATGCAAAATTAATATTCATTTTCAAAATCACTTTTTTGCTGCAGCCAAAAAGAGCTGAATAAAATTTTGTAACAAAATCACAGCGAAAAAAAAGCCTCTTTTCACTGCACACTCGTCAACTGTGACTTTCGTTTTGTAAGCATCGATCGCTATGGCATAATTTAATCTGCTGGAGAATATTTTCCAACATGCCACTTCTAGTGTTTCAATAAAAACTGTAAAACCCCTACCTTTTGGCAAGATGGGGACATATCTCTCCATTCTCCGTGACATTAGTAATGAAGGAGGCGGATCTTCAACTACCACCAAAGTTGGTACTGGTGGGCCCAGAATTTCAGGATTGACCAACTCGGTTGAAGTCTCTTTTTTTCCTTCACTGGTGCACGATTTTTTCGACTTTTTGACTTGTTTATTTCCTGTCTCATTTTGTGATTCGCTACTGCCATTCCCAGATGATTTAGGAGGGTTTTTATTTTTGAACTTTGCTTTTTTCTCAAGCTTCTTCGGTTCTGTAAGATCTTCTGGAATGTTTTCATTGCAAACAGGACCAGCTTCGATTCCAGGTGCATTTGCCTCTTTCTCAATGTTAGCCTTTATCATCATTATTCCATTTACAGCTGCCGCATTTTGATCATCCAGAGCATTCACAGCTGCTGAATTATCTTCTCCAGATATTGCAGACTTTGCTGTTTCCTGGCTGTAAATAAACATTTCGTGTTGCGGATCAATCACAATTAACAAATCTTGATAAATTCCTGCAAAATTTACTGAATCGAGTGAAATACTAAAAAATTTTTCTTATGAAAATGAAATACCTGAACAACGTGATTTATTGCATAGATGAAAATTACAAAATTTGTAATTTGTAACAAAAAACTGTGCGTTATTCGTTTTTGGAATTTTTTAGTTGAGTTTTCGATAACTTTTGACAAACCATAGAAATTTGGATCTTTACTATACTATCAGGAATTGAAAAAAAAAAAAAAAAAAAAACAACTAAGTGCATTCTCCTTTTCTAAAAATCTGTTTGTGCACACGAACCTTTCTTCGGGCATTGATTTCGTTCCTGGTTCTTTAGTTTTTTCAGGACTCGTGTTGTGTGAAAAGCATACCCCTACGATTTCATCGAGCATTTCTCCAAATTCAGGATCCCGCTCCACCGTTTCCATCACAGCTGGCATGTTATGGCCCAATGACTCTGTTAACGTTATGTTTCCATCGTTTCGAACACTCAAACCTGTGTTAATGCTTTGAGCAATTTTTTCGGGCAATGTCGTGCTTAACAACATCTCGTCACGTATCGCCTGAAAAAAGTTTCAACGAATTTAAGAGATGTTTTAATCTCTTATTTAATAGGAAGTGACTATACCCATTATCAACTTTCTTTTTTCAGTAAAAAGTTATAAATATCAACGGTTATTGACTCGATTTCATAATTTGGAGAACTTCATTGAAATAAAGTCAATAACTCTGCTTAATACTAAATATTTACAAATTGGAAAAAAATTTTATACTGCAACAAAACGTTGTAGAAGAGAAATTCCAAAAATAACTTACACTCAAATTTTCAAAGCATTCCATGCTTGTGTTGAATGACAAGCCAGCGCCAAAAAAAGGGTCAGTTTGAACTTCTGCACTAGAAGTGTGGTGAAGTTCATCAATATTTGTTGGCATCGTCGATTTGCTGGGGCATTCAAAGGGCGCCGACGCAACGTTATTTTCTGACGAATTTGAGGTAAAAATTTCTTAGTACAAATGTCTTGTAAATATCACTTTTACAAAATTTAACTGAAAATAACAAATGTTTTGGGATTTTGAATCTCAACTGAAAATCGGAATCGATTCGCAACAGAACATTTTCCATCCTCGAAACTTGAATATAAAAAAATCAAGTAAAAAATTCTCACTTTGGCTGGAAACATCTTCAGATAATTTCGCTGATTCTTCCAGTTTCATTTTTTTATAACGTTCCCGTTCGCTAGGATTAACAGCTTTCCTTTTCCGATTGAGCATCGGAAGTATAATTGGTGAATTTCGAGACATCTGAGGCCCATTCTACTAATTACAAAAATGTATTAACGAACATTTTTTTCCAATATTCTTAATTTTTTTAAACTCACAATCAACTCAATATTTTGTACATAACACATATTTTTAACAGTAATTTCAAAGAACTTAATTTTTTCTAAGTATAAACAGACATCTGAATTGACGTAAACAATCACGCACTAAATTTACTTGATTTTTTTTAGGCAAACTAATCCTCATGTTATTACATTTACCTGAGAAGGTACATTAATATTAACAACAATATTCTGGGATTTTTCTCCGTCGAACAGATATTTCAGCTGTTCCACGATGTCGCTTGTTCTTTTCACCTCGGTGTTGGAATTTCGACACAGCTTTTCATGCACTGAAAAATTGTTTAGTTTTTAGATTATTCGAAAAACATTCATTTTTCAAACAATTTCCGAAATCTTTTCAAATTTCATTAAATAGTTCGTGATTTCGAATCCATTTTTTCGAATAGAGAAAATACACATTTTTTGTCAGTAAATTGATCGTTTTTTATTAAATATCGAAATTTGTTAAGAAACTATCAAATGCCGAATGGAAATTTGTTTAAAAAAATCTATTGATTTATCGATTATTATCATCATTTACTGCAGTTTACTACATTTTTATATAGCTGTAATTTTAATAACACGATTTTGAAATTTACTATTCCTAGATAGAAAAAAATGGTCAACACTGCTATCAACTAATTAAAAATCAATTATTCAGAATTTTCGAACACATGAATTTTTCATGACGATTTTTTTATCGAATCAACAACAAATGTCAAAAAGAAAAGCATGAATTAAAAATTTTGAAAATAGTTATAGCAATGGATTCAAATAATAAAAAACAGAAATTTCTGTTAAGCAGTGGATTCATAAATTTATAAATTAAATTTTTTAGATCTCTATTCAGCAAATTTTATTTTTGGAGCAAGATTATACATAAATTGTTTGGTATTACACGTGTAGTGTAAAATAAAAAGATATTTGAATTCATAATTTTAGTTTTGCATCGTTTTTATCTCAAATTGCCTGCATGTTATGAAAGTACTAATGCTCACACATGATTTTAGCTGTGACATATTTGTCTAACAATTCAAGGAGACTCATATCCCATATGTCAGTAGTAAAGACCTCTCCTCTTGACGCCAACATCCTGCATTCTACAAGATCTGGCGATGTGCTCAAAAAAAATTTGGCCGCGTCTTCACAGCCCTTGTCCGTGAGGTAGCCTGAAAACATGCATGCCTAATTAATTGAAATTAATAAAACACAATAATAGGTAGAATTCAATGTTTTTTCTCTATTTTAAACTTTGATTTGCATTAAGTACTACAAAAACAAGTGACAGTTGTGGAAACAGGATGAAGAGCTCGACTTTTAATTTCCATATCTGAAGATAAAAACAAAAATCAAAAATGAAGAATTAAATAATATATTTTGTTTTATTATATATCCAAAATAATATTCAACTTTACTTCGTTATTAAATTTTTGATACTCAGAGATTAAGGGAATTCGAGAAATATAAATATCTATGGGAAACCTAAACATTAGATTTATGTTCAATGATCTTAAATAAATGATCAAGAAACTGTCATTTTTAATAAAATACATATTAACGAAAGTCAATTTCTAAATGTGTTTTGAAATTTTACTGATAAACTATCTAACTATTGAACCTACTTTTTAAATAAAAACAAAACATAATTTCAAAAGAAAATCAATTACTTATTATTCATAATTAGATATATATTTCATCTGCAGTGAACGTTTTGTACTACTGAAATATTTTATGGTAAAAAAAATAGATTTCCAAAAACAAATATATTTCAAATTTCCAAAATACAAATCTATATTTCTTGAATTTCTCCATTTCAATTAGAAACAAAAATATTAAAAATTTAGAACAAAAAAAAAATAAGTAAAAAATTGACCTTCTAAAACTTAGGGAGTTCAAGAAATAAAAAAGTAGAAAAATTTCAATAGCATAAATTTTTTTTTTACGTTATTGAATAACTGTAAAATATTTTATAGCCAAAACAAATTTATAGTATTATTAACAAACGTATGTTTATATTACAAATATTTGATATACTTATGTTTTTTGAATTTCTATTCATTAATTTAAAAAAAATAGATTTAAAATCGAAAATGAAAGTACTTTACTACAAAAACTGACTTTTCAAGATTTGGGGAGTTCAAGAAGTATAAAATATCCTCGAAAAAATTCAATTATTACAAATTTATATTGAATGATCTTGAATAACTGATTAGGAAACTGCAATTTCGAATCAAATAAGTGTTAACGACTACCAATTTCAACACACTTTTGAGATTTTACTCCTAGCAATTTAACTATCAAATTTACTTTTAAATAAAAATTATTTTCACAGAAAATTACTCATCCATTATTTATTATTAGGAATATGTTGGAGCTAGAGCAAAAATTTTTTACCTGTGAAATGTTTTCTGACCAAGAAAAAAAATTGATACTTTGAAATAAAAAATTTTTTTAACAAATATATTTTAAATTTCCAAATATAATCCCTGGGTCGAATTTAATAAATCAAGGTTTTGATCTCCCAGTCAATTTGTCTTTTATTCAAATTCGTGTCGTCGACGTTTCGATCTCCATGTGTGAGATCCTTTTCAAGACTGTATAAAATTGAACCAAAACTACCATGAAATTACATCAACAAATCAATAAAATCTAACGTAAACTATTGAAATAAAATCTATCATACCTTATGAACTACGAACATCACAATAACTTCTTCATGTTGTCAGGAACATATATAAATCTGTATATCTCATGACTTTAAAACACATTTTCAATGAGATCACAACGTCAAAGCAGAATATAAAGCAATCAAATTCAACAACTCCTTCTGTATCTCATGAAGGTAGATGTTTATAACAAACGAGATAACAGCGTCAAAATTAATTCCTAACAATAATCTTCTCACGTTCGTGTTCACGACACTTATGACAAAATTTTGAGCGTTTGGAGTAATGGACAATAAGTCATTAAGGCTAGCCATGCCCCATGTCATCTCTTTAAATAATCCCCACCAACAAACCAATGCCAGATTACAATCACTATCCCCTCAAAAAAACCTCAATAGGGAATCATATACATCACACCAGTCCTTTAAATCTACCTGTTTATTATGTGAATTTTTACCCTCTTTCCTAATAAACGCCATCTCAGCAAAAAGCCTCCTGTAATAGTCCCTCTCCTCATGTAAAATACTTATATCCTTCCAATTCATTTCATGATCCCCTTTTTCATCATTCAACATCTTATGTTCAGATATCACAGAGAACTCAGAGTTGGAAGCCGATATATTTCTTTTATGTTCCAAAATCCTCCTCTTCAAATACCTCTTAGTCTGTCCTATATAATTCTTCTCACAATTGTTGCACTGTATTTTATAAACTAACCCAGTTCTTTCCTCTTTCATTATCCTGTCCTTCCCTCTCTTTATCAAAGAACATCCCAAATTATTTCTAATCTTGTGTGCAACATGCAAGCCAAATAGCCTCAAAATCTTCCCTATATGTTCACTAAGTCCATTCACATGAGGTAGTGTCACTCTTTCCTCAAGGTCCAATTTTTCCTTTCTGAGTCGGTTCTCTCCTGAGTCAACAATTACCTCATTTCCAATTCTCCTCTTTTAATGGTCATTATCCGTTTCTTAATATGTCTGTTTAAAAAATCTATAGGATAATTATTGCTCATTAAGGTCCTCTTTACAAACACAATGTTCTTCGTATGAAACTGTCTGTCTGCCAGTAAAATAGCCCTGTCAATCAGTCCCATTACCACACCAATCTTGTGTTGGATCGGATGCCCCGAGAAAAAATTGATATACCTACCAGAATATGTAGGTTTCCTATACCAATCTGTCATGAGGCATCCATCTTCCTTCCTAATAACCTCAACATCCAAAAAAGGCAACTTATTATCCTTCTCCATCTCAAATGTGAATTGTAAACGAGGGTGGTAACTATTAAAAAGTCCAACAACCTTACCCAACATATCCCTTTGAATAACATAAATTTTTGTTCTTCTTGAAAAACAAGAAAAATCCAGAAAATTTCGGTTTTGAACGTTACGTTATATACTTTAGTTATATACGTTAAGTTTTTTAGGAGTTACAAATACGTACAGGAAATAAACAAAGAAATACATGGAATTGAGGCAAACATACTTTTTATTGCTTGTAAAATATAAAATGCATATGTAATATGTGTAAACAATCTTGAAAAACTTCAAAATTACTGATTTATATTTTACAATTTTGAATAACTGTCAGGATACTGTAGTTCACAATTAAAAAAATGTTAAATACAGATAATTAAAAACTTGTTATGAAATTTCAGCAATCTAACCACCAAGCATACTCTTCAATACAACAAAAACATTTCTTTCAATGAAAATCATTCTCTGATTATTATTAATTAATTGAAAATGAATGCTGCAGCTACATCAAAATTTTGCAGAAGCGAAAGAATAAAAACAAAATTCACCAGTTGAAAGTCAGGACCTAAGGAAAGACGCTCTGGAAAAATCATAATCCGAAATTTAAGAAACCAAAAATTAGCTGAAATTTCGATTTAAATCTAGAAAATACAATGAATTACGGGAATAAATGGAAAATTCAACGCTTCCGTTCCCGCCAAGAACAATGGACAAGGTTAAATTCTGCAGTTGCTTACCGTAAACCAAGCGTGCGATTTCCGAAGGCAACATCTTCTCTATTTTTGTGGGATATTTATATTTATTCGAGGAACATCATTAAAGGAAAAAAATCATAAACAAACAATTGGCGTCTTTCAAATGCGCTTGAGCATACACACTGATACTGCACTGATACACACGATATCTTTAGCAATTTCCTATCACTTGCTGTCACTGAAAATCACTGAAATAAATTCCATCGTGTTGTTTTTATTTGTTGAATTCGTTCTGACCAGTTCTGACATGTTCTGATTTGTTCAAACAATTCTAAGGCTTTCCGCCATAATCGAGAAAGTCACTTGTGCCATAAGGCTCAGTTTACATGATATTCTCATAAAATTTTAAACGTTATGGCACAAGTGACTTTCTCGGTTATGGCGGAAAGCCACAGAATTGTATTATGTATGTGTGCTGTGTGCGTGGTGTGTGTGTTTGTTTTCTGATATGGGGATTTTTTGTTTCTTTGTTTCACAACTCACAATGTAATATTATATATATATATATATATATATAATACATGTATAATATATATATATATATATATGTATAATATGTATGGTGGCACACATTGTATGTCTCTATATTGCTCTATATGGTGCTTGCATGCGTTTGTTTCTGATATGTATAGGGATTTTTTGTTTCTTTGTTCCATAATTCACCATTATTCACTTTTGCATTGTTTCACATTGTTTTGCATATAACACAACACATTGTATTTACAACACAACACGTAAATATATGAAATCATTGTATGAAATTGAGCAATTTTGTGCAATTTTGTGAGGAATGGAATGAGGTGTAAAATAACTATTTACTTCATTAGAAATAAACAGTTAACAACTTTTTAATTTGTTACAATTCCTTAGTGTATACAGTGAATTCGCGTCAAAATTAAAATGGGCGATAACGAAACGTTGGTGAATAATGAAAACGGAGTGCCGAAAAATGCGAAAAAACTTGAAAAGGAACGACAGAAAGCGTTGAAGCTTGAAAAATTCAAGCAGAAGGAGGAGAAGAAAAATACTGCAGCTGCTACTGATTCAAAACGAAAAGCCGAAGTGAGTTATCATTCAATTTATCAACAAAATTGTGATATACATAATTTTGCTTTGGTTATGCCAATCCTTCACGTGTTTTACATATGGTGCACATGGTTAATTACCATGCGTTGTCTTGTTAATAAATCGATTTAATGTCATTATTTAAAGTCTACTTTAGAATACTTTACTTATAATATTATAGAAATTTTTTATCCTTATTGATGATTTTTCTGGGGAAATAAATATTTTAAAGAAATGTAATTATGAAAATATTATATTTATTTTATGATTATAAAAATAACGTTTTTTTAAGGTAATGAAAGATTGTGTCACCTTTGAATTATTTTCGCAAGGATTTTATTCTTCATATTTCAGTGGTGTCACAACGAAATTTTAGAGAACTTAAATGTCAAGAATGTCAATATATATTTTTTCAATGTATCAATAAATATTTATTTTGGCATTAAAATATATAAATTTATTTGTAGGCTCAAAATTTAATTTTTTAAATATATCACTTTCTATAAAAAATCATGATATTACATTTTTAACGTTTCTAAAAATTTATTTTTTCAGTATTTATACAATTTATAAAATTATTTTTCAACTGTAGAAATTTTCTACATTGATTTATAGAATTCGTTACTCTAGGAATAAAAGTCTCATAAATTTTTAGAATTTTTATAGATTTTTAAGAAAATTATTGATGGTTTTTCATTCAGTGCTGATATTTTCAAGATTTTTTGTGTTAATTACAATTAATAAAATTTTTATATGTATTCTAGGTTTTTTTAAATATATTTCTAGCATTTTTTTAGATTGCTCAATAGGTTTGAGAATTTTATGACCTAGAATACCAAGTTTATTATATTTCCAGTTTTTTACAGAATGTTCTAGAAAAAAGCATTTTCGAAAATAACTAGTGTTTAAAAGATTTACAATACTTTCAGTATTTATCACTTTTTTTCAATATTTTTACAGTTTGTACAATTTTCAGACATTCTCATAGATTCCTATATAGATATCCAAAATTCACTGCTTTAGGATTAAAGGTATTATAGACATTGAGTAAATTTATAGTTATATATTTAAAGAAATTGCAGAAATAAGATGTATTTTCAGTAGTGATAATTTTAGCAATAAAAATTACTATTATATATAATTAGTAATGATAATTTGTAGAAATAATAATATGTATTTTTAGTATTATTGACATTCAGTATGATTTTCTAGATTCTAAATAAATATCTAATATTTAAAAAAATTACAATATAGGTTTCTTTAATTGAATGCTCTAGAATCTAAATTTCAAGAGATTTTGAGTATTTCAATATATTATTCAGAAAACAGTATCTTCATGGATTTCAAGTATCTCAGAGATTTCTACAGGGGATTCATGAATGAAGATATTCAGAATTCGATGATCTAGGATCAAGTTTCAAAGATTTTATTTATTCTCATTAATTCTTGGGAAAATAATATCTGTATAGAAGTTCAGCATTTTACAGATTCATATTATTTTCAGTCTTATTTATACCCACTTTGAAGCACTTATGCAATTTTTTAGTATTTTCTGGTATTTTCTGGTATTCTTCCAGGTTTTAAATATTTTTATGGATTTCTGTGTAAATTTTAAGAATTCTACATTATAAACTGAAGAGTCTCATGGTTTCTTAGTATTTCAGAATACTTTTTTCTTGTAGAATTCTTGTGTTTTTGAAAATTTTAGTTCAATTAGTATTTTTCATATTTTAGTATTATTAATAATCAGTAGGATTTTCTAGGTTTCTGATATATATCTAGTATTTCTTAAAATTTCAATATGGATTTCTAAAATTTGGTGTTTTAGAATTTATAATTTTTTAGATTTCTAGTATTTAGAATATTTTTCAGAAAACACTTCACATGTTTCTACAATTTTTAATGTATTTTGTATCTTCAAACTTTGAAGAATTTTATTGAATTTTATAGTATTTTCATGGATTCTTGTATAATTTTCAAAATTGGATGCTTTAGGATTGAAAGTTAAAATGTTTTTAAATATTTTTATAAATTCCTATGGAAATAATATCTATAGATGGTTTTATTATTTCAGAGATTTGTATTATTTTTAGTCTTTTTCATACTTTTCAGCATTGATGAAATTTTGTAGTATTTTCTAGTGTTAATGTAGATTTCTAATATTCTTATGGATTGCTGCGTAAATTTTAAGAATTCGATACACTGAACATCAAAGTTTTTAGAACAGTTCTTTTGCGGATTTATTGTGTTTCAAAGAATTTTGGTTATTTCATAATTTTTCATATTTTTTAATATTATGATTATTCAGTAGAATCATCTAGTTTGATAGTAAATATATAGTATTTTTTAAAATGTTAGTATATTAAATTTTCAGAATTTCATGCTGCAATTTCTAAAATTTTAGATTTTGTCAGTATTTAAATAATTTCTCCAGAGAAAATTATCTTATAGGCTTCAAGTATTTCAGAGATTTCTAAAACTTGAGAAATATTTTTTCATAAAACGTAAAAGTTTTAATAATTTTTTGCAGATTTTTTTTCTTCCATGAATCTCTCGCTGAAATTTTTTTTTGGAATTACTCTTTTCAGTAGCCAAAAATGAATGAACATAAATTTTCCTTTTTTTCATAATTCTAAAATTATAAAAAGCATTTTGAAATTTATTGCAGAATCATTCGATTAAGTTTAGTTAGCTCATTCGTACAGTTGAAATCGTTTGTTTACTTGAATTTTAGTCAATTATATTAAGAATTGTATCGACTGTCAGCCTTAAAGTTTTACCAGTGACTAAAACTTAAACAAATTCAGTATTTGTTATTTCGCAATTTTAATCACATCGTCAATATTTTGTTGATACTTTTGTTTCAACTTTTCAATTTTCCTCCCTTAAACCTATTAATAAAACTTTTTTCCTGCTTGTTTGTTTCAATCAGAAATCTGAGAAAAAGAAGGAGGCAAAAGAAGTTGCCTTGTACACGATCGATACAAAACCTGGTGAGAAAAAAAATGTGGAATGTCCAATTCCTAATGCCTACAGCCCACAATTTGTGGAAGCTGCATGGTATTCTTGGTGGGAAAAAGAAGGATTTTTCAAGCCAGAATATGGGGTGAGCTTTTTTTGTTCAATGTGATTTAGAAAGAATTTATTAGTTTGAATATTTGTAATTTTTAGTAGTAAACTTATGCATTAAGAATTATTATTTCCATTTTGGACATATTTGAAAGAGTCTTATGAAACATTAAATATCTGAGACATTTTAGAGATATTTCAAGAAACCTTATGAGATTCAGCTCCAAATTAATTTTTTTTTCTTGAATTTATATTTTATTTTCATTTGTTTACTTTAATAACATTATCAGCATAGATAATTAAATAAAAACAAATTCATAATCCAGATTTGATAAAATTGGGTTCCAGTATATTTAACTCTGGATTATCAAATTTTATTTAGTAAAATATAATTAGTTAGGTATAATATTTTATTATTGCAAAACAATAATACAACGACAGTGAAAAATACAATCATATTTTGAAATATTGTAGAACAAAGATATTCTTGAAGAGAATCCGAAGGGAAAATTCACCATGGTGGTTCCACCTCCGAATGTGACAGGGTATTTACATTTGGGGCATGCATTGACGAGCGGCGTTGAAGACGCAATTGCGAGATGGTAAAAAAATTATGTTCCTTAAAGTCAGCTAATGTAACCCTGTATAAAAGTTGAATTCAACAAATTGTGAACAATTTAAAAGCTTTGAAGATAAAGTGTTTTATTTAATATTAATATTATTGGTATGGACTGAAAGTTGTGAAAAATGTGATGCAAAACGTAAAATATTATTTTGTACATGATTCTAATTGAACTTAAAATATTCTTAAATTCAATATAATCTCAGGAACCGAATGAAAGGTAGAACAACATTATGGGTTCCCGGTTGCGACCATGCCGGAATCGCCACTCAGGTAGTGGTAGAAAAAAAGCTTTGGAAGGAAGAAAGAAAGACAAGATACGATTTGGGACGTGAAAAGTTTATAGAGAAAATTTGGGAGTGGAAAAACGAGTGAGTACATAATCTTCAAACACCAAGTATCATTATTTCATCGAATAATTGCCCATGTTATTTATTTTTGATTTTTTAGGAAAGGTCAAAGGATTTTCGATCAAATGAAAGAAATCGGTGGTTCACTTGATTGGAGTCGTGTGTGTTTCACGATGGATGACAAATGTTGTCGCGCCGTTACAGAGGCTTTTGTGAGATTGCACGAAGATGGGACTATTTATCGAAGCAATCGATTGGTTAATTGGTCTTGTACATTGAAAAGTGCAATTTCCGATATTGAAGTAATTAAGTGATAAATATAAAATAAGATTCGACCCTTAGATATTTATACCAGCAAATTTTGTTTCATAATCCAAAACTAAAAACTAGATCTTCATTATTATTTGAATTATCTTTGAATGTAAATTAGAGTTTGTTCATTAATTTTAACACTATTGTATAAGATTTTTAAATCTTTAAAAAACTGTGAATTCAAGGTGGACAAACAAGAACTGCCTGAAAGAACGTTCCTCTCGATTCCGGGTTATAAGGAAAAAATCGAGTTTGGCGTTCTTGTGCTTTTCGATTACGTAATGGAAAATTCGGAAGAAAAGGTGACCGTTGCCACGACTCGAGTGGAAACCATGTTGGGCGATACGGCGATTGCGGTGCACCCTAAAGATCCGAGATACTCCAATTTGATTGGGAAATTTGCCAAGCATCCTTTCTGTGACAGATTGTTGAAAATCGTCGCGGACGATTATGTAGACATGAATTTTGGAACAGGTTTGACATTTATTACAATTATTTAGAAATAACTAAACTTTTGTAAATTTCGAGTCAAGTAAGTTTCAGGTATTCGATATCAAGTTAGATCGAATTTTATGATAAAATTACTATTATTTTATTGGTTAGAAAATTTGGTATTCTACAGTATTAATTGTTTTTTATTTTTTCTTCTTCTCAGACTAAAATTTTATGCATGTAGGATATAATTTCCCTTTTTATTTCCATTATATTTAAATAACAATTTTTTTATTTATGTCAGGATTATAGTCATTGTTTTGAAAAATGTTCTACTTCGGTTGTTCAGTTCCTCTAATTTTTGAATTCATAAGTTTGTGAACTTTGATACATTTGGATTTTGATGTATTATTTATTGAAGTTTTATTATTTAGTTATTGCTAAGTACTATGCTAATTATATTGTAATATATTTTTAATTTTATATGTTAAAAAAACACGGTCATTTATCGATGAGTATGAAAGTTTTCCAATTTAACATAATAAACATTCTATGAAAAAATCACAAAACGAGGTGAAAAACAAATTACACAGCAAATCTACAAAAAAAAAGTAATCTGCGATGTAAATATAAATTGATAAGAAACTTTTAAGTACATAAAAATTTTTAATTACATTCAATGTATGAGATTTTCAAAATCATGATTTTTTTAAATCAAACGACAAATTGCTTTATTCATGTAAGAAATTGTTCCAATTGAAAGAAAATTACACTGATGCTTGATAAAGTATTACATTTTTACATTTAATTTTTCCAAGGTGCTGTGAAAATTACTCCGGCTCATGATCCTAATGATTACGAGATTGGAAAAAGGCATAATCTTCCATTCATCACGATTTTCGATACTTCGGGAAATGTGACTGGGGACTATGGGAAGTTCACGGTATGAAATCCTATCCATTTAATTAGAATCCTTTCTTGTAGTGATATTTGGATTCTTGCATTTCAAAAAAAATGTTTAATTAATTATTAAATAATACATAATTACAATAAAAATTTTTATACTCTAAGTATCAATTTTTTGTGTAGGAAATTAATGAGAAAAATGTTGATTATTAATTCTTCCAATCTGGCGAATATTTTATCCGTTTGTAGGGAATAATCAATATTTTAAGGTTCTAAAATATACATTTTCTGTTGCCTTGATAGTAATAAACAAAATAAAATCATGTCAACAATGGAATTAAATCCTTATTATTCAAACGTAACTTTTTAGTTCGAGTTTTATGTAAGTGATAAAATGTTATACCTTTATATAACTATTTTAATGTTACATTTGTTTTTATGTTTGTAAAAATTATACTACAAAATATCACAATTACATGAATGTATAAAATATTATTCATTTATTGAATTAAAATTTAAAAATTATATTCATATATACATCAATACAACTGTCTATAAAATTTATTTGATAAATGCTACATATTAACAATTTTTGAATATCAAGGGTATGAAACGATTCGACGCGAGAAAAGAAATCATCAAGGAATTGGAAAAGTTGGGTCTTCTGAAGGAAATCAAAAATAATCCCATGGTAGTGCCAATTTGCAGTCGGTCAAAGGATGTTGTGGAACCCATGATAATGCCACAATGGTATGTTTCATTTTCGAAATTTCATCAAATAATGATGACAGAAATGCTTATCTTGATTTTTTAATTATCAAAGTTTTTTATCTTAGATAAAAAATCAATTCATAATGTATTTTACAAAAAAACAAAGATAGATGATTTTAGAAATGAAAGAAAATTATTCCTTAGCAAATGAAAATCCCTATGTTGTATTTTTTTTAGTTTATTAATATAAGAAATAAAGTGTAAGATAAACATTTTTTAACTGCTGAAATTCGGGTATTTAAATTATGTGCGAAAATTTTGTCATTAATTACAGGTACGTCAGATGCAAAGAAATGGCAGATAAAGCAACGGAATCTGTGACATCGGGAGAGTTGAAAATAATTCCTGAACAATTTAAAAAAACGTGGTTTTCTTGGATGGATGGCATGCGTGATTGGTGCATTTCGAGACAACTTTGGTGGGGCCATCGCATTCCTGCATATTTCGTGACTGTCGAAGGATCGACATCTGGAGATGTGAGAAATTTCAATTTAATTTTTAGAGAACATAAAACAATTAATTAACAACGACATGTAGATCTTAGGCTACGAGTTAAATAAATAATTGAAATTTGAATTAGTAGGATTAAAAATTGTTTCAAATTTATGTAAGAAATTATTGTATCTTTGACCAAACATTTCTCTCTCATTGAAATCACTCATATAAGAAAATGTTTATTTAATTAAATTTGCAATGATATAAACTTTGCACTAACAAATAGTAATTTAAATTTTACTTTTTTTATCGATTACTTTGAATAATTTTATTGATTTAATGATGAATTATGAATAAAAGTTATTGGAATGGAAAAATTTACTTTGATTATTTTTATTTATGTTAATTGAATATTTATTGATAATTTTTTCAGCCATCTCAAGACGAGTACTGGGTCAGTGGACGCACAGAAAAAGAGGCCAGAGAAAAAGCATCGAAAAAATTCAACGTCAGTGAAGATAAGATCCAACTCGCTCAAGATCCTGATGTTTTGGACACTTGGTTCTCATCTGGAATATATCCATTCTCTATTTTTGGGTGGCCTGAAAAAGTACGAATTTTCGTATCTAGATTTTAAGGAACTTTTGACATTATATTAAATTTGTATGTTGTTTTGTAGACAAAGGATTTGGAGGCTTTTTATCCTGGAACCTTATTGGAAACAGGACATGACATTTTGTTCTTCTGGGTGGCGAGAATGGTGTTTTTGGGACAAAAACTTGTGGGAAAGTTGCCGTTCAAGTAAGATTAAAAATGATTGATTTTGATATTTTTATCTGTTTTTTAATCTATCATTCAAAATATTGTCGAAGAAAATTTGGAGAATGGAAAAATGGGGATTAAAATTAAAGTAACATATTCAAAAATATGTGGATGTGTAATTAAATTTTAGTTCATCATGAATTTTGAATTGTTTCCTTCATCTTTTTTGACTTCATAAAGTTTTCTGAAATTCGTAGAAACTTAAAATTATTCAGAAAAAATTTGTTAAGACTTTGAACATTTGTTATACTTTGTTCACATTTTTTTAAAAAGAAACTTGCATTTTTTAGTTATTTGAATGTACTCGAAAAATCTTAGTTTTTCTTACATAAAGTTTTGAATCTGAAAAATTACGTTAAAGTATACTCAATATTTTTTGTGAAAATTTATATTAATTATGTTTTTTTCATTTATTTGCTGCAATCAAATATTGGAAATGTTTTTATGATCAATTTAATATTTATGGTGCATTTTTTTTTTTTACAGAGAGATTTTCTTGCATGCAATGGTTCGAGATGCTCATGGTCGAAAAATGAGCAAATCTTTGGGCAACGTCATCGATCCAATGGACGTCATTCGCGGAATTTCTTTAGAGGTATGTCAAAATTGTATGCCAAATAATATAAGTCCATGTTATATATTGATTTATATACTTTATGTTAATATTATTATTTCATAATTCTAATGCACTCTAGAAAAAGAAAAATTGATTAAAGATCTTATGTAAAGTAATTGATAGATTATTTTACATTTGAAATAACTTCCAAAAATTTTTATTAAACAATATAATAATTAGAAGTAACTATAAGATTTATTGAAGATTTAAAACTATTTATATAATATATGGTAATGGAAAATATGTCCTACATGTATCAATCATTTAAAAATAAATTATATTATTTATATCATTATTAAATATTATTTTATTAATAAATATTTCAGTCCGTAAAGAAATGTTTTTTTTTTTTTTTTTTTTTATTTAATACTTTATGTAAAATAAAGAAATAATCCTACAGTCAAAACTTCATCTGTAGCCTTACAAAATGGATAAAAAAATTTTAGTTTATAATTTGAACCCATTAATTTTTACGATTGGTCAAGAATCTTACAGAAATGAAAATCTTTTTTCTCTCATAAGACTGGAATTCTGGCATCAGAGTGACCGCAGAATTTTATGTCTTTTTTAAATAGAACTTTATAAGTTAAAAAATGTATATCAACTAAAGAATAAATGTTAAAGGTATACAGTTTTATTAGTGTTAGAATTAAAATGAAAAGAACGTCTCGTCACAGAATCAAATAAAAAATTATCTCAATAATTTTGTATGGTGATTTTTCATGTGGGATTTTCTACAAAATAAAAGTAAAAAAGAAAGGCAAGAAAAAGATAAAAAAAAGTTACGGTCTTGGATTCAATGAATGAACAATATTGATTTCAGTTTCAGGAACATTTTTTACTTTGATATTTTAGATGAGAAATTTGACAAACTAAGTACCTTGTATCAAAAAAAAAACTTGACCGCATTTTTACTATACTTTTGTAAATAAATGAAGAAATTTATTCTTATTATTACATAATATTAAATTTTTTTAATTCATAAATTATCAATGAAGATTTTTTTTATCTAATTCACTGCAAAGTGAAATATTTTTAAAAGATTGAGAGGTATTCGAATGAAAAGAATGTATAGGTGAAGATTCAACTCATGCAAAATAAATTTTTAAATAAAGAATAATAAAAATAAATAATGAAATTTATTGTATTTTCAAGTAGTTATAGTTGGAAAGAACATAAAAATTCTTGATTTTAACTTTGCAGTAAAATGTGCATATTATTCGGAAATAGCTAAGTTTTGCTTGAATGACTAAAATATAAAACGAAAAATATTTTTATTAAAGAATGTGATTTGACTATTTAATTTCATAAAATAATTCATTTGATATAATTACGGAAAGTTATAAATAAAGAAGGTAGATTTGTGTTGACATATAAAAAATTTGGATTGATCATTAACTGTCATAATATAGATTTTTATGAAATTCACCTAAAGTGTCGAAATCACAAAGTTTTCCGATTTTGAAATTTCTATTTTTCATTTACTAAAACCATTAGTATAATTATTTTTTTAAATATTTTTACCATTTCTGGCCTTTCTTTCAAATTTTTATTTTGTAGTGAATTCGATGAAAAATATTGACGTGAACGATTAATGAGACATGAGATTTTAATGTTTTATTTTATTATATAAATTAATTTATTTTTAATAATAAAATTAAAAAGAGAAAATTTTTGGTTTGCCGATACAAAATAACACAATTCGTTGATATTAGTTCAAATACCTATCTCATCATTATTACTAATATTTTTAATAATATATACATATGTCGAGTTCAATACTTTGAGATTCAAAGTTTTAATAATTTTTATAATTGCAATATTTTATTTAGGAAACAATATCACTCGAGATTTCTGGTATTTTTAATAAATTTCGTATTCGTTCAGTATTTATAAAATTTAATAGATTATCTGGTATTTTTATGGATTTTCAAAAAAATTATATCTCCATGGATTGATAGTACTTAAACTGACAGTTTTTTTAAAGTTGTCTGTATTTTTTAATCTAAGTATAATTTCGTACAATTTTTTAGGAATTCTATAGATTTATAGTATTTTAATGGATTGCCATATAAATTTATTCAGTTCGCTTCTTTAGAGTTCTTATTTATGTTAATTTTTAGTGTTTGGGCATAAGATTTGTCAGAAAATAATATCCTTATAGATCCTCTATTTTTTCGGTATTGATGTAACTGTATAGATTATCTGTTATTATTGTCAATTTCGAATTCGATGCACTAGCAATTAAACTTTCATATAATCCTATTATTTTTATAGATTTTTGAGAAAATTATGTCTGCATATATTGAAGGTATTTCATTCAGTACTGATATTTTCAAGATTTTTTATGTTAGTTACAATTTATAGAATTTTTATAGATATTCCAGGTTTTTTAAATATATTTCTAGCATTTTTTTAGATTGCTAAATAGGTTTGAGAATTTTATGACCTAGAATACAAAGTTTATTATATTTCCAGTTTTTTACAGAATGTTCTAGAAAAAAGCATTTTCGAAAATAACTAGTGTTTAAAAGATTTACAATACTTTCAGTATTTATCACTTTTTTTCAATATTTTTACAGTTTGGACAATTTTTAGACATTCTTATAGATTTCTATATAGACATCCAGAATTTATTGCTTTGGGATTCAAGGTATTATATGTATTGAGTATTTAATAGTTATTTAAAGAAATGAAAGAAATTATATGGACATAGATTTTCAGTAGTTTATTTATTTCTAGTATTGTTTGTATTTTTCTTATTTTTTGGTATTATTAATGTTCAGTACAATTTTCTAGGTTTATTATAGATATCTCATATTTTTCAAAATTGCAGTAAAAGTTTCTTGAACTTAATGCTCTGGAATCTAAATTTTAAGAGATTTTTAGTACTTCAATAAATTTTTCTGAATCTTTATGCAATCAGTATTTAATGTATTTCAAGTATTCCAGAGATTTCTAAAATTTAGAATATTTTACTTAGAGTATCATAGAAATTTTTTATTTCTATTGATGATTTCTCTGGGAAAACAATTATTTGAAGGTAACGTAAAAGTTTATGAAATTTACATCAGATTTTTTGTATGGAGGCTTTTTACTGGAAAAATCTACATTCTATTTGTCTTACAAAAAACTGAAAATAAATTAACATAATATCATTATTGTAGAATTGAACTAAAAAAGTAATTCAAAATATTCTACTTGGCGAGTCATAGATCGGTTTATGCAAGAAAACTTGAAGTTTGAATAATTATAAAAATAACGTTTTCTATAGCTCATAAAAGCTTGTGACACTTTTTGAATTATTGTCGCAAGAATTATATTCTTTATATTTCAGGGGTGTCACAACGAAATTTTACCTGGAGGGGGAAACTTGAATGTCAAGAATATCAATATATATTTTTTAAATGTATCAATAAATATTTATTCTGGCAATACAATAACATAAAAATTTAGATGTAATTGCTAGTGTTTTTAAGATTTTTTGTGTTAACTATAATTTATAAAATTTTTATCGATATTCCTGGTTTTTTTTAATGTATGAATATCTTTCAAGATTCATAGTATTCCTAAAATATTAGCATTTTTTCATTATCAATGCAATTCAACAGATTTCCTCTGTTACTTATAACAAAATAGCAATAAATAATCAGGTAATAGGCAAAATTTTTCTGGAAATTGAAGCATTGTGAATTTTTCTCTGGTTTAAAAAATGGCACTTGGTTGTTTTGATCTGCAGGAATTGCAGAAAAAGCTTCTCGACTCGAATTTGGATGCCAAGGAAATCGAGAAGGCCATGAATATCCAGAAGAAGGATTACCCGAACGGCATTCCCGAGTGCGGCACGGACGCGTTGCGCTTCGCCCTTTGTGCGTACACGAGGCAAGGTCGGGACATTAACCTTGACATTATGAGAGTGCAAGGGTACAGGACATTCTGCAACAAGATGTGGAATGCTACGAGATTCGCGCTCAATTATCTTGGAGAAAATTGCACCCTCGACGCAGGCAACGAAGTGGTATGTCACTCATTTTCATTGCACGCGTTTCAGCGCTCTTCCTGGGAAACCCGGTCTTCCGTTGAAAAATTACAGATACTGCTTTTGAATCTGAATCAGTCAAATATGACAGATTTTCAGTCAATTCTGTCTGATTCAAGGAGAATAAATCGGGCAATGGTAAAAATTCTGATACTCGACTGACGAGATTTGTCTATTGTGGAAAGAGAAGAGCAGGACAGAAAATTTCGAATATTAGAAATCTTCATAATCAAATTGTCTATATTCTTCCCTAGCGAAAAAATTGAGAAAATTTACGAATGAATGACCTTTCTCCTTTTGCTCGTAGCCAAATGTTTCTGGGGAGAAAAGCACGTTCGATTACGTTTCCCTGATTAAAGAACCCTGCGTGCAGGATGCGCTAGAAAAAAATTTCGCCAATTATCCTTACATTAACGGTTACGTGCCCACGCAAGAAGACGCTAAAGTTTATGAAGCGATGAGCAAAGTGAAGCAAGACTTTGCTCGAAAGCCCCATTCCAAACGTTGGTACTGCCATATTGAAACGTTCGATAAAAATGAAAGATCGTCCTTTCGACGCGTTGATTGCGAAGACTCGAAGAAACGATATCATGGGGTGAGCCCGAATGTTGAAAACATTTTTTGTTTGGAATATTTTGGATCTTTCGCAGGGCTTCGATTGATCATTTTTAGAATTCTTGTGGTAGTTAAATTAATGTTTTGAAAGGTTACTGAAAATAATACTTGCTTCCATCCAAACTCGTCTAAAATTTTTGTTATCCTCTAAAGTCAAGTGTTTGACCCCCCCCCCCCTTCCCCCAACGCAACCGTATGCCCCGTCTTTGCTTTCAGTTTTGTTTTGTTTCCAAATGACTCATTGTTTTCTAGATGAAAGACTAATGACACCTTTGAATGTGTATTTTTATTTACAGTTGACAGGAAACGAGTCCACCATGGATCTTTGGATGCTTTCGAGGCTGAGCTACGCTGTGACGATCTGCGATGGAGGAATGGCGAATTACGATTTCAACGGGGTCACCACTGCCTGCTACAATCTCTGGCTTTACGAACTCTGCGACGTTTATTTGGTGAGCTTGGGTTAAGTCAGGATTTAAGAACTCGGGAAACGAAAGGAAAATTAGAAAAGGGAATGCGTGGGAACGGTTGTCGTATGGGCGTTTAACGCGTTGGTAGGTTTCGTTATTGAGAGGGGAGGTTTCAGTCGCGAAGAAACGAGTTCGTAAAGGTTATCAAGAAGAATAATAGAACGATTATTCTTCGTCTTACGAAACATGCTTGGGGTATTTAACATTTTATGGCGTCTCTTTATTGTGGCACCACCATCGTTAATTTATTGTAAGTGAGAAATACCAGTTATTGAAATTTTTGGGTTGAGAATGGTAATAGGAGTTGGTGTTACGAAATTGGGATGATTTCAGGGATGGGGATGGGAATTGAAACGAAAAATATCAATATTGGATTGTTCGATGTGTTGGAATTGTCTGATACTCAATATCGATATGATGTTGGAAAGGAAATATCGATATGTCGATGTATTGCATAGATTTTGATGGATTTTTTGAGAAAAGTTTGTTCATAGATTTAGTGCACGGTTGGTATTTTGTAGTGCATATTCAATTTGAAGGATTTTCTATTTTTGTGAATTTTTTAAATAGAGATCTAGAATTTGGTCCCTTAGAATTCAAAGGTTGAAATATTTTTAGTAATTACTTAGATTTTTGAGACAATCATATATACCTGGATTTTGGGAAAAATTTTAATGTTTGAGTAGATATTTGTAATATGATTCTGGATTTTATAGTATTTTTACAGGTTTTACTTTTTTTATGGATTACTGGTTTAGATTTCTAGAATTTGTGCTTTAGAATTTGAAGTTTGATGAATTTTTTTTGTATTTTAATGGATTTTTCAGGAATTAATATCGTACTAAATATAATGTTATTTTTACATTTTTCGCATTTCTTCTGTATTTATACGATTTAGAGGATTTTTCAGCAGAGATTTTCAAAATTTCGATGTTCTAGTTAGTGAAGTTTAAAATTTTTTGAATATTTTACGTATTCATATATATAATTTTTTTTTGTATTTTTTAGTATTTACAAATTGTTGGATTCCCTAGTTTTTTCTGCAAAATACCTCTACGATGCGATTTCCTTGAATTAAAAATCTGAAATATTTCATCTTTTCGATAAATTTATCTAATCAGAAAACATGAAAGACTTTAAGTACTTTCAATATTTTGCATTTTTTTAAAAATTCATACGATTCAAAGGATTTTCTGGTATTTTTATGGATTAATATATAGATTTCCATAATTTGATGCACGAGAAATCAAACTTGTATTAATTTGTAAGTTCTGTATAGATTTTTGAAAAAATTCAATAAGCATTTACAAGTGTCTAATGAAATTGTAGTATTTTAAGGATTTTCCCTATTTTTTAGAACATGTACAATTCGAAGGATTTTCTGGTATTTTTATTTATATATTCATTAATTTTTGTATTTTCATAGATGGCTAGAAACGAGTGCTTCAGAATTCACAGTTTATTGAATTTTTTGTATTTTATAGGATTTTTCAGGAAACATTATCTTACTAATTTGAATGTTATTTTAATATTTTTCGTATTTCTTCAGTATTTATAGGATTTAAAGGATTTTTCTGTATAGATTCTCAAGATTTCGAAGCTCTAGTTAGTTAAGTAAAAATTTTTTTAAATATTTCACATATTTCTAGTACTTACACATATAAATTTTTCATTTTTTAGTATTTATAAAATGTTGATATATTTTCCAGTTTTTTTTCAATACCTCTCCAGATTTCTACGATGCGATTTCCCTGAATAAGAAATTTGAAATATTTAAATTCTTTCGATAAATTTATCTGATCAGAAAACATAATTGATTGCAAGTGTTTTTAATATTTTGTATTTTTCAAAAAATTCATACAATTCAAAGGATTTCCTGGTATTTCTATGGATTCATATATTATAGATTTCTAGAATTCGATGCTATGTAAATCAGTTTCATTGATTTATAAATAACGTTTTTTCAAGAATTTATACGATTTAAAGAACTTTATATTATTTTTATGGATTTATTTATAAATTTCTAGAATTTAATGCTCTATAAATCAAATATGATTGATTATATAAGTTTCATTGATTTCCGAATTCTGTGTAGATTTTTGAAAAAATTCAATAAACATTCACAAGCATCTAATGAAATTTCAGTATTTTTCCTGTTTTTTATATTATTTAATATTTATATCCTGATTATTGACAGATTTTTAATATTTTTATAGAATTCTATGTAGATTTTTAAAATTAAATTCTCTAGGAATCAAAGTATCATTAATTTTCAGAATTTTCAGAATGTCGTGTATTCATTGAATTTCATATAAGATTTTCTGAAAAATTGGCAGATTTTTATTATTATTATAAATATCTATGTAGAATTCTAAAATTTAATGCTCTAGAAATTGATAATTAACTAATGTCTATAATTTTCATAGATTTTCGAAATAATTCAATCCAGCATGTATAAGTACCTGCCTTTTCGATTTCTACTAATTTTAGTATTTTTATGTATTTAATTGGATTTCCTGAAACTTGTAACATATTTGAAGATTTTTATAGATTTCGATATCAATTGCTAGAATTTCAAAGTAAATATTAATTTCAAAGTAAATTTATTTTCTAAAAAGAAAATTATGAGAATATCGTTATAAATGAATCTAAATGTATATTAAATAATCCTGCAATTATATTTTTGAAACTTACAACCATTTTTGTAACCAGTTTTGAAAGAAAAAAAATTTCAAAAAGAAGAATGAAATTAATAACTAATTATAAAAGAAACATTAGAACGAAACTTTCGTCTTAATTTTTTTTCGCCCATAAAGAGTGCAATGTTGTTTAATATTGTAAAGAAAATTTATTAATGATATTCCGGTCTATATCACTCATCTTTGGATGATTAAAAAAAATGTGTTGGTTGTTGATTTTTTCAGGAATCTATAAAACCCGTTTTTTTGAACGGCAGCGAAGAGGAAAAGCAAGCAGCGAGAAAAGTGCTTTTCTTGACACTGGATTTCGGTTTGAGGCTACTTTCTCCCTTCATGCCTTTCATTACTGAAGAACTTTTCCAACGTTTGCACATTGCCAATTTGCCGTACCCTAGTATTTGCGTGGCGCCTTACCCCGAGACTTCTGAAGTAAGTGATGATTAGTATTTGAGGAAAATATAAATACAAAGTTAAAAATTATAGGTTGTTCCCAAAAAGAGTTTGGAAATGAAGTAGATAAAAAATAGTCTATAAATGAGACGAACAATTTTATTGAGATCGAAACAAAAATACGTGTTTCATTATTTAGGCTTTTTAGAGAATAAAAAGTGTCGTGAATAAATGAAATAGTAAATAATAATAATGATAAATAATAAATTTAAATATTCTGATTCTGTTTTTCAATCTCATTATTTTTTTTACAGTGCTCGTTCCGCAACGAAACGATTGAAAAAGAGTTTGAACTCGCACAAAAAGTAGCGAAGCAAATCCGTTCGGCGCGCTCAGTGTACCAACTTCTGAACAAAACAAAAACCGATGCTTTCATCGTTTGCCACGATGAAGAATCTTGGAAAGTTCTGAACAAATTTTCCAGCGTGATTGGAACGCTCGCGTTCTCGATCGTGAAAACTGAGGAAAACCCGTCATCGGGATGCGCAATCATCACTGTTTCGGATAAGATTCAGGTTCATTTGAACCTCAAGGTACGTGAAAATGATTTTTTAATTATAATTATTGCGAATAGTATGGTATAATACTATTGTCGTTATTTCGGTTTCTTTGATCTAACTTTTAAATCCATTGAGATAGATTTTTAATTTTGGTAATCATGATAATTATAATCTTTCAGTGGTTTTATTCCAAGTCAAAATAGAATAAAAAAATAAAACACAATAATTTTGTCTTGTTTTGTACATTGTGACATGTCTAAGAGGGAGAATTAGGGAAGAGAGAAACAGAAGAATTTTTTGAATCATTGTTAATGTTATTGGTAGTGAGATGTATTTGTTATTATTGTGATGGTTCTTTTTGATTGTATTGAGTTTCGAGTCGTTGACAGTATTTTTGTAATTTGTTTTTATTAGACATTTGAAAAGGGATACAAAGCCAGTGTATGAAATGTTGTGTCTTGCACAATAAAGAAGATAGATTTTTTGACTTGAAAAATTGTATTCTACTTTGACTTTCACTTTTGGGGATGATTTCGAATAAATAGGAATTATTCTTGTCTTGTTGGCATGTTTTATTTACATTTTTATATTTTAGAGATTATTTATTAGTAGTTATTCCAGTAAAAATTGTATATTTCTTTAGTTACCTTGATAATGTCTTCGAACTAATTTTTCATATTAAAGAAGTCATGGTAATAAATAATTAGATTATTTTCTTGAATATGTCACATTTATTTAATGTTTTTCGACCTTGTGACCATTAGTTTTTTGGTACTCTTCAGACATCAATCAATAATTTAGTAAAAAAAAAAGAGAATATAGCAGCATTACACCGGGTAAATAATGCATATTTTTTTTTTACAAAATACAAGTACCTTACTAATAATTATTCAAACTAAAAGCTCGAAGTTACAAGAAACTGAAGAAACTAAGAATGATTGATTCATTGAATATTATTGAAATGAAACGAAAATAATAGGATTTAAAAATACGTTGAACTTTGATCAGCTTGAAAAATCCACATCGTTTGAAAGATGTATCGATTTTTTGTTAAACCATCCAACATTTCACGAAAAATAAAAGAATAATGCTTCATTTGTTGATAAATCATTAAAACTATTAGATTATAAGTTTTTTGAAGGTACAAAAAAACTCCTAATAATAGTAGTTATCCAGGAAAATAATATTCAACTAGTAATAACTTGATTATATCATTACCATATTTTGAGAAAATGTATCATAATATGAAAAATTGAAACGTAAAATAAAATTTATCAACAGTATTGAGTAATGCCTATGATAATAATTGAAATATATATGTAATATATATATTCAATGAAAACAGGTAATTTCTTTACTTGTTCATAAATAAAAATATATCTCATATTGTTGAAAACATTAATAATTAGCAAGAATAAAAATTTGGGAACATTATTAAGAAATACAAAATAAAAATAGACTGAAATATATAATAATGTTATTCAATATATTAATAATATTGATTCGAAAAAAAAGATAATGCCTTCTCTCGTTGATAAGGCATCAAAATTATCAGATTGTGCACTTCATGAAAAAATTTGATTGAAAGTGCAAAAAACATAAAAATCATATTTATCCAGGAAAATTTATTGTAGAATTTGTTAAAAAAAGGATTTTCTCGATAAAATATTTAAATCAAAGAAAAGAAAATAATATTCAGCCAGTAAACTCGAGTACGTATATCATTATTATATTTTGAGAAAGTGTATCATATTTTTAAAAAAATGTTGACATGGAAAAAGATTTGCGAACAGTAATTAGAAATGCCAAAAAGAATTTATTGAAATACATATACAATAATATTATACAATCTATAAATAATAATATTGATTTGAAAAAAAATTATTTCACTCGTTAATAAGGCAGTAAAGCTATCAAATTATGAATTTCATGAGAAACATTTTTTGAAGGTACAAAAAACACTTGAAAATAGTAATTATCCAGGAAATTTTTTTGATGAATTTGTTAGATAAAATATTCAAATCACAGTAAGGAAAATCATATTTAGCTAAATAATAACTTGAATATATCATTGCCATATTTTGAGAAAATGTCTCACATTTTAAAAAGCCAACAAGAAGAAAAATTTGAAATATTTTTTTTTAGGAATATTAATATGTTTATGGTTCTATTGCTAGAAACGTTAAGATGAAATTTGGAAAAATGTCTGTAAAAAATAGTTTACGAAATTCGATATAAGAATTGTGATGCAGTTTACTTCAGCAAAATGAAAATAAAATTTAAAAAAAGGATAAAAGAATATTATAATAATATTAGACACGTGCAAGACAAATAATCGTAGGAAAAAAAGTTAAGACTGATTGGGATGGCGTGAAAATTTTGAAGAAATAAAATAAATACTTTGATAGACGAGTACGAAAATGATTTATATGAAAAATAATAAAAGTAGGATTAATTAACACACATGGAAAAATTGAATTCCAACTACCATTTATAGAGCAGCAAATAATTTCAAGAGTTTCATATTCTAATGAATTTGATTTAAAAACTTGTGGAATATTTTCTACACGAACTAAAATTTCATCATATTGTGATTTGTTGACGTATTTTCCTACATATTTAATTTAGAAGGCGTATGATATAAAATCATTCTAATAAAATCAACTATCCTTTTAAATATGTAGTTAATAACCTTTCAGTGCTGTTTAAAACGAAAATAATATTGTGAATAAAAACTGGTTTATGACCTATTGTCATGGACAGGCAAAATGAATAAACATTTTATTTTTATGATTGCCGAGTTAACTTATATACATTCTATTATTAGAAAATAATTTTTTGATTTTCGTTGAAACCAAATTGTAGAACAAGAAACGTTTCGGTTTTCAGGATTTGATCGATCCGAAAAAAGAACTCGAAAAGTTGGATTCGAAAAAAAACTCTTTGTTGAGCACCATAGAAAAGCTCAAACAAAGCATGTCCGCCGCAGATTACGAATCGAAGGTTCCCATGGATGTGCGAGTGGCGAATACAGAGAGATTGGAAAATAGCGAAGGAGAACTGGCGCAAATCGTCAACGCCCTCGAATCATTAAAACTCATGTAAAGATTCATGTTTGATTTAGATGCAATTTATTTATGCATTTTTGCACTTATTGTATTTTTACAACGGAAGACATTGATGTTTCGTCTCACTCTGTACAGGCACTTTCACCACGAATTAAGTAATATGTCGAGAAATTTGATAAATTTCGTAATACAGCTTTTTGTAGAACGATTTTAATTTTTGGAAATAAAGTGAAGATTATTCAAAATTTTTCTTTCAAGATTTCAATGTTTTTAATTTATTGATTGAAGTTTTGAATTTTATGCAGCAGTGAAATGAGAAATATTCAAGAATTAGACATTTTTGGTGTTATAAAAATGTTAAATTCCCAATGTTTGGTTTGAGTTTGTAATTTTGTGGTTTTTTTATTTTGCATTTGAAATTGTTAAAAATCAACTGCACTAGGTATTTTTGACACAGAAAAGCTGATTTTGGAACCACGAGTTTGAAGGTATGTACTTTTTATTTTAAAAACTCATTTTAATATAATTGTTTGATATTTTGACATGTAAACAATTTATTACTCTAACGAAAAATATATATTTAGCGATTTAATACCATTAGAAATAATGTAATGAAGAATTTTCCAGCAGAGTATATTATCTTGGATTTTTTTTAGAGATCCTGAAACTCCCTAGAAATTTGATTTAAAACGACTTTGATGATGTAATAACGCATTTTTTCTCTTTGCGAAATGGCGTCTTTTAGTGGAGTAATAAAGCTTGGCATTGATAAAAACGTGGGATTTTTCCCAATACGAAATCTCATCTAGAGTTTGCATTATTGGAAAAAAAATGTTTAAACTTATCCATGTCAATATAGGAATTGTCATTTTGAAAATTTTATACAAATGTAAAAAAAGTGTATAGTTACGAAAATTTGAAGATTCATGAGCTGGGAAAATATATTGACCTTAAATTTCTATATAGAAAATTTGATTTTAAAAGTAAGGTATCATAAAATAACGTTATTTCTTAAATATTATATGAATGAAAAAGTAAAAAAGTGTATAATAAAAAAAATCTAATAATTCATGAGCTTGGAAAATGCATTTACTTTAAAGCACAATGAATCCAAAAATATGTATAACTAATGAGTAAAAAATCTTTGAAAATCGTCAACTCAACATTAAAAATAATTATAATTATAATATTAATATTTATATGAAAAAAATTCTAATCGAACGTCAATTTAACATTAAAAAAAGTGAATATTTCAAAACGTCTACATATTTATACATTTTTATTTTGAAGATCTTGTACAATTTGAATGATGAAAAAATTGAATGATTGAGAGAATGTAACCAGTCATTAGTTTGGAACACTTCTTTAAAAAAAATCTTGTCCTTTCTGCCGTATATATTGTAAAAAGTACAATATTATTGTACTTTGTAGAATGATATTGCAATTTTTACAATATCATTGTAGTTTTTACAATAATATTGTAAAGTCTGCAATATTTATTTTACAGGGTGCGCCATTTCTTATGTCGGCATGTAAACATTGAATAACTTGAAAAAAAAACAACCGATTTCTGTAAATGAGGTATTTTTATTTAGTTTGGTCCTTTACAATTTATTTAGACTAGTTTTTGAACACAACATCAATCAAGTGGCCGCCCTTATTGTTCACAGCAAAATATGCCCTTTTTGCGGCGTTTTCCATTACCTTTTCGAGCATCTCGGGTGGTATAGCAATGATTTCGGCACGAATATTTTCCTTAAGCTCTTCAATGGTCTGCGGCTTGCTGGCGTACACTTTACTTTTCAAATAACCCCACAAAAAGAAGTCTGGAGGGGTCAAATCTGGAGATCTGGGTGGCCATTCAATGTCGCCTCTTTTTGACATCAGACGTCCAGGGAATTTTCTTTGCAGAAACTGGATTGTTTGATTCGCAGTGTGGCAGGTCGCACCATCTTGTTGAAACCAGTAATCTTCAAGACCTTTTTCACGCATTTGTGGGCAGACATAGTGAGCCAACATCCACCGATATCGGTTTCCATCGATCGTTTGGTTCTCTTTGAAAAAATAAGGACCAATGATGGTTTTGGCGCAAACGCCGGCCCAAACAGTAACTTTTTGGTCATGCAATGGCGTTTCATGGATCTCGTGTGGATTCTGCGTTCCCCAAATGCGGCAATTTTGCTTATTAACGCCTCCAGAAAGTTTGAAATGTGCCTCGTCGGTCATTAAAATTCGCTTCCAAAAATCAGGTTCAGTATCAACTATTCGAGCGATTGTTTGTCCATATTCCAAGCGACGTGGATGATCTGTAGGCAATATTCTTTGTGTTAATTGCATTTTGTACGGAAACAAATGCAAATCATCTTTCAAAATGCGCCGTAGAGTGGTTCCACTGATGCCGAGATGCTGAGCGCGGTGACGATATGAAACTTTTGGGTTTTGGGCAACGCTCTCTCTGACAGCTTCAATCAGTTCATTTGAACGTCTTGGTCGTTGATGAACGGGTTGTTCGCGATCTTTCACTGTCCCGTGGTCACAAAAATTCGACACCAAACGACGAATAGTGTTGTCAGATGGTGCCTGTTTGCCAAGATATTTTCGACGATATGCTCGTTGAGTTAACACAACTGAACGACTATTTTCAATGTACAAAGTAACTATTTCAGCGCGTTCTTTTGGTGTGAAGCGATACATGGTTGAAATTGTACTGAATTGACGTTTCCAAAACAAGTGAAGTCAAGTAAATCGGTTGTCAAATGTTTAAGTTATTCAATGTTACAATACCGACATAAGAAATGGCGCACCCTGTACTTATTACAATATTATACAGTAAAACCGCTATTAATGTACAAATTACAATATGCATGCCAGTTTTTATTGTATAATTTCGGAAAATTAAAAATCTTAAAATGCAAATTTCACTATAAAAACTGTAATTTTTACCATACATGGCGAAAAAAATGAACTACTTTACTTTTATCCAGCTTTTTCGAAAACTGTATCATATTACAATATGATGCACTAGAAACCTAGAAAGTATACAAAAATATTGCAAAAAGAACCTATACAGATCTGCATACTGAAAAAGCTGTATGGAATTTTCAATAGTCTGGATTAATAGGAATTGCAATATGATATTGCAAAAAGTACAAGATGTATAGTAGAAAACTAAGATGGAGAGAAGTTTTTACAACAAAATATATCTATAACTACAATATCATTCGACAATATTTACAATGTGTTATTTCAAAAACTGATATATTATCTAGCAAAAAGTACAATTTGTTAGAGTGATTCCCGTTTAGTATACAGTATTGTAATAATTACTATATTTTTTTCTCAGTGTATAATTATAAACAAGCCTCAAAAAATTCATACTGTTCAGATTAATAGTTTTCGAGAAACTGTGCTCACCGCGAAAAAACATCGGATCTTGGCACAATCGCTGTAGTACACCCAATTACAAAGATTTCATTCTGAAAATATTTATAAAATACCTTGTGACATTGATCAATAAATAAGCAATAAGTTTTTCAGAAAATATTGTGTTGTTTTTCCAAAAGCAATCGTGAAAACGCATTTTCTTCTTCGACAACAAATGTATTTAACCCAGGGGCGTGGACAGAAAAAATTTTCGGGACGGGTTTTTTTGAAAAATATTTTTCCTTTGGGATTTCATACTTTTTCATCTTTGACAGTATGAATACAAGAGAGAGATTTTTAAGGATTATACATTTCGGAATGTGAAAGTTATACAACTTGTGGAATCCAGAGTTGCACATTTTTCATATTCATGAATGATAGAATTCAATTTTTGTGATTTTCAATTAGTAACCGAGGTTTCAATTTTTTTTACTACAACTTTTTGTATTATCTGATAGTGAGTAATATGAATTCATATAGAGCTTTCTAAAATTCGATGCTCTAGGAATCAAAGTTCTAAAAAAATATATACTTGATAAATTTATATTAGTTCCGTAAGGTATATTATTTATTCATCAAATTTTGTAGTATTGTATGGTATTTTTATATATTTCCAATATTTCTATGGTTTGCTTAGTAGGTTTTTAGAAATTTATGCTATTGTATCGAAACTTTCAACGATTTTAAGAATTTGAATTGATTTTTCAGACGAAAAGTGGTTCTATGCAAATTTTCAATACTTTTATTCCATATGTTTTAAGTATTTCTACGATCAAAGGTATGTTTACTTGTGTAAATTGTATAAACTAAATTAAATGTAATTTTATCGTTTACTGTATGAATTTGTAGAAAGATTTCCAAAACTATATATAATTATAGTATTATATTAATAAATGTGCTCCGGGGCAGAAAGTTTTATAAATGTCTAAGAAAATTATATCTACAAAACATTACATTGAAAGATTTCTACGTAACAAGTAAAGTGATGAGCTAGTAAACTTGTCAGCTAGTAAACTAATAAGCTAGTAAAAAAGTAAACTGGAAAACTAGTAAGCTAGTAAACTACTAAATTACTAAAAAAGTAAGCTAGTAAACTAATTCAATAAAAAACTGATAAGCTAGTAAACTAGTTAGCTAGTTAAATAAAAAACTAGTAAGTTAGCAATCTGGTAAACTTGTTAACAAGTAAATGAGTAAACTTGTAAACTTGTAAGCTAATTAACTAGTAAACTAGTAAAATATTGAGCTAGTAAACGAGTAAACAAGTAAGCTAGTAAACTAGCAAACTAGTAAGCACGTAAACTAATAAACATGTAAGCTTGTAAACTAGTTAGCTAGTTAAATAGTAAACGAGTAAATTATTAAGCTAGTAAGCTAATAAACTAGTAAACTTATTTTTCACATTATTCAAGTTTAATTTCCGAAACCCTGGAGTATTTCTAAGTATTTTTAAAGATTGCTTACATTTTTGTAAATTGCTACAGGTATTCAAAAAACTCGAAACTATTCTCAGTAATTTCAAGAATTGTTGATAAAATTACATTCATATAAATTTTTCATGTTTAACATAATTATTTTTTCGTATTTTTGAAATAATTAAAAGATTTTGTTACGTTCTCTAGAATTTTATAGATTTATAGTATATATTTAGAATTTTACGCTCTAGAATCCCAAAATTCAAAGATCGCAGAGGCATTCGTCGAGATGTTTCAGAAAAAAGTTTTTTCATAGAATTCAATTAATTTTATTATTTTTCTTGAGTTTGTAGGAATCGAAAGATTTTTAATACTTTTACATTGATTTCATAAGATTTCTACAATTGGATGATGCAAGGTTCAAAGTTTTGTAAATTTTTAGCATTTTCGTAGATTTTTGTTTTTTCGATCATTCACTGGGTCGCATCAATTTTTATGATTCGTATTTTCTACGTTATTCTACGTTTTCATAATTTTTACCTTTTTATTTAATATATACTGCTAACGTTTTCGTGCATTTTTTGTAACTTGTATACTTCCATTGTTTATCGATGTGACTTTTTTCATTTTTACATTTAAAATTTATTGATTTGATTAGAATTTCGGAATAAAATTTGAACCCCCAAAACCCCCCTCTGCCTTGATGTAATCCCTTGAAAATGTCCGAACTCCGAAACTTGTTGAATTTTCTGAATCGGAAGATAAGGATCAATGAAAAATGGGGGTAGAGATCTCTGGAACGTCCTCGCAGAAGCGTCATACTTCCGTGGGTATAGGAAGTGAAAAAATTCTTGAAGGAAGGAGGATGGAAGAAGGAAGTCGGGCAGCGCGAAAAAGCCATTAATATTTCCAATCAGCATTCGATTCCTGCGGCCGCGGCAGCCTACTTCGCAATGCGAGGGATATAGGGACCTATACAGATATATAGGGGATATAGGGGGGTTGTATAGATCGGCATAGTCGGCATAGCGTCGCGCTCGGCGCGCTATATTGCATTATTAAGAGTCCCCCGCGCCCCCGCGTCCTTACATTCCGGCATTATTAACGTTTTTATCCTTAAAGGGCACTCGGCGATACACAAATCCCCCCTCCGCACCCTACCGAAAATCTTCCCTTTCATTGTCGCGCCCACGGCATCACCATTCTGGCAATAAACATTTTACGGCCGCCCCTGCATTATCCCCAAAATAAATGCATCACGCTTCAAAGAAGGGCAAGTTTTATAAAGTACAGGAAGTGGGGGATTGGGATTATATTCGGCGATTGTAAAATTGGAAATTTTATAATACATATATGTGCATATGTAGGTAAATATTTATTACAAATAAATAAATATAGGTTATATAGGCATAAATGTATATGAATATAGGTAAATATTTATTATATTATAAGGAAACTCGAATCTCATACTTCTTAAGAATTTAAAATCTGATGAAGGGTTGATAAGGTTTTTATAAGGTTCGCAATTACCAAAGGTTATTTACTGAGAAAAAATCTAGTAATCATTACAGTAAAAAAAAAATTCTCGTAAGGCAATTTTAAACCTTATAAGGATCTGCTTCCTCATAAGGTAGACGCAATTTCTTATAAAGAAATATGAAATCCTTATAAGAAATCATGAAATCCTCATAAGGTTGTTATAAGGTTGTTTTATAATAAAACACAAATCTTATGAGAAATTCATAAGGTTTTTGTAGGGTTTGCAGTTACAAAAGGTAACTTTGCTAAGGAAAAATCTTATTATTGCAATAAAAAAGTAAAATTCTCGTAAGGGAATTTCGGACTTTAAAAGGATTTGCTTCTGAATAAGGAAATTTCTATTCATTATAAGGAAATTACAACCCTACAAAAAATTCATTCCTTTTAAGGATTTCCCTTGTAATTTTGATCCTTATAAAAACCTCATAAGAAACTGATAATTTTTATAAGAATGTAATTGATGAAATCTTATAATAAAAAACATTATAAAATTCTTTCGGTCAATTCTTTAGAAGAAATTTCAGTTTCTTATAAGGATTTTATAAGGTGCACCTTATCAGAAATTGAATTCTTATAAGAAATTTCATTTTCTTATACGATTTTTATAAGGATCAAAATTACTAGGGTTGAAATCTTTAAAATTTTTACATAAGTTTGCTTTGTAAGGAATCGAAAATCTTATAAGAAACTTCGGATTCTATGCGAAACTTACCTACAAGGTTTTTATAATCTTCACTTTTACTGAAGGTTATTTATTGAGAAAAAAATCTAATTATTATTACAATCAAAATGAAAAATCTTCGGAAGTAAATTTTGAACCTTATAAGTATCTGCTTTCTCATAAAGAAAACGAAATTTCTTATGAAGAAATATAAATTGCCTATAAGGAATCATAAAACCCTTATTAGATTTTTATAAGGTTGCCTTATATTGAATCAAAAATCTTTTCGGAATTTCGAACCTCAAAAGACTTAAAAGGACTTGCTTCATAATAAGGAAGTTGCAATTCCTTATAAGAAAAAGGAAACTTCTCATGAAGGAATATGAAATCTTTATTAGAAATCATAAAATCCTTCTTAATTTAATAATTAAATTATTGATTATTGAATAAAAATATTATGAACAACTTATATTCTTTAAGGATTTGAAATCCTTATAAGGTTCATATAAGGTTGCCTTATAAGAAATCGAAAATCTTACAAGTAAAATTTGGATCTTATGAGGAGTTTTTATTAAAACTTTCAATGTTTCTCTCAAATTCGCAATTTCTAAAGGTACTTTACTGAGATATAAATCTAATAATTATAACAATAAAAAGGTGAAATCTGCGTACAGAAATTTTAAACCTTATAAAAACCTGCTTTCTCATAAAGAAATTGCTATTCATTATAAGGAAAACAAAATTCCCTGCTAAGAAATATGAAATCCTTATGAAGGAATTTACATGTTATACAACATATATTCCTTTGAAGGATTTAAACTATTTATAAGGTTTTATTTACGTTCAGCCTTATAGTGAATCAAAAATCTTATAAGGGAAATTCTTATCTCATGAATAATTAATAAGGTTCATATAAGGTTCGCAGTTTAAAACCCCTTTCCCGAGTAAAAAATCTAACAATTATTACAAAAAAAAATGTAAAATCCTCGAAAGGAAATTCTTAACCTTTTAAGGACTTGTTTTCTTATAAATAAATTATAATTCCTTTTGAAAATAACGAAAGCTCTTATGAAGAAATATAAAATCCTTTTAAGGAATCGCAAAATTCTGATGTGGAAATTAAAAACTTTCCAAAAATACTACAAATTATCAATACGCATGACTGGGCAGACTTCTCATTGATCTATTCTACTGATTTACTTGTTATTGGAGTATTTAATACATTGGCTGACTATTTATTGACTAATTTCACTGATTAACTTGTCATCCGTCCACCAAGTTATTACAAATTATTGGTATGCATCACTGGTAGTATTTTCATTGCTCTATTCTACTGATATTCTCTTTATAAGAGTAATACACTGTCTGACTATTTATTGACCTATTTCACTGCTTAACTTGTCATCAGTCCACTAAGTTATTACATATTTTTGGTTTGAATCACTGGTAGTATTTTCATTGCTCTATTCTACTGATCTTCTCTTTATCTCTTTATAAGAGTAATACACTGTCTGACTATTTATTGACCAATTTCACCGATGAACTCGTCGTCGGCCCACTTATATATTACAAATTGAAAGTATGTTTCACTGGTAGACTTATCATTGATCGATTTTACAAATTCACAAATTTTACTATTTACCCGACTTAAATTCTCCCTGGCAACCCAAATGCAATGCTTTTGCAACATCTGTTATACATAGAAATTTCTCATTAATGAGTATGTAAGTTTTCCATTTGTACGTTTAGGAACTGAGGAAATAAAATGCAGTAGCCGAAAAAGGATGATTTTTAGTGTCTCTAGAAAAATTCAAATTTTCAACTCACAGAGAAATGAATTATTTAAAACCTGAAGTCTCTCTACTATAACCAAATGTAAATTATAATGCCGGAAAAAGCAGTTTCTCTTTCAATCTATAAATTAAATTTTTAAGAAAAGTATTAGGTAATATTGCTATGTGAATCTAATATTGAAAAATTTAATATATTCCATTTATAATGTAGTATCGAAATTTTTGAAAAAAAAAGTATATCTAGAATTTACTAAGTTTGAAAAACATGTATGTCAACTGCCTTTCCTTCCATTTCTCAATCTAAGTCTACAATATCGATAATTTTTAATTGCATGATTTCATACTAAAAAATTCCTGAACAAAAATTTCACCAACACCAAAATTTGCGACTGAAAATCAACAAACCATTTCTCTTGCGAGGTATGAAACGTGACTTTTGAAGAATCTCAAGCTGTCATCCGAAAAATATGCAGGAAAAGTATGGGGGTGAAAATTGAAGAATCGATCAAGAAAATTAATCAGGAGGAACAGATCAAATATCGGTATTCTCGGGAGCATAGATAAGTGCTTCGGTTCGAGACCCATCGCGTCTTTCATGGTCCCGCTGACAATAATTAAGCGAGCATATCTTAGCAGCTGTTTCCGACACCTCCTTAGTAAATTCTCCCTTCGCCTTTTCCACCTTCGCATTTCCGCCGCGAATCGCGAGTCAACATTCAATTTACTCGAGCGACGTTCTTCACAATACGCCGGTTTTTCTGCCATTTTCCTCTGCATTCGATTGTAGAAGACCGAAGAAAATGAGGTGGAGAAGGAGGGTGTAAAAATGTAAGGTTTTTCGGGCCGTTTTTCAGGGCAAAAAAATTTTTTCTCCTTAAATTTTCAGGTTTGACTCTGGATTTTGAGGATGAGTACTCAACATTTATCGTTATTCCTCAAAATTTCAGGATGAACCCTCATCTTTGAGGATCAACCTCCAAACATCAAAATGAATTCTTGATTTTGAGGGTTAATCTTCAACATTCATCGTTGATCCTCAACATTTCAGGGTAAACCCTCATCTTTGAGGATGAACTTCCAATTTCAGAGCTAACCCTCAACTTTCAGAGTTCGCTCTCAAATGATTTCAGGGTTCACCTTCAACCTTCAAGGTTAGACATCAAATATCAGCGTTAATCGTCAACTTTAGAAATGTACCCTTAACTTCAAGGTTTAACCCTCAGATTTCAAGATTAACCCCCAACCTTGAGAGTTAATGCTCAAACGGTTTCAGGGCTAACCCTCAACCGATTCTAGGGTTCACCTTCAATCCCAAAGTCTAATCATCAACTATCAGCGTTTGATTTAGTCCTCAAATTGAGAGGTTAATCCTCAACTTTTAAGGTTAACCCTAGTCAACCTTGAGAGTTAACGCTCAACCGGTTTTAGGTCAAGACCTCATCTTTGAGGATTAACCCTCAAATTTCAGAATCAACTCTTTTTCAGGGTTAACTCTCAACCTAAAGGGTTAATTTCAGGGTTCCAATTTTCAGTAAATCTTTCATTTGTTGAAAGCTTATGTGCATTGTTTATTTCATCTTGTTTTATTTATTAAATATATTGTATAATTAATGTGTTATTATGAAGTGGTAGAAATAATGTTTTCTTCAAAAAATACATGATATTGATGGAAACATTCGATATTGATTCCAATATATTTCTCCGTGAAAAGGGCGTCAACGCATTTCTCACCAAAAAAAAAAAAAAAACAAAAATGCTGTCAAACATTCGAAGCAAATTCACAGTGATTCAAATCAAAATTCAATATTTTCAAACATTTTATGCAATACTCATATGGTGGTTTTATTGTACAAAAAATAAAGTTGTAATCTTCATTAACCATGAAAAATATTTTCAAAGCCTCTATTTTATATATAGTATATTTAAAAGAAGAAACTAAAAAGGCTAATCGTAAGAGCAAACCTCAAGATTGAGGGTTAATCCTGAAAGTTGAGGGTCGACCTTGAAAGTTAAGGGCCAACCCTCAAGTTGAGTGGTCCAAATAACCCTAAAAGTTGAGTGTAAAATTTATGGGAATTTCCGTGAGGGTGCAACCCTCAAATTTGTCAAAACCTTAAGACATGAAAAGATTATACGACTGTACAATTTTTCAAAAATTCTTTGAATTTTAAAAATCGTAGCCATACCGAAACAAGTAATATTGGACACTGAATTGAATTTGATTCGATTAGAATTTGTATCTAAATACATCCAAGCCATAAGATCTACATAGGCAAAGGCCACAAAATGCCATTTTTTTATTCGGGCACTAATTTAGACTTAAGCAACGAAATAAGGGAGGGGAAGGTCACATTAATAAAATTTTTTGATATATGCATAATAATGTTTTTTTTTTTCTTTTTTTTATACATATTATCTGGAAAATTTGTGAAGTGTCAAAAAATAACGGAATATTTTCATAAGTTAGACAATTTTTCATTAAATTTGGTAAGTTTTTAATAATTTGTAGGTTTGAAACGTCGAAAAATGAAACAACATTGAAATTTATAAATAGTGTCAATAATTTTTGAAAATTCGAGAAAAAAAGTGTAAAATTTTAGACTATTTTCATGAGTTTCTTAAAAATATGCACAATGAATAAAAATCGATCCATTTTCGTGTGGGTATCTCTAGTTCTGTTACTCATCCAGAATTTTTCACGTGGGTAGTAATGCCCACCTTCCCCACATTTCCTGCCAACCTTGTTTTTAGAAAACTTTCAGTAATGATATCATAGTTTTATAGCATTTCATAAACACCCCTTTTCCTTATCCTCAATCTCACGTCGGAATACACAATTACATCATCGAAAATTTTCTCCCCCCCCCCCCCCCCTCCCTAATATACGATGTCTTGAATGGGAATTCTTTTTAATCTAATACGGTCTAAAACATTTTTCGCGGGGCAAAAAACGATCAAGGTTTCGCTGGAATTTGAGAAAGATGAATGAGGGTTTCCTCACGAAAATTCCCCTTAATTTTCCAAGGTTGACCTAAAATTTTTGAGGGTTTACCTTGGACTTTGTCCCTCAAGTTTCAAGGTCAACCGTCAACTTTAAGATTAACCCCCTCAACTTTCAGAGTTAATCATCAGTTTTGATGTGTATTCTTCAACTTTCAGGATTAACCCTCAAATTTCAAGATCAGCACTCAAATTCGAGGTTTACTCTTAGCTTTTTCTCTTCCTTGACTTACGTCTATAAAGGATTAACACTAATTGTAAGAAAATATATTACAAGATTTACTGATTGTGTTTTGATCTACAAATTGTACAGATTGATTTACAGATTGTACAGCCTAATTTTTTTTTACACATACAATTACCATGAGAATTATATCAAAAGTTTTCAAATATTGAATATAAATTTGAATAACTTTGAATTTGCTTCCAACGTTTTTGCAGCATTATTATATTTTTCGGTGAGAAATTCATTGCCGACCTTTTTTACAGAGGAATATTTGATACACTACTGGATTTTTCCATCAAAATCGTGTACTCTCGTTCCTGAATTCTACAAGTGCTTTCGTCTCTTTCTATTCTGATCTGTTAGCATCAGAAAAAAAAGACAGATATATGCTTGTACGATTCAGGAACGAGTGTATATTGTGACTGTGTATTTTTGACTGAAACCATAATTCCACTACTTTACAGTAATATATATTTAACATACAATATATATTATTATAAAAATAATAAATAACAAGTGTACGTAACTTTGAAAAATGGTGAGGGTCAACCCTAAAATTTGTCAAAGGTTTACCCTGAAAGTTGAGAGTTAAGCTTATAATTTGAGAGGTGACCCTCAAAGATAAGTGTTAACTCAGAAAATTGAGAGAAAAGCCTAAAATTAAAAGATTAAGCATGAAATTTGAGGGTTTACCCTGAAATCGTTTGAAGCTTAGCTCTCAAGGTTGAAGGCTAACCCTGAAAGTTAAAAGTTAGGTCTTAAGGATGAGGGTTAATCCCGAAACCAGTAGAGGTTTAACCCTGAAAGTTGAGGATTAAGCCTGAAATTTGAGGGCTAAGCCACCAATTCGATGGTTAACCCTCAAATTGGTTGAGGCTCAACTCTGAAGGTTAAGTGTTAACCCTGAGAGTTGAGCTTTAACTTTCAAGATGGAAGTTGAATCCTGAAATCAGTTTTTATTTAACTCTGAAAGTTGAGAACATAGCCTGAAGTTTGAGGGTTAAGCCAGAAAATTAAATAGTTTTCCCTGAAATCGGTCGAGGCTTAACTCTCAAGGTTAAGGGTTAACCCTGAAAGTTGAGCGTTAAGCCTCAAGGTTGAAAGCTAACCCTGAAAGTTAAAAGTTAGGTCTTAAGGATGAGGGTTAATCCCGAAACCAGCAGAGGTTTAACCCTGAAAGTTGAGAACATAGCCTGAAGTTTGAGGGTTAAGCCAGAAAATTAAATAGTTTTCCCTGAAATCGTTCGAGGCATAATTCTCAAGGTTGAGGGTTAACCCTGAAAGTTGAGCGTTAAGCCTCAAGGTTGAAGGCTAAGCCTGAAACTTAAGAGTTAGACCTTAAGGATGAGGGTTAATCCCGAAACCAGCAGAGGTTTAACCCTGAAAGTTGAGGATCGAGCCTGAAATTTGAGGGTGAAGCCAGAATTTTGATGGCTAACATTTAAATCCGTTGAGGCTTAACTCTGGATTGAGGGATAACCCTGGAAGTTGAGAGTTGACTTTCAAGATTGAGGGTTAACTCCGAAATCAGTTATGGTTGAACTCTGAAAGTTGAGAATACAGTCTGAAGTTTACGGGTTAAGCCAGAAATTAAATAGTTTACTCTGAAATCGGTCTCTCAAGGTTGAGAGTCAACCCTGGAAGCAGTTGAGGTATAGCCCTGAAAGTTGACAATTGAGCCTGAAACTGGAACGTTAAGCCAGAAATTTGATGAATAACCCTGTAATCGTTTGAGGGCTAACTCTCAAGGTTGAGGACTAACCCTGAAATTTAAGGGCCCACCCTCAAAATCAACCCTGAAAAGTTTAGGGGGATATCCATAAGGGTTTTTTCCACTTCTTGAAGGTACAAAATAAATGTCCTCAATTTTTCTATAACTTTCTTATACCAAGTGAATTAATTCACGATCGATTTCTTTTTTCGATGAATCCCTGTGCCCTCGGGGAATTTTCCCGCGCCTGGACCTGCGCAGGATTCCACGCAAGAACAATCGTCCTTCGCAGCATCCACCAGCAGCGGGAAAATACCCTTATCAGACCATTCGTTAAGCTTTCGTCGAACTCTCCAGACGAATTTGCTATCGCGACTGTGTTTATCCCGCGTTTCACGGTTCGTGCACTCATTTCGAATTCCGGAAGAATTCTGCGCGCAAGTTTCGAAAGTTTGGGTGAGGTTTTTTTTCCGACAATGAATTTCATAAATAAATTATTCGCAGTGTAGTGACGGTTTCAGATGATAATTCCGAATTTGAAACGCAGGAAAAAATTTTAAGAATGTTTTTAGTTTGGATTTTTTTTGTTTTGGAGTGCGGAAACGGTTGTGATTTCGCAAGTTTTTTTTTTTTCGGGAAAAAAAAAGTTTTTAAATCAGAAAATGTCTTGAGGGTTAAGGAAGTTGAAACTTCTCTGGAAATTATGAAAATTTATCATTTTTGGAAGTTAGAGTAGTGAAATTTCAAATATGAGAAGAATTTTAAGATTAGGACATTGAAATTAGAAGAATTGGAAGTTTGAAAGTTGGAAATATAAGTTATCACATAAAGATTTTGGAAAAGAAAAATTCATAATTTTGAAGAAACCTAAATCTTTATACAGAAATAAGAATACAAGTTGAAGTATGAAAAATACGAAAAATTCTACGTTAAATTTTCCAACATTCAATGCTACAGATTCGAAAATGTTTAAAGGTTGAAAAAAATTTGCAAAAAGTTTAAAAATTTAATTAAAATCGATCACAGTTTTTTTTTTTTTTTTTTTCAAGACCTTGACATTTGCACATAGTCTATTACTATGAGGAACCCTAGAATTATAAATTAAAAAAGAAAGAAGGAATATATTTCAGAGAATGATTAGTTTTTTATTTAAGATAGTGAAATTCAAATATTTGAATAGGACGTCTGGAAGTTAAATCAAACGGTTTCAAATTCAGATTATTTTACTTGTTAAATTCATACACATATCTAAAAAAAAAAAAAAATACGAAACTTAGAAATTCCAAAATTTCAAGAATTCCAAGCCTAAATCACAACTTCAAAGGTTAAAAAATTAAAAAATCACAATAATAAACGGAGAAAAAGAACTTTCACAAACTTGAAAATTTCGAAAATTGAATGATGTCAGTTTTTGAAAAATAAAAAATTACAGTACAATATGAATTTTCCATAAAAAATTGTTTGCGAAAAAGCAAAAACTTAACTACGTGTAAAGTATAACTGTAAAAGAGATGGGCCAAATTTTATTTCCAGTAAGAATAACTTTGCTAAAATATTATTCCAAATAAAGGAATTTAAAAAAAAGTATCTGCGACTTCGTTATACATAAATAAAAATTTTATGATTTTTCGAATAAAATATTATACAATTGAAAGATTGTAGTAGAACCTATAAAAAAACTCGTATATTATATCTCGTCTTTCATAGTCTCTTACATAAAAAATATAATTCATAATTTAATCAACATAATCCCTTGCTGCATATGTCCTCAAAAAAACTAATCTGAAATCCCACCAAAAACCCATAAAACTTCGAATTTCCACAAAAACGCAACAACCTGGAAAAAAGCCAAAAAACTCCATGATCTCAATGTATTCATTTCAACTAGAAACAGAACAAAAAAAGTGAACAAAAAAACGTCATTAATAGCACCATTTTTCAAAGTCTCTGAATTTCTTTTTCACTCTCCGTATTTTTCCCTACTTTTGAATGCAGTCTGGTTAAAAATTTCGAGATCATGGATATCACGGAATTTCGCGTACGAGGGAAAGAAATGGTCGAGTACATTTGCGATTTCATGAGCAACATAAAAAATCGCCGAGTGACGCCGGACGTCGGTCCTGGATATTTGAGACCTTTACTGCCCTCGGAACCGCCGCACGAACCCGAATCTTGGGACGACATAATGAAGGACGTCGAATCAAAAATCATGCCAGGGGTAAATTTAATGATATTCCAACTACACTTAAAACTCGGAATATTTTGCTTACGCGGATCGAATCAAATCGCGCGAAACTCGTTTTTTCTTATTCTTCTTTCGGTCGAGTCACGTTATTGGGGATAGAAAATTAGGAGAAGAGGTAGAATAAGTGAGTCAAAATGAAATCTGCCAGAGATTTTGGGTGCAAAAAAAATAGTGCAAGAGAATCTGAGTTTGCAGTGAATTATTATTAATAACGAATGCAGAATAGTGAATACTCGACTGATGTTCTCTATTCAATTTTTTTTTATTACTATAATTTAACATTGTGAAAATACCACCCTAGTGATTTCCCCAAAAATCAAGAGTTATCTGAAAAGAGCAAAAATACAGTTTTTACATATAATTGATTATTTCCTGAACGCTAAATTTAAATACTACGGCTTTGAAGATGACGTGATTTTCATCAAGGACACCCTCAATCCCAATGAGAGTTTTCGAGTCAAAATTTTTCAAGAATGAAAAAAATAAAAAAATTGTTAAAATAGAATAATAGTCAATTTTTCGATAATCTTTTTGTAGCTTGATTAAAATTCATTAATAATTAAACAACTTCTATTTTGAAATTTAAGAATAAAAAATGATTTGGAAAAGTGATTTCTTTCCCTTAGGAAACGATGACCTATTTTTGGCATATATGACATAAACTGCATATATGACATATATAACACGTAGAAATGACCTAAAAATGACCTATAAAAACATATATGTAATTACATGTCATTTGATGACATTTATGTCATATATGTCAATTATGTTTTTTATACGTCGAATATAGATTATATGACATTGTTCTCTAAGGGTTTAGTTGGAAAAAAAGGAAAAAACCTTATTTAATTTCATAATCATGTCACTTGCCATTTAATTACAGGACAAAAAAATCAGTGAACTTGCCCTATGAGAACGATGACCTATATTCAGCATATAAAAGACATATATGTGACATATATAACAAACATATGACATATATGTATATGTTGTTTATACGTCATTTATATGTGCTGTATGTTATCTGTCAAATATATGCCATTTATACCTCGTATATATACTATGTATGTCATGTATATCGTTTATGGCTTATATATATATGTATATGCCAAATATAGGTCATCATTTCCTTATGATGCAGGTATATATATTATATGCGGCAAAGTACATATTATATGTGTATTTTATGTATTATCATTAATATATGTATTATATACATATATTAATGATAATACATAATATTGATATTATGAATTACGAATTATATATTTTACATTAGATATACATACTAATATTAGTATTAATGTACATTAACAATGAAATGTATATTATTTATAGCATATGATTAAAAAAACTTGTTATTTGGGAGATAATATAAAACTTAGATATTTTGTTTAAACAAACTCAGTTGTAGAGTATTAGGTATAAGAATGAACACTTTTAATAAAAACGAGGATATCAAATAAAGTCAAATAACAAGCATTTTTTTCATCATTTTAATGTTTAAAAAAATAAAAAAGTTTAAAAAATACGGTCACGAAACTATTAATATTCGAAATTCATAATTCCTCTTTTTTAATTGTCTTAAAAACGCAAAAATATCAATACCTTGGACAGTCATTTTTACTTTGGTTGAAATGACATTATTTTTCGAAAAGTTGAGAATCGTAATTTCATAATAACTGAAAGTACAAAAAAACAAAACATACAATTTTTTTGGACAAATATTCAGGGGCCTTGTAGTTTAAAAAATGTAAAAGAATTATTTAATGACGCGAAATGTAATTATGCAATTATGTACTCAAATTCGCCTTTTTGTCGGACACAATGTTTAGTACGTTAACGAACATATGGGAATCTGCGTAATTTGTTTATAATCCCAGATAACACACTGGCAGCACCCGCGGTTTCACGCATACTTCCCATCCGGGAACTCGTTTCCATCAATTCTCGGTGACATGTTGTCTGACGCCATCGGGTGCATAGGATTCTCCTGGGTAAATATTTGCCAGCGCATAACTTCGATGCGAAGTTTGCATCTCGTTTAAATCCACGTGCACTGACGAAAACTTTGGCCATTAAAAACCAAAGAAAAGCGAGAATTGGAAGACTTTAAAACACTTTAGAGAAGAAAGTTCCATTTTGTGGTTGAATAAACAAAATTAACAAGTGACCTATTGTTTCTGGTGGAATTCCAAATCGTGAAAAGTTTTTCTTACAAGATTCTTTCTCTGTTTGTTGCTATCCACAATTCTAACGGAGGAGTTTGTTAATAAATTCGTTATTACAGGCAGCAAGCCCCGCTTGTACAGAACTGGAAACGATAGTCTGTGATTGGTTTGGTAACGTAAAAAAGCCACACCTTCTCCAAATTCATTTCACCATAGCAAATATTTACTATTGTTATAATTTTCCGTTTCCCCAGGAAAAGCGATTGGGTTACCTAAGGATTTTTTGTACTTTAGCGACCACAGCAAAGGCGGAGGCGTTATTCAGGTGAGAAATCAATTATAACATGTCTGTGGCAACGATCTCAAACAAAAGTAATTGAATTCGAAGAGACCTTCCGACGGAGTACAACAAAGTTCTAAAACCTCGTGGACAAATTCACGGGAACTTTATGTAAACCTCATGTAAGCGGTTTACGTAGACCGCTTACAAGATGTGCGCGATTCGATTACATGAACATGCCTGTAACAACTGCAAAGTTATTGTGATTCCAGGGCTCCGCATCGGATTGCGTGTTAGTATGCATGCTCGCGGCCCGAGCTCAGGCCATAACGAGGCTGAAAAAAATGCCGGAATACTCCGAGCTGGACGAAACGGTTTTGCTGGGCAAACTTATGGCTTATTGCAGCCGCGAGAGCCACAGTTGCGCCGAGAAAAACGCCATGATTTGTTTCGTCAAGCTCCGCATCCTCGAGCCCGACGAAAAAAGCGTCCTCCGAGGCGAAACTTTGCGACAAGTTGGAAAACAATGCTTGTTTAAACCATTTTTTTAACACTTTTCCGATTAAGTGGTGGTTTTTGTAGAGCTAACCCGTGTTTCAGGCCATCGAAATCGACACTGCCGAAGGATACGTCCCCTTTTTCGTGTCCACGACCCTCGGAACCACCGCGTGTTGTTCTTTCGACAATTTGAAGGAAATTGGTCCTGTCTGCAGAGAATATCCCAGTGTTAGTCTATGAATATTTTCAGTGTTCCCAGTCACTTTACTGATTTCAGTTTTTTGACCTTGTTTTAATGAAGATCAATCAGCCTGGCGATGCTTTTCTCGAGTATATTTTATCGAAAGCTCTTTTCCTGGTTGAACAAATTCCCAAAAACGCTTTTCAGGACGAACTTTGGTAACGTGACACAATTAGATGTTGGAGTAATTTTAAAGGAATGATGCATTTTGTGATATTGAATATTGCAAATAGTAAATGAGACAAAGTAAAGGTAGTTTCTTTGAGAGGCTCCTTTTAGAGATTTCCCTCAACTTTTCAGGGTACATCCTTAAATTTGCAGAGTTAACTCTCGATTTTAAGGGTTTACCTCCAACCTTGAGAGGTAAACTCCAATTGACTTCAGGGTCAATCCTTCACTGATTTCAGAATTAACTCTCAACTTTGAAGGTTTACTCTTATATTACAGGATAAGGTTGAAACTCTCGAAAATGATCAGTCCAAAATTAATTGATAAAAAAAAAATATCAAAAGTTAAGAGTTAACCCTCAAATTGAGGGGCCCAAATAACTCTAAAGTTTGGGGTCGTCCCTCAATAAAAATAACCTCAATTTTTCAGGGATAACCCTCAATTTTTTGACTATTACACTTTCAGGGTTATTTTGTACCACTCAATTTGAGAATCAACTGTCAACTTTCAGGTTTAACCCTTAAATATTAGGGTTTACTCTAAATTTTCAGGGTAATTCCTTAAATATCAGGGTTAACTCTTGATTTTTAGGTTTGACCCTCAACTGATTTCAGGCTCAACTCTCAACTTTCCGAATCAAGCCTCAACTTTGAGGGTTTACTCTTACCTTCCATAGTTAGGTTATCCCTAAAAGTTGAGTTTTCATTCTAAAAGTTGAAGGTTAACCTCAAGTTAAGTGGTCTAAATGACTCTGAATGTTGAGGGCAATCTCTCGCGGAAACCCTCCTTGATTTTTCAGGATGAAATTTTAATTTTTTGAAGGTTAATCTTCTACTTTTGTCCTTAACTTTCAGGCTTAACTCTCAACTTTCAGGGTTTATCTTCAACTTTTAGGAGTTACTCTGAGATTTCAGGATTAGGTTGAAACCCAAAAAATTGTCAGTCGAAAATGGACTTTTAAAAAAAATCTTGAAAGTTGAGAGTTAACCCTCAAGTTAAAGGGTCCAAATAATTCTCGAAGTTTGGGGTATCCCTCATCGAAAATACACATAATTCTTCAGGGATAACCTTCAATTTTTTGACTACTAAACTTTCAGGGTTTTGATGTACCACTTAACTTGAGAGTCAACCGTCTACTTTAAGGTTTAACCCTTAAATATCAAGGTTAACTCTAAATTTTCAGGTCAACCCTTAAATATCAGGGTCAACTCTAAATTTTCAGTATTAATTCTTGAATATCAGGGTTAACTCTTAATTTTTAGGTTTGACCCTCAACTGGTTTCAGGCTCAACCCTCAACTATCCGAATTAATCCTTAACTTTGAGGGCTTACTCTTACTTTTATGGTTATGTTAGGCCTGATAGTTGACTGGTTAATTCTAAAAAATGAGTGTGAACCCTCAAGTTAAGTGAACTCTGAAACTCTGAAAGTTTAGAGTAATCCGTCACTGAAATTCCCCTTAATTATTTAATGATAACCCTCAATTTTTCGACTATTCAACTTTCAGTGTTATTTGTACCACTCAAGTTGAGGATCAACCGTCAACTTTCAGGTTTAACCCTCAAATATCAGGGTTAACTCTAAACTTTCAGTGTTAATCCTTAAGTATCAGGGTGTCCTCTAAATTTTCAAGGTTAATCCTTAACAATCAGTGATAACTCTAAATTTTTAGGGTTTACCATCAACTGAATTCAGGCTTGAATCTCAACTCCTTTATTGTATCCTCGAATTTGAGGATTTACTCTTACATTTCATGGCTATGTTAGTCCTGAAAGTTGAAGATAATTTATGGAAGTTGAAGGTTCATCCTCAAGTTAAGTGGTCTAAAGTTGAAGGTGATCTCTCACTGAAATGCACTTGAATTTTTCAAGGAGAACCTTCAAGTTTTTGACTACCTAACTTTCAGGATTATTTTGTACCACTAAACTTAAGGGTCAACTGTCAAATTTCAGGGTTGACCCTCAACATTCAGGGATAACTCTAAATTTTTACAGTTGATCCTTAAATATCAGGGTTAACTTGGAATTTTTAAGGTCAACCCTCAACTGATTTTAGGTTCAACACTCAACTTTCTTAATTGACTAAATTTCGAGTGGCTTTGTTAGCCCTAAACGTTGGAGGGTTATTATAAAATTTGAGGGTTCACCCTCAAATTAAGTGGTCTAAATAACACTGAAATTCGAAGGTGATCGCTCACTGAAATTCACCCTAATTTTTCAGGGATAACCCTCAATGTTTTGACTACTCAACTTCAAGGATTATTTTGTATCACTCAACTTGAGGGTCATCCGTCATATTTCAGGTTTACCCCTCAAATACCAGGGTTAACTTTCAATTTTGAGGTTAACCTTTAACTCATTTCAGGCTCAACTCTCAACCTCCTGAATTAATCCTCAACTTTGAGGGTTTACTCTTACCTTTCATGGCCCTGAAAGTTAAGTGTTCATTCTAAAAGTTGAAGGTTAACCTTTAGTTAAGTGGTCTAAATAACTCTGAATGTCGAGGGCAATCCCTTACAGAAATTCTCCTTAATTTTTCAGGACTAACCTTTTATTTTTTTAAGATTAACCCTCTACCTTTACCTTCAACTTTCAGTGTTCATCTTTAACTTTCAGTGTTAACCCTCAATCTTAAGAGTTAAACTTTAACTTTTAGAGTAAACCTTCAAAACTGAGAGTTATTTTCTAACGTTGAGAGTTTGTACCCTGAAATTTCAAGATCACCCCTCAAATTCGAGGCTTGCTCTTAACCTTTTAACCTTCTTATATTAAATTTATAAAAAATGAACACTTACTTCATGGCTTATAGAAGATTTCTTTTGCGCAACTTCATTTTTCGTACATTTAACGCACAATGTATTATTATCATTCAAACAAGGTCAAATAACAAATGCGCATTTGTAAAAAATAGTTGAGGGTGAATCCTGAAATTTTTCAAAAATTAACCATGAAAGTTAGGAAAGTTTACCCTGAAAGTTGAGAGTTAATCCTGAAATCGATTAAGGGTTAATCCTGATGGCTGAGGGTAAGCCCTGAAAAGTTGAAGGAAATTTTCGTCAGAATCGTCAAACTTTGAAAGTTCCTGAATAAAAAATCTTTCCATTCCCAGTCAATGAAAATGTAAAAACCCTAATATTTTATAAATTTTCATCAATGAAACAAATCAATATTCTCAGGTTTGGTTACACGTTGATGCAGCCTACGCGGGCAACGCTTTTATTTGCCCGGAATTGAAGTATCTAATGGCGGGAATCGAGTACGCGGATTCGTTTAACACAAATCCGAATAAATTTCTCCTAACGAATTTCGACTGTTCTTGTCTATGGGTAAGAGACAGGTTCAAATTAACGAGTGCTTTGGTCGTCGATCCTTTGTACCTTCAACATACACACGCTGACACTGCTATCGATTACAGGTAATATTTTTGAGTTTTCGTGATTATAATCGTTGCAGAAATCATTATTTTGAGTTAATAAGCATTTCATTTTAAGCAAGTTTCTCTAATCATTCAAATATTGAGATTATTTAAAATCACATTAAAGTATGGCTTCGTTTTTGTTTCTTTTTTCATAATGATTTCATTTATTCCTCGTGAGAAAAATTATTCGAGTCTTTTCATCCTTGAGAAAAATAATAAATTATCACATTGATGACATATGCGTGGTAGAATCACTTGTTTCCCACACAGGTATAAAGAATAGCGTGGGGAAATAATATTTTATCCCATAATTAATTGGTGAGTCGGCAGCACTGATAGAAATAAAAATAAAATATCGCGGGCGATTAGACGTTGATAGGAAAATTTTTTTTTCTACTACTAGAGACAGAAAGTAGAAAAAATTAATGAATTAAAGAAAACTCTGATTTTTCAAACCTCGATCACTACATTTTTTATGTAACTAACAACTTGATTACGTGACGTCATCTTTTTTATTATTATTTCTATAGAGTTCTAGAAATTTTATCAAAGATTCAAACTTTTAAGTAGCAGAGTCCCGAGTTTCATTACAACAATATCTTAATTATGAAATTTTCGAATTGATTAGGTTTCAAATAAAAAGAATTGGAAAAAAAGGAATTGTTTGTTAAATAATTTTTTTTTTCATATATCTATGCCTTAATGTCACTTTTATGGTTCTTACATGAAGATTACTATTTTAGGTTCTAAATATTAAGTAGTTCTAAGCTTGTTAGGCCAGACAGAGGAAAAAGTTGCTGGAGTAAAAAAAAATCTCTTTCACAAAGCTTCTAATTTTGCAATATTTGTTTTGACTGTCAAAAATTTATTGTTGAGTCGTTATTTTTATTGATAATAAAATTTTGTTCGCCAGTGTCGTGCTAAGAAAAAAATGTATACGGTAAGGTTCTAGATTTATTCTGAAATATACCCTGAACATTTCGTAAGTTTTCAAGTTTTAATTACTACACTTCCTAAAAGAATCAATAAAATTATTTATTAAAAAAGTTCGATGTATTTTACATGTTTTTTTTTTTTCTTTTGAGAATTACCTTTTTTTCACGGTAAAAAAATGTTGCCATTAGTAGTATTTCAACTCGCTCAATATGAGTCCAAGTGGTTTAAAAGAAAATGAAATAAAGAAAATTCAATGTTTTTAAGCACATTTTCATTATTTCATTAAATTCTCAGTTTTATTCGTCCTTATTTTACGTTATTTTATATATGTCATCATTTTTTAGAATCAGATACTACAAAACTAGTGAAAATATCCACGTTTAGTCAGCCATCTTGAAATCTCGATAAGTCAAGTACAGAGAAAATGTACACCAAACTACAATAACTATATATCAATTTCTTAGTCAGTTTAAACACACGTGATTCATCAAACATAAAAATTGAGCTATACCATATCCTTTGAGACTCAATATTCTTCTAAATTCATAGAAAATTGCTACAAAACTAAGTTCCTATCAATAAAATTCAGTTTGCTTACATTGCTACTCAGCAGATTGATAAAAAACTGAAATAGTTTGGAAATACTGACTATTTTCATTATTGAAAAAGTACCTAATAAGACTGTAACAACTCCTGTTATACTTGTAATATTTTCTTACAAAAGTGAAAATTCATCTAACCATCTCAAAAAGATAGTCAGGTTTTTTACAAACACTGAGAATATTCTCACATAGTAATCAAGTTACCATCAAAATATGACGAGAAAAAAATTCTTCGTCTTTTAAGCATTAATTTAAAAAAAACATCTAAGGTTGGGAGTATAATAAAGAATCAATCATCAACAAATTAAAAAAAATCATATCATAGAGTTTTGATTATTCCATGCATTTAAATTCAATTACTACATGATGAATAAAATTTTTATGTTCCGAAAATAGTAATTTCTGGAAATGAAGAAGGGGAAACTTCCCTCTCTCTTAACCCTGATAAAAAATTCTTACAATCGAAAAATAATTTTTAGGCATTGGAGCATACCGTTAAGCAGAAGATTTCGCTCCCTCAAATTATGGTTCGTCATTAGATCGTATGGAATATCAGGACTCCAAGAATATATAAGAAACCACGTAAAACTGGCCAAAAGATTCGAATCACACGTGAAAAAAGACGCGAGATTTGAATTGTGCAATGACGTTGTTGTAAGTTGCAAAATTAAAATATTAGCCCTATTTTATATATTCAATTTACTAATATCCAGATTCAAAAATAAAACAAGATTTTTAAAACGTTTCAAAACAAAAATGATCTTATAAAATAACTAATCCTTCTAATGTAAGTACACTTTTGCGATATATCCTAGAAAAAGTTAATTCTCCGTCAAAATATAAGGCAAACGTTAATTAGAAGTTTTTATCCAACAATAAAAATAACAGAGTTATAGACAATCAAAGTTTACTAATTAAGAAAAAGGAGGTCACCAACTTAGTACATGACGCTACCGCACCGCGCGCTGGTAGTTTAATTTCAAATGTTGATAACTTTTTTGATTTTGAGTTTCTGTGAAAACGGCTTAGGAACTTTGGATTTTAATTTTTTCGGAGAATTGAACGCTCACAGAATTCAAGCTGATTTTCGTGCATTGTAATTTTTTACCTTGTATTTCGAGTACTTCGTATTTTATGATGAGTATAATATCTTTTTTATAAACGTATTCTGTGAAACCTTTCTCTTGTGTCAATACTCCTAGCGATTCTGAACTTTAGAAACACCTTATAAGGTGACCTTTGAAGGTTATCCTAAAAAATACTTATAAAATCTTTTGAAAGTCCTTATAAGGATTTCTTATACGAGACAAATCCTAATGTAAAATGAACACTTAATGTATACAGATTTAAAAACCTTATAAGGAAATGCACATTTGTTTAAGGAGAAAAACCTTGCAAGAAAAATATCACTAATGAAAAAGAAAAAAACTTTTATAAATGATTTTTTGTAAGTGATTCATTGATATCTGGCCCAAAGGTATATTCAAATTTCTTAAATTAGTTAAACTATAAAATTATAATACCATGATGAATATATCGGAAAAATTGTTGGAAGAAACCTTCTAAGGTTTTTATTCCTTATTGTATTTAAATAAAGTCGCCTTAAAAGAAATCAAAATTTTCATAAGCTTCGTTAAAGTTTTTTATAATGTTCAGGGTTACTTAGGATAATGTCATTAGTTCTCGAACATCCGCAAAAATCAACATTTTATGACAGTTAGGTTTGGTCTGCTTCCGCGCGATAGGAAGTGACAAACTGAATCAAAAACTTTTAAGCGCGATAAACGATTCGGGAAAATTGCACATGGTTCCTGCGAGGGTAAACCAACATTACACTATCAGATTCGCTTTGGCTGCTCCACATGCAACGACCGAGGACGTAGGTAAAAGAAAAGAAAATTTCATTTTCCATAAGTTTCAATAACAATAAATTCGAATCTGTGAAGTATATTTATTGTATATTTTTTATCTGCCTGCAGATATAGCTTGGAGTATTATTACTGACTTTGCATCGGAGTTGTTAGAATCGAAGGTAATTTGAAAATTATCGTTTTTTAAATAAATTTTCAGCAGAAAGATATCATCTAAGTTCAAAGGGTTATTTAGATGGATTTTTTTTTTCATATCGAAATATTTTCATCATTATTTCAAATATTGATAAAGTTTCAGAGAGAGTCACAAATGTTTTAATTTATTCTTACACGCTCGTTTGATATTTTTGAAAGTTTTAGAACATTTTTAGAAATCATAAATTTCTTCATCATTATTTAAATACCTCAAGTAAAGTGCACTTCTAAGTGACATATGGAATAACAAAAAAAATAGTATCCTTTTTAACTTAACATTTTAAAAAAGGTTGTATGAGGAGAGGAGGTCCTAGTACACATATGCTAAAAATAATTTTTATATTGATAAAAATTTTATTTAAAATAATCCAGGACGTAATGGACGAATTGGCGGATATCAAAGAAAGAAAACGAAAAGCAACTTTGGAGCAAAGAAGATCATTCTTCGTTCGCATGGTTTCTGATCCGGCCATTCAACCAGGATTTACCAAAACGCCCAATAAACCTGGAGTCAAATTAACGACTCAATTAACAGTCAACGAAGCAACTAGCTCAACGCCTAATAATCCATCGTAAGTTTACTTATGAATGTTTTATACTCTTATTATTCAACTATTTCGTATTCAAGACAAAAATTCTGAAAGATAATAAATATAGACATCTTATAATGTCCTAAAAAAAGACTTTTTTGCCATTTCCTGAAAATATACATAATAAACAAAATGTATGAATAATTAAGTAATACAGTAAATAAGCCATGTTAAAAATTATCTAATATTTTTTTATTGAAATAAATATTCATATTCCTACACACAACACTGTAATGAAATTTTATCACAAAAAAAAAGTTGTTTGCTAATTTTCTACATTTCATATAACATTATTTGAATAACTTTCAAATCAATGAACAATAAATTTTGAAAAAATTTGCAATTATTCTGTTTAAAAATGTCAAATAGGGTAGATAAAATATTAATGTTTCTAACTATAACATGAATTTTTTTCAGACTTTCGTGGATCGCTTGGCCATTCGCGTACTTTATGCCGTCTCGAGATGCAGTTGATACAAGTGAATTGTCACTCAGGTAAAAAAATATAAAGATTGATTTTCAAAAATCTCCCACATTTATAAACAACGACAATTCAAAACGTGCTAAAGCAACATTTGAAACAATTTTTTTCTCTCCAACATCCATTTACATCATGAATTTATTTTATAATTTTCACTCTTCAACTTTTGATTCAATGATATTCTAAACTTTTTTTTCATAATGATGATTACATAATGTATACGTAAATGTATCCAAAAGTGATGATTCTGTGTCATTCGGTCATTTTTTGGAGAGACTTTTATAAATGATTGGATTGTCATCAAATATTTTTTTATGGTTTTTTTCGCACAATTACAGGTCCAAGAGCCTTGAAAGTTATTCTACAAATCATAGAATGTTATGAGTATGTACACAACTACAACTATAGAATTGATTATTTTCAATTTATATTTTTTATGAACAAAAGAGAAAAATTTTCAGTGTTGTTTTTTGCTGTTTTTTGAAATGGTTAATTCTCAAATTTTACAATGAATTTTCACGAGGACGATTAAAAATCCAGAGTTTTTATGCATTATGATATACAGCACTAAAAAGCATCACGTTTTTATTTACAAAATCACGAGTGCTTTTGTCGATGAAAAGATTGTGTTATGAATTTCACTTTTTTTATAGATTCTGCAATGAAATTTGACTTTTCCCACTTTTCTGAATTTCTTGACTTACTGCACATGATCCCACACTTTCGAATCTTGTAGCTTTCCTGAAAAACTCAGTTTTTTTTTCTGTCATCGTCATTTAATTCCATGAAACTCTTAATGACTGTCATTAATTTTATTTTCGTGGAAATTTGGTTTTTGCATCATGTTTCTTACACCCTAATAATATGGATTTTACGTTTATTTTTCCATTTTCAGATTTTGCGTATCGTATTATTGAAATAAATTCTTGATTCTTGTTTCATAAAATATACTTACTAAAAATTTGTTTTCTAGTATTCTCCTTTTCAAAACTTTTTTAAAACATCTATTATATGATTAGCAGGAATATTAAAGTAACTATCTACAAATATTCGATAGGTATTTGAAAAACACTTTTAGTTATTTTTCTAAAATATTTTGTGTCGTTTGAAATGGTAATCTAGAAGTCTTGCTTCTCGTAATCGTTAAGTGGCAAAAAATGTAACATTCAAACAAGTTAATAAGGATAAAAACAATAATAACACCTCGACTTACAATCTCCGATGAATCAAAAGTATTTACAATACGTCCTCTCTTAGATTTAAAAATTTATGATTTTTCACCAATATTTAAAGATTATTTCGCTAATAACGCTAATTCTTTCAAGATAATTCAAATTAAACAATAAGTAAGTTAAAAACTATTACAGTTGGTTAAAAATAGCTTATTATAATTAAAAAATCACTAGTTTATTGGTCCTATCTCACTCATTTGTAAGTGTTAAATCACTAATAGAAATAAAGAGAAAGGTGCCACTTATAAGTGATTTTTCACTAATATTTAGGCATTTCCTACTAATAGTTTATGTTTCTTTACTAATTTTTAATAATCCTGCGACTGAAACAATTAGTTAGCAAAAAATTATTACAATAAGTGTAAAATTACTAATTATTGGTAGAAAATTGCTAATCTATTGGCTAAAAATCATTATCCATCAGTGTATAATTACTGAGAAAAAGGGAAGGTTGCCTCTAGATCATGATTTCTAACTAATTCTCAGTCATTTTTCATTTAAAATAGTTAGTAGTTTGCTCGCTAAATTTTTAATGAGTATTTGACTGGCATGATTATTAAGCAAACAACTGTTTCAAACAGTGAAAAATCGCTTGATATGGGTTGAAAATTACAAATTTATCTGTTAAATGTCACTTATGTATATTTATATAATCACTTATAGAAATAAAGAGACAGGTGCCACTAACTCGTGACTTTTCACTAAATTTGAATTATTTTTTACTTATTAGTTGATGTTTTTTCTCTAATTCTTAAATTATTATTTGCCTTAAACGTTTGATCAGCAGCAACTATTACAAATAGTAAAAAATAATCAATTATAACTAGAATATCACTGATTTATTAGTCCAAAGTCAATATTTAATCACTTATAGTAATAAAGAGAAGGATGGCATGGCTAAAATCACTAAATATTACTAATTTTTTAATGATTCTACTAAAAAGATATGTAAGTAAACAACAATTACAATTAGTAAAGACTTACTATTATTAGTAGAAACTAACTTCTATTAGCTCAATGTCACTAATATATGTATTAGTATGTAATCAATAATAAAAAAAATCGAAGGCTACCACTTTTTTCACTTATTCTTAGTCTTTTAGCACTAATAATTTTTGTTTTTTGCTAATTATTGAATGATGATCCAACTATAAGGATAAGTAAGTAAATATTTATGATTATATGTAAAAATATTAGATAATTAGTATAAAATTGGTAATGCATTAACTCAATGTGATGAATTTATAAGCGTGTGATTACTAATAGAAATAGAGAGAAAGGTGCCACTAACTTGTTATTTTTCACTTATTTTTAGTCATGTTGCATAAGTAGTTAATGTTTTTTCACTAATTTCTTCATTATTATTTGACTTAAATGATTTGTTAGCAACTAAATATTACAATTAGTAAAAACTACTAATTGTTAGTAGAAAATTACTATTTAGTTAGTTAAAAGTAATCAATTTATTAGTTTATAATCACTTATTGAAAAAATTAGGAAGATGTCTCCACTTTGTAATTTCTCACTAACTCTTAGTGATTTTTCACTAGAACTTCATGTTTACTTGCGAATTTCTTAATGATTATTAGACTAAAACGATTAGTTAGCAAACAACTATCACAAATAGTGAAAAATTACTAATTCATAATAGAAATTTACTTATTAGTTTAGTATCAGGAATTTATAAGTGTCTAACCACAAATAGAAATAAAGAAAAAGGTATTACTATTTCGTGATTTTTCACTGATCCCTAATTATTTTTCATAGTTAGTGTGTTTGTTTATTCACTAATTTTTTAATAACTATTTATGACTAAAACGATTAGGCAGAAAAGAATCATCACGATTAGTGAAAAACTACTCATTTTCAGTAGAAAATCACTAATTTATTAGTTTGAAGTCACTTATTTATTAGTATATTATTACTAATAGCAATAAAGATAAAGCTACCACTAATTCGTGATTTTTCGCTAATTCTTAGTTATTTTTTACTAATGATTAGAGATATTGCCATCATCTTTAAAATGATCGTTCGACCACAACAATTAGGAGGCGAGCAACTATTACAATTAGTGAAAAATCATTAATCTATCAGTGACGTCACTAATTAATAAGTGACATATTACTATACTCGTTCATAGAAATATAGAGATGATTTCCCACTAATTCTTAGTAATTTTTCACTAATCATTAGAGATTGTTTTGCTATTTTTATACTGATTATTTAGTTAAAACCATTAGTAAACAAACGACTATTACAATCAGTGCAAACTTACTAATTAGTAGTAATAAGAAATCACTAATCCATCAGCGTAAGATCACTAATTAATAAGTGACATAATATTACTATACTCATTTATACAAATGAAAAGATGGGTGCCACTAATTTGAGATTTTTCACAAATTTTTACTTATTTCTCACTAATAGGTAATGTTTTTTTAACATTTTTTATGATTATTTGACTTAAAAGATAAGTAGGCAAACAGCAATCATAATAAGTGTAAATTTATTAGTTATTAGTAGAAAATAACTAATATACATATTGGTTGAATGTCACTGATTTCCAAGTATTCGTTTATAATATCACTAATGGAAAAAATAGAAGGATGTCACTTGACACTTATTCATGATTTTTCACTAATACTTACAATCAGTCATTTCTCAATGATTATTACTGATTTGTCACTCACTTTTCGATAATTATTTTACCAAACCGATTTGTAAGTAATCAGCTATTAAAATTAGTGAAAAATCGCCAAATTTTAGTATAAATTTATTAATTTCCTAGTCTGATGTTATTACTACATAAGATTTTAATAACTAATAGAATAAAGAAAAGGATGCTACTAACTTAAAATTTTTCACTGATTCTTAGTCATTTTTTTGCTCATAGTTGATGTTTTTTCGCTTATTTTGAATGATTAGTAAGGGAGCAACTATCACAATTAGAAAAGTAACTACTGATGTTGACAAGAAAATAACTGACTCCTTACTTCGAAGTTACTAATGCATAAGTGTATAATCACAAACAGAAATAAAAAAGTTACTATTAATTCGTGATTTTTCCCTCATTCTTAGTTATTTTTCACTAATATTTAGTGATTTTTTCGCTATCTTTGTAATGGTTGTTCGATTATAACAATTAGGAAACAAAAAACTACTGTAATTAGTTAAAAATTACTAATAAATAGAATAAAACAGTTATCTATCAGTTTGATGTCAACAACTAATAAGTGACATATTCTTTTACCCACTTATAGAAATGAAGAGATGATTGCCAATAATTCATGATTTTACACTAATTCATACACATAGTAATTTTTAACTGGTTATTAGTGACTTTCTCGCTCACATTTTGATGATGATTCGATTAAAACCATTATTAAACAAACAACTGTTACCTTTACTGAAAAATCAGTAATACGAAATTATTAATCCATCAGTGTAATGTAACTAATTTATAAGTGACATTACAATATTGTAATCACTTGTAGATACAAAAATTCATGATTTGTCACAAATTTTGAGCCATTTCTTACTAATAATTAATGCTGTTTTGTCAATTTTGAATGATTATTTGATTCAACTACAGCGATTAATAAGCAAACAATAATAATAATAAGCGAAAGTTTTATAAAAATTATGATTAGAAAATAACCAATATATTAGTTGAATGTCACTAAGTTCCAGGTATTCGTGTATAATCACTAATGTAAAAAAATTGAAGGATGTCACTAATTCATGATTTTTTACTAATTCTTAGTCATTACTCATAGGTAATGTTTTGTTACTAATTTTTTAACGATCATTCGATTAAAATGGTTGGTAAGCAAACAGCTACCACAATTAGTGCAATATTACCAATTATTTCTGGAAAATTACTAATCTATTAGTTCAGTGCTACTTATTCAAAAGTATATGTAATGATTAACAGAAAAAAGGGGGAAAGGTGTCACTAATTAGTGATTTTTCGCTAATTTAGTAATGGTTATCTGACTAAGGCAAAGAACTTTTAATAATAAAAAAATTTCGAAACACTTGAAATTCCGAAAAAAGCTGTTTCTATATTTCAGAAATAATAGCTCGTTATTGTTCGAATTTTAGAATTTCCTAGTTTGTAAATAGTTTTGTAGTTTTTTTATACAATTTGAATTTTTGAGAATCGTAATAACTAAGAAATCCATTATTATTTACTTTATCAACTATTGCATTAATAACTTTGTTGTTTTTGAAATTCAGATTTTAAAAGTTATTCAAGTTTTGATTTAAATGCTGAAAAGGTAAGCAGATTTCAAATTTTTGTGAAAATATTGTCACTGTTTGTCTTATTTTTCAAATTTAAAATAGAATTGCTCAAATTTATGGATAAAAGTTAAAAATTAATCCATTTTTTTATTATTTTTCTATTTTTTTTTTGAAACTCAGAATAAAATATTACTAAAAGACCACAAGTACAAAATTGTACAAATTTTTAATTTTCTCAACTGTTTTTCAATTTTTTTTACTTATACATGGAGTAAAGGCAATCAAGTAACTAAAAGTTTTGGCTCAATATTATGAAATTACTTCAACATTTGAATTATCTTGATCGCTTTCAATTTTGTGCAACTGTTTCTGGATTCATAATCGAACTATGTACATACAAAAAGTACAACTTAAAAGGTAGAAATTTAAGAAAAATTCTATATTTTGTTGGTTATTTTCAAATTTTGTGCTCCATTTCAAGAATTTAGAATTGAATCAATAGTTTATGGGAAAGGTGTCACTAATTAGTGATTTTTCGCTAATTCAGTTATGGTTATCCGACTAAAGTTATAAGTAGGCAAAGAACTATTACAATTAGTAAAAAAATCATTAATTCGAGATTTTCCACTAATTCTAGTAATTTTTCACTCATTAACTCCGAAAGAGTTCACGCTTATAAATATTTACATCTGCATTTTTTCTTACTTTTCACTGTAATTTTTTTTTTACATATTTTGAATAATTATCACTGCTTTCGGGAGCGCCAAATATCAAAGGTTCGACTTTTTGAACTTTACGGAAAATTGCGTAATTGGCAGGTTTCGGCACCTGGACACGATGGTGCGCTTAAAACCTGGCGGGACTAACAGTCGGCGCGGAAGTAACGAAAATTACAGCCCCGAGCCCTCGCCGAATGTATCTCCGACTCGCGGCCGATCGCCCAACGGCCGCGCTTAATCAGTCGCGATCAACGATCGTAATTGGCCATTTGCGACGATATCGCGATCGCATTTTCTCGCCACGGAAATTCAATTCCAAGCTCTCGATATTTATACTGTTTTCCCAGCCTTCTAAAACCACCAACAATTTATTCCCATTTTCCCTCGACCCAGGGAAATTTTTTTCATACAGAAATGTGCATACAACCAAACAATCGGTGAATAAAGATTGATTAAAATTTTTTATTCGTATTGTTTAAAATTCAATATATAATTAATAGTACTTTCAGAAGCATCTAAATCCACGATTGTTGTTTTTGAAGACTATGGAACAGAGTTATGAATATGCAGAAAACAGTATTTATTTAGAAAGAATGGAATAACTTCCTTTTGCAGATGAAACGAAAATATGATTGTATTTTTGTAAATTCTAAACATGACAAAACAAAGTAAGATCTTGAAAATTTCAAATAGAAATGAAAGATTTTAATAAAAAATATTGAGCTTCACAATATACGTTTTGAATTTTGCTATTTTTGAATATATTTCGAAATCACAAAAGTTGAGAAGAACTTTTTCTAGAGAAAAAAGAAAATTTAATTATACCTATACTATATTCGTACATCGAAGTAAAAGGAAAAAGGGGTAACTTAGAATTCCAAAAATTTTAGTTTCAATACGTAAATGTAATGTTCAAAAAATTTTTATTATTTTCATAATAAACTCAAAAATGCAATTCTACAAAATCAAATACTATATATTTTACGATATTAATAATTTATTATCAATATTTTCTAGTTCTGAAACTGCAGAATCACAAAATTTAAATTTTCAATAAATAGAAATTTAATACAAATTATAATTGAAATCCAGACTCTGTATGCAAAAAATTTTCCGGGTTCACATGATCAATCATCATACACGAAGATATAAGAAAAGTAAAAGCACAATATCACTATGAAAGTTTATTATAAAATATGAATAAAAATGAATATTTGTTAATCGCACTAAGGAATTTTGTATATTTCGCTTATCAACGTGTCCTTTTTTCTTCGCGGTTTGAAAAAAGAAAGAAAAATATTTGCGAGGAAGGCGGAAATCACGATGATGACGATGTTTAAAAAATGTTGAATATTAATGTTATTGCCTGTTTATGTCAATCTTTTATTCGGATCTCAAATTGTCGAGCGGATCAATAAATGAAAGAAAAAAACAGAAAAATGAGAGTTTTTATTTTGCTATCCCTATTTTCTACTAATTTTGGTTTTTAACCCCACATTATATCTTTACTTCAATTTGTTTTTCATCCTTTTAATTTGCGTTCAAATTCATGACAAATTACATTTTTTTATATTTTTCAGTGCCAATTGTTCAAAATGACTAATTTTAATTTATATTCGTTGACTTTCATTTCAGGAGTCAAGCGATTTGAAAAGGAAATTCGATTTCATTTTCAAACTGGAGAAAATCGAGTTCTAGATTTTTTGCATGGCCACATGAAAACATCGAACTTTTTACCCTGGGATTAGAAAATTACTCATCAAATGTCAAGTTTCTTGTTATCTATATATCGATGTGGATTGAGTGCTCCTGGCGCGTTGTTTCAATTAAAATCTCGATAGCATCGCGGGCCTTTAGGCGCTTGACTTTTCGATTAAACGCTCTCAACTCGCTACCGCGATAGGATAGAATCGCGAAGTTTTAATTGAATAAACTGCTAATTTGTTCAATATTCTTCCAAATATCACGCATTTTCAGTTTTAAACTCAGAAACGTAAACACTGTGGTAAAAATATTTTGAATCCATAGCATTCTAGAAAATAAAATTCCTCACTAGAGATGGCACTTTTTAAAAATATTTTTGTCACAAATATGAAGCATTTGAATTTTCTGCATGTCAGTAATAATTACTGTCGATCACATCTATTTTCGAAGTTATTTGTATCAAATATATGTAATAATTTCTTTGAATAGAATACGTTACTTTTGATAGAGACTTGTATACATGAATATTTCGATTAAATTTTTGTTTTCGAGATCGCTAGCGCATAAGCTATAAACGTATTTATTATCTTCAAAAAATTTATTGTACATTTGTGGAGTATTATCTAACGGTAAAAAATAATGCCGATAAGATATTTTTTATGGGCAAAGACTGACTTATTACGATTGCTGTCCTTGCATAACTTTTTTTATTGCTTTTTTCATTTTTAACTCCAGACCAATAAATTTTTGCTTTTTTTAGAAAATTGATGAACATGGGCGTTTGTGAAATTGCCTTTGTTAAGTAGTATGTGTATGAGAACAACGAGGCGAATTTATTAATAAAAAAACAATTTTTACCATAATAGTTGAATCAACATGAATGAATTAAATGTGATTTTCATCCACAGACGTTTTGTTCAAACATATAAACAATGTTCTAACTTCAACTTGAAAACGAACAAAAACGTAACAATCATAGTTTAACAAAATCATTAAAACTTTACACAATTCACACAAATTTTTCATACTTCTGAAGATTCTTGATTTTTATTGAAGTTTTAAAAATTACTGTCTATCTCAGTACATAATATACTGAAGAAAGCTTTGACTGAAATAAAGTTTAGAATATTGCTTGACTTATATAATAATATAAAATTTTTAATATTGTTCACGATGTGATAAATTCATATTCGTATTCTGAAATTCTAGAAATTTTTCAAATTTACAAAGTTTTATCATAAAACAAACTAATTCAAACTTTCCAAGTTTTTAAATTATTTGCTTAACCTATAAAAATAATTTATAATTGTATAGGAAGTACTTTTGAAGTTTTCAAAATTTATTTTTATAAACAAGGAAATATGATCATTACTTTGATGAGACATGGTACTGACCACAATCTGAAAAATTTATAAACATTTTCGAAAATTTTGAAATTTTTTCGAATTTTATATAGCTATCGAAATTCTTTCGAATATTCAATGATTGTAAATTTTTGTGCATTTTGAAATTTCCAGCATCTGAAGAACTATGCATAACTTTCCTAATTTTATGAAAAATTGTCCAACTCATTTAGATTTTTGGTATTTTTTTTACGGTTTGGAATTTTTCTCAAATTAATTTTTTTCGTTTATACTTTTAAGAAATATGCTAATGAGGGAAATCTACAAAATTTATGAATATTTCCTGAGATTTTAGAAAATTTTTTTGATCAATGTATTATTGACGATCTTCAAAGTTGTCACTTTTTTTAAATTTTTCAAAATGTCCAAAATTCATAAGTAAAACCAACTATTAAATGCTTTAAAAATTTTTGAAATATTTTCCTAACGTGTACATCGATTTTGCATAGTTTTTTTACACTTTGAAAGTTTGTCAGAATTTTATTGGAAAATAAAAAATAATGTTTATTTTGATGAAACATGATATGAACACAATATTCAAAACTTATGCGCATTTTCTGATCTTCTTGGTATTTTTCACACTTTCTAGAATTAATCGCAATATTCTAGTTTTAAAAGTTTCTCAATTTTCACGATTTTTAGCTATTTTCATTTTTATCGAATTCTTATGCATACTTCTAAGAAATACGATAATGAATACAATCTACGCGTCGTATGAACATTTCATAAAACTTTATAATTTTTTCAAGTTTTCATAGAAGCTGTCCATAAATTACGCAACGCAATTTTTAGGATTTTTCGACCCCCCCCCCCCCCTCCCCCCAAGGTGTAACGTAACGCAGCCTTCAAAAGAAAATTTGAATACTTACAGCAATTTTCTGTACTTGCAAATAGCATGAGAAACATTAAATATAGAAAGATTTTTACTAAAACAATGTTTTCAAAAAGCTTTTGACATTTAGCAACTTGTTGACGCACGGAGCAAATTCTCAGGAGACCACTCAGAATGAAAATTTCAATATTATGAAACACCTGAAATTCTGAAAAAAACTATTTCCAAGTTTCACGAATAATGGCTCGTTATTGTTCGAACTTTAAGATTTCCTAGTTTGTAATTATTTGTGCAGTTTTTTTAAACAATTTCAATTTTTGAAAATCGTAGTTACTAGAAAATCAATTATTATTTACTTCATCGACTATTGCATTAATAACTGTTATGTTTTTGAAAATTAGATTTAAATAATTATCAGAGTTTTAATCGAAAAGTTGGTAACGTATACAAATTTCGAATTTTTGTGAAAATTTTATCATTGTTTGTCTTATTTTTCGGATTTAAAATAGATTTGCTCAAATTTATGGAAAAAAGTTTAAAATAATCCAACTTTTTGTTATTTTCTATCATTTTTGAAACTCAGAATCAAACATTACTAAAAGTTTTGTACCACAAGTACAAAATTGTATAAATTTTCAATTTTCTTAACTGTTTTTCAATTTTTTTTACTTATACATGGAGTAAAGCCAATCAAGTAACTGAAAGTTTTGGCTCAATATTACGAAATTACTTCAATATTTGAATTATCTTGATCGCTTCCAATTTTGTACATCTGTTTCTGGATTCATAATCGAACTATGTACATACAAAAAGTACAACTTAAAAGGTAGAAATTAAAGAAAAATTTTATATTGTGTTGGTTACTTTCAAATTTTATGTTTCATTTCTCGAATTAAGAATTGAATCAATAGTTTATGATAAAGGTATTTAATTACTGCAAATTCCGAACTCCATTAATAATTTTGCATTTTGTGTTCTGTTTTTGCGATTCAGTATGAAATTATGTAAAATTTGGGTTCAAAAGGAAAAAAGTTACTATGGTTTTCAAATTTTCGTAATTTTTTAAATACTCTTTTCATCTCCATGATTCAGAATTCAAAACTTCGCATTAAGGATGAGCATAAAATTGAATGCATCTATAAATTTTCATTTTTGTTAATAATTTTTTCATTACGTTGAATTACTTAATAACTTGAAAACAAGACCTAAATTTCAAAAAACCCTTCTAAGGGCCATTCAAGGGGCCATAATCCATCGTTCTATGCAGGTGTTGTCTGTAACGAACAGAGTTATGAGTTCGAGACGTTACTTTCCAGTGACCGGCTAATAGTAACCAAAACGATAATCTTCAATGAATATCGGTTTCTTTACACACTTATAGAATGGTACAAAATACGTTTGATTTCAACAATACAATAGTTATTACGACGCGAGTTGTGATTCCAAACTTGAACCGCGCGAAAACTTCTAAGCCCGGCCAAGTCCGAGAAAATTCTAAACGTGACTAAGCTTGAAAGGGGACTAAGCGCAGACTACCAGAAGCTCGCTTTTTTATATCCTCGATTTGACATTCTGTATGCCCATATTTAGGCATGTACACGATTCCCAATAACATGATAAGGTGTCGAGTTGAAAATCGTTCACCGGAAAAAGCATGTTTGGGGATTTCCAATAGCTCACTATCTAAGTGAGACGGTAATCTTCGATCGAACGTTGAGTTCTTTTGATGGCCTTCTAATGCCTCTTATCGCTGATAATTCTAAAGTAGCTTTTTTCGGCAACATTCTCACGTTTTGTTCGTGGACTTTTGTACACTTTGTAAAGCTTTAAAAAAATTTTGCATGTCACCGGGAGGTGACATTGTCAAAATGAGATTTCGGCATTCACACAGTGTAATCGTCATAACTTTCGCCCCAAACTAGGGACGAATTGCGGAATGGTACTGAAATCGATTTCGCCTCGAATGTTAACGAATCTTTTCATCGGCTTCAGAATAGATCGCGGGGCATATGAGAAAAGTACCAATGCCAGTGAGCGGTGACCTATCGCTCGTTCGATGCGCTGCGAATGTGTGAAAAATACGAGCGTCTATTTATAAAATGAGGGGAACTTGCCCCGTGAGTCCAATCAATGTTGGAGGGATGATACCACGATCAGGCTATAAGTCCTGATAGTGTTTATGCACCTCGAGTGACGATAATGATACTATCAACGAGACCCTTACGAGCGTCCAATTGACTCTTGAGTCTTGATCCCCATCCCTAGTAATTTTAAACCTCATAAAAAGCTTATAAGAAAATAAAATTTCTTACGAGAATTCATTTTCTTATAAGGTGCACCTTTTAAAAACCTTATAAGAAACTAAAATTTCTCATAAGAATGTATTTGATAAAATCTTACAAGAAAAAAACCTTGTAAAATTTTTTCGATCAATTCTTTATAAGAAATTTTAGTTTCTTATAAGGATCAATATTACTAGGGATTTTTCCTCAGTTAGAAACGAAATTCTACAAGAGGATTTTCTCGAAATTTTCTACAAGTGGTTTATCAGGATTATATTTTTGATAGAAATTTCATGATCATGATAGAAAGAAATTTTCTTCTACTGCTTTTTCATTTTTTTCTACATGGAATGAATTATTTTGTAGTTTAATGAATTCGTTCCATCATAGTGGTAACATAGTTGAAAACATTTATGAAGGTTTCTTATAATGAAATGAAAATAGTTATCTTTAATTGGGGGCGTAGGAAAAAAATTTACAGGAGAAATTTTTCGAAAAAATATCTCTCCTTCAGGATTTATTAATTTTAAATATCTGAAGAGGGTTCAATTTTCCAGTTTTTCGAATATCGAGATTTCAAAGTTATACAACTATTGGGATCCTGAATCGCACAATTTTTAATGTAATTATTTATCATATTGGAATTCAATTTTTTTTTCTAATAATTTAAGTCTTTTTCATTTTTTTTTAGCATTCATACAGCTTACAGGGTTTTCTGAAATTACTATATGTAGTTATAATAATGAATTTTAAATAGTGATGATAATAAAAAATAATCAAAGATAAAAACACACATTGTGAGAAAATTATGCATACAAATAAGAATAATGAGAATGAAAATGAAAATTTCTAGAATTTACATGAATAATAATTATCAATCTTCATTTATTATTATTACATATGAAATTATTAAATTCTAATTATTGAATTCTTATATTAAAATGATACATAATGAATATAATAAAATTATACATAACTATTATAAATTAGTTATTCATTATTCTGGTGAGTAGTAATTCGAAAACTCGAGCGATGGGTGGGGGAAGGTGTTCATTATTATTATGTCGCTGGAATATGAATATAATTTTTTTCAATTTTTGAATAAAAGCGTGATAAATTGAAAAGGAATCAAAAAATTACTAGAAGCAAATTTTAAAAAAATCTGGAAATTATCAACCTTTGATTCAATAATTATAAGTCTCACCGGAATTTGTTGCTTTTGAAATTAAATTTAATTAAATTTATAGATTTTTGAGAAAATAATGTCTAGGTGCACAAATTTTAATTATTTTATGCATATTAAGAATATTCGTAACGTTGTTTATAAGATTTTGTAGTATTTCCTGGTTTTTCAATAGATTTCTACTATTTCTACATATTACTCTATAGATTTCTATAACTTGATGCTATAATATTGAAAATTTTAACGATTTCAAGTATTCAAATTGATTTTCTAAAACACAGTATCTTATACACAGACTTCCGATACCTAATTTTTTTTGTGTATTATTTTCAAATTTTTATTATTTTAGAATCACCTGCTCCTATTGTGGATTTGTATGAAGATTTTAAAAATTGCATGCTCTAGGATTGAAAGTTTTAGAATTTTTCGAGAAATTTAAATTTACGTACTTTTACAGTATTTATTAAATTTTAGTATTTCTTGTATTTTTTTTAGTATTCATGAAAATTTTGAAGGATTCTCTAGTACTTTCATATACTTCTAGTTATATTCTCAATTGCAATATAATCTAAATTTCGATAGATTTTCAGTATTTTTATAGATTTTTATAAAAATTACATCTACGTAGAATTCCAATATCTGATAGATTTCTTGTATTTTCGTATTTTTTAGTAATTATAAGATTTGGTATTAGCGTTGTCTACAATTTTTATATGTAGATGTCTAATATTTTTATGGATTGCTAAATACGTTTTTTCGAATTTGATGCTCCACGTGTAGAATTCAAAGTTGCATAGACCTTAAGTATACATTTATATTTTCTCGTAGAAAATAATTCTTTCATTGATTCCAATTAATTTCAGTATTTTTCAAATGTTTATATGACCCCAACGATTTTTTCTTATTTCAATAGATTTCTATATAGATTTCTAGACTTCAATGTTTTGGCATTCTAAGTTTGCTAGATTAATTATTAGTATTCTCGTGAATTTTAATTTTCTTTATCATTTATTGGGTTGAAACAATTTTTAAAAAATTTTATTCACCTCATTTCTCTGGCCAAACATTTATAAGTAGTATTATGTTTAAGAAAAATTCTTCTCAAGTCAGAATTGTTGTTATTTCTGAGCTAATTATATTTACGAATTCTGAATTTTGTTACATTTCGAGAACTTACATGAAACTTTTATTCATCTCCTCTAGTTTTCAGTATTAAAAACATTTTCGATGATTTTGACATATTTTTAACATAATGCACTTACTAGCATAATTAATCAGTGAACCGGAAAGAAAAAAAAAACATTTGTATTTTGGTTGAAAAATCCTTATTGAAGAATAGCTGCAAATACTAAATTGGACTTGATATTTAGATTCCCAAATTTCCTGGTTCTTCAACTTAATATATCAACTGAATCATCTGATAAGCAAAATTCAATTGCCAAATTAAATAAGATCTGCATCCAAAAATTCAAAATGTATGGTATAAAAAAACCAATAAGATTTCAGAACATAGAGTCTTACTAAATACCCAAAAATAATAAGTATTTAATTGAGTTTCCAGTCGAAAAATGCAAATAAAATCCTTATTGGAAAAGCCAAACGTTTGAACCATTTATTTTGAAGTATTGGAATTTTTAGTAAAAGAAGGGTGCGATTTCAGTTAAATGTAAAGTATATATCACACCCTGAATTTCGCCCTTGAGCAGTCTATATTTTTCCCTCTTAATCATCCTGTTATTGAAATAATTTTTCATTTCCTAGACAGCTTTGAATTCATGGCAGTTTCAGTTCTCATAAGGGTCTAAGATAACTTTCTTCAATACGGATTTTTTTATTTCTATTCTTGAATTTTTAGAGATTTTATTTATTTGATTGCTTTCCTTCGTATTAGTTTTATTCTTTTTTTGAACTCATTTTTAAAGAATTTTTTCAGGGTGAATAAATTATTTCAAAATCTACACTAAATTCAAAATTAATAATTTTTCAATAGATTATGAATATTGCATATCAATGATTTTGAAATTCTTCGATTTCAAAATTTTTGTTGTATACTAATTACTCAACTTTCAATCTTAAAATAAATACAATTTTGAATATGGAATTGTTTTTCTGATTTTGTGTAAATTTTTGTAATCAGTAAATTCAAGCATTTTCGTAATGAAAATTGTATGAAAAAACTGTCATCTGTACAATTTTCAAGAAATTGTGTGGACTGTAGAATTATTCACAAGAAATATTTTTAAAAAAGCTAATATTTCGTAAAAATTGTCAGAAATTTCGTGTATTTCTGATAATTTTTTTGAAATTCTATATAGTTGACTACATTTTATTATTTTCATGTTTACATTCTTTCACGTACGCTCGTACGTTATCCATAATTTTTCGAACTCATGAAAATTCAGGAAAAATTACTATTTCACTCTTTAATAATTTTTGTTCAGCAAAACTTCCAAAGATTCGCCAAAATTTTCAAAATATGATTTGAATTATATTTTTAAAAATCGCTGAAATTTTCATACTTTCTACATTCAAAGAATGATTTAAATTATACCTTGACACGTGTGACAATATTTCAATAAGCTTTAAAAAAACACTCAACGAATTTCAAACACTGTTAAATATCTTGCTATGTTTTGCAACATTCTATGACCCTGGTAATGTTTATCCTTATAAAAACCTTATAAAAACTTTATGAGAAAATGAATTTTTTCATAACAATGTATTTCATGAAATTCTATAAGAAAAAAACCTGATTTAATTTTTTCGATCAATCTTTATAAGAAATTGAATTCTTATAAGTTCATTTTCCTATAACGTTTTTATAAGGATTAAAACTACTAGAGGACATATTTAAGAAACTTTTCTCGAAACATCACAATAATTTCCGAAACAAAAAAATTCTAAAAATAGCATTTCAAAAATTTGTTTATCACGTTTCGTGGCTCATTAAGAACTATTTTTGTTACAGTCAAAAATGACTTAATTCTTCAGCGCGATTCTATTGGTATTTGCCAATAATTTGAATAATGTGCAAAAAAATGGTTGCACCTGTGCAAATTCTTTTCCGTCGCCCAAGTTTAAAGGTCCGCTGGTGTTCCAATTCTTAATTATTTTTCCTTTATGTTTCGGCCGCGAACGTGTGTCGATAAGCAAAAACGCAGCGAAGCGGCAAAAATGAACGTTGAAGTGACATGCGCGCTTCTCCAGTTAGCAGTGTTTCACGAGCTCTTCTTCTATAAGGTCGTAATACTTTCCAAACATGTTCAGTTCTTACAAAAACGCGTCTAAAAGAACTCAAACATATTCCCCTTTCAAACCAAAACCTATTGCCTCAAAAACGAAAGCTCAAATTCAAATTACCTCAATGATCTATCAACTTCTTCAAACTTGAAACTTCTGAAAGTTCTTGAAAACTAAAGTTTCCCCAAATTCATCTAATCCAAATTTCCCTCATCTTTCACAAAATTCAACAGTTTCTTGGGTCAAGCTACTTGTTTTTTTCGGTGATTTCCAATACCTCGCATTTTTCTTTTTATAGTCATCGATTATTAACGTTCATGCATAATCAATACCGTGGTGAATCGGAGTAAACTACATTCTAATCACCACAGACAATTTGCTTATAGATGAGTGTTTCAGCAAAAAAGTTGAATCGAAATCGAACTTTGGCATGAAGCTCGCGCGTTGCCAAAAAGTAAGTGGCGAAAAGTTCGAGGATGGAACCGACTGTAAATTGTTTTTCGATGATCACTGAGAGCCACTTTCAAATTCTTGGGTGAAAGCTTTCCGATGCCTTGGGAAAGTTTTTGAAAATCGAGGAAGGTCGAATCACCCTCGAGTAACGGAAAAAAAGCTCCGCGAGTTCTTGGTGGATGAGTAATCGTCAAATTTTCGCAAGTTTCGAGTTTTCAACGGTGTGGATTTGAGGTGTTTCGAAAATGTTGGTAGGTGCTTGATTACCATGAATATCGAGGAATTTCGCGTACGAGGAAAGGAAATGGTGGAGTACATATGCGATTATTTGAAAAGCATCGAGAGTAAAAGAGTGACTGCGAATGTGGAGCCTGGGTATTTGAGGCCCCTTTTGCCCAGCGAAGCTCCAGCTAAATCGGAATCTTGGGAAGCGATTATGAGGGACGTTGATTGCAAAATCATGCCCGGAGTGAGTTTTACAGACTTTTTAAATTACACTGAGAGAAAAATCCAGTACTTTCTGACATATATTTATAAGGTATCAAAATATTGCAAGGAGCTGTTCATAAATTACGTAACGCAATCTTCAAAAGAGAAATATAAATACTTACAGCAATTTTTCGTATTTTACAGTAGCATGGAATAAACAAAACATACTAAGACTTTTACTGCACTGAAAACAGTGTTTTCGAAAAGCTTTTGCAATTTAATAAATTATGTTGATGCACGAAGAGAATGCTCAGGAAAGCGTTCCAAAAAGAATTTTGAATATTTGAAACATGTGAAATTCCTAAAAAAAAACTATTCCCAAGTTTCAAAAGTTATAGTGCGTTATTATTAAAATTTGAAAATTGTTCATTTGTCTTTAGTTTTGCAGGTTTTTTATACTTTTAAAATTTGCCTATTGCATTAATAACTTTATTATATTTTTGAAATTCAGATCCGGAAAGTTACTAAAGCTTCGATCTAAAAGTTGAAAAGGTACAAATTTTGTATTGTTCGTCTTATTTTACAAATCTAGAATCAAATCACTCAAATTTCTGGAAAAAAGTTCGAATTTAATTCAATTTTTTATTTTGCTACTTATCTCAAGATGATTGTTTTCTTCTTGAAACTCAGAATCAAAAATTACTAAAAGTTTTGTATACCACAAGTACACAATTCAACAAATTTTGAATATTCTCAACTGTATTTGAATTTTTTTATGTACTTATGTGGAGTGTAGGCAATCAAGTAACTAAAAGTTTTGCCTCAATCATACAAAATTACTTTCAAGTTTTTAATTTTTTCGATCATTTTGAATTTGTTGCTCCCGTTTCTGGATTCAAAATCGAACTACGTACATACAAAAAGTTCAAGTTAAAAGGTTGCAATGTTAGAAGGATTCTACATTTTGTTGGTTATTCTAGAATGTTGTGTTCTATTTCCTAAATTAAAAATTCAATGAAAAGTTTGTCATAAAAGGTATAAAATTAGAACAAATTCTGAATTTCATTAATAATTAAGCATTTTGTATTGTGTTTTTGCAATTTAGTATAAAACTACTTGAAATTTAGGTTAAGAAGTACAAAGTTATGTTTTCTAAAGTTACGTAACATTTTGAAAAGTTGGTTCCATGTATATGATTCAGGGTTCAATTGCTCCATATTTAGGATGAGTATAACATTCGATATAACTATGAATATTCATTTTTCTAAATGATTTTACCAATTATCGTTTGATTTCTTTAACTAATAATACTCATTAAAAAAATTTGGGTTTAAAACTGCCACAAGTTTCAAATCTTGCTAACAGTTTCCTATTTTTTTTTCTTTCTTTCGAAATCCGCAGCGTAATCACTTCAAGTCGCTGTTAAAAAATTCAAAATAATTATAAAGTTACAAATTAATGTATAATGTTTCACGTTTCTATCAAGTCAATAAAATGATAAATGTGACTACTACAAGTTTATATTCGAAAGTACAAAATTACTAAAAAATAGTTCTTAATGTTTGTAATTATCACATAAAATAATTGACAATGGTTTCAGAATTTTTCCTGTAACCGTCAAAAGTCAGAACCATTTACTCAAAGTTTACGTGGAAAAGATGAAATTTTCAAAATAGTTAAAACAACAATCAAAAACTGCAAAAAAAACATTATTTTATGTAAATGAAAATTTCGAATTCCATTGACTTTTTGTTAAATTTTGTCTATTCGTTGAATTGCAAATTAAATCTTTAGGATTTAGTATCAAAATCACTTGTTTTGAATAGTGGTGATTTTTTTCAGTAGACTATTTTCAAAATATGAATTACTTAATTTAATCATGTACTGAGAGAAAATATTGTATATGTAAGTACGTGCATCATGAAAATTCATATATATCGTAAAATTTACGATATATTTTCGACTTTTTCAAATATTGTATCAATTACAGTATCATACGATACAAAGTAAACAAAAATATAGCAAAAAAGAACTGTACAGATATGAATACTGGCAAAACTGTATGTCATTTTCTGAAATCTGCATGAGTAGGAAAAATTACAATATGATATTGCAAAAAGTACAAAAAAGTATAGTAGAAAACTAACTATGCATGGGGGTTCTTACAACAAAATATGTCTACTACTACAAAATCATTGAACTTTAATCCCCTATATTATGACAAAAACTGCTATAAATACCTATCAAAAAGTACAATATTTTAGTACAATAGAGTATTTTAATAATTACTGTATTTTTTCTTAGTGCAACGAATTCCAAAAATGAAATAATTTCAAAATCATAGAGATCTTTCCCGCAGTTGTTCCTTTCGCAAAGAAAATTTGGAAGGATGTTTGTGATAAACAAAAAAAGATTTCTCGATCCTCTGCACCAATATTCTATTATTTTTTATAACAATCATAATATAGAAATATTCATAAATTTGAAGGGACTAGAGTACTTGCTCTGGTGGACCTTGATTATTGAAAAATTTTCTGAGTTATAGATTACGAAAGGGCAATTTTTGAACTTTATCACTAAATAAGGTCAGTTAATTTAAATAACTAAAATTTTCATAGATTGAGTTTTTAAGTTGATGATAATATTAAAAGTTCACGTCAAAATATGTCAAAAAGACAAGTAGAATCAATATCGTTGTAGGTTTGCAAAAATCTCATTTTGAAAGTCTTCAATAATCGCATCAGAGTCATTTATTTACGAGAGCACTGAGGAAAAAATTCTGACATACTGATAGAAAAAAGTTTTGGATAAATGTATTGTAACTTTTACAATATTGCAGATTTTGTCACTATTTCTTATTTATTACAATAGTGTATAGTTAACATTTTTATATTGCACACATATCACATTATACTCAAATAATATGGAATGCAAAAATATCATTCCACAAATTAAGTCAGTAAAATTGTTTTTTTAATAAATTTACTTCAGCTTATAGAAATCACGAAGAATTTTTTATATCCACTCAAGTTTTTGTAAAAATTCTATGATTTTCAAGACCAAAACGTTGCAGAGTTTTGTATTTTCCAGAACTCTTAATATCTAATGTCATTTTCAAAAATAAATTAATGAATTTGCAAATATTCATATAGAAATCTTCTCAAGATTAAATAAAACTTCCTTAAATTTTCTGATCCAATTTTTCGAAAATCGAGTTCATTTTCAGATTTGTTTCAAAAGCAGTACGAAAATTTGTTACTGTTTTAAAAATCTAATTTCATTTTCGAAAAGTCATCAAAATTAAAAAAACCCGGACTGCCCCAAAAAATGTATAGGGTCAACCGGGACAAATTTTGACGCAAAAAAACAAAGTCAAAATATAACAGTGTACCATTTATTTCATTGTTATAAGTTCCTTTTTATTTTTACATATTTATTAATATGTTACGAACGACAAACCAAAATTTTATATTTTCAAAAACTTTGACAGGCTAAGTGGTAATTATAACACAGAGGTTTTCGCAACAAAAATAATTTGTAGTTACTGATGATTGCTTGAAAATGCAACAAATTCGATTTGTTACGATTTAAATACATACTTATCATAATAATAAAAAACACTGAATTCTTTCCGTACATTCAGTTATTGATTTTTTAGAATTTTCTTCTCTAACGATCTTTCCAGCCAATCTTTCGTGAAACGATTATGTACATTTATCAAAATGACGTAACAGATTTAATATTCTCCAGGACCATCATTTATTATTCAATTACATTATTTTAAGATCTCGAACACTGGATTTTGGGCCCTCATCGGGTATTATAAAAATCGAAACGTAACATTCACCTTTCGAAATTCATTACCATTATATCGTGAAGAGTTGATCGCCTTCAACTTTCGAAAATATTAAATATTGGCGACATTGATTGACAAGATCAAAAAATGTAAACCGTATGATTTTATTACTGGCCTATGGTGTAATTTTCAGTGACATTTTCAAGTTTTTAGAATTATTTAATTTTAATCAAGGATAAATAGGAAGGATAAAATGTTATTTAATAATAAAAAAAATTATTGCTATGGAGGAAATTGTAAATTCCATTAATTATTGATAAAAAATTATATAAAATTATTATAAATGAATGAAACAAAGAGAAAGCCGATAGAACGTGCAAAAATAAAAAGTATAAAATATTTATATTTTTTCTCAATATTGGGTACCTATTAATAATACAAGTATACATTTATATTGATTATCATTATTATATATTTAGAAGGACTGACATATAAAATAACAATTTATACTGCAGACAATTAATTCAAATGATAAAAATAATATTATTATTGATATAAAATAAAAACGATGATAGTACAAATAATTTATCTACCAAATAAATTTATTGGGTAAATTCTGAATAGAAAACGTACTAAAATACGACTTTCCCGACTGCGTTTTTTTTCCTTTGACAGTAAAACATGATTTTTCTCGAAATGTAGTCGCAATTTCATCAGTGTATGCTATTAATTTACAAAGTGAGACACTCGTCTCAGGATCACCCTAAACGTTAATGAGACAAAGTTTTTTATAATGCATTTGTTTCTTACTATTTAAAACTAGATCGAATTGAAAAAATATCGTATAAGAAATCCGAATGTACGTGACACATTACTCTCTATTTCTTTTCAAATTTCAATACGTAAAATTGCATGTGTCACAATTACCCCTGGTTAGCCCTACAGTTTATTAGCGCCCTACTACAAAATACATGAAATAAAAATCCAATATTGAAATGACCGAAAGTAAATAAAACGAGACGAAATTTTCCAATATCTTAGTAAACCATGAGTAAAAGTCGCCGTTTATAATGTCGAGAAAGAGTAGATTTAACTCTAGAAAAATTCATAACACGAGAAAGCCCCAATAATACTTCAATATAATTATGCTACAGATCACACATTGGCAGCATCCACGATTCCACGCGTATTTTCCCGCAGGAAATTCGTTTCCTTCAATTCTAGGCGACATGTTGTCAGACGCAATCGGTTGTATTGGATTTTCATGGGCCGCAAGTCCAGCTTGCACGGAGCTCGAAACGATCGTTCTCGATTGGTACGCAAAAGCAATCAATTTACCCCAAGAATTCCAAGCGGAAAAGCCAGGGTCCACCGGAGGCGGAGTCATCCAAGGCTCAGCTTCAGAATGGTGAATATACAATCTTTTCAACCCTAACCTCCAAATGGCAAACAGTAAACCCACGATGAAGATCTAACTTCGTGGCCTTGCTAAAAGTAACTTCCACAACAGATGGCGAAATAAACGTGGAAGAAGTGACCATTTCCCTCACAAGAACAAGAAATAGCGAGCTTCAATAATTCGTTTTTTAGAGCATAGCACCTGCTGTATAAAATACAGTACTCTTCATGAAGATGTCGATGGTATGCAATATGCAATTTTCCGAAATCGTTCTTTTTGGCAGTATTTTGGTTTCAATGCTCGCTTCGAGGACCCAAATAATCCGAATGCTGAAAAAGGACGAGCCAAGCATGGAAGATTCGGCCTTCCTGCCGAAACTGGTGGCCTATTGTTCCACCGAGGCGCACTCTTGCGTGGAAAAAGCCGCGATGATAAGCCTCGTGAAGCTTCGGGTTATCGAACCTGACGAGCGGTGCTCTTTGCGAGGTTCCGGCTTGGAAGCTGCCATCATTCAGGACATTGCAAATGACCTGGTGCCCTTCTACGTGGCTACGACTCTTGGTACCACCGGTAGCTGCGCGTTCGACAATCTCGTAGAAATCGGGCAGGTTTGCAAAAGGTAACATTCAAAAAGGATATTAGAATAGTCGAAGGTTTGCCAGACAGGATGTAGAAACTTCGCAAACCCTCGCTGCTATGATCTGACAGAACAGAATCATATTCTTTTGTAAGATACCCGGGAATTTGGCTCCACGTGGACGGTGCGTACGCCGGCAACGCTTTCATCTGTCCGGAGTTGCGAACCTTAATGGCCGGCATAGAATTCGCGGACTCTTTCAACACGAATCCCAACAAGTGGCTTCTTGTCAACTTTGATTGTTCCTGTCTTTGGGTGAAAGATCGGGTCAAACTAACCTCGGCGCTCATAGTCGATCCCCTTTACCTTCAGCACGCCAACTCCGGAGAGTCCATAGACTACCGTCACTGGGGTATTCCATTAAGCCGCCGTTTCCGTGCACTCAAGTTATGGTATTGTCATCAAACATACTCTTCCATTGAACAAATCCAAACTCCCGTTGTAGATCCCTTATATCCCATAATCCGAGCGAGCACAAATAATATGCTGAATCAATCTATGAACATTGGATACGATGTACAGTCGATACCTTCCCATAGTTCTTGGCTCCAAATGATTGTTGAAGTATTTGGATTATCTTCCATACCACTTTACGTATTCCACTGCATCTGAAGATGCACCTCCGATGTAATATAAAATCCCACAAAGTGCACAAATCCCATTCCTCATTCCCAGGTTCGTCATGCGCTCTTACGGAATCTCCGGCCTACAAAATTACATCCGCAACCACATACGCCTGGCGAGAAGATTCGAATCCAAAATCCGCAAGGACAATCGCTTCGAGATCCTGAATGACGTAATCGTCGGGCTCGTTTGCTTCCGACTGAAGAGCACCGACGAAATGAACCAAAAGCTTTTGGCAAAGATCAACGCCTCTGGGAAGCTCCACATGATACCGTCCAGGGTCATGGGGAAGTACATACTCAGGTTCTGCGTTGTCAACGAGAACGCCAAAGAAGAGGACATCGATTACGCGGTTGACATCATCCAGGAACACGCAACGGAGGTGCTGACAGAACAGCAAGTGCAAGAAGAGGCCGAACTCGTCGCCAAGAGCCCAAAAAGCCCCGCGCCCTTGGACAAGAAGCTCGTCAGGAAGTTCAGTTTCACAAGAGGCGTGTCCAGGGCGGCGTACAAGAGGTCTGTTTCCAAGTCTAATCTTCACGATGGCGCAACCCCTATCATGGTCGTCGAAGATAACATACACCCGGTGGAAACCATTGAAGAAGACGTTTTTTGCAACAGTCGGTAGGACGCGCTTAAGCTCACGGTGCCGAGAAAGAGAAATCAGTTGCTTTCCTTGCCGTGAGCTTTTGGATTGTGCAACAGACTTGTTTTTAGGAATCACAGTTATCACACCATGTCGAGAAATCATCGCGAATAATGCCGTTGGCTTTTTGAAGTCGTACTCTGAGAATTTAAGGTATGCTTGGAGAAGCTTCAGTAAGAGGTTATAGACCCGTGCCTTTTGAATCCGATAAGTATCAATGTTACCTGATTTCTGACGATTTTCGACCAAGAGTTGAGACGATCATTCGGGAATGAAAGAAAAAACTTGAAACTTGGAAGGGGTTCAAAGGGGCTGGAAGAAGCATAGACTGTGGTGTACGGTGGGGGCTCAACTACACCAAATTCCTCACAAGGAATTTAGTTTCGTTGAGAAGTAGATGGCGCTAGTGTTGTCTAAAAGTGGAGAGCTACGCAGCTGCGAAAGATGACAATATTTGAAAATCAAAACAGCAACAAACACAAATTCAAAGGGTTCCGTAAATTTGTCTAATTTTCATAGATTTTTGTCCTTAAAATCATGAAGCTAATAAGATATTAATTTGATACACGTCTATTTACGATCTTAAGTGATACTTGGCAGCAAATTCAATTCAGATAATTCCACTGAATCACGAGCGCCGTCTGTACTGGGTTCAACGGAAGTAAATTGTTTGGTTATTATGGAAGTTAGCCGACACTGGTGACGTGAACTGGTAAAAGAATCGTAGATGTTCGAGAATGAGTTTTTTTTAAAACTGTCTTCATTTGTTCAATGAGAGGTGTCATCGGAAATATTAATCTAGTGAAACGTTTGGTGATCTTGATTGTATCTTCGAAATTATTAGAGGCAGGGGACAATTGTATCGAACAATCTCATTTCCTTGAAGGAGGGAGAGTGAAATAAAAATGTGTATTTATTGGAAATAATGAATCGAGGTTCGGCATGGATGGGCGATTATTCGATAAGTTGATTATAGTATGAGTGGTCTATTACTTTTAATGAAATTATTACAGATTATCTTTGAAAATTTTTTATTTAAATTTTTTATCAATCTTGCAAGAGTCAAAAGTATACTTCTAATTTTGAATTAAAGTGGAATATATTATTTAGCTATTTAAAATCAAATTGGACTCGTTTTCATAGTTTATTTTCTATAATTCATGTCATTTAATTTGGCTCGGATGATCTCAAAATTGATAATCTTGGGTCGTCTATAATCGACAAAATAAAATTATTTATTAATCATTTGTCAAGAAAACCATGCATCGCTGCTCGTTCAAAATGAATAATTTTAAGTAAGTTATGTTTCTTAGTCATTGTTGTTTTCTCAGTTTTGTAATATTATTGTGGTTACGATGCAATAAAAATTTGATTTTATATTGCCTCTGAAAGTTTCTATACCCATTCTTCACTTATTTCCAAATAAAGTTTTAGTTTCAATCTACATACATACAATTTTATTCCCACAGTAATTTTTTTAGAATTCTATGCTCCTAATAAAAATAATTTTCTAATTTTCATTATTTATTTATTATTTTTTTTTATAAGCAGACTGTTAAAATCCTCCGTTTCATGATTTAGAAACATGCACCTACTGCACGTTGGAACTATTAAAAATTCGAAAAATTGGAAAACGATATAAAATATAGTAAAATAATTTATTCAAACATTTATAGTTACATTTGCCCGCATTGTGAAATAGTGACAGTAATTTTAGGTTTGTTGTTGGGCCCAGTAGGTACATTTTCTATTTTCCTCATAACCAAAAGTCCGTCAATAACTCTGCCAAAAACCACGTGTTTGCCATCTAAAAATGGACACTTTGCACAGGTAATAAAAAATTGGCAACCATTCGTGTCCTTGCCACTGTTTGCCAGAGACAAAAGCCCGGGTGAATCGTGTTTTAGGCTGAAATTTTCATCTGGAAACGTACCCCCTCCGTAAATGCTTGCTACTCCTGTGCCATCGCCATTGACGAAATCACCACCCTGGATCATGAAGTCCTTTATCACTCGGTGAAAATTTGCTCCTTTGTAGCCTGGAAAATCACATAAAACATTTTTTAATTGATTATTTGGAAATTTATTTTCTATATTTCCTGTTCCAGAAAAAATACTAGGGTACGGAATATTTCTTTTTTATCTACATGTCAATTTGGATTTAAAAATTAAAGACTATAAATTTTTACACATGGCGATTCTAATCGATTCATTCGATTCTAATCTAAATGTGTGCTGCCCTTTGATTCAAAAGAAATATTCAATATCTGAATAGTCTTCATCTGAAAAATCTGTGTTTTTGAATTAACATTCTGAAAATGAAGAAATTATGAGAATCATGTATTTGAAAAAATTTTCATCCAAAAATTTATGTATTTATATATACAACCATTTAACGATGAAAATTATAACATCAAAATTAAATACCTATATACCAGTATTACAGAATCACTGCAAAAAAATTAATTCAAATAGAACAAAAGTTTTATAATGATTAATGGAAATTTTGATTAACCATGAAAACTTTTTTACATTTTAAAACATCAACAACGTAAACAAATTTTTTTTGTCAACTTGGATGTAGAAAGTTGTTTATATTCCTATTCTTATAACTCAAATTTACGAGTTTTCTTCTCAACACGGCGATGAAAAAAAAAGACAAATATATTGAAAAATATCTTTGCAAATTCAAAAATTTTTTTAAATGTTCATAGTAGAGATATTAAAATGAACATAGAATCAACAAATATTAATGACTTTCAAAGTATTTCATCGAATGAAATTTTATTACGAGTATTATTTTAAAACTTTTTTCTAGAAACTTACAAGCAAGATTCAAAATCTGATGATTCAATTGTTTTATAAATTTTAAGAGTTTTAAAGATTTCATGCAGTGTCTGTAGTTTTACAAGTGCTTAAAGTTCCAAACGTTTAAAAGTTAACGAAAAACATATATAAGTTAGTATAGGAGAAAAGAAATTTCTAGCTGCTTCTGAACATTTTTTGATCGTAACAACAAACTTGATGCTGTAAAAAAAATATTTGTTACACTTCCCATCATGATAAATAAATGACAAATTCATTTATTTTTTACTTTCGTTTAATTTTAAACTTCTGGAACTTTAGGCATTTTATAATTTTCGAAATTATATGAATAATTATAGAATTTTCGAAAAATTATACAATCTAAAAAATTTACGTACAGTTTCTGTCATTCTACAAATTTTTATAATTTTTCAGAATCATTGACAATCTTTGGAACTTCGAATGTTTTCTGATTTAAAAAAATTTTCAAACTTCAAATGTAATAGACTATTCAATTTTTCGCAATTTATGAAAATTTTCCTAAACTCATGCAAGATTTCTCTTAATTTTTAAATACTATCCAAGTATTCCAATTTTTAATAAAAAAATTCCATAAACCATATTTCGAAGAAATATAATGAACAATATTTATGAACTTAATGAACATATCCTGAAATTCTACAAAACTTTTGATTCTCCTAGAATTATTGATAGTTTGTATAATTTCCAATGTGTTATAATTTTCTGAAATTTTCAAAATTTTTGACATCATACCAACTATCAAAAACTTTCACAATTTGACAAAAATTTGTTGTACTATGCATGTACAACATTTTTTGAATATTTCTTGTAATTTTTTAAAACTCTTCAAATTTTTTAGGTTTTACTTTGAAAACTATAAAAACACTATCATGCGTATTTAAAAAACAATCAATAAATATGTGTGTTAATAAACACAATCTAAAAAACTCATTGAAATTTTATGGAATTTTACTGATTTTTCGAATTTTTTCGAATTATTGGCAATCTTCAAAATTCAAACGTTTTCTGATTTTGAAATTTTTTATTTTCAACGTAAGGCAGAGTATTTGAAATTTTTGTAATTTTATGAAAATTGTTTTATTTATCAAGATTTTTCTTGGTTTTCAAATACTTTTCAAGTACTATGAATTTCTATGAAAAAACTAAACAAAATATTTGTATGCACACCAGTTTCGTCAAAATACGCAGAATAATGAGCAAAATTTAAAACATGATTAATGTTTTCTGAAATTCTACAAAAATTTTGATTTTTTTGGGATAATTCATGGTTTTCTGATTTCCAATGTTAAGAATAAAAAATTTTTTATAAGTTTCTAATAACATCAAACCAAGTACTCAACATTTTAAATTTGTCAAACTCGTAAAATTTTTTTCTAAATATTCCAAAGCTTCGTTAAAAATATAAAAAATGACATCATACATATTTAAAAGAAATTTAATGAGACACAGAATTCTTGGAATTATGAACGTTTTTCAAAATTCTGCAAAAATTTGGATTTTTTCGGATTTATTGATTTTTTATATAATTTTCAATCCGTTCTGATTTTTAAGAATTTGCAAATTTTATAAAAATTTGTCAACCTGACAAAGATATGATTTTAAAAGACTTTTAAAGAATTTTAAATATTTGTCAAAAATTTTTAAAAACATCGTGCATATTTAGAAAAAACGTGATTCTCAATAAATGATTTATATATTCTGGAATTCCACAAGTTTTCGAAAATTATTATCAAATAAAATATTTTCAATTTTTGGTAATTTTAAACTTACAAAAAACTACTAAAACATTTTCAATGATCATAAAAAATTATCCAACTTAATAGGAATTTTCGTAATTATTTAATATTTTCCATGTTTCTCAGTTTTTTATTTGAAAATTTAAAAACTTTATCATCTGTATTTCTACGAAATACAATAACAACCCCCCCCCTCCCCCCCCCAATATTTGATTCATTTACTATCCACCCGGAAAAATCGCGTTCCGCCGCCCCTGTGGAAATTGATTGGTGACGGTGAAAATCCGACCGGATTTCGCGAGTCGCCGAGAATAGAATGTAAACAAATCAAAATGTAATCGAAATCTAACCTAAAGGAACGCCGTCTTTTCTGTATTCGCCGGTACAAAGTTGCCGGAAGTTTTCCGATGTCCTCGGGCAAACGTCCTCGAAAAGTTCGAAAATCATGCGGCCGATTTCCGTCGTTCCCACGGAAACATCGAAAAACACTACCGGGTTGTTTGGGTTCCGGAGCTGGGCTTGTATCTGATTCCAAGTCGGCATTTTTCTCGTATTTTTTCGGAAATTGACAACGGATTGAACTTGATATATTTACTCGTTATTTAAGTCTTTGGGAACAACTAATATTCAATTATTTATAAAGCGAAATGAACTTCAAGTTCGAATTTTTATTTACAAACAAACATTTGCATTTATTGTGGTGGTATCACTGACATGTATATATGTATATATATACCTATATATACATGTGTGTGTGATATTCTTGAGTTGGCGGCATTTTTTTCTATATCAGCTGATATGTCGTCTGCTCTGACAGTTGAAACAAAAACAAGCTCGTGTACATATAAAAATTTATAATCATATTTTAATCAAGTGACTGCATTTTGTGATAACAGTAAGAAATGTCAGCTCTGAATTTAATAAAAACATCTTACGATGATGACTCCAATGAAGAAAGTGAAGATAATTTAAACGAAAATATTGACGAAGAAAGTGATGAAACTAAAAGTAACAAACCAAAACAATCGTAAGTCAAATTTAAAAATAAACTTTAAAAATAATTCTACGTTTAAAATGATACCTTCAAATATGCATTTTTTTTCTACTTCAGTATAATATTTACATTCATTGATTTTTTCAAGGTCATCAATTTTCCTAGATAGTATTCTTCGATTTCTAAGTTTAAATCAATTATTTCTAAAAACCTTTGTGTTTTCACATGTGTTAAGCTTGATTTAAGAACGCTTAAATTAATTAGTTTTTTTTTTCAGCCCCCTTCCTTTACCGAACAGTATTTTACACTGGAAAGGAACTCCTCTTCATGAAAAAGTTATAAGCGATCCATCACAACATGGTGGCAAAATAAGAAGCTTCGAACACGAGCGTGGAAATTGGGCATCATTAGTTCACATAAAATGTAACTATAAATCTTCATTTAACAACTCTCATTTCTTCAATTGTGAAATTTTTAATGAAAAATCTTTTGAATGATAAATGTTGTTTGCTTTTTAAAAATTTCAAAACTGTTACAGAGTTCGTGTAGTTTTACGTGAATACCAGAATTCTCCAAAATTTCCAAAATTCATCTGCAGTTTCGTAGATTTTCAAATTTTGAATATTTTTAATTATTGACGATCCTTAATATTTTTTTTTCCAAAATTTTCATGTATTTCTTAAAATCTTTTAAAGTTCCATGGTCCTCGTTTGACAAAAAATTGTATAATTTTTCAAAAAGTTGAAGAATATTAGTGTCTGTCATTTTATTGAGTATTTTGAATTTTCCGCAATCTGCAAAGCTTATCGAAAATTGTTAAAATCCTACAAATTTTTGGATGTTTCAAGTTCTGGAATGCCTTGTACACTTTTACCGTTTTTCAGTATTCTAAAATTTTCCAAGTTTCTGTATGAATATTAAAAAAACCAAAATTATCAAGCGTCACCGTAGTTTCCAGATATTTGAAAATTTTTGAAACTTCACACTGTAATTTTAAATCATATAATATTACCAATTTTTGTGCAATCTAGAAAATTTTCCAATTATTCCCTAACTTGTCTATGTTTTTCAAATTGTTCGGGATTGTTAACAATCTTCCAAATTTCCAATGTCACTTAATTTTTCCAATATTTTATAGATCGTCTACATTTTTTTTAAATTTTTTATAAAATTATCGACAACCTTTGTATGACAAGCTATATTTCAATTTTCAAAAAATTTCTGAATTCTAGTTTTTATTGTTTCACAGAATTTCTAAATTTTGTTGCTATTCTCTAAGTTCTCTAAAATTTATCAGTATATCTTAAAATTTTACAAATTTTTTGAATTCATCAGATTCAGGCAACATTTCAATGTATTTCAATTTCAAAAAATTTTAAAACTTCTGAGTTTTTGTTGAAAATTTTACAATAATTGACGATTGCTGTACAATTAAACATTTTTAGATTTTAGAATGTTCAGATTATTCAAAAGTTTCTATAACTTTACAGAATCATATAAACATATTCTAAAGTATAAAAAATGTAATAAAGAAATTGGAAAATTTTTTCCAATGACTCAGACTTACTATTTTTAATATTTTTGATGCTTTTTAGTTTCTTCAAATTTCTATAATTCTTAAATTAAAAATAAAATTATCTTCAATATTATCAATCTTTGTACAAGATTTTTTTTTTAATGTGAAGATTTTTCCTCGCATGCATCCTACTTTTTTACAGAATTCATGAAATTCTCCACAATCTTCAACATTTAAAAATTCTACAAATTTCTTTAATTACTTATAATCCTTAAAATTTTCTACCTATTTATATTTTACAAATTCCGGACTTTCATTAACGTTTTCTAATTTTATCGACGACCATCGTACGAGATAAAACATTTTTTAATTTAAAAAATTTTTTTATATTAGTATTTGGCATTTTTTTATTTTATGTAATTTTTATAATTTTTCGCAATTTCCTAATTTCATAAACATTCCCTGAAATCATGTAATTTTTCCGGGTTTTCTAGAATTATGGACAATCATGCAAATTTTCAGTTTTTCATAATTTTCCAAACTTTTTGATTTCTATTACGATTTCGAAAATTGTCGATGATCTACGTACAATAAATGTGTTCTTATTCTTACAATATTAATAAATATTACAGTTTACGTAATTTAACATTCTTTTACTTTCTTTGCAGAATTTATAGTAATTTCCTGAAATACAGCTTATTTTTCTTGTTTTAGAATAATTGATAATCTCTGAAATACTGAAATATATGATACATGAAAAAGGCTTGGCAGTGCACAACTCGTTTTTTAGTAAAAATCGTGAAAATCCAAATTCAAAAAATGTAATTACTGACACAAGAATTTTTTAAACTGTTTTAAGCTTTAGCTCAAGAATGTATTACATTGATGTTCAAAATAAACATGACATTAGAAAATTTTCATAAAAGTTCTTATTTTTATTGACCTGAAAAAAATGTAACATTGGTCTTACAAATTTTCAAAATGTAAGGAGCAGACTAACCCTTTATTTTTTGTTTTTCAAAGCAATGAAGTAAATAATTTTAAATAATCCTGCACGTCGTTAATAAAAATATAGATAGTAAATGTATACAGTTCAAAATCTATATTCATAATTATTATATAATAGTGTTGTTTATAGTGTGATAGTTTAATATATAAATAATCATAAAAAATATTCAATGTTTACTTAGATGACACCAGTGACGCGGTCGATCTGTGGATCAAGGATGTCAGAAAAATAATCAAGGATCTCGAGGTTTTTGATGAATTTCATTTGAGCCTGACTCGAACTTTGATACTCAAGTTTCACTGGATCGACTCTTTTGTGGAAAGCGTTAAAGACCTGTGCTGTAACACCGAAAGTTTCTCGGTTGAAATAACTGGTGTCAATGTTTATGTGAACGAAGAAAAAACTCGCTCGTTCCTGGGGTTAAAATGCCATGACAGAAATGGCACTTTGCAATATCTCACTGGAAAATTGAATGATCTACTGATGGAATACGATCTACCTCCTTTTTATGAAGTAATTTTTTTTTATGCTGAAGTTGAATTGGTGAAACGATTTGCAATTCTTTCAATATGAAGAAAAAAGTTATACAATTGTGCTTGAGAGATTGAAAATCCATACAATCAAAATTTGAATTGCATTATATTATAGTAAATTTTTTAATAATTATCAAGTTCATAAAAAATATTGTTTCAAAGTTCAAAATTATTATTTCATCATTGGAATTTTTCAATAAGTAGGATAATATAATTATTATTGTGATAAAATATTTCCGAATAGTAATGTCAATTTCAATGCATTGCTTAAAAATTCAAAATTAAAAAAATATTGATTCTATTACCATTATTTTGTAGTCCTCTAAAAAAATTGTTTCAAAAACAAAAAAAAATGTACTCTTTACAAGTATGTAAAAAACTTTTTCCAGGAAGCATCTTTCCACATAAGTTTTCTCTGGTGTTTGGGAGATGAAGGAAAACGTTTGAAATCGAGTTTGCCTTTGATATTGGACAGCTTCAATCAGTTGCAGGGCGAAAATCCGGAAGAATTCCAAATATTTGTCAATCAAATTCATTGCAAAATTGGCAATCGCATATATGCATTCCGGTTGAATCAATCAATTTCATGAATAATTGTAAAGTAAATATAAAAAATATATTTTTACAGGCTAAAAATATTTTGTACAGGTTGTAAACATTTTTGATATAAATTAAGATTTTTAATAAAAAAAAAGCCAAGTTGTTCGAATTCTGCAGTTTTTCCAACACCTAAGTTACATAAAATAAGTAAATAAAATAATGACAAATTTCAGACCTATTGAAAATCCTTCAAATTTTCAGACTTACGGTAAACCTGCGATAGAAACTAACATTGCCAAAATAAGAATGACAAGGCAGAGAAATTTTATAGAAAAATTTTCAAAATACAGAAATATCAAACAAGTGCATTTATTTCACACTTAATTAGATTTATAACTTTATAAACATTGAAAAATATACAGTAATAATGGTGCTTTTTTCACTTATGTTCATTCGATTTGATACAAAAATAGGAACTCTTCTAAATCTCGAATAATTAACTGGTACGACAGATCTGTAACAAACGAAAGAAATGAGACACTTTGTGAATGAAAATAATGCATCACTTCAACAAATTATGAAAAATATTCACTTTTTCTTTCATTAATCCAGTTCAACAGGGTCATCTTCAGTATTTCCAGATTGACAATTTGCAGCATGCCTCTCTATTGTGCTTTTGCTAAATTTTTTACCGCATAGTGGGCACTCAACTTTATTTTTGACATCAAAGAGGCCTTCGTCATCACTTCCCATATCCTGAAAAATAATGTAACATGAAATTTATCAAAACTTTCTCAAATTTTTATCTGAAGTTTTTACGAAAATTACTTTGTTCACGTTCCTTTTGACAAGAAAAGTCCAAAATTTTCAATATCTTACCATCACATTGCTACGTGTTGCAATGGCTTGTGGAGATCTCGTTTCATTCATCGATTCTTTATCCGAAAAAACTTTTTTCCGACTATTTATATGATTGCACCACTTTTTTTCACTATTTTTTTTCCTCTCTTCCTCTTCCTGTTCTTTTTGTAATTTCTCATTTTCTTGGGTTCGACGTTTTTGGGCTATTTCCATTTTTTTCATCTCTTCTTTCTTTTCATTTTCTTCCTTTGCTCTCCTTTCCTCTTCATTTTTCTTTTCCTCATCGATGCGATTCTTTATCAATATTAGCTCGGCATTTTTCATTTTTTCTTCATAGCTTAATTTTTTTGTACGCGGTCCTGGAGATTTTCCTGTTCCATTGGGCATTTCTGGTTTGTCTATTTCCATTTTTACCGGTTCTTTCTGCACATGCTAATTATATTTAAAAATTTGTGCAGTTATAGAAAAGTATTTTTATTTTTTATACAATATTGTATGTTCTTATTATGTATGGTAACTCATATTTTTAAAAAAATGATAATAACTTTGATATTTTCAAGAGTTTTAGATTAATTTCAAGTTTTGCAAAATTTTACCATTCAATATTTATTTAGGATTTTAAATTGCATAAAATGATTTTGTTACTTAAAGTTACACTGCGAGATGCTTTGAATTTTTCCTTGGTATTTCAGGAATTTTTTTTTCAAGGGGAAAGAAGTTTTCTTTTATTTTATTAGCACAAATATTTTATGGAGCTAGTCGTGGGTTCCCTTTTTTTCCATAATTTTTATTTTACATATTTTGATATTTTCAAAACTAAATATAATTCTTTCATTCATCATTTGCATGTCTAAAAAAATGTCGAATAAAGTTAATATTTATAAACGTTGAAAGTTTTTTACCCTTATTTTTATTATTCTTCGACTCAGAGTACGTCTATCTTGACTAAAAAATAGTAAGTTTGAATAATTAAATTGATAATAAAAAACAGTTAAATTATCGATTAAATTATTGAATAAAGTTGAATTGATCAGAAAATGAAATTCTGGTCTGAAAAATGTCAATTAACAAACATCTACGAAAAAAATTTAGAAAATACGTGAATTTTACGAGAAACTCAAACCAAAATATTCTATAATGAAAACTTGACAAAATTTTATTAAGAATTTTAAAATTTCAAATTGCAATATTTTTAAAAACATTGAAATTCTTTCACTCTTATTTTAAATATAAAAACCAACTCAATAAACAAGAGTTAAATTGTCGATTAGTTGATTGAATAAAGTTTATGTAATTAAATAATAAAATTATGACATAGAATCAATAGATGATTAGAAAATAATTGACATTAATTACTAGTAAAAATATTGATTATTACAATAATTATAGAAAAAATTGAAAGCAAAATATTTTATACATCGAAAACTTGACAAATTTTGATTGAAGAATTTTAAAATTTTAATTGGAAATGTTTCTAAAAATGATTGAAAGTCTTTTACTCTTATTTTTATACTTTTTTGATTCAAAATACTCTTATTTTGATAAAAAGAATCGAAGGCCGAAATGATCAAACCGGTCAAAAATATAAAATAAAATTGTCAAATAATTTATTGAATATAGTTACACTGATTAGATAATGAAAGTCTAATCCAAAAAATTGATTATTACATAAATTTTACGAAAAATTCTAAGAATAATATTTTACAACAAGAACTTATACAAATTTAATTGAAGAATTTTGAAATTCAAGATGCTAATGTCCCTGAAAAAAAAAAAAAAAAAAACGTTAAAATACTCCAATTTTTATTATTTTAACTATTCGAATCAAAATACTATTATCTTAATAAAAGAGATGAAAGCTTGAATAATCAAACCTATTTAATTAATAAGTGTTACATTGTCGATCCATATCTTAAATAAAAATAAATTAATTAGGTAATCAAATTCTGACCCAAATTAAATACATGATGAGACAATGTTTTACAACTAGCAAAAATAATAATAATAACTACACTAATATTACAAAAAATTTCAACCAGAATATTTGATAACAAACACTTGACAAAATTGGTCTAAAAATTTTCAAATTTTTAAAAGCTAATGTACATCTGAAAAATCATAGAAATTTTTCTTATCTTATTTTTATAATTGCTTATTCATTTAACTCGAAATATTTTTATTTTGGTAAAAGAATCGAAAGCTTGAACAATGGAGCCGATCTAATTAATAAGAGTTAGATTAATTAGATAATTAAATGTTGACCCAGATTAAATAAACGAGTCAATATTTTACGTTGATAAGTCAAAAACATATTGATAATTACATAAAATTCAAAGAAAAATATTCTATTACCAAAATTTGATGAAATTTTATTGGAGGAATTTCAACATTTTGAATGCTCATGTTTTTAAAAACCACTGAAATTCTTTAAATCTTATTTTTTTAACTGATCGATTTGTAATATATACCGGCACTTATCTCGACAAAAGAATCGAAAGCTTGAATAAAGAAACTGATCTAACAAAAAAGAGTTAAATTATCGAGTAATTTATTAGATGAAATTAAATTAATTAGAAAATGAAACTCGTTTGAAAATATCAATATGTAAATAAAAATCTACAAAAAATATTGAAAATCACCATAATCGTACTAAAAATTGAAAGCACAACATTTAGGTGAAAAATTTCAAAATAATTGAAATAAGAAATAATAAAATTTCAACATTGAACGTATATGACTTGAGAAAAGAATTACATTTTTCATCAATTCATATAATGAAATTGAATCAATTCGATCATGAAATTCTGATCCGAAAAATATCAACAATCAAATAAAAACTACCAAAAATTCAAAGTAAAATTTTCCATTCCAATAAATGTCATATTAAATTTTCAATTCCATAAATAAATATCTGTATTCTTTTTAAAAATCTCCCGAAATCAAGATAAGTAATAAGGAATAATTTCTCTATAAAAACCCGAACTTCTCATACCTGTTTTTTTGACTTTTCTTCAACGTCTTCATCCTCTTCTTCAGAAAATCCAAACAATGAATGCTGTATTTCTTCTTCAGTATACAGCCTCCTAAATCCAGGCTTCACCGGCTTTTCCAATGACTTAAAGTTCAGAGTATTCTTCTTTCCACGCCCTCTTCCTGGAGTCACCACTTTTCCTCTTCCCCTCGTTGTTCTCTTTTTTTTCGTGAAAGGAATAAAATCCTCATCATCATCATTGTCTTTCCCAAAATCATCATCCTTGAACTCGTATTCATCCGAATTTTCATCTTTCCTCAATTTCAAAACACTCTGCGATTTGCGCTTCATCAGTCGTTCTGACCTCTCAGAAAATATCTTGGGGATAATTTCCGCTGAATCTTGAGCATTCTCAAAATTCATAAACGACGATGTACCAGGTTCATCCGAAGTCGTTGCTATTGGCTCGTTGTCGTCATCCAAGATGCTCGTCATCCTCAACTACAGAAATCGAATTCCATTAAAAAAGGCAAAAAAAACTACACCCCAGTTTGTTTTATTCGCCATTTATTGAATTTCTTACAATCACAGAATACATACTTTTAAAAACTAGCTACATTAAAAAAAAATATATCAATTATGTGAATAGTAAGTTTTTCATTTTCGGTGAGCTTTTACAATAAAATCGTATTTAAAAAATCAACAAGTTCCTCAAGGAGTAACAACTTCTTTGAAAAATCAATGGAGTTTACGAAAGTTTTGTTTGTTTGGTTATCAATCTCTGTGATACATTGAAGTATTATTGTAGTAATGTTGCCCAGAGAAACTTGTACCAACCTTGATGGGCGAGCCCCATCTCACTTCACTTATATCAATGCCTTGTTGGAGTTTGTGGTAATATTTTTGGTAGAACGAAGCTTCGTCGAGACGTCGAGTTTCTTCTTTTAGCCGAGCTTCGAATTCTTCGTCGGTTTTTGGGAGAGGTGGCGAAGGCTGAGTCTCTCGGCATTGGGACATTAACTTTTTGAATAAATCGTTGAGCTTTTGGTTGTACTTTTTGGTGTCCTCTGGCGTTGGGGAGGACTCTTTTGGCTCTTCCATAACTTGTGTATCTTTTTCGGATATGCTGTCGTTTGACTGTTCTGAATATTCCAGCAGGCGATGAAACATGGTGGATGCTGTATTTAGTTCGTCAAGAGTTTCTTTTGGAGGAATTTCTGTCACTTCCTCAGCCTGAAATCATAACAAAGAATTTTTTTTCAGGGACATTGCACTCGAGAAAATTACCTTTTAATGATTATCAAGAATCTAGATTTTTATCAATAGATATATCTGCATACCACATAGAAATACAATTTAGTTATGACAAATATCAGGTAAAAATTTTAAATGTTATCAATAATTGAGAACTGTTATATATGAAGATTTCATATTTCAATGAAATGAACGAACAGTTTTTGCTTACTAATTTTTCAACTTAATTTCGTCATTAACAATAATTCCAACTGATTTAAAACTAATTTTTTCCATCTTTGTAAAGTTAGTGCATCAAACAATAATTTTCTTTCAAATCTGTTTTTATGGTAACAATTATTTGTTAATAACAAATTTTAGTAGACATTTGGTTACAACTTTGCAATAATAAGTTGTTCTGAAACACGTTAATATGACGAGCTTACAATTTTGAACCCAAATTTGTTTTAAACAATCATTTAATTTTACCAAAAAACTAGACCTTAATTTTTTTTGTTCCAAATAATAATTTTGTCATCAAAAATACTAGTGGAAAAAAAAGTTTGTGAACTAATTTGGGGTTAGCCAGGCAAAAACAGTTAAAATTCAAATTTTTTAATTAATTTTGAAATAAAGCTAAAGATTAGAAATACTGTTACTGATGATATATTATACATCGTAAAATTAAAAAAAAAAAAATGCAGTAGGTGAATTATAATTACAGACTAAAAAATTTCTACTTTTCAATTAAATAACAATTGCTTCAAATTTCATATCTCACGTATTTTTTAATGCCGATTTTTTCTTATAATTCACTCTAGAATAAGAGTTTAAGAAGGACGGATAAAAAAGAATTGGGAAAAATTATACTCATGTATTTAATTTATAAAAAATAGAAATTTCGAAATCAGAAAAATGTGATTTCGATAAATTGAGAATTTTTTTGAATTTGAAATAGGTAATGTGAGCTAATGATAAATCGAAATTTTCAATATCTCAACACAAATTAACCTTATTTATTTATATTCTTTTCCATTCATATGAATTTTATAATTCTTTAAAATTTATTGTCTAGATAATACGTTCTTCATCAGAGACAATTGTTGGTTCAAGTTTTCAATCATTCAAGCAAAAATTTGTTATTTTCAAATGACCTGCATATTTTGCAGTAAAATTTTTCTAAAAAATTTCCTCAGAATTCAGGGAATCCTATTTACTGTTACAAATTCATCATTTATTTTGATACCAAAAAAAATTCAGTTTCGAAAATTCATTTAAAATATAAAGACAATAAATCTTTTTGAATGCAAAATTTTGATTTTTCATTCATCGATTTTTTGATTGATTTTTTACTTTGCAATGGGTTTGATAAAAAAATCTTCATCGGAAATTTATGAATTCGAAACACTGAATTATAATGATCAGAAGAATTCCCCCATTTATTAAAAAAATTTATTATGACGCAGCCAATTCGGTTTTAATGCAAAATATTTACAATTTTCAAAATTTCTCATACAAAATATTGAAATCACAAATTTCCCTGTATTAGAAAATTCTATTTGGTATCAATTTAATTCACAACCATTAAAATTTTAATTATTTTATTTATTACCCTTTATTTTACAGTCAATTTGATTAATAAATACAAAGAACTTAATTACATTTAAAATTCGAAATAATTGATTTCTAATTAGTCGGTAGCAGTGAAATGCATTTTTTCATTAAAATTTCCAATGTACGATTTCTCTATTCAATACTCTTTAAACTATTAAATAATACCTACAGAAATCGTAAAACTTGAAATTCAGTTATTGTCATTACAGATTTTTCAAAATGCAGTTAATCAAAATACAAAATCGGTGGATTTTTGATAAAAATTTCGATTTAGCTTTCAAAGTTTTTAAAAAAATTATAATTTTCGATTGAAAAATGATCAATCTCTCGTTCTTTAAACTTTCATTTTTTTTGGGATAATATTAGAATGATAAATAACTGATTTACAGCATTTGCAATGTTCTATAGTTTATTGAAAAACGTATTTCATAGGATTTGGTTTCCAAGGTATAATTGCACATGTGAGAGTGAATCTCATAAAAAGTTAATTTTATCTGCCAATATGTTTCCTTATAAAAAATATTAATAATAGTTTTGTTTTTGGCATTTAAGGTATCTATGGCAAAAGTTATTCCGTCACTTTTTACACGAAGAAAGTTTGGTAAACCTATTAGGAAATAAATCACATTCATTTTGATTTTCTTCAAACATTTCATCCAATATTATTCATTAATAATCAATTTTATTTGTTATTAAATAATGTTATACATGATAGATAATATCCATTAAAATTTCACACATTGTAATGGTTAAAATTCATTTTGCTTATTTTATTATATCTATTTTTATTTTTGTCCCAAACATTTTATTTAATTTGATTTTTTACTTTTTCATGTTAGGTAATTTCTTTTTATTTTATATCACAGACATATGTCTGTACCAAATATTTTTACTTTTTACCTCTTCAGGTGAAGCGCTTCTCTGAGGTGAATGTGATTCTTTCGCATTTCGTGATTCTTCTATCACCATTAGAATATCTTTCATGTTCTTTTTAGTCATGCCTTCTTCATACAGGCATAGATCTGAAAAATGATAACATCATTTTTGAGGATTTATTATGATTCAAAAGTAACAGAAATAATTTATTGTATAATATCTCGATAATCAATATATAAATAAGTATGATATTTTTTTAAAAATATTAACTTAATACATCAACAAAATAAAAAATGAACTCATGCTTATTAGAATTTTATGAAATTTTCATTTCAGCTTAAAAATATCTAATTAATGTTTAATCAGTTGTTTATTGAAAAAAGTGTATTAATAATTCTGAAAATAAGAATACTTCTGCAGTGGAGCTTGATGCTCTATAAATTTTACCATTCGAAAAATATGTACTGTACTGTGATGGTGGATAATTTTTAAGATTTAAATAAAAACATGAATATATTAAAACAGAAAAAAATTGGTGAAGATTGACAATAATTTAATAAAGAATATTTGGAAAATTGGATGATTTGCGTAAACGTCATCAAGTTTTTTAGATTTTGAGATATTCTAAAAATTATGTAAAACTACAATAACTCTGCAATAATTCTGAAAAAATGAAAATTTTTTTTTGAAAGGTTCTGTAAAACAATAGACACAGTAATATCCTCTGATTTTTGGAAAAATCGATAAATTTTAAGTCGTATTAGGATTGTGAAGAATTATGAAGATTTATATAAAAACAAAGATATATTGAATATCTTGAATGAATAAAAAATATAAAAAATGCATAATGATTGTCGATAATTTTATGGAGATATTTAAAATTTGGAGAATCTGTAATAATGTAGAATTTTTTAGTTTGTGGTAAATTTTGGAAATTACGTTAAACTACAGAGACTATGATAATCTTAAATAAATTTGAATAAAATTTGAAAATATTCTTTAAAACAACAGACGGTATTATACCCCAATTTTTTGAAAAGTCAATCATTACAAATGATTAAAAAATATAAAAAATTGTGGGGATGATCAATAATTAAAGAAATTTGAATGATTACAGAATCTACTAAAATGTTGATAAACTGTGTAGATTTTGGGAAATTCTGGAAATTAGGTAAAACTATAGAAACTTTGTAATAATCTTCAATAAAATTGAATTGAAAATTTTAAGAGATTTTTTGTAACGAGAGACACTGTAATATTCTCTATTTTCTAAAAAAAAATAAATGAATCTCAAGTTGTACTAGGATTGTGTAGAATTTTTAAGATTTAGGCAAAAACATAAAAGTATTGAACATTTTAAATGAATAAAAAGTAGGAAAGGAGTTGTAAGGATTGTAGATAATTTAATGAATATTTATTATAAAAATTAGAGAATCAGTAAAAACGTTACTTAATTTTGTAGATTCCGGAAAGTTCTGCAAAACGCGTTTAACTACAGAAACTCTGTAATCATGTTATTTTAAAAGATTCTGTAAAACGACAAACAGTAATATTTTCCAATTGTTGAAAAAGTCAAGAAATATTAAAAGGTACCGAGATTATAGAGAGTTATATAGGTTTAAATAAAAGCATAAATATTGAACATCATGGATGATTAAAAAAATATAAAAAATTGTTGGGATTGTAAATGATAAAAGAAATTTGAAAGCTTACAGAATTTTCTAAAATTTCGATCAATTTTGTATATTTCAGAAAATTCTGGAAATCAGGTAAGACTATAAAAACTCTGTTATATTCCTGAATGAAATTAAATAAAATTTTGAAAGATTCTTTAAAACGACTGACACTGTAATATTATCCCATTTTGAAAAAAGTTATTTAATGTTGAGTTTTACTGGGATTGTGAAGAATTTTTGAGATTTAGGTAAAAGCATTAATATATTGAGCATTTTGAATGAACAAAAAATAGACAAAAAGTTGGAAAAATTGTGAATAATTTAATAATGATATTTGAAAAAATCAGAGAATCTGTAATAAATTTTGTGGATTTTGAAAAATTCTAAAAATTAAGTTCAACTATGAGGATTATGTAATAATCCTCAATAAAATTAAATAGAACTTTTAAAGATTCTGCAAAACAACATACAATGTAAAATTAACCAAATTTAAAGATTTAAATAAAAACATAAATATATTGCACACGTTGAATCAATATAAAATAGAAAAAAGTTTAAGGATTGTACATAATTTAGTACATATTTTCTTAAAATGACTTTTGATGAATTTTGTATATTTTGGAAAATTCTGGAAATTAGAACTATGCACATTAAGTCTGTAATAATCCTAAATAAAATTAAATAAAATTTTTAAATATTCCTCAAAACAACATACAACCTGTAATATTCTGCAAATTATTTAGAAAACAATAAATGTTTCATTATACAGGACTGTGGGGAATTTCTAAGATTTAAATGAAAACAAAAATATGTTTAACATTTTGAAATAATGGTAAAATAAGAAAAAAAGTTGCAAGGATTATTATAGATTCAATAAAAATATTTCAATTAGAAAATTTGTGAAAATGTCATTTTGGAAAATTCGAGTAATTAGGTGAAACTCTGTAATAATTTTAGATAAAATTAAATTATATTTGGAAATATTCTGTAAAACAACATACACTGTAATTATACATTCTTATTTTTTGAAAAATCAATAAATGTTCAGTCGTACAGGAATCGTGAAGAATTCTAAAGATTTCACTAAAAACATCAAAACATAAACATTGCGAATGATTGAAAAATATTAAAATTTGTGAAGATCGTCAATAATTAAGAAATTCGAAAAATTACAGAGTATACCAAAATGTTGATAAATTTTGCAGATTTGGGGAATTACGTAAAAATATAAAATCTCTTTTAAAACTCAGAAACTTTTATAAATAGAATGATTTTTATTTGAAAATCATTTATGATATCAAAATCTTAATAAAAATTGCGGAATAAGGGAAATTTCTAAATTCAGACATACTTAGAATTGAACAAAATTTATAACAATTCTGAAATCATACCATCACCACTTTGTTTAAAATTTTTTTACAAAAAAGTGCAATAACAACTATCAAATGATTACCAATGAGCTCTTTTTTCATTGTCTCTTCATCGTCCTCCATTTTATCAACACCTTCAGTCGTTTGACTCATTGTACTTTTAAAGAAATCTGAAATATTCAAAATTAAAAGTCGCTATATGTCACAAATTGCAAAAATTAAACTGTCAAATGTTTTTCGATGTTTCTCATGCCGAAAAGCAAGCATTTGAAAGTACATCAAAAGACATAAAAAAACTATGTATAATGCCGCAATTACGCGATGTGTTGTTTACTTTTTACCGCCAAGGAGAAATCATACCAAGTAATCATTATTTTTCGGAACAAAAACCGTTAATTAGATGATTCCGATTTGTTTACATACTTGTATGACAACTCAAATGACGCTCGACTCTCCCGATTCTTTGAACTATAATTAATCGTTAAATTTTGAATAATTAGAAGCACATGTAACGTAAATACTTACACATGAACAATATGCATCAATATGCATTAACTGTATAAATAAACAAATGACAGAGAAAAAAGACAATTACGATATCGAAAAATTGTATATACTCTGGGGAATAATATATGTAATGACTTTGGAAATCTGGCAACACCGCTTTCAAGTTAAAACGTCAACCGTGAAATGTTTCGTAAATTAACAACAAATGTAATTTCGCGTGTAAGCAATAAACCCCTCAATGCTTTGCTGCTGGGAATAACATCTTTGTCATTAAAGTTAAGTATTTTACAAAAAGTTGCTATTCCCCCGGACATTTCTTGTCTTTTCGAGCTAAAAAAAATCCTCTGTTTGGTTGAGGTTAGTTAATTTTTAACAACGCGGGTTGTTTATGTAATTAGAGCTCGAGTTACGCGAGTGCGATGGCTACGCCGAGTTTTCCAACGGATCTCCGAGGTTTTGGTTACGATTTTGATGAGGGTAAGTCGAAAAAAAAGCAACAGCAAACGAAAGTTTATCAGATCAGCTGTGTTTTTGCATGGCTTCTATGACAATAATTTTGTATCTCCGCGAGTTAATAATAAGCATAGTAAATAAACATTTCGGAGAAATACTTTATTTCATAATGGTCATTGATTTAGTATGTAAAATTTTGACATTTTCAATGATTTTGACAGATATTGACAGTTCCAATTGAAATTTAAATCATGTTTATGTTTTTGTGAGATCTGGCAACAGCGCAATAGTTCAATGTTGCCAACTTAGACCATTATATGTACATACCTCAGCAAGACTGACGTCACAAGTCGAGCCAAAGCGCTTCAGTGACGTATCTACAAGTCAAGCGCCCCGTGCAATGTGATATGAAAAAATGATAAATTAAATATTAAAAAATGTGGAATTCGTCTCATTTCTGCATCACACACTGTTTAATACTTTTTTGTAAACAGAAACGATTTTACAGTGACAAATATGATAATTGATGATGATTGAATGTTATTGGATATAATAGATTGTCTCTGTCAACTAGTGACGTCAGTCTCAGTGTCCTGTGTCTTCTATGTTGACATGGATAAATGCTGCCTAGTAGCAGTCCATATAATGGTTTAGGGTTGCGAATCTGCAAAAAAACAAAATGGCTGCTTGTCTTTTCAGGCGGGAGACTTCGAAAAATCGATTCCAAGAGCGGTGAATTCAAGGATGAAGGATTTGATTTTAATGTCAGCAACGATGCGGACTATAATCAGAAACACTACGAAGCCTTGGGGGAGGTTGCATTTTTTACTATTTGATGAAAATATACTAGGTTAATTAAAAATCCAGGGTGCTAAATGGCTTTTTAAATGAAATACAGCTAAAAGTATTTTAATAAAAATATATGACACATTACATTTGCAATTTATGAAGTATAACATTATTTTAATTTTCTTGAGAAGTGTAAGTATGGTTTGTCGGAGCCAAAGGAATGGTATTCCTCTCTTAGAATCTCAGAGTAACCATACTTACACTTCTCAAGAAAATTGAATTATACAGAGCGATATATCTCTATGAATTATTTGAATTAACATTTTCTTACTCTATTTATCATTAGAATCTTCTCTTTACATCAGTACTACTGAACAGAACTATTTTTCCGCTATAAATAGTATAGTTAGACTTAAAAAGTTTTACTTTACATCTCTGGTGAAACATAAGAAGTTTCACTTCATATTCATGGTGAAAATTAAGAAGTTTCATTCTATAGTAGGCGATTAGAAGTTTCACATGGGATCTTGATCTATGGTGAGACAAGAAGTTTCACTTTATAGTGCGGCATTAGAAGTTTCATATAGGATCTAAAAAGTTTCACTTGATCGTCAAACATAAGAACTATATACTTTTTCAGCTATAAATAGTTAAAGCCCACTATAAAGTGAAATTTCTAATGGCCCAAAATAAAGTGAAATTTCTTTTGTTTTACCATAGATACTCAGACTGACATAGCTGGGGTGGTGGTTAAGTGTTTTTATTATATTGAGAAGACATGAGAAGTTTCACTTTGTGGTGGAACATAAGAAGTTTCACATAGGATTCAAAAAGTTTCAATTGTCTAGGTCTAGGTTCCACATAGGATCTAAAAAGTTCAAAATGTGGAACATAAGTACTACTTTTTTCGCTATAAATAGTACAGTGAGACATAAGAAGTTTCATTTTATACCTATGGTTAGACAAAAGAAGTCTCACCTTATACCAATGTAAGACATGTGAAATTTCACCTCATAGCGGGCCATTAAAAGTTTCGCAAATGATTTAAAAAGTTTCACTCAATTTTCGAACATAAGAACTACTTTTTTAGCTATAAATAGTTAAAGCTCACTATAAAGTGAAACTTCTTATGTCTCACTATAAATATAAAGTGGAACTCCTTATTTCTCACAATTGACATGAAGTGAAACTTCTTAAGTCTCACCATAGATAGTTTGACTGACTCGACTGGGGAACAATCAAGTTTTTTTTATCTAAATAGATTATTATGAATAGATTATAATTAATATAATATTTTAGTTGATATTTAATAATATAATTTTATAATCATATTAAAATGGATTAATATGATCATTATTATTATTAGGCATAAGAAATCATCATAATACATATAAATTTATAACAATAACTAATATAATAATCTTAGTTAATCATAATTCAATAATAATCATAATATTTATTTACATGATTATTATTTGTATTCATCAATTATATTATAATTAATAAATATATATTGGAAATGGATAATTTTCAAATATTACTAAAATCAATTCTAAAATTGATTAAATCATATAATATCCTATTCATTTGTTATTATTTGTTTTCATTTTATGAAATTATATACTTGTAATTAAATATACAATTTATTATAATATTTGTCATTTATAAAATGGATATTTATAATTATAATTATAATACATCATTAATTTTTCATTCGAATTCATTATAACTTTATAAACCAACTTCATTTTTTCACAAAATCAATAAAATTATTAAAAAATAATAATATGTATGTATATTTAATGAATATTATTCGAATTTATTGATACTTCGTAACCCAATATTTATCAGTAATTATAATTGAAGGAAAATCATAATCTTTAATTATCATTCAATGAATTTGTTGATATTTATTTTCAACGTGTGAAAAATTCAGTTTTGTAAAACTTTTTAATTTTTTTTTTTATTGCAGGTTATTACCCAACATGTTTACTCTTTGTTGGAAAAAGAAGGATTGAAGAAATTTCCACTTCCAAAAAAAGGAAAATCTTTGGCAGACAGATCCTTCATTTTTGCAACGGAAGATGCTTGGAGCAGTGAAAAATTACTTGTGCTGATTCACGGAAGTGGAGTCGTGAGAGCTGGCCAATGGGCAAGAAGATTGATAATCAATGATAATTTACAATCTGGGACTCAAATCCCCTACGTGAAAAAAGCTAGAGAATTAGGATACGCGATTGTCGTCTTGAACACAAATGACAATTACAGAATTTTGAATGATAAACAAGTTCATATCAAAGTAAGCACTTGTTAGTTGTAAAAAAAACATATATGTACTCATCAACCAGATTACTAAACAAAATAGTCAATTATTTAGAGTTGTTTAAAATATTATAGAGCGTGTAAATACATAGTTTTGAAATATGATTTCAGCGAATTAAAGATTATTGTTCAATATTTTCAAAAAATATTTACAAACTGATATTTTGTATACTTGACATCAATTTTTCATCAATGACAAAAAAGTCTATTCACTTTTTGTATATTCTTACTAATTTGTTCAAAATTAATCATTTTGAAAAAACTAGGAAATGATTGAAATTAAAATGTTTCGGAACTCATGGAAAAATAGAAGAGTTAGTTTTCGTGCAATTTTATTTTGAATAGAAAGTTTTGAAACCTCTCATATCACTGTACGTTCTTACTGAACAATTTGAAATTGATTTTATATATTCTAGGGAAGCGAAAACCCAGACAAGCATTTGAAAACAGTTTGGAATGATTATATTCAGCCTTCAAAAGCGAAAAATATTGCAATCATTGCTCATAGTTTTGGTGGCGTCTGTACAGTTAAATTCGTGAGTATAAATACATTTCTAGTTCGAAAAAAAAAAATTTTTTTCTACAAAATTCAAAAAGTTGCCATTTTATTCATAATGAATTTAGTTTCTCATTGTTCTAAATTAGTGAAATAAATTCCTAAATGGCCCTCAGAAATATTAAAACTCAGTTTTTTATTTTCCTGAAATTGTTTTCCAACTTAACTTTATTTCTTTGTTACCATTAAGTTTTAAATTTTGAATTCAATTTCTAAAATAAAAACTTCTTCAATTCACGTTCTTTTTTAGAAAATTTATTCTTTTTAATTACATTTTTACCTGACAATATCGATATTTTATCAAGTATGGTAGTAAATTAAACGTTAAATCTAAATAAAAAAAATGCTCATCTAATCAAAAACATAGTGAAAAATAGAGTGCTATAGATTCTTTACACTGTTTTCATTAAAGAGTTATATTTTAATATATCTGACCATAGTTGTATTTTCTATTTCAGGCCACGAGACACGTTGACGAGTTCAAAAAAAGAATTTTCGGAGTGGCCTTAACTGATTCTGTCCATGTTACACCATCGAAAGAAGCAGATCACATTGTTCGAGTGAGTTTTATTTTTATATTTTATTCGAGCGAATAAAAATGAAGTTACAAGGAATTAAAAAAGTTAAGAGTAATCCATGCATGAAAGCCCTAATAAAAAAATTATGGAATCTGAAATTATAGCTCGAAACTGGAAAAGTTCATTGGCCCAAAAGTTCTGTTGCTGATGGATTTTGATTTAATTACTAGAGTTTAAAGACTTGCATGATTTAATACTTGAATACAATAATTTTGTTTGCCAAATTTTGGAATTTATGAAACTGCTCAAAAGTTTTTATTTGAATTATTCCTCAAATGAGGTGGTAAGTTTTTTAATGTGAATTTTAAAATATTCAGCAACTTTTTGGGGTTGCAGGCTTGGAACTCATTTTTTTTTCTATACTGAGAAAAATGAAATAATGGTGCTTGAAAAAAAATATGTTATTATAAATTAATCTTTACTATAATAAATAATAAATCTATAATAAATCTACTCTTTAAGCAAGTAACTGAAAAATAAACTATTATTTCTACTATTCAGCTTGTTTTATTACAATATCTCGAGTAAAATTAATATAGTTAGTATTTTAACTACTATTATAGTAGATTCCAGTTTTAACTCAGAAATCGCATATTAAAATTCTTTCGCGATCCTCTGCTTATTTTTAAATAAGGCAGTGAAATAACAACTTTCATTCTTGTAAAATTTCACTAGAATTATAGTAAATCTATAAACTGTTGGTAGCAATTTCACGATTAATTTTTTACAGTAAATACACGACACCAAAAAAATAAAGTAAATTCTGACAACTTCTTACAAAAAAAAAAAAAAAAAATGATGTTTTTTTTCTAATCGTTGACGAGAATTTTTTGAGAAACTTACAGATGGAAATTCGTATCGAAAATGTATTTATTTATCGATAATTATTATTCACTGGATTTATATTGCAGTTTATTGCATTTTTGAAAAGATGATTAAAATACAGATATTTTTAATTTTACGATTTCTATACTAATAACTTGATTGCAAAATGTGTCAGTAGTTGAAAAATGAACAATTTATTATCGAACAATAGAAAAATCGAACAATTAAAGAACTGTATGTTTTTCGAATCAAGGAACCGTTACTTGGAATTTAAAAAATAAAAAAATACCTTTATGCTATTCACGCACAAAAATCAATCACTTCGAGTCTTATATATCATTATTTTTTTCTTAAGATTTTTTTTTAATTCACAACTAAATTTAAGTTAAAAAAAAGACCAGAAACAAAAATTTTTGAAAAAGTAACGGCTCTGAATTTAATTACTGAAAAATAGAAATATCGAGATCAGAACAATTTACAATATCCATATTTTAGATTAAAAATTATTAAAAATGGTGAATTTTGTCAGCATTTGAACAATTTTGATTGATTTTTAATTGTAATAACGTCGGTTTTACCAGAATTTACCAAAATATGAAAGTCACATATTTTTCTTACTCCGAAATTTGTGTTCTTCATTGATTTAAGTCATAATTATAATTATTTTTGATTCTTTTATTTTTTATTTTTATTTTTTTCAAATACTCATTTTGTCGTAAATTCGATGAAAAAATTGGCGATGAAATTCACGAGATATGACATTCGAAATAATTGATTCTAAATCATGTACTTTACACTACTTTGTCGTAAAAACAACTTTTACACTAGGTCTTAGTTTTAGCCAAGAAAAAAGTAGTACTTTTACTAGACATTGTAAATTTACCTTCCTGCAAGTGAATTTATATCGCATATTAAATTCATTTTACGATCCTCTATTTATTTTTTAATAAGGCAGTTAAATAACAACTTTCATTGCAGTAAAATTTCGCTAGAGCTTTATAGTAAATTATATGGTATAGTTTTATAGTAAATCAAGTCCATGTTTGATCTTTGAGCACCAGGTGCGTAGGCAGAGGGGGGGGGGGTTTTGGGGGTTCAAACCCCTCCTGAAATTGGAATAAAATTGATATTCCATGTAAAAATAACAAAAATTACAAGAATAAATAAGAAAAATACAAATGCTAAAGAATAATACAGGAAAATGGAATAAGTAGAAATCATTATAAAAGTACTCACTGAAATCTTGAGAAAATAACAAATGGTTCCATATAAGTACTCAAAGTTAACAATATTCATGACTCTCAATTGTAATAACACAAATATAATAATGATTTTGGCTCAAAAAGAATTTTTTCTTAAACAAAATTCTAATCGTAAATGTTCGGTAAGTGTAACGTGAGAAAACAAAAATTTGAAAAATTTTTTGAACATAACGAAATTAGACAGGTATATTAGAATTTACAAAAGTTTCAGAAATCTAGAAAAATTCTAACCCTGAAGCATTGAATTGTAGAAACCTACAGTAGAAATCTGGGAAAATACATTAATATCTTTCAAATTCTACAAACTCTGAAGAAATACTAAAAATTAAAATAAGTATTCTGTCAAAGTATTGTTTTCTGAAAAATCTGAGAAATAATCAACTTGAAATTCTAGATCGTCAAACTTTAAAAAAACTTACATACACATCAATCTGTGCGAATACGAGAAATCTATAAAAGTACAAAAAAAATTATAGAATCGTACAAATGCTATCAAAATGAAAATGTAACAGATCTCACGTGAAATTTCTGAAAAATTTATAAAACTTTGAGTTCTAGAGCATACAATTAGAAATCTATACTGAAATTCATAAACATAGCATAATCTTATTCAAATGGTTTGATTTGAACAAAAATATGAACAAATTCCAAAAAGTATTGAAAATCCTAGTAAAAGACACTGTTTTTAGAAAATTTAATAAAATACCCAAGATCGTTGTAATTTGTAATACAATACTATCAAGTCCCGAGAATCTATAAAAATTAAAAATGCCCGAAAATGTTACACGATTCTATAAAAATATCTTAAATACGAAATATATGTAATACGAAAATTCTGGAAGTAGGACTTCATTTCCAGAGTATCGAATTTCAGAAAGCTGTATAAACATTTTTATCATATTATATTTGAAAATCCTTCAAATTTACGTTTATAAAAGTACAAAAAAAGTTATGAAAAATACAGAAATTATTAGAAAAATAAATTTGAACCTCAGTGACTTGCATGTAAATCACAAAAATCGAATCCTATTCTATAAGCATTAAAAATGTACTACTCTGTACTTCCAGAGTTGTATAATTTTTAATTCTGAAATCCGAAAAATTGACATCCCGAAGGAAATATATTTTTTCGAAAAACACCCCTCCGAAAATTTCTTCTGCCTACGCCCCTGACGAGCACCCAAAAAACCTCCAGTTGATTCCTTCCCTTTGTTTTCTCTGAAACCAAATTAACTTTTGTCAATTTCACCAAAAAATGCTACCCCTCAACTCGAGACAAAAAAAGCTCGTCAATCATTCGGTAATCGGGAAGCGATACATTTTTTACGAGAAATTTTATTAACTTTTTTTCGCTTTTTCCACGGAGCCGGCGCGATCCCCCTTTAATGACGAGATAAGGACGCCAGGGCGTGATAAAAGATTAAGACACTCCCAGCTCTCCATGGACCAAGCAAACTTCTCTCGTTCGTTATCTCTAGACAATTTTTTTTTTGCGATTATGTTTATCGTGGACTTGTGAGACCCCTGGTCAATAGGGGGGGGGGGGGGGGAGGTAGCTACATCGTCAACCTTGAGCATCATTTATAAAGACCTCGATGATTATCATTGACTGACGATCAAGTCGTAAAATATATTTTGGAGGGTGGTTTATTCAATTTTTTATGACAGAAGTTTTTTACGATTCTGATAAAGGACACGAATACTTGGTGTATATTTTTTTTTGGCAAATTATTGAATCTGTTGATCGCGAAATTTTTATGACACTGTTTAGAGTTTCTGGGAAATACAGCTTCTTTTCATTATATTTTTGATAAGTTTAAGCGGAAATCGTTGTTGCAAATCTATAAATTGTTATAAATTATAATTAATTGCGCTTTCTTTGTTGGTTCCTGTTTAGAAGAAAAAGTTGTACAAACCATTAAAAATTCTTTTCATTTATAAAAAAATGTGAGCTAAGTAGCCCTAATTTTTATTTTCTTAGGTTATTGTAGTTATGAAAATATTGTTTCTGTGTAGTTTCGTACAAGAGCTGGATTGATATCACTCAAAGGTTAGAATTTCTAGAATATGAATGTTAATTGTTGTATTAACAATTAATTGTTTAATTGTACGACTTTTGGTGATGAAAAAATGTTAGAATTTAACGCAAAATGGGATTGGATTCTTCTATCAATAAAATGTAAATCAAAGGTTTCGTGTCGGGCCAGTGGAAAACCGCAAGTGAAGACCTTTCTTCAATATTTGTCGAAGATGACCGATCTTGATCGCGTTATTTGCGATACTTGTATTTCCTTCCGCCGTAATTATACACGTCGCACGTGCGAGACGCACCGCAACCGCAAATATGATACTTGAAACGGTGGCTATTCGTAATTTTATTATTATTGCCTGTTTTTTATATGAAACTCGAATCGAGCGTGTCCCCTTAAGTTTTTCAATCAGGAAACGAGACGTTTTCATTTTGATATCGAAATCTGCCTACTGAATAATTATTTATTGTGTATTCGATAAAAACGTTATAAGTCGTTTATTTTTTGATGTTGAAAGGGTCATGAATTTTCATGTTAATATTTGTTTCATGCATATGCTGGGGAGTTCAAATTTTTTGAATACTAAACAGAAAATTTCTGACTAATTCATTAATTCATAAAAGTCTCTTATTTTCAATGCTCCTTCTTTCAAATTTTCAAATCCTTAAAAGTGATCCCAGGAGCCAAACCGTCAAAGAGAAAATCTTCCAAACATCACTTGAGTAATTTATTTTCAAGCTTTCGGCCCTTCAATTGGGGCCCTCATCAGGAACTGAACACAAATAAAACTTGCGAAATTCTCATAAAATTACAATCCTTTAGACGAAAACTACAAAAACTTACAAAATCTTTCTACATTCAGTCATGGCTCATCATCATCAGGGAGAAACCTTCCAAGTAAGATCGTCCAAGAAAAAGGGGGGGTTTTAAGCTCCTTGAAACAGCAAGTACATTTCACGTCAAATACCCTTAATTTTAAACGACCAAAAACATAAAAACTCGAAAAGTATGACCGGACCAGTCAAAGTTTTATTTGTGTTTGTGTTGTAAGTTTTATTTGTGTTCAGTTCCTGATGAGGGCCCCAATTGAAGGGCCGAAAGCTTGAAAATAAATTATTGAAGTGATGTTTGGAATATTTTTTCTTTGGCGGTTTGGCTCCTGGGATCACTTTTAAGGGGACACGGAGGCTGCTGAAGAGCGAGAAAGACGCACGGAACGGAAAGCGGATGAGAGGAAAAAAGAGACGAAGAAAACGGCCTCCGTGTCGCCTTAAGGATTTGAATAATTCATTAATCTTCGATCAACTGGAGACAGATTTGTTTTCAGGAAAACAGATCAAAAAGAACAATTTTTTTTAGTTATAGATTTTTGTTTTTGCTAATTACTATCTAGATAATACAGATTTCCAGTTAAAATTATGATACTATTTAGATGCTCCATATTCATCAATTTGCAATAATTTTAGGTTCTGTTATAATCCTTCGAAATGAATATTTTACGATTTCAGAGATTTCCATGAATATAATATCACAACGCTTATTTGAAGAATCGTTTATGGTATATAGAGTTTTAGAATATAATGGCTGGTCCATAAAATATGTTAGTAATTTTTTGATTTTTTTAAATTATTTATTTATTCCACTCATAAGTAAAAATGCCCAAATTATAATTCATAGTTGTGTACGAAAATTGATGTAAAGATCGAAGCATTTCTTAGTAAGACCACTATAATTCATTAATATCACTAATCATGAATAAAAATTAAAATATTAATGTATATATATATATAAATGTGAATAAAAAAATAAGAATCCAGAAAAAACTTCATGTCTTTAAACATATCCCAGTTCTCAATTATTATTTATATTCATATGAAACTACACTTATTATTTCGAAGTTAAATTGATGAACTTCAATTAAAGGATGAAACATTATTAATATAAATACCAAATATAAAGGTTATAATTTATTTTTGACGATAAGTGAGATATGAATATCGAGAATTCGTCAAAATTTTTATAAATTAAAAACTTAGAAATCGGCGAAATAAAAAAAATTAAATTCCAAAAAAATCATAAAATAATATTAAATAATGAATTTAATTAATGATGAAAATAAAATAAATACTAGGTCTAAATTGAATTAAACGTAAAATTGTTATACACCAATTAGGTTACATTAGTTAATATATAATTCTCATACTTGGGTATGTGAATTATATGAATATAAGTATAAATATAATATATTATATTATTTTATCATTATATCACACATGATATGATAAAATGTATTATATGCATGTTATAATATGAAATTTTGATAAATTTCATATTTTAATAATAAATTAGGGAAGATATATGTTTAAAATACTTACCCATCCAATTTTAATTGATTTTTCATGATTAATTAATAATTATTATACATAATAATGATATAACTATGATAGTTGAAAATATTATATTAGAATATTAAATTATCGTTAACAATGATTGTAATATTACTATTTATAATTATACATAATTTTTTAAAGTTAGGTTTTCATTTTGGTTTTTCCCTTGTCATTTTAGTTTTTATAAAGCTTTAATAAAATTTATCTAGCCTTCTAAAGACTCTCTAAAAATTTTACTGCCCAGGAGTAAAGTAAGATTTTTTAGTCTGTATAGAGTTCTTTAAAAGATTTTTGGTCTTTAAAAAGTTCTTTACAAAGTTTGGACACATTTTATAAAACACTTTATAAATATTCCCGAAGCTTTATAAAGATTCACAATTTTATAAAGGTTTCATGAATACTTTATAAAGGTATTTCATAAAAAAAGCGATATTTTAAAAAATTCAGAGATTTGATAAGGGGTTATATAAAAGCTTTATAAAAACTCCAGTTACTAGAGTTCTTAAAACATTGTGTTATTTATCAAAATATATAATTTATTATTCAACATTTTATTATTATAGTAATGTAATTTGAATGTGTATTTTCATTGCAATGTCATGATATACTTATATCAAATTATAATAATGTTATTTCCAACTATTTATAATTATTTCATTTCTTTGTAATATTGGTACGTATAGTTTATTATTTGAAACCGTTTTTTTGAGTTTATTGAAATATTTCATATTATAAATTATATAATTTGAATTATACCAATCCAGAAAGATCTATCGCTTCGTGTAATTCAATTTCTTGAGAAGTTTAATACGGTTGCTCAGTTTCTTGGCTCCGAGAAATCGTATTACACTTCTCAAAAAATTAAATTATATTATTTCAACAATAGAACATATTTTTATTACATATATTATATAATGATATTATGTTATAATATATTAGTTGAAAAATACGCCATTTATGTACATTCACGTATACAGTGTGTAGCTCTTGAAACTTGTTATGGAGAAACGCGTAAGCGGTCCTTACGCGTTACTGAAAGCCGTAAGGCCGAGTTTAGCTAGGTCAACTCGAAAAATGCTTACTCAATAGGCTTTCCGGCTTCTATACAAGGGGGCCGGTTTTCTCGATAATTAATTAATTCAGATGAATTCGATATAAGTTTACCCAACTTTCGTCATAGGTAATTTCTTCATGTCAAAAATCAGAGTTCGTTGTTTCTGAAATTCTTGATTCTAGGTGATTGCGGGAAATCGTTAGAAATCTTTTAGATTTATGGATGAAAAGAATCGTGTAAAATTAAAAAAATTATTGCAAGGCATGGAAAAATCTGAAAACTATGGAAAATCGTGGAGAATAATTAACACATAAAAAACCTTGTAAATTGTATAAAATTGAAATTTACATTGAGTTATGATCAAAAACTATGAAATTTTAGGTTATCACGGAAAATCATAGTTTTTCCGAAAAGAGAAAGTTCTTCTGAAAAAGAATCATTGAAGGTAGATTGAATAAATAATTTCAAAACCAAATTCAATTATTCTTGAATTTATCAATTTTTGCTGATTTCTTTATTTTTGTGTGTCGCTTTTTTTTCATATTCGATAACGTTCCTACTATCTTTGACAATTTCGCATTTTTTTTTTATTACATGTGAAGAGTTTAACTCTTGAGATTACTGGCAGCACTGAAACTTTGGTTTGTTAATTTTCTTTATTTCTTTCTTGTTCCCCATTTTGTATTGATTTATAATTTATTCAACATTAAATACTTTCTTGCGAGCAATTTCTAGAAGTCATAAAGTACAATTTTTTCATAGCATTCACTTGAAATTGATAACTTCGCCAAACAATCGCAATCATAAAAATTTGAGTTTAAGCCTTTAAAATTCGTAATCCAATCTGTCGCAATTTTCATGTTCCAAAATTATAACTAGACAGTTAAAATGAAGAAAAAAAAAACCTAAGTTTTGTCTTTAAAAACATAATTTAAGCTGATACGTACTTATTGGTAGTTTGAGTTTCTATGATAGTGGTTATTTGCAGTTTCGGCTACTATGATAATAGTTATTGGTGATTCTAGCTACTATGATAGTGATTATTCGAAATTTCAGCTACTATGTCGTTGTTTATTTTTCAAAAAATCATAACTTAAAAAGTTAATTTTTGAAAAAATTCTTATACATACCTACCTTATACATACCTTTCATATGACATTTTCAAATTCATGCTCAGGCTACTATGGCAGCAGTTATTCAAAGTTGAAACTATTATGTACTCATTGGTCGTTTTAGCTACGCTGATAGTTTTATTAGTATTTTCGGCTACTATGATAATAGTTATTGGTAGTCCAAGCTACCATGAAAGTGATTATTCGAAATTTCTGCTACTATGACGTTTTCTATTATCAAAAAATTCATAACTCGAAAAGTTCATTTTTGAAAAAAATTCTTATTCATTCCATTTTGAAGCTATTTGTCTGCTCTTTCAAATGACGTTTTCATATTTATGCTCAGGCTATTATGATAGAAGGTATTCGAAGTTATAAATCAAAACCTTTTCATGGCATTTGTAATTTATTTAAATTTTGAATAACACAATTTTCGGATTCTTCCGTTCATTCTCTTTGGGAGTTGTATTTATTTTTCCCATTTAGTATTTATTCTGATTATTTGAGGCCGAAATAATTGAAAGTCTTTAAAATGCTTTCTACGATTCCTTCATTTTTAAGCACCAGAGTAGTTATCGAAAATTTAATTACTGAACTTATCTTGCTCAACTGAATTTCTTACCTTTACTTGACGAAAAACTAAATAACATGAAAATAAAGAAATGCTTCGTCCTTTACTTTCAATAATTCTTTTTCAGAAGAACTTCTTTTTTTCGGAAAAACTATGATTTGCCGCGATAAACTAAAATTTCATAGTTTTTGATCATAACTTAATGTAAATTTCGATTTTATACAATTGACAAGGTTTTTTATGTGTAAATTATTCTCCACGATTTTCCATAGTTTTTCGATTTTTCCATGCCTTGCAATAATTTTTTTAATTTCATCTAATAATATATAATTTTTTAATCTATTAAAAACTTTTCATGATTTAATGGGAATCTTTTTTACTTGTTTCAGGTAGCCAGGAATTGGGTTTCATCTGAAGAACCTTTAGACGAGCCAGAAATGACTCCAAGCAACGATATTCAAAGAGTATCTGCAGGTAAAGAAAATTTATTTACAAATTTTACTTGAATAATACAAATTTAACGACAAAAATTATCTAGGAGTTCATTTTACATAATTAGAAAATATAAAAACAGTGCTGAGGAGGTTAATTATTTTTTCGGGAAAAGGGCAAATTTTTCGAAATAGGAAATTTGTATCACTCGTCATCGAAAAAGTGGTTAAGGAAGTTTCTTTTCAGGACATCCTGTCCACGAAATGACTTCTTGGACTTGCATCAATTCAGTCTTCAAATTTTTAGAAGACCTTTACCAACGTCGGATTAATCGGTCAGAATTATAATTTTGTTTGTGGGGACAAATTCGTTATTGTACAATTTCTAAACATTAATTGTTTTGCGAGTAGCATGTGAATTTTGTAAGCTTTATATTTTTTAAGAGTGCGATAATGTGCGGTTCGTGTGCTTTGCGAGTGATATACGAAACAATAATTTACTTTTTCAAACCGATTTCTTACCTAAGTATAAGCTGTATGCGAAAGAAAAATTTTTATTTGATATGAAATAAATTATCAATTAGCATGTTTCCCAGTTTTTTAATTTATGAGAATTTAAGAATTTCAGTTCGTGCATTTCCTTATTTAAAATTTCAAGAACAAAAGGAAAATCCGAAAGAATTTTTGAATTTACTGAAATTTTAGTGTCTGAATTCTCAAATTACATAAATTTTATATTTTGCACGTTTTTAAAATTTGTTTCGTTCTTAATTTTTGGAATTCTGAATTTTGGTTGTTTTCAATTGTACAATAAAATGTGTTTTTGCATTTTTTTTTTCAGAAATTTAGTTACTGGTTTTTCAGATTTTCGTTTCTGAATAATCTACATGCTCGATCTTCAGAATTTTCTTAAATCATTTACTTTCTATTGATCAAATCTGGGTTTGAGAAAATCTTAGAACTTGTTTGAAAGTTTTAGATATTCAAAAAAATGTGTAAAATAAAGTCGATAATGATTAGATAGGGATGTAATAATGTAATCGGGAGCGATACAAACGGATATTCCCAGACAGAGTTAGGAAAAAAAAGCGAACGCGGGAGAGAAGTAGGATTTAGCGTGACGTTAAATCCGGCGTGAATATCTTGAAAGCAGCGAAATCGCATTAAGGATGGAAGTGAAAAAGAGACACTTGTCGCGCGCACTTGAGTTTTGAAGGGCCTGCCGAATCATACATACAGTTTGCACGAGGTGTGTGAGCAAGAACACTTTTTTTCGAGAGAAAAAAACTCCCACAAATTGACACAAATAACAAAAAGAAAAACCAAAATGTTTTAAAGTGTAGTTCTTGAACACATTGCAGGTATTTTCGAAGAAACAATATAATAATAATGAAATAAATTTATTGAATTCCCTCTAAAGTTACTTTTCTTCATTTTGCAACTTTCTAAATTTGGAGCAAAATATGCCAATTATTTAGTGAAGATTCTAAAAAAAGAGGAAAATCAAAGTAAATTAGGGGTACTTCTTTTTAAATAGATGAAAATGGGGGAAAAATTTTGTTATTGATATTAAAAATTTTTTACTTTAATGAATTATTATATCTTTTAATTGTATTGTTTAATTACTGGAGATGCACGTTTTGTATTCTTGCATTCAATAATGAGTTATTAAAATTAATATCACATTGTTAAAGAAAATGATTAAGTAGGTAAATTTGTAACAAAGAATAGAATTTTTATTGTAATACATGATAGTACAAATATAATTTTTATTGTTGTATATTAATAATACAGTTTTAATATTATATTAAAATGGTAGGTAAACTTCTATGTATAAATTGGTTCATTAATAATGATATCTATTCTCTACTCATTGATTTAAAATTAATTATTTCTAATTTCATCACTCATGAATTTGAACGCCGATATTTTCATTGAATTTAATGCAAAATGAGTACTTGAAAAGAAAAACTTAGAATAAAAGAAGAAAAAATAATTATAATCATGACTCAAATCGATGAAAAATAGAAATTTTGAAATAATTGATTATATGATTTTCATATTTTGGTGAGTTTTGGTCAATTGGACATAATTGGAGATGAGAATCAATCTAAATTGTTTATATGCTGACAAAAATTCAACACTTTAATCATTGTTAATCCAACATATCGAAATTGCAAATTTTTTTGATCTCGAAATTTTAATTTTTCAGTAATTGAATTCGAAGCCATTACTATTTCAAAATTTTTTATTTCTCGTCTTTTTTTAAATTTATACTTTGTTGTGCATTTGATTGAAAAAATTTTTTCAAAAACTAATGAGTTATAAGATTACAAGTGATTGATTTTTAATGCATAAATAGCGAAAAAGTATTTTTTTTTATTTTTGAAATTCCATGTCACGGTTTCTTTTTTCAAAAACATACAGATCTTCAAGAGTTCAATTTTTTATTTGTTCAATAATAAATTTTTCATTTTTCAACTAATGGCACATTTCGCAATACTGTTATCAGTATAGAAAAAATGAAATTAAAAATCTCTGTATTCTAATCTTTTTTTCAAAAATGCAGTAAATGTAATGAATTATAATTATTGATAGGTTAATGCATTTTCGATACAAGTTTCCGTCTGAAAGTTTCTCAAGAAATTTTCTTGAACGACTAAATAAATAAAACACCAATTTTTTATTATTTGTAAGAAGTTGTCAGAATTTTATGTATTTTTTGTTGTCGTGTATTTCACTGTAAAAATAGATCGTTAAATTACTACCAACATTCTGTAGATTGACTTTAAATCTAGTAAAATTTCACTACAGTGCAAGTTGTTATTTTAATGCCTTATTTGTAAATAAATAGAGGATCGTAAAAGAACTCAAATATGCGATGTAAATTCACCTGCAGAGAGGTAAATTTACAACGCCTAGTAAAAGTAATATTTTTTTCTTAGTTAAAACTTGAATCTACTGAAAAATAGTTAAAACACTAACTATATAATTTTTCCTCGAGGTATTGCAATTAAACAAGCTAAATAGTAAAAATAATAATTTTTTATTAAGTTACTTGCTTGACAAGTAGATTTATTATCAAGCCAGTATTTTTATAGATCAGTTAGCTTAGAATTATTACAAGTGACGTTTACATGAATGTATAACATCTAAATTGTAACACTTTTTTTTTGAATACCAAAATTATTCTACAATACATTAAAAAAAGGGTCCTTCAGGTCATTATTTGTTTACAATATAAATAAGGTATATATGACACTTTTTTATAGCCGAAATAATTCTTTTTCTCGAAAACAGCCGATTTTTAAAGATTTTATTTTACTACAATCCTATTGCTAATTATGCATCATTACCGTGAATTAATGTGGTACACACACACATATATATATATATATATATATATATATATATATATATATATATATATATATAATAGCTTGTAATTATTTTATGTGGTAGAGAAAGTTATAGTTAAAATGTACTGAAGTATAAAAAAATTCCTAATTTCATATAGAGTCAATATCATACATGAAGGATTTTTGCAACAAAACCCAACAAACATTCGATGTAAATACCGAGTATTTTCTAAAATTCCGTATAGGTTATTAACTTTCTATATTTATCAAACTTTAGAAAATTCAATGATTAGGAAAATAGCTTAGTTAACTTCATGGGAAAATTGCTAATTTTTTTCACACGGTACAACATTCTGATTTGATTAACTCATTTTCATCTTCTTCTCTAACATTAAATCTCAACAATTTTTTTTCTCTCAAACAACGATTTTCGAATAAAAATGCTAACTGTAATAAAATCACTCCATTTGATATAGTGTAGTTGCTTACTAGTAATTTTACATTTTACAGTAAAAGTACTGACGAAATTTGAAATCAAAGTAATATTACAAACAAATTTAATCAAACATTGTAATTAGGTAACTAATGATAGTATGAATATGTGATTATATTTAAAATTATTTTCGGATAAATTGCACCGGAGTCTAGTAGAAATACTCCTTGCAAAATAAGTTTCAATTACAGCTACTTGGAAAGTAGTAATTTTACTATCGATTTTTCACAATGTTGGTAAACAAAAAGTGATAGGAAAAACTTCCAGTCACAACTGGTCAATTTTTAGTCAGGTGCAAACGTGGATTCGCGTGCGGAAAGGCAGGAAATGTTGATTGGGCGAGGTTTGTGCACTATATGTTAGTACAGGTTACTCTACTATAGGCAGCCGAATAAACGGGATGGCGGCGGCGTGACCTTTGATCCGGCCTCCTGCGTGGTTGCGCTCGGCGCACTCCCCCGAACACCCTAAGGAAGTGTAATTACCCGACCACCCCCGCTCGATAACGCGTTCCCACTACCTGTCGTTCCGCCATCCCTTTCTTTTTCCTATCTTCACCTGCGCTCCAAAAAACGCCCTGAATTTTATCTCTGAATTTATGCAAATCAAATTCTAGAGTGAGAATTTCACTCTATTCAAGCAAAATTTATACACCAATCCTGTCAGATCTTACTTCTGAAAATGTTCTTAATCATCTTTTTCGAGTCTTCTGTTTAGAGACTAGAGTCTCCATAAAGCCTCCCAAAACCTGAGAGTCCTACCCGGGGGGGGGGGGGGGGGGGTAGGTAGAATTTTCAATTAGTAACTGAGGTTTGAATTTTTTTTTTACTAATAATTTTTTATTTATACTACTCAAAGGATTATCTGATATTAAGTAATATGGGTTTCTATAGAGATTTTTGAGATTCGGTGCTCTGGGAATCAAAATTATAAAAAAATCATGTATTTGAATAGATTTTTGAGCAAATTTTAACCACACAAATAAAAGGTACATCATAAATTTGTATTATTTTTGTATGGTATATTATTCATCGAATTTTGTGGTATTTTTTGGTATTTTTATATATTTCTAATATTTCTATGGGCCGCTTAGTAGATTTTTAGAAATTGATGCCGCAGTATTGAAACTTACAACGATTTTGAGAATTTGAATTAATTTTTCAGATGACAGTTTCGCCTATAAAGATTTTCAATACTTTTATTCCAATTTTTCTTAGTATTTCTACAATTTGAAGTATGTTTAACTTTATAAATTGTATAAATTGAGTTAAATGTATTTTAATTGTTTTCTATATGATTTTTTTGAATAATCTCTAAAATTTTTTGAACATTATGATATTATATTTATAAATATGCTCCAGGACAGACACTTTTACAAACTTTGAAGAAAAATATGTCAATGTTCAATCTCATGTGTTGAAAAATTTCTAATAAACTAGTAAGGTAGTAAACTATTAAACTAGTAAACAAGTAACCTAGTGAACTAGTAAACTTCTAAAATTGTAAAATAGCAAAAATGCAAGTGAAAAATTCAAATAATAAATTAGCAAACTCAATAACAAGTAAATACGTTCATTTGTCAACTAGTAAACATATCAAATTTGTAACAGAAAACTGGTAAACTATTAAGCTAGTAAGCTAGATAAATAAAAAACTAGTAAGCTTATAAACTAGTAATCTTGTAAGCTAGTAAAACAGTAAGCTAGTGAACTAGTAAACTAGTAAATTCGTTAACATGTAAATTAGTACACTAGTAAACTGGTAAGCAAGTAAACTAGTGAACAAGTAACCTAGTGAACTACTGAAATTGTAAGATAGTAAAATAGTAAACAAGTGAAAAATTCAAATAGTAAATTAGCAAACTCGTTAACAAGTGAATTAGTGAACTAGTAAACTGGTAAGCAAGTAACCTAGTAAACTACTGAAATTGTAAAATGGTAAAATTGTAAGCAAACGAAAAATGAAAATAGTAAATTAGCAAACTTGTTAACAAGTAAATAAGTTAATTTGTAAACTAGTCAACTTATCAAATTTGTAATAGTAAACTAGTAAATTAGGAAGCTAGTTAAATAAAAAACTAGTCAGCCTATAAACTATGCAGTAAGCTAGTAAACTAGTAAGCTAGTGAACTAGTAAACTAGCAAACTCGCTAACAAGTAAATTAGTAAACTGGTAAGCAAGTAAACTAGCAAACTTTTAAAATTAATAAGCCAGTTAACTAGTAAACTAGTAAGCTAGTTAACTAGTAAGCTAGTAAACTAGTAAACCAGTAAGCTAGTAAACTAGTTAGCTAGTAGACTACTAAACTTATTTTTCACATTTTTTTTTTCATATAATATACAAAACCCCGGAGGATTTCTAAGTATTTTTATAGATTACTTATGTTTTTGTAGATTGCTACAGAGATTTAAAAAACTCGATGCTTTGAAATTCGAAGTTTAATCTATTCTCAGTAATTTCAAGAATCGATGATATAATATGATTACATTCATATTTTATAGATTTTTCATGTTTTAAAACTTAATTCTTTTTTTGTATTTTTGAAATATTTAAAAGATTTCGTTACGTTTTATAGAATTTATATGGATTCATAGTATATTCAGAATTTGATGCTCTAGAATCCCAAGATTTATAGATCGTAGGGGCATTTGTCGAGATTTTTCAGAAAACAGTTTTTTTCATAGAATTCAATTCATTTCATTATTCTTTTAGAGTTTGTATGAATCGGAGGATTTCTAATACTTTTCTATGGATTTCATATAGATTTCTAGATTTTGATGATCTAAGATTCAAAGTTTTGTAAAGTTTTGTCATTTCTCTAAATTTTTATTTTTCTTGATTATTCGTTGGGTTCCAACAATTCCTCTGATTCAATCCTACGTTTTGATAATTTTTACTTTTTTACTTTATATATACTGCTACCGTTTTCATGTATTTTTTTGTAACTTATATTTTTACTGTTTATCGATGCAACTTTTTTCATTTTTACATGAAGTATCGATTGATTCTGTCAGTTTCGGGAAACCCCTAAAACATCCCTCTGCCTACGCGTCTGGTCCTACCTGTAGTATGAGTCTCCCAAAAAAAGATTCTAATGATACAAGTATCTCCTTGGGAGACTTAGAGTCTCCTTTTGGAAGACTTTTTCATCCCAGGAAAATACTGGCTATAGAAAAACGGAGAAGAAATAAGAAATCCGAGTTATGAATGCAGGGGCGTGTAATAATCATGAGAATGAAGCATCGACAAAGAAGGTAATTAGCGTAGCGTTCATCAGTCATTTTCGCGGTCGAACTTGGATGATTCTTTTTCTTTTGGGGCTCGAAATAATACGTAAGCGAGGGCGCATTAGAGCTAATGAATGTCCCGAGCGAGTTCGAAAACTCGGGCCGCGATTAACTCGTGTTATACGTCATGCCGTGTCGGCTGCTTTTTAATTAGATGTATGCATGATGCTCCTATAATCATCCATAATCCGCGTCTTTTCGAGATGATCCAGCTCGTTAGGGCACGCTCGAGAGCCATTTCATACGAAGTTAGCCCTAAGCGAGATTAATTGCAAAAGATTTTGACCATTCTAAGCGGACAAACTTTTTTTATTTTACATAGATTACATTAGTTTTCCTTAAAAAGTGTCTTTTAGAATAACTCGGAGTCGTTGAGTATGAAAATAACTGTCATTTATCTATCCAAAATGTGAGGAAAAATGTGCTATTCGGACGTGGTGTTTAAAAAAAAACAAATTAGCTGTACATAATTAATATTTAGTTATTAGTAGAAGTTTTTTGGTTCGTCAACACAAATTGACTTTATCCATCTTTTTTTCAAGAATCATTTACAAGAAGAGACTTTATTTGCAATAAAGTTATCAACCAAAATGAGCTCATTTAATAGTTTGGAGATCCTTTTTTTTAACTGTCCTACTTGGGGACATGAATCATGATTTTGACAGCCCCACTACTCGTATCTTTGGCAATGTCAAAAGCTTTGACAGTTTCTTGAATCGTCAAGTTGTGGGTGATGAGTCGGGAGACGTCGACTTTTTTGGTGGCTACAAGATCCAATGCTGCGGCGTAACTACGAAATTGGAAAAAAATGTTGTTTTTTTGAATAGTTATGTTTTTTGGAAGTGATTGGGGAGGAAAATAAAACAAAAACTGACTCGTTACAGTATCTGAAAGACCCTTTGATAGTGATTTCTCTAGGGATAGCAGAAATCAAGGGAATGGTCATTTCTGGTTTACCCATTCCCACCATGACGATAGTTCCACCATTAGTTACTACCTGAAATTGGGAAAATTAACATTATCTGTGAGTCAGGTTGAGAGGGATTTTGAAACCTCATTTTTTTGAAATTGAGTAGTTTTGTACGTTTTGGATGATTTGAATATTGCAAAAACTGGTTGTATTGATGCGATGAATATGGATAATTAAGTATTTTATTTGTACTTTCATTATATTCGTTAAAACTTTTCAAATGATTGGGAATACTCTGAGAAGTCTTAGGTTCTTTTGGTTAGATGAATTTGTTGGATTTTTTGAAATTTCGAGCGAAAGTTGGATGACATTGAAAAAAATGGAAAAATTGGGATGCAATCGAAAGATGGTTTTTTTCTTTATTTTTGTTGAATTTATATAAAAATTTTGAGAAATCAATTCTCTTGATGAATTTCTTGAGTTTTCAAGTTTTGGGGATCAAAGTTTTGAAGTTTCCGAAAAAGTTTCGAGAGAAATTGGACGCAATCAAAAAAGATTAAAAATTACGATATTTTTAAAAGATTGTTTTTTCTTTATTTCAGTCAAATGTATGTACAAAATTTGGGGATTCCATTAATCTGACGAAATCCTTTAGTTTTCAAACGAAAATACTAAGTTCTGGACTTGGAAATTTCAAGGTTTTCAAAAAATTTCGGGAGCAACTGGGCGAAATTGAAAAAGATGGAAAAATTACTATGTTATTCAAAGATAGAGATTGTTTTTTTTTTTTCTTTGTTTCAGTCGAATTTATATAAAAATACCGAAAAAACAATTTCTCTTGACGAATTTCTTCATTTAATTAAATAGCGGGATTTAAAAATTTTTCGATAGCAAGTGGATGAAATTAAAAAAGATGGAATATTTACAATATAATAAAAATATATTTTTTTTTTAACTTTATTTTAGTCGAATTTTTGTAAAAAATTGCAAAAATCAATTATCTTGACGAAGTCTCTGAGTTCAGAAACAAAAATTCCAAGTTCTGAACATTGAAATTTCAAAGTTCCCAAAAAATGTCGAGAGCAAGTGGATGAAATTGAAAAAGATGGAAAAATTACGATGTTATCAAAAGTTTTTTTTTTCTTTATTTTAGTCAAATTTATATAAAAATTTTAGGAAATTAACTATCTAGACGAAATTCTCGAGTTTTCAAAAGAAAATTCTAAGATATAAATAGCGAATTTTCAAAGTTTCCAAAAAATTTTCGGTGTTTCCTGAAATCCCAAATTGCTAAATCCAAAAAACATATTGATTAATGAATAATTATTCGATCGCCAAATCGAACTCCTAAAACTAAGAGACGACTAAATACCTAAACGTTCTAATTTTATCATAGGTTTTACAAATTGAGAAAATTACACAAATGTAAGCTTAAAAATTCTCACAAATTTCCAAAAATATGCGATATTTCGATGAGTTATAAAAAAAATAGAGAGATCAAATTTATATCAAAAATCATGACTTTCAGTATATACCAGATCACTCATAAAATAATTTATAGTCAATTGTAAAAAGATATATATAATTTTTGAAACTCCCTTGTTGAAAATTTCCATTTATTTTCCAATTGGTTATTAAACTTCGAAACTAACTGGTAAATGGCTGTTTGTCCATTGGTTTGTCCTGTTAGAGAATTTTTTGCAAAAAAACTTGTCACAAATGAAATTATTTTTTCATTTTTAAATCTAACTATATTTACATTCGAAAATCTTAAATTATATTTGTAACGTAAGTTTTTTTGTAAGAAATTTTTCAATAGGACATACTCAACTCGAAAACTAATTGGAAAACCAATGAAAAAAACGGGCAACTGGAAAACCAACTGAAAATTTATACCTAGGATTCACTTGAATCTATTTCAATTAAAAAATGATGTTATTATTACAAAAATATGTAACCATGCAAAACTCACATTGAGTGCAACTTTCATCGAAGATTCCGCACCGGAAGCATCGATGACAACTGTAGGTTCGCAACCAAAAGCTGCGACAATTGTTGCAACTGTTGCCTCAACTGTCATTCCTGGTTCGATCAACACTGTCTCGCAATCTGCCAGTTTTTTGGCAAGATCCAACCTTGTTTGGACCAAATCTGTAAAAAAGAACATAGTTTTTTGAATGAAAAATTTCCAGTTAAGCCAACATTTAAAGTTCAATCGAAATATATATTGAACATAAAAGAATTAGTGACCTATAACGAGAAAATTTTTTTCACAGTTTTGGAAAATGCTGAAAGTAAAGAAATTTCTATTGAACTATATTGTACTTTCGGTAGGACAAATATTTTGACAAAAATTGTCCGACGGTGAGTTTGGATGTTTTTCATTTTATTTCACCTGCAATGACGATTTTGCTGGCACCCATAGCATTGGCCACTAATAAAGTTACAAGACCAATGGGGCCAGCCCCAAGAATCAAAACTTTCGAGGTGAAATTGACGTCCCCTTTTTTGCAAGCGTGAACACCCACTGACAATGGCTCCAAAAGAGCACCTTCTTCCAACGAAACATGGTCTGGCAACCTGAAATTAGAAAATTTTTCGTGATTTTCACAAAATTAACATGATCGCCATGCTTTAAAAGTTCTATAAATATCAATTTATTAAACCTTCTGCAGTTGGTTTTTACAGTTTCTGAATTTGGGATTCCCAGTATTTTCATAGTATTGATTTAGTTGTATGGTTTTACAGTTTCTTTAATTTACGGATTACATTATTTTCGACTGCAAGAAAACCAATGAAATAAACAATGTACAACAGTGTTGCATTTAAAAACAAGATTAAAAACAAATAACAAACTTGAAACAAAAATCAGCTGCGTGTTTGTGATATTGTCTCAGGCTTCCATGAACTGGTGGGGTTGCCAGAAACTGAATGTCCTTGCAAAGATGGTAGTCTCCTTCCTTGCAAAATTTGCATATCCTGCAGGGTACGCCAGGTTCAATGGCAACGCGATCTCCAACCTGAAAATTTTGTTTTTTATTGATCTATACAGGGTGTACCAAAAAGAAAACCCAATATTCCTTTTTGAATTCCGTATCGAAAAGTCCTTTACCACTTTTCAAAAAACTCAAAATGGAAAAAGTTATTCAATCCAAAAGTTTAAACAATAAATGCGCTCTCTCGGCAAGTGGGGATAAAATCCATGAACCAAACTTTACCCAAATTTTTTTCAAATTTTTTAGAGTCGAAAAGTCCTTTGCCACTTTTATCAAAACTCAAAATTGAAAAAAATGTGCGAGTTAGAAGTTTTGACCAATCAAATTTCTTAGATTTCAAACTCGAATATCTTTTTTGATTTTGAGTTTTGTCAAAAGTGGCAAAGGACTTTTCGACTCTAAAAAATATGAAAAAAATTTGGGTAAAGTTTGGTCGGTGAATTTTATGCCCACTTGTTGAGAGAACCCATTTATTGTTTAAATTTGAAACTTAAATAACTTTTTCAATTTTGAGTTTCGTGAAAAGTGGTAAAGGACTTTTAGATTCACAATTCAAAAAGGAATATTGGGTTTTCTTTTGGTACGGGGATTTTGGTACACCCTGTATAACTTTCACCATGCCTAACAACTGTTAAAAATGTTAAAAATATTATATCTTGATTTCGTTTTACAATTTGATTTAATTTACAATTATAGGAGATAAAATTTATTCTTCGAAGTAAAACACACGATATTACATTCCTGCTGAAAATTCCCAATTGGTTTATCCAACTGGAATATAATAATCCACTTGGAAATTAAAAAATCTATGAGGTCACATAAATTATTATCACATTTAAAGAAATTTTTTTTTCACGATGAAAATATACATTTCATTAATTTAACTAAAAAATTTTTTTTCTTCGAAAGTGAATCACTCCTGATAAACTTGAACGAAAACTTTTGTAATCGAATTATTTTCGGTGAAAATATGGAATCGAGATGCTAGAAAAAAATTTTCTCGCAAAAAAAAAGAATTAACCTGTAAAACTTAAGATTTCAATTAGGAAAAAATTGCTTTGTTTTTTATTTTGCATTGAAAATTTTTCTTGCCTTTAAGTTGGTGACTTTTTTTCCAACTTTGACAACAGTTCCAGCAGATTCATGACCAATGATCATAGGTTTCTCGACGACAAATTTGTCGATTCTGCCGTGAACAAGGTAATGGACGTCGGAGCCACAAATTCCGACGCAGCCCATTTTCAGTAGAACTTCTATAAATTGAAAATTTGGAAAATGGAATTTTGGGCCAAAAATTTATGAGATACATTGATGATGTCAGTAAGGAAATTTTTCCGTTCCATTCATTCGATGAGGATTTTATAAATTTGATTGTGTGAAATTTCTGATTGAAAGGATCTTGATGAGGACCTCATAGGGGTCGAAATATTGATCAATGCTGTACAATAGAAATGAAATAAATATAGAGAAAAATTGCAATATTGGTTTCGATTGATCACTTCTCCATTATCTCTTACACAAAACATCGAAGTGATTTGACGACCATAGGAGAAATTCTTGAAACTAATAATTAAAGCATAGAAAATGTAGTAAGTGATTTTTTGTAACCAGCAACTTTTTTCTTTTGAAGAAAATAAAAATTTGATCTAGTTATTTTAAGATGAAAGCATACTCTTTCTTATCAAGTTTTTTTCAGATCTGTCTTACATAATCTCAAATGAACATTTATTACCTAAATTTTTTATGATTTTTGAATATTTTTTCATTATAAATAAATGTTTATTGCTGAACGTTTATAAATTTTTCTACACTTTCCTTCTGAAAAATATTAGTAACATTCATTTCGTCAATTATGTATGAAGTAAGTAAAGATAATTCAGTATTACACATGAAAAATTTTGATAACAACTAGTAGATAACAATGGTTCAGTTATTAAATATTTGCATGGAAAACTTTCACAATTTTTTATCAATATACTTTAAAAGATAAAAAAATAAAACTGAAATATCATAGATATTATTCTAGTTTCGTGAGTTTTTGTGATTATTCGAAGTGAAATGTTTATTTTTTATGTAAGCCTTATCAGAAAATAATCTTAACTGCAAAATTTTTGTCTCTGTCGAATGTTTTCATATTATTCTGGGCAAATTCAAGATAATTTTGAGTTCAACGGTCTGTACTGATGGATCAAGATATACTTTATTGATATTTTTCCTATGTTCTGATTTACCTAATGTTTGGATAAACTTGTGACGAAGTTACAAAAAATATAAATAAATATACATTTTTCATACAAAGTTGTACCAAAAAATATATGAAATTGAAAAAAAACCTAGCTTTTGATGATTTGGTTAATCTATTATTTGATTTTTTTAATTTGATTTCAGAATGTTTCGATTTTCTAGCTGTTTTCAAATATATCTAGACACAGTCTAGATTTCAAAAAATGTTTTGATCAATTTATGATCATTTTTAACAATATTTTAGTTCGATTGATTTTCATCAAAGTATTATTCAATTTTAAAATCTACTCGTTCCTCAAACTTTAGTTTTGTCCAAACAAGACTTGAACTAAAAAATTGGATAAATCTTTGATGTGTCCATCTATTTATTTTTATCAAACGACTTGCTAGCTTTTTCCATTTCAGCAAAGAAGTGTAATCAAAGTATTGTGAGGAGCGTTAATATTTTCGAATGGTAAATTGAACTCTACACATTGAAAACATATTTTTTTCATAACAAATAACTGTTCCATTTTGATAATCAACATTTAATGATAAATAAAATGCTTCAAAAATATTCCACTGAAAAGTTACATAAAAACGAGGAGCATAAAATTTATAATTAAAGCTGGGACTCGGAATTTTATTGTGCAGATTATTCGTTTCCGAGATAATGATTCAAAGACATACTATGCCAAGACAATTTTGAAATGATATGAAATGATAAACATTGCATGATGAAAATATATGTATTTCTATAAAGCTGCTAGCTCGAAAATTGAAAAAGCATACATTGATAATTAAAAATTTTTTTGTAATTTTTAATATCTGTGTTGTAAACAATTTACCTCCATCTGCAGGTTCATCGACTGGCCAATTTTCCTGTGAACAAAATATAAAAAATTTTGCATTAAAAAGCTTTATACTCAGACTCTGATGATATTTAATTGTGATGCTTGAAAAAAATTACTTCAAGATCATTATAATTATAGAGGTGGCAAGTTTACTGAACTTGAGCAAAATACATCAAAGATTTATAAACTTTTTCTGTAATCGAGTAAAATTATAAATAATTCAACGTTCAGTATCAAGATTTTTAATGCAGACAGTACTGTAAATTAAATTGTAATATATTTTAAATTCATTCATTTAAAAATATGCTTGACATGGTATGAAACATTGGGATATAAAATGGATGTTTTGACTCTATGACTGAATTTTCGTTTTTTTCAACAATACAGTTATCTATTATGAAAAATATGATTTTTCACTCACGAGACGAATGTCGTTGATTCCGTACAAAACAGCGGTGAAATTGTTTTGAGCCATGATTTGTAGCGATTAGTTACACGTCTCGAGGAAAAGTGTGCACACGACTTCGAAGACCAAGTGCAAATGAATGATGTCGTAACACACATGTTCAGTTTACATAACATTGACGGAGTGTTATCGCTCGCAATAGAACTTCTTTTTATAATGTTCAATTACGAGCGCTTTAACTGCATCCACTTGATTCGAAGCAGTTTGAATCTGACGCACTGAGAAATCCTGACTAACATTTTTCGTCCAGAATTCTGTCTAAAAAACAAAATTTTATAATCTTCAAATTTTTAGAAAAATGATTAGTGATACTAATCTACATGTAACATTTTCTAGGGTCCTGGTTCCAAAAAAAAGATTAATTTTTATCGATTTTCTGAAAATTTATGCTATAAAGAATTTTCACTATTTTTTTTAGGATTTCTGGATTTTTGTCCGGATTTGGCAAAATTCGTAGATACATATTTTATACTGTCTAAAGATAATTATTGTTATGATTGGTTCAAGTTTTATTGTCTATTTTTAACGATAAGTGACTTTGATAATTTCAAGAACATTAGGTGTTATTGGCACTTTTTCAAAATGATTTATTATTCATAATTAAGCAGTGACGTAAATAGGCAAGCAAAATTTTGACACCCCTTTTTCAAATTTCTAATTGAGTAGAGTTGCAAAAAATATTTATATGGTTTGTAAGTATACAATAACAATGAAAAATGAAATTAATAATTAATAACTTGCCTTATTGATAAATGAATAAAAATATGCACTCGGTTGGTTATTTATATACTTAATTTTTTTTATACAGTAGTTAATTAGTAATTTTGTACTTCATAAGATCGAAAATTCATTTGTCAATTATTCAAAATTATGTTATTTTTCAGTTAAGATTGAACGTTCACAAAATATAATGAAATAAATATTTTTAAAAATGCGTTGATTCACACTGTACACACTGTACATCAAAATTACGGTTTTTGAAAAAGGCCTAAACGAAAGTTAATTATAATGGTTATTATAAACCTTTTAAATCGAGCTACCGAAGATTTTTTCTAACTGAGCTCATTTTGTTAATTTATTATCTATTCAACAGGTTTTTGACAACAATTGAGATAATGATCTCAATATTTAGCACAAAATAAAAAAAATTTTCAAAATGAATTCTATTTGCAAGAAGCTTAAATGACTTCTAGAATCCCCAAGCGACATTTTTCATTGCCACACTTGATGAGGAGACAATGAAGACTTTTTTTCGCAGAAAATTAATGAAATCGTCATTCTTACTCGTTAAAATTTTTTTTTTCAAATTTTTTGCTCTAGAAAAATGAGATCCTTATCTCTGCAAAAATTATTTTTGTTTTTGAATATTGGAAAACGATTGAGAATTGCCCAAGTTGTCAAAAAATTTGTTGAACTCCAAATAAATCAACAAAATGAACTTTGTCTTTAAAAATCTTTGGTAGTTCGATTCAAGAAGTCTTAAGTAAATCAATATAGTTTATCTTCGATATGGTAAATTTTTTTGTGTTGTACATTGTTATAAATATTGAAACAATTAAATTTGAAGATAAAATAATTATTATTGGAGAAAAAGTAAAATTTTTTTCAAGTCTGGAAAAATCTTAAATGTCCAGAAATGGGTGAAATTTGTTTTGCGTCAGGGCAGAAAATAATTCCATCGAAAAAATAGAAAATTATATAGATTTCATTATTTTGAGTTTCTTTTTTTAGGATACATTACTGAAAATTTTAAAAAATCGATAAGAATGAACGTTATGTCTTCACACTTTTTTTATTATTATAATTGTTCTCATGTTTTAATATTTATCATAATTGTTGATTCATAATTATTCTCTACATTCTAAATCATCTATAATTCCTTATTTTCCCAAGATTTTTCGTAAATCTGAAAATTTGAAGTGACTCATAGTCTTTCGATGATTGAAAATTTTTTTCATTCGTCTCTGCAAGTTTTAAATAATTTTTTTGGAATATCATTTGCATTCGAGATTTTTTGACCAACAAATGTGCTAGATTTCAGTGTATTTTTTAAAATTTACACGTGTGTTTGTTATCATTAAGAATCAATAATAATAATTTTTTTCGATGAATCCTTTTTAAGACTAATACTTCTACACGAGAATAATAATTTTCCAGAATAAAATAATAACAGTGAAAAAGGAAAAATAAATAAGTTTTGATTTCCAAAACTTATTTTTAAAAGTTTTGATTTAAAATTAAACTTAAAAATTTGTTCTATTCTTGTGTGTCTTTCTGATTGATCGAAGAAAATTTTTTTCTTTTGGAAATTATTTCAGCGAGTCATTTTTTCCTGTTTTTGTTCCTCATCCAAACAAAAATTTAATGCAATGTTAAAAATCGAAGCAACAAACCATTTTATTAACGTATTTTTCGACAAAAATTCTTTTTGATTATTAGGTTTTTTTATATACAAAAATATGAAATGTTAAGTGCAACTGGAAATCCAGCTAGATGTTCATTACGTAATTTAATTAGATTTTTGTTCACGAACCTCAGTGAAAGATTTTATTTTCAAATCTAACTAGATTTTGAGTTGTAAAAGTAACTGAACCTTTATTTAGAAAACAGGTAGAAATAAATTTTTGTTAGAAATATTAGAAATATATGTTTACTAATGAACTGAAATTGATATAATAAAAAATAAATTCAATGCTCTGAAATATTTAGCAGTAGTCTTATAGATTTTGGGTAACTTTATATATTTTTGAGAAAATCATATTTACCAAAACTTCTAGTATTTATAGATTTTTTGTACTTTAAGTATTATAAGTATTTTAGAGTATTTGTAATATTGTAGGATTTTTCAGTAGTTTTATGGTTTTTCAAACATTTCCACGAATCGCAAGATTTCTAGAATTTTATGCTCTAAGATTCAAAGCCTTAAAGTTCTTCAGTAGGTATGTTAAAAAATACTTCAGAAAACAGTATATATGCATGGATTTTCAGTATTTGATCGGTTTCAAGTATTTTTAGTATTTTTCACATTTCTGTGGTATTTTTGAAATGAGTAAGATTATTCGGCATTTGTATGTATTTCGGTATAAATTTTTACAATAATTACATTATAAAAGAGAGTAAGTATTTCATGAAATAATAGTATTTCAAAAATTTTTGTGTATTGCATAAGTTCAGTTTAGTAGGATTTTCTAGTATTGAATAAATTTCTATATAGAAGAGAAATCGATTTTGTAGAATTCATTGTTTCATAGATTTTTAGGATGTAAACAGGTTTTTCAGAAATAGTATTGATCTAGATTTATAGCGTTTGGTTGATTTTTAGTAATTCCAGAGTGTATCATATTTATAGAGGTATTTATGCAATTTGAATAATTTTTCGGATTTTTTGTGAATTGCTACCTTTTAAGATTGCGATGCCTTGGTTTTCAAAGTTTTATAGAGAAAAAATCAATCTCTACATATGTTTAGTACTTTATAGATATTCAGTATCTTTGAATATTTTCAAAATTTCGTAAAGCTCTCTGGTATTTACATAAATTTTTTGTATTTTTACGGATTTTTATATAAGTTTTTAGAATTCGGTAATCTTCACAGAATCATCGAGAATCTTTAATTTTTCTTCCAATTTTGTTTACTCGTTGATATTAATTTTGGAATAAAAAAATATTAAATAAATAGAACGACCGCTATTATGTACGCAGTAGAGCATTTGCAAGCAAGTAGAGCCCTAGACAATAAAAATTTTTCATCGTTCAACATTACTGAATATTATAAGAATGAATTTTTATGCAAGATTTGGGTATCTCTCACCTAGTTCAACAGTACTTGAATCATTTCATGAAATGTGCAGCTTTTAAAACTGTGCCAAATATCATGCAATTTTCGAGTTTCTAAACCAAGTCCCCCTCTTAATCTCTGCAACATCAGGCTTGCCTTGGATACAGGTTCGACAGACCCTTTTTTCGAAAGTGGAGACGGATTAATAATTCACGCGCGGGAAAAGTCAAGGAATAATCGAGAAAGCGGAGAATGCTAATAAGTAATAAGTAGCTAATAAGCCGAGGCGAAGTCTCCCGGCGAATGGTAGCATGGGATATTACGAGCTCCATTAATCAGAGCCAGGCAAATTGACGGGCCTTACAATGAGGGAGACTTCAAAGGGAACTATCTCTTCTATGGTGCTACTTCTATGGTGTCTCGCGAAACGCAGCCTCAGTGCAATAATGGGACAAGATACTGCAAAGGAAAAGGATATTGAAAGCCTGAGCGTAAAAAGTGCAAGACTCTTATGAAAAGCTCATGTTCATAAACGATATATGATTATGAACCAGGTTGCGTTATAGGTCGATTTTTTCTCATGGTTTTTCTTGCTCACGTCACTTCCAGAATAAAATATTGCATAAATATCGTAATTTGTACAATAAAACAATTTTTACTATACAATAGTGTAAAAAGTAAGATGGGTCATTTCATCTCTAATCGTACAGCTAGTTAGGGTCAGGTACTTTTTTTGCAGCAAATTTTTTTTATAGTTTCTACATCGAAATCGATGAGACAAGTAGTTCGTCTTTTGACATGATTTTGAGTTCTTTCGTCGTGGGGAATTTTTGAAATGTAGCCATGCTTCGATTTAAATTATCTCTTTGAAGGCTCGATTGAAATCGATCCAATAGTTCCCCTATAATGGACACGCATGCGCGATGCCTTTCTTCTTCAAACTCGGGACGAGCGCGTCTCTGGCGTCCATATTGATACTGAGAGTTCTCGTATAGTTAATAGACTCCAGTGATTTTGATCAAATTGTGAATTTTTCATCGGGAGTACGCTCAAAATTGACGTGATGGGTTTGTTTTTTCTCCCGAGTGTTCGTGGGTTCATATTTTCTTTTAATTTGGTGTAATTTCGATTATTTCGGGACGTGATTTGTTTTGACGGTAGTGATTAGATTTTTTTTTAGCTTCTTTTCTGGTAATCTTGGATGCTCTCGGAATCGGCGTATTTTTGCTTTGCCATTCCGGATGTTTTGGCCACGGTTTTCCTTCTAAGGACTGTGAAGACCGGATTTTGATTGTCAAGGATGTTTTTGGGACTCATTTAATTGCTAGCGTGCGGACTTTCATTGTCCCACTGTTGGACTTGGTATTGGCTTATGACGTGGAATTTTGTCTGACATTGTTCTGTGAACGACGCTAAGGAATGGACTCACGTTTTTTCTTGGCCAGAATTTGAAATTCTCAATAAGGAAAAATCTTTGAGTTTTATTTATTTTGATATTGTGATATTTTTTTTTAGGATTTTTGAGGAATGTTGATATGGATTGACTTGTTCTTGGGGATTTGGTTATGATATTTTTTTGGGTTTATCAGAATCTTTTATTTTGATTTGATTTGTAATATTTTTTTTTTGATCATTGGAATCTACATTTTTCTTGTAATTTATTTGCTGATCAATATTTTTTGAAATGATGATTGATGTGCTGTGATTTTTTTTTGTGATTTCATATTATACAATGAATTTTTTCTTTGAATTAATGATGACTTGATTTATGATTTTTCTGTTTGGGGTTATGTGATCAAGTTGATTTTTAGGGGAAGGGATATTTAATTTTTGATTTTTTTGGTATTCTGGATTATGAATTTATGATCTGATATGATGATGGAAATGGATTTGAATTTTGTGAGTTAAGATATGTCTTCATATGCGATTTAATTTGTCTATAAGGTGATTATGGATAAATGACTTGGTGGTGTATTTTGAATATTGCGAAATCACTAAGAGGTTCACAATTGGAGAATTATAATAAATGTGGGAAATGTTAATTATATATATAATGAAATTTTTATTTATTGCCTTTATCAACAGCTAAGATTTCGATATTTTCATGTAATTTTGATGTATATAGTTAATGTTTGATTGGGTAACAAGGAATACCCATCGGAACGTTACAGAAAATTCGTCTAAAAACTCGATTTTGCTTTAGTGGCGCATGCTAATTTTTTTTGCAAATGCGATAACTCAGCGAAAAAATGACCGATCTTCAAAAATTTTTTTCTGGTCGTAGGTGGAAGATTCCTCTACAAGATAAAAATATGAAACATTGTATATTTTGGAAAAATTTTTTTATATCGTGGTTTAAAGAAAAAATAAAAAAATTATTGACAAAAATTTCGAATCGCATCAGTTTTTCTTCCTTCATATACAAGAACAAAATTATGTAGTGACCACTATTAGCAGAAATTCATTGTTTGGGAGTTATGATTTGTTAAACTTAAAGTGCCAATTATTAAGTAATTTAAGGCTTCATTTCAAGAAATGCTATCTTTTCCGCCGAAATTGACTCAATCGTTATCATCTTTTTTCTGTTCACAGTAAAAAGTTCGTTCTAGAAAAGAAAATTATAAAGTTTAGTAAATTTAAGAGATTTTTCTTTTCTAATCGTCTTCATTCAAAATATATGATCAATCTAATAATTTCCATCATAACAATTTTGGCATTCGATTTTTCCATTTTCAATTTGTGTTTTCGATTAGTATTATATGTGGATAGTTTCTAAAAGCATTATAAATAAACCTTATTTTGTTTTCAATGATTCATGTTTTTTTTTTTAATTATATAAGACGTTTCTCTGTTAATTTTTTCCTAAGTATAAGTTTCAGCTTTTTCTCTTGTCAAAGTTTCTGAAAAATATACAAGTTGTTATAACGTGCATATTATAAATAATTATAATATGCAAATTACAAATATATTTAAATTACTGCATACACAGCTGATTAAAGCATTGTTCTGCTACACTAAAACTTGGTAATATTTGACATTTACGCGCGTTTTAGGCAAGTAGCATTTATGTCATACAATTTTACTTCTTGGATAACATAAATATATCTCAAACCAAATGTACGTAATAAATAGATACATTTTTAATTGCCATTATATTTCACCTGAATAATTCTAACTGTTGATTCTCTTTTTTTTTTAACGTAACAGGTTTGAAAATATTAAAAATTAATTAGGCTTTAGATATGATCATGCATTCTGATGACCTTTTGTTCAATAGAAAACATAAAGTTTTGATAAAGCATTAAAATACTTGAAATAATGCACTTCCATGGAATTCAAAAAATCATAACTACTTACAGAAATTAAAATTTGGTTTATTTAAAATGCTTCTAGAAACTTTCAACATATAATACTAATCGTAGACACAAATTAAGAATGGAAAAATCGAATGCTGAAACTGTTGTGGTGGAAATTATTCGACTTTCCGTATATTTTAAAGACGATTATAAAAAAAAAATTTCCCTTAAATTTATTAAACTTTACAATTTTATCTTCTAGAATGAACCTTTCACTGTGAACAGAAAAAAGATGATAACGATTGAGCCAATTTTGGCGGAAAATGAAGCCTCAAATTACTGAACAATTGGCACTTTAAGTTTAAAAAATCATAACTCCTAAACAACAAATTTCTGCTAATAGTGGTCACTACATAATTTTGTTTATGTATACAAACATTAAAAAAAAAATATGGAGGAAAAAAAAACAGATGGAATTTGAAATTTTTGTAGTCGAAAATATTAAATTTTTTTTTTTTAAACCACGATATAAAAAAATTTGTCCGAAATCTACAATGTTTCATATTTTTATCTTGTGGAGGAACCTTTCACCTACAACCAGAAAAAAAATGTTGGAGATTGGTCATTTTTTCGCTGAGTTATTGCATTTGCAAAAAAAATTAGCATGCGCCAATAGAGCAAAATCATGTTTTTAGACGAATTTTCAAAAATTTCCCACGACGAAAGAATTAAAAATCAAGTAAAAAGACAAACTACTTGTCTAATCGATTTCGATGCAGAAACTATAAAAAAAATTTTGATGCAAAAAAAGGACTTAACCCTAACTGCCTGAACGATTTGAGATATGATCCAGATAGAAATTAAAAAATTTGCAATAATACAGAAAAACGTGCAATAATTTGTTCCTGATTCTAGTAATTCCAGAAAATATTCGTTCCGTAAAAAAGGTGCAAACCTTTTTTACCATAAATATGTCGAAAGGTACTAGATTTTTTTCTCAGTGCTGATTCCACGTAGAGCAAGTTCCAAATTCATGAATCAACGTGAGAAAAATCTTGGCTTCGCAGGTCGAAATAATCGTTTTTGCTCGTGTGTGCGACCACGGGCAATGAAAAATTTAATAGAACTTGTCGGATGATCGATGTAAGATAGTTGGCGGAGAATGGCGAAGATTACGAGGGGGGTTGCATGCGCAACCTTGTTTCTGGATGAGCGATCGACCCCTCGAGACGTCCTCATCTCGTCAAGGCTCCCTGTGCTCTTCAGTGCTCTATTGAACTCGCCACTCGGCTTATCTCCTGCAACTCTTACTCCCATTTTTGCCATTTGCCTCGATGACTTTCTTGATCAATCATCGAAATTATAACCTAATCAGGGCTCTCGCGTGCAATGTGTCACGCGACTTTTTGCCTCTTTAGAACCATCTTTCTCCCTTGTCGCTCGCACATCGCCACAATCCCCAAACGCCTCTTTGCAGTTTTTTTGAGAATTCTCCTGCCAAGGCAATGAAAACATATAGAATTCAATTCAAGTGGATGAGAACGAATATTGTAATTAATAAAGGCGATTTTCTCACAGCGAAAAAATTTTGTTATGAAGGGATGTACGAGTGATGGCTTTTACTCCAGCCGATATAATTAAGAATTTTATAATTATTCTCTCAGTTCGAATGAATGAATACTCATTTAATTAGTAGGTCAGAGATAGTCAGAGATATACTAATAAATTAGTAGAATTGACTGAAAAAAAGTTGAATTCTACTAAATTATATACTATACGTACCTTGTAAAAAAGTTCACGTGAAAAATATTGTTGAAAGCTTGATGTTTCAACAAATAAATACTTTAACAAATGTCTAAATATGTCTCTTACTCTTGTTTGATACTTTTAAAAAACAATGAATTAGTAGCATTCGAATTCTACTAGGACAATAAATAAAATTTTTCAGTGGTAAATATTTATCATTACGAACAGTAACTATTTACTCCAATATAAGTAAAAATTGACTTTTCAATAATTGAAATATACTTATATTTTAGTCATAATGCACGAATAAGACTAGTCAAAACCTTCTTACTGTAGTGGTAGATTTCTACTATAGTTCAAAGATAGTTTTTCACTTTTTTCTTCAGTAAAATATCACTAATTTAATCAGTAGGTTATATCACTAATTCAATTAGTAGATTTTTACGAAAACTTTGTTTGCTCTCTTTTTTTCATTTTTGCAGTTAGTGAAATTCTAGTCAAATTTAAGCCAAATTTTTATAATTTAAAAAAACTGATAACATCATCCTGAGAAATTTCACCCACAATTATTATTTTTCTCACTTTTTGCATTTCTTTGTTTTGATTGAAGTTTTTTATTTTTACCAGAATTTTGACTTTTCCATCTGTGACCGATCCCAAATATGCATTTCCATTGTTAGATTCTCTCTCGAATTCGTTCTTAATGAAACCTTCTATTTCTATTGTAAAATTTCATATGCATTATTCAGAAATTTCTATTTAACGTAATACTACATTTTTGATATTTATGTGTTTATATTTTAATACATCTTAAATTTCATCAAAGTTATACACTCATACTTTTAATCCCTTCATTTTTCCTCAAATCTTCAAAATTTTTTACGCTTTTCAAATTTTCCATACTTTTATACTTGTTGTATTTTCCCAAAACTTCTATTGTTGTGTAATTTTGAATTTGTAGTTCGAACACAATGTTCCCTTTGTTGCAATTGGAAGATTCCACTTTTTTACAATTGCATGAATTGAAAAAGTACGAATTATAATAGAACAATTTGCATTCTGAGGATGAAGTCTTTTTTTCAAATCTGCTAAAAATTTGCCTTTACATATAGAGTAACTTGTAGGTACAGTATAACAATTTCTACTGTAGAATATTGTAATAAGTTATAAGTAATAAGTAATGAGTGCAATATTGCACACTGAGAAAAAGTGTAGTACTTTTTGACATATTGTATGATTGGTGAAAAGTATGTACTAAAGTATTGTCAATTTTACAATAATTTTTGCAGATTTTACCAAATCATTGCAGATTTTATAATATTATTTTATGTTTTACAATATTATCGCAAATTTTTTCATTTTATTTCCTTATTTCGTTATCGCATACTAAAAATTGTTATCTCGTATAAATCACAGTATGTACGCTAGTTTTTATTAAATAATTTCGGAAAGTTTAATATGTGCAGAATACAAAAGATACTCTATTATATGAATTGCAATTTTTACTATGCTAGTAGATACACAGGATTTCATATACGTGCATTAGTGGAACATCAAATAAAACATTTTACGTTTCATCATTTGTTTTTCAGTTTGTATAACATGATATTTCATGTTCTAAGAGAAAGTCGTGAACATGCAAGTATATGAAACGCGAAAATTCGTATCATATTATACAATCTACAATATATTTTTGATTTTTCCCTACATTGTATCATTCACAATATGATACACTAGAAAGTATACAAAAATATAGTAAAAAGAATCATACAGATCTGAATACTGGCAAAATTGTATGATGATTTTATAAAATCTGGGCTAGAAGGCATCGCAATATTATATTGCAAAAAGTACAAAAAAGTATGGTCAAAAATGAAATATGCGTCGTCGTTTTTACAGAAAAATATGATTACTACTACAATATAATTTGATGATATTTACTATGCATTATGACAAAAACTGTCTTAAATCATCATCAAAAAGTACAATATTTCAGATTAATTCCACAGTACAATACAGTGTTGTAATATTTTATATATTTTTTTCTCTCAGTGTAATAAGTAGGATGAAAATGACAAAATCTACAAGAAGTGTATATGTAAAACCAGCAGTCATATTTTGTAAAAGTAACAATATTATAGTAATTTTTACCATAAATACGTCGAATATTACTGGGTTTTTCCTCATTGTCAGTGAACTTCTAATATTTAAAGAGAGTTCTAAAAATGAGGAACTTGCAAGTACGACTTTTGACGAATGAATATACCCGCTAAAAAGTAAATACCCTTAAATTTCTAAAGGTTTTACCCTCAAGTTGAGGGTACTTTGAAAAGGTTTAAACCTTAACCGAAAGTATATCCGTGAAAATTAGGTTGGGAACCCTAAAATCTCGAGTTTAGCGTTATTTTTAGGTCTTCACAATAAACTTGTCGAGGGTTTTTTCGATCAGTGCTTTTACATAAATTTAGAGAATTTTGGTGATTCTAATAATACTGTGTGAAGTGGTTTGATATTTTGACAAAGGTCGTAGTTCTTGAGCAAATACTATGATATTCTGATGATATACGGTATCAGCTCGAAAAAATACTACAATTTATTTAGACGAACAAACAATCATAATTTTAACAAATGAAACGGAATTTTATTGAAATTCATCGTGTTAAAATTATTTTCATGGTCTTTCGACAAACGTTGAGTTCAAAGTCGACAAAAGTTCAAATTCATACATAAAGTTATCATTTGAAATTAATAAAATAAATACTGTTAACATGCTCATCATACTATGTCCCTAATCATCAACAGTTGATTACCACAAAGATTATTCTATTGAAAAAAACGACTTTTTTTACCAGCAATTCAACGTGATTCCCGTAATTGGCGAAAAGATGTTATCGAAAAAGTGGAGCTTCTGAAAAGGCTTTTCGAGGGTTGGTTTGGTCGTTTCCGGTGGCTCATTCATCGGAGTTTAATTTCCGGAATCTCGGGGGTTAGCGTGGTCGTTTTTCGCGTTTTTTTTCCAGGTGCTTGGTCACTGTTGACATTGTTTCCGCGCCTGGCCAGGTGGATGGCCAAACCTGCGGGGAAGACCTACGCGGATTGATGAATCTCGATGTACCCACGCTGATAGAAAGTGCCACCCATTGTGTTTCGCGCTCCACGATCATCCTGTACGTCCATTTGACTGTGATTGCATGCAACTTTTTTTTTCAAAGCTGTACTTCTTCTAATCCAGTGTAGAATTTACGCCAGGGGTAATATGGACAACTGTCCACCCTCAGTGAAATTCTCCTGAATTTTTCTTTTGCTTTTTTTTATATTTTACAATATTTTGTTTTTCAGCTAAGATGTAGACAACGAGGAATGACGATGATGTCTGAACTGTGAAAATGTTTTCATGGAAAGTTGTTATTATTTTGAATTGACGAATTTTGAAACTCGTAATGATTGTAACAGCTTATAGTCATTTATTAATTTATCAGTTTGACATCGGTTCGACGTAATGAGTGATAGTATTTTTGACTGAATTTAATATATTCTTGAAAAGGATCACGAAGTAGTGATCGAAACATCAGAAAATTTGAATGAACGACCTTTGACAAGTACTGTCGTATTTATTTAAATATTTTTTTGGGCGTTTTTGACTTTTTTTAAAAATTTGTTTTAGCGTTCAGCATTCAGGTCAGTGATTTCTTTCAATATTTATTTTGCTCTTTTTTTTTAATTTTTGAACTTTCAAAATATAAAAGTAACATGGCTGATAAGAAGGACAGACAGTGGTTGTCAGTTTTGAAAATATAATTGCAGGAACGTGCAATGGATGTAAAGATTTTTTTTTAAGATGTTCTGATGATTGTCTTCTTATGAAATGAATAGAATTTAGAGTCAATATTACGAATCTTAAAACGCAAAATTTTTTGAAACAATACATCGATAAATTTATGACGTATCAGGAATCTATGAAGTGATTGTTCTATAAATAAATTATAATAAATATAGTCGAAATCTACGAAACTTCAGATTCAAGGGCATGAAATTGTTGGAATTATTCTAAAATCTTTTAATCTGTTGATAAATCTTACGAAATTCAATAAATAGAAGAAAAATATTTAAAATGCTAGAAAAGATACTTAAAGAGTGCTTAATATATTTATTTGCCAAACTATGAAAATTCTGGAAAATGATGCAATTCTGAAATCTATTTAAGAATGTATGAAAGTACAAAAAATCTACTAATTTGAAAAAATAATACAAAATTATTACAAAAAACAACGAAAAAAACTAAAAATACAAGAAATGTATTTTAGATACTTATTAATGCTGATTGAGTTTTTTTAAAAATCTATGAATATTTTGAGAAACGATAAAACTTTGGTTTCTAGAGCATCAAATTTGGAAAATCTATATAAAATACCAATATAGCCCTTGACTCATATAAATTCAAAAAATACGCGAAATACTGTAAGTGTTTCAAATCTATTGTTTTCTAAAAAATTTATTGAAAACATTGAAATATTACACACTTTGAAATCTAGAAAATCACGCTCAAGAAATCCTAAGAGAAGCGAAAAAAACTAGTCAAGGCTAAATTTCATTGATACTAAAAAATATGGAAACATTCAAAATATATGAAAGACTTAAAATATAAAACACTTAAATAACTATTGCATGGAGCTCTAGAACTTTAAAATGTTTCTTTAGAATACTGAAAATATCGTGAAAATACCGAAAAATAGTAAAAAATAGGAAAAATTTCAAAATAACTGTAAATATATCAAGACAAAGTTTTCTGAAAAATTTATTCAAATACGAAAAATTGTATAAACTTTGGATTGTAAAGCACAAAATTCTGAAAATCTATTGAAACACGATAAAATTCTACAATATTTCATAAATTCTAAGGCACACGGAAAATATTAAGAAAATAAAAAATTCAGGCAGATTTCTGTCATTTTTACTGAAATATTTATCAGAATGATTGAAATATCTTAAACTTTGAGTTTTAGAAAATCATATTCGAGAAATTTAAGGAGATGGAAAAAGTTTCTCGGAAATTCATGAATTATTAATAAATGGGTTAACTTCGAAGAATCCTATTGGATCAAATTCTAGATATCCATGTTTAAATCCATGAAAATACCAAAAAACCTTTCATAAATTACCATAAAATGTAATAGTAATGCAATACTGAAAAGAATACAAGAAATGATAAAAATATCTATGAAAAAGCTGTTCTCTGAAAAACTCTTTCGAAACGAAAAATTTAATGAACTTCGTATTACAAAACACTGAATTGTAGAAATCTATATAATATAGCAATCCCTAAAAAATATTAGAGATATAAAGAAATTCTATAAAATCCCATGAAATTTCATTAATACTAAAAAACTCGGAAAATGTCAAAAACATTAAAAATACTGGCGGATCTTTATCATTTTTACTAAAACATTTATGAAAATGATTGTCACATTTCTAATTTACATTCTAGGAAATCGCTTTATTAAAATCTAACGACACAAAAAAAAAAAAAAAAAAAATTCTTAGGAAATCTACGAAAAACTCAAAAATGGTTTAATTTTGAATCCTATAGGAATAAATTCTTGATACCTGCGTATAAATCCATAAAAGTACCAGAAAATACTAAAAATTATATGAATACTGAAAATAATACCAAAAATACACTAGAAATTTCTATGAAAAAACTGCTTTTTGACAAATCCAGAAAAATCCACATGATACATTGACATATCAATATTTTCTTTCTGGTGAATCGATATTAAATATCGGATGATTCCAATATATTGCATTAGCTAAGATCAATATTTTTCATTTCGATTCCTACAGAATCAGAAAAATCAGAATAAACTATCCAGAATCAGCAAAAGAACCCAGATGCAGGAAAAACTCAAAAAAATTCCAAGAAATCCCAAGTTTGCAGTATAGTAAAATTTCCCAATTAAATTCTTCGAGCCACATAATTTCTTATCAACCTCCTAACTTTCTGAAGAAACCAACACATTTATCCAAACTACAAAAGAACGTCCACTCGGAGGCTTTCGAATGTCGCCGATTATGATAAACTGCAGTTTAACGCAAAGAATCCAGGTTATATGAAATTGATCGTCATTAAGCCGCGAACACAAATTGAACTTTCGTTCTCCAGATCTCACTTTTCCTCGTCTTTTTGCTTTTCCCGATAAGCGAACATTTCTCACAAATTGGCGTTTAACGTTCGTCACCGAGATATGTGATTACACAAGCCGATGATAATTGCCGCGCGGCCAACGAGCTGAATGTGCAGATATTTGTTGAAACGAGACCAACGATGATAATTATTTCTTTAATCACGGAGTTATTGATACGCTCCGATTGACGCGTGACACTCGAGCGGTGGAATAATTAATGGTGAGGGACCCAAGGACTCGCGCCAGCTCAAATTCATTGAAAAAGTTGATATTAAAAAGGCGCTAAGAATCATTACTGCCATTTTCAGTAATGTTCAGTCAGGCCCGTGCACAGAAACCTGTATCTAGGGGGGTTTCAACTTTTATGTTGTACTTGTAGAATAACATGCAATTGAAATTGATTTGATTTGACAGTACATGGTCCATTTATAGTGATGTAGATGAAATAAGTAAATAAATTGATTAATCAATCAATAAATAATCAAATACATAAGGAAATATCAAAACATCGTTTGTTTTTAACAACTTCTACTTCCTATATTGAACCTTTGTTATGTTTTCAACAAATTTAACATAAGCAATTCGAAAATTACAGATACACGATTGCGAAAAACACGTTTATGATTTCTTTTTCACTTTTAGATGTACAACGAATGCATAATAAATGAAAAAAGAAACACTCTTCATTACATTACACATATATTTTATGATTTAAAGGGTTGTATGCCTTTTTTGAGCAGGGTTTAGATGATTTTTAAATGTATATATCACATAATTTTATTACATGGGGGTTATATTATTCTGATAGAATATTGTCAACTTTGATATAAAAACGTTATGTGATGAAAAAAATATCATCAAATGGTGGAGTTATGGCCCTTTCCCAACTTTTTTTTAAGAGGCTTGCAGTGACTGCAATGTAAATACAATTAGTTAACTGAAATTATAATATCCAAAAACGTTACATTTTTTAGTGTAACGATAACGTAACGCGTTACATTAATCAACAAGTAACGATAACAGGAACGAGTTCTTTTTTTTTTGGTAACGAGTAACGAAAATCGTGTTATTCATTTCACATCCGTCTCATCAAGTTTTTAGAACGATTTGTAACTTTTTAAGAAATTTTTTCGAAACTTGGAAATGAGTAATTTTTAAACTTCCTTATTTTCAGAAAAAATTATATAATTTTATAATATTAGATGAAAAAAGTGACATGTAAGTAATTAATGTACAAATATCGACAAAGAGTATGATACTTTTCCACTTTTATTAAAAATTTTTACAATTCTAGCAATAAATTTTAGAAATCAGCATATGAATACATGAAAATACTGGAAACCTTAGTTTTTAAAATGTATGGCAGGATTCCTAAAATCTGTAGATTATGCTAGAAAATCTTACGTAATTTTATGAATACAGAAAAAAAAATAGAATACGAAAAAAACTAGATATTATACACTTTTTTTTAAAAAGCTATTAGAATCTTCGAAAATTATTAAAATCCCAGAAATCAAGAAACTCCGATTTCTCGAGCAGTAAATTCTAATAATATTTGGGTATAGTTAAAAAACCATAAAAATACTAGAAAAATGTTCTAGTTTTCAAAATCTGTTGAAAATTCAAACAATTTCGAGGACACTTTAAACCTATAAAGAAAATGTTTTCTGCAAAATCGATCAAAAAACTGCAAATATTTCAAACTTTCGATGATAGGAAATCTAATTCTTGAAATTCAAAGAGACATCTTTGTAAAAAGCTTAAAATCTTCCAACATTATATAAATACTGGGAAATACAAAAAGAAAATACATGTATAGAAAAATACAAGTATATCTATGGAATATTAAAAAACTATACAACTTTAAAAACTAGAGCAACAAATTCCAGAGAATGATTCAGAAATATACAAGAAAACTGAACAATCCTTTAAATCGTAGAAAAAATGATGAAATACGAAGGATACTGAAAAAAATATGAATCTAATAAGACACCTATCTTCTGAAAAATTTTTTTGGAACATCAAAAATACATCGAACTTTACATTTTAGAGCTCGAAATTCTCGAAATCCATGTATAAAAATTTATATCAAAATGCTTTTAGTATAGAAGAATACTAGAAAATACTGCAAAATTTTATGCATCCTAAAAAATACGAATAGTTTCAGAAATACTGAACAATCCTTCAAATCGTAGAGAAACTGAAGAAATACGAAAAATGCTAGAAAAAAAAAATTTCTATTGAGACAATGTTTTCTGAAAAATCCTCTGAACACGTAAAACTTGATAAATTCCAAATTTTACAGTTCGAAGTTCTCGGAATCTATAACAATTCAAATGAAAACACTAGAAAATCCTGTCACATTTTATAGATCTTGAAAAAACCGAATAGTTTCAGAAATACTGAACAATCCTTCAAATTGTAGAAGATATACACGAAAAATATCAAAAAGAAATTAATAAAAATCTATTAAAACGCTGTTTTCTGAAAAGTGTCATGCAATGCAAGATATCAAAATTTATATCAAAACGTAAAAACCAATAATATAAGCATTTCATCGAAATCGTTTAAAAGATAACGTTGGAAGGGGGGGGGGGGTTCTAACCCCTAAACCCCTCTGTCCTCATGGGCCTGTGTTCAGTTTGTAAGTCTCTGAAAATTAAAATTTAATGTTTGAAAATTGATTCGTACTCTTTTTTGTTTGAAATTACTTAAAATTCTGAAAATTTTTCAAATGACGAATGAAATTTTTCTTCGAGACGTTCTGTAGGTGAACTCAGATTAATCAGGTCACGTAAATCCCAGAAAATCTGGAAGAGGCTGAAAAACCGTTGGATTCCCGCGAGGGCAGGGAAATTTATCGTATCGGAAGATTCGGGTGATTTTTCAAGTTTCCGGTGGAACAAGGAGGTAATTTGGTAACGCGCGGTAATACACTCGTTGACTTTCGTAAGCGGATCACGCGTCCCGCTGAGTGCTTTACGGCATCGCTTTTTTCCCTTTTCCCTCTTGGCCATCATCGCCACTTTCCGCCCCCATTTTTTCCTCCCTTTTTGCCAGGCAGACGTCATTTTTATTTCGGCGGCGTCTGTATTTCGCTGAATTTACATCCATTCTAAACACCAAAGATAATCGTGATAGGAACAACAAGACTGAATTTTATTTTGTGTAATTCATAAAACGAGCAGAACGTTCCGTAACAAATTTAAATGTTTTCGTGTACCCTTGCTTGGCATGAGAAATTGATGTATTTTTCATTTCAAGAATGCTATGTAATGAAAATGTTGAAGAAAAGTATATTGGGAAAAATCGCCACAAATCGAGGTAAGTGATTTTGATCCCGAATCTGAAAGATTTAATTTTGAATTTGACGAGCATGGCAAATTTAAAGAAAGTCAATGGAATTCGAAATCTGCGATATATTCAATTATAATGATGATGTTAACTATAGGACTTTTATTCATATTTAAACAATCTTGAAATTTTCAACTTTTTTACTTAAACTTGGAGAATATGATTCTGACTTTTGAGTATTACACGAAACATTCTGAAACCATGGTCAGTGATTGTGTGTGTTGAACTAGAAAAATTAAGAACTATTTTAAGTAATTTTTTACATTCTTTCGAACATAAACTTGTAGTAGTTACATTTTACATTTTATTAACAGAGCCAAAATTTCGAACACTATGCATTAATTCAGAATTTTGTAACTATTTTGAATTTTTCAACTGTGATTTTAATTATTACACTGAAAATTTCGAAAAAAAAAAAAATAAAAATAGGTAACTATCAGATACATTCGAAACTTGTGGTATTTCTAAACCCAAGTATTAGTAATTCGAATAATAATTGAAAAAATAGAACAAAACATCGAAAAATCAATATTAAAATAAAAACTTATAGTAGTATTGACTTTTGGCTAATTTTAAATGTGAAGTAATTGGATTCTAAGTTTTGTAGATGAAAACAACTTTTCCAAAAGTTACGAAAATTTAAATAAAATTACTTTTTGCTCCTGAACAAAAATTTCAAGGAATTTCTTTCTGAATTGCATATAGAGAACACAAAATGCAAAATTTACTCATAAAATTTGGAATTTGTAGTAATTTTATACCTTTTATGACAAACTTTTCATTTGATTCTAAATTCGGAAAATAGAACACAAAATTGGAAAACAGTCAACAAAATGTAGAACCCTTCTAAAATGATTACCTTTTAACTTGAACTTTTTGTATGTACATATGTACTTGAATTTGGAATCCAGAAAACGAGGCAAGAAATCAAAAACGATCAAGAAAATTCAAAGCTTTTAAAGTAATTTCTTAATATTGTGCCAGAAGTTTCAGTTTTTGCATTGCCTACACTCAATATATATGTTAAAAAACTCAACAACAGTTTAGAAAATTGAAAATTTGTAGAATTTTGTACTTGTGGTACAAAATTTTTAGTAATATTTGATTCTCAGTTCTAAAGAGAAAACAAAAATCTCAAGATAAGCAGCATAATAAAAAAAAATTCAATCATTTTTGAACTTTTTTTATAGAAATTAGAGCATTTCTATTCTGGTTTCGAAAAATAAGACAAGCAATGACAAAATTTTCACAAAAATTAAAAATTTGTATATCTTTCAAACTTCTGGATCAAAACTTTAAAAACTTTTTGAATTAGAATTAAAAAAAAAAAAATTTCAAGACAAGCAGCAAAATAAAAAAAAGTTCGATCAATTTTGAACTTTTTTATAGAAATTTGAGCATTTTTATTCAAGTTTTCGAAAATAAGACAAACAATGACGAATTTTAACAAAAATTTAAAATTAGTAAACCTTTCAAACTTTTATATCAAAACTTGAAAAACTTCATAAATTAGAATTTCAAAAATACAACAAATTTATCATTGTGATAGTTAATTATGTTATTATTAATTAACGTCATTATTACCAAATACTTGAAACATTTTAAGCGTATCAAAAAACTGGAAAACGAATCACAATCTGGACAATTTGAATATTCAAACAATGAAGAACTATTATTTTCAATACTGGGAAATAGTTTTTTTTTTTCAGAATTTCAGATGTTTGAAAATATAAAATTATTTTTTAAGCTCTTTTTGAACATTCCTTCATGCGTCGACACAATTAGAAATTAGATTAGAAAAGCTTTCCAAAAACGTTGTTTTCAGTACAATAAAAATCTGACGTTTTGTGTTATTCATGCTATTGTAAAATACGAAAAATTGCTGTAATTATTCATATTTTTCTTTTGAAGACTGCGTTACGTTACATTTTGAGGGGAGAAGGTGGTCAAACAATCTGAAAATTGTGTTACGTAATTGATGGACAGCCCCTTATGAAATTATACACCGAATATGATTTTACATTTTGTGTACTTAGCTCTGATTTTACTATCTTTTGACCAAATCACGATCAAAAATTTGTTGAAAGGTAATGATATTTTTGAATTTAAAAATGATTATCATTTTCTTCAAGTTGTATACACTTATCTTCTCAATTTCTGGTAGATTTCATGTAATTTCAATCATCCATCATTCCATATATCTATGAACGTAGAATTTTTCCAATTCTTTCCACCCTCATCCCTTTTCCTTGATTTTCTTTTTCCCTGAAACTTTTGAAAATCCAATCAATTTATCTCGTTTTGATACGACGAGCACACCTCGAGGATACGAAATCGCATGAAATCGTTACCGATCCAATAGAAACCGTGCATACATATAAAAATTCTGAAGCACCTCTTCACATATTTTCATATGAAGGGAACGAAAGTGTTTTCCCGACGCCACGAGACGTGTTGCTTTTTATCTCAAATCAGTGTCATCCCTCAAATCCGTGATCGCTGGGGGAGAGCATCCCAAGTTGCTCACTCGTGGGGATGTCAATTTTCTCTAAACTCGATATATTGTTTTTCGCGCGATAAAGTGCGATCGCTGGCTTTTCAAACTTCACAGCAGATATCTGCAAATTATATAGAAGTTGTGTGCACCGCTAATGAAAGCGCGTATTTCACACAGCTGAATATTGTACGACTGTCTGGAGATAGCCATTCTTGATTAATATAATTTGCATGAAAATTTTCGAGGAACAAAAAGAACGTTGGAAAAATTCGACTATGAGTTGTCACGACTTTCGAATATCAATGCTGCGTTTGACTTTTCTTGAATCGTTAACCTGAAACGCCGTTACACTTGGGAGGGGGGGATGGGGGGAAAGAATGATCAGATATAATTAGTCTAACCGCTCAGATTTTTCAATGTACGGGGCATTATCATCGCCGACTTGGCGCTCCATTACAAGTTTTCGAATTAAAAAGATTGAGTATAATTTAAGAACCGGTTCGGAGGAAACAGTATCCCACTGGATTTTTTGTACTCGAGCCCGTATGATTAAGCAGAATCAACCGTGTCGATGAAGATAAGCTACTTATGTTCTTGTCCTACACGGCAATATTATCGAACGACATTAGTTCAACTCGTTTTTGGTCGTTTAGCCAGCCATGATTTAGGGTCCATCGAGCGTGGATCGTTGCTTTCGCGGTGAGTTGGCAATCTAAGTTTGAGGCAGAGTCGAAAACAGGGATTTCATCAACTTGATGATCTCATGGAGCTAATTTTTCATATTCAAGAAGTCATGGTAATTAATAACAAGATTATTTCCTTGAATACATCAGATTTCTTTAATATTCTTTGAGCTTTTGATCAAAAGTGTTTTGGTACCTCTTCAGGTAATAATCAACAATTTGATGAATAAACTGTCAAGAATAATAATGTAGCACAAATTTTAATAAAAACACATATATCTTTATCACACAATCAACGTTATTTATAACTTGCTAGTCATAAGTATAACTTTTTTTTCTTTTTTCTTATTCACGTACATTTGTTTAACGTCAAAAGGTCATAGAAGCAATATTATTTATATTTCTGTCGTTGTGGATTTAAATTCAGCTTATTTCTTTTCTGAACAGCATTAAAATATAATTGAATGCAAAAGTGGAATTGGGATGGTTGTTCCTATAAAAGTGATCCAATATCATGCACTTACTAAAATAAATACGATTATGCGTCAATAAATCACGATAAGTTGAAATTTTACTTTGAGTGAAAATGCATTTCATTGTAACCCAATTGTTATAAAAAAATATCTCATTTATTTAATTGGCCTAAACTATTCAGGTTTAACCTTCAATTTTCTGAGTACATCAACTTTTGGGGTTGACCCTCATTTTTCAAGGTACACTATCAACTTCAAGGTTGAACATCAATTTTGAGAGTTGACCCTCAGTCGATTTTCTGGATAAACCCTCAATTTTCAAGGTACACTTTCAACTTCAAGGTTAACCATCAATTTTAAGAGTGAATCCTTATCTTTGAGTGTCTAATCTCTAATTTCAGCATTGACTGTCAACTTTCAGGGTTAACCCTCAATTTTGAGAGTTAATCCTCAATCGATTTTAAAGTTATCCCTTAGCTTTTCAGGGTAAACCCTCAATTTTTTTGATAAAACCTCAACTTTTAGCGTTACCCTTCAATTTAGAGAGTTAACCTTTAATCGACTTTGGGTAAACCTTCAACCTTGAGAGTCAACCAGGCGCGTAGACCTAGGGGGGGGGGGGGGTTTTAGGGGTTCAAACCCCTTCCCGAAACTCCGATAAAATCAATCAATATTTCATGTGAAAGTGCAAAAAGTTAAAGTGCTAAAACAATGAAAACATAAGTTGCAAAAAATGGATGGAAACGTTAGTATTACATATTTAATAAAAAGTAAAAATTATCATAACCTAGGATGACGTAGAAAATATCAATCAGAAAAATTGATGCAACCCAGTGAATATCCAAGAAAAATAAACATCTACAAAAATGCTAAAAATTAAAAACAACTTCGAATCTTAGATAATCAAATTTTATAAATCTCTATAAAAACCATGAAAAAGTATTGAAAATCTTCCGATTCATACAAACTTTAACAGAATAATGAAATCAATTAAATTCTATAAAAAAACTGTTCTTTGAAAAATCTCGAATAATGCCTCAACGATCTATGAATTTTAAGATTCTAGAGCATTAAATTCTAAGTATACTGTAAATCTATCGAAATTCTAGAAAACGCAACAAAATCTTTTGAATATTTCAAAAATACGAAAAAAGAACAACGATATAAAACATGAAAAATCTACATGAATGTGATTCTATCATTAATTCTTGAAATTACTGATAATAGATCGAAATTCGCATTTAATAGCATCGAATTTTTGAAATCTCTGTAGCAATCTAGAGAAATATAAAAATTATATAAAAATACTCAGAAATCCGCTAGGGTTTCGTATATTATACTAGAAAAATGTGAAAAAAAAGTTTACTAGTTCACTTGCTTATTAGTTCATTAGTTTACCACTACAAATTTGACAAGTTTACTAGTTTACCAAATAACTGATTTACCTGTTTACAAGTTTGCAAGATAACTATTTTTATTTTTCACTTGTTTAATATTTTACTTTTGTACGATTTCAGTAGTTTACTAGTTCACTAGCTTACTTGTTTACTAGTTCAGTAGTTTACTAGCTTCCTAGTTTGCTAGTTTTCTCTTTCTAGCTTACTAGTTTACTAGATATCTTTCAATACATAAAAATCATGTAGAAATAATTTTCTTAGAAATTTATAAAACTTTCTTTTGTAGAGCATCATTATAAATGTTATACTATAATTACATATAATATTTCAGAAAGTCATATAGCAAACAATGAAAATACATCTAAATCAATTGATCAAATAAACACAATTAAACATACTCTAATTGTAGAAATGCTAAAAAAATTTTAAATAAAATTATTGAAAATCTTCATAAAAGAAACTGTCGTCTGAAAGATCAATTTATTAATAAATGCTTTGAAATTCATTGACTAGCATTTCATTCTTGCAATTTAAACTAATCGATGTTATAAAATTTGAAATAATATCAACATTTGATTTAGAAATTACTAGTTATAAACTATCAATGTTTCAGTAAGAGAGTTCATTTATAATATATAGTTATGCAACAATTTTTCATTACGTATAGTGATTTTGTTTATTCTTAATGAGGACCACAATCGATAGTTATAAGCTTCAAATAAAAAGTATATGAACAATTTTCTTTTGTTACTATTATTTTTACGAGTCACTTCTATTATCTCTAAGGATCTAAGTGTATTGAATTTTTTCACAATCATTCAATTCAACCATATTTTATTTATCATTCAAGGTTTTATATTACATTCTCATTTCTTTTTCACTGATATTCTTTATGACCAAGAAAAATATGTAGCTCAGTACATCAATAAAATTCTTCGAAAAATTTTCCACTTCAAACACAATGGAAAACTAATTCACTCTACGCTTATGATTTACAGCAAACTCCCATCAATTTTACAGCATAGCAAAAAAATAAATGAAAATTTCCACAGGTGATGTAAATCAGGAAAAAAAACACCGCAACGAATTTCAACATGATGTTCAAGCCACACTTTTTTCCTCTAACTTTCTTCTCAAACGATTCACGAAAATTCTTACGAAACAACATGCATCAAATTAGCTCGAATGTTTTTTCGAGTGTTCCACTCATGAGCAATCAAACTCATTATTTTCCATGTCACGATGTCCCCTTGCGAACGTTCGCAATAATTGCGTGTAATCGGCAGCATACGTTTCCGCCGATCTGGAAACGTAGAAGAGATTTTTCAAAGTAATCGCGTGACTTGGGTTCTGCCCGTGCTCGGACATTAGGTTCAACAAGAGCAGTGACATAGCAAAGAAGCAGGGAAAAAAGGCACTCACAATGCTCGACAGACACGGTTTTTCCACTTTTACTTTTTCTTCCTTTGATTTGTTTCATATTTCTAGTTTCCAATGTTTAGAACATCCATCGATAAATTATTATGCAAAAAAATTAGGGATATACCTACTCAAACTCAGCACTTAAAAAACAGTTGAAACTTCTGCAGAGCCTAAATTGACAGTAAAACAGAAATAGGCATGGTGAAATTTGAATGTACTGAGAAAAACGTTATGGATGTCACATCCATATGAGCATAAGTCAAGTACTTTGATTATGATGGTGCATTTCACAACATTCTTCATGCAAAAAAACTTTCGATAAATTTTGAAAATTTGTGATCGAAATTCCAGTAGTCTGTGGTGTATCATTTGCTAGTCTTTGCAATTTTTTTGCGGGAGTAATTGAGTTTGGTCGCGGTGGCACGATGAAACAATGAAATAATTACACGTAGGGTTTGTGAGTAGCTCGTAATAGAGTAACTGAGGCGATGTTTTCAGTCGGCCATGTTGTTTAATAAGTTAAGTGACGCCACAGCTGCACGAGCCTTAATGAAACATTAGTTTACATTCGCTCAACCTCCACCGCATTATGGGCGATTGGGCTTCTCGCTTCATCTTTCTTCTCTCACTTCATTATTGTGCATTATGTACGTGCTTTGAGCGACCTGGGATGATTGTGGATTTCTGACTTTGAATTTTAAATTTGAAACTAGAACTACGTACCCTTTATGGGGTCACTAAAATGGTCTAAGACTCATTAACAGTTTTTATTTATAGACTGGCTGTCATTTATTTTTCAGTCATTTGATTTTTCCAAATGGACTTTTCAGGAAAAATGACGGTAGACCCATTGACATGTTAGTTTCAGTTTTTATTGATCCGTCAGGAACTGAACATCAAAATTCGACACTCTGATAGTTTATACATTTGCTAGGAACTATGATTATCCGAAGCTGTTAAAAATATCACAATTATCCTGGCTGACCCTTCATGAAATTGTAGTATGCTGAAAATTCAGAGAGAAATTTTCTACAACAAATCATATCTTAAATACTCTAGTTTGAATGTGATAAACCCTACAAATTAATTTCTCCATCGCAGCGTGAATATTTCCATTTATTTATGTTTCATTTTATTTATCAAATACATAAGTCCAACAGGTCAAGACCCAATTACAGGACTACATCGGTAATTCATATAATTTTTAGTAGTCAAATTTCAGTAAAGACATTACAAGACTCCTTATAACGTATCGAAATATGATAGACAATTGTCAAGATGCGCAGTTAGTGAGTCGTAGAACAATTCGCAGTTAAATGACTTATTCTTAGCAATTAAATTAAATTTTCAAAACATTCGATACATCGGCGAACACTCTGTTAACCAGCCAGATTTCTGAATATATGATAATTTTGAAAAGAATCATCAGACCTTGATGAATACGCTGATATTCCAACCGTCAAAACTTTTACATAAATCATTAGTGAGCTCCTCTCGCTGGATAAATACCATCTACTCTTCATGATGAGAATTTCAAAAATCTACTTCGACGATTCTCAAAAGCTAGTTTGTATTTTACATGTTTTGGTGACCATATCACAGCAGCATATTCTAACTTGGACAGGATCAATGTCTTATAAAGTAAATTGAAAGTTTTAACATCAGTGAAATTTCTACAAATTCGAATAAAAAACGCCGAACATTTATTTGCTGATTTAATAATATTATCAAAATGAGTCGAGAAATGTAGTTCACAATTATAAGTTATACTTAATCCTTAACAAATTGTGTACGTTGCAATATTGTACTATCCAGCCAATGCTCAAATGCATAAACTTAAGTTCGTCTAGTAATAGCACCTGGCATTTTCGTGAAGTTAATGGTAACTCATTGTGTAAACAATACAACCGAATTTTCTCAATATCAAGTTGCAATTTTTTACAATCACTGATATTATTTATTGGTTTAAAAACAGTTTGATCCAGCTCCAATGTCATTAGCAAAGATAGAAAAAAGCAGTGGGCCAAGATTAGAGCCCTGTGGAACACCTGAGATTGGAAAAATAGGTTCCGATGAATAGCCATTCATTTTAACAATTTGATACCTATTATGCAAATAAGAATTAATCAAGGGAAAAAGATTACTAGGTAAACCCAAATTTGAAAGTTTCCTAATCAAAATCCTAATCAAAATTCCTAATCAAAAATCGCGAAAAGCATTTGAAATGTCTGATGGATTGCAATAATCATGTCCATCGAACTTTATCATGCCAGGAATCCAGGATTTACCTTTTTTTTTATTTACAAAATTCCAGAAACTATCCAGATCAATTGCAATAGAATGTTCCATTCGCTTAATATATTTTTCATATTTATTTTTAATATCAAGTTTGAATTTTGCTGTAACATCTCAAAAAGTGTCAAAATCTGAATCGAATTTATACTTTTTAAATCTTCCTCTAAACTATGTTTTAATGGCAATAGTTCTCAGGGTTTGGAAGTAACGCGTTACATGTAACGATAACGGGAACAAGTCACTTTTTTTCGGTAACGAGTAACGAAAATCCCGTTATTTTACGTTACTTTTATCTGTCCCATCAAGTTTTTAGCACAATTTAGAATTTTTTATAAATTCTCTGTAACTAAGATCTCAGTAATTTTTAACTTTCTCATTTTGAGATACAAAATTCTATATTATCAACTTTTAATGAAACTATGTGGAATAATCGTAAGTTGTGCAAAAATCTTGACGAAGAATAGGCTTTTTTATTTTTTAATAAAAACTTTCACGACTCAAAGCGTCGAATTTTACAAATTCGCATTAAAAGATATAAAAGCACATAAAATCTCTAGATCGCAAAATCTATAGTAGGATTTGTAAGATTTAGAGATCCTGCTGGAAAATTTTATGGAATAATAATGAATTCAAAAAAGAAAAAAAAGAAAATAAAATAAAATACGAAAAATACTAGATCCTATTAAGTTTCAAGTTACTTGATTTTTAAAATATTGGTGTTATTCAAGGAATCAAAAAACTTCCATTTCTTGAGCTTTAAATCCTAAAAAATTTATGTTAATAAAAGTCCATAAGAAGATGAGAAAACTTTTATATTGTACAACTCTGTAAAAAATACAAAAAATATTGAGGGCCCTTTAAATGTATAAAGAAACTGTTTTCTGCAAAATCAATCGAAATATACTCCAGAAATTTCGAACCTCCAATTTTATTTCATTCTGAAAATTTAAAGAGATATCTTTAAAAAAATTAAAAGTTCCCCTACATTCTTCAAATACTTAGAAATGCAGAAAGGAAATACGTTCGGAAAATACGTGCAAATATAGAAAACATTGGAAATCTTTCGAATTCCAGAAATTCATACAGCAATATTTAAAAATAATGAACGATCCTCGAAATCATAGAAAAACTAAAGAAAAACAAAAAGTACTTGAATAAGTAAAAATCTATCGAGACACTGTTTTGTGTAAAATCCTGTACAACATGTAATGTTTTATTATATTCAAATTCTAGAGTTCGAAATTCTTGAAATGTATAGAACAATTATTATCATAAAAATACCAAAATTATGTTAAAATACTGGGAAATTCTGCAATATTCTATCATACTGAAAAATACGAATGGTTTCGAAAATACTGGACAATTCTTCAAATCGTAGAAAAATTGAAAAAGTTTAAAGAAAATCAAATGAAATAAAAATCTTCTTAGAAATTTTATGCTGGAAAATCCTGTCACATACCAATAAATAATTTAATAAACTTTTAATTCTAGAGCATGAAATTCTGGAAATCTACATATCAATGTACAGAAAAATAGTAGAAATTTATAAAAATTTTAAAAATTTCTGCCACATTTTATGCATACTAAAAAGTACAAAGAGATTTCAAAATTCTGAAAATCTGGGTAGGTATTGAGATTCTTTCAAAAACCTATGAAATTTGCGAATGTTTCCTTGTGGCTAAAATTGAATCAAATGTCAGATTTAGAAATTTCGTAAACTTGCAAAAAATATAAAAATTTGAACAAGCTAATTGATTTTTTTCTCAGGGGAAAAAGTTCAGCTAGCCATTTTTTATCATATTTGAGATAAACAATTTCCATAGAAAAAAATCACAAGTACTTTGAAATTGTATTTTTCAGCCTTGGTTATTCGATTTTTGTTATTTACATTTTTTCAAGTAACTTTCCAAACCCTGATAGTTCTGATTATTTCTTTCGTATACAATCCTGTGTACACATCCAACTCTTTTTTTCCACAGCACAACGGAAGAGCCTCAGCAATAGCAGCATATAAAGTCTTGTGAAATTTATCCACTAATGCATATCGAGTAATATAAACAAACTCAAAATAATATATACTTCATCTGGTATGACAGTCTCAGAGTGGGCTCAAGTCTCCTACCCCCCAAAATTAACCACTGAAGAAGAAGAATAAGAAGATGTCGCGGAAAGTAAAAAAGCTGCTCGAGAGCGCCTAATGAATGCCACCGGGGAATATGGAAAGTTGGAATGTGGCGGGAAAAAGATTTTATGAAAATTATCCGGGGATGAAAAAAGTGAATAAGGCGGATAAAAACTAATATATGCGGGGGTTATTTACATAGCCGAGCGTCGCTTGCAGGGAGAAGGGGGTGGGGCGGCGACGCTCCTAAGAATACATCGACAAGCCGCCGCGTAGAGTACACAAAATTGCTTTTACCTCCTACTTATCATTCATATTTCTTGCGTAAAAGTCGCTCGCGATAAAAAGTCATCGACACCGAGATTTCTTCCATGTTTTCCTGGATTTTCGTTTTCTTCAAGTCGTTGACATTTGTTTTTTATTGAAAATTGGTTGAACATTTAAGATTTGAAGTTTCATTTTCCACTCCTTTTCACCTAATGAATTTTTAACTGATCCAACTTCGTTGTCAATGCAGGAGATAAGCTTCTCTTGATGCTGAGAATATGGGAAAATGAATTGTAGGTCATGCCAGATTAGCTCTGAACGACAGTGTGTTAAAGTTCCCGAACAATGTGCACAGTTGCGTGAGTAAGTTGGCGAAGCAAAGTGCTTCGTAATAAATGAAAGCCGGGAGAATTTGTATAGGAACGCGGAGGAGGTGTTTTTCAAGCAAGACTTCACCGCTTAAGAGTTAGTGGGGTGCGAGTGCAGACGGGGGTGGTTACGGTAAAAGTGAACTTTATTGAGAACGATTATGCCTAACACCGAATTACAGTGCCACCCTTCCACAAGTGGATTAAATAATCCCTTCGAGGGCCAACTTCGAATTTAATGCCACTAATTCGTGATGTTCTTGAATCGAAAAACCGGTTCGAGATGCTGAGTTGAAAAATTGACTATTTGCAATTAAGTAAAATTACTTTGCGATTACTCTGAAATATTTTCATTTTTTATTACTCGATAGAAATTAAAATCATCAGTGATTGGGGGCTCAAACCCTTCCGGAAATTCTGATACAATCAATTAATATTTCATGTAATTATAAAAAAAGCTGCATCGATAAATTACAAAAAATTCATGTAAACGTTAATAATATATATTTTACAAAAAAAGAGAAAATTATCAAAAGGTAGGATGACGTAGAAAATATTTTTTTGAACAATTGTTGCATCTCAGTGAATAATCAAAAAATGACGAATCTACGAAAATGCTAAAAATATCATAAACTTGTGTTACAGAAATCTCATCATTTTATCCAGTATTTCGAAATTTCACTTTTCCCATATCATAAAACTGTCGTTAACCTAATTTCGACTCTTACCAATACTTCTAGTGGATAAAATCACAAACGAAATCACTTTTATAAAATTAATTCAGAAATATTGTACAATGTCTGACAAGGTTATTCTGATTGAATGAACATCGAAAACGTGACGATACTACTATCTAATATTGATGAACCGATGGCGACCTTATTTTTACCTAATCAATTTGTATAAAAAACGGACGCTTGTGTGTGGGAGACGCAACAGAGAAATGTAATTGATTCCGAAAACTTGTACTCTCTCCTTTTTTTAACAAAAGTTATGTAAGACGTTCCGAAGTTCTTAAGTCATCAAATTCTAGAAATCTGTAAAAAATCCAAATTTAAGTATTAGAAAATCTTTTGAATCATATAAACTCTGAGAAAATACTAAAAGTAATTAAATTCTATGATAAAAACTGTTTTCCAAAAGATCTTGACAAATGCCTCTAGGGATCTGTAAATTTTGGAATTCTAGGGCATCGCATTCTAAATATACGGTGAGTGGAGGAGAGATCAACGTGGATGAGAGATGAACTTTTAGTCGCCATTTTAAAAGTGCTTTACTGATTGAGCTCGTTTTTTCCGCATTGATGGATCTTCACACTACTACAAAAAATTCGAGAATTCACCATATTCTTATTATTCAATGCGAAGTTACAATCAAATTGGTTCCATGCGTTATTGCAAATAGTGCCAGAATTTTTTTCGGCGCATTCGTTCTTATCATTTATTGCTGATCAAAACTTTGTTTCTTGGAGATCTGCATTTATCGAAACATTGGCTAGTTTTTAATAAGTAAAGTTTAGGAAAAAGTACATAATATGACTCAAATTATTTTCTCGCCCTCTTTACTTTTTTTTGCTATTCGATGAGAGATGGAAGAATCTTTTTCGAAGATATTGACTTGTATTTTCTTGTTTCCTGCTGTGTTTGGTTATAAATTTTTATGCTAAAAAAGTCAATGACGAAAAATTTTGAGTGAATCGTAAGCAGCTTCGAACAAAATTTGAAAGAAAAAAACCAGAAGAAAAACTCAAGAACACATCAAGTATCTGTTGGGTGCAAAGATTCTTTTAGTGACAATCAATTTTTTTAGCAAAAGATAAGTACATGAAATATACCTTTAAAATACGATACTAAAGCATTCTTGGGCAAAAAATTTATTATGTGCAACGTTTATTGAAGATTTTTCAACGTCGTCTATCTCTCCTCATCAAATCCATCTATCCTCCAATTTTTTTTTTTTTTTTGCAATTCGATGCATATTCACGTGTGTAATTTCGGCAACTGAAGCAATGCATAGTTTTGATAAAAAGGGTTCAAATTAAAACTTACACTGCCTGGAATTTTTTTCGTTGTAAATTAACAGCTCCATGTATGAAAATATAAAAAATTGTCCATCTCTTCTCCTCTTACCCTACTATTACTCTATAAAAATTGTACAAAACGTGACAAAATCTTTTGATTATTTCAAAGATGTGAAAAAACAAGAAATTTACAAAGCATGAATAATTTTTATGAATGTGACTTTCTCAATAATTTATAGGATTACTGAGAATAGATAGAAATCTTCTAAAACATTCAAACTATGTACATATAATTTTCTTAAAATTTTTTTAAACTTTCATTTTCAGAGAATATTTATAACTATAGTTTTATGCATAATTCAATAAGAATATGATTCTAGAAATAATTGTAGAAATTAATATAGAAAACAATTAAAATACATATCCAATTCAATTTATACAATTTCTGCAATGAAACATTCTTTTAATTGTAGAAATACCAAAAAACATTAGGTACAAATATTCAAAATCTGTATCAAAGATACTGTTCGATAATAAATCAATTTAAATATTCAAAATCGTTGAAAGTTTCGATACTATGGCATCAATTTTGAAAAATCTATTGAGCGCTCCATAGGAATATTAGAAATCTGAAAAAATCCCAGAAACTACTAAGAAATAAGATATGTAAATAACATATTATACGGAAATTCTATAAATTGATGAAATACCTTGAAACTGTGTGATTATTATTTCCTAAAAAATATATCAAAATATTTGAGCTTTTCAAAAATTGAAATACTAGAGCATCGAACTCAAGAGAGCTCTTTGAAAATCCATGTTAATATCAGAAAATCCTCGAAGTTGTATGAATACCACAAGGATTAGTAAACGAAATTCAAACCCCAGTGACTGATTAAAAATCACAAAAATTGAATTTCATTATCGACGAACATGAAAAATGTGCGACTCTGGACTCCAAAAGTCGTACAATTTTTAAATTCTGGAATGTGCAAAGTTTAAAAATAGCTCTCTTGTAGCTAAATTGTCAAAGATTAAACATTATGAAATTTCAGACGTAATATATGTTTTAGAAAAACATCTCTTGAAAATTTTTTCTCCCTCGCCCTTGGGCAATATCTCTCATATTATCAGTATGAAGTATGAACAATATGGCACTCCTAAGATGACATTGAACTCTTTAGATATAAAGTCTTCCTAATTCACAAATTGTTTTTGGCCACCCAAGTTGGATAATTTAACAATATTTTCCTTCATTTTTTGAATTCATATTCATTCAAACAATTTCCCTGTCACGAGGGGTGAAATTGTTAGAAAAAGATCTATTTCGGAAATGAACTATTTATAGACAGGAGTATCCAAAATTTTTAAGTTCAGTTTATGACAGATGAATTGTCATAGTATCTTATCGGTTCGTTCTTTATAAATATGCCTGACGGACCTGACGGTAGATATTTTCTTCGTTGCATTGTTGTTTCTCGACGTGCGAGGTTTCTGAAAATTAGTCAGGTGGTGCTTGAAAACCTTTGCTATGAATTTGTAACGTGAGAAATATTTATTGAAATGAGATGGATTATAATTTCGTAAGTAGTTTTTTTTATTGTTCGAGTGGGAACTGTAGAAGATTATATTGTTATTAATATTGTTTATGAGTTTGAATTGTTAGCTCCTGATGACGGTAGAATAAAAAGACCGAAAGCATGGGTAACTGATTGTAAAGAGGAATTTATTTTCCCTCGTTCTGAGGGGTAAAATTGTGGCTCTAAGGGATCGTGTAGGATGAAGAATAAAACAATTTTACATTCTTATAATGGACAAAAATTCGAAATTTGAGAATAAACTCTCGGAAATCATCCAAGTGCTACTACATCTTTAAGGGGGGAACCTGGTTTAGAACGCCGAAAATTGCATGATATTTAGCACAGTTTCCAAGGCTGCTTATCTTATGAAATGTTACAAGTACTGTTGAACTAGGTCATAGATACACAAATCTTGCAAAACAAATTATTTTCATGTTATTCGATAATGTTAAACAATAATTGTTCATATTTGTTTCGGGCACTACTCGCTTGAAGATTCTCCACTGCGTACACGATAGCGATCGTCCTATTTATCAGAAACATGAAAACTAAAATTTTTTTTCCCCTTTAGAAGTTTATCTTCAATTCAAACCTAAGAAATTTTTTAAAATGTTAAAAATTGCAAATTTTATGGGTGTTTAAAAAAAAATTCGCGTTTCACTGGCGAAATTTTGAGATAATTAACCACAACAAAAATTGATTAAAAAAATTTTTTACGTAGTTCAGTAGTCATTTATCGTCGGACATTTATATGAAAAGGACGACTGAGAAAATGTGATATGTAATTTTTTGATCTTTTATTGTTTCAACGATGGTCTTAGTGACCTAATTTGATACAAAGATTCACATTATTGAATGGAAATAAGAATTTTATATACGATCCTGAAGAGGACCTAATTTAAGGTCGAAATATTGATCAAATCATGAAGATATAATAAAGAATTTGGAATTCATATTGGCTCCGAGAGACCAATTCATTTAACACTTATTTTTTACGTAGTTTTTTAGGTTCACATACAAGCTTACACTTTTAGCTTTAAAAAGAGCTATCACTCATAGAAATGCGGCAATCACAACATTTTTAATCGTGTACGCAGTGGAGAATTTTTGAGCGAGTAGTGCAAGAAACAAATACGAATTATTATTGCTTAAAATTATAGAATAACATGAAAATAAATTTTGTTTTGCAAGATTTGTGTAAACCAGGTTCCCCCCTTAAAGCATGTGGGAAGCGAATGTCGTGGTGTCGAATGACATTGATATGGGCGGTGGTGGCATAAGTGGGCGCTGCGCTAATTGAGATCTCGCGGCTACGTTGACGTAAACGCGGATGGAGGTACGCTGGCACAATAGCTATTTGCTTAAGGCCACCCCTTCTGTTTGTGCAAGCTGCACGGAAGCACGAGAAAGCACGAGAAAGCGTACGCGGAAGTATGAACTACCGCGGGCACGAGCAGTAACTGCTTCTGATATCACGCGAGGACTTTAAATTAAAGGACGTCGCCCAAACAAACTCCACGGAGAACGTTATTTGCTTACACCTCGACAAATTGAACCCCCATCATCTCTCTCGCTCTCTTCCTCTCTGTCCGACTTCATGTACAAGCCCCGCTTTGTAGGCGGAGATGTACTATCTCGTTTGGCAAATGTCTCATTCACGGTATCACGGCTCACTCGGATTGTCCCATTCGGGACGAGGACCAAAACTCCAGAATGGGTCTTTGGTTTCGTAAGTGAAATTTTGAAATTCCTTCCAGACTCCTACAAGCAATAGAATTTTGTCTAAATTTGGGAGTTTCTTTTTCTTCTTTCAGCTTCTAATTCAGCGGACGAAAAATTTCTGAACGTTTTTCTTTGAATCTTCGGTGTATTTACAATACTAGCCATCGTTCAAACATCCTCGTATACGCATGACAGATCAAGGAGTACCCACCGTTTTGCACAAACAAGCGCCTTTTCATCTTCACATTTGCCCATTCCTAATGGGAAGGAAAAAAAGCTCTTGGGTTCGATGCATTGCAACGATTGACAGGGAAGTGAAAAAACGTGGGAAGAATCGGCCACGCTAACGAGCACTTGGATCGACAGGTCATCTTCATCTGCAATGCGAGAGGCTTGGATCTAACTTCAGAAGATGTTGATGAAGTGTTACTTGGCTGTCCTCTTGGCCTGACTCACACGTACATTATTTGCAAGTGTTTACTTGATTGAATGACAGGGTGGATAGGGAATATCTTCATTTTTTATGAATAACTGGCAGAAAGAGTTTTGTGACAGCAACAAATATTAGTTGATAGAAAAAAAGTGACAAGTTTCTATTATTGTCAAGTTTATGCTGTCCTGATGATCAGTAAAGGCTAAGAAATTTTCAAACAATGTTTATTATTATAATGTTCGTATTTCTGTAGTGCTTTTATCTAGAAAATTTAAATGAACCGCAGTTTTTTTATTCCTTCGATATGATATTGGATAAATTGGGAAAAATTATTGCTATATTTTTATTACTATGCTATGAATTTTCATAAAACCTTTACAAAACTGCCAGTTTCGGAAACAGACTTAATCAAGTCGAATAGAAGATTTGAAATCATTATTAAGTCAGTTTATGAAAATTTTGATTCCTTATAGAATTTTTCGACATTATCATAAAGAGCTTTATACGGAAGTTATTATAGCACTTCGTGAAATTAATATATTTTTGTACATACCATGAAGTAAACATGTTATTTTAAATAGTTATAAAATCATAGCTGGCATTGAAAATTGTACATACTTGAAATATACATCAATAAAAAGTTGAAAAAATTCATTAATAAATACATGATAATATTCTTTTTATCTTATTATTTCGGATATTGAAAATTCGAATTATATTTTGAACGTTCCGAACAACAGTGAAAATGATGAAATCTTCAATTAAAATCATTGAAATATTCAAATAAACAAAAACAGTACGTTTAAGTTAACCGTCAAAAGAGAAAGTTTAGGAATAGATGCCGAAATCATGGAATGTTAAAAAACTGTCTAAATAATTACAAAATTCAAGAACTGCTGACAGTGCTGAAATGCCTTAAAATTTCGAAGACGTAGACGAAACCGCCAAAATATCAGTAAAATTGGGCATGAGTGGTGAGAACCTGAAGAGTAGTTTTGAAACTTTTTAAAGTGTTCCAGATTGCGAAAAACCAATAGATAAATGTTAAGGACAAATATTAAAATCATTTTTTATTCTTAAAAACTAGACAAATCGTTAAAATTTTTAAAAAATTTTGTAAAGTGTTCGATTTCGTAAAACTTTTTAATTGTCGAAATTACGTAAAAATAGGAGTTACTAACGTCATAAAAAAGTGAAAAAATTGTCTGTGTGTTAAAAATTTTTTAATTTTTAAGATTGTCATGTAATGTCTGGAAAAATAAGAATTTTCGATGTTTCAGATAAATGATGTTACCAGTAACTTTACACATGTAACATTCGAAAGCAGAAATATCGATCAGAGGCGTAGGCAGATAAAATTTTCGGGAGCGGTTTTTCTGCACAATATTTTTCCTTCGAGATTTCGTAATTTTTAATTTTTGGCAATATGGTTACAAGAGAGAAATTTTGAAATATTATTCATTTTGGAACTTAAAAGTTATACAACTTTTGGAATCCAGAGTTGCACATTTTTCATGTTCGTTAGTAATGGAATTCAATTTTTGTGATTTTTAATTACTAACTTAAGTTAACATTTTTTTGAACAATACTCTTTGTATTCATTTACACCACTTTAAAGACTAACTGATATAAAGTAATATGGGTTTCTATAGAGCTTTCCAAAGTTCGATGCCCTAGGAATCAAATTTCTAAAATTTTTATACGTTTGAATTGATTTTTGAGCAAATTTTAACCACACAGATAAAAGGTACATCATAAATTTATATAATTTTTGTATGATATATAAGTTGTTAAATTTTATACTATTTTCAGGTATTTTTATATATTTCTAATATTTTCATGGATGGCTCAATAGATTTTTAAAAATTGATGCTACAGTATTGGAACTTTCAGCAATTTCTGGAATTTAAATTAATTTTTCAGACGACAGTTTTTACTATAAAGATTTTCAATACATTTATTCCATATTTTTTTTTGGTATCTCTACAATTATAAGTATGTTTAATCGTATAAATTTTTTAGATTGAATTTAATGTATTTTATTGTTTTCTATATGAATTTTTAGAATAATTTCTGAATAATATGTAATTATAGTATGTACTATAATTTTGTATATAATATACTATAGTATTATGTTAATAAATAGGCTCCAGGACAGGAAGTTGTAGAAATTTCATAAAAAATTATATCTACATAATTTTTGTGTAATGAAAGATTTCTATTAAACTAGTAGGCATGTAAAGTGGTAAGCTAATAAACTGGTAGACCACTGAAATCGTAAAGTAGTAAAATAGTAAACAAGTGAAAAGAAAGGGAAACCAGTAAACTCTTTAAAAAATAAATAAGTTAATTAGTAAACTACAATAAACTTTTCAGATTCGTAATAGAAACTAGTAAACTACTGAGCTAGTTGAAGAAAAAACTAGTAAACTATTAAACTTGTAAACTGGTAAGCTTGTCTAGTAAGCTAGTTAACTAGTAAACTAGTGAGCTAGTAAACTAGTAAACAAGTAAACTTATAAACTAAGTAGCTAGTTAGCTAGTAAATTAGTAAACGAGTAAATTATTAAGCTGGTAAACTAGTAAGCTAGTAAACGAGTAAACTTATTTTTCACATTTATCTAGTATAATATACGGAACCCTAGAGAATTCTCAAGTATTTTTATAGATTACTTATATTTTTGTACATTGCTACAGAGATTTAAAAAACTCGATGCTTTAAGATGCAAATTTCGATCTATTCTCAGTAATTTCAAGAATTATCGACGAAAGCACATTCATATAGATTTTCCATGTTTTGTATCGTTATTCTTTTCTCGTATTTTTGAAATATTTAAAAGATTTTGTTACATTTTCTAGAATTTTTGAAGATTTATTGTACATTTAGAATTTAATGCTCGAGAGCCCCAAAATTTATAGATCATAAAAGCATTTGTCGAGATTTTTCAGAAAATAGTTTTTTCATAGAATTCGAATAATTTCCTTATTCTTTTAGAGTATGTCTGAACCGAAAGACTTTAAATCTTTTTATATGGATTTTTTATAGAATTCTAGAATTGGATGATTAAAAATTCAGAGTTTAATAAATTTTCAACATTTCGTAGATTTTTATTTTTCTTGATTATTTAGCGGGCTGCAACAATTTTTTTGATTCATTTTTTCTACGTAATCCTACGTTAAAAAAAATGTTGACTTTTTCATTAAATATATACTGCTAACGTTTTAACTTATATTTGTATTGTTTATCGATGTAACTTAATTCAATTTTACATGAAATATTGATTAATTTTATCAGAATTTCGGAATGGGTTTAACCCCCAAAACACTTTCTGCATACGCGCCTGATATAGAAACATTTATTCTCCATTCACTCAAAACCAATTCCAACTTGGTCGCACATTGTTGCTGGTCATGTCAAAACATTGAAATCTTATGATTTTAGAGCAGGTGTGAAAATCACGGTTGGAATCGAGCAGATGTGAAAAATCTCGCATTGTTTCCGCAAAGGTCGAGCTACCGCAAAATTTTGCGGCGTAAAAGCATGCACCTGAACGGGCACTTCATGCATGAAGGAATTCCCTTTTGGAAATTATCCCGAGTTCGTTGATGAATCGCTCGAGTGACCCAAGAAAAAGCACCAATTACATGCCAAATCACGTTAATTAATGGGAAGAGAGATAATCGTACGCGCTTTAACGGACGACCCCCAGAATAAATTACAACAAAAAAGTGAACGTAATATATTGTCTGAATAAAAAATAATTTTCAATTCACAATTTGTACTCCTCTTGAGATAGGAGGATATTTGAAAATTGGTTCGTATATTTTGATTCGATTTGAATGTAGCGAACTGCGTAGAGATAATAAATACCAATAATGTGAAAAAGAAATAAATAACGTGGCTGGAAATAGGAATTTCGTCCCCATAGTTTCACGAGCCATTCGTCAAGCGAAATGTTCGGGGTCTTGCCAAATCAATAACGTGCTAAAAGTTATGATTCTCAGCTGACGCGCGACTGTCCCCAAAGATTTGCAAAAAATTCTAGCATTTGGATAAAATTCTGTAGAAAATTCATAAGTCGTTCGATGAATACTGATATTTTTTGAATTTAAAAGCGATATCAATCTTCAATTTTCTTAGTTTAAAATTTGGATTTTAGATTTAGGAAATTAGGAAAAAGGCACTTTTCAAAATGCGAAATTCCACTTTCAAGTTAAATTTCATTTCTCTTGAAATTGAAGAGGATTCAGCTTCTTCAAAAAATGAAAGTTTTTAAACAATAAAAATACATTTCAGGCTCAATTATTACAATTCTGAAAATAAACATACTTTTTATTCTAGAAATACCAAAAAACATGAAGCGCAAATATTGAAAATTTAAGAAAAAGATATTGTTTAATGATGAATTAATTAAAATATTCAAAATCGCTAAAAGCTTCAATACTATAGCATCAATTTTCAAACCTATTGAGTGATCCATAGAAATACTAGAAATCTATAAAAATACCAAAAACTACTATTAAATTGGATAAATAACATTGGTACTGTATTAAAATTCTATACATTCATGAAATACTTTTAAAACGTATCGTTATTCTTTCTTCGAAAATCTATATGAATGACACTGTTTTATGATAAATCAATTTAAATATTCAAAATCGTTGAAAGTTTCAATACTTAAGCATCCAATTTCTGAAAATCTATTGAGCGATCCATAGGATTATTGGAAATCTATAAAAATACAAGAAACTATTACCAAATTTGATAAATAACATGAGCACCATACGAAAATTCTATGAATTCATGAAATAGTTTAAATATGTATAGTTATAATTTTCTCAAAAATCTATGTAGAAAATACTGTTTTATGATGAAAAAATTAAACATTCAAAATCGTCGAAAGTTTCGATACTTAAGCGTCAATTTGGAAAAATCTATTTAGCCATACATATAAATACTAGAAATCTATTAAAATACCAGAAACTACTACCAAATTTGGTAAATAACATAGGTACTGTACGAAAATTCTATAAATTCATGAAATACTTTAAATGCCTATGGTTATAATTTTCTTGAAAATCTGTAAAAGGTACTGTTTTATAATAAATCAATTTGAATAGTCAAAACTGTTGAATATTTCGATATTATAGCATCAACTTTGAAAAATCAAGTGAGCAATCCATAGAAGTACTAAAAATTTATTAAAATTCCAGAAACTACTACCAAATTCGATAAATAACATAGGTACTGTACGAAAATTCTGTAAATTCGTGAAATAGTTCAAATACATATGGTTATAATTTTTCAAAAATCTATGTAAAAGATACTGTTTTATGATAAGTTATTTGAATATTTATAATCATTGAAACTTTCAATACGATAAAATTCATTTTTTTAAATTTAATGAGCGATCTATAGAAATACTAGAAATCTATAAAAATTCCAGAAACTACTAACAATTTAATTATAAGCATAGGTACTTTACGAAAATTCTATAAATTCATGAAATAGTTTGAATACGTATGGTTATAATTTTTTCAAAAATCTATAAAAACTATACTGTTGTATGATAAATTGATTTTAATATTCAAAATCGTTGAAAATTTCGGTATCACAGCATCAATTTTGAAACATCCATTGAGCAATCGATAGAAATATTAAAAACTCATAAAAACTCCAGGAACTACTACGAAATTTGAAAAATAACAGACGTACTGTACGAAAATTCTATAAATTCATGAAATACTCCAAGTACGTATGGTTATAATTTTCTTAAAAATCTATATAAAACATATTGTTTTATGATAAATCAATTTGAATATTCAAAATCGTTCGAAGTTTCGATACTTAAGCATCAATTTAAAAAAACCTATTTAGCGATTTTTATACAATAAATACTAGAAATCTATAAAAATACCAGAAACCACTACTAAATTTGATAAATAACATAGGCACTGTACGAAAATTCTGTAAATTCGTGAAATAGTTTAAATACACATGGTTATAATTTTTCAAAAATCTATGTAAAAGTTACTATTTCATGAAAAATCAATTTAAATATTTAAAATAGTTAAAAGTTTCGATGCCACAGCATCCATAGCATCAATTTTTAAAAATCTATTCAGCGATCCACAGAAATAGTAGAAATAAAAAAAAAATTGAAGAAATACTTTGAAACCGCGTGGTTATTATTTCCTAAAAAATATATAAAAATATTTCAATTTTTCAAAAATTGCAGTCCAGAGCATCCGAGTCTCGAGAGCTCTATAGAAATCCATATAAATATCAGAAAATCCTTGAAGTTGCATAAATACCAAAAGCATTAGTAAACAAAATTGAAACCTCAGTGACTGATCAAAAATGAAAAAAAAATACAAAATCATTATTGACGAACATGAAGAATGTGCGATTTGCACCTTAAAGTTAAATTTCACTTCTCTCAAAATTGAAGACAATTCAGCTTCTTCAAAAAATGAAATTCCACCATGTCCCACACATCTCACTGCGAAAGAGTGGAGTTTAACTTTTTCATCTCTTTTCCTACGACTCGCAGCTTTTGTAGGAAAAAAAGAAAAAAATAACGTGTGACAATCTGATGGATCCCGATGGTGGTGCGAAATCCCTGTGACAATCGTCCGTCCGCGCGTGCGAGCGAGGCACAGAAGGACTAGAAGGAGGATGGGAAAAAGGAAACACGAGTCAACGCGAGAATCGAGGGGTGTTTTAAAACGAGCGCTATCGGTAATCGAAATCGTTGGAGGGTTGCGGGTTGCGACTCCGCCGCAGCGAGACACCGATTCGAGCTTTTCGTGCTCCGGGGGTGCCCAGCCGCGAACATTCTGATATGGCCACCGCAACCCCCGACCCCGGACTCTTTTCACCGCGATTCTTGTCTACCCCTCGTCCCTGCACACGAATTTTCCCCTCCCTCCACTCCAAAAAACACTGGAACCGAGGTCATGATCGTGATGATTAATACTGCAGTATTGGAAGTATTAGAAAACAAAATAAAATAAAAATCAAACAATCGAGGAATCGGAGACAGTAATATTTTAATGATATTATATGGCAAGTATGTCGGAAGGAAATTTTCTTATAGAGGGGGAAAATTAAACTGTTCATAAGGTGAATGTATATGTACATACATATTTACATAAGCTGTAAAAAATCAATGGAATCTCTACATACATTTGTATGGATATTTTTGCCTACTGTATGGAAATGTTCAATGTATGGAAATCACCCCAGATTTTCATGGCATTTTTCCAGTATTTTACCAATTTTTCCCATAAGTCAGCGAAAATTTCGGTGCAAGTATGGAAAAATTTCAATACCATGGTAATGGTAAATAACTTCACATACATGTATTTGAAGTTTTTTTTACAGTGTATTTAAATATTTGAGTGTGTAGGATATTATATTTAAATATAATATAATATCGTACTTATGTATCATCATGTCATTCTGAAAATATATATATTTTCAGAATTAAAACAACGTTATTGAACCTATATCTATCGAATTCAATGCTCTAGGATATGAAGTTTACTAGATTTATAGTATTTTTTACAGATTTTCAGTTTTATTTCAGTATTTTGAGTATATTTTAATATATACCTAATTTTGTAAGTTTTTCTAGTATTTTTAAAAACTGCCAGTGTTTTAATGGATTTACATAAACCTTTTGAAGCATTTCAACCGAATTATCCGACAATTTATAGAATTTGATATTCTACAACTCGAAGTTCAGAAATTTTTTCAAAAAACAGTACCTTCCTAGGTTTTTTGCATTAATTTTATTTTTGCATTGAATCTTGTCTTATGATGCAACAAAATCGAGTCACAACTTACAATTCAAATATTTCCTGAAATTAAGTCTATCTTCACAATTACTTTCAAGTCCGAAAGTCTTAAATTAAGAAGATTTCTTAGTATTCGAGTAAATCATTCTTGATTGAAGACATATTCTTTTAATTTAAGATTTGTCTGCTTGAAAATAATTTAAACATGGACTAAATTTAAGATATTATTTGAATTTTAAGTCGTGCCATTATTTTATGCATCTTAAAGTAAGATTAACTTTTTAGAGTGGAGTCCAAAGTTCTGTAGATTCATAGTATTTTCACAAATTTTTTAGAATAGTGTGTAAACGTAAATTCTTAGTATTTGCGAGATTTTGTAGTATTTTTGGTATTTTTTTTGTTTCCATGAAATTTTGTAAGATTCTCTAGTATTCCAAGAATTTTTATATTGTAAGATATTTGTTTCTAGAATTTCATGCTCGAAAATTCAAAGTAGAATTGATTCATATCAGGTATTTCGTATACAGAAAAAAACTGGTTGCTTTAGCGAAAATTTTCACTGATTCCATGAGAATGAACTTTTTTCGCTGCCCCAGTTAAAAGTTTCGTAATGCCAACAAATTTGTTGTTTGTATAACGAAATTTTTTTCTTGGGACAGCAAAAATATTTCATCTACATGAAATCTACAAAAATATCGTATCCTCAACGAATATTTTTTTTCCATGTAGATCTCTATAGTACTTTTAGTTTCGTTTTGTATTGCTTCAGTTTTTAACACTTCGAAGGATTTTTATTACTTTCATGAATCTCTTTTTAGATTTCTAGATTTGATCCTCAAGGATTTGAAGTTTTATGTTTTGATTTTTAGTATTATTATCAATTTCAAAAGATATCCTTGCTTTACAGATAAAAATATTAAAAGTCGGGTTGCTAGCATTTTGACTATGTATCGAATTTTCGATTATTAATAATAATTCTTAGAGTATCTAGCATTTCTATAGATTTGAAGAGTTTTTTGTTTTTAATTCAAAGTGTAATAGATTTTCAGCAGGTGTTTTTTGAAGTACACAGTATTCCCACAGATTACAAGTACATAGTTCTATTTTTTCAGAATTTATACAATTTAGAAAATTTTTTAGTATATTTGTCAAGGATTCGTACACAGATTTCGATGCTCTGGGATTCATATTTTATAGATTTTCATTAGATTTTAGAGAGAGTGTTATCCTTATAGATATTCAGTCTTCTTTGAACTGCTTTTACTTTTATTAGCAGTTTTTAGTATTCTTTCAATTTTGTAGGACTATCTAGTAGTTTTGAAGATTTACATTCTTCTGATGGATATCTGTTAAGATTTCTAGAATTTCATGTTTAAGGATTTAAAGTTACATAGATTTTGAATATTTCAATAAATTTTCATTCAATAGCTACATACAGTATCTTCATAGACCTTTCGGATTCTATGGGTTTCGAGCACATTCAGAACTGTCTTTTTTTTTAATATTTAAACAATTCCAATAAATTTTTTAGTTTTTTTATAGATTTTTTAAAGACATCTGGATATCGAACCTCTTGAACTCAAATTTCAATATATTGTCAGAATTTTTATAGATTTATAAGAAAATTATTTCTACTCCTACCTAAAGTATTTTCAGGATGCTTAGAATTCCCAAGATTTGTAATATTTTCAGTTTTTTTAAAAAAATTTTTTAGTCTTATATGACTAAATTATATACTACAGTATTTTTACATGACATTTTTTAGTCACTACATGAAACATAATATATTACTTGTTATACCTTATCATGTGTATACTAATAGTGTCTGATTATTTGAATAATTGGTCTTAAAGTTTTACTTACCATCACATACTTAAATCAATTCAGTATTGCATAAAATTTCACATATTTGCATACTTAAGAAAATTTCATGCTACTTCTAAAATTTTTCCAAACCTTTCTCAAGCTTCGATTATTATTCAATGACAAAGTCCAGTGTATTAAATCGAATTACACGTACGGCTTACAATATTGACACTGAAGTTGAATTTCTTTTTCTATCCCCAAGAATATCTGAAAATTGAATAATAATTTAAATAGTATATATATATATATATATATAGAATAATTGAAATAGTGGAAAAATGCGTATTTTGTGCCTCTGTCAAAAAAAAACTTGATACCTCCTTGCCCTTCTTATTTTGAACGTCTCTGTCTTAGGAAAACTTTTGTAATGTTCAGAGATTTGAAAATTTTGTGAAGCTGGCATTCAAATTAAATTATTCTATAACGTTCTCATTTCTCTACAATCTTAAGGATCCATGATTTAATTCTAATTGCAAGGTATGTATGAGTTGCTGTTTCGCTGCCAAGTAATTACACCATAAATTATACAATTCCATCAATTTTTGAAACCAATTGCTATAATCCTTCACAAACTTCAGGTAACACTTTTTCACCCAGAAAATCCTAAAATTTCGAATGGAACGTTGACAAATGAATGGAAGATTGAATGTAAATTTAAAAAGAACGTTGGAAAACTTCTGATTCATCTGGCACTAAAAAAAAGAGCCGAGTTCTTAGCCACGCAAGATTCATTATCCGATGTAGTTGAGTGATAAAACGAGTCTTTTGATTCGGCACCCCTCAATTATATTGCGTAAGCTGGATGATGGCGTGGTGTAGTGGCTCTCATCAATGTTTGGGGACTTTCGAAGATGCAGGAGGTGGACGGGAAAGGTATCTATCTAGCTGGTGTGTCGGGTATATCGCGGTTGCGGGCCCTTGGCAGATGGCACCCAAGGGATAACCTGCAGGGCCGCCGACGACCACGGGGACACGAGTAAAGGGTAACTGATTCTAATCAAACCCTCGATGTGCCGCCCCATGATAAATGGCCAGAGCGCGCGCCGACTACCGAACAACGCGACCGACCTTGCTGCCGCACGAAACCGACGTTTTTAATCCCCGACTTGTAAATCCAACCCAAACCTAAGTTACGCGAATCATCTTGAAATTTTGTTTCTGTGTTTGAAGAATTTTTCAACATTTTTTATCAGCCTTTTGAGAAAATAATAAAACATCTTTCAAACTAAGTGGATGTGAGAAAAATTTATTTAATTTTGAATTCCAGAATATTAAAATCTGGAAATCTATGAAGAAATTGATGGAAATACAAGATGAGTTTTCGAGATGTATGAATACCAAAAATATATAAAGAAGAATCTAGAATTATAACTGATGATTTCTTTTGTTTTTAAGATTGATGATTTTGAATAAGCATTCTGTCTCATTGATAGTCTGGAATCGACTCTTTGAAATATTCAATTCGATGTCTCCAAAGTTGACTTTGACCAATTTGTATAGCGAAGAAATAGTTTCTGGAAAATAATTCAAAATATTTGATTATGTCAATTAAAAAGCAGTAGATTATGATAATGATCGAATTTTAATAACTTGATTAGACATAATTAAGTTTTTTCGGCAACTGTTTGAAATAGTTGAATTAATCAATGTAAAGTACAAAATGGGCCATTTTGGTAAAATCGATAGTATTTCTATGAATTTCTGGTTTTTTATTCATTAATTACCGTACAGATTACTAGAACTTGATGTTCTAGAATTGAAAGGTAAATCGACTATCAGAAATGTAAATTAGTTTTTTTTAAAAAAAGCATCTTCATAAACATAAAGTCGTAGTGAAAATTCTAGTACATACTTTTAGTATTTTTTCTAATTTTTTCAGTTAGATGCATTATGAAAATTTTCTAGTACTACTACGAATTTCTGTAAAGTTTCTTAGAATTTGACGTTCTGGAAATCAGAGCTACTTTGATTTTAAGAATTTTTACTGATTATTGAGAAAATAAGTAAATTCGATCGAATCACTTTTTCATCGAAGGAATTTTTCCGATTTTCAAGTGTAATAATGAGTAGTTGTATAAATTTCCAGAAATTTATGCAATAAAATGCAATTTTTAATGAATTTTTTGCAACTTCATAGATTTTTTAGAAATCATTATATCCAAAGGTATCAAGTTTTTCATAGATTGAATAGATCTGTATTCATACAATTCCAAGTACTTTTTTCTATTCTTACGGATTTCAATTTAGTTTTCAAAATTTGATGTCTTACGTTTGAAAATTCATATATTTAAAATTTTTATATATTTTCGAGTAAACAATATGTACACATAGTATCTGATGCATTGCTTGTATTTTTAATCGTTTTCGTTTTTTTATTCAATGAATGCAAAATTTTGAAAGATTTCCTAGTATTTTTACAGATTTTTTTTATAATAATTTTTTACATAAACTTTCAGACTTTGTTGCCTTTGAATTATAGTTCCTGATAGTTTGACATATTTTCCAAAAAAATTATCTCTAAAAACATAAGGTGATTTTGAAATGCCTAATAATAATTTTGGTATTTTTTCAATTCCTTCAGTATTTGTTTTTATAAAAGGTTTTCTAGTATTCTTATGAATTTCTATACAATGTCACAGAATTCTCTGTTCGAGAATTCGAAGTTGCATGGATTCTTAGTGATTTTACAGAATTTTGAAGAAATTACTTCTATGTACATAGATTTATCATATTTTATAGTTCGCTAGTATTTTGAGCATTTTCTCTTTTTATGTAGTTGTTGAATTTTAAAGGATTTTTTTTGTCTTTTTACCGAATTCACTTATTTTCGTAGGTATGTACCATGAGTTTCTGAAATTCGATTCTACAAAATTCAAATATTCGATGAATTTTATATATTTCATGGAATTTTCAAAAAACGGTATCTTCAATCTCATCAAGTATTTCACAGATTTCTGATACTTTTGGTATTTTTTGCACTTCTTCAGTATTCATACAATTTTAAAGAATTTTTCGAAATGTTATGGATTTCAATGTATATTTTTGAATATGAAGCGTCCAAGTTTACAAATGTACAAATTCCTAATACTTTTAACTATCAAGATATTTAAGAAAATTTTTTCTACGTAGATTCATAGTGTTTTATCACTGCTTGTATTTTGAGTTGCTTTCGTATTTTTTTATATAAATAATGTTTTGTAGGACTTCCTTGTTTATTCACAGATTTTTTGTATAGTAGTAATTTCATGTAAAAATTTTTAGAATCTGATGCTTCAAGATTGCTAGTTTTATACTTTTATAAAAGTTTGATAGATTTTTTAGAAGACAGTATCTTCACAGATTTCTAGTATTTTATAGATTTCAAGTGCCTCTAGCTTTTTTCGAATTTTCGAAGTAATTTTCGTATCTACTTCTTTGGTAATTATACTGTTTAAAGGATTTTCTCGTACTTTTACAGATTTAAATTAGCTTTTCGAATTTGTATCCTCCGTATGCTCTAAGATTAGAATTAAAATATTCTAACCGTATTATATTTAATATAATTAAAAAAAATATTTTAAATTAAATATTTTTACCGTTATTTAAAGAAGTTATGTTGACAAAAGTTCATATTATTTGATTCTCTGCTTGTAATTTTAGTCGTATTCGTATTTTTTGAAACACATAAAATTTTGTAGGGTTTCCTCATATTTTTACAGATTTTTTGTATAAAAATAATTATTACATACTTTTACACAATTTGGTGCCTCAGAATTCGAAATTTTACGTATTCTAACAGTTCCAACGATTTTTCTGAATAAAGTATCTTTGCAGATTTCTAGTATTTTATAGATTAAAGTATTACTAGCTTTTTTCGAATTTTTAAAGTATTTTCACAGCTTGAAACATTCTGTTAAAGTCATAGATTTTGATACATCGATTTCTAGAACTATTTACAGTCGGGTCTGACAAGTTACCAAACAAAAAAAAACAGTAAATGGAAAAAATGATTGTTTCGGTACATCAAAAAAAAGAATATATGGAAAATTTACTTTGAATTATTAATGCCATTTACGTAGCTCAGTCAACAGCCAATAATTTCTTCGAAATAATAAAAAATTTGACTATTCCTAATCAGGAGAATATCCATATTTAAAAAAATATATTCCTTGTTGGAGAACGAATGTATGCGAGTATCAGCAGAAAACCAAAATAAAAAGAGTCGAAATCCATGGATTGTACCGATCCCGTTGAGTAAATAAAGTCTTTCCTCCGAGCGTATCTTCCGAAGCTCGGAAAATCAAATCGAATCTCGCAGATACAGCCAAGCTTTGAAAGGGTTAATTCTCTCGCGATTCGGGTTTTTTTGTTGCTCCCCGTTGATAGAGATCGCAATCTAAATTGAATCGGGCACGCTACACACACATCGCGTTCCGCAAACAGAAAGCGCCCTTCACGCGTAGCTTCAATTTTTTCGAGTCTCTTTTCACCGAAAATCCCCGAAAATTCCTGATATAATGAACGAGAATAACTCAGCTCTTCGTACAAATGTTTGTTATGAACTTTTCTTTGTCGGAAAATTCATCTCTTGGCTGGGAGAAAAGGAAAACTAAGAATGTAAAATTTGAATTATGGTAAAATGAAATATTTTACTATTTTAAATATCGAATCTCTAAATTACGATTTGTAAGATGTTGAAATTCTATAGGGGAGAGTGGGGCTGAAGTGAAAACTGCAAGTTTAGAGTGTGAACATTAGGGTGAAAAAAAACAGATTTTTTTTGAACCTAAAGCGGCACTAGTCTGAATTATACAGTTTTTGTCAAAAGTAAGAGATAAAGACCGAAGATATCGAAATTAAAAAATATTTAGAGGTCATTACCTGCAATCTCAGTATTTTTGCAGCTCCGCGTCCCTAAACTAGGATTTACAAAAAAGTTATTAACTTGTATATTTTCATGTTCCATTTTTAACGATCTTTTTGAAGTCGAATTTCATCTCAGTAATTGAACAACATTTTTTTCAGGCTTTTGGCATTTATTATGCCCTCTTCAGGAAACTAAATTACATGATTATTACTAGTATCTTTACAATAACAATATTATTCAGTACAATTCTTTTCTTTCTTACGCAGAACATACAAAATTTTTGATAATAAATGAGGATTATTTATGACAATAATTTTGATTATTATAAACAATTTATATCTCTTTTACATACATCATATATATCATTTTATATTATATATAAATATACATACTTATGTGCAAATATTTGCAGTATTTTGATCGATTTTGCAGAAAACAGCTTCTTTATAGATTTCGAGTGTCCTCAATATTTTTTGAATTCAAATCAGATTTTTCAAATTTGAACATTTTTCTAGTATTTTTACGGTTTTCTATACACATATAATATTAGAATTCAATGCTCGAGAAATCAGAGTTTCTTGATTTTTGGAATTACAGACATTTTCGAAGAATCTAGTAGCCTTTTTAAAAAAAATTAAATAATATCTAGTATTTTTCGCATTTCATTTTTTTTCGGCATTCATAAAATTACGTAAGGTTTTCCAGCATTATCTATAGATTTTAGGAATCCTGCTATACATTTTAAGAACTAAGATTTCCAGTATTTTCATGCATTCATATGCGGATTTCGAAAATTTATTGCTAGAATTGTAAAATTTGTAATAAAAAGATAAATGTACATAAATTACTTATGTATCACTTTTTTCATCGAAAAATTAAAAATTGTACAATTTTTCTCTGAAAATAAGGAAGATAAAAAATAACTTACATCTAAGTTTCAATAAATTTCCTAAAAAGTTACAAACCGTTCTAAAAATTTGATGATACAGATGTGAAATGAATAACACGATTTTCGTTACTCGTAACCAAAAAAAAAGAACTCGTTCCTGTTATCGTTACTTGTTGATTAATGTAACGCGTTACGTTATCGTTACACTAAAAAATGTAACGTTTCAGGATATTATAATTTCAGTTGACTTATTGCATTAGCATTGCAGTCACTGCAAGCCTCTTAAAAAAAAGTTGGAAAAGGGCCATAACTCAACCATTCGTTGATATTTTTTTCATCAAATAATGTTTGTATAGTTAAGTTGACAATATTCGATTAAAATAATATGAATTCCATGTAATAAAATTATATGCTATATACATTAAAAAATAATCCAAACCATCCTCAAAAAAGGTGTATAACCCTTTAAATCATAAAATATGTGTATAGTGTCGTAATAAAAACTGTTTCTTTATTTATTTATTATGCATTCGTTATACATCTAAATGTGAAAAAGAAATAATAAACGTGTTTTTCGCAATTGTGTATCTGTAATTTTTGAGTTGCTTGTGTTAAATTTGTTGAAAACGTAACAATGATTCAATATATAAAGTAGAAGTTGTTGAAAACAAATGATGTTCTAATATCGCCTTTTACATTGGATTGTTAATTGAATAATTCAAAAATTTGTTTACTTATTTTTTCTACATTTATTTTCTTCATCACTATGAATGGACCATGTACTGTCAAACCAAATCAGTTTCAATTGCATGTTATTCTACAAGTACAACATAAAAGTTGAAACCCCCCTAAATACAGGTTTCTGTGCACGGGCCTGCTTTCACAAAACTTTTCGGTTTTGGTAAATATCTTGAGAGCAAGTCTTGAATAAATATTGCTAATGTATATCACGTTTTCCTGTACAGTTACTAATGTTGCGACTAAATTAATGTATATCACCGGAGATGTTGCATTTTGTTACAAAATAATAAGAACCAGTGCTCTCTAAATCTGAAAAAGTGAAATCGCCACTTCTTGAAACAGTGAAATTTTTTTCACTGTTTTACCAGTGACTTGATTAAAATACACTGGTGGAACAGTGAACAGAGAAAGCACGCCAGTGAAATTATTCACTAGGGGAAAAAGTGAAATGTTTCCCACTTTTTTAGAAGTGAGCGGTTTCCGTTTTCACTACCTGAAACAGTGAATTAAACTTTTCCCGCGCAACTGTGCCAGTTTGTCACCTCGTGACGACAAATCGTACGTGACAATTGACAAAAGTGTATTAAAAGCAGCTGAAAGTTTTGAAAGTTTTGAAAGTTGTTTCGTTTGAGATTGTTTTGGGTGGTTTTGGGCGGCATCAGTTTTTCACGAGTGTTCACAAGTGTTCATGCGGAGAAAAAAGAATGTGAGTACTTTTGAATGCTTTTTTTGGAAATGAAAATGCCGGATGATCTAATCAAATGTTTACATGCACTGTTAAAAAATGCTGCTAAATTTCCCATAAAAGTATCAGAGGTTTTTAATAACCCATATTTTGTACGGGATTTTTCAACATTTTTTTTTAACTGTGTGGAAATTTTCCGGATCCTCGAAAAAAAAAAAATGTTTACGTTCGCTACTGTTTGAAACAGTCAGATTTCACTGTTTCACTAGTGAAAATTCTATTTTACGATTCAGAAAAATGCACTTTTCAATAAGTGAAATTTCACTGTTTAAGACATTTCACTGCTGCTTATAGTGCATATGCACTGCGAAAAAGTGGAATTCCACTTTTTCAGATTTAGAGAGTGACAAAAAATTACCACTCTGTTCACCAATTAATTGGACTCCCCTGGTTATCGTTTCTGCAGTTGCAGAGCATTTCGAGCATCATTTTTGGCAAGGCAATAAAGTCGAGCTCGGGCGGGTCAAGCATTCTTTTTTGCGCTGGAGACACTTGTGATGCGGATAAGATCGTCCGGATAGGAGCGATCCCGGGGGTACGTCTGCACCGGGACCCGGCCACGGCCTCGCCTCTGGGGTAGATGATTCAAAGATATCGCCCGACATAAAACCCTTAAGTTGCAAATTTGCATGTTACAACCTCCTCGGCATCCCTGCCTAGCCTACATATCTTTATCCCCCTCGAAAACTCGCCCCCCCCCCACCCTGCACCCGCCGACGCGACCTTATCCCGCAAGCCACGTTATTTTGAATGTCGAATGTAAGATTCTTCCCGCGCCCTATTCGGTCATTCCGGGGATTCGCTGCTTAAGCTCGCTTGTTTATAGGCTGGATTTCCTTACCGGAGATATCGCGACGTTTACAAAAATGCCGAATTTCCCGAGTCGACGTTTTTTCCCTCCGAGGAAAGATTCGAGCCCAAGTCTTTCAGGGCTGCGGATTCGGGGGAGGGGTCGGAATCTCTTGTGAAATGAAAAAGGAAATCGAGCTTCTCGAAGAGTGGAGCATGTGGAATCACAAATCATTAATTTTCCACAATCATTACTTTTGTATACCTACTACATACAAAACAGCAGTGAATAGATTTTTCAAGACTTGATGCCCTTTCATTACTCATTCGAAATTTGAGAAAAGACTTTGATTCTTGATGAATCTTTTGAACCTTCGAAACCAAAAAGAAAAATTTGAAGATTTCCGAGTTTGTACAATAAAAGAATTGGATTTCGGCCAATAAACACTCGTTAGACTCGAATTCTCAGATGTGGGTAGTCTCGTAAATGAGTAATTACTCTCGGAAAAGTAGGAAAAAAAGGGAAAAGGCAAAGTAGAAGCGCGTAGATAGTAATATTATGTGCTGGTGCGGGACAAAGAGGTCTCCTTATAATTCATGAGGAGCACTTTGCGCGGTACATAGTTGGGTGCACGTGCATGCGAGGTTCTGCGTGAGGGCGATCCTGGCGATTTATCCAGTCATACGATTTTTTTTATGCTGCAAAAATAATTTTCAAAGCTGGTTTTGCGAGCAGGAATAAAACAAGGGATTTTATGACTTCCATATTGATTTTTTCCGATTTAATCTCAGACTTCGAGGGCTTATCAGGAAGGTTTTGATCGAATAGCGATTTCGCAAAAAATTCCATCCAGTTTGAGGAACGAACCAAAAAGTTATTTTATGTATCAGATAATGTAACATAATAAAATGGTTACTTTTTGGCGTTACTCAATGTATTCATACTATTCTTATTATTATTATTATTAGTAGTAGTAGTAGTCCAATAGTCCACTGAAATATTTGAAAAACATTAGAGTATTTAAAAACAATGCAATATTCTGGATTAACAAGCATTTTTTAAGACACTTGTAATTTACAAAAAAACTGGGTATAAAAATCTCTTAAATTATTTAGAATACATGAAACTTTTCATGTTAGGGCATCGTGTTCATTAAATTTATGTAGGGGCTCGTTCACGTATTACGTAACGCTTTAAGTGCAAAGAAGAGAAATTTTTTTTCAGTGCTATGTAACTGAGAGTCTATTTACCTTCGAATTTTTAGTATCTAATGCTCAAAATTTTCATAGCAATCCATAAGAATACCAAAAACCTATACAAAAATACTAGAAAATGCTAGAAAATTTCGGAAATGCAAAATCAAAAAAGTATGGAAAAGACTCAAAATAATAAGTATCTCAAAAATAATGGAATTATGTACATAAAGATATTTTATGAATTTATATAATCAATTATATACATATAGATTATTTTGCTAAACATTTTTAGAAATAATAAATGTTTCAAACCTCTAAATTTAGATCATCATATTTTGAAAATCTATACGGGAATCAATCAAATACGAGTAAAATGAATCGAATTCTTGAATCTATTGAAACATTACAAAATACACTTAAAGTTGCATGACTCTGAAACATTCGAAATCTATAGAGATGCTGTTTCCTGAAAAACTTTTAAAAACCTCAAAAATTCTATATTCTACTGTATCTAAACTCGAAATAGTGACGAAAAACATTTTTTTGTGACTTGATTCAGTTTTAATTGAAGCTGCGATTCCATGCTTTGAAAAAAGAAACGAGTAATCAAAATACGGCAATCACAAGATTTTGAATTCTTTACCTTGTGTCGACAAACGATGTTTCGAGAAAATATCATTGAAAAGTGATCTCAATGGAATCGTGTAAAATGAGTCAAACTCACCAACATCAAAGTCATGCGTGCTTTACTACGGTTGGATTAAAACACTGCACACTGGGAAAATAAGATAGTAAACAATGTCTAAGAACAAAATTTGTGGTATCTTTCATATTGTGCCATAACATAGAAGGTAGTCCACGAATTTAGGACACTTTGCGACAGGGGAACACGAAGGTACAAAAAACACCCGAAAACCGTAAAATTTATTTATGAAAGCTCTTCATCTCTTCATCTACGAACGGATGTATAAAGTACATTCATTTTCATTGTAAGTTTATCAATCTCTCCAGCCCTCCCATTTCCTGCTCCTCATTTTCATCGAACCGCCCTTTCAGCAAACCTCCCCCCTCCACCCCTTTAATTACTGTCCAGCTAAGTTAGAAAGAACTCGTTAAACGCCAAGTTTCCTCATTTCCGCTGGGAATAACGGCCCGAGTCGCGAAAGTTTGAGCAAAGAAACGCGAATTGACGCGATCGCGGATCGAGGCTTGTACACTTCCATTTGGCTGCCTGTAGGAGATAAATATTATTGCATCACGTCGCGTTGGCTTTAAGATTTAAAAATCCGAGTCAACAGTCGCGCCTCGAATCGGAGATTTTCACTTCTTATTTTTATTCTTCCTCTGCAAATAGTGCACGTATACTTTCTTCTCGTTCGCTGTCGTTTTTCGATCCCAGGAGCTCTTTAATCGCGTTTTATATACGAGACGAGTGTATCTACGTAAATGAAATTTGTAGAAAGTCGATACACACTTTTGTGAATATTCATGAATTTGAGGTTCTGTGGCTGCGATTTTCGTTGGGGTGTGTATTCGTTTGATTTCGAATACGTTCGTTTCTCACTTGATAAGAAATGGGATTTGGTACAGCAAAATTTTTGCAATGTTCATCAAGTTATTTAGTAAGAACTATGTGAATAATGCAGTTTTATTATTTTCTGAAGTTGTATGGAAACTTTTTTTATAAATAATAAACAAATGTAAGATACTTTTAAAAATTATTTGAGATTTCTAAGAAAACAAGGGTATAGATCGAGAGGAATTTTAGGATCAAGAATCATTCTTGAAATAGGTGAAAAATGATGTAAAATTGAAAAAAAAAAGGCAAAATAATCACAATGTATACAGTCGAATCTCAAGGATTGTTTATTTCATATTTGTCTTGAGGTTTGATGTAATTTTAGAAAATGAACAACTTGGAATAGCAATTTTCGTATAGTCTATATTTTTTAAAGAACTTTTTAGAATTTGAGTTTATCGAAGCACATAAAATATTTTTTTTTAAGTTATAAGAGAACAAGACAACGCTGATAAAGAAATTATTCCAATTTTATCTTGATTCCTGTTATCTCTGATTTTATATTAGAATTAAGAACTTGGAACCTCTAGTTCAACGAATTTGAAAAGAAAAAATGTAAAATTGCTACATTATATGAATGAAAAATGTATACTTAAGAAATTGTGTTTCAAATCTTGAAAACTCAACTATTCAAAATGTATTATTAATATATTTTTGTAATTATATTATTGTATGTTGTTAAAAATAATTGCTACATTTTATGTATTTAAAAATTTAAAGTTTTTGATTTTCGATAATCCGGTTTCAGAAGCATTAGTTCTCATTTTTTCAGAATCTTTTTACTTTCGTTTCTATGATTAGTATTAACACTATAATATTTATGTAAATTAGAGATATAAATTTGGGTGACATTTATTTTTATTATTCTCATTTGATTTTTCTACTAAGAAAAAGAAAATTTTTTAAAGTCTATTATACAATAGAAAAATTTTCTCAATGAATTTACTTAATACTCATATTTATATCAAAACTCATACTTGAACGAATATTTATATTTGTTTCCATATCTATATCAAATTATAATTTTTCCAATTTAAGTAGTTGAAGAACTTTTAACAAGACGATAACAAGACACTAAAAAACTAAGGATGGAAAAACAATATCAGCGTACTCGTGTTTTGCTCTAGAAACTGTTTATTTCAGATGTAATAAAAAGATTCAAGACAAAAAATATTTTGTCTAATTATATAAATGTTCAATTTTTTTGGGTCTCCACAAAACCTTTAGCACCGATGAAAACATCAATATTTCTGAAATCTGTTGTTTGTTAAGACGAGCCCTCAATCAAAAATTTTTCCAAGTGAAGAAAATCATTAAATATTTGTAAATCTTCACTTCTTGACCTTAAAAAATCATTCAGTTTGTTCGAATTTCAGTATTTTTTGAAAGTTCAGAAAATTTCTAAATATGATATTTGATTCAATGTTAATCGCAGGGAAAAATATTCGGATATAAGAGATCTTTGAGAAAGTATTACCTACCTAGATTTTTGGTTTTTTTCAAGCTTTTTATATTTTCAAGTATGTAAAAAATGTTACAGGATTTTCTAGTATTTTTATATATTTCTAGTATTTTCACATAAATTGTTATATAGATTTCGAGAATTTTGAGCTCTAGGATTTGAATTTGATTAAATATTTCGTGTTTCAGAGGATTTTTCAGAAAACAGTCAAAAAAGATGCACGTTTTTTCCAGTATTTTTCGTATCTCTTCAGTTTTTCTACAATTTAAAGAAATTTTTCAGTATTTTTATCTATTTCTGCATAAATTTCTGGAATTCGATGCTTTAGTTACGAAAGCTATATAGATGATTAATGTTTCACTTATTAACTTGTGATTTTCTATATGTATTTTCTTCTTGTATCTCCTAGTATTGATAAAATGTTATAGAACTTACAGGTTTTTTGAAGATATCTCTTTCGATTTCCAGAATGCACTTTAGCAAAATTATTGGAGTTTTAAATATTTGAAGTTTTTCGATCGATTGTACAGAAAACAGTTCCTTCATAGATTAAGATTGCCCTTAATTTTTTTTTTAATTTTTGACTTATTTTTAAGATTTAAAAAATTTACAGTATTTTTATGGACTTCTATTTTATATTCTTAGAATTCAATGCTCGAGAAATTGAAGTTTCTTGATTCCTGGAATACCATGAATTTTTGAAGAATAGCAATAATAAGAAACGAATCAAAATCCAGCATTTCAAGTATCTTAACTATAAAAAAGCTTTCGGGTTATTTGGCATTTTTTATGTATTTCCACGCGGATTTCTGAAATTGAATGCTTCGAATTGTGGAAGTTTCGAATTATAAATAAAAATTCATATCCTCTGTCGATATTTGTATGCAAATTACTAATATTTCACTCTGTTCCATGAAAAATAAATATACTTTTTTTATTCAAAAATAAAGAAGTTAAGGGTTACTTTACATTTCAGTTTCGGAACATTTCCCTGTAATTTACAAATTCTAAGCCTTGGTTCTAAACACTACTTAGAACCATTGAAAATACGTAAGTGCACAATTTTCGACGAAACAAAAAATTGGAAACTAAAGGGGTTGAAGGGTGTAGAAAGCGTTGTCCAGCAACGTCGCGGGTGATGAGCACCTGCGCACTTTGCGCTGGTCGTCGTCCGACATAATTCATAATTCAGTCGCTTTTTACTCTCTCGAGCACTTTGGCAATATTAAAAGCGGCCGGCGAGCCCATAATGTAAGGGCCAACCACAAAGCCACGCCAAGCTCAAAGCACAGTCGCTCTCCACAATCCCTCATTACACAACGTTACTCTCGTCCTCTACTCTCTAATGAAAATGCGCACAAGTGAAAAACCATTGTCGCGCTAACAGCCAAATACCCCGAACGCTTTTTTTCTCAACTTTCGAAATGTGCTCCAAAATAGTACCTCATAACGACCCTTAAAGCTACTCAAGTATTACTATTTTAACTTGTCTTCAAATCCAACTACCTCAATTCAGGAAGTCGAAAGATTGTGAAAATCATGGAATAAATTGTTCGCTGAGATTTCCTCGAAATTCTTCAGACTCATATTCATCAAAACATGTCACCAATCAAAACAAATTGAATAAATATAACTTGTTCACGAAACAAGAAAACCAAAATATTTATACTTGTTCCAAATTCAAAATTTCTTAGTAGTTAACTACTCAATAACCCACCTCCCTAATTTACAGCGACGACACGTCCTTATTCTATATCTACACTAAAATAAGCAGTCGTGAAATCTCACTTGTCGCAGGCTTTTTTATTATTTTCCATTCGCGCCGTGTTTCACTTTTCGCACATACTCTGTGACTTGGTTTGAAGAAATGTACGCAATTCATTGGCGATTGGTGTATAATGATCAGATCCTGCTGCCGCGAAACCAGTCATTATCATAAAGCCCGATCCAGTTAATATCCGGCGATAAATTCCCTGACGCCGAATCGAGCCCGACGTCGATATTGATTGAACAGTTATACGAAAGTCGTCAGTGTCCTTTTCAGTTGACCGTTCTCACGGCTAATTGTATGAATCCATATATATTATATCTACGTGTCATTCATGTATCCGAGGAAGTTGTAAGTCGTCCGATTAAAATGGGCCGCAGGAACTTGTTATGGATTCAGTCCGTGGCAATAAAGACGACATTTTTTTGCAGCCATGGCTATCCGTTTCCACTTTACGAGCTGGCTCTTGCAAAAATGCGAGGAAAGGGATTTTCCACGTTTTTGTGCATTCTTGAAGTGGAGAAATACGCCTGTTTCTGCTTGTATTGTGGACTGTTTAACTGTGTAACTGAATAAATCACGTTTTACTTACACTAGTTTTGAAAATGTCCGATGATTTTCACTGAATGTGAAAATTTATGGTGCCCAGAAAATGTAGATATTCAATTTTTGGACCTACCTATCTTGGTAGAGTTCTTTTTGCCACAAAAATTCAGATGAAGATTTTCTAAAAATGTAATATAAATGAAAGAAGCTGTATTTTTTTTTCTTTTCCATTTCAGGCTTCTTCGTGTTTGAAAAGAGGACGTGAAAGAAAGAGGAAAAAAATGACCAAGCGGAAGGAAGTCGAAAAAAGAAGGATTTCACGAAGAAGTTAGGTATTGATTTCAACTCTGACCGCAGAACTTGACCACTGGATTTGAGTATATCGCAAGTAATTTGATGGACGAAGATTAAGAGTTTGGAAAAAACACACCGTATATAACTAAGAAACAAATGTGTATGTGATTCCGGTGAGTGCGAATGCTTGAGCCAACATTATGCTATACACTGTTAGAAATTTTTGTATTGATTTTAATAAACTTATGTTGGAAGTTTTTTACATAAACGCATGTTTAATTCGATATACGGTGTTCTTCAAATTGCATAAACGTTTTTGAATCTCAATGAATCTGTTAGCGGATTTTGATAAACTTGTATATAGAATATTCATATACAAGTAGAACAAATTTCATATGGTTTGTGAAATTTATTAAACATTTGATACATATTCTGTTTAAACTTTCAAAAAAAAAAAAAAAAAAGAAAAAAAAAACAATTTGATAGTTTTTTTCCGTATATTTTACTACAAGCTTTCAAAAATTGCGAAATAACTCCAGCCTATACGTTTTGACTGATGAGCTAATGTCACATCTGGGAAATGTTATTTCCCTTCAGATCATATATGCATTCAAAGGTTTAACGCACGGACCTAGAACTTTCAATAAACACTGTATAGTTATTGAAAATTAATAACACGTTCAAGTAAAAAAAGTTATCACATAGTTGTTTGAAATTAATGATATACTGAAAGATAATACTTGTATTAGGAGTTGGATATACATGTTCATAATTTTCAAAGAACATGCTTATTGATATAGAATTCGTACAGGAATGAATCAATTTTAATATACCTTTATACATTAAAGTGTATTGAATTCAAGCGTAGTGTGTGCGATTGGGATTCAATATATAATTTTAGTATTTTTCAGAAACTGTCCAAAAATTTCAATAAACATGTATTGATCTTAATACAAAAGTTTATTGATAATACATACATACATGTATGATTATAATACATGTAAAATAATAATCAACACATGTTATATGATCATATAAGATCTTGAAAAGATTTTTGTTACATTTAAAAAGTTTAAAATGTGTAAGACAGGAACTTGAGAGACTGATATATCTTGCACTGAGGATCAAATCGATCTGAAATGCTCAAAAAAGGACTAAGATTTTCACTCGGATATGATCAGCAGGTCTAAAGAAAGTTCTTTCTTAATATCAAAAGTTTAAAATGTTCTAATAAGGATCAAAAAGATCTTCAATGTTCAAATCAGGATTAAAATTTTGACTCGGATATGATCAACAAGTCAAAAGAAGGTTCTTCCTATGGATAAAAAGTTTAAAATGTTCAAAACGGGAGCTACAAGGCTTCAAATGTTCTAACGATGATCAAAAAAATCTAAAATGTTTAAATTAGAACTGAAATTTCGACTCGGGGGAATGGAGACGAAGAACTGGATAGTTTGATAAAAGCCACCGTTGCTGGTGGAGGTGTTACTCCACACATTAAAATATCAATATTTATCAACATAATGTATTGTTTTGCACACTACAGTACTTACTGCGTTTAGTTGGGACTCCTTTCCATTGGATCAGTACCGATAGACAATGGTAACCGTCTCAGGAAAGAAGACAAATTTTTCAATGGTTTTACCACTCTTGAAGTATACTCCGTACTAAAAAATAAGAACGAGAAGCACTCAGCTGTGACGCCTCTAGTAGCATGTCGTCGAAGCAATATTAGTTTCGAGCAGTTTCGAGTCTCGCAGCTGAGGAAATTAGTGTGTTCGCATTTCTCAATAATGCCACAGAAAACAGGCGTAAAACAAATTTTTTTCAAAAGATAAAAAAAATGTGTCAAATGTGTTTTTGGGTAAAAACTCGACGGAGGTAGACAGATATCTCGTTTTTATTATTCAAGACGAAGATATGCTCTAATTGCTATTTTTGTGACTGGTGGCAGAAGATGATTGAAAATTTGAAAAATTTTCATCATACCTAAAAGTTCTTCAAAAAGTGTTAGCTACATAGGATTGCTGTGTTTTGAAGATTTCTATTATTTGTTTTGTTTTGACAGAAAATCTCGTGGTATTTTCCAGTATTCTTCGAGATGATTATTATTTTGAATCATTGTAACGTATTGCTTGGCCCTCACGTCCTGATCTGTAACAAACACTTCAAAATTTTCATATGCCTGGGAAATATAGATCATAATACCTATAATTATGTTTTTATTGGAATTTCTAATCAGAAAATATCACTAATAACAGACTTTTAGGTGAGATTTTGCACTCTTTTCTGTTATTCGAATTTGTAAATTAAATTAATTCGATCGAACGCATGCACAAACAATACTTGAAAATCTGCATATACCATTTCATATTTGATTAATTGTTGAAAAAAATAATTAATATGTTTTAAGTTTGGTGAAAAGTGTTTCGAAAAAAAAATGCTTTTGGAACTTGTAAATAATACCGTTACCAACTTTGAGTATCATTCATATTTTCTTCGTTTTGTCATAGTTTGAGAGATTTTTTTAAATTTCATTCAATTCGTATATTATTATTATCTTTAATTCGATCCTTGAAGATTCAAAGTTTCATAGGCGTTTGTTAGTTTTGAAGTTAATGAAGGAAACAGTGTGTATGTGGATTTTGAGTATTTTATTGAACTTTCGTGTATTTTCATTTTTTTCCATATCCTCTGGTTCATTTAAATTTCGTAGAATTCGCTGTTCTTTTAGGACATTAGGTACTTTTGAAAATCCAATTCGAGTTTTTACAATATAATGCAGTAGAATATAGAATTTTTGCGGCTTTCATTGTTTCAATAAGTTTTTTAGAAAACATCTTCTGCATGGATTTCAAATATTCGGGAGAGTTTAGCAACTCTTAGTGTATTTTTTATTTTTTCACTAGATTCAAGAATTTCATTCAGTTTTCCAGTATTTTGATTGATTCTTGTATAGATTTTCAGAATAAGATGACCTAAGATTAGATGTTTAAAACATTTCATTATTTTTCAAAATGTTTAGGAAAATAATATCTATATGTATATAATTTCAGTATTTCGAGATTCTTATTATTCTGAGTCTTTTTCATACTTTTTTATTTTGCATGTATGAAATTTCCTAATATTTTCTAATATTTTTGTAGTTTTTTGGTATTTTGATGGATTGATAAATTCGAAATTTTTAGAAATCTAAAAAATTCCTAGCATTTATCTTAATGCTTTCAAGTTCTTGAATTCACGAAGAAAGAAATTCTGAATTTCATAAAAAATTTTCACAAAGAATTTCCATCCTGCTTTTAGATTAACCATTTAATCGTATGAAGTAGAAAAATGTTATAGGTCTCAAGATTCTTCTGTTTTGAATTCTATGAAATTCAGAACTCTATAAGAAAAATTATATCTTGTGAGTATAATAAGGATTATAATAAGGCTTCAAATATATTGAACCATGCTGAATCAATCAAAATCAATGAGCAATAAGCCACTCAGTTGGGATCGATTTTCAAGTGGATTAATCTTCGGAAACATTCAGATATATTAAGACGAAGTATAAGAATAAAAAAAAAAAATTGCCACTATCTGATGAGAAAAAAAATTGGGAAAATGCCTTGAAATTTCTTGCAAGCTTTTCTCAGACACCCTGAGGGGTGTATTGTGTGAGATCGAAGTCGCGATCAATCAAGGGGGAGAGACGTCGTGTAGATTGAGTGGAGGGGGAAGAAAGGGGGTTGATGTATTGAAGGCTAAATTGACCCCTGCGCCGGACACTATAAAACCACCCTTAAACACTGGCTTTCCAAAACGCGTGAGATTGTTCGCTGAATTTCTAAGTAACCGTTTTCTGCTAAACCTTTCATCTTTCAAATTTCACTGTATAAAAATTGAAAAAGATAAGATAGTAAATTTAAAGTTACTGGGGGTCGATGACAGGAGCAATTGCCTTCCTTTAGAAAAAGCGAATGATTTCATTCAAAAAAATTTTGTCATATTATTTGATAATGTTAAACAATAAAAAGTTGTTGTTTTCAATATTATTAACTACAATGTATTCAAAAGAACTATTTACAATAAAAGATCTAGAGTTAGCATTCTGTCAGGGGCGTAAACAGAAAAAATTTTCGGGAGGGGTTTTTCTGAAAAATATTTTTTCTTCGGAACTTCATAATTTTTCATATTTGACAATATGTTACAAGAGAGCGATTTCGAAATATTTTACATCTTGGAATTGTAAATATATGCAACTTTTGGAACCCAGAGTTATACATTTTTCATGTTCGTAAATAATGGATTTCGATTTTTGTGATTTTCAGTTAGTAACTGGGGTTTCAATTTTTTTTACCAATACTTTTTGTTTATACTTTTCTAAGGATTATATGATATTAGGTCATATGGGTTCTATAAAGCTATTTAAAATTCGATGCTCTGGGAATCAAATTTGTAAAACCTTATAATATAATTGAAATGATTTTTGAGCAAATTTTAACTACACAAATGAAAGGTACTTCATAAATTTATATTATTTTCGTATGGTATGTTATTCATCAAATTTTAAAGTATTTTTTGGTATTCTTATATATTTCTAATATTTCTAAAGATTACTCAATAGATTGATAGAAATTGATGCTACAGTATTGAAACTTTCAACGATTTTGGAAAATTGAATTGATTTTTCAGACAATTGAAAGTATGTTCGATTGTATAAATTGAATTGAATGTATTTTTATTGTTTTCTTTATGAATATCTAGAACTATTTCTAAAGTTATGTATAATTATTATATTACATTAATAAATTTGCTTCAGGAAAGAGAGTTGTATAAATTTCAATGAAAATTATATCTATATAATTTTTATGTATTGAAAGATCTCTAGTAAACCAGTAAGCTAGTTAAATAAAGAACTAGTAAGCTAGTGAACTGCTAAACTCGTTAATAAGCGAATTATTAAACTAATAAACTGGTAAGCAAGTAAACTAGTCAAATGGTAAGCTAGTAAAACAGTAAGCTAGTAAACTAGTTAACTGTTAAACAAATAAATTACTAAGCTACTAAACTAGTGAACTTATTTTTCACATTTTTTTACTTTTATACATATAGTATATAGGTATATCCCTGAAGGATTTCTAAGTATATCTTTATAGATTATTTATATCATTGTAGATTGCTACAGGGATTTAAAAAATTCGAAGCTTTAAAATGCGAATTTTGACCTATTCTCAGTAATTTCAAGAATCGATGATAGAATCACATGCATATATATTTTTTATTTTTTATATCGTTATTCTTTTTTTATATTTTTGAAATATTTCAGAGATTTTGTTGCGTTATCTAAAATTTTCATAGATTTATAGTATATTGAGAATTTGATGCTCTAGAATCCTAAAATTTATAAATAGTAGAGGCATTTGTCGAGATTTTTCAGAAAGCAGTTTTTTCATAGAACTCAATTCATTACATTATTCTTTTAGAGTTTGTATGAACTGAAGAATTTTTAATACTTTTCTATGAATTTCATATTGATAATGAGCTATATAATATATATCTAGTGTACTAGTACACTGGTAAGCAATTAATCTAGCAAACTTGTTAACTAATAAGCTAGTAAATTAATAAGCTAGTTAACTAGAAAACTAGGAAATTAGTAAACGAGTAAAGTGTTAAGCTAGTAAACTAGTAAACGAGTAAGCTAGTAAACTTGTGAACGAGTAGAGTATTAAACTAGTAAATTAGTAAACTAGTAGCTAGTGAAATAAAAAACTAGTAAGCCTTTAAGCTATGTAGTAATTTTGTGAGATAGTAAACTAGTAAGCTAGAAAACTAGTAAGTTAGTGACTTAGTAAAATAGTAAACTAATAAACTCGTTAACAAGCAAATTAATAAACTAGTAATCTGGTCAGCAAGTAAACTAGCAAACTTGTAAACTTGTAGGCTAGTAAATTAATAAGCTAGTTTTCATAGTAATAGTCAACTAGTAAGCAAGTAAACTAGTTAACACGTAAGCTAGTGAACTAGTTAGTTAGTAAAATAATAAATCAGTAATGTATCAAGCTAGCAAACTAGTAAATTATTAAGGTAGTAAAGTAGTAAGCTAGTAGACTAGTAAGTTTGTTTTTACATTTTTTTTTTATATAATATACGAAACCCTGGAGAATTTCTAAGAATTTTTATAGATTACTCATGTTTTTCTAGATTGCTACAGAGATTGAAAAAACTCGATGCTTTAAAATGCAAATCTTGATTTATTCTCAATAATTGCAAGAATTAATGATACTATCACATTCACATAGATTTTTCATGTTTTATATCGTTATTGTTCTTTTTTCGTATTTTTGAAATATTCAAAAGATTTTGTTGCGTTTTCTAGAATTTCGATAGATTTATAGTATATTCAGAATTTCATGCTCTAGAATCTCAAAATTGATAGATCGTAGAGGAGTTTGTCGAGATTTTTCAGAAAACATTTTTTTCATAGAATTCATTTAATTTTATTATTCTTTTAGAGTTTGTAAGAATCAAAAGACTCTTAATACTTTTCTATGGATTTTATATAAATTGCTAGAATTTGATGATCCAAGATTCAAAGTTTTGTAAATCAATATCATTTTCGTAGATTTTAATTTTTGTTGACTATTCACTGGGTTGCAACAATTTTTCTGATGCATATTTTCTACGTAATCCTACATTTTGATAATTTTTACTTTTTTATTAAATATATACTGCTAACGTTTCCATAAATTTATTTGTACCCTAATTTTGCAAAAAAAAACAATATTAAATTTACCACATATCGAAAATAATACATTATCGAAACTTCAGCAAAAACTTGAAGGCATAAAAAATATGTACAAATCTTTCCATTGTCTTCTTCAATTTGATTTCGAAATAATTGGTTTTTTTCAAAAAACCCAAATAAATTCGCGAATCTTCATTTCCATCCGGAGTTGCAGTGGTCGGCGATAAAGAATCGAGGTGGAAAAGAAAAAAGGCACGCGAACGAAAGAAGAGGAAGAAGGCGACGATAAGGTGGTATCGCGAGAGGTAGAAGGGGAACTGTCGCAAGTTTGCAGAGGAAGAAAAAAAGAAGAAAAAAGTTCTGGAAGCCGGAGTTTGCAAGTTCTCGGTTAGAATTCCGTCGATACATCACACGCCTCTGGTAGAGTTGGAGTGAGCTGCTCCGCCTTCGCCGCCCCCACGCGACTTGGAGGCAGCTGAAGGTGGTTCCGCCCAGCACCTTCGGACTTTCATGTCAAGACTCCGGACTACACAGTAAAAAAAATCTTGCAGAATCACTAGGGTATAGTAGAGGTGTTACTACTTACAGTAAAGTCAATGTACTAGAAAGTAGTACGAATTTACCAGAGTGTAGTAAATGAGCATCACCGGATAAAGTAGTTTTACAAGCGTCTAGTAAGTGTACTAAAAATGCATAATAGTACACCTCTCAATGCAGCAAATAAAACGACCTCCTTCGGAAGGGGTCGAATTACGACCGCTAGTAAATTTACTACATTGACGTAAGAGTGCTACCAAAGTATTAGAATCGCTGCAGCCGTGGTAAAAGTATCAACAAATCGTATTCATGCAATGAAATCGTCAAAGTGCAAGTTGGACTTGGCGATCTGTGGCGTCTTTGGCGTCTTGTACCGTGGCGTATGTTGCTGCATTTTTATCGCGTCTTGCAGTGTCTTATGCGAAGAAAATATTATACGTTCTCTTGTTCAGTTTGTGATGAATAAAGCAGTTTATATTGAATTCATTTTTATTATGTTGTTATTGCATAATCCGATTCATGCCATGCAAACCTAACCTCAAATTTCTCAGTACATTAAATATTTTCTAGTACGTTTACAAATTCCTAGTAATTTTATTAGTTTCAAGTGCTTTTACTAGATCCTAGTACTTCTGCTACTCTGTTGTAGAATCACTACAAGTCTGTAATTTTACCCCTTCCAAAGGAGGTCGTTTTATTTGCTAGTTTGGAACTGGTAGTTCTGCAAGATTTTTTTTACTGTGTATATTCCTTACCTTTGCCACTTTTTTTCTACCTCCGTGAATGCTGCTACCAGTCGCTGCAGATTGAGCATTCTCCTAAGAAGTAGGCTTTTGGTGTATCTGCATCAGGAATATGCAATTGCGAAAACGATATATTTAACCAATATATGTGAATTTTCAAGAATTATAATTGCATCATCATGAATCCGATTGATCTAATGATTATAAATCAAATTATTGTGTGAAGAGTCGATCCTCGGAGCCAGCAATGATAAGCACGTAAATAGGGAAATCGTGTTTATTAATTCAAGCTTTTGACAGCCTACCGCTATCATGATCAGCAATTTAAATCATAAAATATCAATATATGAATTCCATTGAACATCTATGATTGCCCCGATTTCCATCAAAAGCCAAAATAAGATCAAATCAGGTATAAATTCCATCTAAACAGCAATTACGAGAAAAAAATAACCATGAATCAAAATCATAAGCACGATTTCCCTATTTACGAGTTTATCTTTGCTGGGTCCGAGGATCGACTCTTTACACTATAGAATTATTAAAGAGCGTTATTATTGTTGATAAATTTGGCGTTGGATCGTCAATATGCCTAACTACAGCGTCAAAATTGGATATTTCAAGTACATACGTGAGACTTTCGGTTTGGAAGCGACAAGACTGGTGAAATCATGGATTAAAAGAAAATTAAATATAGCTTTTTTTCTGAGGTCGTTGACTGAAGAGTTAATTTGAATCAATATTCTGACTAGATGTTGGCATGAGCGCCTTTTTTTCTTGACTCTGACTCCATAATGAATTACATACGTTTTTGATTTCTAAAAATCAATAAAACTTAGGTTTCTAGAGCAAAGGGTCTCGAAATTCATATGCGATTGAATAAAAATTCCAGAAAAACCTAATCGTAAGTCTTCTAAAAAAACTTCAAATACTGGAAATATTAGAAATCTATATGAGGATGCTGAATCCAAACTTTGAATCCTTGGAAATTGAAATCTAAACATCGAAAGAGATATCCAAAAAAAAACTAGAAAATTCTACAACGTGTGAAAAATTTCAATGATGGTAGAAAAAAAAAACAAAACAAAAAAATATGGAATACTACAAATATACATATAAAATACAAAAAAATCAGTAAGAATCTAATAACTAGAATATTGATTTTAAAAATTTTTTATAACCATACATAAAATACTGATTAATTCTTCAAATCGTAAATAACTGAGGAAATTTGAAAGAATTCAAAAAGAAAAATAAATCTATGAAATACTGCACTTCGAAAAATCCATTGACACACAAAAAATTTAATATATGTGAAGTTTTTGATATCTGCATAGCAATCTATAAAAATACTAGAAAATCCAACATTCTATACCTAACGAAAGATACGAAAAGTTTCAGAAGTACTAGAAAGATGTAAATCAGATTATCACAAAAATCAATAAAACGAGCAAATTTTTCATAAATTTTGAATTCAAGGGATGGAATTCTCGATATCTATGCATGAATCTAATGGAAAACCAGGAAATCCTTCAATTTGTATGATTGCTTTAAAAAAAAAAGGAAATTATTTAAACATCTTTAAATCTATCATATGAAGAAATTTTTTTTATCAAAATTTATGCGATACATTGGCATATCGCTATTTTTGCTTAATACCAGAATATTGAATATCTCATGGTTCCAATATGTATATCAAATGATTTGATATTGATCTTTTTCGTTTCAACTCTCATCCCTAGTTTGCATACATGGGCTTGTAATTTTGAGGTTCAATCTTTCAAAATCGAATCAGAAGATATTCTAAATAATTAACTAAAATAACTTTCTACAAACTTGCATATTTTGCATAACAGGAGTGAATTCTGAGTAAGATTTTAGAGGGAAAACTTTAGGAACATCTAAATGTATCACTGTAATAAAATGAAGTGTTTTATAAAGTACTCGTTTTACTGTAGAATAATCAGGATTTTTGTTCTGCTGAAACTTATGGGATCTTGAAATTCGAAAATTCTTGCTTATTGCTCAAAAATTACGAAAATTAAAAAAAATATACCTCTATATATATGGGTTTCGGAATTCGTAAAATAGTTGTCATCTAGTTACGAAAATTCCAAAGAAATACATCATAATGTCAAGTTGGAAAAAAAAAAAAAAAAAAAAATAGAAAATACCTACTTCATTACAAAACTCTCTGATCTAGCTCGTGAGTTCAGAAAAAATTCTAAATTTTCATTTTCTTGATAAGTGAACAAGCAACGTCTCGAGTCTAAACTCATTAAAACATGCTTCAGCTTCACTAATTGCTCAGAAATGATAAAAAATTTTGTTCATCCCTAGATCACAACGACAGTTTAAACTTGAATAATTCCACCAAGTTCATCGTTAGTTGGTAGAATGGGTGCGAAATTTTTGCGAGTTAACTTGCGACGGAATTTCAAGGGGGTTACGTAAAGTAATAAGGAGACACGCAGTCCCTTGTACACCAAAGCCACTAACAAGATGCTTAGGCTTACCGAGAAGAGGCTCTATTTTTTGCCGGTCGCGTGCTGATGTCAAGCTCGGGTGAAGTTCTTTTTATGATATATCGCTGAGTGCGTGGGACGGTGCTCCATTCAAGGAAGCGATTCATTCAACGCTATCATTCAACTGGAGAAGCACAATGTCCTTTTCAGAACCGTCGCATTTTTGGAAACACAGAAGTCGATTGATAATTGGTATCCCTGAAACTCTTTATCTCTCAAGACACTTCTCAATCAGTACTTTTCAAGACATTGAATGACAGCCTCAAAACTCAATGAGGAGAACAGGTGCGTAGGCAGAGGGTGGTTTTAGGAGTTCGAACTCCTCTCGAAATTCTGATAAAATCGATCAATATTTCATGTAGAAATTAAAAAAGTTACATCGATAAACCATAACAAACATAAGGTAAAAAAATGCATGGAAATGTTAGCAGTAAATATTTCATAAAAAAATAAAAATCATCAAAACGTAGAATAACGTAGAATATGTGAATCAGAAAAATTGATGAAACCCGCAGTGAATGATCGAGAGAAATAATAATCTACAAAAATGCTAACAATTTACAAAACCTTGAATCCTCGATCATCCAATTCTAGAAATCTATATAAAATCCATATAAAAGTATTAAAAATCCTCCGATTCATACGAACTCTAAAAGAATAATGAAATGAATTGCATTCTATAAAAAAACTGTTTTCTGAAAAATCTTCACGAATGCCTCTAGGATATATAAATTTTGAGATTCTAAAGCATCAAATTCTAAATATACTATAAATCTACAGAAATTCTAGAAGAAGCAACAAAATTTTTTAAATATTTCAAAAATACGTGAATAGAATAATGATATAAAACATGAAAAATCTATAAGATGGATTTTTATTATATTTCAAAGATTTTGCTGCGTTTTCTAGAATTTTTTTAGATTCATAGTATATTCAGAATTTGATGCTCTAGAATCCAAAAATTTATACATCGTAGAGGCTTTCGTGAAGATTTTTCAGAAAACAGTTTTTTTCATAGAATTCAATTCCTTTCATTATTCTTTTAGAGTTCGTATGAATTGAAGGATTTTTAATACTTTTCTATGGATTTTATATAGATAATGAGCTATATAATATGTAGCTAGTGAACTAGTAAACTTCCCATAATAATATAAGTAATCTATAAAAATATTTAGGAATCCTCCAGTGTTTCGTTTATTCTACTAGAAAAATGTCAAAAATAAATTGACTTGTTTACTAGCTAACTAGTTTTTATTTAACTATCTGACTAGTGAACCAGTTTACTATTACAAATTTGACAAGTTTACTATTTTACTAAATAACTAATTCACTTGGTAACGAGTTTGCTTGTCTATTTAACTTTTCCACTTGTTTACTATTTTACTGTTTTACAATATCAGTAGTTTACTAGTTTACTAGAAATCTTTCAATACATAAAAATTATGTAGGTACAATTTCCTTCAAAATTTTTAAAACTTGCTATCCTGGAACTTATTAATTTATATCATACTGTAATTGTATATAATTTTAGACATTATTTAAGAAATTAATAAAAAAACAATAATAATACACTCAATTCAATTCATACAATTTTTTCAATGAAACATACTTTCAATTGCAGAAAAATTAAAAAAAATACGGAATAAAAGTATTGAAAATTTCCATTAAAAAAAAATGTCGTTTGAAAAATCAATTCAAATTCCCAAAATCGTTGAATGTTTCAATTATATAGCATCAATGTCTAAAAATCTATTAAGCGATCTATAGAAATATTGGAAATATATAAATATATGTACCAAAAAAAACTACAAAACTGGATGAATAATATACCATACAAAAATAGTCTAAATTAATGATGTACCCTTTTATCTGTGTAGTTAAAATTTGCTCAAAAATCATTTCAAATACATATAATAAGTTTTTACAAGTTTTAGCTACAGAGCATCGAATTTCAAAAATCTTATAGAAACCCATATTTTCAAATATCATATAATCCTTATAAATACAAAAAGTACTGGTAAAAAAAAATTGAAACTCCAGTTATTAACTGAAAATCACAAAAATCGGAATACATTATTTACGAACATGAAAAATGTACAACTCTAGGTTCCAAAAGTTGTATAACTTTGAAATTCCGAAGTGTAAAATATTTCAAAATCGCTTTCTTGTAATCATATTGTCAAAGATTCAAAATTATGAAATCCCGAAGGAAAAATATTTTTCAGAATAACCCCTTCCGAAAATTTTTTCTGCCCACGCCCCAGGTGGAGAGCTTTATTTGAACTCAAATGATTTTTTACCCATGTGCCGTCGATCATGTTGTAATCCATACCTTGAATTTGTGGAAGATTTCCTGCAAAGTTTTTACATTTAAATGGTTTTTCTTCAGTGTGCCTGATTTCATGATTTTTCTTGTAATCGTTTCTGGCAAAAGTTTTTTTGCAAATCGTACATTCAAAGGTTTTATCGCAATATTCACACTTGTAAAGTTTCGGCTCAATGTATAGACGTTGATATATTTTTCTTTGCTACTCTTTCATTATTTCAAGACATAATTCCTTTTATGCCTTGCATATAATAAAAAAGCTTTTCATTGTCACAATTGAACGTTTCATCTTTATTTTGAAAAAAATCAAGCCTTTTCCTCATTTTCTACGACAGTTGCAAACGTCAAAGTATTCACATTGTGCATCTTGCGCTGCTCACCGCTCTGCTTTTCCTCTTGTTCGTAAAACTCAAATCTCGGTAGCATTCACAGCCGAGACAATCGTATCTAACAATTGAACGAGCAAGCGGCAACTTTCAAGGAAAGAAGCGAAAAGTCATATTTTCTTGCTCGAGACTTGTAAGACAACTTGCCATCGTCAAAGTTCCGTTTGTACTCGACTCCCAGTATCCCTTTGACTGCAGCCTTCGACGACATTTCCAACTTTGCTCCTCGACTTACCTTTCCTCTCAATTGCTTTTCCTTTTTATTTTTTGGTAGATAATCATTACTGTTGTTTTTATCATCAAGAAATGTTTATAAATAATATATTTATGAGGCAACTTAAAGACTATTTTATAACTTTCACGCAAAGTTTTGGAATGTCGGAGCATTTTAAGAAAAATGTTTCAAATTTCTATATAGGTACACGTTTTATTGACTTATTTGATAGTGATCAAAGAAACTGGGAAGTAGGAAATTCTGAAAAACTGCATATTTGAATTTCTTTATACGTATCGCAAGGTTATATGAGTCGTTTTTCTTGCTTCAGAGAATTTTTTTCGCATATGCCTGTGTTATGTTAATTCGTGGCTGCATTATGACTATGATACATATCGACTGTAACAGTTTTCAAGGATATAAAACAGGGGCGTAGGCAAAACACGTTTTTGGGATGAGTTTTTCTAAAAAATTTATTTCGTCCGAATTTTATTATTTTCAATGTTCAACGATACAGTTACGAGAGGGCTATTTTTAAACTTTTACATTTCAGAATTTAAAAGTTATACAACTTTTAGAGTCTAGAGTCATACATTTTTTATGTTCGTGAATAATGAAATTCGATTTTTGTGATTTTCAATGAGTTACCAAAGTTAACATTTTTTTTTAATAATACTTTTGGTATTTACACCACTTCAAGGATTTTTTGATATTAATATGGATATCTATAGAGCTGTCTGCATTTGATGTTATAGAATTCAAATTGCTGAAAAATTGAAATATTTTGATAGATTTTTAAGGAAAATATAAAACGCATATTTGAAGTTTTTCAGAAATGTATAAAATTATCGTAAATTATGTTCTTTATTAAATTCTGTAGTTTTTTTGGTATTTTTATAGATCTCTAGTATTTCTGTGGATCGTTCGACTTTTGAAAATTGATGATGTAGTATCGAAACTTTCAACGATTCATATAGATTTTTTATACTTTTGTATCATGTTTTTCAGTATTTCTACAATAAAAAGTATTGTAAATTGCAGAAATTGAAATAGATGTATTTTTATTATTTTTTCTAATCGTTTCTAGAATAATGTCTATAATTATATTATTACTGAATTACGTATAGAACAATAATAATAAATATTCTCTGGATTAGAAGTTTCGAACATTTTGGATGAAATTATATCTACACAGTTTTTATGTATATAAAGTTTTTTAGCAGTATTTTTCGCATTTTTCTAGTATAATCTACAAAACTCTGGAGGATTTTTTAGTTATTTTATAGATTCTTATATTTTTGTAGATTGCTGCAATGATAAAGTGAACTCGATGCTCTAAAATGCGGATTTCGATCTATTCTCAGTAATTTCATTAGTTAATGAAAAACATGACTTTCATAGAAATTTTTCATGTTTAGTTGGGTTCTCTTCTTTTTTTTGAATTTTTGAAATATTAAAAACACTTTTTCGCGTTTTCTGCACTATTTAGAATATCTTTATTTATTTGATATTATATTTATTTTCATACTATACTCAGAATATCTTTATTTCAAAGTCCATTTAGAATATGATGCTCTAGAATTCCAAATTTCATAGATCGGTTCAGATTTCTAAAGAAACAGTTTTTTCATTGAATTAAATTACTTTTAGTATTTTTTCAGAGTTCATATGATTCGAAAGATTTGTTTATTTTTTAAATTCAATTTTCCTATAGATTTCTATAATTTTGTGACGTAAGATTGAAAATTTCTTAAATTTCTAGCATTTTCGTAGATTTAACATTTTTTTTATTATTCACTGGGTTGCAATAATTTTTCAAAGTGATTTTTTCTACCTAATCTCACGCATTGTTAATTTTCACTTTTTTTGTAAAATATATGTTACCAACGTTTTCATGCATTTTTTTGTGACTTGTATTTTTATTATTTACTTTTGTACATTTTTTTACTATAACATGAAATATGAATAGATTTTATCAGAATTTCGGGATGGGCTTAAACCCTCAAAATCACCCTAATATAAAAGATAAAATGTAGAATCGGATGTTTTTGCATTAGTCAATTTGGTTTTTACGATTTTAATTGTGAGGTCTAAAAAATGTCATATTAATTATATATGATTGATTTCGATTCGGAAACTTTTAATTATGAAATAATACAACTTAGTCTGTTTCTTACAAACAGGAACAAATAAATTTATTATCTGTTTCTAAGTCAGATAAATTTCTTAATTATTTATGCCAGCTTTTCTAAATAAATTAAAAATATGGAATATTGTTTCAATTTGTTTTATTCTGATCCATTCTAATGAATAATTCGTCAAAATTTGGGAAAAAACGAAAATCTTGTGGAGAATTGTAGGAATCTTCGTATAAGTACATTTTTTTTGATGATGGAAAAATAGATCAGAGTGCCCTTGCCCTTTGAGATATGTAATGAAGGTCTCAATTAAGAATCAAATTGGCAGACAAAGAGCTTAAGCTGGGTGCTTGCTAACATGCAAAGGACGCTTTCAATTAGGGACCACCCAAAATGTGTCGTCTTATGAAATAATGATTCGTCAATTCGACGACTTATTTTCTGTATCTTCTCGTTTCGAAGCATCGGCTTCTTAAATCAATAATAATTATTTCTTATTCTCTTTACTTATCACAGGCATCATGTCTATTTTTCAAAGTATTGAACAAATGTTTTCTTCAGTAATTGTTTTCTAATCAATTTCAAAATTATTCATAATACATGTCTGCAGAAAATTAAGCTTCTTCTTTTAATAATGAATTCGTGTCGTATGTTACAATTAAAAAAATTATTGACTTATCACAAGAATTGAATATTTGCTGGTTAATTTTCATAATTAGACTAAATTCAATTTAAACAAGTCTCTTTTCACCTTTTATCATATTTTATCAAATAACTACAAATTTATGGCTGATTAATAATATTCTCATGAAATAAATTAAAACTGGAAATCGCCTTGTTTGTGTACATGGATCCCACGTGTTGCGTGAGACTTCCGTTTAAGCCTACCAGCATCTTCCACTCCTATCGATAATCCAATCAATTCCTATCAATTTGATAGCAATCGATTGACATTTTTCCACTTTGTGGGATTTCACATGGCGACGGGAAATTAGCAACAGTTTTTTCGCGAAAGTCATTCGCTTCACTGAATTTCCGATGGTTTTAACCAGGGAATTACAATATACGATCAAAGTCATTATGCAAAGCGAGAAAAAGATCAAGATATATTAAATTGCTCCAATTATCATACGGGAGTTTTGATTACCAAGTTGTCGTTGCATATAAAAATTTTGTGAATTCTCTGGACGAAGGATAAACCACCTGGTAAAAATGTCTAGTGTATTATTTGGCAGACATTGAAAATAAAAAGGTCAGACTTACAAGTTTTAAATTTTCATAATACAACATGAAGAAAAATATTGAAGAAATACACATTTTATTTAAAAATTAACGTCTTATAAAAGGAAAATATTTTTGGTTGTAAAAAGCTCCAAAATTTAGGGTATTTCCAGGGGCGTAGGCAGTAAGAGCTTTCGGGAGGGGTTTTTCTGACAAATATTTTTTCTTCAAAATTTCATAATTTTCCATCTTTGAAAATATGGTTACAAGAGAGTGATTTTGAAATATTTTACACTTCGGAATTTAAAGATTATACAACTTTTGGAATTTAGAGTTGCACATTTTTTATGTTCTTAAATAGTGGAATTCGGTTTTTGTGATTTTCAAGTAGTAACTGGGGTTTTAATTTTTTTTTTGTAATACTTTTTGTATTGATACTACTTTAAGGATGATCTAATATCAAGCGATATGAGTTTCTATCAAGCTTTCTAAAATTCGATGCTCTAGGAATCAAACTTCTCGAAAATTTATACATTTGAAATGATTTTTGAGCAAATTTTAACCACACAGATAAAAGGTACATCATAAATTTATATTTTTTTCGTATGGTACATTATTCAATAAATTGTGTAGTATTTTTTAGTATTTTGATATATTTCTAATATTTCTATGGATCGCTCAATAGATTTTTAGAAATTGATGCTGCAGTATTGAAACCTTCAACGATTTTGAGAATTTAAATTGATTTTTCAGACGACTGTTTTTTTTATGAAGATTTTCAATACTTTTATTCCATATTTTTTTCGTATTTCTACAATTAGAAGTATGTTCAAATGTATAAGTTGTATCAATTGAATTGGATATTTTAATTGTTATCTATATAAATTTCTATAAGAATTTCTAAAATTATACATAATTATTGTATTATATTATTAATTATGCTCCAGGGCAGAAAGTAACATAATATCCTAAGAAAACTATTTCTACATGATTTTTATGTATTAAAAGATTTCTAGTAAACTAGTAAGCAAGTAAACTAGTAATCTAGTAAACTTGTAAACTAGTAAACTAGTAAGCTAGAAAAAGAGTAAACTAGCAAACTAATAAGCTAGCCAACTACTAAACTAGTGAACAAGTAAGCTAGTAAACTACTGAAACTGTAAAATACTAAAATAGTGAACAAGTGAAAAAGAAAAAAAATTAAACTAGCAAACACGTTAACAAGTTTATTGGTTATTTAATAAACTAGTAAACATGTGTAATTTGTAACAATAGACTGAGAAACTAGTAAGCTAGTAAACAAGTAAGCTAGTTAAATAACAACTAGTCGGTTAGTAAACTAGTAAACCTATTTTTTACATTTTTCTAGTATAATATAAGAAACCCTGGAGGATTTCCAAGTATTTTTATAGATTAGTTATATTTTTGTAGATCGTTTCAGAGATTTAAAAAACTCGATGTTTCAAAATGAGAATTTTGATCTATCATCAGTAATTACAAGAATTAATGATATAATTACATTCATATAGATTTTTCGTGTTTTATATCATTGTTCTTTTTACGTATTTTTAGAATATTCAAAAGATTTTGTTGCATTTTCTGGAATTTTTATAGATTCGTAGAAGATTCAGAATTTGATGCTCTAGAATTTTTTATAGAATTCAATTAATCTCATTATCCTTTTAGAGTTTGTATGAATCCAAAGATGTTGAATAATGTTTGACGGATTTTATATTGATTTCCAGAATTCGATAATCGAAGATTTAAAGTTCTGTAAATTTTTAGCATTTTCGTAGATTCTTGTTTTTCTGATTCATAGTTTTTACGTTATCCTACGTTTTGGTAGTTAGTACTTTTTTGTCAAATATACGCTGCTAGCGTTTTCATGCATTTTTTTGTAACTTTAATTTTTATTGCTCATCGATGTGACTCTTTTCTCTTTTACATTATATGTTAATTGATTTCATCAGAATTTCGGGAGGGGTTCAAACCCCCAAAACCCCCCTGTGCCTACGCGCCTGGCAATTTCCGTCAGAATCAGTATTCAAATATTCCTAAAATCTTAAATTCGTACATTAACCAAATGAAGTTTTGGCCACCTGGAAAATGAATTGTGAAATCGCACTCAAGGAAATCCTGTGATAAATAGCTAGAAGATGAACGAAAAAAAGCGCACGCATCTTTCACCGGCGTCAATAGAAAGGAGCGAGCGCCTATAGTAACGGAGTCGAGCCCGGTCCTGATTATCCCGACGACCCTTCAATCAAGATGATGCCTCCAAGCCTCGCTATTAATACATTCCACGGCGGGATAAAAATTCATCCCCGATCGCGGTAATGAGACATTCCGATTATTCTCGTTTCGAGGGCACTTATTAACGCTCGTACGCTTATGGAACGTCCGATGCATCAATCTTTTAAAGCTCATATGGTAATGGCGAGTCATTCCATTACCAGCTTATCATCGAATTGACACGTTCACAAGAGATTTTCCATCAAACGAAACTCCTTTGGAAAGGCATTCCTTTTCTTGCATACCATAGCCTTAAACAGAATAAATTCAGGCTGTATAAAATTGAATAATACAATAAAACAAAATTACAAAAGTAGATTTTACTTTTGGAATGTCTGGAAACATCCATTTCAGAAAATTGCGATGATGGTGAAAATAATCTTTTTCAACGGGCAGTATCTGTATAAAGAGAGCACTTTTCGCTGTTATCAGAATAGCTTGCACATTGCAACTCTCAGAGTTGTATTGCTGCTTAATGTTATTTAACTCGCGAGAGATGCAGGAGATTGTGTTGAGTTCCTAGAAGATGACGATCACACGGAGTAAAAGAAGGGTTAGGGGTGCGAGAATCTCGATCTCGCGGTGCCGGAGTCACCTTTATGGCTCTTCTTGAGCGCTCTTGAGCACCGTCGAAGACCTCTACCAAGTCATAAAGATCCCATCTCGTGCAACCCCTCGGAGACTCTAAATTCACGCTGTTAAAAATTACTGACCGAATGTGCAGTGAAATGCAGAAGAGATTTTCCAAGGGAACGCGTCTAATTTTCAAGACATGCTCTCTAACTTCGGATTAGTTGATTTATTTATTTACTCATTTATTTATTTACAATACAGTAACAAGCATAATGCTCCAAAATGTATACATTTGTCTACACCCAGTCGCATGAGACTCCATGTATAAACAATAATGTCCATAAATGTTTAGCAATGAACAAAATATTGCAATTCGATCAAAAGATCTACACAGAGCATGCAAACGAATACAAAGAACGCAATATAATTAATCTCTAAATATATGACAACAATTCACAACTCATTCTGTCTTCAAATACATAAAGGCAGAATTAGTAAAATTAGTGAAATTGTTACTAATTCAGTCAGAGATCTACTAATAAATTAGTAGAATTCCACAAGTTGACTAAAAAAAAGTAGTTGAATTCTACTAAATTATATATTACATGTACCTAGTTGTAACAAAATTTTATGTAAAAAACATTGCTAAAAGCTTGATGTTTCAAGGAATAAATCTTTTAACAGATGTCTAAATATGTCTCATATTATTGTTTGATTTTGCTACCATAAAACAATAATGAATTAGTAGCATTTGAAAGCTTTTTAGATAATCAATAATTGCAGTGGTAAATATGTATTATTATGAACGGTAATTATTTACTAAAGTATAAGTAAATATTGACTTTTTCGTTAGTTGAAATTTACTAATCTTTTAGTCATAATGCACGAATAAGGCTAGTCAAAACCTGCTTACTGTAGTAGTGGATTTCTACTCAAGTTTGAAGATAGTTATTCACTTTTTTCTTCAGTCAAATAATTTCATCAGTATGCTATATCACTAATTCAATAAGTAGATTTTTACTAAAACTTTATTTTCTTTGTTTTTACTTTTTCACTTAGTGAAATTCTACTGTTAATTAGCAGTTTTTTACCAATTCAAAATGAAAGAGTGTGAACATATGGTAATTGTTATGTATTCCTCGATAATTTTTAAAAATGAAGGTTTTTATAAATAATTTTATAAACACTATAGTCTTATTTTTTTATAAATATTCTTTAATGACGTTTCGATCTCGAATGTTTGTATTCCAATAATCTTATTATTAATTCAAAGTTCTGATTAATATTTCTGTAGTTCTTTTCTTATAATATACAAAAAATTAGGTGTTGAAAGACCTGTAAAAAGTTATAACTTTCTTATTTTCAGAAGAAAATAGTTTATCCAGGCAAGATAAACAATGCAAGAAAAGCATATTCAATTCAGTATATATTTTGTATCTTTTATGATCATGTAAGTCTTTACCAAAGGTTCATAATTTTATTAATTAGGTATGACCCTCATTTGCAGTGTTCGTAGACAGAAAAAAATTTTTGGTTTCAGCAATCAAATTATTCAGTAAATAATGGACCAACCAAAGTTTTAAAAAAACTTTAGTTGGTCCATATTTCATCAATCATGAATAGTTGCTTGAACCATACTTTTTTTTCCGTACACGACTAGTTCTTGAAAACAGCATTATTTTTAACCTTATGATATAATCGGTTATGTAGATTAATAAATTAGATATTATCTTGATTATATTAGATTATACTTGGAATATTTTAATTATCAATTAGATTATGACTTGTGTGTATGGGGGGGGGGGGGGGGTATTTAAATCCAGGATCTCTTATTTAAAATCTTGTCATCTAATCTATATCTTATAATAAGAAAGTTGGATGAAAATTTTCTGGATTAAACGTAAATTGTAAGAACAGCGTTACTATCAGTTTGAATCAAGATAAGAAGTCTTCTCGTGTAACTGCCACACAGCAATGGAGCTTTCATCGTCACTATATCCCTTGGGCACGCTTTTCTTTTACTTTCCCTAAATAAAATGACAGCTTGTCGATAATCCAAGGCATCTCAGATTTTTTTTCATTTGCTTGACTCGATGCCCTTACGAATTCGATCTTTTGACTTGCATCATTCCAAAGAACTAAGTTAATAACACTCGAAAGGTTATCTTATTGTTAACCTTAAAAATATTGAACGTGTTTGAAAATTACGTCTTAAATTGTAGAAATAGTGAAAGTCTACTCTTAACACCAAATTATCTCGTGTAATTTTTTTATATTCAATATTTTTGCAACTTTGTCCAGAATTTTATTAACATTCTTGAATCACCATCATTTAATTTGTTTCATTTCCATTACATAAGCATTTGCAATTCATCAATCTCTGAAATAGAAATTTGATAACACTTCATGAACTTCAAAACTACACATTTTTTTCCTGCTAGAGTCTTTTTGAAATAAAAACCAATTTATGATTGTGATAATCAGCTGTTCAGGCAAAAAAAAATTAGGAGTCAGTAACTCAGTCATATTTCTGAACTTGTAATTCATTCAAATCCAATCACACTCCAACGCACATTCAAGCATCGCAAAGAATTGAAAAAACCCCCATACAACGGAGTCGACAAATGTTTTCAAGCACCTCTTGGTAATCTAGAAGGCTAATCTAGAAAAAATCACGCTGTTCGATTGTACCTACCACGAGAGTACTCAAACATCTGCAAACAAAAACTCAAACAAAAAGAAACTACCCAATATCAAAATTTTCCAAAGTTTCTATCTTTCGTTGATTCACAATTATTTTGTTCGTTGATCAAAACCTAGGAAATTTCTCCATCTAGAAAGATTCTCGAGCACTGATTAATTTTCGGAAATGCAGTCAACATTTCACATACGGCTTGTTTTGGACGCGAATAGGGGATAATGTAGGAGGCTAATAAAGGAAATCATGCGGTGCTTTTGTGAAAAAACAAAGGCGGTACAGATGGGCGATTCAGGAGGAACCCTCTTCAATCATCCCGTGGCGCACGAGCTATCACAATGTGCGGTTTGCTGGCGCGCGATCTTAATACGCTCAACCACGCTTCGTGACAAAAGGTCTTCCATTACTAATCGAACAATTGCCGGTGACATTTAATTCGGCGTGAATGTGACGATCTAATATCATTCAACGAGTTACTAAAACCCACTGAAAGTCATGAGTTCACCAGGGGTGCACGCAGAAGAAATTTCTGTGGGGAAGGGGTTCCAAAAAATTTGAGTGAATATGTTCTGCTTTTATTTATTCACCAAACGCATAAGTCCAACAGGTCAATAAACAATTATAAAACTACATTGGAAGTTCATATAATTTTCAGTGGTCAAATTTCAGTAAAAAAATTACATGACTCCTTATAACATATCAAAACATGATACACAATTCTCAATAAACGCAGTTGGTAAGTCACAGTTAAATGACTTATTTTTAATAATTGAATTAAAATCTAAACACATTCGATATATGGGCGAACACTTTGTTAACAAGCCAGATTTCTGAATATAAAAGGCTTCAGTATGTCACGTGGATTGTTGCGGCACGTTGAATGGAATAACGGAAAGTATAAAAAGAGAATCAATTAATTGTATTATAATTTTGAAAAGAAACATCAGACCTTGATATATGCGTCGATATTCCAACGTCCAAAACTGAAACCTTTACATAAATCATTCGTCGGATTCTGACGGTGGATAATAACCAACTACTCTCCTTGATAAGAATTTCAAAAATCTTTTTTGACAATTCTCAAAAGCTAGTTCGTATTTTACATGTTTTGGTGACCATATCACAGCAGCATATTCTGACTTGAACAGGATAAATGTCTTATAAAGTAATGCAATCGTTTGAACATTGGTAAAATCCCTACAAATTCGAATCAAAAACGTCAAACATTTATTTGTTGACTTAATAATATTATCAAAATGAGTCGAGAAATGTACTTTACAATTGTAAGTTATACCTAAATCCTTAACAAATTGTGTACGTTGCAATATTATACTATCTACCCGATATTCAAATTCGAAAACCTGAAGTTCGTCTAGTAATAGTAAGTATCTGACATTTTCGTGAATTTAATGGTAATTCGTTGCGTAAACTCCACAACCGAATTCTTTCAATATCAAGTTGCAATTTTTTACAATCGTTTATATTGTAAGTTGGTAACAATAATTTTAAATCATCCGCAAACAAGAGGTAAAAACCGGTTGATCCAGCTCCGATGTCATCAGCAAAGATAGAAAAAAGCAGTGGGCCAAGATTAGAGCCCTGTTGAACACCTGAGGTTGAAAAAACGGGTTCCGATGGATAGCCATTTATTTTAACAATTTGATACTTCATATGTTAATAAGAAATCATCAAAGAAAGAAGATGTTTAGGTTAAGCTAAATTTTAAAGCTCCGTAATCAAAATTCCATGATCAACAACATCAAACGCCTTACAAAAATCAGTACATATAATGTCGATTTGTTGATGATCCACAAGAGTACTTGAAGTTAACTGCAAAAATGTAGCCAAATAAGTCCTAGGACCTAGCACCCTTCCATTTCTTAGGAAATTTTATGTAAAATAAGCATCTATTGAAAATCATCATCAAAGAAACAGCAAAAATGTTCGGGAAACTTCTAATCAATAAACTAGAGATATTATCATGTCCTGTAGATAATTTGTCAGGGAGCATTTTGACTTTCAATAATACTTCATTGAAAGAAAAATTGGCAAGATCACCCATGTTCTTATATAGCACATGATAAATAATAGACCCAGAGACAGTAGTTGACTTAACATAAACCGCAGAAAATCAATCGTGAAAAGCATTTGAAAATGATTTTCGAAATATTCAAGAACATGTTTCGATACTCATGAATTCTGTTTTTCATTTTGTATAATGATATCTTCAGAATTCCAAAGTGTAGCTTATTCGATTGTAATTTTGGATTGGATTAGAAAACCCTGCAAATATTTCATTTTATTTTCAGAAATGTATTTTGCCCTAACAGAATTATTCTTAACTTTTTCATGCTTTGAAATTGCACATAATCAATTTTTCTTCTAACAATGGACTTGACATCTTCCACTTCAATGCATTTCAATCATTGAAATGTCAATTTCAAGCTAAGGAAAAAGATATCGTAACCATGCAAAAAAGCTCAGGCACGAGTGCAGATCCAGCCCGGAAGTTAAAAATTAGTCTCATTGTCGAACGATAAAAAGCAGAGGAAAAAAAGTGGCGCTTCCGAGACGTCGTCCGTAATAAGGTATGATAATGTGGTGGCGGAGGACGAAAAAAAGAGGGATGTCCGCTGGTGAGAAAGCTCCTCTGGGAATTGGGATGGCCTTGGGACGACGGCTGGAGGACGGATGCGTAGGCAAGCTTGCAACAGCGAGTGTCATTCGAGCTTGACAGCAATATCGCATCTGTCCGGTGTCGTCTCGGCGACATGTGCGCTCACGCGTTCGCGAAACCGGATAGAGATGTGCCTCCACACTTCCATTGCGCCACTTCCCGACTGCAAATTGCCGCGATTAACACTGTTCAATGCTTCGCCAACGTCTTATGATACTCGGCATCTTCTATCGTGATTCTGCTTCTTTCTCGAAAATTTATACTTATTTTTTGGCTGTTTTTTTCTTTCTCAGTGATTGTCACTTCAGGAAGTACATAATACATAGCATGACAAATTTGTGATTGTCGAGAAATTGAAAGTTGGTTCTGAAACAACATTGAAATTTTCTATGGGTATAAATGACATTATGTTTTTTGAGATATGCTTCATGTGTTTTTTCGTTCTTTGATAAAAAATAGAAGAACTTGGAAACCTTGCAGAAACCGTCTTCGGCTTTAAGGGTATGAATTCGTTTTTCAGGGCTTATCCTCAGTTTTCATAGTCAACCCTCATCTGTCAGAGTTAACACTTAATCGATTTCAGGGATGACTCTCAATCTTCAGGGTTAAGATTTCAGGGTTAGGCCTCGAAAAAGTTAAGGTTTAACCTTTAACTGTTGTTACTCTTCGAAGGTTTTTTACACTTCTTATTTTGCCATGATTCAATAATAATATTATACATATTGTATGTTTAATGTGTACTTGTATAAAATCATGAGAGTGAGGTTTCAGTCAAAAAATGCAAGATATTGAAGAAAATAAATTAATGCTTATGTTTCTCACCACAAAGTGAACAAATTTCTCTAAGACTTTAAAAGTAAATTTAAAGTGATTCAAATCTAAATTTATCCTTAAAAATTTTTTGATTCATTACCCATCGTGATGTTATACCTACAAAGAATAAAGTTGTACGAAGAGCAATCTTCAATTATTCATTGAATACGTTTTTACAGTGTTAATTTTTTTAATGTACTTAAAAAAAGGAAATAAAAAGGGTAACAGCAAACGTTGAATTTCAGGGTCGATCTTGAAATTTGAGATGTATAAACTTTCAGATTTCAGAGTTCATTCTTGACTTTGAGGGTTAGCACTCGAATAAATTCCTAAGGTTGGTTACCCTAGTAATTTTTATACTTACAAAAATCTTATAAGTAAATAAAATTTCGTAAAAGAATTCAATTTTCTCTAAGGTGCATCTTTTAAGAACCTCATAAGAATTCATTTTCTTGTAAGGTGACCTCAAAAAAACCTTATTAGAAACAGACATATCTTATAAGAATGTAGTTGATAAAATCTTATAAGAAAAAAACCTTATAAAATTTTTTCGATTCTTCATAAGGAATTTTATTTTTTTATAAGGTTAAGAAGGATCAAAATTACTAGGGTCAATACTCAGGATGAAGGGTTAAACCTAAAGTTAAGGTTAAACTTACAGAAAGTTGGAGGTTTACCCTGAAAAGCTAATGGGAAATTCTATGAGGGAAGTTTTGAAAACTCGGGTTGAGTTGTAATGAGTTAAATTAAGTCATTATAAAATTTGTAAAGATATAAATTGTCTGTATTATGCTTTGAATGATGAAAAATTTGAAAAATAAAAAACATTGAATTTTGTGATGATTGTCAATATTAATGAAAAGTACGAGAAATTTTTTGAATTTCAGAAAAGTTTCATACATGTTAATAGTGTACAATACCATATTTTTTTAAAGAATTAAATAATCTTTATTTCTAAATGAAAATCTGAATGAAATAATAAAACATCAGAAAATGTTTATGAATTTTGTTAACTCTTTTTATTACAACATTTCCCGATGGAACGAAGTACATTATAATTCTATTTTATTCAAGCTATATATAATAAATCTGAATAGATGTTGTATGCATGTGTAAAATTTGAAGTATTAATGTACATGTATATATGTGTACATGCTTCTGTATATTTTTTTTATATCACATTTTTTCAAACTATGCATGGCAATCTTCTTCCTCTTTAATTGAAGTCTCGAAAATTTCAAAATAGTAGCTGAATTATGAAAAATTATGAACAGTCTTCCTGAATGTAACTTATTTTTACAGGTAAACAATATTATTTAAAAACTGTATTTTGCAAAAACGACAGAATTTTTACAGGGTTTAAAAAGATTTAAAAAATTTGTATTCTGTTGTAAACTCATTTAACTTTGTTTTTTCACAAATGATTATTATCAATTCGAATGATTGCCTATGATTTCACGAATTTCAAAACAAATTGTAGAATTTTAGAGAATGTTCGCAAATATTCTGAATTCTGTTCATCATTTTTTGTTCACATACGAAAATTTATGGTTTTTCATTTATAAAAGAAGCTATGAAACTCTAAAAGTATTCAAATATTATAAAAAGAAACTTATGAAGTAAGATAAAATTTGTATACTCAGAATTTGCAAGTTCAATGTAATTTGTATAACGTTTGAACTTTTCAATATTTTGAAAATCAAAAAACATTAGAAATTTTAAAAACTTTCAAAATTTTTGAAAAAGCAAATATTTATATAGTAAGAATACGCACAATGTTTATAAATTTTTTAGACTGCGAAAAATTGTAAATGTTCCGTACATGCGACAGAAACTGTATAATATCCCTAAAAAATAAAAAAATAAACTCTTAGACGATGTATCGTACAAAGATCATCAATTATTCTGAAAATGTGAATGAAAATCTCTAATTCCAGGAAACTTTGATGAACTTTGTAAATAGTGGAAAGTTTTGACGAGTCAGTAAAACTACACTTCGCTAATTCATGTATTCTTTTTGGGTATTTTTTGTATCTCACCCATCTTACATTCCTGTTATAGTAAATTTCAACCCCTGATGTTGTTATTTGCCATTTTCAATCATTATTTGATAATCTGTCAAACTTCTCATAATATTTTCTCCGATTCAGACAGAAATGTACATAGCAAAAAAAGGTCTATTCCCAAGTAAATATAAAGTGGTTGAATCTTGCTAAAAGAACTCCCTAAAAAATCATGACGCTGTTTGCTATAGGTCGCCGAATGTCGATAGTAATCCCAATGGAAAACATCGTCTTGCAGAGCGTAATGAAACGACGCGAGTGGTTAAAAAGAGGGCATGAAAAAAAAGAGCGAGAGCGAGGGCACGACGCCCATTAGACTCCAGTGGCTTTGATGGCGACGGGGGTGGTTTACAAGTAGTACAAGTAGTACAAGACTACAAGTAGTACAAGAGGCGAGCGGTTATATTGGTTCCCGGGGAAACTCCAGGCAGCAGCATCCAGCAGATAGCCACTTCTCTCCTCAACTCTAAAGAGGAGCGAGAGCACCGTCCATTGTCACAGCACGACATTCATCCCCTCATCTCTCGCTCTCTCGCCTCTTCAACAATACGCCACTTTCCCACCCCTCCCCGCAAAAGCCAGAAAAAAGTATCACGAACATGGAAAATGCGAAAACATGGACTCTGATGGGTTTTTCCTTTTTTGGATCTTGCAAATACTGATCTGCAAAGTTGTTTTGGGCCGTTTTCCAAAGCTTTCACTTCATTTTTTTCTGCTGCCGCGACTTTTTCACCTGATTGGCATTTTTTAACTTCCATTTATTCTCAACTTGACATCCAATCCCAAAATTAAATATTATAAAAACAGTTGAGGTAAATGTCCTCATTATAAATAAAAACGTGTAACATTTTTATTCACTTTCATTTTCGTATATTTGTTTAAATTCGCGGAATTATGACACTTACACTTTTTATCTCTTTTTTTTTAAACTTTTGAGATTATCGATTTAAATGAATTCTCCTTTAATCGATTGACTTTTTATCATAGCCAATTTTAACTAACAAAAATAAATCAGAAACATTATTAACCAATAATGAATATTTTCAACTCAATCATGAAAATTATCAACCAATGACAAAAATTGTCGAGAAATCATGAACATTATTCCTTTTTCCCTTAATTGATAATTTCAAAATAAACGAAATCCTTATCTTATCAAGATTTATGACGAGGATCCTTTGCCCGGAGTTATTCCAGAAGCACGACTTCCTCTCGACTAACCCAAAAAAAGACTCAAATCCTCCCAGGAACAGGTACAAAACAGCGTCGAAAATGGAAATGGCGACCACTCACAAAACAACAACAAGCCAAATCCTAGCGCAACCTCCCAAAATCTCGCACACCTGGACTCGTTTTTTTTCCTTTATAACGAATCGCGGAAATTCTTTTCTGGATGAAATGATACAATTTACTGCCAAAAAATTCACTAACTCACGACAAAAACGAATTATAATAAAATTCTCACCTTTTTCAATAAGGTTTCCGCACTCAATATCGATAATTTAAAGACTTTTTATTGTAACACTTCTGTGACATACAATAAGGCCAAAGTGATCAAATGCAGTGATGGCGGTCGGAGACGCCTAATTTTTTGGAGATGAAGAAGAAGAAGAAGAAGAAGAAGAAGAAGAAGAAGAAGGAGAACAAGAATCGATACCCATCGATTTAACATTCTCCACTCGATATCAAAATTCCCTATTATATCGACTGTACATAATTCCATGTAAAGCTACCATCAAGACATATATACATAGAACCGTTACAAACGAAAAAAAATCTGTCTTGCACATACTTGAATTCCTACTTTGCAATCACCAATTTCCACAATCCTCCGATTCTGCGCTCACCCTGAACCGTACAAAGCTCGTCTTCGACTCGGCAACGGCATTAACGAAGAGAATAATAATATTACGAGAAATGCCGGGTAATTAATGAAAGTGCCGGGACGAGTAAACAGCGAGTCGTCGCTTGGAACTTTGGTACACTTTGGGTAAATATAATCGAGACATTTCCCTCGAGAGACAGACGCTTCCTGAACTTGGATCGCGAGCTTTCTCAGGTACGATCCGTTGCAGGTGCGTGTGTACACGCACGCAACACAGGGTCTTGTTCATGACAATGAATTAATGTAATCAAGCAACATTATCAACTGTTTACCAACGATGCCCGTTTCGAGTCAACACCAGATTGGATTGACGCGAACTCGTCATCGGCTATTTGCGAACCTTCGAACGAGCTTTGCATTATCGTCTGCGCAATTCGTGATTTGCTTAGAGACCAAATTTGTTCAATGTTGCTATATAGTCAATTTCATTTCTAATTGAAAAAAAAGGAAAACAGTAAGAGTGACAACACAGTCCGACAAAATTTGGCTTTCGGAAAAATGCTCGAGAAGTTTTAGGAAACATGACAACCTTAGGCCATGAATAAACAAACCCCAAAAGATTTTTAAGGTTTGCATCGGTTTTTCGAGATAATAAAAATAATAAATATAATAATATAATAATAAAAAATATACAATAATATAATAAGTATATATAGAGTTGCTGTTAAGTCACACACCCGATCACTTCAAAATTTAGTGAGAATTTTCTATGCTGTTTTTTCTAAGTGGTTTTTTTGGAATGGAACTACTGAACGATAAATGGAACACGTTATTTTCCTAGTCCAGGATCCGGACAACAACTTATAATTACGATATAACGTGTTTGATTATGAAGAAATGAGACTCGATCGTAAAAAATGTCCCGACAATTATCCGAAAATGTCACGAGAATGTTCGTTTTTTGTCGGATGAACTATATTTTCAATTGACAATTGACAATGTTCGTTAAAAATCAGCCTGTGAACATTTTAAAGAAACCTTCTACCGATGTTCTAAGGACAATTCTGTAATATTTTTTTTTTGCTAATGTGGCTATGCGAGTCATGACTCATGATCAGCTGTTCGACATCATTTGAGAGATTTGACTACGATAAACAACAGGCAATTTATTTACATTTTATTACATTTATTAAAATATTACAATTTATGTACATATTAGAGACAAACTATTTAAAATTATTAATAGGTCTCTGAAGTAGAACTCGAGGCAACGAGGGAAATATTGATGCCGATTTCTCTCCAAGTGATATTCCAGGTGAATATAAAAAAATTAAAATGATTGAAATTGATAATAAACTATTACTATCAATTTCAATTAAAATCAGATTTTAAAAAATAATACCGGTTTATTCCAGACTTGATATAAAAACACTTTGGAAAGAGGTTTATAATAACTTTTATGTAATGTAAATATTATTTAATTATATAACTATTTTGGGTCTTATCGAACTCAGTACTCAATAAATATTTTTCTTAACCAATTTAGAAGAAATATATTTAGGGAAATTTTTTGTAATAAGAAAACTGCTGTCCAAAAATAACATGTGCTATCTTGAAAATCTTCAAGTAAATTTTTCAACTTCCTTTCACAACGTAGAGTTCCGAAGAGAAAAAATGTTCTAAATGGTTATTTGCAAATTATTTTTGTGCTACCAAAAATAATAATTCTCATGTTTCATTGACAGTTCATTCGAAATTTTGTTGTAATCAGAACTAAACTTTTAAAGATTTTTTATTTTCAAGTAACTCGAGTAAAATTTCTTTAATAACACTGTAAAATATTAAATTATGCATCAGATACAGATGTTGACATGATGGTCATCGTGATCGTGGATGAAGGAATGTTTATAAAAATTGCGAATTTTTTGTAAAAATTGAGAATAAATCAATACAAATCATATCTCTTTTGTAAATGTCATTGAAACTTATTACGAAAGAAACTATAAAAACCATAGTTTTCGTAGTATTTTGGAACAAAGTTTCCGTATTTTTTACAAGAAAATACAGAAACTTCATTTCGGAAAGAGAGCTATAGTTTCGACAGTTTTTTCTGTGAGAAGAGAATCCCCTGAAAAGTCATTCTTCTCTCAATTTCGAAGCGTTACAAAAAATGTCATGAGAAGGTCAGGAAAAAATTGCCAGCAAACATTTCAAAACATTTCTGTGACAATTTTCAGACATTTTTTTTACTCGTTGACATCATGTCAACGAGTCTTTTACATTTTCCTGAAGAGGGCCAAAATTATGGCCAAAAACTCGAGAGATTATAATAAGGAAATAAAGAAAATTCAAGAGCAGTATATTGGATCGGAGTGATTATTTCTTTGATACAATAATACATACAAATTGAAAAATTCCTAAAATACGTCTAATTTCAGAAAATAAAAATAACAATGATCTGCTTGACTCGAGGAGTTCATTTCTACAATATTTTCCGTGCAAAAATGATTATTTTTTATCAGTTCGAGAAAGGCACCGTTATTTTCTGCCTTGTTATTTATTTAATGCCTCACTCAAATTTCATGGCTTCAAAATAACAAACATGTCTTTTTTCTGTGATTTTGAAAATTCCAGGAAGAGGTTTAATATATATGTTGGAGGGGTGAGTATGTACTTTGGTAAAAATCCATCTATCAGAGTTGCAATTTCTGATGCGTCAGCGACCGTGGCATTTGCTCGTTGTCCGATGGGACTTGGGAATTAGACACACGTTTCATTTCCTGGAGCGACTGTGATTTCCGCCGAGGCTTCAAATATTGGAAATGCAACGTTCAATTTGCGGTGATTGCATCGGGTTTTACAAGTCGACTGGCTATCATCCCCTCCTATTGTGCGGCTGCCTCCCACTGACGCAAGCGATGCATCGTGGCAGTTGACAATTTATGTGGTTGTTCATTAAAACATTTTTTCATGATTTATTTTTTGTAAGCTCTATATTGTCTGAGAAGAAGATGATTAGAGACTGTAAATGAAAGTGGTGTCATTGACAAATCTTATTTTAAACATTTCTATATTTTCAAAACAAAAAACGAAGAACGAAAAAATTTGATATCAGTATTTATGCAATAAAGAAATAAATGGACCAAATAGTTTTGAAATTACGATACTTACACTTCCAAGTTTGCAAAGTCCGCATGCAAATTTCATACTCAAATATTCATCCGTCAGTAATTTTTATCGTTTGGAAATTATACATAGTTCCCAGTAATTTTCTCTTGAAAAAATTACTTGACATGAACTTGGGTAATAAATCTAGCCAATATATGTATTCACACACATTTCCATAAATTATGCTACGAATTAGAATAATAATTCAGAAAAAAGGGTAAAAAATTCTATAAAATTTACTCTACACTGCACCAGACATAAAAAAAAATTAAATTTAGTATCTCGATGATCAGACGAAACCACGAGCATCGATGTATCTCTGGATCTTGAAATTCGGTAGCGATCTCGATCTTCTGTCCCCGGGCGGTCAGATAAATCAGAGCGCTTACACTTTACAGCTTCTTCCTTGCGCGATGACGATGCAAATAACTACCGGTCTTTCGATCACTCCATCTCTTTCGAGAGTTCATCCCATGGAACTCATATAAAAACCTATCGATTTGCAACGCTGTTTTTCTCATGAGAAACCGCGAATTTCGAGACTTTGCAGACAATAAAGAGCAAAAATTCTCGTTCCCTTGTTCGAGGTAATCACGATTCGTGCGAAAATTATCGCTTGTTAAGTTTGTTGTTTTTTACTTTTGAGGTAGTTTTTTTCTGGGAGGAGTGTTATTTCTGTGAGAAAGATGGTAGATGGTTATATATTTGAATTTTGTGTTCTTATACAAGAAAAGTTAGGTCTAGAAATGAGGGATCTATCATTTTTTTTTTATTGAAAATCGAAATAAGTCTTAAAAATTTATTGATATATCAATTAATAACACTCATACAATTACAGAAATGTACTGTACTTTTGATTCGAAAATTTTAAATTTTGGATACAACGACACTTGAGCAAAACAATCGAAAAAGGGCGCTGAAAAGAAATAATGCTCACTTATAATTTTCACTGAAAAGATATAATTCTTTGCGATCTATTGATTAAAAATCTATCGCTCCAAATTCCGGATGTTATGAATTTTGCGAGCAAATTTCTTTTAATAATTTGTCTGTTATAAAATATAAAGTGACAAGGAAGAATTTAAAAAATATAAAAGTCATATTGTTATAGATTCATTGAATGAAAAAGAGAAATTTCGCTACTTACTAGAATAATTTGTGATTCCGATATTTTGGATGAGAAATCGTTAAAATTCTAACATTTTGTATCAAAAAACCAAGTTGACTGTATTTGTATGAATTTTTGTTGATGAATAAAAAAATTATAAGCATTCAATTCAATGTTGTTTTTTCATTTCATTGTCGAAATATTAAGATTATTATTATATTCCATACAAATCAAAAAAGTTGACCCAATTGAAGAAAATGACGAATAAAAAAACATTACAGGTGTTGAAATGCGAATTTTGTATCCAAAAAGATTCGTCATCTCGATAATTTAAAAAAAGAATTTTTGTACTTTCGAGATGTTAATAATGATCCACTCAACTGATGATTTTCTTCTTATTACAGTGATTAGTCAATTTGCATAATGTAATTAAATTCATTCGATTCCGAGGCAGCACTTTTCAATATAAAAATAGAATAATTTTATCATACTTGGGTTCTGGTTTAAAATTTTGGCAAAATATGCGAATCATTAAAAAACAGCAAATTTTTACTTATATGTGTAAAAAATTTGCATGTCGTATAAAAAATGTGTTTTTTGGACATTACAATTCGAAAAACTATATAATTATAGTTGAGATCATTCAAGAGAATAAAAAATGAAGAAGGTGAAGTATCGTTTTAGAAAATATGCTTATTGATTATATTATAAACTTTCATGATGTTAATATTAACGAAATCCGCAAAAAATTAAAAAAATCTCAAGTCTTTCTGATTTCAAAACATCGATCATTCATTCATTCGATTATCAATCATTTTATTTCTCGCCTTCATTTTGAACTTTTATAAGGTAGTTATATTATTGATAAAATCGATGTTAGATATTTCCTAAAAATAAAATTCAAGGTAATCGATGTTTCAAACATATAAAAAATTCCGCTCATAAGTATGTTTTTCTTTTTAATACAAATTCAATGACTACATTTTTTTTTGATGATAATGAATTTTAATCTGTTACAATTATTTGCGAGTGAACCGTATTGAGTAATTTAAATGTGCACCAAAAATCTTCAAAAACGACTTTGATTTCATTTTTTTATATTTGAGGTTGAAATTTTTATTTGCGCACTTTACTTTTTTCATATAACGATTTTTACCAATGATTAGTATTTTTCTACTCATAATTAGTGATTTTGAACTCTTGAAATAGTAATAATCACTAAAAATAAGTGAAAAGTCATTATTTATTACTTGGAAAACCTACTTTTTGAGAAAGAAAAAAGTGCGCCTCTGAAAATTAGCGTCTTTACACTAATTAAACTTTAGAGAGCAAGACTGCACAATATTCACTGCTTGAAAATTCAAAGTCCTACCCCCAAAAAAACACTTTTTGGGAATTCCCGATCGATTCGGAGTTCGACGGTTCTTCGGAGAAAGAAAAAAAGCGCAAAACAATAAAAGTAGCCAGCTGCGATTTTGAGGGTGGAGAAGAGCCGCACGCGCCTATGTAGAAAAACGATATGACTTCCGAATGGAAAATGGGCACAAAGAAGTTTCTGCACAATGAGTGAAAACGAGGAAACAGACGTTGTACCGATTATCTCGGTTTTGGTAGGCGTTGGTGCCCATTGAAATAAGGATCGCGGCCAAATAAACGTCTCATTTAGGGAAAATTCATTCGCTCCCGTCACGCCCAAAAAATAGGCGACGGGGCGCGTAATCGTCGTCTCGAATGACCCAATGAGCCTTGCCCGAGCCAATTGTCATCGGCTGCATTGCCGGCTATCTCGGTACTCTCTTTCATCTCGCGACTCGTTTTTCAGAGACTTTCGAATCAATCGTTTTGACGGTGATTTAATGCATTTTGCGGGTATTCCTAGAGAGAATCTTGGCTTTTGTGCATTTTGAAGACGATTAATTGAATTATCTCAGCCAAATGGAGCGTAGCCTGAAATGTTCTTCTTATAAAAGTGATGACTCCTTTCTCGGACAAAGTGAAGAAACTTGAATAATTTTGCAATACCGCTTTGGAGCAGACCTCTTGTCCGGCTTATGTTACGTTTCATCGTCTCCAATAACTGTGATTTTTTTCTTTCGGAGAAGAAAAATCACGAGCTGCTTGTGACACGCTGCACTTCGATTCCGGTCAATCCTCGTAAAACGAGATTCAATTTTATGGACGCTTTCGGGGTGGAAGATACGGGGGAAAAAGGAGAAGAGACGATGAGACGGGTCCGGAAGAGGAGAAAAGTGTGACGTGTGCGGATGGTGCACTTTGCTCCAAGTGGTGACAATCAGTGGTGAGGCCGTTTCACGAGTTCTTCGAGGACGGGAAAAAAGACGGGACGAGAGTCTGCTATCAGGGATGAACGATGGTCCGGACGCGATTGTGGACGCCGGATGGGTGACCACGATTTTCCATTCTTCTTTCTTGTCGACTTACACTTTTCAAGCTTTGGCTTTTTACATTGAAAAATAACCATTCAGTTTCAAATTTTTTTGTGTCATTGTTAGTGTTGAGTTGTAAAGAAAAAGTATCAGCAGTTTTGATAAAGTGGCGACAACATTCATTCCTCACAAACATTTTCGCTCATGTTTGAGAAGTAACCCTTGACTTGCACCCTAAACTTTTTAGATCATTTGGACGAGTCAAATTTAAGGTTAACCTCTAACTTTTAAGGTAAACCCTCAGATTTTGAGTTGATACTCAACTTTCATGGTTGACTTTCAACTTTCAAGATGAACACTCAACTTTCAAAGTTATCAGATCACACAACTTGAGACTGTACCTTCAACTTTCGAGATGACTTTCAACTTTACTGGTAAACTTTTAATTTTTAAGGTCAATCTCAAACTTTCATGGTTGACTCCTAACTTTTAGGGTTCATTCTCACTTTTATGGTTATTCGTCAACTTTCATGGTTATTTCTCAACTTTTATGGTTATCCCTTCACTTCCCTGGTAAACTCTCAACATTTAGGGTCATTTCTCAAATTCTATGGCTATACCTCAATTTCCAGGGTTAACACTCAACTTCAAAGTAATCGGACCACTAAATTTAAGAGTTAACCTTCAACTTTTAAGGTCAAATCGAAACGTTTAAGTTGATACTCAACTTTCATGGGTAACTTTAACTTTTAAAGTCGAACTTCAACTTCCAAGGCTAGCCCTTAAATTTCAGGTCTACTTTTGAACTTTTATGGTTATTCCTTAACTTTCAGGTTCAATCCTTTCTAGTGTTAATTTACAACTTTTATAGTCAACCTCCAACCTCCAGGGTGTACACTTAACTTTTGAAGTCAATCTTCAACTTTCATGATTACTCCTCAACTTTCAGGGTAGATTATGAATTTTAATGGTTAACTCTCAACTTTCAGAATGAGCAACTCTGAAATTTCAGAGTGAACAAGAAAATTTGAGGATCTACTCTTAAACTTGATAGTTTGTACCCTTAAATTTTAAGATCATCCCTGGAATTTAAGATTTGCTCTTAACTTTTTGAATTGATTGTTTTAGGTATATATGTATGAAGAGGATGAACACTTGAAAAATTATTCCGTGCACACTGAAAGAAAAAAGTCAGTAATGTTTCCTGTTCTGAACATTAAATAGGGGACAGAGCGGTCAGAACAGTATAATTTGTGTCGCGAAATCGGATAATATACTGAACCGTAGTATGAATTACAAAGCTTGGCTAGGAATATCTACTTTCGTCTGTAGTAAATATCGAAAAAATAAAAGGTGCAGTAGAAAACTGTAGATATCTCTGTCAAGAAACGGACAAAGTAATAGCGCAAGCTGAATGTATAATGTCTGCCAGACAGTATACTGTCTGCTAATAAGTTTTTTCTGAGCCTATTTGGCAAAAATTTGTTGCAGATAGTGCAAATGCTCTTTAAAATTAGGCTGTGAGAATTTGCTTTTGCGCGTATTGTCCACAATCTTCATTAAAATTGGCGTAACTTCAAATACGGAGCTCTTGACGCCGGATTCGTTATCTACTCTCCAGTGTTCAATACATTTTAGTCGGAGCCGACATGAGTGATACCAATAGAGAAGATATTTCATGCTTGCCAATTTGCAATATTTGCAACATCGGAGTCAAGGATTCCGCTTTCGCGGATTGTGATAGTTGCCACAGTGATCAACACTTCGAGTGTGCTAAAATATCCAAGTCCAAGAGCAAGGCTTTATCCATAAAAAGTCCGAGGAAGTTGCGTTATAATCCTGAAGAAAAATTGATAAGGTTTTGAGATGGACTCGGATTTTGGTGGAATGATATGGTCTAAGACGTATTGAAAAATCTTAAATTTCGACTCACTTATGTATCGACTTCTTCCACATTCCTGTTATCTTCATTTTTGGCAAGTTTATCAAATTTCCCTGTAAAGAAATTTTCGGGTAACTTGAATTAACAATACGAACAGAGATCACTTTAACATCTTGAACCACTCACAGACGATACCAAAGACAATGGCTATAATGCGCATTTTCACGTGTATATATTTGCGAACGTGTGGGTATGTATACGTATACATAATATACACTCGATCGAGTAGAGGGCGTTTTTTATACAGAGTGCTTTTTGCGGCCGACAGGGCATTTAAGGGAATTGCTCCCCAGCGCCCCCGGTCCGGTGTCCTAGCTTTTTACCCTCTTGCGGCGTTTCGCCCCGCGAGAGTCGGAAGCGAATAGAATGTTTTTTCTCTTTTTTTATGCCTTGCCGAAGCACCCGTGACGATACCAACGGAATATCCGATAATGCGGCAATTTATACCATTATTCACCCGGGGGACGTCGGACGCACTTTCTGTTCCGCCACACTTCCGAGCCGTGTTTTCCCCCTTTTTTTATTTTATGTAGCTGCAAGGTGACTCGGATAATCAGGGGATCCCTGGTCATGAACAATTACGTGAGGGGTGAGTGTTCATCGGGGCTGGTCACGTTAAAATGATTTCATACATTTGATTTCTCGACGATAAGAAAATACAAATTTAAAAGAACACTAGGAAAACCTAGGGAGACGATGTATAATTTGTGTCCGAGAAACCTGTGAAAGACGTCGAGTTTCTCAAAAAGTATAATGCAATAAGTATTTATATAGTTTATATTCTATCAATCACAACAATATGTGAAGTTAAAGGAGGTTACATTTGTTGTTTTATTCTATTTAATGTTGTCAATTTAATACTTGTCAAAAGTTTCATTTGAAGTATCCTCAATTAAAGTTTAAACTCAAGAGCTGAGAAAATCCTATAGGGCCAAAAAATTTACGGCTTTCATTAAGCTTGAAGTCATCAAAAAACGATCCTTAAAAGGGTTTTGTTCACCTACATTCTTTTGGATAATTATTAACAATATTAACAAAAAAAAGCGGAAATCAGACGGCCATGTCCGATTTGAAAAAGAAAAAAACCATTTTCATATCTTGACATTAAAACGCGCGTTTTCGATGTTTATTAGATAGGAAACGATAAGAACGCCATTCCGAACTATGTTTTGGAGTGAAGGAAAAATCGTGTTTTGTATTTTTACGAACATAAAAGCGCCCGGACTCGTGCTATGGTGCGAAGCTATCTAGGTGGTATAAATAAACCAAAGGCGTGGGCAGAGAAGAGTTTTCAGGGATTCAAGTCCTTCATAAAATTTGAATAAAATTATTTACTTTCTCATGTGACAATAAAAAAAGTAATACGAATAAATAATGAACATACGAATGATGACATATCGATGCGTACAAGTACTAATAATGATAAAAATGAAATAATAATAGAGATAATTATGAAGAATAAACAATAGTAGCAAATAATTAAAAATGCACGTAAAAAAACCTGAAGGAAATAAACAATGTTTTTATGCTTCCATGGAAGTTCACCAAGGTTAACGAAATTTAGTATTCTTATTATCACTGCTGACTCAGAAATAAAAACAATCTGGATTTCCGAAGAATTTTTCTCAAACAACACTATAATTATGATTTTTTAACTAGATGAAATGTATACATAAAGTGAAAAAAATTACATCAATCTCACAACCGGGCAAATAATAAAAAATATGATCTACGAAAATGTTGTAAATGTAAAAAACTTTGAATCCTGGAGCTTAAGTATTATAAAACTCTAAATTCTGGAGTATTCAATTTTCAAGAACGTACGTGACAATGCAAAGAAATACCATAAATTTCTAAAAAATAATAGAAAAGGCTAGAAAATCTTGGGAATGAGGAAAAAATATAAAGAAGCAAGAAATCTATTAAACAGTATAAACCATGAAAAATTAATTTTATAAAAAAGTTTCACTATGATTTCAAGGATAGTTCATTATTTTCATACATTATTGCATGAATTTCTGGAATTCGATAGATTTTAAGTGTTTCATATATTTACACGTATTTTTCTTTGTGTATTTTCTTTCCGTATTTTTAAGTATTTATAGAATGTTGTAGAATTTTTTTGTTTTTCAAAGTCGTCTCTTTGAAAATCCAGAATGAGATTTCCTATAATAATTGAAAATTTGAAATTTGTGAAGTATTTCCATCGATTTTACAGAAAATAGTTTCTTTGTAGATTTAGAGTGCCCTCAATATTTTTTGTATTTTTCACAGACTTTTACGATTTGATAAATTTTCCGGTATTTTTATAGACTTCGATGCACATATTATATTTAATATATTTAGAATCCAATGCTCTAGAAATAAAAGTCCATTGATTCCTGGAATTCTATATATTTTCAAAGAATCCAATAACGTAAAAATAATAAGGATCTACTATTTTTCGTATTTTTTTTTGTATTCATTAAATTCCATGAAATTTCCTATCAGGATCTATAGATCCTACAGATCTTGGAATAGATTTTGAGATCCATTGATTTTAAGTATTTTTATATATTTTCCTGCGAATTTATGAAATTCAACGCTTCGAGTTGTGAAAGTTTCTAATAAAAAGTAAAAAAAACATTCTTTGTCGATATTTGTGCACAAATTACTAATATCAAACTCTGTTCTATTTGAAATTATAAATATAGAATTTTTCAATCAAAAATGACGAAGTTAAAATTAGTTACATCTTAGTTTCAAAACATTCATTAAAAAGTTACAAATTGTTCTAAAAACAGGATGAGACTGATAAAAGTAACGTGAAATAACGGGATTTTCGTTACTCTCTACCAAAAGAAAGTGACTCGTTCCTGTTATCATTACTTATTGATTAATGTAACGTATAACGTTATCGTCACAGTAAAAAGTGTAACGTTTTAGAGTAACACGTTACTTCCAAACTCTGCTATATATGTATGTATACTGTATATAAAAATGTCAGGAGAGTCCTATTTCTTGCGATTACGGTTACCAACGTAAAAACATCCGTCGAAAATATGTGAAAATGAACCATCATACTTTTTGCCACAATCACTTTCAAAAAACATCACGAATTCGAGAATCATAAACATAATTATTTAATTTTTTTCAACCTTTTTCGCAAACCATATTTTTAAAAAATAATTTTCGTTTTGAAAGACACTTTTGACCATGTCTTATGACATCTGTATAAAATCTATCTGGCCAGCTTAAAGTTTCATTATGCATGTAAACAATCTATGAAGAGTCTTTTATTCTTATTCTTAAATCTGTCACGTCGTATCAATCGTGAACAGTTTTTCTAAATTACATATCAGTGAAATTAGATAACCATAATTTTTCAATGTATAAATTTTTTTTCTATATATTTCGCGAATATTACTTCTAGGATTTATTTTTAAAAATTACATGTTCATAATATAATTTATATAGCATACGCATATGAATTTCAACTATGCACAGCAGAATTTAATAGCTCAAAATTTTGCAAAAATCAAGATTCAAAAAAACGTTTTACTTTTAAAAATGCGGATTTCAATCAGATGCTGTGTAAAATAATGGATGATTGAAAATCTGTATATATGTTGGTATATTATGAGATTTGATGAGCATCAAAAATGTCTGACGTGTTTGAGATTTAACAGATACACCATGTTTGGCAACTTTTTGAATACATGAAATAATTTCATATTGTTTTCGATTAAGTCTTCAAGACCAACTTATTTTGCACTGAAGCATTTATTTTGCACTAGTATTAGAATTTACTTTTTATCATACTAAAAACAGGCGCAACAACAGAAGGTTATTTCTTGAAAAAAATAACTGAAGTTACAGTTAAGTTTGTCGAAGAACGGGTCAAAAAAATATTTTTTCAAGGAAAATTGCAATTCCATTAAAGATATTTCCATAAACGTGAGCATGTTATTATCTTTTTTTTTAGGAGTAGGGCAAATGATAACCATTTTCTGTTGCTAACTTTGTCAAGTAAGCGTTTTTACGTGAGATGTGGAAGTTGCATGTTTTCTTTACTGGTTACTTCGAAAATTTCACACAACATGATAATTTACAAAGTAACGCATTGTTTGATTGTACGCTGGTTATAATAACTGGCGTTAACGTTTAAAGTTTTTCTTCCTGGCTTGGCTACTAAAACCAGCAAAACTCTAAAACGTAAGAAAATCGTTTCTCACGATTTACAAAAATAGCACCGCGCGATTAGACCACGCTCCCCCCGAACATTTTAGGAATTCCAAACACTGCGGGGTAAGATTACCCCCAGTTTTGAAAATCTTTGCGATACGCGGAGGGCCTCTGATTGGTGGGTGGACTGTGACACAAAACGTATATCTAGAACGTCCTCCGCGAAATCGACGGATTTTCCCGGGAGCCACTATCAGCTCTCCTTATTTTTCTTTTCACGAGCCTTCATCGACTCTCCCTAATTTTTCTTTTCAGAGCCCTCTATCGGCTCCGACTAGTTGTTGAATTTTTTTTCGGGCTTACCTTCTCAAAAAAAAAAAAAAATGACCTTCCGGTGCCTATGCTAAAGTAAGAATAAAAGCAGCCTGCAGGCCCTATCTATTTTGTTGAATCCCTGCACCTTTGCTAGGGTTGCATACAGAAATTTTGCACTCACTCTCCTCGTCTTTGCTGGACTTTTCATCTCAAACATAATTTCGCCGCTTGTTCGCAGCCCTCGTCTATGAGTTAGCCTGTAAACATGCAATACCTAATTCATTGTAATTAATAAAAAAAAAAAAATAGGTAAAATTCAATGCTGTTCCTTTAGTTCCCAAAACATCGTGAAATAATTTTCTAATCATTGTCTTTTATTAAAAATTGTTTGATCAACTTATTTGGTTTCAGCTGAGACTGATTCTGAATCAAAATAATTATCTTTGGTTCACAGTTACACTACATGTGCAAAAAATAACATCTCAACAGCATATCCTTAAACCAATCGTTACATACTTGCTATTTGTAAAAAAATCGATGGCTCGCTTTGATAAGAATAGAAAATATTGAAAGTTTTGTTGACGGTAAATGTTTATTTGAACAATGTTTCCCGGATTCATCATTGTTTTTAATCTTGGTTTCGTGAAATTTCAGCCCAAATTCTCATAATAATATGCAATTCAAAATGATCATGCAGTAAATGTCTTTTTTCCTAATAATGGATTCATGATTGATGCATTTTTACTAATAATTTAACAAATTCTCTAAAATATTATTATGAGTGCATTTCGTAACACTTTATAAACCATGAAAAATATATCTTTACACTGATTGGTCGCTTTGAAGAAATTAAATTTCACCAAACAAAAACAAAAAATGATAAACGCACGAGACGATTTTTCGCCAAATGAAGGAAAGCAGGTTTGTCTGTATACATGTGTACACATTTCCGAATATCAGATGGCATTCGACGGTACGTTTCGCGTTTCATTGAAAACGCCCTTATAGAAAAATGTCATGGAGTATCGGAAATTGGAAAGCTTATTCATATTTTTTCGATGCGAGCTCAGCGCATTCATTTCGCACAAGACGACCGGAGACACGGGAGCATTCGACGCTGTATATTACTTTTCTGGAAACTTTTCATGCGTATTCCATGCATACATAATACATGCAAAATGTATAGTACAGCGTCTTCTTTCAATTTCCACGCTCGGATTAAAACGCTGATGTGGAGTTTCGCCGAAAATATCTATCTACCGATAAAACTCATTGCTCCATATTTTTATCGCCCCGTTACGAAATACCGAGGCTTTCGATCTTTTTTCTGCTGCTTTTGGTAAACATATTTTTTTGTGTTTCGTTACCATTTATCGTGAAATTTTTTGAACACATTTAATGGAATATTGAAATTACACAGTTATTTTCTTATAAATGTTTAATATGATGCTGAGAGGTAGATAGATGAGACTTGAAAGGCGTTACATAAAAAAATCCTTAAAAAAAAAAAAAATGAAAGTAACTCTACGAATTCACGTTTTTTCCGTTGAAATTGAATCCCATAAATTTCCATCCCCAAGACAGACCAGAATTCTGTTGTCCGCCCCCTTTAAATCCTTGATATTTTCGGAATGCCCATGTAATCGCGAGTCAACCGCACGTACGTAAGTATAAAATGCGAGCCCCCTGTTTTCTACCCCCCCCCCCCCCCCTTGGAATGCGGCGTCGTTACGCGGCTCCTCCCTAGCTCGGAAACGGCCCTTCGATTTATTTATTTAACCTAACCCCGCGACTTGATAAGACATAAAGGCGTCACGCGTCGTTTGATCGGCAAGTTACGGCAACGTCTGGCTCGCTTTAAAACGCGTTATTCCGATTGTAGCGGCACAATATAGCCGCGACGCCGGCGAACTTTTGTCTCCCGAAGTCGTCCGTCCTATACTTATCATCGCTCGGCTCCTCTTCGCTCGTCTTGAAGAACGGCTCCTTATCGCAAATGACTGCTTCCTCCGAGCACAAAGCCATTTAGGCCACCCTCCCATCCCTTCAACAAAACGAAACTTGTACAACGCAAACGATAATAGCACCGCCAAGAGTCGGCAGACAACTCGCATCTGCGATCGGACTTTACGTCAAGCCGTCGTCTTCAGCTTTTACGACGACTCCAACAGATTGTTACGCATTTTTTTTCTCGGAAGGTGACATATGCTGGGAATATCCGTAATTTTGGTAAGGAGTTCATGAGCGTGGCTAGAATCTTGTGAAGAAAATAGTTTGATTAGGTTGGAACGTTTTGGGATCGGAAGATGAAGTTTGGAACTTGGCGGGGTCTGCAGAAGGCGAAGAGTATCGCGTCGAATGAACGTTTTACCGAGGAGCATCTCACTCTGTAGCCAATGGTTTTATAACGCTTGTAATTAGGCAAGAAGATTTTTGCGTTTGAGGAAATGGAAGATCTCACTCAAGATATCACTGATGACTGCACCAATTTAGTATGTATGGAAATTTCTCATGAACCATCATTTATCCATCCCTCATTCTTATTGCTGTAACTGTGAAGTAACTGAATTTGCAGGAAACTTCAAACAGTGTATCAGGTTGTCAAACAGGAAGATACAGTTTGCGGAACAATGTCAAAAGCGAGGAAAGGATGAGCGTGAAATCCCGAGCTTACGGGGTTATTTGCAAGGCTGTCGGAATGAGAGCTTTGGAGCCACGCGCTACTGACTCGTTCAACGCTATCAATTACAAAACTTAACGCTTAGTTCATACGCAGTGACAAGTTTGGAAACTGTCTTAGGTGATCTGACGTCACCGATATTGCCAACTTGCACGGATTTTGGGATAGCTTGACATCACTGTGCAGAGAGGTATTATTCAGCTTTTCCTTGTTCCTCCGACACTCGTACTGAAATATTACACAGTTGGCTTTTCGATAATGAATCGCCTGAACCTTATGTCAATGTATCGAGACAATGCAGCGTGTAATACCCGAAGAGGTCTTCTTCAAAGTTTAGTAAGTAGACCTGGTACCCAGATGGTTCAAGAAGAAAAATCTAAAAATTCCGGAGAAAATAGTATATTATAAGAAAAACTACCCAAATTTTTTCTGCTTCCGTCCCTAACACAAACAGATGAAAAAACTGTCTTCTTCCGCCTATTTTATCCTCTTGCTGATAGGAATGACGAATACGGCTCTAATTGATAAACGAGTTGCGTGGGGAGCATGATATTAGCACGCTCCGTCTGAGGTGTGATTATTCATCAATTGCGAAGGATCGCGTATAACGAACGAACAGCGCGAGTTGATGTCGCGCAATAATGTCACCCTCCGCAAAAAGGGGGTGGCTGGGGGTTGGGGGTTCCCGCAGGGCCGGAATATTCAGCAATTAGTCGAACCGAGTCGGATCATCTCGTAGTTTGGGTTTCATGTGGCGCAGGTTGAGGCCACCACGCCCGCAGTCGTCCCGAGAGTTGCTCGGTGATTTATGTTTGCCATACATTACCCGGGCGAATAATACCGCGAAAGGGTATACCCGCGCAACGCAGTCACCACCCTCGTGTTTCAACCGCGTCACCGAGCCACTGCCGCTGATCACTCTATTTGTTTCAATTTAAAATCGAGCCCGCGTGCTGCTGGAAAAATTCGTGTCTCGTTTCGGAACGTACTGGGTTCATTTCAAGAGAAAACTGACACGTTTGACCTGTTCGCTTCAAGGGTAATGCTACTAGAGAATTATCAAAAAATTTATTTACTTTTCACGCTCGAAAGGTGCTTTGGGATCTTAAAAGCGATATACTCAAGAATGGTAAGCCTCAAACATTTGATTTGAGTTGATTTCAATTTAGGTCCAAGCAAATTGATAAGTACTCTTTGGTTCATCGATTTTCTATGAATCATTGACAAACAAGACAGTTACCGAAATTTTTGTTGTTGTGACGTTGAATTGAAAATGATGAAAAACTCTTTTTATCTGCATGATATTGTTGTATATCTATTTATCATCGTAATGACTCTATTTTTTCGCAAGACTTATTTTCGCTTTTACAAATAAATTGCCGTTATCGTCGTAATAGTTCTTCGAATCATTGGAGTAAATCATTGTTGTACGATTTTAATTTTTTTTTATCTACGGCGAATATATATATTGTTATATTCCTATAATAGATAAGTTGTACGAGAGTGTATTGTATTGGATTATCATATTTCACTATGTATTTTATTTTACTTCATCTTTCCAAGTTATTCATACATTTGGAAGACCTAGTTACAATTCGTGGTGTTGTTGACAAGATTAAGATTGTTGTGTTTGAAAACTCCGAAGGACTTCATGATGCGTAAAATTGAATAAATGTACCATTATCAGTTTCAAGATAGATGTTTGCGGTTCTATCTATTGCGTCGTTACGATGATATAAAAACTCGCGTTTCGATAATCAACGAGGGCCGGTCAGACATTTACTCTGAAATACTCCGAAAGAATTGTCCGTAGGCGAAAAGTATTTTTGTAGTCAGTACATTATAAAACCCAAAAAGGAGTCTTGATAAATACATTCATTGTATTGAATTGGTTGGAATAATTTTATTGAACTGGTTGGAAAAAAAACAATATTATTTTTTTAATTTTTATTTCGAAAATGGAATGAAATCAGGCAAAAGAAATGAAAGCATGGAACAAAACTTGCCAGCATGTCACACTACTAAAAAATCGGATTTCACAAATGCAAACGAATTTTCATTCACACCGTAAGTCTGAAGACTTCCATTAAAAATCCAGATTTCGATGAAATTCAAAAAAGCGATGGCCCAAGTTAGCGGGGACGCGCAATCGCCGTTGGCACATAACGGGTGTAGCGTGTAATAGTTTAATTCATATGTAAATGTAGTGGCGACCGCGGTGATAAGCGCTACAAGAGCGAGAGGCGAAGCGGACACGAGAGCGAATAGCCCGAACGACCTCATAAATCTGCAACGCGATACTCCGCATAATTAGAATTACACTTCGACGCGGGCGCCACCTGTCTTGCATAATCACTGATGCCACTTTTCTGCTTCGCACGCCTCCCAGGACTTTTTCCCACTGTCCTGGGGATTGAGCTTTTTCTAGTCCACGAGCTAGAGCTTTCATTTAAAATTATGGCAAGGCCACGAATGACCACTGGTGCAGTAGAAATCCATTGGAAAGAGAATGTTATCGAGGTTGGACATAATTTTTACCTAAATACGAATCTTTTCTTTGATTTAAAATTCTTGCACTTTGAGGTTGTATTAAACGATTTAGAATATCTTGATCCAGAACCCAGTTAATTCAACTCAAAGAAAAAAAAATTAACAAAGGTTGTCATGGTTGACCCATGTACTCATGTTAGTCAATGTTGGACCACTTCCAAAAATCAATACAAGAGAATTTTCATGAATATGGACAATAGATTTCCTTAACGTCATGGATCTTATAATTCTACAAATCATCATGGTGAAAAAATCAATAACTATCTATTGTGACTTGAATTTTTTATAAAGTAACTTTTAGTGATTTTTGCATTTAATGAGAAAACTTCATTGCATAAAAAACGTTGTGCCTTTATTTATCACATAAGCTGATAACGCATATGGCCATATAGAATACAGCTGGTGAGAGTGCAATATAATCCATCAGTTTGACAACCGAATTTAACAAGAATAAAAACTCAATTATTTTAAATTGAATCCAAGGAAACTCAATCAAATACAGTTTTACAACCAGAGGGAATCAAGAACAAGAATTCAAATATTTTTTAACGAAAACAAGGAAATGAAATACAACCAAATTGAATCGAGAATAAAAACTCAGTTATTTTTCATAAGGAACAAGCATATTAAATCAAGAATAAAAATTCGGCTATCGTAGATAGAAACCAAGGAAATGAAATCAAATCCAGTTTAACGACTAAATTAAATCAAGAATGAAAATTCAGTTATTTTTAATAAAAACAAAGATGAAGAAATTCAATAAACTTTGACAACCAAATCGAATTTAGAAATAAATTTAGTTATTTTACATAGAAGCCAAGAAAACATAATCAAATTCAGTTTGACAAGCATATTGAATGAAGAATAAACATTCAGCTTTTGTAAATAGAAACCCAGAAAATGAAATCTAATTCAGTTTAACACCCAAACTGAATCAATTGTGAGAATTCAGTTATTTTGTTCAGAAACGAAGGAATTGAAATGCAATCCATTTTACAACTGAATTGAAACAAGAGTAAAAACTCGAATATTTTAAATAGAATCCAAAGAAATCTAATCCAATAAAGTTTTACAACCAGAGGGAATTAAAAACGAAAATTCAACTATTTCAAATTAAAATCTAGGGTATGAAATCAAATCCAGTATGACAACTAAATTGAATCAATAACAAATATTCAGTTATTTTATATAGAAACCAAAGAAAAAATGACGTTGCTATATGACATTGTGTGATTCTTTTAATAAATTGTTCTTCAAATGACTATAAGAATCATGAAAGTGATTATTTCTATTTTGGTTCTTGAATGACATTGAATGATCTTTTCGTAACTTGCTACTTTGAAAAAATAATAATATTGTGCCAAATTCTCGAATCCCCAATATATTACAAAAGATACATACACTTGAAACTGTTCGCCCTATCGTATCAACAAAAGAATGAAAAAAAAAAAACATGTAAATAGAAGTTGCAAAGTGTGAACGAATGATCACAAAAACAGTCAAAAATCTGCTTAGAGAAGGCATGCTCTCACCATGTGTCTCTCGCGCAATCGCCTAAAACATGCACGAAGATAAAGGTTAATGGCGAAACATTCAAAGGGGTAGGAATAAAAAATTCATATTCTTTCCATTAGCGCACAGGTTGGCACTTATCTGGGATGAAGTTGAAGGGTTGCGCCGCAAAGTCACGCTCGGGGTATCAAACATTCAAGCGCGGCTTCCATTTTTCATCAATTAAGCTCCAAAAGCCCAAAAGCGATGGTCGTCGAGCAGGGCTGAATCAACACCTCACGCGCCCTCGGTTGTTGCAAAAAAAACTTATCGAAAAAACAAAAAAATTTATCATTGTATCATTGAATTTTGAGAAATGATGAGTATACGCCAATGTAAAAAAAAACCTCGAGAGTTTATTTTCTCGCCCATCAATAACTGAAAATAGGCCTTGCTGCAAAATGCATTAGGTACAGTTTTTACTCAAGCGTCGGAGTAATTCATAAGAGTTGCGTCACCATTTTTCGTTCAGTTTGACGCGTGATGTGTCGCGCTTGAAACATCAAACGTTGTTCAGTTTGTGACAGTTGTTGGTTAACAATGAACGGGTTGTATCTCTTGTAATGAAAAGTTTTTAATGGACGGCGTGAGTGAATCGTGACATTCGCAAATAATGCAGTGACCGTGGTGTCGCAATAACGAACTGAGCTGGGAGCAGTTTCACCGCTTTCGTAACTGGGGTGCAATCAATAAGCGAGATGGCCTAGCACGCATCACGTGTTAAACATTTGTCGGATTGTTAAATATTGCGAGCGACAGTGGAAATTAACGTGCTTCAGTTCAGAATAGTAACAGTTGTTATAATGGGCTTGGTTAAGATACACTGGCGGAAGAGTGAACAGAAAGTGAGTATCTTATTGATACTAATTAGTGAGAATCTGTAAGGTATTCTCAGTACTTTTTTGACATAGACATAGTGAAGAAAGTCTAGAGGTTTACCTTAAATTTTATCGATGTCCAGAACTTGAAGCAATGTTGATTTTACAATTGCCCTCTCTGCTCCATTTCATCTGACATGTCCGAGCACGTGTGTTCACACCACGTAACCTAAGCTTGTAGCACAACTGTAAATCGACTATGGTGACATGGAGCTCCAGTAAATAGAACGTGCTACACCAAGGGAAGCACTCAATATGTATTTAGTACAATCAGAACGTTCCTGCTCTAATTTTCAATACGTGAACAGTTAAAAATTCCTTAATTTGGATCTTTTTTGAACGATCTTTTTTAGGGGGTTGAAAACCTCGAAATCGGGATAAAATTACTATTTTATGTTTAAATAAAGATAATTATAAGAAAACATCAGAAAATACACATTAAAAAGAAAAATGCAGAAAAATGAATTCAGTACGAATCATCAAAAATGTGCCTACTGAAACACTAAGAAAATAACAAATGGTTACATGTAAGTACGCAAAGTTAACAATGACTAGGATTCTTCACTAACACTAACTAAAAATTGCAATTCTTTTGTCTCCAAAAGAATTTTCTTATAAAGGAAATTCTAATCATGAATCATGTTCTGTGGGGATAACGTAGTGAACAAAAATTTGAAAAATTTTTTAAAAATCACGAAACTATACTATAAAAAAATTAAAATTTATGAAAATTTTACAAAACTGTGAACACTCGAACCCTAAAGCATCGAATTCAAGAAATCGACAAAAGAAATCCTGAAAAATACCAGGAAATCTTTTAAATCCTGCAAACTCTGGAGAAATGCTAAAATTGAAAGTAGGTGTCTGTGACATAATATTCTAAAGCATCCAAAAAAAGCTATGTATAAATATTCAATCTATAGAAATACTATCTATAAAAATTGCAAAATCGTATGCATACTAATAAAACGAACGTATGAGAAATCTTTTAATTACAAAAAAACTATGTAGGTCTAATTTTTCCGAAAATGTATGAAATAATTGAATATCGATTTAAATTTAGATTCTAGAACATTCAATTTTAGGAATGTAAGTACTTCTGAAAAATCTAAAAAAATATACACGATCTTGAAAGTGCAAAGAAAAGGTACAAAATCTTAGAAATACTATAAAAATACAAAAATACAAGAAATCCATAAACACCGAAAATCGATGGACATGTAGTTTACTCAAAAATCTATAAAATAATTAAAAATCAGTTATAATTTTTATTCTTGGAACCATATTCCAGAAATTAACATCCATCCAGAAAATCTAAAAAAAAACACCCACGAAATCTAAAAGTACAAGAAAAAGCTAAAAAGTCCTATGCATACTAAAAAAATACGGAAAAAGCAGAAATCTTTAGAACAAATATTCTACAGATTATAGATATGAATGTAATGTTTCCAAAAATGTATTATGTATTATGAAAATTAAAATTTGTGAAAATTTTACAAAACTGTGGAAACTCGAACCCTAAATCATCGAATTTAAGAAATCTACAAAAGCAGGCCTGAAAAATATCAGGAAATCTTTTGAATCCTGCAAACTCTGAAGAAATGCTAAAAATCAAAGTATGTATTCTGTGACATAATATTCTAAAACATCTAAAAAAAATAATCAACTTTGAATTTTAGAGCATCGGAAGAAAATTATTGAAAATCAATTTAAATTTGTATCCTACAATATCGAATTCTGGAAATATATGTATATACAAATACACTGAAACTCGTGATATATACTAGAAAATCCACCAGGATCCGTAAAATAATAAAAAAAAAAAAACGCGAGAAATACAGAAATTATTTAATACGTAAAAAGCGAAAAAAGTATGTAAATATAATTTTTTTAAAATTCATGAAACTTTGAATTCAAGTGCATACAATTCTAAATAATCCATGAAGAAATTAATATTATAGAAACTTCTTCAAATGGTTTGACTACTATAGAAATACGACAAAAATCCGAAAAGTATTAGAAATCTTTGTGGAAGATACTGGTTTTCTTCAAAATCAGTTGAAGCACTCAAGTTCGTTGAAATTTGCAATACTACAGCATCAAATACTAAAAATCCAAAAAAATGCCAGAAAATAACACAGAGTTTCGTAGAAACATATACAGAACGAAAATTCTGGAAGTCCATAAAATACAGAAAATCTTTTACTTGTAATTTTCTCAAAAATCTAAAAATATGTTAAAAATTTTCAGAACTCTCATTTCTAGAGTATCGAATTCTAGAAACGTATATAAAAAGTCATTACACTGTATTTGAAAATCCTTCGAGTATATATTTACAGTAATACCAAAAAAAAAAAAAAAAAAAACTATGGAAAATACCAAATATAATAGAGAAAAAATCTGAAGCTCAGTGACTTGCATGGAAATCACAAAAATCAAATCCCATTATACTACATACGAACATGAAAAATGCACTACTCTGAACTGTAAAAGTTGTACATAAGTCCGAAAAATTGGAAAATCTCGAAAGAAATAATTTTTTTTAAAAAACCCTTCCTGAAAATTTTTTCTGCGTACGCCTCTAGTGTTTATCGAAATTTCAAGTGATCGTAATTCGGAAGATCAAAATTGATTGAATAATCGAATTTCAAGGTATTACTAAGTTTTAGTTCAAAGAATCAGAATTCTACGTTTATTGCTCTTCATGTATATGAATTAATGAACACATGAGTCTAGAAATCAGGATGCGTTCACAGTAGACATTTCCTTTACATTTAATTGGAATTCACAGTGTATAACACTCATATATAGTGCGCATCGTGAGAGCTTTCAACTGCCCTTAATTGATTCGAACCAGACATTAAGATAACTTCAAGCGCCACTTCATTACGCCTCGTGTTTATCATCCATTTTCACGCCTTTTCCAATCACCGCGTACCGTTAATTCATCACTGTTAATGATCGTCATTTTCCAAATCGAGCAATTTTTCATCACGAGAAACGAATCGGTCATTAATTTGACTTACAATCGAAGCGTCCATTCCATGATTGCCTGTACATTTCCGTCTATTAGTGGCGATCCCAAATTATTATTGTGAGGAAATTCGAGCCTGTATCATTAACACGTGCATTTTCTTTGCATCATAACTCATTGTCATTTTCAATGCGATTTTATGGGTTTCCCATTACTCTCCTTGATCAGCTTGCGGAACTCTCGACGATTCTCGTTGAACTTGCCAGCTTGGTACCGTTACGCGATCGCTGGATCTTGGAGGCTTTCGTTGTACGGTGTTGGTATATTCTTCAAAATTATGTTGCTTTTGGGCTGAGTGTAGTTTAGGCAAAAAGTTTTTGTGCATTGCGGATTAAGAACACCGTTATTTGACTGAGTACGTCAATATGTATAACATGAATGAAGAAAAATTGGCTGGCCTGAGTCAAAAGTTTGTGTTCATCTCAAATTCTTCTGCCCTAATCAATGGAAGCTAATGAAGATGAGATGATCCCCAATGCAGATTTGGAAAATCGTTATTTGGTGGAGTATGTCAATGCGTATCGCATGGATGAAGGAAAATTGGTTGGCCTGAGTCAAAAGTTTGTGTTCATCTCAAATTCTTCTGTCTTAATCAATGTAAGCTAATGAAGATGATATGATGATGAAAATCCTTTCTAGTGAATGTTATTCCAACGTCATGTCGACTTCAAAGTATAAAATCATGGAATCTTGAAAAGAAATCATGTTATTCAAGATATTCCGAAATAAACACTCAAGTATCAATCAAATGAAGATAATTTTCCATGTACCTAGAGGAATCGTAATTTGAGGTTAGGCATTTGTGCGTCGTCCACATTGCCTTAATCAGCGATCGAGGGAGTTAAACGTGCGTTACATTCTGTGATCAAAGCCTCGGTAATGAGCGTGGCCAGGCTGTTTGTTAGAATCCCCCATAAGCACTTCATGCAGTGCTGTACTAATTGCGGCCGCGGGTGGCAGTTACTGCTCCTCAGGCCAAATCCCCCCAATGGCGCCGACATTCGGATTCCAACATTTCGGCCACTGGAAGCAGGAAAAACAGAGTTCACGTCATTGCATTTAAAGGGTTCCGCGGCACTTACCGAAACCTCCAGGAGACTTCTCGCAATTACTTTTGACTAATGCTGGGCTATTAAAGAAATCTGATCGGGCTGCATCTCGTGAAATTATACGTTCCAGGCGTATAAATAAAGGTTACAAAAGAAAAGTTAGTCAGTCTTAGAGGGACAGGAGAAGGCTTGAAAAAGGGTTTCGTGGGAGCGAACAGACAATTTTGCTGATTAATTTCCGTTCAATACCCACAGAAAAAAATTTGCATGAGTAATATTTATTAAGTCTTCATAAATTTTAAAAGATTTTTTGAATATTTCTTTGTTAGATTTCTACTTCTTTTATATATAACTTGAAAAAATTTCTGGAATTCGTTGCTTCTTTTTTGAAAAGTTCCTGAGAAAATCATAAATCTCAAAAATTTTGCAAATTTTCATTGTCTTCTCCCTCCACCCTTCTACAAAATTTTTTTTTGTACTCTAAAAAAACTATCTCCAATTTTCTTCATCATCAAATACGTCTTTTTCCTCAGAAACATGAAATTTTTTGGACGGTATTCGACTGCGCATGAAAAATGGGAGATCCAATCCCTCGTTTTAAACAGTCTTTCGCTTTTATTTATTACAACATGAATAAAACACGGCCCCAAGCGGACGGCGTATTAAATGCGGCATAATTTTCAAATTTCGGGAAATAAATAACGGGTAAACGATACGCGGACGTACGCGGCGGAGAAGGGGGAGGGAGATGCTTTTGCGAGCGGATCATAAATCCACCCCTATGCCAAGGGTCCAAGGGAAATGAGGAAGTGAATACTTTTCGGGGTTAAAATATATTTTCCCTCTATTTAAAAAAAAATGAAAATTCGTTATTGAACACTGATGACTCTGATCGTCAAGTAGTCGTTGTTCGAGAAATATAGGTAGAGAAAAAAAAACAATGATCATCATCTTATGGAATCCTAAAATTTCTGAGTGTTTATAAAAGAATTGAAAAAAATTAAATCTGCGATTTTTGAGAGTACATAAGTAGACTAAATATTAATAAAATTACTATTTTTGTTTGTTTTTTCTTTGAGGTTCTCATAATGATCAAATAAATGAAAGCCGTAATATCGATAGTATGAAATAAAATTGGGCATATGTTAGCTGTGTCACTGATTATTTCACGACTTTCATTAAATTTATTTACAAAAAAAGTGAGTATCCTAAGAAATGAGTTATTTAAAGAAACTGATTATTTCGGGAATATTTTGACAAAAACGTTTAACTTCACTTTCATCTGATTTCAGGAAACATCTTCTACGGGCCTCGGATAGAATAGAATTTGGATTAAAATATTCTATGAATATTTATGTAAATCTGTCTTGTAGGAAGTCATTGTACCAGTAAATGAATACTATGGCAAGACCAAAGCAAAGTAAAAAAGTGTTCCTTTTCTCGTCTCCTCTTTCAGGACCCAAAGGCACGAGTCTTGGCTGTAACAAAGGATGATCTTATCTAGCGTACGGATCAAAAGCAGAACATGGCCACAACATAGCGGGCATATCTGACATACCTTGGCCACGAGCGTACAACACGCGTCTCTCTACCATTTAGGGACCTGGCGAAATTTGAATCGATACCAAGAAACGTTATGTACTGAATAATATTTCCGAAAGCAAAAAAAATGAGATGATTTAGGCAAAAGAATAGGTAAGTAAATTTTCAGTTCGGTCCTGTGCACCTCAGTATTTACAAGTAAGTTTATGACTAACTAAAAAGTCGTCTAAACTATTGTGGTAGTTGAAGTTGGTAAGTAAAAAACTGTTCAAAGCTACGATTCATGGTTCTACTATTTTCTAGTAGATATTCATGTGGGTCTTGCAACAGCCCAATGACTCGCATACGTGTTAGACTCCTTAGTACGTGTTCCAAGACGGATCCTGAAATCACCCAACGCAATAATAACATCATCAGCAATATTTACTGCAACACACAACATTTTGGATCCTGCAATAGGAGATGTACATCGAATTTTTTTTACACCACGTGTAGCCATTTGAAATCGCGATCCTCAAGAACGATATAATCTTGAAGTATAAACGGGACGTTTGTGAGCTGAAATAAAGAAGTTGGAAATAAAACTAAATAATAAGCTGGAACTTATGATGATCATGAAAATGCTAGCGAGAATAGCGGACACCCAAGCTGCAGAAGCAAACGTTTATCTAAGTACCAGGCAAAAACGAGTTTCCATTAGACAAGCTATTACCCGACTTGCTACTGTTTTTCCTAGGCCCTCGCAAAAAGATAGGAAAGGACGTGTAAGAGTGTGCGCCTCAGGCAGAAACGCGATGCGAGCGCCGAAAAAAACAGCCTGGAAATGCAGGAAGCGTGCGATTGTCTACATCGCCGTCATCTACCACGCCACTCATTTCCCAGTTTCACCATTTTTCTCCTTTTCTTTTACCGTGACCAGGGACGACATGACAGAGAAACGTAGCATATTTACCTCTGCACCTATTTGTAATAGGATATTGAGCCTTAATAAATAAGGTTCACTGCTCTCTCAGTTCGAATTAGTAAACTTTTTACTGATTCAATTAGTAGGTCAGAGATAGTCAGAGATCTACTTGTAAATTAGTAGAATTTCACTTGTTGACTGAAAAACAAGTTGAATTCTACTAAATTTTACATTGTACGCATCTAGTTGCAAAAAAGTTTATTTAAAAACATTGTTAAAAGTTGATGTTTCAAGAAATAAATATTTTAACGAATGTCTAAATATATCCATTATTATTGTTTGATGTTTTACTGTAAAGCAATAATGAATTATTGGTAGCATTTGAATGCATTCCTAGAATCAATGATTGCAGTGGTAAGTATTTATTATTATAAACAGTAAATATTTAAGAGAGTACTGGTAAACGATGAATATTTCATTAATCGAACTTTCTAGATCTTTTAGTCATAACTCACGAATAAGACTAGTAAAAACCTACTTACTGTAGTAGTGTATTTCTATTAAAGTTTAAAGATAGTTACTCATTTGTTTCTTCAGTGAAATATTACTTTCATTTCATCAGTGTGCTACACCACAAATTCAATCAGTAGATTTTCACTACAACTTTAGTTGCTTCCTTTTCACTTTTTCAATTAGTAAAATTCTACTTATAATTAGTAGTTTTTTACCAAATCAAACTGAGAGAGTGGTTGGAAGGAAAATTTCACTCGATTCTAGATTGGATTCAATATTTATGGAGTAAATGTTTCAGAGGTAAGAAAAATTCCACAATTTCAAAGTTCAGAAAATTTGTAGAATTCAAAATTCCAAATCATTTGCACAGTTTCAAAATTCAATTACAAGAAAAAACTCGAAAACCCAAAAAAAATTTGAATATGTTTTTATGTTTTGCTGATTTCTTAATGACTGTCATTTTTGAACTGGAAAATTTTGAATAACTTATACAAATAATTTTTAAAATAATAATTATGTTATACATACGAAATCAAAGAAGTGTGTCTCATTTGTAATTCTAAAAGAAAATCCATTTACATATAATTTCTTTGTAAGTTACAATTTTGTAGAGAAAAAATAAGATACTCGGAACGGTGCATTACATATTGTCAAAAATTTCGGGATTTCAAAATTTTCGAAATGATTCGACAGTGTAGAGGTAATTTCTACTTAAATGTAAAGAAATGCTTAAATTCAGAAAGTTTTCCGTATATATATTTTTATATTTTCCTATAATTTACTAAATAATAATCATAGTTTTGAATGAGCTATAGAACTTTTTTACATGGTATCTTATAATTAAAAAAAATCATTTTCTCTACACTTTTTGTATGAAAAAAAACCATGAGCCTAAAAATTAGGTTGCACCCTTGTCAACTTTTCTGAATTGTTGTAAAAGGAAAAATTCTTGTTTGAACCGAAATAAACTCAATACTCAAAACAATTACGTATGAACAGACAATATTGTAGAATCTACGCGTTGTTTTTTTCCTTCAGGAAAAAACCGATGTAGCCTTTTTTTGAAGTAAATATTTATATAGGTACTGTGAGAGAAATATTTTTTCTCGACGCGATGTGTAGTTCAGCGAGCGGGGCAACTTTCTGAATAATTACCGAGCGGGCATGAGCTTGATTCATCACCAAAGTTCGCTACCTAAGATGCTTTATCTGCGCCTCGCAGTCTCTCAGAAATTAATATGCTAATACCTTTCGAGCGCCGTTCTCTTTTCATCCCCTAACGTTCCTCAGCTTCATCGAAAAAATATATACCTTGTACGAGTCTTAATTACAATTATTGATGAAAAAATGGGATGAAACTGCCCTTTTTCGTATTACAATATCAAGTAATGGGGAAAACAATATTTTTTGTTTGAAATAAAATGCGGTACAAATAAAGAATTCAAATTATGCTCATTTTTAATAAATCATAGACAAATATAATCTAGCAACAGTACAAAATTTAGGTGTCGTAATTGAAAATTGTTTGAACAAAAAGCTTTCATTTTTTTCATTGAAAAAAATGAACGAAAGACGATTTCGAAAATTAGAACATGCAAACAAAGCAAGAGATAAATTTAATGAAAAAAGATATTGCATCATTTTGTACGTATTTTATAATCGCATTTTCTTTCTAATTAAGATAAAAAAGTTTAATCGACAGTCAGGTAACTATAAATGTAAATCAGTAGATTACAATAATGAAATTATTCAACTGCAATAAAGAGAAATATGTTACAGCTCTCAGAACTTGCGAAAAAGAATTTTCCTGGACGATAAAATGTACAAGTTTGATAAATTCAAACGAGCTGGTAATAATTTTCTACATCGTTATAATCTCAGGTCGTTTGCGCGATGTAAAAATGGCCGAAAGAGCTTTTGAAGAGTTTCACGGAGCGGTACTTTAAAGCATGCGCTAAACGTGCGTCCATAACGTGCCATTTAATGTCGCGCCATAGAAAACTCAAACCGCTAATCGAGAATGCTTCGGTCACGGATTATATTTTCATAGATTATCTCTCGCTCACTTCCGTTTATTAATAAAAGCAAGCCGATACACCGGCCGTCGCAGTAAACTCGTTTTTTCTCACGCAAAAGTGGCTATTCCTGGATTCATAAAGTGATTAATCAGGAAAAAGTATCGTCATTTTCATCAACTCCAATAAAAATCCTTTTACCGCTCAGGTAGTTGTGTTTTATATCGCTTGTATAAATTTTACTGCTCTACGTAAGGCATTTTCTGGGGTTATTAATTGCAAATTTTACGTTACTTTCTGCACCGTTTGCAGAGCTTATGGACAGTTGCATGAAACATGGTGGAACATTTTATGAGCAAATGACGAGATTTTAGATTATACGGGTATGGAAAAAAGTTGAAGATTTTATAAAATAACTTTATATCTGTCGTTACTCATTGGATAATATAGGTTTCAGATTTCAGGATCTTTCCTAAAACGAAGGATTGCTTGTGAATCAAAAAAATGAAATGATTTAACTTTTCTTTAATCCATGGCCAAAGTCAATATCGCATTGTATTATACTGGTTCCAACATCCGGGCATTCTTTAACGCCATTTTATGCTCGCTAATGTGTAACTCTTTGTTGCCGCTGGCAACTCGTAAAAGTAATTACAATTAAGAAATCTATAAAACCCGCCGAGAATGTTTCACGGGGAAGGAAAAATACATAACATAAATTTTGCTGGAGCATGAAATGACTGGGAACAAGAGCGTGGATTATCATCGCGAATCATCAATCACGAGTTTATCGCAATTTTACGATTGCCCAAGAGTTAAATTCAATGTTAGCACTTCAGTGAAAAAATCAGTTTTCTTGTCAATTTTTTTCAAAAATGGCACAAAAAAATTTTCAGAAAGGCATAAAGATAACACTTAAGTATGAAATCGGGTTCGAATTGAATTGAAAAAAAAGGCGTGGTTGGTAAAAAATATGATGTTCTTTTTCCTTTATGTCCAGAGTACAAAATTAATATTATTTTGCAAATGATTATAACAATTACTAGGTTAGTGTATCCAAATCGATACTCAATGTCGATTTCTAATTTTTTTATATTGTTTTTCTGGGAATAAAAAAGAAGATGAAGACTATCAACAAATTATAATATCGAATATGCACGAGGCAGCATTACGAAAATCAGCGACCATCGTTCATTGATTCGTCGTAAATATAATGGAATGATAGCACGGTATCTTGTTTTGATTACGTCGTAAATTATGGCAGCATCGTTGGGTTAATTTACAGCTCTGATAAATTGTAGGAAGTTCGCCCAGTTTTGCTCATTTCAATAAGACCTTTTTTTCCACGCTGACCATTAAACGTACGTGACGAACGTAAAAACGCGATACGGATTCAAGCCTGGAAACGCGCGAGAAGAATTACGAGAGCTTGATTGCGAATCGCGCGATTCAATTAATCCCGATGAATATCCCACACTTGTCATGAAATGAGTCTCGAGATGAAAATATGGCCTCGCAGGTACATGAAGAATGTATTTTGAATCAACTTAACAGAATCATTTTTCATTTTTTAGAATTTTAATATGTGATTGCAGTTAGAAGAGAATGTTTTGGAATATTTTCAAAATTGTATCGTGTACAGGAAATTCGAAAATGCGACATTTTTATAGACTCCATTTTATTGAAATATTGAGTTGAATTCAAAAATAATGTCTCAAAATTTTTAAGCTCCATAGTACTACCTGGGAAATATTTAATCTTGAGGGAAGGAAAATACAAAATTAATCACGATGTCAAAAATGATGATTTCACGATGGTTTACGAGGGGTGCAAATGTAGACGGTGATAATTGTGCGACCACAAAGTAGCCACTGTGTGGCAGTGGCAGAGGAAGAGTAAATGGAAGACGAAAAAAAAATCATCACTGTTGGGCTGTATAAATTGTTTTCTTGGCATCGAGGAAACAGAAAATTGTTTTATTAAAAACATATGTATCCCTTCCCCAAAAAACATTAAAAATGTAAATTTTAGTATGAGTTTCATAAGATAATATAAAATGAAATCAGGGGTGGCAGAAGTTGCGTGTATGGTGGTACTATCACATGAAAATTCTGCATGGATGAAATATCCAAAAATACCCATGCAAAAATGCATAATGCATAAATTCATATATTGTAGTTTTATCGGCTTGTTTAACTCATCAAATTTTGCAGAACTTATCAAAATTTTTTAAAATTTTAGATTTTCACCAAAAACTTTTTGTTTTCAAAAGTTTTAGATTAGAAATTTCTTTAGATTAGAAATGTCTTTAATCCACAAAACTGACGTGCATATTCTGAAACTCTACGTATTTTTATAATTTTTTAGAATCATTGACCATTTTAAGAATTTTAAATTTTTTCTGTTTGTAAACAGAATTTTTAATTTCAGACGTAATATACGTCTATAGTACTATTCAATTTTATGCAATTTATGAAAATTTGCTAACTTACTCAGGAGTTTACTCAATTTTCATGTATACTTTGCAAGTATTTTTAATTTTCATTGGAAAAAAAGTTTTTTGATTCAAATTTCGAAGAAATATTATATCGAACACAATTCATAAAATTAATGAACATAATATTCTGGAATATTAAAAAAATTTTATTCATCTAGAATTATTGACAGTTTCAAGAATTTGAAATGTGTTATGATTTTTCAAAATTTTTCAAATTTTTGACATCATTTTTATTTTCAAAAACTCCTAAAAATTTTACAAAAATTTGTGCAACTCATAAAGATTTGTCGCGATTTTTTGAAATTTTTAAAGTTTTTTTTCAAAATTTTGAACAGTGAATATTTTAGAGAATTAATTTATATGCATGAGATGAACGCAATATATAAAATTCATCAAAATTTTATTTAATTTGACTGATTTCTCGTATTTTTTCGAATTATTATTGGCAATCCTAAGAATTTTGAATGTTTTCAGATTTTTTATAACTTTTCATATTTTAAACGTAACGCAGAATATCGAAAATTTTGGGATTCCGTAAAAATTGTCTAACTTATTATTTTTCTTAGTTTTCAAATGTACTTTATGTACTGCAAATATTCATAAAAAAATTAAAAAAAAACCTTCGTGTATCGGTACTCTTTTGTCGAAATAAATATTTATAATGAACAAGATTTTCTATAATCATAGATGTTTTCTGAAATTTCGCAAAAATTCCGATTCTTACAGGATAATTAACAATTTTCAGAATTTTTAATGTTTTATAATTTATTTAAATTTTAATATTATCAGTCTTTTAATACATCAAACCAAACACTTAACACTTTCAAAATTTGATGAAATTTGTCAAACTCGAAAAATACTTTGGTAACTCTTGAATATATTTCAATTCCTTAAAATTTTCGTTAAGAATATAAAAAATATTATCATCCATATTTTGAAGAAATGTCATAAGAAAAATAAATAATAGAATGAAGAACATCTTCTGAAATTTTACTGAAATTTTGATTTTTCAGTTCTACTTACTTTTTAAAGTTTCCAATGTGTTCTGATTTTTCAGAATGTGAAAAATTTCTAGCATGGTACTATAACTACTCAAATTTTCCAAATGGTCTAAAAATTGGTCCAACTTTTGAAGATTCTTTTTCATTTAAAATTCCTTTTCAAGTACTCTAAAGTTATGTTCAACATTTGAAAAAAAAATTATCGTGCATATAGAGAAAAAACATGATTCCTAGCACAATATACGATATTGATTTTAATATTCTAATCCTCTTCAATTTCACGAATATCCTAAATTTTTCAATAATTATTGACAGTTAAAAAAATTTTCAATTTTTTTTGCGAACTCATCAAAAACTACTAGAAAGTATTCAATGATCATAAAAAATTATCCAAATCAATAGAAATTTTTGTAATTTTTTAATGTTTTTCAAGTTTCTCAGTTTCTTATCTCAAAATGTAAAAGGATTATTATGCGTTCTGCAACGAAATAAAACAATAACCTTTCCCCTCCCAAAAAAAACAACTGAGTCATTTACTACCCACCCGGAAAAATCAAGTTCTACCACCCCTGAATGAAATGAAATAAAAACAAAATAAGATTGACATAAATTGATATACTCATTAGATGATAATTAGATGACTCACTTGACTTTCAGATACATGCATAATAAATATCAGATATTTATATAACCATCAGTAGATGCCAGGCAAAAATGCGTTCTTTCATTTTAGCCTTTTTTCTTTGCGTGCGTCATTTCGATTCCGAAAGATGCTGTTTGAAACTGAAATGATACGTCGTTTTAAAGAGAAAGCTTTTTTTTGCAAGTTTGCATGGCAATAAAATTCGCAGAGGTGACTTGAGTCGAGTGCGGTCGCTCAGAAGTCTGCAGAAGCACCGCCAACATATTTACAGCGACACCTTGATACGGTTTCGGCTCAAGTATTTACGAGCCACAATGACCCTGCGCATTTTCCTCTCTCATGCACCACACGTCTCTTTCTACAAAAGTCATTAAACTCGGTACGTCATTGCAGATGGGAATCGTCTTTTCAAGGAGACGCTCCTAGAATGAAAAAGTCTAAAACATTTTTTGTTTTTTCAATTTTCTGCCCTCATTTTTCATTTTAGAGGAAGAACAAGGTTGACACTATTCCAATTTGATAAGCAATCTAGAAAAAAGAAGGTGTAAATACCCTTCACCATAAAAAAAAATTAACACGACCATAAAGTCCCAAGGTTCCCAATCAAGCCCCAAGTACAAAGAAAAATCCTTCCCATCAATAAAGGCATATATCATCATTTATAGCAACGTCGTCACATTGTCGATGCATTAATTTCGTAGTACCCACTTATGCGATCAACATCCCACATTCCCAGAACGAAAAAAACTATTAATAAGCCTCTACATTGAAAGTACACGTTGTCACTCAAGCTATCATTAAATTCGATCTTCGATGTAATTTTCCAATTACTTTTTATAATGTCGCATACAAATTAATGCTCGGCAACCACTACTTTGTATCTCCATTGCCCACAATTGACCATGATTACAGAAATCAACAAAAGTCGTACTTTTCGTTTAATCGCGTTTTTCACGGAATACCTAATGCGATTGAAACGTTCTTGTTTCGCAAGTGACTGCATAATTACAATGGTCGGTACTTTTTAATTACTGAGTAAGATGACGTTTTGGCTTTATGAGAAAGTCGTCATAGTCTCCTGGTTCCAGGATAAGCAACTTTTTGCCTCGATTCGCCAACCTCATTCCGCCCTGTCTCCGTGATGTAATCGCGGAATCGCGTGTTCATCTGAACTCTGCGATCTCGTAAGATTGAGAGATATACGTATGATTTAGACTCTTGCCTCCCCCTCATCGCCCTTTCTTTCTTTTTTTTTAAAAATACTTTAAACTGTACTTTTGAACGTACCTATACAGTAGAATTATCCTGGGTTTGTGCAAATTTTATTGTAACGACATGAATGAACTTTAAGAACCCGAGATCCATGAAGAAGGAAAAACAGCGCGAACAATTTCTCGGGCAGCGAGACGAATGCACATGATGAATTCAATCTTGTGACATCTGTCAATGAGGCGCGTATCGTGCGCACTGACCGCATCACGAGGAAGAGAAATACAGTGGGGTCTGCTGTATTTCTGTATTCGCGGGTCATATCAGCATATGCATGAAAGCACGAGAAGAGGGTGCAGGATATATCCGATCGATTGCCCTTCGCCATTTTTCCTTGGCTCCCTACGACCATCGCTTGGAACAGCAAAAAACTCGACGCCGCAATTTATCGCCCTCCCGCATCGCAATAAAAAGCACGTGTCACGCTTTTTCGTACTGGCCCGATTTTTTCGCGATTTTATCTGTTACAACTCCATCTTCACCGTCGAATCGATGGATTATCTTCGGCGACTTGCGAATTTAGTTTGGTTTTTTTCTTTTCATTCGTGGTTTACAAATTTTTTCTGTGAATTTTTGGAAATTTGTACGTACTGGGTTGGAAGCTTGTATTTATTTCAACTTATGGAAACAAATGATGAATGAATGAAAGTGTTAATAATATTCAGTTAATGTAGTTTTTATACCTACGAAATTTGTACAGTTTTCTTACAGGAGGTGTAACTTTCCGCGTTCAGAAGAGTCGAAGAAATTTCGAATTTCTTGTCTTTTCAAGTATTTTTCATTGTTTTTGGAAATGTTGAAAGTTAGAATCAGGCAGAAGGGGGTTTTGGGGGTTCCAAAACCTCCCGGAATTCTGATAAAATTGATCAATATTTCCTAAAAAATTAACAAAAGTTACATCGATAAACAATAAAAATATGAGTTAAAAAAAAATGCATGTAATCGTTAGCAGTATACCTTGGATAAAAAAGTGAAAATAATCAAAATGTAGGATTACGTAGAAAACATTATTCAGAAAAATTGTTCCAGCCCAATGAAGAAAAAAAAAAAAAAAAAAACAAATTAAAATCTACGAAAATGCTAAAAATTTACAAAATTATGAATCTAAGATCGTCAAATTCTAGTCATCGATATAAAGTCCATATAAAATTATAAAAAATCTTGCGACTCATACAAACTCTAAAAGAATAACGGAAATAATTAAATTCTTAAAAAAAAACTGTTTTTTGAAAAATCTCGAGTAATAACTCTTAGATCTGTAAATTTTGGGATTCTAGAGCATCAAATTACGAATATACTATAAATCCATGAAAATTCTGGAAAACGCAACAAAATCTTTTGAATGTTCCAAAAATACGAAAAAAGAATAACGATAAAAAACATGAAAAATTAAAACAAATATGATTTTATCATTAATTCTTGGAATTATAGAGAATATATCGAAATGCACATTTTATAGCATCCAGTTTTTGTAATCTTCGTAGCAATCTACAAAAATATGGGTTAATGTAGTTAATACATATGGGTAATCTATGAAAATACCTATAAATCCTCCAGGCTTTCGTGTATTATATGTATAAAACTAAAAAAATGTGAAAAAAAAGTTTGCTAGTTCACTAGCTTACTTGTTTACTAGCTTAATAATTTTATTCGTTCACTACTTTACTACCCGTAGCTAACTAGTTTACTGGCTTACTTGTTTACTAATTTACTAGTTTCAAAGCTTTCTTGTTTACTAGTTTACTTGTTAACTAGCAGACTTATTTGCTAGCTTACCAGTTTACTAGTTTACTAATTTACTAGCTTACTATATTACTAGTTAACTAGCTCACTATTTTTTTTATTTAACTAGCTCACTAGTTAACTAGATCACTAATCAACTAGTTTACTTGTGATCGAGTTTGCTAGTTTACTATTTGATTTTTACACTTGTTTACTATTTGACTTTTTCACTTGTTTACTATTTTACTATTTTATAATTTCAGGAGTTTACTAGTTTACTAGGCTACTTGTTGACTAGTTTAGTAGCTTACTAGCTACCTAGTTAACCAGAAATCTTTCAATACAGAAAAATTATATAGATATAATCGTCTGAGAAATTTAAAAAACTGTCTATCCTGGAGCATATTTATAATTATACTACGAAAATTACACACCTACCATTTGAAAAATTATTCTTTAAATTAATATAGCAAACAATAAAAATACATCCAATTTAATTTCCACTATTTCTACAGTTAAAAATACTTTCAACTGTAGAAATGTTAAACAAATATGAAATAAAAGTATTGAAAATCTTCACTAAAGAAACTGTCGTCTGAAAAATAAATTTAGATTTTCAAAATCGCTGGAAATTTCAATACTATAGCTTCAATTTCTTAAAGTCTTTTAAGCGATCCATGGAAATATTAGAAATATATATAAAAATAACAGAATACACTAAAAAATTAAATAAATTATATACTTTGCGAAAATCATATAAATTTATGATGTACCTTTTATGTGTGGTTTAATTTAGCTAAAACATCAATTCAAATTCATAAATTTTTTGAAGTTTGATTCCTAGAGCATCGAATTTCAGAAAGCTCTAAAAACCCATAATACCTCATATCAGATAATTCCTAAAGTGCTATAAATACAAAAAAGTGTTAGCAAAAAAAAATTGAAACCTCAGTTACTGATTGAATAAAATTACAAAAATCGAATTTTATTATTTACAAACATCAATAATGTACAACTGTATATTCCAAAAGTTGTATGACATTGAAATTCCGAAATGTAGATTACATCCAAATCGCTCTCTTGTAACATATTGTCAAAGATTAGAAATTATGAAATCCCGAAAGAAAAATATCTTGAAGAAAAACCCCTGCAGAAAATTTTTCCTGTCTACGCCCATGGTTGGATTTGAATAATCTTGAACCAACAGTAAACTATTCTATGGGATTCCAAATTCAAAGAGATTCTTAGTATTTGAACAGTTTCACGGAATTTGAAGTGAAATATATTTTGGTTATAGTATTACATAGTTTTCTAATGAAATTAGAAAATAAACTCTACTGGAACTATTTTTCCGATTAAATAAATACTTTTTTTTCTACATTTCAGATATTTTCTCGTGAATTTTTCAGAACGAACTCCGTCTCCTTCGTTGAATCAATAAACTCCGTTTCGCAACTTGCTAATTCAATCAAAGGTTTTTTCCTTCCCAATTATGCTGTTTTTTCCGTGACGACAACTTTTCGCGAGTCTTTTCTTGTTTTTCCTGAAGTTGGGAACTACGGCATTAACGCAGTAATTAAAGAAAGTCGATTTATATTTATGAGCCACTTTGTGGTCATAATTTTTTTTGTCTTAGGATGACGTGAAATGAGCAATCGAGAGTGATCAAAAAGTTGTCGTTCTGAGTAGGAAATGTGGAAATCAACATTAGATTGTGGCAGATATATTTTATGCATTTTATATAATTCTTTTAATTTGTGAATGGTATTTGTTTTATAAAGCATTTTTCAGTTAAGAGCTTTAAAACCCTTCTAAAGCGACGTACGTTTTTCCAACTGCGTTAATTAAATAATTTCAAATTTTATGTATTATAACACTTTTTACTGAGATTTTGTTATTTTTCCGAGTTTTTTTCAAATTTCACTTTTAAGCAGTTTATTTATTCTAAAAGTATGAACCTGATTCTTCTGAAATTTAGTTTACTTACTTTTTGCCGAATCATTTTTCATAAGTATTTTGTTTTTCATACTAACGAATTGTTTCAATATTGAATCCATTTATTCTTCAGGATTATCGAAAGGTATATTGTCATTGAGTTATCAAAACTTTCTCCATTACAGCCTTACTAATGTTTAACAAAATTATAAATATTTCAAGTTATTAGTTAAAAGTAATCCTGAATCCACAAGAATACCTCAAAAAACCTTGTTAATTGTGAAAGGAAGTAAAATTACGCCGCTGCGTTCGAGAGATAACGAGGAAAAAGATAGAAGGGTGGAATAAATCGTAGCAAAGGAGCCTAACTAAAACAATGTTAATCTATAAACTGGCGACGTGCCCCCTCCCCTTCCCTCCTTGAAGCGTCGGCGCTATCCGAAAACTCGGCGAGCTTTCCTTTCCTTTGGTTCCGCCCGCGTTTATCAGGCTCGTATTTCATCGCGGCCGTCCGTTTATGAGCGAGCAAGAAATTAACTTTTTCGCTAATTAACTCCCTAGAGCCGCTAACGAACTGTGGCGAACGCGCTGTTTTTTTTCATCCGCCACAGCCTTGCAAGATACGCTTCCAAGGAAGAAAAGAAAAATAGATTTGTTAATGCCAACTTGACATTCGATGCTTGATCCTCGACAAAATTCAAGATTCATTTTCAGAGGAGAACTTAAAAATTTTATGTGGCTCATAGTGTTTTGGCGAGGAAATATTTTTTAAAAATTTAAGGACGTGAATGATTTGAGAAAGAAAGTTATAGGTTTTATCGTAAATTTATGTGAGCTGATGGATTTGATGAATGTGAGAATGCAATTTGGTGATTTTAAGTGGAGACTACTTATGAGTGAAAAAAAATAATTAAAAATTTTACGTACTTCTCCCCTAGTAGTCACAAGAGAGCATTTTTGAAATATTTCACAGTTCAGAATTCAAAAGTTATACAACTTTTGTAATCCAAAGTTGCAAGTTTTTTATGTTCGTAAATAATGGAATTTGATTTTTGTGATTTTCAGTTGGTTACTGAGGTTTTGATTTTTTTTTTACTAATACTTTTCGTATTTCTACCACTTGAAGGATTATCTGATATTAAGTTATTTGGGTTTCTATTGAGCTTTCTAAAATTCGATGCACTGGGAACTGAACTTATAAAAAATTTATATATTGAAATTAATTTTGAAGCATATTCTAAACACATAGGTAATTGTACGTGAAAAATTTATATTATTTCCAATTGGTATATAATTCATCAAATCCGTAGTATTTTCTGGTATTTTTATATATTACTCATATTTCAATTGATCGGTCAATCTATTTTTAGAAAATGACGCTATAGTATTGAAACTTTCATCGATTTTAAGTATTTAAATTGAGTTTTCAGACGAGAGTTTCTTTTATGGAGATTTTCAATACTTTTATTCCACAGTTTTTAATTATTTCTACAATGATACGAATGTTTAGTTATGGAAACTATCTAAATTGAATTAGATGTATTTTTATTAGTTTCTATATTTATTCCCAGATTATTTTATAAATTTATATGTAATGATAGTCTCATAATTATAAATATGTTCTAGGACTGACAGTTTGACATATTCCTGAGAAAATTATATGTGCATAATTTTCATGTATTGAAAGATCTCTCGTTAACTAGTAAACTTGTAAGCTAGTAAACTAGCAAGCTAGAAAAAGAGTGAACTAGCAAACTAGTGAGCTAGTAAACTATGAAACTAGTAAACAAATAAGCTAGTACACTACCAAACTAGTGAACAAGTGAGCTAGCAAACTCGTTTATAAGTAGATTAGGTAATTAGTAATCTATTGGTAAACTTGTCAAATTTGTAATAGTAAACTGATAAACTAGTGAGCTCGTAAACTAGTAATCTAGTAACCGAGTTAAGTAGTAAACTCGTTAACGAGTTCATTAGTAAACTGGTTATCTGCTAAGCGAGTAAACCAGCAAACTTGTAAACTGGTAAGCTAGTAATCTAGCAAGCTAGAAAAAGAGTGAACTAGCAAACTAGTGAGCTAGTAAACTATGAAACTAGTAAACAAGTAAGCTAGTACACTACGAAACTAGAAAACAAGTAAGCTAGCAAACTCGTTTATAAGTAAATAAGTTAATCAGTAATATATAAGTAAACTTGTCAAATTTGTAATAGTAAACTTGTGAATTAGTGTACTCGTAAACTTGTAAGCTAGTAAACTAGCAAGCTAGAAAAAGAGTGAACTAGCAAACTAGTGAGCTAGTTAACTATGAAACTAGTAAACAAATAAGCTAGTACACTACGAAACTAGAAAACAAGTAAGCTAGCAAACTCGTTTATAAGTAAATAAGTTAATCAGTAATATATAAGTAAACTTGTAAAATTTGTAATAGTAAACTTGTGAATTAGTGTACTCGTTAACTTGTAAGCTAGTAAACTAGTAATGTATTAACCTAGTAAAGTAGTAAACTAGCAAGGTAGTGAACGAGTTAACTAGTAAACTCGTTAACGAGTAAATTAGTAAACTGGTCATCTCGTAAGCAAGTAAACTAGCAAACTTGTAAATTGATAAGCTAGTAAATTAATCAGCTAGTTAACTAGTTATCTAGTAAACTATTGCGCTGGTAAACTAGTAAACAATGAAGCTAGTCATAGTTATTTAGGAAACTAGTTAGCTAGTAAATAGTAAATTAGTCAACTATTAAACTTATTTTTCACATTTTTCTAGCATAATATATACGATGTTCTGGAGGATTTCTGACCATTATATTGATCACTTAAATTTCTGTAGATTGCTACAGAGATTTAAAAAACTATATGCTTTGAAATGAGAATTTCAACCTATTCTCAGTGATTTCAAAAATAATGATATAATCATATTCTTATGGATTTTTCATGTTTCATATCGTTATTCTTTTTTGGTATCTTTGAAATATTTAAAAGATTTTGTTGCGTTTTCTAGAATTCCCATTTATTTATAGTATATTAAGAAATTTCATGCTCTAGAATCCTAAAATTCATGTATCGTAGAGGCATTTGTCGAGGTTTTTCAGAAAACAGTTTTTTCCATAGAATTCAATTCATTTTATTATTCTTTTAGAGTTTGTATGAATCGACGGATTTTAATACTTTTCTATGGATTTTGTACAGAGTTTTAGAATTTGAAGATCTAAGATTCAAAGTTCTGTAAGTTTTGGGAATTTCCGTAGATTTTTATTTTTCTTGCTTATTTACTGAGTTACCGCAATTTTTCTGATGCGTATTCTCTACGTGATCATACGTTTTGATAATTTTTACTTTTTTATCAAATATATACTGCTAACTATTTCATGCATTTATTTTTAACTTATATTTTTATTGTTTATCGATGTAACTTTTTTCATTTTCACATAAAATATTGATTGATTTAATCGAAATTTCGGGAAGGGTTTGAACACCCAAAACCCGCCTCTGCCTACACGCCTGATAAATTTTGAAGTCCGTTTCGTATACTTTTCATGACGTCCGATACTGTTTTGTTTATATATTTGAATATAATTCAATGCTTCAGATGACGACACACTATAGAACACTGCGTTTTATCACACTAAATTCCTTCAAATTACGTTGAATCACACATTATTTCAACAACAGTGTGCATTTAAATGTTATCACTGCTTGCAGCACCCTACCTTCAATCATTTTTATACTTTTTCGTCCAACCCAATCTTCATGAAAAACTCTAATTATCTTTTCAGCCAAAAATTCTCGTACGCATAATTGGTCCATGCATACATATTTCAGAAGTTCGTACACGCACGTATAGCACACGTACGAAAATGTTAGCCAGGGCTAGAGGAATAAAACGCGGGTTCTAGAAAATTATATCACACCGCATCTCTTGGGTCGCGGTACGTTTCTCGCATACGTAATGAGCTCTCGAGCACATGGCGAGTGCCATCCTCCACTTTCGTGCGCTACGCGGAATCTTGTGGGACCATCTTCGGTCGCAGGAACGCTTGAAGTATGGAACGGGCCATTCATAATCTTGAAACAGAAAATATATCTATCAATGGTCCATAGATAAGGGCCCGCGAGTGTACCATTATAAAAAAGGTCACACATAACCTTAAAACCTAGTCTCCACAATCATTAATCGAAGCAATGGTGATATCGTCCGAAAACTGAAGGAGTGTTCTCTATCTATTATATTCTTGGAAAAAAAAAAGAAACCCTCCTCTTGTATCGGTCTGAAATTGAAAATTTTTCCACGCCGTTATTTTCGCAAGCAGCGTGAAAGAATGGTCATGAAATTCGATGGCTCGGACACGACGATTAATCGTGAATATCAGTTCCACGTTTCTATAATGCGATGATTAATAACGTCGAGGAGTAACGGTGTCGCGGGAGGAAGACGAGGAGAGAGGAAAATAAAAGAGCCGACCTCTCGGGACGAGGGTGTAGTTTCATACGAGAAATCGGCCGATTACACGGGACCCGGCTCTTCTCTCCTCGGCTATGACTCGGCGATATGGCTACAACCACACGCGGAATAGCTCGATGAAACGGCAATTTGAGTGTATTAAGGGGCAATCTTCCGCCCACGTAACGGCTCACTCACTTACTCCGGGCCCCGAAGTCGCCGAGCAAGATCAGTCCCTTTTTCACCGCATTAATCTCGTCATTACCTCGTTCTTTATTTTGCCCTATTAGCCCCTGCCGATATCCCGATTACCCCCATCGTCGCGATCTTCTCATATCTACGCCACGGACAAACTGTCGGCTCGTTCGACGATTCCAAGCCTAATTGGACGCCGCCGCTGATCGGCTGATATTACTTGTATTACTCTGCGACATGACCAGGAAAATGGCCTTTCTCCATGGTTGTCCTTTACATGCACATTATGCATTGACCTGTACAGTATGGATTTACTACTACCTATGCGTTGACTCAATGTCAGAGCGAGAAAATGTGTCGAGTATTATCTTCCGAAATGATACTTGTTGTACATTACACATTTTCCTGGGCTTGTCTCAACATTGTACGTTAACTTGCAATATATAATCCTTATTTTGATTCCTTATTTTGCAAGACTCCGACAGTTCAATCCACGTTTTGGGATGAACTTTTTAATTTTTTCAGATATCGCCGTGACTAGGGACTGTTAAATGCATTCACCTGATCAAAATTGAAGTTTTCCGTAAAATAATTTCTAATTATACTAGACATTTTGTGTCTAATGTAGACTGTACATTTTCCTCAGCGGTTACGGTAAATGTTCATGCAAAAACCTACATAAGCGACATTTTTCAAGTGAGAGAGGTTCACATTGGATGGTGCAAAAACGAACTCACTTGTACCTGGTGCTCTAATAGTATCTCTTAAAAACCTGCTGCTGTGAATTCACAACATATTCATATATTTCTTTAGTAATTTTATTTTTATATTCGACTTTGAAAATTCATGATATCAGATTCATACTTCGATGGACTCAACTATCCATTTTTACAGTGAAAATACAAATATTGATATTGCAATTCATATTCAACGACCTTCACCCGAGAAAGCACCTGCCACCTCACGCGATCATACGCTCAAAGATAAAAGAAACTTACATCCATCACCGCCAATGACGAATTATTATTTTCTATTACGAAAAATAACGTTTCAGCGCGTTAATAGAGTGAATTAATAGCCGGCCATAGAATAGTCGTTCGTCCGCGGGCTCAGCAGTAAAATCGCGGTTCGCGCCAAACAGCCGGCGCGGCACATGGCGTGCGTACAACGAGCATTTACCGCAAGAGAATTACCCGGCGTCGTCGTGAAAAATGGAAAAATTGACTTTTTCCGCCCAGCAAATGGCTCCGCGAAACTAATGGCTTCCGGGTGTAATCTGCGACGATAAACGAATCGCGCGGGTATATTTTTTTCGTTTTCTCTCTCCGCGGCCATCGTGCGATATTGTTCCGCGGGGGAAATATGAAAAATGCCCAGGAATCATGTGCCTGCACTCGGGCAATGCACGTAAGTCCAAGTATGGCAAGCGGTACTCCAGAGGTAGTAGGGAGATCGAGGCAGGAAAGACCGATCGAGCCGATAATTAGAGGTGGACAAGACGGCCCCCAAAGCCACGCGGATTGGTTGTAAAATGAGCGATGGTAAATCAACTCGCGGCTACTGCTCGTTGCATAATTTATGCTCACTTGGCTGGGGCTTGACTGGAGAACTGCGGTTCTTGTGCACCGAGGTAAAGTTTATAGTGAATTTTCCCAAAATTTTTTACAAAGTATTGATATACTCACTTGGAAATGAGGAATAGAGCGAGGGGCTGTCCACTCTGGACATCAATGATTCTTTATGCTTAAAACTGATTCAAACTTTGATCGTACTCGAACGGATCTGAGTGATTCAAGCTTGTACTGATTCGGAACCGCTGGAAGCAGCCGAATCAACAGTATACAACTCAAAATCAATGAGAAATGAGCCACTCAGTTGGAATCGATTTTTGAGTGGATGGCCCCTCGGAATAGAGTAGGAAAGTGTGACGAGAATTTCAAGTTCATATGGTAAAAACTTGACTTTGAACTTTCAAATTAGAGCGTTATTTGAATATGATAGACATACACATTTGGACATATTAACAGATCAACTTCAAATTTATAACAGACTGAATAGAGTGTTTGTCATTTCAACTTGGAATTTTCTTCAGATGTAATTGGAATTTAGTTCCACATTACTGCTACATAGATTTTTATAATTCGATGCCCTGGGATTCATAGCATATGAAATATTTAGTATTTCTATAGATTTTTGAGAAAAAATTTTATGTAGATGTTTCGTATTGCATAAATCGCTAGTGTTTTAATTACTTATTGTGTTTTTTAATGTTTGAAAAATTGTGTATTATTTTCCAGCATATACATTGATTAATAATTTTTTCATAAATTTGAATAAAGGTTTCTTCAATCTGGTGCTGTGCAGTTCAAGGTTTCAATCAATTTTCATACATTTTTGATACCTTAATACATTTTTTAGTAAACAGTACCTTCGTAATTTATTTTTATTTCTCCACAGACATCTAGAACTATTCTGTTCTTTTTTTATTTTCCTTGTATTTTTACGATTCACAGGATTTGTAGATATATTTATGAACTATGATAATCTTCTCTTCCGATATGGAGTTCAATGCTCTGCAATAATGTGAGTTCATTAGACATTGAGTACTTTTAGAAAAACCTAATAAAATAATGTTTTCATAGATTTTGAAAATCTAGTTGCTCGTATGATTGGTATTTTTGTATTTTTTTAAGAATTTTACAACTTAAAGGATTTGCTCTTATTTTTATAGATTTTTTCATAACTTCAAAGAATAAGGTGTTCTGCGATTAAAAGTTCGATAGATATTTGGTAATTCTACGAAATTTTGAGGAATTATTACCTACAGAGATTTTGAGTATTCATGCTTCTGATTTGATTTAACTCACATAATTAATTTTTTAGTTTGTAGTTGGTAGGTATGCGAGAATTTCATAGAATTTTCTAGTATTTCTTCTTTCATCAGTGTTTATATGAATTTAGTATAATATATTTAGAATTGGCAGTGAAATGATTTTAAAGTGTATGTAATGGTTTTTCAAAAAATAGAAATTTGATGAATATCCAGTGCTTTATGAAAGTGTTTCCGTGCTTTATTAGTAACTATGCAACATGAAAGATTTGTTAAGAATTTCAAAGATTTCCGTATAGATTTTGCGAATTTTTTCTTTAAAATCTAAAGCATCAAAAAAAAATATTTCCATAGTTTTTTTGAAAAGTCGTGAACACAAAGTAACACGTGTTTTGAAAGTTTCTCGTACTGTCGAGTAATTTTCAAATTTTATTAGTTTTTTCGGCATTTTCACACAGTGCTACATGGATTTCTAAAATTTAATGCTCTAGAATTCGAAGTTGAAAACATTTTTAGACTTGCAAAAAGTTCAAAAATCTATAAATTTTAAGTATTTTAGAGGTTTTTAGTCATAGTATCTACTTAAATTTTTTTTCCTTATTTTTCAATTTTCACACCATTTTGAAGGATACTCTCGTATTTAAATCGACTTTTATATATCATCAATTTTTTGTTCAGAAAGTAATTTTTTACCTTATTCGGATATTTTTACAGAAACTTAAAGAATCTTCTATGTGTCAATTTATAGCCTCTTTATTTGGATTGCTAGTATTTTTTTGATTTTTCAGTTTTCAGAAAATAATCGAATTTAAGGTTTTCGCAAAGAATGAGAAAATTATTCACATATATGTCGAATCTTCTTATGTAGTTATTGTGATAGATTAGCTTGTACTTACTTGTCTTTTTTTACAACAAGGAAATTTCATTGTTTGTTGTTATATTTCGTAAAATAATTGTGTAAGAACCGAGGAAATCGATATCACTATTTATTATATGAAACAAAACCGCTCAACAAAAATCAAATGCTGTTAAAAAGCCAATGAATAATAATGTGATCTATGTCATGAATGCCCAAGAATTCAAATGAAGTATGTTGTTAATCGTACGTTGATATATATCTGTCAGGTTGATATTATTATGTAATACAAAGGAATTTCAATTTTTGAAAGAGTAAAATCCTTCTTACTTTTGAGAAGAAAAAAAGTTAATCGATTTGTAACAGTGAATAATCACTATATGAAAAATAATGTAACTGGTGAAACAGTGAAATTTGATTTTATTAAAAGTAAAATAGAACGATGACCGGTGAAAGCGTGATATCTTACTATTTCTAACAGTCACAGTCCACTTTTGAAAAATTATGTCTGCACTGGTAAAAACGGAGTAGTCACTGGTGGAATGGCAAAAACAAATTAAAAAATTGAATAGAAATTAGTTATTTTTCAAGTAACATCACCCTTGGACATTTTTTTTACCATATAAATAAAAATTTTTTTCCTGAAACGATCTGCACTTAAAAAAAAGTTGTGAAGAAAAATTTACGTCTCAACCTAAAAAATAAACATGCAAGTTATCAACACATTTAATCGGATCGTCAGACATTTTCATACGAAAATCGATTTCCAAAAAAAGGATTAACAGGTGTTGAGATACTTTTTTTTCTAATAGACAAATTTTTGTGGAGCAAGAGAAACTTTGACGCAAGGAAAATTTTTAATTACTATTTTGGGCAGTGAAACCGAAACAGAGTGAAAAATGTTTTATTCTTTTCCGTAGTCAACAATTTCACGTACCTGCATCCTCTACTCACTGTTTCACCAGTGTATTAACATCAAGTCACTGATAAAATAGTAAATAAATTTTCACTGTTCGAAAAACTGGCGATCGCACTTCTTCGAATTCAGAGAATGACCAATTTCAAGATAATTGCTAGAAAAACTCCATAAATGCAATCCTTTGTGTCCAAAAACTCATGAATCCCGTAAAGATCATCGCTTGTTGGTGTAATTAGGGAGCCCGGCATGACCTGTTTTCGCATGATTAACTCGGGCGATGAAGTGGGCAAGATAGACGACGACACGAGCGTATAACAACGCGGGATCGTGAGAGAATTCGTGTAAGGAAACGATGCGAGAAGCCAAATTACGTGTATAATACGAAAGCGGGGCCGGCAATTGCCGCGGGCAACGAGACACATGCGACAGTCTCGATTTCAAGTTTTAGTTAGCGTTGAACGATGTTACGGCGACGTCGCCTGACGTCTCTCGCCTCCAGCTTTCCAGCGAGACACATCGCGCCTCTCTAAAAATAGATCGCCTACATTATCTCGCACCACTGATCCTTCTGATAAACGTCCCGGTATCGTACATTTCGTGAATTCGTATTAACGGATTCCCGACTTTTTACATTTCACGCGGCAACATTCAGATTGTCTGATGTCATCTCGCCGGTTCCCACACTTTCGCATTACGAAATTGTATCATAAGTTACGGGTATTCGACGTCATATTTCTCTTACAGAAGAGATTTAAACGTCCAGTTCTGGAAAATTATACATTTCAAAACATATGCAGGGTCGGAAAATTCAATACTAACTTATCTTATTGACCATGAACGTGTGCATGAACATTGGAACTTGTTCAGCATTTGTATCCATTGAGTAATCTTCTTCGGTGTTTTTCCAGTTCGTAGCGAATCCAGTGTTGTGCGTTCCAGGATCAAAATGACATGTTGTTCCTCAAACACTGGTTTATTCAAAGTATGGCAGTAGTGGATTTCTTGAATGACAGAGATGCTTCCCGAAAAAATTCCCATGAGTGGCCCATCAACGCCTTTGCATACGTTAGTTCGCGTACACTTTGACAGTCATCGATCAATCATGTTTAAACAACGTGTTTCATTCCTGAAGGTTAGGAAATATTATAGTATAAAATAAATTCCTCTTTGTTGAATAAAATTAGTGTAATTAGAGGATAAATCGCTCCGTGGAGTTGTAAATAATATCGAGTTTGATCCTCGGAGCCAATATTCAAGAAAAAAAGAATGATGGGTATTTTTCCTCATTCCTTTATTAATTCTCTTTCGTTCAAGCTTTCGACCTTATAATTTTTGGTCCTCATCAGGAATATGATTGAAGCACAAGCATATCTACACCAATTCTATTGGCAAGTCAATTTCGTCATTTGAATTTTACTTCAATGTTTCAAATAATTCACTAAACTGTCAACTTTCCTCCTTTTTTCCAGTTCCATCATGAATAGTATATGCGATTTTCGTCTCATCTCTTCCCTCTTGTTTAACTACTTTCCGCCGTCAAACTTGTCAATTAATCAAATCAATCACATATGTCTGTGGCAATGAACAAGACAAGACATTGTCTTGTTCATCAGTCTTGTCTTGTTCATTCATCATCAGTCTTGGTGGAAAGTAGTTAAACAAGAGGGAAGAGATAAGACGAAAATCGCATATACTATTCATGATGGAACTGGAAAGAAGGAGGAAAGTTGACAGTTTAGTGAATTATTTGAAACATTGAAGTAAAATTCAAATGATGAAATTGACTTGCCAATAGAATTGGTGTAGATATGCTTGTGCTTCAATCATATTCCTGATGAGGACCAAAAATTATAAGGTCGAAAGCTTGAACGAAAGAGAATTAATAAAGGAATGAGGAAAAATACCCATCATTCTTTTTTTCTTGAATATTGGCTCCGAGGTTCAAACTCGATATTAAATATTATAGTCATTCATATCGGAAATCTCCAAGAGAAGACCCAATTGCTATCATCTGTAAATGTAAGCATGAGTAAAAAAATAGGATAGTTGAAATTCGTTGGTCCACGACACCAGTATATTAATTTGCATCTGACTGCAATAGAGGAGACCTTCACATTTATATTGCGGATTTACCTCGAAGACTACGTAAGTCCATGAGTGATTAAAATAGAAGCTCGCAAAAGACAAAACTAAGAGCTTGCAATCATAGGCAACTTTTTTGCATACATTGAAAAACGGTTGCGATGGCGCCAGCAGAATTCTCTCTACCTCGCAGCAGGCTAATCCTATGGCAAGTTGCTGTAGGATGAAGCACAAGGAAGAATCTCTCGAAGAAGAGCAAGAACAAGAAGAAGAAGAAGAAATCTGCTGGCCAAGTCTGGTCCAGAAGCTGGAAAAAGAAGACCCCGAGTCTTGGGCAAGGACAGACGGCGCGAGGATCGGGCCATTGTTTGCCTTCTGACGGCGATAAGTTCACAATAAAGTTACATTCGCTCCCAACTTTGTAAGTTCCTTCCTCGGGTCCCGTCCACGTGAAAAGTCGCGCGCTATATTATACTCCGCGGTGATAACCATAACTCTCCGCGCTTCGCGGAGCTTCTTTTTCCCGGTGCCTCCTGTTCCTCCTTCAACCTGTTTCTTTCCACTCGCTTTATCTCTCTTCCGCTCGTTTCCCCCTGTGTTCGACCATCCCCTTCTTTTTACAGCGAGCTTTTTTGTTGGCGGCAGTTATTTCACGATTGTTTTCGACTCAGCTTGCTTTTTTTGCGGTCAAGGCGCGGGATGCGTGCCTTCGTGAACTCCTCGGCGACGAAATTCATGAGGCAAAATTGATGATTACGATGTCCCGAGGGGACTGCTACTGCAGCGCGTAGGGATGGAAATCGAAACGAAAAATATCAATATCGGTGTTTAAGATACATTGAAATTGTACGGTATTTGATATTGATATGCTTGGGGGGATATATCGATATGCTGATGTATTGCATGGAATTTAATGGATTTTTTTTTGGAAACATTTTGTTTGTAGATTCGTAGGACTTTTTAGATTTTTGTTTTTTTTTAGTACATATGCAGTTTGGAAGGTTTTCTGGTATTTTTGCGTAGATTTCTAAAATTTTATCCCATAAGATTCGAAATTTAGATACTATTTTGTTGTTCCGTAGATTTTCGAGAGAATCATAGTATATACCTGGATCTTGAAAATTTTTCAATTTTTCGTACTTCACAGTAGATATTTTTTTTTAATGCTCTCTGATTTAGATTTCTTCTCGAACTAGCACTTCAGGATTTAAAGTTAATTGTTTTTTTTTTGTAGTTGAATGAATGATACAAGGAACATTATTTAGGTTTATAGTTCTTTCAGCGTTTTTAGTACTTCCTCAGTGTTTTAATAATTAGAAGGATTTTTCGGTACTCATATGAATTTCGGTAAAAATGTTCTAGATTTCATTGCTTTAGTAAGTGAAGTTTTAAAAATATAAATATATTATATTTCTGGTAATTTTGTATTACAAATGTTGAAAGATTAGATATGATCTCTAATCGTTATTGTTTACTTCAAGATTTTATCTTCAATATTTGAAGATTTCTATGATGACATTTCTTTGAATTTAAAGATCAGAGTATAACAATTATTCTGATAAATTCATTATAAAAATAAAAAATCCATTATTAAAGATTTCGAGTACTCAAAGTGATTCACGTATATTTCAAAATTTGATATAATTCGAATGATTTTTTTTACTTTTGTTGATTTTTACTCAGACTTTTTTTGATAAAATGCTTTGATAAAATTCATAAGTATCAATAGAAATTCTAATTTTTTTGATATTTTCAAAATTTTTTTTTCTTTCTATTCGATTTCGTAAAATTTTCTAATAGATGTAGAGGTTTTGAGTATTCCTGTAGATTTTAATGAAGATTGAAAATTGTATGCTCTGAGAATAAAAGTATTATACATGTATATTTCCAGAATTTTCATGGAATTCCCAAAAAATCAAATAAGTATTCATGAGTTTTTTTTTTTATTGGGGTTTTTCCGCTATTTAATGTATTCATCGAATTTCACAAAAATGTCGAACAGATCTTACAATTTATATTATTTCTGAAATGCAAAGATCTAGAAATCAAAGTTTCACTCGTTTCCAGAATTGCCATTAATTTTTGAAAAAAAATCAGTACTTAGGAATTTCTATTTCTATTTTAGTATTTTTCGTATTTTCGTATCCTTGTTACATTTCATAAGATTTTCTATTAGATTTTTATATTTTAATTTTATCAGATTCCTACATAGATCTTCAGGTTATTGTTCTCCACATTTCGAAGTTTCATACATTTATCATACACTTAATAATCCCCCCCTTGAACAGTTCTTCACAGATCTAAAGTATTTTATAAATTTTTCGTAAATGATAACAAAAATGTTGTTGACTTAATCTCCAGTATTAGTTTTACAGTGTATCTATTTTACTAGAAAAAATTAACGTAATATGTTCATGAACGAATCGTAACATCTGTTACATTGTTTATTCAGGTGTAAAAATACATAGTTTCTACACATGATACATTAAATACTACCCTTAATATTAGTAAATCATATCTGTGGCGAGCCTGAAACGTAACTAACTTATGAACTGAAACAATAACAAATCAGAAAAATACCTGGTAAAGCATTAATTCATTAAAAACATTTCTACTCTAACATCCTATCTGAGACATCATCCTCAATATTTCGTATCAACTGTTTATCAGTCACTTCAGCCTATATTTACCTGTAACTGCTAAATTCAGATTCTTACTATCTTCGGCAAGTGTGATAAAAAAAATATTTGCTACAGCAAAAATGTCTACTATAAATCCTCTTTCTAATGAAAGGGTGTTTTAAAGAACTGCTTCTTGTGTTTCTCTCATTCAGCAAAGCCAAATATCTTATTTCCAAATCCACAAATTCTTGAAACAAAGTATCATCACAAAACCCCTTCAAATATCCATAATACTATTCTCTTTAAAAAGTGCTGTAGACGGGTAGGATATTTTCTAGTCGAAAATTATCTTTATTACCTTTTTCTGCAATGTCTTTATAGATTTTAGTACATTGTTGGACGCACTACCTCATGAAAATATGACATAGTTCACCATAGACCAGAATAGTGCATGATAAAAAGTAAGTAATTGTCTCTGAGATAATAAGAGTCTCAGTCTATCAAACAAAAAAACCTGATTTCTCAATTTCTTAGCGATCATATCTATGTACATCTTCCAAGTCATTATTCTGATCAATCATAACACGAAGATACTTTAGTACTTCAGAACCTTTTAATTTCTAGACACTGACAAATATTTGTTATATCTCTAGTCAAACAATCATCAATGTTAACCCTCAACCTGAAATGTTGTGGGAAACTGCCTTTGTATGAACCAAATGTGACGAATACAGTTTTATCCTGATTCAAAGTAGAAAAATTCATCATATTTACGAACTTTAATGCTAAATTAAGAAAAAAATACGAGTTTACCAATAATTTTGATAAGACCCATCGATTCGTAATTTTACTCCGCAAAAAATGACATATTAAACATGAAAATATGATGATTTTTAAGGATTTTACGATATGTACACCTATGCGGAAATTGCACCGAAAAATCTGAGTTAAACCATTCTATTATTATTACTTCTTTTTGATTTTCAGCTATAAATTTAGGTTGCTCCCATGACTCACTTCTAATTACCATAGCAGTATCATCTGCATAAGTAACAATCTGTCTTGTTGGAAACAATTTAAACAAATCATTCACGTACGATAAAAATTTATTCGAACCTAATCTACGTAATCCATTGATGTTTACCATTTGTTCCCTATTACTCAAATAACTACTAATCAATCGATAAATTGTCCCTCCAAAACCATAGTTGTATAATTTTCTCAGCAATATCTCATGATCAACTATAGCAAAGGCCTCACTTATATCAAGAAAAATGGACAAGCATAGTTACGAATTGCTTAGTGCAGAGTAAATTCTTTCTGAGACGTACTTTAGTGCATCAGTTGGGGATTTTCTTCTTTGAAACCCATGACAACCAATAGGTACTGTGTTCTTTGAAGAAAAATTAACTGTTCAACATCAAATAATTATTTCAAATGGCTTACTGCTTGGATTAAACATTTTCTTAGTGGAGGCTTTGTAAAAATTCGCTATAACCTACTGTTCCCACATTCCACTGAAATGATAGTCAGAAATATTCAAAACTGATACAGAAATTCGGATCAGCCTTCGTCCTGGGTGATGGAATAAACTCGCAGATCGCATATGTTCCTCGGAAGAAGGAGGGAATATCGAGTAAGAGATTGATATCTCAGGCACGGCTCCTGATTGCAAATCGTGTTAGGTCGTTGAGCGGCGGCGGAGATATCTCCGAGATCCGATCAGTCGTGAATCTCCGCGTCTCTGCTAAGCATATCTACGCGTCGCGCGTTCTGGCTCCTTCCCTGTTCCCTTCCTCTCCCCCTCCTGTTTCGAACCCTTCGCTATTCCTATTCCCTCCTGCTCCTCCAGATAAATTTCACCTGCATTCGGGTCGAGTTCGCGAGTCGAGAGTTCAAGCAGATCATTCTCTTTCCCCCTCTACAGTCCCAATCTAGGAAGTACCATTTTTCGGACAATGTCACAGGGTTATACAGTTATTCCCTGGATCGAAAAAACAGAATAATTGCAAGAATGAAATATGAAAACGTTTTTCAGGAAGATATTCTCAAGGGAAATTTCAATGCTATTTGTTTTTTGAATTATTTATTTACTATATTTGCGTATACAAATAACAGTCATTAAAGGGGAGGGGGTCGAAGGGAGGAGACCCCCTGGCCAAGGTTTTTTGGATATTATTCATTCTTGGTTGACAAAGGTATTATTTATAGCATTGTTTGACTTATTATCGATTTTGTTGAAAAAAAAAAAAAAAACATACTTGCAGTACAAAATTGTATGTTTTACTACTTGGCGATCGAAAATTACGAAGTATAAAATTATGGATGTTTCTTGGTATTTCAAATATCAAAGCTGATATTTCTTCAATCAGTTAGCATTTCATTGACAAAAAAATCTTATATACATTTAAGCTATTCGATTCGCAAAGAAAAAAGGCATAGACGCGAAAATATGTGTTTTTTTTTGGAAAAAAGATAATTTACACGTTTTAATGATGACAAATTGTTGTTGGTGTGTGTAATTTCATCATTTTTGAAAAATAATTATGATGAGAATTCGAATTGAAACGAAAGTATCAAAACATGTACATACTGAATTCTATATGACGTAACAAACGTTTTCATTATTGTTCCCAAAGCTAAGCAAAATTCAATATAATCTATTTTACAACTCAAAAATTGGAATAATCCTAATTTCAAAAGAGTTATTTATCAAATAGAAATCTCAAATATTTAGAAAATCGTTTCCACTCAGTTAATAAAAAATTAGAGTCTACGGAACTGCTGAAGATTTAAAAAAAAAACTTGGTATCATTTAGAATCAGATTCTGGTAATATGTATAGGGAAGTCCAGGAAAATACTGGAAAATTGAACGAGTTGGACAAACATAAAGAAATATCAAAGTTATCAAATTCTTCGATTCTACTGTTTTTTGAAAAAAAAAAAAAAAAAAAATTAAATATTGTATTATTTATCGTATTCCATAACATTAAATTCTTGTATATGAAAGGAGCAATATATACAATTCCTAGATGGAAAAAAAAATATTTCGAAATCCAAGAAACAACTTTTTTGTAGTTTATAAATTCTAAAAACACCACAGATATCTATAAAATACTAAAAATCTCCGTTAATGTAACTTACAAGAAAATGTTTCAAAATACTATAAATCGAGCGAAACTTGAATTCCAGATATCTGTGTAGCAATCTACAATAATGTAAACAGACTTTATATGTAATAATAAATAATTTAATGTTACTCCAAAAGTTGTACCCTGAAATTCGGAAAACCGAAATATTGTGTCAAAGGTTTAAAGTAAAAAATCTCGAGGGTATCATATTTCCGAGAAAAACCATTATCGAAAATTCTTTTTGCCTCCGCTCTTCGCTGTAAATTTATTTTCTATGCAGCTTATTCGTAGTGAACGATAGAATATCGTCTCTTAAAACTCATAATATAATAAACAATGCTTAATAGTTATAACAAAAACAGTCGAATATGAAGAAAACGCTTTTCGAAGTAAAATCATCAATGGCACACCAACGAAAACAGATTTGAAACAAAAGAAATGGTGCGAATGTCGGGATTAACGAAGGTCAAACGATTTTAGGGCCGATTGCTCTAAATGAATGCGTTCGAGGCTGCGAACGGAGATTGCCATGGCAAGTGAAAATTAAGCATGGGAATCGCGACGAGATCTCGTATTCTCGCACTGGACGAAGAAGAGTGTGCCGTAATGCGTCCAACACTTGCAAGCTTGCCAATCTCCCTCTCTTTTTAGCGCGAGACCATAGTATCAGTCCATTAGGTCCAATTGTGCCCAACGCACATTCCAAGCGTTCATGCTTATGAGCTTCTGACGAAGCAATCTTCATCAACGCCTCCAATTATTTTCCAGAAACCCTTTTTTTCCATCATCTATTACTATAAGACTATAAATCATAGAACATCTTGTTTTGAAAGTTCATATAGTAATTCATTGAAACATGAGAAAATCATTAGAGTATAATTGCTATTGAAAACATATGAAACAATCTGCATTTTTTTAAACACTTGAAATTCGCTGCAAAGCTGTCGCTGTGTACCAAAAAATCTCTTGAATTACTAAAAAAACATGGAGCTTTTATTTTAGAGAAACGACTTCATAAAATTTATACAGGGGCTCATCAAGTATTACATAACGCCTTAAGTAATAAGGAGAAAAGTTTTGTTTAGTGTTACGTAACAAAGAATCTACGTAACTTAAAAATTTATCGTATCGAATTTTGGAAATTTACAAAGCAATCTATAAAAATAACAAAAACCTACAAAAATAGTAGAAGATTATAAATAATGGGAATCTCGAAAATAATGAAATAATTCTATATAGATATTTATTATTTTATCAAACATTTTCAGTAATAATGGAATGTTTGAAACTTTTCATCCTGGAGTATCTAACTCTGAAAACTTGATACAAGAGACAATCAAAATATAAGAAAAATAAATCAAATTTTCGAATCTATTTAAAAAATACAGAATATACTAAAAGTTTCATAACTCTCTGCGATACATACTTAAATACTCGAAATCGATAAAGATAAAGTTTTTTAGAACATTTATTAAAATACTTGTAACCTTTAAAATTCTTTACTTGAGTGTATTAAATTGAATAAATTTCAATTGGAATTCTTAAAATACCAGCTGTCCTCAAAGAACCTGAAAAGTCCTATAAAATTCAAATAAACTTAAAAAAAAATTAGAAATACTAAAAAAACAAAGAATCAATAAAATACTCAAAATCCATATAGAGAAAAGACATCATTTCCTTATTTATGAACTCCAAAATTACTGAACATCTATGAATCTTTCAATTCACAAGTATCGAATTATAGATATTCATTGTATACAAATTTATGAGAAATTCGAAAAATCGTTTAACTATGCAAATATGTACCAAGAGAGTGTGAGTGGTATTAGAGTTATGGAAATTTATGGAATACCAATTACCTATGAAAATGCTATCTTCTGAAAAATTCTTCATGATACTTTACATTCTAGATAATCAAATTTTGAAAACCTGTATGACAATTTTCAAAAATGCTAGACTAGCAATACGTGACAAAATTAATTACCTTTTAAAATTATGTAAAGTGTAGGTATTACATACGACTAGTCCCATAAGCATTTTTTGCTTGCGGAAACATCTTAATTACTTTTTTCAACAATTTATGAATTTTGAAATGGCATTTGCAAATTTTCAAGCATTTTTTTATGTATGCGTTTGATCAAATAAACCATTGTCTTTATTTACATTGTCAGCAAACGCTTGAACCTGCTCAAGACAGGTAAAAGTTAAACTTTTGCGATCAATTACTGTCGCATTGAAAGCGCGAGTTTTTCCATATATTTTACTGTTGAAACAAAAAAATTTCAAGTTACAATCTACTCACAACTATTTAAAAATGTTCGAATTTCGAAATCTGAGAGTTTGGAAGTCCACATTTAAGAATATGATTATCCGAGGAATCCAAGAAATCTGAAATTGAGAAAGAGTTTGACAAATAATGAAAAAGGATTCAGGTAAATAAAAAAATGAAGTTCGGAAGAAAGCCTTATTTTGTAAAAATGTAGTGTTAAATATTGAACTCGCAGAATAATATATAATAAATTAAATAATCTATATAATATAAAAAAGAGTAAATAAGAATATTTGGCGGCTTATAACTCTGAAACTACTTTACAAAACCTCATGAAATTTGGCACAGTTTTAGATCATGTTCGTGAGAAGGTTATAGGCATGTTTTCATCAATGTACTAATTAGCCTACTCCCTCACCTCCACCTCCGCTGCAATGTTGCAGAATTCACAAAATGTCACACAAAGTCGTAGTGTCACGGAATGTCAAAAGCACAAAAAGTCGCAAATTTACAAAAAAAATGACAAAGTAAAAAATTACTCAAATCGCAAATAGTCACAAAAAGTCATATCTCACAAAAAATCACATCATGATCCTCATCATGATCATCTACTCATTCTAATGAACAAATAAACTGTCATAAAGATCACTCATACCGTTGATTGTAGAAGTATCATACGAAAATCTTTATTTCATATATTCTTAATTTCATCTTTTATCGAAAATTTTTCATTCCCTGATACAACGTTAGTGACAATCTACTATCATCGTATTTACTCTCTTGAAAATTCGATCAAATTTTTTATCAAAAAGCATATTGTTTTTGATTTATCGATTCTAAAAGTCTTGTCACAGTCAATATATTCTACTGTTGAAAATAAAATATAAAAAGATATTTTTCGTATCTTCGATATTTCCTCAATTTTACATGAACATACACAGTTCATATTATGATACAATTTTTTGTTATTATTATGATTTATGTCGTAATAGTTCTTTTTTACTAACTCAAAGTTATGAAAACTTTCTTTTTTTAATCGCAAAAGTAATCAATAATCAGCTGTTAAATACTTTTAACATCATGGCTGTATTTTGCATGACATCCGAACTGAAAGTTTCGATCTTTTCGAATATTTTCATCATTTTTGGAAAGATATTTTTTAAATTTTATAATCCAAAATTCGAAAAGTCATATGTATTATAACAGTTTCTTTTATTATACAAATCTAATTATCTTACCTTACATTCTGTCACATAAATTATGCTCCACTTTTTTATAACACACTTTTGAAAAAACAATAAAAAATTCATCTACGACTATCCAAATAATCTATGAGAAATATTCTTCAAATTTTTCAATTTCGAACTCTTGTATAAAGATTATGATTCTTTCATTTATTATTTGTCTATCGTTGTTTTGTTCTCATAACATTCAATTTCGTGAGCAGAAAAAATATATTCAAAAGAATTCATAACTATCTGCTAGTTATTATTTCGTGAAAAAATTGGAAATAGTTACAAAAAAAGGTTCTGAACCTTGAAATGTAGATGATATTTGGTAATTTTTTTTTCAATTTCAACAATTAACCATCCCTGACCAAACCGTGTGTAACAACAGAGCGAAGCCTACTGGTGAAAGCTAGTATGCATATTTATTATTAATAATATTAAAATATGAAATAACTCGAGTAAACTGAGGAATAAAATGTCACAAAAGCTGCATTTTCGATAAATATCGTTTTAAAGATTAAATTAATAAAATCATATTGTAAAAGCAATGATTCTTCTAGAGTTAAATTTCTTGTTTTTCAAGTGTTGAAACACGTACGATTTCGTTATGACACCCGTCATGATGAGTGAAGTTAATGATCATCGATTCTACGATTCCTACATCAAATAACTAAAGATTGTCATCCTGATAAGGGCTCTATTTGGTTAGTTTTGCAAGACATCGAATCGTCTAGAAGCCTGCTGCATTCCGAGAAATTGAGGGAAAAAAAGCTCGGCATCTGCGCCAAAGTTATGAGATGGCGCGAGCCTTAAAGTGGCGGAAAGTATTTTTAGACGGTCCCACAGCGCAATATGGAACTTCTAATTGTTCTCGTTAGCGTTCTCGCATCTGTCTGAACCTCGTGAACCCAAGGCGCGCTTACGTCACTCTGGTCAAGCGCTATCAAAACCCGCCGTTTTCTTATTTATTCGGCAATCACGAAAGGCAGATGTCCCCGTGACGTTTTCATGCTTGAATCGCGGTGTTTGTCTTTCCTGGACAGCTTGTACATCATTCCTCCCAAATGAAGGAGATGAGTTTCACAAAATGATGTTTGTTTCTGTCTTCTTCGACATTAGGTTCTGGCATCGGAATTCAGAGTCCATCTCATCACAATTCTGATAGGTAAATGGATTCATTGTATATTACATTGCAATATCATTTAAATCAGAGAAATTCTGTTCCAAGTGTCCTTTCATCAGTCCATCATGTTCATTCAAAGTAAAATATTCCCATTTCAAGTGCACCTTTATGGATTTTCAAGGCATCCCGATAAATAACGACGAACAAAGAATGCCCGAAGCGAAGATGGTCGAGTTCGGGACGGGACGACAGGGGAAAAAATCACCCTAGCGAAAAATCGCGTTTCCCGTTTCCCCGCGCGACGTCGAATCAAGCGTAATGTCGTGACATTATGAATAAACTCCGCCACTTTCAGTGCAGCCGTGGAAAAAAAACGGATTTTCTATTTACGATGACCATTTGGGTGTTGTATACGGTTATATGTTTCGGGGGCTGTGATTTTGCCGGCTTTATAGTGGATTTCGCGAGGATAAAAGAACTGGGCCACCCCTCGAGGTTTATGCCATTATTACGTATGCAAGTGTAGCCGATTCCACCCCATCGGAATAGTAAGATATCGCTGTATACCTGGGGTGCTTTACTTTTTTTTCCTCTTTTTTTTCCGAGCGGTCAACGATGCTTTTCGGCTTCGATTTTTGGTGAAATGTCAGTTTTTAGAGATGGGTTTTGGTATGTGTTGATGTTTTTATTATTTTCAAGTGTTTTTTAGGTGGTCACGAGGTGTATAAAAGTGGAGATAGCGATGGAAGGTACTTCAATACTTACATGAATGATAGGGCTGTTATTGGAAATTTACAAAAAAAGCTGGCTCGAGAACGTTTTCTCATCATTTATTTTAATATTGATGTAACTTTTGGCCCAGTGCTTTAGTCCTTGAAATCTTTTAGAATCAAACTTTATTGTATTTTCAATCAAAAATATATACATTATGAATTTTTGTGTGAAAAAGGTTGAGCAATAATATTTATGACATTTTTTCATACGTCGTAATATATTTTCTAATTTTAGAGATTTTCATTTTTTTCCGAAAGAAGTTCTGGAGTTTAGGAACTTTATTGATTGAAGAAATTCTAAAATGTGAAGAAACCATGAACTTAGTAATAAGTGAGATTCTGGACAGTTTTATGTTTCTTGTTTTAAAATTTTCTTAAATTTACCTTTGTCTATGTTTATTAATTGATTTTACATTGTTCATTTTTTTTTTTGATCTTGCGTCCCTAGATTTATTCGTTTATTCCACGTAAAATACAAGGTTCTTTCGAAGCTTTGAATTGAAATCCAAAATATTTTTTACCAACGCTATGTTTGTGCACTTCCCATTTATTGATAATAGACGTCTTTTAAATGTATTTTCTGATGATCTCATTTTCATCATCATGTATCAGCATTTGGTATTTTCATTTCATTCAAAAATGAGTTCAGAACTTTCAAAATTTTTTCGAAAAAATCTATCCTAGCTCATGGTTGGAACATTTAAGTAACTATGTAATTATCTATTTATTTCTACGAAAATAAGTATTTTTTTTATTTGATGTGTGAATTTCTAACTCTTTTTTTTTTAACGACATTCTCTTTTTGTTTACTTCGCCACGATTTTTCTCATCTCAATTTCCTTTTCAACTATCGTGGAATAAAATGTATACATTTTTTCACGAGCCATGAAATATGGAGAAAAAAATAAATTTTTCAACTCAGTATTTACGGATTTTTGAGTAAAAATTAACGAATGACGTTTCATCATACATATCACATTATGTAGCTCCTGTATGTTGATAAACATAGCTGGTAAATTTTTTAATTTATTACACTATTGTCGAGGGATGATCAAGTTTTGCATATTATAATCAAATAATGATGCTAGAAGAATAAAGTCCATTAGTCTATTTATTAAATGTGTGCAATCGATTGAATTGACAGTTTCTCGTGTGATTCAACAAGTAGGTAATAAAAAAATGATTTTCCATTTCATTTTTCGCAAAAATGGTAGAAATTTTCATGATTGATTGCAGTCAGAAAACAAGCCTCTATATGTCTTGCAAGGGGTACAAGAGTTTTTGAAAAAGCTGAACATTAATTTGAAAAAATGTCGTGGACAAGCGTATGATGAGGCTTGAGTAAAAATAGGAATATATATAATGGATGACAAGCTCTTCTCGAAGAAATTTCACCTGAAGCTGATTTTGTTCATTGCAGTGTTCATAACTTCAAGTTTACATTACAAAGTTATATTAAAGAAGTGCTGGAACTTGGAAGTATTTACAGAAAAATAAAAAGTATACACGTTTATTTCAGCAAAAGCTTGCCAAGTGGACAATCTTTAATAAAATCCATGTTGACCATGAGAATCGCGTGGTTAGGAAAACGTTAAGGAAATTGTGCTCAACAAGGTGAGCTTCTTGGTATAATTCATTAAATTTTAGTCCTATGGAACTTAATTTTACGTCAGTCATAAACGCATTATCCAAAATGATTTTGACGTAATAGAGAAAAGTTGAAATCAGATTCAGATTAAAAGAGTGCGTATTTTCCAAATTTTCTTTACAATGATCACTTCTGGAGCCAATTTTTAATAAAAAAAGCAATTTTTTTCTTTTTCTAGCTTTCGGCATGTATTTTGCCCTCATCAGGAAATTCTTAAAAACATCGTCGAACTACGAATCAATCAAAAACTTAGATGGTCCCATTCTTTTGCCCTTATCAGGAACTACAAGTTTATTTATTACAATTATTATAATCACTTCTTTACACAATTCCAAGTAACAATTGTAAGTAACAATAGAAATCTTGGAATTTTCTAAAAAAGTGATTATAATAATTGTAATAAATAAACTTGTAGTTCCTGATAAGGGCAAAAGAATGGGACCATCTAAGTTTTTGATTGATTCATAGTTCGACGATGTTTTGAAGAATTTCCTGATGAGGGCAAAATACATGCCGAAAGCTAGAAAAAGAAAAAATTTCTGTTTTTACTAAAAATTGGCTCCAGAAGTGATCGCTGTAAAGAAAATTTGGACAATATGAAAATTAAAGGAGCGGACAATAAATACTATACAGTACGTATTTATTAATTTTTCATATATGTATCTTGGAAGTTCATCTACATTTTCTAGATGTTTTCTGAATTTCCAGAAATAGAAAGGTTCAAATTCGTCATCATCGCGATGATAAAATTACTATCTTCCAATCATCAAAGTTTACTTTTTAGATTCATGAAGATTACTTGTGAAATCACAAAAATAAAAAGTTTCTCAAAATGAAATGAAGCCTCAAGAATTTTAAAACTAAAGTCCCAAGTTACTTCAATATTTTGAAGAATGATAAGACTATTAACAATTTCGAATATTTCGAAAATACCTAAGAAATGAATAAAATGCCGAACCACTTTCAGCTCTCAAAAGGAAATTCTCTAATCACAAAATAAAAAAATCCGAATTCTAGTTTAATGGAAAACAATTATTTCCATGTTTTTTACCAGGCAACGAATTCATCAAACGTGCCAAAATTTGCCAGCCTTCTCACTCCTCGTGAGTTTTGAAAATTCCAAGGGGCGTGAGTGCATAACTTCTAAATCCGGTTCCCAAAGTGAAATGCAACGGTTTTTTTTGCCGGACATGTCAAGGTGGATAAGCGCACGCCCAAAGCACAATGACACGAGGTCGCGTTGTTCTCAAAGCTGGTGCTTGGGGTTGCACTCGCAGTTTTCGGGGCTCCCGTGGCGCGGAATATTTAGCCAGCGAAATTGGGGCACTGGGGGCCGGGCAAGGGGACATTAGCATAATTATCAATCAGCGAAATGGTGCTCGGAAGGATGCCTGCGGGGACGCGAAATATTTACATGAATCGCGTGGCTCCGATATTCCTCGTGTTCCCGATGGGCACTGTGATTCGACTTTTTACATTTCTTACAGAGTCCAAAAAAGCCTGCATATATCCTTTATTCTTCATTCTTGTTTCAGAAAAAGGTAATTTGAAGTTTATAAAGTAAATAAATTGAATTACAGAAGCTTTTTTCAATTTAAGGACGACGAACTTTCAATACTTCGCATACTGATTTTCTCAAAAAAAAAAAATATCCTATATGAATAGATCCTTTACAAAATCTTTTAACGCTTATTTACATCTGACTGGTTTTACTACCTTTTAATGAAATAAATAATAAAATGCATTTTCGGGAAAAAATGTCGTCTTTACTCTAAGAATTGTTTTTTGAACTTGTATCGTAGTATAACGTACCATTTTACGACCTTATTTTGCATCACTTCACCCCTGATGTAAAAACGGTAAAAACAAGAAAAAATTTCAATGTTTGAGATTTCGTCAATCAATCGTGCTGACACTTCATGAACGAGGAATTAATAAAGTACGTCCGTCTGGTGGCTACCGGTTCATTCGATGCGGGTGATTAGATAGTCATCGATGTAAATAGCGGATGCTTCAAAGGATGCAAATTTGAAACCTCCCATTTAGCATTCATCGATGACGGGAGATTTTCCGATTTTTTAAAAATAGCGTGGGAATGGTCAATTCGACTAAACATAACATTCAACTGAAGAACATTTAGATCCAAGATATATCAGAAGATACATATTGGTCATTTATTGTCATTGAATTCTTCTCATATGAACTATCAAATTTTTTATGACCTTTCTGAATGATGTGAATTCATGAAAATGGTGTTTCTTGGAATATTACTTACCCGAAAATTGGCTTTGTAACTTTTTTTATCTGCTGCGTGACATTTTCATATTTCCTATGACGCAAATTTTTTTGTAACTGGTAATAGTTATACGAACTCTATAATTTTTTTCGATGGCGTAGGCAGAGATTAGTTTTTCGGGTTCAAACATATTCCGAAATTTAGGTAAAAATTCTTCATTGTTTTCTGTAACAATACATCAAAAGTGAAGATAATGATTGAAAGAAATATAAATACTATGAATAAATGATAGAAATATGTAAAAATAACCAAAAATGTACTTGCTGAAATCTAAAAGACATAAAAAATGGTTTCATGTAGGTTCTGACAATTCAAAGAGAAAAAAATCGATTTAATTCTTGTCAAATAACAACACTCCTGGCTGGAGAAGAATTTTTTCTTTCAGCAGATTCTAATTGAAAATGTTGAGCTGAAATCACGTTAAAAATGAACTTAAAAAGATTATTTTCATCCCATGAAAAATGAAAAAAAAAAAAAGAAACTTTGAGAATACTCAAAATATGAAAAATTTTTAATTGAGCTCTTTCACTACGAATCTCTCAAATAAAACAAATGGTTGTAATGAATGAACTCAATATAGTCAAATTTTACTGAAGGGAGTTGAAAAAAATTTTAAAAATGAAATATGTACAACGAAAAAGCGCAGGAACAGCAATCTGTTGATACGATTTTGACAAATCTATTAGTTAAAGTTTCTTAAAGTTACAAGTTATTTATTTCAAAGTTATTATTAACAGATTAGTCTGCAAGATTGAAACAGATTTATATTCAGTAACAAATTTCAAAAACATATTTTAACATTCATAATTATAAAACAATGAATAAAAAGAAAGAAATTACTGTTTTCTGATAAATCTCAAGGAACACTCAACATCTATAAAAATTCAAATTCGAGATCATCAAATCATAATAAACGTATAGACAATAGAAATACTATTAATAAAAAAAAACACTTGTCAACAGGGTAAAATTTGGTAGATACTACAAATGTACGAAAATACAAGAAATATGTAACATTTTTCCAATGTATCAGTTTTCTGGGAATACATCAATAAACGCAAGATCTATAAAAATTCAAATTTAGAGAATCAAATTCTAGAAATCTAGAAAACAAACTTGAAAATTCCAGCCTATCTATAAAAACACCAGAAAATTTTAACAACTTAATGAGGAACAACGAAAAAAAAAAATGTTCGACATCTATGAAATGATTAAAAGTTGTAATAATGTTAATTTTTCAAAAAAATATACCTAGAAAATGGACCGAAAATTTGTTTGTAGAGCACTGAATTCAAGGAAGTGTTTCATTCATTCACAATAATATCTGAAAATCGTTTTTATTGTATAAATACTAAAGAAACATAAAAAAATACCGATACTGTTGGAAAAAAATCTTAAAATCAGTCCCTTAAAAATAATTATATAACAAATTTCATTATTCAAACACGTAAATGGAAAATGTTAAAATCTAAACTCAAGAAGCCATATTAATTTAAAATTCTGGAACTCAAAATATTTTTGTTCAGTGAGTGCAGCATCGAATTGTAGATATACATTTTTATTGAAATTATTAAATGATGAAAATCTTTTAACTTTCATAAAAAATCAAGAAAAACTAAAATTAATAGAGATGCATGACAGAACTGCTTTTTGAAGAATCTCAAGAAGTACCTGATATCTACAAAGTTTCAAGTTCAAGAGCCTCAAATTATAAAAAAACGTATTTAACCATCAATAGAAAAATAAGGCATTCATAGGAATACTTAAAAACGCTGCAAAATCTTTAAAATACTGAAAAAATATGAGAATAAAGTAAATCTGCAAAATTTTGAAAATATATTATGTAGAAATTTATAAGTAACAAAAAAAAAAACAATAACAAAAAAAAAAATTCTCGAGATATATTATATATCTTTAAATTTATGTTGATGATCATTTCTCAAAAATTCACAATTCCCATTCTTAGAGTATCTAATTCGGGAAAGTTTTACCTTAAAACGTACATACTGTATTTGCAACTCTGGGATTCATTGAACGTATGAATGTGTAATTATTTTAAAACTTAAAAATCTGAAAACTCTTACTCTAGCCATTAGATCGTTAGAAATTCAAAATTATAAAATCTGGAAATGAATGCATTTTTCGCAAGGGTTTCTCCATTTTTCGATTACTTAAGAAATTTAACACAGATGTAAATACTTGCAATGAATTCCTGAACTTCCAAACAAATTATCGTGACATTTCTGATAGTCAATAATCATTCTAAATCATAATTTTTCTTTTTCAGATGTAGTTGTTCTATCTTCCAAATTCTAAAAAATCCTTGAACTCTAGCGTAAACATATCCAAAAATCAGAAGAATTTCAGTCTCATTTTAAGGTAAGTTGAAAACGATGAGAACCTTCATAAGGTTTTCAAGCTAGGCACATTCCCTTTCCCCATAAAAGGCTTCCATGCATGTCAAACATTATACGACCGCGTTACTATTAAATACGTCAAAGCTTCGTATGTTTATTGCATATTGGATGCGCCAGCTAAGCGTCGCTCTGTCCTCTTCGCTTTTGCCAAGTAGCTCACACGAGAGACCGATCTCCAAGTTCCAGACGATCACCACGTCTCCCTAAATTATTCACTCATTTTTCCCCGCATTCCTGCCAACTAAAGTACCAAAATATAAAAAAAATTTACATTGACACCGTAGAATAGAATAATTTAGTACAAAAAGAATGACTCAATATCATCCTGACAATGTCAGCAACTTCAGACCTAGAAAGTGCAAAAGAAAATTTAAAAAATGCAGTGTTATAGTTACAAAATTAATTAAGAGGCCAGCTCGTTACTAATTTCTGTTAAGTTAGTTTTACTAATTATAAATTTTTGCAAAATATAGTCCTGAAATACGATGATTTAAATTGCAAACAAGCATAGTTATCGGCAGTTTCCTCGAGACGTTTCATGTTCTTACCGCTCGTTTATACTGTTCCCGAGCACGGTTTCGTGTAATGGCAACATTTAATTATCCCACTTGTAATTATGCTGCTTTCACTCCCGCAAGAATTTATCGCGGCTATGTCCCTCAACCCCCCCCCCCCCATCTTACCCTTTTATACCGCAAACCCTTCTCCTTTCTTCCGCGTCAGCTTGAGCTAATCACGAAATTACGTTCTGGAGTGGAGAAGTTCCTACAGATGTGTCATTTTTATGAATTTTTTGAAATCTAGTGATCACAATGTCAAGTCACGCAGAAGATAAAAAATTTTGTTACATGTGTGACAAGTGTGCTTAGGATTCAAATAATATTTTACTAAATTCATATTTCGCAAGTTGAGTATTCAAAATGTGACTGATTATAAACTATATAATCTAATTCGCACTATTCTTTCAGTATAAATTTTTAATTCATGCAATCAATGTGAATTTATTTAATCGTGTAATTGACTATCTTAACCTTCATTGAAACACGTTCCAAATTGTAGCCTTCATCGGAATGACGATGTCGCGAGAAAAATACAAAAAATTGTAAAAAACGCAGTGATAAAATGTCCGACATTTATAGGCTTGAGTGTATGCGGGCTTTGGTGCTAGGGAATAATACGGGCGCTATTTTTTCAAGCGTGATCGTAAATCAAATGGAATCGTTGCTGGGGAAGGCGATGCTGAAGAAGGTATCGAAGCGCCTCTTCTTTCGGTTTGTATAGAAGATCGAGCTGAGAGACTTCAACTTTGAGGATCCCTTATTCCTTTTTCAACTTTTTCTTGCATGCCCGCAGACGTGCAATTAACCGCGGGCGCCGATATACCTCGGGTTCCTGACAATTAGGACATTGAAGAAATATAACATTAGTTTCGACGAAAAATGCACGTCGTGAAATAGTATATTACGTAACAAGGACTAACAATTAGTCAGGTTCGATATTTTACGTACCGAGGGCTGGAAAAGGAGTCGCTGGATAGAGAAAAACTGTCATTCATTTTTCCCAAGAAGCGTTTTTAAGGTAATTAGCCAAAAATTGTTTTATGATTATTTTTCTTGTTATTGCCAAAAACATCAAGAACAATCGATTTTGTTAATATTGAGTATATATAAATTGTTTGAAAAGTATACTGGTGAGCTTTGCAACGATATACTGTTATATCAGGCGCGTAGGCAGAGGGGGGTTTTACGGGTTTAAACCCCTCCCAAAATTAGGACAAAATTGGTATATTACGTAAAAATAATAAAAATATTTCCAGTTTATGAGAAAAATACACATTCAAAAGAATAATGTAGGAAAAATGGAATAAGTACAAATCATCGAAAATGTACATACAGAAATCTTGTGGAAATAATAAATTGTTTTATGTAAGAACTGAAACTTTAAAAAATTGAAGATTCTTAATTTATACTAACATGAAAATTGCAATTGTGTTGTCTTGAGAAAAAATTTTTTGTAAACGAAATTCTAATGATGAATAATGTTCGGTAAGGATAAAGTAATAAACGAAAATTTGAAAAATTGTTCCACATGACATAGAAAAATTGGAATTTACAAAAATCTTGGAAATCTAGGAAAATTAAAACTCTGCAGAATCAAACTATAGTCATGTATAATAGAAATCCACAAAAATACCAGAAAATCTTGTAAATCCTGCAAACTCTAAAACAATACTAAAAATTTAAGTAGGTTTTCTGTGAAAGAATTCTCTTAATTGTCTAAAAAAAATAACTACCTTCGAGTTTTGATGCATCGAATTAAACAAAAAAACTTATGTATCAATCTTGGATCTGAATCTATACTTGGTTTCTTTAAAAATACAAAAAAATTTACAAAATCATATAAAAATCGAGTAAATAAGAGGAAAGTATAAGAAATCTATAAATCACTAAATTTTTATTGAAAATCCATTTAAATCGGAATTCTAGAACATCGAATTCTGATAATGTCGGTACTTCTGAAGAATCTGAAAAAATACACACGATCTATGAAAATACAAAGAAAAGGTACAAGATCTCATGAATGCTATAAAAATACGAAAGTAAAGGGATCTGTAGACACCAAAAATCGATATACATGTAGTTTACTCAAAAATCTATAAAATTACTGAAATTTGGCTAAAATTATAACTTAACAATATCAAATTCTAGAAATTATTATCCTCTTAGAAAATCTGAAAAAACACCCACTATCTCTAAAAATACAAGAAAAAGCTATAAAATCCTATGCATACTAAACAAATACAGAAATACATACCTACTATAAATCTGTAAAACACAAACAATCTGTATAAATTCAATTTTTCCAAAAATCCAAAAATTATTGGAAATAGCTTTTGATCCGGATTCTAGAACATTGAACTCCAGAAATATATGTACAAAAACACTAAAAATCTTGAAATATAATAAAAAATTCTCCAGGCTCCGTAATTAATAAATAATCAAACAAAACGCAAGAAATACTGGAAATTACTTTTTCCAAAAAAATATGTATAAATATGATTTTTCAAAAAATGTATTGAACGTTAAGTTCTAGAGCACACAATCCTAGAAACCTATTAAAAAATGTATAAAAATAATAAAAGGTTCTTCAAGTGGTTTGAATGCTATAAAAATATGAGTAAAATCCAAAAAGTATTTGAAATCTGCGCGATAGATACAGTTTTCTTCCAATTTAATTAAGGTACTCAATTTCGTTGAAATTTGTTACACTCTAGCATTAAATACCGGAAATCTCTTAAGATGCCAAAAAAACTTACAGAATTTTATAGAAATATATACAATACTAAGATTCTGGAAGTCCATAAAATACTAAAAATCTTTTACGTATTATTTTCTCAAAAATCAAGAAATATATAGAAAAATTTTCAGAATTTTCATTTCCAGAATATTAAATTCTAAAAATCTATGTAAAAATTCATTATATATTTGAAAATCCTTCGAGCATACATAAATAAAACTAAAAAAATCAAGAAAAAGACTTATAGCAGTAGAAAAAAAATCTGAATCCCAGTGATTCGATTGGAAATCACAAAACTTGAATTTTATTTTATTAATTAAGAACATGAAAAATGCACTACCCTGGACTTCAAAATTTGTGTAACTTCAAAATCCTGAAATCCGCAAAATTGAGATACCCAGAAGGAAATAATTTTTTTCGAAAAACCCCTCCCGAACATTTTTCCGCCTACGCCACCGCCAGAGGTATATAAAAAGCGACTCTCACACTAATTTTGGGTCGCTGAAATGAGAATAACCGTCATTTATTTTTCAAAATATCAGCAAACAGTTGTTTTTCGGTCAATCTCTAGGTTTTTGCCAGAAACATCAAGAACAATCGGTTTTGTTAGTATAGAATACATATTGTTTGAAAGGTATACTTGCAAGCTTTACGACGATATTCTCTCTAAATCTGAAAACAGTGAAATATCTTCCACTATTTTAAATAAGTCAATATGCACTGGTGAATTAGTAAAATCCCACTAATCCACCAGTTAAATTTATAATTTTTGTTTTGATTACAAAATGTAATACAATTTTTATGCAAAATTATGATTGTATATAATTTGTAATCTCCCCCCGTTTGTTGTTTATAATTAATTTTCCAATCCATTTCCAGAAAATGTTTATTTCTTCACGTCACATTCGTTTTTCGAACATTTGTTTCCATGTTATCATCATTTTGAAAACATTTGAACACCCCCTCTCCTTTCCTTGTTTCGCCCATATCGTAGTTGAAAAACAAGTGCCGAGGTAACTCCGACAATGGCGCCATAGCAGCGGAGTCATTGAGCGAAAAAGACAATGATGGAAGGGTGAGCAATGAAAAAGAAGGGCGAAAGAGCGTGGAAGACGACAACATATCCATCACATCTCCGGCCGCACAATTGAAAGGACCAGTGCACTTCGCATAATTGTTGCCCTAGTCTCGGCGGGTTCGCTCAAAAACTACCCCTTTTATTACCAGGTTTTACAGTCGCTTAGAACGTGACCACTCCCTCTTACAAAATGATTCCCAAAGTGAAGTTAAACAATATTTAAGGGTCGTTCTGTTTCTAATATTTCAGGCTTTCTGGGCAAACGATATTTTATTCTGTATGACAAAATCTCTATTCTATGCAAAAACATATGTGAACGACATTTATGAATCCATATTTTTCAAATCACTCACATTTCCCTCTATAAAGAGTGTAAAAATATATCCCTCGAGTTTTCGAACATTTCTTCAAAGGGCAAAATCGAGGGCTGTCATTTTATTTGGCTGCAGCGAGAATTTCGCCGACGTATTTAAAAGAGTTTACGATCTGCACAAAACGATTCGTTCGTTCTGCAGCTTATTCGTATCCCTTTACTACTTTTTTAAGCTAGCGGACACCGACAGTCACCCTCTCGTACGAGAGCTCGTCCCTGCACTTTTTTCCAACTTTTTTTCCTTTCTTTCTCTCTCCGCGCTTCTCTATTTACTCATTTTTCGTCAGCCACATAAATTTCGCTGAGCTTTTGGTACCACCATACTCTGTCGAACGTAATAAAATGTCCTGGCTACATCGTAAATTCCGCCGACATATTTTCTCAAATGCCTACACATTCGTCCGTCCGCTTTATAAGCAGCGTCCGATGAGATATATTGTCTCTCGAAAATGTTGATTAACGCTGGAATTGTTGCGTGAGAGGAAATTTTGAGGTGGAACTTTGATAAACTATTGCTGATTCATCTTTCGTTCTCAAAGGCGTGGACTTTGGCTATTTGAAAGATTTAAACACTTAACGAAATATAAGTTCGAATCAATAGAATATATTTTAGAAATGTAATGAAATGTATGAAAAATCTATCGCTCAATCGACGAAAAAGTTTACGAACTTTATTGAACAAAATAGCAATTATTCCAGTGTTTTGAGATTTTTGTACGAAAATTAAAATTTGAGAGAAATTTTGATTTTAATTTAAGTATACATGTATTGTTGGAAACTCAAAAAATGTCAATAAACTTATAATTATACACCAAAATCATCTACCCTCAGGCACGTAGGCAGAGGGGGTTCTGGAGGTTCAAACCGCTCCCAAAATTCTGATACAATCAACCGATATTTCATGTAAAAATGGAAGAAGTTGAATCGATTACCAATAAAAATATTATTTACAAAGAAATGCATGAAAACGTCATCAGTATATATTTATTACAAAAAAATACAAATTATCGAAACGTAGGATTACCTAGAAAATGTGCATCAGAAAAATGGCTGCAACCTAGTGAATAATCAGGAAAAATGAAAATTTACGAAAATGCTAAAAATTAACAAAACTCTGAATCTTAGATCGCAAAATTCAAGAAATCTATGTAAAATCCATATAAAAGCAATAAACATCTTTCGATTCGTACAAACTAAAAGAATAATGAAATTATTTCAATTCTATGAAAAAACTATTTTTTGAAAAATCGCAACAAATGCCTCTACGATCTATAGATTTTGCGATTCTATAGCATCAAATTCTAAATATGCTATGAATATATGAAAATTTTGGTAAACATAAGAAAATTTTTTCAATATTTAAAAAATACGAGAAAATAATAACAATATGAAACATTAAAAGTCTATATGAATGTGATTTTATTACCAATTGTTGAAATTACTGATAATAGATCGAAATTCGCATTTTAAAACATCGAGTTTCTTAAATCTCTGTAGCAATCTACAAAAATATAAATAATCATTAAAAATACTTCGAAATCTTCCAGGGTTTCGTATATTATATGTATAATACTATAAAAATGTAATAATCAACTTAAATAGTTTACTAGCTCACTTGTTTATTAGTTTACTAGCTTACTTATTTACTAGTTTACTTGTTTAATAGTTAACTAGCTTACTAATTTACTAATTTACCATTTTTAATTTACAAGTTTACTTGTTTACTAGTTACCAACTAACTAGTTTTATATTGAACTAGCTTACTAGTTTACCAGTTAACTATTACAAATTTGATAACTTTACTAGTTTAGTAATTATTTACTTGTTAACGAGTTTACTAGTTCCCTTTTTGACTTTTTCACTTACCATTTAACTATTTTACAATTTTAGTAGTTTACTATTTCAGTAGTTTACTAGCTTCTTAGATTACTAGCTTACTATATTACTAGAAATCTTTCAATACATAAAAATGATGTAGATACATAATTTTCTTAGAAATTTATAAAACTTTCTGTCGTGGGGCTCATTTATTGATTTAATACAACAATGTTATACTTACAATTTTAGACACTTCTAGAAATTCATATAAAAAACAATAGAAAAACATCCAATCCAAACCATGCAATTCATACAATCAAACATACTTTCAATTGTAGAAATACTAAAGAAACATGGAAGGAAAATTTTGAAAATCTTCATAAAAGAAACCGTAGTCTTAAAAATCAATTTCTATTCTTAAAATAATTGAAAGTTACCATACTGTAGCATCAATTTCTAAAAATATACTGAGAGATCCATAGAAATATTAGAAATATGCAAAGCTAACAGAAAATACTACAAAATTCTACGAATAGTATACTATACGAAAAAAAATTAGTATATGATGTACTTTTTATATGTGTTGTTAAAATTAGCCCGAAATCAATTTAAATATATAAATTTTTTAGAACTTTGATTCCTGGAGCATCGAATTTCAGAAAGCTCTTCAGGAACCCATATTACTCAATATCAGATAATCCTTGATGTAAATATAAAAAGCATTAATAAAAACAATTGATACCTCAGTTATTTGAAAATTACAAGAATCGAATTTCATCATCTACGATTATGAAAAATGTACAACTCTGGATTCCAAAAGTTGTATAGCTTTTGAATTCCGAAATGAAAAATATATCAAAATCATTCCCTTGCAACATATTGTCCAAGATTAAAAATTATGAAATCCTGTAGGAAAAATATTTTTCAGGAAAATTTTTTCTGCCTACGCCCCCGTCTACTCTCTTGGAAATTTTGGATTTATTCAAAACCTGCCGAGAATTTCTCAACTTCGACGCCCCTGCTAATCCTATTTTCTCGAGCAGCCAAACGTTTCTTCCCTCTTGCGGGTCGAAAAAACGAAAAAGAAGAAAGGAACGTTGAGTCGGTGGATTGTTAATTGGCCAATTAAATTTTTGCGGAAGAGAAAAAAGCGGGGTTTATCGAGTGTTTGAGCGCGGAATTAGCTCGATTCACGCGATCCAAGTGCAGGAGGTCTCCGCACGGTAAGAGAATCGCCCACGGGAAGAAGAAATGGGTAATCCCGCACGCTGGAATTTATTTATTGGATGCACGTTGCGAGGGATAAAGGCCCCGGGGGTCATTAGTCGATTGCATCGAGACTTGCTTAGAAAGCGATTATGAGAGCTCGACTTTTATCGGGCACCGGAGTACACGAGGTGCCAACAAACGTAAAAAAAAAGAAAAACTGAAGATAGACAATAACTATTCGAAGATTCAGTGAATTCGAGGTATTCTGTGTGGTAGAAAGAATGATGACTTGGAGCCAATATGTGTTGAATCAGATTTATTTCATATGGTATTCTCTATCTTCTGATCAGTATTTCGATTTCATTTTAACATTTTTGCCAATTCAACATTTTTATCTACCAAATGAATGACAGTATTCATATTTTGATAGAAAGGAAGTTCAGATAAGAAATTGATAAATCTCTGTAAAGACGTTGGTTCTAAATGCCAGTCAATGTCAATGCCGAATTCGGACCTAGTCCATTTCAGATCCAAAAATTCAACTCTTCCATTTTATCTACTACTTCCATATGTAAGTTTTATTCAATTGTCATAAATCGAAAGAATGCTCCGAATCTCATCAATTGGTACCACAGCCAAAGTGTCATCAACATATCTCACAAATAACAAGTTTTTTCGTCATATGCCCGTGTCCATTTTACCATTGAAATTTCGGAAAATTCAAGAAAAGTAAGAAAGGCTGGATAAATGTCATTTGGATTTCTTTGGTAATCGAGCACTGTGTAATGATGAGTTTTGGACAGCGTGTATAACGGAGCGTTGTTGGTTGGGGTGGTGGTTCAGCCGAGGCGGCCGCGTTTCTCGCGATGGCCCCGCCGCGGGTCAGATACGAGGTCCAGGTCCCTGATTGAGTCGAGAACTTCTTCTTCCTCTCCCATCCATTTCTTCTTCCTCCTCGTGTTGGCGTGATTTGCTCTGGCCGTTCGAGGGGACATTGCCACCAAAGTCAAGACCTGCATCGGAGACTTGAGGCAGACTGCGTGGCAGCAAACGGACGTCTACCACGAGACTCCCGCCGCCGAGCTCCTATCGTTTTGCCAAGGCAAGGTCTTCAGCATTTGCATATTTTCGCAGCAGTCGTAAAGAAATGTTTCTCTGCTAGGTTTCGTCATTTTTTATGGAGGTTTATGATAATAATTACGTTTATTCGGATATAAACATACATAGTCTCTACATAGAACATTACATACTACCCACAAGATGAGGAAATCAAATCTGTCGCAAGCCTGGAAACGTAAGTAACTTTTGAACTAAAACATAAACAAATCGGAAAAGTAACTTGTAAAGCATAAGTACGTCAAACTCATTTCTACTCTAATATCTTATATATGACATCATCCTCAATGCTCTCCGGCAGTGTATTAAAAAACATACTTGCTACAGCAAAAAGATCTACCATAAATCCTTTTCCTAGTAAAAGGCAGTTTTAAAGAACTGCCTCGTGTATTTCTCTCCTTCAATTAAGCCAAATGTCTTAGTTGCGAATCCACGAATTCTTGAAACAAGGTATTATCACAAAACCCCTCCAAGTATCGATATTCCCATTCTCTTTAAAAAGTATTGTAGATGTGTAGGATCTTTTCTTGCCAAAAACTATCTTTATTACCTTTTTCTGCGATGTCTTTATAGTTTTTAGTACATTGTTGGACACACTACTCCATGAAATTTTCCCATAGTTCACCACAGATCAGAAAAAAGCATGATATATCGTAAGTGATTGTCTCCAAGATAGTAAAAGTCTGAGTCTATTAAACAAATAAACCTGATATCTTAACTTCTTAGCAATCATCTTTCAACGTGCATCATTCAAGTCATGTTCTTATCAATCATAACACCAATATACTCTGTACTTGAGATCCTTTTTTTAAACTTAAAATTTTGTGGAAAACTGTCTTCGTACGAACCAAATGGGTCTTATACAGTTTTATCCAAATTCCAAGTTAAAAAATTGGTTCTGAACCATCCTATAATTATTTCTAGTTGCTTTTCAGCAATAAATTTAAGTTGAGTTTATTCAGTTAATGGAATATTTTGTGCCTGATAAAAGGCAATAATGCTGTAGAAACATATTATTATACTTTAATCAATTTCTTTCATGTTGAGTTTATTAGAAGATTTCGCAGTATCGTACTTTAGGCCAAATTTTCGTATCCCATTTTCAAAGTTGAGAATAGTTTATTAAACAATTGTAAATAATTAAATTGTCGAAAATTTTTCGATGTTTTTTGAATTCCGGATTGTAAAATCGACACTTATTATTAGATGAATTTCGAGTTCTTAGGCATAAGCATTTTTAAATCATAGATGTTTTAATATATTCATCTGCTCAATTTTCTGAAAAACTATTTCTTTCAAATGTACTGAATATGATGAACAAATGTTGAAATCTAATTTACAGATATGAAGTTAAGATTAAGAAGTACGTTTTTTTATGTCTACCTTGTAATTAGACATTGGATACGGATCTGTCAATGGTAACAAGTTGGAATAAAAATTCTTTAATAAGTATATGTTCATATTTTTTTCAATTCAACGTGGAGTTGAAAAATTCTTCAAATTTCAATTATTACAGAAATTCTATGTCTTTAAGAAAAGGTTTCAATTGTTCGTGGATTTATTCAAAATATTTGAAAATACGGATTATTCATTTACTTATTGATAAGAAATAAAAAGCATTTCATGTAGAGTTTAATGAGAGCAATCTTTTGGACTAATCAAAACAATTATAAAAATCATTCATTCAGTAAAAATTTTTTGTCGACCATGTTAAAAAGAATTTTCTTTATTGTCTTATTTAGAGCGAAAAAGAAAAATTTAATTCAGCTAATAAGCAAATAAATATATCTTCACTATACGTGCGGATACGTTTAGTAGATATCTCATAAAAAAAATATGATATCAGGAACAGTATTTAAAAATATTGTTAATATTGATGGCTTTTTTATTAAGCGTGGTGAAGTTGAGATTGGAAAAAAATTACTGTCAAGAAAAAACTAGTAAATCTTAATGTTATACTTCACTGTAAAACAGTTTAAGTAAAGAAAAACTGGAATATGAATAAAAACATAGATTAAGGAGCATGATGACATGATACGATATGTATTTCCAAAACACACCTACGCTTGAAACTAATAATGGTATTATTAATAATCATGGCTCAGATTTATAAAAAAGGTAAAAAATTTTAATAAATCAAATAATTTTTTCTAAAAAAAGATTGCAGAAATACTTCTTATGATGAATAAATAAAATACGCGTTATAAATAAACAGAGAAGGAAACGTTGAATGAATATTATTATACTTCTCAAAAAATTATATCGAGAGCTTTCTAAATTCTTTCAACTATAAAAACAAGTTCAAGTAATGTTTTTCACTTAAAATCGATTTTCCTCCAGCATTATTTGGTGAAAAGTTTTCTTATTTAATTTTGAGAATGCATGCAACTACTTCATTTGGATGAAATTGCCTATCTCATTCAAAACTTAACGTTGTGATTATTGAAGTTTTACAGCTGTTTATGAAAGAAAACAGAAAAATGTTATTAAAAATAATATTGGATGACATTTCCTGATGACAGGAAAAAGCTATATAACATTCATCTATATGGCTTATTATCATGAATAAAGAGAAATGAAATATTATTATTATAATCCATAAGCTCCCTTGATTACAATGAATAATGAACATTTTTATTGAAAAAATTTTTTTATATGATTTTCATTAGATTTCTTGGAGGAGTCCAAAAAATGTCTTAATCTTGAATAATAATAAATAGATATCTTGAATGCACGAAAATAATCTAATTATTCATTTTTCTGACTTCTTGAATACAAACGATTGTCTCCAAAAGATGGCCAATGGATAAAATGAAACTTCTTTTACTTAGTCCTCCATTTTCCTTGTTCCACATTCATCAAACGTCGAATTTCCCAGGTACACCTCGAGAAGCAAGTACCTCGAAGTTCGCACGATATCACCGATTTCGCGAGAGCGCGAGTCGTGACGCCGGATGAATTATTTTCGGAAATCGTAACAACGTTTCGGCGCATTCTATCGCGTGCGAGTTCATGTCGAGGAATGTTTTCGCGGGTCGAAAAAAAAAGGAGCGCCGGGGATTGTGTTTCTCGGGGAAGAGGATACATACCGACCTTTCGGCGTAAAGTGTAGATTGCAAAAGGAGGCGCGTAAAGAATCGTAAGGGCCGGCATTCGAGAGCGTGGAATGAGAAAAGAAGGTATGCATCTCCGATAGACGCAGGGAGGAAGAAAAGGAAGGGCGAGAAAAAGAAGTGAAAAAAAGGCAAAATAAAAAAGGTGGAAAAAAGGCAAAAAGGAGAAGTGAGAGTGAGCTTGCAGCGGAGGAACGGCGCGTCGTGATAGATGGGAAATGTTGGTTTGTGCGCGCGGTGCGCCCACATAACAGCAATGTAAGTCATGTTTCTTTATGCGTCGCCCCATGACCCCGCTACTTGTAAACCGGCTAAAGATTCACGAATAACAGCCCAACATAGTGACCGTGGCTCCTCAAGGAGCGCGACCAGCTCTCGCCAGTCATAACTTATCTAGGCTACATGCTTCCAACAATAGCCTTACCTCTTCGCCTGATTCGCTGATGGGAATTTCCATTGCGCACTTCTTGATCGAAACGACGCTTTTTGTTTAATAGTTTACACCTTTCAGTAAACAAATATGAATACGAACTGATATGACAGTTATATATGAAAATAATATACTCAGAAGTATATTATTTCAAATAAGTACATCCATCGATTGTTTCAAGCTTTCAGCTTCAAAATGATTCAAAAGAGAATGACCAATTGGAAACACATCTTACATTTATGAAACAAACTTTTCTCAGCTTGTTTTGTGTGCTCTAACTACTCCGGAAAAATATCACTAAAGTTACTCGGCTGATGAGAAAAATCTAGAACAAGCCTTGAACAAACCTAGACTATTTTCACAGGACCCCAATCGGCACCCTGAAAAGGTCTCGATTTCAAGATTCAAGTGTATGAATGGAACCAAAAGCAAATAAGGAAGCAAAAAATTGCAAGTCCACGAGGGAAAGACACGTGGTCTCGATAAAGTGTTCATTTTCAAGTTTCGATAATGGAGGGGCCCTTGAGATGGATGCTCGGATCGAGTATCATCTGTGCTCTTTTGGAAAAAGCCAGGTGAGCATCGGAGATTCATTGTCGTGATTCGCGCCATCAGCAGCGGCAGGTTCAAGTGTCTACTAGCTTTTCAAAGATACACGTGTCATCACGCCTCCGCATCGGCCGTATCGGATGTAGTTTCGTGTCACTCGAGATGCGCTCTTCTGATCTTCGTGACATCCCGACTTTTGATAACGGAACGATCACTGACACGTCACGTGATTTCACCCTTTTCTGATATCATCATCCCTAAATTAACGATAATTCATCAATTATTCAAAGATGAAAGTCTTTTAATTTAATAAATTGGACAAGTTTTCCGAATTCATTGAAATGGTTTGCATTTGCATCAACGAGCATCACAAATGCAAAACATACCCTCGAATTAGCATGTTCACGTCACATTGTTGTGATAATTATTGCCCGAGCAGGGTTTGGAAATTAAAAAAACCAGTGTCTGCAAAAAACGCAGAACGCCAAGACAACCTCGCGAAATTCTAGGATAATTGAGGAGAGCAACGACCGTAATTACTCCATGTACTATTTCGATAATTGACGTATGAATTGTCTGGAGTTACATGAGGCGACTGAATATATATTCACACTCGTTCGAATTTGTTATGCTAATATGGCGACTTCTTATTTTCACTTGCACATTTTTTCACTTGCGCAACGAGCCAATTACTTTGAAATCACACTTGACGTGCGATAAACCGCGAGGAAGATTTAATGGTTGACGCGTTGTGAAACGTTGTCATTAGTTTCTAATGACACTTGTTACATGCTGTTTATAAATGCCGAATTGATTTAATCTGAGTTGAGTGCATATGCAATTATGAAAGTGTGGCGAGGTACTGTATTTTTATTTTGGCGAGGGAACGAGACGATGGAAAAATTAGGGCTCGAGCCGTCATATTAAATTTATGTTCAAATAAGGTTCTTCGTGATCTTTATGAAATGGCGAAAATTTTTTACAAATTATTCTGCAGTTGCAAACTTCAAGAGAATACATTTCAGAATCCTTAGGATATTCGGATTCCACACTTCAGTTCTAGATTCTATGCAGAATAAAGGGGATTGAGGATTCGTATCGATAATAGTCGAGGTGGTTTGGATGATGATTGTCGATCGCTCATGCACGCTTCGAAGGGGATCGATAGCGCGGCCATTAGTGCGAGATAAAGGCATAGAACGCGGAAGAGACGTGGACACTTGAGCGTTAAAAGCGTATTGTGTGTTCCGGTCGAGCGTATGAAGCGCATCAAGAATATGAAGCGGGCGGAGTCGAGTCGACATTGAAAATAAGTGCTTGCTTCGGAATGGAACTCTAGTTCCATGCTGATCAGCTTTCTAGTTCGAAACGTGGTGAATCACTCAATGATGTTCAGAAATCGATGTCATCTATTCAGGGTATATCGAAGAGAAGTGCATCAGGCTTGAAAAATACATTTATATATGTGTATTCCAAATAATTTTGAAAATACGGATTACACGTTCAAAAAACAAGAAGATATTCAGATTTCGGATTCAATCTATGATAAATATTTGGATATGATTCGAAACGAATATATTGAATGTAATGCAAGTTTGATTGAACTTTCAATGTGTTTTGTTGACAGGTTTTATCTCAAAATGCAAGTAAAATTTGGAATATGATGTTTTTGAGATTGCTTTCATTCAGTCGTTGATTCCTAGTGCTTGCTACACGTTATAAGCGCAGTTTCGTGCTATATAGCCATGACTTGTTTCAAAATGAAGTCAGGGTTATGAAACCGACGATGGTTGATTTTTATTTTATTATTTTAGTTTCACAATGTTCTGTCCAACAGGTAATACCCAATTATGGGACGACAAAGAAATTAGAATGATTATATATGCAGGTGCACTCAACAATAAGAAAAGATGAAGAATGAGAATTATAAACATAGTTTCAAGGAATTCCACCAGCCAGTGGCACAAGGTATGGGAAGAATACAAAACAAGCAGGGAACCTGACAAATGGATATGCGTAAGGTAAATAAGGTTGTTTACATCCGTAAAAATTCATCATATTTACGAACTTTGGTGCCAAACTTCAGAAAAACCACGAGTTAGCCATTAATTTGGCTTAGACCCATCGATCCGTTGTTTTCTATGTTAATTATTCCCCTGAGGGATTCACTAGGGCATTTGACTTTTGGTAGAAGCTTCAAAAACAATTTTTTGCTCTCCCAGTCAGAAAGCTTTCTTTATTTTGGCCGACGTTTCGGTCACTAGTGCGCGACCATTTTCAAGACCAGTTTTTCAATGATAATTATAACGTCTTCACTTTTAAACAACTTTACATTCAGCGTTGTTCAAATGTAAAGTTTTTTAAAAAGAGAAGATGTTATAATTATCATTGAAAAACTGGTCTTGAAAATGGTCGCGCATTAGCGACCGAAACGTCGGCCAAAATAAAGAAAGGTTTCTGACATCGATTCGTAATTTTATTTCGCAAAAAATGACATATTATAGATGAAAATATGATGATTTTTAAGGATTTTACGATATGTATACCTATGCGGAAATTGCACCCAATACTTACATACAAATTGTCTATATAAGCTCTTACATTCTTCGCAAACTCACTAAAAGAACCCAGTAATAAGTCAAAATCTCTCTCATTTGTCACAACAAACTTAATAAATTTGAAGCATATATTAAATAATGGAGGCATTGGTCGTCTTATATCAGAAATATAGAATACATCACTAAGTCTAGTACTAGTACCACCCGGTACAAGAAATGACAAATAATACAGCAGAAACTCCGAATCAATAAATCCCTTCAGTAACTTGAAAAAAAATATCAATTTCCCCAGATTCCTTCTATTTCCCAACGATCAAGCGTCATATCTCTTGCAAATCTGCTGATAATCAGATCCCAGCATTTCTTGACAAATAAACTGGGAATTTGATCTGGACCTGTTGTCATCTTGCCAGACAATTTTTTCGAAGCATTAACGTTATCCATTCGCGATAATCGAAGTAAACTCACAAAATAGTCCAACAAGCTCAAGTCAGTAATAGTTACATCCTCATAAGATGATAAAGTATATATGTACAGAGCTGAAGGTATTTATTGTGATATAATATACCTTTTCTGTTCTTACAATATAATTCGGTAAAGATTTTGAATGGGAGATTACCTTGGTTGACATGTTTATATGATTTTATGTTTCTTGATTGTAAAAGAAGTTTTTGTTTGTAAGAATCCTGATGAAGTTTCCATACGAGTCAAAATGTTGATCAGAAGATGAAGAATACTAATATGAAATAAACTGGTTTAACACATATTCGCTCCAAGTGATCATTTTCCCTCCAGCGCGAATCTTCCATTCCGTACAGTACATCACAAAGACCAGATTTAGAATCTTTCACAATCAAAGCATTTCCCAGCTTAATCCTTTTTCGATCCCACAGAGTCTCTTCTAAATATACTCGTTCGGATCGTTCACGTCGGGGATTGAAAAAAAGAAAAAAAAAGAGGCACGCAGCGAGCCTCGAATTCCGTCTCAATCCTGGTTCGAAAGCGAAAGTGCAGGTCGTTGCGGTCTTGCATCTACGAATTCGTCGCGGTTCGTCGACAGAGAAGAGCGACGAAACGATGACACGCCGCTCGCCGCCTCGAGTTCGAGCCAGCACACGGGCTTTTGTGCTCGTCCCGATGACTCCCATCACAAGACGTACCCTCCAAGACGAACCATATTCTTATTCGTTCCTTCACCCTTACTTTTACGAGCGTCTTCTGCCGCGACTCTTGTAATTGCCTCTTTAGCGCTATCCTCGATGCGGCTGCTGCTGCTGCTGCTGCTCAGGCCAACACCCTAACACTTGCTCCTCTCGTATTCTCCTTCACAAGACGGACACTTTTCTTTTTTTTCCCATCTCTTTGCTGAGTCATTCTACTTTATGCATCCATTAATCGCTGTCGCAACTTTCGAGGTTTCGCGTGATTTTGATGGATTCCGCTGTCATTCACATAGATGAAGAAGTTTATTTGTTGGACATCTGTTGAGAATTTGAAGAAAATCTGGAGATCATAGAAGACGCAAACGTCGAATGCATGTTGACTACGTTTGGCTTCATGACCGCTGTTGGATACTCTGCATATTATAATCAATTTAATATATGATCAATATTATAATAGACATGTGTAGTCTACAATTGTAATCAATATTCTTGCTATTATTTCGGTATTTGAAACATGTCGCATACTATTCAACGCAATATCGTTTTTATTTCAAGTTATCCAAAATGTCCTCGAGCGGCGACGATGCATAGAGTTTTTCCATTACCTTGTTTATTTGGAACACTCATGTAATTTTGAATCACCCTATTTTCAATGATTGTTTTTTTATCATGCGTCACGCATCAGATGATGGAAGTTTTCGGCGATCTTATCAATACGTTCGCGTTAGACTCTTATGTAACTCTGAATCATCTTATTTTCGGTGATCGTGTATTTCTATGAATTTTTGTATTCATCGCGCTCAATGCGTAGCAACTCATCGAATGTGACTCAATCGTTTTAGAACCTTTTCGACATTTCTTCAGTGACATCATCAGTACACTCGAGAGGATATAAAAGCTCGCGCCCGGCGTTTTCAGACAGACGAGATTAGGCAGATAATCAGAACGGATCAAATAGATACAAATACATTCAGAACGATTTGCCAAGACTTCTCCAATCAGTAATTAGTCGCGTCGCGAAAACACTTGACGCGAATCGTTGAAACGTCTATCACGATAATTGTGAATTACTCCAGTAAATAAAACTTTCGGTGGAATTTCGGTCACATTTGGTGTTTTCAACCCATACTGGAATCCAACACTGCCTTGAAGTTTTTGTTGTAAAATTCTTTGCCTTGATTGACATGTACGTGGAAGAAACTTTTCTTCCGCGATGTCTAAAAGTTTCTCGCCTTTATAAGCTCAGTCTGAAAATGAGAATCTAATTGCAGCAATGTCATTTTATATATGATCTCATTGTGGACTCAATTTTTACCAGATATTTTCTTCAACCAAAAAATGTTTCGTCTATCAACAGGACGTTTTCCTTGAACGTCGAATAGATTTCAAAAGTATCATAAGGATAAACAATGAGGTATTCAAGGGTTCGGTATGAAGCAAAGTGTGACAGTCCTGAATATTTCTTTATATCTATTTTCCGCTACGATACCAGACTAACATGATCGCTGAATGGTCCTTTTCCATAGGAGATATGATTGATCCCTGGAGGTTCGCGAGTTAGCCGCGATTACGTCGGTGCAATGTACTTCCCTTGAAATTTCCGATACGTTCGAGATCAACGTATACGTTCGGTATCGACAGATGTGTCGTGATTTACGTAGTTTACGCTCAGCCAGATTCGAAAGTGACGCATCGAGAGATAAATTATGGAAATCCGAAATCAACAGCCTGATATGGGGATTTTTGTAATGTGAAATACATTTTCAATGATATCTAGAAATGTCAACGATTTCTATATACAACATACAGCTGCCTTAAATAATCTAAACTATCCCTTTACCTTAGAACAAAAGAAATTCCTCTGTGAGTAAGAATCACACATAACTCCTTTTCATCAATCTCTTGCAACAGGAAAAAAACAATTGCTCTGGGAAATATTCCAACGATTCCGTAATACTGGCCAAAAGCCGGGACAAATTAGTGCTAATCCCACATCTTTAGAGAGATTGATAGGAGGATTCGATGGTCGGAGAGGGCAGGTGGAATGATGGAAGTTGCAGGGGAGTCGTCGGAAGTTTGTAATGAAGTGGGTGGACCATTGGTCGTGCTGGTTGCCAGCAACTAGCCAAGTGAAATATATACCCTTCGCAGAGACGGAGATAGGGGCAGTGAGAGCAACTGCAATTGGAGGAAGAAGAAGGACAATCGCTCCGAGGGCTGCGGTGCAAGTGAGACGAGAACAGCAGCCGTTGACCACGGATCAATCTGCCCTGTGGCTTTCCCCAGAGCCCCCTTCCCCTCGACCCTCCGTACATTATCGACTGCCTTACGTATAATCCGACCACTACTTTTTCACAGAGATTTTGGATTTCAATGAAACTCACGAGATTGCTATTCTCTCGTGGTATCGGATTTATCGCTCTTCTTCTGCTTCTGGGTAGGCGAAAATTTTGTTAACTAATATCTGGGACAATTTTTGTGTGTTATTTTCTTGAAATGTTCTTTGGAACTTTTATGAATAGCAAATTTATGGGCGATGAAAAATTGACAAAACGTATTTGGTAGAGAGAATGTTGGGAAATTCAAAGATGATTTCAAAGTTTGGCATCTGCTATAGGATAAGATATTGCAAACTTTTAAACTTCTTGCTTTATGATAATCGGAGATTTGACTTTCCAGAAAATGCAATGGTCCAGACTCAACAAAAATTGCAAAAACTTTATTGCGAATCCAGTGAAACACTCAGTACCACAACCAACTTGAAAAGCAGTAAACTTCTCAGTTTCCCAAGTCTGAAATGCCAAAAATCTTAGTCACCCAGACTTGAACGGATAGAGGGCTGAGGATAAAGCGTGGTTTCGGCAGGATAATACGCGTCGCAGACGGCAGCAAAATATAAGGAATCAGGAAGTCAGGGAAAGAGGGAGAAAGTGCTGCGCTTGGGCACGAAAATCCCAATTACCCCGCAATTAAGAAGCGATTATTTTGCATAGTGGCACGTCTCGTTGCAAACTGCGCCGCGTGTCACCAAGAAGTTACGCTCGGATAATATTTTAACGAGCCTCGTAAAGTGATTCCAAGTAGGTTCAAGCCTAATACGGAAGGAAAGGAAAGAGAAACTTGGGGAAAAAGCTGCTTTGCATATTCGCCCTTCCACAAATGATCCGGCAATTTGAACACGAGATAAGTAGACTTTCGGCACTTCCGAAATATTCTTCCACGAACTTTTCTTTTTCCCGTACTTTTTTTTGCCAGCAAAGTGCGACGGGAATCTCTGTGATCTTTAATGACGAAACTCGGGAGAATTTGAAACGACAAAGGAGGAGTGTGACTTGATGCCGTTTTCGAGTGTGCTCGGTGATATTATGACAATTCTCGGTGCTCTTTGACGAAAGGTTGAGGTACCATTTCTACCAGATGGTAGGAGCCTATTAGAGCCTTTTTACACGAAGTTTTGTCTGAGATTTTGCTGAATATACTGAATTTTAAAAGATTGTCGTACTGCACTGTGAAACAGGCCCGTGCACAGAAACATGTATTTGAAGGGGGGGGGGGGGTTCAACTTTAATGTTGTACTTGTAGAATGACATGCAATTGAAATTGGTTTGGTTTGACAGTACATGATCCATTCATAGTAAAGTAGACAACCAATATAGGTTCAATAAGTACATGAATAAATAAATAAATCAATAAATAATCAAACATATAAGGCGGTATCAAAACATTATTTGTTTTCAACAACTTCTACTTTCTATATTGCATCTTTGTTATGTTTTGAACAAATTTAACACAAGCAACTCAATAATTCTGTGGCTTCCCGCCATAATCGGAAAGTCACTTGTGCCATAAGGCTCAGTTTAAATGATATTCTGATAAAATTTTGAACGTTATGACATGTGTGACTTTCTCGGTTATGGCTGGAAGCCACAGAATTACAGATACACACTTGCGAAAAACACGTTTATTATTTCTTTTTCACATTTAGATGGATAATGAATGCATAATAAATAAAAAAAGAAACATTTTTTATAACTACACTATATACACATATTTCATGATTTAAGGAGTTATACACCTTTTTGAGGACGGTTTTGTTTATTTTCTAATGTATATAGCATATAATTTTATTTTGTGTTGTTATATAATTGTGATATTATTGTGATAGAATATCGTCAACTTTAATGTACAAACATTATTTGACAGAAAAAATATCAACAAATGGTGGAGTTATAATTTCCCCAACTTTTTTTTTAAGAAGGTTGCAGTGACTGCAATGCAAATAAAACAACCGAAATTATAATATTCAAAAACGTTACATTTTTTAGTGTAACGATAACGTAACGCGTTGCATAAATTAACAAAGAACGATAACAGAAACGAGTTCCTTTAGTTTTTGTTAACGAGTAACGAAAATCGTGTTATTTATTTTACATCTGTCTCATCAAGTTTTTAAAACGATTTGTAACTCTTTAGGAAATTTTTTAAAACTTACCAATGAGTAATTTTTTAACTTCCTTATATTTAGATAAAAATTGAATTATTTTATGATTTTGGGTGAAATAGAGTGATAGATTGGTAATTTATATACAAAAATATCGACAAAAAGTATAGTGATTTTTTACTTTTAATAAGAAATTTTCACGATTCTAGCAATAAATTTTAGAAATCTGCATATAAATACATGAAAATACTGAAAACCTTAGTTCTTGAAATCTATAGCAGGATCCCTAAATTCTATAAATTACGCTAGAAAACCTTACGTGATTTTATGAAAACAAAAAAAAAAAATTATACACGAAAATTACTAGATACTATTTACTTTATTTTAAAAAGCTTTCGGCATATTCAAAAATTTCTGTAATTCCCGAAATCGAGAAACTCCGATTTCTCGAGCATTGAATTCTAATAATATATGTGTAAAGACAATCATAAAATACTGGAAAAATGTTCAAATTTTGAAAACCTGTTAAAAATTCAAAAAATTTTGAGAACACTCTAAAATACGGCAAATATTTAAAACTCTCAATTCAAGGAGATCTGATTCTTGAAATTCAAAGAGGTATTTTAAAAAAATCTTAAAATTTACAAACATTCTATAAATACTAGGAAATAAAAAAAGAAAATACATGTATAGAAAAATACAAGTATATCTATGGAGTTTTAAAAATCTCCACAACTTTTAAACTAGAGCATCGAATTCCAGAGAATGATACAGAAATATACAAGAAAACTGAACAATCCTTTAAATCGTAGAAAAAATGATGAAATACGAAGGATACTGAAAGAAATATGAATCTATTGAGACACCTGTTTTTTGAAAAATTCTTTTGAAAAATGAAAAATTAGAACTTCACATTTTCGAACCCGAAATTCTCGAAACCCATGTATAAAAATCTATATAAAAATGCTTGGAGTATATGAAAACACAAGGAAATCCTGCAACATCTTATGCATCCTAAAAAATACGAATAGTTTCAGAAATACTGAACAATCCTTCAAATTGTAGAAAGACTGAAGATATACGAAAATTACTAGAAGAAAAAATATCAGTTACGACACTGTTTTCTGAAAAATCCTTTGAACACGTCAAACTTTATAAACTCCTAATTTCACAGTTCGAAATTCTCAGAATCTATAACAATTTACATGAAAATGCTAGATATATGTTAAAACACTAGAAAATCCTGTAAATTTTAGAGATCTTGAAAAATACGATTTGTTTCAGAAATACTGAACAATCCTTCAAATCGTAGAGTATATATACGAGAAATACAAAAAAGAAATAAAAATCCATTCAGACGCTGTTTTCTGAAAAATATCATGCAATACAAGATATCAAGATTCATGTAAGAACGTAAAAACCAATAATAGAAGTATTACATCGAAATAGTTTGAAAGATCTTGTTCGGGGAGGGGGGGGCTAACACATAACCCCCCCCCCCCCCTTCCGCACGGGCCTTCTGTAAAATATCAATCGTCAAACAATGTATCTCCTTCAGTAAGTCTTCAAACCCTTTAGATTCAGAGGGAAAACCGGTAATCTGGCAACACTGAGCGATGCAGTTTTTACAGTTTTTTTTCCCTGCCATTGCACTGAGAGGAAGCAAACAACGCGGGGAAAATTTTACCACGGGAATTACGAGCAATCAAGGCCCGAGAAAAAACGGGGAGAAGTGATAGTTGGCTCGTTACGCGTCGATAAAACCGATGGTGTTTTATTCGTTGCGTGTCAAGACGAATCAATTTGGAGAACAATTACGAACGGCCGTAAACGTGAGCCGCTCGTGACAGATATGGGCCAGCATTACGCCAAGCTAGCGCGACGCCCCGAGTCCATTAATTAGCGCTAATAAACTGCCTTGGGCGATCCTGGCCCTCTGACAATAGTGACAACAGCTGTAACTCCGGCACTCGACACTTCTCGCTTGTTCAAACCTCCACGCCAACCATCATCACGCGTGTTTAATGCCTTTTCCACGCCAGCATAGATTTTCGTTCCATCCATTACTTTATGTTAGAAGGCACAGTTGTCATAGTTGAACCGATTTTTATCGAACTTGTATCATTCGAGGATGAAAATGAATTTATTTTCCTGAGTATTATAATGGAGGAGTTTAAATTCTTAGGCATGAGATACCATGAGTAATGTGTCGAAGTAAATTTGAAAAGAAAAGAAGGAATATAAGGTTACTTTACGTTTTTTCAATGTATTCTGGGTCGACTGTATGAGGCTGGTCATATATTACCTAACCGATTTTCAGGGTTTTTGGCCTACCTCTCCTCCTGTGTCACAAACTGTCACACTGGTTTTACATGTAACGTAATGCAGTTTTCAATAGAAGAATGTAAATACTAACAGTGAATTCTCTTATTTTACAATAGCGTTAAGAACAAAAAACATGCGAAATTCTTTATTTTACTGAAAATGATATTTTCGAAAAACTTTTGCGATTAAATGAATTATGACAACGCAACGCACGAAGAAATGCCCGGGAGAGCGCTCAAAAAAGAATTTTTAATGTTTTCAAACACGTGTAATTCAGTGAACGGATCGAATAACCGGTCGAGACGCTTGACCCCTCGCAGCAGTAGGAAGAATGGTTAGAGAAACTGCATGAAGGCGCAAGGATTAGATTCGGATCGCTCCGCGGATCAAATTTTTCATCTTGTTTAACTCGCTGTTGCTCTGGCTGTTATCATTCGAAATAGTGAATTTTTACTTCAAAATGCTCTCAATACTTCAGTGCTTCTGTTAAGTTCAGTTGCGTTTTGAGGTGTTTGTTAATTTAAAAGTAATCGATAAAGAAAGTAGAGGTAATTTAAAACCAGAAAATCATATTTTTATTGTTCAATTTGTAGGAAAATAATTACAGATTGATATTTTATCATAAAAAATAAGAAAATTTGGAAAATTTTGTAGCTACTTGCAAAAACGGGATAACTGAACACACGCTAGGCCTAGTTTCAAGCAGTCATACTAAGTAGGTAATATTGGGGTCGTTAAATAAATGTAGTTGCGAGTTTTTCCGGATTTTCTTAGTTTTTACGGTAACATATCGGTGTGTAATTATTTTCCTACAAATAGAACAATTAAAAGTATGGTTTCCTAGTCCCAAATTACCTCTAATTTCTATCTATTCTAATTTCGATCACTTTTAAATAAACAAACATCTCGAAACGCAACTGAACTTTACGAAAACACTGAAGTATTGAGAGCATTTTGAAGTAAAAATTCACTATTTCGAATGATAACAGCCAGAGCAACAGCGAGTTTAACAAGATGAAAAATTTGATCCGCGGAGCGATCCAAATCTAATCCTTGCGCTTTCATGCAGTTTCTCTAACCATTCTTCCTACTGCTGCGAGGGGTCAAGCGTCTCGACCGGTTATTTGATCCGTTCACCGAATTACGGATAAACTATTCTGAAGTTTCAAAAAAAATAGTTTGTTGTTGTTTAGATTTCTAAATCGTCCAGTATAAATTAGTTTTGCAAATTTTTATAGAATTAAACTTTTTTGAATACGTGGTTAAAATCCAAATTCAAAATAAAATAACGAGATAAAACAAGGGAATTTCGAATTGAATAACTTACTCTTTAGTATACCACTTTTGAACGGATTCGTGACTTACTTGGAGTTGCAGTACTGATTGGAAGTATATAAATCGATCTGTAATCTATGGCGCAGTGGCGTTGGAAAAGCGAAGAGAAGAGCAGCGGCGCTGGTATACGCCGCCTAAAATAGGGTGCAATAAATTGCGCGCTATCTTGGCCGGGTTAAATACATTAAAGCGTCTTGAGATAGGAAGGATGGTCGGTTCGTTTGTGGCCAGAGTTCCTGCCGAGCGGCGTTGGCATGAAGGACTGCGTCCTGTTATCCTCTCTCCTATGGTGCCGCTATGGTTCTGCTATAGAGCGCCGCAGCTTCACAGTAGACTAAGCGAGAGCGATATTATATTCTCGCCACATCAAATAGCACGTATTTGTGCTATTTGAATCAACAATCTTGAAACAATTGAAATTTTAAACATTGTTTTTACATGTCCCGGATACAATCAGCCATGCATAATGCTGTGACACAATATTGGAATCATTATTTAATTCTTTGCATGACGACTGAGAATTGCATGAGATTGTGCGACGATTCTGCAGAAATGTGTGACATATGTTCTAAAACAATAGTTCCAAACCGAAAGTTCCAAGCGAAAAATTTCAATACAGCAGGCCTGAGCGGACTGGGAGGGGGGGGGGGGGGGGTTTGAACTCCCGCAAACGAGATCTTTCAAACGATTTCGATGAAATGCTTCTATTATTGGTTTCTACGTTTTGATATGAATTTTGATACCTTGCATTGCATGATATTTTTTTAGAAAACAGCGTGTGATTAGAATTGTATTAATTTCTTTTTGGTATTTTTCGTATATAGCTTCTACGATTTGAAGGATTGTTCGGTTTTTCTGAAACAGTTTGTATTTTTTAAGATGCATAAAATGGTGCAGGATTTTCTTGTATTTTTATATACTTTGAGCAGTTTGATGTAAATTTTTGTACATGGATTTCGAGAATTTCAAGCAAGAAAAGGGGAAGTTCATTAAATTTTTCACGTTCCAAAAGAATTTTTCAAAAAACAGGTATCTCAATCGATTCATATTTCTTTCAGTATCCTTCGCATTTCTTTAGTTCTTCTACGATTTGAAGGATTGTTCACTATTTCTAAAATTATTCGTATTTTTCAAGATCTACAAAATGTTACAGGATTTTCTAGTATTTTTATAAATTTGTAGCATTGTCATTAAAATTGTTATAGATTCCGAGAATTTTGAACTGTAAAATTTGGAGTTTATGGAATTTTAAGTGTTCAAAGGATTTTTCAGAAAACAGTGTCTCAATAGATATTTATTACTTCTTTTATTTTCCGTATTTCTTCAGTTTTTCTAGGATTTGAAGGATTGTTCAGTATTTCTGAAACTATTCGTAGTTTTGAGGATGCATAAAATGTTGCAGGATTTTCTAGTATTTTTATATATGTACTTCAGCCATTTTGATATGAATTTTTATACATGGATTTTCAAAATTTCAAGCTCTAAAATGTAAAGTTCAATATATTTTTCATGTTCCGAAAGAATTGTTCAGAAAACAGGTGTCTCAATAGATTCATATTTCTTTCAATATCCTTCGTATTTCATCAGTTTTTCTACAGTTTGAAGAATTGCTTAGTTTTCTTGTATATTTCCGAATAAATCTCGAGATATTCGAGGCTATAGTTTTGAAAGTTGCAAAGATTTTTCATATTTCATAGATATACTTGTATTTTTCTATACATGTATGTTCTTTTTGTATTTCCTTGTATTTAAAGAATATTGGCAAATGATAAGGTTTCTTCAAAATATCTCTTTGAGTTTTAAGAATTAGATTTCCTAGAATCTAAAGTTTGGAATATCTGCAGTATTTTGATTGATTTCACAGAAAACAATTTCTTTATAGATTTAAAAGTGTCCTGAATGTTTTTTGAATTTCTAACAGATTCTTAAAATTTAAACATTTTTCTAGTATTTTCTATGCATATATATTATTAGAATTCGATCTTCCAAAAATCGGAGTTCCTTGATTTCTGGTACAAGAAAGATTTTCGAAGGATCTAAAAGCTTTTTAAAAAATAGTAATCATTATCTCGTATTTTTCGGGGTTCTTTTTTTATGTATTCATAAAATTACGTAAGGTTTTCTAGCATAATCCATAGATGTTAGGGATCCTGCTATAGATTTCAAGAACTAAGGTTTCCAGTATTTTCATGTATTTATGTGCATATTTCAAAAATTTATTGCTAGAATTGTGAAAATTTCTACTAAAAAGTGAAAAAGCATCATACTCTTTGTCGATATTTGTACATAAATCACTAATATATCACTCTGTTTCGACTAAAACTGAAAAATTATACAATTTTTATCTAAAAATAAGAAAGTTAAAAATTTACTTATATCTAAGTTTCAAAAAATCTCTTAAACAGTTACAAATCGTTTTAAAAACTTGACGAGACAGATGTGAAATGAATAACACGATTTTCGTTACTCGTGACCAAAAAAAAAGGAACTCGTTCCTGTTATCGTTATTTGTTAATTAATGTAACGCATTACGTTATCATTACACTAAAAAATGTAACGTTTTTGTATATTATAATTTCAGTTGATTTATTGTATTCGCATTGTAGTCACTGCATGCCTCTTTAAAAGAAATTTCGGACAGGGCCATAACCCTACCATTTGTTGATATTTTTTTTATCCAATAATGTGTGTACATTAAAGTTGACAATATTATATCACAATAATATAACTTCCATGTAATGAAATTATGTGCTATATACGTTAAAAATTATCCAAACCGTTCTCAAAAAAGGTGTATAACCCTTTAAATAATAAAATATGTGAATAGTGTAGTAATTAATGAGATTTTCATTTATTTATTATGAACAAGTTATACATCCAAATGTGAAAAAGGAATAAGAAACGTGTTTTTGCAATTGTGTATCCGTAATTATTGAGTGGCTTGTGTTAAATTTGTTGAAAACATAACAAAGATTCAATATATAAAGTATTTCTCGAAAACAAATGATGTTTTGATATTTCCTTATATATTTGATTATTTATTGATTAATTTATTCAGCTATTTACTTATCGAATCTACATTTATTACCTACATTACTATGAATGGACCATGTACTGTCAAACAACATAAATTTCAATTGCATGTTATTCTACAAGTACAACATAAAAGTTGAACCCCCCCCCCCCCCCAAATACAGGTTTCTGTGCACGGGCCTGCAATACAGTAAGTACGAAAGTTTACTTAGTGCACACATGTATGAAAAGGATTTTGAAGAAATTCTCATCGAATTTACTGTTTACAAGAAAAATGTACCCATTGTAATACTTTTTACTAAATTTTTTTGAGCTCAGCACGTGAAAATAAACTATTTTTTCGTCTCTATGTTCTAGCAGAAAATAATTGCACGTTGAAGAAAATAAATGTTTTTCACCGACAATACCTAATTTTTTGTTCACACAACTACTTCACCTTTCGACTTCATGAATGTTCATTCGAACGGGTACGTGCAACGGGCGATAATGATTGGTTTTAGCCAGAGACAATGATTATTGACACTGTGATCTTTGAATTCCCTCCGTCATTGTAAGCGTTCAAAAACTGCATGGAATTACACGTCTCTTATTTCCGATTGTCGTTTTTCATTCTCTTTTTGTATCACGGAATTGTTTAGGTAAAAATCACTCTGTAAAATTTATGCTACAAGTAATAGTCAAAAAATATATGTTCAGTACTACATAAAGAACAAATTTGAGGATATAATCGAAGTTCAATGTCTCCAATAGAGAAAATTTTTGTTTTATAGTTCCAAGTCCAAGACGAAATGAAGAAAAAAAGGCTTTGAGCCATCTGCGGACGAAACGATAATCGGCGTGACGATTGCTCATCTTTTCGCGCTGTCCATGAGAATGAAAGGAAAAAAGAAAGAAATAGAGAGAGAGATGAGGTCAAACGCGTTAATAAGGGAATAAATACGCATGTGCACTTATGCTAATGTCGCACGGGGCATGACGAGACGCGAGCTTTGTAGCCGAAGTTGGTGGCAAAACGGGAGAACGAAATGAGCGCCACGCTCGGATTGGCTTGGCAGATAACGTGCGCACTCTGACCCTCTCGTAAAAATCGCCGAGTTACCGCCCCGAAGCTGATGCAGCTGCATGCAAATCTCGCACCTCAACTCAGCAAAACGATTCCATAACCGAGATAATTATCATGCGCGATGTCGCGAAAACATGATAATCAATTCGTGTTCTGTTACAACGCAGATGATCTTTGGAACTTGGATCTTTATCAGATAGTCATGAAAATACTTATCAGAAGTTGAACTGGAAAATGTGTCGTGCAAATCAAGGGCAAAACAATCAAAATCATTCATAATGTTTTATTTATAATTATCACGATCGTTTTTACAAGGTACATCACTGAAAAAAAAATCTTGTACTTTCTGCCATATATATTGTAAAAAGTGCAATAATATTGTTTTTTTTTTATTATAATATTGCAGTTTCTCCAATATTATTTTAGTTTTCACAATATTGCTGTAATAACTGCAATATTCACTTTACTTATTACAATAGTGTATATTAAAACCGCTATATTGTTCAAATTACAACTTGTACGCCACTTTTTGCTACATATTTTTCGAACACTGTATCATATTACAATATGATGCACTTGAAACCTAGAAAGTACACAAAAATGTTGCAAAAAGAACCTACACAGATCTGTTCACTAAAAAAACTATATGGAATTTCCAAAAATCTGGATTAATAAGAATTACAATATGATATTGCAAAAAGTACAAGAAGTATAGTAGAAAACGGAAGATGTAGAGAAGGTTTTACAACACAATATATATCTATAGTTACGATATCATTTGACAATATTTACAATATGTTATTTCAAAATTGATACATTATCTAGAAAAAAGGACAATATGTCAGAGTGATTCCCGTTTACTATACTGTATTGTAAATATGACTATATTTTTTCTCAGTGATGATTATTTATACAATCTTTACAATTTCAACATTAGTGCCAGTACAATTTCACTTACTACTTCATGTAGGCAAATAGTCAAAGGGTGAGTTTGGGGGTTCAAACCACTCCCAAAATTAGGATAGAATTATTATTTTATGAAAGAATATTAAAAATTTTAACAGTAAATGAGAGAAATACACATTCAAATGGAAATTGCAGGAAAAATGGAATAAGTACCAATCATAAAGAATCTATCTATTGAAATCTTGAGAAATTAAGAAATTATTAACGATTATATTTTTTTCCCCTAAATTGGCTTCGAGTGACCACCGCAACAGCCTAAAATAACAAATGGCTTTACGCAAGTACTCCAATTTAACAATGTTCAGGATTCTTAATTATACTAACATAAAAATTGCAATTATTTTGTTCCCAGAAAAATTTGTTGATAAACGGAATTCTAATTATAAATAAAGTTTGAAAAGGATAACGTAGTAAACAAAAATTCGAAAAATCATTTCAATTTGATGAAATTATATTGTAGAAAAATAGAAATGTATGAAAAACTTAGTAATGTGGAAAAATTTGGACCTTGAAGTATCGAATAATAGAAATCTACAATAAAAGTCCAGGAAAATACCAGAAAATCTAATAAATTCTGCAAACTCTATAGAAATACTTCAAATTAAAGTAGGTAGTCTGTGAAAGAATTTTTTAAATTCTGTAAAAAAAAGGAACTTTGAACTTCAGAGCATCAGATTTTGAGAAAACTTATTTATCATTGTTCAATCCATATAAATACTCGAAATCTGTAAAAATTCAAAAAATTCATAAAATCGTATAGACTGATAGAATAAAATTGTAAGAAATCTAAAAATCACAAAAAATCTATGTAGATGTGATTTTTCCCGAAAATCTATTAAACAATTGAGAACCGATTCAAATTTAACTTTTATAACATTGAATTCGAGGAATGTAGGCGACTCTGAAAAATCTGAAAAAATTCACACAATTCATGAAAATGCAAAGGAAAGGTACAAAATCTAATGAATGCTCTGAAAACACGAAACTACGAAAAATCTAGAAACACCGAAAGTCGATATACATGTAGTTTACTCAAAAATCCATAGGAAACTACTGAAAATCGGCTAAAATTTTCATTCCAAATTATCGATTTCTAGAATTCAACAACCTTTCAGAAAATCTGAAAAAATACCCACGATCTCTAAACATTCAAGAAAAAGCTATGAAATCCTATCCGTACTAAAAAAAAATACGAAAATATTAAAAAACTATAAAACACAAAAAATCTGTATGGATGCAATTTTTCCAAAAATTGATAAAATTTTGAAAGATCGATATAAATGTGGACTCTAGAATATTGGATTACACAAATATATTCACAAAAATACTAAAAATCGTGAAATATTCAAAAAAATCTTCCATTCTCCGTAAATTATAAACAAAACGCGAGATATATTGGAAATTATGTAATACTTAATAAGTATGTCAATATGATTTTTAGAAAAATTAGTCAAAATTTGAATTAAAGTGCATACAATTCTAGAAACCTTTAAAGAAATTCATAAACATAATAGAAAGTTATTCGAATGATTTGAATACCATAAAAATATGAGAAAAATTGAAAAATACATTGGAAATCTGTGTGAAAGATACTGTTTACTTTAAAATTAATTGAGGTATTCAACTTCGTTGAAATTAACAATACATTTTAATAACATCAAATACAAAAAATCTATTATTATTCCAGAAAATAATATACAATACGGAAATTCTGAAAGTCCTTAAAATACATTCTCTCAAAAATCAAGAAATATATTAAAAAATTTTCACAACTTTTATTTCTATAGTATCGAATTCTAGAAAGCTATAAAAAAATTTATCATATAATATTTGAAAATCCTTCGAAGATATATTTGTAATGAAACGAAAAAAATTATAAAAAGTATTTTAATTAATTAAGAATTTTTTAATTAAGAAATCAATTCATTCTGCTAATTTTCGACACCAAGGTCAATTTTTCTTAATAATAAATGAATTATTTGCACATGATGAAATCAAAAATATTTTTTCTTCGGCAACTTCGAATTTTTTTACAATTAAAATTGTTAATAATTTGTCGACAAACTAGCGACTTTTTCCGTATGCCTTTAGTTTTTTTGAAAAGATATGTGGTTTATTTTTTAGATAACCGTATTTTTTCGGTGAGTGCTTTTGCTTTTCACTATTATTTTTAATAGTAAAATACGTTATTTTCTCACAATAAAAATCGAGGTAGTAATTGCATTGCCAAATTTGATTAAAACTTGTGATCTACAGTAAATATTGACAAAAATCGCTGCACTAAAAAGTCTTAAAAACTATGATAATTGATCAGAGAAGTTTTTAGATTAACCCATGTAAGTGAATGAAGTATTTATGCTACTAAAGGAAAAAAATCCTGTAACTGTATGACTTCCTGCTATAATTTTAAAAATTATTGCAAAAGTTGTATGAAATCATCCTATCATTTCCAACTCCAACAGTTTATAGTAATCTTTGATAGAAACGGCTTGGTGCTACCACCGTTCTAAAGCTCATGGTAATTTCCCCAAGAATTTTTTTCTCAGCGTAGAATCACGTAATCAAGGAATAATCAAACACGCTGAGTGTAATTTGGTAGATTCAAAGTTCTAGAAAAGTGCATAAATTGCAGAAGCGACGTCTCAAAGTGTCGCGATGCAGTCTTTATCAGCGTTTATCGCGGCGACGCACTTCGGACCCGATCGGGTAGCGCCGAAAAGAAAAAAATGCCCGTTGAAACGTCTCTTTCCATGCACAATCAATATTCATGGCGCCGGATAAATGCGCGGCCGGAGGAAGTCGTGATTTACGCATGTATTTGAAAGTTAAACGGCCGAGACGCGATCGATGCCGATAAGAATGAGCCACGTGCAAGCCTTTTCGCGCCAACTTTATCTGGTCGCCATGATTAGCACGAGTCTTCAATGTTGCGTTGTAAAATAGGTAAAATTTACAGATGTCACTATTTCCAGAAAGAATACCAAAATCACTAAGAATTCAAATGCATCAGAAGGCAGAGCTCTTCATTTGAAATAACCGAAGGTCTCCCAGAAAGTAAGTGTACCAAATTTGTGCAGGCTTGAAAAAATATTGTCATAAAATATTAGTACACCCATGGAAGTGATTCTCATGAATTATAAATCAAGATATGTAAATATTTGATGAACAACTTGTACATGGTCCATATTTAGTATTTCATCATCAGATTGTTCGTTTGTTGCAAGATATGCATTCCAAAATTGTTAAATTTGTGTGATTTCGAACGTGAGTTCTAGGGCTGAACTTTAATAACCTAAAACGCACGAGCTCGTGATTAAACGAAAATATGGTAAAAAAGGGACGCGTTTTATATTCCGGGAGAGGAGAGCTCATTGAAATCTGAATGAGGGCGCCGCTAATTCAAGACCGCGATCGGAGATAAGCCGTCAATCCGATACCCTTGATACGATAGCTGCAGGCCCAAGCCGAAGCCAGAACCAGCGACAACCCTCGCTCGCGCCACTATTCATCCACGACTCTTCCCACTTCCCGTCCACAGACGACAATGCCCCTTACCTTCTCTTTCTTTCCTGCAGGGTATACCCTTCCAGGACCACTCTACGACATCCTCTTTCTCTCTTCAAACAAATTGCTGCAAATTTTACTATTTCGAGTACTTGCCTCATCAGTGGAGATTCATGATTTCCTTTGACGAACAGTTTTTCATACACTCACATTAGGTTGAAGATTCAAATCTTGAAAATATAGTTTTTATAGTGATTATAGTGATTTCGAACATATTATATAAAAGTAATGAAACAAAAGAATTCCTCAAAACTGAGAACAAGAATGGTATTCGACGTAAATTGATGAGATTATTTTGTTCAGCAATCAATGAACCAACTTCATGACTGAGTGAATAATTCACATACTTGAGATTTACAGTATCTAATAAAAATTCATAATGTTGATCATTAAATTATTTATCTTTATTTATCTTAACTTTTTACTAGAATGATTGCTTGTATTTTTTTAACATGTACAAGGATAAGAATGATAGGGATGAGAATTAAAACCACTAAAATCGTTGTCGAATCATCGGATATTTTGGGATCATCCGATATTAAAAAAAGATATAGCAGAAAAAAAATATATATCCATAGACCGATGGATCGCATGGATTTTGATGAATTTTTTAAAAAACGGTTTTTCAAAACATACATGAAACTTTGATTTTTTGTAATTTTCCATTGTTTGTACAATATGAAGGATTTTCTGATGTTTTCACGAGTTCGTGCATAGGTTTCTAGAATTTGATTCCTTGGGATTGAAAGTATGAAAAAATTTGCTTATCAGATAAATTTTTGAGTCAATCTTATCCACCTACATTTCTAATTTTTCTGAAAATTTTCGTATTTTTTAGTGAGTATAGAATGTAGGATTTTTTACTTTTTCTATATATTTTTAGTATTTTCGAAAATTTTTACATGGATTTCAAGCGTTTCATGCTCCAGAATTAGAATTTCATTTAATTTGTTGTACTGGATTGGTTTTTCTATAAAATATATCCCAATAGATTTATATTTCTTCCTGCTTTTCATTTTTTTTTTTTTTTTTCGTATTTTTCGAGTTTTTTCAGAATTTTAATGTTTTTTTTGAGTATTGGTTTGTTTTTTCATCCAAATTTTGAAAATTCCATGCTGGAATAAGTGGTCTTAATTTTTTTTTTTTTTTTTTTTTCTGGAATATTCCAGTTTGAAGAAAATGTTTTAGGATTTCCTTATTTTTCAAACATATCTATTCTTCATGAATGCGACTTCCTGCTATTCAACGTTTGAAATATTTAGAGTTATTTGATCAATTTTTGAATATTCTTATCAGTTTCAGATGTTTTGAGCATTTGGCATATTTTTGATGATTTTTACTTTTCAAAAAATTATCTTCTATTTTAATGAACTTCTATATAGATTTTGAGAATTCAATACTCTAGAAATCAAATTTTGATTGCTTCATATAATTTTATATTGTTGTACCTATTAAATTTCGTCAAATTTCTAGAAATTCTATAGATACTTAGTATTTTTTATCGATATAATCTCTAAAAGGTTTATAGTTTTTCGAAAAAATGAAAACTTTACAAAAGTATCTGGAAATTTCGGTATTTTTTTCTTTTTTTTTCTTTTACTCATTGAATTTCGTAAGACTTTTCAGCAGATCTATAGAATTTACGTATTTTACAAATTTCTATACTATAAGAAAATCTCCTGTATATACATTTAAAAGGGGTTGTGTTATAAAGCTTCTCTTATCAAAGCAAAAGGGTTTCCCTTTCACTTTTAAACATCGACCGTTTCCAAATGGAAGGGTCAGCGTTTTATTTTAAAAGGAATTGGCTTTCAAATTCTTTTCGTTTCATGCCTAAACAGAAATTTATCTGAGTATATCAATTTTCGAAATTCAATGTTTTGCAATGAGTTGTGATAATCTGAAGAAATGCTTTGGATTTGCAGAACAAATAAAAAAACATAAATGTATCTGGAAAAATTGTTGTATTTTTTTATATTCAATTGAGTAAAGGTTTTCTCAAATTTCGAGATTTTTTGTATTTATACCGATTTCTGTCTACATTTCTAAAATTCGATAGTCTAGAATCTAAAGTTTTATAGATTATTAGCAGGTTTTTGAATTGTTCCAAGAACAGTCACTTCATAGATACCTATTGTTTTATAGATTCTCAAATGTAAATTCCTAAAACATTTTAGGGATTGAATTGAAATTCTGGTTCTAGCTAACGATAGTGTGATAAGAAGAAAATCATGTACCCTCTCAGTTTGAATTGGTAAAAACTACTCATTAATAGTAAAATTTCACAAATTGAAAAACTGAGGAGGGAGCAACTAAAGTTCTAGTAACATTCTAATAATTGAATTACTGATGAAATTGGTAATATTCGACTGAAGAGAAAAGTGAGAAACTATCTTTAAACTTAAGTAGAAATCGACCACTACAGTAAGTAGGTATTGACTAGTCTTATTCGTGCATTATGACTAATAAAATGGTCCACAACTAATGAAATAGTCAATTTTTACTAATACTCTAGTAAACAGTTACTGTTCATAATAATCAATTTTTAACACTGCAATTATTGATTATCGAAAAAGCATTCAAATGCTACTAATTCATTATTGTTTCATAGTAACAAAATCAAACAATAATAATAAAAATACTTAAAAATTTATGAAAGTATTATTTCCTTGAAACACCAAGTTTTTAACAATGTTTTTTACATGAACTTTTGTTACAACTAGGTACATATAATACATAATGTAGTGGAATTCAACTATTTTTTTTTCGCAACTTGTGGAATTCCATTGATTTATTAGTAGATCTCTGACTACCTCTGACATACTAATTAAATGAGTAAAAAATTTACTAGTTCGAACTGACAGAGTAAATATATTTACCCAAGAGTTTTAACATCTGACAGAAATTCCAGCAATTATATTTTCGGAACTGACAACCACAGACTCTCCTTCATATGGACTATGTATCTATTTTTTTTCGGAAGTTGAATGACTCTTGATGTCGCAAGAAGTCACAGACCTGAATATTAAATCGAAAACAATTGATTTATTTAAAAAATTAAAACAAAAATTATCATCTAGGTATTTCGTCGCGTAAAAATCTCGCAATATCGTTATTAATATAACAACAGAAACATCGATATGATAGTTATCAATAATTTACTAATATATTGATACAAAGCTTCTAATATATTAGAAAGAAATATCGATATCACGATACATCAATAATAAAATTCTCAATGAGTACACTCGAAAGTATAATATCTGAGCCGGAATCTCAGAGATAATGAAATTTTTCGTCGGACCGAAGAAAATATAGTGCAGATGACATTCATAGGGAAGACAGTAGGCAACGTTGAATTGGCAATCCAGCGGGCACTTAGCACAGGGCCAATCCTCGCGTTGATTAGTAATATTGTGGCCTGATGAACCGAAGCCCCAAGTCGTCGGACGAGTCGGAGATGAGTCTGTAACCTCGTTACCAGCCCCGTAGGCGATGACTCGCACCACGCACCACCCCGGCTCATCCTCGAGTCCCCGATCCCGCAATCGTGCCAAGGAATCGGACCATCATTCAATTAACAATTAACGACTTTTCCCAACTTGCATGCAATCACCTCCAGTCCGGCAATATTCTCGAAGCACCAAATCGATATGGAAACACTAATTACCATAATTTTATGAAATGATTTATTAAATTTTCATGGAATTTCGCCTTTTTAGATGAATTTCCCGAGCCCGTCTACGAAAAAACAACAAAAATAAAGCTATGTGCGTATTTCATAGAAAAAGTTTGCACCAGCTCTGGCTTGTTTCACATGAAATTTTTTACTTTGTCGCTCTATTAGGCTTCAATGTTTCCCCGTCCAACCGTTAACTTTTCTCAGGGATTCATTTGTCAAAGCTTTGTTCCAGAGGGAAAAAAACTGTAGAGAATCGTATTTTTTAAATGAGATACTATTTCTATGGTTGAGAGCGAAAATTCGGAAAATAACCCGGAGGAATATTCATGAAACTCTACCGCAGATGGGCATAATAGCACTGATTCGTGACATTTGATTATAGGATTGTTCAAGTTCACCCCAAGTTAGAGCAAAGAATTGTAGAACTCTAGGAACCCTTGTACGCAGTCAGGAGTCATTTTACAATTTCGACCCTTGTGGGACCTGCACTATCATTAGTTACAACCGCTACTTCTCATTTTTTTCATTCACGGCTTCTTCAACTTCAATTTTCCAATCCAGATGTAAAAGTGTGAAATTTAAAATATTGTTATTTCTGTGAAAATTTTTCTGAAACACCAATTTTTCATCTCTTCATTCTTCATTCCACATTTCATCGCGTATATTCAAGTGCGTGTCCGCTATCGAACCCTCCATTTTTGTCAACTTCACGCGCCCGGTTCCCCCATCCGGGAATGATTCGATGTAGGTTATTTAATTAGTCAGGTTCCCAGCCACAAGAGAATGTTCAATCACCATATTTAAAATGAACAAAAAGTGAGATACGTAATGAGGCCGTTTCTAATGATGTGGCTCGATTTTCAATGACTTACTGGTTATTTGCAAACGGCCGTAGCTGCCGATAGTGTTTATCAATTTTCAAGAGACAAGCGATTATTTTTAATCCGATTCGCTATCCTTGAATGCAAAACGAGAGGAAAAAAATCTGTGCGACTAGTCCTATTGGACTTTGTTATCGCAGTCTTGAGACATGCGTCCTTGACTCTTGGATTATCTTCTAGGGTCACCAGATTTCGCTCTGTCGACAACACGTTTCAACGAAAAATTGATCGATTCATTTCCTCTGCCACTCCCATCATCGTATTTTTTGTCTTCAATGAATTCGGCAAATTATATTATACGAGGAATTGTCATAAAATTACTATAAATTATCATATTCTGAAAGATTTTCGTGAATATTGTAGCTATATATTTCAATTTATTTCAGCGCGTGATTGTGCAAAAATTTCAAACGATGTACAGTCCAAGCCTGGTCCAGTATCGCAAAAATTTGTTTATTTAGTTGAATATTCTTTCTCAAGGACGTCGAAATTTGTTACGTCTGCCATGGTAGTAAGTAAATGTGATTCAGGTACCAGAACGTCATCACTGGCGAAGAAATTTTGAAATTCAACAAAGAAATAAAAAAATGAATTATTTTATAGCTCAGATGTTATTTCGAAAAATTTCCACTCTTTACATCAACATCCTCAGCGGTTAAGACTTTATGATCTTGATCGAAATCTATTATATAATCGATGTGGCATAAAAATTATTGATAAGTCTTCTCGAAAATGGCCATTTTCGGTTACTCTGTTGTTTGTTTACGATGTAGTAAGATCTGGATATGAATAAAAAGAAATGTCTGCATTAACTGAATTTACAACCGGTTTCAACTTGAATGGCGACCGATGATTATCATTGCATAATCCCATGATTTCTGAAATTTATTGAAACGGGGGAGATTGAGTTGAACAATCAAATGTGATGTTCATCTTTTCGTTGAATGAATTTGGAATAATTATTGTATTGAATGAAGAATAAATGTGTTTAAAGTGAATAAAAAATCAACTTGCACATCTTCAGACTTGCAGCGTTCCATTAGAACAAAATTAAGAAAATCGGTTGAATAGTGTAAGAGGAGATGTATTTATAAAATTCGGCTTAGCTCAGGCGCGTAGGCAGAGGGGGGTTTCAGGAGTTCAAACCCCGCCAGAAATTCTGATAAAATTAATCAATATTTCATGTGAAATTGAAAAAAGTTACATTGACAAACAATGAAATGTAAGTTACAAAAAAATGCATGTAAACTTAAGCAGGATATATTTAACAAAACAGTAGAAATTATCGAAACGTAGGGTTACGTAGTAAATATGAGTCAGAAAATTTGTTACAACTTAGTGAATAATTAAGAAAAATAAAAATCTACGAAAATGCTAAAAATTTACAGAACTTAGAATCTTAGATCATCAAATTCTAGAAATCAATAAAAAAACCATTTAGAAGTATTAAAAATCTTTTGATTCATACGAATTCTAAAAAAATAATGGAATTTATTTAATTTTATGAAAAAACAGTTTTTTTTCCAAAAATTCTCTACAAATGCCTCTACGATCTATAAATTTTGGGATTCTAGAGCGTCAAATTTTAGATATACTATGAATCTAGTAGATTCTAGAGAATGCAACAAAATTTTTCAAATATTCGAAAAATACGAAAAAAAAAGATATAAAACATGAAAAAACTGTGCGAATTTTTTTTTACCATTAATCTCGAAATTACTAAGAATAGATCGAAATAAGCATTAAAAAGCGTCAAGTTTTTTGAATCTCTGTAGCAATCTACAAAAATACAGGTAACCTATAAAAATACTTAGGAATTCCTTAGGGTTTCGTATATTATACTAGATAAATGTGAAAAATAAGTTCATTGGTTTACCAGCTTACAAGTTTACTAGCTTAATAATTTACTCTTTTACTAGTTTACTGGCTAAGTAGTTTATAACTTACTAACTTACTAGTTTACTAGCTAAGTAGTTCACTAGCTTACTAATTTACTAGTTCACTAGCTTACTTGTTTACTGGTCTAATAGCTCATTAGTTTACTAGTTAACTAGCTAACTAGTTTACTAGCTTACCAGTTTACAAGTTTTATAAATTACTAGTAAACTCATTTACTTGTTGACGAGCTTACTAGTTCACTAGTTAACTAGCTTACTAATTTATCAGCGTACCTGTTTACAAGTTCCATAATTTACCTTCTTACCAGTTTACTATTTTACTAATTTACTAACTTACTAGCTTACTAAGTTTACCAGTTTACTTTTACAAATTTGACAATTATACTAGTATACTAAATAACTAATTTACTTCTCAACGAGTTTGCTAGTTTACTATTTTTCTTGTCACTTGTTTACTTGTTTATTATTTCACGATTTCAGTAGTTCACTAGTTTACTTGCTAACTTGTTTACCAGCTTACAAGTTGATTAGCTTACCAGTTTACTTGCTTGCTAGCTTACTAGCTTACTTGTTTAATAGAAATCTTTCAAGACATAAAAATTATGTAGATATAATTTTTTTAGATATTCATACAACTTTCCGTCCTTGAAAATATTTATTGATATCATATAATAATTATATATTATTTCGTAAATTATCCTGGAAATTCATGTCAAAAACAATAATAATACATCCAATTCAATTTTTACAATCTATCCGATTTGACATACTTTTAATTGTGGAGTGACTAAAAAAATATGGAACGCAAATATTGAAAATCTTCATAGGAGTAACTGCCGTCTAAAAAATCGATATTAATTCTCGAAATCGTTGAAAGTTTCAATACTATATCATGAATCCCTAAAAATCTATTGAACAATCCAGAGACATATTAGAAATATATACAAATACCTGAAAATAGAACAAAATTTGATAAATAATGTACCATTGGAAGAAAATATCAATTTATGAAGTACCTACCATCTGTGTGGTTAAAATATGCTCAAAAATCAATCGAAAAATATACATTTTTACGAAGTTTGATTCCTAGAGCATCGAATTTAAAAAAGTCCATAGAAACCCATATTACAATACGAGTTGCCAAAACGTATTATTGGTACAATAAATTGATACCTCAGTTACGAATGGAAAATCACAAAAATCGAATTCCATCATTTACCAACATGGATAATGTGCTTCCGGATTCCAAAAGTTGTATAACTTTTCAATTCCGAAATGAAAAATATTTCCAAATTCCTCTCTTGTAACCATATTGTCAAAGATAAAGAATTATGAAATTCCGAAGGAAAAATATTTTTCAGAACCCCCCCCCCCCCCGAAATTTTTTTCTGCCTACGCCCCTGCTATCCATTAATTATTCTATATACAGAGCTATTTATAAAAGAAAGTTTTCGAAATTACAAATATCTGAATAATAAAAAAAAAACACTTCTCGAAAATTTTTTCTGCCTACGCACCTTGCCTAGCGTAATAAAGATATAGTTTGCCTATTTTGTGTATCATATTTTTTCATTTACCATACTTTCATTTTGAATGATTCGTTGTCTTTTGGATAACTTTTATGTTAAAAATTCTTTTCTCTTTCATTGTACATGATAGGAAGTAAAAATTCATGCGTAAAAATGTATCAATTATTCCGCAAACATTGTGAATTCCGTGAAAACGAGGAAAAAGAGCGTTTGGGGTCTCGTCATATCAGCGCTTTGTAGGAGCGTGCTCTTTTGATCTGGCCCTATAATTAATCCTCGGCAGAGGTAACCGGAGACGCGTACGCGGATGCTCGGGGGAATAATTCGCATTCACAGGCAAACTCGGCCCGCTTTTATTGAAAGGGTATCGAAAGCGAAAACTTATGCTTGATTAATATTTTAATCAGGCACAAGTCACGTGCCGCGTGTTCTCGTTGCAAAGCTGACGCTAATGACAGCCATTGTCGGTTTTTAGCTATTGAAATTTTCACTGCTAAATTTCACCTCGTCGTGACAGAGTGTATGATGGGCTTCGAAAATGATCTTAGGTTTGAGTAACCCTGTGCAGAATAAAAATTTCAAGGGTGCTATGTGAAATTTCTAGTGCTGGGTTTACATTCTTTGAAATGAAACAAAACCTTCACTTGTATTTTACTCATTATTTAATTTTTTTTTACCTTTATATTAATATGTGTCACTTATAAGGAACCATATTTTCTAATCATGATAAAGTCTCTCGGTTCATTCGCTGAAATTCAGCCATAAACTCAATTATTTACAATTGTTCGTTTAAAGCTTTCGTAAAGGGTTATTTATCGAAGTATCCCGCTCGCATACGTCAATGGTCGAAATTTACCGGAGATTGACGCGCGTTTCTACGGACGTAACGTTCGGTCGTTAAACATTTTTAAATTAGGTTTTTATGTTCGCCGCTGAAACTCAGTCAGCCTGGTCCGTGTAATCGGACTAAATTGCTTAATGCATATTTAGAGTCCGCCGAAGTAGAGCAAGCCGAACATCGGTGACGTTCTTTGACGAATTTTTCTTTGGCGCGTGACTCGACCTAACCTCAAATCGGGAAATATTTAAATTTTATATGGCAAGGTACTATTTCCTACGCATCGGTGCTGCAGATGATTATGTATTATTCTTACAATTTGGAAAAATAGAAATTCGATGGTCACATACTACTATGGATTTGTGAAGGTGACATGAAAATTTCAATCTTAATTTATTGCAAACATAAAAATGACAGAGTAAGGATGGACAATATGTATTGATAAATCGGAATATCGGGGTTTCTTTTCTGTGTATCAGAATTTCAGTATCAATATATTCGTCATCCGATAATCATTATATGGATTTTTCTTTGCGATATAATCAATATCGCAATCTTTTTGCGTGACACAGGATTCGGACACGAAAATATGTTTTAGTTTTTTTTGTTGAAACATTAAACATTTAAGTCAGTGATATCTTCCGGAACCAAGAATTATTGTTCAACTTAGTATCATAGTTACAATGTATGAATATGTATGTACTTATCAGTTGCACAAATATAATTGCAGTGATTTCCAATATGGATTCTATTTTTTCATAAAAATGTTAAAATGATTTTCTTCTAATAACATAAACGTTAGCTGAAATAAATATTATGAATTCGATGTGGAAGAATGTTTGAGTTTAAAATTATATTAAATCGTAAGAATTTTGAAATCATCTCTTTTATGACAAAATTGAAAATATACTCACAATCTGTAGAACTTCAAGTATTAGATCATAGTATTTTAGAAACCTCAATAGAAATCAGTAAGAAAACTGAATATGAACGACAACCAAGGATGAAGACTAAAATAAACTGAAACTTTATAAAAATGCAAGCAATATCTGAAACATAGAAAACTAATATGAATTCAACATCTTGTTTATCGAATCTCAGAAAGTGATATACATGAAAGACCATTAAAATACAGAACAATTTTCAAATCGTATAAATACTGAAGGAACACTGAAATTGTATGTATTTGAAAATTAATAAAATATACAATTTTAAATCTACTGTTCTACGAACGATTTATAAAAAGATGTACTAAAATAATCGATGGAACTTGAGATTCTAGATCATCGAGTTTTGAAAACCTAAGTAAAAAAGTATGAAAAAAGTTAGAATCTTTGAATCTACTGGGTAACCTTCCGAAATTCGATGATAACAAAATATAAAGAAAAAACTAAAATTTGCTTCTATCCTACTAAACTGTTGTTAGAAATTTTTCTAAAACCAATAAAATGTCTGCAGATTATTGAAACTGATTACGAAAACGTTTAATATCATGAGTCGGTATATTAAACAAAAGAAATACTAAAGATCTATAGATTGGGTAGAAAATCATACGAATTTCAATCGTAACAAAAAAAAAAGACAAAAAATGAAAAAAAAACCACTAACTATCCTTATTTACTCATGAATTCAATTAGATTTTTTCAAAACTTCGTATAATTGTCAAAATTAAGAAAACTTTAATTTCTAAAGCATTGAAACCAAGAAATTTCAAAGAAATCCTCAAAAAACCGGAAAATCCTTCGAATAGTGAAAATCCTCGAAAAATATGCAAGATACAAAAAATATTTTAAATCAATGAAGACATTGAAAAATTGATCTGTCAGAAAATTTTAAATATTGAATCCCAGTGAATTACGTTTTAGAAATTTCAAAAAGTTTCTTTGAAAAACTATAAATTTTTACAACATTCCATAATTGCCGAAAAAAAATAAATAAAAAAATTTATAAAATGAGTAGAATTAGAGACAAGAAAAAAAGACTTCAATTGCTAGTAAATCGAATTTTAGAAATTCATATAACCAAACATAAGAATACTGAAAAATTTTCAACTCATAAAAACTAAAGAATCACTGGGAATGTATGTATTTAAGAATCTACAAAAAACTAGAAATCTATTAATTCACTGTGCTATGAACGATTTATAAATGTAGTGATAATCGATGAAACTTTAGATTCTAGGACATCAAGTTCTAAGAACCTAAATTAAAAACAGTAGAAGAAGTGCCAATCTTGGAATCTGCTAGAGAACCATCAAAAAATTGATAAAAACGAAATATTAGGTAATTAAAATACCGAAGTTTTTTCAGATTCTAAGCTGTTGTTAGAAATTGTTAAGAAATATAAAAAATTTCTAGAAATTATTGAACTGATTGCGAAAACATCTATTGTAGAATGGAATCTGTATAGAAATCGATAAAATCCAATTCATAAGAAAAAATACGGAAGATACAAAAAAAAAAAAAAAAAATTAAATGTATTAATAAATACTTCCGAATCCCATTACTTTTTTTTTCAAAACTTCAGTAAATTCTTGAAATCAAAAAACTTTGATTTCTAGAGCATCAAATTCTAAACATCTTGTAGTGTCCTTCAAAATAACAAGAAATCCTTCAAATTATTAAAATCTTCGATAAATACGCAATGTAATAAAAATGTAAGAAATTTATGATGATTTTCGAAAATTGATCCAAGTAATTTGAATATTTTAAATTTTATATCACAGTACATTACATTCTAGAAATTTCAAAAATTATCTTTGTAAAGCTTGAAAATCCTACATCATTTTATAGATGTGCACTAATTTAAAATATACTAAAAAATGTGGAAAAATACAAAGAATGTATGAAACGTTTCGATTGAAATGTCTGAAAAAACTAAAGCATAACTGGAGCATAAGAATACTGATCAATTTTTCAAACTGTATAGAAAACTAAAAAAATAGGAAAAAATACAAAAAGTGATATTTATCAATTCAGATATTGGTTTTTCTAAAACTCATTAAAAACGAAAAATTTCACGAATTTCTGATTATAACGCAGGAAATTCTTCAAATCTTTTAATCAATCTTTGGAAAAACTAGATATAAAAAAAAATACTAGAAAATCCTGCATATCATTAATACTGAAAAAAAACGAAAAGTTTTAGAATCTGCTAATCTGAGTAGATAAAATTGTCTCAATAAGCAACTAATTCTTTTCTATTTACTGAAAAAGTGTTTTAACTATATGAATACAGAAAAAAAGTGAAAATATTTATAGTTCTCTAAATTTATGAACAAACTGTTTTGTAGTTCATTCATCGAAATCAATGCGACACAGCAACATGAATATTCACATTTTCTTCCTGACATTCAGATATTCAATATTAGGTAACCTAATATCGATATTTTTTGTTCCGATTCTCACTAAACAGAACAGAATTTATTTCGTAACAAAAATTTTTTCCTGTGCAGAAATAATATACAACGTATACCATGTTCATTCAAAAATCACAATATTTCATTTCATAAAGATAATCTGATTTTATTCTAGAACGATAGAAATTTCTTTAATCCAAACACTAATCAGAAAAATTATTTTTCAGGTTGATTCCTACGTAACTCGATGTACCTCGCGAATCCGATTTCGTCACGCCCAACTCATCCAAGCCACGCCAATTAATGATTTATCCCGTTATCTCGCGACATCGCCGACTTTTTCACTTTTATCTCGGATTAACATGTCACGATGATCGATCTCCTGAATTAACTTCTTCTCCCTTTGAAAGAAAACTCGATTACCTAATCCCGTCATTTCGTAATTGCAACATCCAGGATATAATTGAAACGACGAGACATAACGTTCGTGAAATTTTTCACAGAACATCTCGAAGACATTAGTCTCGCTCATGATCTACAACATAGAGCAGCGATATCGCGAAACATTTTTGAGCCAAGTGACTTTGATCTTCTGATGTTTTTATCCCGGGCGATAAGAGCTTGGATCAAAATATCGTGTTTTCGAAACGCTCACGCGCATTTTCACGTGGAGGAATTATTCTGCCTAACGTTTGAATGCGAAAGTATTTTTTTTTGAATTGTAGAATTAAAGGATGGAAAATTCGAAGGATTCCAATTTTTAAAGCATGAAAAGGAACTTCGATACGTGATTTTTCGATCGCGTACAAAGGCTATCGGAGAAGGTTGCAAAAAGGCCGCCCCAGGTCGTAAATCAAAACGTGAAATAAACGGATCGAAGCTAATGATGAATGAAAAAAATGCGTTGAAACGTCACCGGGTCACACGGGTATTTGCTGGGTAGCCCCTCTGCATATTCCTCGATTTGGAGGAATATATCAATCGCTTGCATGCATTATATAGCCGTGGGGCATAATGCGGATGTATGTAAAAAGCGGAGGTAAGCGTATCGGAAATCGACGGAGAAGAGGGAAATGGGCCCCGATGCGCCGAGATTCGCCGGGAAAGGAATATCAAAAGGGGAGGTTAGGTTTTACAACGTGGCCGCAGCTGTCGCGGCGTGTCCAGATGTCCGGCCGCGGACTTGGGCCGGACTGTGAGAAAACCTATGGCCCTTCTTACGTGCCTTGTTCTATCTCTCTCTCCCTCCTCGGGGGCCTTGTTTCCTTATTCGCCCGAATCCCCGGGGCGCGGGCACATTAATTACCTCGCAAAAGAAGCCAAGGCCCTGGATTATTCGCAACTTGGTACTACTTCGGATAAGGCGTTATACCTGCTAGTGCCAAAAGTGTCGCGAGGGTCGTGGGATGGTGGACTTTTCTTGAGACAGGGGCCGCAGTAAATGTGGGCATGGTGGGCAAGCAGCGACGATTTAGAAAATTCTGGATAGGGAAAATACTGGGAAATACTAACGTGGGAATACGTGAATTAACTGATTGCAGTTGATTCAACTTTTCATAATTCAGGAAAATAGAAATACACTGTCCGAAATTCTCGGTTCAATTTAAGAGAGGGTCTTTGAAGCAGTTTTCCGATGCTGTCTATTGAATTGGGTATTTAAGTTATGGATGCATCTATGCAAAAATGGACACTATGTCTGTGGAAATGATAAACCTTCTATGAAGTCGAAAGGTTTTTTTTCCTAGACAAATTTTTAAATAATGTCTCCTTCAATTCATTTATCATTTATAACAAAATTGAACCAAAGTATCCAATATTAAAACAATTAATTTCATATGAATTCCGTTGAAAACCTTTTCATGTACGTGTCCATGAGATTTTAAACTCAAACACGATTTTGAGGGAAAATCTATGTAAAATGTGTCAAATTTCAATTTTTTTTGACAGTGTGTTCTCAGATTCGAGTGTCTTACTGAATTTTTGCAATAATTAACAATCTTGGAATGATGAAATATTTTTTAATTTTGTAAAACTTTTAATATTTCTGAAGTTTCCAAGAAAATACCAAATCAATGAGCGTCCTCATAAATTTCTCAAATCTTAGAGAATGATTGAAAATTTTTAACATTATTGATATTTTTGAATTCTTTAGGATTTCAAGAATTACGAACGAGCGCTCTCAAACATTTGAAATTTTATTTAATTTATTCCAGTAATTGAGATTTTTCGCGATTTTCTTTATTTTTCAAATTTTTTTTTCATTTTTTTAGCAAATTGAGAAGCACTATCATGCGCATTTAAAAGAAATATGATAATGAACATGATTTACACTATTTATGAACATTTTATTGACTTTACTGATTTTTAGAATTGAATCAGAAATATTGACATCTGAATTACATATTTGCAGTGTTTCAGGATTTTTCAGGGATTCAATATTCCATACACTAAAAAAATTATTTGAAATTCTTTAAATTTTTTGACGATTTGCATAATTCTCAAGAATTTGATATTGAAGACTTTGATAGTGTTCAAAATTTGAGATAATCACTGAAAAATGGAACATTTTGAATGAATATGACAGTCAACACAACGTACATGATGTGCATGAACATTTTCTGAAATTTTATCTATTTTGGGGGTTGTTTCGACCGTTTGCCAATCTTCATGATTTCATAAGTTTGAAGTTGTCGAAATTCACGAAATTTTTGAGCATAACTCTTATTTCAAGAAACTCAATCAATATTCAAAAATTTTGTCCAAGTCATTATATTTTTTTGTGATTTTTTGATGCTTTTCAAGTATGTCAGATTCTACAAAAAATGAATGAACATTACTGTCCATATTTCAGAAATAGATGATAATGAACCCTACAACTAAATTTACAAGCATTTGCTCGAATTTTACAGAACATTCCATTTTCTATGAAGTTATTACCAATATTGAAAATATTTTTTTGTTTTTTTTTATTTTGCAAATTTATTATCTGGGGCATAATGGAAACTGTTTGAAATTTTTCGAATGTTGTACAAGTTTATCGAACTCATCAAGATATTATTTCATAATTTTTTGTCCGGTACAAATTTTTCAGATTTTCATAACAATAAAAAACGATTAATACAATTTATGCACGTTCTCTGAGTTTAGAAAATTCTTGGAAATTCAGAGAAAAATTGATATTTGTATAATTTTTAATTTATAAGAATTTATTAGGATTTCCAACATTCTACAAAAAATAAAAAATATCCGAATCTCTCAATTACATAAGGTTTTTTTTCTAACTGAAAGGATTTTTTTAAGTGCTTGAATAGTTCTCTAAATTTCTGATTTTTTTGAAAATGGAAATTTAGAACAGTTAACACAATGTACGAAATTTGTAAACGTTTACTAACATTAATTTTTTTTGCGTTGTTTCTACTTTTTAAAATTTTAACCTTTTTAAAGTTCTTGAGCTCCTAAAATTCACAAAATTTTGATTACAACTGCATGACATATAATTTGTAAATGTTATTAGAATATAATCAATTTTTGAAATCAATGAGATTTCAATTTCAACTATGGAGAAATATAGTTATAGGTGTTTCAAGAAATATGATAACAAACACAATCCACGAAATATCTGGAATTTTTTCAAAATTCTACAAAAAATTAAAACTTCATAGAATTCTCAATTATCTTTGATGAATTCAATATTTTTTGATATTTCGAACTTGGAAAAATTTGAAAAAGTTTACAAACTAATAAATATTATCTAAAGTTGATACAAATTTGTTTACTTCGTGAAAAATCGTCGTACTTTTTCAATGCTTTTCTAATTTCTCAAATTTCCATCGAAAAATAAAAAAACTTCATGCAATACTTGTAAAAATATAATAATGAGCATAAATTAGGAAATTTATGGACATTTGCCCAGATTCAAGAAATTTTTCGGATTTCATTGAATTACTTATCGACTTTGAAACATTTTTTTTTATATTTTTCATAACTATTAAATAACAACTTCCATATCTTTCGAAACAAAGCTTTCTTTCCATTTCCATTACCTGAAACTTTCCAAAATTTCACAAAAACATGTCTCATCTCAATATATTAAGATTCGTTGGCATTTTCTAAATGCCTCAGAATTTTCCAGATAATCATTGAGTTCCTATAAAAAAATTATAAACATATTCAGGATGAATATAGTTTGTTTCAAAGCCTTAATTTCAATAGGTCTTGAACGTTCTCTTCGAGTCAAACGAAGAAACCCATCGCCGTTTCGTGTTCCCAAAACTTTCATTGCCAGTTCTCACCAAGTTTCTCGATTTGCAAACAGCCGACTCGTTTTCCAAAAGGACAATCCGTCAAAAGCTTTATTACAACAAAGTACATGATTTCGCGGGCTCGTTCAAGACCAGTTGGCGGCGACGGGCCCCAGGACAGTGTCCAGTAGCCGCGACGGGACTCTTGGGAGAAAGGAACCAAGGAGTAAGAAGTGTCCCGTGGAAGAGGAACTCGTTTCACCGGAAGAGGAAAACACATCTCGTGGGATCGCGGAACTAGATTTCGTGAATTTTTGATCGCCGAAAACTCGATCCCGATCCTGATCCGGGCCGGCAAAGCGGATCGAACGTGTTTCACTTCACGGCTCGTTTGAGGAGTCCCAGGACCCCGCCGAGCTGGGTCACCGCGAGGGTCACAAACCGCCACTCCGCTTTCGGCTTCCTATTTTTCCCCCTTTTTGGTTTCTACTCGATTTGTCCATTCGTTTTGTCTCTCTCCGCGATATTGCAGGAAAGAATGTACCGTGAGTTTATGGCGAATTTTGGGGAGGCATTCTGGTGATTCCGAACCTTATATGAACCTTATTAGATAGGTCCATGAAATTCTTCTAACGATTCAAAATTCAATGATGGCAGACTCAGAAGATCCTTAAAAGATTCTTATAAGGATTGCACAAGACAAATCCTTATAAAGAATGATGAACCTCTCATGAGGATTCCAAAACCTTAAAAAAAAATTTGCAAAAGAAATTTCACCCATTGTTTTTATTTAGTCTGGCCGTTCGCTTTGTCTCTCTTTCGGTGAAATCGCAGATGGGAATTCACAAATAACTCAACTTGAATTTTAGGAATCACTGTAGGAATTCTGAACCTTATGAGGTAACCTTCTACAGTTCTGGGAAGAAATTAAAATCCTGTTAAGATGACCTTAAAAATTTTCATGAAGGCGTTATAGGGATTTTACAAGACGAAACCTTATAAGGTGAGACAAACCTTTCTTAAGAATTAAAAAACCTTATGAAGAGACGCGAAAACCTATAAGAAAGAAAGAAATACCTTACAAGAAAAAACTCACTTTTTGTTTCTACTCTATTTATTTATTCGTTTTGTTTATGTTTCCACGTTATAACAAGAAAGAATGCACTCATTGGAAATTTCAGAAAGCACTCTAGTAATTCTGGACCTTATAAAAACCTCATTGAGTGGACCTATAAGTTCAGAATATACCTAATAAAATTTTTTCAAGGGATCAAGATTCTTTCAAGGCGATCTTAGAAAATACTTACACAATCATTACAAGGATTCTACACAACTTATTCTTTTGAGAATATTTAAACCTTTTATAAGGATCTTAAAACCTTATAAAGGAATGAGAAGAAAAAAAATTTAAATAAAAATCATACTTTTATTTTTCACTTTATTTGTCTATTCGTTTTGTCCTTTTCCGCAATAATGCAGGAAAGAATTGACCATGGGGAATAACATGAAGCAATCTGGTGATTTTAAACCTCATAAGAACCTCATTAGGTGACCTTATCAGATAGGTTCATGAAATTTTTCTAAGGAGTCAAAATTCGTTCAAGGAAAACTTAGAAGATCATTAAAAAATCCTTCTAAGGATTCTACAAGACATATTCTTATGAGGAAAGATGAATTTTTTATGAGGATAACAAAATCTTATAAAACAACGCGAATCCTTTTTAGGAAAAAAAACCTTACAAGATAAATCCTACTTTTGGTTTCGACTTGATTTGTTTGTTCCCTTTGTCTCTCTTTTAGCGAAATTGAGCATGGGAGTTCACCAAAAGCCCATGGTAAATTTTAGGAATCACTGTAGCGATTCTGAATTTTATGAGGTGAGTTTCTAAAATTCAGAAGGAAATTAAAATCCTTTCAAGACTTGAAAATTCCTTATAAAAGCGTTATAAGGATTTTGTAAGACGAATCTTTATGAGGCGAGATGAACCTTTTATGATGATTCAAAAACCTTATAGAGAAATGTAAAAACTTATAAGAAAGAAAAAAAAACCTTACAAGAAAAAACTCACTTTTTGTTTATGCTCGATTCGTTTATTTGTTTTGTTGTTCTTTGTACGTAATTACAGAAGAGAATTTACTATTAACCGATTGAAAATTTCAGAAATTACTCCAGTAATTCTGGACCTTCTTAAAACATTATTAGTTGTCCTTAAAAGGTTACCTTCTTTAATTTATATAAGTTCTGAAGATTCTTTCAAGGTGACTTTATAAGATCCTTATAAAACCCTCAAAAGGATTCTATGACACAAATAGTTATAGGGAAGGATATACATTTTTTAAAGCTCGAAAAACCTCATAAAGAGAATGCAAATTCTTCAATGGAAAAAAACTGAACGACGTCAACTTTTTTGATTGGTTTTCCATAGGAATCAATTATTTTAAGAATGTAAGTTTCGAAAGTTTTGAAAGGTACAGTCAATTTCGAATTTCCAAGATCCCAAAATTTTACTCGAGAAACATAGAGAGACTCGAACTCGAATTGTTAACAACAGATTTCGAGTGCGTTAATTTCAGTTGAACGATGACAGAATCGATATGCAAATGGATCCATTGTCGACGCGCGTTGCATCACTGACTTAATCGAAGCGTTAACGGACAATTTTGTAAACATCTTGCCAAGTGGTGATGTAACGATTATATACGAGAATCACAATAATTTTCAGAAGATGCAAGTTATTGATCATGTTGATAATGAAGAGTATCAAAAGTTTTGTTGATATCTGGCTTGATGAAGATTTTTTTTCAGTGGAATATTTGAAGGATGAAGGTGAAACTGAAAATTTGTGGATTTATGATTTCATCAGAAGATTTCAACAAAATAAATTATATTATTCAAACAAATATAGTGTATTTAAAATACAACCTTTCTGAAAAACTTAATTCAACGAAAACCTTTTACTCAGTTTTTTTAAATATTTAATAACTGCATATCTTAATTTATAAGATGTAAATTGTAAGTTCCTAAAGAGAAATGAATAGAGGTCGAAGGTTCACCGAAACTTGGATTTGTTAGGTTTTAAAAAGTAACTTGAATTTTCAATTATTCTTCTTGATTTAGAAGTATATCAACCCCTCTTGCATTGAAGTGGAAGAAGAATCTAGTATAGAGGGAAAATTTTTCCGTCGTGTATTCAATTGTTTAGCAACCTGTGAAGCGAAATGTAGCTTTTATTAAGGCCGAGTGCATAGAGCGAATGTTACGAGAAGTCCCGACCTTTGTGCCAGTCAACGAGACTGCTCAAAGGGACCCATTTCACCCATTGCTCTTTCACATTCTAGCTGCCATTTGTGGTTTATTCGCTACTGACCATTCGTGTTTATTTGTGCACGTTTCCATGTCACAACATACATGACTACTCCTACTACAAATCTCTGCGGGGTGTTCGATTCACCATTCAACCTATACCTATTTTTCACGTGATTCACGTCCCTTTAATTACACCCTAAAAACGTGTTCGGGACACGCACGCATTTCATCCCGCTCCGATCCATGGGAAAGTTGTTTCAATGAAACGGAAAAGTCATGGAATGCAGGTTTAAAACATTATTTTCAGATATTACAACAATTTGGGATACATAAGTATTGATTATTATAATCAAGTAGAAAAAAATTGCAAAGATTTTAAGGGGCTGTCCATAAATTTTTAAGGGTTTTTGCCCCCTCCAACCTCCTGTGTCACAAACAATCACGTGTAATGTAACGCAGTCTTCAAAAGAAAAATATAAATATATACAGCATTTTTTTGCATTTATACAATATAGCATGAGAAACACAAAACATGAAAAGATTTTTATTGTAGTGGAAGCTATTTTTTTAAGAAACATTTGTTATTCGATAAATTATGTCAACGTACGAAGAAATGCTCAAGAGAGTGCTCAAAATATAATTTTGAATGTTTTGAAACACCTGAAACTTCGAAAAAAACTATTTCCAAGATTCAAAAGGATAGTTCGTTATTCTTTGCATTTCAAAATTGTCAATTGTGATTTGTTTTGCATTTTTTTTATACACTTTGAATTTTTTAAATACACGATTACTCGAAAATCGATTTTTATTTACTATTGAATTGATAAGTTTGTTATACTTCCGACATTAAAATTTGAAAGGTTATTTAGGTTTCGATCCAAAAGTTGAAAAGGTATAGAAATTTCGAATTTTAAGAGATGATTTCCTGAATGTTTGTCTTATTTTTCAAATTCAGAGTGGGGCTGCTCAAATTCCTAGGAAAAAGGTCGAAATCGATTTAATTTGTTCCATATTGCAAGTAATTAAGATTTTTGTTTTCTTTTTGAAACGCAGAATCAAATATTACTCAATGTTTTGTACCACAAATACAAAATTCTACGAATTCTTAATTTTCACAAATGTTTTTGAATTTTTTTTTCCTTTCCGTAATGCAGGCACTCAAGTGACAGAAATTTTTGGCTCGATATTACGAAATAACTTTGAGTTTTGAATTTTCTTGATCTTTTTTAATTTTTTGCTTTTGTTTCTGGATTAAAAATCGAATTATGCACATGCAATAATTAAAGTTAAAAGGTAGAAATTTTAAAAAGATTCTAAATCTTGTTAATTGTTTTTGAATTTTGTGTACTTTTTTCTAATTTTAGAATTCAATTAAAAGTTAGGGATGTAAGGTATAAAATTACTACAAATTTTAAATTTCATTAATTATTTCATTTTATGATCCGTTTTTGCAATACAAAAATAAATTCATTAGAATTTCCTTTGCGAGTGAAAAGTTTTACTATTTTTTGAATTTTCGTAACTTTCAAAGATGATGTTTCTATTTATGTGATTCAGAATTCAATTATCAAACATTCGGGATCTGAATTCAACTGAATAAAACAATATATATTTACTTTTGTTGACGATTGCTAGATTTTTTCTTTGATTTCTTTAACATTCATTTGAAACACTTAAATTTGGGTTTGTATGTACCAAGAGTTATGAATCTGGTTGATATTTCCACATTGTTTTTTGTCCTCCATTTGTAGAGTAATTACCTGAAGTCGCAGTCAAAGCATTCAAAATAATTATAAAGTTTTCAATAAGCATACGACATTTGACGCTTTTATTATGCTGAATTATTTTATAATGTAAATGATACAAGCTTATATTTTAAATCATAAAATAACTAAAAATTTTTCCTAATTTATGAAATTAATCACGCACAATTATTGACAATGGTTTCAAAATTTTTCGTGGCATCCGTAAAAATCATAATCATTTATTCTAAGTCTATGTAAAAAGGGTCAATTTTTAATATTCTGAAAATTATTAATAAAAGTTACAATAATAACATTATGACCCTAGTGATTTTGAACCTTATAAAAACCTTAGAAGAAAAAGTAATTTTTCATAAGAATTCAATTTCTTATAAGGTACACCTGATAAAAACCTTATAAGAATTCAATTTCTCATAAGGTGGCGTTATAAAAACCTTATAAGAAACTTAAATTTCTTATAAAGAATGGGTCGAAAAAATTTTATAATTTTTTTTTTTTTATAAAATTTTATCACATACATTCTTATGAGAAATTTCAGTTTCTTATAAGATTTTTATAAGGTCGCCTTATAAGAAATCGAATTCTTATAAGGTTTTTACAAGGTGCACTTTATAAGAAATTGAATCCTTATAAAAAAAATTTTTCCTTATAAGGTTTTTATATGGTTTAAAATCACCAGGGAAAGATAATTTTGAAGATCGAAAATTGCGGATTTCATAGACTTTTTTTTAATTTGTTTAATTCGTTGGAATACAAATGAAATCTTTAGGATTTAGGATCATAAATACTGGTTTCAAATTTTATTTATTTTTCATAACTATTTTTAAATTTTCAACTACATAGTATTCTCGAAATAAACATATCGATTTCTAATGCCGATCAAGGGTACACGAAAACATTTGAAATTCGCTACGTATCGTTTTGCTTGAACCCCCCCCCCCCCATTCCAGTGTCACACACGTCACATCGAGATCGACCCCACTCCCCTAGGAGCGTTACGTTATTTGTGGGCAGCCCCTCATTGATATATAAAATAAAGAAACTCAATCATTTGGAATAGTAGAAATATTAGTAGATTATTTATTTAAATGCTGTTCATGAAATAGTATGATGTAAAAAATATTAACGATTTGAAGTTAAGAATTCATATCTAGTAGATTAAAATTCTAAACGTGAAAAAATTTAGGTACATATTTCACGAATATTATATTTACGAGTAAATAGTGAAGAATAAATACAATTTCCAAGTTTTTTTTTACTATCAGCTTCTGGAAATCTTGATGAACGCAAACATAAAATTATCCGAACCTTCGATTTGATTGCATTAATCGCAGCTCCTAGTGCAAACAAAATTGATCGATGCAAACCCGTGCAATGATTAACTGTCACAAAATTTTTCTAAACATGAGACTTGATTAATCGAAGACATTCCACGCTTGCATTGCATCGTATCTAATAAAAACAGCAAGATCATCAGCGTTATCGATTTATGAAAAATTTCCACTTGGCACAGAAAGGCATCGTTAGACTCAACTTGTTTGTGAAAAAAATAACGATTAAGGAGGTTTAATAAAAATAAGTGTGTTATCAATAATTTTTCATTTCACAAAGGAATGAATTTATTCACCGAAAATGTTGAAAAAAATTATTTTTATCATTGATGTTTATAGTTAAAATGATTTTGCTTTTGTTGCAACTATTTAATATATATCTGTTATTCTTATGAATATTCCAATTTTAGGTAAGATATGTATTCAATTTTTTTAACAGTAAAAAAAATGATTGCGTGATTTGTAAAATGAATCATTGAAAAAGGATATTTTTCAGTTTCCTTGTGAATCTGCATCAAAATTCATAAAACAATGCACCATAATGGGAGCACGGCTGAAGAACACTAAATGCGAAGGGAATATCAAATCGAGAAATCGCGGTTTCGTGAATAAATTATCTTTCATTCTTTAAGGCAATCACGGCCTTATTCACGCTGTCGTTTTGAGCAACTTTTGCCATCCGAATCTTTCGCTTGTTTTCTTCGACTCGCGGACAATTAGATTTTCTCATAAGCAAATAACGTACTTTTCAAGTTCTGAGTCTTGAATCACGTCCACAATTTCATTTCGTGCAAAATTTTCCTTACAAAAATTCAGTAGATTAAACACGTCATTTTGTTTTGAAAACTAAAGTTTTTAAGTTTTTCCAAAAGAATTGACAGTAACTATGAAATCGAGGAATTTTTCAGATTTTTCCTTCTCTTCTCACGAGTATTTCTTTCTTTTTTTTTTCGTTTAAGGGAAAAGTTTGAACTTAAATTGTCGGCATGGCCGGAACATAAATAACTGCCAAATGCTCATAAATGCGTTAAAATTCCGCGAACCGTGACTTCGTTTAATGTATTTTCGAAGGGGACGAAAAAAAATGAGAAACCGGACGCCCGAAGGGACACGTCGAAGGGCCTGCGATAAAAAAAGGAGAGACGTGATTTTTTCGACCGCCCTATCCATTTCGTGATTATGTCTTGTAACGGAAAGACGTTTCTGGATTTTTCAGTAGTTTTCATATTTTTTATTGTTTGAACAATCATTGACATATAGTTATATGTATTTATTATTAAAATTCAGTTTTGTAAGCTCTTGTTCTTAAAATTCATCTTCTACATCTTGGATATTACGGAAATAAATTTGAGCGAATAAGATGTCAACTATACACATTTCTAGAATATTTGACAAATCAGAAAGCTGATTTAGGACAGAAGGTACTGAAGAAAATGAAATAAATGGAACGACTAACGATGCAGATGTGGAAGAATTTATGTCGGTCGTGTTGAATTTCATGTGGGTAAGCATGACTATTAGCACTTAGCAGTTTCTTCCGATAGTTTTGGGCAGCGTGAGAAAGTTGGCGTCGTTTTCCACACTTTGTTCAATGAATCTCAGCCTCTGACAGAAGTTAGATAAAAATTTTAGTTTTATCATTTTATGATAATGACTCTTTTCGGATTAGTGATTATTCTAGATAAGATAAAAAGTTGAAAGAGCATTTATCTAATACTGATCTACGATAATTTTTTTCATTATGACAGAATGATTGCACGAATTTTTTTTATTTTTGTATTCATAATACTCATGTTGTTTTGATAGAAAAATTTTATTTTCAGGACTGTTATATTCTTGAATGAGATTTCACTAGAAAGAAAGATTAAGAAAATTCTTGCTTTATCTAAATTTTGTTAATTATTGATCCTTTGACATTAAGTGAACCCTAAAAATAAAACTTTTTGGGTAGTATTAAAGATACTTTTTGATTCGCCAATTCATCAATCATAAACAAAATTCTTAATTCTACTAACCTAAGAATTAAAACAATCAAAGTTTCAGAAGAATTTTTTTCCATGAAAATTCTAATTATGAATGTCTAGCTAAAGTGACGTAACTAACGTTACTTTACTCACAAGTTCTTAAGACTTCATTTGATTTTGAGAAACTTCTTATTTTTATGCTTTCACTACTAATCTTCAAAAATGTAAAAAGTTAACTTTGATGATTGGAAGCCACTCAGCTGTGGCGCCTCTAGTAGCATGTCGCCAAACAAATTTCAGCTTCGGACTCGAAGCCAGTGGCGCCGGAACGAAAATTTTTTTTGGGGGAAAAAATAGTATATTTCGTATCAAGGAGCAGAAACGAGCGTTTTTATGCTCCTTGACACGAGAGATATTTTTCACGCTCGCAGCAAGGAAATTACTTGGTCTTTTGTTTACTGTTGTGTCGTGAAAAGACGAGTTTCTCTGCCGCTCGACCTTCGAGCGGCATAGAAAACGGCGAGAAGGCGCGCGGCGAGAACGAGTTTTTCACGGGACAATAGTAAACACAAGAATAAGTGATTTTCGTGCTGCGAGCGTGAAAAATTTTTTACGGTTCAATTAGTATATCGTTATTGAAATTCATATTAAGTATAAAACATGCTATCAATTTGCTTAATAAAAGGGTTTTAAAAACAGCTTGCAAAGCAGAAGTTTAACTTTTTCAATTTGTTGTTACATTTGCAATAAAACCATTAGATTTATTGCAATTTTATGGGGGAACAGGAAGCATTAGTTGCCCTCTAAAATAAAATTTATGGGGAGGGGGGGGGGCAGTTGCCCCCGCAGCCCCCCCTGTTTCAGCGTCACTGAACGTAAGACAAGAAAGTCCGAAAAATTGTTTAAACCCTGTGAATAATAAAGCAAATATAGAATGAACTTGAATGCTCAATATTTAAAATCTGTGAATTCTGGATAATCAAATTTGAAACACACGCAAGAAACAATAAACCATCAGGAAATTTAAGAATCATACAAACCCTGAGAATTACTGAAGAAAAAAGAAGTTTTGAAAGGAACTGTTCCCTGAAAAATTGTGACAGATGATTATATTTCAAATTTGCAAACTTTTGAATTTAGGAGCATTGAATTCCGATAAACGTATACATATAACAATTGATATTATTAATAGAAATCGATAACTATACTAGAAAATCCTACGGGAATTCATATATAATAAGAATTACAAGAATCCTAAAAATCTTCAAGATAATTTGAATTCATATAGAAGTGAGTTTACCTAAAATTGGAAAAATTACTAAAAATCTATCAAAACGTTATTACCTAAACATTGAATTCTGCAAATCCTAATAGCGATTTGCAATAGCATAAATTTTTAAGTAAACAATGAAATCCTGAAAATTTTCAACACTATTGAAAAATGCGAAAAATACTGAAATTCGATCAATCCTTGAAAATGAAGTGGATATAATTTTTTAGGTTTATCATAAAATTTTAAATTCGAGAGCATATTTATTTGAGGATTTATAAAAAAGTTGATGAAATTCCAAGAAAAGTTTCTAATTGCGGAAATATTTAAAAAAGGAAAGAAATGAGAAAGAAAAAGTATACATACTAAGTATCTGTATAAAATTTACTATTTTCTGAAAAGTTTATTTATCGACCCAAAATTGTAATAAAATTTGAATTATACAACATCAAAATTTCGTCAATTTTAAAGAAATGCAGAAAATACTGGAAATCAATCAATAATTGAAATCAAGTTTATATGTTTTTTTTATTTGTTTCTAAAACTTTGAATCCTAGAGCATATAAAGCTGAGAATATATATAGAAATTATCGAAAATCTAAGAAAGTTAACGAATTGCAGAAATACCAAAAGAAGATATGAAAAACAAAGTATATACTGAGATGCTGCATGACATGTTGACTTAAAATTGTATGAATTTTAAATAATTCACTACTGCATCAAATTCATAAAATCTCTAGAATAATCAATAGAAATTATAAAAATCAATGATATTATCAAATAATGATAATACACAATTTTATCGATATAAAACATACAAAAAGTACAAAAATTTCAGGAATTCGTGCAAGACTTGAAACATTTCTTATTGTTTATCATTCGGAAATCTGTAAAAATCTTGAAAATTCCCAGATTTTAAAGCCATTAAGCATCGAATTCTACAAATCTGTTTAAGAATCCATAAAAATGGCAGAAAATCATTCAAGTTGTACAAATTCAGAAGAGGCATAAAATGTACTAAACTATTAGAGAAAACTAATATTCACTAGTTACCTGAAAATGACGAAAATCATATTTCATTATACAAATCAATGTACATGTATAAAAAATTTGCGACTTTAAACATCGGAAATTTGAGTTATTTGGAAAAACATACTTTTGTAAACTAGGCCATCAAAGATTAAAAATTACGAAAAATTTCGAAGGAAAAAGACACATTATAAAAACGGATGAAACTTCTTTACTTGCGTATCAAATAAAAATGATAACGATGTGAAGATTTTTTAAAATATACATTCGAACGTATAAAATATGGAAAGTGATAAATAATTTTCGAAAGAACAAATTCCCAATATTGTTATTTCATGTTGTGATACATAATACATTATAAATAATATATAATGGAATTGATTGATTGAAATTTAGAATAACATCCTCAAAAATCGGTATCCCACGGAGTTGAAATAGAGTTTTTCATCCCCAAAAGATTTAGTGCCCAAGAAGACTGCGGCCCCTCGAGTTTACGCAGCCGGACCATGCGCGATTCCCATATTCGGCGAACCCCACCTCGGACACGCTTCATAAACGTTTTAAACAAATCCGGGAAAAATCGGGATTCGCGCAAGACGGGACTTATAAATATAATAAGCTTTCAAGAATGACCGCTTGCGGTCGGCGGCATTCGGTTGCACCCAAATAATGTCGGCATTTGCACATGTGGGAAACGATTTCACCCCACTCGACCGCGCGATGTGCCTGATGTACCCCGTCAACATTGTCCGCTTCCGACAGATGTTTCGGCGCCGCAGGTTCATGAGCTTCACTTATTAACTCTTTTTTTGACTTGATTCGTGGTGATTCGAGTGAGCGACAGGTTCAAAATCTTTACGAACATGCACTTTGTACTTTAAGTTGCAAGAATCTGATTCAACTGAAATAACCATAGGAAATCTATAGGATTTGCTACAGTTTAGGATTAATATAATAAACAGGGCTTAGTATACGAACTAAAATGTAAGGATTGCGACTCTGTTTATATTGGGGAAACCAAAAGGAAATTAAAAACACGAATCAAAGAACACGAGAATAACATTAGACATATGGCTTCAACACACAATGTAGTAACTGAACATCGCCTAAAAAATAATCATAATTTTGACTGGAATAACACGAAAATTTTGAATTTCGAAAAGAATTATCACAAAAGACAAATAGCAGAGATGATGTATATTAAAACAAGAAGTAATAATATTAATAAACAGACGGATACTATAAAATTAAACGCTAATTATGACAAATTACTGAAGAAAATTAGATATTGAAACATTTCAATTAACTAGGATTGATTTTTTGGCCACTCGATTTTTATTTTTATTTCACCTTATCTGTTCTGGTTTGAGTTTGATTATGGAGACTTTCGAAATTCCTTGGTCAGTCACGTTTCGTCCCCCAAAGACAAAGCACACAATTAATAAGGGACACATTTTGTAAAAAGAATAGAGAATGAAGAAAAAATGACTTGGGGACAAAAAAGACATCGAATATCGTGACGTAATTGACAAATCAATTTAGATAAAGAAAGCATTACAAAAATGAGAAATGTAAGTGTGAAAATCTGATTTTATTAATATTTATTTATGTAAAAATGAATTGATACTTTATATTTATACTTAGTTTCCTGAAGAGGACCGAAAATTATAAGGTCGAAAGCTTGAAGAAATAAAGAGAAGAATAATGATCAAGATACTGACTTATTAATGGCTCCTAGAGATCAATTATATTAATAATATAATAAACTTTAGAAATGGAGGCTCAGGAATTGAAGTCTTCATACATTATATGACACCTGTATAAATCGCGTATTATTTCTCGGTTCAGTTGAAGTTGAATGTGAGTATAGACAACCCCTAAATCTCATAAGTTACTCCTCAAATTTAAAGGATAACTTTTGACTGACGGAGTTAATCTTTTGCAAACTTTATATTTATTTTTTATGGAATCTTATTTTGATAGTCATATATTGTATGATGAATGTGCATTATCAGAAGGTGGTCAAATTATGATTTTAGTCAAAAAATACACGATATGGATTACAAAATTCAGTATTAGCGATTCCAATATTTTTTATTGAGGAAGGTCGTCCCACACGAAGATTTAATATTTTAGAATAAACTCTCAATTTTCTTAAGAGTAAGCCATCAAATTTTACCATCAATTTTCAGAATTATCTAGACTACTCAACTTTCAGGGTTAACCCTTCAATTATAGGGTTGCTTTTACGCTCAAAAACCAAGACCAAGCCTTAAATCTTAAGTTAACCCTTAGCCTTTTTAGCTTCTCTTGAAAATAAAACTCTAAAACTCAAAACTCTGTAAAATATACTGCCCTGTTTATTAAAGATTGCTCTTCAGGAGATGAAATTTTATGTTCATCAAAAATCACTATGTGTATTGGATCAAAAGTTTTAAGATATTGGATATAGGTTTGAATCACATATTGGCTTTAAATAATTTGGCAGAATTTTCAAACATATCGTTAAGAAATCTGTTGACCGCTTTTTGGAGGAAAAATAATGATATAACTACTGAATTTCCACATAAACATCGTGAATTTTTGGACTAAAACCTTAATTTAATCTATTTATAGTGATGCAGATTGAATACATAATGTGCTATCATTAACACAAAATAAATAATTAACAAGTTAACATAATTCTAAAAAATATTTAGGGTTGACCCTGAACACAGTTAAATTTTAACCCTGAAATTAAGGGATTGATAGTCGAAGATAAGGCTGTACCTTGAAGTTACAGAGTTCATCCTCAAATATAAGAGTTAACCCTTAATTTAAAAGGATTTACCCTGTAAATTAAAGGGTTGATCCTGAAATATTAGGGTTAACGCTGAAATGTGAGAGTTATTACAGAATTTTGAGGGGAAACCCTTGAAGATAAGGGTAAATCCTCAAATTGAAGGGTGAATCCTCAGAAAAAAAGGGTAACCCTCAAACAAAAGAAGGTCAATTCTCGAAGATAAGAGATAACCCGTAAATTTAAGGAGTAATTTTCAAAAATGAGAATGCATCTTGTAATTGAAGGGTTTATCTTTAAAATGAGGGTTTCGTTTGAAATTGAAGGGTTAATTCTAAACGATGAGGAGGAACCTTCAGATCATAGAATTAACCTTCAAAGATAACCTTCAACTTTGAAATTGAACGCTAAATCTTCAAAGATGAGGGTAAAAACTGAAGTTCAAGGGTTACTCCTCAAAAATGAAGAAAAACGCTCACAAGTAAGGGTTGATTCTTAAAGATGAGAGTGAATCCTTAAATTTAAAGAATAATCTACAAAGATGACTTGGCACCCTTAAATTGAAGGGTTGTTCTTCAAATGTTAGGGTTAACTCTAAAATCTAAGGGTAAATCCTCAAAAATAATGAATGTCCCTTAAATGTAAGGGCTGATTCTCAAAGATGGTTAACAGGGTTATAGGGTTAACATTTCAATTTGAGGGGTAGTTCTCAAAGATAAGTAATTACTCTGAAATTCAAGAGTTTATTCCTAAATATTATCAGAACCTCTGAAAGTTAAGGGTTAATCTTCAAAGATTAAGGTTTACCATGAAGTTCAAGGGTTGATACTGAAAGATGGGTTATCCCTTCGATTAAAAGGTTCTTCCTCAAAGATTAGTATTAACTCTGGAAAGAAAGAATTGTTCCTCGAAAATTAGGGTTGAATCCGCAATTTAAGCGTTAATCCTCGAAGGTCAGGGTTAACTATGAATGAAATTAAAGGATTCATCCTCGAAGATAAGAGTTAACTTTGAAATTGAAGGTTAAATCCTCAAAAATAAGAGTTCACCCTGCAATATCAGGGTTGATTATGAAAGATGAGGGTTAACTCCGAAATTTAAGGGTTTTACTTCAAATATTGAGGTCAATCCTGGAATTAGAGGGTTTATGCTAAAAGATAGTGGTTTAAATAATTTAAGAGTGAATACTCAAAGGTGAGTATCAACCCTGATATTGAAGGCATAATTTCCAAAGATGAGGGTTAATCATGAAATTAAAGGATTGACCCTCAAAGGTAAGTATGAACCTTGTAATTCAAGGCTTAACCCTCAAAGATTAGGGTTGAATCCCCAATTTAGGCGTTAATCCTCAAAGATAAGGGTTAACTTTGCAATGTAAGGTTGGATTCTCAAATATTAGAGTTGATCCCGCAATTTAGGGGTTGATTATGAAAGACGAGGGTTAACTATGAAATTCATGGGTTTTATTCCAAAGATTAAGATTAATCTTAAAAAAGGGTTAATCCTGAAAGATGAGGGTTTTTCCTTGAACTTGAGGGTGAATCCTCAAAGATGAGTACTAACCCCGATGTTAAAGGGCTAATCCACAAAAATGAGGGTTATTTATGAAATTAAATGGTCTATCGGAGATATACGTGAACCTTCGAATTTAAGGAATGATCTTTGAAGATGAGTGTCAACCCTTAAATGGAAGAAGTCATCCTTTAAAATGAGGATTAACTGAAATTGAAGGGTTTGTTTCCAAAGACGAATTTTGACTCTGAAATTTAAGGGTTGATCCTCCAATATTCACATATGAGGATTCACCCTCAAATTAAATCCTTAAAGACGATCATTACCACTGAAACAAATGAAATTATTTCCAAAGATTAGGGTTTACTCTGAAGGTTCAGAGTTTATCTTCCAGGTGAGTGATAATCCTGGAATTCGAAAGTAAGCCCTCAAAGATGAAATTTGACTCTGGAATTAAAGATTCATCCTTGAAGATGATGGTCAGCTCTGCAATTTAAGGGCTTATCCTGAAAGATGAGGGTTCAAATCGGTTAAGCATCAACTGACAGAGTTGAGGGTTTACTCTTTAAAATCGGAGGTTAGCCCTGACAAATTCTGAGTTAACACTGAAAAATTGAAGAAGATTTCCATAAGTTGTAAATGCATTTCTCATTGAAAAGTGTCGAAATGCTGCTGAAATATCAAAAACCAATTCAAAGGGATTTAAAACTGAATCCACCACTTTTTATTTTTGAATGCTATGGGCATTCATGATAATTTTATTTGTACAAAAAATGAAGCCGAAAAGAAAGCTCTCTTTCTACTAAAAAGGCTGAGAGCAAACCTAAATGTTGAGGGTTGATCGCGAGTTTGAGGTTTGAACCCTTAACTTTGAGAGTAAACCTTCAAGATTGAGGGAATCTTAAAGCATTAACCCTGAAAATTGAGGGGTGACCTGAGAAATTCAGGGTGAGCTGTCAAAATAAAGGCTTTACTCCAAAAATGAAGGATTATCCCTAAAATTTAAGTGTCTACCCTAAAGTTGAGTGGTTAAAAAAGCAACCCTGAAAATTGTGGCTAAAAGTCTTAAGTTGAGCCTTATTGAGTTGATGGCTCTTTCTACATTAATGGATGGAATGCACTGTTTGCCATCATGTGCACTCATTGCACTCCACCATTTCAGATTCACAGAATCCATCTCAAGTAGTAGGTCCAAAAAAAGAGAGAGAGAGAAAAAGGGTGGCACAAAAGGTATTAGCATTGTGATGCCCGAATTCTTGACGACTTTCATCAGCCCGTATCAGGCACGAGCGTGCTCGTGGCAAAGGCGTTAATCCGGCAGAATGGATCCGGCGCGCTCGGTTACTTTTCCTCAATATGCCGTTCGCGGTAACTCGAGGGGGTGGAAAAGCCACGGGAAAACGTCGACGAAGGGAGCGGTGGGTGGGTTGAAATGTGCGTTGGAGTGATTTTTGCCGGCACTTCAGACCCCCGAACCCGGGGGTATCGCGTGCTCGTTCCCCGGCGCGTTCTATGGGGTTGTCAACCGACCACCCCTAGGTGGGATTCGGTTGTCACGGAGATGAGCCTGCCACTGTCGCGCTTAAACCATTGCAAAGCCCGAGGAACAAGCCATGCGTGCTCAACGCTGCACGGAAGCCCATTATTAAAAGCCCAACAGAACGAAAGTTTGCCGCGCGAAACTCGGATGTATCCGTCGATGGGAGTTAGAGCGCTAAAAAGGGAATTATTTTCACCGTGCACGCGCGTCAACTCTTTTTCTTTTTTCTCCTCCGCGTGATTTTCGGTCCGTGCGCTCTTTTCACGGCGCAAAAGCAGCGAGAGGAAAAATGGACTTCCCATGTATGTGGTGGGTTGTATGGGAGATAATTTACGCGGTTTGGTAAATACTGTAAAATTAATTTCCATATTAATCGTTGATCTTCCACTACTTCAAAATAAGTTCTGCTAATGAACAACAATTTTTATTGTCGATTAAACTCTGAGATTAATTTATCACGGATAATTTATCACTTGCTAACTTTGATAACTTATGAAATACGAGTTCAAAGGACTGCAAATGACAGGAATCTTTATGATGGCGCCGATAACAAAATCCGCTTGCTCATTGTCTTCGACAAAGCTAATGCACGAACAAACCGTTTAGTCAAGATATTTTTTTTTAGTAAAAAAGGGCCTTTTCAGTGCAACGCTCTTCTTGTTATTCGACATCCAACCGATATCTATCTTCGTTGTCAATACGCCTGTAAAACTGATGTAAACTCTGCAAGCATCTGTAAGATTTTATGATCTTTCCTTTATGAATTTCACGAACATTTGTCTGTGCCCTGTGTGAATAATTCCATGTAGACATTATGCATATTATTTGAGTTTTGCAACTCACGTCCAAGAAGTTAATAAACTTCTAAAAGCTATTAGCTTCTATAGTTCTTCAGAAATCTGAAATATAGTGTCGCAGTAATCAAATCCTGTTGCGTCCCTTCTGGACATAACAATTTTGAGGAAAAATTGCAGTAGGTTTTAGACTGGGTTCTGGAAAATGAATTTTTTTGTTGCTTATTGAAGGAGAAAGGAAAATAATGGATATGTGTTCTCTGTTTATCTTGAACGTAGTTATTAGATCACAGGGAAAGAAATGTAGTACTTTCTCAGATTCATATGTCAAAAAGTACTTAGATATTGTGAGTTTTACAATTTATTTGCAGTTTTTATCATTTCAATTCCACAATTTACAGTATTGTATAGTTATGATTGCTATGTTATACAAATAACAATATGTATGCTAGTTTTTACTAGATCATTTCGGAAAATTTGTTATCCACAAAATAAAAACTGTAGTTCATCTACTGAAATTTCCACTATATTAGTAAACAGGATATTATATCCGTGTAAGGTGAAACATCGGAAAAAAAAAAAAAAAACGATTTGTCATCATTTTTAACGGTTCTTATAATATGATATTTTATGTAGTAAGAGAAAATATTTTACATCTAAGTACATGCATCGCAAGAATTCATAAGGTTTTAAAGAATCTATAATATATTTTCGACTTTCTTAAATATCCCATCAATAAAAATATGATATACTGCAAACTACAAAAAAATATAGCAATAAGAATTTTAGAGTCTAACTACTGTCAAAACTATATGGGATTTCCTAAAATCTGAATTTGTAGGAATAACAATGTGATATTTCTAAAGAAAAAAGAATTATACCAGAAAACAAAATATGTATAGAAGTTTTTAGATCACTATATATTTACTACCAGAATATCATTGACCAATACATATTTACTATATATTATGCCAAAAACTGCGATAACTATAAATATCTAGCAAAAAGTACAATATTTCAGACTAATTTCACAGTACAATACAGTATTACAATATTATGTCGTTTTTGAATTTATATTCATATTAGGTTTTAAATTTCGTATTTTTGTTTCATGAGTATTTAAATTATATCACAACGTTGATTGATGTTGTAAAATTATATTGAACCCAAAAAATGAACAAAGCAATTCTTATAAACATTCATAGATCAAAAACATCGTTGAAGAAAACAATAAATATTTAATTAAATATTTATATAAAAAAAAATTCCCATACTATTGGAAATAATTTAACAATAAACCTTTCTTTCAAATACAAATTAGTAATTTTTCCAAAACTTGAACATCAAAAACTTCTGAAAACGTAAAGCATGTCGAGCAAGAGCAAAGTTATTTACAAAATGGATTTTGACATTCACAAAACTACAGTATTTCATTACTTTATCAACAAATTTACTACAACCTGAGAAAGATGAAGGAATGCAAAACCAAATAGACGTAAAATAATCAACTTATTAGACAGTATTTTTATATTAAAAATATAATTGAAAAGTTTCAAACAAATTGAAACTAATGAAGACAAATTTTTATCAAAGTCGAACAGATTTCGAACAAATTATGAGACAAAATCTAAATGTACGAACGTCAAACAAATCAAAGATAAACGAAAAAAATCAAAACAAAACAAAAAAAACGTAACAAGAGTAAAAAAAAAGGAAAAATATAAACAAACAAACAAAATTGAAATGAACTTCAAAAAAATTCAAACAAATTTCAATCACATTCAAACGAATACTATAAATTTTCAGAAATATTATTTAGAATATGGATCGATTTCAAACATAGTGCAAAGGAACGAATTTCGAACAAACTAAATATGAATTATTACAAAAACAATATACAAAATAAAAAAAGTAAACGAAACCAAAAACTAATGATGAACAAGCGAATTTCAAACAAATTTAAATGAATTGAAAATGATTATGAATTATTTGAAACAAAAAATGTTTACATGAAATAAAAATAAAAATACAAGTTCCCACATAAAAACAATCGAATTTTTAACACGTTCGTCTATAAATTAGCCATTAAAAAAAATTACACATAATCTTTCAGTGTCTTTATAAAATTAAATGCATAAAAAACAATTAGATTCTTCCTGATCAATCAATATTATACATATTTCTCTTAACATTTTAAATGAACGAAGTTGATAAATATAAACGACTCAGAAAATAACGATAATCATTACAGTGACAATTCTGAATTTCTCGATACTAATTATGTCCATTCCAAGTTTATTTTTCAAGTAAAAACTTTCACTTTCCTCGGAAAATTATCCTGAAATCTGAACGATTTGTCCATACGAAACCAGAGCGCAATGTTCAATTTAGAGGCACGTGAGCCAACTCCCCTTTGCACCCCCCTTAATAACAAGCTTCACTGACGAGAATTTTAATGAACTCATATCATAAAATAATGCCGGTGACACTTTTATTTTCTTTGTCGTTTACGAGCGAGCGAATAAACCGCGCAATAAAAGCGCCCCGCGCCGACATTCCGGGCCGGGCCCGTGATTTCGAGCTTTCCCACACCGACCTCGGATCGCTCCATTTCAGGGTTGATCAGTCGTGATAATTAGAGTCAAATTATTCGAAGCTGTTTCATCAATTGAGAAAATTTTCAATGTGATCTGAAAGATAAATCAATTAAGGAGATTGTTCAATCGTACAAATTAAGTTTAAAAAAGCAAACTAAAAATTTGCAATGAAAAAAGAAGAAAAAACGGCCATTGCCTTTGATGGAAATTTTCATGATCTTTGTCAAATTCTGCCATTTTTTTACAGATCTCTAATAAAAAATATCATACAATTAATCATTTTACTATATCTTTGCCATTTTCTCAATGACCTATAAAATAGCAATGTTTTTTTACAACGTTTTAGAAATTCATCTTCGTTAACATTTCGGATCAACCTTCATACAATTTCAATTAGAGCAGCTCGCGATATGACAGTTCCATCGTTATCAGCGTTTCTCCCGGGGAAAGATACTCTTTGATCCGCGATAACGCACGACGCCGGTCATTTATTTTTCCGAATAAATAAATGTCCCCGTTTCGATTTCCGATTCGGTGAAATTCACGCTTTCCTCTGCTTGACGAGACGTGTTTGAATTAGGGTAAAAAGGCTTAGATAAGGCGATCCCGACATTTTACGACGGCGCGTTACTCAAACGCGAACCACTTACCGGGCACAAATTAAGTCGCGGTTCGTTTTTTTCTTTCTTTTTCTTTTTTTTCCGCTCCGCAGCCGATCGCTGAGAAATCGATTACTGCTTCATTTTATTGGCCATTATAACGCAAGGACCGGCCTAACACGCTTTATATGTTATGATGAAAGAACCCCCTTTGACACTCGGCCTCTTTCACTTCGAGTCACTCATGCAAATGTTGCTTATTAGTCGACTCGAATGACGGTTCTCTTCACGTGATATACACAAGATAATGCTGTTTGAGGATTCGATATGTGCACCTTATATATACGAGAATTTGCAGAAATTTGGGATTTATATTTTGCTGCAGCTTGGGCTACGACGACAACAGTTTTGAAATGAAATTTCTTATAACTACAATTTTATGATAATCATATTTCTTTTTCTAATGCCTAGCAAAAAGGTTACATATTTGTTTAAAAAGGATGTATGATATTTTAAGAACAAGGTAAAAACTCGAAGACTGAAGTTTAGAAATTATTACACATTTAAAAAACCTGACAATCGATAAACCATGAAGATGTGTTGAAATCTCAAAAGTACCCTAATCAGGTGCGTAGGCAGAGGAGGAATTTGGGGGTTCAAACCCTTGCCTAAATTCTGATAGAATCAATCAATATTTCATCTAAAAATGTAATAAGTTAGATCGATAAAAAATGAAAATATGAATTACGAAAAAATGGATGAAATCTTTAGAAGTATTTATTTAAAAAAACAGTAAAAATTATCAAAACCTAGGATTAGGTAGAAAATATGAATCAGAAAAATTGTTGCAACCTACTGAATAATAAAAAGAAAATGAAAATCTATAGAAATGCTGAAATTTACGAAACTTTGCATCTTAGATAATCAAATTCTATAAATCTATAAAAAATCTACATAAAAGTAATCAAAATCTTTCGATTTCTACAAACTCTAAAAAAATAATAAAATTAACTGGATTCTATGAAAAAACTGTATGTCTCTACGATCTATACATTTTGGGATTCTAGAGCATCAAATTTGAAATATACTTTAAATCTATGAAAATTCTAGTAAACTCAAACAGTCTTTTTAATATTTCGAAAATTCGAAAAAAGAATAACACTATATGTAACATGGAAAATCTATATGAATGCGATTTTATCATTCATTTATGAAATTACTGAAAAAAGATCAAATTCACATTTTCAAGAATCGAGTTTTTTCAATCTCTCTATTAATATACAAAAATATAAGTAGTCTAAAAAATACCTTGAAATGCGTCAGAGTCTTGTATATAATACCAGAAAAATGTGAACAATAAGTTAACTAGCTTACTTGTTTACTAGTTTACTAGCTCACCAGTTTACTAGTTTACTAGTTAACTAGCTTACTAGTTCACTAACTTACCAGTTAATATGTTTACTAGTTTAGTAGTTTACTAATTTACTTGTTAACAAGTTTATTAGTTTACTAGTCTTAGTCTTACTAGTTGACTAGATGACTAGATTACTAGTTTACTAACTCACTAGTTTACGATTTTACGAGTTAACTAGCTAACTAGTTTCCTAACTTACTAGTTTACAAGTTTACTAGTTTACTTACTCAATGATTTACTAGTTTACTAAATTCCTTCTTAACGATTTCCTAGTTTACTAGTTCACTAACTTACCAGTTAATATGTTTACTAGTTTAGTAGTTTACTAATTTACTTGTTAACAAGTTTATTAGTTTACTAGTCTTAGTCTTACTAGTTGACTAGATGACTAGATTACTAGTTTACTAACTCACTAGTTTACGATTTTACGAGTTAACTAGCTAACTAGTTTCCTAACTTACTAGTTTACAAGTTTACTAGTTTACTTACTCAATGATTTACTAGTTTACTAAATTCCTTCTTAACGATTTCCTAGTTTACTAGCTTACTAGTTTTCTAGAAATCTTACAATACATGAAAATGGTGTAGACATAATTTTCTTAGAATATTATAAAACTTTCTGTCCTGGAGCATATCTATTAATATAATACTATAATTAGATATTATTTTAGAATTTATTCAAGAAATTTACATAGAAAATAAAAATGCATCCAATTCAACTTTTAGTATTCGTACAATGGAACATACTTTCAACTGTAGAAATACCAAAAAAATTCGAAATAAAATAATCGAAAATGTTCATAAAAGAAACAATCGTCAAAAAATCAATTAAAATTCTCAAAATCGATGAAAATTTCAATACTATATAGCATCAATTTCTAAAAATCCATTGAGTCATCCATAGAAATAATGGAAATATATAAAAATACTAGAAAACACTGCAAAATTTGATTAATAACATACTATTTGATAATTTAATAAATTTATGAAAACTTTAAATCTACGTAGTTACAATTTCCTTGAAACTTTATCAAAGTATTTAAATTTTTCAGAAATTTGAATTCTAGAGCATCAAATTTCAGAAAGTTCTATAGAAATCCATATGTTTATTAGAAAATCTTTATAGTGTTGTAAATACAAAAGGTAATAGTAAAAAACTCTTATCTTCAGTAACTGATTGAAAATCACAAAAATCAAGTTTCATTATTTACGAACATGAAAAATGTGCAGCTCTAGATTCCCAAAGTTGTCTAACTTTTGAATTCCGAAACGTAAAATATTTCAAAATCGCCCTCTTCTAACCATACTATTACAACTACCTCTTGTATCAGAAGCAAAAATATTTTCCAGAAAAACCTCTCCCAAAAATTTTTTCTGCCTACGCCCCTGACTCTTATATATGTATAAGAAGAAAACTTTCTTTTCTCTTAATATAGTATCTGCAAGATTTCAATCCCTATGATACAAGAAAAAAAATTCATCTTCTATTTCACCAGACGTATGTACTATGCATATCAAAACAATCTCAGTACACAATTTTTCCCAATACAATGTAACCAGACAGTTGTTTACTAAAGATACCCTCTAAAAAATTTCATTAACATCGAATGAATCGAACATCATCCAATAAATTCAATGAACATGAAAAGGACCGACAAATACTCCAAAACCAATAGAATCAATTCCGCTCGAACTTTCCATCAAATCCGGTGGCTGTCGAACAAGGTGTCGTTTTCAAACACGAGTCAATCGTTCGATCTTATCGAAGTATCGGCGATCGAAGAATGGTAGCGTTTCATTAAAAATGTATCGGTTTTCTTTGATTCTGAGTTTGGATTTAAAATTCATGGTCCGGGCATTCCGCAAATTTATTTTAAATTCATGTAAATAAATGCGTATTATGGTAGCACAATTTTGATAATCATCCAGGTACGATTTACACGACAACCGACTAAACATTGGATTTTTAGAAGTATTTCCGATGAATGAACGATGGATTCAACAGAGGTTAGGAATTTTGGGAAACGGAGGGAAGTTGAAAAAAATTTCATTCCCAGATAGATTTATAATCAAATTTTTTTTTTTTTTTATTCCTTAATGCAAGGTTTTACCAAAATGGGTAGAATTTCTTACCAAGAAATAAGAAAATCGATATTTACAATAAATAATCTTCTTTAAACAACATTTTACATGGTTTCGTAGATTTCATGTGCTGCCAAAATGAGGATACTCTTAAATAAAAAGCACTTGAAAGTTCATCGATCATTTATCTTCTTTTTACAAATTTTTGAAGAGACTGGGCCTTCTACTTTCGGCGCCCATGGTTCCTATGATTGTTCAGATTAATGATACAGGGAAGATTTCTACAAGGAAATACATTCCGCATAAAAGGCATTTTTTGTTTGATCAACTGCGGCTTTTCGATAGTCATGTCGTGTATGATTAAAAAATACAAGGGGACAGTGATCTTGTGATTTGGCTTCGTCATCGAGCAACTGTCCATGTTCTTTTTTTTTTCCACGTTCGGCAACCACTTGGAATGTGCCGTTATTTGCTGCTGATCTGTCATTCCAAACACATATAATAAGAATTATCACTATGATTTCTATTGCCGTGGGAAATTACGGAAATGCAATGAAATCGGGAAAAGGAAGAAAGAGTTAGAGTTTTTGTAAAATTGTAGAAAAAAGAATTTTGTTTCATTTTTTTCTGTTATTGATTTTCTGAAATTCTTTTATATTTTTATTGGAAATTAAATATTTCTTACATATGTAAAAATATGATGTTCTCCAAGAAACAAAATTGAGCAGAAATTCGTAAATGTCAATGTTCAGAAAGTTATCACATTTCAATAGTTTATAATTTTTTTTATCAGTCGATACTGCTTCGACAAGTTTGAAGGTTTTCACTGGAAATAAAAATAATTCCGACATTACCAAAATAACTAGCAACTTGATACGTATTTCTAACTAATTTTTGTATATTCAGATAAAATTTTATGTCAATAAATAATTTGTTTGATTTCGGAAAACTTTTTTTATCAAAACTAAATGACGAAAATAGCTTGAAAATATCAAAAATTTTATTCAACAGAAGTTGCCCGAAATTTCATCATTATAAAAAGATACACAGTTTTTGGACACATTGAAAAATTCTTTATGCTTTTCAAATATTCTTGGAAACTGAGCAAAAACTTTATCAATGTCGTCAAGGTAACGAAAAACTAGAAAACTGAATTTCATCAAAGTTTTGAAACGTCAGAAAGATAAATTTAAATTATGTTAACTTTAGAAGATTTCGAGTAACTTATATCCTCGAATCTTTTGATTTTCTATAAACGCTAGATTATTCTTGCTGTTCCAGCATTTTCTGTCGGAAAATTAAAGTAAAGTTCAAACGTTTTTCTTAAGGATAAAAACGACAAAAAAAAGAGAACTTGAAGATTGAAGAAAATTCCATAAAATGAAGTATTTCTCGAGAATTTGAAGACATTTGGAAAATTAGATTCTATGAATTGCGGGAAATTCTGATAGCTGCCCAAAGTCATGGGAATTCTACATGTTTTTAGTTTTTCGAATCCTCGAAAGTTTCTGTTTAATCATCTAAAATGTTCTCCAAAAAATATACTTCCGAACGTTTTCCGAAATAAATGTATGTATATGTGCAATTGACAATCCAGAATACGTTTTTTTACCTGAAACCTTTCAGACAGAATTTGACGTGTCGGAATTCTGGCTAGTCGTTGATAGGAATTTTCTGTGTTCTAGTGATTCGGAATATTGAATTTTCGGTGTTTCATTGTTTCTGAATTTAATTATTGGGAACTATGTGTCGAAATTTTGGCCACGTATCATTTCTGTCTTCATAAATTATATTTATTTTAACTTGAAATGTTCGAAACTTATTTATGTTACTGATTCAAATGATCTAAACCAATTTCTTTTGCCAAGATGCATGTTGAATTGCCAAATAATTAAACAACGTGTCAAAATGAAGTATAAGTGATAAAATTTGCAATCTAATATCTATAAATTTATACTTCATGCTATTTTGAATGGTAGTTCCATGGATAATTATTAACATTCAGTGAATTATATTTTATGAGAACTTATAAACTGCATAACAGACATTAGAATTACGTAGAACAATCAGTTACATACACATGCCACATTGCCTAATTAATTGAATCTGTTGATAATGTCTTCAAATTTTTTTCCAAAGATGAATAGCTTATATTCCTTAAGGTCACTATTTTTATGAAAAAAGGATGATACAATCTTGAAGTGAAGCGAAGACGCGGGTTTTGACAAGCAAGTTGGAGGCTATGGTTGGGGTCATTGTATCTTAGATCAGTTGCATAGAACAAACACCTTGTAGGATGAGGCTGACACTAAACGACAGGTTTCCTCGGCGCTATATCAGTGACGTTTAACGCGGAAGCCATTAACCATATGGCGTATAGCGTTGTGCTCGCAGCCTCATGCTGTTTGCCGGACATGGCGCACTTGGCGTCAGCTCGAACGTGAGATTGAATTTTATACGTCTCTTTTATTTGCCGTGATTGAGTCAGGCTTTTCCGGATTCTGTTCTGAAAGGTCGGGTACAAGCATCGAGAAATTATTGGCGATTTTCTCTAGCTTTTGCGATTATAGTTTCAGCCCCAATTCGGCATAAATGAACAAAATGGTAATATTTTACTTCAATTCGATACATAATTCTTCCCTTAGGAATCCATAACTATACCTTCTTCTTCATTTACAAAAAAAAAAAAAACTTGTAACAATAACTTGATGACATACCTGTCATTTTGACGATTTCCCAACTTGCCACATCACGAATTTACCTCAGGTTCCATGTACCTGAAGGTCGCCGGATATTTTCAGAATGATTCCGATCGGCCGATTGGGCGCGATCGAGAGCCCCGTTTTTCATTTCTTCTTTCCCTCGCAACGGACAAAGGCCATTGTAATGGATCTATTGTGAAGGATTACATATGCACGTACGCATACGTGCGTCGTGGAGACGACCCCGAAGTGACCCCGGCTTTGAATATTTATTCACTCATACTAACTACGTACATGTACACACGGGCACACAGTTGGACCAGGAAACGATATCGGTTGTCACTTGGTCGTTTTTTTTTCGCAGCTTGTATATGGTCGATACTCGTTATATCTGACCCCCCCCCCCCAACCCCTTTCGGCATGAATTCCGTGATCGCGAGCTATGCAAATCGAGCGAGTCCTTCGATCGCGATGACGATGCTCGTTTCGTCATCGAAGGCCCTGTCGGTTGAAGGTTTTTTTTTCTTCTTACACTCGAACCCCGAAATTCGACTCGATACTTGAGTAGCTTTCCAACCATCGCGTAATGCTAGGGCGAAGATGAGAGTCCTTGAAATTTGCAACTACCTCGAGGCTACGACTGTTTTACGAATCGGTTTAAATATGAGACAAAGACTCATCCGTGGTCAAGAAAATGTATCAACTGTTAACAAATCTTTTATTTGGATATGATCAAATTAATCTTTGTTTTCATCGAAGAAACCGTTCATTTAACTAATTTTTGCTGAACAAAGTCATGATTGATTAACTGTTAACAAATCTTATTTTATTCTGACTTGACGTTGATAGATGTTGAAAAATAATTGGTTGATGCATCTTTTTTATCATAGACATATTGATAGTCACTGCTGTAAAATCTTTCTCTAACCCTAACCAAGAAATGTTAGCTACATATTAACAAATGTATCGTCCTTCCGAGTAGAGGTAATGTAACTGTTGACAATCTCCTTTTACTTCAAATAGACAATTGTTGATAGTTGAAAACTTCTACCTAGGCCCAAATAGACGCAAGTCAAATCTTATCAACCATGTATGAAACTCAGTTAGGCACATTTTAACTGCAAATTAATATTTTTTTGGGTACTGAGTCATTTTCTCCTCTGCACAACTTCCGCTGCATTTTTTCCACTACTTTTGTTCCACCAAGCTTTTCTTCACTTCTGTTTCTTCCACATCTTTTTTTTCCTCAGCAACTTTTTTCCGCTGACCTTTTTTCCCAATGACAGTTTTTTCCTTAAGCTTTTTCTCCTACTGACATTTTTTCCACTTAGCTATTTTATTATTATTTATCGGTAATCGTTGATGAATATGATTATCGATATTATTATTATTATTTTTACTTTTTTATTATTATACCGTTTTTTATGTTATTATTTTATGTTTTTTTACTATATGTTATATTTCATTTATGTAATTCAAATATATATATATATATTACGAAGGAAAGTACCTGAATTCGATGAACACAGACATAGAGCAAGCACTTATAAAAAAAATTAACAGATAAATTCATTAGGCAGATTTGCTAGTAAATTTTGACATGGAGGCATAATTTTTGGCTTCGAGCAAGAACTGGACGTATGTCCGATTGCTCTCAAGTATTCAGCAATTTTCCCATTTTCTTTTTTACAGTACCTACCCGTTACTTGACTGAGACTGTGTAACAGCGCGAGCTTTGAATTCAGGAAAAAATTTGCATTTCCAAAAAACTCTCCTATTTTTTTCCTCCGATTTTGTGTACACATATCCATGGATATGAAGCGCTGCATTTTTTGAAATTCCGCTGATTAGTTCTGCTACCATTATCATAATCTTGAAAATTGTGTTGAGATGAAAAAACTGTGCCAAATTAGAAATACGAAAAATTTGATTTTGTTGTTTGACAAGACAATCAAAGGTTACACGACTGTCGTTTTTGAGCTGGCATTTTAAGGTTTAAATAGTTTCAGACCACGCTAGTCACTTGTCGATGGAACGAAAAGTCGTTAGAAAAAAAAACCGGTGGAAATTAGAATTCGTGGAAAAAAAGACCGATGGAAAACAAAAGTGGTGGGAAAAACCACGTTGCATAAAAGAATCAGTGGAAAAAAATAAGAGTGGATAATATAAATAAATGGAAAAAATGGAGTACAATCATTTTTTTGTAGTAAAGTCATAGTTTATGCCATACTTGCTAGATATATTTATATTGTTGACCTCGAAGTTATTCACTTGAACAGACTTTTCTTCAACGTTAAATGAATAGTTTGTTGATCTCACAATGAAATGAACAGATTCCACCAATAATTGTATCATGAGGATGGATAAAATATAGGCATTTCATCAGTGATTATAAATTTGTGAACACAAACTTATCAATACTTAATTTATTCACTTTCTAACGCAGTGGTTTTACAAGGCATACTAATTTTGTAACATTTAGGTTTATTGTCAAATACAACCTTCTTCCATTGCCTAAGCTTAAGTGAAACGTCATTTGAATTTTTGACTATGATCTCAGAAACAACTCTAAAACATGGCTCTTCATATTTATCAACATTTAAACAAATCTAGGTCGATAAAAATCCGATATGTGCCACACGTATTTTCTTCTGCAACTCACCTTGGAGAACTGGGAACAAATTCTCCAATTCCCACTTGTCACACACTGTTTTCTAGTCCATCTTAAAACCAGTAAAAACGCACTTTCAGGTGAATTGTAACCTTGTTGAAACAATATGTAAGTGGTTAAATAACAATATACGCAAAACAAAAGATAAATCTCGTTCCACAAAAGAACCTAAATGATTGGAGATGATAAATTGTCAAAAATCACTAGAATCACGCGCGCATGCGCGAATATTCTCGAGCAGCGCGTGAATCAAATTTGGGCACATGTTCGAATCAAAATTGATTTAACAAATCAACATTTCTGAACACTGAATCGACTATTTGCATATAAAAAGGTAAATGATTGAAGGGAATGATGCGACATTATTACTCGATCGACTTGGCCAGAGCATAAAGAAACGAAATAACACAATGTGAAGAATGAACAAATAATAAACATATGACTTCAGGCAACTTCTAGGTACTACTGTAATAGTATATTACAAACAATATGAAATAATACATTCATTAACATTTAACAAATTATCGAGGCAATCGTGCAAGTAAAGATATTTGTTAACCTTTCTCTCAGTGAATGAACCAACTCACGTGTTTATTTATAAAACATTGAGGAAGATATTTAAAAAATCTGAGGGGTATTCGTGAATATTGATGTATGTAGATATGGGTGGTTGAATTTTGTAGATTGATGTTTTGTAAGCATCGATGAATTTGATCGATCATTTGATGATGATTAAAATATTTTATTCTTCAGTTCAATGAAAAATTTTGTTTTTTTATAAATTTGGATGAATAGGCGTGTCTTTTATACTAGGATTCTTAAATAATTATCATTTATTTAACTGAATTTGCTGAAAATTCCTTCTACCAATATCACTAAAAGTAAGAAAAAAAGTCAAAAATTTTGAATAAAGCCCGTTTGGGCAAATGACGCGAAAGAAACGAGTAGGGCGCAAAAAAGGGAGGTAAGGAGAGGAGAGGGGACAGAGTGATAAAGTGCGAAACGAATCCTCTGCCTTTCCAAGCGGCGCGAGTTGATTCATGCCGAAATATTAATCTTTGTCTTAATTAATTATCCTAGCATTTTATACGGGACCTCCCTAATTAGGTGTAACCGTCTGACTCGCGCTGGTGTCGAAATCGTGCACCGCCGTTCTCGTAGCGCTACATCAATTTGTATACGTGAAATCCAAACCCTTGCGATAATTGTGTTATAGCATTTTTTAGCAATAGAACATTATAATATAGCATCTTTCTTATTTCTATAAACGCTTTTCTTTGGATCCTCTATATATTTAGAAATTGCATGGGGAACCTACAACGTACATGAAAAATAAGAAATTAAAAGAAAGATTTCAAATAATCAACGCCTATGAATGAAACTTATTCTAATATGCGAACTATGAATTTGAACATTTATCTAGTTGCCCAAAAAAAATTTCAAAAATAAACCACCGACTTAAAAAGAGTACAAAATGGGACCACAAACACAAATTTTCTATGCACTTCTTTGAATAATTATTTCAAAATAACAGGAAAGTGTAAGTACGTTAAATCTACATAATAATTTTCGGCGATGCATCGAACGGGAGGCTCTGAAACGTGTGGCGATATTTCGATTCCCAGCGTTGCAGGCTGTCGGGTCACGACTTTTGTGCGGCCGACATAATAGTATAAATAGCCCTTCTTGTACGTTGCAAAGACAAAGTGTTGAGAGATCTAGAGGGGACTTGGGGCACAAAAAGACGCTATTAATTATGACAGGTTGATGTACGAGCCGCGCGGATAGCCGGCCGGCGTTCAGCGTCCAGCGCAGTCGAATATGAATCCTATCCCGGCTCTGAGAAAAGCGACCTTTCGCGCCCAGCACACGTCCTAGCACGTCTTTTGCCAAAGGCCCATTCCTCGACCGTTCCCCCCATTGCTATACCGAATTGCGCTCTTTTCACTCTGAACCACGTCAAAGTGGGGGATAAAACCCTGTGAGGATTTTGTTTTTGACAGGCAGTAAGAAAAAAATCTCGTACTTTTTGACATAAACATTCTTGTGTAAGCAACATATCTTCGGATTATTTGGAAATGATCGATAATGTAACCTATTTTTCTTTCGAATGAAGCTATTTTATCCAGGTAAAATACACGTGACGATGTCACGCTGAGAAAATAAGCAAGCAAAGAATACTACGAGTTGTATCAATATTTCTAACTCATCAGGTAGATAAACGCTACGTGTCAATGTCATGATACACTGAGAAAAAAATATAGTAATTACTACAATACTGTATAGCAAACGGGAATCACTCTGACATATTGTACTTTTTCTTAGATAATATATCAATTTTTGAAATAACATATTGTAAATATTCTCAGATGATATTGTAGTTATATTTTGCTGTAAAAACTCCTCTACATATTTTGTTTTCTACTATGCTTCTTGTAGTTTTGCAATATCACATAATTGCTATTCATCCAGATTTTTGAAAATTCCATACAGTTTATTTAGTAAATAGATCTGTATAGGTTCTTTTTGCAACATTTTTGTGTACTCTCTAGGTTTCAAGTGCATCATATTGTAATATGATACAGTTTTCGAAAAAGCTGGATAAAAGTAATGTAGTTCATTTTTTTCGCCATGTATGGTAAAAATTACATTTTGTATAGTCAAATTTGCATTTTAAGATTTTAAATTTTCCGAAATTATACAGTAAACACGGGCATACATATTGTAATTTGTACATTAAGGGGGGAACCTGGTTTATAACGACGAAAGATTGCATGATATTTGGCACAGTTTTTAAGGCTGCTCATAGATACACAAATCTTGCAAAAAAAAATTTATTTTCATGTTATTCGATAATGTTAAGCAATAATAATTCGTATTTGTTTCTTGCACTACTCGCTTAAAGATTCTCCACTGCGTACACGATTAAAAATGTTGTAATTGCCGCATTTTTATAAGTGATAGCTCTTTTTCAAGCTAAAAGTGTAAGCTTGTATGTAAACCTAAAAAACTACGTAAAAAAGTTTTTTAATCAATTTTTTTCGTGGTTAATTATCTCAAAATTTCGTCAGTGAAACGCGAATTTTTTTTGTAAACACCCATAAAATTTGCAATTTTTAACATTTTAAAAAATTTCTCAGGTTTAAATTGAAGATAAACTTCTAAAGTACAAAACAAATTTTGGTTTTCATGTTTCTGATAAATAGGACGATCGCTATCGTGTACGCAGTGGAGAATCTTCAAGCGAGTAGTGCCCGAAACAAATATGAATAATTATTGTTTAACATTGTCGAATAACATGAAAATAAATTTTTTTTGCAAGATTTGTGTATCTATGACCTAGTTCAACAGTACTTGAAACATTTCATAAGATAAGCAGCCTTAGAAACTGTGCTAAATATCATGCAATTTTCGGCGTTCTTAACCAGGTTCCCCCCTTAATAGCGGTTTTACTGTATAATACTGTAATGAGTAAAATAAATATTGCAGATTTTACAATATTATTGTAAAAGATACAATGATATTGTAAAAATTGCACTATTATTCTAAAGAGTACAACAATATTGTATTTTTTACAATGTATACGGCAGAAAGTACAAGATTTTTTTCTCAGTGTAAAGAAATAGGCCATGCAGAGTTTATTATAAAGCGCCCTGTTTTGATCGGCGAGCGCGCAGTGATGTTTGAAGACTCACTGTGTCAAAATAACGAAACAACAGTAAATCTGTTAATTCAGAAACCAAGACCCTGATGTTACAAGTTGTACGGTGAAATCCAAAAAAAATCGAACAATACCATGAAAAGTACTGAAATATTGTGGGTGTTACAAAAGCACTTCAGGCTTTACAATATTATTGCAAATTTTGTTATTTTCATTTCATTAATTACAATACTGTCAAGTAAGAATTGATATATTGTAAAAACTACGATGAACTTTCCAGTTTTTGCAAAATAATTTACCAGATCATTTTGGAAAATTTAAATTCTGAGGGATGGGAATTTTGCTCTCTGTATTGTAATTTTCACTCTTCTGGTATACCTACTGAGGATTTCATATTTATGTATAGTAAAACTTTAAATAAGATATTTTGCCTTGAATCATTTATTTTTCATTTCGTGTAAGACGAAATTTCATATACTAAGAGAAAATATTGTCAATGCAAGTATATACGTTGCAAAAATTCATATTAATTTGTGAAATTTACATTATATTTTTGACATTTTTCAATATGACACCGGTTAAAATATCATTTACTATTGAGTACACAAGATACAGCAAAAAGAACTATACAGATCTGAATACTGGCAAAAGTGTGTGGCATTTTCTGAAATATGGATTAGTCGGAGTAACAATATAATATTGCAAACAGTACTAAAGAAGTATAGTAGAAAAAGAAATATCTGTATGAGTTTTTACAACAAAATATCATTTGACAATAGTTACTGTACTTTATGAAAATCTTCTATAGTTATTTGGTAAAAAAAGTAAAATATTTCAGACTTATTCCACGGTACAATGTATAATTGTCATGATTACTATTCATTTTTACCCAAGTTTCTAAGGTCTGTTGAGAATTTTGTTTTGATAATGTAATGCTTTTTCGTTTTCGATGGAATGCATTTGCTCAGGAAAGCAAATAAGAAAAAATTTTTAGACCTTCGAGGAGTACTTGGAATTGAAGTAATAAAAGCTCGAGAAAATAATGAAAAAAGTTGATAAAAAAAGAGAAATTTGCTCTATTATGATATTTCTTGGCTTCGAAAGATCGTCGACTCGTTGATCAGAAATAATAACAAAAGTACAGAATTTTCATGTATACTATAAATATTTGAATGAAATCTTGAACATTGAATTCGTTTAGTTTAAATTTACTTTGTAATTATCAGGCCTGTGGCAGATATTATTTTATTCTAGAGAGGGGGAGGTATTTAACAGCATTTGAAATCGCCATACTTCTATAACTTAAAAACCTAAATTAAATTTGAAGGTCTAAATCCACTTATATATAATACATATATTCCAAAATTAAAAAGGCCACCATTGTTATTCTATAGAATTAACGTTCAATTTTGTTGAAGGCATGGACACCATAGGTTAGCTGTAAATTTTTAATTCATTTTTATAAAATTCAATTTTTATTGTCCATTGTTACAAATCCATGAGATATAGGTTGATCTTCTTTCATAAAATATGTTGACAGAACCAAGCTCTCTCGTAAATTTTTTAACTATCAGAATTATTTACTACGTTATATAATTCAAAAATAATTCAAGTACGTAAACATTTATAAAAAGTTTCTCATTGGTATAATTATGAAAATGAATAAAGTGTTTACGTATCTGTATGTATGCATATAAAATAGGAAAAAAATGGCAATTGTTTGGTAAAGTAATACTACACAATATTTATATAAAAAGTACAAAACAGCAAAAGACAATCTTGAAAATTTATAACTTTTTAGTAGGCCCATTTAACAGATTGTAACTTCAAAAAGTAGTGTATAGAATGAATTTTTACGAAACTGTTGAGAGTTGATTTTTGTCTTCTTTTATTCAACAGTCAACGGTGAAGAAGGCGGATTACATTTTGCTTATTTCCACATCGCAAAAAACTATCCAAACTCGTCACAGAATCGTGAAAATTTGTGAACATATGTATTTTCAACTGCATTACTGAGGATAGCAACCAAAAAGTATAGATTACAGAGTTCTCCACACATGAATGACAGAAAAACTTGATCTGGATCATGAATTTATGATCCACATGGTTTGTCACACAAAGGAAAAGAAGAAGCACGTTTGCATTACATAAAAATACCGTCTAATTTCATCGAAAATTCTAAATTCAGTGTCGAAGATCGACATCCGTCATTTAAAAAAAAAGACAGATCTTTCGTCCGCCGATTCAGGTTCTATGGATATCCCAGAGGCATGTTACGAGACGTACGTGGAAAAGTAATCGGAAATCAATCCAATTACCACGGCACGCCGCGAGATAAAAGAAGGGCACAAAGAACATTAGGCGAGACACAAAACCATCGAGTAAAGTCATTTCGGGAGCGTGGCCTCTGGACCCCTTGATGAAATCATCCCTCAGCGACCTTTCGAACCGAAGGGCCGGAAGGGCCGGGAGGGCGGCAAATGGGGCGTAGACGGAGCCAGCAGCAGGACCTTCTCTAGTACAATAAAAAGAGGGAAAAAAGTCTCCTCTTAATAAACACGCTCGACAATGTCGGCCAGTGCATAACACGCACGAGCCGGGCCCGAGATCGGCGTCTCTGTTGATCCCGGCAAAAACACCCCGGCACAATGGGCAAATGAGATTTTTTGCGACTGATTGGGAACGAGCAAAAGCGGGACGAGACCAACAAGGAAGCTGGAGAAAGGAGCAAAAGGGGGAAGAGGGGGATCATTGTCTCATCCCTGGGGAAGGAGACAGAGCCCTTGCAGCGGAGGGTGCCGTCCACCCCAGAAAAAGGGTTGACGGGGGCATTTAATACTTGCGGTCTGTCTTGCCATTGTCGATGAAACGCGTCCGCTGGATTACCATAAGTATGGTACTAAATGCCGTGTTTCGAGGATATTTTATTTAGAAGATCGTTCGGGGTTTTTGGGGCAAGGAAGAGACGTTCTTCGTGGTCATATTTCAAAGGCATAGGACAAATATTTCCTGAAACAAGTGTATGTGTTCAACAACGTAATGAGAAGTAGGACTTTTCGCTTCTCCAAAGGATTTTCAAATTCCAGAACAAATAAGAAAACTTCAAAATAAAAGTGTATCTTGTAAAAAGTTTCATATATAATTATGAAACTCGCAAACTTTTTAAATACAGAACTGTACTCAGATGTAGAAGGTTTTTTACGTAAATAAGAAAAATATTTTGTGAATCAAGAAATTAAGTAGTGAGAACAATAGTTTTTCTAGAAAGTTACTCGCTCCTTGAGTACATTTATTATATAGCAAGTATTTCTCGGCTCGGCTTGTATCATTGCGAGTGACGTTTATATATATGTATACTCTCTCAGTTCGAATTAGTAACATTTTTACTTATTCATTTAATAGGTCAGAAATAGCCGAAGCCAAAAGTTGAATGTTACCTAATTCATATTACATGTACCTAGTTGTTAAAAAATTTCGTGTCAAAAACATTGTTGAAAGTTTGATGTTTCAAAGAATAAATATTTTAGAAAATGTCTAAATATGTCTATTATTATTGTATGACTTTTTTACTATGAAATAATGATGAATTCTGTGGCTTCCCGGCATAACCGAGAAAGTCACTTCTGCCATTAGGCTCAGATTACATGATATTCTGATAAAATTTTAAATGTTATTATGAAATGTTAAACGAAGCCACAGAATTAGTAGCATTTGAATGCTACCTAGAAACTCAATAATTGCAGTGGTGAATATGTAAGATTATGAACAGTAACTATTTACTAAAATATAAGTGAAAATTTACTTTTTCATTAGTTAAACTTGACTTATCTTTTAGTCATAATGCACGAATAATGTTTGTCAAAACCTGCTTACTGTAGTAGTGGATTTCGACTAAAGATTAAAGATAGTTATTCACTTTTTTCATTAGTCAAATACTACTTATTTTATCATTAAGTTATATAATTAATTAAACTAGTACATTTTTTACGAAAATTTTACTTGCTCCATTTTCACTTTTTCAAAAAGTGATATTCTACTATTCATGAGTAGTTTTTTACCAATTAAAACTGAGGGAGCATAATTAATCAATAATTCTGTGGAACTCGAAAAATATGTAAAAGTTCAAACAATTCTTGTTAATTTTGAAACTTTTTCTTATTATTATATTTCTGATCAAATTAGGCAAGATGATGTTTTTTTTTTTCAAATAAAGGTATGAAACAGTCGGAAAGTATTGATACTAAAAAATTAAAACATGTCTACTTATACTTGGGAATTTTCAAAGTTTAAAATACTAGTTCGAATATTGTTTCCAACTTTGAAAATTCAAAAAACTGTAGAACATGAAATTTTTAAAACCACTGATAATTCTCTGAAATTCGGAAAATTTCTGAACCTCTTACAAATTTTCATGCACTTATTAAATTCTGTTTATAATATTTCTGTCACATATACGAGATATTGTTTTTCCATTTTTTGATAAAGATGTAACAAAGTTAGGTTTCTGAAATTACGAATATAACTGATGAATCGGATCTTTATGGTCACATGTCAAAGTCATTGGACAGAGATTTCCCAAAATAAGTGTATAATATGTAACAAAATTTTAGCAAATAAGGTTTTTTACCTCTCTCGAAAATTGATGAATTTGAGAACAAATAAGGAAATCTTCGAAATAAAAGTGTATATTGTAAAAAGATTCATATATAATTACGAAAGTTCTAAATTTTTAGAATATAGAACTGTACTCAGACTTACAAGTTGTTATGTAAATAAAATAATATTTTATGTTTGCGTATGCTCTTTCAGTTCGAATTAGTCAAATTTTTACTAATTCAATTAGTAGGTCAGAGATAGTCAGAGGCGTACTAATATATTAGTAGCATTCCACAAGTTGACTAAAAGAACAGTTGAATTCTACTAAATTATATATTATAATATGTACTATTTGTAAAAAAAGTTCTCGTAAAAATCATTGATAAAAGTTTGATGTTCCAAGGAATAAAAATTTTAACAGATGTCTTTATATGTCTATTATTACTGTCTGATTTTTTACAATAAACGATACTGAATTACTAGCATTTGAAAGCTTTTTAGATACTCAATAATTGCAGTGGTAAATATGTATTGTTATAAAGAGTAACTTTTTACTAAAGTATTTGTAAGAATTTAGTTTTTCATTAGTTGAACTATACTTATCTTTCAGTCATAATGCACGAATAAGACTAGTCAAAACCTACTTACTGTAGTAGTGGATTTTTACTAAAGTTTAAAGATAGTTATTCACTTTTTTCTATAGTAATTTATCACTTATTTTATCAGTAAGCTATATCAATAATTCAATGAGTAGATTTTTACGAAAACTTTAGTTGCTCCCTTCTCATTTTTCAATTAGTAAAATTTTACTTTTAGATAGTAGTTTTTTACTAATTCAAACTTAAAAAATATAACGATTTGCATTTCAGTGACAAAAATACATATGTTACGTAAACCTCGAGTAAAGTTTTTAATGTAATCAGTGGCATGATTTTCTGATGAAGTTCGATGGAACATTATAATTGATCAATAATTTTATGAAATTCGAAAAATTCATAAAACGTCAAACAATACTCATATATTTTGTAAATTTTACTCATCACTATATTTCTCTTCGACTGAAGCAAGATGATGTTTTTTTATAATAAAAATAAGAAATGTGAATTAGTCGAAAAGTATTAATACTCAAAATCTAAAAGATTTTTACTCAATATTTAAAATATTGGTTTGAATATTGTTTCCGATTTTTAAACTTTCAAAAACTAAAAAACATAATATTCTAAAAACCACTGTGAATTCTATGAAATTCTTACAGTTTCTGAACTTCTAGAAAATTTTCATAAACTCGGTAGATTTTGTTCATAATATTTTTTTGACATATGCATGATATTGTTTTTTCATTTTTGAACAAAGATGCAAAAAAGTTAGGTTTCTGAAATTACGAATATAACTGATGAATTGGATCTTGATGGTCATATGTCAAGGTCATAGGAGAGTGATTCCTTAAAACAAGTATCTAATATGGAACGGCATTTTGAAAAATTAAGTTTTTTGCTTCTTTCGAAAATCTGTGAATTCCAGAGCACGAGCAAACTTCGAAATAAAATCGTATGTTCTAAAAAGTTTTATACACATATAATGATAAAACTTCTGAATTTTCAAAATATAGAACTTTATTCAGATTTACAGGGTTTTAATGTTCGAAATTATAATATTTTGTGAATAAAGAAGCTGTATGGCGAGAACAATAAATTTTTGAAGAGTCACTTGCTCGAGGAGTAGATTATTTATTATCTATTTTGGATTTATTGTCTATTATAGATAACAAATATTGATAAATAATATTCCATTATTGATTTATTATCTATTATAGATGTCCGTATAGATCATTTATCATCATTTCTCGTTTAAGTTAGTATCATTGCGAGTGACGTTAGCATATGTGACTTCAAAAAAATGTCAATTTGCATTCCAGTGACAAAAATATGTTCCGAAAACCTCGAATAAAGTTTTTAATGTAATCAATGGTATCATTTTTTTATGAAGTTCCATATAACATCACAATTGATCTGAATCATATTGGGAAACTGGATCTCTAGGTAATTATTTAGTCTCAATTAAGTTTCCTAGGTTCTCACTTGTTTACAAACAAAATAAACTACATACCTGACTTTTTTACAACCTGTAAAACATGTTCTATTGTTCATGTCAAACATGTACTTTTTTGGTGCTTGTAAAACATAGCTTACAGCGAAAGAAAAATCCCGAATCATTGAATCTTGAACGTTACATTATACACCCAAACTCTGCCAAGTTTCAAACATTTATCATCAGTTTTGCACAAGTTATGAATTTTTGAACAAAATGTATAAAAAACTACATTTGCCTCAAACTTTAGAAAATTCTGAAATGAAAAAAACTCTGACATCGCCAAAATAAGTGACACCCTATTGTGGCTGCATGAAACGAGTAAAAAAGAAACTTCCGTTTTACACCACTGTGTTTTTGTTTCTAAATTCACACCCAGACCCTCGGAACAAGGGATTTTCACTTTTAAAAACTGCCCAAGAAATTTCAGAAAATTCCAAAATCCATCGACAATCCTTATTGCAGACCAAGCTCTCTTACCCTCCCCTTTCGAGGGTCGTTGACAGATCGTCGCGTGTAATAAATCAAAACACGGAAGAGCGGAAGTCGGGCCCCGAGCGGCGAAACGCACAAGGCCCTTTTCCCCCGTCGAAGGGCCCTGAAAGGTAATTACTTCATCCTATGTGCAAACAATGCACGGGAGCGGCGCCCTTGGAGTCCCGCGTGAGAAACAAAACGCCCGGTCAGCGGGCCCTTCGTACCTGGCGCACTGCCCATCGGAGAACCTCGAAATTTCGACCCAACAAGTCTCATTCTCCTATCCTGCGACCCGGGAAAATGATCCTTCCGGACGTACCTTTATCTCCTCCGGGCGCGGTAACTGATATCGAAACCCAACGTATCGCGCAATGAATTACATGAGCATTTATCAGCGGGACGTCTCGGACCCCGTCGAAATCGTGACAATGCCTCCTTACTTGACGTCTCGCTTTTTTATTCCCTACCCTTTCTTCCGCGCCCTTTCGTCCTGCAAAAAAGCGCATTATGCTAATGCCCTTCGATAATCTCCTTTTTTACGCGCAAACAAACATCGGAGAGATTCTTGTTTTCGCTTTTTCCTTTTTTTTGTCGTCCTGGAGTAGCAGGAAACAAAAAATACCCAATCGTATGGAATCTTCGATTGAGTGGATCGCGGGGTTTATCGGAAGCGGGCATTATCCAGCCACACGTTAATCGGCAATCCTGTTAACGCCGCAGCGTAAGAGCGCCCTTCCGTGACGGAGGATCATCCCTTAATCCGTTCATTCGCGTCCCTCAAACTCGCGCTTTATCTCCCTTGTCGCGTGAACCGGTAGTGCTGTTACGCGAGTTGCGCCCCGCATGCAGAAGCGGCTTTTTGGTTCTTTTTTTTTATTAGCGTCGTTGTCGTGGGCGCTGGTCGAGGAATTTTTTACTTCGGGTCTGGTGTTTGTTTTTCTTTTAGGGATTGGAGTTTATTAGGGAGAAATATGTTTTTTGGAATTTGAAATGACAGGTGCGGTAGAAAGCGATTCTTTCAGGGGGGAGGAGTCTATATATATTTTTTCTACAAAATATGGGCGATGTTTTCTATTTCCTGAGAAATATCTGGAACACCTTAAGGGGGGAACCTGGTTTAGAACGACGAAAGATTGCATGATATTTGGCACAGTTTTTAAGGCTGCTTATACATACACAAATCTTGCAAAAAAAAATTTATTTTCATGTTATTCTATAATGTTAAGCAATAATAATTCGTATTTGTTTCTTGCACTACTCGCTTAAAGATTCTCCACTGCGTACACGATTAAAAATGTTGTGATTGCCGCGTTTTTATAAGTGATAGCTCTTTTTCAAGCTAAAAGTGTAAGCTTGTATGTGAACCTAAAAAACTACGTAAAAAATTTTTTCAATCAATTTTTTTTGTGGGTCATTATCTCAAAATTTCGTCAGTGAAACGAGAATTTTTTTTTAAACACCCATAAAACTTGCAATTTTTAACATTTTAAAAAATTTCTTAGGTTTACATTGAAGATAAACTTCTAAAGTGCAAAAAAAATTTTAGTTTTCATGTTTCTGATAAATAGGACGATCGCTATCGTGTACGCAGTGGAAAATCTTCAAGCGAGTAGTGCCCGAAACAAATATGAATAATTATTGTTTAGCATTATCGAATAACATGAAAATAAATTTTTTTTGCAAGATTTGTGTATCCATGACCTAGTTCAACAGTACTTGAAACATTTCATAAGATAAGCAGCCTTAGAAACTGTGCTAAATATCATGCAATTTTCGGCGTTCTAAACCAGGTTCCCCCCTCAAAAGGAATAAAAATTGTTAAAGATTCGAATAAGTTGATAAAATTAATAGATGATCAGTAAGTTTTGAGCCAATTGAATTAGATTCAAATGTTTTGAAAATTTCTAAGGATCAACAAACAAGACATATTACAAAGATTGTCGATAAAATTCTGCGAAATTCGGAAAAGTTAAAGAATTCTAGATTATTTAAATAAATTGAGTTGATTGTGTTTTTCAACGTATGTATTCGTTTCGCGGATATGTATGGAGACGTTTTTTTTTTTTTTTTTTATTTTGTAAGAATAATCTAAAAAAATGTGTAAAAGAGTACAAATTGAGAAAACCTAAAAGTAAACAATTTTTTAAGAAATCAGTGAAGTTCCAAATGATTTCAATAACGTTTCAAAATTTTTAGAATTTTGACAAATCAATGATCATTTGTCATTTTTAACTTCTCAATAATTATCCAATATAAATATATTCTACCTAGTGACAAAAAGTATTTACGATAATTTTCATAACTTTCGTGGATTATATTTTTAAGCGTATTTGTTTGAGAAATGCATGATAATATTCTTTTCATTTTTCTAATAATATTTGAAAAACTCGAGAAGCATTTGAAAATTACGACAGAACTTGATAAGTTAAATGAAATTTCATCAAATATGGAAAGTGAGTATGTAGTTTGAATATTGTCACAAATTTTTAAATTTCTAAATAAAACAAACAAATAAAAAATATAGAAGTTTGTCAATAACTCCGTGAAATTCGAAAATTCGTAAAATGACAAACAAATCCCATAAATTTTGTATATTGCATTCATTATTATATATTATTTTTCCTCGAATATACCAAGATAATGTTTTTTTTTTTTTTTTTTTTTTTTTTTTTTTTTTTTTTTTCACATAAAAATTTAAAATAGTCGAAAAGTATTGATCCTATAAAAATATAAAAGATTTATACAAATTTTCATTACTCTTGGAAACTTTTGAATATAAGTTCGAATATTTTTCTCATTTTTAGAAATTTGAGAAACTAAAAAACATAACAAATCGTAAAAACTACTGATAATCATATAAAATTCCAACAATATCTGAACTTTCGGAAAAATCAAATATAATAAACTTGATAGATTTTTCTCATAATATTTTTTCAACATATGCGTGATATTGTTTATAAATTTTTAATAAAGATGTAAAAATTTAGCTTTTAGATATTACGAGTATTATTGATGAATTGGACGAACATGTTGTGAAATTTGGGAAGTTTTGAATAGTTTTCATTACGTTTATAACTTTGAAAATTTCGAAAAATTACAGAAACATGAAAAATGTTTAGAATAATTACCAGTTATGAACAATTCAAAATACTTGTAAGACCCAAGAAAATAATCTCAGATTCAGTAAACTGTGTTCATTTCAAATACTCATTATTTTTCATTTTTCAATCAAGATCTGGAAAAATCAAAATATATACGGTAAAATTACGAAAAATCTTTCTAAATTTGACAAAATTTTTTTAAATTTTGAAAGTTTTCGATTATTTGTAACATATTTAGATTTCCGAGAATTAAAAAAATCAGAAAATTCATCAGATTTGCAAATATCTTATGAAATTCGACGAATATGTCAAATGCCAGATATTGTTACTAAATATTTGTAGAATATGTTCACTATGATATTTCTAAAAACTGAACGTTGTTTCATCAATTAATTTTTTAATTTTAAAATCCAATTACTTTGAACGAATTAAAAAGAATTCTCCTGAAATAGACGAATTTTCACAAATTCTTACTTTTAGTACTTTTAAAAATTTTTTTCAAAAGTACTGAAACTTCTGAAGATCGTCATAAACTCAGATAACTTGTTGAAATTCATAAAACGTTGATAAATTTCGCAGAACATTGAAAAATTTTGAAATTCCGAAAAATACGGAAACCGTTTTATAACATCAATATTTCTTAAATCAAAAAATTATTCCTCATAGAGAGATTGTCATCAATTTTGGCAATCTAATGAACATCTAGATTTTTAGAACATGAACATAAATTCTGACGATTTTGTAAATTGTTAAATTTTCGGTAAGGTATTTTTGGATATTTCACACATTCAGAATTTTTCAGGTGGACCGTACTACCCACCGTCTCCGCATCTTCAGCTCCCCTGCAAAACCGCATAGGGTTCCGAAAATTCCGTAAAAAATCCCTTTTTTTGCATTCACAAGGAAATTTCAGATTGCAGCCGTAGTTAACTCGATATATGTCTAAACTATCTTTTTTTCGTTCTCTTAGGAAATCCCAGGTTCGCCATCGGGTCTAGCAACGTCCATTGTTGGGATTGCAGTGGCAGTATCTTGCCGTGGCATTCCATTGTTCGGCGGCCCGCAACTACGCTTCGATCGCAGCATCGACGAGCTCGTAATCTGCGCTTATGACTGTCTAAGGTACTCCTGTAAATAGACATTCCGCGATGCGATGCGCACTTAGAAATATACACCCTGCTAATAGAATCACGATGGTGCGATAAACACGGCCATAAACTACTTCGAGGGTTTTAGAGCTTGGCTAAAAAGTGCCGCTGCGCTAACTACGGAGCCTCGCTATTATTCCTCGTCGTTATTGTTTACAATGGTTATAATACTGGAGAAGAAAATGTGGACAAGGCTCAAATTGCTTGCAGTCATGGTTTGATTTACATGAAGATGAAAGAAAGGTGATGCCTAGGGCCCTCAACTTGTTATCCTTTTTTTTTCGTTCTTTTTCCATGAAAGTAATCCCTCCCTTATTTCTATAAATTACGTGAATTAAGAATATATTCATAATTATTCATTCGCTCCGTTTTTTGTAGCGAATATTAATATAATTGATCTCTAGGAGCCATTAATAAGTCAGTATCTCGATCATTATTCTTCTCTTTATTTCTTCAAGCTTTCGACCTTATAATTTTCGGTCCTCTTCAGGAAACTGAGTATAAATATAAAGTATCAATTCATTTTTACATAAATAAATATTAATAAAATCAGATTTTTCACACTTACATTTCTCATTTTTGTAATGCTTTCTTTATCTAAATTGATTTGTCAATTACGTCACGATATTCGATGTCTTTTTTGTCCCCAAGTCATTTTTTCTTCATTCTCTATTCTTTTTACAAAATGTGTCCCTTATTAATTGTGTGCTTTGTCTTTGGGGGACGAAACGTGACTGACCAAGGAATTTCGAAAGTCTCCATAATCAAACTCAAACCAGAACAGATAAGGTGAAATAAAAATAAAAATCGAGTGGCCAAAAAATCAATCCTAGTTAATTGAAATGTTTCAATATCTAATTTTCTTCAGTAATTTGTCATAATTAGCGTTTAATTTTATAGTATCCGTCTGTTTATTAATATTATTACTTGTTGTTTTAATATGTATCATCTCTGCTATTTGTCTTTTGTGATAATTCTTTTCGAAATTCAAAATTTTCGTGTTATTCCAGTCAAAATTATGATTATTTTTTAGGTTTTTATTTTCGGTCCTGAAGAGGACCGAAAATTATAAGGTCGAAAGCTTGAAGAAATAAAGAGAAGAATAATGATCAAGATACTGACTTATTAATGGCTCCTAGAGATCAATTATATTAATATTCCTATAAAGTTCAGAAATTTTTGAGTACATCAACAAAAAAAATTGTTTATAATAAATATAACGAAAATGTGAAAAGGTTGACATGAGTGAAAAAAAATGCAGTTTCAGCAATAATATTCAACCCAACTTCACTGGGCATGGAAAGCTTTAACCCAAAGCTGTTTGGAAATGTAACCAACCCAACAAACACTGCTCAAACAATTTACCCAAGTACTTACCCACGACGTGCAAACACGTACAGCTCTTTCGAGGTGAAGAAATAAATAAGGAACGAATCCCTCATTCGTCACTTGCCAAAGCGAGCCTAGCAAAACAAAGAAGGGGTTGCAAGTTCTCGATCAAAGATTCATGGAGCAGAAAAGCCCTCAACGAAGGGCTTTCATGGGCTCTAAATTCAAATGCAACAACTCCAAATCACCCATCACACCAATAATTATTGCACCTTTACAACCTCCATAGTCATATAAAATTTGCCTCTAAATTCCTCCCGATTCACAGTCAAAAATATAGAAAATCCATCAGATTCGTGCATTCCTTTCACGTTCCGGAATTCGATTTTTCCAGTCACTCGCTTCTGCAAACCCATCCAACTTTCCATAATTAAACCATCGCCCCGCGAAATCGCTCGTACCGGAATAGACAAATTACAATCTTCTCCCTTCCCGAAGAAAAAAAGGCATCCAAAGTCCCAACGCGAGATCGCCATCTTCATCGTCTAATTGCCTGTAACGTCGGCAATTACAACGTCGCGGTGTGCACGTGCGAAACTCGGAGAAAAAGATGAATCGAAGAAAGGGGAAAATCTAGAGAATAGCGCTATAAATCATAGAGCTCGCGGAGGTCAATCGCGGATGGGGAGACGGTAAAATGCGGCTCCTGAAAGCGCGATGGCAGGAGTTTTGCGAGGCAAAAGCTTTGCTGGACGTGCTCTATTCACGCGGCGCTATGTCCGGCCTTTCACGGATATCAGGTTGCCCATTAGCGGTCAGCCGCGTACGTCCCGTAATGATAGCTTAATTAATCCCAACGGCCTCTTCTCTGCTCTTGCCGGATTCTCGAATTCACTGCTCTTCACTGCCCAAGCTCAAAGAAGAGCTTCGCATCCAGCCTGTATCATGTTTTACATTCCACAATTTGGCCAAACGGAAAATAAAAGCATTGGAACTTGGCAGTCGTTTTTAGAAAGTTTAGAAATGTTCAGTCTTTAAATCTGAATCAGTCAAATCTGACTGATTTTGCTGTTGCAGCATTCCTTTCAATTTCATCTGTCAAATTTGACAGATTCATTTGTTGATGATTCAATTAGGAGGAATGTGGCAACAGAATATCAGTCATGTTTGACGGAAAATCTGTCATATTTGACTGATTCAGATTAAGAGAGCACATATGGTCAATTTTTACTCTGGCAATGTTACACTATAAGAAATTTTTGTATTGATTTTGATAAACTTGTTTCGGAAGTTTTTTGCATAAACGCATTCTGAAATCAATATATGCGGTGTTCTTTGAATTTTATGAACGTTAATGGAATTTAAATAAACTTGTGTTAAGAATATTCATATATATGTATACTAGAATTCATATACTGGATTTGTGAAATTGAAGAAACAATTTATTTTTTGTTAAAATTTTCGAAAAAAAAAAAACGAATTGAAAATTTTCTATAAAAAACAAAGTTAAAGCCACATGTAAGCAATGTATTTTTTTTTATATCGTATGCATTCAAAATTTATTGTACTAGTTTAAAACTTTTAATAAACAGTGTTTATTCAAATTGATGATGTTTGCATATGATAAAAATATTATGCCTTTGTTTGGATTTTTAATAAACTGTCTACACATTTTCAAAAGGATCTTGTTTTTTAAATAGACATGTTTATTAATCATGGTTTCATGCACAAGTTCATGATTTCAATCCAACCTTTATATATAACAGTTTATTGAAATCCATGATTTTTCAACAGAGTACGTTTGAACGCATTTTTTAGCTATTTTTCCTTTCATTCTCGAAAAAATGAATATTTCCATTTGTAATTTTTTTTGCGGTTCGTAACATCATAATCTACACTTTTTCCAAATTCAAATATTAAAATTTCTGGAAGGTGGTTTTCTGATTTGAAATTTTTCTTGGTGATTTTATTATTCCTAATTTCTTACGATATGGTTCGTAATAAAAAATAGTTTTGAAATTGATAGAATTTCGGTATTATATAGTTATGTATACAATTTTAAAAGTCCAGATTCTCAGATTTTCGATGTTCGTATAAATATAACGTAATGAAATTCGAGTTTTGTGAATTTTAGGCCAATAACGTATTATTGACTCTTCATTTTTATGCTTTTAGCATTTTCCAATTTTTTCGATATTTATACAACTAGAAGAGTTTTTTTTGCTATTTTTATCAAATACTATCCAGCTTTTAACAGCTCAATGCTCTACGAGTAAAATTTGTAAAATATTTAAATATCTTTCTAACTTTTTGAGAATATTAAAATAACACAGATTTCAAGTATAGTATAAATTATTTGAATTTTCAAGTTATACTTTTTTTTTTTTGATAGTATTTCTTGGTAGTCTTACAGATTTCTAATATTTCTATAGATCCTTCTGTAGCTTTCTAGAATTCGATATCTCCTATATAAAACTTACATTGACTTTGAGTATTCCAATTGATTTTTCAGAAAATAGTATTTTTTTAAATTGGTTTTTCGTACTCTTTTTTTTAAACTCGTGCAATTAAATAATGTTCAATTTTATGAATTGAATTGAAAAGTTATCAACTGTTTTGTATATGAATTTCTAGAAAAAAAAATGATCAAGGATTTTTTTCGATTTTCATATTTACGTAGTTTTTTGGTATTAAAAGAATTCATCTTTTTCTCGCATCATTCTAGTTTATGTGAAACTTTGAAGAATTTTATACTAATTTTTCAACTTTCTGAATTTTTTTCGATTTATACCAAGATATTAGCAATTTCATGCTCTAGAATTTTAATTTTCATCGATTTTCAGTAATTTGATAGATTCCTGGAAAATTGCATCTGTATTGATTTTTTTTGTTACATATTCCTTACTCTTCCGAATTTTTTTTCAGTCTTTATAAGATTCATCGAGTTTTTATAAGTATTTTCATATATTTCTAGTATTTTTCAAAATCGCTATATAAGTTTTTTAGAATTCGATGCTGTACAATTCGATATTTTGTAGATCGTCCAGATTTGTTGAGATTTTTCAAAAAACACTATTTATATTGAATTGCATCACTTTCAGTATTTCTTAAGAGTATCTATAATTCAATAAATGTTCGAGTATTTTTACGGATGAATGTACATTTCTAGAACAAAGTTCTAATGTTTTTAGGTTTTTACCATCTTCAAAATTCTAATCGTTTCTCACAATACCCTGTTTGGAACAATCTAACGAATTTTCATGTTGAACATAAACCTGGCTAAACATCAATGAATATAATTCTCTTTTAGAAAAAATTCTTCAGAAACAAGGATTTTCGTTATTCTCGGATTTGTAAAACTTTGAATTCTGAATAATATTTAACTTTGACAACTTACATGAACTCATGCGTTATGTCCTGTAAACTTTAGTAAGTACTTTCTTAATAGTTTTCATTCATTTGATTCTATATGCTTCCAAAATTCATAACGATAACTTTTCCAAATTTGTGTCTTTATATTTCTGTGGCTTCTGTGGCTTTGTGAGAAAGTCACTTGTGCCATAAGGCCCAGTTTACATCATATTCTGATGAAATTTTCAACGTTATGGCATGTGCGACTTTCTCGTTTCAGATTTGTTATCGTCACTTTCTTCTATTTTTACACGAAACAATATTTTATTTTATCTAAATTTCAGCAAGTTTTTATTCTCCCTTCCCCACAACTCCTCCACATATTTTTCCAAAAAAGAACGTAGAAATGAAAATATCAGATTCAATCTCTAGAAACTAGTCAGTGCAAAAAATTTCCGGTTTCAATAAAATAATAACGATACAGTTCTTACCTATTTCTAATATCCCCTACTTAATTCAGCAGTTCATAGATAATAATTAAAAATAATTATGTTCACTGCACTGTCACTGCTTCCGATAAAAAAATGTTCCGATTCCTTGATTTGTAACGCAAGTTGAACGGCAACCCTTGTAAAAGTCGATTCGACACTCAATGATGTTTGATTCAAAAGCACGCGACAAAAGAGTTGCGCGCTCTATTGAGCCCCATGGAAATAATGCCACCCTTTCAGAGCTCGGAATGAAAAGTCGGAAAGCTATCAGTGTTGGCAAGAATGGCCGAATTCTCGGCCGCAATCACGCGTGTAAGTAATAATTTGCGCGGAGGATCGAGTAGATTTGGGCGCTCTTGGTGTCTCCCCTTTTTACCCTTATACACGGCGCTAATGCTGCCCGCGTGACACATGGCCGCTGCTGATTGCGGCGTCGTTTTCAACCACCACCCACGCACCGCAATCTTACGCATCTTTTTCCGTGTCTCCATTCGATTCTGCTGTTACATTATCAGAAATTCGTTTTTTCAATAACTACAATAGAATAAATAGAATAGGATTTAAGATTTTTCCATGTTTCACAAAATGTCAAACTTATATTTATAATACGACAAATTTATATTGCGTTGTATGAATGTTATTTGATCACACTTTTGAAACAAATCTACATCAATTTTGAAGATGACGTGAGGAAAAATATTATATTTACCTGGCCCGTAGACAGAAATCTGTATTTTGGGAAGGGGGGTGGGGGTTTCAACTTTTATGGTGTACTTGAAGAATAACATCCAATGGAATGTGATTTGGTTTGACAGGACATGGTCCATTCATGGTGATGTAGGAAATGAATGTAGATTAAATGAGTAAAAAAATCATTTATTTATTCAAAAAAATAATCAAATACATAAGACAAGACAAAACATCATACTTTTTCAACAGTTTCAAATTTATGTATTAAATCTTTGTTATATTTTCAACAAATTTAACACTAGCAACTCAATAATTACAGATACACAATTCTGAAAAACACGTTTATTATTTCTTTTTCACATTTTCATGTATGACGAATGCATTATAAATAAAAAAGAAAAACTTTTTATTACTACGCTATACACATATTTTAAGATTTAAAGGGTTATACGCCTTTTTTAGGGACGGTTTAGATCATTTTTTAATGAATATAGCACGTAATTTTATTACATGGAAGTTTGTTATTGTGAAAAATAATTGCCAACTTTATTATACACACATTATTTGATGAACAAAATATCAAGAAATGGTGAAGTTGTAGCCGTTTCACAACTTTTTCTTTAAGGCTCGCAGTGACTACAATGCAAATACAATAAGACAACTGAAATCATAATATCCAAAAACGTTACATTTTCTGGTGCAATGATAACGTAACGCGTTCCATTAATAAACAAGTAACGATAATAGAAACGAGTTCCTTTTTTTTTTTGTAACGAGTAACGAGAATCATGTTATTTATTTCATATCTCTCTTATCAAGTTTTTCGAACGATCTGTTACTTTACAGGGAATTTTTTGAAACTTAGATATAAGTAAATTTTTAACTTCCTTATTTTTAGAAAAAATTGTATAATTTTTCAGTTTTAGTTGAAACAGAGTGATATATTAGTGATTTATGTACAAATATCGACAAAGAGTATGATGCTTTTTCACTTTTTATTGGAAGTTTTCACAATTCTAGCAATAAACTTGAGAAATCTGCATATGAATACATGAAAATACTGGAAACCTTGGTTCTTAAAATCTAAAGCTGGATCTCTAAAATCTATGGATTACGCTCGAAAACCGTACGTATTTTATAAATGTAGAGAAAAAAATGAAATACGAAAAATATTGGATATTATTTACTTTTAAATAAAAAGCAATTAGATTCTTCGACAATTTCTGTAATTCCAGAAATCAAGAAACTCCGATTTCTTGGGAATTGAATCCTTATAATATATGTGTATAGGAAACCATAAAAATACTAGAAAATTGTTCGAATTTGAAAAATCTGTTAAGAATTCAAAAAATATCGAGGACACTTTAAATCTATAAAGAAATTGTTTTCTGCAAAATCGATCAAAGTACTGCAAATATTTTAAACTTTCAATTCTAGAAAATCTAATTCTTGAAATTCAAAGAGATATCTTTGGAAAAACCTAAGAATCTTCCAACATTCTATTAATACGAGGAAATACAAAAAAAAATACACGTATAGAAAAATACAAGTACATCTATGGAATATTAAAAATCTATACAACTTTCAAAACTAGAGCATCAAGTTCCAGGAATTTATACTGAAATATACAAGAAAACTGAACAATCCTTCAAATCGTAGAAAAACTTAAGAAATACGAAGGATACTGAAAGAAATATGAATCTATTGAGACGCCTGTTTTCTGAAAAGTTCTTTTGGAACATGAAAAATTTATTGAACTTTACATTTTCGAGCTCGTAATTCACGAAACCCATGTATAAAAATTTATATAAAAATGCTGGGAGTATATGAAAACACTAGAAAATCCTGCAACATTCTATGCATCCTAAAAAACACGAATCGTTTTAGAAATACTAAACAAACCTTTAAATCGTAGAAAAACTGAATTAATACGAAAAATACTAGAAGAAACAAATATCTATTAAGGTAGTTCTTGCACTTGAAAGAAATTGAATTTAGTCACACAGTCTTGCGTGGCCAACTTCATTCAGCTCCGCAATTTGAATTCGTAGATTTGGCAACATCGCAACTGTTTCTTTTATATCTCGCCCAGCGTATGTAAATATGTAAATGTATGTAAACATGTTTGCATGCGCAGCCGTAGATGTAGTTCATGCACGTAGTGTTTTTCGTGAATTCATTTCATATTTTTAAATAATATAAATATGTCGGTAATATTATCATTGCGTTTTTTACAATGCGACGTTGCCAAGCATACCTATGGTCTGTACAAAAGTGACAATCATAGGTGTTGTTTGTAAATTTCTCAAAAAATAGTTCAGTAACCCTTGTTGAACTTTTGCGAAGTTGATATTCATGATAAGAATGAATTTCAGTAATTTTTTCACAATTAATTCTAGAAAATTTCTTGAAATATAAGCGGAAATGCACGATTCCCAATATACGTGCATGTTAATTTCGAAAAATTATTACTCAAAAATCAGTGCGAAAAGCAATTATGAAATTTTAACCATAGATTATATACAATATCAAGATCAAATTCTGAAATTTTCAGGAAAATCTATAGAAAATTGCCCAAGTGCAAGTACTACCTTAAGAAACTGTTTTCTGAAAATTCTTTCAACACGTAAAATTTCATAAACTCCAAATTTTATGCTTCGAAACTTTCGGAATCTATAAGAATTTGAATGAAAATGCTAGAAATATACAAAACACTAGAAAATCCTGTAACATTCTATAGATCTTGAAAAATACAAATCGTTTCTGAAATACTGCACAATCCTTCAAATCGTAGAAGATATACACGAGAAATACCAAAAAGAAATAAAAATCCATTCAGACGCTGTTTTCTGAAAAATGTCATGCAATGCAAGATATCAAGATTTATGTAAAAACGTAAAAACCAATAATAGAAGTATTTCATCGGAATAGTTCGAAAGATCTCGTTGGGGCGGGGGGGGGGGGGGGGTTAAACCCTGATACCCAATTCCAGAACCTCGTGAAAAACATATGTCTAGTGCGTGGGTTTCAGTGGCAAAAAAAGAGCTCGATCGTATGGACAAGTAGTAGTAGGAGAAAGACATCAGTGGGCGAGGGAGGATAGTAATTGGGGGGGGGGGGGGGGGTAGTGGAATGGGTTTTTAATCAGTGTATTCCGGACAATGGCGTCCCCGTGGGGCACCAGAAATCCAACGACTACAGCCCTTTCTGGCTCCTCTTCTCGGCAACCTTGAATGTGAAGCGTGCACTCACCCCCTGCTTAACACGAGCACCCTCCCCCTGCAAAACCACGCCGGTGGTTACGCTTTGCCAAGACACCGAGCTACATTGCGTGCGCTAATTCAAATGGGGACGTGCGACTCCCGCTTATTACTGCCTTCACGTTTACACACCCACAGGCATATGTCACACCAGAAAAGATAGTATTATTCCATCTTATTCATACAGTTAAGTCAGGAGTTTTGTTTCCTGAGACGTTTTTTATTCGTATTTTCAATAATAATTAGATGACAAACTTTAAATGGTACCAAATCAATCAGTGAATTCAGACAAGATAAAATTGTCTCATGATATAATATTCGTCAATTTTCGGAATCAGTTGATGAATTTTTGATGAATTTTGCCAATTACAGAAATTCATCGATAAATGTGAAACATCTGTAATCACGATGCAACTATTACAGTCTACACTACACTATGTTGAAGGTGAACGAAATTGAGAATCGCTTGAGAGCTTTCGTGCAGCGTTAATGGCGGCGATGGGTATAATGATGATGACAATAACGATCGTGAGCGAGGCTTATGATGATGAAGGAGATGCTGCAACGGTGAACGGAATAAAATTTGACCTGTAATGAAGGCTAGTATTCATTATCCCGGGTATCATTATTAAATGGGACCATTCTCTTGACGGTGTTTTCAAAATACGCGTACATATATCGAGGTTTTTTGCTTTGGTGTAGTCGATGTTTTGCTTTAAATATTGAATGATGATTTGGGTAACTGATCGAAAACGAGAGGGAATCGTTTTTAATTATGTACGTTTTTAAAATGATGCGTTTCTTTAGAGATGTGAATAGGAATGTTATGTCATTTTCAATTGAGAATGTACCTTCGACTTCTTCCTTGTTTCTGAGAATTCCCATGATTTTCAATGAATTTTTATTGCTTGGGGTTTGAAAAAAAACTTTTTTCTATCCGTTGTAGCATGTAGGTTTATTGATATTTTTACGTTCTATTTTTCTGTACTGTGTTCATCGTTGGAACAACTAATTTATTGATGGAGCCAAACGTTCAACATTACCTTAAATAAATAAGTAAACTGGGTACTAGTTAACTGATCTTTTGTTTATAATTAAACTAAGATTTAAACATTATCTGTTGATACAAGGGACTGTCAAAAAAAAACGTAACGATCCTGAGTTGGAGGGGGGAGGGAGGTCAAGCAGAACGTTACTTAAAAAATTTTAAACGTTTTTATGTACCCTTGATCAGCATGAAAAATCGATATATATTTTCATCCCAAGAATGCCATGTAGTTAAATTTTGAAAATAGATTGATAAAAAAAAATCATGTCTATTTGTAACAAGTGATTTTGATCTTGAATCCTACAGATGTCATTTGTAATTCACCTAATAGAACAAATTTAAAAAAAAATCAATGAAATTTGAAAGTGGAGATGTTTTCGATAATGTTAATTACACCAGTCTTGCAAATCTAAAGTATATTATCATCTATCTTGAAAATTCAAACTTTTCTACTCAAACTTGGAGTATATGATTCTGACTTTTGAGGATTACATGAAAATTCTGGAACCACTATCAAAAATTTTGTGATAATCACGAAAATAGAAAAATATATCGAATTATTTTTTATTTTCGAAAATTAGCTTGTAGTAGTTACATTTTGAGATCAATAAAATAATAGAAACATGAAATATCATACACTTATTTAGAATTTTATAATTATTTTGAATTTTTCATCTGCGACGTTAAGTAATTATGCACACTAAGAATTTCGGAAAAAAAAGATGAAACTAATAGATATTATCGAACTTATGGTGAAAGTTGGTATGCTAAATTTTAGTAATTAGAATGATAATTAAAGAGTTTGAACCAAAAATCTAAAAATTACTAACAAAAGTAAAAGTCAGTACACACATTGAATTTTATGCTCATTCAAAAAGTGAAGCGATGGAATTCTGAATTATGTAGATGGAAACCACTTTTAACAAAGTTACAATAATTTAGAAGCATAACGATTCTTTACATCTTTATCCAAATTTTAAAGAATTACATTATAAATTGCAAAAGCAGAACAAAAAAAGCAAAAACATTAAGGAAATTCGAAATCTCAAGTAATTTTATATCTTTTAACACGAAATTTTAATTTAATTTCGAACTCGGAAAATAAAACACAAATTAAAATAAAAAAAGCAAACAAACAACCAAAAAAACTTAGAATTCTTCTTGAATTCCTACTTTTTGACTTGAACTTTTTGTATGTACATAATTTGATTTTGAATCGAGAAACAGAAGCAAGAAATTATTAACGATCAAGAACATTAAAAACTTGAAATAGTTTTGTATAATTGAGCTAAATTTTTCATTCACTTGATTACATATACTCTATATTGTATAAGTTAACAAATTCAAAAACAGATAATTGAATAAAAAATTTGTAGAATTACGTACTTTTGGTACGAAACTGAGTAATATTTAATTTCTGAGTCTAATAGAAAAAACGAAAATCTCAAAATACGCAGCAAAATAAAAAAAAATTAAATTAATAACAATCTGTTTTCCATGAATATAAACAATTCTATTCTAGATTAAGAAATTAAAAGGAACAATGACAAAATGTTCATCTGAAATCAAAATTTCAATACCTTCTTAAGTTTTAGATCAAAACTCTTAACTTTTCAAATCTGAATTTTGAAATTATAACAAAGTTAACAATGCAATAGTTATTAATGAGGTAAATATTATTTGATCCTTCCGTACCCACGTATTTAAAAAATTCAAAGTGTATAAAAAAACTGCAGAACTTGAAACAAACAAGATAGTTTAAAGTTTAAACAATAACGAATCACTATTTTCGAAACCCAGAAACAGTTTCATTTTAATGGCAGGTATTTCAGAATATTCAAAATTCTTTTTTTGAGCGTTCTTCTCACCATTTCCACGTGCGTCGACATAATTAATTAAACTGCAAAAGTTTTTCAAAAACATTGTTTTTAGTACAGTAAAAATCTTCGTATGTTTTGTGTTTTCATGCTATTGTAGAATACCAAAAATCGCTGTACGTATTTATATTTTTCTTCTGAAGACTGCGTTACGTCACACTTTAAAGGGGAGGGGGACGCAAATCCGCGTGACAGTTTGTGTCACAATTGATAGACGGAATAAGAAAATCCTGAAAATTGCGTTACGTTATTTATAGACAACTCCTTAACGATAGTTTAAAAAATCTCAATTTTTCAGATTCTCAAACTCTGCCAATTTCCTGTTCCACGTTTCTATATCGTACCGCATAATCAAGTCGGAATTTTTTCACTCGCTTCATGAAGTGATGAATAACGACGAACGTCATCGGGCATCGCGAAACCAATCAATGACACTTGTTAGCGAAATCAATTGGTTCTCGTGTAATCGAAATGAGGCGCAAAGAAAGAAAGATGGAGATTACGCCGGTTTCCGGGTAGCGTCACTTAAACGCGCCCGGCTGGGTCTTTGGGCCCCGTAACGGGCCCCGTGCATGACTTGCCAGCAACAAGAAACGTTCCCTTGATCGCTTGTTCTTGGCTCGCGGCGCGCAGACTATGCATCGACCGTTAATTAATCTTTGCAGGTGTCAACAGAATTAATGACGCGCGAGAATGATGATCATCATCCTCGGCATGCTGATTACAAACGTTTCATTTCCCAGCTTGATAACTTTTACGGGACGTTTCGAATCGTGTTTTTCTTCTTTACTCTAAGAAAATCTCTGAGGAACTTTTATTGCAGAAGTGTGAAATTCTTAAAAGCTAGGGTCAGAGTTTTTACTTCAGATTTCTCTTCAGTTTGTTGTTATGTCTTGAACGGACACAACAGGATTCGATTACTGCGAAACTATATTTGAGGATTTCTGAAGAACTATAGAAGCCAATCGCTTCTACAAGTTTACTAACATCTGAAACGTGATTTACAGAAATCAAATATAATGTCTACATGGAATTATTCACATAGGGCACCGACAAATGTTCGTCAAAATCATAATATCTTACAGATGCTTACAGAGTTTACGGCAGTTTTACATTTTACAGGCGTATTGACAACGAAGATAGATATCGGTTGGATGTCGAAGAACTAGAAGAGCGTTGCACTGAAAAAGCCCTTTTTTACTAAAAAAAAATATCTTGACTAAACGGTTTGTTCGTGCATTAGCTTTGTCGAAGACAATGAGCAAGCGGATTTTGTTATCGGCGCCATCATAAAGATTCCTGTCATTTGCAGTCCTTTGAACTCGTATTTCATAAGTTATCAAAGTTAGCAAGTGATAAATTATCCGTGATAAATTTATCTCAGAGTTTAATCGACAATAAAAATTGTTGTTCATTAGCAGAACTTATTTTGTAGTAAAACCCAAAATACATTTCACTTTTTTGTTCTTTGAAGATCAACGATTTATATAGAAATGAATTTAACGGTACGCAACATTATGATGACTCGTAATCCATAATAAATTAGTCTAACAACTTGCAAGTTTGCAGTTTAAAAATGTTTTTTTCAATCAGGAAACTTTGTTTTCTCTTTTTTGTATTGCATTTAATGTTCCTTCGGGATTTTTTTTTTTAAGGGAGGGGGTATCTGAAACCATATGGGGCTCTTAACAAAGCTCTTCGGATCTGTCTGCAGACACTCCAGGCACGTGACTCTAATCGAGCTCCTAAAAGGCTCCGTCTCAATAATTCAGCAATTACTACTCGTAGCGCGATATAGCTCGAGTGGCTCTTCAATACTTACATTGCTGAAGAACTGACTCTTGACACTCGAGAGCCGGCACTTTTTTTCAAGCACAAATGGCATGCGACTCCTTTTTTTCATTCTCCTGATGAGAATAAAAACATCAAACTCATTTCTAGAAGTTCTTCAATGTATAAAAATAGTTTTTTTTTACCACTCACAGATAAATAGAAAAAATATGAACTTTCAACACTGTAATCAAGATTCGCAAGCACATTTTGATAAAAAAATGAATTTATATATAATTCTTTTATTGACGTAAATCGCTTCGAATCAGCTGCACTTGACATCTGCCGCAACTAATATCCATATAATTCATAAAATTTCGTGATCGTTTAGGAGCCAGTCATCTGGCACGAAAAAAGCACACAAAGGTATTTACACGCGAGAAAAGTTGGACGAAAGATTGATGAATCTTGCACTTGGGCATTTAATTCGGGCTTTCAAACGGTCAGTTGGTGTTTGGTGTAAAAACCATTAGCACCGAACGACCGCTCGAATTTTTCACCCCGAGTTGTCCCCTTTTTTTCGCCGATTGTCAAGCCTTCGAAAATCGTTAACGATGTCGATCATTGTGTCGCTTTACATCGCTATGAACCAATGTAAACCGAAAACCTCTATTTTCTGCTTTTTTTTTTGAATTTTTCGATCAAATGTTAGGTACACGTGTGATTTCTATTTGTTATAAATTGGTTTCAGTTTCTCCTTTTTTTACCAAAATTATGTGATTTCTTGGAATTGTAGATACCAGGCTTCATTGCTTTTTCATAGCGTGCATTCTTGGAATAGAGTTTTGGAGGTCTTGCAGAACTTTGCTTCCAGGACACCAAAATTTTACATTCAACGTTACTTGCAATTTATGTACTGAAGAAGAAGACAAAAAAAATACAGAGGTATTATGTTAAATGGAAAGCCAACGATATAAAGTAATAAATCATCGTAATTTGAAACGGGAATTTCGAGGACACGTCGAGGATGCCGGGAATGAGCAGCGAAGGTAAAGGAACATTAGCATAGGCGGAAGGAAGGGTCACTCGTGCAGTAGCGCCCAGACATATCCGCACCTGCCCTGCGATTAGCTTGGGTCAAGATCACGGCCGAGGAGGAATTCTCCAGAAATTGTCACATACGGTCACACGAAGATATATTTTTCAAAAGTACGAATCGCGATTGTTCAGCGCATAAGGTATAATATTATGTGGTTTTTAATAAAACTTTTATTGTTTCTAATAACTATCCATTAATTTATTTTTTTTACCTATTTGATATTTGAGCCCACGATAGTCTTTTTCTACAAAAAATGTATTTGTGATTCTGTGCTAAAGTTTTTTGTAAATGAATGACTTGTTAAAATACTCAATCAGCTGATTTTTGTATACTTATTGTCTAATTAGATTTTTTTTGTTATTGTGAATTTTTGGTCATTTTACTGATGAACTTATATAATTTTTTTTTTTTTTTTTCTTTACTGGTGTTTTATATATATATATATTATATTCAGATAAAAGTTTTCATGACTTTAAAATCATTGACTACATCTGTACGATACGGCTATTTTTAGATTTTAAATATTTCAAATATAGCACGGTATTTGTACTTTTACAGAATTTTTGGAAGTTTCTAAAATCTTCGATATTAAAGGCAATGAAAAAATACGCATTTTTCGAACTGTATATAATTAATCAATAGTTATTGAAATATTTCTGAAATTTTCGAATTTTCTAACGTATTTACAAAGATTTAAAAGTTTGTGAATTCCATTGTACTTTCGCAATCTATGAAGATTTACAAATATTTTTCAGAACTCTCCAAGGTTTACAAATTTCGAATAGAAAATGAAAAAAAAAATAATAATAACTATGCATCGATCGAAGAAAGATAATGAATGTCAGATTTCTCGAAGCTTGAAAAAATTTTTTTGTGGTTTTCGAAATTTCTCGAATTTGTCAAAATCATCACCTATTATCATTATTTTCAATATATTTTGATTTTATAAAATCTTTGTAATTTGAGAAATTCTAAAAACTATGCAAATCTTTGTAAAATTAAAATGATTATTAATCTCAGAATTTTTTCTTAATTTTTGATACTGTCTGAATTCTTCAGATTATTTTCAACAAATATGAAGACGTAATCATGTTTGATTCCGAAAAATATGATGAGGAACAAAAACCACGAAATTCATGAACGTTTTTTGTGATTCGGCAAATTTTTCTAATTCTTCTGTTATATGTTATCTTAGTTTTCCTAAATTTTCAAAATTTGAAAGATCATGCAAACTATTGAGAACTTTTATAATTTGATGAAAATTTGTCAGACTCACTGATTGTATACTAAACTCTTCATACTTCCGAATTTTATGAAATTAAAATTTTAAAATTGTAAGTCATCATCATTTATCTTGCACAAAAATATAATGATTAATAGATTTCTCAAAGTCGATCAACATTTCATGTAATCTTGAATATTTTTAGAATTCGTTATAATCACTGACATTGCTTTCAAAATTTCAAATCAAATTCAGTTTTTAAAATACTATAAAGTATGAAACTGTCACAAAATTTCCGAATGGAAAAAATTGTTTAAATTATTGAGTTTTCCGTAACTAAATACTCTATAAGTTCATCGGATATTTATGAAAAATGAGAAAACGTCCTCTTATGATAAAATATGATAATCATTATACGTGATAGAATAATGTGATCAACAAAAACTACGAAATTGAAAAACATTGTCTGGAACTCTGCAAACGTTTCCAATTTTTCAGAAGTATGAACAGTCTTTTGAAACTCGAATTTTTGTTGTTAAAATTTTTAAATTTTCACAAATTATACAAACTATTCAAGATCTCCCTTTTTACATTAGAATTATATAACTTATTATTTTTTTACAAATTTTTTTCATTCTTTTAGAGTTTTTCCCAGAAAATTGTAAAAAACAAATACATTATCATTCAATCACGAAGAAAAAAAGATGATTCACAGAATTATTGAAGATTATGAACATTTCATGTAATCTAACATTTTTTCAATTTGTCTTAAGTCATAATCATTGACGAAATATTTGAAATATTCAATTTATTTCTTTTTGCCAAATATTCTACATTTTGAAAATGTCGCAAAATATCGAAAGCTTTTTAAATCAACGAAAAATTGTCCAGCTCACTAAGTTTCTTCGTAATTTTTATTACTTTACGAGTGTATCAGAGTTTCATTCAAAAAATGGGAAAAATAAAATATAATTTTGATATATAATAATCACATGTGAGTGAGGAATGTGATTCTGAACCTTCTCTACAAAATTTAAGAATATGTTTTGAAACTCTGGAAATGTTTTATGTTTTTTATAAGTACCGACTACTATCTTTTGTACCTCCTGTTTTTTTTTCTTCTACATATCCCTTACTTTGAAAATTATATAAGCCGTTCAGAATATTTATAATTTTAAAAAATTTGTTACAATAATTTATATTTTATCAAACTTTGAATACTGTCAAATATTTTCCGACACGTCATAAAAAAATTTTAAAACATTATTATGCACATTCCAAAAAAAACATGATGATCAACTTTATCTACAAAGTTCATGAACATTCACGGATGTTCAACAACTCTCGTGAATTTCTCAGAGTTACCAACAGCTTACAGAGTGTAAGACGTTTTCAAATTTTGGATAATTCGAAATTTCTTACATTACACAGCAAACCTATGTGAGCTGGCCAAACCAAAAAATAATCCTTCAACTAACTTGGCTTCTCTTTTATTTTGTAACACTTTTGCAGACTTCTCGATTTAAATTAAAAATGAAAACAAAACATGATCAAGTTTGTTCGGGAAAATTGAATAATGACCTTTCCCCCTCTCTAGCCCTTATCTTAAGTGTCTATTACTACCAACTCGAGATCGGAAATTCTTCATCCTGCAAAGTAAAAGCAATAACAAGTAACATTATCCACCCATGTAACAGTAATGCAACATTTAAAAATTTTTCAAGTGACTTCCCAAACTCCGTGTCACCCCAACCGAAGAAGAAAGGTTTGACTCTTGTGTCCCAACAAAATCAAAACAGAGCGTAACCACGATACTCGGTTATTAGCGCCCGGAAATTCATTGATGCCCGTACAAATTGCAGAGGGAGGTTTTTAAAATGCGAAGAGCTGAAGAAAAGGTCTCGCGGTCACATCAAGTCACAGGAAAAGAGGTCGCCTTGATCGTGGAAAGGGAAGACGGAGGAGGAGGAAAAGGAGAAGGCTACTGCGCTTACGAGTACAAAAAGTAATTATGGGATGGTTTCCGGTAATCATGTCTAAAGCGCATTGAATGAAGGCATTGTTCGGGCACCCCTATTCCATTCCAGCGTGCCCTAATGCAACCCTCCGAAAGTCGAGCGCCATGTGAACAGGCGAGGCGCACGACAAATATGCGCTGTTTAGGTTAGGTTTTGCGAGGGTGGGCTGTTTTCGAGCTCTCTTTCCGAGCTGCGGTCAGTTTTGCGCCCGCACTTTGGGGGACGCCCCCGAAAACCACGGGACCCCAAATCTCGATTATTCGCTGGCCCTTCATATACGGTTTATGGCATTATTTTTGCGCCCGAGTTTGTGGGCTCGTTTGTGGCTCACCTGACTTGAGACCTTTTCAGGACGTTATTTATGGAAGGTTGTGGTTTTTTTTTTTGGGGGGGGGGGGGGGGTAATTGGCGTCAGAAAAATTCTGATGTAGAGGAATATGATAATGAAGTTTCTGAGTGTAAAAACACTTACTGTTATAAGTGATGATGATAACTAGACACGGTGAAATATTTGGGGATGATTGTAGCACTGTAAAATAGGAAAATTCGGGATTGGTATGATATGCGGAAATACTCATGTGAGAATTCATGAATTTACTGATCGTAGTTTTATGTAGTCGTTAAAACTTTTTACTGTTTACCTTATTTGTCAACAGTTTCATGGAGATTTGAAAAAATATGGATTCTCTGTGTAGGATCGTGAATTTTCTTATTTAAAAAGTTTTAAGAATATTACATGGTTTTGTATTTTTATGAAGTTGAAGATTTTTTTCACAATTCACAAAAATAATGCATTTTTCTTGAATTCTTTTAAAACATCGTAGTTTGATAATCTCGAATCTTTTGGAATTCCAAAAATTTGAAGGATGATTCAATTCACTCAAATTCATCCAAACTTTATCATATTCGTTCGATTCGTGAATATTTTCCTTTTTTTTTTCAGGTATGGCTTTTGCGTTTTTGAGATTAACGTGAGAGATCGAACAAAATTGTCATGCATATTTGAGAGGAATATGATAGTTATTACAATTTACGATATCAATAAACATTTTTTACAATTCTGATAACTATCCGAACTTTATACATAGTACTATTGAGACTATCGAATATTTTTCAAACATGTTTTTATTTCAAAAAATTTTCAATTTTGAACAGTGTACAAACTATGCGCTACCAAACTGTTCAAATTTAAAGAAACATCTTGCCACTGGATTAAAATTTTTTCTTATTTTATATTACTTTCATGGTTTTTCAGTTTTTCATTGAAAAAAAAAAAAAAAAAAAAAAACATTTTTATTTTGATTGAAAATGACGATGAACATAAGCCACAAAAATGAGGGAAGATTTATTTTATATGTTATTTGAGTTTCATAAACATTTTTGACGATTTCGAAATTTTCTGATGTTCCTTAATTTTACAGAATTTCGAAAGTGATGCAAACCATTTGCAATTCACAAAATTTTTTTTTAAAAAAAGTCGATTATATGAAGATTCTTTGTTATTTTAAATATCAATTTTTGATAACATTTTTTAGAAAATGAAGTATCATCAAGTATATCTGACAGAGAATTATGATAATGAAAAATGTATACATAATTCAAAAACGTACTCTGGAATTCCACTAATTGTCCAACTTACAATTAGCTACATAAAGTTATGAAGCATTTTGGAAGATATTAATTTTTTCGAAATTTTTATAATGTAAAGCGTAAAACAGCTTCATGGAATTTATCATATTTTAACACAATTACTTCTACAATTTATTTTTTTTATGATTATTGAAGATCTATTGACTTTCTAAAATGAATTTAAAAATTTTTTAACATGATCATGTTTATCTCGAAGAAATCCGACAATGAACACAATGTGCATACGAAACTTACAAAGATTTTGTAAAATTCTAAAAATTGTTTAAATTTGAAATAGCTACAAGTATTTTTTTTAATTTTAAAAATTTTCTTAGTTGTTCAAAAATGTTTTAATTTATAACCTGATAAGAACTGTAGAAAGTGTTCCAAAATAAATATAATTGTTATACTTCTTTTTTTTTCATGATTTAGTGGTTTTCAGTTTTCGAAATTTATAATAAAAATAGAAAAATATACAACATACCTCGAAAAAAATTGTTAGAAAAAATTGGAAAATTATTTAGAAATTCGACAATGGACACAATCTATTGGATGATAAATATTTTCTGAAATACTACAAATTTCTCAAAATCTCTAGGAATGTTGACTGTTCGTAAAATATTTTATGTTCTTCAATTCGTGAAACTTCGTTTAATTTCTAAGGTAAAACAATCTACACAAACTTTTACACTACTCAATATTCTCAATTAATTATAATACCTATAATAATTACCTTTGAAAATTGCATAAAATTTTCAGATACTTCTTTGTTTATAATATGTTAAGACTTGAAAACGTTGATTTTGTTTATTTTTCTAAAAAATTATATTGTAAACAGTCAATAGAAAATTCCATATCGTTTTCCTGAATTCCATGAATTTTTAAGATTTCTTAGGAATATTGACACATGGTAAAATTAATAATGTTGATCTATTGAAAAATTTTCAATATATTATGTCAAACACCATACATGTAGATTATACGAAATTTTCCAAATTTGAAATCACATTATTGAACTTCATAAGATTCATTACATTTTTCCATCTTTATCTCGTGTGAGACGTAAATATACATATGTAAAAAAACAGTAGTGTGCATATTATGATGAGGTATGATAAGAAATAAACAATAATAAAATAAATATGTTTCGCCTCTGTAATGGAAATGAGTCAAATATTATTTAAAAAAAAGAAACGAATTTTGTAAAAATTTTATGAGTGGACTTCATCATTCCATTTGCTAAAATTGAATTTCTATTTTGAAAGTTTTACATGTAAAAAAACTAAAACGCATTATTATCAGCGTGAAATATCATGTACTATATGACAGTCAATACTCTGACCTAAACAGTATAATTTACAGAATAAAAATTCAGTTTACGCAAAAAATTACAAGATTTTTTGAAAAGACACATATTCTGGAGTCACCAATAAGGAGCCTTAAGCTCTGGATTCGAAAAATACAAGATATCAATCTGAAGGGTACAAGAAATAAAATAACTCGAAGCAATTTTTTGTAAAAAATAAAAAATCCAAATAATCTTCACATTAACAATAACATCACGAAAAGCAATACAGTTATAACGATACAAAGAACTATGTGATGAGGTTGGCTGAGATATAACAAATCGGATCAATAAGAAAAAGTCAAATATTCTAAATAATTCACGAAGAAAAGGAAGTTCTTACCATTCATCTAATAACCTCATTAAAATCGCAGCCAAAAAATGTTATCAATCAAGAAAAAAGGTTAAATCTTGAGTATAAGCAGGCGGCAGCGGAAGGGGTTCAAGTCGGAGTCTCGGGAGACCGCGTTCATCGGAGAACGGAAGAAGAGGAAGAAGAAGTGTGACGCGCGCGACTGTTCATAAATAAATTAATTAAGCCCGGGTCCCCGGGACTGATAATGTTAAAATAATACCCGGGCCAGGACAATGCGCTGTATAAGAGCCGCGGGGGCTGTTATACAGCCCCGCAGATACGGCACTTCTTAAACTTGCTCGCGCCGAGTTAATTTCGCGGCATTAACAGTCGAAAGAGTGCGAACAAAAGCGGCCAAGCTCTAGGGAAGCGCTCCAACAGATAAGGCCAAGACGCAACACGGGAAATGTGAGCCGAGGCTTTTTACCCTTTTTTTCTTTTTTTTCTTTTTTTCCGAAACGTGATACGAAAGATGCACACAATTTTCCGAGGGAAAAAATAAAGAAAATGAATTATGTTGGTATGATTATATCAAAAATTTATTGCAAAACGAAACATATTGATGATACTCACAAAGCAGGTTTTTTCAGTGACTTTGGGTGTTATAATAATAAAGATTTATTCAAGATAGTGCGAAAGAAACATTTTCCAATTGATAAGAATAACATTGCAGTTGACATTTGAATTTTTTGAATTTTAAATAAATAAATAATTCTTGTAGATGAAATCGGAAAAATGAAGAACGAGGGATATTGTCGGTTTATTCATAGGTTTTATAATTTCTTCAACCAAAAAAAAAAAAAATATTCGAAATCAAAAAGCATACAGACCTATTTTGATATGTATTAAAATAGTTTTTCCATTATATTGTGAATTCTTGCGAATAAAAATTCATTGAAGAACGAAATTTGATTGTTTTCGATGTATTCTTCAATTTCTAAAGTTGAAGTGGATAATATATACCTGCCATTTTTTTAAAACTTTTTATTAACAGTTACAACTTTTTTACAGGTTAGAAGAAAACTCTGTCAAAATCTTCATCGAAATAAACGATTTGCTTCACAATTTTCATTTAGAATTCTTATTAAAAATATTTTTTTCATAATTATTGTTTCATTAATTTTTCATTATTTTAACATCTCTCATTTTTCACATTCTGACAATTCCTAATTCAAATTTTTTTCATATTGGATCAAAATGATAGTAAATTCTTTGCTATAAATTTTGTATCCATTCTCATTGGAAAATTTAATCAATCCTCATGTTCTACATACATTATTTTTCTTCAAAATTACTATTTTCAGAATACATCTTTTTGCTAATTAACAAAGTATTGATAAGTATGTCTATTTCACAAATACAACATTTTTCAATGATTAGTAATAATGCTGGTTAAAAACTATATTTTTCAATATTAATGATTCTTTTTGATTAGCTTGCAAAATCGATTGCTACATATTATAAACAAAGGCAAAAGTCTTGTTTTCATTGATGATTTGCATAAATAACTGTAGCGTTCGGATAATTTAGGTCACGAACAGCTGTTATAATTAGCATGCAGGTACGAACCACGAGTACGATGCTCTTTCAGTTGAGGAATATTTTTGTTTTCAAACACTTCATTTATATGATCACTTAAAAGATACAAGTGATCTATGTCGATGTGGAGAATATGAAATTTTGGGAGTGGTTAAATAAATTAAAATTGCACTATTTGCATGCAAATATATATGTTAATTAGCATTTTGTATTGTTACGACGTTCATACTATACTTTCAAGTTTATAATTATTTTAAATATGATCTTACTTCTCCCTTAAGTAGAATGAGTAAAAAAAGATTAACTTTATAGGAAAAATTACAAATTAGTTGGTCCTATATTTTCATTCGATAATAAATGAGCTTCATTGTATTAAGAAATTATTTATTTCCAATGACTGATAAGTAATTTTCCACCAACAGTAATACCTGTTTATTTACTATTTACTTGAGTTAAAAAACTCAACTTATTGTGACATATCGTTCGTAAAAAATAAACAATAACTAGTAAAAAATCATTTATTGAATAAGAAAAAGGGTTGTCACTATTATCATATTATTGTTGAATTCGTAATATTTATGTTAAGTAGATATATAAAATATGACCCTATATAAAAGTTATACTTAAAATGAGTGAGTGAAGTTACAAATTATGAATTTAATTTCTATTGCTGAATATTACTCATTTATTGTTCAAAAAATTGATTTCATGCTATTATATTGATTATTTTTTATCGTGAAGTGCTAAAAAAATATCTTAGAATAATATATGAAGTATTTTTATTACTACAAAACACTTCAATCCTCTTTCAAAATAGAAAGTCATTGGATTTACGAAAACTTAAATTCTCCTAATGAAAATCTGATGCTCGATATAAAAACAATGCAATTTTCCTTTTCCTGAATTTTCTAATCTAATTGAAAATTCTGGAACTCTCTGCATTTTTTCGTCACAGCACTTAAGCCTCATGTCCTTTCATTGTGTCGCAAAGTTGCTAATGCTATATCGGGCTGAAATTCGCGTGCTTTTCGAGGCGTTTGTGCAGCCTAAATCTGACCCTCCACGTCAACGCTGACTTTTATCGCGCGGTTCAGTCAAAGGTCGCATTATTGACTCCGGATCAAAATCGCAAGACCCACAGCCTTTTGCATTCCTACTGCCTCGGCCCTTCTATTTTTTGCTTCCCCTACGGACTAAAATACTACAATTACTATTTCCTTTTGTATAAATTTATTCTAGGAATCTCAATGCCAATAAATTCTCAGTGCAACATTTTAATAGCTAAAAAACAATATTTGCCAGAAAGAAAGGGAGAAAATGTTACATCATTTATTATTTGCAGGCAAAATTATTTGTTGTATATTCATATTTTTTTTTTTTTTTGTAAATTCTTTGCAAGTGCTTACATTTTGGAATCACAAAACTTTTGCAATCTATTAAATGCATTTTTTAGAATTCATTATCAAGTGGGATTTACAAAAGGTAAGATTGTACACAACCTTTTTGGTGAATCTGAATCGCAAAGTCATAATACAAAATGAACTTGTCGAAAAACCACTTAAACAAATTCAAAACTCCTCTACCCAACATATTCCATCGAATTAGAAAAATTTCCCCAAAAACTCACAAAACTGCCGAAGAACCTGAGGTTGACTCAAACTATCAAGTGCGAAGAAAGCTCTTTCTGCGAGACCTTGTGCGGCAGAATGTGAAAAAGCAACAGAGAGGAAAGAATGGAAGATCGGGACGAGAATAGCGCGGTGCAAAGAGTACGCTCGGGGTGCAAAGAGCACGACAGACAGGGCCAGGAGCGGGCTGTAGGGCAGTCAGGGCACTGTGCAGGGCTGCGACCCGACTGACCTACGCACCCCCGACTGACTCCCCACCCTCGCCCTTTACCTTTGCACCCTGCTGCCCCTCTCTGTCTCGCTCTCTCAGCCAGCGCCAGCCCTGCCCATTTTTCGCGCCCCACTTGGCCTGGCATCCCCATTGGCTACCCGCCCCCCGACGACGACTCTTCCGGTGACCTCTTCTTCCTTCCGCAACTACCCCGTCGTCCTCCTTTATACACTATACATCACATCCACTCTGCCTCCACCTGCCCCTTCGAAAACACCCTCTCTCGCTCCTCGAGTCGAGCTTCCAACTTACTTCGCTACCCTCGTGCTTTCAATCTTGCATATCACGTTCAGTGAAGTCGTTGTACTCATATTGGAGTAGTGATCATCATGAATTTAAGTATTCAAGATACTCATACTAATCAATGTAATCATGTGCTCATAGTATTCAGAAATATATAGCTACTCATACTTCAAGTATTGAAGACACTCTAGATTCTCATAATTATCATACGCAGAGATTTCGAGATATTGAAGAAACCACGAGTTGGTCAAACGCTCATACTCATAGTACTGATGATGCTTAATGTACGTATAATCACAGTACTTGGGGCATAGGATGCTAGTAGACTTAGAACTTAAGGGACTCGTGGTACTTTAAGTTCTTCGTGAACAAACTCTTTCTCTCTTCAAGCCGAGCTTCAAAATTGTCACTTTACTCATAACTGTCCTCTGGTTGAGAAGACAACGAGTTAAAGTATTTAAAATACTCATTGTTATCTTTGATCATGGTATTCAAAATGTGATAATCATATTAATCGTGTGCTCCTAGCACTCAAAAAATATAGATACTCAATACTCATACTCGAAGTACTGAAAACACTCTAGATTGTCATACTTCTCATACACAGAAATTTCGAGATATTCAGGTAACTTTGAGTTTATCAAATGCTCATACTCATCGCATTTATGATACCTAATGTACTTATACTCATAGTACTTGGGATACTCTGATGCTCATACACTGAGAACTTAAGGTACTTATGGTGTTTTAGACTCTTCGTAAACAAACTCTTTTACTCCTCGAGTCGAGACTTCAACTGACTTCGTTATCCTCGTGCTTTCAATCTTTGCCTTTCAAGTTCAGTGAAGTCGCTGTACTCATGACCGTATTAGAGTGGAAATTATCATGAATTGAAGTATTCCAGATACTCATACTAATTATTGATCATCATATTGAAGAAACTTACAGTATTCATCATTGTAATCGTGTGCTCATAGTATTCAAAAATTTTTACGAAAATTATTTAATAATAATGTTATTTATTAATCTAGATACTCATACCCGAAGAACTGAAATCAGTCCAGATTCTTATACTTCTCATTCATAGAGATTTCGAGATATTAAGGAAACTACGAGTTGATCAAATGCTCATACTAATAGTATTGATAATGCTTAATGTACTTATAATCACAGTACTTGGAGTATTTGGATGTTAATAGACTTATAAATCAAGGGACTCATGGTACTTTAAGTTTTTTGAGAACATTTTCTCTCGATCCTCGAGCCAATCTTCGAAATTGTCGTACTCATGACTGTTCTTTGATTGAGTAGATAAAAGTTTAGGTAGTGCAAATACTAATAGGAATAACTGATCATTATGTTGAAGATATTATGATAATCATATTATTTGTGTTCACTTAGTATTCGAAATAATTTGGATACTCATACTCAAAGTACTGAATACACTCTAGATTCTCATACTTCTCATACACAGAGATGACAAGATATTTAATAAACATCGAGTTTATCAAATATTCATACTCATCGCATTCGTGATAAGCAATGTACTCATACTCACAATACTAAGGCTACTCTGATTCTCATACATTAAGAACTCGAGGTACAAGTACTTTAAGTTCTTCGTAAAGAAACTCTCTCGCTCTTCGAGTCGAGTTTAGGACTTACTTCGCTAGCTTCGTGCTTTTAATCTTTGGGTTTCAAGTTCAGTGAAGTCGTTGTACTCATGACTGCATTAGAGTAGAGATGATCATGAATTAAAGTATTCAAGATACTCATAATAATACTCCGTCATAATATTGAAGAAACTTACAGTATTAATCATTGTAATCGGGTGCTCATAGAATTGAAAATGATCTAGATACTCATACTCGAATTATTGAAATCACTCTAGATTCTCATTCTTCTCATACACAGAGATTTCGAGATGTTAAGGAAACTACGAGTTGATCTGATGCTCCTACTCATAATATTGTTAATGTACTTATCATCACAGTACTTGGGGTAATAGGATGCTAATAATAATAAATACTCAAGAAACTTCGAGTTCTTCAAATGCTTATACTCATCGCATTTATAATACGTAATGTACTTATACTCGCGATACTTAGGCTACTCTGATGCTCATACATTTAGCACTTAAGGGAGTTAAGGAGCTCATAGTACTCTACGTTCTTCGTAAACGAACTCTCTCGCTCCTCGAGTCAAGTTTCGGACTTACTTCGACATCCTCGCGTCATCAATCTTTGTTTTTAAGGTCACAGAAGAAATGATACTCATGACTCTTCTTGGGTTGATATGACCATGACTTAAAATATTCAAGATTCCATTGATTTTCATAGTAATCATTTGATCATATTATTGAAGAATATCAAGATACGCATACTCGTAGTAATAAAAACACTGTTGTTGCTCATAGACACAGCACTCAAGATATTTGAGAAAGTTGGAGTATGTACGTCAAATGCTCATACTCACAGTATAAATGATACTTAATATACTCATACTGTTAGTACTGAAGACTCTCTAAATGATCATACACACAGTGCTCAAGTAACTTGAGAAAGTTCAAGTACCCTAAATGCGCATGCTCATGGTATTTATGATGCCCAATGAAGGTCCACTCATAGTACACGTGAAAATTTTTTAGTTCTGAAAACTCGGACGTAACCAACATTTTTAATTCTTGAATTTGAACAGAACCAACGTTAGGTTGCTATTGAGAAAACAATTGGAGCACGCCACGCGTCAGAGAGCATTTTTTGTGACTCGTCGCGTGCCTCTCGGAATGTTGAGTTTCTGGGGTTGTTAAAAAAAATTACCAGGGGGCCCTTCAAATAAATAAGTGAATACAATGAGGGAAGGCGCTCTATAATTTCGTTGAGTAATTTTGAAAAAAGGGAAAACTTTAAGCTGAGTCGTCGTGAGACTTTGAATTTTTTTTTATTATGCACAAAAATTGAGCCCTTTTCTTGTCGAAGAAGAATGATTCTTGAGGCTTTTTAAGTTTAGATCGATTATTTGTAGTCACAAAATATTCTCCGACTCTTTACTCAAATACAATGAAAACAAAACTCAGAATCCATCATTGTTACTATCATTTATTTCAATCGAGCTTTCAATTTAAATTTTAAAACTCGAAAACATATGTCTAATCTTGAATTTTAATGAAAACTGCATGACCACAAAAAAAATGTATTTTCTACAATACGATCTATCAATCGAAGTATTAAAAAGTTTCAAGGTCAGTACATATAAATAAGCAAAAAATTTTTGGAAGATAGAACAATCCTTCATACTGATTAAACAAAAGCACTCGAAAATTGCTACAAAAATTGAAACATCAGAAAATGTGGCGTGGAATGAAGAAAGGTACCTTACAGCACCTGGGCGCTTTGAGAGAAAAACGAGTTTGAAAATAAAAAGTTGCTATGATTTCTACGAGCAGGTCAACTTGAAAGCTCAAATTTTTATGCAATACAATAATCGTACAATTTCGAGAGTAGGCTCAATCGATAGATAAAGTTTTCTATATTCAGAATTACTGGTAATCTCATTTTTGATTTTTTGTGCTGTAAGGTACGTTTCCTCGTTCCACGCCACAAATGATGAAAATCGTAATCTAAATTGCCAGAATGATGATCTTACACTGGAGATGAATGCTATGAGAGAAAAAAGTCAACGACAATGAAATTTGTGATATCGTACATTGAAAATTTATTATTTATTATAAAAAGCTTCAATAATCTTATATCTTCCAAACAGAAGGTTGAACTTCAAAAAATCATGTCGTTTAGCAAAAAGGTAGAACATATTTTCTAACTCAATAACTGAAGAATTCGTGTAAAAAACTATGAAAAGTACTAATACAAGCAAGTGATTATATTCTTTAGAATTCAGAAAGTTAGGAACAAGTAGAGTTGGACCGAAATGAAATTTCACAATTGAAACAGTTCAAGATTTACAAGTTGCAACATTTTGATTGAAATTTTTCGTAGTCTTTCAGTGCAAAAACCATGGGATGATCACATGAAGTGGTATCAAATGCATTTTATCTGACTTACGATATAACGTATAGAATAATTGAATCTGAAGACAACAATGAAAATGATCAAAATTACTTTCGCCGAGGATCGACTGAACCTAGAAATGAAATTTCTTCTAATATGGCAAATATTTCATTATTCTACTAGTTTATTCTACATCAAAACAATCAAGCAATCACGTATTCATAAAAATGTCCAAAATAAACATTTTCGCAATTCTGAAAAAAGAAAGTAAAAATCTTACTGTCCGACTGCTCGTTTTCGACTTACTCTTATATCACAACCCAAAAATGTACCCACAATTGTCGAAAAAAGGTAACAATTTTTTCCCCACGCTTTCAATCACAACACATCGCCAAATCAGCAACCTTCCGATTCCCCCTCAACAACCTCTCCACTTCTATCCCCAAATTCAAAAATTGCAATGAAGCATGTCTAAAAAAACCATCCTGCACACGTTAAGAACGACCTGCCTACCCACAGTAAGCACTAAAACCCAAGACTAAAGAAAATAACCGCCCTCCCCACAGAGTTCAAAAAAGATCCCTTCAACTCTTCCTGCAAGCCCTTTCAAAAGCTACACCACCACAGTAGCCCAGTTCCTCCCCCAGCACCAAAGTACCAAAAAAAAAAAATCGCACCTCACGGTCACATTGCCCCGTACAAGTTCCTCACTTGCACCGGCCAAGCCCGGCACGACGGAACCCGCTAAGTAGTAGCAGCCGTAGGTACCAGATCTCAGACGAGCATAGAGAGAGAGGTAGGCCCGACCAGACGACCTGGAGGCAGCAGCCAATGCGGGCCCGACCTGGGCGCGCCGCCCGCGGAATCCACCCCCGGTCGCCATGGCAACCGCGGGTGCAGGGAAACCCGCGAGGCCCTGGTGGCCGCATGGTGGGGTTAGGTCGCGCAGTGTCAGGGGTCGTGGCGGCCGGCAGTCGGTCTCTGGTCGGCCGCAAGAATAGTCGCGCGCATCGACGAACGCGCACGTTTTCACACACGGACACGCGGCCGCCGCGAATCCCCAAGGACACCGCCAATGCGGCTTCTCTCGAGACGGGCACGCGGCGTGCCCGACCAAAGTAGCAGTGGTGAAATTACCCAAGGATTATCATCGCGGTGTTGAGTTTTTTCGTTATCCGCGGTTGAGGAACAAGTTGAGAAAAAGGAGAGGAAACAAAAAGTACTGCAGAAGTGGTGTCGATGAGAAGAAGGCCGGGGGAGGCGGCATTTCTGCGTAGTGCGCGAGTGTAAGGTCGTCTCGGAGGTCAAGGAGTCCTTGAGCAAGGGCAGTGTTGAGGGTGGTTCAAGAAGAGTCGGAAGGCGCGGACGCCCTGGCGACTGCCGGGGTGGTTTACCCGGCCGCGACGGCGAGCCTGTTTCCTGGCCGGGTGCCGGCGGCCGCGCATCACCACCATCACCCGGAGCTCCCGAGCACGTTGGAGCTGGGCTTCCCGGGGGCACGCGGCCCCTCGGCCGCTGCGGCGGCCGCCGCCGCGGCGGCCTCCATGGCCCTCGTCGCGCCGCCCCCGGGCTCGTGGCCCACGACCCGGGACCACCATCCCGCGATCGCCGCCGCAGCTGCCGCGGCCGCCGCGGCCGCAGCGGCCGCATCGCTACCGCCGGGGGCCGCCGGGCCGGCCCCCGGCAACCCGCTTCAGGTCTCGGGCCCGATGCCCCCGGCCAGTCACCTCACGCCCTCCGCCACCCCCGAGGACATTACCTGTCTCGTGCCGGTCTCCACTGGATCCATCCTAGGGCCCAGGGACCCGCTGCCCCCGAGCACCACCCCCGGCAGCCAGGCCAACAGCTCGCAGTCCGGCGGCTCGCAAACGGACAAGTCACCTAATATCGAGTGCGTCGTATGCGGGGATAAGAGCAGCGGAAAGCATTACGGACAGTTCACCTGCGAAGGTAGTTTTTTGGAGAATCTTCTGGTTAGGGATCTTCATTTGAGTCCCTCACGTTGGGATTATTGATTGTACCTGAATCTCAGGAACAATATAGTTTTCTAAATCGTTGAAAATCGAGGTAATGCCTTCGTCTACGTTGTAGAACATAGGTAGAGCATATGTGACCCGATCTGTAGAAACTTACCCAAAGACCAAAACGATTAAGCCTACTTTCCACTTTATTTGAGATGTCGAATAGGCTGAGTCGATTTGGTCCTTAAGGAGGTCACAGATCGGGTCACATATGCCTAAAATGCAGGGATTTTTTTTGCATTTTTTACGGTGATTGCAATATGATAAGAGCAGCAGAAAGCATTACGGACTGTTCACCTGCGAGGGTAGTTTTTTTTTGAGATTCTTCTGGTCAGGGATTTTAATTTGAGTCCCTTATGTTAGGATTATTGATCGTACCTGATAGTCGTGCGAAAATAGTATGTTTCTTAACGATTGCAGGATGAGTTTATTTAGCGAATTTCAAGTTTGCAAGACGAGCAGAAAACGAGATTTATAATCTGCGGAAGATGAGAAGTATATTTTATAAAATAATGCGGAGTGAATGCCAATTTTTGAAAATCAAAAGTGGAGAATATGAGCATTTACTCCACTGAGTTGTGTGAAGATTGTTTTCTAGAAGGTTGAGAACCAAGTTGACAGGTTTGTCTACGTCGTAGAACTAGATTTTCTTTTTTTTTTTATTAATCGCCTGAAAGGCAGAAATGCTCAAATTATGATTTGTGACAATTCAGGGACACTTATGTATATTGATTAGAGCATTTTTTATAGTGATGACAATAGTTTATTTTATGAAAACTGGGAACTCTGTAGTGACTTGGGTTTTGATACACTTTTTTTGAAGCAAACGTCCCTATTAGTGCCTCGCTCATATTAGTGTCCTTTGATGAGCATTTTCTCAATGTCATTAAATAGTTAGAGTTGCTAGTCGATCTAAAAAAATGTTTTTATACCTTTGCAGTGAAAGTATATGAATATTTTCGAATGCAGGCTTCAATCAAAATATATAAAAGAAAATTGAGAAAATGATCATTAAAGGGCAAGGTCAAGCTTGGGAAAAGTATAATAAGGAAAAAAGATTATATAGTTTTATAGGGGTTGCATGCAGAATGTTAAAAAACAGTAATCATTAAGATTATATCATGATGGAAATTTTGATTAGATGGTTCATTAGAAAATAAGTTGCAAAGCTCAATTCTGGCAATAACATTATCAAACTTTTTAATAACTCTATATATTCACTTTTTTATTGTGAGATTTCACTTTCTAACATTTTATTTAAAAATTCTTACAATTTCCTATAGATATGATATTTTATAAATACATTCAAACAGTTTTCAAGATCAAAATCCATCATATTCAAATGTGATTTTTTCTAAACTAGGATATTTTTTTACCTTTAGTTTACCAAGTTTTATGTAGAATATTTGATTGATTGATTTTGGTATGAACAACGATAATAACTTTTCTGAGATGCTTCAAAAAAAAGTCCGATTTTTTTTTAAGATTTCCACAACTCATTGTTTAAATAAAATATCACTTTCTTGGAGCAAGAGGAATTACACCAAAGGTGACTTTTATACGAATAAACGAATGGTAATATTTTTTGGTAAAAGTATATGAAGAATATAAATATTTGTATAAACACGTAGAAAAAAAGTTTAACAATAAACATATCACAATTAAAAATTATAACAAAAAACAGCAGTATCTTAAAACTCTTTCAAGTTTCTGCGAAATCTAGAATTTTGACCAAATTGATGCTCATTCATCGTTCTGGAAAGTTCCAGACCTATATTTTCTTTCTTTACAATTTTGTACAACAATCACTAAATTCGATGAAATTAAGGAAATTTTGTTTGTTGGGCTCAAGTTATTTTGAATCATATTTTTAAAACACTGAGCTTTTGAATCATTATTTCCAAATTTACAGTCATTTTAGATTTTTGTTTGTGTTCAGTGTCACTGATTTCTCACCAGCTATGAAAAGTTCTTACATATTTTTCTTTCTTGCTTATCAACACAATAATTTCATCTGTTTTAAATAAAATACACACTGCAAAATTCTTTCCACATTTTACAACAATTTTTTTGAAGATATGATTTTAAAATCTTGTTGGAATTTTATTATCTGCCTTTTTTTAGATAATCACTTTTGAAAATGATTTCTATTTTTTTTTTTTTTTTTTTCTTTATTTTTTAGCCAATCGGCAACGAATCGAATAGAATTAAAAATGATTTTCTTACAATTTTTGTGATTTTGAATTTCAGATCTTCATGATTCCTTATTCCGGATTCTAATTTTTTTGGGAGAGTAAACTCAACGAAGTCAACTTTTATATATTTATTTTTGGATTCTAACTTACCTTTGGTTCAGATTTTCTTGATTGTTCAAAAATACATAAATCTCGCAAAATTGCACATTTATCTCGATAAATATTACTGTGAAAAAATTTTTCACTCTAAAATCTGTTGTCGGTCCGAAACTTTTTATTTTTTATCAAGATTTTTCATAGTTTTTACATATTTGTGTAGATTTTGAAACAAAAGTTCTAATTGTTCTATTTTACAATTTTCTACATGCACTCAAAGAATTATTTTCTGGTTTTTCTATTCTTCTAATATTTTAAGTTTTTACACTGCTTAATCAACTATTACTAGATTCTGAGAGTTTCCATTTTTGAATGGTGTTCAACTGAATTAAAAATTTGAATCAACGTCTCACACTTGAATAAACTTTTTCGATGTAATACAGTTTTTCAAAAGTTCAAAATATTTGGGATTTTATACATCGATATTTCCATGTTGAATGTCTTCTTTCTCACTAATTTTGAATGTAAGATTTTAGATGATTTTTTGACTTTGCACATTTGAAAAAATCATAGAAAGACTTACAAGATAAAAAACTGAGACAAATTTTGCTTCTGAATCATACAATATAACAGACCTGGCAGAACTTTCTCGAAAATTTCATAATCTTGTACTTAAAATTCTGTTGTCAATTTTGAACTGGTTTTACTTTCTATCAAGTATATGAAAGTAGAATTACTAGAAAAATTTCCTAAATCGTCTTAAAATGTTACAATTTTGAAGTCGAATTTCAAAAAGCTTTATATTGCTAGTTTAAATCTGCAATTTTCAAAATTATTCAATAATGAATCCAGTTCTTGAGATTATGGGTTTATAAGCTTTGAAATCAATCATTTCAAGTTTTCAAAATTAAAAATTATAATAAAGATTTTTGACAACTTCTTTATAATTTACTTTTGATTCTAATTTTGATACGTTTATAAAATTACATAATATAACTGTAAATCTATGAGGTATCAAATTTAAATATTTATTGTAAAATGTCTGACATTAAGATAATCTAACCCCTTCAAATATCTTTGAGACTATTATCACCAAATCTTTTGATACCCGGGGTAAAAAATTAGAGTATCGTTTCAGTCTCCAAGAGTATCTTGAGTCTCGGAATCAGTACCATCGAGTCTCCCAGAGTATCTAAGAGTATCGAAGGAGTCTCCGAACGTATGCAAAATTTTATAAAAAGGTGACTGTGAGTCTCCAAGAGTAAACTAATTTTTTTCACGAATCTCCAAAAGTCTCCTACAGTCACCTTTGATCTCCGATTTGAATACTCTATTTCTTAAAAGTAACAACAAGAGTATCGTTTGAGTCTCAAGAGTATCTTGAGTATTCTATTTTGCCAAACGGAATACTCTTAACGATCAATTCGGAGACTCTAAACACTCTTGAGACTAAAGGATACTCTGATTTTTTATCCCGGGTATCCCCAATCCCTATCCAAAACGTTAAAAAATATCCAGATTCTGATCCAGGATCAAACAAAATCCCACCGCAATTTTTTACAATCTCTGACTTATTCATACTTAATGGCGTAATCAATGACCGAAAGGTAAATTACAGCAAAATGCGGGATCAATGAGGGCGTAATTTGGGATGATAGGGGGAGTGCGCGTTGGGGCATAATTCCTGATTTGGGGAAGAGCGTAGCGGATTTCGATAAATGCGCGGTCCGAGTGTCCGCGACGAAATTCTTCTTCGTTACATTTCGTGACATTCGTCTTGCGAGGGTCCGCACCCTCCCGCAGCGTTTCTTATAAATAATTTAATCTACCAAAGGGCGAGCCATACTCGCGAGGCTGATTAATGATTCCCGTGATTTGCGTGAAGATCGCGTTTATTCATGCAAGGAAAAATAAGGAACGATATGTAATTTTGACAGTCTTTGCAGATTCTCGGGGATTTTTGTTTCTCTTTTTTTTACGAGGTTACGAAACTCATTAATTCAGAATTTTTTGGCTGGGTTTAATAACATTGTTTCGCCATCATATAATTTTTGAAAGAAATTGATACGTTGAAATGTAATATTTAGTAATTTTTTATCAAACTCTTAACAAATCCTTAAAAATGTCTATTTTTTTTATAAAGCAAGTTCAAATTTTTTCGAATTTCTTTCTCACTTTTTTTGATGTCATGTATCTCACTGTTTAACAGGGGGAGGTTTCGGTAGTTAAAATTCTGATAAAATAAATCAATATTTCATGTAAAAATAAAAAAAGTTACATAAATAAACAATATAAAAATGTTACAAAAAAATGCATGGAAACGTTAACTGTAAATATTTAAAAAAAAAGTAAAAATTATCAATACGTAGGAATACATCGCGCATATGAATAAAAAAAATTGTTGCAACCAAGTGAATAATCAAGAAAAATGAAAATCTACGAAAATGCTAAAAATTTACATAACTATGAATCTTAGATTATCAAATTCTAGAAATCTATACAATATTCGTGTGATAGATTGTAAACTTTTCGATTCATACAAACTTTAAAAGAATAATTAAATTCTATAAAAAAACTGTTTTCTGGAAATTCTCGACCAATGCCTCTACGATCTACAAACTTTGAAATTCTAGAGCACCGAATTCTGAATAAACTATCAATCTATAAAAATTTAAGAAAATGCAACAAAAACTTTCGAATATTTGAAAATTCCGAAAATCGAATAACGATATAAAACAATAAAAATCTTTATAAATGCTATTTTATCATAAATCCTTGAAATTACTGATAATAGATAGAAATTAGCATTATAAGGCGTCAAGTTTTTTAAAGCTCTGTAGCGATCTACAAAAATATAAGTTCTCTATAAAAATACTGAGAAATCCTCCATAATTTAGTATAATATACGAGAAAAAAGTGAAAAAGAAATTTATTAGCTTACTAGCTTACTGATTAATTAGCTTACTTGTTAACTAGTTTACTAGCTTACTAGTTTACAAGTTTACTTGTTGACTTGCTTACCAGTTTACTAGTTTACTAATTTACTTGTTAACGAGTTTATTAGTTTACTAGTTTGCTAGATTACTAGTTAACTTGCTTACTTGTTTTGAATTTAACTAGTTTACTAGTTTCTTAGCTTACTAGTTTACCAGTTTACTGTTTCAAATTTGACAAGTTTACTAGTTTCCTAATTAACAAATATACTTGTGAACGAGTTTGCTAGATTACTTTTTTTTTCTTTTCACTTGTTTACTATTTTACTATTTTACAATTTCAGTAGTTCAATAGTTTACTAGTTTATGAGCTCACTTGTTTACTAGGAAGATTTCAATACATAAAAATTATGTAGATATAATTTTTTTAGAAATTTATACAATTTTCTGTCTTGGAAGATCTCAATAATATAATATCATCATTATAAATATTTCAGAAATGATTCTTAAAATTCATATAGAAAACAAAAAAATACATCCAACTCAATTCATACAATTTATACCATTAAACAGACTTTTAATTGTAAAAGTACTAAAAAAATATGGAATAAAAGTATTGAAAATCTTCATAGAAGAAACTGTCGTCTGAAAAATCAATTTAAATTTTCAAAATCGTTGGAAGTTACAACACTATAACATCAATTTCTAAAAATTTATTGAGCGATTCATAGAAATGTTGGAATGTATAAATAGAAAATACTATAAAATTTTATGAACAATATACTTTACGAAAATAATATTAATTTATGATGTGCCTTTGATCTGTGTGGTTAAAATTTTTTCAAAAATCAATTAAAAAATACAAATTTTTAAGAAGTTTGATTCCAGAGCATCGTATTTAAGAAAGTTCTATGCAAACCCATATATTTAAAACTAAGTGTCAGATAATCCTTAGTTAGTATAAATACATAAAGTATTCGTCAAGAAAACTGAAACCTTAGTTACCAATTAAAAATCACAAAAATCAAATTTAATTATTTACGAACATGAAAAATGTGCAACTCTGGATTCCAAAAGTTGTATAACTTTTAAATTCCGGATTGTAAAATACTTTAAAATCGCTTTCTTGTAACCATATTGTCAAAGATTAAAATTTATGAAATCCCGAAGGAAAAATTTTTTTAGAAAAACCCCTCTCAAAAAATTTTTCTGCCTATGCCCTGCTGTTTAACTTTCGAACCATTGGTTCTTTTTTCTCTTTTTTATTCAATTTTCTACCTTCCTTCGACACGAAATGCGCAAAATTTCGTAACAGTTACTCTGATTCAGGGTCGAATTATCCGCAAAGTATTGCTCGGCGATTTTTTTATGCTCATCGTCATCCAACTACCGAACTCATCAAAATTCATGAGTACCCAAGAGCTATACACGTACAAACGTTGGGCCACACGTCGAAAAATTTGTGTTATACATTTTCGTACAACAATGAACGACGATTTTATACGTTATAGTTCAAATCTGTTACATGTATTTGGAAATTCTGACGAAAAAATATTTTCTAGTATTCTACATTTTTATGTATGTAGTGCATTTTTGATCGGAAAAAGACAATTTTTTTTCGAATTTTGGAGTAATTTTATTATTTTAGATAAATTTTAATAAAAAGAACACTATTGAGAAAAAATATAAAAGTCAAGAAAGAAATCTACAATAATTATAAATTTATTTTTTCTTTTACTCTACGTGTAAAAATTAATCAATGATAATTATATTTTCTAAATATATTGAACGACACCAAGCACATAATGCTTTAAACATTGAACAATGAAAATAACAAATGAATGTTTTTCTCCTTGATTCCGACGCCCATGTATAGAATTGTATGTGGTCGCTGGGTCTCGAGACGACTTCTGCCTCTTTTTTTTCCCTTCTTTTCTCCACATCGCTACATTCAAAACCGCGACGTCTCTAATGACGTTTATTATCGCGATTATCGCGATATTACGAGGAGCTACTGAAGTCGTCGCAATTTTTCAAACTCTCGCATGCAATTGCCCTTTAGGAATTGCGTTTCATACGTTTTTCTCCCACTTTCACCTTTTTTTATTTATTCTGTCATTTTTTTCTTTTTTTTGATTAAAAATGTAGAAAAGTACTCTTTTTGTCATTTCTTTTCGATTAAAAATGAAGACAAAAACTCTCTTTCTTCAGCTTTTAATTCAGTGTCATTTCTGATAATTGACAGCTTTGAAAAATGACGTTTTGACCAAATAAAAAATTTCGTCAAACAAAAAAAATAAGCTTGAATGAGTAGTTGGGGTAAATTCTGCATTTTTTTTTTATTATTTCATAATTGAAATAAATTTTCATTTGTTCAGCATTGTTTTTCCTATACAAAAAAATTCTAGGCATCTTTTAGTATCGCTGTTCTTACCTTTATTCACCTCTCGACACCTCGCTTTTATTTATGGACTTGATTTGATAACTCTCATTTCGCGCAGCAGGGATCCTCATTTCCAGGGTGTCCAGCAGTCAGGGAAAGGTCAGGGAATTTCATGAATTTCATAGCGTCTCATGTTCGGGTTACAAGATTAAATGCTCGAGCTGGTATTTAAATTTAATGATGAAAGTTTCTATAGAGTAATGTTGTTTATTAGAAATAACGATATCAGTTTACTTTTTGCAAAAAAAAGATGGCAGAGATATTCATTTGTGAAAAGTACATCGATTTACATTAACAAGTAAATCAACTTTGTAAGAGTTGAGTTTGTAAAATTCGATAATTTATTTGTTATAAATCATTTGATGTTAAAGCATGATAGAAATTCTACTAAACTTCTTGATTTTCCTTGTATTGTTTTCAAGTCTAAAAATTCATATATTCTGACCACTAAGTAAATTATTTCTAATATAATATTAATGAACAATGAAATTCTTCAAAATTTGATACGTGGTACAAGTTAATTTATAGTTTCTTTTAGTGGAGTGTGGTGTTCTAGATAATTTTCGAAGATATTTAGAAGAATGAAAAAAAGGGCCCAAGTGTCATGAAGAATGGGTAAATGCTACAAAAAAAGCGTCGTGGAATGGGACGAATGTTGGATCAGTCACAGCAGTAATAAGTGAATGTCACGAGGGGAAAAAAATTGTTGTCGCGTTCCAGGCAATTAACATCGCTATTCGAGTTATTACGAACTTTTGCACCTCAAATAATTGTCACTATGAGTAATCGAAAAAGGTTGAAGGGGAAAAAGGAACACACAAAATTGTTGTTTATTGTTTATAGGAATCAGAGTTTTATATAGGAAGAAATCTATGATTCAAAATCAAGGATCAAGATTTTTTACAAAATTTCTTATTCGTTTTGATTTTTTTCGAAGGAAAAAAAGTTAAAACTTGCATAGTGTGTTTGTTTATTCTGTCATTTATATTTCAAATATATATTTATGTTTTTACAAATTTTTAACTATTATAGAGATACAGTAGATATTAACATCGTAATTATTACGAAATTTTTCAAATATATAATAAATACGTATAAAGTTTTGTATAAATATAATATATAATCGATGAAAAAATATTTTTATTCATTTACCAACAACAGCTTTCAAATTTTTGAATTTTCAAATTTCAGTCACTTTTTTTCTTCTCTACAAAATTTCAAAAGCAAGAGGAAAGCGTAATGTTATAAAAATTTTGATTACACGTGCTTTTATGCAGCTATTGAAAAAACTAGATTTGAGTGTTCGAAGAATAAAAAAATCTTTATACTCGAAAACCTTGTTTTAAGTACACGAAATAGTGAATTTTCACTAAATGTGAAAGTGCCTGAAAATTCGCTTTCTGATAGACATTCAAAATGTATGAGTAAATTTATGACCATTATTGGAAAATTGTAAGCTTACTGTATATGTATAGAAAAAAAAAAACAGGAATTTCGAGGTATTCAACAATTTATCCTAACTTTTGGATCGTTTTACAAATAGTTAGAAATTCCATTAAATGATAATTTCTTACTTTGAAATCGTACATGACTAATAGTTTGCAGAACCAAATTTTTTTGCTAGGCATTATTCTTTATTTGAAACATAGACTAGCAAATATTTTATTTTTTCCAACTTAATACTTTTTCGAAAATTTTTGTCGTTGCTACATACATATTAACAATACATAAAACTCTACACCATTAAAAATTCTTAAAAATCAATAAAATATCTTATACGATACAGAATATTCATTTTAAAATTATTTAGGCTTCAAAAACGTTTCTGTTTCGTGAAATTTTAAGATGATATGAAATCTCAAGTTCCTTTACTTGCAGAATAACTTTATAATAATTTGTTGATAACAAATTTATTAATTGTAATTTCGATCCAAACTTACATGCGGAATCGTATCATCAGAAAAAAATTGAACTTAAACCAGATAAAAATAAAAAAAGGAATTCATTCCTGTTTTATTTCATTTTTACTGAAAAAATCGTATTCCTTGTACAACATTTTTTATTGGCGTGGATATTCCTGATGAAATTAAAAAAAAAAAGTCCAAACCTCGAGAAACCAATATCACTCTTAAAAAAAACGTTTACACAAAAAAAGACAACAAATTGTCATCATCAATATTTTTCTAATAACTTATAGCTTCGAAAACAAAAAAAATGAAGCCTCTTACATACTATATAATTATTCCAAAAAGTTAGGAAAATCTTGAAAAATTCTGTTTACCTACATGAATTTTATTTATTTTCTTCACGCTTCAGATCAACGTTGCAAAAAATGGCAATAAAAAACCATTTTCTTCATAAAATCGCCGGTTCAACGCGAAAACAAGTTTCTCGAGACGCTACTTATACCTCAGCCACCTCAGTACCTTTTTCCCTTATTCCCAAGGGACGTTTTTTCCCTTTTTCATATGAGGGATGTTTGTATAATGGAAATAAACGGGCCGCAATAGATCGGGCGCGTCGAAGAGTAAACTCGAGGGCCGGTAAAAAACGGGACGTCCGGTTTTGGAAACGGGCCAGTGGCAGCCGCGGGATGGGCCGTGTCCGGAAAAGCAGGCGGCCATTAATCACAATATTTCCGTCATAGAGCTGGCCAAGGGCCGGCGTTTTGGCCGGTTTTTCGAGTCACTTGAATAATTTAACGCCGCGGACCACAATAACGAAACGTTGGACGTCGCCTGTCCAAACAGAAATATTATACATGACGAGAAATAATATCCGGTTGGCCGATTTTTTCGAGGGTCCGGAAGAGTGGGAGAAAAAAATCGGTAATTTGGGATAAGGATTTTTCCAAACACGTTCTATCAACTGAAATGTAGAGACGTTTCCGAATATTTAAGTAAAATAAAATTCTACTTTAAAGAGTGAAGGTCATAAAAAAAATGAGGCTATACTTATTTAGTGATTGGAAAAAGTATTTATTGAAATTCTGAGAAAAGAAAATATAACAATAGACAATTTTTTTGCAGTCAAAGGAATTTATCAAAAGGTTATACTAAAATTTGTTAAATTGAGTTGCCTTTGGATTGAAATAATTTATGTAGACTCATTTCGTTTTTTATTAATATTTGAAAATAAAATAGTGTAATGCTGTTTTTATCAGTTTTGAAAATCTAGAAAAAAGTTGGACGTTTACCATCGAATAGTTAAAAAAAAAGAATTCGGAATAAAACAATTCTTGTCCACAAAGTTATTGTTTTAACACCACGAATTTTTATTCCAAATTCGGAATCTAGACTTCAGAAAATATTTTCACTGGCTAAAATTGTTCTCAATTACTGCAACATTAATTTGTGGACCTGAGAACGTGATTGTTTTACAAATTTTTTGAACCATCTAGAGCAAAAAGAGAGAAAGGTAACAAAAAATGAAGAAAAAGACGTCAGATTTGGCGAGTTTTAGAAAAACTAGCGCGTTTTGGAGATTTGTGGCCGAAATGATTACAGGTTACTTAACAGGTAGCCCACCTCTCGAGGCCTGCAATATGAGCTTGGTTCTCACAGTGCGAGTTGTTCAGGCAAAAATGGGCAGGGCCGAATTTCGGGCCGGGTTACCGGCGAAAAATTATTCTCATGTCGTTATGTACTGAGGTTGAACTGGATTTTCAATTTCATTTTTACGTTTTTATATTTTAAGAGGGCTTTATTTGGCACTTGGAACTTGAAAAACAACAATTTTGTATAATAAGTTTTATTGCGAGAGAAAAAGAAAAAAAAAATTTAAGAATCGACGTACGGTGATTATTGAGAAAATGACGGCTTGGTTTTCGAATGTTCTGACAGATTGAAATTACAAAATTTAAAAACGATGTATTGAAATGAATAATAAAATAAACGTAAGAAGGAAAAAAGGATAAAATATTTGATTATTTCTTTACATTATTATTATCGACTGAATTCAAATAATTTAATTTCATCATTTCAAAATGTACACTGCCAACAACAAAAAAAGTAACTCAAAAAGGAACTATGTAATATTCATATAAGTAGAGGTACAAAGAAAAGATTCGTGGTTCAGATTATTAGTAATTCATGAAAAAAAAATCGTTTGAAATAGTGACAGATTGTTATTCCAATATTTGTAATAATTTCTTAAAAAAACGTTGGTGGAGAAGAATTTTGGGGTTCAAAATCCTCTCGCATTTCTGGTTACATTAATTACGATTTGATCTAAAGATGAAAATTAGATAATAAATAATAAATAATGAACAATTGAATTGAGTGAACATGTATGAACCAAAAATATACGGAATTGAAATCCAAAGAACATGAACAATTTTTTCACTCAAGTTCTCTAGCAATTTGTAAAATAAAATTCAGGATTCATAATGATAATTGAGAACTATGCTTATAATACTTATTATCTTAGTATAATGAATAAAATTGCATAAATTAGATACATAATGAATTGTGTAATATTATTATATAAAATAAAATGATAGATATCAATGCAATTATTATTATAATTGTTTAATTTTGAAAATAACAATATCAGCTTCTGAAAAATTTATCTTCAACAAGATTCTAATCATGAATGTATGGCTAAGAAAACATAGAAGATTAGAGTTTTAAAAATTTGCAAATTTTATAATTCAATACTTTAAAATTATCATTTACAAGTAAAATATTTGTACTAACTCCATTGAACAAAATTACATTTATTTACACTAGTTAATAAAAGTTGATTTTTTACTTACATCAACATTAAAGCCTTATAATCATTAAAACTGTAACGAATATATGACCTAATTATAAACTATTATAATCATTATAACCTCTCATCATCCCAATTGAACTTGAAATTTATAAGTTTTCGTTAAAAGGTGAAAGTTTTCAAATTTTCCCAAAAGTTTATGAAAATACTTATAAAAATTTCAAATACTTATAAGTTACTCTATAAAACTTCTAAGTTTCTAAAATTTTATAAGTTAGACTTATTCGTTTTTTGGCATTCATTTGGCAAATTCATTGAAATTCATTTTTGTCATTCATTTTTGGCAAATTCATTAAAATTTGTAAAAAAATTCACATCTAAACTTCAGAAAATTGATAATTACGAAAATTAAATCAAAATTCTACCTTACAAAATTTTGGAAACTTATAATTTTTTCATACGGCAACTTAAGTTTACAAAATTTTGATAAATTTTTTATGAACTTAGAACAAAATTTTAAGAGTCATACGTTTTGTTAGAAACTTAAAAATGTTAAGTTTACTAGGGATATAAATAGAATTCATAATATTCAAAGTCAAAAAATATCATTATAATACATCAAATGATAAAAGATAATAATAGTTGTAATAAATTGATGAAAAAAACAATAAAGTAATCGACAATAAAAATATTATACATTTTTCTTATTGACGATTTAAATTGTAAATGGTACGTGTCCTATGGTGACGATAAAAATAATAATTTGAAAACTATAGCCGCTCAAATTCAAAAGCGTTGAATTTCAAAAGCCTATCTAAAAATTTTAAAAGTAATAAGAGTTTATAGAAATATTAGAGAATCTTGAAAAATTTTTAAAATCTTGAAAAGATTCGAGAAACACAGAAATTCAATTGATACTCATGAACTATTAAGATATAATTTCCTCAAAAATTGATAAATTTTTGAATCCTAGTGATATAATTTTCTAAATGTTTATGGCCTTCCATAAAAATGCTAGATAATTCATCAAATTGTAAAAAATACTTAGAAATTACAAATATAGAAACAAAAAGTAGATACTTGAAATCTGTGTAAAAGGTACTGTTTTATAAATAAAATAAATTACTGATACATTCTTGGTATAGCATCAAATTCCAGAACTCTATTGCGATCCATATAATAACTAGAAATCTATAAAAATAATAAAAACTGCCTCAAATCTTAAAAAATAACATGAAATATCATGATTCTAAACATCAATGTAAAACCCAGAAACTACGTAGATATTTTCTTGAAAATTTATGAAAATACGTGCAAATTTTAGAACTTTCATTCCTACAGCTACATAAATTTATTAATACTGAAGAAATACAAAACATACTAAATTTGTAAAAAAATTCACATCTAAACGTCAGAAAATTGAAAATCACGAAAATCAAATTATACTTCATTACATATTTAAAAAAATCACATTACCCTTACCAAATTGTGAAAGGTTGGAAATTACAAAATCCCAAAGGAAAAATATTTTTCTAACCCCCCCCCCCCCCCCCTTACAATTTTTTCTGCCTTAATTTTTTATCTAATATTTATGCATTTTTATTGTCTAAGGATACTAAAAATTCAGCGTCCAAAGACTTGTGCGCTTTTGTACATTTTTTTAATAATTTTTCGAATTGAGATAAACGTTGCCAATTTTCAAAGTTAAACAACGCTCCTTCCTCATGCAAAATACAATTTAAATCATGATCGTTGACAATCGTTTAAGTTATCATTTTCTCGACCCTCTCATATTGTTTCCTGATCCCTCAAGTTCCGCGCTTTCTATGAATCATTTCCTTCGATTGCATCGCAAGATCAGCGAGATTGATCGCCAAGCTTTATCTCCATCCGCAACATCTTTTTTTCCGCTCATCGTAAACTTACTCGAACACGCGAATGTCATGTACAAGCCATTTTTTCAAATCGTTAATTTTGCAACGTACAAATCCCCTTATCACGCGTCTTAATTTCATTCATATTTCATGAAAAAGCGTTTTTTTAATTCAACACGAGGCTTGTTCTCTGATTCCTAATTTTTTTATTTCCGGGGTATTTTTTTCCTAATGAGAATAATACTACTTGCATTATCATCCGTATATGTATCGGTTTGGGCAATAAATGAAAAAAATTATAAAATACTTTTCTCGTCACATTACAGCAACGTTTGTTTATACTGGTAAGTAACAATCATAATTAAAAAAATATAAATTTTGATGATCAAGTTTCAAGGAATTCGTTGATTTGCAATGATCGTTGAATAGGGGTTAGTAGAATTCGGCGAAGACTAATTAATAGTTGAGTTTGGAACGCGAAAAATGGCGGATTGGCTCGTTGGCGTAGTTGGGAAGATCATTTTATTACGACGGATTGATTTTAATGTCAAGAGGAGTCAAATGGCTGGGAATCATCGTCAATTCGTCAGGCGCTTGATTGGGCTTTGGCCCAGATTATGCATAAATAATTGGCGCCGCTTTGGAATTGACTCGAAATTAATGTGGACAATTGATGCGTTTCTTTGTTGTTTGAATCTTCTAACTAAAAGCATAATTGATTATAAATTAAATTGTTGCAACAGTAAACAATAAATTTTGTAAAGTGATGACTTTAAGATATGGTGTTTTCAGAGTTCGGGATTTTTCAAGTCTTAAATTTTGCAACTCATTATTTTTTTATCTCCATTTATTAAATAAAGACTTGGGATGTAGGCGAATATATTGAAATTTAATAAATCTTAGTTTTTCAGTGTTCCAAGTGAAACATTTTGTAATGTCTGTGTAATAGAAATGTAATGATTTTTTTGGTATAATTTTATTTCAAACCAATGTGGATTTTTTTACCCTACACGTATCAACATTTTGAAATAGTTCTACATTATTCTGAAAAGACACTTCTTTCATTGATATAAATTTTCAAATAATTTTGAATATCAGATCTAGTTTCTGAAAAATTTCTTTCCAGTTCACAGACGCAGTCTCGTAACATTCCTATAACTTTATCACTTGCATAAAACAACTTTGCTTGTACAGAACATTTTGTATGGATCAGACTCGTTTATTGTATTATTTTTCTTGCGTCTTGGGAACAGCGACCGCGCAGAAATAAGATTAATAAAGATTAGCAGAGTCGAAATAATACAATATGATCTCATTAGAGCGATTAGCTAGCGGGGCCTGCTGTACGTCTGGCTTCTTTCGCGACCATTGTAGAGGGTAGACACATAAGTTTAAGTCTGTAAGTCCGTAAGACTCACAGGCAGCGAAGGGCTGAAGCCCCTATAGCTTCTTGTTTCTCTCTGCAGACACCGCAATACGAGAATTCAATTTCTTCGTTTCTCCATTTTTTGCATTACGAATGCAAAAAAAGGGTTTATCAACTTACCAACTCTCGTTTCGATGATGAAAGAAACCTTTTTCGTATCCCACGACTTCAAGTTACGAATAAATTAAAATAATCTTAACAAATTTCTGATTATCATAAAGTTTTCATATACCTGATAAATTTTTATTTTTACTTTGTAAATTTATTGTCCATTGAATTATTTTTGTTAGAACGAAGTGAATGATAAGAAGAAATTAATTAATGATAAAATTATATTCATTCGTCTTCTTTTTTCTGAGCAGACGAAGAATCTAATGGATGCAGTAAATATGTAATATTGCACTTTCTGAGATTGTTGGAGACGTGATGCGACTCGTACAGACGTAACGTATGTAATTCAGGACAAATAATATCCCGTCTTAAACACTAGTTTACTCACACACCGCGTGATTACTGTAATCGGGCCGGACATTCTTAAGTAACGTTCGTATATCGTGTCGGCATGCACGCGCGCAAAGTACTATAGAGCATTTTTTTCAAAAAAGGGTAATTTGTTAGGATAAATTTACTGTACGATCTTAAAACCAAACAAATTTTTGATTTTTCTGGACACTGGGAACAATTACAATCACTTACGAAAATAACCAGTAATTGCTGAGTTTTAAAGAAGCGCGTTACCAGTAAAGCGGAACTATAAAATGGTGCATTTTTTACTGTAACGATAACGTAACAGATTACATGAATTTACAAGTAACGATAACGGGAACGAGTAACTATTGTTTTGTACCAAGTAACGAAAATCACGTTATTTATTTCACGATACTTTCATCAGTCTAATCAAGTTTTTAGAACAGTTTCTAAATTTCCAAGGAATGTTCTGAAAAAAAGATGTAAGTGATTTTCAACTTCCTTTTTTTTGAATAAAAATAAATAGTCAGATCCCCCCAACGAGATCTTTCAAACGATTTCGATGAAATGCTTCTATTATTAGTTTTCACGTTTTGATGTACATGTTGATACCTTGCATTTCATGATATTTTTCAGAAAACAGCGTCTGAATAGATTTTTATTGATTTCTTTTTGGTATTTTTCGTGTATATCTGCTACGATTTGAAGGATTGTTCATTATTTCTGGAACTATCCGTATTTTCCAAGATCTATAAAATGTTACAAGATTTTGTAGTATTTTTATATATTTCTAACATTATCATTTAAATTGTTATAAATTCCGAGAATTTCGAAACGTAAAATTTTGAGTTTGATAAATTCTACGTGTTCAAAGAATTTTTCAGGAAACAGTGTCTCAATGGATATTTCTTGTTTCTAGTATTTTTCGCATTTTTTCAATTTTTCTACAATTTAAATGATTATTCAGTATTTCGTTAAACTATTCGTATTTTTCAGGATGCATAAAATATTGCAGGATTTTCTAGTGTTATTATATACTTTAAGCATTTTGATATAAATTTTTAAACGTGGATTTCGAGAATTTCGAGCTCTGACTTGGAAAGTTTAATAAATTTTTTATGACTTAAAAAAATTTTTCAGAAAATAGGTGTCTCAAAAGATTCTTATTTCTTTCAGCATCCTTCGTATTTCATGAGTTTTTCTACGATTTGAAGGATTGTTCAGTTTCTTGTATATTTCGGTATAAATCTCTGGAATTCGATGCTCTAGTATTGGAAGTTGTATAGATTTTTAATATTCCATACATATACTAGTATTTTTCTATACGTGTATTTTTTTTTGTATTTCCTCGTATTAATAGAATGTTGGAAGATTCTTAGGTTTTTCCAAAGATATCTCTTTAAATTTCAATAATTCAATTTCTCAGAATTTAGAGTTTGAAACATTTGCAGTATTTCGATCGATTTTTTAGAAAACAGTTTCTTTATATATTTAGAGTGTCCTCAATATTTTTTGAATTTTTAACCGATTTTTAAAATATGAACATTTTTCTAGTATCGTGTTTTCTGGACTGACAGAAATTTTCGAAGAATCTAATAGCTTTTTAAAAAAAAGTGAATAATATCCAGTATTTCTCGTATTTCATTTTTTTTCTGTATCTATAAAATTACGTTAGATTTTCTAGCATAATCTATAGATTAAAGGTATCCTGCTATAGATTTCCAAAACTAAGATTTCTAGTAATTTCATGTGTTTATATAAATATTTCTAAAATTTATTGCTAGAATTGTGAAAATTTCTAATAAAAAGTAAAAAAGCATCATACTCTTTGTCGATATTTGTACATAAATCACTAATATATCACTCTGTTTCAACTAAAACTGAAAAATTATACAATTTTTTCTAAAAATAAGGAAGTTAAAAATTTACTTATATCTAAGTTTCAAAAAATTCCCTGAAAATCGTTCTAAAAACTTGATAAGAGAGATATGAAATAAATAACACGATTTTCGTTACTCGTTACCGAAAAAAAAGGAACTCGTTCCTGTTATCGTTACTTGTTAAATAATGTAACGCGTTACGTTATCGTAACACTAAAAAATGTAACGTTTTTGGATATTATAACTTTAGTTGACTTATTGTATTCGCATTGCAGTCACTGCAAGCCTCTTAAAAAAAAGTTGGGAATGGTCCATTTAAAGTTTAAAATCATAAAAATTATATACATTTAAAAAAATTCAAACCGTCCTTAAAAAGACGTATAACCCCTCAAGTCATAAAATATGTATATAGTGTAGTAGCAAAAAGAATTTCTTTTTTCATATATTATGCATTCGTTATATGTACATCTAAATATAAAAAAGAACAAATGAACGTGTTTTTCGCAATTGTGTATCTGTAATAATTGGGTTGCTTGTATTCAATTTGTTGAAAAGATAACAAAGATTCAGTATACGAAGTAGAAATTGTTGAAAACAAATGATGTTTTGATATTGCCTAATGTAATAAATTATTTATTGAATAATTAGTTAATTTATTCACTCATTTATTCTACATTTGTAGAATAAATTTGTTTCAACATAATAGTTGGAACCCCCCCCCCCCCCCCCACCCTTCCCCTAAATATAGGTTTCTGTGCTCGGGCCTGAACTACAATATCAATAATAATGCAGCAATGTATTAAAACTACATTTTTACCGCTTTTCCCCACCTTCTGTAGCCTGAAACAAAAAACTTTTTTATGTAAATAATCAATATTGTTATTTGCGAAACCAAGGTTTGTTCGTGGATCGGTCGAAGAAGAGCTGCAAGGCAAAAGTCTGGGAGGCGAGTAGGGGGCGAGGAGACCAGTTCTGCTCTGGGCCCTCGTGATTTACAGTCCGATGTAAAGCAGATGAGCACGCGTCTCGCGGGCCAGGTTTATGCCTCCACGAGGTCGGGAACCTTGGCTCTGAAACTCATACGACACGTCAAAATCACGACTCCCCTCGCCCCGGGCTGTGTACTTATCTCCTCTCGCCCTTTATTCCCATATTCTCGCCTCCCCCGGCTGATTGACAACACCTATTTCCGATCTTGCCCACTTTCTTTTCATTTTGCTACAGCTCAAAACAAGGCTGGATTTATATCAGGGGCAAGGGCCCCGAGGCAGTGGATTTTTAAAGAGATTGAAAGCAAAAGTTTCGAGTCACTGATATCTTATCAGTTTTTCATGTTCTTTTGAAATTTCTTCTTACTTTGAGCTACTTGAGATGGATGATTTAACTTCCACATGAAGAATTGTTCCTTGAAGCTCGAGCTTTTTTTCGTTGTAGCGCTATGTTCTTTGGAAGAACGAGCTATGCGAAGGTCCCAACCGAGATCTCGGCGAAAAATGCAAGGTCCAGGTCCAGATCGGCCGGCGATTTCGGCCGGGATCCGGTTCGAAGGACCAACATTAATCTGCCGATTACAAGAGACGCGGGACCTCCCATTCCGAGTACCGCCGCTCCAACGGCTAGAGCTCTTCGTCTTATTGCCTTTATCGCTCATATATAATTCTGCACCATCTAGGATTTCCTCTAGCTCCATTTCCTTCTTGCGGAAACCCGTCGGCTGTTATCGAGCTCCTTCCGATGTCGCTTCAGAATGTACGCATTCGGCTTGTTATGCGGATTTTATCGTTTTCGCCAATGACTTCGTGCGAGTGTCACGAACAAATGAGAAATCTACTTTCTTTCTTTCTTCCTGTGAGGGTCTGAACATAGTGAGAATTTGTGATGGAACTAAACTCTGATGGTGAGGACATTATTGTTATGATGTGTACTTGTTCTGAGGAGGTGTCTTTAAATAACGTAACGCAATTTTCGGGATTTTTTGACCCCCTGATGCTCCTCAAGGTGTAACGTAGCGCAGTCTTCGAAAGAAAAATATAAATGCTGACGGTGATTTTTCGTTTTTTATAATTACATGAAAAACACAAAATATAAAAAGATTTTACAAATGAATGAATTAAATTTGATCATTCGGAGCAACGTAAACGGGTCAATGACCTCTGAAAATTAAAAAGTATATCCTGTATATTTCAATTCCAATCGGGTCCTCTTTAGAAGCATATACGAAGATTTTTTCATTACACATAAAAAATGTATAATTATCAATGTAAAAATAATTATAATCTTATTTACAACTCACAGCAATATACGAAGAATTTTACTTTACTGAAACAATAGTTTTAAAAAGCTTTTGCAATTAAATAATTTACGTCGACTCACGAGGAAGTGTTCAGAAGGGCACTCAATAGGGAATTTTTGATATTTTGAAACAACCGAAATTCTAAAACAAACCATTTCTAAGTTTCGAACATTATAGTTGGTTATTGTTTGAATTTGAAAATTGGCAAGTTGGTAATGAGTTTTGTAATTTTTTATAAACTTTGAATTTTTCAAATAAGTGGTTACTAGGACATCAATGATTATAAACTTCATTAACTATTGCATTTTGAAATTAACTATATTTTCAACATTCAAATTTATTAAGTAAGTAAATTTATATCTAAGAGTTCAAGGGGTAAACAAATTTTGAATCTTTATGAAAATTTTGTCACTGTGACGCTGTCAGAAATTTTTCTAATAAATTTGAGATATTGTCTTTGAAGTGGGTTTCTCATACCGTGTATTAAATTGTCTATAAAAGTTAGGGACGCATCCATGAAAGAAATGGACACTCTCTATCAGAATAATAAATTTTCTATGAAATTGAAGTGTTCATGTTTTATAACAGACAATAAAATCATTTCAACTCTCATGATTCCTCATTAAAAATGCATACTTAAACTTTTTCTTTTCAAGGGGATTGATATAATATTACATTGGATTAAGTAGAAAAACTTGGAATATAATCTATCAATATTTAATAATTATCAAAAATATTGATATCAATGTATACACTATTGGAACAATAAATTTGATATAAACTTCTGTCAAATCCTTTTTTATATCAATAAATGAATCAAACAATACCCTTTTATATAAGTGTCCATTCCAAGTTTCACAAAAATTTGTCCAGCTCACGATGATTCCTTCTATTTCTAAGTACTTTTCGAATTTTTCTAATTGTTGTTAAAAATTCAAAAAAACATTATCGTGCATAGTAAACAAATACATGATCCTAAAGAAATTTTATTCACATTTGCTGAAATTTCACAAATTCTGCGTGTTTTTTAAAATAATTAACAATAAAAAAAATTTTCAATGATCATAAAAAATTATCCATCTCAATAGAAGTTTTCGTAATTTTTCAATGTTTTTCAAGTTTCGTACTTTATTATTCGAAAACATGAAAACATTATCATGCGTGTTTCGACAAAATACAATAACTAACCCCCCCCCCCCGCCCCGAAAAAAAACTACCCACCCGAAAGTAAAAAAATGTCAAATATTATTTCTTTCTTTTTTCGAACCTGCCAAACGATTGCCATCACTGAGAAAAAAATATAGTAATTATTACAAAACTGTATAGTAAACGAGAATCACTCTGACATATTGTACGTTATGCTAGATAATGTTTCAATTTTCGAAATAACATATTGTAAGTATTGTAGTTATAGATACATTTTGTTGTAAAAACCCCTGCACATCTTCCGTTTTCTACTATACTTCTTGTACTTTTCGCAATATCATACTGTAATTCCTATCAATCCAGATTTTTGAAAATTCCATACAGTTTTTCAGTAAACAGATTTGTATAAGTTCTTTCTGCAATATTTTTGTGTACTTTCTAGGTTTCAAGTGCATCATATTGTAATATGATACAGTATTCGAAAAATTTGGAAATCAGTAATCTGCATTTTTTTTTGTTTGCCACTCCACTGATTCAACAGGGCCCGCCCTGAGGGGGGGGGGGGAAGCGTTAAAAAGTAAAAAAAGGATCGTAAACCTAAGTCCTTTTATCTGCCTTTATCAAAAAAATGTGTTTTACACGTGAAGGTCAGCTTTGCTGGTGTATTTTAATGCTTGTGTAAATCAATTGCGGGCGAGAAAAAAAAACCCAGTCGCCACCTGTTCCCAGTTGGCTGACCTTAGGGAACGTGGAAAAAATGTATGGTAGATATTACAATTTGTAAAGTAAAATTTTCATTTTCAGAATTTAATTTTTCCGAAATTATATAATTAAAAGTGGCATACATATTGTAATTTGTACAATATAGCGGTTTTACTATACACTATTGTAAGAAGTAAAATAAATATTGCAGTTTTCACAATGGTATTGTAAGAACTAAAATAATATTGTGACAACTGCAATATTATTGTAAAGAGTACAATATAATTGTACTTTTCACAATACATATGGCAGAAAGTACAAGACGTTTTTCAAAATGAAGACGTCAAGCACCAATCGCTTAATATACAACTTTTCGAAATTTCCCATACTCTCCTAAGTGGATAATTGAAACATGCGCAGCAGTGATAGAATGGGGGAAAAAGAGGTTTCGGCGGCCTTTATCAAAGTCAGTCACCCAGTTAAAATGCGCGGTCATTTTGTAACGCGAATGTGTAATAATGAAGGGGAAGCCCGACGCATGTAGCAGGTTAGCTTACATCGGGCAGGTACGTGTTTTGCCTGGCCTCGCCTGTGGGCACTCTTTGGACACTGCTGTTGCTGCTGCTGCAGGTGTCATCACTTCTTCTTTTCGTCCCCGCCATTAATTCCGCCACTTGAGCGTAAACCAGTGGGCGTTCGAACACATGCGTCCATTTAAATTAATTAAAGCGTCTCACGACCCTCATAAACCTATCCTCGCTTCGCTCGGACCGAGAACGATCCTCAAAAATCCCATTTTGAACGCCCTTTCTCCGCATGTCTTGTGCATTTTGTATTTCCAACCCCCAAATACCTGGTTTAATCAATAATATGCAATAACGACGAAGAAGAAACCTGCAACGGAAGCGAGCCCGAGAAGACACCGGCGGTCAGTAGCATTTCGAGTCGGCCGCGTAAAATTAACGACATTGTTATAATTAATGAGCGTCCGGTGCGGGTATAAGTAAGAAAAGACAAGGACCAGACGAACGGAATTTCCACGAGATAGAGAGAGGGGAGGGAAGAGGAGAAAAAAGGTGGTTCAGGGGTGGGGGGTAGAGGAAAAAGGAGGAGAAAAAGGTATCCGGATCCGAGGTGTGCGCGGGGTTCGTTAGCGGGATAATTGGTCACAGAGGATGCGTCCGGGTAAGTCGCGCGAGGTAATTCTACGCTTCGCGTGTAAGTATAGCCCCGGAGGCCAAGCTTGTGTAAGTGTGTACACGAGTCATTCGTGAAAAAAGAAAAGACATACGTATGGGCACATACGAGTCATATGTGCATCATTTCCATGAAGCGAACCGCGGAAGTGACGCACGTCGAGGAGTACGTACAACCTACGGAGATCCTTCTCGAAGGTCTCACTCTGCTGCACCCCAGACCTTCAATTTCCACTGCAAACAAGTATCGCGATGCTTTTGTGTCCGGGGTGCGTTGTTGTAATAGGGAAAGGATTATTGATTTTGAAAATTGACGTGAATCTAAGAGTACATGCCAATAGCAGTAACGACGTTGTGTTTCGATGTCTTACACTATGAGAATTGAATCTTATTTCAGGATGCAATGAAATCGAGACACCACTTGAAATTCGAATATTACCTTTTATTTAGTCTGTATTCGCAATTACTTTCGAGGGAAAAAGTCTCAAATTAAGGAGGTTAATCGTAATTTAAGGAAATCATTCTTGGTTCGAGACAAGACTTGCTTGCTTGAATATAAATTTGAACATGGACTAAAATAAAGTAAATCGGGCCTGTGCGGACGGGGGGGTAGGGTTGGGGGCTAGAACCCTCCCCCCCCCCCCAACGAGATCTTTCAAACGATTTCGATAAAATGCTTCTATTGTTGGCTATTACGTTTTTACATAAATCTTGATATCCTGTATTGCATGATGATTTCCAGAAAACAGCGTCTGAATAGATTTTTATTTCCTTTTGGTATTTCTCGTATATATCTTCTACAATTTGAAGGATTGTTCAGTATTTCTGAAAATATTCGTATTTTTCAAGATCTATGAAGTTTTACAGGATTTTCTGGGATTTTTATATATTTCTAGCATTTTCATTTAAATGGTTATCGATTCCGAGAATTTCGAACTGGAAAATATGGAGTTTGTTAAATTTTACATGTTCAAAGAATTTCCAAAAAACAGTGACCTAATAGATATTTGATCCTTCTAGTATTTTTCGCATTTCTTCAGTTTTTCTACGATTTGAAGGAATGTTCAGTTTTATTGTATATTTCTGTATAAATTTCTAAAACTCAATGCTCTAGTTTTGAAAGTTGTATACGTTTTTAATATTCCATAGATGTACTTGTATTTTTCTATACGAGTATTTTCTTTTTGTACTTCCTGGTATTTATAGAATTTTGGAAAATTTGAAGGTTTTTTCAAATGTATCGCTTTGAATTTCAAGAATTACATTTCCTGGAATTGGAAGCTTGAAATATTTGCAGTATTTTGATCGATTTTGAAGAAAACAGTTTTTTTATAGATTTATAGTGTCCTCGATATTTTTTGAATTTTTAACAGATTTTTAAAATTTGAACATTTTTCTAGTATCTTTATTGTTTTCTCTACACGTATATTATTAGAAATCAATGCTCGAGAGATCGCGATTTCTCGATTACTGGAATTTCAGAAATTTTCGAAGAATCTAATATCTTTTCAAAAAAAAATAATAATAATAATAATATCTAGTATTGTTTGCATTTCATTTTTTTCTGTTTTTATAAAATTACGTGAGATTTTCTAGCATAATCTATAGATTTTAGGAATCCTGCTATAGTTTTAATAACAAATATTTCCAGTATTTACATGTATTTTTATGTAGATTCCTAAAATTTATTGCTAGGGTTGTGAAGATTTCTAATACAAAGTGAAAAAGCATCATATTCTTTGTCGATATTTGTACATAAATTACTAATATATCACTCTGTTTCTTAAAAAATTTTACGATTATACAATTTTTATCTGAAAATAAGGAAGTTCGAAAATCACTCTTATCTAAGTTTCAAAAAATTTCTTTAAAAGTTACAAATCGTTCTAAAAACTTGACAAGACTGATGTGAAATGGATAACACGATTTTCGTTACTCGTTACCAAAAAAAAAGGAACTCGTTCTCGTTATTGTGACTTGTTAAATAATGTAACGCGTTACGTTATCGTTACACTAAAAAATGTAACGTTTTTGGATATAAAAATTCCAGTTGACTAATTGTATTTGCATTGCAGTCACTGCAAGTCTCTTAAAAAATTCTCTTTTCGTTTAATTCGAAACGTTTGGAACTTCAGGCACATAAAATCATAGCACGTTGCTAATCATCGAAACTGTCAATTATTCCAGAAAAACTAAAGTTTTGTAGAATTTTATAATTACGTCATTGATATTGGAGAGTATGTTCATAAAATTTCTTCGAAATTTGTTTTATGAAACCACTTTTACGATAAAAATTTTGAATACATGGATGATGATTAAAAATATGATAAATCTTGTATGAGTCAGTCAGATTTTTATAAATTGTGAAAAATCAGGTAGTTAATTACGTTGAGATTGAAAAATTTTTTTCTTTCAAACAGAAAGCATTGTAACATCAAATGATTGTCGATGTTTCTGATGAATTATCGAATTTGTTGAATTTTGGAAATTGCTAGGAAATTATGTCGATTCCCGAAATGTCCAAAAATGGTGTAAAACAATTGAAACTGCGTGTAACCTTTAAAACTTTCAGAATCGAATTATCTTTACTAAAAATCTAAAATTGAAAACAATTTTCATAAATTTTGTGAGTCGTAAAATGTTCATCAAGCCCATAAACCTAAAATTCACAAACTAATGCATTTTTGCTTGGCTATTTTCGGATATTTTACCCATGCAGAATTTTTCGAGTAGACATAACCACCATACCCACATCTTCTTCAGCCCTGTTTTTCCATAAAAAAACGCCACATCCTTCAAATTTTCATAAAACATAAAATACCTGTAATTAATTCACACATATTTATTCTTTGACCACTCATATTTCATGCTTTATCTTCAAGCACCATCTACAAATAATATTTATTAATAATGCTACACTTCATAAGTGAAAAATACTCCTCATGATAAGAAACAGACGGTTCTCGCGATAAGGACGATATATTCGCGATTAACTCTTTGATTTTTAATCGTCAAATGGAATGATTCGTTCTGCATGCAAATTTTGTGATTAATAATTTAACATTTTCCGCCGCGGCATCTGGTTAAAGTGGTGCTTGTGCAGCGAGCATGACCTATTAAAAGCGAATCAAGTTGTGATTAACGGAGGGTGGGTGTCAGAAAGCGCCGATGCAGAAATTGGCTTCTCACCCGATCGCTTTTTGTCGATTCCTCGTCGAGATATGACGATATTTTCGGGATCGTGGGTGGCTGGGATTATATTTGAATTAGTTTTTATCATAGGTACAATTCATCAATTCATTTAGATAATGATTTTAATGTCTAGGAAGAAGAAAAATGCAGAATTTCATTAGTTTTTTGGATAGAATTGTTGAAAAATTTGAATCATTTTTCTAAATTCCTTACTAACGTTTCCCTTGACATGGAATCGACACTTATTCATTTCCGTTTAGTCCAAGCGAGAGAACGATCGCCTTTTACTGCGGGCGCTTAACCCCATTTCATATGTAGATGCAGATGGAGGAGTCCGCGAGATAAGGCTTCCTCTAGTGTCATTCGATTTTACGCTCGTCGCCATTCATCTTCCCGGCGAACGCATATATTTATTTGCCTCGCTTTTGTCGGGACTTTATCCAGAAAATCTCTCGCCGAGAAATATAGAAACGCGCGTTCAACACCTCGGGATGATTATAATATATGGCCATATTCGCGAAATAGATAAAGTCATATCCGCGATATTTATTCTCCTCTCGCGTATCTCGATCTTGATAATTACAAATGATCCTGTTAGTGCGTTGATAATGCGAGCTGCGCGAGATTTGCATGCGACGCTCAAATTTGTATTTATAGTAATTGACGTGCGTCGAGATTAAGTACGTGATAACGTTAGGGCCTTCGTCGGATGAATCGTAAATTATTATGCATCGTATGGATTGATAGAAATTTTCTGTCGTTGAATATTATCAGAGTAGTGATTTTGTTAATGATAGTATGTGGGGATATTTTGTTCCAATTTCTTTTTGGAAAGTTTTTATGATGGTGTTTTTTACGGAGGTGACGATATTTTATTTGGAATATTGGTAGGATTTTTTGGGACACATATTTTGCGTTTTTGAGGTAACATTATCAGTTACTATAGAAATAAAATTTTTAACTCTCATAATCCTTCTCTTCGAACGCTATCAGGTTGAAAAATTTTTTTTTGCAAAGTTGCGGAAAATTTGCATTATTTGAACAGGTGCCTGAAATCAATTGAAGTTGTTGAACAAAAATTTTTGTTTTTTTTCCAATTCTCACAATTTAATTCACAACTTTTTCAGCAATGCATGTACAATTCTAAAAATCAACAAACTTTCAGAAAATGATACAAACCCTAGAAAAGAATTTCTTGTCAGATTTTATACTGGCCTCTGTAATATTAAGATATTGTTGATCGTACAAACTTGTAAAAATGTAACTCCTAAGTTTGTATTATGCTTCATGAGTTGGTCAAGTTTCAGAAATGATCACACATTTCTGAACAAGTTATGAATTTTTACGTGGAACTAATACATAAATTAGTGGAAAAAATACATAAATTGTCAACTAACAACTAGCCAAATTATGACAAGTTTGAATATAATAAAATTAGACTCTAATTTCGCAAAAATTGTTAAGAATGCCTTCTTTTTCTTAAAGACTGGATATGAAAAAATTTGGACATTTCAAAAACAACGACAACCTTGTGATCTAGGATTCGAAATATCGAGATTCTATCGCCTGAAAAATTTTTGTTCGAATGTTAGTTGAAAAATTTTTTTCATATCCAGAAACCATACAAATGTAAATACATTCAGTTATAAGGTCAATATTTATTATATTAATCTTCGTCTACTATAAATAACAAATCAAATTTCAACCTAGATGATGCATAACTTTTAGTACAAGGAAGAAATTTAGATAAACGATTATAAATTTAAAAAAAATTCAAAACCATCTTAATTATGGCTGCAATGAATAAAAATATCTTGACAAATTATGAATCATTTGTGAGCCTACGTTAAAGTATCGTAGAATAAACATTGTCGTTAATATTATACAAGGTGTAATAAACGATAAACATGCATTATTATAGTAAAAAAATCTCAGTACACCATGATTTACTGAGAAATTTCTTAAATCGATCAGTAACAATGGAATAAGAATATTATATTTATTTATAATTTAGTTAATTATGCATATATGAGTTATATAGAATAATATTTTCTATTCAAATTTAAAATTTTTATTGTTGTATATTTATTCCATTACATTCACATTCATATTTGCCAATATATAAAATGATATATTATAAAGTAGATACACATGTTTATCTAAAATAGATTCACCTATTTATAAGTATCCCCAAGCTTTCTAAATGCGTGAGGCTCTACTGTATAAGACTTATTGCATGCATATATAATATTGTATTCGAGAATATTGTAAAATATCTTATCATATTATATGATATGATATTTTCCTAGGAACATTATATCAAATTATTCAATTGGTAAATGATTATATTACATTCATAGAATTATACTTAAAATATAGCGAATTTACATTTATCCTGTATTTTACATTCATATAAAATATTGCCTTGTGGTATATACCATTAAAACACTGTATTATATAATAGTATAATATACACTCGTATAATTTTACATCTATTTCAAACCTCTATAAATTAGTAAACTAATATGAATTTTTTAGAAACATTAAATTCTACACATAAAATATATGAACAAACATAATATATACCATTATGTTAATAAATGATTATGAAAATATCTCAAACATTAAGATTCACAATTCTGTAGCATTCATTTACTCAAAGAAAATTTCAAGCAATATGATTTTTGGACTTTTCTCATTTCAACACCAAAAGATCTATTATCTGAATTTTCCACAATTTACTCAAGCTATGCATAGTACTATGAAAAAGCAAATTTTCTATGTTTCAAAAATTGAGTCTGCCATTAGTATACCTAAATCTTCAAAACATGAGAGAACCCATGAATATTTTAGTTTTGGGAAAAGATATTTTCAACGTGGATTTCGCCATGCAGATATTATAGTCATTATATTCATTACTAACAATTGAAATATCGACCTTGAAAATGTTCTCGATTGAAGAACGAAACGTTGGTAAATAAATATAAATTCGAGAAATCGTCCGTCTTTGGCTGTTGTTGAATTATTTAAGCGCATGAAAAATTGGAAACAAGAATGCTGATTTGGAATTTTGACTTAAATTTCCGAAAGATAGTATTTCTATGGTTTTTGGTGTCACGGCAAGTGTCGTTGGTGCCTCCCAGAAACCTCCTCCGAGGAGCGCGCGCGTCCATATCGCGCATCGCGACGCACGAGCTCCATGTTTATTGGTTCGCCAGGCGGTATTCCTATTCCGCCAGTTTGTAACCGCGATCTAAGTAGGTTATGCTAAGTGCACGCGAGTTGACAAACAAATGCGCAGTGTCGTCGTTCCACACGAGGCGAATCTATCGCACCAGCCATCTCACAGGGAAAGGGAAAGTCCCATTAAACTACACTTTTTGCACTATTTTCCTCTGCATCTTCACCTTAAGGGGGGAAGCTGGTTTAGAACGACGAAAGATTGCATGATATTTGGCACAGTTTTTAAGGCTGCTTATAGATACACAAATCTTGCAAAAAAAATTCATTTTCATGTTATTCGATAATGTTAAGCAATAATAATTCGTATTCGTTTCTTGCACTACTCGCTTAAAGATTCTCCACTGCGTACACGTTTAAAAATGTTGTGATTGCCGCATTTTTATAAGTGATAGCTCTTTTTCAAGCTAAAAGTGTAAGCTTGTATGTGAACCTAAAAAACTACGTAAAAAATTTTTTCAATCAATTTTTTTTGTGGTTAATTATCTCAAAATTTCGTCAGTGAAACGCGAAATAAAATTTGCAATTTTTAACATTTTAAAAAATTTCTCAGGTTTAAATTGAAGATAAACTTCTAAAGGGAAAAAAAAATTTTAGTTTTCATGTTTCTGATAAATAGGACGATCGCTATCGTGTACGCAGTGGAGAATCTTCAAGCGAGTAGTGCCCGAAACAAATATGAATAATTATTGTTTAACATTGTCGAATAACATGAAAATAATTTTTTTTTGCAAGATTTGTGTATCTATGACCTAGTTCAGCAGTACTTGTAACATTTCATAAGATAAGCTGCCTTAGAAACTGTGCAAAATATCATGCAATTTTCGGCGTTCTAAACCAGGTTCCCCCCTTAATTATCTTATGTGTGTCATAGGTTCTTTTCAATGTTTACAAGAGACTTTCGATGAAAAAGTTCTTTTGGATTTCAACCCTTTAAAGAAAACAATTATTTTATTTTAATTTGTTACAGGCCTAGAATTTTATGATGTTAGGTCTGGGACGTAGGCAGAAAAAATTTTAGGGAGGGGTTTGCCTGCAAAATATTTTTCCTTCGAGATTTCATAATTTTCAATCTTCGGAAATATGGTTACAAGAGAGCGATTTTGAAACATTTTACACTTAAGAATTTGACGGTTTTATGACTTTTGAAATCGTAAATAATGGAATTCGATTTTCGTGTCTTTCAATTAGCAACCGAGGTTCCAATTTTTTTACTTGTACTTTTGGTATTTATACCACTTTGGGGATTATCTGATATTAAGTAATATATGTTTCAATAAAGCTTTCTGAAATTCGATGCTCTAAGAATCAAACTTCTAAAAAATTTATATGTTTTATTTGATTTTTAAGCAAATTTTAACCACGCGGATGAAAGAATTGAATTTTGTAGTATTTTCTGGTATTTTAATACATTTCTCATATTTCTATGGATCCTTCAATGGGTTTTTAGAAATCGATGCTATAGTATTTAAACTTTTACGATTTTGAGAATTTAAATTGATTTTTCAGACGGCGTTTTCTTTAATGAAGATTTTCAATACTTTTATTCCATATTTTTTTAGTATTTCTATAATCGAATGTATTTTTAATTGTATAAATTGTATTAATTAAATTTGATGTATTGTTATTGATTTCAAGATGAATTTCTTGAATAATTTCTACAATTATATACAATTATAGTATTATATTAATAATTATGCTCCAGGACCGGAAGTTTTATAAATTTCTAAGAAAATTCCTTCTTTATAATTTTTATCTATGGAAAAATTTCTAGTTAACTAGTAAGCTAGTAAAAAAGTAAGTCAGTCACTTAGTTAGCTAGTCAACTAATAAACGAGTAAATTACTAAGCTAGTAAACTACTAAGCTACTAAAATAAGTAAACTTATTTTTCATATTTGTGTAGTAACATATGCATAACAGCGAAGGTTTTCTAAGTATTTTTATAGATTACTTCTTATTTTATAGATTTCTAAAAAACTTGATGCTTTAAAATGCGAATTTCTATCTATTATCAGTAATTTCAAGAATTAATCATAAAATCACATTGATATAGATTTATCATGTTTTATATCTTTATCCTTTTTTCGTATTTATGAAATATTCAAAACATTTTGTTGCGTTTTCTAGAATTTTGATAGATTTATAGTATATTTAGAATTTGATGCTCTAATAGAAACCCAGTATTTATAGATCGTAGAGGCATTTGTCAAGATTTTTCAGAAAAAAGTTTTTTCATAGAATTCAATTAATTTCATTATCCTTTTGGAGTTTGTATGAATCAAAGAATTTTTAATACTTTTAAATGGATATTACACAGATTTCTAGACTTTGATCATCTAATTTTTACGTAATTCTATGTTTCATTAATTACTACTTTTTAATTCAATATGTGCTGCTAACGTTTTCATGCATTTTTTTTGTAACTAATATTTGCATTGTTTATTGATGTAACTTCTTTCATTTTCATATTAAATATTGATGGATTTTATCAGAATTTCAGGGAGGGTTTGAACCCCCAAAACCCCCCTTTGCCTACGCGCATGTTTTAAATATTTTTGGAAAGCTACAATTTAAAAGTTTTTCAGTTAATTTTTCTTGAGTTTGTTTATTTGTTAGCAGAGTCAAAAAGTGAATTTTTTTGATAACACAGTAGTTAAAAACAATGAATGTGTTGCTGTCGATGCAAACTTTTTTTTGTCTATCTCACGTTGTGTATGAGTGAAAAGGGAAAGATAGAGACAGATGAAAAAGGGCTTGGAAAGGGAGAAAAGGGCAACAATGATACGTGATTACGCAAATTCTGCAACATGCACAATACTGAGGCCGAGGTCAACTCGCAGAGCGTGCGGTGACTTCTCTTCTCTTTATTCTCATTTTTATTTCTTTTCATTTTTCCTTTCAGAATTCTTCTCAGAATAGGACGACTTTCAGAAATAATTGGTATACGCTTTTTTTACAAATTGATAAATATTTCTATTTCGTTTTATGCAGCATACAAAATTTTATCTTTTGACTGTGCAAACCATTGATCATCCATCAATCTATGCTCCACTTTCATTGCATACTGTCAGGAATGTTTTTTGTGTCGAATATTTTCATTTTTGAGACTCGTAGTCATCATACACGATACCTAAAAATCATCATAATAATTGCAAATTCCAAGTCTTGAATGTCAGTTGAAAAACGAAATGATTAGAAAAGGTAAAACACCGTCCAGCGTCCAATGGGAATAAAAAAGAAGGAAGAAGGAAAAGGAGTTATGAGGCATTTATACGTGATATGGGAGGAGGAGATGCTTCCGGCGCGTCCATCGTTCACCCCCATCTCGTTAGGCGCACGTAATACAATCTCGCAGTACACACAAGCAAAATAGTACTCGCGAACCGTATCCCACGCCGTGGAAATCCTTCTTACACGTTCTCTTCTTTTCGCGAGTACAAAAGAAAACAAAAAACACCGACACCCCAATTGAAAAACAAATTGTTGCCCTAATTAAATACAGTTTCGATAATTATTGAATCAAAAACAATTTTAAGTACCGCACAAAGACAAAGAGAATAGTCAAAAAAACATTGTTACAATGATTTCGAGATGTAATTTTCTTCAAAATGAAATGACTGTGAGCTATTACAAAAATGATAAGTCTAATTCCATATGTAAATAGTTACAACAGTTGATGGATGTCTTCGATATTATTTCGAATTTTTATATTTTATGAATGATTAGAACCATTTTTTGAAAGACAGTATAGAAAAAGAGAATGTTCTATTTCTTGTCTTTTCTGGTGTTTTAATTCTCGCAGTTGCTTTTAATTCTGTTTTTTTTTTATTGTGAAACATTCATAATTTTCTCGCAACAAGTCAGAAAAGTGGGCACTCACTGGGCTTTGGAGCCGAACGCGATCTGATTTGCCCAAGGCGCATTGTTCGAGCCAAAGGGCATATCCATCTCGCGTGCCCTTCTCTTTAATCGCCCGTCGATCTCGGCATAAATCTCGCTACTTTTATGATCTTTCGAACGCATCCAAGTTTCTCAATCCACATCTTTTGTCGATTGAACTTGAAGGTATTTTTCATCATGATTTAGGATCGCTAAAAACCTCTAAAAATCAAAGGTTTTGCTGAATAGCAAAAAAATTTTGCGAGAATTTCAAATCCTATTTGATGATCAAAATATGTTGATGCATCAATGAATTTTTAATTTCTGCAAAATCTAGAGTAAAATTTGTCTTTCATTGCTTAATTCAAACTTAAATGATTTCAAATGTTGCACAATATTATCATTGTTAAGTTTTAGAATAAGAGAATATTATATTGAGGTATTTTGATATAATTTTTTGATAATAAAGTGTAAGGTGATTTCTGCTATTGTTTTAATAAGTAGTAATAAGCAGTTTTGCAACTTATGATGATGGATTATTTCATTATTTATGTAATGATAATTAAATTTTTCGGATGAAAGAAGACCTTTTAGTATTTTCGTAAAATATAAATTCAATAATATAGAAAAAATTGTGTTTCGAATGATAATAGACCTTACAATTATATGAAAAACTATTTATTTATTTATGTAGAATCGTAGAGACGAAATGATTAAAAAATGATAGACAATTAAAATGATGATTCCTAAATAACTATGTTTTCAAAATATAATCAAAAGTCTGAAATGTAACTGAATTATCAATACTATCTATAATTAAAATAATATTTTTTATTGACGATTATAGAAAATCTGCTTATCGAAATAATAAATATTAAATTATTTTTTACTGATTTTTTTTTGAACTAACGAATGAAATGAAAAATTTTTCTATTTTTTTATGAAATTATAATGAATTAGGTATGTATAACATTAATAATGTAGTGAATCATGAATAACTTCATAATTTTGTCGAAGTATGATTTTCTACTGATATGGAATGACAATAAATGACAAATATTAATCAACAGATAATAGAAAATTTTTAATGATGATTCTGAAATAATAAGTTCGTTCAAAATAATGACAAAAAATAATAAAAATGAATAACTTCGTTTGCAATAATAATGTTTGTAATTTAATTTTTGCTTCTAAAGATGATAGCAAGTTATTTTATCAAAAGCATGACAATTGAAATAAATGAAAAATAAGTCAGTCTCGTATACATTAAGTCATTTTTCGGATCACCAAGAGGCCTTTTGAAATTTTTGTGAAATGCACATTTATGAAAATACAATATTATATGTAGAATCAAAGTTATTTTATTAAATGTTTAAAATATTTACTTTTTATGTAGATGAGATTTCATGACAACAATATTAGTAGTCATTTGTAAAAAATAAATTATACTTGTAAAATAATCAGATTTTCAATGTGTCGGAAAAATGTATGACTACAAAATATATTGATCATTTTTTTTTTTCATTATGATGTTTATGTGTGAATTGATGTTACTTAATGTTACAGCAAAACGCAAAATACACATTATTTGAAATGATATTGAATATCAAAAAACAAGAAATTTAATCTTCTGAACTGTTTTTCATTCATTGTGTATCAATAATCTTTAAAAACATGAATGAAGAGTTCTCAGAGAATCAGTATTTATATTTCAAGAGTACTAACATTATTTTTGTTTTAAACATTCATTTTCACCTAATATTATTATTTATTACAATGCAGCCTAGAATAATAAAAAAAATAATAGAAATGATGAATTCAGTTTTAGCAGTAGAAAAAAGCTTGACCTTTTTTTTACCTTACTGCTTTTCTTTCAAGATTGTTTAAATATAATAAAAATCTTGATGTCTTCTAGTTTTTCCATTTAGATTTAGAAATTGCAATTTACAAACTCATCATTTTCTGAGTTCTCTTTTCATGAAATTTTGGTTCGTTTAGTTTCTTTTATCGACTCTCTAAATTTTTTCTCAGTTAAATGGCGAAAACGTGAAATCTCGTTTCGAAATCGTCCCCAATCATCGATGTCGATCGTCATACATCATTCTAATCAATATCTATTTAGAATAATTCGCAAATCATTGTGGTTTCAAGTGCCGAGGTGATTAATAGCGTGTATCTATTCAGCGACACGACGATAATCGACGTCGTGAGATCGGCGATTTTCACTGCGTGTCATCTCTATCAGATGTGAAAAAAAAAAAATGAGAAAGACTAGTCAATTTTTCACACTCTTTTTCAAATCAATTTCTTCTGATGGATAATAAGAGGTTACAAAATATGAAAGTATTTCGGTAAAGAAGACCCGTAAGTAAATTGATCACTGTTCTTTTCATAAATCAAGAATTCTATGGAAGTGAAATGTAATATTTCTTTTTTTGTTTCATATAAGCTAAATGAACAAAAAAGTAAATATTTCGTATTGTAGACCAGAAAAGTTTTCAAATCCTTCTAGTGACCAACAAATTGCAGTATCGTAAAAGTTGATAGATAGTAATTACGTGCAAATCCAAACGTAAAAAAAGGCAAAACAACAGCAGCTGGTGGTGCCAATTAAGAAATGCCGCGCGTTCCATAACGTGACTTTTATTATATCTATCGCTCCTAATTTCTAGCGGCTCGTGAGAGAAACTGCAGCGAAGAAGGAAGAGAGGAGAAAAAGCTCGATTCAGCTTAGCACACTTAGTCCCCGTGAAATTTTTCATCGAGATCGATAGTTAATTTAAATGATTTATTATACGGCGTTAAGATCTCGCGGATCGTGCATGCTTTTCACTCGATATGTACCTTTCTCTCCGATGGAAGAGACCGAGAAGACCTTCGTTAATTTACGAGTCTTATCCTTCTCGCGGAGACACGCGGTGAAAATCGCCGATCTCACGACGTCGATTTATCTGCATCTCCCTACTAAAAATCCTGACGAGTATTTGCCGATTTGGAAAAAGGTAGACATTTTTTCAAGCAGGGATATTATGGATTATTTCGGTTAATTCAGCACAGGCCTGTGCACAGAAACCTGTATTTTGGGGGTGTTTTTAACTTATGTTGTGCTGGTAGAATAACAAGCAATTGAAATTGACATGGCTTGACAGTACATGGTCCATTCAAAGTGATGTAGATAATAAATGTAGAATAAATAAGTAGAAAAATTAATCATTTAATATACCAATAATCAAATGAATAAGGCAATCGCAAAACGTCATTTGTTTTCAACAACTTCTACTTTATACATTCAATTTTTGTTATTTTTTCAACAAATTTAACACAAGCAACTAAACAATTACAGATAGACGATTGCGAAAAACACGTTTATTATTTCTTTGTCACATTTAGATGTACAACGAATGCATAATGAATATAAAACCAAACACTTTTTATTACTACACTGTACACATGTTTTATGATTTAAAGGGTTATATACCTTTTTTGAGAACGGTTTAGATTATTTTTTAATGCATATAGCACATAGTTTTATTGCATGGAAGTTATCCTATTGTGATGGAATATTTTCAACTTTATTATACAAACATTATTTGATAAAAAAAATATCAACAAACGGTGGAGTACTGACCCTTTCCCAACTTTTTTTTTGCAGTGACTGCAATTCAAATACAATAAGTCAACTGAAATTATAATATTCAAAAACGTTACATAATTTAGTGTAACGGTAACGAAACGCGTTACATTAATTAACAAGTAATAATAACAAGAACGAGTTCCTTTTTTTGGTAACGAGTAACGAGAATCGTGTGATTCATTTCACATCCGTCACATTAAATTTTTAGAACGATTTGTAACTTTTCAAGAAATTTTTTGAAACTTTCATATAAGTAATTTTTTAACTACCTTATTTTCGAAAAAAATTGTATAATTTTATAATTTTTTTAGCAACAGAGTGATGTATTAGTAATTTATGTACAAATATCGACAAAGAGTATGATGCTTTTTCATTTTTTTTTAGAAATTTTCACAATTCTAGCAATAAATTTTAGAAATCTGCTTATAAATACATTAAAATACTGGTAACAATGATTCTTGAAATCTATAGTAGGATCCCTAAAATCTATAGAATATGCTAGAAATCCTTACGTAGTTTTATGAATACATAAAAAACATGTAATACGAAAAAAACTATAATATACTGTTTACTTTTTTTCAAAAAGCTATTAGTTTTTTAGAAAATTTCTGTAGTTCCAGAAATCAAGGTACTCCGATTTCTCGAGCATTGAATTTTTATAATATATGTGTATAGAAAACCATACAAATATTAAAAAAAGGATCAAATTTAAAAAATCTGTTCGAAATTCGAAACATATTGAGGACACTTTAAATAATCTACAAAGAAACTGTTTTCTGCAAAACAACCAAAATACTGCAAACATTTCAAACTTTCAATTCTAGGAAATTTAATTCTTGAAATTCTAAGAAATATCTTTAAAAAAACCTTAAAATTTTCCAACATTTTATAAAAACTGGAAAGTACAAAAAAAAAAAAAGAAAAGTACAATAAAAAAAAAACACGTATCGAAAAATACACGTATATCTATGGAATATTCAAAATCTATAAAACTTCCAAAGCTAGAGCATCAAAATTCAAAATCCAGAAATTTATACAGAAGTATACAAGAAAACTGAAAAATCTTTGAAATCGTAGAAAAATTGATGAAATACGAAGAATACTGAAAAAAATATGAATCTGTTGAGACACCTGTTTTCTGAAAAATTCTTTTAGAACATGAAAAATTCATTGAACTGTACATTTTAGAGCTTGAAATTCTGGAAATCTATGTATAAAAATCCATATCAAAATGCGTAAAGTATATAAAAATACTAAAAATACTAGAAAACCCTACAAAATTTTATGTATCCTAAAAAATACGAATAGTTTTAGAAAGACTGAACAATCCTTCAAATCATAGATAAACTCAAGAAATACGAAAGATACTAGAAGAAATAAATATCAATTAAAACAATTGTCTAAAAAATCCTTTGAACACGTCAAATTTCATAAACTAAAAATTTTACAGTTCAAAATTCTCGGAATCTAAAACAATTTAAATAAAAATGCTAGAATTATAAATTAGAAAATCCTGTAACATGTTACAGATATTGAAAAATACGAATAGTTTCAGAAATACTGAACAATCCTTCAAATTATACAAGGTACATACGAAAAATACCAACAAGAAATAAGAATCTATCCAGAGACACTGTTTTCTGGAAAATATCATGCAGTGCACGATATCAAAATTTATATCAAAACGTAAAAACCAATAATATAAGCATTCCATCGAAACCGTTTGAAAGATCTCGCCCCCCCCCCCCCCCCTCCTGGCCGTAGGGGCCTGATTCATCATTTCTGTTTCTAATTGTTTTGTTCATTTATTTTGTTGCAGGGTGCAAAAGCTTTTTCAAGAGAAGCGTAAGACGGAATTTGACGTACTCTTGCCGGGGCAACCGGAATTGTCCCATCGACCAGCACCATAGGAATCAGTGCCAGTTTTGCCGCTTAAAAAAGTGCCTGAAGATGGGCATGCGCCGGGAAGGTATGCATTGTACTGGACCTTTTTTGCTCACTTATTAACCGCGAATCGCATAAGAGCGGGTTTTGCATCGCGCTCATCGAGTCATCCTGCTCGATTGCCGTGACGCCGGATCCCTCGACGTGATGTACCGCTACGTTGTTCCACCTTACCCCGCTGCAATCCTCCGCGGTTGGGTCCGCATAGCTGCTGCTCCAGCCTTATTCTTTTCTAGGCCGCTTCGCTTCACTTCTCCTTTTTTTCTCATCAAGTATACGAGTCGAGTACTAGGCCCAAAATGTACTTGTCGCAGCCTCATACGAATAGTTTTTCGAAGAGTCAGGTTATTTACAAGAAAATCAAGATTTTTGGTCATCTGAACTGTAATATCAATGTGGATCACTTCTATTTTGACGAAGACAGTTGTACAAGATGGAAACGCTTCACAATTCGTTACATTTTTGAACAGTTTTGACGTTCGGATTAATTAATAATTTGTTGATAGTTCTGACAGATTTTTAAACATTTTGACCAGTTTTCAACAGTTTTTCCAGTAGTTACTATGTAGACTTTTGGAGAACTTATAATTATTTGATATTTATACATTATCTAGGAAGTTGAGATGAATGTCAGCTTGATTGAAATATTTCTGACAGTTTCGACTGTTTGTATACGTGATTGATTTCATAAGTTTTTATCAAGCCAGCTTTTTTTGTTATTTGAATTTTGTATATCTACCGTAGCGGTACATCGCGAAGGTGATTCAGATCGGAATGTTCTTCTTCTAGAGAGTAGGTACGAGGACGTCCTAGAGCTGAGCAAAAAATTTTTAAAAGATGTCCTGGTAGGGACTTATAAAAGGATTTTTACAATTTCGCAGAACATATATTAGAATTATATGCGTTGGGATAATTGCTAAAATTTTTTTTAATTCATGAGTATTGCTACACGTATCATGTTAAGCTGGAAGGGAAACAATAAATTTAAGGTAAACTTTAATTTTATTTTAAGAAAAATATATGTAGAGTTCTATTCGAGTCATTTTTCATTCATTCAGTTTTCAACATGATTTTTTGATAACAAAATCATCTTCATTGGTTGTTAATATTATGAAGATTTATACTGTAGTACTCTGAGTATTGTTTTTTTTTTTTTTTTTTTTGTTTTTTCACGATTTGAAGAACATTTTGATAGATTGCTAAATAGAATCCTCAGACATAATGATCCAGCAATCAAAGATTCGTATTTTCAGCTGTAATTTCATAATTTTTGAGAGAAATTAGAACTTCATAAATGATTAACACCCTAACGAGTGCTTTTATTATTTGTGTTTTTTGTATGAATGGGTATTTAGAAAATCAGGAACAATTTTAGCATATTTTCATCAATTTTTGATATTTTCATAGGTTTTATTAAAAAGATTGTCTTGCGTTCACTATAATATTCATAAATTTATGATATGTTTTAAATTTGATGCTCTAGAATCCCAAAATGTATAGATCGTAGAGACATACAGTTTTTCCATTAATCTAACTAATTTTATTATTATTTTAGAGTTGGCAGTAATCGAAAATTTTAAAATACTTTTTCATAAATTTTACATAGATTTATAGAATTTGGTTATCCAAGATTCAAAGTTTTGTAAATATCCAGCAATTCTATAAAATTTTCATTTTTTCGGGTTGCAACAATTTTTCTGATTCATGTTTTCTACGTAATCCTACGTTTTGATAATTTTTACTTGTTTATTAAATACACACTTCAAACGATTTCATCCATTTTTTCGTAATTCATATTTTCATTGTTTATCGATGTAACTTTTTTCAAACTTTACATGAAATATTGATTGATTTTATCAGAATTTTGGGAGGGGTTTGAACCCCCAAAACCCCCATCTGCCTACGCACCTGTTACTCGTATTTTAAGCAATTATGGAATTTTGCTGGACTCAGAAGTATTTTTCATCAATTGTTATATATATTTTTTAAATATTACGCTTCAGAATTTGAAATCCCAAAGATTTTGATAGATTCTTCAGATTAACAAATTTACAAGATGTCCAATATATTGCATTTATTATTTTTCGTTCCTTTCATATTTTTTCGAATCATTCATTATACACGCGTTTCGCAGGATATTTCAGTATATCCATAGATTTCCATCTGAATTGTTATAATTTCTTGTTACAAGATTCAGAGTTTTACAGATTATGACTATTTTCATACATTTCTAAGTGAATGCTACCATATAAATTTTCTCAATTTTACAAAGCTCAATAAAAAATCTTGGCCAATTGTATTCAATTCACTTTCCTCCACATACGTTTTTCTAAAAATAATGAATTACACATTCGTATATCACTTTTAAGCATTCTTCAGGGTTCTCGAAGAACCCCGACTCGTTAAACTTTCCAAAATCCCGTACATTCATCCTCCCATTTTTTGCAAGCTGCCTGGGTGAATAACGTGACTTGTCGAAAAACCTGCTGGGCAAAACGCGGCATTTAAACAATAAAAAAAGATGGCCCCAAGGGAGATTTAACACGTATTTGCTTTGTGGCGCTGCAGGTACGTTGCCAGCAAAGAACAAGCCATTATACGTGAATACATGCACGCAAATTAGCACGCCTACGAGAGCTGCTGCTGCTGCTTCTGAAGACTCTCTGGAAAACACGTAACTCCGTAGAAACCGTTTAATCCAGCGATTAAAGCATTTTTCATTTTCACGGAGACATTCTTTCGGGTCCTCTTTCATCGTTGCAGTCTTTTTTTAGTAAATGCTCGTTGAGCGCTTTGTCGAGAAAATTTGTTGATTATTAAAAGCGCTCGTAATTCTCCATTAGTTGGGTGTTAAGTGCCTGACGTCACGTTTTACTGAACTATGATGTTAATGGTTTCAGGATTGATAACAATGGAAAAATAAAATGCAGAATGAATCAAAAAATTAATGCAGGAAAAATCATCAAAAACATACCAAGTGAAATCTTTAGTAAATAACAAATGGTTTCATGTAAGTACTTAAAGTTAACAATACTCAGGTTTCTTAATTATGCTTGCACAAAATTTGCAATTACTATGTCTAAGATCAATTTTTCCATCAACGAAATTCTACTTATGAATAATGTTTGGTACGGAGAACATAGTGAACAAAAATTTGTAAAATTGTTCTAATATAAAGACATAATACTATAGAAAACTTGGACTTGGAAATCTGGAGAATTTCGAACCCTCCAAATTCTAGAAATTCTGAGAAGGAAATCTTTTGAATTCTGCCAGCTCTGAAGAAATGATGAAAATTGAAGTAGGTATCCTGTAGAAGAATTTTCTAAAATATCTGAATAAAAAACATTAACTTTGAATTCTACTGCGTCGAATTTTGAAAAAACTTCATAATCAATTTTCAACCTACATAAATACTTGAAATCTATGAAAATACAAAAAAATTAGCAAAATCGTATAAATACTAATGAAACGAAAATAACGGAAATCTGTTAATCACAAAAATCTATGTAGTTTTAATTTTGCGAAAATTGATAAAATTAGTGAAAATCGGTTAGAAATTAAATTCTAGAACATTGAATTCTTGGAATGTAGGTCTTTCTGAAAAATCTAGAAAAATACACACGATCTATGAAAATACAAAGAAAAGGTATAAAATCTTACGAGTACTATAAAAATACGAAAGTACAAAAAAAGTACAACACTGAAAATCGATATTCATGTGTATAGATTTCTTCTAAAAGTCGATGTTCTAGGAATAAAATCCAAAAAAAATTTTATTGTCACAATAAACTTTTGATAAAATTAGAAGTACACAGATTTAAAATATTTCATAGATTTTAAGAATTTTCGCATAGTATGTCATATATAAAATGTAGTAATATTTTTTTGCAGGTATTATTATATATTTCTAGTACTTCTATTGATCGCTCAATAAATTTTTAGAAATTGATGCTATAGAATTGAAAATTCCAGAGATTTTGAGTTTTTCAATTCATTTTTCTGAAAACAATATCTTTTGTACAAATTTTCAATTCTTTTCTTTCATATTTTTTTTGGTACGCATACAAATAGAATAATGTTCAATTGTAAAAATTGTATAAATTATATTAGATATGTATTTTCATTGTTTTCTATACAAATTTCTTGAGTATTTTCTAGAATTATATATTTATGGAATTATGTATAGAATTATTTTCATATGTATTTTCTAGAATTCAAAGTTTTATAAATTCTCAAAAAAAATTATATCTACTCTAAAATATTTCTTGCATTTTTCTTCTATAATACAAAGCTTTGGAGAATTTATCAGTATTTGAATAGATATTTAATATTTTTACAGATTGCTGTATAGATTTAAAAAATTCGATTTTCCAGAATAAGAATTTCGATGTATTCTCAAAAATTTTATAGATTTATAAAAAAATCACAGTAATACAGATTTTTCAGGTTTTATTAGGTTCTAATTTTTTCGTATTTTTGAAGTATTAAAAATATTTCGTAATGTTTTCTAGGATTCTCATAGATTCTTATTATAACTATGTTTTGCTATATACGCTCCTTAGAATTTGATGCTCTAGAAATTCAAATTTTACAGATCATAGGCATGTTGAAATTTTGCAGAAAATAGTTTTTTAATGATATTCAATTACTGTTTGTATTTCTTCAGAGTTCGTATGATTCGAAAGATTTTCTAATACGGTCATAAAGATTTTCTAAAAATTTTTAGAATTAAATACTCCAGAAGTGAAAGTCTTTGGAATTTCCAGCATTTCCGTAGATTTTAATTTTTCTTCACTATTCACCGGGTTGAAACAATTTTTCAAATAAATATCTTTTACGTAATCCTAGCATCAGAAAATTTAAATTTTTTTTCAACAACTATAGATTGCTAACGTTTTCATGGATTATTTTTATAACTTGTTTTTTATTCACTTTTCCGCGCACTATACGCTCCAACCTAATTTGAATTTTGTTACTTCTGTATATTTGTCATTCAATTTAAATTTCCATATTTTTCTCGTTATATATAATTTCATGATAAGATAATATAGATTTAATGGATTATGATATTTAATTTTCAGCAATGGTATATCTATTACAAACTCTCATTCCCAGCAATTCACAAATGAGGACATAATTACCAAAGAAGATATGCCCATTAGATAACGTTTTTCCACAGAATTCTGCAAGTTCACGACCTAAATTAGGGTTATTTGCTGCCTCCCTTTCGGAGATTTGTCCAATAATTTTCCCCGTCATTTTGTCCTCGCTCATTGACCAACGAGAAACACTTTCTCAGCCTTCCCTTGTACATTGCGTTACACATACACGTGGATATTATAAATGCCTGCTTTGCTCTTACAATGGCCGATTGTTGCAAGATAGGCGCACGAAAAGGAAACTCATTTTGCGAGCGTCCTTTATTTTTAGACGGGAGTGGCCGGGATCATAATTATTACAGCGCAGCAGCAATCGTGAAAAACGCATTTTTCTGTAATTGAGTATTTCGCGGGGGTAATTTGCGACATTATCGTGCTGGAATAATGCACTCTCGAGTGTGGCGGAATATTTTTTGAGGTATTTTGAATAGAGTTTAGAGTCGGTGCAGAATAAGCAGGAAATTAATTGGGAGAGTGATTTTTACGAAGTGCTTCTTAGCTACTTTCGGATTTTTAAATGTAAATGAAATAAAAAAAAAAACCCGGGATGAAAAATCAAGTCTCCTAAGTCTCCCAATAAGTCTCCCTCCGTGCCACCAGGGAGACTTGAGTCTCCATAAATTCATGGAGAATGCCCAATCTTTTTAACAGTGCATTTTGTAGTAAAGCTCTTTTACACTACAGTTATTAGTCTCCTGAAATTCAATATAGTGTCTATTTTTTTTCAAAGATTTATTCACGACTTCAATAGAAAATTTAATAGACAGACTGTGAGAAGATCTATAGGGAAATTTCTAATAGTTCAGAATTCCCAGAAAATTTCCACTTAGTCTAAATATTATCCCCTCTTATCTTCCTTTTAGAAAATTTAACGTCTCGGGTCTCGCTTTCCCTCACAAACAGTGGTAAAAAGAAAAACAAAGTCGCGAACCTTGGTGGCGCGCGTACGTAAGGCCCCCGCCGTTCGGATTACTAATCATTTCCCGGGCCCGAGGAACCCTGCTAATTGATTAAAGTCACGATCCTGACCCTATCGCCAATCTCTACCTGCTCGGCCCAAGCTCGGTGCCCCTTTTTTCTCACTTTTTTCGAATCCCTTTTACCCCCTTTTTTGGGCCCCGTCCCCCTCCCCTTCCCCGATTCCCTTGTCGCGCATTTTATCAGGCTCTTTTACATTGCTTTCATCCCATTGTTACGTCGATCCTCCACGATCTAATTTCACTTAATACGCCCCGTAATGGTCATCCTCGCCGGGGCTCACCAGGATTCTTCGCAGATAAGTTTAATCCTTCATGGCCCCGAGCGTAAAGCTGCTCTAGGAACGCGCGATTATGTACACTTTGCGATCGGATCAACGAACCGTGCCGCCATTTTTCCGGGCCCCGTAAAATACCGGCAATCGAGTACCACTTTTGCCTGCGTTGATTGGTTATCGGACTTTTTTTTCATTTTTGTTCCTTTTTGTTTTGGTGGTATGGAAAATTGGAAAAGCAGGAAATTGAACGATTTTTCATGGGACAGAACTCTGGACTTTCTACAGTAAAAACATATGTGACGACCAAGTTACAGAAAAAAGCTGACTGTGAGTCTCCAAGAGTATACAAAATTTTAGAGACTCAAAATATTCTTGACTCTGAAAGATACTTCCCGGGATGAAAAATCGAGTCTCCCGAGTCTCTTTAAGAGAGACTGACAGTCTCGGAATGGGAGACTCAGCTCATTTACTTTTTTTTTCGGGAGATGTATGCCAATTTCTTGGATCTTTCGAAAGACTTAAGTCTCCCATCAGGAGATTGCAGTCTCTAAGAAATTTGAGTCTCCCTACGGGAGACTTAAGTCTCGCAAACACCATTCGTGAACTTTAACTCTTTTTCTAATGTTTTCAACTGATTTTAGATAAATTGCATATTGTTTAAAAATACACTGTATAAAAACTTGTATTACTCAAAATTGTTGAGTTTTTATTGCTCTGAAACTTTATACCAATTTTTTTGGAAAATATTATTCCATACTATTCAAACCCACGTTAATGTAGAATAATTTAAAATATCTTTCAATTCATTTTTGTTATTATTTATATTATGTTTGGTAAACTAATTGCACACATAGTTCCTTGCTTTTAAATTAATAAAATTTAAAAAAAAATAAATTTATCTATTGAGTAAAAAAATTGAATATAAATTTATCTGTAATGTTTTTCATGTACGAATATTCATGATATTTAAAATATAATTGGAAGAAAAAGTCTGTGAGAGATGTAAAAACTTTTTCAATTTTCGTTTACAGGCTGCGATTCTTTGTGTTTTTTTTCGAGTCAAAATTCCAAATGTTCATCTTAGTTGATTGTCAATTGAAATATTCAAATATTACATCAGTTATACTGATAAATTTAATGTATAAATACGTAATTAAAATTTCAAGATATTTTTATTTTAGTTTCTCAATTCCTATTCTTTTCGAATGAAAATTTTCAGATGTACAAAAAAAAACATGTCATTTTGATAGGTATTTCATAAAAAATTTCGACATTTACCATATATTGAGTTGAAAAGGGAAAAAATTCAGGTTTCACTTTTGGTTGAAGTTCTTGGCAAATGGTGGTAGAATTCTTATGCAATGTCGGTTTACTTTAATTATCTCAAGAAACATGTAATCATAATGTATATTTAGATAATTAATTTCAAAGTTTAAATAAAATTCGCAGTAAAAAGTTTCTAGACTTATAATGATGAACATATGTTGAGTTGAAATTTTGATGAAATATCTGAAAAAAGGTGTTACAAATAAAACAGTCATTATTTCATATTATTTTAACAATGATGATTAAAATAGAAATAATGTAACTTGTATGGATATTAATAGATAAAATAATATTTTGGATTCTGATATTATCATAAATTATTCAACAATTATAGTTAATACTTCAATATTCCGTGAGTTTTCTTTCGATTTCAATGAATTTATTATATTTCTATTTGATTTTATTGATTTAATATCTTCATTAACCTTAATGAATGAATACATTCGATTATATGTCTAATATGGTGTCACTTATTTTAGCGATTTCGATTTTTTCCATCTCGAGGCTTTAAATTAATCAAGATATTAAAAAAAATTTTGTAATATTTGAAGCAAATCGGACATGATTAAAAAGTGCCACAAAACGACTTAAGTTTCAAATGGGATTCACATGTAATTTTTTGTACACTTTATTCAAAAATTCGTAACTTGTGCAAAACTTATGATACATATGTTTGAAACTTGGCAAAGTTTGAGTGAAAAATATTACGTTCAAAATCAAGAAAAATTTGGTTCCAAACGTTACATTATACACTCAAACTATGCCAAGTTATGAATTTTTGTACTATATGTATGAAAAAAAACTGCATGTAAATCCCATTGAAAACTTCAGTTGTTTTTTAGCACGCGGTAATCATGTTCAATTTGATTCAATTTTTACAAAAAATTTATGTTTGATATCTTGATTAATTTCAAGCCTCAAAATGGAACAGATTCCGACATCGCCAAAATAAGTGACACCCTAATGTCTGCATACTGAAATTGATAATAATTCTGCTTAAAAATTGATTACATATCAATAAATATTGTTTATAAAATGAATTTTTTCGCAAACATACACAATAAAACATAATACCTTTATTAGTCATAATTGATCAATATTTCTAGAAAAAAATTATTCATCAATATTATATTCAATCATTCACTAATCTAAACTTCGATCAGTTGTTTCCAATATTATAAATTTAGGAAAAGTGAACATTCTTTTATTCACGTTATCTACTATTATTGTATTGTTGCATATATATATAATTGTATGCATGTATAGTATTGGACAATGTGATACGGTAAATGTTTTTTTTTCCTAATTAATAATGTTGGCTCCTACTAATCGAAGTTCATATAAATTATATGGTAAATTGTAGTAATTTTTCAAAAATTACCTGATCATGTATTTCATTTCAATGCTCTTCAAAAATTTAGTAGATACCTCAAAGAATTACAGATTTTTCTGAAACAAATTTAAGTAAAAACATGGTAGGTGTAAACAACACATTCAAAAAGTACTCCTTACTGAAAGCCACTCTTAGTAGGTGAATTTTTCGTTCTATATCTGACCTCCGAGAAAATGATTTCAGTTCATGGAACATAAAATAACAGTACTGGAAATGATCTTCAATATTGTTCTGAAATATACTCTATTGATACACTAGAAAATACAGTTCCAAAGAAAGTCTGGCAAAGTTCCAGATCGCAAAGTATCGAAGATATTGCACTGAAGCTCGATGAAAAATATTGTTCGAAATTGGGAAAATGTAGAAAAAGGGTTAATTGAATAGACGAGCTTCCTAGATTTGTGCAATCATTACTGGCAATATCTCGGGGGTAATCTTGAGCTCATCCTGTCTGCTTGGGGCCAATTCTGGCTGAGCTGCTGCTTCAGCCATGGGCTCGGGGCCCACGGAAGGAAGGCCTCCAAGGTAAGGTCATGTACCCCGCTGACCTCGGACCACCTTCTCTTCTCATCTCCTTTCCTCCTCTTCTACTTCTTCTTTCCCTTCTTTTGCACCTCACTCTTTCTACTTCTACTTCCTCCTCTTCTTCTATCTCCTGTCTTGCTTATTTTATTTATCGTGTCTCGCCTTACTCTTTACTCTTTTGAAGATTTTAAAGTTCAAAAGTTGTTTATTCAAGTATAATTACATCATTTTTCTTATAAACAGTGGCCCAACAAACAAGGCTTTTCGTACTTCATACGTGATGCACATGAACGGGTTACACACCTCTCGCATGTTATTATCTGTTTGATTATTGTTTGGTTGGGTAAGGTTCATTCATATTTACTTGTACATAAATTTTCATCGCAACACTTATGAACTACGTCTTTAGCTTATTGGGTGAAAAATTGAGTGCCACCTTTCCCGAGTCGAAATCTTCAGGCCCCTTTTCAGTCCATTTTATAAAAGTGGAGTGTACAGTCAGTTTGAGGAATGATTCCAACCTCCTCCTCAGGCTCAATCACATAAATGGAGGTTGACGTGAGTCTGCAGTAGACTGAAGTAGTTTTCAGCCTCATTTGAACCTCCAACGTAGTTTTACATGAATTATTTCATGCAGTCAGTCTCATTTAGGTCTCAAAAAAGTGGGGCATCTTTACGTAAGTTTATTTTGCTTTTGGCAGTGTTGCGCATGCATAAAGCAAAAAACAAAAGACGCACGTGCCGCGCGTGGCAGGGCCTGCAGACCAGTACAGAGAGCTGATTGGAAAACGACGCCAATTTTTGTGTATCTTCGCGATCAAAGTTGAAAAAAGACTAAATTACTCGTTTCCACGTGCAGCTTGCTGAAAAATCAGCGAAGTATTGATTCCACCGTTTCCCTTGTTTGGATTGATGAAAATGGGAAAAAAACTAAACACTATGCTAAGTTCATAGCAATCGATTGTAAGTATGCCACTATACCACGTGTGACAAGTGTAAATGTACAAAAAGTTTTCGATTTTGTGGATAGGTTCTCTAAAGCAAAGATCCATACATTTTTTTTCCAGATGATATCGATAAATTGGAAAACATTCAGTTAACAAACGAAGGAAAAATCCATGACCCGGCTGAAAAATTGATATCAGCCGAAGTCCTTGCTAAACGACAAGATTGCCAAATTCAGGATAAAATGGTCCGAAACATTAAAAAATCAAACATCTCGAACAATGAATCTCTTCTTCAAGATAGCAACTGAGACTGTAATGAGGGTAAAACGTAAACTCATTTCAACCTCCTTAGCTGCAAAACGGGTAATAATTGCCCTTTTGGAGGTTGAAGTGAAGCTGAAATTCCATTCAAAACATTCATAATATCAGTCTCATTCGAAACTCCTGTATAACTCGAATGAGACTGAACAGGAGCCTGAAGATTTCGACTCGGGTTCGGTAAAGACTTACAAAAAAACCCCGTGCCATTCATAATTGTTACTCTTTTAAAGAGCTGGTCACTGGATCCAGAATTTTCGACTTTTTCAAATCATGTCTCTATTGGACCAAAATTTACAGAATATTAGTTGACTCCAAATTTCATATGTAATTGTGACTTACAGATGATGAAAATGCATAAATTTGATGACAGGGGAATCATCCCGAATTAGGTCTCCCAGAACCTTTTTTTTTGGAATTTTTGTCCAAAAATGTAAAAAATAGAGCATTGTGAACTCAGGTGTCCTGATCTAGAAGCACGTCTTCCTTTCGCCGCCTTGTATTCGATTTCGGTGAACAGAAAATGTGAAAGTTCAGGCAAGACTCGGCATTTGGCCGTACAAACGAACGCGCTTGGCTTGGCTCTTGCACACGTGCACGTGAGATTTGAGATTCGCGAGTGTGCGAGTTTGAGCTACGATTATTAAGACCAGATAACACTCATGTTCCGTTTAGGTTAGCGCGCTGGTGGCGGCGCGAGAGACACTTGTGTACCTCCACTCCGCCTGCATTTCTTCGCTTATTGCTTCGTTTTACACGGCACCGCATTTCACGGATACGCTATTCTGCCGCATGTCATCTGTCAGATCGCCAACAGACTTTCCTAACGATTTCTCCGCGTTCCCTCGACTTGCCTCGCACCGTAAACTAAGATGCAGTCTCATCCTCTCAGCAAATTTGTAACGTCCTTTTTTAAGGACGCAGTCAGTAACCTGAATTTTCAAAACACTAAAGGTGTCATCTGTCTGAATCGAGAAACTTCAGGAAACGCAAAAGACAGTGACAGAATTATTCTGAATTCGCGTTGCTCCAGAACGTGATTCCCTAGATTCTAAATGGCACTGATCGGTAAGAGCGTCGAAAATTTAATTCGCTGACAATTTATTCCGTCTTTTTAAGAACGTCCAAGGTTGTCGTTTTGTACGAAACTTCTTGCTTCACTGGATGAAAAACTTGAGTATCGTTTCAGTCTTTTAGAGTATCTTGAGTCTCGGAATATCATCAAGTCTCCAAGAGTATCAAAGGAGTCTTCGAGAGTATATGAAGAATTGGAAAAAAGGTGACTCTGAGTCTCCTACAGTCGTCTTTGAGCTCCGATTTGGATACTTAATTTTTTATGAGAAATAACAAGAGTAACATCTGAGTTTCAAGAGTATCCTGAGTATTCTGTTTTCATAAACAAAATACTCTGAATGATCAATTTGGGGACTCCAAGATACTCTTGAGACTTAAGGGATCTTTGGTTTTTCATACCGGGTTTTTAACTTTTGTAGTAAAGTGTGTAAACACTTTTCCATTTCAGTTCAATTTTCTTTCAAGAATCAAATATTACAATATCTAGACTCGACAATCAAGAATATTCAAGTACATTCAGAATGAAGAACAATTGATAAATCTGACGTTTGGAGTTGATGATATGAAAATCCAGAGTCTAGGAATTTGGCAAATCCATTTTTCTTTAGTAGAAAATTGAGAGAAACAAAATTGAACGATCGATAACAAGCTTGGAAATTTTCTAAAGCACAGGAATCTTGTGCTTCTAACGCTGTTATTTTAGAAATCATGTAGTCGGAAATTTCTAATCCGCAATATTTCGAATAACCGATTTTATAACTTTGTCGATTAAAATGTTATAATTTTATAATGTTGTCTTTTTGTCAATTAATTGTTGAGTTTTTAGATTTTGTCAATCGGTATATTTATAATTATTTTGTCATTATTCGTATTTAGAATTCTAAACTGTGTATATTACAGTTATTTATTACCAGAAAAAATTGATTACAGTGGAAATCGAGAATTTAGAACATCGAAATTCATAGACCATTGCAATTCGAAAATTCTCTATTTCTACACAATACTATTATTTCAAAACAGTATTTATAATTTATAAATGAAATAATTGAAATTCGTGTATTGTAATGTCAGCTTTTCGTAGATTTCATGATAAAAAATTTGAGATCAGAAATTAAAAAATTCGACTGGAAGACTTTTAACAGTAAAAAAATTTTTTTAATTATTGAACTTTATTACAAAGTATTACATGTCTAATGCCAAGTTTGTATCTATCTGTATTTAAAAATCAAAAATTACCAATATTAGTTTAATAATTTGAAATTCGCAGAAATCATAGAGTACGAGAAAACTAATAAATAAACAGAATTTTCGAGCAAACTATTTGAAATGTCGCAAATTCTCAGAGTTTCAAGAGTTGAAAATGACGTGTTGAAAAAAATACCTTTTTCAATTTGAGGTATTCTGTAAACATACGAAACTTGAATTTAGGTAAACATCTAAATTTCCAATTTTTCGATAATAACTTCATGGATGAACTTTTGTATACAATTCTTATTCATAGACAGATCCTGCTTCTGTAATAAAAAAAAAAAAGAAATTCGAAAAATGATACATTAGTTTACATTTTGCGAAAAACACAAACATAAAAAACCACTAGGACAAATATCACAAATGTGCATATTTATAGTCATATTTGAAATGTTCATTTCAATTTATAGATTTTCATAACTAACAAAGAAACATTTATAACATTTCAAGTTAGAATTTCCCTTTTTTTTCAAAATTCCTTTACTTTCCGTAATGTATTTCAGTGAGTTTACTTTTGTCTGCGTTTAATCGTTTACTTGCTTCTTTATTGTTTTGCTTATTTTTTAACAAAAGCATTAATAACTTTCTTCAAGTGAGCATGATTTTGAAAATATGTCTACTTTTTACCTCTTTATTGTTTGAAGATGTTTGCATATTCAAGCAAACTAATTTAATTCGACATATTGCGTTCATAAATGACAATTTTTCACAGAAAAACTCAAATTCAGTTTTGGAAAACACCTTAAGGATAGTCATGAATTTTCCCAAGTTCGCCATTTGTGTGCATTACAATACAAAGTAGTTCATTACCATGACAAAACTGCAGGTCAAGCTGACTTGACACCGTCAACGTCCAGGGTGATCACAATCAATGGCAGCCAACTATGCATATTCAGTGCTTCCACTTCCAATTTTTTACATTGTCAGACTTAAATTAAATCGATCCTGTAAAATTCTCAACCAATAACATAAATCATTTAAATGAAAATAATTATTTCAACTCCTATTTTTCACCGAAAATTTACCAAGCAATTCATAATCAACAATTTTATTACAAATTATTCATCCATGAAAAAAGAAATTCACCCAATTTTTGTCAATGTCACTTTAGAGGTCAAAGTATTGAACAGAAGATTTTCAATAAATTATTTCTAAAAACAGGTTTCTGAAAAACTCGATCAAGTTATGGAACATTGAAATTTATTTATACACCATCTGATGTGCCGATATTCTATAAACGTGAAATTTCCAATCTGAAAAAACACAAAAGACAACATTTATAACGTTTCACTCGAGGTTGAAATATGCACGCTACGTACAATGTTAGCTAACAGTAGTCGCGAGATAAATCACGTACACAATACCAGCTCAAGCAGTTGAAAATATAATTTCAACATAATGTTCACATATGAAGACATATTTTTACGCATGAATCACTGTTTTACGACAATGTACTAAACGTTCACGTGCTTAAGGAGGCTGTTAGCATTAAAACCAACGACAAGAAATCATCAAATCGGTTAGAATGTGATTTATTAGTCGATCCTAAATCATCTCTGTCGTGAAATATGCAGCGAAGCGTTGAAAAATAATGAGAAATATCGAATGGGGATATTATTCATCCTTCGAGAATTTTCCTCTTGAAACCGTGAAATTTCTTGACAATTATTGCATTTTGTATGCATTATTTTTTATTACTCTTTTTTTTATTATCTACTAGCTGGCACCCGCAGGATTCACTCCGCGTTTACACGTGGTTTGGTTGGGTTTGGTTAATATTTGTTTGGTAATTTTCTTCTATAATAATTATCTTTTATACGATGTTTGGTCTGTATATTTAGCAGCGTAATGCAATAGTACCGTATATTTACATATTGCATTTGTATATTGATAAGCATTTTTAAGTCTTTGACAGATCAATTTTCGTAGTCTGTCGAAACGAAAGTTGGGAAAGGGTAGGCGTAGTGATAAAAAAGACGTATCAGCAACAATTCAATGTTTATTTTACTTTGTCAAGTCCTTAAGTCTTAAGAGTCCTTTAAAATTAGTACACTGATATGTGTACCTACTAACCTAAATTAACTTCATTTTCAAGGAACTTTGTGAAAGGATGTTGATTTGACATTGCATTTTATGACACAACAAACGTCGATCTCGTAATTTGATAATCACGGCGCATTTCTTCAAAGTTTTTTTTTATTCTACTGAAATATTCAGTAAAGTAATTACAAAATTTGGTCGATATGATTGCATCTTTCAGGTCCTTCGAAGAAAAAACCACCCCAAGTCTCATATTAACCTACAAGTAATTTTTTTTTGTTTAATAACTATTTTCTTAAAAGTAATTATTATTACATTTTTGTTATATCATTATAAAAATCATGTCAGTGATTAGGATCTACTGAACTTCAAAATGTTATAAAAGTTTGATAGCCTTAATTCAAAATAAACAACTCATCAATGCGTAATGAAAATAACTAATACCGGCAATACAGTTTTTCATCATCAGGTTATAATGAAACTATCGTTTGTAATAATACGGTAGTGAAATTAATATTATTGACTGAAGTTAAAAATTCTGTTTTAAAATTTCTTTCAGCATAGAATTATTTGTTGTTTCAGTACCAGTATCGTTGTACTAAATAAGCAATAAGAAGAAAATCGAATTATTCCGAATGTAATGAAAACCGTCAACCTGAAAAATAAAAGTTATTGTTTATGAAAAAATGTGTTGTCGATTACAAACAAAAATACAATATGTTCAATGCAAGAATTTTATTATTTAAAAAAGGGCATGATGTCGATTGTGCACAAATTTATTGAGCACCGTATTTATTGTGCACTGGACGATTGTGCACATTTTCATAATTTTCATAGGTATGATCTTAAATTCAACAATTTCGGAAATCAAAACTTCTTAATTTTCAAATTAAAACAATGAAATCATTTTTATATTAACCTGTGTTCAATTTCGTAAAAATGTGCACACTCGTCCGGTGCTCAATAAAAATAGTGCTCAATAAATTGGTGCACAATCAACACCATACCTTAAAAAAGCATTCGATGAGTAATAATCAAACCATAAGAAAAACATTCGAGAAATTACTATCTGTATTCGAATTGTCAAAACAACAGCTAAAACTTCAAAAAAACGCCTCACAGTTTCTTAACATATATATATGGAAATAGCATGGAAATGAAAAACAAAAAAGTTACATATTTTTTTTCACTGCTGGCATTCGCAAATTTGATATTCCACCGAATTCCACTCCATAATGGCACTTTTTTCAACAATTACAATTATCAATTATCAATGATTATCGATAATAAAATAATTAAAGTATGTCATAAAAGTATCTCTGTACATTTTTTTACATCTTACAAATCACGGACAATCGATAGAGTACCTGAACAGTAATCGATATATCGATAGTGTGCCTGTCACTGCCGTCCGCCATATTGCTCAATATGAATTCCACATGGAAATTTTGGTGAATTATTATAAAAAAACCATGCAAAATTATGACTAATGAATATTACGTCGACGCGTCCGGAAGCATGCATTATATGAATGTGAAATTTCATGTCGATTAAACGCAAAATGTGGATTTGTACCCTGGCCAAAGTTTTGACGTTTTACTTTTGAAAAGTAGATAATTTTTACGTTTTTTATTTTTAGATCAAATCATAATTAATTTACTCGAATTTTCAAAAATTATCTCTACGTCTACACTCCTGTATGATTTCTTCGAGAATGACGTATCACCTACGAGTTTAAAAAAAAATATCTTCGATCGTTGAATTTTAATGTTTTCGCGAGTTCAGTTTGAAGCAACAGTAAATTTTAGAATATGATGAGCTCGAGATAAGGTTCCATTAATGCGAAAAAAGGCTATTGTTTCGTGGGTAATCGGAAGTGCATCTGCGGTGATGCTGAAGCTGCTGCTGCTCGAGAGGAAATGCAGAGCCGTAACGGAGAGAAAGTAACAAATGCAACTTGATACGAAAATCTACTTCGTGACTCGATAGAGATCGGTATGCTCGTCTTAAACTTCAAGGACTCCGTGACCTGATGAGAAAAAGTCATTTGCAAATGCAGTCGGGTTCGAGTTGCAAACGCAAAAAGTGCATAAGCGGTTGAAGAACGATGAAATTTTGTACAGAACTGCATTGATGGATGCTTAACTTTATATATAGGTGTGGTTTCTGTAGATATGGATAGTGCACGATGATGCATAAGAATGTTATTATTTATAAATATTTTGTGCAAGTTTAGAAATATGTCAAAATTATACTAAGACTCTAATTTTAGGTTTTGCAAAGAAAGAGATATGCATTTATTGTAAAAAAATGTTAGAGAGGAAGTTTTCTTAAATAATCAATAAATATAATGTTTGAATGTAGATAAAATAGAGTGATGATTCATTCAAAGTACACAATAAAAAAATTTGGAATAATCTTTACAATATTTTGACTATCCAGATTGCAATATTAGATATGTACTGTTTTCGTACGATGAACTGTTTTTTGATGAAAAAGAAAAATCAAATATGTATTGCAGTTTCTGTGTGATAGTACACACTGATTTTACAAAATTTGTTACATTCACAAGTATTAATGAACGTTTTCTAAATTTCCACAGAACTTCTGAAATTTTTAGCGATCTTTGGAATTTTAGATCTACATTTTTGATTTTTTTAAATTCGAAATTATTTCAAACACAACAAAAGTACAGAAATACCCTAATTTTTAAAAAATGTATCACTTCTTTAGGACTGCCGGTTTTGTATACTTTACAATTTCTTGCAAATTTTTAGAAGTATGAATGAAATAAATATTATCATGCGTTTCTGGAATATAATAATGATGAACACAATTTGCATTTTTTATAAGAGATATCGAAAACTCTACGAATTTTTTGATTTTTTTTCAAATTATAGGACATTTTTGAAGTCCCTAATGGTTTTTGATCCTTCCCAATTTTTTTGATACTGATTGTGGAAACGTACAATAAACTTTACAATTTTTTAAACTCTGTACAGATTTGTCTAACTCAATTCGATTTTTGGAAATTTTCGTATAATTTTGAAATTTTTGGGATTTTTATGAAAAAATTGAAGAAATATAATCATGCATACCTCGAAAAATCATTATAAAGAACACAATTTACAAGATCTATGAACATTTTCTAAATTTACGAATTTGTGATATTTTTAAGTTACTTTCAATACGAAGTATTTTCGAGCTTGGATTTTCAAAAAATGTTACACATCATAAGAACTTTTTAAACTTGCCAAATTTGAAAATAATAATTTGTTTATTTGATAACTATTTCTCGCAATTTTTCAATACTTTTTTAGTTTTGCAATTTTGCATTAAATAATGCTAAAAAACATTCTCACATTTGTTTCTAAGAAAAATGAACTTATTATAAAACACGAAATTTGATTCGATAAATTTATGCTGTAAATGTTTTGGAATTCACAGAATCGTTAAAAATGTTTAGTGATTAAAATAAAATTTTATTACTTGAAATTTTCTTAAAAAAAACGAAACCAGTTTAAAATATTACATACATTTAAACTTTTACAAAAATTGATTTCACTCGTTAAAATTTTTCGTAATTTTGAAGTTTTTTTTGAGTTTTTCGATTTTTTTTTAAAAATAAAAATAACGGTATCATGCAAACATTTTTCAAAAGAATATGATAGTGAACACAATCTACCATGTTTATAAATATTTTCTGGAAAAAAGAATTTTACAAAATTATTTCAAATATTCCAAATTTTAAGTGTTTTTCAACATTTCATGATCTTCGAAATTTCAAAGGTCAAACAAACGAATAAATACTTTACTGTTTTGTGAAAACTTTGTCTTACTTATCATTATTTTCATAATTTTGCAATATTTTTCAAGTTCCTCTAATAACAAAAAAAAATCATAACGTAGAAATGTGGCGTTTAGCCCCCCTCCCCATGCCTGGTCCACATAGTATAAATTTATTGTAAAGATATTTTACAATACATATTTTATAATATTAACAATAATAAATAAAATTTAACATACAAACAATGATAAATTTTCGAGTCTCTTTAGAAACTCTAATGAGTTAAAAAACTAAAAAAAAAAAAGAAATTTTCCAGCCCCCAATCGAATTTATGTCATTTCCAAACTAACTTTGACATTGCCCATGAACTTGCGAAAAATTAATAAATTTTCAATAATTGTTGATACTTCGAAAAATTTTAAAGAAAAAATTGAAACATCTTACACAATTGAAAGCGGTTGCTTTCACTTCTATGAAAACCTGAGAAAAAAATATAAATTCTCAAATCAACAATATCATCGTTTTCAAACACAAATGTAAAATATACAAATCATTAATTGAGGTCACTAAAAATCTTAGAACAGCTAAAATTCATAAAAAATTAAATTAGGGAGTTTCCCTTTCGGAGATTTCAACGCTTGCACATATCGGTTCACGTCGTTCTTAAAGTTGAAGTCTAAATCTTGACTCAAGTTTTGTCATTTAATGAATAACTAATGGTTCATGCATGCAACAACAATTTTTGTTTACTTAACAAAATAGATTATTTAATCAAAAATAGGGCTAAATTGAATTATGAAAGTTTCACTTAACTTGAATCAAATACAAAATATATTATTGATAAAAGATTCTGCTGTTTCATTAAAATTATTAACTTTCTTTACTCAAACCATTTCCTAAAAAATTAGTATGTATTACTGTTATATATTTTTTTTATCAATTCTAGATGATATTACTGCTACAATCTGAGAAAATTTACAATTTTTATATGAATTATATTCTATGTTTAAAAAACATAAATCAATATATTTTATTATTGAAAACATCTCTGGCGAATAGTTTACAACTGCACTTTTTCGAATAAGCAAATTTTCGTAGCACTTCCTCGTTTTCAAAACTATAATTTTCGATTTAAATTATTCATTAACACCCTTTTTTAAAAGAATCGTTTTCCCTTAAAATTGCAAGTATCTAAATCTCTAAGAAACTACACAAACATTCATTTACAACATTCTTATTTCCTATTATTATCGAAAAATTGATGCTAATGCAACTCAAGTAACACGAAAATTCCCAAGAATATCGATCATCAAGAGCAAAAAATGAAAAATTCCAACATGCGAGAAATGATGCGACCCAAAAAAAGGAAACTCCATGAACAAGTTAATACTTCACGTTGCAACAAAATGCAGACTTTGGTATTTCGGGTTCGGAGCAGCAGATATTAATAACAACGTGCGTATAATTGTTGCGTGGTTCCACCTCCTCGCCAGAAATGTGCTCTTCTCCCTCGCGGAGGAAGAAAAAGGAAATAAACGTGCATGGGTGCAGGAAAGTTCGACGTTGCTCGCATGCGAAACGAGAAATTCGGAATTCGCGATCCTATCTTATCCCGAAGTATAAGAATCTAAATTTTAAAATTTTTAGGTTGAATTTCTATCGCGAATTCAAGGGTTCTTCAAAAAACAATTTTTTCTAAACTTTGCATTAACATGAAATCATTACAAAATTTTTTTATTGTCCTGCGTTTGTTAAAAAGATAACTTTACATAGGGTATGAATGACCAATTTTCGACGCAAGTATTTAATGAGACTTTTTATCACTAAAGAATCTGATTTTTGACCAATCGTCAATTAGTCCAGAATTAGTACCTCCCGAGGATAGATGCAAAGGTGCCGATGCGAAAAATGAAGAAATGGAGAAAAGAAAAGGGAAAAAAGTGAGAAGAAGAGTTGAGAAGTCGTCTGGTGAAAGAGGAGAAGGATGAGGGAATGAGCAAGAATGAGGAGGCGTTGGAGGTAAAGGAGGAGTGGAGGGGGTTTGGGCCCGCGTGAAAGGGGTGGGGAGAGGTCGGAGAGGAGGTTACAAGGTCACACGCGTCCAGAGAACAGGGCCCGCATCGGGCCCCGCGTAAGATTCCCACGGTGTCTGCTCGCGGCGAGGCCCCTGTTCGTTCCTTCGTTCCTTCGCCTCGCATGCGAGTAACTTTTTATCATACCACAATACTTGCCACTTTTTCGCGATTTTTAGAGAAAAAAACACCTTGGAGAACGGAATTACGAGTTTGAATAAAAATTGTTACATATCTTGGTGATTTGAAAAACTGTTGAATTTTCCGAAACTTTAATGGTGAAATTTATACAGACACATGGCAAAAAACATGTATTGATAAGTTCTTACGTACCTAACATTGTTTATCACAATGAATAGGTTTAGATTTTCGCGTCAATTAAGTACACTTATGAATGTGATAACAAAGTCAAGTAGTTTGCAATTAAATACACAAATTGATGATATTATCAAAAGACATGTACATTCCCTGGTAATTTTGAACCTCATGAAAAACTTATAAGAAAATGAAATTTCGTATGAGAATTCGATTTCTTATAAGGTAACCTTATAAAAACCTAATCAGGAACTGAAATTTCTCATAAGAAAGCATTCGATAAAATCTTTTAAAAAAAAAACTTATAAAATTTTTTCAATCAATTTTTTATGAGAAATTTCAGTTTCTTATAAGGTTTTATAAGGTCACCTTATAAGAAATTGAATTCTTATAAGGTTTTTATAATGATCAAAATTACTAGGGTTTAGTTGGTGATAACGTTGCTACAACATTTTGAAAATGACAGAATTAATTATCTAAGGTTATGTGTTCTTTCATTTAGAAGCTGTCCATGTATTACGTAACGCTCCTAGGAGGGAGGAGTCTACTCAATGTAACAATTTGTGACACCAGAGGGGGGGGGGGGGGGTGGCGAAGCAGAATGTTACGTAACAAATTTGAAATGCTTTCATGTACCCATGATCAGCATAGGGAATTAATACATATTCGTCAATTCAAGAAAACGGTAAAAAAGTCTATTAAAAAAAAATCATCTCAATTATAAACAAGTAATCTTGTTCTCGAATCTTTAGGATTTAATTATTAATGCGACAAATAGAAAGAATGCATAAAAAGGCAATGGAATTTATAATTTGCGATATTTTAAATTATGTAAATAATATTAGTTTTTGAACTCTTTACTATGATTTCAACTTAGTAGAAAATTTGAACTTTTTCACCTTAACTTAAAGTATATGATTCTGACTTTTGAGGATTACACGATAAATTCTGAAACCATTGTTAATGATTTTGTGTAATACATCACAAAAATTGAGAATTATTTTAAGTAATTTTGTACTTTCGAACATTAACTTCTGGTAGTTACATTTTCAATTTTATTTGCATAATAAAAACGTAAAACATTATACACTAACTTGAAACTTTTAATTATATTATGAATTCGTCAACCAAGGCTTAAAGTAATTACAGTACAAATTTGAAAAAAAAGTAACTAATAGAAATATTTACAACTCGTGGTACTTTTCAACCGGAATTTTAGTAATTTAAATGATAATATGAAGAAATTTAAGGAAGAATCTAAAAATCAATAACAAAAATTTGTAGCAATATTGAATTTTGTGCTTAGCCTAACTATAAAGAAGTTGAATTCTGTAATATTAGGATAAACACAACATTTCAAAAAGTTTCGAAAATTTTAAGAATATAACAACTTTTCACTACTGAACCCTTATTTCAAGGAATTCAATTCTGAATTGCAAAGGCAGAACACAAAAAGCTAAATTATTAACGTGATTCGAAATCTGTAATAATTTTTTAAGTTTTATCTCAAACTTTACATTCAATACTAAATTCGGCTAATAGAACAAAAAATTCGAAAAAAAAAAACAACAAAATGTGAGATTTTTCTTAAATTTCCATCTTCTAACTCGAACTTTTTGTTTCTTCATTGTTCAATTTTGAATCTAGAAACAGAAGCAAATTACTTAATACGATGAAGGTCATTCAAAACTTGAAGTAATATTGTAATTACGAGCCAGAACTTTTAGCTACTTGATTGCCTATACTAAATGTATGAAAATGCAATAAATAAGTGGGAAAATTAAAAACTTGTAGAATTTAGTACTTGTGGTACAGAAGTTTTGATAATGGTTTATTCTGCGTTTCAAAAAGAAAAAAAAAGCAAATTTAGAAATAAGTAGCAGAATAAAAAAAATAAAATTAATTTCAAACTTTTTTGCAAAAATTGTACCTTTTCTATTGAAGATTCGAAAAATGAGACAAAAATTGAAAATTTTTATACTTTTTCAACTTTCCGATCAAACTTTCAGAAGTTTTCAAACCAAAAATTCAATAATATAACATTGGTTATAAATGCAATGTTTGCTTGAGTAAATAATAATTTACGTCTTAGTAATCATATATTTGAAAAATTCAAAGTACACGTCAAAACTGAAAAACTAATTACAAACTGGACAATTAAAAAATTCAAACGATAACGAACTATAATTGTTGAAACTTGCATATAGTTTTTTTCAGAATCGCGAGTGTTTCAAAATATGGAAAAATATTTTTTGAGCGCTATCCTGAGCATTCGTGCGTGCATCGACATAATTTATCCAATTGCAAAAGCCTTTCGGAAACATTCTTTTCTACATAAAAATCTTCGTATGTTTTGTGTTTTACATGCTATTGTGAAATACGAAAAATACCTGTAAGTATTAATATTTTTTTTTTTGAAAACTGCGCAACGTTACACTCTTTTAGGTGAGGAGGGGGAGGGGAATTGGAACCCGTGTGACAGTTTGTGACACAGGAGTAGAGGAAGTTAAAAAATCTTAAACATCGCGTTACGTTGATCGTTATCATCCCCTTAAGATGAAGAAACAAATTCAAAAAGTCTATCCTATTATGTAAATTCCAACTTTTGCAGAAACACTGAATTTTAAGTTCACAAGTTACTAACCTAACCCAGTTCGACCTCTTTTCCTCCCTCGCCTCTGAAATTTCGTCTTCTGGTCTTAAAGTCGGTAACCCTCTTTCCGGCGAAAATTATCATAATGGCTCAGAACAGAAGCAAGCCCCCGAGCAAATCTACAGCCGACTACAGCTCACGTGTGCTTTCTCAACACCATCCACTTTCACAAGTACCTGCTACCTGTAACTATCTTCTCCTCCATGAACCCTAAAAAAGTAACTCAGCAATTGATTGTTCTAAGCTTTACAAGGAAAAAAAAGTCTTAATATATTCTATTGTTCTACAAATTTTGTATATACATGAGTCAAAACACGTCAAGAGTGTCACGAAAATTGCACTACATCACGGAATTTTGAAAAATTAGTGTTTTTCATAGTCTTCGTGTGACTCATTTTTCCATGAAAAAAATTCGTAAAAATATTGTTATTTGTTGCTGTTATAAACAATCAAACTTTTTTGTGAACCTTGATTAAAAAATTCATATCTCCAAAACAACTCAATATAATCGTATGAAATTTTTTTTCGTGTATTTGTATGCAATATGATTGTTAACGCAATTTTTCATCAACGATTGGATTTTTTAACGCTTTTTTAACGCTAAAAAATTTCATTTTTTTTTCATTTCAAAGATATAAATTTTTTTGTCACTCAATTCACTATGTCCGCACTCGACACGTTCCGCAATATTGCGATTACAGCGTCTAATTTTGCCTTTTGCACCTCATACTACATTTTGATTGAGATAAATAAAAGAATAGAGTACTGCAGAACTCTAATTTAAAATAAAATATTAATTTTCGTTGCATACATCAGCCATGTCAACATCAGAGCGTGCATGTCGAACAAACCATAAGTATACATGTTCAAATTTTGATCGCAAATCAACTCGTTTATTCAATTTCTAACGTGAATTTTTTATTAAGTTATCAACGTCAATTTTCAAACCGGTAAGTTTTGTCCTGATACGACATGAAAAGTTGAAAACGAAATTTCGAAGGGGAAAACTGTACGTATATAGGATGGGCCTAAACTATTTCAATGAAAATGCCTATTATATACTTTGTGAAGTAAAAATTACTAAAGCTTTATATTGTGTTACTTACAATATGATAATATAATAATTTTATCATTCGTGCATGTATGATTATTCAGTATTTATAAATAATATTTTACAATTATATCATGATTTCTTTGGAAAATATATTTATTTACGTAAAAAGTCCTGGTTAGTTATGACTTCAAAGCGTAGATAGTCGACTTTTACATTGTAAGAGATTTAGAGGCGTCTTACGTACAGACTTCAGTTTTGTAAAGTTTTGTTTTAAACCGTAAACATTACAATGAAAAAGATAAAGATGTTGTGTAATTACTCATAAGAATGTGTAAGAACTAATTTAAATATTTTATATTCTAACTAATCTAATACGAAAAACAAACTAATATGTCAATGTTAGCGAAACAAAATGGATTTGCTTAGCGTGAAGTAAGCGTAAAAAAATCCAATTGTTGCTAAAAAATTGCGTTTAAAATTATTTGTTTAAACAATTATTGAATGTTTTTTGCTTATAATACATAAAAAAACTCATACAAATACACGAAAAAAAATGTCATATGATTATATCGAGTCGTTTTGGAGATATGATTTTTTAAATTAGAGCTTACAAAAAAGTTTGATTGTTCATAACAGCAACAAATCACAATATTTTGACGAATTATTTACATGGCAAAATGAGTCACATAAAGACTATAAAAAACACTATTTTTTTCAAAATTCCGTGATGTAGTAGAGTTTTCGTGACACACTTGACGTGTTTTGACTTGCATGCTTTTTTTTCCTAGTAGCTTAACTTTTATACGTGAACAAGAAAACAAATTAAAATCGTCATTGAATATCGTTTAAAACATTTCAACTTCCATCTGTTATACAAAAAAATGTGGATCAACAACAATAATTCTAAAAAATTCTAAAATTATTCAAACGTCACTCAGAATTTACATCCAACCCCAGATCCCAAAATCTTGCACAATTCACGAGTGCATAGAAAGGTTTTTTTCGCCTAGGGGAGCAAAGTTTGAATCACGCCACTGAAAAAAATTCACGTCAAATCGATCTCGCGAACATGCCCCAATCATAACTCTATATTGTTCTTGCAGAAGAGATCGGAATCGTTTTCTCGAGCGTGAGAAGACTGGAATCGCGAAAAAATCGGTCCCGGGGCGGCGGCGGCGATGAAAAATTTAATGCGGGCACAAACGACGCGCGGATGCATGCTCATATATACATATATATAAAAAACGGCGATTCTAGATTTTATCCGGTCCCTGGTGCGCATGGGTGTGTGCGCTCGGTTCGAAAATGTGCGCGCATCCTCGCACGATAATTACGTGACGTATTAATACCAGTTATTCTCCGTCGACTGGTTCGGTTTTGCCCGAGCCTCCACAGGTGTATTTTGTGCGAACGCCTTCGCCTTTATTGCCAACAATTGGATCATCTACTTTTTTCGACATTTTTTGAATGTCAGGAATCACAATTATCGAATTCGTGATGTAATTTCTTTAATTGTTAAGTGAGAGTGTAAAAAATTTCAATTAAATTTGTCGTAACTCATCAAATATTAACTTCAATTTCAGTGGCATTGCAAAAATTGGTCGTTTTTTAGCTGATTTTGGCTACTGTCAGACTTAAAATAGTAGATTGAACTTGAAGTACATAGTTATACGAATTTATAACAAAAACTTGAAACTTTTTCTAATGAACGCTATGAATACAAATTTTTTTTAAATATTAGAAAAAATGTTATTTAATCTCAAGTTTTTATACTTACGTAGTACAGACAAACTGTATTTCTGAGCTTATAAAAAATATGACAAAATTTTCAAGAGGCGTGAAATTTTCTCGAGTTATTTTATGAAATTTTTCACTTATATGCAATCATGTGATGATCTGGTTCAAGAAAAGTGGTTAACGCATAAAAAAAAAGTTAATTTTTTTAGACTATGTACAGAAAGTAGAATAAAGAGGGTATGGAAGTAATTTATATCATTTTTAGACTGAGTTTTTTATAGATCGAAAAAAAAATGAAAAAGGAGCATCAAATTGGAAAAATTTTGTAAAAATATCTTTGAAAAAACTTAAAACAATAGAATCTTACAAAATTTCATGGCAAATAAGAAGAAAAAAAGTTGCATAATTTTTTCGAAAATGTATTTAAAACTCAAAACAATATGTCTTTAAATTTTAGAACCTCAAAATTGAGAAAACTTCAAAGAATGTATGATCATAATTGAAAATATTTGAATCATTTACATACAAACAATAATTGAGAACACTTTTCTAGAAAAGTACGAAATAGTAGAAATTTATGAAGACAATTTTTTCTAGAATATTTCTTCGAATACACAAAATCTGATGAACCCTGTTTTCTGAAGCATGACATTCTAGAAAAATAATAAGCAATCTAATAAATAAAATAGAAATCTTTCAGAATATAGTAATATCTTACGAAGTTTATAAAATTCTAACGAGTATTATGAACACTAGAAAATTATAGAATAAGGATACTTCATGTTGGGTCATTTTTTTGAGAATGTATATTACAGAGAATTCATAATAAATATTAATTCTGATTTGAGAGCTCAAAATGTAGAAAACTCCATAAAATTGATGATAATCGTTAAAAATATTCCATATTATGTAGATACAGAAAATAAATGAAGAACACTATTCTAGACGAGAACGAAATTTCAGAATTTTTTTTAAAGCTAGTTTTTTATGAAATACTGCTTCGAATACTCAAAATCCAATAAATTCTGTTATTTTGTAGCATCACATTCTGGAAAACTATTAGGCAATCTTATAAATAAATAAAAATCTTTCAGAATACAAGAATATCTTACAAAACATATGAAAGTTTTAAAGAGTACTATGAACAATAAATAATTAATGCTTTGAGGAAAGTTGATATTGCATGAATTTCTTGAAAATGTATATCATGAAAAAAATTAATATATATTCTTTTGAATTTGACAGACCATGATATAGAAAGCTGCAATAAATTGATGACAATAAATAAAAATATTCCAAATCATTTAAAAACAAAAAAAAATCAGGAACACTATTCTAGAAGAGTACGAATTTTCGTAACTCTATGAAGCTAGTTTTTTCTAAAATATTTCTTCAAATACTAAAAATCTGATAAAGTCTGAACTCTCGAGCATCAAATTCTAGAAAATTACTAAGCGAACTATATAATTAGTCAAAATATTTGTGAATGCAATAATGTTTACGAAATTTATAAAATTCTAAAGATTACTACGATTACTATGATATATTAAAATGGAAATAGTTAAGTTCCATAACTTTTTCAAAAACTTATGTATATTATTCGAAAATTCAAAACATGTAATAAGAATTGGAGAGCACAAGGATCTGTACCTCCGAAAAAAATGTATGAAAATAATGAAAAACATAAGGAATCGTGCATGTACTGAAAAAATACGAATAGCACTATTCTGGAAAATTTCAAAATTTTAGAAATTTATGCAGTTACTTTTTTAAAGATATATAAGAGAAACTGGACCTCCTACAAACTTTTAAGCCTGGAACATCCAATTCTAGAAAACTATCAAGTAATCCAGAAAAATGCGTAGAAATATCTGATAATACTAAGATACTTTACAAGTTACAATAAATTCGAAAATATACATGAAATACTAGCAGTCTCAGAAACTCATGAAAATATTCAAAACCAATTGAGCTTTCAACACTATCATATAACAATCGAAATTCGAAATCACTCGCTCCGCTCGGTCACAAACTACACACTCGTCGGAATCATCCTTTTCCTCCCTTGTTGATTAAATATCTATTCCTTATCTGGAATTTAGTCAATACTCGTGGAATTCCCGCAGTATTATCACACGAAAACACCTACTATTCTCTATTTTTTCGTGATATAAAAATCATTCGAAAACGTCTGTTAAAAATCCTTTCGCTCGCCGTTGCATGAAACGATGTACCTACGCGAAAAATTGTTATTCGAGCAAACGATAAATATTTGACCAAACACCGTTGAGTGCTTATGGTAATGCGGCGCGGACCCAAGGCGGTTTGTCTTCCTCTTAGGAACCACTTTTCTCGTCCCCGTCTACTGCGTCACGTGTTTGTGTTTACATTCACAATCTGCCAGTGTGACGTATGCCTTTCGCAATTGAAGCTTCCTCCATGAAACCTAACATTAAACATAAACAAACAAACAAAACAAAATTAGAATAAATTCCAATGCGGTCACTTGTAATTTTAATACAAAAAAGAATCACACCATAAGAATATAAGCGATATAACTGGAGTGTATGTTTCAGTTACCAAATGAATGACTTGAAGAATTTCATCAGCTCTACGATCTTAAATAAAGTTTCAATTAAAACTTTCAATTTCGTTCCTCTATCACGTTATTGGCAAATTGAAAGATGCGAATCACTTCGTTTCAGATGATTTTCTATTTTTCCAGTATCGCCGTAGGAATTCATCGGGAATAATTGCATTTGTAGGCCACACACGTACGCGAGATGTTATAAGTTGAGATTATAATTACACGGCGCATGTACGCTGCTTTCACAACACGCGCGATCGGCTCTGATTATTACGTTTCTTGAACGTTCCACTCGGGAAAAATTTGCAAAACACAATTTGGTTACGTTGGGTCAGGTCAGATGAGCTACGGATATGGTATTTCAGCTTGTTACAAAAAATGCAAGGGTAGCAAGTGAATTTTCTGAAATAAAGTAACACATTCTTGGTTTATTTTTTCAAAACCCAGATGTGGTGATTCGTCTCAGAATAATAAATTTTAGAAATGTACAATCTCTCACATTTGTTTTCGTGATAGTATAGTATTGGAGTCGTGAGGACGTAATCTCATTTTCATTCAATGATAAAGAATCACGATTAGATATCCTTAGAAGAAGAGACTGTGAAAAAAACACATGTGCTTTTATACAAACGACTCCGGATTCTCCGAGAATTCTGATAATCGACTGACCCATTAAACGACGTCAATCATGCCATTATCTGCGAGAGAAATATCAGGCATGTAAATGACTACCCTCCCGCGTGATTTAGATTTTGGAGCCAAATGGCTGACCGAATTCACGATGTAACAGACGAAACGAATATTTTTTTTTTCAAATACTCTATTAATCACGTTGAGTGAAACTGACAAATGGTAACGGGAATTGAAGGACCAGAAGAAGAGAATACATTTGAAATTAGCTCTGTTAGTTATTCGGAAATTTTATGGTTCATTTTTTTCCCAAAGTGTATTCCTAAAACCGTCTCGTTCTTTTTTCTTGAAAAGCGATAGAATTTTTATGAAATTAAAAGAACAAACCGTAGTGAAGTGGACTCGAAGTGGAAAAAAAGAAGGAAAAAGAGTTCCGGTTACGAAGGCGCGAAGCTGAAGCGAGCGAAGAAGAGGCAAAGAGTGCTGCTAGCGAGATAGCGGCGGCGTTCCGTTAACGTGGATATATCGCGTTCATGTGTGTGATTGAGCGCAATGCGAGCGTGTGTGCTTTCTGCTGGCCGATCGTAATGGACCAACCACGACGCCAAAGATGGGCCCTTTTTTCAACCCATCGATTGGATTTGTAATTCCACCGCACTTCACTTTTGTCTTTATCTTTTTTTAAGTATGTAATCACTGCTTATGTAGCTTTTGTTCTTTTATACTCAACTGTTTCAATTTTTCAATCATTCTACTTGTGACTTGAAACTAGAGTGGGCATTTTTAGTAAGTAGTCTCAAGACATTTACTATTTCAGCTTGAATTAAAATTGAGTGTAAAAATATTGCGTATTTTAACGTTCTCAGCAAGTGGAATTACAAACGACGTATTGTTGTGAAGTCACCGGAACCTTTAACACAACGCTTCGTGCTGCTTCGTGTACCTTCGTGTACCTTCGTGTACCTTCGTGTACTTTCGTGTTTTTTCGTGATTCACCCGCAACCAGCTTCATCCTGATTGCGCAATCGTCAATCAAAACAAATCAAAAAAAGTAAAACAGTGCAGCACTGATTTATTTGAATTCAAAATAAATTCGCACGCGATTCCTTTACTGGTGCTAATACGACTCAGTCGCGCTGTCTTTTTCTACACTGAATTGTCATGTCGTTCGTCGCTCCCCAAACGTCATTGCGCGCTGTGCGTCATCCAGCAAAATCAGTTCCTTCTGCCACTGAAAACGGGTACACAAAAACTGTCATTTTTTTCGTGAATTATAGAAAAAGTACCGTGTGCCACACGTTGAAAAAGCTACGTTCTAAAACTTGTACCACAATGAACTAATTCTGAAATGTGAGACTTCATAAGCAACATGATGGTAGAATCATTACCGGGGCAACCAAAAATATTTTTTTTAATAAAGAATGCTTCAATAAATATTTTGGCTGTAAGGGTCACAAATAAATATAATATTTATCATACATATTTCGTTAATATTCCAGTTTTTCGAAAATATTTTTGACTCTTTTGCCCTCGAATTCGAATGAATCTCGCGATTCGACGGATAAAAAGTCATAAATAAACGTCATTTTGTGCTGCTTTTAGTTTTTTTTTTATTTTCACAAAAATTTTGACAGAATTAAAATCCCGATCAACATTATATGCCGAAAAATAAAGAAAGTTCATCAAATCTTGTCAAACGTGTTGTGGCTAAATATCCTAAATAAATTATCTTTGATGATCAACGAAGCTCATTTATTTTCGAAAATATTTTCCAGTATGTAATATTATATTGTAATCAATAAAAAGATCGAAGTGTACAATGGTTCATTCAATTAAAGTATCTATGCAATTTAGGAAATAATAAATAAATGTTCAGCATTTTTTATACATATTTATACCTTTTTGTCGTAAATATTGTTGGTTGCCTTGATCATTACTCATTGGTATAGGAAACCTTGAGCTTCTACCAGATACCTTAACTTTTACCCTAAACATAGTATAATTCTTGGTTTGGTTGATCCTGCTATTCGTCTTTGTGACAGATCATTTTGGGAAAATCATAAGACTGTGAAGAATATTTTGTTTGTAAATAACTTTCCACGGGAATTAATCAACAGAGAAATTTCTAAGAGGGTTAATTCTTTCATTAATAATGTCCAAAATGTTAGGGATGGGAACGTTGGTTTTGTCTCTACTGAAAGGATGTTTTTACCTTTACCATTCAATGAATCACTCCTGTTCTTAAGAGGACTTTTGCTTAGTATAATATAACAGTTGTAGATAAAATATCCAATAAAATGGACCACATTACTAAAAAAAGGTAAAGATCGATTGAATTCTTTGAAAATAACCAACAGTATATATAAAATCAAATGTAGTGAGCCTTCTTGCAAAAAGACATATGTTGGACAAACAAAAAGAAATCTGGCAAAAAGGATATTAGAACATCAGAAGAATATCAATAAACAAAATGGAGAACTTTCTGTAGTTAGTTTACATTGTACTGAAAACAATCATGATATGGATTGAAACAATATCATTATTTTGCACAGGGAAGCTGATTACGATAGAGCGCTAAACAGGTTATAGAATATCTTTATAGAATGGAAATTTGAAAATCGTGTCTTCTGAAATTGCCACTCAAATAAATGGAATAAATTGCTTCATTGTAAATATTTTGCTTTGGGTCGTTCACTGCGGTACTGATATCACCGATTGTTGGTCACGTCGTGATTTTGGTAATTGTGACAATCTATTAAGTTATGCATGTATTAGTTTCATATTTATTAACAATCTTTGTAATTTGCCTAGGCACTTGATAAGGGACAAAAAACTGTTGTCCGAAACGTAGTGTTTTTAACACAATAAATATTACTGGCTGACAAGGTCGTTTTTTATCCACGCCATGTATTCCTGAAACTTTTTTTCCATGATTTACTCCTTCATTCAACATTCTTAATATTCTTGGTAAGAGCGCCATTTGAGGAAGATCCATGCAAATTTTCTTACTCTTCAGATCCCTCAACTTCCAATTTTAATAATTTTACGATGGATCTTCCAGCGTAGGGAAAAATGTATTTCCTTGAACAATGAGTCAAGCGATGGTGAAACGGCAGGGAAAAGCGCGGTGGAAAATCGGGATTGTCGGCGCGTTGAATCGGCGGCAGTTTATTTTATCCGTCGTATCAGCGCTTAATACCCACGAGCCAATGAACAGTTAGCGGGGATTTGCATAACTTAAACTACCGTTCGCTCTCGTGCGGCGTTGAGAATTCTCGCAGGGCCCAGCCACGGAGCTACCTGCGCCAAAGCCATCTCGCGAATGCGTCTTTCGCCATTTCTGGCTTCTGAGTCGTGAGTCCGCAAGAGTCCTGGTGAGTCGAGAAAGGAACGACAGCATAACCAACGCGTTATCTCTTCTATAACTTTTCAAACTCGTCTGATTTATGCCTTGCTTCTTCTCGAAACTTCTATTTTCCTGGACATATATTCTCAACCCATTCCCCAGTTTGAATGGATCATTCTGGCTTGATAGAAAAATCATCGAATTAGCTGAAAAGAAAAAGAAGGCACACCTACAATTAAGAATGACTGGTTGCATTGATGATAGAATTAGATTTTCTAAGTTAATATTCTTATATTTACTAGATTAGGCAATGGACCTAGGAAATGACATATAACGTTCATCAAATCTATCTCTTCCATGTTTTTCCCCAATGTTATTTTCTTTTTTCGTCCACGGTGGATTTCCTCGCATTTTCCGCTTGGCAGTTTAATTATTTCGACGGTGTGAAGTCGCGGAGGTATAATAGCGATTCGAGGGGGGAAAAATGGATGAAGCGATGAAGAAAAAGGCGAGTCGGAGAGTATATTATATGAGTCGTTGGGATGTATCTTGGCGGGGCCTTCGTTAGCTGTACGGGGCCGATGTTGAAATCCAGGCTCTTCACAGCGGGGAGCACGTGCCCGTACCGTACACATAACCCTTTATTCAACTCACTTCTTCGCGAGCCGGCTCGCCGCTCTTTGCTTTTCTCGACAATCTCGACTCTAGCTAGTCTCCCGTCATCCGAGTCATTATATTCTGTTAGGAAGAACCAAGAAGAAGGTCCGATTCTCAGTACTACAAGAAAAATCTGCACAATCTATGTGTTTTTGAAGCAAACATCTTACGTGCGAAGGGGGAAAATAGTACATTACGCAACGCGTAGCTAGAATTAGACCTTCTCTCTAAATCTGTATCTTGGAAATTCTCACTGAAATATCTGTACTTTGAACATGTGTATCTGTCGAATTCAACAAATTGACTGTAGTCCCAACAAATTGTCTGTTGCATTCAACGAGTTCTATATTTTTATAAGTTCATTTGAAAATCACGTTATTGTTGCATCGAAATTATGTTATCGAAATGATTGGATAAAAATTAAATTTCTGTACTTAGATTTTCATGCAAACATACATATCTTATCAGGTGTAGCAATTTTGATGAATTTAATTATATTTCCATCATGAAATTGAAAGAAGTTGTGATAATGAATTAAAAAAATTATTATAAACAGGAAGAAGAAATAAAATTGGAAATTAAATCGGTAAAAACTATTACAAATGTACGAACTGATATCTGAAGGAAATAACAAATTGTTTCATAGAAGTTTGAATAATATTCAGGATTCTTTATTAAACAAACTAAACAATAACAAAATAATTTTGGCTTCCACAATATTCTAACCGCAAATTTCCAGCTGATAACATAGGAATTACAAGTTTGGAAAATTGTTTTGACCAGTGAATTGTGAAGGGAAAAAAGAATCTGCGGAAATGCCTAAAATCCAGAAAACTTTGAATTATAGTGCAACTAATTGTCGAATCTTCTTAGAAATGTAATTTAAAAAACCAGAAAATCTTTCTGAAAATCCTGCAAAATTACTAAAAGTAGTAAAATTCTGTTAGAACTGTATGTCAAAAAATCTGTCGAAATATATCTATGATCTGTAAAATTTTTCATTTTAGAGCATCGAGTTTTAAAAAGCGTATATCGCGTTTTATAGCAAAACTTGAAATCTATTATTATTGTACTAGAATATACGGCAAAACATATAATTTTTTTAAGTCTATAAAAAAGATACTGTTTTCTGAAAAACTCATCAAAATCATTGCAATTTTCAATACTATCGTATCAAATCATTGAAATCTCTAATGCTATCTCTTAAAATATTTAATACCTATAAAAATATCAGGAAATATTACAAAATATTATGAATAACATAAAGTACTATATTTCTAAGAATAAATTAATCCCGTGTCTTCCAGCCGTAACTGAGAAAGTCACACATGCCATAACGTTCAAAATTTTATTAGAATATCATGTAAACTGAGCCTTATGGCACAAGTGACTTTCTCGATTATGGCGGGAAGCAACATAATTATTTCAAATCTTTATAGATATTATTTCCTCGAAAATTTATAAAAATATTCAAGTTTTTTAGGACCTTGATGCCTATAGCACCGAATCCTACAAAACTATAAAAGAAATTGAATCTTGTGTCTAAAAATTTTAGAATTCATTTGTATTAAATAGTTATGAAGAATATGAAAAGTGTTGGGAAAAACAACTCAATTTCAGTGACTTGATAATCACATAAAACAAATTTCATCAGAGTAAATTAATACGTAGATGATAAATTTGTGATTATAAACTCCATAAGTTGCTTCACTTTGAAATCTTGAAATGAAAAAATTTTTAAAAATCTTGTTGTCTTTAACAGATATTTAAAGACTTGAAATCATAAAATCTTAAAGGTAATATATTTTATAAACACCCTTTCCCCCCAGTAATTGTTTTTTTCTTACATCCCTGTATGTTATAGAAAATGTGCATGTAATGTGTTAATAATAATGATATACAATAATCTTGTTGATTCTAATTGGTACCTCATAATATTTTACTAATTCTTGATGTTTTGATTATAACCAGAGTTTGAAGATTTAAAGTTTGATTTTCTACATTCCCTGGAAAAATTTTATAAAGTTTTACTTTAACGTAGAAAAAAAGAAGTCAAATCCTTCATGAGATTTCTTTATCGTCCCAAAATGATCGAAAGAAGTAAATCTAAAAATTCATATTCGCAACAAGCAAATCATTTATATTCAACATCAGGAGCGTATATTATACCATTCAGGTTATATTATCTTTTTTTTTTCAATCTCATGGTGACTCATGGCTTCGCTGAGAGATCATTTTCAAAATTGAAAAGAACCGAAAATCACGTCAGATCGATGATAAATGAAGGAAGATTAATTGCTTTGACGCTCACATGAATAAAAACTGACATTGTGAAACCCTTGAAATAAGGTCAAAATCTAAGCACTCTGCAAATATAAAAAAAAGGCGCCAAAAATTACGGAAATATAAAAAACTGCGAATTTCACTTGATTTCTCAATAAACAATCCGGACTTAATTTATGCATTCAATTTCTGTGACTTTTACCAAAAGCTGCAATAATTTTTTAGTTGCAGTAAAAGAATTTCGAAGAATGTACATTCATTACGTATCTTGCAATATTTAACAATACGTAAAAAAATGGAAAACAGAATCATTTACTCCAAAACTTCTACAAAAAAATACATTGTTTGACATAGTCATTTTATCACTCATCGTCTGATTCATAATGAGTAATATTTTGACTCAACTCGCGTAATAAGGCGTCTATTTAGTAGAGGACTTTGTATTGAGCTCCATGTAAATAAAGCTTACGCATTGCCGAGGGCCGTAAACGTCAGGAAGATTCAGCTGCGAGCGTTTTTGCTTCCTATCTGCAGTGAATTTTCCCGCAAGCAAAGGCGACACTTGGAAGAATCGTAATCCATGCCGTTTCTGCGGCTCCTGAAACGATCCTGATTAATTGCGCTGAATCTTGTAGGCACTGGCGAGGATTAGCAGCTTACCCCTAATCATTTCCACTCTTTTTTCCCCTTCTTATCTTCAATTCCTATCCTTATCTCTCTCATTCTCCTATTCCCATGATTGTATTGTCGAATCATCTTTAATGAATTTTTCAACAACTTCTTATTTTGACCATTTCACCTTTTACAATATGTGAAGTATTAAGGAATAAATCTACTTTTTTTTCACTACTTTCAGGAGGAGAAAATTTTTGAATCATTTTTTCCATTCCAATTTACCAATCGAAATGAGATTTTTAATCATTTATTACAATTGGCCATAGTGAATTTTCTAGGAATGGGATTCAAAACGAAAAATATCAATATAGGCTCTTACAATGTATTGGTAATCATACGATATTCAAAATCGATATATCTAGAAGAAAATATCAATGTGTTGGCGTATTGCATTGATTTTGATGAATTTCACAAGAAGCAGTTTGTTTTTACACACAGACTTATAGGACTTCTGGTATTTTTGTATTTTTTGACACTCATACAATTTAAAGCATTTTTATGGATTTCTGCATCGATTTCTAGAATCACATTGCATAGGATTTACAGTTTGAAATATTTATATAAATTTCATGGATTTTCACAACGATCATGTATAACTTAATTTTTAAAGTTTTCGTACTTTATATTATACAGAAAATGGTTAAGGATTTTCTGGTATTTTGAAAAATTTTGAGTCCTTTTAATAGATTGCTATGATCTAGATTTTAAGAAATTGTCGCTTTATAATTTAAAGTTTATTGAATTTGTTCGTTTAAATTGATTCCACAGGAAACAGTATCTTCATGGATTTATAGTGTTTTTTTATATTTTACGAATATTCCTCAGGTATTTTTATAATTTTTAGCATTTCCTGGTATTTTTATAAATTGCTGTAAAAAATTTTCCAGGTTTCGGAATTATAGTAAGGAAAATTTTATAGTAGTTCAATATTTTATGTATTTTTAGTTTTTTTATACTTTTCCTTATATTATTAACATTCATATCTTGTTAGATTTATTGATGTCTTTCAAATACCTCTTCAAATTACTAGGATGTGATTTACATAAATCAAAACTTTAAAGTATTTTTATCAAAACTATATATTTATCAGAAATCATGAATTTGTAGTTGCTTCAAGTCTTCTGACTATTTTTTAAGAGTTTATATGATTTTGAAGTTTTTCTTGTATTTTTATGGATTTGTGTATCATAGATTCATCGAATTTGATGCTCTTAGAAACAAAATTTTATTTATTTATAAATTTCGTTTCGATTTAAGAAAATATTTCATAGTTACAATTTACATGGGTCAAATAAAATGTCATCATTTTTTATATTTTTCCTATTTTTTTAAATTCAATTTCTTTGCGATTTTCTATAAGATTAAGATTTTTGGTATTTCAATAGACATCTAGATAGATTTCTGGAATTCAATCTCAATGAATCGAAGGTTTTTCTTTGTCTAGAATTTTTATAAATTTGCAAACATATTAAATAAGTATTTGATGGTAACTTTTTTTTAGTATTTCTCGTATTTTCGTGTGTTTATTGGATACCGTAAGATTCGCAGCAGATGCAAAGATTTTGAGTATCTTTATAGATTTTCACGTTGATTTCCAGAGTTCGATGGTACTGAATCTTAAGTTTTCTATGATTTTAATATATATATATATTAATCGTTTATGGAACATTTACATTATAAATTCCTCTCACTACATAGATTTTAAATGAATTGGTAGAAAAATTGTTCTCGATTAATTTTCTCGTATTTGTTTTGAAGAATAATAATTTTAAAAGCAGGAATTGAAAATGGTATTTTTATGTAGGAATATTAATGTCCATTTAATATTTTTGCAATAGATATCATGTACACACTTTTATTAGTTTTACCAATTTAGAAAAAAATTTATATGATTCGAAGGATTTTCTGGTATGTTCATGGAGTTGTATATCATACCATATATTCAAAAAATCCAATGCTTCAGAGATCAACATTTTATAAATTACTCAATTTTTGTATATATATGTGAAAAGATCGAATCAGCATTTACAATTATTTATTGAAATTTCATTATTTTCAGAATTTTTTGTATTTATTGAATTTTGTGCGATTTTCTAGTAGGTTTTTAGTTTTTCTACAAATAAGTATATATGTTAAATAAAAGTGTCTGGAACTAAACGGTCTAGAAATTGAAATGTCAACAATATCCAGAATTTTTATAGATTTTACAGAAAACTTAATCAGGATTTATGAATTATTCTTGATTTTTGAGTATCTTTCTTATTTTTGATTATTTACTAAATTTCATAAAATTTTCAGCACATTTTTATACAGATCGCTACATAGGTTTTCAGAATTTTACGCCCACACATCTGAATTTTTATGAATATTTTAATATATCAAATTCTTCAATCGTTCATAGAGCAGTTACTCTATAGATTCCAAGTATTCCATGAATTTTCTATGAAATAATAAAAAAATTTTGTACATTAAATTTCTAATATTACGATTAAGGTACTTCAATTTTACAAAAAGAAAATCATAACTATATCACTATGAAAGAATCTTAACGTCTGCTGAATATTCCTGCAATGATGTTTTTCAAACTGACTAACTGACAAATGTTATACACCATATTACAATAATATTTTGAAAGTTTCGAACTTCCGAAAAAAAAGAAATTTATGTTGCAAGAATGCATTCACTAAGTGAACAAAGTCTACGAAAAAAGGGTGAAAAACGAAATTTTTATTTCGATTCTCTTCAACAAAAATATTGCGATATCCTTTAATACCACAACGAAAATATCGATATGTACAACGGTTATAGTTGATTAATAACTACTATAAAAATTCTCATAGATCGGAAATAATCGATAGATTCCGATATATCGATACATATCGTCCGTCCCCAAGTTCTCGTCCCAGCAGCGATAGGAAGGGGAAGGGTTTTTTGTGACTTTATTCAGAAAATATACTTGTTGGAGGGTTATGCGATGGCGAAGATAAGCGATTGAAATTCAATGGGCCCGAGCGCATCGATCCCACGATAAGCGAAGGGGGCCCACAGCATCCATCCCATTCTTTCCCTCTCACGCGTCCGTCCACTCCTTTCTGTTCGTTAATGAAATTCTTATTTGCAATTCATCGATCACGCGGATCATCGATCACGTCGAGCCCTGTTTTTCGAACGGAAAATCTTCCTCGGTCCATTTATTTCCTTCTCGCCCGGGGTGACGATTGAGAAATGTCTTTCCGCGTACAGATATCAAGTCAATATTAGATAAGAATCGGAAATGAAACATTCACCTCAGAGAAATGGTAAAACCAAACTATAAATTTTAATTATTATTCTGCTAGAAATGCAGGTACGAATTTCAAGAGATCACTTCAGGAAATTGTTTCCATTGGAATAGTAGACAATGCGGCGGAGGAAGAAATTCAGGCGAGTCCGCTACAACAAACGCGAATTAATCTCTAATCGCAATAGTTGAGGAAATTCAATCTTTCAGGCAGATGAATAATGGTAATGCGCGGCCGATGTTCGCTATCGTTTCCGGCGATACTTTTGCGTAGACGACGATCCCGAGTACCGTATCAGAATGGCTTGCCAGGTAGATCCAACGTCATATGATACATTCTCTTTTCTTCTTCTTCTTCTTCTTCTTCTTCTTCTTCTTCTTCTTCTTCTTCTTCTTCTTCTTCTTCTTTGCTTCAGCTTTTGCTGTACCACAACTCACAAAATTGTCTTTGATCTCAAAGAACAAATTTGTTCAAAGAAGAAATAGATTCACAGAACGTAACCCATTTTTTCTAATTTCGCCTGAATTTCTTTTTTGAAATTTTATCCCCCAGGTAGATCAAACGTCACATGGTACATTCTCTTTTCTTCTTCTTCCTCTTCTTCTTTTGCTGTAGCACAACTTACAACACCTTCTCAGGTCTCAAAAAACAAATTCAATCAAGATCCCCAGGAAATAACCAATTTTTGTAATTTTGCCTGGATTTCTTTTCGAAATTTTAGCAACAGTTGGTCTTGGGGTACGTGAAATTGAGTCAAACAAATGCCAAGTGTGTTGTACCGTTTAGAATGGAAACGGTGATCTCTCGAGGCGAGAGGGTTTGTTTTTTTTGGCCTGATGCAGTCGGTCTTGGAAGTCTTGGAAGAGCGCAGCAGCACGGTCTCGAAGAGTCGACAGTGGACGGTGGTAACGGTACCAAATCTGCATACCGTACACGTTACTCCGCATAAACCGGGGTCGCGCTATCGCCAACTGCATCATGCTAATTTCGTTCCCGCAGCGGCTCAGCTACGCCGGGCATGATCCCGTCCCATGAGTCCCTTTCCTAATGTTGCAATGCATTCGTGCTCTCCTATGTCGCAATCTCATACGCTTTCCAGCCAATGTCGAACACTTACGAATTCACTGCATTAGAGAAACAGCACTACGTATTCCATCAATTTTAGGTTTGGAATTTTCAATATATTCGGAATAGTGCCGTACTGTTTAAAAAAAATTATAATGAAGAAAAAGATGAATATCAATACTGAAAAATTTGTACTGAACGATAAAAAACAAATATTTTTATTACATGTTTCACTCTCTCAGTTCGAATTAGTGGCTAGAGATGGTCAGAGATCTATCTACTAATAAATTAGTAGAATTCCATAAGTTGACTAAAAAAAATAGTTGAATTCTACTAAATTATGTGTACCTAGTTGTAGAAACATTTTTAAAAGTTTGATGTTCAAAGAATGGATATTTTAACAAATGTCTAAATATGTCTTGTTATTGTTTGGTTTTGTGACTATAAAACAATAATCAATAAGTAGCATTTAAATGCTATTTGGGTACTTAATAATTGCACTGGTAAATATGTATTATTATGAATAGTAACTATTTACTAAGTTATCAATAAAAATTGACTTTTTGATCAGTTGAAGTATATTTATCTTTTAGTAATTATGCACGAATAAGACGAGTCAAAACCTACTAACTGTAGTAGTGGATTTCTACTGAAGTTTAAAGATAGTTATTCACTTTTTTCTATGGTAATTTATCACTAATTTCATCAGGAAGCTATATCAATAATTCAATGAGTAGATTCTTTCGAAAACTTAAGTTGCTCCCTTTTTCCTTTTTTCGATTAGTAAAATTATACTACTAATTAGTAGTTTCTTACCAATTTCAACTGAGAGAGAAGGTCGTTTAAGGTAGTGCTGAACTGTTTAAAAAAAATGTTGAGAAGAAAAAGATGAAAATAAATACTGAAAAATTTATATTTCACGATAACAATCAATTATTTTTATTACATCTTCCACTCTTTCAGTTCGAATTGGTGAAATTTTTACTAATTCAATTAGTAATTCAGAAGTAGTCAGAAATCTACGATACTAAGAAATTAGTAGAATTCTACAAGTTGATTCATAGGAAAAGTTGAATTCTACTAAATTATACATTAAATGTACCTAATTGTCAATAAATTTCATCTAAAAAACATTATTAAAAGTTCGATGTTTCAAGGAATAAATATTTTAACGAATGCCTAAATATGTCTATTATTATGGTTTGATTTTGTTACTATAAAACATAGTTGAATAAGTAGCATTTTGACGCTAACAAGATGCCTTATAATTGCAGTGGCAAATATGTATTATTATAAACGGAAACTATTTACTAAAGTATCAGTAAACATTTACTTTTTCATTAGTTAAACTTTACCTCATATCTTTTAATCATAATGCACGAATAAGACTTGCCAAAACCTATTCACTGTAGTAGTGAATTTCAACTAAAATTTGAAGATAGTTATTCACTTTTTTTTAGTCAAATACATATTACTATTTTCATCAGTAACTATATTACTCATTTAGTTAGTAGAATTTCATTAAAACGTAAGTTGCTCCATTTTCACTTTTTCATTGGTGAAATTCTACTATAAATTTGTAATTTTTTACCAATTCAAACTAAGAGAGGCATGTTTTTTTCATCAAAGCTAATTTTTCTATTGAATTCACGACTAAAATTGTTGGAAGTAAAGGTAGGGAATAAATGTCTTCTTTGACTGAATAAGTAGGTAGTGATGATATATTAGTAAAATATAATGAATTATAATGTAATCTTCTATTCATTTTCAAGATTATACACTGGTTGAAAAGTGCAAATGAACTTTATTGAATTACTAATCTTTTACCTCTAATAAGTAAGTTCTAACTAACTATGGTTGATAACGTTTGTTTATTATTTTATTCGTAACAAATTAAAAATTAGCTAGAAGTTAGCAAACGAAAAGTGAAAATGTACTAAAATTAGTAGAAATCATTAATTCTGAAATATAAAAGGGTGCCACTAATATTCAACGTATGGATGAGGAAAAGAATGGAAAAATTTGTTTTTGTTTAAAGAATAATGAAGTGAGTGAATTCGTATGGAAAAACAGAAAAATTTCTTCAGAATTATAAAAAGTTAATTACTTCGAAGTTTATACCATATAAATGTTCAATGTCGATTATTTTTCATCGTAATTACTGGAAAAAAAGTCATAAATGCAAGCTAGCTCACGATTAGACTAAGTTAGTAGGGAAAGTTGTAATTTTATTGAAATTTTACGAATTGTTGAGGCCCTTCTTTTCATTTCTATAAGAAATTAAACACTGATACATCAGTGAGATCGAACTATTAAATTTGTGATTTTCGACTTATAATTAGTAATGTTTCACCGGTTGTTGTAGTTTTTTGCTTACTTATTATTTTAGTGAAAAATCATTTAAGATTACCCAATGTCTTACTAGTTGTGAATGAAAGTCGACTTATAATTAGTAACAATTATGCATTTGAAAATTTTTTAGTTTTTTTAACGCAAGAGACAAAAATTTTAAAAAAATTGTTATGAATTACATTAATAAAAAATAGAACCTTCGAAACACAGAAAGTTTGCCATTTCAATGTGTTGTGTGAATTTTATCAAAATCGACATTGTGACAGTTCATGATAAATCAGAAGTGTTTAAATATCAACACTAAATTACCTTTTTCGTCTATCATTTACATTACTTACATGAATTGAAAAATTTTTTTAAGTAATATACCTTTATAGTACCACACATCCTTCATCGAAAAATGTTTTTCGCTTTATGTTTTTATTGTTGACGGAAGAATATTCACTATTTCAGAATTATCTGCCCGATTTAAAATTTATTTTTAACCCAGAACTTCTAAGTTTTCATAAAGTTTTTCTTTTAAAAGTATATAAGATTCCATATTTTTTGTGTGAATTTCGAATCATTCAATGCTAGATGTAATGATCACATTGAAATTGGCCTTTTGTGTCTAAAAATCTCGAGAAAACAGACTAACGAAAAAATTCCACGAGCTTTATTCATCGTTATTATACAAATAATGTCAAGTTTTCCTCAAAGTACCAAACAATTTCCCATAAGATCATTTCAGACAACAACTCTAACGTATTTCATAAATATTTTCCCATCAAAAACGTTCCCCGACATTATGAATCCTAAATGAGAATGCGGTCTCAATCAGTGTAGGCAGTCCAAGTTTATTAACATTCTGAAGGTCCACGTCAAATCGAGCATTATTGGCCAAGATTAATCGTCATTCCCAGCTATTGGTAATGATTCGCATTTCACCTGCTCGTTTTTTAACGTCTTCACGGCGTGTTACTTTGCACCCCATATGCAGTTAAACCTACTTCAAACCATTAATCAACTTGCACACGTCTTCGGTTTTCAAACAGCAACGACATATCTGTACATCGCGTTTTGACTTTGCTTGAATCGCGTGTGATTAGAGGCGTATTCAAGTGGAACTCGAGTAAATTTACTCAGCGTATCTATCACTTTTCATGACACATTTCTATTGCTCAAACATTTTTAGGGTGCTTTACAAATTACGAGTGAATTTTACTCGATTCGAGTGGTTTACATGGAACGAATTATAATCAATGAATTAATAATATTTCCTGAAACTGCTCAACTCTAAATTGTTATTAACATTTGAGCAATAAAAACACAATTTGTTAAAAACTATACAAATCAAAAAGTGTCTTTAATTTACTCTCATTAATTGTCAATTCTGGTTATTTCGTTCTGTAATAATATTTTTGCATATACGTCCGGTCTGTTTACACTGCAACCTCGAAACAAGAGATCCTGATTCACCGAATAAAATCTCAACACCCCCAGCCCTCCGAAAAGTCGTTCAACTGTTATTAACACTTGGGAAATACATAGCCCCAGGGGGTTACCTTATTTCGAGGTTCCAGTGTATAATCAAATATGAGGATTCCACAGCGTTTGCGAGATATTTGAGAAGAACATTCCCGAAGATTCGCCCGCTCTTAACAAAATTATTGTCGCCATTGGAATTCGTTGTGAAAAAAATTTTTTTTTGTTGTGGTTGCAGCGGTGCAGAGAGGGCGAGTGCCACCCTCGCAACCGGCGCTGCCAGGGCTACCGGGGCAGTTCGCGCTGACGAACGGGGACGCGGTGGCGTGTGCAAGTTTAAATGGCCACTCGTACTTGTCGTCCTACATAAGTTTGCTGCTGAGGGCCGAGCCCTACCCGACCTCGCGATACGGCCAGTGCCTGCAGCCCAACAACATCATGGGCATCGACAACATTTGCGAGCTCGCTGCTCGTTTACTTTTTTCGGCTGTCGAGTGGGCCAGGAACATACCCTTCTTCCCCGACCTCCAGGTAGACTTCTTCATATGTTAAACATCATTTTTTTCATCTTAGAATAATGGCGATTGAGAAGCGATAATTTACAATGTGACTTCAAAAGAAGAAATGGAACTTCGTGGAACAATCGAGCATGAGTTCTACTGAACTGTTTATGTTGTAACTGTAGCAATATAAATGCTTATGCTATAAGTGTCTTACTTATATGGAAGTGCAGGTTGAATTCACTAGGGTGGACCTACACTTTGAACATTATGAAATCGGTAATAAATGAGTGACTTTCACTTCGAGCAGTGAAATATACTGAGAAATAAGTCACTCGAACTTATACAGTTACTTCACTTATTCTAGATTGTATATATACTTGTGAAATTATTTATTTACTCTACAATTCTGGATGAGTAAATATTCACTTTTTTAGTCCTTATGGGATATCCCTTCAACTTTTTGAGGTCAGCCCTTAACTTTTTAGCGTTGAATTTTGATTTTAAGGGCTAACAACTTTCATGGTTGACCGTCAACTTTGAGAGTTGACTCTTAATTGATTTCAGGGTGAACTATCAGACTTAAGGATTGCTTCTTCAGGTTTAACGCTCATACGATTTCGAGGTTGACCCTCAACCTTAAGGGTTAAGTCACAGCTTTCGACAGGGTTGATACTTAACTATGAGAGATCACCTTCAAATTTCAAAGTAAACCCTGAACCTTAAGAGTTCACCCTCAATCAATTTCAGAGTCAACCGTTAAAGCCTTATCTTTGAGGGTTAGCTGTAAAATTTCAGTATTAACTCTCAACTTTCAAGGTAATCCTCTAAACGATTTCAGGGTTAACCGTCAACCTTGAGAGTCAACTTACAACTTTCAGAGTTAACTCTTAACTTTCAGGGTGAACTCTCAATTTTCAGGATTTACCTTTAACTTTGGAAGTTATTTCTCAACTTTCAGGATTAACCCTTCATTTTTGAAGGTGGACCTCATTTTCAAAAGATAACCCTGAACTTTAAAAGTAAATTCTCAATTTATTTCAAAGTTAACCTTTAACCTTTGTTTTTACCCTCATCCTTGAGGGTTAACTCTCAAACACAATATTAGCTTAAACTTTCAGGATGAAATCTCAAAAGATTTCAGGCTTAACCGTACATCTTGATCGTGAACTCACAACTTTTAGGGTTCGAAGTTATCCCTGAATCTTAAGAGTTGACCCTCAATTTATTTCAAAGTTGACTGTTAACCTTGAGTTCTAACCATAATCTTTTGAGTTCTACTTTTATATTTCAGTATTGCTTCTCAACCTTCAAAGTGAACCCTCAAACGATTACAAGGTTGACCCTTAATCTTGAGGATAAACTCGGAAACTTTCAGGGTGAACTCTCAATTTTCAGGCTTGACCTCAAACTTGAAGATTAACTCTCAACTTTCAAAGTTAACCCTCAACTTTTAAAGTTAACCCCAATCCTTTATAATAAATTCTCAATTAATTTAAAAGTAAACCGTTAACCATGATTTTTAATTCTAATCTTCGAAGGTTGAGCCTCAAATTTCCATATTAACCCTCAACTTTCGTGGTAAACCTTCAATCGATTTCAGAGGTAACCCTTAATTTTGAGGGTTAATTCACAACTTTCAGTGTGAACTATCAACTTTAGGGTTGACCCTTAACCTCAAAGGTCAACTCTTCACTTTCAAAGTTAACCTTGAATCTTTCAAAATTCAACGTTAACCTTCATTATTAACCCTCATCTTTCAGGATTAACTCTGCAACTTCAGTATTCACTCTCAACTTTCAGGGTAAACCCTCAACCTTGAGAGTTGCAAATTTAGAGGTCACCCTGAAAATTTGGGGAAATTTTCGTGATGAAGTTCTAGAAACTATCATAGAGTACCTGTCATTAATATTGGAAAAGGCGAAAAATGTCTATTGATGGTGCTGTAGGTAAAAGTATGTTAAAAATGAGTTGGACCGTATGATTTTTTTCCGCATGTTGGATCCAAGTTGGAGAACGACAATTTCGTTTTAAGTGTGAAGCTAGTTGTCTAGAACGGAGAGGGTACTGTCAAAAATGTCATTTAATCAAATAATATTTTTAGAAGTTTTTTAAGCTAGTGTGTTATTGATATTCATGAACTAGTGAATTGATCTAAACTAAAAAAGCATTAGAAGATAATTTACTAAAAGCTCAAGCAGAATATTAAACTCTTAACACTGTACATTATACAAATATATACAAGTATATACAAATTTATACAAAAAAAAAAAATTTGCAAGACTGTTAATTTCAATAGATACACACATTTTCAACAGTAGTGGTAAATATGCCATGAATTCGAAGTGAAACTTTTTGATCAATAAACGTAAACAATCCTTATTAGAAAATAGATCGCATTATGAATATAACACAAAGTGCCATAAAATATGCCTTAATTGTAGAAGATTGATCAACGTACTCAATTTTTTTCATACTTTTTTCAATACGATTTTTGATCATCACTGCCAAAATCTGTGATAGGATTTGCGATCAACACTGAGTTCAGATAGATGATTGTCAAGATATACCCAATAATATTGTATTAAATGTAGAATCAATGACAATCAGTCGTATATTTTTTTTATTTTTAGAAAAAATTTTTCATTCAAAGAATCCGATTGTACAGAAAAAAGGGATAATTTATGGATTGGTTGATAAAGTTATTCAATTATCTGATGAAAGATTTCATAGGAAAAATTTTGATAGAATTGCTGAAATACTTGATAAGAATAATCATCCCATTGAATTTATAGAGAAAAATATCAAGACTAGAATTAGTAGAAGTTGATAAATTGTTGGATATTATTGAAAGGGGAAAAGAAATTTGGTTTTACCATACATAGAAAAAGGACAAAGAAGAATTGAGAGAATATTTAAGAAAGAAAACATGAAAGTGATACATAAAAGTGGTAATAAATTGAATATGCACATTATTAAAAGGGGAAAAGATAAATTGGGGAATAAAAGACAGCAGAATGTAGTTTAACTCAAAAAGTAAACGTAAACTAAAAGATGCTTAGAAACTAGAACGAAAGAACACGAGGGAGATATTCGTAAAATTACAGGAAATAATTCAGTTATAACGGAACATAGAATAAATACGAATCATGAGTTCAATTGGGATGAAGTAAAACTTTTAGATAGAGAGATAGATAATAGAAAAATAATGTTTTTCGACATGTTTTTCCTAAAGGGGACTAAAAACACGTTAAACAGACAGGAAGATACGGGATTTTTGAGTTGGATCTATGACGCATGCATTGATAACGTGATATGAATTCGTATCGGTTCGTTTTCTATGTAAGGAAGGAAACTAAGGTAATTTCGTGGACGTGTATTAACCACGGATGAAGTTTCTAGTGACGACATATTGCTTTTTTTCCTATTGATTCAATATTATAAAAATGACAAAATGTTTCACACATGAGACATTGCTGACCTGGATTATATTCTGATGTAAGTAGATTATGTTATGATGATTTTGTTATTTATCAATTTGGAATTGTATTGATTATTGTTTTACTTATTGTAAATTCAGTTTCCTGAAGAGGGCGAGAATAACGTGCCGAAAGCTAGAATGAAAGAGATGTTTATCTGATTATTGATTGAATATGGCTGCAAAATGATCGAGTAGAAGATGAGTCATTCATATGTGTTTCAAGAAAAAAAAACTTACTGCACTTCATTCTCAAACTATTTCTGTATTTTCGCTGAATAATGTGATGATTAGGGAAAAATATGTTAAAAGTATGATTGATTTTGGTCTTAGGTGACGGACCAGGTCGCTCTTTTGAGGTTAGTCTGGAGCGAGTTGTTCGTGTTGAACGCGAGCCAGTGCTCGATGCCCCTGCACGTGGCGCCCTTGCTCGCGGCCGCGGGACTCCACGCATCGCCCATGGCCGCCGACCGCGTCGTCGCCTTCATGGACCACATACGCATCTTCCAGGAACAGGTCGAGAAACTCAAGGCACTACACGTCGACTCCGCCGAGTACAGCTGCCTCAAGGCCATCGTCCTCTTCACCACCGGTAAGTGAAAATAACCGATTCCTCCATCAGCCTCCGAAAAAATCATCAGCCCCTCAAAAATGATGCCAAAAACGAATAGGTTCTGATAATGGACCTGAAAGAGGCGTTCTTCACAATTGAATTATCATATTGTCATGAAAAATCAATTTTCTGGCGATTTTTTTCTTAGGTTCCCATCCCTGACTCCCTGCTCTTTTGGCACTCACAATCTTGATAAAGTAAACATTCGCCTAGAGTATATCTGAAAGTTATATGTCAAATAGTGCAATTGGATGAAAGTGAACTTGGGAGAGTTGAAGATTTCAAGATGAAAGAAATATTGTGGTCTTATCGGGAAGGATCGTCATTGTTGGCCTGGCTGTCGAGCAATATCCTTATCTGACAGTCACCGTCTATTAACTCGGTGCAATTTATCGATCGGTCAGACAATCGTGCAGCTCTTTTCGAAAGGCTCGGTTCTTCTTCGGCTCGTTCGATGTCACGGAGTAATCAGCGTCTATCACGAGCCCGCACACAACCATTCAGCCAGGTCTCAAAGTCTCAAAGCGTTTGTCAATCAGACCCCTAATGTGCACAGCCCTTCGCGCATTATTAACCCACGATGAGCCGGCCCATTGTCCCCTGCAATATTTTAATTCATTAACATGCAATTGTCGGCTCAATAGTTGCTGATTCCAATTGGCTGTCGATCATTTTGCTTTGAATTGGTGATGGGATTGAAAATGAAATGTATTTATAATACTTGATGTGAAATGTTGTAGTGGAAAAATCTTTATCTTGCGAATTTTGGGGATGTTGCGAAGTTAAATTACAATTTGGGGAGGTATTTGTGTAATTTATTGATGCAGCTTGCTTAGAATTATGAAAGTACAGACCGAAGAATTGTAGATATACCAGATTGTCGAGACTTTAACAGTTTTTAAAATTCATTATTATTTTACATAATTCTAAAGGTTTGATGATTTTTTTCGAAATTATCGACAAACTTCGTAGGATGGTACTTTTTTTCTAATTTGAAAGATTATAAGGATGAAGTATTACGGAAATTTTCTCAAATTTAGATTATTAGTTTTTTTTTGCTGACAGTTCGGAAATTTTTCTGATTTTCTTGCGTTATTGACGATTTTCGATGTTTTCAGTGTTTTTTTTTTTTTTTTGAATAGCACTCTCAGAATTTGAAGCATGATACAAACAATTTCAATTTTTTCAAATTGTGTTAGAAAATTCATAAATTTCCAACCCAGAATGATTTTCCGCAGTTTCAAATACTATTCATGAATTTCAGACTAGTATTCAAAATTTAAAAAACATTATGATGCATACGTTAATAAAGAATATTATTATAATCATAATCTGCACATTTAGGATCTTTTTTGCGATTACACAAATTTTTTCATAATATATTAAATTACTGAGGAACGTCAAAATTTAAATGTCTGTTAGAATTTCAAAATTTCAAAGATAACGCAAACTGCTAGGAATTTCGCGAATTTTATAAAAAAATTTTCATCTTGTTACGATTTTTTGCGATTCCTCAAAGTTTCTACATTTTTTAGTTTTTTATCGACAAAAAAAAAGATATTATGAAAGGTTTTCCAAAGAAATATAATGAAGATTACAATCTACAAAATTCACGAACGTTTTCTGAAATTCTGGGAATTTTTTTGAATTGAAAAAATTTGTAACAATAGTTGAAATCCTCAAATCACATTATTCACTTTTAAAAAATTTCGAAAGATTTTCAAAATAATACAAACTTCATAAAACTTCTGAAATTCCATACGAATGAGTCAAACGCAGTAAAATTTTCCGAAATTGAAAATACTTTATAAATATCTCAGATTTTCATTTCAAAATGAAAAATAAATCATAATGCGAATCAAAACAAAATTTAAAGTTAGGAACAATCAATAAATATCAATTACAGTTTCTAGAAAATTTTTTGTATTCAATAATATGAAGGACGATCTTGAAAATTCACAATATTTTCCGATTTTCCGAAATTTCGAGAATTTGGAACACCATACAAACAACTCAAAATTTCCTAAATTTTATCATATCTGTTTGAATCATTCAGAATTTCTGGTGATTTTGAATAATTTTCAAGTTTTCAGATTTTTTTCTAAGTAAAATGACATTGTCAAGTTCGTTTAAAAAAATGATAATAAACACGGTCTAAAAAATAAATCAGCAATTTTTTCATTTAAAATTATTTTACAATTCGCTGATTATTTTAATGTTCCAGTTGCTCGACAATAAATTCCATTGATATTTTTTTTCAAAATTCACGATATTAATAACTATTGAACAAATCATCGTGATTTTTCTTTTTTTTTGTGAAAATTCAAGTAAGTATGAAATTATTAAAAACATCATTATGAATGTTCTAAAACGCAAAAAATTCGATAGAAATGTCAAAATTTTGACGATATTGTGTGATTTTCATTTAGTCTCAATACATTAGCTGCCTGAAAAAATAGAACTTTGAGGAACAAACGATTTAGACAACGAATTTTTCAAACTTGACCTGTAAAACGAATAGAAAAATCAGACAAATCACATTATAATCATTTTCTAATCTCTTGTAGTAAAGAGACAAAAAATTCTTCAAAACAATCAAAAACCATTCCCAGTTAATTCAAACATTCCAAATTTGTAAAATTTGCGAAAAAATCTTGAAAAATCTTTCTCTATATACTGAGTGTTTGGAATATAATCAAATAAATATCCTCCAGAGACAATAAAAGTGGATGAATAATAATTTTCCGGAAATAATAACATAAAACATAGAAAAAATTGAAAATTTAAAATCATACTAGAAATAATATCACGTAATACATATTACAATATAAAATCAATAATAATTTGAACTACAGAATTTTTCTTCGAAATACCGAGGCTTTTTTTTTCAGATTCTCTATAAAGTTCTAAAAACCCAAAATTTTTTTGTTTTGAATTCTCATTTTCTTGCAAACCTATTGCTTATTGCATTTTTCCTTAACTCAAACGAATACTTTTATCCACAAATACTTAGGATTATACGAAGGGAATAAATTAAAAGTGTAAAGAAAGCTCAAAAAGCCCATGAAACCTGGAAAAAAAATTGGAAATCGGATACGTGATACCTGAAGCAAGTGGCTACTGAAATTAAACGGCGTTTGCCATCCCAGCACCTCGAGTGAAATTGGCCATGTTGCACGCGCAATTAGTCACCGCGTTTCCGCGTGTATCGCGTTTCGCTTTATCTTCGGGATTAAACATTATCAGCATTCCTCGCTGCATGCGCCGAGTCCTCGCCTCGGACAAAGCGAATTTTCCATACGTTTTCATCCAACCACCGCGTACAACCTTTTTTCAAATCCAACCATTTGATTCGTATAATGCGCCAAAGAATTTCGCAGAGTTTAACTGTACTATATATTTACAAATTTCTTCGATAATCTGATCTTAGTTGAGAACAAACGAAAAAATTCATATCGTGAAGGGAATTTATAAACTCAATTGCCTCTCCAAACTGTTTAGAATTTCGTCCTGCAACGTCAGTTGGATGTTTTTGAGCGTATTTCTGATTTCCATAAAATGTATTTTTTCTATTTTCTGACATTCATTAAATCAATTTTTGCTATTCCTGACTTCCATGAAATCAATTGTTCCTACTCCTGACCTTCGTACAATCAGTTTTTCCTATTTCTATCTTCCATAAAATCAATTTTTGCAATTTCCTAACCGATTTTTCCCAGAATCAAGTACTTTTCCCAGTGTTCATGTGACAGTACATGGTCCATTCATATTGATGTAGACAATAAATTTAGATTGAATAAGTATATAAATGAATTAATTGATCGTAAATAATCAAATAATAAGGCAATATGAAAACATCATTTGTTTCCAGCAACTTCTACTTTATATATTGAATCTTTGTTATGTTTTCAACAAATTTAACACGAGCAAATCAATAATTACAGATACAAAATTGCGAAAAACACGTTTATTATTTCTTTTTCGTATTTAGATGTATAACGAATGCAAAATAAGTAAAAAATCAAACACTTTTTATTACTACACTATACACATATTTTATGATTTTAAAGTTTACTCCTTTTTTGAGAACGGTTTGGATTATTTTTTAATATATATATATGTAGGTCATAATTTCATCACATGGAAGTTATATGATTGTGATCGAATATTGTCGACTTCAAAGTACAAACATTATTTGATGAAAAAAATATCAACAAATGGTGGAGTTATGGCCCTCTCCAAACTTTTTTTCAAGAGTCTTGCAGTGACTGCAATGCAAATACAATAAGTCAACTGAAATAGTATCATTCAAAAACGTTACATTTTCTAGTGTTACGATAACGTAACGCGTTACATCAATTAACAAGTAACGATAACAGGAACGAGTTCCTTTTTTTTCGGTAACGAGTAACGAAAATCGTGTTATTTATTTCATATCTCTCTTATCAAGTTTTTAGAACGATCTGTTACTTTTCAGGGAATTTTTTGAAACTTAGATATAAGTAAATTTTTAACTTCCTTATTTTTAGAAAAAATTGTATAATTTTTCAGTTTTAGTTGAAACAGAGTGATATATTAGTGATTTATGTACAAATATCGACAAAGAGTATGATGCTTTTTCACATTTTATTTGATATTTTCACAATTCTAGCAATAAATTTTAGAAATCTGCTTACAAATACATAAAAATACTGAAAACCTTAGTTCTTAAAATCTATAGCAGGATCCCTAAAATCTATAGATTATGCTAGATACCTTAAGTAATTTTATTAATACAAAAAAAAAGAATGAAATACGAAAAATACTAGATATTATTGACTTTTTTTAAAAAAGCTATTAGATTCTTTGAAAATTTCTGTAATTCCAGAAATCAAGAAACTCCGATTCGAGCATTGAATCCTAATAATGTATGTGTATAGAAGACTATAAAATATTATAAAAACGATCAAATATTAAAAATCTGTTCGAAATTGAAAAAATATTAAGGACACTCTAAATCTATAAAGAAACTGTTGTCTGCAAAATCGATCGAAATACTGCAAATATTTCAAACTTTCAATTCTCGGAAATCGAATTCTCAAAATTCAAAGAGATATCTTTGAAAAAACCGTAAAATTGTTCAACATTCTATAAATACTAGAAAATACATGTTTAGAAAAATACAAGTATATCTATGAAATATTAAAAATCTATACAACTTTTAAAACTAGAGCATCAAATTCTAGAAATTCATACAGAAATATACAAGAAAACTGAAGAATCCTTCAAATCGTAGAGAAACTCATGAAATACGAAGGACACTGAAAGAAATTTGAATCTATTGAGACACCTGTTGTCTGAAAAATTCTTTTGAAACCTGTAAAACTCATTCAACTTCACATTTTGAAGCTTGAAATTCTCGAAATTCATGTACATCAAAATGGTTAAGGTGTATAAAAATACTAGAAAATCCTGCAACATTTTATGCATTCCGGAAAGGCCGAATAGTTCCGGAAATACGAAACAATCCTTTAAATCCTAGAAAAACTGAAGAAATAAGAAAAATACTAGAAGATAATAATATCTATTGAGACTGTTTTCTGAAAAATCCTTTGAACATGTATAATTTACCAATAGCTAAATTTTACAGTTCGAAATTCTCGGAATCTATAACAATTTAAATAAAAATTCTAGAAATATATAAAAATTCTAGAAAACCCTGTAACATTTTATGGATCTTGAAAAATACGAAGAGTTTCAGAAATACAGAACAACCATCCAAATCGTAGAAGATACATACGAAAAATACTAAAAAGAAATAAAAATCTATTCAGACGCTGTTTTCTGAAAAATATCATGCAATGCAAGTTATCAAAATTTTTATCAAAACCTAAAAACCAATAATAGAAGCATTTCATCGAAATCGTTGGAAATATCTCATTGGGGCGGGGGGGGGGGGGCTTCCGACCCCCAAGCCCTCCTTCCTGTCCGCACGGGCCCGTTCTCCATCTCAGCGAATTCCCGTACTTTCGATTTCGGCTGGATGAGATGCCGGCGGTAGATCCCATATCGCGTGAAGCTGATGTGTAATGTTTGTGCGAGATGGGCCCGAGGGAGGCAAGAATGGCGAACAAACAAATCGGTAGCCGGAAGAAAGTAGCCGATAGTTTGACGAAGCGTGGCGACCGGTTGATTTGGCCGATTCGACTATCGAGCAGAAGACTCTTCGGGGCTATGGAAAAGGTGGGTACTTTATGTGCCCGCGGATCCGCGTGTAAGTAAATGCAGCAACAGGCCGGAGATACATTTATGATGCGGGGCATTACCGAGGGCGAGTGGAGTGAGCGAGCGCGGCCAGGGTGTATCTTGATGGGAAACACTCCCACGATTATGCGGCATGCGATGCAATTGCCTCGCCCGGCTTGTGTGTACACTACTTTGTCCATTGGCGCCGAAACGCAGCATTCCTTGGCTCCGAAAATACTCGCAGATTCCAAGATCCCACGCGAATCGGTGTTAACCAGGATTTGGAAGTCGAGCGTTACTCCAAGATGTTACATTTTTTGCTGTATCGATAATGTGACGTGTTAGATTAATTGACAAGTGATGATTACGGGAACTAGTTACTTTTTTCGGTAACGAGTAACGAAAATCGTGTTATTTATTGCACGTTACTTTTGTCAGTGTCGTCAAGTTTTTAGAGGGGTTTGTGATTCTTTGGGAATTTTCCGAAACTGCGATTAGAAATTTTGAATTTCTCTGTTTTTCGAATAAAAAATTCTACCCGGAGAAAATTTTTTTAGCATTTCATCCTATAGTTTACATGCATTTTGGTATATCGAGCAGATTCTTTTGTTTTTTCCTATACACTTTTGGGGATAGCCTGCATACTGAGGAAATACTGCTAAAAAATTTTCTCAGTGTATTTTTGCATATTTTTTGATAGAACAGAGTGAAACATAAGTAATTTGTGCAGAAATATGTACAAAGCACATTGTTTCTTACTTTATTTAGAAACTTTTATGTCAGGGAACATTGAGTTTTACAAATTCGCACGAAAATGTATAAAAGTTCTTTTAATCAATAGCAGGATCATTAAAATCTACACATCATGCTAGAAAACCTTAGGTTATTTGATGAATACTAAAAAAAAAAACACAAAAATAATACAGATACTAGACTTTATATAGTTTGTTTATCAAAAATGCTATTAGATTCCTAAAAAATGTATATCATTCAAGAAATAAAAAAAAATCCATTTTGCAATTATTGAATTCTCGAAATGTGTGCATGTAATAGTCAAAAAAAAATAGGAAGTTTTTCAAAACGTGTAAGTCTGTAAAAATTCGAAAAATATTGATGGCACTATAATTACACGATGAAACTGTTTTCTCTAAAATCGATCCAAATACCTCAAATATCCCAAACTTTCAATTCTAGGATAAATCTCATTCTGGAAATCTAAAGATATATCTTCAATAAAACTAAGAAATCTTACCACATTCTATGGATACTGGGAAAAACATAAATAAAATACATACCTATAGAAAACAACAAATATAAAACATTATGAATCTATACAGTTCTCATAACTAGAGTATCCAATTCCAGAAATAAATAGAAAAATAAATAAAAATACTAATTCATTCTTCAAATTTTAGAAAAACTTAAGAAATACGAGAAAATACTGGAAGAAATAAAATCCTTTAAGGTATAGTTTTTCGTTGAACCATATGAAAAACGAAAAATTCAATAAATTTCGAATTCTCGATCTCCAAATTTCTCGAAATCTATGTACTGATTCATATACAAATACTAGAAATGTGCATAAAAATATGAATAAAAATACTAGAAAAACTTGCTAACTTTTATACGTCCTGGAAAATAAAAATAGTTTCAGAAACAGTGAACAATTTATCAAATCGTAAAAAGATTGAAAAAGCCAAAAAAAACTTGAATAAATGATAATCTATACATATCAGGGTGTCACTTATTTTGGCTGTGTCGCAAATTTTCCCGTAGCGGGGCATAAATCAATTAAAATAATAAAAAAAACTTTTTTTGTAAAATTTGGAGCGAATTGAACATGACTAGCATGTGCCAAAAAACGACTGGAGTTTTAAATAGGATTAACATGTAGCTTTTCATACAGTTTGTTCAAAAATTCATGACTTGTGCAAAACTAATGATAAATGTTCAAAATTTGGCATAGTTTGAGTGTATAATGTTACTTTTAAGACCAAATTTTTCTGGATTTTTCTATCGCTTTTATCTATGTTTTACGAGCACCGGAAAAGTACATATTCGCCTTTCTTCGGTGCTTGTAAAACATAGATAACATCATAGAAAAATCCAGGAAAATTTGGTTCTGAACGTAACATTACACACTCAAACAATCCCAAGTTTATAACTTTTATCACAAGTTTGGCACAAGTTATGAATTTTTGAACATAATGTACGAGAAATTACATATAAATCCCATTTAAAACTTCAGTCGTTTTGTGGAACGTGTGAATCATGTCCGACTTGCTTCAAAATCACAAAAAAAAATTTTATTATCTTGATTGATTTAGAGCCCAGGAATGGGAAAAATTCTGACGATAAAATATGTGACAACTGAATCCATATATATATATATATATATAAAAATGAAATGTTGTTTGTTCGACACCTCATAACTCACGAACGGAGTAAGGGATTTTCAAAAACTTTTTTTTGTTTTTTCCATCATTGTCTCTAGTAATAATACTGTAACCAGAGTAAATTTGGAGTGTATAAGACAGTTCGAACTAACTAAAACTAACTAGACAAACTAACTGAACGAATTTTTTCTTCAGAATATTTTGAAAGTATTCTGAAATATATTATTAATGAGAAATTCATTATTGTGCATTATTTTCACAGTACGTTCATCGGATCACTGTAAATGACTGTACTAAGAAAATATATACTGCTTTATTTATCTATAACTTCATACTCAAAATACCATTTTACTCTCATTTATTCAATAGTTCCAACTCTGATAGTCTTGAAGACAAGACTCTATAATTACGAACGAAATAATTTATTCTTTCTTTCTTCCTTTTTCCCGATTTTGAATTTACTTCTCGACAGAACAACGTCTACTTTATACAGCTAGTTTCTGTACCCAATTAAGGGGGGAACCTGGTTTAGAACGCCGAAAATTGCATGATATTTTGCACAGTTTCTAAGGCAGCTTATCTTATGAAATGTTTCAAGTACTGTTGAACTAGGTCATGGATACACAAATCTTGCAAAAAAAATGTATTTTCATGTTATTCGACAATGTTAAACAATGATTGTTCATATTTGTTTCGGGCACTACTCGCTTGAAGATTCTCCACTGCGTACACGATAGCGATCGTCCTATTTATCAGAAACATGAAAACTAAAATTTTTTTTTCCCTTTAGAAGTTTATCTTCAATGTAAACCTAAGAAATTTTTTAAAATGTTAAAAATTGCAAATTTTATTTCGCGTTTCACTGACGAAATTTTGAGATAATTAACCACAAAAAAAATTGATTGAAAAAATTTTTTACGTAGTTTTTTAGGTTCACATACAAGCTTACACTTTTAGCTTGAAAAAGAGCTATCACTTATAAAAATGCGGCAATCACAACATTTTTAATCGTGTACGCAGTGGAGAATCTTTAAGCGAGTAGTGCAAGAAACGAATACGAATTATTATTGCTTAACATTATCGAATAACATGAAAATGCATTTTTTTTTGCAAGATTTGTGTATCTACAAGCAGCCTTAAAAACTGTGCCAAATATCATGCAATCTTTCGTCGTTCTAAACCAGCTTCCCCCCTTAAATATCCCACGGAAAAGTTCTGTTGAAAAATACACGAAAATCCATGATTTCACCCCTCTGAAAACCCTGAAAACATTCTCACACGCGATAGGGCGATTCTAAAATTCGGCCCTGCAACATCGATACAACGAAAGCGAAGATTCTTTTCTTGGCATGAGCGTTGGAACGAAAAGGTCGGAAGAAGAGAAAAACAAAGGATAAAAAAGTGCAGCGGGACTGGAGGGATGGCGGAGAATGGGGACATTAGCATAAGCTAAGCCGCGCTAAGCGCGCCCATATAGCACGGAAATAAATAGCCCCCCGGCGTAGGCACCGAAAGAAGTCGAGGACTCCGATCGAGCCTTGTGAGCGTGTTTACACGTACGTGCACAGTGTGCACGCGCGTTCCTTGATAATATGTTCACGGTCCCAATCCGGAATCTCTTTCCCATTCTGTGCACGCTTGTGCATGCATACACTTATCAGGGGCAGGTAAGGAGAAGGACTTTTTGAGGGACGACGTGCCTTGGTATTTCTTCTCTCTTCGGCTCAATTCGACTACATTGTTTCAACTCATAGCCCCACTTACTGCATTCCCTTTTTCTAGAAACTTCGTCATAAAACCCTTCATTTTTGTTTTCAAGTTGTGACATCCATAAAACGATATTTATTCATATAGAATATAGTTTATTTTGTGGTGTCAAGGTTTAGGTTAGAAAGACAAGGATTTTCACTTGAGGTCCATCAATGCAGCAGACTTCTGGAGCAAATTAAATTCGTCATAACTGCATCTATTCTTTTTCTTCAAGTTTATCTAAACCATGCTTCAGAAATTGAGACGACTCTTGTCTTCGAGTGTTGTTTGCATATGAAAATGAATTTGGCGAAGGTTAGAAGAGGAGATGACAAAGCATGAGCGGTAATGGAAGTGGACGATGAGTTTGTAGCCGCAAGCGACCTGACAAGCGCATCCTGTCCGGCTCGGATATCGCGTTTTCCATCGATACCGCGGAAACGTGCCTATCGCGATTTCCCTTGCGCACCCCAAAGTCATCATGCGGAAATACGAACGTCCCAACTGATGACGGCTTTTGTCCCAACGGTTAATGAAATAATCCCGAGTCAAGAGGAATCACTCTTCCACTTTTCTCATGTGTTTGTTGTAATCTTTTCCATTTTATTACAATATGAACGTTGAAAATGTGCAAAAAGTTTCAAGATTTTCTCTTCAACTTAGGAAATGCGTACCAGAGACGGCACAACGCAATTTTTCCGGATGGGTAGTAAGTGACTTATATATGGTATTTCGGGGAGGGGGGTTTATTATTGTATTTTATCGAAATACACATGATAATGTTTTTACATTTTCATATGAATAACTGGAAAACTTGAAAAATATTGAAACATCGTGAGGATTTCTATAAAGTTGGACAATTTTTTATAATCATTAAAAATTTTCAAGTATCATAAGGTAAAATAAAATAGTATGTAAAATTCGATTTTGTTTTTTGAGAATCATGTTTTTTCTGAATATGCACGTTGATGTTTTTTCGAATTTTCAACAAAAGTTTGAAACTGATGAAAATTCCTTAAAAATCAGAAGGAATCAAATTTTCATAAAATTTGGAAAATCTGAGTAGTTGGTAACGTGTTAGAAATTTCACCAATTTTGAAAAATCAGAACACATTGGATATGATAGAAATGTCATGAAATCTAAAGAAATCAGAATTTTTGTAGAATTTCAGAAAATGTTCATAATTTCCTGAATTTTGTTTCTCATTTTATTTCTTCAAAATATGTATAGTAATATTTTTCATATTTTTCACAAAAATTTGGAATACCGTGAAAATATGTTATTATCACTGAAAAATTTTACGAGATTGACAAATTTTCTACAATTTTGAAAGTGTCGAGTTATATGTTTGATGTTACTAGAAACTTTGAAAATTTTGAAAAATTGTAGAATATTGAGATTTTAAAAAACTATCACTTATCTTCAAGATATCCAAATTTTTGTATCTATATTTTCGGAAAACATAAATAATCACAAAAAAAACTGTTTATTATAATGTGTGTTTCGACGAAATAGGTGAGCATGAAAATATTTTTTTTAATTTTTTTATAGAAATTCGCAGTACTTGAAAAGCATTTGAAAATTAGAAAAATGTAGGTGAGGTTGACAATTTTCATGAAATTTGAAAAATTTTGAAGAGTCTGCATTTCGTTTTGAATTGTGAATATTTTGAAAATCTGAAAACATTTGAAATATTCAAGATTGCCAATGATACTAAAAAAATTCGAGGAATCGGTGAAATTTCATAAAATTTTCAAAAATGTTGTACATTGTGTACGTCATCATACATTTTTGTTATTATTTTTTTTTTCTATCACGCATAATAGTGTCTTTGAAATTTTTTTAGTAAAATCTAAAAAATTTTAATCAATCTTCATGAGAAGTTTTCGATTGTTGATATAACGTCAGAAATTGAGTAAATTGAAAAAAATCATATCACATTGAAAATGATCAAAACTGTCAATAGTTCTAGAATAAACAAATTTTTTGTAGAATTTTAAAATACATTCAGCAATTTTGTTAATTTTATTTATCAAACTGCTCAAAAATATGCATCGTAAAACGTTTTTTTCTATGAAATTTTGTAATACTTGGACAATATTTATTCAATAATCATTTTTATTTATGATTTATTTTATAATTTCATAAAAATTTGTCGAATTTCAGAAAATACACGTAAATTTTGCAAACTATAGGAATTTTCTAAAATTCTGTAAAACTACAGAAACTGCGTGTAATCCTTGAATTTTTTAGAATCGAAAAGTTCTAACTAAAAAATCTAAAATTTTAGACAATTTCCCTGAATTCTGTGAGTTGTAAAAAGTTTAACAAGTTGGTGTAACAATAACCTGTAAATTTATGCATTTTAGCATGGATTTTTTTCTTTTTTTAGGCATTCTGAATTTTCAAAGTGGGCAGTGCTACCCCACTATATGCACATCTTCTGCTGCACCTGATAATTACAAATAAAAATAAACGCATAAAATATATAATTGGGAATCGGTGATACTCCCTGATCATTTCAGGCAGACGATATATCATCCCATCTTTCAGATTTTCCGATTATCCGATATTGTGTACTGTATACGATAAACTATCATTTTTTTTTCACTCTGAAATTCGATCATATTGACTATTTTGCAGCATTTTTACTAGTTCCTCGAATAATATACTTCAATCGTCAATTATTCCAATTCCAACGTTTTCATAATATGTGACACAATAATAAGACAGTTCGCGATGGATCCGCAACCAAGGAATCGAGACCAACTCGCGCTTCGGCCTTTTCACGAGGTGCAAGTGTAAAGGAGCTTTCAGTTTAATGACTCTGGCCGGAAAATCGGCGGGAAAACAATGCAAGTTAAAGAGGAAAGTTGGAAAAAAGTCGCGTTGGTATCGTCGTGGCAACGTAACCGGGAAAGTGTTATCTGAAGCACACGCCACCCCCGGCTTCACTCCACTTCACAGTACCATCTCGCATTGTTACACTCGGCTTTCACCTCCCAGGGTCGCGCCGACCCCAACCCTTGACTTTAAGCGTCACCCATTTTCATTTTATTATCTCGCCTTTCATCCAGCCCGAGGAATTAAATCATCCCCTCTCTTTACCCCTCCAACACAACCTTGTCCTCTCTTTCTTTCTTCTCTTTGATTATTACTTCCATCTTCCTTCCTGAATCCTGCATTCTAATATCTTTGACCACGAATATGTACTACGATAAACTGTCCCTTACACTAGAGTTGTAGGCAGGAAAATCATTGAGAGTGGTTTTTCGAAAAAATATGTATTTCCTTTAGTATTTCATGGTTTTTCAATCTTTTACGACATTGCTATTCGGGATGGAAGATTTTTCAATTTTTCGAATTTCGGGATTTTGAAATTATACAAATTTAAGAGTACAGAGGGTACAGAGTCGTTTTTTTTTAAGTTCGTGTATGATGTGATGGAATTTAATTTTTGTGATTAGAAAGTCACTGAGGTTCGGGTTTTTTTTTTCAAAGTTTCAGTATTTTTCATAATTCCTTGGTTATTATACAACTCAAAGGATTTTCTGATACTGAAATGGATTTTTGATCACGTTTTTGGAATTTCATGCTCTAGACATCAAGATCTTAGAAATTTAAATTATTTTGTACATTTGTGAAGAAACTATATCTACAAAATTGTACTTACTTCATGGATTTCTAGAATTTTAGTGTTGTATGTTATTTATGAAATGGTGCAGTATTTTCAGATACTATTACAGATTTTTCGTATTTCTATAGATCGCTTTATTGATTTGAAGAGTTTAAAGCTGTAATATTGAAAGTTTCAACTATTTCGAAAATTCAAAATAAATTTACAAAAAAAAAAGGAAATTTTTATGCAATTTTGTAGTTACTTTTTTTACATTCTCTCAGTATTTATACCATTGGAAAATTTTCATGATGTTTCAATGGATTTCTTAAATCATATGCTTCAGGATTTGAAGTTATAGAAGTTTTGTAGAAAATAACATCAGCATAGTTTTACGGTTTTGACAAAATTCTAGTATTTCTCATGTTTTATAAAGTTTATATAAAAATTTCAAGGGCTGTTCCTTGTATTTTTTAGAAACATCTAGAATTTTCGAAGATTACTTTATAGATATGTATCTAGAATCCAATTTCAAAAGGTTTTCAGTATTTTCCAAAATTTCTGAAATAATTGATAATTCTTAGGCAGTAGTATTTTTTTCTTATTTCGAAGATTTTGTAGCCTTTTCTTGATTTTTTTTTTTTTAATTTCTAGTACTTCTATGAAGTACTATGAATTCATGCTCTAGAATTCAAAATTTTATAGATCTGAAATATTTGTTCAAGTCATCCACAGATTTTTATCGCTTTTAATATTTCTTTATGTTCGCATGATTCAGAAGATGTTCTTGTCATTTCATGAATTTTCATGTAGATTTCTAGAATTCGACGTTCTAGGGTTCGAAATTTTTTTTGATTTTTATAGTTTTTGTAGATTATCATTGTTATCGATAATTCACTGGGTTAAACAGTTTTTGGAATTTTCATTTTCTACTTTACCCGATCCGAACGTTATAAAATAGAATTTTTTTCGATACAAAACTCTTGAAAAGCCAGGTTTATAGCTATTTTTTAATTCGTAAAATTAAAAATTCTGGATTTCGTTTAGCTGTAATAATTAACTTGGAACTATTTATCATGTCTTCTAGATTTCAGTTAGTACATTTTTAATCATTTCTACTCATTTTATATATATTTATGATTTTTTCTATGAATTTTATTCCGCATTGCTTGTATTATTTTTTATGTGCCATTATAACTTTCTTTATTTTGACGTAAGTTTATAATTGATTTGACCCCCAATTAAAGAGTCATTTGAACCCTCGAAATCCTCCTTTGTCTAAATCCCTGACTTAAAATAATTTTTTCTTGTATCTCTTGATAGTGAAAAAAAATTTTGTCAATTTCTTTCTGTGTAAAAAAATATCACTTTTCATAACTATTCAAAGCTCTTTTGTTGAACACTGATGGTTTTTCAGTGACAGTCAGTAGTTAGTCAGCATTATTAGAATAATTGCTCAAAACATTAGAAATTGCAGAAATTATTGTTTCAATATGTTTATGTCTATTTTTGAACTCTGGTAACAAATAATTTCTGCAACCAATTGAATTTTTGCTGAGCCAAATATGAATACGTACTATGCGATTGGTCAAATATTTATATTGTGAATTTTCTAAGTTGATTTGTTCATAATTCCTTACTTGAAATCATTACTTCATCATCAGTTTTTTCATTTCAATAAATATTTCCATTATTCCTCATAATTTTCATCGCTGTTATAGTTTTCTGAATTACTTAATTTTTGAAAAACTAGCCATGAACTATTTTTAAATGAATATGTTCTCGTCGCAATGATAATTGCGAGAATATGCTTGTTGATGCATAAAAAAAGGGTGTGTGGGTGGGAGTTTGGGAGGGAGAGGGGGAAAGGGAATTCCGCTATTTGCGAGATGAAGCTGATGTATAATGATTATCGACAGGCATGTTTAGATAGGATTGACAGGTGCGTTGCATTGCGCCAGTCTTGCATTAAATAGCTTTGAATAGCGTGAACTAACTTTACTCAAATATAATATATTACGTAATCAGAAGTGAAAATTTTTTACTGATTGTGATTCCAGAAATTCAAAAACTTTCGTATTCGGTCAACAGCAAGAGAAACCGTCGAATCGTCACTCTTTATTATAAAAAATTCCTACTATACGGTTAAAAAATAAAATTTTCCAATTCAACTAAAACCTGTACCTCTATTTCAAGTTTGCTATTATTATGTAAACTATTATCTACTCAAAGATAAAGCCAACAAATAAGTAAACAAAAAAAATTTTAAATGATGGATAAAATCAATATTATCTCAAAATTATACATGATGCTGAGCATTCATGTTTGCATAGAAAATTTTCCTACAAAGCTGAGCTACTTGCACCATTAATTTTGTAGACAATCTCGAAACACATGTCGCGAGACAAAGGTGCGTTTGATAAAAGAAGCTGGCTACTTGCAACAGAGAGAATAAATTTTCCGCCACATTATCACGTGGCGCGATAATGTGGCGTGATTAACGCCGTTACGTTCATTAGTTATGTTTCATTTCAATTTAATAGTCCCGCGGCTCGTTCTCCGTGAGTTTCTACTTTATGCGTAATGCGCGCGGTGACAACTCACCAAACGCGAATATTTGCTTAATCTTGGACATTTATAAACGAACCGACAATTTTATCGCATGAAGGGTTTTTTTGAGAGCTAGTCTCGATTTTGAGTTGTTTGGGAATTCAGAGCATGTTGTTCGATATTCTTCAGGTTTGATCATTTAGATAGGTGGAAATAAAACAATTTACTGAAGTACAGGTGATTATTGAAATTCTCGTCAGATTGCGACACGTGGAAATGCAGGCTTTTTTTTACAGTATCTTTTGTTGCTGTGGCCATGACTAATACAGTTTTACATATGCTGCGGAAAAAGTGTGTAGCAGCCGGTGGATTTTGTCTCGCTCGTTCGGTTCCGCATTGGAATAGCGTGAGGGATGTTGGGTCACACGTACCTTCGCCACACGCGTCATACTGAATATTATTCGAGAGCCTGACAGCGCAATCTGCGAATGCGCGCGACATTGTGTCTGACTTTTGCCACTCGTCCCGACAGCACCATATGGACGAGGAACGTCACGCACGTCCTCACGCGCCTTTTGTCCCGACCAAGGATCGCGAATCCGCACTTTTTCCAAGATACCTAAGGCATTTTTCCCAGTTCACACATTTTTCTGCAATTTTTAACAACCGAAACATAATACAATATTATTTTCGAAGTTCACCATATGATATGATACTTTTCCTTTAGCTACTATTTCTATGAGAACCTGTGCAGACCTTGAACTTCATAGGTGTTCATAGGTAAACCGAAAAAGTTTGAGGACGCAGATTGGCAAGCTTTAGTGGATGAAGACTGAATTCGAACGTTAAAACAATTAGCAAAAACATTATATGTTGCCCAATTGATTATTTCCGAACGTCAACACGTATTGGAAAAGATCCAGAAGAAAGAAACAACTTGTGAAATTTAGCTTGTTGGACAGAGAAGACGAGATGTTATGCATCGATTTGTAACTGGTGATGAAAATTGGATCTATTTTGACAACCTACGGTCTAAAAAAGCATGGGTTTATCCAGGCCAACTTTTAACATCTCAACCAGTGTGCAATGTCAATGGAAAGAAGACTTTGATGTGTATTTGGTGGGATAGTAGAGAAGCTGTGAATTATAAACTGTCAAATCCTGATGAACCGAGTACTGGAAGAACGACCAGAACATGCGTGGCCCCATAATTCAAAATGTTTTCCAAACTATCTGCAAAATATCAAATGAGACGTTCTACGCCATCCATCGTATTCACCTGACCTGGCATCTTCGAACTTCTACCTATTCCAATCAACGCAGCAAAGACTCTCAGAACAACACTTTCATTCTAACGAAGAAGTGAAAATTTGGCTTGATGAATGGTTGGCCTCAAAAACGAGCAGTTCTTCCGTCACGGAGTCTATTCTTCGACACAGCAATGGGAAAAGGTCACATCTAACAATGGTCAATACTTTGGTTAACAAGGTATTTTATAATAAGTGTTCAATGAATTGGTCTCTCGGAGCCAATATGAATTCCAAATTCTTTATTATATCTTCATGATTTGATCAATATTTCGACCTTAAATGAGGTCCTCTTCAGGATCGTATATAAAATTCCTATTTCCTTTCAATAATGTGAATCTTTGTATCAATGGATGCAAATATGGATACAAATCGACATTATTAACCGAAACACCTATTACAATATTGTGCAGGATTATCGAAACGAGTTTCATTTTGAAAAAAATTGACTCGTTTTCAGTGAAGGTGAACAATAATAATTGGAAGACGGAGATTGCGGAGATTGGGTTGGTTGGGGAGCGTAGCACGAGTAAGAAGGCTCGGGTTTTGGAGAATTTTCGAGGCATGCATATTCGCTTTATCAGCATATCGCAGGGCAAAGGGTTGCCTCGGCATTAGAGTAAGCCGTGGTATTAACCTCGGAGTTTAATATAAACAGGCTTCCAATGGGCCGTGGCTGTATGTGTTGAGAAAGTCACGTGAACGCTGGACAATGCCGGCGGCGTTATCGACGACCCAGGACCCTGCTGCAACTCTATGCTCCTGCTCTTTCGCTTTTGCTCGCCTTCGTTCGTTATCTCCCATGCTCCCCGAAATTAAAGCCTCGCCCTTAACGTACTCGATTTTCTGGCCCTCGAGCTGGACTGTCATCACTTGGAAAATGAATCTACAGGACCATGCTAATGTCTTCAGACGATTCCTGGGTAAAAATTTTGCATGTGGAAATTGGCTTTGACAAATCTTGGACAACTCAATGAAAACCCTCACCAATAAACATTGACAGCATGTATTATATAAATACATGATAATACATTTATGAGGAACAATGCAGTGTTTGAAGCCGAACCCAGTCAAGGGAGGTGAAGTCGCTTATTTTCAGATAGAGCCAACCTAGGGTTCGATTTGACATTTGGAAGAAGAGCGCGTTTGTTTTGTTTTAATTCTACTCATTGAAGTTTCTGTTGATTTTTCAGTTGACATTGCTAAAAACGGAAAGTATTGATCGTGACAAATAAAAAGTAAAAAAGAGGCGAAGGCTTTGGGGCGTTTTTCGACTTCAAACGGCAGTTGTCTGCAGACTACGTTGATTATTTTGAAGCCGAACCCAGCCAAGGGAGGTGAAGTCGCATATTTTCAGATGTTGCCAACGTCAGGTTCGATTTGGCATTTGGAAGGAGAGAACGTTTGATTTGTTTTGTTTTTATTATACCAATTGAAGTTTCGGTTGATTCCTCAGATGTCATTGCTAAAAACAGGAAGTATAGATTGTGACAAATGAAAAGAAAAACGGAAGTGAAGGTTTTGAATTGAGTTGCAGTCCCTGACCTCGAACAGCAATCAGAAACGGTTGATATTCTGCACTATTTTTTATTCATGGAATTTTCATTTTGGATTTTTAATTACACACAACATAAACGTTCGAGTTCAATTTAAGTTGCGAAAAGTACGTTTATATGACGATTTTCATGGATTCTACAATATCTATACGTTCAATAGGAAAAACCATGGTTAGAAAGCTCTGTTTTAGAATTTTTCAGAAAATGTCAGCATTACAAGATCTGAAATGCGAATTGCAATTGAACGCTTCTTGAGTTTTCTCGCGCACGACTACCGAATCGTCCTCGCGCGATTATTCAAGCCTTTTCTCATTCACTGCGCTCACTTTCTTGATGTTTTCAACCTCGGCGTCGACGTCTCGATGAAACTCGACTTTCCGGCGTGAGAAATATCGACTCGGTCCTACGTAATTACCGGCGATCGCGAGTTTCGCAACTCACGTAACGTAACCAATTGTAGGTTTTTTCGAAGCCGACATTAACCACGCTAGGTTTGGTTAGGTACGAGCGTGCCTTCATTTTTTTCCCCCGTCCGAGTAATCGTGACTTTTGCAACTGATAAAATTGGTTTTTAGTCGAGTTCGTTGGTGTTTATAAGTTAACGAACTGGAAGTGGATAAAATTTAAGGATTTTCTTCAGAAAATGTAATATACGTTTTAAGGAATTGAGATGATAAAATTGAACATAATTTTTTATGTCGTACTGTTTGGAATTTGAAGAAATGATTATAATAATTTTACTTTTAAGATATGTGAATCGGAATTTAACATTCCGAATCGTTAGTAGGAAGTAATGATTTTTTCTCCTCATAAATATTTTTACTCGTCGAAAATTTCTGGAAATCGGTAGTTTTTTACACGTATCCCGACACCAGCATCATGTGTATAATTGTCTGCGCGCATGTTTTGCAGCAGAAGAAACATAAATTGGTGGCTCATAAATTCTGAAGGCGCTCGTTCGTCATTCAAGGGCCCTAAGTTTACATGGATTTTGTTGGTGGCCCCTTTACTTTTTTCTTGCCTTTTTTTCTGGCTCTTTAACGCCCTCAACTTTTATACGAATGTCTGGCATTCTTTTTCTTTTTTTGCTCAACCTCTATTTATAATGTTTGCTGATTGAAAGTAGTTGTATATATTAGTTACTTTACTACTGAAAATCTTGAATTGAGTATCACTTAGAATCGAATGTTATTCTATTAGTAAATACTGACAGACTTTTCAAATAGATTTTTTTCATCGAGATCCATAGATCAACAGAATTCCAAAAAAAAAATTTCTTGTGACATGTTAGCTTCTTTAAAAATACACTGTATAGAATATTTTTCTGATTCCAGAATTTAGCTCAACTGTTTCTGTATAACATTCATTCAAAGATGTTTGTTTAAAAATTTCCAAATATTTACTTTTATCCAACATAATGAATGTGTCTAGATAAATATACACATTCACATGATTTTACAAGCTTCTTTTAATATGACACAACAGAAAAAAACCGTGAATGATTGAAAAATTGATGACAAGGAAGCGTGCCCGCGACACTTTTGGAACGATCGCCTTTTTTCTGGGCGTCCATAAATGTAGTTCCTTCATTAATATTCAGCGAGCGGGGCAATCAATTATTCACGTAATTGGATCGGATGTATTCGCGAAACTCGCAGCATTCTTCGCGATTTGCATGACTCACGGTTAATTAATGGGAACGCGCGAAGCGTATAAATGTCAACAAAATTGCCGTTTTTTCAAGTTGATTTTTCGGCAGGAAATAGAGCATAAGTAAATAAATAGTGTCAGATACGCAGTTAAATTTTGTTTATTTACTGTAGAGACAAAAATACTGAATACGATAGCGAAATGACTTCTTGAAAATTGAAGCTTCGAACAAGATGTAAAAAAAATAGTCGTACCCATCAAAATTGTCACAAATTCCTAAAATTACTTGCTTAGATCAGTAAAAAAATGAAAAGCTCAAAAAAAATTGTTTGCAGAAGTGGCATGATGTGGTGTAATTTTTACGTCGTGTTATTTCTAGACCCAGATTCTTTTGTTCTGTCGATCGTTCGGATTCCAATAGAAGTTCTATTTTTACTAGCCTGACATGCTGAGAGTGGGGCAGCAAAAAAGAGGGTGGCGCTGGGGTTTTCGCGGTTATTTAGCACAAGCTCTCACCCCTCGTGTCAAGCGAGACCATAAAACACGCTTGCGCCTGAATAAAATGTGCCTTTTTCTTCTTCTCGACGTTCGACCAAACTGATGGCAGCTTTGTCTTTTTAATGCTGCCGAAATCACTAAGCACTCCATTGAGAAATCCTGTTTCTCATTGATTTCTTCAATCAGTAAAAGTCTTGACCTAATTTCAATCTTCATTCATATCTTTATTATCAGAGCTTTTCACAACTTGGGATGAAAATCATATGGGAAGAAAAGGGCTTCAATCATTGAAGGATATTTTTGTTTCTATGTATTTTATCATTAAGTATGATTCAGAGCTTTTTAAATACAACGATAATAAAGAACGAAGAATAATAACTGCATTGTGAAATGATACCCAAAATATTCTCCAAGCAAGGACCCTCCCACTACCAAAAAAATAATTTTCCCAATATATGTAACAATAATAAGACAATGGTAATACGTAAAATTAGTTAAAATACTATGACTCCACTATTTCATGATAATTATTATTTCCAATTAATATAATGGATGAATCGATGAATTCAATAATTGTAACACATACGTGTTGGTAGAGGGTGGTTTCAAGGGTTCCAACCCCTCCTAAAATTCGAGTCAAACTGTTTTTTCTTCTGTAGGAATAAGAAAAGCATAATTTTTTTCAAACAGAAATAATAACATTAAAAATGTTCTTACTGAAAGCTTGAGGACATAATAAATAGTTTCTTGTACGTTCTCAAAGTTAAACAAAATTTGTTATTCTGAATTATTTTATACTAAAGAAAACGGCAAATCAGGCATCAGACAAATTTTTTCTAAAAAAATAAGACGAGCCATAAATGCTTCGCTAGGATAACGTAGAAAATACAAATTTTTTGAATTTTTTCAACCCAGTATGAATAAGTGAGGGAAATTTTAATGTGCAAGAATGCTCGAAATCAAAAAAATTTTGTATCCCGGAGCATTAAATTCTAAAAATTTACAATAGAATCAATAAAATTACTTTCAAATCACCCGACTCAAATTTTTAAATTTCCAAATTTAAAAATAGAAATTTTTAAAAGATCCATACAATCCATTAAACTTCGAATTCTAAAGCATCAAATTCTAGAAAAAGTGCATAGCAATCTATGAAGATACTGAAAACCTTTATATTATTAAAAAAAAACGCTACAACGTCCTATAAATACTTTTGAAAAAAAATTAGAAAAGTCAATTAAATTTTAAACATCTACTAAAATTTAAATTTAAAACCATCGAATCTTAGAAATTTTTATGGCTGTTTTTGAAAACACGAAAAATCTATAAAAATACTACAAAAGCTTTGGAAATTGTTATAAAACTTTGAAAAAGAGGATAAAACTACAGTTGAATTAATACTTTAAAACTATATTTATATAATTAGTTCAAAAGGTTTCTAAACTTCAAATCCTAGAGCATATGATTCTAGAAATCTATATAAAAATCCTTAAAAATACTTTGAAATTTTTTTAATTGCATATAAATACTTATGAATACGATAAAAAAAGTACTAAAAATCTGTATGGAAGGTACTGCCTTCTGAAAAAATAATTTGAGTAATCGAAATCGTTGAAAGTTTTTCATACTACAGCATCAAATTCTAGAAATGTATAGAGCGATTCATTAATATACAAGAAATCTCTTGAAATACCAGAAAATAATTCAAAATTTGATGAAAATAACCTAAAATACAGAAGAATTCTTAGAAATATATAAAATAGGTACTTGAAATTTGTGTGGATATTATTTTCTCAAAAATCTGTAAGAATTATAAATCTTTTCCAATTTCGTTTTTATAGCACAAAAATCCATAATCCTCAGAAAGTCCTGCAAATTATGAAAAATCTGAAAAAATATAAAAAATACAGTACAAGAAAAAAAAATCAATTCAATCTTAGTAGCTTTAAATTGGGAAGATCGAATTTCGTTATATTGAATAAGTTTATGAAAAATGTGCAACTCTAGACCCCAAAAGTTCTATACCTTTCAAATCTCAAAGTTCGATATAATATTGAAAACTCATACTCTTTTCATCAGATAGTCAAAAATCAAAAATTATAAAATCCTGAAAAAAAAATTCTTTTTCTCAAAAAACCCTTCATGAAAACGTTTTTCCCCTTCACCCCTTAAATAAGGGAATCTTTAACATAAGTCTTGACAAGCATATTGACAATACTATTCATACGACCACTAACATGACCATGCTAAGGTCAAACATTTTAATGACAACCAGTAATGTATTTCTCCTCGCGACTCAATAATAACAAAATGTGTTTTTAAAGCCCAGAATGTATGACCAATCGAGGCATAGCCAGGGTTTGAAAAAGGGGTTGAAAGATAGACTGGTCGAACGGATGCGCAAGTTTTAGCGGCGAAGTGTCAGGCCACTGATAAGCCAGAGGCATGAATTTCACGGCTTGGTTCCCCAACAATCCTACACGCTCGCTCTCCCTTCACTCGCTTAATACAATTATGTTTGCTACCCCTTCACAGAGTCGGCTCTTTCTCGCACTTGCCGGCCCTTTCCGCACCCTTTTGTGCCGTTCCCCCTCGCCCTTCGGCCCCGTTAAATCTTCTGCAACGCGCCACTAATTCTCCGCTAATCTCGGGACACGCTAAATGACCGCAGTGTTGACCAAACTCGCGGTTACACAAAAAACTAAATGCCTATTTCCTCTTTTTTTGGACAAAAAAAGTCATCTTCTGCTGATTGCTTCTTCATTATCGACAATTTCCCAATCAATGAATGATCAGTAATTTATTTCTGTCGATTGAAAGTTCAAAGACGAACTAAAGAAACTAAATACACAATTTTTAATTTTGAAAATTTTTTATTACGTATTGTCGGATATAAATTTTATTTGCGAGTTTTTTATACTCCCAATTCATACTTACGTATTTCCCAAATTTCGAAAGTGAATTTAAGATGTTCAGGATACTCTCGAATTCAAGAATTATCACTTTCTCGATGTACATATCCACAAGATTGATCACATTTCAGTATTGGCAAATTCCTGAATTCCAGAATAGTAAATACTCAGACCAAATAACGCGTTTCACACGCACCGAAAAGGCGGTGCCCCGCGAAATTAGCCAAGACGTTTTTGTAGTTAACTTATTTGCCTCGCTTTTTTAGCCCTCGCCCCTTGCCGCTGCCCAGCTCGCAAGATGAGAAGGCAGGCCGCCAGCTCGACTTGTATCCCGCGAGTGGATAATTATTAATCGTTATTTTCACCAATCACGGCCGTTTATCTCGAGGCACGCAACGCCAATTATCTATCGGCCGTTTTCTACAACCGATGCAGCAAAGGAAGCAGTCAGTGGCGCCGGAGCCAAGGGTACACAACGAATTTGCTTGTGTGAAATTTGAAGATCTTCGGAAGAAATCATTTTTTCAGGATGATGAATTAATCTACTCATACATCTCAAGCTTTTGGCTTTAATGAAGTCCTCTTTGGGAACCATTTTTATAAGTGCAACGAACGAGGAACAATCTCTAGTCATTACGAAAAGAAATCTTCAGTCAGTTACAAAATTATTAACAAGTCCCATGCTATCGATTTTTAAAAACAAGGTTTCGATGATATATAGAAGAATGTGAAATTATATTGTCAAAAAAATTACATTTTTCTAGTCAAAATTATGATAAGAATCGTACACTGTTTGACGTTCAAATAAGTAATATATCAAAATTTGTGAACGGATTGAAAATCATGCTTTCAATTTCCTTAAAAAATATTGATCATAAACAGGACTCAAAAATGTGGCATATCCCTATATATTTAAGGTGTTTTTTAATTCTTGATTACAAATCTTTTTCTTTGCTAACTTCTTTCTGTAATTACTTTCTTTCTTCAGAATTCAAATGTTATTCCATTTGAAATCATAACTATTTTCAAGTCAATGTTGAGTAAGAAAAGAATGATTCCTCGTCAATTCATGTGCTTCTAAAAATCCTTCAAACTTGATGCAAACAAATTCGTTTCTACCTCGCGACAAATTTATAATTACATGCGATTTTTTAAGCTTCATTTTTAGAAAAATTTATTATATTTTGGTGAATATATTAATACTTTTTCTGGTGACATTTTTTTACGAGATTTTGTAAGTTAAGTAACTAAATTTTACTCAAGTTACTTTATTTTATATGTATAACTTGAGGGCGGTGGATTTTTGGATTTTTTTAAATTGAGATTCTTATAATACGTGAGAATTGAAGTACATGGATCGTTTCAAAACCGAACTTCATATTTACTGAGAATGACAAGCTTCGTCCAAAAGAATAAAGATTTAGACCCAAAAAAATCTAAGAAAAATGTTTCATGCCAAAATTTAAGAATTTCACTTGTTTATACGTTTGTTGATGTCAATTAAAGTAATAAGATATTAGTTTAAACTCGAGAATTTCTCATCATGAAATAAAAATACAGGAATGGGTAAAAGCAGTAAGTGCTTCATATTGGATTCTGGAACACAAGATTTTGAAGAAGATAAAAAATTTGTTTGAAAAAAATTTAAATCATGTGCTTAAGAAACAGGAAGTTTAACTTGAATGTCATTAACATCTTTAAGAATACTTTCTCACAGATATTTTTGAATTTTCTTCGATGTTCAATACTTAATTTTTCAATCTTTTTTCATTATTAGCTCTAATTATTTTTTCATGCATACTTTACTATTTCTGAATTCGAAAATAACAATATTTAAACTAAGTTTGCTTATGAAAATACTTGAACCTACTTGACTTTTTACTTTATTTCATTCTTCATACTCAATGCTCGAACTGATACTCAACTTAAAGATTTTTTATATTCCTAAAGTTTTTTAACATTTTAAAAATTGTTGCAATAGAAAAGAGTTTCTAATTTTCGCTGAACTTTTTCAACATTTGCTTAACTTTAAACAGCAAAAACTGCATGGCGAGTTGTTTTTCCTTTTACAATTGTATTCATCAATAACAGAATACAAAGTTAGAATTCGGAAATAAACATTTTTTCACATGATATATGATACAATCAGCAATTTTTCACTAATTGCAATACTATCATAGCTATAAATGGATGTGTTGCTTATTATATTATAAAAAATTTCAGTTAAAAATTTTTTTGATTCTGGCACTTGCAATACATTTTAAAATAGAAAAGTTCTAGTTTAACTCAGAGATTTATTTTTGCAAACTCCTTAACTGCGGTTATAGATTCAAAAGTCAGAAAATTTTCTATTATCACTAAAAAAAACAAACTATGTTTGAGGAAATAGTTTATAATTTTCATTTTCAAATATGACAAATTCGACGTTTTGCAAAACTTGCAAAACCATCTTCATTGTTCAGTGTAAGTTTAGAGTATAAAATGAATAAATAGTTCGAAAATTACAAGTTTGACTATTCAGCTTCATCGAATTCGAAAAATTGATAATAACTCTGAATTAGCGGAATAGTCTAAAGTAATACAAAATAGACTTTATGAATGCGAAAAATGTATGAGAAGTTCTAGCGTTACATTATCTAAAAAAGTAAAATACAAAAAGTATAAAACTTATTATTCACACGAATCGAATAAACCTATTTTCATTCAGTGTGGTCACCTAATTCCAATGCACTCTACCAGGAAAATTTGCATTTCAACGTCACTGAAAGCTTCACATTCGTTAACTAACTACCCCCCTATCCCCACTTTTCAACCCTTTTCACCTTCTCGACAACGACTTCCCCCTCCCCCTTTTTTCCTTATACTTTCATTACCAATACTCGACAATAACGGTACAAGGTATTACATACTTATCGAAATTGCCGGGAATCGTGCCTACAATGTATTTTCAGGTCTTTCAAAATACTTGGAAAATTTATCGTGATTATATGTTATCTTCACACCATAAGATATAATATATATCTTTGAAAAGTGCTATCTTAGAGGTGACTTATGAACTTCTCTGGAACTTCACGAATGCAACATAGATATATGTCAAATTATTCTAAAACAATTATTTATTTATAATTTTGAGAATTCCATTTGTCTACTTGAAATTATTCAATTTTAAAAGGAAAATTAAGAGGTTAAGAACGATAAATTTAAATGAATTTTATAAGCACAGATTGAATTAATGATTGTGTCTTATATTTTCTATTTTCATAGATTTATTTTAATCTTTGTAAATGAACGAATGTGATTTTTCGAAAAAAACGTTTGATATTTGACACACGAAATATTTGGTTCAATTAAATATATTTCTGGATCTAGTAAAACTTATTTAGTTAGACGCTAACAATTTTGTCGCCCAGTAACAAATGTAAATTATTGCTGACGAAAACTCGTTTGTTCCTGCCAAAGTTATTTCACATCTGAAAAATTATTTTAAATTTCTTCCAGTGAACCAAATTTTTGTTATTACATGTAACAAATATTGTTACAATAACACCAAAGCCCTAAAAACGAGTATTTATAATTTAATTTGTTCAGTTATGCATCAAATATGTTTTTCTCTTACAGAACGTCATGTGTGAGCAATTGTCATCACTTCTGTAAAATTCACCTAAACGAATGACCTTATTAATATGATACTATGAAAAATTTGCCTTTCAAGCTATACTGGACCCAAATAGATTAATTTTGATTGCAGCCTTTACTTTTTTCATTTTCATCACCATTACAACCCCTCATTCCATACCTAATAACAAATTTCACAGACCCCCGCTCTTTTCACCTTGCGTCGAACCCGATCTATCCACTAATCACGGCGAACAAATTGCTTCATCAGGGCGTATTTTCGCGTGTGTCCTAAAGTGGCGCCGCTCTTGAAACGCAAGCTACACGTAGAGATAAGGTCGTGTCGGATTGTAAGTTATTCCTAATCTCGCGGTGCTGGGAATTAAAGAGGGCTCGAGAAAAGAAAAGAAGTTGGGGATGCGAGCAGGCCTTTATCTGCCGCGATGGGAAAGCGAGCTGATAAATTATAAGCCCAGGTCGAGCGTTACATATTCTCCGCTGGAGATAGTCATGCAAAAGGCAAAAAAAACACGAGAGGGAAGGCCTCGGCGAACTGGTTATTTGTACAGTGCCGATAGATACTTTCATTATTATAATCGTGGATAAATTGCGGAATTGTGAACGATTGTCAATTCGTTTTTCCATTTTCCGACGTCAAGTGAAAAACGTGACCTGATTTTAGCCCTGTCACTCATTTTTATTTATGACGGAGTTTTTTGTGTCATTTTTATTCTAGTGAACGAAACAATATAATTGAACAAACCATCATGAACGAATAGTGAGGGCCCCTTGTTTGCCAAAATAATGAGAACAATTTTTTTGACAGCTCATTCTAAATCCATTATTGCCTAATCAGTTATAAAACTCATTGCTCAATTATGTGCCATATTTGTGGTCCCAGTTTTGCACCAGCTTTGGTCTTTTAGATTGATCGTTCAGACAGATCCGCAATGGAGAAGTCATCGACCCAAATGATTGGTGGTCCACAAAATTAGGATTCGTTCACTGAGAAGTGGAAATCGTTACGATGACAATACGTTTTTAATTTCTATTTAACACCTGACATAAGAATACATATGTCTGTTACAAAGATATGTATTCGCTTCGGAACGAAATTATATTGTCTTGTAGGTATCATATTGTCCTAGGAGGTACCTGATATCGTTCCTTGCAGTATCTTATCGTCACCATGACAATTTCAACTCACAGTGTTGTCTTTTATGTAATTTTCAAACAGTGTTTTTAGAAATATTTTTAAATGGGCGAAAATGGAAACAATGAGAGCCCATAAATGACCATTTTTTTGGCCTTTTAGGACAATATAAAGTCCCGAGTCGAAATCTTCAGGCTCCTTTTCAGTCCATTTTATAAAAGTGGAGTGTACAGTCAGTTTGAGGAATGATTCCAACCTCCTCCTCAGGCTCAATCACATAAATGGAGGTTGACGTGAGTCTGCAGTAGACTGAAGTAGTTTTCAGCCTCATTTGAACCTCCAACGTAGTTTTACATGAATTATTTCATGCAGTCAGTCTCATTTAGGTCTCAAAAAAGTGGGGCATCTTTACGTAAGTTTATTTTGCTTTTGGCAGTGTTGCGCATGCATAAAGCAAAAAACAAAAGACGCACGTGCCGCGCGTGGCAGGGCCTGCAGACCAGTACAGAGAGCTGATTGGAAAACGACGCCAATTTTTGTGTATCTTCGCGATCAAAGTTGAAAAAAGACTAAATTACTCGTTTCCACGTGCAGCTTGCTGAAAAATCAGCGAAGTATTGATTCCACCGTTTCCCTTGTTTGGATTGATGAAAATGGGAAAAAAACTAAACACTATGCTAAGTTCATAGCAATCGATTGTAAGTATGCCACTATACCACGTGTGACAAGTGTAAATGTACAAAAAGTTTTCGATTTTGTGGATAGGTTCTCTAAAACAAAGATCCATACATTTTTTTTCCAGATGATATCGATAAATTGGAAAACATTCAGTTAACAAACGAAGGAAAAATCCATGACCCGGCTGAAAAATTGATATCAGCCGAAGTCCTTGCTAAACGACAAGATTGCCAAATTCAGGATAAAATGGTCCGAAACATTAAAAAATCAAACATCTTGAACAATGAATCTCTTCTTCAAGATAGCAACTGAGACTGTAATGAGGGTAAAACGTAAACTCATTTCAACCTCCTTAGCTGCAAAACGGGTAATAATTGCCCTTTTGGAGGTTGAAGTGAAGCTGAAATTCCATTCAAAACATTCATAATATCAGTCTCATTCGAAACTCTTGTATAACTCGAATGAGACTGAACAGGAGCCTGAAGATTTCGACTCGGGGTTTAACTTCATTCTCGAGTTTTCCAGATTCACTTCAATATTTAGAAAACGTTTTTTGAGTTTCAATGGACAGTTTCATGCGCGAAATTCATCGCATAATCCGCTATTTATCAGCCTTGTCGTTAGGTGAACATAAACAAGAGGAACTTTGTTTCCGTGCTTTGGCGGACGTAAAATGGTGCGCTTAGTGAGTTTATGTGCAGAGGAAGCGATTTGAGCAGTCATGTTTGTTTTCTACGCTCGCTCGCTCGCTGCGTGGGAGTCAAAGTGTGAATGAATGACAGTTAATTGTAATGCGTGGCACGCGCCACCACGTACTACGTCGTACGTACGATACGTTCCACTCCGCGTCCTCCCAAAGCGTTCTCGTTGATCGAGCTTGCGCGGCAAGAGCCACTTTTCTACCCTCATTTTACCCTTGTCCTCAGCCCTCTTATCCTTTTTTTTGCATCCATTTTAGGATTTTGCATTTTTCTTATAGGAAAAAAATCATGAGTTGTATTCAAAACTTTGTAATTATGAATATTGTATGAATCACATTTGAATTGATGTACCTATTATCATTTCCATGCACAATGTTGACAATCAGTCGTTTTTGATCCTCATCAAGTGGCTGTGTAAGATATTATATTAAAAAATACAATTTTACATTCATACTTCACGAATAAGATAAATGTCCATATTATCGTCAATTTTATGCTGTCGTCATGATCAGTAAAGGACAAGAACTTTCTTGAATTTCCATAAAACTTTTGCAATGTTGCCAGTTTTAGAAACTGACTTTATGAAGTACTATAAGAGATTTGGAATTATCATAAAGTCAGTTAATAAAAATGTGGGTTCTAGGTGGAATTTTCCTACATTTTCATAAAGAACTTTATGAAATGAAAAACTTTTTCAAAACCATCGAGTACATGTATTATTTAAAATAAATACGAAATTATAGTAGGTATTGAAAAGTAACACATATATATGTAAATTATAATTTAATATAAAAATAAAACAAAATTATAAATATATAATATACACATAATGATATTATATTCATAGATTGATTTCAGGGTACATAAATGTGAAGATATCCGAAATTCAAATTAAACAATATTTCCAACAACTGTGAAAATTATTTAATCTTAAATTAAAATCATTGAATTATTCAAATCAACAAAAACAGTATCAGTTAAGTAATTGACCGCCAGAAGAGCAACGTTTAGAATAAATATCAAAATTGTCGAGGGTTAAAATAAGACTGTCGAAATCGCCAAAATTTCAATTAAATGGACATGAGTAGAAAAAACTTCAAAAATACCTTTGAAACTTTTTGAACAATACAAGATCGCTAAAATCTAATGGTTAAATGTTTAGGACGCATATTGAATTGTGCTATTGTTAAATACTATCTAAAACGTCAAAACTTTAGAAAGATTTCTAAAAAGTTTATATTTTTTGAAACTTTTTTATTTTTGACATAACGTAAAAATAGGAACTACTAACATCATAAAAAACTGAAAAACTTGTCTATCTATACATAAAAATCTTTGAAAATTTTCAAGATTGTCATGTAGTGCATCCAATGCCTGAAAAACTGAAAATATTTGAAGTCGCTTAATTTTATGAATAAAGATAAGAAGATTCCAAATTCAGAGAAATCGAAAAAGTCAGCACATAAAAAAATGTTTTAATCGAAAAATATCAAAAAACGGTCAGAATCGTGTAAAATATCAATAAAATAACGAAAATTTTAGATAAATTTCAAATATTTGAAAATTCACATTAAATCAATCAAAAATTTTTGGTATAAAAAGGAATATATTTCGATTGTTTGAAAAAATATATACGAACATCAGGCACGATTCGTAAAAACCGTTAAAAATTATAAAAATTCGAAAATCATGAAAGTTGCTATTCTAAAATAACTTCTAAAATTTTCTGAAACAAAAAAATCCTCCAAATTTTTGAATATTTCAAAAACAGTCGAACTATAAAATGTAAAAAGCAATCAATTGTCAAAGTACAAACTGTCAAAGTTTAAAAAACTTTCAAATTTTCAAAAAAATTGTCGAAATTTCTAAAAATAGGATTTCTTTTAGAAAATTATCACCCTGTAGGTATATACATACTATATATTGACAGGGTGAGAATGCGGTCATGTCCTAAATATCAACCTAAAATTTTGACGGATGCATACGCAAATACCTACTTTTTTAAGGTTTACCAATAGCCCGGCAAAAAAATTTTTCGTGACAAATCAACGGTTTGGCATTATTCAGAACGGTAAACGTTCAAAAATTATAATCATAAACAAATTTTATAAAAAAAAATAATTTTTTTCGCTGTTGCATCAAAGAAAAAACACATTTGCGATATTACAACTCACCTCTCAACGCTCCTTGAAATGGCACAGGCAATCAGGCGGTCTTCAAGATAAATAGCAATGAAACGTTTTCATTTTTTCTCTCACAACACAACATTTCACTGTTTTGGCAAGCCACTGTGGGTGATAATATTTCATCATAGTTTTGCTCAAAGTGTAGAGAATTTGATACATAAATAACTATGAAATCTTATAAAGTAGTTTTTATTCATGATCGATCAGTAATTTTATTGCATTTGCCTTTATTCGCTGACATCAAGTGATAATAAGGACTAAGTCGATGATAGGGACATTTACGTTACATGAATAAATAATTAACATGGCAGTTTCTTCGAAAAAACTTTTAGCAGTCCTATGGGTTCTTCTTTGTCACAGAATGATCAAGTTAAACACATTACCAAGTTGTAAAAAACTGCTAGAACCAAGATAAAAACCTCAGAAAAGTAATTCTTTGCTCGTCTCGAGTATGATAACAATCCGAATCCTTTGTTTCTTTTGAACTCGCTAATATCGCACTTTTGGCCCCGCATAATGCGGCCATTAAGTTAGTCGGCCTTCGAAGTAACCCTCGATGTCCCGCAATCCTAAGATATTCGTGTCGCGTACACCCCTTTCAATCCCCTTTCAACCCTTACACCACGATATCTATATACACACAGCGAACTTCCCCTTGCCGAAAACCGAGTTTAAAACTCCCCTGCAAATTGAATATCTTGCGGGGAAAAGCCTCCCGTGACTTTTGCCTTCGTTATTTCCTTTCTCCGAGGCAAATTATTTCCTTATTGTTTTCCTTCTGTTTGCAAGCGTTTGCACGAGAATCTTCGGAAGATATGAATTTCGGTTTATTTCGAAGCAGGAACGTAGAAGGGTTTTTCCATCAAACTTACAAGTGATTCGAGTTGAGAGTTTCTAACCTTAACATGAGGTATCTCGACGTATCGTGTATCGCAACTTGCTTTTTCCTTCATCAGATCTCGTAATGATGAATATCTAATCTCCTCGGTGAATCAAATTATCCTCTTGTTTGCGCGAAAGTGCCCGATGTCCTGCAGTGAAAAGATTCTTCCCTGATGTACAACAACGCAGCTTTTTCGTTGTCCGTTACGCGAGACTCGCGCATTCACCTCTCATCTGGAATGGGATGAAAAAAAAATTTTTCACGGGGCGGACACACTGGCCTTATTGGATTACGCGGTTCGCAGTTGCATGGAAAAAATTGGGGGAGCGTCCGAGAAGGTCCAGCTGCGCGACGAATACTTTTTCCACTTTTGCCAGGACTTTTTGCCCAAAGGCACGTGGCCAAGGAGCCACACGCTTTCTATATATGAAAATCATATTTCCTTTCAGGGCGCCTCTTATGATTGATATTTATTCAAGTGACTGCCGGACGCGACGGGCTTTTTTCAACTTTAGACGTCGATTCTTCCTGCGTCACTTCCTTCTTTTTTCTTCCTTTTTTCCTTGGTCATTGTGCAGTTTTTGCGGGATCGACGTTGCTCCAATATCAAGCTCTCTCAACTGCTTGCGATATTTCGTACAATGCTTATTCAATTCGTTTTTATGCAACTTTTGACTTTGAAATAGTTGTTTGATAGGTGTGTAGGTTTTTTGGGATTTTTTTCCACTCGATGTCTTAGTAGTATCTACTCTGTCGGATCACAAGCGATTTTCATGTGCACTGTGGTTGAGAAAAAGAATGTTAAAGTTAGCAAAATTCCTACACAATCTATTATTGTTACTCTGAAAGAAATGTTGATTCAAAGTTAACGAATATTTTTATTTGCACGAATGCCTTGATAATTTGTGAAATGTTAACAAATTTATTATTTGATAATGCTTTTAATATGCTGTTGAATGGTACCTAGAAGTTGCCCGAAGTCATATGTTTATTACTTGTTCATTCTTCACAATGTAATATTTCGATTCTATATGTTCTTGCGCTCGTGCCGCTCGTGACTGTGGAGTTTCTGAATTTCGAGCTCGTAACTCTGGAGATCGTGCGTGTAACCGAATTTGTATATACTGAAAAAACTGTTATAAATTTATCAAAAATTGATGAGCGCGAAAGAGAAGATGAAGATGATTTCACAAGCTATTTACAAGTGTCATAAACTAGATTGAAATTATGGGAGACGGTTGGATTTGACGATCATTTTAAATGTTACAGAATCAGTAGGTATGTCGTATAAAACTACTGCGTTAGAATCAGTGTGGAAATCAAGTATAGATAAGTACGTTCGACCGATAAAAATTCATGTTACTGGAGAGGAAGATTATGTAATATATCGAAGAGATTTGTTTTAAAAAATGTATGATCAATGAAATGTCAATGCTTTATCCATCCTCATGATACAATTATTGGTAGAATATGTTCATTTCATTTTGAGATCAACAATCTAAGTCTGTTGAAGTGAATAACTTAGAAGTCAACTATAAAAATATATTGTGTAAGTGTGACGTACACAATGAATAATACAATAAAATATTAATTTGAAGTTGAAACATATGCCCGATTGAGTTTAATATAAAATTGTCGAGATTCGACTTGCGTCTATTTGGGCGTATGTATATATCAACATTTGTCTATTTTGGGCGAAAGGACATTTGTCAACAGTTACATTACCTCTACTCGGAAGGACGCTATATTTGTTAATAGTTAACATTTCTTGGTTTAGGTTATATGTAGGAAGATTTTACAGCAGTGACTATCAATATGTTCATAATGAAAAAAGATGCATGAACAGTAACCAACCATTTTTAATAAAGAAAGATTTATTAACGACTTACATTCGTCAAGTCAGAGTAACAAAAGATTTGTCAACAGTTAATAAATAACGACCCAACTCAAATGAGCGGCTACTTTGATGAAAACTTGGAAACAAAGATTTATCTGATCCTCCCCAAATAAGAGATTTGTTAACAGTTAACAAACTTTGTTGACTACGAAAAAACATTGTAAAAATTATAACATTGTGGGAAATGGACTTTACGGTTTTCGAATTTTCCCGCCATTTCGTCTCGAACAAGTTTGTTGCATAGGTTGTTCGAGATGGTTCGATATTAGTTTCATTGTTTGCCGCGAGTGGCGTGACAAACTTCGTTCTTCTCCAAATCGGCCATGTTTGATATTGAAATCGTAGAGGCGATATTGTGTTGAATTTCGTCCTCAAGTAATTAATTTTATTCATACAACGATTGATCTGGAACTGCCATAAATGGGAGTTTCATATGTATGGGTGTATTTGGCGAATGGACGCCATTAACCAGTTTTGGCTGCGTCGTTCTTTTTCTTGTGTCAACGAGGCCGTAATTGTCTTCAAATTCAGTTCGTTGACGGGATTCCGTCTGCCTGGCAACCTAAGGGATATTGAGATGGCAAAGTTTCCAACATTGTTCTCGGGATTCTTTCGTTGGGATTGGATTTAATTCCTGGTGCGATGCTGCACGGCACCAGTTAGGCCAAATAAGCCATATTTTTTTTTAATTTGTCCAATTATTTCGCTCGGTGACGCCTCCTGATTCGCAAAATGTGTATTTAACGATATTATTTTGGCTGGAATTTGACATTTTTCGTGGCATGATTTCCGGTGACGGACATGTTATTAACTGAATGGTGATTGTTAATATTGCGATAAAGGTGCATCGTGTCGTATGAATTTCGGGCAATCGGGCAATCCAGAATTCGAATCATTGATATGTACATTTATTTTCTTTTTTGATGATTATTATTTTGGTGTGATATCAGAGAGATTATGCGGACCTGCGTTGGTCGATAATTTTGGCACATTGCTTTCAAGTTAATTGGCTTCTTGAATTAAGGAATTTGATACTATAGTGATTTATATTTTATGCTCTATTGATACACGTCTTTCGTTCATCTCTTTCACAAACATTGTGTTAAAAACATGGAAGGAAAGGGGATCATAACAACGACGTCTTTATTAGTTTTGTGGGTAAAATCTATTTGTTGTTGTCTTTGAAATAAATGAAGTTGTGACAATTTTATTACGTGTTACCTTTCCTTGACTCACGATTCAACGACTGAATAATTTTACCATTCGATGACTTAATAATTGAATGGCTCCGAGATATCATATTATTATTTTTTTTTTTGGTCATAATTCTCAAATAGTTAGTAATCAAATTTATTCATTTTTTTTTTATGTGATGGGTTTCAGGTTGTCTGGTGTTTGTCACGGACTCGTACCGTTACAAAATGTTTCTCAGTGCAGTATACAATCAAGTTTTGGGCAATCGTATTTTCAGCTAGATCGTAATTTAAGGCACTGCGTAAAATAAGATTGACTTCTTACAGTGTAATACTTTCAATATAACACTCCGTCCTTCCTCTTCAATGAATACCTGTATGAACCACTACTTTAAGCAAATTAAAAAATAAAAAATTTTATGTAAAGCGAGTAGCACTTGCGTGAAATATGAAAGGGCGTCGGACGTAACTTGATTAGGGATTTTCGGTGCAGGGCAGCGATGCCGCAGGTTGAAGTATGCAAATAAGTAGGGCATCCATCGGGATGACCATGGACCATGAATTGGCATGAATTTGAATGAGAGGAAGGAGGGGAGGAGGGGGAAATATGGCAACGCTCGGGGATCATCTCGCTTTTCTCGCTCGCGAGATCTGCATATGATTCGAACGAGTGCTGTTCCAACAATTAACTAACGAGCAGTTGACACAACTTATCAAACCATATCGCTCGTTCTCTGCGAACGTTATTATGCATGTCCACTGTGTAAACGAAATTTTAAACCGAACTGAAGGTAATTTTGGATTTTGATGAATCAATCGCAATGTATAGTTTTTTTAATGTATTATTTTATTCTTATGTTACAGGTAAGTTTCTTTTTCTGGTCAACTTTTTCGTCAATCATCCCTCATCATTGAGTAAGTAAAAATTTATTCTGATGTGTAGTACTCCATAGAATATCGAAATCTACATTACATGGAACCCTTATGAGATTCCGAGAAAAATCAGTAATAATGTAGTTTCAAATTTATGGAATTATTTCAAATAGGAAATATTACAGCTTTGATGATATTTTTCTAATTCCCCGAGCCTTCACAATCGAATAGCCATATTTGCTTCGGATCAGCATATTTTTCGATACAAATCTCGTATAGAAAAAAATGAAACGGTTTCCTGCGAGACTCTGAATGCTGCAATTTCCCGCCACAAGCTCAGCTAATCCTCAAGTCGAGTTTTATCGGAGCGCGTTCCTCCGATGCTCCGCGAAACTGGAAAGAAATTATAGAAACATGACGAGATCGTCGAGATCCCGGCGCAGCTTGAAAACGCGGATACGATCTTTATCTGATGCGACGTCCCGTTCTCGGCGCTGGAAATTTATACCCCAGCGGAAATAGGTACAGCTGCCGTTCCGAGATTTTACGCCCTCGTCCAAGCTGTCCCCAATTATTTGTCGCGAGCTGCATCTCGATCAACCATATTTAACGGCTAAATCATGCACTGAAAACCGTCCGAATCTAACTGTAAATCGAGTCTGTAAACGAACTCTTTTTTTTCTGCTTGACTTTATTGGAATTTTCTGGTTCCATAAGGGGAACATAAGAATGTTAGCTTTTCACCATTTATTACATGTCACGTTGTTTTTGAAATTTTTTACTTCAATGCAATGAAATTCGAGGATTTGTATCAATTTTAGATAGATTGCGTTTTCTTCAATATTAAAAATTTTTTCGTTGATTCATATGCATTTTTCAACATTTTTTAGTTTTTTTTCTGATTGCGCATTTTTTTAAATGTATAAGTGAAGTGTGTGTATTTTTTTTGCAATCGATTATATGGCTTCTCTTTATTCTCAAAATTTGTGAAAATTTTTGAAAGCTTTTGAGTATTTTTATAATTTTTGGACAAATTGTGAATTCTCACAAACCGTCAAGGATGATTGTAGTTTTTTTACTTTTTATAAACAATTTTCAGAAAATTCTGTATGATGAAAGTCAAATAGAAGTGATTAATAGAATCAAATTTTGACAAAGTTTCTTTCTTGGTTATGGCTTTTCAAGATTTGAAAAACTTTTACTTTATGCAGTTTTAGATTTTTTTCTAATTTTTCGTGACTCTCGTTATTGATGTATATTTCTTCAATTTTTGTTGGTCTCCCTTTTCCGATTTGCAACAATTTACAAAAAATGTTCATCATTTTTCAATAAGTTTATTTGATTAAGTAGCGTAATACATAGAAATGTTCTAAAAATAAAAAATATTTAAAAACTTGCCATGTTCGAGAAGCATTTGACGAATTCTAAAAAATTAGGATGTTTGCAAAAATATTATAGTTCTTTATACTCTGTTTCAATTTTTCAGAAAATGACAGAATTTTCCTCAATTTTTTTAAATAGTTTGCGTAGGTTTTGAATCATTTTGACAACTTGAGTATAAGCTTTTGAAAACCGTATTCAATGCGAATATGCAAGTCTTTTAATTTTGAAAAAATGTGCTTAAAATTTTTTTCTACTCTTTTAATTTCAAAAAACAATTAATTGTTTACTTTTCAATGGAATCTGCAAAATAATATGGTAATGTGATTCGAGAAATCAGCCATTTTTTAATGTAAAACAAATTAAATTTTAAAACAATCCCAGGACTTCGAAAAAGTTCTCAACATGGTATTTGAACTTTGTGCTACCGAAAACGTTGTTACAATGAATACATTTATTTCCAAAACCTTTTCTTGAAAATTGAAAATCTATCTAATGCTTTCCAAGCATTCGACTAATCAGAAAATCGCAAGATAATTTGGACAATGATAAGAGATTTTCTAAACATATTCTCATGCTATTACCTCTTTTCCAGGGAATAAAAAGTTTACAAAAAATTTGAGATTATTTTGAGAACTAAATTATTCACTTTCTGAAATCATCAAAATGCTACATATTGCTTGAATATCTCAATATATGGTCAAAACTTTTGTACCTCCCTTTTAATTTTCAATAATCTTAAACTAAAAATTCTTAATTTTTGTTTCCAAGAATTTTCAGAGTATAATTCCAAAAGTAATAATGAAAATCGTATTTTTTTAGCGGCAAACTTTTCATATTTTCGAGTTATTTTTTAAATCCCAAGCCTTGTTTTAAAACGATTCTGAAAATTGGAGAAAATTTTCGAAATTATTTTTTAACTTTCTATCATCGACAGTTTTTCGCGATTGATCTGAGTAATAGAAAACTGCTAAACATTTAAATTCTTTCTGTCACTTAATAATTCTTTTTCGATACCTTTAAGATTTATCTGCATATTTCCTAACCAATATTGGAAAACAAATTGTTTACCTACAATTTTCCGAAATTTCCACTATTCTTGATGAAAACCCAACTTTCTCTTTATTTTTCGACATTTAAGTAGTAAATTAGAATGAATATATTTTTGAATTTAATTGTTTCGTAAACTATAATTTTCTTATTCGAAGAATAACGATAGTCCGATCCATTGAAAATCATCTTTTATTTCATTCTTTTAAGATTTTAGCTGTAAAAAAATTCCTCACGTCACAAATCCATAATAAATCAAGAATCCAAACAAGCAAACAAATTCAAAACTACTTATAGAAAATATCTGACTAGATATCCTCAAAAACGCACTTATTCCTCTTTATCCTATTAACATATGTATAAAACACACCAGTGGAAAAACCAAGTTGGTCAAAAAATATGACGAGTCACGTGTGTTAATAATTTTCTGAACGCCTCTCTAATCCCTAAATCGTAACTTCGAAACCATTGTGCAGCTTTCGTGCCATAAAATACTGCATCCAACTCACTACAAGTGTCGATTTTTGCAAAGACGATCTTGCACTACGTTGAATAAACATCTATTAGAGCCACATATTATTACAACAACTCTAATGTCCATAATCTCGTCGATTCAAGTTCTGAAAAAATCCCCCATATCTTCCTCTCTCAATTTTCACACCAAATCGACTCGAGTGACTTTAATAAACCCCGGTGGGTATATTTGCGCCACTATTTATCTCCATAATTCACGTCCATACTCGAAGCGATGGTGAATTTACGAGTGCCTTTTTGTCATAAAGTCTTCATTTTTGAGAAACGAGAGGGATTTTTGGTCGGCAGATGCTGGCATCAGGGAGATGTGGGAGCCAAAAGTTTGTCGAAAAACTCGTGCGGTCATTATCTTTTCAGGTGCCGCGAAGCGCCCAAAACACGCTCCATTATTCTTTGGAGCGGCGTGGCGGAGTGTCCAGTGTCGGCGCATTACACGCTCCGCCGATGTACAAAATGTACAAATCACGACCCATTTACTCCATTGAGGCCGACACTCGTTAAACGACACTGTGCCTCAAGCTACCCATAAATCTTGACTGACTACAGCGGCTGCGTTTCTCCTTCTTCGGCTCTTTTTCTCCGTTTTCTCTGCATCGTTCTCTCTTTTTCCCTCAAGAGACGCTAAGAAAATCAGAAGATTTGGCCATTTTGTCGCGTGCAGATTTTTCGAGACTTTGTTTCCAGATCCTCAAGGAAATTCCCCTCAACTCTTCAGGGTTGACCTTTAAATTTGTAGGATTACGTACTCTTTCTTTTGGGGTGTTCTGGACGTTCTGGTTGGAAACGTAGAAGAGTAATAACGTTGTCGGCTCCAGAAAATAGCAAATTCATGAATAGAGTTCACACTTTGTCCAAACTATTTTATTTCACAAAAGTTCTTCCACCAGAATAGAATAGTGTTCACATAGTGCAAAATAATAACAGAATTCGGATGGACACTAAATTCAAACGCGTCCTCTCTTAAATACAAGGCCATTTTTATGGGGGGAGCGGAATCGAATCCATTTCGATAAGGCAGTGATTTCTAAAGTAAATTTCTGTTGGGTTTCCTAACCTACTGAAATGTTAAAGATGTAACTCGACATTGATAAACCTAGTTCTTAATACTTTTGCTCATCTCACGTATAGTTTCGACATGACTTCGGATGATGACTTCGGAAATCCCGTTGGGGTCCCCGATCCATTTGGAAAGTAGAACAAAACTACATTTATATTTCGTCATCAATTCTTATCTTGCAAGTTCTGAAAACAAGATAATAGAAATGATGCATTACGCCGCAACCAAACACATCAGCCAAAGTTCTTTCGGTAAAACCGAAGTTTAGACATCTTACTTCTACAATTCTTGATAAATGTTTTACTATTTCAAAATACTGTCCCAAATAGCCTCAATCAGTCCATGCCTGGAAATGCCAATGAAATATCAGAAGGCTTGCGCTGGAACATCTTGCTCGGGAAAAAAGTGTCTTGCGTTGAGTAGTCGCGAGCGGTACTAAATCGGATGGAAATCGGATAAGCGGGCGCGACAATGGGTCGGGAGGTTAAGCGTGTTTGCCCTTCTCTCGAAGGCCCATTCAGACGACAATGACGCCGCGCATGGCCCCGCGAGCGCTTTTCAGTTTTCGCCCTAGCTCTTCTTGCGTGGGGCTCTTTGCGCCTTTGCAATCTTTGCATGGGGCTGCTGCTAGCTAGCTAGCTTCTACTCTATTCCTCCTCCTATTCCCAGATCCAACCCACGAGATACATGACGCAAACTTCTCCTTCTCTCCACTTTTTCCTTGCCATCTTTCTTCTTACCTTCCTTACTTCGCTTTTTGTCCCTTCGATTATTCAAAGCTTGCCACCAACACCGGGCCTCTATAATGCTCGCCCAAACATCGACAATGAGCCTAATCAGCCAAAGTGTTTACACCGACGCCGTCCATACAAATCCCTTTTTCCCCTTCGATTTTTGCGGGCTGAGGGGAATTTGTAAATATCGGTCTTTAAGACCCCGATTTGGGTAGATTTATGGAAATTTCTGAAGTTGTGATTGAGGCCCATTTTCTGGTTTAGTCGTAATGAAGATCTTTATACTTTTTTAGGTAGGATCTTAATCTTATTTCAGCCATCAAGACAAGAAATAACAACATTCTTTTTTAACGCAAAAATTACTTCTTGAATCTATCTGAGTGTAAGACTGAACGTTTTTCTAGGTGTCGTAGGCACATGGTGTTCCCTTATACTATAAGCAATACTACGCTACACAACGTTAAATGATAAATTTTACTCGCAGACGTATGGGTCTTTGTTGCATTAATGTCCCGTTAATTTTTGCAGGAATTGTTCTAGAGGATTTAGAAAAGGCATTTATACAGGGATTAAAAGATAAACATCATCAATTTGTTAGATTTGTTGATGACATTTTTGCAATTGTTAGAAAGGATAAAGTTGAAATGGTGCTAGATTCTCTTAATTCATTGGATGAGAGGTTGAAATTTACAGTAGAAATTGAGAGTGATGGAAAACCGAATTTTTCGGGTGTAACAATATTAAGGGGAAATGATGGTTCTTAAGTTACAAATTGGTACCAAAAACCGACAGCGTCAAATAGGATTTTGAACTATTTCTCTGTCCACCTATTATCACATAAAATTAGTACTGTAACGGGATTAGTTGATAGAGCGATACTATTATCTCACAGTAAATTTCATGATGAAAATATTGGAAAAGTTCGTGAGATCCTATCATTAAATAACTACCCTTCTTCTTTCATTAACGAGATTATTAGGAAGAGAATAGGAGTCTTGAAAAATTGTGAAAGTGATGGGACTGTTGAGAAAGAGTTTATAAAAAGTAGGAAAGGACTTGGTATGAATTCAGAAGTTATAACTTAGCCTTATGTTAAAGGTTTTTCAGAAAAGATTTCTAAGAGATTCAAAAATAGTGGGTTGAAAATTGTTAACAGGATTCATAGAGAGATAATGGTTATAGTTTATTCAAGTTGGGTAAGGATAAAGTAAAAAGGGATGAACAGTCAAATTTAATATTTAAAATTAATTGTAAAGATTGGGAAAGGAATTATATGGGTCGGACTAAGAGATATGAAGGGAAAAGGATAAATGAACACAAAAAGGACATTGAAAGTATAGGACCGGAAGTTTCGGTTATAAGTGAGCATAGTCTAAAATTTGATAATGAATTTGACTGAAAAAATTTTTAGATTTTGCACAGAGAGCAAAGATACAGTAAGAGATTATTCGCTGAAATATCATACATTAGGAGGTATTATGGAGTGAGTTTAAATGAACAAAAAGATTTAGAGAATTGGAATGATACGTATGATGGCTTTATTAGGGATTTTAGATGAATTTGTCGTTTATTGCTTTTCTTCACTGTTGTTGGTTTTTATCATGTTTTTCATTGTTGCTGATATGGACGAAATGATGATAAGTCAAGGTGACGTGGCGCACTGAAATTCGTGATACTGATTTATAATAGTTTCAGACAGACCTTCCGACTGTTAACATCTGAAATCGTAATTCCATCAATCGTGAAAGAATTGTACTATCCATTGAACACATGGATTTGTCACGATAGTTTATAATGTTAACCTTGTGTTGAGATTCAAGAGTTTGGAAGAGTATGAAGTTTTTTGATTGTTTGACATGATATTTTACAACTGTTGTTATGACGTGAATTCCTGAAAGTTTGATTAGTTGATTGGAATATTGTGAAATTCAGAGATGCTATTTATTTCATTATGCAGGTCTTGAGAAGGGATCCGAAAAAGGATCCGAAACGCGTCGGCAAAGTGTAGAGAGAAAGAAATAAATATTTGACTGGGCTATCGGATATGTGGAGAATGTATAAATTTTATACCCAGTGACAAGAAACAACCCAAGTTACAACGGTAAATTCACAACTGGATCTTGGTGTTTATTTTACGGATTCTCTTTCCTTCAATGATCATATACATTCAATTTGTAGCAAAGCATGTCAAAGATTAGGTCTTATCAACAGAGTTATATCGTAACTGAGGAGTGTGGACATTTTTTATATCTTATTGTATAAATCCTTGGTTATGGCGTCGCTCAGTGAGAAGGTACAGCACAAATTCCTTAGACCATTGGCTTACTTATCAAATACTCCTATGCTTCTACCAATCATGATTATTCGCCGATTGAATCTATTTTTGAAATGTCGACATTGGCCATTAGAAGGCAAGTTAATGATTTTTTTTTGTATGAAATCATTCACGGTATGGTGGATTCTCCGGAAAAATGTCAGAAGATAGTTTACCATGTTTCTGATAAAGATTTTAGAAACACCTCGTCCATATTGTTCTGCATTCAGCAACATAAAACGAATGAATCACTAGACAGGATAATGACAAATGCGAATAGGCTGAGGTGTGATGTCAATTTTTTCAAAGACTCTCTACCGGGATTGAGAAATTTTCTTCATCTTTTTTACAAGAGGACCCTGCCCGTTGATTTGATTGAATAAATCGTGGCATTACTAATGCGACACATCATCAAGGATTCGCAAAAATTTAAAAGTCAAGTCCTCGTCGAATTATACAGCCATAAACCAGAGAAAAGAAGCTTCAAAGGAGTACAAAAGATATATTACAGTGAACTTTCACCAAGTATCTGAAGGCAGCTGTTTATATTTTTTTCTCTAATATCTTCATTAGAAGAGTTCCTTTTCGATGTTCCCAGTCAAATTTATTCTTTTTAATCACATCGTCGACATTTCGGCTATTTTTGAGCCCTTATCAAGACCTAATTTATTCGCATCAATTAAATTATGATCCCTAAGGCAATGAATAAACATCGCAAAAATTTTTTTCATTCTCTACTTACGTCTGTATGATAAAAAATTTTTCAACATCATGTTAATATTCTGTTACAGTTTTAAAACAACTTCACAATGAGTAATTAAAATATTACTTTGTTTTATATATAAACAATGTCATATTGTGAGTGTCTTTACATGGTAACTCGTCAATGATTAAAACAATACTAATTCTATACAGCGTAGTTCGATCGTTATGTACATAATGTCATCTTTATCTATTCGTCATGACATTGTTTATATGTAAAACAAAGCAATATTTTAATTACTCATTGTGAAGTTGTTTTAAAACTGTAACAGAATATTAACATGATGTTGAAAAATTTTTTATCATACAGACGTAAGTAGAGAATGAAAAAAATTTTTGCGATGTTTATTCATTGCCTTAGGGATCATAATTTAATTGATGCGAATAAATTAGGTCTTGATAGGGGCTCAAAAATAGCCGAAACGTCGACGATGTAATTAAAAAGAATACATTTGACTGGGAACATCGAAAAGGAACTCTTCTAATTAATATTTCAACCCAGAGAAAATCAATATAATCAAAATCTAATATCTTCAGTTATTATTTTTCTTTCTTTGGGTACTGGATATTATAACTTGAAATAAAAGGTGCTATGTCGAAGACCGTTAGAAATTTCTCATGGACAAGCAAAAAGAGACACAGTTGAATCTGCATTGCATATGCATGTACAGATCGAGCTGCAAATGGACCACCGAGAACTTCTCAGTCAGCCTTCTCACTCAGTGCTTCTCATTTCTTGTCTTTCAAACGAGAACAATTTTTTACATCGCAAAATTGCGTGCGTCACATAATATAGTAACTATACTGTATTACTCATACAATTTCAAGCTGCACTAAAAAAAAGTTTCCAAAACCAAAACCGTGTATGTCAACAATACATCTTGAAGATATACGAAAGATTGAGTATTGAAAATATACTTGTGAAGGAACCCAATATGAAATTCGTGTGAAATTACTGCCTGGAAGTTGCACCTTGAAACTGTAACTGCAATTCCAATAGTACATAGGCGCGGCATACGATGGAAAAAAAGGAAAAGCGGCTGAAGAGTTGAGCCGATTAGCCGGTAAAATGACAACCACTGTCGCCGGTATCGGGCTATCTTTCAACAAGCGCGCAACACGGGCTTAAATTGAATGAAAATCACAATTGACGAGGCATTAGCATAATGTAGCACGAGTGAGCCGCAGCGCGAGCAGGAGGTCCGACGCGGAATGAGCTCTTGCCGATTAAAACTCGCCTCGGGCGAGACGCGCGAATTAACAAGCTCTCTTCTTTCCCCCTTCTATCCCGCGATACTGCTTCTTTTCACCCTCTTCCCCCAATCCATTGCAATCGTAGTAATGATTTTTCCTCTACAATAATTGCACTAGTTAATAAATTTTTCGATAATTGCGACTACCTTAGGAAGAAGAGTTTACTCAGACTAATTGAAAGTCACTGGCTATGAAAATAACTGTAATTTGTTATTTTGAAAAAGCTTTTTGATAAGACTAGCACGTAAATATGCTGTTAGTTTGGAATTTCGAAAAATTGGAATAAGATATGTTTTCAGACACTCGAAAAGAAAAAGTGTTTAATATGATGATACTGGAATGAAATGAAAAGATGGGATCGGCGATTACCAGAAGGGGTGAAAAAACCGGTGCTTCCACATCAACTCGCCAAGTTGGCTCGTTAGCGGCTGAGCCAAAGGCGTTGACAGTGGACGCAATAATCGCAATAATCGCGCTCCTTCCCTGACTCATGTCGATATCGTAATTAAAAGAAGCTGCTCGAAAACAACATTAAAGTGATTATCTTGATAGTTAATTATCTCTGCTCAATCCAATTTTTTCTAGTATTTTTTCAATTGAATTGCAAGACGTTAATGGCATTTGGAAGTCTTCATTTTTTAGTATGTAAAGAAAATTTTCAGAGTTCGTTCCAAAAATTTAGGAAAGTTGGAAAATGTAAACTTGCACTGGTAAGTGATTATATGACGAGTGTATTTTTACGAGTCACGCATCCGATATATCGCTCGCTCGCTCGCATTTTTATGATTATTAGCGGTTAATGCATGGCATTAACGTCAAGGTTCGTGCCAGGCCGCGCTCGAAGGGGCCTCCCCGATACCGATCCCGATCGCGCAGCATTATAATATTATCATGCCCCAGGAAACGCGACGCAGCTCGTTTGCTTTACGATAGAAAAAAAGGAGGATCCAAGAGAGGGTCGCCGGAAAGCGGAAACGGAAGGCCAAGTGAGCATTTAACCAACCGCGTCCTGCTAGCCTGCCTCGTCTTGGCCATTTTTTATTGCCCTTGGTCAGCATTATCAGTAGCGTTTCGGATATTAAATTAAGTACACAGGAAAAATGGTACGATTATCAGGAACGTACGAACATTAAAATTTGAATTAACTGTGTTTTTGACTGGTAGGGGGGTTCGGGGCAAAGCAGGACAGTGAAAACTTCTGATTTTATTTCGGATACAGGAACGTTTAATTTATCCAAAAAAAATATTTTTTTTAAGGCGAGACAACGTTATTCAATCAACTTTAAAATTAATTTTGAAAAAAAAAAAATTCCGTCCCACTTGGCCATAAACAATTTATTCTATAAAAATATCAATATCGATAAAAATTTATTCAACTTTGAATCCTAGACCATGTATTTTTATCAATGTATAAACTAAGAAAATACTTTCCACTTAATATATACACTTTTTACTATTTGACATTCTTCTAATTGTATGTGTACAAAAAAAATAATAAAAATAAGTATTCGGAGTCTGTATGAAGAGGAAAAGAAACTGAAAATCGAATCAGAATTTCTTATTTTAGAAAAATATAAATAATCCAGGCTTTTAAAGAATGTCGATTAGTTACGATAGGGTAAAAAAAAGAATTTTAAAAAACTCTTTCAACCCAATGAATCGAACAGAACAACTCTATCTAAGAAACCACGAGCAACGAATTATGAAAATCTACAAAGAATTCTCAAAAAAAAGTACTCAGAGTTTGGAAATTTATGAAATTATTGTTTTCTGAAAAATCTGAATGAATATCAACGATCTGTAAAATTTCGAATTCCAAAGCATCAAATTGTAAAAGTGTATATGGCTATGATTTGTTATGCAAGAAATCTATAATCATACTATAAAACTTGACAGAATTTTATAACTACTATGAACACAACGAAAAAACAAGAAAAGCCATTAAACGTGAAATATTTATTTAGATCAAATTTCCCAGAAATCTATAAAATTACCAAATATCTTTGAAATTTCAATCCAGAACATCAATTTCTTAAATTTTTTATTGCGATCTACTTTAATACAGGATTTCATAAAGTATTCTTTAAAATCCTTACAAATTGCATGCATACTGAGAAATGCGAGAAATGCAAGAAATCTTTTAATTCATGAAACCCATGTAGATATTACCATAGACATCTATGGATATTACTTTTCCAAAACACGTGAAACTTTGAATCCTAGGGTTAATTATTATAGAAAACTTTATGGAAGACGATAATAATGCTATTAATTTAATTTATGCAATTTAGATAGTTGAATATTTTTGCCCTTGTATAGCTACTGAAAAAATTTGAAAAAGAAAAACTGAAAATCTGTGCAAAAGATACGGTTTTCTATAAAATCAATTAAAATATCGAAAATCATTAGAAATTTCAATACTATTGCATCGGATTCTAAAAATCTATAGAAGAATTCTCGAAAATACTATAAATTTAGTAAAATACGAGAAATCGCTTTAAAATTGTATTGATATACAGTATAGCAGTATGTACATACACTATAAAATTTTATTAACATACAAAACAAAGATTCTGCAAATCTCTTAAATACTCGAAATCTGTATTGTTAGAATTTTCTTAAAAACTCATAAAAATAATAATTTTTGTAAAATTCGAGTTCCTAAATATATAACACTCAAGAAACCTAAAGTACAAAATCATAAAAAAAATTGTTACTTCTCTTCTACTATTCATACAATCGAAAAATCTGGCATTAAAAAAAAAAGCTTTCAAAAAGAACCCAAAGTCTAAATAAAAGAAATTATTTCATGAAAAATTAATCAAATTACCTAAAACCATTGAATGCTTTACCTACTATTATAGCATATAATTCTGGAAATATATAGGGTGATCTATAAAATACTAGAAATATATAAAAATACCAGAAAATACTGCATAATTTGAAAAACGCACAATACCAAAATTCTAGAAATCTATTTTATATCTGCAATCCTTGTAGTTATATATTTTTTTAATCTATAGGTACGAATATTCAATTTTTCGTAAATTTGATTCCTAAAGCATCGAATTCTAGCATGCTAAACAGAAATCGAGTTAAATATCGGAAAATCCTGCAAGTTGTATGAATACCGAAGAATGATGAAAAAAAAAAATAAAAAATCCAAACCTCAATGACTCGAAACCCACAAAAATGGAATTCCATTATTTCAAAAACGATGCGAACACGAAAAATGTGCGACTCTGGACTCCAAAAGTTATATAAATGAAAAGTCAAAAAAACTGAAAAATTGCTCCCTCAATCATATCGTCAAAGATGAAAAATGAAAAAATCCCAAAAGAAATATATTTCTCCGGAAATCTCCAGAAAAACTTTTCTGTCTTCGCCACTCCTGCAATTCCTTGAAAAACTGATACTCAAAAAGAAATACCTCAGTAATGATCATCAAAATCACTTTGTTTGCCTTTTTTCATTAAAAACCACCACCTTATCAATTCGATTGATAAAAATATCATGACTCTCGTAACTAACATAAGAAGTTTCAATGATAGCCAAATTTCTCTCCGCACATAGATAATTTCCCTTGCAAATACCACGTACACCACACGAGTCCAAAAAATCACATTCATTTTCATTAAAAAAAACTATCCACGTTCCTCTGAACATTTAGCCAGTAAGTACAATAATCCCTGTTAATTCACCTTCGCTGCAGAGCATCATTAAATTCGTTTTTCGTCCTTTTGTCCGGGACACCGAAGCCGAGGGAAAGAAAAATATCGAGGGGGAGGGAAATCTCGTCGATTGGAATACGGGCCGTTGTTGTTTGCAAAAAATATCCAAAGCAAAAGGAGAAAGGGTGAAAAATTGATGGTGCAAAATGGGAAAAAAAGGCGCTTGAGTATATGGCCCTAAATCGGCGCGTTAAGCGTTGAGCGGCATTCACGGGAATCACGGGGATGCCTACTTACGGGCCGTGAAATATGAAATTGAATTCATTAAACTCGCGGGTTATAATAAATTGAATGATTGCGGGCTTATAACTCAGACGGCCTGAATGGGAAATGATGAGAAATGTCTCTCATTGAACGCTGGGGGGTCGGGACCGACTCGCGCGGTTCCGACCTGCGCACGAGTGCACCTCGCTCTCTTATCACGCCATCTCAAAGGGACTTTCTTTTCATTTTGTTTTTCTTTTGTTCCTTTTTTTCTCCTCTCGGGAGTCAAAAAGAAGGGGAGGTGAAAGAAACCTGAATCGTACACCCGCGCAACGACCACCCTTTAGATTCTGAGGTTTTTAACTCTTTTTTTACTTTGGTACCTGGGTAATGTTTTCGTGAGTTTTTTGATGAGTATGATAACGATTTGGCATTTTTCATGGGTGTACAGTGTTTTAGAGTGATTTAGAACTTGCTATGAACACTGGGGCGTTGTAACTAAATTTCGCATGGAGGGGCAGAGTTTAATGTGAAAAGGGTTGATGGATATTTATTTCATTATTAGTTCTAGTGTCGTAATATCTTGGAAATCGATTTGCAAACTGATGAAATTTTTTCTCAGTCCTTTTCGATTGAATAGAGCATCTCTTATTCCATTATTAAAACTTTTTTTGCTCCTCACTATTACCCACTTCCTTATTAGTCAATTTTTCATCGTATTGTTTACAGTGTGACGTTGTTCTTGAGTCGGCTGAGAGAAGCTTTTGTTCTGTATTATTATTTTGCAAAATATTTTTTTTATTTCACTTTCGAAACATCATCTACTTCTTGACGCTCAAAAGTTGGATCTAATTTTTCACTGTCTTTGTAGTAAACTTTTTCTTGCTCGTGTTCATCGACATCTGCACACGCACAATTTTTTTCCGATGCGCTATTTGTTGTGTTTGCAACACTGTTCACTTTCCTCTGACAAGAATCACACACATGTAGACCGATAAAGTTTTTAAATTTTTCGTTACACTTTTTACCGATTTTGAAAAAATTCTTTATATAACAAACTTGCAGTTTTTTGTTGTTGTGTGGGTCGCAACATGAAGTAGTATGGACCATTTTAGAGTTATTGCAAGTAATGAAAATATTACGAAAACTTAAAAAGTAAGGGCAATAAAATGTTCTGCGGTGCCTGAACGATAGACAAATACGAATTATCACTAACTCATAGAACAGTACAATAAAATTGAATAAAATAACACGTACGACGACATCGGTCGCCGCAGCGAGGGCGTCGAAACACGCTCGCTGCGCTACCAAATTTTGAACACATGCTTTAACTCGAGCAGGATCCCAAAGATTTTTTTTCTAATTTTGTAAAAAATATGTGTCAGGAACGTATATATACAAAGAAAAATTTTTAAATCGATTGAGAATGTCAATAGAAAACATTTTGTTTATAAAAAGTTATGAAGAAACAATTTTTTTAAACAAAATATTTATTATTTTATAGTATTGAGGCTTTTACATATATCATTTAAATTTGGAGTACTTTGGTTCAGTATCTTTTGCACACCTGATCAAGGAAAAAATTGCCCTTTTTTTAAGTTACGAAAACAATAGCTAAACAATTTAATTTTGAAAAACTACTCCCCGGACCATGTACAGGTTGTCAAGGACTAGTAATTTACAAAAAAAATTGTAATTCTAGTGACATCGTCAAATTCGAGTGGCCACATGGCGAATTTCCAACCAATAATAAGGTGCTCTAAATTCGAAGGTTCCATAAATCTTAGGTCATTTAGAAGATTAATGACAAATAAGTGTAATAAATAATATGATTTTCATTAGAAAAAGTTTATTCATTTTAGACCAATGTATTTAAATTTTCATTAATTGCATGTTTTTTTTTTACAGAATGTTCATGCTAATGAGTTCGAATTTTAGTAATTATTTTTTGGAATCCTAGAACTTTCGTTCTGCGGAATACACTGCTTTTTATTCAGCATTTTTAATTCTGCGTATTCCAGAACTTTAATAAAATATGTTCCCTGTCTTTCATTTTCATAGATGATCCGCTGGAATATATAAATACTCAGTATATCGATTTTCATAGTTTAAGAGTATGGTGTATTTTTAAAATGTTAAAAATATTTTAACGTACATGAAATACAAACAGAAGTTTAGCTACGGAATTGTTTTTTTAATAAAAGTATTTTAAAAAATTTCTCAGAAAGAAGTATTTTCAAAGATTAACCGGTATTCCATAGACTTTCGGTGCTTTTTTTAATTTATCGTATTTTTTCAGTATTCTTACATTTTGAATGAGTATCTGGTATTTTTATGATTTTTTTGGAAATTCCTAGATTTTTATGCTCACAGATTCAAGATTTCATAAATACTTGGTAATTTTACAGTTCTTAAGAAAATGACATGTACATGCATTATCAGAATTTTCTTGATTTCTATGACTGTAAGTATTTTTCATCATATATTTCAGTATAATGAAAATTAGGTTGGATTTTCTACGTTCTTTATAAATGCCTATGGTTTTTAAAATTGCATCATAGGTTTCTAGAAAGAAATACTCTCGAAGTAGAAATTTCATGAATCTTAAGTATTGGGATAAATTTTTCTCCATACTTTATTAGTATTTCACATATTTCCGAAACTTTTTGTTCATTCTGATTTTTTTCAACATTTATAACTTTTATTCGAATTTCAGTATCTTGAAGGATTCCAATGTAGATTTACATAATTGAATGCACGAGGATTAAATATTCAATAAATTTTCAATAATTAATATATCAATTAAAAATTTCAGTACTTTAAAGAATTTCATTATTTCACGTTTCCTCTGAAGTTTTCAGCATAAATATAATTTTGTAGTATTTGAAAGTTTTATTCTAAATGAGTAGTTTTTTCAGTATTTTGAATTTTAGTAGTATTCAAGTTTTTTAGGATTTCTGTGTGTATCATAGGTATGGAGAGTTTTCATACATTTCAATATAGATTTTTAGAATTAGGTACCTACTTTTAAATCTGAAATTATAAAGATTTTCAGTAATTCATGAGTATTCTGAAGATAAATTTTTATTATTCCATACACATAATGTTATAGACAATATTTAATGAAATAATTTTAAGTATTCCAAGATTTTATAGATAAAATAATTATTTAGATTTTGATAAGTATGTTAATAAATTTTTCAGAAGCAGTATATATGGATTTCACGTATTTCGCAGATTTTAAAAACTTTCAGTTTAATTTATAGGTATTTTTTCAATAGTCAACTGTTTATTGAATTTTCTTGTTTTGACTGATTTCTTTGTATGTAGTTTATTGAAATTCTATGCTTAAAGATCAAAAGTTTAGTAGATTTTTATCATTTTACATAAATTTTTGAGAAAATAACATGAGTAAATAATTTCTGTAATTTAGAGAATCATAGTATTTTACGTCTTCTTCGTATTTTTCAGCATAAATGAAATTTTATGAAATAATGAGTATTCTATTATCTTTTACTTCATAATTCGAAAATGAGGAATTCTCGGTACAGCGAAAAATTCCCGTTCCAACACCATCAAAATCGAAGGTTATTGAAATTCGCAGAATTTTAATATTATCAAACTCCGTAACTCATTAGAATTTTCAAAAAATCAGAGCAAATTTCATTTCATTTTACCTAATATATCCAAAACATTATGTAAATAAGGATCAACAATTTCATCAAAATTTTTATATTTCTTTCCACTGAAAAACGAATAAAATAAATTTTTCGATATTTTTAAGTTCATCGTAAGCAAATACAGGAAATGGTAATAATTTTTTTAGTATTCTTTCTGTAAACTAAAAATCATCCACACTTTTATCCTAATTTCCTCCCACCCACATTAACCACGAAAACCTAAAAAACGCACATCGGAAAATCATTATAAATCTCTACTTGATAATTTCAAAACACATCCAAAGATTGTATTGTGGAAGTCGTAAGAATCCAGTATAATCTCGTTGAGTTTCGCATCTGATTTCGCGAAGGCCTGTAAAATTTGTTGTATACCGCTCTTGCATAACAGACCTGTTTCTTCTAGATAACTAAACCATTATTAATCCACGAGTGCGAACATAATTTTTTATCCCGACGGGGAACTCGTTGATTCATTGAAACTGATGCTCATTAAAAGGTGCTGGATTTCCATGAATCTTAATGATTTTTCCGTTCTGTCATACTGTTGGCAACATCGATCAATCTGTCTAGAATAGATAATTTATTGGCTAACAATAACACCCGTTTATTGGTACATGAGTTTTATCAGTAAATTTTATGTAAATTTACGTTTAATGAATTGATCTATACGAAAAAAGTTTATACTTTTATAACTGAAGAAAAACTTTTCAATACTTCAAGGTTTCAGATAATTCTCTAAAATTCAAAAAGACTGGGAACAGAATAAATAAGTTTTATGCGAATGAAAAAAATTTGGGAAACCCTGTCAAAACTTGCGAAGGAATTTTTATTCGGGATAATTATTTCCTCAAGATTAAATAATTTAAAATAAATTGATGAAATAAATGAAAGAAGTCTGACTGTAAAAGGTTCAACAAATTGGAAACAAAGATTTTCCAGGGACTTGGGGGTCGCGAACAAAGAGCCTCGTGTCGATGCAATTGGCTCGATGGCTTCATGAATTAGCATGATGGAGCTGGTGTCGATGATGAGCGACAGGTGCTCGTCATGTTACCATACGCTCGGACGCCCGCATTCTGTACGTTCGCGAAAAATCGTTACTGCCCCAAACGATCAACCTTTCAATTCAAAAACAGAAGAATCGTTTTATTTTCAAACTCTCTCACAGCCTTGAATAAAATTTAAATCTAAAATTATACACTTAATTCAGAAAATTACATTAAATTTCACGATTTCCAGAGCATTCAAAAAAATAGTCTTCTTCCATATTTTCATTCATATAATTTTCACTGATTTTTCATTATTGAAAATATGATACATAAATGTTAGGAAGTGCCTGTCAGAATCTGAAAAATTATGTACTAAAAATTTCATCATTCCCTACTTTGAATATAACTTATATTCGAAACTTGGAAGTTGAAGGAATTATTTACAGCAAATTTCAGGCTTATCTTATCTGACTTGAAATCCGGTAGAGAAAAAATTGTACGTCAAGAAGTGATATTGTTATATTTTTCAATTGTTTTTTATATTAGTAAAAGATTTCACGAAAGAGATATAACATCGTATGAAATTATTTGTATAGGTCTTAAAAATTATAGATTGGATACAACAAATATGATAACAGCTTGAAACGTACGAAGATTCAAATTTCTCGATAGTAAATTTATTTACCTAAAATGTATAGAACTTTGAATCTTAGAGTATCTCAATCTGAAATTTTATCTAGAATCCATCGAAATATCTGTCATTTGAATTTTATAACTACTTATTCAGTTCATATGAAAAATACTGAATTAACACGAATTCTCTAAACTACTAGAAATCAGGGAAAAAATGTTTCACATGTTAAATATTTATGAAACTTTCAAATTAAAGGGGTTGAGTTCTTGAAATTAGGAAAGCAAACCATAAAAATTTCAGAAACCTAGGAGAATTATATAAAAGTACTTATTATAAAATTGCATGAATTCTGAAATACATGGAAAAGACTTTAGATACAGAGAAAATATCTATAATACTGGAGTTCCATACCAATTTTTAACCATAAGTGAATAAAAATTTATTTAACTTTTGATCATAAAATATACGATCTTATTATTGAAAAAATACTTACAAAATTAACAGACAGTTTCAGAACTTGTAAAATACTTAAAGGCTATATATGAAGGTACTGCTTTTTAAAAAATTTATTAAAACACTGAAAACCTAGGAAATTTTCTTATATATTCAATCTTAAAAATACTGAAACACAATAAATGAAAATCTTCAAAACACTGAAAATTTAAGAATTTTAGACTGTAAAGTATGACATTGAAGTGATTCTATATTGAAATTTGAGAAACATGACATATTAATAAATAACCGAGGAATCCTACCAACCTTCAATATTACCAAAAAATAAGCGAAATACTAAAAAAACTAGTTACCCGGAAAAATACTTAAAAATACCACAAAGTTTCATCTATGCTGCAAAATATAAAGAAGACGTAATATAATATGATTTTCTAAAATACAGAAATTGTTTACTAATGTTATTTTCTTAAAAATTTATGTAAAATAATAAAAATCCACTCAACTTTCAATCTTGAAGCAAAGAATTTCGATAAACTGAAATAAAAAGAAATCAATCAAAAATTAGAAAATTCAATGAAAATCTGACGATTTGAAAATACCTATCAATTTAACTGAAAATTTTTAAAATCTGCGAAATACGTGAAATCCATATATACTGCTTCTGAAAAATTTATTAACATACTTATCAAAATCTAAATAATTATTTTATCTATAAAATCTTGGAATACTCAAAATTATTTCATTAAATATTGTCTATAACATTAGATGTATGGAATAATAAAAATTATTCTTCGAAAAACTCATGAAATACTGAAAATCTCTATAATTTCAGATTTAAAAGTAGGTACCTCATAATTCTCCATATTTATGACACACCCAGAAATCCTAAAAAACTTGAATACTACTAAAATTCAAAATACTGAAAAAACTACTCATTTAGAATAATACTTTCAAATACTACAAAATTATATTTATGCTGAAAACTTCAGAGGAAACGTGAAATAATGAAATTCTTTAAAGTACTGAAATTTGTAATTGATATATTAATTATCGAAAATTTATTTAATATTTAATCCTCGTGCATCCAATTATGTAAATCTACATTGGAATCCTTCAAGATACTGAAATTTGAATAAAAGTTTTAAATGTTGAAAAAAATCAGAATGAACAAAAAGTTTCGGAAATATGTGAAATACTAATAAAGTATGGAGAAAAATTTATCCCAATACTTAAGATTCATGAAATTTCTACTTCGAGAGTATTTCTTTCTAGAAACCTATAATGCATTTTTAAAAACCGTAGGCATTTGTAAAGAACGTAGAAAATCTCACCTTTTTTCGTTATACTGAAATGTATGATGAAAAATACTGAAAATACTAGAAATATAATAATACTATAATGATAATACTATACGTCATTTTTTTAAGAACTGTAATATTACCAAGTATTTATCAAATCTTGAATCTGCGAGCATAGAAATCTAGGAATTTCCGAAAATCATAAAAATACTAGATACTCATTCAAAATGTAAGAATACTGAAAAAATACAATAAATAAAAAAAGCACCGAAAACCTATGGAATACCGGTTAATCTTTGGAAATAGTGCTTTCTGGGAAATTCTTCAAAATACATAAAATCTGATAACTTTCTAATTGGAGATCTTCGAATACTCAAAACCTATACGACCATCTGCAAAAATACTAAAAATATATTAAAATACTGCAATAGTATTAAAATTTTTTGGAAAAAATTCTAACAATAGTGGCACTTTATGAAATACCTAAAAAATGTAGAGATATAATTTTTTCAAAAACTTATGTAAATACTACAAATCTATGAAACCTTGAAATCTTCAAAATTCTAGATATCAATGTAAATAATTTCTACAGTTTACAAGATTTACCTTTAAATGCATCCATACTGAAAAAATCATTAGTACTTAGAGACTAAAGAAATTAATTTTGTGATTTTACCTGAACACTGATATATTTCTAAAATTAAAATCTCGAACTGGCAAATCGATTCCTTAGACGTCATATTTCTAGTCCATAAATATTGACTAATACATTAAAATTAATATATATTGACTCTTTAGACATTTGAATTTTCCCTCCATGTTAAATTTTCTCGCAACGCCTTTGTGCGATGTTTAAATTTAATTTTAGGCAAAAAATGCTGCACACCTGTGGCGGTTCCACTCACGTGTCCGCTCTTCACTTATTTTCGCCTTCTTCTAGATCCGACAGTTTACATTTCCAACTCCAGAATACCTGTGGCGAACGTTAATGGAGCTGTCCATGATTTCACCGCAGCATCTTTTTTTTTCCTATTTCACCTCGACAAACCTTTGCCAATCCAAGATAAATCGTGTTTTACGAAAATTAAATTTCACACCAAACATCGTGTTTCTTTTCTAGGAAATGAATGTTATATTCTTGAACAACTAGAAAATGGTAATTGAAGAACTTTCGATCGTAACAGTTATTTTATTAGAACAAGAGATGCTTTTGTTCTTTGATTTCACTTTGACGTGAATTACGTTGAGGAAATTGGATTAAATTGATAATAAAACAAATTCGAGTTGATTTAAACTTTTCCAGTTTGATATTGTTCTTTTTTGTCTATACTTTTACTATTACTCACGAAAACATGTATCTTCAATTGATGCTCAATTGATTCAGATGAAAATTTCTTCATCTCACTTTCACATGGAAAATGTAAAAGAAATAAGATCAGATATTTCTTATTTAACTTTCTGAAGGTTTTTTGTATTATTTTGAATTACGCAAGTATAGTTGCGTGTGCGAATCAAAATGGCTGCTGAAATTGCGTTCGATTATCCATAAAACAAGTAAAAAGGACAACAATTCATAGGCGCCGAGTCGATATTATTTTCCAAGAAATTGTTGAATTTAAAACTTTCATAATCTTTTATTTAAAAAATGAACTGTTTTTCAAATGATCTATTCATTCTATAGCAACATAAAAATAGTACTTTTTAATGCTGTATGAACTCTCATGAATAATTCCTTAAAATTATCGAGTAATATAATATTTCATACGTTTGATCTCGGCGCCAATGAAACACATCGGAACCTGCGTCCCGATGATTTATCTGGGACATTTTTTTGATGATCCTCGAGATTTTAATGATATCGCAACGTCCCGAGAAACTGGTCATTACCAAGACGTGGATCTCTGTAAATATATAATTATTTTTAATTGTCGCACGGAAAAGAAACATTACAGTTTCGTCGTTTATATTGCGCTGCAAAATAAGCTCGAGGAAATAATTAATAATCAGATTCTTAATCATCTTTCCCGACTGTCTCACTTTTTGCTCGAGTTTTTTTTTTTTAAGGTAAACATTGATTGAGTCATCGACGATCTGGCTTTTGTTTGTTTTTAATTCGTTTTATTTATGTCAGTGAGCATTTTTCCTTTGTCTTTGAAATAGAAAAGGAACTGTGAGGCGATTATTTTTTATTTATTCATATCAGGGTTTAGAAGTAACGCGTTACATTTTGATTACTGTAACAAAAAAATATTACGCTGTCTACATGATGAAAGAAAGGGGTTTATAAGAATTTTCGCGTGATTTTTGGCACAAGGCAGAAAATGAAATCGCGATGAGCTTTGACATTTGGACAGTGACATTTTCACCCCGGGGTTGAAGCGCGACCACCCCTCGGCGCTCAATCACCCCATTGTCTCATCCTTGACGCTGCTGCTTCATTACGAGTTTCGGGCAAGTCAATGACTGGCACTACCTGACAAAGAAAAAAGTCCCTTCTGGCACTTGCATAGAAGATTTTCAAAAGTCTGAAGAATCGCTGAAATCGAGATTCATTAGGGTTGCCATACGTCATGTTTTAGCAGAACTTGTCCTACTTTTGAGCTGTACGTCTTGCACAAAAAAAAGTGTGAATTTCTTGAGCTTTAATTCATTGTATCTACAAACTGTGAAGAGTACAAAGCTTTGGATAGAAATTCAAATTCTACACTTATTCTCCAACAATATCGCCAGCAATAAAGAAAATATTCCATAATCGAACAAACTTTGAAATTTTCAAAACTTTTATAAACTTTCTCTTAAAGTCGTGTTTGAAATTTCATGGGCACGTGTAATAAGAGCATTTCAAAGGAATTTATAGTAAATTTTGTATTTCCATAATAAATGTATAAATTTACATATTTTTCATCATAATTAAAGGAATTCGAAGACACTATTTGAATTCAGTGTACTTTATCTAGATCCACTTGCATTTAAAAAAGTTGTGTTATACTTTTTCATTGAGGAATTTTCAAATTAAAAAAAAAAGTGTACATTTATTATAGATACATCTATAACTCAAATAGACAATTTCATAGACAGCATGGGAAATCTACTTCAAAGACAATCTCTTAAATTGAATATGAAAATTTTTCAGTGTACCTAATGGTCAGATTTTTTTCCATAGGTCATGGTTAGGTATAATCCCAACGCGTAGTGAATTTCATTTCCATATTTCAATCGGAAAATGCGATTTAGCGTGGCCGAGAACAATGGATAATTCGCTTATATCGCTAGCGCTTTGGTCCGAAAATTCGTCAAGTGTCGATGACTTTTTCGACTGTTCGTAACAAACCGTGCGCACCGATGCTTGTGGCCCCTTGTTCATGCACTCTCCGCTGTTATTTTCGCAGGCCACGACACATAAACTAATGCAATTATTCTCGATACAGAGGGAGGAAGGGTCGTATTTATTATATAGGGTTGACTCCGGAAAAACAACGAAGAAGAGGCAGAAAATAGAAAATATATGCAAATTTTGGGAGTGTAATATGAATTTGATGAAATTCCTTTATTTTTATGCAAGGACTTACAGCAGGCCCGCGCACAGAAACCTATATTTGGGGGAGGGGGGTTTTCAACTTTCATATTGTACTTGTAGAATAACATGCAATTGAAATTGATTTGGTTTGACAGCACGTGGTCCATTCATAGTGATGTAGATAATAAATGTAAAATTAATAAGTAAATTGATTAATTAATCAATAACTATTCAAATATATAGGGCAATATCGAAACGTCAATTGTTTTCAACAACTTCTACTTTATATATTGAATCTTTGTTATGTTTTCAACAAATTTAACACGAGCAAATCAATAATTACAGATACAGAATTGCGAAAAACACGTTTATTATTTCTTTTGCATATTGAGATGTATAACGAATGCATAATGAGTGAAAAACCAAACACTTTTTATTATTACCCTATACTCATATTTTATGATTTGAAGGGTTATACACCTTTTTTGATGACGGTTTGGATTATTTTTTAATGTATATAGCACATACTTTTATTACATGGAAGTTATATAATTTGATAGAATATCGTCAACTTTAATATACACACATTATTTGATGAAAAAAATATCAACAAATGGTGGAGTTATGGCCCTTTCCAAACTTTTCTTTTAAGAGTCTTGCAGTGACTGCAATGCTAATGCAATAAATCAACTGAAATTATAACATCCAAAAACGTTACATTTTTTAGTGTAACGATAACGTAACGCGTTACATTATTTAACAAGTAACGATAACAGGAACGAGTTCGTTTTTTTATTTCGGTGACGAATAACAAAAATCGTGTTATTTGTTTCACACCTGTCTCATCAAGTTTTTAGAACGATTTGTAACTTTTTGAGAAATTTTTTGAAAGTTAGATATACGTAATTTTTAACTTCCTTATGTTCTGAGAAAAATTGTATAATTTTATAATTTTAGATGAACCAGAGTGATACATTAGTAATTTATGTACAAATATCGACAAAGAGTATGATGCTTTTTCACTTTTTATTAGAAATTTTCACAATTCTAGCGATAAATTTTAGAAATCGGCATAAAAGTACATGAACATACTGGAAACCTTAGTTCTTAAAATCTGTAGCAGGATCCTAAAAATCTATAGATTATGCTAGAAAACTTCACGTAATTTTATGAATCCGGAATAAAAAATGCAATGCGGAAAATACTAGATATTATTCCCTTTTATTTTAAGCTATTAGATTCTTCGAAAATTACTGTAATTCCAAAAATCAAAAAACTCCGATTTCTCGAGCATTGAATTCTAGTAATATATATGTGTATATAGAAAACCATAAAAATACTAGACAAATGTTTAAATTTCAAAAATCTGTTAAAAATTTGAAAAACATTGAGGACGCCCTAAATGTATAAAGAAGCTCTGCAAAATCGATCAAAATACTGCAAATATTTCAAACTTTCAATTCTAAGGAATCTAATTCCTGTAATTCAAAGAAATATCTTTGAAAAAACCTTCAAATTTTCGAACATTCTATAAATACTAGGAAATACAAAAAGCAAATACATGTACAGAAAAATACAAGTATATCTGTGGAATATTAAAAATCTTTAAAAGTTTTGAAACTACAGCCTCGAATTCCAGAAATTTATACAGAAATATACAAGAAAACTAAACACCCCTTCAAATCGTAGAAAAACTGATAAAATACGAAGGATACTGGAAGAAATATGAATCTATTGAGACACCTGATTTCAAAAAAATTCTTTTGGAAGATGAAAAACTTATTGAACTTCACATTTTAGAGTTTGGAATTCTCAAAATCTATGTACAAAAATTTATACCAAAATGGTTGAAATATATAAAAATTCTAGAAAATCCTGCAACATTTTATGCATCTTAAAAAATACGTTTAGTTTCAGAAATACTGAACAATCCTTTAAATCGTAGAAAAACCCAAGAAATACGAAAAATAATAGAAGAATTAAATATCTATCGAGACGCTGTTTTGTGAAAAATCATTTTGAGTCACGAAAAACTTACTGAACTTTACATTTTAGAACTTGAAATTCCCAGAATCTACAACAATTTAAATGAAAATTCTAGAAATATACAAAAATTCTAGAAAACCCTGTAACATTTTATGGATCTTGAAAAATACAAAGAGTTTCAGAAATACAGAACAACCATCCAAATCGTAGAAGATACGTACGAAAAATACCAAAAAGGAATAAAAATCTATTCAGACGCTGTTTTCTGAAAATTATCACGCAATGCAAAATATCAATAATTTTATCAAAACGTATAAACTCATAATAGAAGCATTTCATTGAAATCGTTTGAAATATCTCGTTGGGGGGTCTAACACCCCCCCCCCCCGCCCTCCATCCGCACGAGCCTGATTACAGTAAAATGCCATAAATCCACTTGAAATATAATACATTGAAGTTATTAAGATAATTTTCTGTAAGGTCGCCTAAAATCTATTCAATAATAATAAAAATTATTAGAATTAATGTATCCAATATGCAAACTATAAATGTATTTTCAATTTCTTAGAAATCCTTTTTTTATACATGCCCAAATAAAATACGTATGTCTGAAATTTCAAATTTTTCCAACAGTGTATATTACCAGAGTAAAATTTTTGGGATTTTTCTGTTTGTCTCTGCACATGAATAGTTCGAGTTTAAACGTCAGTGCAATGAAAAGTCGAGATATCCGCAGAATGGGGAGCTCTCGAATGCGATTTTTCATCGGGAAACACCCTCTGGAGACACTCCGGAATACTTCCGGCGAGTGTCAAGGCGTCGCGACGGGATTATCATTTTTGTGGGGTGTCATACTTTGTGGTGGTGCAGGAAGGGTTCAGAGAGGGTGGATTTGCGCGCGTATCCCCGCAACATTTTGCGCTGCTGGCTAACGTTCTTAGCGAGCAAAGACATTTCGACGCTAAAACAGATTGCTTCCTCGCGAGACGTCGAAAAAAAGGCAGACGACAAGGCAAGGCAATAACGCGATCTTCCGCTTTTTAGATTGAACATTTTTGTAGTGGGTTCAAAATCTATCCTTCTTTTACGTTTATTTATTCCTTTTTTTCCCCAGACGCAAGTTGTCTTTTATTTTACCCTGAAGGTTCCATGTTTTATGTTGTACATTTGGGTTTTACTTGATCAAAGTCAACTTTATAAATTTTTGATCTAATTATTCTTAATTAGAAATAGTTTCACTGATTTTTCAAATCCATCAAAAACTTGGTTCGTGCTCAAGGTTATGAAATCATTGAAAAGTTATAACTTCACTGGTTTGATAACTGGATGCAACTATGCAGCTTATTGAATTGGTAACATGATCACTGATTCAAATAGTGAATTTTGAAATCATTGATTTTACAGTACCTCGGGAATAACTGCGAAATGCCGAAATGAAGAGTATTGAATTCTTGAAATTCACATAGCAATCCAGTAAAATTAAAATACTAGAAAAATACTACGAAATTCTCAAAAGTCTGACAAATACAAAAAAAATAGGAATCACTAAAATACATACTGAAATTGTATAGGGATACGATTTTCTGAAAAATTTATAATAATAATAGAAATTTATTCTTCTCGTTTATAATTCTCGTTAAAATTCTTTTCGTTTTAGACTATTGAATTCTGAAAATCTGAACTAGAATTTATCAAAATACTAGAAAAATAAATGAAATTTTTCGAATCTATTGAAAAAATACAAAATATGCTAACAGTTTCACATGTCTGAGGAATACTTGAAATCAATGAATATAATGTTTTCTGAAAACTTTATTGAAATACTTGAAACGTCTATCATTCTGTATTTTTTTGTATTTAATTGTAGAAATCTATATTGGAATTTTCAAAAAATTCTAGATCATTCTAGATATTCAGGAAGAACGTAGAAAATTCTACAAAATTGAAATGAAACTTGAAAAATGTGAAAATACTAAAAATGTAATCGTAATCCTTTAATAGCTTCAAATTTACTCAACATATATGAAACCTATAATCCTAATCTGAAAAAACCTACTGAGGAGTCACTGTTTTAAAGAAATAAAATTTCATTTATTTTCACAGTATAATCTCAGTGTTCCAAACAGCATCTTCGAGTTTAACTGATTCAAAGAAAATAATTGATACTGATTTCAATTGTAGGATATCACTGACTTAAATAGTAGCTTCAGTATTACGAATTTGATCAGTAAAATCACATTGATTCTCGAAGATAGGATTTTCCTTTTCGTAATCAGTGAATTCCCCTTAAAAATCAGTGCATTCTAAGTTTCTCAGATTCAAAGAGTGAAGTAGTAGAAATATATTTTTTTCTATGAAATTACTGATGTGGGATTGCTGTCAATAAATTTGCATCATTTTATTTTCTACTGACTTTTTTCATTTTACATTCATTCAAATAGTTATTCTTTAAATACTTATTTGTCATTTTTCAAGGAGATTAGTTCCATGGACTATTTTATTGGAAAATTGGCCATTTTTTAGTAAAATAACAAATTAGATATTGACTATTCCCAGAAAACTATCAATCTTAAGTTTTAGAGTACCAAAAAATTAAAAAAAAAAAAAATCGTAATCACTGCTTCAATGGAAGGAATTTTCACTGTTTCGAACAGTATAATCCTTCTGTTACAAACAGCACCTTTGAATTCCACAGATTCAATTGAACAAATTGTCCAGATTTGAACAATGAGATCTTACTGATTGAAATTGTAGCTTTAATGTAACTGATTTTCAGTGAATGGATGTTCGCTCTCGTAATCAGTGGATTCTCACTAAAAGCCATATATTCTCAGTTATTCAGATTTAAAGAAAAAAGTCCTAAAAATTATATTTTTATCTATGAAAGTAGTAATTTCAGATAGGTGTCTGATTTTTCAGCATCATTTTTTTTATACTGATTTTCTCGATGATATTCTGCGGTTTAGTTTATTAAAAAATACGTTACTCACCAGTTAAACAACAAATTATATCCAATTTTGTAATTGCTATTTCAATGGAATTAATTTTCACTGATTTCAACAATGTAACCTCACCGTTCCAAACTACACCACTGAATGTCACTGATTCAATCAAACAAATTGATACAGATCTGAACAGCAAGATCTCACTGATTGAAGTAGTGCACTAAGTCATGACTCCAATATTATGTAGGTACAGATTCAAGCAGTAAGATTTCATTGATTCTCAGTGAATGAATTTTCACTTTAGTAATTAGTCTGGCCCATAAAAAAACCAGTGGATTTTCGCTGATTCAGATTTAAAGGTCAGGAAAATATTGAGAAACTGTTTTCCAGAAAAACATCTTATTTTTCGTACACATGTAGCTGATCCTTACTCTATATCTCCAGGTCAATTTTCTCTAAAATTTTCATACAGTTTATTAATAAATATTCTGAAATTGTAACAATATTTTGATAGTTTTCTAGAATACTCAAGTGTCACAAAATTAATCTCTCCAATTCTATTATTATAGTTTTTTTCACCTATAATGTTAACTATTTTCTCGTTTTTTGAATTTTTGGAAGAATTTTTGTCACTTGTACAGAGAATGTAATGATTCAATTACACATTACTGAATTTCTATTTATTGCATAATTTCGTATGATTTGGCCCTGATTTTGACGACAAATAAACTTTAGAATGGCAGTAAGACGGCAATAATTCCGAGGAAAACTGCTCGTAGAAAGCTTTTAATTAGGCAATATAGAGATGAAAATAGTTTTTAATACACGTTGGATTATTGGTGATTCGAGGCGCCGCGCCAAGAAGAACATCAAAGTCGCCATAATTACTTTATAGTGACAAGTAATGAGATGAAACTTGGTGACTCATACTCTAAGGAAACACCGCAATAATTTTTCTCTCTACTTGAAACAAATAAAAATAGAATATCACGCACAATTGAAATTTTTTTCATTGAATGATGATTAAAGAGTAAAAATTTGAAATTCTCCGGTATTTTTTATTAATTTTTCAATTTTATTGTCGAACGTTGATGCAAATTTCAATTGTTAGAAATAAATTATTTCGATTAGGGGCTTATGGAAAAGTTTGTAATTCATCACATTTTTTGGAAAATAAATTCCCAAAAATTTACTTCATTTCCGTGGCTGAGTATCTATATTTTTTACATATGGTGAATAAAAAAATTCAAAATATACATAAATAGCGACAGTTACATCCGTTTCAGGATCACCGAGATTACACAGCGAGTAAAGCCGGCGCGTTATCGATTTTATCTCCACTTTCCTTGATCCGGTCGTTCCTTTTTCTCCATCGATAAGAGCGTATTAATTAAAGCATATCCCGCTTCCAAGTCCGGCTATTAGTGTCAAATACGCATCTCGTAAAAAATGTGAAAACAAGAAAAAATCGGTGAAAAATCACCCGTGTTCCCGCTCATTTGCCGTCTAGCAAAACGCGTTATGTCAGATCGTTCCTGCATTTCGCAGCTGTTAATCGCTTCAATTTCTTATACTTTAAAAATTAACTTGCGACATTTTTCCCCATATCGATTCGTACTTTTTAGCATTGACGACGTTAAATATTATTGAGAATAATGAGTTTTATGATTGAAGATTTCCATTAGATTACGTATTTAACGTTTCAAACCAGTTCAAAAGATCTGTATATACGAAGATAAGACGTCTTAGGTGATTAGAAAAATATATTTTCTTTGGGATTACTAACTGTGAGTTATTATGAGTCATTGATCATCTGCTTTCATAAGGATGATTCTCTTACGTTTTTGGATTCTTGAATTTTTAATTTATGCTTGATTGGGTGAAGATGTCTGACTATTTCAAACAGTGAAATTCAACTTTTTGAAAAGTGCGTTTATATTTAAAACAAGTGAATATTTACTATTTCTGAAAAGATAGACTCTTCTCTGCTAGAGAACTTTTTGAGATTGAGGTAGATGAAATTACACCGATTCAACAGTGAAAATAACAATTTTACTGAATATCAAGTGAATATTCACTAATGAAGAATGTGCATATTCACTGTTTTACAGTGCATATATATATATTACAAACGATGTTTTGATACAATTTTATCATTAAGTTAAGGCTCTGGCAATGTGTTCTCGATGGGAATAGGATATAAAGGCCTTGGAAGTTGTGGAAATGAAGACACGATTTCTTCAATTTCCGAATTCTCGCCCAACCCTTTTTGCAAGAGATTCTTCCGTCGCGATGATATCGTCAAAAATCCTATTAAATTCTGCATCAAAGTCCCGGTCATTAATATTCTCTACAATTTCTGAATCCTGAACTACATTATCGGGTTTAGCCCTTTTAGGTTCCTTCCTCCTCTATTTTCCTCTGGATCCAGACTGGAGTCCAGAAATGTTCCTGCTACGGCAAACGTAATTTCAGTTTCATAAAGGCCTTTCTTCCATGGGCCACTATTTCGTTGTCTCCGTCTAAATTCTTCGAAAAGGTACTGAAATTCGGGTTATGAACCAAAGATGGGTGTAATTCTCGATTTGTGATTCTGTCACCTGCATCACACTCGCGCTGGTACGTTTTAAAGATACTCTAATTTTTGTACACTAGCAAGAAAACAAAACATCAATCAACTCTCAAATAATAATAGTTTCTGGCAAACTGCAAGACCAATAACTACTCGTGATTGCTGAAAAAGTTACAGGGTCGATGATTGCTGATTAGCAATTTTCGCTGCGAAAGCGTTGATTCCGTACGAACGAATGCGAAGACTCTTTAAAAAGCCAGTCTTTTTATACCCGAAAGTTTGTAGAAGTTGAGAGGGAATGTTTAGATTCCGTGAAAAATAGAATTCACCCAGCGAAATAAAAATGAGAAGAATATTCCAAGTTTACAATCTCTGGGTAAAATCCTTATTTGAATCAAAGGTCTTCCAGAACCTTCTAACGTTATTTGTATATGTAAATCCCCTAAGTTGCCAACTTCAATACATTTCTTTGATCGATGCTTCATGAATGAAAATTCGTTACAGCAATGGGGGTAATCCATGAAATTATACAAATTTCAGAATCATACAAAATTGTTCCATCTTACCTCCACGTCTCGTTCCTATACAGTACTCCGCAATCGACCCCTTTACCCAGGAAGTTGAAGAAATACCGATGAGAAAATGAGAAAAAAAAAGGGTTCCGGTGGCGCGTATCCGATATCACAATATTGTGAAGACGCGCCTAGTTCGCGACATAATGCCGTGAAAATTAGCATAACAACGAAGAAAGCAAGCAGGCGACGAAGAAGAAACGAGGAGGTGGTGCAGGCTATCAACGCGGCGGATCGAGAAGTGCCAGCGGCGAGCACGCCATTTAACGCTCCATATAGCCCCGAGTTGTCGCTCGCGCATTGTGCGCCGCGTTGCCCCGCGTACGTTTAGGGCCGGCATTGTCATGTTAATGACCACAATGGCAATCCCATTAGCCGGCGTAGGGCAAAGTGTCGCTTTCCATTCACGCCATTATTCCCCATCAGGTAAGGTCGACTTTTCCCGTTCGCGCCTCCTGATGCGCTCGCGTGGACCGGTTTGGCCAAAACGCCGGGCTAAATGTCAACAGCCGCGTAACCAGAGGATTACCAAGCAAGAGCTTTAGGTACTTTGCCGGCCCAACTTTGCCCTAGCGCCAGACAAAAGGTCGTCAACTTTCCGTGTCATAATCCCGCGATTCGCTTTTTTACGAACCCTTGATACTGTGGCTAGCGAGAGGGTACGTGGGATTCAATCGAGTTTTCGAAATCTGAAAAAGTGGAACCTCAATATTTTGCAGAGCACATACTTCAGAGCACTTCTCGATTCCTCAATCGGAAATTACAAAATCAAAGACTAAGTCATTAAAATATTCCTAGTTTCGAATTTGTAATTTTCATCCCCAAATCGTCATCTGCTAAAGTATTTAGATTGCAGCTAGAGTTTTCGCGAAACCGTGGCCAAGTATTTATACTATATTTCCCCGATACTTTCGATCCCCAAACCAATAATTGAGAGGTTCGTTCCGATGTCAGGCGGATTGAATGAAATGCAAAGTGCAGGGGTAGCATTTAGCGAGCGTAATGTGCCATTCGGCGCACGTGCCAACTCGTCACGTCGCGGTAACTTGGAACTCGCCGAATCCGTATGTTCTTAAGTTATGTCCCCTAAGCACTTGTCTAATGCAACCGAATGACACTTTTTCTGAATCGCACAAAAAAAATCCACCCCATTATAACATAATTTTTCTTGTGCAGCGTCGGCATCTGGCACTTATTATATCTAGCTTTCTTTTATTTTCACATCGAAATCTCATTCTTAATTTGAAACATGCAACATTTTCGTCAAAAAAACTACAAGTTTATTGTTTTTTGAAGAATAAGAAATATAAATGAATCAATGTAAAAATGTTCGCTGATTGTACAAATTAAATATTCATTCCAATATACCAATGCTCATTTTACACATTAGAATCGTCGTTATTTCTACTAGTCAGTTATTTCTAATGTACTACATAGGAAGATAGGTAATCTTACTAATTTTTCTTTCAATGAAGTATTACTCAATGTCAAAATCCTTCCTGACACATTATCCATAGGACTTGATATCCCAAGTCTGTTCTTTTAATGATGATTTTCAATAGATGTTTATCTTACGGAAAATTTTCAAATAAATGAAAGTCTGCTATGATTTGTCCGGTGTTCGAAAATGGTGATATCACTCAAGTACGCAACTATAAACCTATCTCTATTTTGAAAAATTGTTATTAAATGTAATTTACGACACATTTAAAAATACGCTATCTTCGAATCAGCATGGGTTTTGTTTAAGGAGATAAACTGTGACTAATTTAACTACATTTTTGCAGTTAATTTCGAGTACTCTTTTCAATCATCAACAAATCGATATCATATATCTGTGGCTTCCAGCCATAATGACGAAACTCACCAACAGCTGTTTTCGAGAAAACCAGCCTTAAAGTTTTCGAAGTGTTTTCCGAAATTGGCAAACTTTTGTGACTTTTTCTCTTACGAAATCATTGACTGCATTGCGCAAGTGAAAATATTTTAGTTGAGTGCACGCAAATATGCCTAGAAAGTATTTTTTCATTGAAAATTGTGACTTAGTCGGTTACGCCGGGAAGCTACAGATGTTATGACGTGTGTGCGCAGCAGTCAGCTGATGTTCAGCTGTGTTCAGCATCAAAACGAAAACGGGAAAAACGCAGAAAAAGTGAGAAAAAGGGTTGTGCTCATGAAAATTGCAAAAAACAGGTAAATTGAATAAACAATCGTACCATGCAATCGAATTATTCATTTATTCTGTCCACGTTCAAAATGTCGTCAGAATATCATTTAAAATGAGCCCTATGGCATAAGCGACTTTCCCTGTTATGGCGGCAAGCCACAGACATCATTATCAAACTGATTTAAACAATGACGGATGAACTGATTCCTTATGCCGGGAAAACGCTGAGTTTTATTGTTATGCTGAAAAAAATGCAGTTTGTTGGTTATGAAATGTCGATAGAACGAACCGAATGTTGTATATTAGAGTGTCAGTTAACATTTTATGGAAAGATTAATATTTACAGGTATCAAATTTCACATTGGCTCAATTTCGAAAAAAAGTGAGTTTCGTCATTATGGCGGGAAGCCACAGATATACCTATTGATTTTAGTAAAGCGTTTGATGTTGTTGGTCATGGTATTTTCATTAGGAAGCTTTGAAATTTGGGTTGACAAACTAATCTTCTTTCCTGGGTTAATTCTTACGTACATAATAGTTGTCGTATTGTTAAAATGAATGGCTATTCTTCGGAACCTATTTTTACAACATCAGATGTTCCACAGGGCTCTAATCTTGGCCTACTGCTTTTTTCTATCTTTGCTCAGGACATTGGAACTGGATTAACCTGTTTTTACTTCTTGTTTCCTGATGATTTAAAATTATTTTCACCAATCAATAATATAAGTGATTACAAAAAATTTCAATTTCGTATTGCGGAATTTACGCAACGGATTACCATAAAATTCACGAAAATGTCAGGTACTTACTATTACTAGACGAACTTCAGTTTTTTGAATTTGAGTATCGGGTAGATAGTATAATATTGCAACCTACGCAATTTGTTAACAATTTAGGAATAACTTACAATTGTTAACTACATTTCTCGACTCATTTTGCTAATATAATTCAATCAGCAAATAAATGTTTGGGATTTTTGATTCGAATTCGTAAGGATTTTTCCAATGTTAAAACGATTGTATTACTTTATAAGACATTGATCCTGTCCAAGTTAGAATATGCTGCTGTTATATGGTCACCAAAACATACAAAAAACGAACTAGCTTTTGAGAATCATCAAAAAATATTTTTGAAATTCTTATCATGGAGAGTAGATGGTATTTATCCACCGAGAGGAGCTGACTATATTGATTTATGTAAAAGGTTTCAGTTTTCGACGATGGAAAATCGGTGAATTTATCCAGGTCTGATGTTTCTTTTTAAAAATAATAGGCAAATAATTGATTCTCCGTTATTCCATTCAACGTACGCAACAATCCACGAGACATGCTGAAGCCATTTATATTCAGAAATCTTTAACTTGTTAACAAAGTGTTAGCCGATACATCGAATGTGTTTAGAATTTAATTCAATTACCAAGAATAAGTCATTCAACTGCGAATTGTCCTGCGACTCACTAACTGCATTTATTGAGTATTCGGTATCATATTTTGATATGTTATAAGGAGTCTTGTAATTTCTTTACTGAAATTTGACTAATAAAAATACACGAATTACCAATGTAGTTCCGTTGAACTTCTGCGTTTTATAATTAATTAATAAGTTATTTAAACATTGCGAAATCAAGAAAATATCGTGTAATATGCTCGCAAAATTCTGCAACTTTCAGGTTGTGTATCGGTATCCGATTTGTAGTCACAGGTGGAATTAATAAATTAGCAACTCGCGAGTTTGCAAGGTCCGATAGCCAATATCGAAAACGAAACAGAGAGAATGCGGGCACGGAAAATTGGGGTGTCTCGGAACTGCAAGGGAAGGAATGAATATCTATTGATAAATTCAGTGGCCAATGTGGCCAACAATGCGGCAGCAATGTCAATTATGCGCTCACCGACTCGAAATTAATCTTCGCCGCGTAATTGATTGCCCCTGCATTATTGTACCTACTCTGCGCGTTGTGCTCTTTCTTCGAATACGTGCAAGTACTGCAATTGCGACAATACTTGGCGATTTACGACCTTTGTTAAATGTTCCCGTGAATTCCCTACACGGAAAACAATAAAGAAATATGCCTAAGGGCGATAAAAATTGCGCAGAAAGAAAATACATCTAAACTTACATACAACTTTCAACGCTAATTTTAGATATTTTTTCGTCAAAAATTTCGGAAAACGTAGACTTTTATTGCTTCTATCTCTTTTTTTGAACTATCAGACGCGGAATCTGCTTAAAATTCCGTTTGTGAATTCCGACCAATTAAACCCCGTCGACTGTCACTTTGCGTAATAAAAGACGATAAAACTCATGCAGCCATGTTACACATCTCCAACAAGAACAAGACGCGGAGCGTAATACATGTATGGCTTATATACGTATATATACATTTATTCGTTTTAATCGCGATTGACGAGGCTCGATTAATCTGGAGCGCGAGGAATCCTACGACGCTCGGCCAATAAACAAAACGCCGGATTGCCAGATCTTCGTCAGCGCCAATTCAAAGCATTAATTCGAATAAAGCTGCAGAGTTTTCCTCTCATTGCTTGCTCTTACTTGCTTTTCTCCCAGTCATTCAATTTCGCAGTCAAAGATGAAATAAATGATTGCTATACCGATAAGGTCCACTCTATTATTCAATTTCGGATGAGACATGAAAAAATGACATGTGTATTCTTCAGTTTTATCTTAAATTATTATACGGGATTCAAGATTTTCCACGCGTCTTCCAACTTTCATAAACTCACCTTCCCCTAATTTTTTCCCCATCTTTTTAAACGAATGACACAGTATTCCGAGCTACAGGCATGTAAGAAACAAAAATTTGGATCTTATGATACTAAATTTTTACACTGGAAAAACTGGCACTATCTCATGTAACATCCACAAAAAAGCTCATTGTCCAAAAGCCACTGAGTTTTCAATGTCACATCAACCAATATTTTCTGAAACCAACAATGGCAATGCTCGAAAACGATAATTGATATCGCGAGTGACGAGCACACAATAATACGGAGCGATGATACAACTGCAACGGGGACAAATAAAGATTGGTTAATTTATGGTGATGACCAGTCAACGAGGCGCCACGGTATTTTCGCTTGGGCAAGAACTCGCAGCTGCTTGTCAAGATAAAAAGGAGGGGATGTTGATCATAAATTACTTGGGCGAATGAACAAATTCATAAAATTTTGCATCTCTATACAAATACGAGATTCAATCTTTTGACGAAAAATCAAGTTGAAACCTAGTTCCATCAAAATTATCTCACGATAAAAACTAAGTATAGATTTTTAGGTATTATTGCTATTTTTTTGTATTTCCCGCGATGAGAGTGAAATAAAAAATAGAAGAGTTTCTAAGTAAAAAGTTGTTGAAAAGTGTAGTGACGTGAAAAGTAGAGACATGGCGAGAGTCGACAGAAAAAAAATGTCGGCGTGAAATATTGCCTCTGCTCTTTCGGCACTCGAGATCTCGACGGCTGTATGACATTTCCGAAGGGCATGGAAAAGATTCTTCAATCTTTTACTCCCTGCCCCTACATTTCCTTCTCCCCTCAATCAAAAACTTTTTTTACAAGAAGAAGTTGATTTATCTGACCACAGAGTTTTCATCCCAATGTTCCATGCGAAATGCGTGCAATTGTTGAAAAGTTACATTCATAAGGTCTTTTAGATTATTCAAAAAAGAAAATGAAAGTTCAGAATCTCAAAAATAAATCTGACAATTTAAAGAGTCTTTAAGTGAACTTTTTGGATGTCACTAATTTTCAACTGTATATAATAAATATAAAATCTATACAATAACTTCCACACCAATTTGAAAACCAACCTACCATTCCAACAATTCATCATATTTCACAGGGGTTCGGAACCTCCAAACCTCGACCCATAAACTTAATTAAAGACACGAAGACTGTCTTAAAAATATGGCATTTTGAATAAAGATGCAATATTTTGAATTTCCACTGTGCACGCTTACTGCAGTCGTATAAATATGACTCTGCTCATCATAACAAAGTCCCTCCTTTTTTTGTATTCTCGTTTTATTGAGCACGAGAAAAAAGGGAACCCGATCCCTCGGGCCAACGGATTACGGCCCCATATACATTCTCCGAAATTACTTGTTCCGACGTAAGGCTGATTTAGTTGAGATACGACCTACTAATCCCGCGTTAAACTATGACGAGGCTTCTGCAATCACTTCGGATCGACTTTATATTGCCCACTTCTTAGCTTCTTTATTGCACACGTGCTATATTTCCTCATGTTCCGCCGAAATCGGAGCTTCAATTGTGCTTCCTATGAATTTTTCGTTGCAATTGTGATATTCGTGTCTCAGATAGAGGGATAATAGAACAAATTTTTCTGAGCAGAAAGAACCTAGCTGAAAGCTTGGGGAAAAACGTAAGAATTAAAAAGAATAAAATTAATAGTATGAAAAAAATTGCTGTTTCTGCATCCTAAAGCTGTTTGATCGATAGGAAGAATGAAATTTGTTTTGAACCAATTTTGTTCAAAATCAATGATGACAAGGTCGGACTCTTCCCTTGTAAAAGACACCAAAACCAATCAGATGGAATTAAATAGGTGTCTCGGTTAATAATGCGATTTTTTTGCCAAATTGAAGCATTTATATCAATAGCAAAATAAAATACCTTCATAATCTAAGTATTGACCATTGTTTGATATGACCTTTTTCTATCTTTCTGTCGAAGAATGGATTTCATGCCAAAAGAACTGTTCGTTTTTTGAAGCTAACCATTCATCAAGCCAAATGTTTACTTCTTTGTAAGAATGAAAACACTTTCATTGTTATGAAAGTCCGTGCTGCATTGATCGGGAGAAGTGGTGATCCGAAGGGACCAAGTTAGGTTAATACGATGGATGGGGTAGGACGTCCCGTTTAATGTTTTGCAGATAGTTTTTAACACATTTTTAAACATGGTACCGAGCATTGTCATGTTGATAAATGTCTTGGTGTATATTCTGGTCATTTTTCCTTCAATGCTTGGTTCCATTTTATAAATTGTTGTCGGTATCGTTCACCAGTAATCGTTTCACCAGTTTTGAACAGTTCGTAATATACAGCAAAACCTTCTCTCCATGTACATTGCGCACTGGTTGAGATGTTGAAAGCTGGCCTGGGTCTACCAATGACATTTAAAGCTGTAGGCTGTTCAAATACATCCAATTCTCACACCAATCACAAGTTGATGCAGAAAACCTTTTCTTCAATATCTAGCAAGCGAAATTTCACAGGTGGTTTTTCGCCTTCTCAATGTCTTTTCCTCTTAATTCATACGGAAACCATTTTTCTTCCTTCTGGATTCTTCACTGCAAAAAATGGTGTCTTGCCACGAGACACTTTTAAGACGTTTAAAGGTGCCTTTAGAACACACCTTTTTGACTCATAAAAATGACACTTAATGACTGGAAGACATGGATTTCGCGTCTTCGTGTCTTCTATGGAGACATGTCTCATATATGTTTTTTTGCAATGTTCCCAATGCAAGTAGTGTAGACGTTCGAAAATGGTCGATTAGGCAACATTCAATGTTTTTGCTAATTGTTTGAACATTTAAGTTGAGTCTTTATCTAACAACGCTTGCAAATCTGCATCTTCAAACTTTTTCGGTTGACCTGGACGCTCCTTGTCTTCCACCTCGATCAGCACTTTTAAAGCGTTAAAACCATCGTTCACGTGTTTATTGGATTCAAGCATGTTCACCATAAGCTTTAACCAACAATCTATAACTTTCAGCAGATGTTTTCTTCGAATGGAAAATGGTTATGAAACTTCCCTGCAAAGCGTCTCTTCTTGGTACGAAATGCAACATATTATTCCAAGCTATGAGGAACTACGTCTTTTGCACACTGACAATTAATAACAAACGAGCTCTTAATGGCGTATGTTTACCCTCCAAGAAACTATAAATGTCACTAGTCTACAGCAAAAAATGTCTGAATAATGCCATCTCTGTTTATCTTCGTCCGTTTAAAGAGGCACCATATGATGTTGATGAATTGATGTGATTTTTCTTTCGGTAGACACAATGGCTAACTCAGCTACCAAATTTTTCTATATAAGAATACATTGAGCAACCGAGTCTGTTCTTCTCTTCACCGTATTCTTCCACCATACATTGTCACTCTACTAACGTCCCTATTTTCTTGCTTGTGTTGCAGATGCGTGTGGGCTTTCGGACGTAGCTCACATAGAGTCACTGCAGGAAAAGTCGCAGTGCGCGTTGGAGGAGTATTGTCGTACACAGTACCCAAATCAGCCTACGAGGTTCGGTAAGCTTCTTCTGCGACTGCCTTCATTAAGAACGGTCTCGTCCCAGGTAATCGAGCAGCTCTTCTTCGTGCGGCTCGTCGGCAAAACGCCGATTGAGACGCTCATCCGCGACATGTTGCTCAGCGGCAGCAGCTTCAACTGGCCCTACATGTCTTCAATGTGACACACCGTCTGGCGGCAGCTCGCTTCCGCATAATATTACGGTACCTCGGCACATCCACCGCCCCCGGCCCCCTCGTCCCTGCCCCTGCCCCCCACCTTCGCCTGATTACCATATTTATTGCACTCGCGGGTCCAAGGGCCCCGAAGATGACGTCATATTTTGACAGTTTCCGGGGTTGAAAGGTGTGTCGTGAAGTGAGGCGCGAGTGGAGAATTCCGGTCTGCCATGGCATAGAATTGAGAATTCGTGTATTCCGGAAATTTATTGGTTTTTCGGTCGAAAAAAATGTTTGGAGGGCAAAGTGAGTTTTTAAGAATAATTTGTGGTAGTTGTGTACAAAAATAGGTGTCGTTCATATTGTCAAAGAAGCTTTTCCAAAATATTAGCGACAAACATGTTTTTTAGCTTTTTTTTTGGTTGCTTCCAGAAATATCAAGAGTAATCAATTGTATTAAAATGAAAATTACATTATTTTAAAGGAAGACTTATTCCGAAAGTATATTAGATATAAAAAAGCCTTTCGAAGAAAATAAGTCAGAACTTCATTTTCATCTAGATTTTCTTTACTATGGCCTAAAATTCGTCAGATACAGAGAAAATTTTTTCAATAAACATCATGTTTCAACATTATCACTCATAAAATATTTGAATTTCGAACTGTCTGACGTTTTGAAGTAAGTCAATGAATCGGATTTTCGTTCGTTATTGTATGTGAAATTTTCAATTCGTGCACAAAATTCTTTTTCCATGACGTATGTGTTCCCTCGGCTCAAATTTTTATATTTTTGAACTACTCTAACGTAATAAAAATTCAATTCGATGATTATTCTAAGGACCGGGATTGTTTCCATGACGCTACCACTCGCGGCGCCACCATAGCTTTCACTCGCGAGTTGGCGCGGGTGCTGCCGAGGTTCTTTACATGACAATTCGAAACTTGTAGCAATATCTGTATATACGATATTATAATTAGGATATTATACTTAGATCGTTTTTTGTTGACGTCATCGCGTCTTGTAATGCCCGACTTGCGTTGATTAAGGTACTTTGAGCATGGACTTGATACGAGTGGAAAAAAAATTAAAATCCTTTGTTTCAAGATTTTCAAACATGCAAAACCTTCCTTCTATTGGTTGAATTGTTATTTGTTTTCTTAAGAAAATGGTGATAGTATGAAATAGAGGAATTCATCGAAATTTTGTGACATGTTCTATTTAATTCTATTACGAGGGTTAATCTTCGAATTTTACACGTTTAATTGATTAGAATAAGTTCTATTTATTATCTTATAAACAAAATATACTCAGACAAATGATTGAAAACTCTATTTTCCTTTATCATCTGGATTACGATTTATTTTTAAAGATAAAAGAAAATTTTTTACGTTTTTTGATGCTAATGTTTGTTTTTTTTCACTCGTTCCAAGTACATATTATGTTGAGTGCAGCGGCGTAGTAAAAGTTTCCGTCATGAATTCCTTTTCAATTCAGAAATTTGTGAAGATTTCTTGATGCCATTCAAATATTCAAAAGTTAACAAATGCAAGACTAAAAATTTAAAGCATCTATTGAATTCTTAACAATGATTCCTGATTTTTTTAATATTGTTTCTCACGCCTTTTCTTTTTGCTAATCGACAGGCAAAAAATGTTTGGCAATAAAATCGAGATCAAGGAATAAAAATCCAAGAAGACTCTGAGTTTTCAAAATTAGCATTCGTAATCGGCATCCCTTGCTATCAGTTCGAATAGATTTTCGCTTTCATCAATCTGCCACTTGCAACAGCCTCGATTCGAACTCGAAAAGATAAGGATAATTTATTCCATCCTTCCCCAGTTCCACTTTGTTTCCACCGACCCCTACAAATTTCATCCTGACACTTCTTCTTACTACGAATTTCCTTCTCCTGAAAATTCTTTTTCTTTTCTCAGACCACTTAAATGTATGTTTGACTCATTTTGTTGGTATTTCATAATTGCTTTGTTTTAACCATTAATTGATATGAAATATAAAATAAAATAAACGAAATTTTTTAGATTTTTACAAAATTATTGAAAAAAATAAACATAAATGCAAAAAAATAATAATAATAAACATTAATCTTCGAAATTATTTCAAACTACGCCGCTGCTCAACTGTATTTCCGTCGAAGAGAAATGCGAATTTTTTTCAGTATATGATATTATTACTCCGAAAGTTAATTAGTCGGAAGAGCCAATCAAATTATCCTTACACACTACAATTTTCGTTTAAATTGATTACTTTTCAATATTTGACTCATCGATGATTTTTCAAATACATTATTACCATCCAGTATGTGCAACTATGTTTTTGTTGTTGTTGTTTGTAAAATTGAACGCCATTTGTAACGTACTTAGAACAATGACAATAATCATCATCATTTCACCTGCACAGTGCCATTTTTTCATCATCGAAGTGTAATGATTCGTGGTAAATTTTGGAGAAAAAAAAGCAAGCATTTTCATTTGACTGAAACTTGGAAAACATTGTTCTAAATGCGATAAACGGAGCGTAAAAAATATTATTGGTTTTGAATTTTATTTTTATTTTGAAAAAAAAAAAAAATAAAGTAGAAATGAGATATTTTTAGTGCAAGGTGATGTTATGTAGTTGTGTAAAGCGTGGGTTTGAATGTCGGGTTTAAATGGATGTAAAAAAGACAAAAAGTGGCTCTTTTGATGTTTCTAGAAAATTATTTGGAAGTTTGATGAAAATGTGAAGAAATGACTGTAGAAATTACGAAAAATCCAGGAATATGAAAGAATGAATACTGGATTTTCATATGGTAGGTTGACTTTTTTTATTGTTCATTTGCATCGCTTTTTATATCCATTTAACTGGAACGAATTTTTAATGATGTTTTCATAACTTGTTTTTTAATAAAAAAAATTTTGAGAAAAATTGACTTTTGATTCCAAGAAGATCGAAAACCTAAAATCACAGTTGAGAAAGTGAAAGACTTGAATATTTACGAATTTATATTCATCTAATTTTAGAAAAATGTGAGTTTTCAGATTTATAATTTGGCAAGATTCAAAATATTTCACATTCAAATTGATAAAAAGAGTAACAAACAAATAATTAGAACTCAGATACAATATGGTAATCATGAAAAATAATTTATGTTTTAAAATATGCTGAATTGTTAACCTGTACCTAAAAATCATATTTTCGTAAAAAGATTCAAATTTTTTACATCAAATTTTAACGAAAGTGAGACTACTTCTGGTACAAAGCTTAAAATTTCAAAAGTCCGAAAATTCACATTCTCAAGTCCATAAAACTGAAGATCCATAATTATATCTATAAATTTTCAGTAACAAAATAAAGCTTCAATCAAAGGATCCACAAATTTCATTAATTGATGTAAATATTCGGAAAGTTAAATCAAAAAGTTTTAAAATTCAAATACAATGAAAAACAAATCTAAATACGTGAATCAGAATTCTAAATTTTTAAAATTGAAATATCTGAGTTTATAATCATGTATCCTGAAATTTCAGAATCACAGATTCAGTTTTTTGCTACTCGTATAATTCTGATTGTATCATCAAAAAATTTTCAAACTCGAAAATTCACTGTCTTTTTGATAAGAAATAAAACACGAATATCTCAAGAATCTTGATTCAAAAACTAATACCTAGTAGGTTACAAACACGAAAAATATGAAAACTCTTCAAATTTCGAAATTTTAATTTCAAATAACATATATCTTCGTAAAATTAAATGATTCAAAAATTTCCACTGGTAAAAAATTTGTAAAAAAACTTGTATTTCAAATTTTTTATTTTTTGTATTTTTATGATAAAAGTTTCTCAAATTTTGAGTAACTTGTAAATTCAAAAATCTCATATTAGGAATGCAAAAGAATAAACAGTAAGAATCGAAACAAATAACAATCTTTTTTTTTTCTTTTAAAAATTCGTTCAAAAACACGCAGAAAAAACCGAATTATAACTACTGTACATGAAATTACGAAAATATCCGTGAGACAAAGAGAGTGAGAGAAAATGTTTGCATGCGCACTGATTTATAATTTACGAATGAAAATTCAAAAGGTTCCGACTGCAGTTCCGATAAGGTCTATTTTGCCATGCAACTCAATAGAAAAATGGACTTTATCGAAATGGCGCTTGAGATCTTTTGAGTCTCCGCCTCATTATAATTATTATTGTGTTCAGCGAGTTAGAAAGAGAAGAAAAAAAAAAGACGGGAGCACATGAAAAACGATGTGATATATAAGTCAAAATTGTAGCCCAATTTTTTTCAAGGGTGCTTTTTCTACTTTATAAATATTGTAAAAAAAAAACAAACGACGATGTATAGAGTTATTTAATGACGATAGGATTATGTTACATGTGGCAATCTCAAGCTAGTTACTTAGTCGAGCACTTAGGAGGTACATGGGATATACTTTTTGTTTTCGTTTCATTTTTAAGCAGTGGTCATTATTTTTGTTTTTTTAGGGCTGTCTTAAGACATTTTGTGATTATTTCGATGGTTTTCGAGAATAATTCTCTTTTTTAATAACTCAAAGTTCAGCAAATGCGGAGTACTCGACAGAAAAATCCGACCGAACTTTTCAATATTAAAAGCCGATACACGAAGTAGAAAATTGGTTTATAAATTGGACGTATTTCGATTTTGATTCGAAAATAGATTGTGTGAGAATTTTACATTTCAAAATTTTAGAACTCTCATCTTCAATGAAAGAAATGAAAATTCTACAATATCGAAGAAGCAAATAATGAAATGATTTTTTATTATTTGAATCTCAATTTCAATGTTTCAAAAAATTTTTATTCGGAGTTGAATTCTCACAGAACTATTTTCGAATTTCGTTTACAACACATCATTTAAAAAGTATGTAAAAACCGAATTTCGTTTCCTTCATAATTGTAATAACCAAAATTTTGCGATAATTCCAAAACTTCGTAAAATCCAATTCAAAAAAAAACTTGAGACGCGTCCTCTCCCGAAGAAAGTTGCTCACAGATTTAAAGAAATCAAGTTGTATTATAGTAATTATAAATATACGAATTGTCAGTGTAAGTTTTCAATTATATCGAACACGTGTATAAAAATTGAACATTTTTGTATAAAAAAAAAAAGGAAAACCTGTACATAATTAATATATACAAAGTGCATATATGTGAACATGTGCAACGCGGTATCAACACATACACAAGTTCATATATACATTTAAAATTTGCAGAGAATTATTATAAATATGAAAATGAATATATTATAACGACGCTCTGCTTAAGATTACGATAATAATATTCTAATGACGATAATATACTTGGAAGTACAATTACGAAATTGGAGTTTTACTATTCCTTGCTCTATAGTGTATATTCAAAATTCGTCTACGCGAAATTTGGTGTGTAACATAATAACTGTATAAGTTATCAGACAAAATACGAAGAAACATTCCAGAAAAGTTATTTTGTTGATTTATCGAAGATCACGTTTTTTGTACAGAAAATTTCAAAAGATGACGTACATTTTTTTTTAATCTCGTAAAAAAACGATAGAACTATATAGTAACGTAAATAACTTAACACACTATTTAATGTGGCTATTTCAGAAAATTTCAATAAGCTTTTTCATCTGACAATGAATTTGAATAAAAAATATATTCCGTTTTCTGCATGGAAATCAAGTTTTTGGTCCACGAGTCGTCAGAATTAATTTTCATCGATTAAGTGCAGAGGTAAGTGGAATTTCTATATTAACCTCTCCCCCCCACCCCTTCAACTTATAAATATCGAATATTAAATGAGTTTGTAACAACTCATGAAATTATTTTCTTTGTATGAAACTGAACTATTCGAACCTTGTGACAATAATTAAAAGCTTAGAGAATCTATAGTTACACTAATTGATAAAAAAAGTTAGAATTTATTCCAATAAATTCAATGAAAGTAAGTACAACATTTTTGAATTTTTATAAAGCTAGAAGAAATTTTACTTGACTACAATGTCCTTATTATAACCAATGTATTTTCTTGAACATTGAGTTTATTTATTGGATAATTTTTTTTCTAAACTGGAGAGAGATAAAAAAAAATGATGCATTATGTCTTCCTGCTTGAATAAATTTCATGCGATTCTGAAACGATTCGATTGGACTATTATAAAAACACTCTGAAAGAAAGAATATCAATTTTTTATTAGATCTCATGCAAGCATGAAAATTTATTAAAACTATGCATCTCATAATGAGTAATATAAAGGCAAATAGGAAAATGAAGAAAGATAATCAAATTCCGTAAATCCATGTAAAAATTCATAAAAAACGAAGAACGCTAAAAAATACAGGGTAATCTGACAAAGTTGTTAAAAAATAAAAAAATACGTAAAATACTTGTAAAATACAATGTATGTATGAATACTGCAAAACCTTTGTAAATATTTTTTTTTTTTTTTTTCAAAAACCAATGAAACTCCGAATCCTAGAGCAACAGATTTGAAAAATTTCTAGAGAAAACAAAAATAACTATAAAATTAGTCGAGTTTTATTAATTACTGAAGAAAAAAAGAAAATACTTGAGTGCTCGAAATCTATAAATTACAACTAGAAATACATGATTATACTATTTTCTGAAAAATGTGATAAAATATTTAGAATCTTTGGAGCTTTTGATTTTTCATTCTGCAGCATAATATTCTACATTCCCAATAAATATTTTACTACAAAAATAGAAACCTTTGAAAATACAATAGAAATCTACAAAATTTCATACATATTAGGAAATCCTTAAAACGATAAGAAAATCGTAAGATTTGAAATACTTTCCATTTTGATAGTCGTAGTTTTCCCAAAAATTTATAAAAATACTGAGAACCTATAAAACTCTGAATCTAAGAGAATATGATTGTACAAATCTATATAAAATACCAGAAAAATACTTGAAAATTCATCCGAAGTGTGTAAATACTAGAAACATAAATCTATAAAGTACAGCAAATCTATGAAGATAATGTTTTCTGCAAATGTGTAAAATATAAAAAATGTATTGAACTTTGAGTCCCAGAACGTAGCATTCCATGAATCAACACGTAATTCTATAAAAATACTAAAAACCTTTGATAATGTAAAAAAACTTTACAAATTATAATGATTACCTACTAGAAAATCCATAAAATAATTAAGAAAACAATAAATTTTTCAAAAAATTTAATCTATTTTTCTATAGTGTACTCAAAAACTTATGAAATAACTCAAAATAACACGTATAACACTCTCAATCTCAACAAAATCAGATTCTATAGATCTATTTGAAAAACCGTAAACACACCATAAAAATCATTTGAATAGTATAAAAACTGAAAAAAATACTAGAAATACTCGTACTCGTATTACCATAAATCTATCAAATACCTCGAATCTATAAAGATACTGTTTTCTGAAAACTGTTATTGAATATTGAGTGTCGAATTCTAGATCACAAAATTTTATGTAATATTTGTAAATAATTCCATAAAAATACAAGAAACCTATAGTAATGCAGGAGAATCCTACAAAATTTTAGAAATACCGCAGATTACTAAGAATAATAAAAAGATTGTACGCCATTTTTTCAAATCCATCTTCTCCACTGTGCTTTTTTTCCACAGGACTTTTTTTTCTTTAATTCTTTTTATAATGGACCTTTTTTCCACGAATTTTTTTAATGTCTTTTCCACTTAACATAATTTTGAATATTAATAAAAATATAATGAAAATTGATAGAAAATTATGAATGTGTAAAATATGTGCTCTTGGCTCTTTTAATATTATTTTATTCTCGAAAATAAAATTTATAAAAATACAACAATCTATAAAATCCTGATTCTTAGATAATCTTGTTGTAGGTTCCTGTATAAAAAAAAAGAAAAAATTTAAAAACCATTCATAGTGTATATACACAAAAACAAATACGAAAAATATGGGGGGTGCTAGAAATCTATGAACTACTAGAAACCTATAGGGATCTTTTCTGCTAAATATGGTAAAATATAAAAAATCTATCGAGATTTTTGTATTTTGAAGCATTAGATTCTAAAAATCTATATGTTTGCTTGAATCTATATAATAATAAATTTATGTAAATCGATACACTGCAATTAAAGTAAATAAATTCCATTCACAGCAAAGAAATTTATTTAGAATCAATTGCATGAATATAACTCTCTTTTTAACTTGACAAATTTTATTTCTATCAAAAATTTCACGAATAAAACGAATTGAATTGCCATCTAAATTTTCTCCATGAAATTCGATAACAGTGAATCAATCCAACCCAATACGAAAAATCTCGTTGCCAGATCTCTATTGAAATGGATTGAAAAATTATCAACCCTATTTAATCTATCATCACCAACTTCCATAAATACATTTGGATTGAATCGGATTGAGATTCGATTGGAATTCGATTTATTATCCATTTTAAACATTTCATTCTTATCTTATCGAAAATTTCATGTATGGAACGCATGAAATTCGAATCTTCATTTTTTGCATTAAATTGGATAGCAGTAAATAAATCCAATGTAATACTGAAAATCTGGTACATAAATTTCTATTGAAGTGGATTCGAAATTCCGATCTAAAGGCAAATTTTTTGGATTTGATGGATTGATTTTGATTCACATGGATTCAATTTTCGACAATTTCAATGCTTCATCATCAGGAGGATATAAAAATTGGTCAAAGATTTGAGAAAAAAATTAATTCAACTGTAACAATATAATGTAAAAGAGATGTAATAAATATTTATCATACAATAAATATAATTAACAAGCTTGAAGGAAAAATACAAATATATTTTGTAGAAAAAAAATGTTGATCTGCTTTTGACCAATTCATGTTACACTATTAGCTCCAAGGATCAATTTCCCTGATATTCAATTTATTTGATCTACATAACGAATTTCGGTTTATTTCGAATCCGCTGAAGTAGACTCGATTCAGTCAAGGAAAAGATCTTCTATCAAATGGTCATTAAATTCTGGCTGGCTTCGTGGTTGATTGGCTCTTTTGCATTCTTGTGCAGGCGCGAAGCCTTTGTCGATGGCGGCCTTTCGCAGAGATGTATCGCGCGCGGATCTCGAGATAAACGCGCGACGCGACGTCAGCTTGTCAGGCGTCAAGAGCGAATTTCGCTCTTTTTTTTCGAACGTCTCGCGATACTCGCCGCGCGTATTTCAATATGAACAATCGGCCCCAGCGAATTTCCTCGACTAGCTGCTACGTTGGAGTGATTTCTGGCCGGCGACGCCAGTACTTTTCTCCTCTCTTTTGCCTGGATCGTCTGAGAGCGCGACCCCGAGCCCTTTTCGAGCCAAAGAAAGCCTACTTCTGAGATTAGCTACCTTTTTTCTTCCTTTTTTTTAAATTCATTTACGTTTTTTCAAGTCTGAAAATACCTAAACGCTTATATCTGTGTTTTTTTTGCCATGAAATGCGAATTTCATGGGTTTTGAAGAAGATTCAATTCGTACTACTAATCACGAGAAATGGTTCAAATTCTTTGAGACAGATTCGACTATTAGATTTTCCCTTGAAATAGACCTGGGGAATGGGTAGAATAAATTTTCAAGGGGAGTATTTCGAAAAAATATATTTACTATAAGGTTTTATCATTTTTATTGTTTTACCACTTGTATTTGTTACGTGAGTACGATTTTCTGGAGATTTGAACTTCGAAATTTTAAAATTATTGTGTTTTTTAGGCGCATAGTTGTACATTTGTCATGTTAGTATGTAATAGAATTCATTTTTTGTGTTTTTTAGAAGTCAATTTTTTTCTACTGCTACATATGAGTATTTTCCATAGTTATTTGGTATTCATTTATCTTCAAGAATTTTCAGATAAATAAAAGAGTTTTCGTTAAGATTTCTATAGTAATTGAATGATCTAGTAATAAATCAAATGTGAATAACAAGATATCAAAAAACTAAGGATGAAAAAACGATACCAACGTTCTAAAAACTGTTTTTTTTTTTTTTCAGATATAATAAAATCGTTTAAGACGCAAAAAGATGACACTTCTTGAATTTTTTTTGAGTTTCAACGAAACGTTCCGCTCGAGTAAAACATATTTTAAGATCTGTTGTTTGTTAAGACGAGCCCTCCATAAATAATTTTTTCAAGTTCGGAAAACCATTGAGCATTTGGTACTATGTACCTTTTAACCCTGAGAAAAAAATCAGTTTGCTAGTTTGTGTGATTATATTTTTTTAAGTTCAAAAAATTTCCGAATATGACATATATCATTCAATGTCAGCCGCTGGAAAAATTTTGCGAATTCAATAGATTTTTGAGAGAATTTTATCTGGCCAGATTTTTAGTATTTTTGAAAATTTGGTTTTTTTCAGCAGATATAAAATGTTGCAGGATATTCTAGTTTTTTTTTATATATATATTTGCTATTTTCCTGTAGATTACTATATATAGCTATATATAGATTTCAAGAATTTTATGCACTACAATTCAAAGATCAATACATTTTTCTTGTATTCGAGAGGATTTTTCAGTAAAATAGTAGATATCCATGTAGATTTTCATTTTTATCAGTTTTTTTGTTATTTTTCAGATTTTCTACGATTTGAAGGATTGTTCAAATATTTCTGAAACTATTTGTATTCTTCAGGATGTACAAAAGATAGCAAGATTTTCTAGTATTTTTATATATTTTAGCATTTTTATATAAATTGTTCTATATATTTCGTGAATTTCAAGCTCAAGCATTCAAAGTTCATTGAATTTTTCGTGTTTAAAAGGAATTTCCAAAAAACCGTGTGTCAATAGTTTCTTATTTCTTTCAGTAATATTTTTCGTATTTCTTCAGATTCTCGACGATTTAATCAATCGCTGTGTATTTTTGAATATTTCTGTATAAATTTCGGGAATTCAATGCTCTAGTTATTAATGTTGCATAGAGATTCTAGTATTTTCATAAATTTTTACCATTTTTCTGAACATTGCTATACAGATTTCAAGAATTTAATGCTCTTGAATTCAAAAATCAATAAATTTTTTGGATTCGAGAGGATTTTGAAGTATAGTAGTAGACTATGTATATTTTCATTTTTCTTAGTTTTTTTTTTTTTCAGATATTCTACGATTTGAAGGATTGTCCCAGTATCTGAAACTATTTGTATTTTTCAGGATGTACGAAAAGTTGCAAGATTTTCAAGTATTTTTATACATTAAAGCATTTTTATATAAATTGTTATATAGATATCGAGGATTTCGAGCTCAAACATTCAAAGTTCATTAAATTTTTCGTGTTTAAAAGGAATTCCCAAAAAACTGCCCGTCAATAGATTCTTATTTCTTTCGGTAATATTTTTCGTACTACTTCAGTTTTTCGAGAATTTGATATTGCTGTGTATTTTTAAATATTACTATACAAATTTCTGGAATAAGATGCCATAGTTATTAATGTTGCACAGATGTTCAATATTTTAGAGATTTACTTGTATTTTTCTATAGATGTATTTTTTTGTATTTCCTTTTATTTATAGAATGTTGTCGAATTTTTGGTGTTTTTAAAGATATCCCTTTGAATTTTTTGAATGAGATTTCCTGAAATGGGAAGTTTGAAATATTCAAAGTACTTCGATCGATTTTAGAATGCCCTCAACATTTTTTGAATCTTTACAGTCTTTCAAGATTTGTCAAATTTTCTAGTTTTTTTCTAGATTTCTGTATACTTATATTTTTAGAACATAATGCTCGAAAAATTTTAGTTTCTTGATTCCTGGAATCACATTAATTTTTGAAGAAACTAATAGCAATAATAAGAAACTACATAATCAAAATCTAGCATTTCCAGTATCATTTGTTTTTTCGTTTGTTTGTTTGTTTTCTTTTTTTTCGTATTTATTACACTACATAATATTTTCTAGCAGGATCTATAAATTTCAAAGATCCTGCTATAGATTTGAAAATCTTTAGATTCAAGGTATTTTAATGTATTTTCATGCTCTGAGAGTGATTTTCTAAATATCACTAAAAGTGATCCAGTGATGCCACTTTTTTCAGAAATTCAGTCACCAAACGTAAAAAAAAGTTAAAAATTGGTGAAAGACTCGTAAATGCACGTTTGTACTTCCTTGAGTAGATTTGGAAGGCAAAGTTTTATAGTCAAGCCTCAGAGAAATGAGATATAATAAGGTCAGACGGTGGGTTATCTCGAGGGGTCACCATATCTCAGCTAGAGAAACGATAAACTGTAATGCTGAATCTGAGGCTGCTTCATCTCCAACTTCGTTTTGGAGACGCTCCAAATTCTACCGCGCCTGCCTAACCCAACCCAAAGAAGCAACCAACCCTTTCAATTCTTCCAATTTTAACCACTCGAACAACTTCTCTTTCGAGATTCACAATTTTCAATAGAATATAGGATTTTGTACTTTTCCTCAACAATATAGTGAACGTATGAATAATAAAACTGCCTTCAATGTCAAAAAATGTCATTTTTTAAATGAAAAACATTATAAATATGGACGTTGCAAATTTATAGCATCGAAATTCAGAGTTCAAAAATACTTGGGATTCAAAGTTTTCTGCTATGAAATAACGAAAAGTAAAATTATGCCATTATTAACAAATTGGAGAATTTTTGAAAATATGGGAAATCAGTACTTTTTATCCCAGAATTTTGGAAATCATTGAATCGGAAATTCATGATCTGCTTTATTATTAACTACCAATTCAAATGAATTTTGAAAATTTGAACTCCTTATATGATAAAAGTTTCGCACTCAGTTTATTTGGGTTTTTTATCACTATAAAAAATTGATTACCACATACATTGAGAATTGAGCATATGTAAATCATGGAAATTCAAAAATGTTACACTCTTTCAAAATATTGAAATCATATTGCTGTAAAACGGGTTTCAAATCTCAGAAAAAATATGTCAAATTCGCGCATTTTGTCATATCGATATTTCGTACATTTTATGATAAAAAATTCGTGTTTAGAAAAAAAAATAATAAGACATGGAAGACCTTCGACAGAGAAAAATTATTCCAATTTTTAAAATTGATCCGAAAATATTGCATTTTTGGCATTTTTATATCTTCAAGTTTCATACTAATCTGTGTATTAAAAATAAAAAAATTATTTATATCACTGTGAAAAAAAACTTTTAGTTTTGGCTAAGTCATTAACCAGATCAAATCTGGAAATTTTCCATTAATAGGGACGAAAAATTTTCAGTTTTGGAGAAAAAATTCAATAAAAAAACGAGAATTTGCCTTCTCGATACCGATAAAGCCATAAGAAACTCAAAACTTCTCGTTAAAAGTTATAATTTTCGTTCGAACTGAAAATACTTCCTTCTACTCTAAGAAAAAAATTCCAGTTATTTTTTACATTGTAATTCATGAAAATCGTGAAGTAAAAAATTGAAAACAATCGAATTTTCAAGTATACAATTTTTAACGACGTTAATTCTCAGGGTTTCAAAAATATGTTGATGACAAAGTATTTGAGTTTCAAAGGAAAATTTTATACTTCAAAATTTCGAAAAGTCTGGTCTTGGTTGATAAATTTGTGAACCAACTGTTGAATTTTAAAAACATGAAGTGTATACGTTTTTGGGATTTGAGATGTTTGTTAATAAATGTTTTTTAATAATTAAAAAAAAACTGTTAGAATTTTCAATTTTCTCATGAGAAACAATTAGATCTGTACGTTTTTGGTGCAATTTTTATTCTATTTGTATATTCACAGTTCAATCGTAACTATGTAAAGTTTTTTGCATTTTTCACATTTCGGAAGCATGTGAATCAAAAAAACTTGAAATTTGGCTATTGAGAAACTTCATTCCAACTTTCACCAGATTAACGATTTCATTTTCACCGCATAACAAAAACCCTCACTCATTTTACCAAATAAGAGTTCTAAAAAGGCGCCTAATGCAAGTAGCACTTGGCAAATTGTAAACGTCCACCCTTCACTCGAGGTAATAAAAATTGAGTAATGTAATGCGAAGACCAAAGAAATTCAACTGGATCAAAGTCGCGGCTAGGAACAAAATAAACAAACAAATGACAAACAAATTGGACCCGTGTCTTCCGCTCCTTGATGAAGTAATGTGCGTTTGTGATGTTTCAATTGCCGCTGGCCACCCACGCGAAAATTATCCCGAATTTATCCGCCCATCGGCTATTATTACACAAGTCTGCATGTCGTTCGCATTATTATTACAATTACCAAACAACTAGATTACGATGCAATTACCCCGCGTTGTCTCGAGCTTTGCATAGCGATTAGAAAGTGTCGATGACTTTGGCGCAGCCGGAAAAAAGTCGCCCGAGTCAACTTTTTCCTCACGAAAACAGTTAGAATCATCGATGATTCGCGGGAAATCTTTCAGTCTGGATCACTTGCAACAATTTCGTTTTACAACTGTTGCCACGGAATTTCAGCTCGTATCGTCTGGACACGGAACTCGCTGCAGTGCACCTACTGTTATACCGTTAAACGGATTGCTCAATTTAAAATCTTATCGCGCGCTCTGCTTCGCATAAAAAAGCGATACAGGCTTTCAATATACAAAAAGAAGCGCCCAGAAACGAGGCAGTTTCTTCAGCGGGATTTTATTCGCCAAGAATTTATTGGCAGCTTGTCATTTTTATGATCGAGCTTATTAGAAACTTTGGGTTCTTTCGGTTCTTTCAAGTATCTTCATTTACGACGTTTGCCTTATTTCAAAGACTCTTATGATTATCTCTTTTTGCTAATTGAGATACCAGAGACATAGACTGAAATTTATGCGAAGTTTTTTATAACGCTTACGAGAATATTAAGATTATCAAAATATTTTTTTTATAATTTACATATTATGCAGAATTCAATGGAGATTTCCTGTATTAAAGACTAGGTCCGTGCATAATAACCTGTATTTGGGGGGTTTCAACTTTTATGCTGTACTTGTAGAATAACATATTATTGAAATTTATTTGGTTTGACAGTACATGGTCCATTCATAGTGATGTAGATAATAAATGTGGATGAAATAATTCAATTAATCGGTTACTTATTCAATAAATGATCAAATATATAAGGCGATATCAAAACATCTTTTTTTTCGACAACTTCTACTTTACATATTGAATCTTCGTTATGTTTTCAACAAATTAAACACAAGCAACTCAATAATTACAAACACATGATTGCGAAAAACACGTTTATTATTTCTTTTTCACATTTAGATGTAAAATGAATGCATAATAAATGATAAAAAACACTTTTTATTACTACTCTACATATACACATATTTTATGATTCAAAGGGTTATAAAACTTTTTTGAAGACGGTTTGGATTATTTTTTAATGTATATAACGCATAATTTTATTAAATTGAAGTTATATAATTTGATAGAATATCGTCAACTTTAATATACACACATTATTTGATGAAAAAAATATCAACAAATGGTGGAGTTATGGCCCGTTCCAAACTTTTCTTTTACGAGTCTTGCAGTGACTGCAACGCTAATGCAATAAGTCAACTGAAATTATAACATCCAAAAAACGCTACATTTTTAGTGTTACGATAACGTAACGCGTTACATTATTTAACAAGTAACGATAACAGGAACGAGTTCCTTTTTTTTCGGTAACGAGTAACAAAAATCGTGTTATTCATTTCACATCTGTCTCATCAAGTTTTTAGAACGATTTGTAACTTTTTGAGAAATTTTTTGAAAGTTAGATATACGTAATTTTTAACTTCCTTATGTTCTGAGAAAAATTGTATAATTTTATAATTTTAGATGAACCAGAGTGATACATTAGTAATTTATGTACAAATATCGACAAAGAGTATGATGCTTTTTCACTTTTTATTGGAAATTTTTACAATTCTAGCAATACATTTGAGAAATCTGCATAAAAGTACATCAAAATACTAGAAACCTTAGTTGTTAAAATCTATAGCAGGATCCCAAAAATCTATAGATTATGCTAGAATACCTTACGTAATTTTATAAATACAGAAAAAAATGGAATACAAACAATAGTAGATATTATTGCCTTTTTTTTTGAAAAGCTATTAGATTCTTTGAAAATTTCTGTTATTCCAGAAATCAAGAAACTTCGATTTCTCGAGTTGAATTCTAATAAGATATGTGTATAGAAAACCATAAAAATACTAGAAAATTGTTCAAATTTGAAAAATCTGTTAACTATTCAAAAAATATTCAGGACACTCTAACTCTATAAAGAAACTGTTTCCTGTAAAATCGACCAAAATACTGCAAATATTTCATACTAATATTTCTATGAAATCGAATTGTTGATATTCAAAGAGATATCTTTGAAAAAACCTTAAAATTTTTCAACATTCTATAAATACTAGAAAATAAAAAAAGAAAACACATGTACAGAAAAATACAAGTACATCTATGGAATATTGAAAATCCATACAACTTTCAAAACTAGAGCAGCGAACCCCAGAAATTTATTTAGAAATATACAAGAAAACTGAACAATTCCTTAAATCGTAGAAAAACTGAAGAAATACGAAAGATACTGAAAGAAATATGAATCTATCGAGACACCTGTTTATTGAAAAATTCTTTTGGTACATAAAAAATGTATTGAACTTCATATTTTAGAGCTCGAAATCCTCGAAATCCATTTATAACAATTCATATCGAAATGCTTACAGTACATAAAAATACTAGAAAATCCTGCAGCATTTTATGCATCCTAAAAAATACGAGTAGTTTTAGAAATACTGAATAATCCTTCAAATCGTAGAAAAACTGAAGAAATTTCGAAAAATACTAGAAAAATAAATATCTATTGAGACACTGGTTTCTGGAAAATCCTTTGAACACGTAAAATTTAATAAACTCAGAGTTTTACAGTTCAAAGTTCTCGGAATCTATAACAATTTGAATGAAATTCGTAGAAATATACAAAAATACTAGAAAATCCTGTAACATTTTATAGATCTTGAAAAATACATTTAGCTTCAGAAATACTGAAAAATCCTTCAAATCGTAGAAGTTATATACGAAAAATACCAGAAAAAAATAAAAATCTATTCAGACGCTGTTTTCTGAAAAATATCATGCAATGCAAGATATCGAAGTTTATATCAAAACGCAAAAACCAATAATAGAAGCATTTCATCAAAATCGTTTGAAAGATCTCGTTGGAGGGGGAGGTTTTACCCCTGACCCTCCCCCTCGTCCGCACATACCTGTTAATGACTATAAAATAAATGATGAATGATTTAATCACCAAAAATAAGGAAAAAACGTGATCGTGGATCACCACATTTATAAAAGTACATTTCCATTGCCCTCACCTTATCGCAAACTCATGTACAAAAGTCTTAACCGGATAATGACTCTAATGCTAAAAATACGCGACTTCACTATATTTGAAAAAAACCGTAATCGCATATATTCAGAAAATAATGATTATCGCCTCGCAGATAACAATCCAAGAAATAATAGTCGACATTTTCAAAAACTACTCGCCCTCTTTTCGAACGCTCGGATCACGTTTCTTATCTTTGAAAAAAGAAACGAGAAAATTTCATTCCAGTCCTGCGGATGTCGTTGGTTTTATTTTGCAACACTTTTCCGGCGCTTAATTAATAAAAATAATAAGCAGTATGTTAACAGATGTTCTATAATATCGCGTAAAATTACACCTGCGATGAAATTTATTAATTTGCACTCGAGATTCTAGAACTCTGCCGCCGCGATATATTTCAGAACGTTTTTCTCGTGGCGTTTACCTCGAGTTTATTGCACCGCATATAATTACGTATTTATGAACGTTTTAGATAAGAAGAGATAGAAATTGTATTTGAGAGGTTCTGTACGAATATTTCGTTCTACTGATTTAATCAATGATCGTCTTTGAATGAATAATGATGTGACAAAATCAAGGTTACGAAATATGTAACAATAAAATTGAGTGAAATATATGAATAAACCAAAGCTGATTTCGTTTATTTTTTATAAGGCAACCTGATAACAATCTTATGGTGATTTCAAATCTTCTTAAGCTTCTTATAGAGTTCTTAGGAAGAATAAATTTATTATAAGATTCTAATTTTTTTACGGGAATTTTATGATTTTCGAGAGGTATTTCACATTCCCTTATGAAAAATTACGTTTTTTCTATAAGGAAGCAAGTCCTTATATAAGGTTCCAAATTTTCTTATGGTAATTCTCAATTTCCTTACATCCCAAGGAATTGCAATTTTCCTAAAAGAACCGTAAATTTTTTATATTATAATTTATCAGCCTGAAACTTAATGTAGCAAGAACTAAATGGATCAAATGCGCGATATGCACGGCAGCTTTTTGAGGGACCTGGATTCGAATCTTGGTGCAATTTCTGCATAGGTATACATATCGTAAAATCCGTAAAAATCATCGTATCAACATGTGTAATACGCGATTTACCATAATTATATCAATTTGTGGTGTTCCCTGGTGTTCCTATATTGTTCCCGCAACTCGTGCTACTTATTGAATATACGATATTATGTTCGTTACATTCGAAAATTTCCCAAAATTCCGATCTTTTGGAATTACATCCAACAATTTTTCCAACGTATTCATCATAAATGTGATGAAGAACACAATGTAAATAATTTATAATAAACTTGTTGAAAATATAAAAAAACGTATCATGTATATTTTATCATAAATACACGGTCACAAAAGTTATAAAAACGTTCAAAGCTTTTAAGAATTTTTTAAATCATATCGAATACACGAAAATCCGACCGAAAAATCACATAGATAGTCACTTTCAGTACAATTAGAAATATTGAAAACATCAATATTGACGATTGCTCGATATCGGTCTCGAAATATAAGTATGATGTCACAAAGAGAGAGTTTTTCAAATTATAAGGAACTTTCAGTTTTTGATAGATAAAAGTAGACGACATATGTGAATTAGACGGGGACGAAGATTTAAGGAGTGGGAAAATTTTCGTGTTCATTTTTCACGAAGCTTGTATTCCGTCATTATCCGTCATTATCAAAGTTGCTCATCAGATTGTGCCAACAAGGAGCGAACCGCGGAAAAACACTGTAAGTATAAATGTTAAAAATGATAAAAAATTATTGTTTGTATGTCGATAGTTGATATAAATTGAGTGTTTGTTAAAGCCAGGTCCTTTCACTCTATATATTTAGTGCTGATTGTGTTTATTATGATTTGTAAGCAAATTACTTGTTTCAATCATGGCTCTCAGAAGTGTAAGGCTCATAGCAATTTGAAAAAAATGCCTATCTAAAAATCGATTTTATTAACATGAAATATACTTTGACAACATGACGATTCCAAAGGAATTTCAGTATATTTCAAATATGTTTGATTTTTCTTCGAGTGTTTTGATAAAGAAATTCCAATTTCCATTGTGATGATGATATCATAAGCACACAGTCAAAAAAACTTGGTTTATTGATATACAACCTAATATTTCTTAGAGCGCGCATCACCACGTCCCCCCAGATTTGATTTCGAAAATTGTTGTAACATTCGACCGCAAACATGGACATGCAAGAATCCAAGCTGAATGAACCAGGTGGGTTTGAATAATTGATCGATAAAAGTAGAATATATTACATTTGATCCGCCTAAAAAATAAATATATACATTATAACTTTGACACATCGCAAAACTTTTTGCTCAAACATACAGATCTTTCCGAATTCGGAATATCTTTGAGTACGGAATATTTTCAAACGGTGCAATTATATTGATTTATTTATGCTATTAAATTCGCAAATTTTTCGCAGTTATTGAGGCAACGCCCAAAAAAAAAGGAAACGCTCGCAAGAGAAACTTAAGCATCGATCAGCTGCAAAGCCTTCGAAATATATTCTACAAAAATCGTTATCCTAATAGATTTGAGCGAAAAGAAGTTGCTAGATCACTGGGATTGGAGGAAAAAAAAATATTATTCTGGTTTCAATACCAACGAAATCAAGAAGCACAAAAGTTAAGAAAAGCGCTGAAGAACTTGCGAGGTTTGAACGAAAAGAAAACTTGGAAAACAAAGAACAAATCATGTGATGCAGCACTTCGTAAGTTCAATTCTCAGCGACTGTTATAAGGGAAATACATACTAATTCGAAAATTTTATATGTTGAAATCAATTAGTCACTGTTGGTGAAATTTCGTTCTTGATAATAAAAATTCTTGTCCCTTTTCAAGACATCTAGTTGTCAGCAAAATTGGACGCAATCATGAGAGTAACTGAACAATAATAATTCTCAGGCAAAATAAAATACACAATCAGCTCAGTTCTACCTCTTAAAAATTTGTCTCTCCCATGTCAATCGTAGGGACACGTCAGTCTGACTGATAAAATTATCACTAACTTTTGAAGAACCGTTCACTTTTTTTCGTATTTAGAATCAACTGCCCAACTCGATTTGTTGCCTTACCATGAGCTACCAAATGGAGTCAAGGACTCTTATTCTGTTGCTACAACTGCTAGCTCAACTAACAACTGTAATGGATACGTGAACAACGTCAACGTACAACTTGGTCAGCGTGAACATTCATCATTGCATTTTGAGGTCTCTCAAAATGGTCAATCAATGGATCCAGAAACATCGTTTCACCAACGGTCATACTATCTCATGCAGCAGTATGCACCGAGAGAATACATGGATGGCATCAGAGTTTTCAACACGTGTGCTGAATATAACCAGTCTCTGTTACCTTATCACCAATCTCAAGACAATGATTTTTCAAATTATGTACCACAAGGTTGCATATTGCTACAGACTATTGACTATCGATGAAAAAGAAACCTAATGCACTGCTGTTTTTTCTATAAATTTGATGATATAATTTTTCTGTTTTAGACATGTGCGCTGATCCTGGAGTTAACACTACATCTGTTTATCCAAAAGTAACTTTTGCAACACGTTATTACCAAGATTGCGAACCACAAGCCGAAGCTCAACTTCCCCAACATTCTGTGGATATGCTTGCTGTTGACAAAAATCTAGAGGAATCCCAACTTGATGAGACCAGCACAAACGACGCCACAAACAAGACCTACATCAACCTTATTTCAGTCGATTATCTGAATATTTTTTCAGAGAACTCTACTTGTCTGTAATTTACATATAAGTAAATATATTTACGTAATGTAAATATATTTGTATACATGCTGGGCATACGAATAAAGAAATCGGTTATTCGCAAGGAATATAAATTTATTTGAATAGTCAAAACTTGAAAAGTTTCTTATTCCTTAAAATGTACTGTGGTTAAAGATGGATCAAAGAACTCAGCGGTTGCGGCAGAACGCGAATTTTCCAGGTAAGTAGTAAAAAAAACTCAATTATTGTTATTACTTTTTAGGAAAGTTTATTATTGTGTTTCGTCGAAATACACGTGATAATTTTTCTACATTTTCGAATTAAATTCAAAAGACCAAGGAAGTTAAAAAACATTAAAAAATAACGAAAATTCCTGAAGAGTTGGACACTTCAATATGACCGTTGAAAATTTTTGAGTTACAAGTTTGAAATTTCATTCAATCAAAAATTTTCATATTGTCATTAATTTTCAAAAATTCGCGGAATTCGTGATGTTTGAAAAAATGTGAATTAATTCCTTGAGTTATATTTTTTTCTACGCATGCACACGATAACGTTTTTTGAATTTTCAATATAACTTTAAAACGCTTGAAAAGTACTTAAAAATCGAGATATATCTTTGTAAGCTGGACAAATTTTAGTATAAAATTAGGTAAATTTGAATAGTTGGTACTATGTTAGAAATTTTGCAAATTTTGAAAAATCAGAACAACTATCACAATTTTTGTAGAATTCTAGAAAATGTTCATAAATTGTGTTTCTCATTATATTTCTTCGAAATATGCATAGTAATATGTGTATTTTTAACGGAAATTTGGAATACTTGAAGAATGTATACAAATCACCAAAAACTTTTACGACTATGAAAATTTATGAAAAAAACATATCACATTAAAAAATACATTAACTCTTAATCATCATGAAAAAATCCAAATTTTTGTCGAGAATTTCAGAAAATATTGAAAAATTGTGTTCTTTATTATATGTATTCCGCCGAAATAGGGTTGAATCAAAATATGTTTTCGAATTATTTTATGAAAATTCGCAGTACTTGACAGGCCTGTAGCCAGGGGGGGGGGGGCAAAGGGGGCAAAAACCCCGCTAAATTCATCGTTTGCCCTGGAGTTGCACCCCCTTGGCCCGGATAATCCGATCCAGATATTTCAAAATGTCGCGGGAAATTTCAAATGCACCAATGGCGTGACGATATTTTAAATTTCCCGCGCCATTTTGAAATATCCAGGGCAGATTATCCAGCCCGGACCAGACAAACCCCCCCCCCCCCCCCCGAAAGTGCCGAATGTTTTCGTAAACAAATAAAATATGATTTGATTCGATTTATTTCAGTTCAGTGTCTGCTATTTGCTATCCTACGCTTGTAATAGGAGCGGGAAATGTTAAATAAAATGAAAAAAAAAACTTTTTTTTGAAAAAATAACTTTATTTACTGAAAAAATCACACATTCGTGAAAGTGATGCTGTTTGGTGGTTAAATAAAAAAGTTTCCGTTGTTTAAAAGGTCGAATTTTTATTATCAAAATATTTTTGTGAGTCAGCTGTCATAGACATTAAAACACATGGACTGCTAGTACCTATTGTTTACTCGTTTCTCTCGTTGCAAAACATCTGGAGCTAGCAACACAGTAAAAAAAATCTTGCAGAACTACCAGTTCCAAACTAGCAAATAAAACGACCTCCTTTGGAAGGGGTAAAATTACAGACTTGTAGTGATTCTACAACAGAGTAGCAGAAGTACTAGGATCTAGTAAAAGTACTTGAAACTAATAAAATTACTAGGAATTTGTAAACGTACTAGAAAATATTTAATGTACTGAGAAATTTGAGGTTAGGTTTGCATGGCATGAATCGGATTATGCAATAACAACATAATAAAAATGAATTCAATATAAACTGCTTTATTCATCACAAACTGAACAAGAGAACGTATAATATTTTCTTCGCATAAGACACTGCAAGACGCGATGAAAATGCAGCAACATACGCCATGGTACAAGACGCCAAAGACGCAACAGGACGCCAAGTCCAACTTGCGCTTTGACGATTTCATTGCATAAATACGATTTGTTGATACTTTTACCACGGCTGCAGCGATTCTAATACTTTGGTAGCACTCTTACGTCAATGTAGTAAATTTACTAGCGGTCGTAATTCGACCCCTTCCGAAGGAGGTCGTTTTATTTGCTGCATTGAGAGGTGTACTATTATGCATTTTTAGTACACTTACTAGACGCTTGTAAAACTACTTTATCCGGTGATGCTCATTTACTACACTCTGGTAAATTCGTACTACTTTCTAGTACATTGACTATACTGTAAGTAGTAACACCTCTACTATACCCTAGTAATTCTGCAAGATTTTTTTTACTGTGCAGTCGGTCAACCTGCACCTTATTGGACGCTATGTGCACGAGATTACAGTTACGTAGCTGGTACAGTTAAGGCCCCGGGCATAAATGCATTTTTGAGTTTTATTGTGAAGCAAAAAAAATGTAGAATGAATTGTTTTGAATGCTCTCGAGTACTACATCAATAATCGTAACAAAATATCGGACCGTTTCACTGTATTTACAGTAATCTGTTTACAGGCAATTGAAAATCTATAAAAACAAGCTGATTCGGGTTAGGTCGTGCAAACTCGGGCTTCTTCGCTTTGACCTACCGGCTAACTTTCGCTTGCATATGATTCGCCACGGAATCACGCCCTACTAGCAGTCCATGTCTTTTAATGTCTATGGTCAGCTGTTCACAATAACAAACTTTAAATACTTGTCCTACTTGTCTAAGGAACTAAATTCTTTGCCCCAAAAAGGTGCCCGTTTGGCCTGACCCTGCTTCAGTTTGCTTCAGATTCTTAAGTGACTAACTTCAATTACTTTTAAAGAGTCATCTGTGCACGTTCATGTTAAGTTACTTGCTATCACTAGAATAAAACTGTTTTGTTGACTTATGACTCATTGTTTTTATTAGATGCAAACAAGTTTATACGTCAACATTGAAAATACTCCACAATTTTCTTGGAACAATATAAATATAACTCAAAATAATTAATTAAGACACGTACAGTCAATTAATCGGTAAGTTACCGACTGGCCAATTTTCTTCACCATCGGCAATGCAGATTGTTCCATTTCCCCTCGTTACATTGCACCGATAAATGAATAAATCTAGTTCTGTGAAAAACCGACTCGCAGCGCGATACAGATCGTGCCACGTAATGTTGTGTGTCGTCAGTGTCATTCGCGTGATAATTATCGAAATTCCCCATTTTTCCCAATTATTTCGCGTCACAATGTTCCAACCCTCAAAGTCCAAAACGTGAAACAACCCCAACGGCCCACGGAAATTTCCATCGCTTTGGCCCCGCAAAAAAGGTACTTTTTCGCGCGAAAAGTCACGTCAATCTTCTCTTTTTCCTCCCTGTTTTTTTTTTCTTTTTTTGATTCAAATCGCGCAGTGTCGTCGTTCTCGAGCATTCTCGAGTGACGTTTTAACCTCTTGCTTGCGTGTTGCACATACGTTTCGCAAAAAAAGTGGAAATTCGAAAATTTCACGGAGAAAGCTGCTTTTCGAGTTTTGGGTGTGTGCAGTTGAGTGGTTTTTGTGGAAGCAGGGGTTTTTACGGGTTAAGCTAGGTGCTGGCCAATTGGCTTTTTCATTTTGTGGGATATACATATATAATTGAAATATCTGATCGAATTATTTCTGCTTTGATCGATCGACGACTTGAAATATTTTGTATACTTGTTGTTTTGGGGTTTTTTTGAGTGACAGGTGTCAAGTGCAAATGCCAAATTGGGGTGTAATGAAATTGTAGGTATATGAAATAAATTAAGTCGTTTTTTGATATGACTTAGGAATTTTGATTATTATATTTTTGGGATCATTGTATGAAGTTTTAGGAGTGTTTTTAGGTTGGGTTTGAGAAACGTCAAATGGTCAATTGTCAAAAGTTTTGTTCTTATGACATTGTCGCTTTTGGGAAAATTAGGTCAGATTTTTGTAAATTAAGATGATTTAAGTAAGACCTTTTTTTATTTATGATATGAGTGTCTTTACCCAGAGTTAAAGGTATTTTTTAAAAATAAAAAAAAGATTTGACATTTGACTCAGTGTTTGAGAAGTCACAAAATTAATGATTCGCTAAAATTCCTAATAAATCACATATTTTTTATTTTATTTATTATTGAACATGTTAATATATATATATATATATATATATATATATATATACATCTTTAATGTACATTAATAAAAGTAATTGAATATAACTTAAACGAATAAATATACAATATATTAACTAACATTGTCATGGTATCGACTGTATATGAAAAATGAACAGAAGATGATTATTTCACAAAATATCCTCCTAAAAAATTATATTATTAAGTATCTTGGATTTTAATAATCAAATTTACTTTAAAATACAGTTAGTCATAAATTTATATAAAAAAAGCAATTTAACTGCATTTTTCAAAAGCTCTTATTGCAATAAAGAGAATTTTAATTTTTCTACAGACTAAACAAATTTTACAATTTTTTAAACATACAGGAATTTGTTATTATTATTATAATCTTAATACATCACATATTTTCTGTTTTATTTATTATTAAACATGTAAGAAAAATATGTATATTTTGATATATAAAAACCAAAATAGTGGAATATAACTTGAATGAATAAATATATATTAATTAATATTTTCATAGTATTGATTGTATACATGAAAAAAATACAGGAGTTTATTATTTCATAAAATATCCTTACAAAAATCCTTTGATTAAAATAAAAGTGTTAATCGTAATCAAAATAATTTAAATATAATATGAAACATTAATTTACATCGTGAAACAAAATTGAATGCAGTTTTAAAAATTCTCATTGCATTAAAGAGAATTTCAAATTTTACGATTTCTGGATTAAAAAACTTCATCTTAAAATTTAACTATAGGTAATTAAACATTTTTTATTTTCTTCTAAATAAATAAACAATTTTCTGTAATATGTAGGAATTCGTTAATGCAAAAATTATACTAATAATAAAAAATGAATGATAAATTTATATCGAAAAACTGAACTTGATGCATTTTTCAAAGCTCTCATTGCAATAAAGAGAATTTCAAATTATATGATTTCTGAGTTAAAAACTTCATCTAAAAGTTTGTTAACAGTTGGAAATTTTCCAATTTTCTATTAAACAATCATAAAATTTTTAGCAGTGTGCAGGAATCAGTAATTACAGAAATAATATTAATTTCAAAAAATGAAATAATTAAGATTCAATATTTTATAATTGCTTAATGTGTCTTTTATATGTCAATTCGCTCTCATATGGAACAAAACAATTTATTATCAAAAAACCAAGTTCAATGCATTTTTAAAAGCTCTCATTGCAAGAAAGGAAATTTAGAATCTTACAATTTCCGAATCAAAAAGTCCATCTGAAAACTTGTGAATAGTTGAAAAATTTGAAATAATCCATAAAACGAATACACAATTTTTTTGTAATGTACAAGAATTGGTTATTACAACAATTTAACTAATGAAAAAATATTAATTGTTTAGTATTTCAGATCGTGTAATTTCTCAATGGGCGTTCCTGATAACTAAATTATAAATTTATAGTGAAAAATCAAGTTCAGTTAATTTTTCCAGAAGTTCACATTGCAATAAAAATAATTTCATATTTGACAAGTTCTGAGTTAATAGGTTCAACTGAAAATTTGTTAATAATCAAAAAGTTTGAAATTTTCTATTATAGAGCTGTACAATTTTTCACAACTTACAGGAATTCGTTATTACAAAAATTATACCAATAAAAAAAAAGTTATTTAATATTTCAGATATTATAATTACTTTATTAGTGTTTTTTATAATTCAGTTCAATTTAATACAAAGTTAATCATAGATTTATATCAAAAAACCAAGTTTTATGCATTTTTTTAAAGTTTTCATTGTTGTAAAGAAAACTTTATACTTCACTACATATTTCGTAATAAAAACTTCATGTGAAAAAATGTAAATACTTGAAAAAAATTAAATCTTCTATTAAACAACTGCTCAATGAGTATTCTTCATAAATCAATTCACTTGAATCTAAAATTTTATATCGAAAAATCAAATTTAATGCAATTTTTCAAAAGTTCACATTGCAATAAAGAGACTTCCGAATTTTTCGATTTCTGAATTATAAACTCCATCTAAAAAATTTTCTATTCAGTAAACTATCATACAATTTTCCGCAACGTACAGGAATCCGTTATTACAAAAATAATACTAATATAAAAAATAGGAATTACTTAGCATTTCAGAATTTATAAATGAGTGTTTTTTATTATGAAAATCAATGTCAATATGCAATGAATCATAAATTCATTTCAAAAAACCAAATTTATTGGATTTTTCGAAAACTCTCATTGCAATTTAAAGAATTGCAATCTTACTATTGCTGAATCAGAAACTTCATCTGAAATTTTATGAATAGTTGGAAAAATTCAGATTTCCAATGGAACAGTTATACTATTACACAATAAGGAAATGGATTGTTTAATAATAATAATCAATAAATTATTTCATAATAATGCTTAATATTCTTTACTGTGATTGCTTCATTTGAAATCAGTTATTTATAATTTCATTGGATTTACCACAAAATAAGTCAAAGAAAAGGCAAAAAATGAAAAAAATCACCTAAGTTATAGTTATGGATTCAATAAATGACAGATGAAAATTTCGATTTTAGAAAAATTTATGATTCTGATGTTTTAGATGCAAAATTTTCAAAATAAAAAATATTTGGCATCATATAAATCCGAATTGACTGCAATCTCATAAATTTACGATATCAAGTAATGAAACTTTTTCTTATCATTTTTATTCAATTCTGTAAAATTTTAAACACAAATTTTCCCTGTTCAATTCTCTGCAAAGTAAAAAGTAAGAAAAAAGTTAAGGAATGAATGCATGGAAAATAGTTATATAATTATGCAAGACTGAATAAAAAGTTTTAAATATCAAAATTTATACCTGCAATTTTTCGTAAGTTTAAAATATTCAAATTTCTATCGTACAAGGTTTTTTTGAACGAATATGATGAATTTACTAGAAAAAATTAATTTCTCATACTGAAAATGGCCACTTTCTATTGTAACGGAATTATAATATAATGTTAAGAATTTTTCAGTTCCAGAAATTTTTCTTTAAATTGAGACTCATTACAAATCAGTAAGTTGTAAATTTAAAAAATGTAACAAATTTTTGTCATACACAACTCAATTTAAGTTAATTTATGTGTCAAATAATTTTATATTCAATTGTACATTATTTCAATACGCTAATTAAGATAATTCTACATTATCTGCAATACCCACTACATATGTCAAATATATTCAACACAGAAATACAAAATATCTACATATTTCAAAAATGTGTATAGATATCTATTTGAAAATACTATTTACATAAAGTATGACGTTATAATTATAAATTTTGTTTCATGTACATATCATTTCAATTTCTGGAAGATGATTGCGAACTCTGATGTTATTTTAAAATCATTTTAATTCATATACAATAGTATAATACAGTATAATTATGAAATAATCCAAATTACTGTGAAAATTTTGAAAGTACAATGTCCTGATGTTGATATTCTACAGAAATTACAAAAAAATTACTTCATCGAAATTTTCCCACTATCTTATCACAGAGCCTTGAAACGATAGCTTTCGTTTCTTTTCATTCAACTCATCTTCGATTTCTTGAAAAATATGTATTGATTACTATTTCATAAACTCGTTTTTTTGTAATCAAAATTAACTTTGGTTTCTACTCCGAACAGTGTCGATTTAGATTTTTTATTAATTCATTGCTTAAGTCTTCTCTTGAGTAAATTTCTGATTCTGGGATTCAGATCTGTAAAAGACGCCCTATCAACTTTTGTAATTTACTGAAAATTTCATTTATTATCAACCAATTCATTTCTAGCATGTATAGAAATATTTGTTTTTATTTCTAATGATCTATTGATTCTGAGCAAAATGTTGAATTGCAATAAATTCAACTTTGATATTGTTTTTTGGTGTAAGATTCTGTATAACACAATATTGAGTATCACAAAATGAATATTGTGTGTGATATTTTTGTTTCAGGAAATAAAAAAACTTCGGAATGTCTCAACCGCTCAACCAATATAATTATCAAATGTACAAAGACAATCCTGTGAAAAATGCGCCATCGCTTGTAAATGGACAACAACCTAATAATTTGGTTCCTCAGCATTTTCAAAATGGTGCCCAATCTCATTCCAGTTTGGCAGGTAATTTTCAGTAAAGCTGAAAAAATAGAATTATATAAGAAAAAATATTGTAAAGACCGCATCATAGTTTCAAATGAGATTTAGTATTTTATTTATCAGCTTTCTGTAACGAGGGACTAATTTTAAAATTTGTGCGAGTCCATTCAAATATTCCGCTTTTTTAAATAATAACTTCACAAGTTTAGTCAAACAATGATTAACCTTGTTTTTTTATGCGATTTGATATAATTTTTTATTTCCAAGTTATCTTAATATTTTGAGTGTTCTTTTGGAATTTTTATGGCGTTCACTTTTTCTTGAAGTAATTAATAGCTGTCAGTGTCTCATTCATTTTTTTCTAAAGTTGATGAAAAGAAGAAATATTAAATTGATGCAATTTCATTACATATTTTTTTTTTTTAGAGTAATCAAAACGTTTCCAGTGTTCTTCTGGATTTTTAATAACGTTCACCTTTTGTTGAAATACTATTCTGGGTAAAATTTGTCATTATTTCTCGTTATTCGTTATTAGTGTATTCTATGTCCTGTGTTTCACAATTTGCAGTATATTGAATATATATTTACAAATCTGGGAATTTTGAAATTACATTTTTGTAAAAGTGTACAGTGTTTTATTTTTCCGAATATATGATTTTCTAAATTGGTTTTTTCATGTATTAGAATTTCACAGTTGGGATTACAATATGTGCATTTTTTAATGTGTGCATTTGGATTCAAGAATACTCAAATTTTAAAACTATTTATTTACCTAATGAACTATCACTCAAAATATTGATAATTTCAGTTTTTTGATTTGGTTTTTAATTTGAATGTCATGTCAAATTTTTTAGCTGCTGAATTATAAAGCAATTTTATTTCTAACTTTACAATTTAATAAATATTGAACTGAAACTTTTGAATCTAAATACGATTCTTTAACTTGAATTAAAAAACGTTAAGAATTTTTACAATCAAGAATTGGAATTCATGGATGAATACGTGAAATTGGAATAATTTTCATTATCATTTTTCGAACTCTATAATTTCAATTTTTAGATATTTAATTATTGATTCAAATAAGATTGAACGCAGCATAAAATTTTGAAGTATTCCCCAGTAAACAACAAAGAAAAAAAATTATTATAGATTTCACTTTACGCACGTTATTTTATTTTGCACTATCAGTAACGCATGACACAGAAAATTGTTCTTGAGACTTCATATTGTCCAATGAATTTTTTATCTGTACAAGTTGACTTGAATGTTCGTCTAAAATTAATGCTTCATGATCTGAGTGGATATTTTTCGTAGAATAGTATGCACTTTATGCAATTGCTTTTTGTACTGCAAATATGTTGGTCATGGAAAAATTATTCTTTGATTTTGAGTTGAAAAAATATACTTTTTGGCCTGAAACTAAGGCTTTATAAATTGTATTGAGATGAGCATTTTTTTCTTTTGAACAATGTAATGATTGTTAATAATTTTTAAATTTAATGATTTTAATATTTTTGCCTTGCTAATATTTTGCAGTCAATGAATTTGAAGTTACGAAATTTTCTGATCTATGTTAATTTTGATATTATGTAGTTTGAGGGCTGAAAAAGCATTGAAAAATTTGCAGTTAATTTTTTTTACTACAGTAAATTAAATAAGTTGAAAATATTATAAAAAATGAAAAATTATGGTTGGGAAGGAGTGGGGGACACTTTCTCATAATTTCGATTTCCTAACAAAAATTTTTTCAAAAAAATTAATTTTCCAATGAAATCTCTCCGAAAGAAAAATTTTCTCAGAAAATATTCATAAAAAACAAAATTACGAACAATCTACTTTTCCAAAAATGTTTTTTCCCAAACGTTGATTATTTCTAGAAATGTTTTCAAAATACTTTTTATTGCTAAAGTTGAAAGTTAATGAATTAAATGACGTTCGTAGGCAGCTGTTTAATCGCAAAAGTCTTACAAAAATAATAAGGTTTGCAAAAAAAAGAGTAATAAATAAGTAGTAGAAATTTATTACAAAACCGAAAGTTTTAAAAAATAGGAAATTTTTGACCTGAAGTAATAACAAAATTGTTTACATTGATTACATAGATATTATAGTCAATAACGATTTTTGAGTTGTGATAGAAAAAGTAGAATTTTGCACGTATTTACGTATTTTTTCCGTAACCATTGATTATTTAGATATTTTTTCAAAACAGTAGTTTTAGTCTGATATACATATTTGAATTGTTTTAGGTTTTTTTTTTTTTTTTTTTTTTTCAAATTTGCGTTGCCTATTTACATAGCATTTTGAAAGTATTGAAAAAACAATTTAAAATTTAGTTGAATATAATATTCATCAAATATAAATCAATAATATTCAAAAATAATGTCGAATAAGAAATAAATTTTTGGGGAGAAACAATACTGAGGGGAAAGGGTTTTTTTTTTTGAAAATATTGTTTTTGGGAAAAGTGACACCCCACCGAAAATTATGTATCAATAATTGTAGTAATTAGATCAAAAATTTGAAAATCAATTCTTGCTGATTACTTTTCTGGACAGTTGAAGTTGGTAACAAAAAAATAAAAAATTCAAAGAAAGTGCTTCAAAATAATAAACATTGACGATTTCTTACCTGGCCATTTAAGTAGGGTAATGTGAGTTTTTGTATAAGCAGATTCCAAAATTAAAGCTTTTGACACACGAAATTTCGAATCAAGAAAAAAAAAGTAGAGGAAATAGAGAGAAAAAAAATGGATTCTGCAAAGTTTCAAATATGGAACATACAAAAATTCAGAAATGAGTAATTCAATGTAAAATTTGAATAAAGGAAATTTTAGATTATGAAGAAACTTCATTTACAACCAGTGATTTACAGTCCTGAACTTCAATGATTATCTGTACTTTGTTGAAACAATATTTCAAAGTTAAATAAAAAAAAATGTTTTTTGGTTCACTAAGTTCCACAAATACTGCACTCTAGGTGTTGTAGAAACCATAACCACCTCGAATCTTTTACTTCATGTTTTATAAAAGTCCTTTTTGATTTTTTCAGGAACTCCCTCATCCCAGTCGTCCCGTGAACCCTCGAGGGAAGCCTCACGGGACCCTTCGCCCACCCAGTACCTCCACAACCCTCCCTACAGACCCCAGCTGGCGAGGTCACCCCTTCCCCCTATCAACGGTTCCCAAAATTTTCGACAACCTCCGCCAAACCAGACCATGCCCCAAATGCCCCAACGTAATCCTACCTCTGAGCAGATGGCGCCACCTCCGGGTCCCCAAAGCGGGCCCCCGACACAGCGACCGGGTCCCAATTACGGGCCCCCGCCCCAGGGCCAGAGCTTCCAGCAGGCCCCTAACTACGGGGCCTCGCAAAGCATCTTCGGGGCCCAATACCCAGCCCTCCAGAGCCAGGATTTGTCCGGCCCGAAAAGTGCCTCTAGTCCCCAGGGCTACCCACCGGGCGTCCACCAACCGCGTTTGGGCATGCCCGGGCAAGCCGACGTCTCAGGGCCAGGTATTCCCCAGGGCGCCGTGGTGTATTCCCAGCAGCAGCAACAGCAGCAGCCACCAACTAGTCAAACCAAGTACCAGCAACCACCCACGGTGGCGGCCAACGCCCCACCCCAAATTTTGTCGCAACCTGGAGCCGCGAGGGGTGTGCAGATGCCATTTTCATCAGCTCAGCAAATGGTGAGTTTTTTTTGTTTTTTTTTTTGTTCATTTTGTTTTTTGGGTTTTTGAAGTCACTTCTTTCCTTCAGGGTGTCTACTGGTTTTTGGTTGAAGGGACTTTTTAGGGTTCATATTATGTTGTTCTTTAATGCAACGTGGTATATTGCCAAAAATGTGTCGTAAAATTAGTACTAACAGTTTGTGGATTTACTATCACTCAAGTGGAATTTTAGTACTACTCTGGTCCCTTAGAGTGAATTTTCACTCTACATTCAGTTATAATACTGCTACTCAAACAGAGAGTGAAAGTTCACTTCCGAAGAATGGATTTTCTCACTCTTAAAAGTTAAATTTTACTCTTAAAAAAAAAAACGATTCAAGTTTCACTCCAAGAGAAGTGACTTTTCACTCATAAAAAGTGAAAAATCATTGAAGAATTATTACCAACAATCTGTAGATTTACTATAACTCTGGTGTAATTTTCATACTCTTTCCATTCCTGAGAGTCAATTTCTGCATAGAGTGAAAATACTGCCGCTTAAATAGGGAGTGAAAACTCAATGTCAAAGAGTGGAAATTCACTCTTAGAGTGACTGTTCGCTCGTAAAAAGTAAAAAATCAATCGAAGAATTTAGAAAAAACAGTATGTGGATTTACTATAACTCTAGTGTAATTTAGATACTCTCTCCATTTCTGAGAATGAATTTTCACTCTACATAAAGTGAAAATACTCCCACCTAAACAGAGAGTGGAAAGCTCACTTTCTAAGAGTGAAAGTTTACTCTGAAAGAGTGAATCGTCACTCTTAGAAAGGTTAATTCCACTCTTAAATTCTAGTTTCATTCCTTTCTTAAAAAAAAGTGAAAAATCACTCTCAAAAATGAGTGGCACTATTTAATACTTTTTACTCAAAATCTCAGTTAAATTTTTATTTAAATTAAGAAAGCAAAAAATAAAACTCTCTAGAAAAAATTGAAAAAAGAATCTTAAGGTTGAATTTTTGCATCTATTGAACTGAAAATTTTGAAATTGTGAAAGTCCTATTGATATTTTCTTCACTCGAAAAACTTTGTGGAAATTTTTTTCAACGATCGTTTTTTTCTGTTTAATCGAAAATAATCAGTTTTACTACATGGGAATTTTCAAGCGAGAGTATTTGAGTTCATGCCAAAAAACTTTTTTCGTTTATTTCATTCACTTAAAATTTATTCCATTTTTTTACTATATTCTCTCAGTTTCTTAATTACCCAATGTTTATTTATTTCTGTTTTAAAGCTGACTCAAATTTTTGGAAATATTTTATCTGTCATTATATTTGTTTATTAATTACGTTATCGTTTTTGTTAAAATTGTATGTTGTTTATTGTCCTACTCACTGATTTGGACTTTCAAGGTGTTAGGAATTAATTCGGCAATGATTTTCCTTGTCATGTTTATAAAACAAATAAAAAATAAAGAAAAAAACTTGAAAAAATAATAATAATCTTTGAAATTGGTAGGCACCCTATTAATTTCGATTTCAAGAAAAATTTTGTCTAACGATGTAAAGAAAATGTGATTCTTTTCAACACAATTAGTCAAAATTGTCTGTTCTCTACGTTATTGTAAAAACCTAATTCCTAATTTATGGAGAAGTATGTAGTTTTTTTACAAAGACTTTTTGAAACTTGAAATTTGTGAAAGAAGCTTCTTCTGCAAGTATTTAAAAAAAAAAAAATTTGACTTATCATTGCTTTTATTCTGAATCTTGAATATTTAATAGTTTATAAAATCAATTTTCTTTATCAAATTTCGAATTTTTTTTTTTTCTAGAATTGTTATTAAAAATAGATTACACCCTTTTTTGCAGTCTCTCATATCAAGACCTATAAACAGTTTCGTTGTAAAACTTTTGGATTTGTATAATTATCTGCGGAATAAGGTAAATTTAGGTGGGAGTACTTTCTTCACAAGCACGAAAAACTTTGTTTTTGGCAAAGAAAAAGGTCCATTAAAACGTACATGTAGATCAGAATGTTTTAATCTGTGCCTTTTTTTGTGCAACATTTTATTCTTTTATTTTGCACTTTTGCAAATGGGTGTTTTTTTCCTACACTTTTTGAAGAAAAAAAATTAATATAGCGTTGAGTATGCAAAATTGAAATAGAAGAATCGATCAATAATTAATGTTAATTCTTTACCGGCACGATGATTAATTAAGATTTTTTAGTTAAATTTTTACCAACGTTGAAAATGAAATCTACTCATATTGACACTACATTTCACAAAATTCTTTGACTATCTCATATTGTCAATTTGGATTTTCTGCCAGTAATATCTATATATGCCTAACAAAATCGTAAATTTTTTTTTCAGACTGAATTCTAATTATGAATATTTGACTCTGATAATCAAAGAAAGTTAAAATTTTAAACATTATTCACCTGCTTAATAATGAAGAAAAAATTCAATGCACATAAGGGTACATTTAAAAAACATCAGTCGTAATATCTACAATAATAATAATAACCATTGTGATAAGTACTCATCATTGTCGAAACAAAATTATAATTATTTACAAAACTCAGCAACACTAAATTTTTTCTTGAATGTTCATTTTTTTTTCTATTTTTCCATAACGAAAAAAAAATGATTTTTTAGCCACAAAACCAGTATGATTCAAGGCAGCCATACAACCCGGACCAAATGTCTAACGTCCCATTAGACAACATGCAGAAAAGATACCCTTCGTATCCAGACCCAATGAACCAAGTGAACAATAAAATGAGTGGTCTGACTCTGCAATCGAGTTTCAACAAACTATGGGTAATTGTCAAATACGTCCACTGATAATCTCAAACACTAAAACATTGTAAAATAAAATTTAAAGAATTTAATTGTATTATTTGTATAATTATTATTCAACTATGCATAATATATGAATAATGTTTATATAACTGTATTAATTTTAATTTTAATAGTTATTTAATAATATAACCTGAATTATTCATAATCAATATTTTTCAGGGCACGGAAAGCGTCGATCTTTTACAATGTAGGAATATACTTCCACCGGAAAAAGTGGAGGCCCCGAAAATAAATTTGCACCAAGAATTTTTAGATCGCATTAATTGTAGCCCAGAGTAAGTTTTTCAAACTCGAGTTTCTTCGCTTTTCGATTTTATTTTTCATGGCTTAATTTTTTTTTACAGTATCTTTCGATGTACATTGTCGAAAATACCAGAATCACATTCCCTGTTACAAAAGTCGAGGTTACCTTTAGGAATTTTGATCCATCCGTTCAAAGATTTGAGTGTAAGTGTGCAATTTTCGAAGTGAACTTTCGACGATAAAAAGTGAAAACTACTGAAATTGGTTTTCGTGTGTTTTTTTATATACTTTCACAGCATTTGCCGGTCATACAATGTAGCACGATTGTTCGCTGCCGAGTTTGCCGAACTTATATCAACCCTTTTGTATACTTCGTGGATGCCAAAAGATGGAAATGTAACATGTGCTATCGAGTGAACGAACGTGAGTTTTTTTATTAGTTTGTACATAATTTTTCTTTCCAAATTGATAGAAACTTTGTCTAAGATAAATTCGCATTCTTAGTGTGATCTTATATCGTTTTCTTGCACTTTTTTCGAACGTATTCGATTTAAATGAACGTTTTTTTACATTTTTTTAAAATTGTATTTGCGAAGAAAAACCATTAAACATTCTTTCTTGTTCTATTTTCACCAAAGTATTAAATTTTTGTATTTAATGATGTTTCGCTGAGTTTTATTTTAAGGTTAAAAATAATTGTCATTATGCCAAGTTATTAATTTTTTTAATTGAAGTTGGTTGATGTTGCAGTTCAACAAGAGTTTCAATACGATCCGGTGACGAAAACTTATGGCGATCCATCACGCAGACCAGAAGTTAGAACGTGTACCATAGAATATATTGCGCCAACAGAATACATGGTAATTTCATATTGTGTTATAAATTGTTTGATATTCAATGCATTTTGATGTTTTTTCAATAATCTACTACATAATAATATTGCTATAATTTTTATTTATTGATGTTGATGCATTAAATAGATGAATTATTAGCAAAAGTTGTGGAGTGCATCCAATAATGCGATCATTGCAATCATTTCTGGTGTGGAAAATTTCACTCTTGCTAATGGATTTTATCATTTTAAATTTCCAAAATTACTCAACTTCTGCATCAAGATGAACAATATTTTTTATATCACGAATTTCAATATTAATTAGTTCAGTCTATATATAACTAAATTCTATTCATTTACGTCTCAATTTTTTTCAACTCTTTTACTTTGCAGTCCATTTGATGAAAAAATTTTTTTTCGAAAATTTATGAATTCATAACGCTGAATAACAATAATAGGAAAAAATTCGATTATTTTTCAACAAAAATTTGTGAGATTGCAGTTAATTTGGTTTTTGGATGCAAAGTATTTATGATGAAAAAATTCACTAACCTAAATATAAAAATTGCACATTTTTCTAATCTGAAAATTAAAATTTTTTCATAAAAAGATCTAGTTTTTTTTTTTCATATATAATAAAGAATGGATTTCTTGTCTTTGTTTTTGAATCTTATTTTGAAGTACACCTGATTAAAAAATATCGCAAAAAAATGTATAAGATTTAAAAATAAAAATAACTTATCTTTAAGGAGTTTATATTCTGTTAATTTTTTTATTTTTACATTTTTTTATTTTGTATTAGTACTGCATTTAAAATTTTTAAATATTTACAATTTTTATGACGTAGTTTTAGATTTACGAATCGTACAATTTGAAATACTTTTCATTGCAATGATAGCTTTTCAAAAATGAAGTAAATTTGGTTTTTCGATACAAATTTACGATTTATTTTGTATTGAATTGATATTATTTTAAAAAATCCTCATAGGGTGATCTTATTACTTATCAACAACATTAGGATCACAAATATTTTTTACTCCAAAATTTCTGTATTTCATTAGTTGAGTCTATATCTATAGCTATTTTCTTTTTATTTATTTTTGAATTTACTCCACTCTTACTTTGCATTAAATTTGAAAAAAAAAAAACTTTTATTAAAAATCTATGAATTTAAAGCAATTATTAGTAGGGAATAATTTCATCATTTATTGATAGAAATGCGTAAAATTAAAGTCAATTCGGTTATAGTATGCAAAATATGTATAATTTTGAAAATGCATAATCTCTAAAATATAAAAATCACAAATTATTCTGATCTTGGAATATTGATTTGTCAAGAATTGGATTCATAACCATAGTTTTAGTATTTTTTTAAATTTATTTGCTTTGTTTTCGACTCTCATTTTGTAGTTCACCCAATGAGAAAAAAATTATCATGGAACATTTATGATATTTGAAAATCGAAATAATTTATACACAAGTAGTCGATCAGTGAGGTGTATTTTTTTATTCCAAAATCTAAGTCACAACTCTATTACTTAAACAATATTTGTTTATTGCCTTATTGTTTATTTGTTTCATTGATAGTTTGAAAATTTGAAATTCTAATTGCAATTTTAGCTTTTCAAAAATGCAGTAGATTAAGTTTTTCGATCACAATGCATTTAATATTAATGTTAACCAAATTAATTTTTCTTCAACCTTAAAATTTGCATATGTTACAAAAACTATTAGTTGCATGCAAAAGAAACTACGAAATTTTTATCATTCGTTATAATTATAATTTTTTGTTTGGTCCCTACACTTTATGGTACGACATGTGATATTGAAAACCTTTTGTAATGACTTTATAAACTTTGAATGTAGAATCACTGCATTTTTTTATTCTAATTTTCAAAGTCAATGACTGCGATATTTTATCCTCAATTTCTCTTTAACAATGTAAATTTTTGTGGAACAGCTCCGTCCTCCACCACCAGCGGTGTATTTATTCATTTTGGACGTGTCAAGATTAGCCGTGGAAAGCGGATATTTGGAGGTCGTTTGCAATGTAATAGCAGAAGAATTGGTTCGATTGCCAGGCGATAATCGAATGCAAATTGGATTTCTGGCAGTCGATTCCGCGGTCCATTTCTTCAGCATGGTCGAAAACGTTTCCCAACCTCATGAAATCATCATGCTCGATGTCGATGGCAAGTTCAAAAAATTATCACCAAACGTAAAAAATATTTTCTTGAAAATTGAACAGAAAAAATCCGTATTCTCTGAATTCAACGACTATATTCAATATTAAATTGCATTTTTCAATCATGAAAATTTGACTTCTTGCCTAATTTGTTCCATTTTTTATCTTTAGACGTTTTTCTACCATGCCCGGACAATCTGTTGGTCATCCTGAAGGAAAAAGAAGAACTAATCAGAGATTTATTGGCCCAATTGCCTGTAAAATTCAAAGGAACGCATGACACTAATTGCGCACTTGGCGCTGCATTACAAGCTGCTGTAAAACTCATGGTGAGCTGTTATTTTTATAATTTTCATTCATTTTACAAAGTTTGAAAAGAATAAATTGCCAGTTTTTTTACTAATAGTGAGAGATAAAAATTTTTTACTGAAAAAGTGAAGAGCAATTATTTAAAAATTCGAGTATATTGGGTTCCTAAGTTGAACTTTTTATATTTATAGTTAAAAGAATGTGTATAAGGATTGGGGAAAATGGTGGTTATTATCGTTTTTTTTATAGTCACCAACAGGTGGTCGAGTAACAGTTTTTCAAACGTGCCTGCCGAATTTGGGACCAGGTTCACTGCAGCCCCGCGAGGACCCACATTCGAGGGCCAGCAAAGACGTGCCCCACTTGAATCCGGCGACCGACTTTTACAAGAGAATCGCCCTCGAATGCAGTGGCCAACAAATAGCCATGGACTTGTTTTTACTCAACTGCCAATACAGTGACTTGGCAACTTTGTGTGAGTCTTTACACATTGTTTTTAACATCTTATAGTCCATACATTGATGCATGTTTAAGCTTCGTTTCATCGATTTCGTTGAATGCTGCTGACCTTTTATACAAGGGTAGATAGAAACGTTGTGCTTTATTTTTATTTGGTTTTTTTACCAGGCAGGATAACCAGAAGGAATTGAGATATTTTTGGGTATATACAGAGGCGTCGCAATGAAATTTTTACATGGAAAGCAAACTCGAATGTCGAAAAAGTCAATATATATTCATTTCAAAGTATCAGTTATAATGTAATACGTAATTATATTGTCTTGAAAATCGATTCAGAAGAATATATATTTTTCTGTGTAAAGTAACTATATTTTGTTCCTAACGTCTTCAAGTCTACTAATTTATCAGTATTTATAATATTTGAAATATATGTCGTATTTGTAGGGATTCTGTATATAAATTTTTAAAATTCGATGCTCTGAGATTGAAGGTTTCATAAATTTTAGTATTTTTAAAAATTTTTGGGCAAATACTGTCTGCATGCATTTAGGGTTTTTTCATGCGCTGGATTCCCTTTGGAAGTTATTTCATGGAATGCTAGTATTTTTAGGATTCTTCGTATTTCTTACTATTTAGAAATTTTTCAAAATATTCTAGTTTTTTTTTTTTTTTTATTATTGTTACAATTCTTGAAAAGTTATCGTATAGGTTTTCAGAATTTGATTTTAAAATTTGAAAATCACTGGATTACCGTATTTTGAGAAATTATTTAGGAAACAGTATTTTGAAAGAAAACTGGCGTTTCATAGATTTGCAGCATTTTATATATCCGTCGTATTTTTACATTTTCGACAATTTTTTGGCATTTTCTAGATTTTTACATCGGTATCAAAATTTAATGGTTCGTGATTTAAGGTTTTATATGTAAGGTATTCCAAAACTTTACAACTATTTGGGGAAATTATATTAACATAGTTTTTTAATATTTCATTGATTTTCAGTATTTTTAGGGTTTTGTATTTTTTTTTAATCTCATTAAAATTAAATAGGATCATTTTATGTAATACACATTTCTAAAATTTGGTACTTTAGAATCTAGAATGTTAGATATTTTCAGTAATTTCAATAAATTAATCAGAAAACATCATCTTCATAGATTTGAAGTATTTCACGGATTTGTGGAATATTTTCATTTATTTTGTATTTTTTCAATTTTTTTTTTTTAGTTTCGACGATTACCTAGCATTTTTCTGGATTTTTATATCAATATCTAGATTTGGATGCGAGATTCAAGATTTTATATAGATGTTGAAAAATTTTAGAGTTATTTAAGAAAATCATATTTACATAGATTTTTAATATTTTATTAATTTGTCATTTTTTAGTGTTTTTCATATTATCAGTATAATCAGATTTTTTAGGTCTGTTATAGATTTTTGGTGTTTTCGACAATTCTGATATAGCCATATAAAATTTGATTCTCTGGAATCTCAAATTTTTGAGATTTTCAGTATTTGAAAAATTTTATCAGAAAACAGTATTCCACAGATTGCAAGTATTATATAGATTCGTAAAATTTTTCGTTTATGGTTTTTTTTTATAAATATTTTTTTTAGTTTCCACGATTTCCTGGCTTTTTCCTAGATATTTAGATTGATATCCAGAATTTAATGCTTTGAGATTTAAGGTTTCATTCACATTTTCCGTATTTTTATAGCCATTTCAAGAAATAATATTTATAAAAATTTTTGGCATTGTAATGGTTTTTCAGTTTTTTCAGTGTTTTTCGTATTTTTTATTATTATTTCAATCGAATGGGATTTTATAGATTATTTGTTATACATGCCTAATATTTCTAACAACTATAATATAGATTTCTGAAATTTGACTCTCTAGAATCGAAAATTTCGGAGATTTTCAATGTTTCAATAAATTAATCAGGAAAAAGAATCTACATATATCTCAAGTATTTCGTAAGTTTCTTCAAATTTCCGTTTATTTTGTATTTTTTGAATGTTATAATATGTTTTACTGTTTCGAAGTTTTTTTTTTTTAATTTTCCTCGATGCTTTAGTCGATATCTAGAATATAATGCTTCGTGATTCAAGATTATATTTAGATAAAAATGTTTCATAATTTTAAAGTCATGTCAGGAAATGATATTTACATAGATTTTCAGTATTTAAAATATTTTTAGTATTTTACGTTGTTTTCATTTTTTTTTTTTACATTATTCAAATTTAATAGGGTAATTATCATACAGACTTCTCAATTTCGATACTGTAGAATCTATAATGTTAGAAATTTTTAGTATTACATAAATTTATCAGAAAACATTTTATTCGTAGATTTTAAGTATTTCGCCGATTTCTTAAATTTTTAGTTTATTTTGTATTCTTCCGATATTATTATATACAGTTTCGATGTTTTTCTGCCATTTTCCTGGGTTTTCATATCGTTTTCTAGAATGAAAAGTTTTGTGATTCAACGTATTATATTTAGAAATTTTTGAGTTATTGAAATAAAAAAAATGATATTCATATATGAAGATATTCAGATTTCATTGATTTCTAGTATTTTCAATTTTGTCATATATTTGAATATTACATTATTTAATATATTGTCTAGTATCACTATGGATTTATAGTATTTTCAACAATTTTAATATAGATTTCTACGATTTAAACTCTGGAATCTAATATTTTAGAGACATTCAGTATTTCAAGAAAATCAGAAAACAGTATCTTCATAGTTTTCAAGTATTTCACAGATTTCTATAAATTTTTTTTTTTTTTTTTTCAATATTATTTTTTACAGTTTCGACAAATTTCTAGGATTTTTCTGGATTATTATGTCGACATCAAGAATTCGATTCTTCCAATTCAAGTTTAATTTAGATTTTTCTTAAGTTATTCAAAGTTATTTAAAAAAAATACATAGACTTTTCTGTATTTCATTGACATTTAGTATTTTTAGTGTTATTCGTATTTTTTAATGCTATTAAAATTTCATTTGAGTTTCTAGGTTGGTTATATATACCTGGTATTCATAACAATTCTGATATAGATTTCTGAAATTTGATTCCCTAAATCCTCAATTTCAAAGATATACAGTGTTTTAATAAATGTATCATAAAACAGTTTCTTCCTATATTCTTGAGTATTTCACAAATATCTAAAACTTTTGTTTGGTTTGTATGTTTTTGATTTTCATAAATTCTACAGAATTTTCTAGTATTTCGATGGATTACTTAATGAATTTTTAGAATTATATGCCTTAGAATTCAACGTGTTACAGATTTTCATTACTTTCATAAATTTGTGAAAAAATAATATCTGTTTATAATTTCAGTATTTTTGATATTCTTATTATTTTTAATGTTTTTTATATTGTTCAGTATTTGTGAAATTTCGTAGTGTTCCATAGCACTCATCTAAATTTCTCATATTTGTATGGTTTGTTACTTGAATTTAAAAAAGTCGATGCTCTCAATTTGAGTTTTTTTTTTTTTTACATTATAATTTCAAACTATTTTTGACAACCCAGTTTGTTCTTATATTTCTAGTGTTTGATAGGATACTTGTTTTTTATTTTTTTTTTTTTTTTAGTATTTTGATATTTTTCGAATATTTATAAAAGTCGAATAATTTTTATATATTTCCATGAATTTACATAAATTTTTGGAATGAGATATTCTAGAATTTAAAGTTTTATAGATTTCAAGTTTATAAATGAATTGTTGAAGTAATTTTGTTTTCATACAATTTGCATATCTATAGAATATTACAGATTTGTTGTATTTTTTTGTGTATTTCGGACTAATAAAGTTTTATACGATTTTGTAGTTCCTTTGTTAAATTTTATGTAAATCTCTGGAATTTGGTTCTCGCAAACAGGAGAATATGATGCACTCTTAAACGTCTCTGTATTAAATTAAATCTGAACTATTTTGCTTGAATAACTGAAGAGTTTTTTTTCCATAATTGATATAGTATTAGGGTTTTCAAAATTTATTTAATCTAACCTTCAGTATTCATAATTGTGTATGGATCAGGTGTTCAGAAACAAACGAAATTTCAGAGTATTAATAATAATAAAAAAAAGTTAAATCTTCAAAGCGCTGAATCATAATTCTCTATTGTGTTATAAGGTTCATAATTCTAACTATACAATTTTTTACTTTATAAGTTAAACCATAGAATTTTCGAGTCTCAATTTTAAATTTGGTTCACATCCAAAATCAACCATTTAGGCAATCCAACTTGAAATCATTCGAAAATTGAAACAAATCAAGGTAATTTGAAAAAGTTTATTTGTTTGATTTTAGCGGGTATCTCAAAGTTCTCTGGAGGCTGCATTTACCACGTGCCACTTTTTAGAGCGACGAAACCGCAACAAGTGCAAATTCTTGAAAGAATGTTGAGACGATACTTGAACAGAAAAATTGGTTTTGAGGCGGTGATGAGGATACGTTGCAGTCGAGGACTCAGCATCCACACATTCCACGGGAACTTTTTCGTTCGCTCGACAGATTTGTTGAGTTTGCCGAACATTAATCCAGATGCCGGTTTCGGAATGCAAATCACCATCGAGGAAAATCTCTCCGAAACCCAAAACGTGTGCTTTCAAGCTGCACTTCTTTACACTTCGAGTAAAGGTACAAACATATGTTTTTTCCTACTTTAGATTCATTTTTACTGAGCGAATTGAGCTTTTTCTAGTTTTTTGCAGTGGACAATGAAAATGTTGAATTCCAAACTATTAGTTTGTACAAGTCAGAAATTTTAGTGAATTATTTTATTTATGCAATGTAAATTTACATTTGATTGGCATGGGGATAAAAAAAAAGTTTCAAATGTAATTTTAAACGATTTTGACATAATGATAAATGTCAGTTCAACTCATTCTTTTGTTTCCACACAATTCACGTAATTCAAACACATTTTCCTTTCATTAGGAGAACGACGAATTAGGGTGCACACACTTTGCTTGCCTGTTGTTTCAAATTTGCCGGAGATTCTTCATTCTGCGGATCAGCAATGTATAGCAGGACTTTTGGCCAAAATGGGTGAGTGTGAAGAAATTTATTTTAAATATTCACTCATAACGAACAAGTACTAGATTTTTAAATAATGTGATTTTAGCCAAAGTTACTCAATTAGTAGATTAAACAAGATACATTTGATCTTCTAGGTATTTATTGGAATACTTGTTAAAAAAATCAGTGAAGTCTTCGAAACATCTTTGAATTTTCTGAAAATCACAAAATTGATATTTTTGCCCATTCGAAAAATGTGTAAAAAGTTTGGCCCGTCAACCATAACTTTAATGATAAGCATTGGATGATATAACACTTCGAAAATTTTTGGTAAAAAAAAATGTTATTTATATTATACGAAATTTATCATGATCTGAAAATATGTAAAGTTTCTAAAAATTTCCCATCAGCTGTAAATGCATAGACAAATTAATTTTTGAAAAGAATAGATACTGAAAGTTTTTTACTTTTTTCAGAAAAAATTTATTTTTTGTTTCATAAAAAAAAGGGTGGTTAAATTTTTATAACATAACAATATTAAGTTTTTCATGCAAAGTTATTAGTGATTATTTATTACCAAAAATTTTCTGTTTGCACGTCATTCCTAGCTACTCTCTTTCGCAATTTCAATTAAATCAGACGAAGCCATGAAATGGTATTTCGATGTTTCGCTTTTACTTTCTGCCCACTTGGAACTTTTTTTTAACATTTCATGAGCTTCAAACGAAGATATGATGGAATTTTCTTTGTCATTATTATTTACTTCTTGATGTTCATCCAGTTTAATTGGATTTTTATAGTCAACTGTTCCTTGAATTTCTTGGTGATCTGGAATTGAATCTTGAGATGAATCTTGAAGATGTTAGAGAGTATACTTTTTCGATTCTTTCAAACTGTTCTTCTTTTATGGTCAGAGTTTGAGAAATTCATTCCTTGAGCTCTGTCAAGTTTATTTCTTCAGCATTATCTTTACGATTTGAAAGTGTATCCGATGGCTTTTCATTTTCATTTCCAAACATTTCTTTGCAATTGTATTGCTTTTTCCAATTATCCAATCACTCGTCGGAAGCTTCAAATACTCCAGCTGCAAAGTAAAAGATGGTTTTAGACGTTCAGGATATATTTAAATGAATATCTTTTATTTTTACTTAATGATCATAATTTTTGAATGAAACAAAAATTATAATCATTTTAAGTGTCAGAAATATTCAAAATGTTGGTTGTTATTTATTGTCCATTTTTTCTTAAAATGCTTTGAACACTTTGAATTATATTATTATTGTTTTTGAATATTTATTATTTTTATGCATATTCAATTTATCCATTTATTTCAATTAACTATTTTATGTATTTATTATACAGGAGAATCGCATCGATTCTCTTATAGAAACATTTTTTCAGAAAATTATATGATAACTGACTTGATCGAGAAAAGGTAGAATTTGAGTAAAAATGAACTGTATGTTTTATGATTCGAGTGCTTGAAGAGTTTTTGTTATTTGGAAGGTTTCTTTTTCTTATTTTTGTTTTATATATATATATAATTTACTATATACTATTAAATATTATATTTTCTATGTAACTTATCATATATGATTTTTATTATTGATAATAATTAATTGAAAAATGTGACATAAAATCATATGATGTAATATAAATGTATAAATATCATTACATATGTATAATAAAATATAACATAATGTAATGTTATATGATATAACATGATGTAATGTTATATAATACCTGTTAATTGATAGAATGCAATCTAGTTTGATGTAATATAATATAATATACAATACAATTCAATATATTACAAGTATATTTTTTTCTAATACAAATTATTGCAGAGACAGACCTTTTTCAACATTTTTTCCCTGTCAAAATTTCTTAAACTATCGCACATAAAATCATGTTTTTCTCACTCTATATCCAGTCAGAACAGAATGGTTTCTTATTTAGTTTAATTTCGGGATCTTTTTACAAGGTTTCTCTATCTTTTTAAAATTATTATTGCAATATTTTTATTACCATAATATGATAATATGTCAGATTTAATTACGATTCAATTTATAACTCGACCAAATTTAAGAATTCATAATATAGAATGACAATATGAAAGTAATGGATTTTATCATAAAATTTTCTAAAATTTATTTATGATCAAATGTTCGATTCAAGTCAATTATTGTTGTAAAATATATTCTGTTTCTATGACATATACATTTTTTAATCCTATACTTGCCAAATTATTCTTATTTTCACAAATTTATCAATTAAAATGATAGGATGAAACTTTTTTAAAGGTTATTTACCTTTTTTTCAGAATTACAATCAAGAAGTTATAATTTCATAATTTTAAAACTAAATCAATTAATTTGAAAATTATTGCTTTCTAAGGTCACGTTTTTGTTCTACGTTGAATTGAAAACATTTAACCGATATTGTGGATTAGCAATAATAAATAAAATTGGGCAATTGCATTACTTATTCATATATTGACCAGCAAGATAGCTGTGAAATTTTTTTTGAAAATCGGAAATTTATTTTAATTTTATTAGAAACATTTTTTCTAGCGATTTTTTAATGAAGGATATGTAATTAGAAATGTTTAAAAAAGGAATGTTTATAGCTGTTTTGTCGTTAGAGAGATAATTAAAAAAAAAGAACTCGTGGTCAGAGCTGTAATGAATAGCTTAAAACTTGAATTATTAACTAAGTAATGTGTTGCTATTTCCGTTATTATAAAAATTGAATCCCGTAACCAGGTTTAATTTAAAAGATTCTGAAAGTTAATTATGATGTTTTTGATAACATAGGATTAATGAAATATTAGAAACATGATATTGTAACGAAAATTTTGTAGTTGCGATGGAATACTTTTTTTTTGATATTGTGACTATAATTAATTTGTAAAATTTTATCAAGAAATGCATATTTATAATCGTTAATAATTATTCGGAAATAAAAATGTGAATTCATTTGGTTTGTTTACTGCTGCTTATTTTTGATTTTAATGTTTCTCTATCTCGAGTTTCACTAAGGTCCTGTTTAATTAGAAAAGTAAAGTATTCCAAACTTGGAAAATTTGATACTCGAATGTCAATTTTTAATTAGTGAATTTGAAGATTTTAATTTTTGAGAACTGAATCAGTGGATCGAAAGAATTTGTATTTTTCCATAAGAAAAAAAATTGTACCATAATCGCAAAATTCTATGTCTCATATCTAATAATTTAGGTTATATTATGTTAACTTAAATAAATAAATACTCTAAGAACAATTGATTTAATTTAATTTCAAATGATTTCATACTTCAATCAAAATTTTTTTACAGCTGTGGATAGGTCGCAACAATCATCCCTGTCAGATGCCCGAGACGCATTAATAAACGCCGCAATCGACGTTTTGACGACTTATAAATTAACGCAATCGTCATCATCCCCAGGACTTTTAGCACCAGGCAATTTGAAACTTCTACCTCTCTACATCATTGCCATCATGAAACATGTAAGCCTTAAGAAAACAATTTTTAATCTTACAAATTCAAAAAAAACTAAAGATATACTGAAGCTACTTTGAAAATTGTACATATTTTATTTATCATTGTCTGATCTGTGGAATTTTTATGTGTGTTTTTTCATATATTATTTAGTGCTTTTACAATTTAAACAAAATTTTCTTACATATTGGAATTTCTTACTTTGATGCAGATGGCGTTCCGATCTGGTACGAATACAAGGCTGGATGACCGCGTACATTCAATGTGCCAGTTGAAGTTTTTGCCACTGCAGCAACTCATCCAAGCAGTGTATCCAGATTTGTACGCAATTCATCAACTCGACGACAAAAATTCGAGGGAAGTTGAAGGCAAAATGTGCCCACAAGCGCCTCGAATGCATCTTTCGATGGAGAAGGTCAACTCGAATGGAATATATTTGCTCGATGCGCTCGACAAAATCTTCATCTACGTCGGGAAAAATATTCACCCGACGCTTTGTACAAACATTTTCGGCGTACCTTCGTTTTCTTCGATTCCCGAAGAAATTGTGAGTTTCTCTTATTTGATTTTATTTTTTTTTTATTCATTGATTACGACAATATAAAATTCTGAAAGATGTTATCAATCAGGAAATTTTAACATGTATTTTCTTTAATTTTCAGTACGAATTGCCTGAACTGCCAACACCTGAGTCTGAAAAAGTTTGCAATTTTGTATTCAGTTTACAAGAAGAAAAACCGTTCTACGCTTCTCTACAAATAATCAGGTAATATGGAATTGATGAATTACGTTTGATTTCGACTCTGAGCATGAGTTCGAATAATAAATAATCGAATTATTTGACATTTTTAGGGAGGACAGTCACTTCAGAACATTATTTACGGAACGTCTGGCCGAAGACCGATTCGAGTCGGCGCTGAGCTATTACGAATTTTTACAACATTTAAAGACGCAAATAAAGTAAGTGTATAAAAAAAAACTGCAACGAAATTTCGACTTGATTTGCCGATCGCGATTAGAAAATCGAGTTAAACTTGGATGCTCAACGAATCATGTTTCCCTGGATTCAGTATGGATTTCGAGTAGTAGGTGTGTAATATTTTTGTAAATTGAAGGCATTTCAAGTGTTTTTTTTAGATGAGGCTTATTTTTGAAATTTTATTGAATTTGTTGAAATTCGTTTCGATAAATTTTCAAGTTTCGGAATCAAAACTTTTAAAAAGTCGTAACAGAAATTTCGCTATTGGAATATAACAATTTATTGTTTCCAAATTTGAGTATAATTTGTGTTTTTTGTTGGATGTTGTATAATTTAATGCTGACATTTTTACAATTTTTGGATTGAATAATTTTGATTCTGAGGTCAAGCATTTCCAAATTATGGAATTGTTACTTCTAGATGTTTCCAAAAAAATAAAAATGTTGAAAATTATTACCTTAAGGCTTATTTTTTCATTCAAAAATACTGGAAAATCAGCTTTAACACATGACTCATTTTTTTTTGCTCTACGTCATGCATGTTTGCGGGAAAAAAATTCGTTAATCAAACTCAATCGTGTCATTGATGAATCGCAGAAAACAGAGTTGTACATTTTTCACTGTAGTCGAAAAAAAACGTGCCTCGTGTTTCTTAGGCTTTATCATGTTAATTTCATGTAGCGAAATAATTTTTTTATTTCCGACAATTAATTTTACAACTCACAATCATCGTCAAAAACTCTATTGTAAAAAAAGTCGATGATTAGTCGAATAAAAAAAATAGCTAACTTTGAACATATTGTAAGAAGGTATAGTTGCATAATATATATATAAATATATAAATAAAAAAATTTCCTGGGGATGTGGAGAAAGGAGGATAAAGAAATGTGCGTTTTGAGTTCGTTGTTAAATCGTCTTATACATTCTTAGTGTTAATTTCGTATGTTATTATGTCTATTGAATTATTTATCAATTATAATAAATGTAAATTGTAAGTGTTTATTATATATTATAAATACGTGGGTGAATGAAAGTCGGTCTATTTATTTGCTATCTTCGATAATGCTGGTTTGCGTCAATTAATATTATAATTATATTACATAAACTATGCCAAATAATGGATTGAACATATTTTTAATTGTTCAGAATGCTAGATGAAATTGGAAATAAATGTTAATTTAAATCGGGGATGCAGTTGAATTTTTTATTGCGTTGAGTGGAATTGATTTTTAGGTTTGATTAGTTTTTCGATAGTATTGAGAAAATAGTAGATTATATAGTTTTTGGAGAGTTTGGGAAATTGAAGTTAGGAATGGAATTGTTTTTTTTTTTTTTTTTTTAACTTACAACTATCTTAATTCCAAAAAATCTTTGTTTATTCTTTAAATACATTGTTTATTGTTGCACAATCTGAGTTACAGACAAATTTATTTTTCTGTAGCCTCGTAATTTATGTTACCGGATTTATAAAAATATGGTAGCTTGAGTATTCAATGAAATTTTATAACAATTTCAATCTACATATGAAAATTGTAGTTACTATCTTTTTTCTATTTCATAATTTGATGAATTTTCATAATTTTATAAAATCCCTGAGGAGAAGCCAAAACTTATTCTTGTTTCAATAACATAAATCTTTCGTAAATTGTGCTTAAACTTGCATTTAGCGGTTTTCATAGTATTTTTCATAGCATAAGCTTTTTTCTGTTTTGGTAAATCGACAAAGTTTTCATTAAATTATTGACATTAAGCATACCTAATCATTACACACATAAAACTAATTTGAGGAACTTATTTCCCAAAAATCCTGGTAAGATTCATTTTGAAAAATTGCAAGTACTTATTTTCCTTTGAACTTGAAAATAAAGCAGCTCGAGACAGAAAACAAATGTCGTGAAAATAATTCCTCCTGCAAAAATGATGAAAATAGTAGTCATATCTCCGAGATCGATAGGATCCAAAAGATTGTTAATTTCGTGATGACTATCATCGAATAGGTTGAAAGAAAAAGAATTCTCCAGGCGTTTCAGAATACCGTAAGCAGCAAATTCGCCCAACCTGTGGAGTACAATAATTTACTGAATTTCTCAATTTCCACATTTTTTCGTGACTTATAAAAATATGCAATCATGTTAAATTTTAAATTATACTGAGAATTTGTAGAGATATTCATCAACTATCATTAAAATTTTACGTATTGTTAACTTTCAAGTACGTAATGATTCATATAATGAAGTGAGAAGTTTTTTACATAAAATTAAAATCAAACATGCTATTCGTGAAATAACTAGAACAAAATTTGCAAAGACGTTTCCTATTACATCAATCAAGTTTCTTACTGATAATTGAAAACTTTTGTGTAAGGGCTGTTTTTTCGTAGTACCATGCCATAATAACTCAAACTCATCTGTTTAATGAGAAATAAATCACATGGTATTTTTTTGTTCATATCCATCTCGTAAAACATTGGGATTAACAATGCGACCTTTTCATTGCACACCTGGAATTTACAAAACAATATAACACTAGAGTACCTTTTTCCAGTTTTACATCATTGTTTTTTTTTTTTTTTTTTTTCAATTTAAATTTTACGTCAATAATGAAAAATGAAATTGACCATTGAGCAAAAGTCTTTTAACACTAAATGTTATCATAAACTTGTGATGATAAATAGAGAAATTCCTTACTATAATAATTATTCAAGCTTTATATTCATAAATTTTCTATAAGAATTTTTCGATCGAATATACTGCGAAGTAAAAGAGTTAAAAAAATTGAGAAATAAATTAATAGAAAATAGTGATATATATAAAAAATATATAATCAACTAATGGAATATTTTAGTTCAGGAACTTTTGGAATTATGAACTACAAAATCGGTTTCCGTAAGAAAAAATTTCCGAACCTGCTTGAAAGCTTCAGCATAATTCTTCGGCAATTTCTTTTTTAGCTTTTTCGCCATTTCTTGTGTGAGAGTTTCATTTCGAAATTTGACGTATGCCATCTCTCCGGTATTATTCACAGTGATGAGCTGATACGATTTTTCTTGAAGAAAACCGGTCAAATCGCGAAATGGCAAATTCGGTTCGGCATTAGTAAGATAACTTATGAAGATTGCAGAACTATACGTGTAAATAACAAAAGCTGATAGTAGCGTTGTCAAATTAACGAATTTTACAGACGAAGCTGTATAATTTCCTGTAAAAAGTTTTGAATTATCTATGTACCGATAGAAATATTTTCAGATATTTCCATTAAATAAAAGTTAAAATATTGAAAAAAATTGATAAAATGAAGACGTTGGAATTTCTACAGAGGCGTGATATATTAAAAAGATTTTACATAAATATTCACGAGATACAAGGGATTCTACAGTGTATACCAGAATTATTGAAAATTCTAGGAATTTCCAAGTTTTGATTAAGTTGAAAGAAATGCTAAAACATTTTTTCAGGTACGAATTGAACCTTGTAAACTATTTCGATCCCCCTTCAACTTTACAAAATTTATTCACGATGAAAATTTGAATTTCTACATTCACAAAAAACCAAAGGTATATTTTTAATATTACCTGAGGATCCTCGCTGACAAAAAATTCCCCAAATATTGACGAAAATCTCAGTAAAATAGTTAGAAGAAACTTTTTTGTCCCCGATAATCATCGTCGTGAAAAAGATCAAACATGTAATCGCAATCATCGTAACCATAAGCGCAATCCAAATTTTCCAGTCGAATTTCTGATCAATAAAACGGATACTTATATATATATACGTAAAAAGCATAATTTTTCTATTATTTACCCCAAAAAATGTCGCCCAGGAAATAAAATTCTGGTCGGGTCTTTTTATGAAGAGACTGTACGGCGACGAAATAATTGGTCTTGTAAAATCCACGAAATCCAATCTCTTGGTATTCATTTCGAAAACGCCGATCCCTATATCAGCTTTTCCTAAATGAATATCGCAAATTATGCCGCCCTTACATTTTTTATCACGTGTCAAAGTGAAAATGTACTTTCTTTCTTTTATGTTTAGAACACTAAAATTCATCGCTTTCATTAACTCTTGAAAAAGGAGTCCCATGTATCCATCGTATTCATCCTCTGTTTTGCTGACGAATATTTGACCCTATAATTTGTATTTAGCATTATTGTAAATATGTTTCGATTATAAGTATTATATATGGGAATTTCCAAACCCTCAAAATAACAGCATTCAATTTCACTCCATTTAAAGTGCTTATTTTATCGAAAAATTCATCTGGGGCCAAGACCAAATCTATTCCTTTATCATAACTCCACGTCGCGTAATCCAGAAAATCAATACTAGATCTTGTCCGTCTTTTGAATTTCTTACAATCATTACTGCAAACGACAGTTGTTCCTGGACTGACTTGAACAAAATCTTCATTCTTTCCTGTGCACCAACTTGGATTGTCCGCAAAAATCATGAGCCATTTCGGAAAAAAGGTGTCTAAGTTTTTTGAAAATTTTGTGAATTCTTCCACGGAATTGTTATTTTTGAATAAAAGAACGAAAAGAGGTTGATCAATCGTTTTTTTGTAATAATTAATGACGTCTCCAAATTGCGTAAATTTTCCACTGGAAACGTAAATGTTATTCGTTGCCAATTTTTTTGTGATTTTTTGGATCATCGTAGATTTTCTGCAATTCACAGGTTTCATTTGAGATTTTTTCGAAGTAAGATCTGAAGGAATGAAAAGTTATTTTTTAGGGGACTCATTGGTCCCATAAATATGACTTTTGATTGAACACATTATTTCTAACAATCGATCCAACTTTTTTTTCATCGAAAAATAACATGTACCTTACCCAATGTATCATCTTCGTAACAATATTCAGGGAAAAACAGAAAAACACTTTGAGTTGATTCGATATTGTTAACGTCGAGAATCAATTTCGATAATTTTTCGGTATCATAAAAAATATCATCACATGCGTAAGAAAACGCTGGAAAAAACAAAATCACTGATGCAACGATACACAACATTTTCCTGCTGTTTTTTAAACGAAACTGGTCTATTTTCTCTTTGGCCTGCTTTTTTCGGTCGTGAATAAATTATTCTCTGATTTTTATCGTTTTCACGAACTTAAGTTATTGCTTAAAAAAGCTGAAAAACACGAGTTTAAACATTAATCTATTCCATAATGTATCTTGTTGACAAAATCGAAAAAAATTGAAGTAAACTGAACTAATAGAATATCAGTTATTTTTGTAAATAATTCGTAAAAAATGTTAATTTTTGTAAACCGAAGTTTCTACCCAGGTTTTAAACAATCTCTTTAAAAAACCAATGGATAAAACTTACAAACAAAAAACATCAAAATTTAGAGCCTAGGATTTCTCCGTTGAAGCACTTTTGAATAATTCGAAAGTCATCAATTGTTGATAGTTTCTGCAGACATATGTACACTGTGTTTATACATGGAAAAAATTCGTCCACGGTTGTTAAAATTATATATATATTTCTATGCGCTGGGTGAAGTCATGTTTAGTGATGCCTAGAAAATATCAGGAAATTAGAAATTTCGAAAAATATATATATTCAATTATTCTACATTAAATATAACATTTATGCTTTTATAGGAATATTTTATGAAAATTCCCAATATTTCCTGTTATATTCATTGTCTATTCAAAGTTTCAAGCACACAATAATATAGAAAAAATGATTTCCTTTTTTAAAAAAGTCAACGTTTTATGCAGTTTTTGAGGATTATGTCATATGTTCAGAGCCGGATTTGCCCGAAGTGCCACCCCAGAGCAGTAGGAAAAATGCCGCCCATTTTCGAAAATGAATCGCCAAAAAAAAAAAGGTCACCACTTTTTCAATTGAAAATCTGCCGCCCTGTGCCTGAGCACCGAGAGCACATAGTGTAAATCCAACCCTGCATATGTTAATATGTCAACATATAAACAGTTATCTTAAAAAAAAAAAATGTAAAATCGGTAAAGATTATCACCTTTACTTATCAAGGAGAGGATTTTTCTCAAAACGCTGCATAATATCTATCTTTGAAACATTGAAAGGAGCTTTGTGTGAAAGTAGATTTTGTAGCCTTGCTGCGATTTGAATTATTTCTTTGAGAGATCGATTGAGATCGATCGATAGTTTCCCCATAATGGACACACATGCGCGATGCCTTTCTTCTTCGAACTCGGGAAGAACGCGTCTCTGGCGTCCATATTGATACTGAGAGTTCTTGCGTATTTAATAAGCTCCAATAATTTTTTGATCAAAATTGTAAATTTTCATCGGGAGCACGCTCAAAATTTGATGTGCTTTATTTTTTGGTATTATCGGATGTTATTGGAATTGGCGTCTTTTTGCTTTTCCATCCTGGATGTTTTGGCCACGGTTTCCCAACTAAGGATTGTGACGTCCGGATTTGTCAAGGATTTTGTTGGGATTCGTTTAATTGCTGGCGTGCGGACTTTAATTTTCCACGGTTGGACTTGGTGTTGACTTGCGACCTGGAATTTTGTCCGACGATGTTCTTTTGATGACGCTGAAGAAGGCAATCACATTTTTTCCTGGCCAAAATAAGGAAAGATTTTTTGAAATTTATTATTTTTGATATTGTGACATTTGTTTGGAGGTTTTCGAGGAGTGTTGATACCCAGTAAACCTGTGAGCTCGCAGTGAGTTCACAGGTTTACTGGGTATGCATTGATTTGTCCTTGGAGATTTTGTTATAATTATGTTTTTCGGTTTATCAGAATCTTTTATTTTGACTTCATTTGTGATGTTTTTTTTTGATTATTTGAATTTACATGTTCTGACGATTGATTTGCTGTGACTTTTTTTTTGTGATTTCGTATTATATGATGATAGTTTTTTTTTTTTTTTTTTTTTTTGAGATAATGATGAATTGATTGATGATTGTGATGTTTGAGTTATGTAAACAAGCTGATTTTTAGGGGAGGGAATATTTGATTTTTGATTTTTTTTGGGGTATCATGGATTATGAATCAATGGTCTGATGTGATAACGGAATTAGATTTGAATTTTGTGAGAAGATAGATATTTACGTGCGATTTCATTTGTTTATAATATGATTATGGATTAATGACTTGGTGGTGTATATTGAATATTGGACAAGTATGAAAAGGTTTACAAGTGAGGAATCATAATAAATTTGGGAAATGTTACCCTGTCAGGCAGAGGACAATACTCACGCAATAGACAATAGTCATAAAATAGTCAGATAGATGTCAGAATACATTCCTGGCATCTATCTGACTATTTTATGACTATTGTCTATTGCGTGAGTATTGTCCCTTGCCTGACAGGGTAATGATATAAATAATGGAATATTTATTTATTGCCTTTATCAACAACTGAGAGTTCGATATTTTCATGTATTTTTGATGAATACAGTTGACGTTGATTGGGTAACAATAAATACGTATCGAAACGTTACAATTTGTTAATGAAAAATGATTTTTAAACAAGTTATCCATAACGATTCCGCATTTTTTTTGATTAATAACATTGTGTAAGCACTTCGTACATTATTTTCAAAACTTCAGAACATTGCATAATACTAGTTTACCAGAATGCATTTTATGAATTTATTCGTGCTTTGGACTCAGAAGATGAAAAAAATCGGCAAACATTAAAATTTGATTCTATTGTACTTCACTAAAATAGCAAATTACGCCATAGGCATGGATGTGCGAATTTGGCAAAACAGGTAACAGACCTCGGCCTCACCTCGGTCCATTATATTCCCGTTTCGCCTAAATCGTTTTATACATTCTTAGTGATAATTTCGTATGTTACGATGTCGATTGAATTATTTATTAATTATAATTTATGTAAATGGTGAGTGTTTATTATATATTATAAATACGAGGGTCAATGAAAGCCGGTCTATTTATTTGCCATCTTCAAAAATGCTAGTTTGCGTCAATTAATATTATAATTATATTACATAAACTATGCCGAATAATGGATTGAACACATTTTTGACTGTCCAGTAGAATGTTGGATGAAAATTGGAAATAAATGTTAATTAAAATCGGGGATGTAGTTCAATTTTTCATTGCGTTGAATGAAATCGATTTTAGGTTTGGATAAATTTTTTAGTATCATTGAAAAAATAGTAAATTATTTCGTTTTTGGAGATATCGAGAAATCGAATTCAGGAAAGAAATTGATTATCTTCGTACCACTGTCAAGGCAACGCCAACAAGTAGTCGTATAAGCTGCAGAGTAATCGATCGTTCCGCGCTTTTTTATTGCACTTTGAACATGTGTTTTTACGTGTTTTTCGATAATCATGGACTTTTCAAAGCTGCCTTGTTTACCAGGATTTAACTTTCATGTGAAGGTAAATTTTTTAAAGAGGTAATGAAGGGACACATGATTTATAAAATTTGTTTTTTAAATCAAGTTTAATTACGCACGAGTAACTATACAAAACGTTTAGATCTTTCAAATGTTACAGAAAAAATAAAAATTTGATTATGTAAATCCAGAATATGCAGAAAGTGATTTGAGTAAATTGAGAAAATATTTGATTTTGAAATATATTGTCTAAATTTGGAAAATAGTGAAATGATGCACAGAACATATATTATGATGGTTAAAACTTTTTTTATCCAGTTTGAAAAAAATCGTTACAACAAATCACACTTTTTCGACAAAATTCACGAAGGAGTGTATTATTTGTCAGAAAAAGTTAATTCATCATCTCGAAATCGTTACAAATCTGTTCTTCAAGAAGAGAAAACGGTGCCAACATGGCTTGCTTTTGATGGACAGGTTTGTTTTACTAAAAAAATTTTAAATAATGGTAGATTCCAATTTTTGAAAATAAGGGAAAGGGGCGAACTGCTACATTTTTTATTTTTATATCTCTTTTTCCAAATTTTCATTTTTCTTTTTTTTATAAGTAATAGGCATACATTTTGCTGAATTTTTTAATATCATAATGAATTTCTACATATGTAGATTTTCAGAATTCGATGCTTAAGAATCAAAGATTTTAGAGATTGTTATTATTTATATAAATTTTTGAGAATGCATTATCAAAACACAGAACTCGTGTATTTTTGGTATTTCTATGAATTTCATTTTTTTCGTATTTTTTCAAATTTTTGAACTTCTAACTACTGCTTATGTTTTTATCGATCACGATGTCAATTGAAAAAATTTGATCGTCTTCATTTCGAAATTTTATAGATTCCTTATATTTCAAACTTTATTTTGAATGCAGTTTCTTTGTTGATTTCGAGTGTTTCAATAAATTCTCGTTATTTCAGTTTTTTTCGTATTTTTGGAATATATAGATAATATTCGTATAATTTTCCAATGTTTTCATGAATTCCTACATCAACTTGAAGAATGACATGCCTTAGAATATGAACAACTCTATAGATTTTACTTAAATGAAAAATACAGAGTAAATTTCATATTCATACATTTTGTTTATTTTCAGATTTTTTGTATTTTTTGTATTCCTCAGCTCTCAAAAAATTGTTTACGATTTTCTAGTTCTTTGAGGAAATATCAAAAATAGAATTCTGGAACTTGATGCTCACGATAATAATGCCTATATAAAGACACAATTAATAATGTATATTTCTTTTATGTCAACAAAAAATCATAACTGTATTCGGTTTGCCCTATGTGTCCTTTTGCCCCAGGTTCCTTCATGAAAATAACATATTTTTATCCATATACAGAAACTGATTTTTGATGCATATTTGGAAGAAGTTTCAGAGGAGCGATGCCAAGCACGATTTCGTTCAGTTTCCATTTTTTTCTATCTCGAAGATGGAACAGTAAAAATTGCTGAACCTCGTACTAGTAACAGTGGCTTAGAACAAGGTTCGCTAATAATCTATGGAGTCAACGAAAACGCTATATTGTTTATACAATTTTGCTTTATTTTTACGGTTATTTATATTTATCGGATAATTAAAGAAGATAATGCCTTCTTAAGTTTTTTAGATATGCTGTTATTTATTCCAATATTTATAAATATATTGATGTACAAAAAGTTTGGTAAAAACTGCTTTATTTCTTGTTTTTGAAAAATCAAATAGTGAATAAGTATTAAAATATTTCGTTATATCAACGAAGAATTATATTATTTTTAACAATATTTTTTTTTTTTTTTTTAATATATCATTCGTTGCTTCACAATTCAAAGTACAAGCTTTTTTTTATAGGAGCCTCATAAGTTATATGTTAGTGAATCAGTGAAAATATGGTAGAATTTCCAAAAAATCAGATTTCATGTGTTCAAGAGGATTGCTTTGATTTGGTTAGTGTTTGCAAACTTTCACAGATTCCTTAAGAAATTGATCAAAGTTGAAAATTTTCTAGATTTTGAATTTAATCAGTTTTATTACGTGCCTTACACAATTTTCATTAATGAATGAAATATGATGAAAATTGAAATCCACATTAGAAAATCAAGACTTATTTTCAGAATAATTACATGCATTTTTCATTATAAATTATGGTAAATTTTTTCCTCATGTTCACCTGTTATATGATCAATTTTCAGTTGAGATTTTTAAAAATCTTTAAAAAAAAGTCACTCATTAAATTCACATATCAACTAAAAAATTTATTCTTCATTCTACGTAAGCTGTTGAAAAATATGAAAAAATTTTGTTCAGGTGTGTTAGTGGGACGTCAAAAAATCATAAAACCAGGAACAACGTCTCGATTTTACGACGTCATCGATTTTAACATTGGCAAACAATTAACGATTCACGGACGTGTTTACAAAATCATAAATTGCGACAAATTTACAAGAACATTTCTGTATCGTATGGGAATTCCTGTGCCTGATCCGATTTTTTCTCCGTTGCAAAAAAACAATGAAACTCATTCCGTAAGTCACGTAAAATTTCTAATTTTTGAATTTCTTTACCTTTTTGCATATTTTTGACTCGAGAATCTTAATTACCCATTTCATACTTTTGCATTTCATAAAAAAAAATCTCTACATTCAAAAAGTGCAGTATTGCAATTTAGAAATTAATACGTTTTCATTAAAAGATTTATTTCAATTTTTCTCCAAACAGACTACAAATATCCTGGAGAAAAATGCCCCAAAAGTTAGCAAGTTAGAAACTTTTCTGAAAAATGATCAACGAATTTTAAGATATTACGGTTTTTGGGACGACAGAGACAGTTTTCAAGGTGCTGTACACGATATTGAAATTCGATATCATCTTAATGATGGTACAATGGACGTCAAGGGAAATTCGCTATTTGATTCCAGCAGAAAAAATGGCGTGGTTTTTGCTAAAAAGACGAAAATACCGAAGGTTATGGAATAGCAATTCATCTAATGCTTTATTACACAAACAAATTATCTGAAAAAGAAAGAAACTTAGTTACAGCTTAGTTACAACTTAGTTACAGAGGCAGCAGAATGTGATTTTTCCGGGTAGATAGTAAAAACTCAATAAGTTTTTTTTTCTGTGTGTGGGAGGGGTTTCTTATTTTATTTCGTTGAAGTACGCATAATAATGTTTTCACTTTATCAATAAAAAACTGAGGTATTTAAAAAACATCAAAAAGTTACGAAAACTCTTGTACAGTTGGGCAACTTTTTATAATAATTCAAAATTTTTTTAGAAGTATTTTATAAGTTTTAAATAACTAAAAGAGAAGAAAATTCGGAAAATTGTCTATAATTAACGAAAATTCGAAGTATTTGTGAAACTTTAGAAAATGTGAAACAATTTTTTGAGAGTCATGTTTTCTCTAAACATGCAGTATAATGTTTTTTCCAAATTTTCAACAAAAATTTGAAATATTTGAAAAGTAGTTCAAAATTAAAAAAAAATCTTTTGAGCTGGACAAATTTGTTTTAAATTTTGCAAAATTGAGTAGTTAGTACGTCCGAAATTTTGCAACTTTTAAATAATCAGAAAAAATTGGTAATTATAGAAAATATGTCAAATTCAAAAAAAAAATTTCATAACATTTCAGAAAATGTTCAAATTTTTATACATTTTGTATCGCATAACATTTCTCCAAAATATAAATGATAATATTTTTTATATTTTCAACGAAAATGTGGACTACTTGACAAATACTCGGAAATCATCAAAAAATTTTGTAAATTTTGAAAGTGTTGAATAGTTAAGTGTATGTTATTACAAACTTCAAAAATTTTGAAAAATCAAAACTTCCAAAAAGTCTCAATTATCCTAAAAAATTTTAATTTTTGTAGAATTTCAAAAAGCATCCATCATTTTAAAGATTGTGTTCATTATGCATGTCAATATTTTTTTTTTTTTTTTTCAATTTTTCCAGTAAAATTCGCTGTACTTGAGAAGCATTCGATAACTAGAAAAAACTTTGATAAGTTAGACAATTTTCATCAAATTTCCAGAATTTCAAATTATCTGCATCTCGTTTTAAACTTTGATAATAATTTTTGAAAATCATAAAATATTTGAAATTCTCAAGATTGCTAATAATTTAAAAAAAATCGAGGAATCAGTAGAATTTCATTCAATTTTAATGAATTTCGTATATTTTGTTCATTATCATACTTATCGACCATTTCTATAAAATATGTAAGATAGATAGTGTTTTTTAAAATTTTTAAGAAAAATCTGAAAAATTCGAAGAGTTTTAAAGAATCACAAGAAATCTTCATGAGTTGCACAATTTTTCGTAAAATTGTGAAAGTGTTTGTTATATTGTTTGTATAAAGTCAAAAATTTTGATAATTTCGGAAAATCATAACATATTGGAAATTCTGAAATCAGTCAATAATTCCAGAAAAATGAAAACTTTTGTAGAATTTCAATGTATATGTTCATCCACTTTTTGAATCGTGTTTATCACTATTCGAAATATTCATTGAGGAACTTTTTTTTAATGAGAATTGGAAATACTTTCGATGTATTACAAAATTGAGAAAAATCTTGCATTATAGGCATTTTTTCCTCAATTGCGAAAAATTTATTTGTACATTATGTTTTAAAGTTTAAACGTTGTTTTTAAAACGGAAAAAATTTCAAAGATTTTCAATGATTCTTAGGAATAATAAAAAATTTTCGATTTCAGAAAACGCACGTAAGTTTTGTAGATTGTAGAAATTTTTGAAAATACAGTTTGACTATTAAAACTTCTTGTTATCTTTAAAACTTTTAAAATCAAAAATTTTTCACTAGAAATCCTAAATTTTAGATAATGTTTATAAATTCTGTGAGTTGTGAAAAGTTTTGCATGTCAATGAAACTACAATTTACCAATTTATGCATTTTTGCATGGGAATTTTCGGATATTTTACCCATGCAGAATTTTTATCTTCTGCTGCCCCTTGTGGTAGATAATTATATTTACTTTAAAAAGTACAAACATAATTTTCGAGATCTTAAAATTAAAAAAATTTCTTTCAACGCAGTTTTCTTCAAAAATTGAACCAATTGGCGCTAGAGAACCATTTACAATTTTGAACGTGTTAGGAGAAAACATAGAAAATACAAAAAGTTATTACATCGTGGATCCTTTGAAACCTGATGATGAAGGTTTGGATTATTACAAGGACGATGATTTGTACATAGGAGCGAAAATAAACGTTTTTGGAAGAGAAATTGTTATTAAAGACATGGATGAATCAACCAGAGAATATTATAGGTAATACCATTTTCTTTATTTTCACACAGAGAATCATGGTTTATTCACAAACATCGATGTACAGAGGCATACATGAAATATTGCAAAAAACTGTATAATTAATTGTGAAATAAAAGATCAATTTTCTCAGAAGTAGAAGAACCTCATAAAAACCTTATGAAAATTTATAAGAACCATTGTAGGGTTATTTCATGCGAATACAGAGTCAGTCAATTTTATTAAAAAAAAGTACACTTTATTAATAAAAATGTTTATATTCAATAAAAAAAAAAAAAACGGTTATAATACAGTATTTGGGATTGTATCCCTGCTTGATTTGGATTTTCGAAAATTCAATTGACTGCAATTTAAATTGATACTGAATTTACATCGAGAAATGAAATTTAACTCATTTAGTGAAGTGCATAGTTTCATTTTTTTTCGAATTTTAGATACAATCAATTTTTTAAACGTTTTTTTTTTACTATCCAATGTAGTACGAAGACATTGATTAATTATGTCATTATTAAGTGCAAATTTTTCAGTTAAAAAAATTTCCCTGCTCTATCATTTTCTAACAATACATACCCAGTTTAATTATCTTGTCATTAAATGTATGCAATCAGTACTCCTAAAATTCATGCAATTTTACAGAACTCGATTTGGTATCGAGGATTTTACACCAATCAAGAGCCCTAACGAAAAAAGTTGCCACAAAAATGTTGAAAAATACATTCCACCGTATAATGGCTATGGGTCGTATGAAGATTCTTTAAATAATTGTGTATCGATCGTACCCAAAAATCAATCACGTGCAAAAAACCCGAAATTCTTCTTTTACGGCCATAAGTACGCTAATATACTAAAAAAATTAAATTCTTCTATTGTAAAATAATAGTTGTCATTAATATACATCACTCTAATTGGTTAAAATATTTCTATTTCTTTTTAGAGAAAGTTCCCAGAGCTTGAGATTTGAAGCAAAAATGATATCTAATATTCCAGAAAACAACGAGAGACATTTTATTATCAGTTTTTTCCTGATGGAGGACACTATATCTATATATGAAGTGTCTGGAAAAAACACAGGCAAGATTACATAAACTTGGCGTAAATTGTGCTTGATGGTGCATGGATTAAGAAATTTTCATTGTATTTTTCATAGTATAAGCTTTTTTCAAATTTTAGTAAATCGACAAATTTTTCATCAATTATAGAAATTCGACATATAAGCATATTATTACACACGCAGAACTGATTTGAGTAATTCCGACTTTTTTTCGTCATTTGTGAAAAAATGCAATCATGTTAGATTTGAAATAACAGTGAGATATAGTGGAGATATTTATCAACTATCACAAAAATTTTACGTATTGCTTGATTTCAAGTACGTAATTCATGTAATGAAGTGAGAAGTTTTTTACAGAAATTTTATATAAAATTAAAATTGAACATGCTTCTATCGAATAAACGTACAACGAAATTTCCAAAGAGGTTTTCCATTACATGAATCAAGTTTCTTACTGATGATTGAAAACTTTTGTGTAAGGGCTGTTTTTTCGTAATGCCACGCCATAATAACTCAAGCTTATCTGTTTTATGATAATTAAATCACAAGGTATTTGTTTGTTCATATCCACTTTGTAAAACAATGGGATTAACAATGCAACCTTTTCATTATACACCTGGAATTCAAAAAACACTATAACACTCGAGTAACTTATTTCTGTTTTGAATCACTTTTTCTGAGATACATTTTAGGTCAATAATTAAACTATTGCATAATTATTATGAGTGTAGGAATTTTCCGAAATCTTGAAAATTATTTTTTCTGCCTATTCAAGACACGCTGCTTTTTATGGTTAGACTATAAATGTAAGAGTAAGAAACAATTTACAAACCTGCTCGAAAGCTTCAGCATGACTGTAAGAAATTCAAAAAATGGACAAAGTCATTTCGAAAAAAGTGTCTATATTTTTTGAAAATTTGTGAATTCTTTCACAGAATTGTTATTTTTGAATAAAATAACATTGATAAAAAAAAGGTTGATCAATTGTTTTGCTTTTAATATTTAATGACTTCTCCAAATTTCGTAAATTTTTCACTGGAAACGTAAATGTTTTACGCTGCCAATTTTTTCGTTATTTTTTGGATCATCGTAGATTTTCTGCAATTCACAGGTTTCATTTGAGATTTTTTCGAAGTAAGATCTGAGGGAATAAAAAGTTATTTTTTAGGGGACTCATTGGTCCCGTAAATATGACTTTTGATTGAACACACATTATTTCTAACAATCGATCCAACTTTTTTTTCATCGAAAAATAACATGTACCTTACCCAATGTATCATCTTCGTAACAATATTCAGGGAAAAACAGAAAAACACTTTGAGTTGATTCGATATTGTTAACGTCGAGAATCAATTTCGATAATTTTTCGGTATCATAAAAAATATCATCACATGCGTAAGAAAACGCTGGAAAAAACAAAATCACTGATGCAACGATACACAACATTTTCCTGCTGTTTTTTAAACGAAACTGGTCTATTTTCTCATTTTGCCTGCTTATTTCGGTCGTGAATAAATTATTCGCTGATTATCATCGTTTTTACGAACTTGAGTCATTGCTTAAAAAAGTAAAAATTAATCATGAGTTTAAAAATAAATTTCATCTATGAAACATTTTTTTTCAAACCATGTATCTTCGAATAAAATTAAAAAAATGTAAGAAAACTGAATTAACAGAAAAATATCAGTGAATTCTGTATATATTTTGTAAAAAATGTTAATTTTTATAAACTGATGTTTCTGCCTAGGTTTTAAACAATGTCTTTTTCAAAAACCGATGAAAATTTTATTACCTGGACAAAACTTATTCACGAACAAAAAACCTCAATATTTTCAAGCCCAGGATTTTTACGTTGGAGCACTTTTGAATAATTTAAACGGTCATCAATTTTTGATAACTTCAGCCGACCTCTTTACGCTGCGTTACATGGAAAAAAATTCGTCCAAGGTAGTAAAAAAAATGTTTCTCCCACGATGCTAGACATGATATTCAGTAATTTTGATTTTTAGATAAATGATTGCCATTTCATAAGTAAATGAATGGCTTTCAAAAAAGTCATCTCTAGCCATTACAAAAAATGCTCATCAAATTAGAAATTATAGAAATGAATGCGCGATTTGTGCTGCCATATGAAGATTTCATAAATATAACAATTTTTTCTTCTATTCTTTTCAAACCGAAATGATGTCAAACAATTTTGTTTAGTATTTGAGGATTTAACATTGGTGAAACTGTTTTCAATAAAAAAATATATGGAATAGTTTTCAATTATTACTTTATATAGTTATTCATTTTTGGAGATCGTTTTTTTTTTATAATATATGTCCTTTTGACTAATATTTAAAAAAATTATTGATCATCAAAATAATTGGTCCTATGATTACGTATGAAAATAATGTTAGATGATTTTTTCAAGTTTCCTAAAGCAAACGTTCGATTGATAATGGAGAAATTGCGACAAAATTTAGCAACAATTTACGAGCAATTTATTAAGGATTGCTCTCCATTGACCCCAAAAAACGGGAATCTGACTTTGGAGTACAGGAAACTTAAGTAAAAATTTTTGTTTGTTTCCTTTGACCTGGATTGTTCATTTTTAATGCTGTTGAACTTTAGGGAAGTACTATGCAAACTACTGGGTGAAAAAATTACAGAACATGAAATAATATCAATCGCGAGAAGATATGCGTATCAACAGGATATAGATGGAAATTTTTCTAGGGAATCCGTCAGGTAAATTTTGTTTTTGTATATGATTTTGAAACGAAATCGCAAAATTTTAAAATTTCTCTATCGGTGTACTCTAAAATTCATACTTCGTGATCAACAAAAACAATTTAAAATTGTTAATACAGATATAATCTTCATTTTCACAAAAAGAGTACATGTTTTTCTGGATAACGCCCTAGGGTGGAAAATCAATTTTTGCACTGGTACACCATGAAAATAAAATTTCATTACCTCATCGATACTATTGCCTCTGATTATATCTATAATGAAGAATACTTTTTCTACGTTGATTAACAACCAGTTTACTTGTTTTTGAAAAATATTTTTTTCCATAAGCAGAGCAATTGTTCACACACAATTAAATAAACAATTATGGGACAAATTGGAACGTTTGGAAGAAAATCTCGGTCACATTGACAGATCGAAAACTGGTTACTTGTCAAAGCAAGAATTGTATTCAATTCTTCGAGGTTCTCGAATACCGATTTATCCCGGATTATTGAATTCGATGCTTGACCAGTAAGTTTTTGTAACTTTTTTCCTGTCTTAAAACTCAAAATCCTAATATAATCACCATATCAAATGTTTGAACATGCACTTTTAATTACCAATGATTAACAGATTGCATAAAAATGACGAAGGGAAAATCAATTACCGAGATTTGTTGCAATTTTTGGATGTTAAAAACAGCCCCTTAGATCCAGTTCCACCTACAAATGTTAAAGTGAGTATCATTTCAATCGTAATTTTTATGAATAAATATTTACTTTATTTTCCCAGGAATATTCAGAATTCATGAAATTTTCGTGGATGTTTTGAAGTAATGGAAATTTTACTGAATATTGAATTTAAAATTAAGGGTTACAAAAGATTAAAATATGCTTTTTAACAATTTGCAGTATTTAAATATAATGACTGTTTCTTGTAATACTCTCAATATTGATGAATTTCGAAGCTGAAATTTAACAATCAACTTTCTAAACTTTTATTCCGATTCACAAAAAAGTTCACCAAAATGTGCACTAGATTGAAAATACCTCAATAAATACTTAATTATTCTCATTACAAGCAGTCCATTGAAAAAACTTTCCCATCGTCATTTGCAACATTTAATTACAAGTAAACATTTTTAATTACATAATAACATAGCATTATGTATGTTAATCCAAATTACGAATGACTTTGAAATTTCATTGTCCCCTGCAGCGACGTGTCTGATACGCTTGAAAAGTGAAAAGCACGCGATACATTGCATGTCATTATCCGCAGGCATCTTCAGAAAAGGAACCTGATTGTAACAAAAACTGCACTTATGCAGACGTTGACTGGAACGCATTTTCAAAGGACCTTGCACTCACGTGTCAAAAAGCCTCATTTTAATTCACCTTTATCATTGCTGAACACCCATAATCATTTTTGAAGTATGGCACTAAGTAATGGCCAACGAAACCAGATCCAAAGAAATAAAAAAAACATGGATAAATAGTCAGGATATTCATATCGAGGATGTTGATGAAATTCTCGAATCTCGAACTGGAAGGAACGAAAGATCAAAAACGTTTAATGATAAAAAGCAAGAAAAAATCGAGCTCTAAGCAACAAATTTCACGATAAAGAAATTTTCAGTTTCATAAAAATAGTGTAGCTGATATGAAAATTCAATTAAAAATGAATATTATGTCAAATTTAGTAATGATGTCGAAAAGAAATATGGACTGTAGTGATTTGCCCCAGGTTCTCCAAGCATGGTTTTCTTAGTATTTCCAGAATTATTGATGATTATTTGAATGATTATCAAATGAAACTTAAGGGTTATGGACGTTTAATGAATAGCCTACTTACATATTCATATACATAATACCATAATTATAATATGTAATATCATATAATCAAATTGTTGTCTATTTACATCGTCGCCTTCACATCTACATTTTTCACGTCTTACGGAACATGATAAAAGATGTAAAAACGCGTCCCTAACGGATTTTAGAAAATTACATTCGGATTTTTTGTAATTTTTCCAAAGAATCATACAAATGAGCAAAAAAAAGGTTTTGAATTGTGATGGAGAATGAAATTTTCTACGATATTTAATTAGAAATTCAAGTTCAGTAAAAGTTATGTCTCCAGTGATTTGTGGATTTTTAAATGGAAAAATTCGTGTTTAGATAAAAAAATTAAAAATGTTTTATATTTGAATCCAAATGTTTCCGAATCCTTGAGCAGAAGTAGCAAATTTGTCATTTGAAATAATAAAAAATAATTACATCATTGAATAAAAGAATCCTAATAAAAAATTTTTATTTTCATCTAGAAACTAAAATTTGAGGATTTGGAAATTTGTTTTAATTTCGAATATGGCAATTGCTATTCGTACGTTTCATTTCAAAAATCAAATGTGTAATAATTTTTACTTTTTTGGCTTCCATTATTAAACATGAAATATTTCTTATTCACACAGTCAAATCGAAATATTTTTTTGCGCATTAGTAACTTTTGAAAACTTCGAAACCGTTATTTTAGATGAATCCAAGTTGAAGCAATAAAATTTTCCAAAAAAAACTTATTGCAAAACAAAAACTTGATTAGTATTTTTCTCGTGATAAAACATTTAGTCATCACGAATTTGATTTAAAAAAAAAACTACATTGATACGAAATTCTTAACTTCGAAAACTCGAATCTGAACATTGTCTTCGAAATTCTGATCAAAAAATTCGTGAGTAAAAAAAGATACCAAAATCTAAGACTTGATAAAAAAATGCATATCAAATTAAGAAATTTATTGAAAATGAGATGTACAAAAAGGCATAAAATTAATTTCGAACATTTTCAATCTGAAAATTCAATAAATTCAATTATGTAAAACATTTCTAATAAGAATATCTTAAAAATCAAACAAGAAAAAATGTTTCAAATTAAAAATGTAAATATTTTCATTTTCAGACTATTTAGAACTTTAACAATTTGTTTATTCATCATTAGCATTGTTAAATTTTAACGACTTTTTCCAACTGTTTGAACATTCATAAAGTAATAATTTACGAGTTTAAATCCAATAGGAATCAAACTTTTAGGTCAAAATTTTTTTTCGATAAATAATATATATTATTTATCTTAAAAAACCTCAAAAAACTGTAATAATTAGTCCAAAAAATCCGTTAGGTACAATAAATATTTCTTATAATGAGAGTGTGTCAGGAGCGTACGCATAATAAGTTCTTGAGATGAGGGTTTTTCAAAATTAAAGTCAAATAAAATCCTTCGAAATAACATAGTTTCGAATCGTTGAAAAAATAATTTTTCAAGTCAGAATATTCCGTTTTCCTTATCTTAGAGTTTTCTCACTTGAAAATTTAGAAGTACTTATTTGATCTTCACTTTTGAGATAAACATAATTTCTGCTTTCTACTTTTATTGTATTTTGTTTTCTTCATGAAATTCCTAAGATCAGAATTCTGACTTCTTTAATTTTTTCTAATTCGAATTTATTATTAAACTCTAAACATTTAATTTTCAAATTAAATTAACTTGTAGGTGAGAATCGTTTCTTATGAAAACTTTAAATATTGTTGAAAACAATATTCAATGGTTTCAAAGTTTCAACTATATCGTGATTTTTGGCAGTGATATGAGTTTTAGTATTTTTATCTTTTTTTTGTTATAAAGTTTCGACAGTTTTCACAATTTTTATAGTTAATTGCAGTATGAGATCTTGTTATAATATGAAATATATATTTGCACTAGTTCAAACTTTCGAAGCAGTCAAAATTGCTAACAAACTCTTCTCATCATCAAACATGTCAAAAAAGTCACATCTAAAAACTATTTTTTTAACACAAAAAAAAATACTTTTCAAAAGTGGAAAAAACTTACAAAATGTTGAAAATTTGTCAAACACTTCGTAACTGTTAAAAAATTGTCAAATTCAGCAAAAACATCAAAAACTGTTGAAAATCCCATGTTACCCTAAACCTTTTCATTAACCTTTTACAAAACTTACAAAAGTCTAAATTTCCATATAAGATTTTCAATTCCTTGAGGTATTCTTAAAAAAACCTTTTACAAATTCCTAATAAGAATCTAAGTTTTCTCATTTAATATTGTCGATTTCTTATGAGGCAACTGTACAAAAACCTTATAAGGTTTTAAAATCCTTATGAAGTGACCTTGTAGAATTCTTAAATGGAATGAATTTTTTATTAGATTTTTATAATTTTTGATGTTTTTCATGATTTCTTTTAAGGAATTGCAATCTATTCATAAGGAAGCAGGTCTTTATGAGGTTCTGAATTTTTTTATAAGAATTTTCCTTTAAGGATTACCATCTCCTTATAAGGTTTGAAAACACTTATGAAAGATTCATCTATGCTTACAGGATTTGTCTCGTATGATCCTTCCAAGGATTTTATAAAGTCACCTTACAAGGATTTTGGTTCCTCATAAGCATTTCACAAGGTAACCTAACAAGGTCACCTTTTAAGGTTTTTATTAGGTTCAGGTTCAGAATTACTACGGTAACTTTTGAAAGTTTATGAATACAAGCGAAACCATAAAAAACCATCGAAATATGTAGTCTGAAATCTATGTCAAAATTATGAAAATTTTCAAGTGTTCATCGCTTCTTATACTGCTTCATATTTGCATCAAATCGTTACTTTCATTGTAATCACAAACTGTTATAATTTGAAAAAAAAAAAAAATTTATAATTCAATGTTCAAATCTTCAATTTTTGTAACACTGTGATTTTGAATTTTGTTCGTAACCACTGCAATTTTTCGTAAAAACAAATTTTTGAGATTAAAAATTATCATTTCACATTTAACAAATCAATTTCTGTACAATATTTCAATTGATAATTATTTTACTATGTACTTGCAATTAAAAAGGTTTGAAGGTTTGACCCCCCCCCCCTTCTGCCCCTCTGCGTACGCCCCTGAAGTATATAAATACAAGTACACATGCCAAAGTATAAAAATCGTCGCCAACGTCATTTTTTCGCATTTTATCATGTTTATCTTTCCACTTTGTCGCGTAGAATCATGTTTCGTAATGTTTCCAGCGTTAAAGGTTCACATGCACGAACAAACTTTTATAAAACCTTCGATCACTGATGCAGAATCATACACGATAATCCATCTTGTATGATTGGTCATTTTTCTTGTGTACAACTCAATGTCTACGTAATTTTACATTGAGTAATAAATAAAAGAAAAAACTTGAACCTATACTGAATTTTGTGTTTTTGAATCCAGTTTCGAGCAGTTTTCATTTTATTTATTATTTTGACTTATATTTTTTCAACGTTCGAAATCTTTTCACTGAATCGCCATTTCATACGGTGAATTCATGCTATTTATTTTTCATTGTGGAAGAACGAATAAAAATATTACCAAGTCTAAAATATAGGGTGGTTTTGGAATTTGGGACCTGGGTATTTTTTGAGGAGTATTCTGGAAGATGATAAAAAATTATTGGTTTGTGAGTGAATATTAGTCTTTTAATTGCACTCGTGAGTTGTGTGAATTTTTCTGCAAGTGTTGCATTTGACGTAGCAGCAACTGACGTACTTGCATTCGCATCTTTCGTACATTTCTTGGGTCTTGGTGACGTAGCCACGGCCGCAGCACAAGTACTCGCAACTGTCGTAACCGGAGCTACTTCCGTTACATTGCCTGTAAACAAAAATTTATACCCAACTATACAATTTTCTGTAACATATACGGTAAAAAACGATCGCAATTTTTGCATACTTGTGTACGCGAAAATTTGGTAAATTTTCCATAAAAGTATTAAGAGTTTTAAACCCATATTCTGTATGGGATATTCCCCATAAATAGATCTGGAAAATTTGCTATATACTATGTCAGTTTTTCCATAAATATGGAAGTTTCTCCATGATTTATGGAAGAATTCCTAAAGCGTATGGAAAATTTTCCAGGTCGATTTATAGGAAAAGCCCCATACAAAATATAGGTTACAAACTTCCAATACTTTTCTGGAAGTTTTTTAACAGTGAATGTATAATTTTTTGGTAAGTTGCAAAATAATCTTGCCTTTTGTTATTCGGAATTGCGAAATCGCAAAATAGCAAAAATTGAATGTGCTGCCTTGGAGCCATAAAAGTAAAAAAAGTATAAACCTATGGTTTTAAAAATATCCACCTTCAAATTTAGCTGAAGATGAGATTCCGACACAGGTTAAATAAAGGTCTAAATTGAATTGTAAAAACTATTATAGACAGTTCATATAATTTTTTTTACTTTTAAGTTGACCTTGGTGATTAAGAATGTCTTCTCAGACTTATAAAATCGAAACCAATATCCTATTTATTTCAAGCTCGACAGTTGGAATTTTCGCAGAAAATTATAAACAATACAGGGTCATTATTTTTAATATCAGTTTGGTCGTCACTGACCGAATCACCGATTTCTCTCAAATTTTTCAAATAAATACGTAAACTAGTTTTGAAACATATGTATTTTTATTTTGGGCTGAAAATTGGTTTTTTTCGATAAATTCAGATTTTCGATGAGGCTGTCAAATTTAGAGTAACCTCACTTTTGTCGAAAACTTTTTTTTTAAATCCTTATTTCCCATCAGAAAATCTATGGATTTCAATCATTTTTGTATGGAAACGTTCGAAGTTGTATAAAATTTATGAACAAATAATTATAAATATTTCTCGTAGCGTTGTTGAGTTGTTATTAGCATAAATGAAAAAAGTGTAAAAATTTGTGAGTCGATAGTTTTCATATTGCATCATTTTTTTTTCATTGACTGTTAAAGGTATGGACTACATTCTGTAAAAACCATTACACGCCAAAACGTTTCGTTCGTAAGTAAGAATTTTTTTTCGAATTTCCAGCCTGTTATTACCAAGTGATTAAGAAAATTTAATATATTTTCAATTTTCTTGATCTTAAGACAATGCAGAATGTCCCATTCGATAATAATTTTTATTTATAATGGAAATTCATAAATTAATTTTTCATTACTCGGAATAAAACATGAAATCAATTTTTCGTGCGTGTCTCTTGAGAATAACTTTTATATTTATATTTACTTGCGTGAACCTGGTTTGATTGTAATATTTCTTTGCATATTGTTTATAGATGATGATGACAAAATTAAGCTTATATATATGGAAATTTATAAAATGCATTTTAAACGCGAAGATGTTCGAGAAACTGATTAGTGGTTACACATCAGATATTATACTTTATAAATTCACACTTTGAAAAATACTAAGGTTCGAGACATTTCCTAAATACGATTGCAAAAATTGAAATCTCTCATTTTTTTATAAAGTAATTCGATGTATCCGTGTTTAAACGAAATATTATAATAACGAAACGCATCTTTGTTTACCGAACAAACATTGAAGTGTGAGCAATTTGAACATGTTCTATAATTTATTTAGTTTAAAATACAATGAACCTTCCTCAAACATAAAATTACGTGTTGATATGTATTCATTTTGCTTCAAAATGTAAGGAAATTTTTTACAAAATTGAAAATACTGGACGATGAAATTCATGACATTATCGCATAATTCCACAGTTGAAAATTTTTCCGATAAATAATAGACGAACTTTCAGAATTCTAAATAAACATGAAAATGTAATAAAATGTTTCAGAGAAATGAAAATGAAAGTATTCTTACGAAATTATGTGTGATTATAAGTATTTTAGCGATCTAGTGATCCACGCGAAAGCTTGATTTTAAGTTGTATCCCGAGCTGTTGAATATCTTGTCAGGAATTTTTTGTTTTTAATTTTCGTTTAGAATATATATCATCATTAAATGAAACATATTACAGTGTCTTAAGATCAAGAAAAGTGAAAATATATTAAAATTACGAACGAAACGCTTTGACATGTAATGGTTTTTACAGAATGTAGTCCATACCTTTAACAGTCGATGAAAAGAAAATGATGCAATATGAAAACTATCGACTCACAAATTTTGACGCTCTTTTCATTTACGCTAATAACAACTCAACAACGCTACGAGAAATATTTATAATTTCTTACAATTTCGAACGTTTCCATACAAAAATGATTGAAATCCATAGATTTTCTGATGAGAAATAAGGATTTTAAAAAAAAGTATTCGACAAAAGTGAGGTTACTCTGAATTTGACAGCCTGATCGAAAATCTGAATTTATCGAAAAAAACCAATACTCAGCCCAAAATAAAAAATACGTATGTTTCAAAACTAGCTTGCGTATTTATTTGAAAAATTTGAGAGAAATCGGTGATTTGGTCAGTGACGACCAAACTGATTTTGAAAATAATGACCCTACAACCTTTGATTTTCACGGAACTCTTATTCTTTTAAAACAAAATTTTGCAACAGTAAAACAAGTATTGTATTCCAACTACTGGACGCTCCAAAAAACGGCAAACAAAATAGTGAATGAGATTTTTCGATCTAGCCCCATGCATAACTAAAAACTAGACACCCCATGCACCTACACTTCTCCCTTTTGTCCATCGCCTATTCCTTCATCTCCCACGACACCGGAAAATCCGTAGCGAATGCAATCACCATTTAAATGTACCTCCGATTCACGAGCTAAACAATCGATTTGCTACAAGGTTCTTTTCCAAATTCGCTTGAAAAAAAACCTCATTTTTTCAAGCCCAATCAAGCTCATTACGAGCATTATGAAAACCCGAAGAGGCGCTCCAACCTGCACGCAACGCCTCGTTTCTCGCTGTCAAATGAATCGCCAGTCGAGATAAATCAAACGTGAGAAAATTTCGCCCCCATTTGCCCTTTTTTTTGCTTTTTCAAACTGACAACTGTCGCGTCTGAATAAAATTATACGGGAGACATTCCGAACGGGTTTTGCAGAAAAATCGGGACGAGTCTTATCTCAATTTCGTATCACTTGTAATTATTATCCTTTACCACCGGCACTCATAAAGTCGAGCTGTCTTGTAATGTCGTCGTTGTTTTTGCGAGCGTGAAAATTGCTAGATTACTTAATTAGAGGAGAAGGGGGAGGAGTTCTTGAAGTATTTTTCAATAGAAAAATATTGCGGTATTTTGCAGGTTTTTGCAATGAAGAAATCATACGATAGATTACACATTTGGTCTCTCATAATTGTTAGATCTTCGAAATTGCAAAATATTTAAGTATGCTTGTAGATGTTGGGATTTTGAGCTATGAAGTTTTTGTTTCCGACATGACGATTATTACTTCAAAAATTCGAAAATTACTGCAATGATGACATTTTTTTTATAATCCATTATAAAAGTCAAGTTGTTTGAAATGTCCAAACTTGGATTTCTAAAGCATAAAATTTATCATGGGAGAAACCTCTTCTAGAAAATAAATGCGATTCGGGGTTACAAGTTGATATTTCAAACTTTCTTTGTAATTCAATTTTTCGAAACTCCGATTCCTCAAATTATGCTATTGTGGACTACTAAATTTGATTTTGGGATATTTTATTGTAATTAAAGACTTTTCATCGTATATTTTGCAGTTTCTATTTTATATACTTCCATTTCCATGTCTCTTCGTACTTTTAATATCATAGGTATCGATAAATCTTTGTGAATTTGAGTGTTCGGATTGGTGAAGTATTAAACTCACAATTTTTCAAAAAAACAACGTTAATAAAACTTTTGAATTCCATGATTTTGGATGTAATATCTTATAGTTTGAATTCAAAAAACGCTAAAAAACACAGTTTTCTCATTGTTTAGTAGTCACGTTCAAAGAAATCGAAAATATTCAGGACTCATTTGGAAATTGGTTTCTTTCTGAAAAACAATTTAAACATTTTTAAGTTTTAACTCCTGGCTATAGGAATTTTTACGAAGAAAAGGATATACATATGTACTTTGAAAGTGTCCGAGTTTCATCGATTTCACGACGTTTTCACTTATGTTTTCTCAGATTTTTCAATGTAAAGTTTTCACTTTCAAAATTTAACTGTAAAACTAACGATATAAGTTCTATATATTTCAATTTGACTGATTTTACAAATACTATCGAGAAAATCGAAATTCGTCCGCTTTTGTTCGATTTTCAGACCCTCTTCCCTCCCCCAAAAGGACACGTAAATGGATACAAAAATGCAAGATTGAAAAAACTTTGCTATGGTTCTGGTAGAATGTCTGACAAAAGTTAGTATTTGTATGACTGTAGATACAAATATATTCATTTTTCGTCCAACAATCAGCAGAAATTTAGAATAAGTGCAGACGACTAAAAACAAAAAATCACGCAATATTAAGGTGACCAAAGTGAAAGCAAACATATTATTGTTGGTAAATGAAACTAAATTTCACTTATGACATAAAGTTATAACATAATAATTTACATATATTCCAACTGTTTAATTTTATCCGATGAATATTTCAACAGAAGGAAAATGTGGAGCATTAGTGCATACGGAAAAGTAAGAAAAAATTCAAGAAAGTGAAAAAGGAGAATGTGGGTCAGAAAAAGTTATAATTTCATAAAATTTCGAAATATGGATCATGTGAAGCAGGCAGAAAAATTGTAGTCCAAGTTTTTTTCTCTACAATTTTTCAGCTTGGAGAAGGTGGAGACTTTAATGATCCCTTCTTCTAATAAAGTAGAAAGGCAATGACGAAATTTTGGAGAAGTTGGAGTATATTTCCATCATAGAGCAATGGATCGGAGAAAGTGGAGAAGAAAAAAATATTTTTTCATTTCGCCTCGGGCGTCCTAAGACAAAAAAATGACTCCTCTTGTCTTTCAATTTTTTAAAGTATAAAGTGGAATATTACATAAGTATAACTTTCTTTTCGTTGAATTTTCATTTTGCTTACTACAAGAATATTTCTATGAAATTGAGATATATAACTTTTGCCAATAAACAAAACACCTCAAAAATTAATAAATTGTCGTCCCACCAATTGTAAATGTAATGCTAAATGAATATCTTCAACTTTCAGAGCCATTCATCAAAGGAAATTTATGTTTGATAAAACTAGAATATCGTTTTTCTCATGATCTAAAGTCGATCCAGAATATTTAACGTCACTTTTGTTTTCCTACTCCATATTTTCAGTTCTTTGAGTGGGACTCTTGAAGACACTTAAAATTTCATCTTTATTTTTCTCTTTACTTAGATTTAGGTTATTTTGCGTTTTTGATTTCTCTTCGTTCTTCCGTGAAAATTTTTGATACGAGCCGACAATCTTGTGTCTGAGTTGAAATAACTCTCGCAAATTTGACAACATCAGTTTGAAAGCTCGTTCGAAACAATTAGGCAGTAGAAATTGTAGTCAAATTTCTTGAAATCTTCACGTTGTGGTTTGAGTTTTAGAGATAGCTGAAACCCTAATGGCATGAATTCTGTTACATTTTTCATAGGTGGTCGTCATACATGCAGTCGACCTATTTCATTTCTAATGATTGTTATTGGAGCAGTAAAAACTCTCTTGCAAACGATTGCGAAGATGACTTTGATAAGGAACACAGCTTTTCTCCTGATTACACTTGACAATTTTCAAACTATAATGCTAAACCTAAACGTGTGCCGCGCACCATTGGTTGATTTCTGGTAAAGAAACAGTTGGAGTTGTTTTTCCTGGTTGAACATCCTCACCGTGTACTGGATGATCATCAATGATCATTTCATACTAAACTTGGACCAAAAAATTTCCAGCTTGTTCAATGGTACATTGTTGGCCACAAAGAAATCTCCTATCTTCCCCACGAAGTGAAAAACTATTTTATTTACACACCGCGAAGAAAACCGTGATTTGGGAGGTCTAGTGGGAAACAGCGAAAATGATCGATTCCATCATCGTTGGTAAGTCCGTGTGGGAAAGTGTACTTTACCACGCTCAAAATATCATAGCAACTTATGCAGTAGCTGGAAGAAACGGGCGTCATTCATTCGTAGGAGTTTGTTTTCGTCAGAACGTACTTTAAGCCAGATGTTTGAAGGTAGTTCACAAATCACCAGAGCAGCAATGCATCTTTCTCTCTTGGGCCATGTCAACTTGCCAATCTACGAGTTGCTCATGTTTGAAATGATCTCGATTTCGTTAACCATGTACAAATTGAACACGCGTCAGATGAACACATGAACAAATGGGAGTCAAGACATTCGACTTGCCCTCTCCGTCGCTAGTTATTATGAAAACGATTGGTTCCTTATGAAGAAAGAACATTATGAAAAGGTTTGAGTGACTTTAAATAAGTTGACTTGCAAAATTTCGATATCCCCGCTACGAGAATTTTCTAAGAATATGCCTTGACAATTCCAGAAGATCACCAATGCCTATGGTAATTGGACAACATACTGAAAAAATTGCAGCGTTATACGTGAACTATTAAATACATTAACAAAACAGAAAATTTTCTAGGTAAATTATTTTGAAATTATGAAAAGACGCTCTATTAATTAACGAACCGTATGATAATGAGTTTAATGGTACCTGGCAAAAGTACCCTGGCTGCCTTTTTTCTTGTCGGGGAGACAGTAATCTGAGCTCTTGGTGGTGTAGAGAAGGTTGTCGTGGTGATAGAGAGGAGGCAGGCGGCCCCCAGAACGGGGCCTTACCTCGGCGGCCGTGAGGTACTTCCGGAAAAGCCGGGTCCCGGCGGCGGTGGGCCCCGAAGATCCAAGGCTCCTCCAGCAAGTGCGAACGCTGCACGACCCGGAAACCCCGTGGCACTTGCATTCTAGCATCAACGACTGTTCCACTGCCTAATTCATCAATTAATAGCAGAAATAACAAAAGACACAATAAACCTGACGAAGAGATTGTCGTCACGATTTATGAAAAGTCAGACTTTCCCCGGAAACTATTTATACTTAGGAATTTTGAACAGAAAAACTTTCCCTCTTTTTCAAATTTTAAGTACTTTCTCTCCTGTAAAATAAGTATATAACATATGTCCACTAAACATTGAGACTAACTTCCGGCGTACGCTATCTGAAAACAAACAATTGAATTAAAAATTTTTTTTATTTGGTACTTCAATCTATTAGTAACCTGTCAAAAAACGCATTTAGAGTACACTCTATGGACCATTATCTTCGATTTTTCGTAGTGTAGAGCGTATGTCCCGATTTAGGTTTTGGACGGTGTTAATCTCGATTTGTATCAACTTTCACTTGATTCGTTTAATCAAAACTTGATTGTTTCGTTCCTCCCAGCCCTTTTCGTACACCATATGCTTGAAAACTGCCCAGAAATTTTCGATTAGACGTGCCTGTGGCACGTTTGGAGGATCGTCCTTCTTCGGCACAAATGGTATTTCTTGCTCGGTCAGCCAATCCAATGTTTTTTTCGCATAATGACAGCTTGCAAGATCCGGCCAAAACATGATTTCGTCGCCAGAGTGATATTTGCCGATGAATTGCTTCAATTTTGGCAAGCATTCACCGATATAAACGTCAGCATTCAACGCTTTGGCTTTGTTTGGGCAAATCAATGGCCCTGAAACACCCTTCGAAGAAATGGCCACCCGCACTAGCACCTTCGGCTCAAATTTTGATTTGCTGGCAAATTTAACTTCGTTTGGTGTTGTTTCGATGTTGTCAGTGTGAAAACCGTCGTTGCCGCTCAATTCATGGTGCGAAAATGTGAAGTACGATTCATCATCCGAAATGATGCATTTTTCATTCGCAAAGTGTTCACGACGAAGGGTACGGCAGCATTTTGGTATTTATTCGAGTCGTTTCGCCGTATATTTTGGTGCTCGCTTACGTTTACGATAAATTACATTGTTTTTCTTCAAAATCTTGTGAACGCCAGACTTTGAAAGGCCAAAATTTTGTGCTAATTTGCGTGTCGATTGACCAGCCATGTTTTTGGCACTTGACAGCAGTTTTTTCATTGTTTTAGCGCTTAATTTTGGTGGGCGACCAGGTATAACTTTATTTTTCGGTTCCTTTCCATCACGGCAATCCTTCAAAACACGAAAAATAGTCGCACGGGAGATTTTCTTTTCTTTGACAACATCAAGAATTTCACTTGTACTGAGTCGTCCGAACAGATTGGCGACAGATTTACGTAAATCCAGCTTGCACGACATTTTAAATGGAAACTACTGCGCGATTTGAGTTTGACAGTTCAGTGGGAGCAGAATGAAGCATGGCAAGTGCATTGATTGTCATTTGTGTGTTTGTTCATGCAGTAAAGCAAACGGCAGAAGTGAGTCTCAATGTTTAGTGGACATATGTTATTCCAAAATTTTGAAAGAAGTTTGAAATTCATAACTTCTGCATAAGCTTCTGTCAAATGAAACAAAGGATTTAAAACGCAGTGATTTTAGGGTTAAGCAAAGTACAATACTTTCGCAATACTGAAGTTTCACAAAAGCACGTTTTTTGATACTAACCCGACGTCCAGCACGATTATTGTGCATGTTGACAGCATGTAAAAATTTGCCACTAGACCCTGAAGACTGAGGGCTTGCACCCTGCAAAAAACGCTTGGCGATTCTTGAAGCCGACCTTACGTCATCCCCGCATCCTCCCCATTTGAATGATCCCTTGGAAGGGCTTGAAAGGGCCTCAAAAGATTGTAGCACCGAAGCTGGAGGGTTTTCAAAAATAGAAGACCCTAGTGAAGAAACATTTATATATGAGAGGTTCATACTATCATCCTCAAATAGTACTATTCCCCATAAAAACACTTTAAAAAAGTAAGAACAAGTTTGGTAGGCTTACAGGACGAAAATATTTCGTGCATGTAGCAAAAGGTTACAAAAAAAGATGTTATGTTTTTTCAAAGACAGTAAGGATTCTTGTTATACATACAAAAACTTTTGATCAAGAAAAAGGTATATTTTATCAGTGGGAGTGAACTCCATTATTGCACAAATATTTTGTTTCTGCAAATTGTTGTTTACCAGAGGAGGACAAAGAGGGTGAAGAAATAAGGGCTGCTGGTGAAGGTGGCTCTCTTCGTGGTGGAGTAGCACAAGAGCAGGAGGGCAAACTGCCCAATGCACAACCTCTTGCTAACCTCCATACCGCTGCAGCCGCCGACATTGCGTAAACAAAAGCTTGTTCTCGTGTCCCTTTATTCAAATAATGAAACGAAATTCTCATCGTCATCTATTTTTTATTGGTTACTGCTATAAAACTTGCAATGTCTCTGATGACTGATATATTCTTGTTGAAAATTCGGAACTTTCATGGAATTCACAAATGCAACATAAAACTTGATTGCATCATCAGATTATTTTAATTGTTTTAATTATTTTTACAGTAATACAGTGTTTAGTTCATTTTTTCCATAACCTTTATACAGTTTATCATTATTAGATAATATTCGTAGTTTTTTCGCAAATAAAAAACAGAAACTTTTGAGTGACAAAAATGTTGTTTATCCAATGTAAATGTATGACAAAAAAACGTGTGAAAGCTGTACTTCACTAATTTCTCGAGGGTGAAATAAGTTGTCACAATTTCAAAAGTCTTCCAAAATTGTAAATTCATTAAAGAACCGTATAAAAGATATACCAGTATATTGTATGGGTATGGAAAAAATCTGACGTCTGTAAAATTGATAGATCAAGAGAAACTTGAACATAAGATGACAGATATATTCGACTTTATTACGCGCAGAACTTGTTTTTCTCGATTTCTTTCACGTATTTCTTATATCATTAGTGTTTGTAGAAAATTCAAATGAAGGCCAATAAGCTTGATCTCAAATTAATGAGGAAAGGAAGATTTTCTTTCTACTTAGGGGAACTTGATGGAAAAATAAGTCTTGTTTGGAGGCGATCGATAGGATTTGAATAAAGGCATTCTTTCAGCAGTTATTCATCTTGTAGAATTGAAGGGAAAAAATAGCACTCGTCACAATAAAAAAACATAAAGAAAATTATATGCTATACACATCACATTTAAGTAACTTTGTAGCCAATCAAGAAGTTGGAACTGGAGGAAAATTTTGTTAATATTTTGGAAAACAGAGAAAATTCTGGCAATGCGATGGTGATAGTAGAACTAACCGAGAAGTAGCTCGGGGGTGTAATCTGGAGAACGTTCAATGGTGCTGCAGTTCCATCGGCGGTAGCGAAAAACCTGTTGGCAAACGAGGGCCGTGTCTTTGGCAGCCTGCACGAGGCTCGACATCACCTCTGGCGATGCTCGACAAGCTCTCGCTTGTTTCCGCTCCAGCAAATTTGAGCTTCGAGCCCCTGTGCAATCCTCCCGGGTCCACTCGATCCTTTCCAGACTCCTTCCTTGGCCCAAAGTATGACCCAAACCTCTGCAACAATTTCACTTTTCTCAATCACCCATTTTCGTATACTACACGTATAAGTGAAATGTTTCATGAAATTTCAAGTTCCTGTGCATGCTTCGTCCATTTTATTCGAGTCTTAAAATTTAGCATTCAAATTTCATAAAAATAAGAGCACTTTTACTCTCTAAATCTGAAAAAGTGAAATCGCCACTTCTTGAAACAGTGAAATTTTTTCACTGTTTTACCAGTGACTTGATTAAAATACACTGGTGGAACAGTGAACAGAGAAAGCACGCCAGTGAAATTATTCACTATGGGAAAAAGTGAAATGTTTCCCACTTTTTTAGAAGTGAGCGGTTTCCGTTTTCACTACCTGAAACAGTGAATTAAACTTTTCCCGCGCAACTGCGCCAGTTTGTCACCTCGTGACGACAAATCGTACGTGACAATTGACAAAAGTGTATTAAAAGCAGCTGAAAGTTTTGAAAGTTTTGAAAGTTGTTTCGTTTGAGATTGTTTTGGGTGGTTTTGGGCGGCATCAGTTTTTCACGAGTGTTCACAAGTGTTCATGTGGAGAAAAAAGAATGTGAGTACTTTTGAATGCTTTTTTTGGAAATGAAAATGCCGGATGATCTAATCAAATGTTTACATGCACTGTTAAAAAATGTTGCTAAATTTCCCATAAAAGTATCAGAGGTTTTTAATAACCCATATTTTGTATGGGATTTTTCAACAATTTTTTTTAACTGTGTGGAAATTTTCCGGATCCTCGAAAAAAAAAAATGCTTACGTTCGCTACTGTTTGAAACAGTAAGATTTCACTGTTTTACTAGTGAAAATTCTATTTTACGATTCAGAAAAATGCACTTTTCAATAAGTGAAATTTCACTGTTTCATCAGTGAACTTCACTTATCATATAGTGATCATTCACTGTCGAATAGCTGTGAAAATTTACTTTTTCCTTGTGGAAGACATTTCACTGCTGCTTATAGTGCATATGCACTGCGAAAAAGTGGAATTCCACTTTTTCAGATTTAGAGAGTAGGTTTAGTTGTAAGGCATCATCGGGTGAAGAAATAAATGAGAAAAATTAGTGATAGTGTTACATATCTTCCGACACAAGGTTTTTCAGAAAAAAGTTCTGTCGTTTGAATGAAGATGTTTATAATAAAAAAAAAGCAATTTTTTGGAGTATATAACCGGGTTCGATTTGGGGAATCTAATACATAATATCTTATTTATAGAGGATGATTCGTGGTAGGGGATTAAATTTGTTGCAGAGAGATATTTGGGAATAATTAAGGCTTGGTATAAACAGAATCTGCAAACTTTGAATTGAAATAAGACTGTTAATATCACTTTTGGTTCTTACAAACACAGCTTGCCACAATTTTGTAAGTTGCAAGTTCACAGGTATTCTTGCTGTAAAGTGAATACTAGTGCTACTTGTGATTGCTGTGAAATCAAAAGGGATTCAAGTGAAAAATATTTTGGGGTTTTTATTGATCAGAACATGAGATGGAAGTTCATGTCGATAATCTAGTTTGTAAGTTGAAATATCAAATGTACCTATTTTACCAGTTAAGATTAAAGTTACGGAAGAAACAATTGCTATCAATATACTATGCATTATTTAGGTCAGAAATAAATTAAATGCATGTCACCTAAATTTTACAAAATCCTTGAAGATGCTCCAGGCATCGAATAATAGGCCCGTGCGAACGGGGGGAGGGAATGAGAACCCCCCCCCCCCCCTCAACGAGATCTGTCAAACGATTTCGATGAAATGCTTCTATTATTGGTTTTTACGTTTTGATATAAATTTTGATATCTTGCGTTGCATGATATTTTTCAGAAAACAGCGTCTGAATTGATTTTAATTTCTTTTTGGTATTTTTCGTATATATCTTCTACGATTTGAAGGATTGGTCAGTATTTCTGAAACAATTTGTATTTTCTAAGATGCATAAAATGCTACAGGATTTTCTAGTATTTTTATATATTTCTAACATTTTTATTTATATTGTGATAAATTCCGAGAATTTCGAACTGTAGAATTTAGAGTTTATAAAATTTTACGTGTTTAAAGGATTTTTCAGAAAACAGTGTCTCAATTGATATTTATTTCTTCTAGTATTTTTCGTATGTCTTCAGTTTTTCTACGATTTGAAGGAGTGTGCAGTATTTCTGAAACTTTTCGTATTTTTTAGGATGCGTAAAATGTTGCAGGATTTTCTAGTATTTTTATATATCGACTGTATTCTTTTATGTATGATTTTATACATTTTGATTCAATTTTTATACATGGATTTCGAGAATTTCGGGCTCTAAGTGTCAAGTTCAATAAATTTTTCATGTTCCAAAAAAATTTTTCAGAAAACAGGTGTATCGATAGATTCATATTTCTTTCAGTATCCTTCGCATTTCATCAGTTTTTTTACGATTTGAAGGATTGTTCAGTTTTCTTGTATATTTCTGTATAAATTTCTGGAATTCCATGCTCTAGTATTGGAAGTTGTATAGATTTTTAATATTCCATACATATACTAGTATTTTTCTATAGATGTATTTTCATTTAGTATTTCCTGGTATTTATAGAATGTTTGTAAATTTTAAGATTTCTTCAAAGATATCTTCTTGAATTTCAATAATTCAATTTCTCAGAATTTAGAGTTTGAAATATTTGCAGTATTTCGATCGATTTTTCAGAAAACAGTTTCTTTATAGATTTAGAGTGTCCTCAATATTTTTTAATTTTGAACAGATTTTTAAAATTTGAGCATGTTTCTAGTATTTCTATGGTTTTCTATACACATATATTTTTAGAATTAAATGCTCAAGAAATCGGAGTTTCTTAATTTCTGGAATCACAGAAATTTTCGTAGAATCTAATAGCTTATTAAAAAAAAAGTAAATAATATCTGGTAGTTTTTTTATTTTCTTTTTCTTTTTGTATTCATAAAATTACGTAAGATTTTCTAGCATAATCGATAGATTTTAGGGATCCTGCTATAGATTTTAAAAACTAAGGTTTCCAGTCTTTTCATGTATGTATATGCAGATTTCTAAAATTTATTGCTAGACTTGTGAAAATTTCTAATGAAAAGTGAAAGAGCATTATACTCTTTGTCGATATTTGTACATAAATTACTAATATATCTCTCTGTTTCATCTACAATTATAAAATCATACAATTTTTATCTGAAAATAAGGAAGTTGAAACATTACTCATATCTAAGTTTCAAAAAGTTTTGTAAAAAGTTAAAAATCGTTCTAAAATCTTGATGAGGCAGATGTGAAACGAAGAACACGATTTTCGTTACTCGTTACCAAAAAAAGGAACTCGTTCTCGTTATTATTACTTGTTAATTAATGTAACGCGTTTCGTTATCGTTACACTAACAAATGTAACGTTTTTGGATATTATAATTTCAGTTGACTTATTGCATTAGCATTGCAGTCACTGCAAGCCTCTTAAAAAAAAGTTGGGGAAGGGCCGTAACTCCACCATTTGTTGATATTTTTTTCATCAAATAATGTGTGTACATTAAAGTTGACAATATTCTATCAAATCATATAACTTCGATTTAATAAAATTATGCGCTATATACATTAAAAAATATTCCAAACCGTCCTCTAAAAGGTGTATAACCCTTTACATCATAAAATATATGTATAGTCTCGTAACAAAAAGTGATTCTTTTTTTATTCATTATGCATTCGTTATGCATCTAAATGTGAAAAAGAAATAATCAACGTGTTTTTCGTAATTGTTTAGGTATCTATAATTATTGAGTTGCTTGTGTTAAATTTGTTGAAAACATAACAAAGATTCAATATATAAAGTAGAAGTTGTCGAAAACAAATGATGTTTCGATATTGCTCTAAATATTTGATTATTTATTGATTAATCAATTAATTTATTTACTTATATAATCTACATTTTTTATCATCTACATCACTATGAATGGACCATGTACTGTCAGTCAAACCAAATCCATTCCAATTGCATGTTATTCTACAAGTACAGCATAAAAGTTGACCCCCCTCCCCCAAATACAGGTTTTTGTGCACTGGCCTACTTATAAAAAGTGCAATATTATTGTGAATTTCATTATATATTATAATAGCTCTTTTTACTAGAAATATATATGTTATAAGTGCAAGATATTTTTCTCAGGATAGGCAGAGTTGTCCAAGAGTTGCCAAAGTTTAAGAGTCATAATTTTCACCATGGATATTCCAAGTTTGTTGAAAATTTCTATGAAGATCGGTTTCGTATCGGTTTAGTAGAAACTGAGAATTTCCAAGGACGTCATGAATAGGGCTGAAACTGATTCGTACGAGCGGCGGCTCTAAAAACGGAGCGGAAAGTCGTTTTTGGCCGCGGGCAGCATTATAATCTGACATAATAAGCGATTTCGACTGGCAGTAAATCATTGGAGCGCGCATTTTATTTCGTTCTCGCCGCGATTCGCGACGGCTGTCGAAGACAGCACGCGCGCGTTTCACGTCGGTCCCCTTTTTGGCTCGACTCGTCATTTTCTCATTATTTGACACGCTTCGAACGTTGCACTAACGCCAATCCATCCAATGCACATCCCCGCGTCGCCAGCCCAAGTCAGAGATTAATGACAGAGCTTTGTCAACAGTCCCTTGCTCATCCAATTTTTCGATTCATCCAATTCAATCTCATCGCCGAATTTCATTCATTTTGTGCACCATACAAGTGGGCAACAGAATAAAATAACGTCTTAAAAATGAAAACTCGACGTTATATAGCCTTTACGATGAAACTTTTATAAAGCCATCAAGAAATATTTAAGAACAGGTTCCAGTTGACGTTTCTCTGATACACACAGTTTCGTTACATTCAAAATTTCACTATTTCCATCAAAATCGCATTTTTCAAAATCTCATTTCGTACACGTTGAAACTTCCCACGCACGAAAGTTTTCGACATTGTTCCTCCGATCGGAACCGAAAAACTCGTTTGATTCCATGAAACTCCCATGTTACAATAAAAATGGTAATTAGTCGTAAATAACGTGGCTGGAAATTAAATATCCGCGAGAGAGTGATAGATTTTTATAGATTCCATGTGCGTTGCAAATATGGGCAGGCGAAGTGAATGGCTGCGCTGTAAATCATGGATGAATTTCGAAAATTACAGGGCGAAACGTTGAATTTGCCGGCGGCGGCCAAAAAGATCGGCAAGAAACGATCAAGGAGAGAGAGAAAGAAAAATTGGCGAAATGAAATGACCTCAAGTCCGAACTATCTAGCAGATGTAATATTACGAATGCGAAAAAATTCTTTACTTTCAGGACAATATTCAAAGTAAGAAATAAACTAGAAATGGAAGGCGTAATAGTGTATTATTGATTAAAAAATAAATACACGTTTTGAATAAGGTAAGTTCACTGTCGATCTGATTATAATTTCAAAAGAAATTAAGAAGTGTAATTGCAAAAATCAAAAAAATTATTGCAAAGTCAAAAACGCCTTTTTCCGAGAATCAAAATTAATTGAGTTATTGATTATTCTGCATGGGTATAAAATACCCAAAAATACCAATGCGAAGATGCATAAATTTATGAATCGTAGTTTAATCGACTTGTTAAACTTTTCGCAACTTACAGAATTTATAAAAATTGTCTAAAATTTTGGATTTTCAGTAAAAACTTTTTTATTATTTACAAGTTTTTAAGATCACACGCAGTTACTGAAGTTTTACAGAATTTTCGAAAATTTGTATACTATACAAAATGAACGTGCATTTGCTGAAATTCTACAAATTTTGATAATTTTTCGGAATCATTGACAAACTTCGGAATTTTAAATGGTTTCTGTTTTGCAACAAATTTTTCAACTTCAAACATAATGGACTGGTCAACTTTTCGCAATTCATGAAAATTTGCCTAACTTCTGCAAGATTTTCCTTAATTTTCTAATACTTTCCAAGTGTTCCAAATTTTTATTGAAAAAAAGTTACAAAATGCATATTTCGAAGAAACATGATGAACACAATTCAAAAAATTCATTAGTATATTTTAAAATTCTACAAAAAATTTTATTCTTTGAGAATCACTTATTGAAAGTTTTTCAATTTCCTAATATGTGTTATGATTTTCCGAAATTATCAAAATTTTCGACGTCATGCCAGCTATCAAAAACTTCCCAAATTTCACTTAAATTTTTGCAATTAATAAACGATTCGCGTGGTTTTTTAAAACTCTTTAAATTTTGTAGATTTTTCATTAAAAATTTAAAAACACTATCATGCATATTTTAAAGAATCAAAAAATTTGTATCAATGAATACAACGTAGAAAATTCATTAGAATTTTATAAAATTCTACAGGTTTCTTAAATTTTATTGAATTATTGGCAATCTTAAGAATTTCGAATGTTGTCTGATTTTGAAAAACTTTACCAATTTTAAACCAAACGCAGACTTTGAAAAATTTTTGAAATTTCATGGAAATCGTCTAACTTATCAAAAGGTTTTTCTTCGTTTTTTAATGCTTTTCACGTACTGTGAATTTTCATGAAAAAATTAAGGAAATATTTTTATGCATATTATACATATTTCGTCAAAATACATTATAATAATGCACAGAATGTTCTAAAATATGATGCATGTTTTTTGAAAATCTTTATAAATTTTGGTTTTTTTAGAATTATTTAGAGTTTTAGGAATTTGGAACATGTTATGATATTTCAAAATTTAAAAATATTTAATAATATTTTTTAATATCACTAACTTTCGCTGAAAATATGTAAAAAATATTATTATTCATATTTCAAAATAATAAAATGAGAAACACAGAGAATGAAATTCTGAAAATCAACCAAAATTTTGATTTTTTTTATTATTCACATTTTTTATAATTTCCAATAGGTTCTGATCTTTCGAAATTCGCGAAATATCTAACATGATACTAACTACTCAAATTTTCCAAATTTCATGAAAATTTATCGACCCCATTATTATTTTTTCCAATTTATAAGTACTTTTCAAATATTTTAAATATTTGTTAAAAATTAAAAAAAATACTAAGCTGTCGTGAATATTCAGAAAAATCATGATTCTCAACACAATATACGAAATTATATTACATTTTTTCAACTTTCACGAATTTTTCAAATATTTTAAAATAATCGTTAATTTCAATAACTAATGTGTAAACATCTTTACTCGCAGGTAGCATCATAGAAGTTGAAATTTCTACGGTAGACTAAAACCAAAAATTTTAGTGCCCAAGGTAAAATCTGCAGTGTCCAAGTCATTATTTTTACATCAGGGTAGAATTAAAATTTGTAGAGTCCAAATTTGAAGTGTCTGAGAATAAATTTCATCTCTACCTGAAAGTTTGACCAAATCTGTGGTCTCTATTATCTGAATGTTTTGTTTCTTTTAGGTTCGATTAAAAAAATTTCACGATTGAGTAAAGTAAAACCTGTATTTTCCAAATGAAAATGTCAACGGTTGAGTGAAACGTCAATCTCCAATGTCGAAGGGGAAGGTTCAAGAAAGAAAAAAAAGAAAATATATATTCTTCAATGAAAAATCATACTATTGTAGGTTAACCATAATCTTTGAGGTTGATGGAAATTTGGCTGCAGCAAATTGAAACCTAGTACAATGGGTGATCGAAAAGAAAATCTGCAGAATCTGTACCGTCAAAGAAAAATCTTGCTATTAGAGGAAAACCGTATTTCTATGGTTGAGAGAAATTTGGCCACATTAAATTGAAAACCGGTAACAAGATCTTGATTTAAAGTTAGAATATTTATCTCAGCATCGAAAAAAAACCAAGTTGTTTCAACTTTATATGAAATGTACAACGTTCAACCTTGTATTGAAATCATATTTGTATATTTTCAACAATTCCATAAACTCATTATAACTAGAATACAATAATCCTATGTAACAAAATGCAATATTCAATAGTCCATACAATGAAATCGAATATTCAATATTGTATCGAACAAAATTCAATATCGAATCTTCTGTATGACAAAATTTAATTTTCAATATTCTGTACAACAAAATTTTGTGTAAGAGAATTTTATACAGACGTATTGTATCGTAATGGCAATGAGTATGTTCACCATCTTGCTTTAGTTTTTGAGAAAGGATCAAAAATATTTATTGATACTAGGCTATGAAAGCTACCCAGAATTTTTTTTTTCAGCAAAGAATTTTTTTCCAGATGAATTACTAAATGACCTCTATTCATTCAAAATTCAATTAAAAAGCAAAACACCATAACGGTTCAAATTTTAATAACTCGTTTAATTTCCAATTTTTAAACAAATGGCCCAAGAACTTTTGTCTTGTTTTTTACCAAGAACTTTATAAATTCATTTTTAATCCTTTTTCATGCCCACACTTAAAATAATAATCATATTTTTGCCTTTGAAAATACTCCAGCAAGAAATTTGAATTAAAAATATATCAGGACTCAGTAAAATTTCCCTGTCCTAATTCTTGGTATCTTGGCATTAAGTCATCTTTCATGTTTAATTGCGAATGGAGAAATTAAGCATCAATAACGCGAGGAACAAAATAAGACCGCGTTTAAAATTTTGAATTTCGATCGCGTGCGCGTACGATAGCGATTCTCGTCCGCAATAAATCAAGACTCGGGGTAATCAACTCATTAACGCGAGTTGATTACTTGCGTTGAAATTCCACTAACGAGCGATACGAGTGCGTGAAAATACCATCTTTCGATTTTTAAGTTTTGCGGACTTATGGTCTCAATAAAATGAATTCTAGGTGACGAATTGGGTTTCAATTAGAAGCGGAATTACAATTGAAATCGGTTAAATTTAACTAAAATACAGTGAAGCCTTCGCTAAAAATTTTAAATGGTCAAATTTGCAGCAGTTGCAGAAAAGTAATTGTATAATATTAATTGTATATATATAGTAATTGTAAAAAGATAAATTGAAAATGAAATAAATTCATAAAGTACCGGAGATGTGAATTTCATTTGCAAATAACTGGGAAGAATCCATAAATTTAAGTGAGCATAAAACGAAGTCGTTGCATTGTTTTATATCTCCAACTGCTGTTGCTCACTTTGACTGCGGTTATTATGATCCTGTGCCATTATCAATTTGCATACTCACGGTACAATGAAATGCTTGAATTTCATGCAGCGAGAGTCGAAATATGTACGAATAAAAATTGATAAGTTATGAGGAAATATTTGGGAAAACCTATAGAAGCTGTTAAAAGCTTTGCTTCGTGAATCAGATTTTATTATGTGCCCCTGAGTCAACGAAAAATAATAAAAAGGATTATTTTGAGAAATTTTGAGTAAGCAAGTGTAAGCTTGAAATTCGTTGCAGTTCAGTTGTTTGCATGAAAGTACGTTGGAATGAACTCATCAGTTTTGATATTTTGTGACCTTAAAATTTCCTTTTCTACAAGAATGAAATTAAATTTTTAGGATTATGATATTCAAAGAAAACTCAAGGAGTCCAACTTTGCGTGTACATATGAGGAATCAAGAATGAGTCGAAATAGTAAGGAGAAATTTTAAATCATCAATTTGATTACCAATACCTCAATTTCAAGAAATTGATGATTCTGCGTGGAAAAAATTGTTTGTGCAAATGAAGTCAAATCGTTTCAGTTGCTTCGATTTCAAAAAGTGAATTATTAATTAATATTTTTATACTTGACACAATAATAATATAGAAATTTGATATTTTTAATTACTAGAATCAGGAACTCCGCAGTTTATACGTGGTTTCTCAAGAATTCTGCAAGTTTTACAAATTTTAGATATACACGATTTTCGGTATTTTTACGTAATTCTTACGATTTCCAGGCAAACTTGAAAAATTGTGAAACCAGTAATTGATAAGAGATCTATAAATACTTTGGAAATTTTTTATGTTTCGGGATTTCTCTGCAATTTGATCAATTTAGAAACTGTTATTACAATTTTACGAATGAGTAATGATTATATTGATTTTTTCAAGTTATACTTATTTTTATAACACTAAATGGATTACTGGGCAATTTTTCATCATTTCTAATGTCAAGAACGGGCTACAACCCACTCTACTTTTCTCATAAAAAATGAAAAAAAAAATTATTTATTCGCAAATCTTAAAGAAGAAATCAATTTTATGTGAAAGAGCTAGAAGTCATACAAATTCATTCGAGTAAAAAAATTTACAATAACCGTCGATTTTCTCATATTATTATGACGCGTCTGATGTACGAAGCAAAATAATGAGAGCTGTATAATGCATCATCTAGCTATTAACTAATGATATCTTTTACTCAAATAAATAAAAACTTTCCAAATAGATATTATTCCAGAATATGTACTATTTTAAGAAAGAAAACTTAATAAAACTTATGTACTCAGCGATTTTGTAAACGACTTTGTTCAAAATTCTGAAAACATTTTAAGGTATTATGAATTTAACGGAATTCATGAAATACAGTAAAAAAATGTATATGTATGGTATCAAAATTCAAAAAAATATAGATTATAAAGTAAAATAAATATGTAAGAATATGAATGTAGAATATTTTTTTTCTTTCAAGCTAATTACTTTTCAAATAATAATACATCCTTTTGATACAGAAAGATTCTACTTGTGAACAGGAAAATATCCAAATTTAAACATGATAACAATTCATAAATGAGACACATTTGGAAAATTTCTTTTTCTTTCTGCGTCGTACATTCAGCTATAAAAAAAATTGTTCCTCGTAAAGAAAAATTTCACAAAAGAAAAACATAAAAGAGATAAGTTTAATAGAGTGCAGAAGTACAGTTTTCAATTTTGATTTGAAATTTGATAATCTCGGAATATTTTCTGAATGTTGATATTATTTTGTTTGTAATAATTAGGTGTGATCTTCCTTAGAGCAATCAATTGAAGTATGAAAGTGGAAATACTTGTCTATATTGTCAAAGCCATATTATTGTCATGTAATCCATTTTTGTGAATAAGGACTTCAAAGGAAGTTCATAATCCATGTAACAATTTTGTATGAAATGAATTTGAACACGAGGTAATGCTGATTTTATCATTTTATTGCGACAGACTTTTGTCTTGATTGATAAACAAAAATGTATGTGAGGAATTTGTATTTGGAAGTGATCGTTCAATATATGCTAACAAAGTTAGCTTTTTTTCCGAAAAACAGAATAACACTTTAAAATCTGAAGTACTTTTGAAATTTCCGTTTCAAATTGTAATCCCCAAGATTTCCAAGCATGTTTAATAATTTCAACGAAAGGATAGTTCTAAAAAAAAATAGTTAAATCTCTTGAACTTATCTCAAATTTCATAAAAATCAATATTGTGTCACTGTACTTTTGAATACACACTTATAGAATGGTACAAAATACGTTTGATTTTAACAATACAATAGTTATTACGACGCGAGTTGTGATTCCGAACTTGAACTGCGCGAAAACTTCTAAGCCCGGCTAAGTCCGAGAAAATTCTAAACGTGACTAAGCTTGAAAGGGGACTAAGCGCAGACTACCAGAAGCTCGCTTTTTTATATCCTCGATTTGACATTCTGTATGCCCATATTTAGGCATGTACACGATTCCCAATAACATGATAAGGTGATCTTAGTAAATTTTGATCTTGTTCATATTATGAAAATTTCAACCTTCGATCAGAAACTCATAAATACCCATAAACATTATCAAGAAGTTTAAAACTAAGCAAAAACTTTTGCAGAACTTGAAAGAATATTCCAGAAACGATTGTTCTAGTTCTAGTTCTCACTTTTCAAAGTTTTTGCATCCATCATTTATTGAAATCATCTCAATAAATGATTTTATGGAAGTGAAACCCAATTCATAATGTTAAAAAACTGGAAACAGTAAAAACCGTATTAGATTCCAAAAAGAATTCGAAAATTCTGTAATTTTGCTAAAAAATCGCAAAAACATCGAGAAAATTTGCATCGTTTACGATTCGATATTTCCAGAATAAATGTCACAATTTGGTAATCGCGTTCAAAATGAGGCACTTTACGATTCCCCGGTGAAATTGGTTTTTGAAAATTGTCAGAATCGCCAGGTCGCTCTTTACGATCCATACGATTTGCAGAAAAATTTGACGTACCTGCTGCAGCCACCACTTAAGGCGGTTTGACGCGCCGCCCGCTCGAAATGAAACGGATTCGCAAGCATGCTCGACAAGAATATTAGCTTCTGCCGGGGAATAATAGATTGTCAGAGATTTATGAAAACCTCACATCGGATTATGCAAATTACGTAGCGTGAATTCAAACGATTCAACGGCTTTACAGCGCGTTTTTACGATGATTGAAAAGCAGAATGCAACAGCTCTTACACACATAAGGGCAACATGGGCGGCCATTCAGGCCAAGGCAAAATTTGTATGGCAAATAATTAAATAGATAACTGTGAGTACATGCTGTCTGGAATTCATTGGTTTATTACGTGAATTAAGAATATATTAATAATTATTCATTCGCTCCGTTTTTTGTCGTAAATGTTAATATAATTGATCTCTAGGAGCCATTAATAAGTCAGTATCTTGATCATTATTCTTCTCTTTATTTCTTCAAGCTTTCGACCTTATAATTTTCGGTCCTCTTCAGGAAACTAAGTATAAATATAAAGTATCAATTCATTTTTACATAAATAAATATTAATAAAATCAGATTTTCACATTTACATTTCTCATTTTTGTAATGCTTTCTTTATCTAAATTGATTTGTCAATTACGTCACGATATTCGATGTCTTTTTTGTCCCCAAGTCATTTTTTCTTCATTCTCTATTCTTTTTACAAAATGTGTCCCTTATTAATTGTGTGCTTCGTCTTTGGGGGACGAAACGTGACTGATCAAGGAATTTCAAAAGTCTCCATAATCAAACTCAACCAGAACAGATAAGATAAGATAAAAATAAAAATCGAGTGGCCAAAAAATCAATCCTAGTTAATTGAAATGTTTTAATATCTAATTTTCCTCAGTAATTTGTCATAATTGGCGTTAAATTTTATAGTATCCGTCTGTTTATTAATATTATTACTTCTTGTTTTTATATATATCATCTCTGCTATTTGTCTTTTTTGATAATTCTTTTCGAAATTCAAAAATTGGGGACAAAAAAGACATTGAATATCGTAACGTAATTGACAAATCAATTTAGATAAAGAAAGCATTACAAAAATGAGAAATGTAAGTGTGAAAATCTGATTTTATTAATATTTATTTATGTAAAAATGAATTGATACTTTATATTTATACTTAGTTTCCTGAAGAGGACCGAAAATTATAAGGTCGAAAGCTTGAAGAAATAAGGAGAAGAATAATGATCAAGATAGTGACTTATTAATGGCTCCTAGAGATCATTGGTTTATGTTTCGTTAATAACTGAAGTGAACCATTTCTGATTGCGAATTTTGCCTTATAGACACAATTGTAAATACTTTCCCTGATGATGGTGATACACATGATCACCGAAACGTTAGATGAATGAAGAACATTTCATCAATTGACTGGCCGAACCGGGTACTTTTCTACCACCAACTTCACTTTAGTTAAATAGCTTTTGATTAAATGTGCAATATTGTATCAAGAAATGAAATTTGTTGTCCACTGGTGCAACAATATAAAAAATTGAGAAGCGCAGTCAATTTCAAATACGAGACAAATAGTTCACAAAAATATTTTTGAAAATCCATGTTGTTGCATTTTGTATTTACTAACGATTTATAACCATTTTCCAGATCAACAAATATGTTTTTTTCGGCATTTATTGAAAAATTAATCAATTTAGTATTCTTCCACTTGACGAAAAATGCATAAGTTCGCGCATCGTAAAAAATATACTTTTTGGGCCAAACCAATAAAGCCATAGCTTAATTAATAGCCATAATTAATTTTGTATAAAAATACTAGCAACTGAACAAAATTTTTTTTTCCAAATTTTTCGGTAGAGCCATCAAATTTTTATTTGTAAGTTTTATATTTGAAAAAATATTGCAAATGTCAATACACCATCCTACTTGTAAGGAAATTTCTGATGAAAACAATAAAAAAATGTTTCAATTCACTGATTTGAACCAAAGATACAGCTGATCAAAGTTGCCGGGTGGGGATAACTCGTGTTCGTACGCAACGTTACATTTCAGTAGTTAGTACTCTGAGGGTTAAGCGAATTTTTACTGTAACTTTAAGATTGGAATTGTTTGTTATTACCCGATTTAATAATAAATAGCAAATGCATATGCGAGAAGACTTTAATGTGACGATTAAGCGTGATGGTTGGCGTGTGTCACTTGCACCGGACGTGATTTACGACGAGCATCATTGAGATGCGCGCCTTTATACGCCGCGTCCCATCAAATGCAATGTAACTTTCTAACTAAAATCTAATTAATTATAAGATGTCATCGCCAAAGACTGTGCGTATGTTTTCGTCTTTTTTTTTTTTAAGTCAGTGGCGTTTGTTGCGAACGATGATTAAGAAGCTTAAGTTAATGGAGAAAAATGCTTATATTCTAGTGGTAAATACCAACTTCAATGAGTAACTGCACTGTGGGAAATTCATGTAGGTTTTTTCAGGAAAATTCAGTGAGGGCGTTCTTTTATATGAGATGATTGGAAATCGTGCTTAATTTATTTGAAAGTATTTCAAATTTTCTATTAAGGAAATTTCCCTCTTCCTTCAAGTCCCAACAACTTTAGTTTTTTAAAGTATCTATAAAAATACACATGTGTTAGTCAAGTTTCGCTGTTTTTTAGAGTACCTTAATAAAATCTTTACAAAATCTTAGAACTTCGAAAAAACTTTTATTTTATGAAAAATTTTTTTAATAAAATAGCCTCATCTCTGTATACACTAGAACTTTGAAGAATCTTATTTCTTTTCTAAAAGAATCTAGGTTTCTTTATAGGAACGTCTAATCTTCACTCTATGAAACGCGACAAAAAAAACTTCAATTTTTTAATTTGATTGTACAGAAACAGAAAAAGACAGGAAAACTCCATTGAAAATATGTGTAGACATTAGTTTGAGGAAAAATTAAAAATTTTTATAAATAAGAAAAAATCGGAATGCCAGACTTATTCAGCATCTCTCGAAGTAAAAAGACTTTTTCCCGTTTACACAATACCGTCCGAAGTTGGTGTCTTAGACATACAAATGATACATCAAATTAATCAGCAGAATTGTCTCAAGCGCTTGAACCAGAATAACTATATATATTTTAAAAATATAACAACAAAACCGTATAAACAAGAAATAGATTGGTTTTGGCCTTGTTGTTTTTATCATAAAAACAGTTTACAAACAATTTTTCTGATACATTTATGAGGTTCAAACAATCAAAAGTATCTCGTTCGTAATTAAAATACTAAACTTCATATTCTGAAAATCTAGAAAGTGTTGGTTTCTTAAAATTGACTAAATTTACAGAAATTTTGAATAAATAGCACAGGTGCCTAAGACAGCACACAGTTCGCGATTTCGGCTCGAGCTGCACGCAAAAACACCATTGAGCTGCCATTCATCATTCTCGATTCTCGATTCTCGGTCGCCACCCCTTAATTCTCGCGTCCCGTAATTCCTGCAGCGCCTTAATTCTTAATTTCAACCACCACCGCAATCAAACCGAGATTCCACAACCAGGATGTGCTCGCGAAAATTGCAGGAAACACAGAACATATATATCCCTCGCGATTTTTATCGCTCTTTCGCACTTGGTTTACGAATCAAAGAAGTCGATCTGGATCGTTTTAACTTTGATTTCTACTCAAAGGTCGTTCTGTATGATAAAAACTGAAAAAAAGGTTGTCTTCACTAATAAAGAATTGTGATCATCATGAATTTGTTCATAGTTTGAAAGCGATGATATGTAAGTGAGTTTTAGGATAGTTCTTGGTCATTTTTTCATTTTTTTCAACGTGACTGCTTTTTGAAAAAGAATGTTATTATTTACAGCTTAATTTGTCGAGTGTTTAAAAAAATACGTGAAACGATTATTCATTTCTAAACTATACATACTAAATTTCTAAGCATGTATGTTTGTTTTGCAAGTATCGTATTTTATTAGATTTGAAAAAAATCCAGAAATATTTCAAGATTATACATATTGTTTGATTTAGATGTCTATTATAATTTTTAGGTAATTTTTTTTTTTTTTTTTTTTTTTTTTGAAGGTTCTTCAGAACCCTTTGCCAATAAATTAAGGAAAAGTCATACATTACAAACTTAATATCTCCGGAACTGAATTAGGTTTTCTGTCCAAATCAGAGCTTTTTTTTCTTAACAGTTTTCCAGAATGAAAACAGGCACGTTAAGTAATGTTGCTGTGCTTTTGCTGAGAGTGAGTAAATTAGTGTAAAACAGGAAAAAAATCAGTTGCCTGACATTTGAAATAATACAAATCAACATACAAAAAATGACAAATGTCCTCTATGAAAATTTACCACATAAAACTATATGATAACTATATACTACTGTCAGCTACTATACTTTATTCTATAAATATGCTAATAGTGGCCAGCAGTGCACCATATATGTCAAGAGTGGCACAATATTAGTAACAAATAGTTGTTTTCAGTGACTCTAAGTGTTACTTTTACTATTAAACAGTTTAGACACTTTGAGAAATATTTCACAAGAAATTAGACACCATTGGACACATATGTATATACATGTTTTTAATAGTGTTTCAATAGTGGTAATCAGTAGTTCACAGCATTTTACAGTTACTATTAGCCACTATTCGAACCTTTTCCAGTAATATTAGCAACTACTAGATACTATAATAATATAATATGTATAGTCTAATATACATAATAATATTGAATAATACAGTATATGCTCTAGAAAAGTGGGAAAATGAATCGTAACAAAACAGTTTTGCTGTTTATGAAGCATCAAAATCATACATACAAGAAATATTAATGTATAAAAAAAATACATACAAGAAATAGTTGAATTTTCATATGTATTTGACTTTGGAAATTTCGGAACAAGACAGAAAATCCTTTTCTTATAACTATTAGATAACTTTACGTAAACGTTTCAGCTTCTTTTCAACAAACTATCACATATATTACATACAACACTGTAAAATATACTATTATATGCACTATACACTGTATTATATGTTATACAATTACTGTACAGCAACCATACTATGTAATATACTATAACTATCTTGCAACTATGTTATACAATACAATACTACTATATATTATTATATACTACTATATATACATAATATATTATTCTGAATAGTAAAATACTAGCTACCACATAATATAATATCAGCTACTATACGCGATTCTAATAGTCTGCTAATAGTAGTCAGCAGCAAACTATAGATGTCAACAGAGGTGCAATAGTAAATACAAATAGTAGTTGGCAGACTATCTACGGAGTTATTTCTACTATGATACACTTTTAAAAACTTTTTACGAGATACAAGACACTATACATGATTTTGATAGTGTTCCAATAGTAATTGACAATGTTACCACAGTTATACTATTAGCCACTTTTCAAAACTTGTCCAGTATTATTGGCAACTACTGGAAACTATAAGTAACTTTTATAGTGTTCCTATAGTGGTAAAGAGTGGTAAATAGTAAAAGTTGTTCACTAAAAACTCATTTATTGTAACTTGGCCGATTGAGCAAAACTCGTTCACTCCAACGTCGGTATAGGTATGTAACAAAGTTTAAAGTTCAAATAAAGAGAGGAAAAAGATTCACAATATATTAGTGGTTCAAATAACCCAGTGTCCAAATGAATTATGTTCTAGTGTACATTAGGAAAACGTTTAGCAACCACTATTGTACTGACAATGGATTTTATGAATTACACGACAAAACATGTAAGTACTATTAACTACTATTGAATATTGTACAATTCATATTTTAACTACAAATAACTATGGGACATTGTACAAAACATTGAGGTGCTATTAATAACCATTGAAAATGATATGACACATGCAGAACTACAGATTACTATACAAAACTATTGACACTATTGTATAGTTAAGAGCAAAATACTATTGACCACTATTTGTAGTTGTCTATAGTGCTCAGTGTTATGAAAGTCACTTGTTTTTCATGAGATTTTAAAACGAATTCGAATCTCTGTAGAATTTTTCGTTCCAATAGAAAGTAGTTTACAAATTCAAAGTTTCTCTCAGAAATTTCTTACAATTATTCATCGAGAACCATGTGAATTTTTTATAAATTTCCACCATTTGTTTGACTGTATATGAATTCAAAAAATGGTAATAAATATTAAGAGTGTACGAAAATGTGCGGAAATTTATCTAAAATTCTCACATCTGGGGAAGTTGCTTGAATCTTTCGAAAATAATGAATTTTTTGAAACATGATCATCTCCTTAAAAATTATTAAAGAATGAAATACTTTACTTTTATCCTTTCACTTCTACAGAATTCAGACTAGTTACCGTTCTTAAATTTGTATCATTCACTACTTGAATGTATATTTTATTTCAAAAAAAAAGCGAGGGAAAATAGTTAAAATAGATAAATGGTTGCAATTAACCAAATTTGAAACGAATTATGTTTTATTGTACGTTGACATTAGAGAAACGTTAATCAATTACTATCGGACTAATAATGGATATGCCATGACACAACATGTTAGCCTTATAAATCACTGAAGAATATCATACATAACATGTAAAAACTACCAATCACTATGCAATACTGTACGAAACAATGAGGTTTTATTTGTCACTATTGAAAAATATATGGAACATGCAGCACTACAGATTACTATACAAAACTATTGGCTCTATTGGACCACTATTTATAGTTGTCTACAATGTTTATTATTACAAAAGTCAGTTGTGCTTGCAGTTGTTTTCGAGGTAAAATTATCTGTAACAATTGTTTGTTCCGATAAAGTTAGGTATCTAAATTCAAACTTTCTCTCTAAGATTTCTGATAATTCTTTGAAAATTAAGCAATTTTTTTGAGAATCATCATTTTTTTTCTCGGCTCTCTTTATTTCAAAAATGATTACAAATATCTCCAGGTTTATGCAAATGTTGTGTAAAAATTTCTGGAAAATCCCTTAATCCTAGGAAAGTTTCTTGAATTTTTTGTATCTCTTGAAACTTGATCATTGTAAAAAAAATAAATAAATGTTTTACTGCAACCCTTTCATCTCTATAAAATTCTAACTTGGTATTTCTCTGATATATTATTTACTACTTGAATTTGTACGAAAAATCAAAAAATTTCTGAAAATTGATGAAACTGCATGTAAATTCGAAAAGTAAACAAAAATTTCGTCAATCGTACTGTTAAGGAAATACTAGTCACTTTGCCTATTTCGCCAATGTTTTCAACACATGTGATTAATTGATGAAATGCAATTAATTTTCGAAAATTCATTCAAAATCACTCAACTCCACAAACCACATTAATTCAAGCTATTATCTCAAAACCTCGCCGAAAAAATCGAAAATCTTCCATCAAGGTATAGACATAACAGTAATGTATACACGCCTAAAAATTCCGCATCTTCCCGTCAAAACCCATAGAAAATCCCATTCAGCACTAAACCGTTTACCTCTCATTAACAAGGAACCTTCGCTACATTAATCATCGAAGGCAACGCAAATCATCCCGCGGCTGCATGAGAATGCGCCGAACAAATCCCAACACTCGTTAAAGAAACAAAGAAGAAATTATTATCCACAATAAATCGGCGTGATTTATCACTTCACCATAGCTTAAAATAATAATCGAGCTCGTTCCTGGACATTGACGTTTTAATTAGCCCTATTTTATTTCAATTATTTCAATTCGAATAGCATTAGAGTTTTGCATGAATATCGAGGGGAATTTAAAAACGCGAAAGATAAAATATACAATTATTATTATGTGAAAAATTTTGGTATTTTATGAATGAAAATTTTGTAAGAATGATTCGTAGTCGTTATTATTTATTGAGCATTTGGGAAGTGATCGATTTTTGTTTCAGAATTGAAAATACAAAGGCCTTTTTGATTGAGATGAGAAAATTTCCTTGTTTGCAGATGAGTCAAAAGTCTTTGAAAATTTGAAAATATTCGAAGAGTTTTACAGAAAAAAATTCTCTAATATACCTGAGAAATCTCATGGAAGTATAGTAAAGTGAATTCCAGCAATATTTATACACGTTACTAAAATTATACTTTTAACTTCATTATCATTTTATTCAATATTAAAATTTTAAGATCAAGGAACACATTGTTAGTTATAAATTTTTTTCATAACAAAATTGTAAATAATTAATTATCTTCGACCCCAAAGTACAAATTGTGAATTATTGCATTCCTAATTATAATTCACTATGTTAGTTTACATCTTTTTTCCGAGTGACAAACTTTTTTTGAAAACTATTGACTTTTCTACTACTAAACTCTAAAGACAACTATAAATAGTAGTCAAACATATTTTGCATTAAAATGTCTAATAGTGTAAATAGTTTTGTAAAGTGATTTGTAGTGCTCGATGCTTTGTATTTTCAATAATTACTTATAGCACCACAATGTTTTGTACAATGTGTTCCATAGTAATGAGTAATTTTTACTTGTTAAGTATGGTATTCCCTAGTGATTCATAATGCTCACAGGTTTTATCATGTCATTCATAAATTATAAGTTTTATTAGTTCATTTGATGAACAATTCTCTGATGTAAACTAAAACATAATTTAACTAAAATCTGGTGAATTTCAACCACTCATAAATTTTAACTATTTTCCCTCGCTTTTTTTTGAAATGTAATATACATTCAAGTAGTGAATGATACAAATTTAAGAACGGTAACTAGTCTGAATTCTGTAGAAGTGAAAGGATAAAAGTAAAGTATTTCATTCTTTAATAATTTTTAAGGAGATGATCATGTTTCAAAAAATTCATTATTTTCGAAAGATTCAAGCAACTTCCCCAGATGTGAGAATTTTAGATAAATTTCCGCACATTTTCGTACACTCTTAATATTTATTACCATTTTTTGAATTCATATACAGTCAAACAAATGGTGGAAATTTATAAAAAATTCACATGGTTCTCGATGAATAATTGTAAGAAATTTCTGAGAGAAACTTTGAATTTGTAAACTACTTTCTATTGGAACGAAAAATTCTACAGAGATTCGAATTCGTTTTAAAATCTCATGAAAAACAAGTGACTTTCATAACACTGAGCACTATAGACAACTACAAATAGTGGTCAATAGTATTTTGCTCTTAACTATACAATAGTGTCAATAGTTTTGTATAGTAATCTGTAGTTCTGCATGTGTCATATCATTTTCAATGGTTATTAATAGCACCTCAATGTTTTGTACAATGTCCCATAGTTATTTGTAGTTAAAATATGAATTGTACAATATTCAATAGTAGTTAATAGTACTTACATGTTTTGTCGTGTAATTCATAAAATCCATTGTCAGTACAATAGTGGTTGCTAAACGTTTTCCTAATGTACACTAGAACATAATTCATTTGGACACTGGGTTATTTGAACCACTAATATATTGTGAATCTTTTTCCTCTCTTTATTTGAACTTTAAACTTTGTTACATACCTATACCGACGTTGGAGTGAACGAGTTTTGCTCAATCGGCCAAGTTACAATAAATGAGTTTTTAGTGAACAACTTTTACTATTTACCACTCTTTACCACTATAGGAACACTATAAAAGTTACTTATAGTTTCCAGTAGTTGCCAATAATACTGGACAAGTTTTGAAAAGTGGCTAATAGTATAACTGTGGTAACATTGTCAATTACTATTGGAACACTATCAAAATCATGTATAGTGTCTTGTATCTCGTAAAAAGTTTTTAAAAGTGTATCATAGTAGAAATAACTCCGTAGATAGTCTGCCAACTACTATTTGTATTTACTATTGCACCTCTGTTGACATCTATAGTTTGCTGCTGACTACTATTAGCAGACTATTAGAATCGCGTATAGTAGCTGATATTATATTATGTGGTAGCTAGTATTTTACTATTCAGAATAATATACTTTCTATACTACGTTGTCTATAGTAGTAGAGGTGTAATATTATATTACATAGCATAGTTGCAGTATTAGTTATATTATATTATTTCGTATAGTTGCATTATAGCGATAGTATATTTTATAGTAGAGTACAATATAGTTGTATATTTGTAGTCTCAAATGCAGTATATGTATTATAATAGTTTACAATATAGTAGCTGACAGGTATATGTATATTAGGGTGTCACTTATTTTTTGCGATTTCGGAATTTTTTCCATTCCGGGGCTTTAAGTCAATCAAGATATTAAAAAATTTTTTATATATATATATATATATAATGTAACGTTCAAGACCAAATTTTTCTAGAATTTTCTATTTCTGTAGTCTATGCTTTACAAGCACCGAAAAAAGGCAAACAAGTACTTTTTAGGTACTTGTAAAACATAGATAACAGCGATAGAAAAATCCAGAAAAATTCGGTCTTGAACGTAACATTGTACACTCAAGCTATGCCAAGTTTCAAACATTTATCTCAATTTTTTCACAAGATATGAATGTTTGAAGAAAATGTATGAAAAATTACATGTAAATCCCATTTAAAACTTCAGTCGTTGTGAGGCACGTGTTAATCATGTCCGATTTGCTTTAAACTTTACAAGAAAGTTTTTTTTTTTCATATCTTGATTGATTTACAGCCCCAGAATGGAAAAAATTCTAACATCGCCAAATTAAGTGACACCCTAATGTATATAGTTATCTAATAGTTATAAGAAGTGGATTTTAAGTCTAGTTCCAAAATTTCGGAAATCACGTACACATAATCGTTCACTTACTTTTCGTATGATTTTTATTGTTCATTAAACAGCAAAACTATCTTCTTTTTTTATTATTCTTTTCCCTATCATTTAAAATTATCCTAACTTTATTTATAAATTTCACTTTGTTATCATAGTGTTCGTCATCATTTTATAAGTATCACTTTATTTGCTTAATATTCGAACTTTTAATTGTTTATGTTCTATACAGCAACTTTTGGTGACTTATCAAATAAATTAAAAAACATGTTTTTCCGATTTCTATGAATTTTCATGTAGCTGAATTCTATAATTTAGATTTCTCAAGATTTCTAAAAAAGGAAAATTGTTCATTCTTTGGCGTAAGAACCATGAAATAGTCGTAATAAACCGAACAGCATATTTATCAAATGATTCTTGAGTCAAATAATTATAATGAAAAACTTCAATATCATCGAATAGCAAACAATTCTAATATTTATAAAGTCTGGGCCTCTAAGTTTTGAAATTCCCCAAAGTTAGAACCCTCTGGGAAAAAATGAATCTGGAATTTTTACAAATCCAAGGGTCCATAAGTGCCTAATGTAAAATTTCACATATGGGCATTTAAAAATCACAAATTTTTGAAATCCGGGAAGGTTGAAGAACCGAAAAAACTGGCAAAATATGTCAGCATTTCGCAATATCACAGGACCATTCATGAAACATGATGAAACGCTTGCCCTCAACGTATTTTATGCTAGTACTTACAACCACTTGATGCATTTTCCACAACTGACAAGGAGCACGAAGAGAAGGAGACTCTTGGCCCACATATTCTTCCTTATCCCCGAATAATCACATATTTGCCTGCTCGCAATTTTCCCAATCTCTTTTTTTCAGTAGCACTTAGAATTTCGCACTTTCTTACAAAGCAAGTTTCGTTTTGCGTCGCAAAATTCCAAAAAAAATCACTGGCATCTTCAGAGGTTGTGACAGGCTTTCTCACTGAAGATGGTATGTTGCACGTCAAATTTGGAAAGTTTTTTCCTTGGAGGTTGGACAGTGGGATTTTTTAGAAATTTTTTATGTTGTGTGATATTGTTGTTGAGGGAAGTTAATTAATGGGATTCGAATTGTTGATGGTACTGGCGGTTTGTTTCTGAAGAAGGAGAAGCAGCGACTGCGGAATAATAGCTGAGAAGCGAATGGACGTTGCGATGATGAGCGGTTTTGGAGTCGGCGCAAAACCTGCGGAACCCTTCCCCTCAGAACTCAGGAAAACTCACAACTTTCCAAAATGTCTCAAAAATACTTCTGTTTTGAACACCAAACATTTTGGGAAATATTTGTGTTGAAGAATTGGATCCTAACTTCTTACAACATTAGAGAATATCTTCAGGGCCTTGATTTCACATCAGAATGATTTCATCGCTAAATTATATTGTTTATTAATGTAAAACATGAATTTTTGGTGGTGAAATATTGCTTTTGATGAATACCATGCTTTCGTTCGGGATTTTGAACACTTTTTATCATTTCTAAGATTTGCAAGAGTTTTTGATAATTGAGATCTTTTTTTGGAAGGTTTAGGCTAACTGGTTATGATTTTTCAAAACATGTTATATTAAACAAAATTGACGAAGAGTATAAAATGTTTGTAAACTGTAATACCTCGAAATTTATTAAAAATTGTCTAATGAGATCAAATCGATGAATTTTATGAATTTTTTTAAATACATTTTTATTTTAGTGTTCCGGGAACTTATTTGGACGATGACAATGATGTTAAGATTTTAAATTTTGACTATCAGACAGCCTTTGCAGTTTTTATATTATTTTTTGATCAAGTATGATAATAAAAAATCATTTGAAAAATGATACTACACTTTTTTTTCATCATCAGACTTTTCATTTTCAGGAAATAATTCAAGTTGATAATTAGTTCGTTTTCAAGAATATCGTCAAAATTTTCGACGACGTTCGAAAAATTGGGCAAAATCTATAGAATTTTCAATAAGATACTTTTCTTGTAACTTTCTTCAAGTTTTGAAGATTTAAGATAAAATACTCATAATTTTTCGCAAATTTTATTATTCTCCTAACATAAGGTGAGTCATTCAATTTCTTAAAATTGTTAAGAACACAGTAGAAAAAACTGTCACGAAATAATAAGACTTTATTTTATTTGCATAAATCACTATACATTACAAATTTTTTCTCCTAGAAAATTGCAAATTTCTGAGAAAATTAGTAAATTTTTAAAAATATATCAGATCCATAGTATTGGGTACTTTTCTTCTTTATTTTTTGAAGTTTTGAATATTGTAGAAATTCTTAGGTGCTGGAAAATAATCGTCATTTTTTGTAAAATGTGTTATTTAAAAAAAAAAAGTACTATTCAGTCAATGATTGAAAATCTTCGAAAATATGGTAGCGGAAACTTCCGTAAAATAGTCAGACTTTTTTCATTATCAGAAATCATTCCAATTTATTGATAAATTGGTTTTAAAAAAATATGTAGTTCAGTTTTCTAAAAATTTAGAAACTTTCGGAAGAATGTGTCAGATCTAATAAAATTTTCTTGTAAACTAATTTCTTGAGATTCTTTAAATCCTCTAATGGTAGAAAATCCTACTCTTTTTTGGAAATTTTCTTACGTTTTTAAAATAAGATAGTTGATTCACTCTGAAAATGTTTTAAAATATGGTAGCAAAAATTTTCGTGGAATAATCAAACTTTTAATTTTCAGAAAGCATTATAAAATAATAATTAGTTTGTTTTCGGAAATTCGTCAAATTTGAAAAAAAGTTAAAAATTTTTGAAAAATCATATCGGATCTTAAGTATTTTTTCTGTTAATTTCTCGTAGTTTTGAAATTCTTCAAATTCCTGAATGCTGGAAAAAAATCGTTATTTTCTATGAATTTTCTTCTTGAAAAAAAAATGGTTTATTTAAATTCTCGGAATCCTTGGAAAAACTAGCCTAAATTTTTGCTCATTAGACTTTTTTTATTTACAGATATTATGATAAAATAAAGATTCGTTTGTTGCAAAAAAAATTATGAAATTTTTCAAGAAATATTGAAAATTAATGAAAACTATCAAATCATTGATACACTACTTTACTAGTAAACAGACTAAACTTTTAGAAATTTTAAATGTCAAAAACTGCTCATGATTATTTAGAAAGTTTCCTCATTCAAAAACGTAATAATTCATAAAATTTCGATAAATCCTGGCAAGATTATAAGAAAAAATGTGATGATATACCCCGAAGTTAGCATGTTCCGAAATAATTTTGAAAACTTTTAAAATTATAATAATCTGACAATTTTGTAAGATTCAAAAATACTCTTACAAATTCTAAGCGATTCTTCAAAAGTTCAAATTCAAAGAAGATCCAAAAAAGGCCCGAAGACTCATCGAACTGAAAAAAAAAATATTTGTAATCATCTGTTACGAAAAAATAATGCAATCTCTATTATGTTCTTGTTAAATCTCAATAACACTCTGAAAATTCCATGCCACTATTCAAATAAATATTTCCCTATGTTGTAAGATTGATCCTATCCCACCTTGTACAAAATACACATTACTTAGACACTTTTCATCAGCATTCTAAAAATTTCTCCCATTTCAAAAATATCACATATTATTACTTCAAGCCAGTAAAATTCAATTTTGAAAAACCGGAACACAATGAAAAAACGCGAAAGAAAAATGACGGAAATGCGGTTGTATTAGCTGAACCGAGCGCGAAACTGTGAGCAACTGAAGTGAATAGTGATGCTGCAAGAGGAGAAAGATACGAAGATCATGGATCCCATGGATCCACCTCTTGTGTGCCCCTCCTGTTCCTGCTCTGACTCTGCTTCACCACCACCTAATAACCATCCATCATTTTTCATTTTTCGGCCCCCTTGATTTCTTGCCTTGCGCCCACTTCTCTATTTCTCTTTTCTTCATCAACCTGAATTATTCTCCTCAAATTTTTCTTTACGCTCTGCAACATGTTCAACAACATGTTGCATGTACATGAAATAAGAGTAACTCGACAATTCATCAATTATTTTCACAGCAATGGATTCCAGGCGTAAGACTTCTTCAAGAAGCATATTTTCAAGAACTTTATTAAATATAATGTCATATAAAACTGTGTGATACAACAGAAATCTACTAAAGGCATTAGAAATTTACGAGCAGTTTCAACATTTTTTTCTTTTTGACTTCGTTCTATAAAGACCATTTATTTCGGCAGAATAATTGAACTACACAAATCAGACGCGTAGGCAGAGGTTGGTTTTGGGGGTTCAAACCCCTCCCGAAATTCTGATAAAATTAATCAATATTTCATGTAAAAATGAAAAAGTTATATCGATGAACAAAAAAATTTAAGTTACAAAAAAATGCATGAAAACGTTAACAGTATATATTTGATAAAAAAGTAAAAATTGTCAAAATGTAGGATTACGTAGAAAATATGAATCAGAAAAATTGTTGTAAAGCAGTGAATGATCACGAAAACTAAAAATCTACGAACATGCTAGAAATTTACAAAACTTTGAATCTTAAATCATCAAATTTTAGAAATCTGTATCAAATTCATACAAAAGTATTAAAAATCTTTCGATTAATACAAACTCTAAAAAAATAACGAAACCAATAAAATTAAATGAAAAAACTGTTTTCTGAAAAATCTCGACAAAACATCTACGATCTATAAATTTTGTGATTCTAGAGCATTGAATCCTGAATATACTATAAATCTATAAAAATTCTAGAAAACGCAACAAAATCTTTTTAATGTTTCAAAAATACGAAAATAGAATAACATTATAAAACATGAAAAATCTATATGAATGTGATTTTATCATTCATTCTTGAAATCACTGATAATAGATCGAAATTAACATTCTAAAGCATCGAGTTTTTTAAATCTCTGTAGCAATCTACAAAAATATAAGTAATCTATAAAAATCCTTAGAAATCCTCCAGGGTATCGTATATTATTACTTTATAGTTTACTAGCTTACTTATTTACTAGCTTACGAATTTACGTGTGAACGAGTTAACTAGTTCACAAGCTTACTAGATTACTAGTTTAGTATTTTTCTTTTTCACTTGTTTCCTATTTTACTATTTTTCAATTCCAGTACTTTACTAGTTTACTAGCTTACTTGTTTACTAGTTTAGTAGTTGACTAGCTTACAAGTTAACTAGATATTTTCAAGAACATAAAATCATGTAAAAATCATTTTCTTAGAAATGATTAGAACTTTCTGTCCTGGAGCATAATTTTTAATAAAATACTATTATGATATATAATTTTAGAAATTATTCAAGAATTTCATACATATATAAAACAATAAAAATCCATCAAATTCAATTGATACAATAAACATAAATTAACATACTTTTAACTGTAGTAATACAAAAAAAATATAGAATAAAAGTATTGAAAATCTTCATAAAAGAAACTATCGTCTGAGAAATCGATTCAAATTCTCAAAATCTTTTCAAGTTTCGATACTATAGCATTAATTTCTATAAATAATCTATTGAGCGATCCATAGAAATATTAGAAACATATACAAAGAGCAGAAAAAACTACGAAATTTGATGAATAATGTACCTACCATACGAAAGTAATATAAATTTATGATGTACTCTTTATCTGTGTGGTTCAAATTTGCTTGAAAATCAATTCAAATGTGTGAATTTTTTAGAAGTTTGATTCCTGGAGCATTAACTTTCAGAAATTTTTATAGAAACCCATATTGCTCAATATCAGATAATCCTCAAAGTGGCAGATATAAATATAAAAAGTATTAGTGAAAAAATTGAAACCTCAGTTACCACTTGAAAATCACAAACATCGAATTATATTATTTAAAAACATGAAAAATGTGCAACTCTGGGTCCCAAAAGTTGTATAACTTTCGAATTCCGAAATGTCAAAATCACTCCCTCGTAACCGTATTGTCAAAGATGAAAAATTATGAAATCCCGAAGGAAAAATATTTTTCAGAAAAACCCCTCCCGAAAATTTTTTCTGCCTACGCCCCTGACACAAATGATAGACATATTACGCAAATCTCATTCCTAGGATTATCAGTGACGATCGACATAATTCAATAAGATGAACAAGTCGAGTAACTCTAATCGAAGAGTCCAAATGAAAAAAAATAAATTTTTTTCCCGAGAATTCAAAGTGTAGTAATTACACGATCAACAGTATCGAAAAACAAAAAAGCAAACAAAACTTAACGACGTAATGAACGTCTGACGAAGGATTATTTATCGACAAGAAATCGCGAACGGGAAGGACTTGTATTGCAAGTACCGAGCACAAAGAGCGGGAAGATAAAAAAAGGCGGAAGGTAAAAAAGGCAAAGAAGCTCGAGCTCTGGGCATTGCACTAATTATCGGCTAATTATCGATGTGAATGGCCAAGTCTCGATTCGATTCGATTCGATTCATTGCAAGGAAAAAGGAAGAGTCGAAAAACAATAATACGATTTTTTGTTCCGAATTCAATGCGCGCGATTAGAGAAGCGGTTTTATTTTTCAGGCGAGTAGTTTGCGGTACTTGAATGCTGAGGATTTTCTCTTAAATATTTGGCCAACTCAGAACATACGGAATTCGACACTATTATTTTCAAAATTTACTTCCAAAACCATGCTCAGATTCTGGGTTACTTCTGAAATGCTATACATTTTTTATTTCAAAAATTGAGTCTCGCATTGAACATTTTCATTTTCACGTGTTGACTACCAAATTTAGAGAGGTTTCTTCTACCTACTCCCACCCTACCCAATTACAATTTTTTAAGTTAACATTCAATCTTCAAATTTTCAAACTCAGTACAATCACATTTTTACAAAGTTTAATGAACAACCATCATGATATAAACAATAATAATAAGAAAGATTAATAATTTCCTTCTATTTTTTTCTATTTTCTCATAACACTTTAACTATATATAATACTAATATGGCCATTTTTTTATTTTACAATAATTACAAAAGTTTTGTTATTAAAACAGATTTTGTGGCGGCCTTGGCACTTTAACAATTTTGAGGAGTCATTACAGTTCTGGCAGTTTTCAACAGCTTTAATATTTTAAGAGTTTTTGACATTTTCGCATTTTTTAACAATTTTCAACCATTTAAACTGTTTTCTATACCTTAAAAAGTATTCACAGTATAAAACAGTTAATTATGTTGACAGTTTAGACGTAAAAAGCTCATTACAGTATTGACAGTTGTGAAAGGTTTAATAATCCCAAAATTTTGTATCACAGTTTTAAACAGTTTTGAAAATTTTAAGCAATTGTATTGCCAGTCGTGACAGTTTGTAAACAGTTTTGAGAATTTCAAGAAAGTTTGATAGCTCAAACAGTTTCTTTACAGTTTTGTTATTTTTCAACAGGTTTGATTCTCTAGCAGTTTTATAAATGTCCAAATTTTTCAAAATAACTTTGCGATAGTTTTGGCGGTTTTAAAAATTTCAGCAGTTTTTCGAAAATTTGATGATTTTTATAGATTTAAAACAGTTGTAACAGTTTCGACAATTACGATAGTCTTCGCGATTTAAAAAACTTTTATTTTATACTTCTGAGTTTACATAATAAATGAATTTTTCAAACTGTTTTTAAGTCTAATTAGATTAATAATCTATTAAAAATTTTGAAACTATCAAAATTGATTTGAATTTCGTAACTGTACAAATGTTTCAAACTTTTGTAAACTGTCGAGACTCTTCAAAATTCTTCAAGATCATCAAGACTCCCAAAAATGTCAAATCTATCGAATTTTTTGATAAATTGTTGAACCGTCGAGACCGTAAAAACTGCGAAAGACATGCTAATAACTGCCAAAACTGTCATTGCTGTAAAAGTTATAACACATCCAAAACATTACATGGTATAAATGACAATGATAAAAATTTCGATACAAGTTCACATTCAGAGAAAAAAGATCGTGCTCACTGTGTTCACTGTGAATATCCTACAATTCAAAAATCTTAAAGTAACAAAAATAACAAAATTGAAAAAAATATCTGCCTCTGCTCTTATTTAATATTCTTCAAGTTTACTGTTTAACATTTCCTAGGCTTCATTTTTGTTATCAAAAATTACTTGAAGCTTCACTTTTGTCTTTTATTCTTTAACAAACAACCCAATTCCTTTCGTTCGATTTCCTACACAAAATTTTGTACATTTTTTCACCTTTTCGTGTATATTTGAGATTTAAGCTCGTCTCGATCTCGTGTGCAAATTGCAAATTATCAGGCACAAGACAAAGAAGCGCCAAGTTGGAAAAAATGCTTGCAAAACGCGATGGTGGCAGCTGCGCTATTAAAAGCGACTCACCCAAACTTCCGTCATCCCTCGCGTCGTATCTTGCCCAACATCCCCCGTTTTTTATTAGCATTAGCGCCGCTCATATTATATCAATCCGGTCCTCGGTATAATAGAAAAAAAGCATTTGTCGTTTGTCAACTTTTTTAGTTGTACAATGATTCCCTAACAATTATTTTTCCCTGCTTTCATGAGGTAAACTTTCTAAAAAAACTTATAAATCAGCATGTTTTTAAATAACAAAATTAAATAAAGTAGGAAATGAAAAATTTGAGCCAAATAGCAGCAAACATACAATATATAATTTTTATATAGCTCCGCAATATAATTTTTGTTTAGCTGAGTCTTGCTTAACTGGATCTGCAAATTTAGTAATTTATTTTATACTCAGCGAATGAATGATCCATTTTCCACATAAGAATCACTAGCAACACTTCACATCCTCGATATCATTGAAAGCTATAAAATTGGCTTTATTTTTATACTACCAAGACAAAATACTAACGAGTTTTCCCAAATTTCAAGCAAAAAAATTTCTTCACTGCAGTTTACTTTTTTTTACCTTTCCATTTTTGGAAGTCGATTTTTCGAATTTCCTACTGTTCGACTTTCAAAATCAAAGTTCCACTTTCCTCATACGTTGATAATTGAAATTTTTTATTTCCTTCCATTTTCTACTCGGAGCGATGTAAATGGTCGGCGACCGTTTGAAGCTTTTCATCGTATTCAATGAGCAATTTTAATTTTCTGGCCATGACTTGACTTCTAGATCGTTCATCAAGTTTGGCGCTTCACGTTGCGAACGCAGGACAAAAATTTCATAGAAGCGTCGCGAATGCCTTGTACTTCGTCCCTCGTCTACGAAAGCGTTGCTAATGTTTCAGGGATTATTGTTACTCGCCCAACAAAGCCGCTCGACTGGCTATATACATTTAAATATATACGTATACAATTGCACTGAGCTTATGTAAGCAACATAATATTGAAATATCGTGGATGTGCATACAATTAGAGAAGTGGTTTTGTCAGAACATTATATTCGCCAACAAATTGCACCACTTTCAACTTCAGCAAATGGAAAATTAAATTCTTATTAGGTAATGTTGCGAAAATGTATTACTCAAATAACAAAATAATACAAAAACAAAGAAAGTAAAATACTGAGTTTTCAAAGTTGCAACAGCTCAAAATATAGAAGTAGAAATTCCCCAAGTGTAACGAAATTCATAACTTGCCATGCCTCAAAAAATTTGAAAATCGATGATTCAAAATTTGAAAGATACAAAAAAAATACAAACGTAACAATCAATTTTTTTATATTTATTTCTCAAGAAGACAATCAGTGTATGAAAAAACTAAAGATATTAAGATGACTCGGAACCTACTGTTCTACGAGAGAAGACAGAATTGTGCAAGTCTTCCGAGTCATCTTAATTCACAAAACAATGAATGACTTATTCATGTACAAATTGTTCTGTAGAATAATCTTGAAATATTGATCATCAACTGATGTAGTAATTAATTCCATCGATTATCCAGTTTTGGAATCGAAAATAAACGTGAAAATATTTCTCAACAACGTTGACAGTGATCCAGGGCATCCAAGTTCCATTGAAATTTGAAGGAATTGAGTTGTAATCGAATTGAGTGTTTGTTTGTGCAACCAATTGTGATCGATAACTATCGATCAAATACTCCAATTCGTGAACAACCTGTAAGAATTTACAATTCAAACAAAAATAATATGCAAGAATTTTTGTGATCATAACACTTGATTTTCAACTAAAAATAGTGCAAAATCTGAATTCTGTCGAGTACTCTTTAACGGCAAGTTTTTTTCATGTCTCGTATGAAATAAATAAAAAAACTTAATGCTCGTGTCATCGACTTTGGAGATCATCTTTTTTTTGGAAGGGCTGGAAGTGAGTGAAACGTACATAATGAATTTTTTGTATTATATGAAATAGGGCAAATGTGATGGAAAAAAAATTTTTTCACCTCTGGAAACTGGCTGGAAAGGTCTTGATACTCGCAGGGATCCTTAAAAATGTCGAACAAGCAATAATCAGAGCAGTTCACCACCTCGGCAACAGAATTATTTTCCGCGAACGGATTATTGCAAATCACGTCACTCTGATTTCTCAGATGAAGGATTGTTTCTTTTGTTAAGGCAGGCTTATCGGACGATAATCCGCTGATAGCTCGATAAGCCATAGATGCCATGACTTTTTCAACACTGTACTCTGGATTTTTTTCATCTCGTCCAGAATCGCCAGAGTGGTTTGAATAAAGGGGCTTGGATCCTGTAAAAAAAATATTTTGAACACAACTTTGATAAGCTTTCGACGGTTTTACAGTGAAAAAAAAAATTTTTTAGTTGTAATCAATCATCTTAATATTTTATCTTTTTTTTACAAGATCTTCTCTAGTTTTTATGAACGTTATTTTATATCAAATTAGCGATAACAAGCATTATAAAATTTTTTATTGTTTTGACAATTTATACTATTTTTACAGTTTACAATAGTCAAAGAAGTCTATTTGACAGTTTCGGCAGTTTCTAAACCCGTTTGGTTCATATATAAATCAAAGGGGTTTTTAGGGTTCAAACCCCTCCCGAAATTCTGATAAATTCAATCAATATTTCATGTAAAAATGAAAAAGGTTACATTGATAAACAATAAAAATAAGGGTTACAAAAAAATGCATGAAAACGTTAGCAGTATATAATTGATAAAAAAGTAAAAATTATCAAAACGTGGGATTACGTAGAAAATTAAAATCAGAAAAATTGTTGCAACTCAGTGAATAATTGAGAAAAATAAAAATGTACGAACAGCTAAAAATTTACAAAACTTTGAATCTTAAATCATCAAATTCTAGAAATCTATTTTAAATTAGTATGAAAGTAATTTAAATCTTTAGATTCATACAAACTCTAAAAGAATAATGAAATTAATTAAATTCAATGAAAAAACTGTTTTCTAAAAAATATCGACAGACGCTTCTACGGTCTATAAATATTGGGATTCTAGAGTGTCAAATTCTAAATGTACTATGGATAAATTTACAATAATTCTAAAAAACGCAACAAAATCATGTAAATATTTCAAAAATACGTAAAAGGGATAACGATATTTAACATGAAAAATCTATATGAATGTAATTTTATCATCGTTTCTTGAAATTACTGATAGTAGATTGGAATTAACGTTTTTAAGCATCGAGTTTTTTGAATCTCTGTAGCAATCCTCTAGGGTTTCGTATATTATGCTAGAAAAATGTGTAAAAATAAGTTAACTAATTTACTAGCTTACTAGTTAACTAGCTTATTAATTTACTAGTTTATTAACTTACCAGTTTATAAGTTTACTAGTTTACTCATTAACGAGTTTACTAGTTTACTAGTTTTTATTTAACTAGCTCACTAGTTCACCAGTTTAGTATTACAAATTCGACAAGTTTACTAGTTTATTAAATAATTAATTTACTTGTTAACGAGTTTGCTAGTTTACTATATTTTTTTTTTTCACTTGTTTACTATTTAACTATTTCACAATTTTAGTAATTTACTAGTTAATTAGCTTACTTTTTTAGGGGTCGTTCACATATTACGTAATGCTTTTTTCTGTTGGTGTCTTTGTCTTACTTATTTTAAATCATATTCTTGTCCTTGTTTAATCGCGTTACGTAATATGTGAACGACCCATTACTAGTTAAGTAGTTTACTAGCTTACTGGTTTGCTAGTTTACTCTTTTTCTAGCTTATTAGTTAACTAGCTTATCAATTTACTCGTTTACTAGTTTACTAGCTTACTTGTTTACTAGTTTACTGACTTACCAGTTTACTAGTTTACTAGTTTACTTATTAACGAGTTTACTAGTTTAGTAGTTCACTAGATTACTAGTTTACTAGCTTACTAGTTTTTATTTAACTAGCTCACTAGTTCACCAGTTTAGTATTACAAATTCTACAAGTTTACTAGTTTACTAAATAACTAATTTACTTGTTAACGAATTTGCTAGTTTACTATATTTCTTTTTCACTTGTCTACTATTTTACTATTTTACAATTTTATTAATTTACTAGTTTACTAGCTTACTTGTTTACTAGTTAAGTAGTTTACCAGCTTACTAGTTTGCTAGTTTACTCTTTTTCTAGCTTACTAGTTTACTGGCTCACAAGTTTACTAGCTTACCAGTTTACTATGTAGTTCACTAGCTTCCTCGCTTACTAGAAATCTTTCGATAAATAAAAATTATGGAGATATAAATTTGATAGAAATTTATAAAACTTTCTTTCCTGAAGCATAACTATTGATATAATACTACAATTATATATAATTTCAGAGATTATCCTAGAAATTCATATAGAGAACAATATAATACATCCAATACAATTGATACAATTTCTACAATTAAACATACTTTTAATAGTAGAAATAATCAAAAATATTGAAAATCTTCATAAAAGAAACTGTCGTCTGAAAAATCAATTCAAGTTCTCAAAATCGTAGAAGGTTTCAATATTATAGCATCGATTTCTGAAAATCTATTGAGCGAACCATAGAAATATTAGAAATATATAAGAATACCAGAAAATAACTTTTATCTGTGTGGTTAAAATTTGCTCAAAAGTCAATTCGAATATATAAGTTTTTCAAGAAGTTAGATTCCTATTAGAACGTCAAATTTTAGAAAGCTTTATAGAAACCCATATTACTAAATATCAGATAATCCTTAAAGTGGTATAAATACAAAAAATATTAGTAAAAAAAATTGAAACCTCAATTACTAATTGGAAATTACAAAAATCAAATTCCATTATTTACGAACATGAAAAATGCGCAACTCTGGGTCCCAAAATTTGTATAATTTTTAAATTCCGAAATGTAAAATATTTCAAAATTGCTCTCTTGTAACCATATTGTCAAAGATTTAAAATTTTGGAACCTCGAAGGAAAAATATTTTTCAGGCAAACCCCTCGCGAAAATTTTCTCTACCTACGATCCGGATATAAATATATATAATACTACATAACTGAATAAATTTATAATATAATTATACTACTTAAATAAACTTTAAGGTTTATATAAACTGCATAAGGTTTATATAACTTTATGTACATGTACATGAACTATCGAAATTTCTTAAGATTCTCGAAATTCAAGAAATTACAGTAAATCTTTACATTCAAGAAATTCTTAAAGTTAGTGAATATCTTTCATTAGCATGAATTTAATGATCAAACACCTTTGACAAGTTTCCAATTATTTATGATGGCTCCTTCTTCATGGAGTTCCTCGTCGATGTTGAGTAAAATAGAACTCCTGAGAATCGCACGAGGCTGATAGTCCTGAAAAATGGGCCATTGATTGACACCATCTAAATTTGCCAGGTGACTCTCATTACCACCGGCAGCAGCGTACAATGTTGGCAGCCAGTCCGTAACGTGTACCAGTTGGTTCACAACTTTTTGAGGATTTTTCAAAAATGGCGAGTACAAGCAAGCTGGCACACGGACACCTCCTTCGAATAAACTGAATTTTAACTGTAAAAAAAAAAGATATGCATGACTGCAGATAAAAATTATTTGTTTACTTATAGTTATATTCTTATAATTATATGGAACATGTCCTATGAAGATAGAAACCAACACGAATTTTCCACCCAAACATGAAAAACTCATAATGAACAAAATACTTACTCCCCGGAGAGGATAATTTGACCCATAATTTTCCGATAAGCCAACAGTTATCGCCCCATTATCAGCCATAAAAAGGACAATTGAATTTTCCAGCATTCTTGCCTTCTTCAAAGAATCAACAATCGCTCCAACCGATTCATCCAAAGCCTTTACCACTCCTGAAAATACATTCATCTTATTTTTTCTACTCAATCATATTCTACATGGGGTTCAGTGGAAACTAACCTGCAAATTTTCTTCTTTTGTAATCTGATATGTAATCAAAAGTCTTGTTATTTTCTTTGCTATCGCGAACTTCCATGATGTGTTCACTGTCACTGCTGTGAACAGCTAAATGGTTGACTTGTAGGAACAAGGGTGAAGAATGGTTATGGTTTTGGATTATCGAGACAGATTCTTTGGTTACTAGATCAGTGAAATATCCTTCTTCAAATATTGCTTCAAGACTTTTCTTTCCTTTTCCGTGGTTGAAATCACGATGAAGGTCATTTCCAACAAAAACCTAAGATGTAATTTGGATAGTTTTCGATGTATTAACCATAATTACAAATAAGATGAGGAAATGTCAAAGCAGACTTTGAAATCATGAAACTATTATATAGTTGTTTAAAAAATCGAGCACTAGGCTGAATTTCTAAATCATGTCAAATTATGTATACATATATTATATTCATATTTAATTCTATATTTATATTTTCCTCTATTGCCATCTCTCTACGATCGGGAGTAGATTTTACTCTCTTCAAAAGTGACCTCTCATTATTCCCTTCTTCTAACATAAAATTTTGACAGAGGAAGTATGGCCAAAAAGTTGAAAAAAGGCATAAATACTCACGTTCTGTTTAATGGTATGATTAAAGTATTCAATGTAACCGTTGTAATACCCATAAAAAGAATCAAATCCACGATAAACAGGTGTGTGGTATTTTGTATGGTACCTGACAAATGATAATAATTTTAAGTATTTATGGTTTTATATTTTACAATTTCAAGTTTCCCATTTTTACCCTATGTGCCATTTTCCAACGAGCCTTGTCGAGTAGCCTGAAATATTAATAATTACAACAAATATATAAATTTTTGTTACCATGTGAAAGGTGACAGTAATTCTAAAAATGAGTACCTAAATTTTTTAGGTATTGAGGTAGCAAAGTAGTTTTCAAAGGTATTCCTCGGGCCTCTCCAGCTGCTAGTGGCCAACCTTGCATTCCTGTTTATGAAGAAATCAGCACTTTCTGTGCAGTAATGACTTGACGTGCTTATGAATAACAATAATTTTTTATTTTGTAGAGAATGTCTTAAAAAGTTATGAAAATGTATTTAACACGCAGTCCTGAGGGGAAAGTTACTCTACCATTTTATTCGATATCAAAAATTGACGGACTTATAAACAATCAAAATATAATTTAAACAAGCTTTTCTCATTTTATAAAGAATATATTTGTGTAAAATTATTTTTTTACAGACTAACTGCTTTTAATAAATCGTAAATAGTTGTTAACGTGAGTAAATTCATTAATATTACGTGAATTTATTTTTCGAGGTTTTACCAGCTCTGATAGGGTAACGTCCGGTTTGAAAAGCAGTTCGTGACGGAGTGCATATTGGTGGAGTGTAATGTCTGTTCAAAATTAAACCATTGTACGCCTGCACATAAAGAGTTTTAAATTTTATCAATTGGCTAGTGATACAATAAATATATTTTTATTACTTTTGTATGTATATTTATTTACCAAAGCATCGATATTTGGGGTGGGTACTTGATTTCCACCGTGAAAACTCACATCATTCCAACCCTGAAATCCAAGTATGTTGACTGTAAATATTTTGAATACTGATAAAACCTATATGAAGTTTACGTAGAATATTTTTTATTTTTTTGATAAAAGTCACGATTTCCAAAACTTAGTTTGGAATTCATTCCCTGTTAGAGTAAAACTTTACCTACAAAACAAAATCAAAATTGTAACGATCGAAAATTTTTTGACCCTATTTATTTCATGATACATAAAGAAAAATGAACAGGTGGTAATATTTTTGAAATTTTCTGTTAACTGATGTTTAGAAATTTTGGAATCTCTAAATTTTAATTGAAATTTTTTGCATCATTGACGATCTGTGAACGATGTAAAATTTTTCGATTTTGAATAATTTTAAGAAAATTTTCTAGTGTCTATAGTTCTACGGAATCCACAACTTATCGACATGTACTGAACTTCTATTCCAACATTTTTTGTAATTATTCAAATATGACATGATTTTTCGAAATTTGTAGAATAGAATAGTTTTTATTTAAAAATATTAGAAAATTTCTCAACGGTTCCTGAAATTCTAAACATTTTTCGAATTTTTCGTCTATTATTTTCAACATGCTTAAAATCACCAATGTTTTCAAATAATCAGTTTTCGAATATTCTTTGTTTTTTTTTTTTTTTTTTTTATCGATGATCTGCGAGCGATAAAACATTTTTTGATTTCAAAAAGTACAAAGAATATCACAGGGTTTCTAGTTTTACAAAATTTCAAAGTTCTCTACAAACAACAAAATTTATCAATATTTTCTAAAGTTTCGCAAATTTGTTAAATTTTGAGAATTCTCGACAAACTATGAAATTGACTGAGTTCATCGATATTTCGAAATTCACAATATCTCAAAATTAATTAATATTCTGATCGTAAAAAAAATTACAAACTTCTCTCATTTCAAAAGTTTTTATTCCACGTGAGTTATTTTAATCTTTTTTTATGGAAAGTTTTGTGTTCGTTGAGAACATAATATTTCGAAATTTGGTTGAAGTGTGTTATTATATTCCAAACTATCCATGCAAATAGAAATAATGTTTCCACTATCATCAGCAGCATATCTACAACAGAGTAGTAGTTTACTAGTTTACTAGTTCACTAGCTTACTCATTAATCAGTTTACTAGCTTACTAGTTTACCAGTTAACGATCACAAATTTGACAAGTTTACTAGTTTACTAATTAACTAATTTACTTAATAACTAGTTTGCTGGCTTACTATTTTACTTTTTCTACTTATTTACTATATTACTTTTATGCAGTTTTAGTAGTTTACTAGTTTACTAGCTTACTTACTTACTTACTAGTTTATTAGCTTACTAGTTCACTAGTTAACTACCTTATGGTTTACTAACTTGCCAGTTTACTAATTCACTTGCTCACTAGTTTACTAAGTTACGTCTTAACGAATTTACTAGTTCACCAGCTTACTAGTTAACCAGTTTACTAGCCAACTAGATTATTAGTTTAGTAGTTTTTTTCATTTTACTGGTTTAGTAGTTTACTGGCTAACTAGTTTACCAGTTTACTATCACAATTTTACAAGTTTACCAGTTTACTAATTAGCTACTTCACTTTTTCATGGATTTTCTAGTTGACCATCTTACTTTTTGACTTATTTACTATTTTAATATTATACAATTCCAGTAGTTTACTAGTTCACTAGCTTTTTTATTTACTAGTTGATGAGCTTACTAGTTCACTAGTTAACTACCTTATAGTTTACTAACTTACCAGTTTACTAATTCACTTGTTTACTAATTTACTAAGTTACGTGTTAACGAATTTACTAGTTTACCAGCTTACTAGTTAACCAGTTTACAAGCCAACTAGATTACTAGTTTAGTAGTTTTTTATTTTACTAGCTTACTAGTTTAGTAGTTTACTAGTTTACCAGTTTACTATCACAATTTTGACAAGTTTACTAGTTTTCTAATTTACTAATTTGCTTGGTAGCTAGTTTGCTAGTTTACTATTTTAATTTTTCACCTATTTACTATTTTACTATTACACACTTTCAGTAGTTTACTAGTTGACTAACTTACTTGTTTACTGGTTTACTAGCTGCCTAGTTTACTAGTGAACTACCGTACTAGTTTATTAACTCACCAGTTCACAAGTTTACTAGTTTACTAGTTAACTAGCTTACTAGTTTATTAGTTTTTTTACTTTACTGGCTTACTAGTCTACTAGCTTACTAGTTTACCAGTTTACTATTACAAATTCCACAAGTTTACTAGTTTACTTGTTTACTGAATAACTGATATACTTGTGAACGAGTATGCTAGTTGACTATTTTACTTTTTAATTTGTTTACTATTTGATGATTTCACATCAAATTTCATTCACATTCAACAATCTTACAACAGAGTAAGATTGTTGAATAATTATTATTATTGAAGAAAATAATAGCTATAGTGTAAAATTAGATTTATGAATTTCGAAACTTGTTTTTTCATATTGATAATGAACAAAATATAATTTTTGGTGAAAAACTCGCGTAGTATAACAAAACTTTCTACTCAAGAAATATTTGATCTTTTTTCACGATAATCAAAGAAATTTCGAAATTTTCTTCAAAAGTATATCCTTACTGAAAATAATTTAACGTCAATATAATTTCGAGCAAACAAATGATTCAGAAATATGTTATGTAATGTAAAAAGTTTATAAACGAACGGTTTTCGAATAATAAGAAAATAGTAATATCATCAAGAAAATTATTATTGTTCTTATTGCAATTATAATCATGAAGATCAATGTATTTATTTTCATACATTCAAAATTTTTGTTTATTCTACTTTTCACATTTAAATAAATGATACCAAATTTGATTTTTATATATTCTACAATATCAATAGGCAACACATATTTTAGAGAATTTCAATTACGTCCATATCAACTTTGACATAATTTTTTCATTTTTGAAAAAATAAAGTTCACTGCTCTGTGAGCAAAATCTTTTTTATACACGACAGTGTTAAATTTAATTATTGGTACAGAATTAAGAGCATGAACACAACGATTTCTCAACTCCTCGTAAATACACTGTTTAAATACACATTTTGTAAATACAAAATGCATGGCTCATTTTCTCAACTTCACATTAAAACGTGACAAAGTAATAATCACAAGTTGCGCCAGTGCAAAACGACAGAGATAATAAGCATCTCTGCAAACTATGTATCAAGATACAATTTGTGTTGGTCTAACAATGTTTACAATTGAATGCAGACATGAAAAATTCAATTCCATTTTTAGTTACAAATCTAACAAGGTTTTATTTGTCAACCCACAAGAAATTGTACTTCAAAATCCAAGTTTTTTTTCAGCTATGAAATTTAAAAAATCTTTTATGAGTAAGTAAAGTTTTATTGAGAAATTAATCCGAATAGAAGTTGAAAATCTACTTAGGAAATTTTTTTAAAAGTATATAATTATAATAAATTCCTTTTCGAATTATTTAAATTTCAAATAAATTTTAGTACTTCTAACGAAAAGGCTTCTCTGAGTGTAATTATTTCACTTAGATTGAAAACTTTTCTTTTTATTTCTGAATAAGTTTCACGAACAACGACCATATTTTCAACGATTGATGCTATATTTATCGATATGCTTATCGATGTCATTGAATTTTAATTGTATCATTGATAGTTTCATTAGCGTTTTTGCAGTAAATGCGCAAGTCGGAGATGATTTTTCATGTCTCCGAACTCGTTCAATTATTGTAATTGAATCGTAAAACGAGCCCGCATATAAAATTATCAGTAATTTATACAACATCCAGCTGTTGATTGAAACAATAAATTGAAATGCAGCTTTGCGCAATTAATTAGATTAATCTGGCTCCCCTGCTTGCCAATGTTTCATATAACGAGGAGCAACTTCATTTTTCGCGAAATAATGTGTAGCAATCGAATATGAGATTTTTCACGCAATAATGATAGAAAGTAAAGATTTAAACAAATTGAAAAAATGGAATTACAGGTTATTTCACTCTTCTGTGAAAAAATCTTGATTTTGATATTTTTTTTACCTGTCAGTCCATCTAATACGTCATCTCGATTCCAGCTTTTTTTGTTCATAAAATTATCGAATTGCAAATACATATTCAAAAATTTTCTTCAAATCGAAAATTTGTCTATACGTCATTGTGAATCAATCTTTAATTTGAACTAACTAATTGTCTACTGGTAGCAACAAATGATCTTTGTCATCTTGAATGGAAGTTAATAAAGCTCAAAGAATTTTTTTCATCAGACAAATATTTTAGAAGCTGCGCAAATTCGGAAAAAATGTTAACACAGAAAATTTCCGAACGAGATATCTCCATTGTTTATATAACAAATGAAAAAATATGGAACATTTGATACATTCTTTTCTTTTTTACTGCACATTTAAAAATGTGAAAAAAATTCTTACCAAATCATCGGCGACAATTACGACAATATGCGGTTTTCCATTTTCTTCCTCGCCTTGACATAGTGACATTATCATCAACAATGTCAAGAGCGACAGCACTAAATAATAATGGAACATTTTTTAAAAAACTTGTCATCACACTTGAACGAGCTGAAAACAAATACACGAAAAACATTGAGTGCGAGGACATTCAGCGTATTGATTTTGATGATTTTCCAGTCGAATAAATAAATTGTTTATTGACGTGTCGTGTTATTTTTATCATTGAAGATTTTTCATAAAAGTGCTACTAGGGACTTGCTCTTTCGTAATTGACATTTTTGAGTATGATGAAAATTGACTGAAGAGGAATCAAACTGGTTTTTTTTTAATTTCACTTGGTGTTATGTAAAGCAGCGAGATGAGAAAGTATTTACGAGATAGCATCACATTTTTTAGTTCGATGAAATTTCCTATTTTTTATATTATGAATCATGATTAAGAAATTTTGTAATAGATATTGTTCAATTGGTTAATTTTCTATTGGTGAACTCGTTTTCGAGTCTGGAGAGTTTGTACATCGAATTTTCTTTATAACATTAATTATTAGTTATGTAATTCTTTGAAGCATGTGTTTGAGTTCTGAAGATATTGAACTTTTTGGAAATTCAAACATACATTTCCGGCTTTTCAGATTTAAACTAATTTTTCATTCTTTTCTCCTCTACTTTTTGATTTAATTACTAGAAATGAAATATTCTGAATTCACCCTTGAAATTCTAACTTCTTGAAACCTTCATGAAGTCCCATGCAAAATCATCAAACTTTTTATAAAGTTATCGATTCTTATAGAGACAAGAGACACTTTATAAAAATTTTATTACACATTTTTTGCTTTATTGAATTACTTATTCAAACTTTATACAATTTTTATAGAGTCTAATGATGTTTCATAAAGTTACTTACAAAATGTGTGTATAATGACGTTTATTCAACTTTGTTGAACTTGATAAATTTTGAAAAAATTTTATCAAGTGATTGTATAAAGCACAGACAATATTTTCAAAAAAGTTTATAAAATATATGTATGAAAACTAATAATTTTATAAGTAATTAGGCAATTTAATTTTCTGAATAATTTAATATTCTGAATATGTAGTTAGAATTACAAATCGAATGTTTCTATATCCAAATGTCCATTTGCGAGCTTGGAAATATGAATAATAAAATCTGTACCTACAAAACTATTTCAGTAATTAAAGTTAACTTAAATAAATGAGATGATTAGTAGTAATATAATAATAAAATAAACTTGTTATTATTATGGATATAATTTTTATTACATCATAATGAGTTATTACTTGAATTTAAAAAAATCAACTCGGAAAATTCAATAACAATAAAATTTGAGTCTAATACCTCTATCACTACTAATAAAACATTAAAAAAAAGTATTGCCAATATATTGACAACAAATAATTGAGATAAAACCATGATATTATGTTTAAATAATTTATACATACTTGAAAACGTAAAGTTCCAATTCAAACCCAAACGATCAATTTTTCATTGATTGTTACAATGTTTAAAAATAAAAAAATGAAGATGCGACTAGTCCAAATAAGCGCACTGAATTTATGTTCACGATTAAACGTTCTCTAAACGTTGACTGTCACCGAGAAACTGACAAGAGAAAGAAACATGAATGAATTATATAAAGCTATCCTAGACTAAACATTAAAGACCTACATACACAATTACATTGTATATTCGCTACTACTAGAAGAAGAAAAATTTTAAATATTATCATATGAAGAATTATGCTATTATAAGAACACATTAAATATCTAAAATAATTCACTGCCATTGTGATAAATTTCAAACATCTATTGCTATTGGGAACTTCCGAATCAAGTAAATCTCAACTTATCTACACATATTGAAAGAATTTTGCTTCGAAAATGATAAGATAATATTGAGAAACTGTGATAAAATAAATTGTATTTGTAATTTGTTAAGAAGTAATGATATAGCAATTATGTAATTAGAGACTACATTACAACTACAACTTTTCTATCTTTTGAAATGGTTTGAAGTGAAGTAGTTCGGCAAAACAAAAATAAACAGCAGTAAATTGTTGAAAATAAATTATATGTTAAATAAAATAAAGTACATGAAATTTCCAAACGTAAGAAAAGTACTGAAACAAGGAAGTGAGGAAGAGTGAATACTTCAAAGTCGGTTTTATTTATGTTGCAATGTTGCATTTTTTTTTGATATCTAACGAGGCATAAATTTACATCAGAGAAGGTTCTAACCGAAATTTATAGATTCCTAATAAATAAGTGAATTTTTATGTTCCTCGAATATCGCAAACAAACGTTTATTATATAAATATTTCTCTAGCACAATTGAAGACAAAAAAATTTGAAAAATCGTTTTAACTCAGTGAATAATCGACATATGGTCAAAAGAAAACAATACTCTCCATTTTATTTTCTTTCAAAACTTTCGAACTTTCAAGTTTTCCAGAATAAAGTGATTTTTTTTCGTCACATTACTTAATAGAAGTCACATAGAAAAAATAAATGGAATTTTTTTGTTGCATAATGTAAGGTGATGGAAAAAGTCGTTACGTACTTTGTCGTTCCATTCTAGAACTATAGTGTCAAAAACTACGCAAGTTACGAGTTATGCAAATGCAAAGTTATACGAAGCATTGTAAGACGTGAATTGTCGTAAAGTGACGTCGTCAGCATATTTCAAAAAACTGTATCTCCGTCAATTCATGACATATTGAAGTCAAAAATATATTACTTTTCATTTCTTAATACACTATCATTATCAGCACAAAAATATCAATAAAAATTCCAAGTATTAACAGAAAATGATACATATTTAATACAAGCTCTAACGATTCTCTAAAAGATAAAAGAAAAAAGACTACCAAATTTTTCCAAATTTTAAACCAAAAACTTTTTCACTGCAGTGTAATTTCTCAGAATATGTACCATTTAATTATCCTGAGAGAAGGTAACAAATTTTCACATATGAAATCGTATTCGAATAAAAACTATATATTTCATAAAAAGAAAATACATAATAAAATTTTCAAACAATGAAAAAATTAAGTTCTAACAGAAGATGCGTTTATAAATATACATACCTTAAATTACTTTTATGATTACACTATGTCATGGTATCATATAAAATATGAACACACACACACGCGTATGATACAAGATACAATGAATATGAGAAATCGCAATATTCAGAAATATCTTTCACTCCCCAGAAACAGCGTACAATCCATAAATTACGTGCATCGATTATGAAAAATTAAGGTTAATATAATAACAAAAATGAATGTTTGAATTAATTAGAAATACATTGCGATCTATTTCGATTTCAGGAAACTCTGAAAAAACGTCTATTTTCTGCTCCTTTATTTATATCATGATGTCGTCAAATGAGAGAAATTTTAATCAAAGGCATAACTTTCACGAGAAGTGTTATTTATAAGATTTGAGTAAAAATATGAAAATAAGAGCTAGAGTGAAATGTAGTGAAATAGAATAGTAGGAAAAGGCCCTACTGGCGTAGGCGTAGAGCATGGGCATGTCTTCAGTAATCCATGGTCCCCAAGTGTTGTTACGTCTTCTGGGGTCAGCCATGTAATCAACAGGCAATCTCAATTGCTCCTTCAACTCTTTGCCATATTTTTCCAGCAAGAGATCCAGATGTGTAACGATCTGTGAAATCATGCAAATGAAAACAGAAGTTTTAGACATAACCAAATAATATTTTCGAATACTTAAATTAGACCAAATCAGCCTTACTCCTCATACACAAATTCCCTTTAGAAATCTCACTTCAAGAATTCCTTCTCATGCTTTTTACCATTAAAATTTATTATTGATTCCCCTCACAATATTTCAATTAGTTATTTCTAATTGCATATTTCTTTACTTTAATTATTAAAAATCCTTCTTTTTATACTGTGATACATCAAAACATTGTTTTGGTCTTTTAGACATTTTTTTAATTAATTTTTCCATGACACAGCCCCACAAAAAAAATTTCCGATAATTTTTACGAAACCCATGTCTTCCTATGGATTTTGAGCTGCTGATTCCGAATTTGAGGGCAAAATATCACCTTCCTCAATCAGTTTTTTAGATAACCTCAAAAAACCTCATGTTCGAGTATTTGATGTACATACATGGTTTTCATACAGATTTTGCACTGCTGAATTCCAAAATGAAGTCACGTTTGCGAGGATAATGCAAAATAAACAGCAAAACCTTTGAAGAAAAAACCAGATTCTTATTTGTAACTGTTTGAGCAAGGCACTTTTGAAAATTCTGAGTCGTGGAACCAAAAGAATGCCCAGGCGAATAAAACATAAGTACTCGTCATCAGATATATGTTTTTCTGCGTATTTAGAGTCGCTGAATCTAAATCTTTTTCAAAAATATCGTTTTTCAAAACTGTCTTTGGACATAACCTTCAAAAACTTTACCATAAAGTGTTACAATTAATGAGCATGTTTTTCATGAGAATTTACAGCAACTACGAAAGTCTTTTTATTGCAAGAGAACACGTTATAACAAGAAAAAAAAGTTGCTTTATCAAAGAGGTATCAGAGACTAACACTGATTCGACCTAAGTGGATTTATTGTGATCTTAGAAAGTGTTCTTATTTTCGATTTGTTATAAAATCATGTACCGAATTCAGTGCTCAAATACTGATACTGCACTTTTCTCAGTCCAGTGGTTTGAAATACATTATAAATCATGCTGTTCTATCAGGCATTTGAACATGAGATTTTTTGAGGTTATGTCAACAAAAAGTCCGAAGAATCATATATTCTTAAAAGATTCGGATTCAGCGACTCTAAGTGCGTAGAAAAACATATGTCTTATTAAGAGTACTCTAGTTTTTTTTTGTCTGGGCATTCTAGGTTCAACTGCTCAAAATTATCAAGAGTACCATGCTCAAACAGGTACAAACAAGAGTTCGGTTTTGTCTTTAAAGGTTATGCTGTTTATTTTGCATTATCCAAGCAAATACAACTTCATTTTGGAATTCAGCAGTGCAAAATCTATATGTAAACCATGTATATACAGTCCCTTGCCATGCTATTAGATACGTGCTCAAAATTGAAGTTTTTCTGACTTACAGCACGTCAGTAGACTTCGAGAAGGCTATTTCATGTTAAATCTTCGAAAGTTATTATCAATACAACCAATATTACTGAAAAGAAGGGTAACGCGCATGAAAATAAAAACTTTCTACAAGAAAATACATTTGTTCCCAAGAATCAATATTTTGTATGACCACCTTTTGCAGCCAACACAGCTTCAACGCGACGAGACATACTGCTTATACAAGTTTAAATTTTCATTTTGATCTCTGGATTATGTTTCTTAGTGTAATTCAGTATATTGATTAACTCTTGCTTGTTAGTAAGGGCTTTCATCCTAACTACAGATTTCTGAAACTCCCATACGTTCTCGATAGGGTTAAAATCGGGAAAATTTCTTGGCCAGTCGAGAATATCTATTTTTTTAGCTAAAAATCTTGTGATTCTTTGTACTTGATGGCATGGCACGCCATCATGCATAAAAATTGGCTCTTCTAGTTTCTTGAACCATTTTTTACTTGACCAAGCAGTTGGGTTTACAAAACTTTCTGGCCCCTGATAACTGATTACTGAACATATCATTACTGAAGGAGAATGTTTAATTGTCGGCACAATGCAGTCTGGCTTATATTTCTCATTTGACCTTCGCCGTACGAACTGTGATTTGTCGACTAATACTTGGAAAAGCGATTTGTCCGAAAAGCACACATGTGAAATATTACAGAATTCAGACTGAACAATATCTATAGTGCAAGAACAACTTAAATATAGTTATCTAGCATTTAGAAACACTATCCAGTCATCAATCGTAAAAACCTTGTATTTTTGTGCCCATTGGTATGCTTTGATATCATAGCAAGTGCAAGTCTTGATCCAAGTTTACGTCCAATAAGACACTCTTCCGCTAACCTCTGCGGCACTGTTCTTTCCGAAACTTCAATGCTAGAGCTTCAATAACTTTTTTTTCGAGAAGTTTCATTGGCATTTTTCGATTCTCTACGCAAATATTACGGATTTTTAGATCATTTCTCTCGGTCGTGATTCTCTGACGACCACATGCACCTTTGCGTTTTGCTCTCAGATCTTCATTAAGGTCTACTTTTTTTTTCTATGCTGTACAAAACTTCGAAAAACTCCCACCATTCGTGCTATTTGGTATTGTGACATGTTTTGTGCTTCCAGCATGCCGGGCATTTGACCATTTGTTATTGGCAACAAATAGGACCCTTTCACAATTCTTACATTGTTTTTCCCACATAATATGGACTGAAAATGTGTAAATATACACTTTGACATGCTGTTCTGTCAACAATAAACTTACCTGATGTAATCGAAAAAAGTTAAACCTGTTCAAACACGCGATATTGTTGAATTGCACTGTGAAACTAAAATTCTGTTTTCGTCGATTATATGTAAATTTGGCCAAAATCAGTGTGAAAAATCGATAACTAACATTATGAGTGTTGCCGAAACGATAAGAAGTGTCCACGATATTTAAAAACTCAAGTTTTACCAACATATCAGTAAAAAGTTCATAATCACAACAAAAGACATGAAAAAAGTAGATTCGCAGCATGGATCTAATAATATGGCAAGGGACGTACATCAAATACTCGAAAATGAGGTTTTTTGAGGTTATCTCAAACACTGATCGAGGAAGGTGACGTTTTGACCTCAAATTCGGAATCAGCAGCTCAAAATCCATAGGGAGACATGTGTCTCGTCAACTTTGTTTTTGTAGGGCTGTGTTATCTGAAGGCACAACTTCCATATCTTTTTTTTTTCAGTGCAAACTTTGCAACAAGTAATCAAACATGATGAACCGATGCCATTGCTTGTGATAATATCCAGAGCAGACTTTTTTTCATTTAAGAAATCTTCTACCGAACTCTACCCAACTACATCCTTCAGAGGTTGAAGTTCGGTTGCAGTTTGATTGCCATGGATCAAAACCTACTAACCCTTGGGTACTGGGTAGCGATATTGCTTGTCTCACAAGGGTCATTGACGATGTCGAAAAGGCACTCGGACTCATTGCAAGTGGAAAAATTGTTGTTTTTGAGTGGTGTGGGGTAATTGTAGCCGGAAAGAGTGGCGTTGAAGGTGCCACCGCGGCACTGGACAGTAGCCTGCTGGCGAAGAATGACCATGGCACTGGGTTGAGTGACAGGGCCCCCAAGATGGGCCGTGATGCTGCGTGAGACCACACTCTTCATGATGATGCTCGTGTTGTAAAGCGGAGTTTCCCGGCTTTTCCCGGACTCGCCCTCGTAGCCATCGTAGAAGCCGCTCTTGTAAGAGCCCCGGATGAGCTTGAACCTCCCGTAAATGGCACCCTCAGTTTTTGAGACCTCGTCTATGTTGAGCAGAAGGCTGTCCCGGGCGAAGCCCCTTCTCTCACTCAGCACTGCCCATTGACTTATTCCGTCTACTTCCCCGAGGTCGAGGAGTTCGCCTCCTGCTGCGGTGTACAACGTCGGCAACTGCGAGCGATAATTAGGTTTTTGCTATGCAGATAGTCAAGAACGTAGACAAAGGAGGATTTTGAGGGTTCAAACTCTCCCGAAATTAGGATAAAATTACTATTTCATGTAAACATTATAAAAATTATAACAGTTAATGAGCTGGAGAAAAAAAAATTAATTAATAAAAAACTGTGATGGTCAAAAGTTACGTTTGTTTTCGTAGAATACCATACCATTTTGCAATTCGCAAATTTTGTGATATTTTTTGAAGATATAAAGCACAATAAAAACGTGGCTTACGATTCCCCACTTTCTCCTACCTACTGGAATCTTGAGAAAATAACAACTAGTTTTATTAAGTACTCCAAGTTAACAATATTCGGGATTCTCAACTATACTCACATAGAAATTGCAATTATTTTGACTCCAGAAGAATTTTATCATAAACAAAATTCGAATCGTGAATAATGTTTGGGAAGGATAACGTAGCAAACGAAAGTTTGAAAAATTTGTCTAGTTTAATGAAATAATACTATGGAAAAATTGGGATTCACAAAAATTTCAGAAATCTGGGAAAATTCGAACCCTGAAGCATCAAGTTAGAGAAATTGACAATAGAAACCCAGGAAAATACCAGAAAATCTTTTGAACCCTGGAAACTCTGAAGAAATACTAAAAATTAAAGCAAGTATTTTGTAGAAGAGTTTTCTAAAACATCTGAATGAAATAACTTATTTTAAATTCTGGAGAATCAAATTTAAAAAAAAATGTATCAATTTCCAATCGGTATAAATACTTAAAATCTAGAGGAATACAAAAAAGTTTACAAAATCGTATGAATAATACTCATAAAACGAAAATTTAAAAAATCTATGTAGGTGTGAATTTTCCGAAAATCTATAAAATTATTGAAAATCGGTTTAGATCTAAATTCTAGGAATGAAAGTATACTTCTAAAAAATCTGAAAAAATATACAAGATCTATGAAAATCCAAAGAATAAAAGGTACAAGATCTTATTATTACTAAAAAAATTGGAAAGCGCAAGAAATATATAAACACCAAAAATCGATACACATGTAGTTTATTCAAAAATCTATAAAAAATTGCTGAAAATTGGCTAAAGTTTTAATTCTACAGTATCGAGATCTGAAAATTAATATCCTTCTAGAAAATCTGAAAAAACACCCGGGCGCCTTAAAACTACAAGAAAAAGAAACAAAATCCTATGCATACTAAACAAAATACAGAAGTACCAGAAATCTATAAAACACAAAAAATCTGTACAGATGTAATTTTTCCAAAAATAATGAAATTCTTGAAAACCGATTTAAATCTAGATTCTAGTACATTGAATTCTAGAAAAATATACAAAAAAACACTTAAAAAACGTGTAATATTCTAAAAAATCCACTAGGTTCCGTAAATAATAAACAAAAGGCGAGGAATACTGGAAATTATTCAACACTCAAAAAGTATGTAGATATGATTTTTTGAAAAATTTATAAAACTTCAAGTTCTAGTGCATACAATTATAGAAACCTGAAAAGAAATTCATAAACAACAGTAGAAAGTTCATCAAGTGGTTTAAATACTATAAAAATACGAGAAAAATCCAAAAAGTATTGGAAATGTGTGTGAAAGATACTGTTTTCTTGAAAATTATTTGAAGTACTCAAGTACGTTGAATTTTGCAATAATATAGCATCAAATACGAAAAATTCATTAAAATTCCAGAAAGTATTACAAAATTTAAAAAAAAATATGTACAATACGAAAACTCTGGAAGTCCTTAAATACTGAAAATCCTTAACATAGAATTTTTTTAAAAATCTAGAAATATATTCAAAAATTTCCAGAACTCTCATTTCTGGAGTATCAAATTCTAAAAAGCTCTATATAAATTCATTATTTTACATGTCAAAATCCTTCAAATATTTATTTATGATAAAACAAAAAAAATTATGAAAAATACCAAAAGTAATAGAAAAAAAAATCTGAATCTCAGTGACTACCATGGAAATCACAAAAATCGAACCCTATTACATACGAACATGAAAAATATACTACCCTAGACTTTAAAAGTTTTAATCCTGAAATCCGAAAAATTGAAAAATCCCGAATGGAATAATTTGTTATTGTTCAACCCCTCCCAAAAAATTTTTCCTGTCTATGCCCCTGCAGATCGTCATTTAAAGATATTGATAAACAAAATTATGAAAGACGTTGAAAGACATTTGTATTTATAAACATTATATTTTCTACTTACCCAATCGACCATGTGGATCAGCTGATTAGAAACGCGTGCCACTTCTTGTAACCTTGGGCTCCAAAGAGCGGCTACCCCTCTCACTCCGCCCTCGTATAGCGAGTACTTAGTCTTCATTCAGCACAGTAAAATTTCCATTTAAATTATAATCATTACAAAAAATGAATTTTTTAAGGAATTTAGGCAATTACTTACACCTCGAAGTGGGTAATTAGAGCCCCAATTGCGAAACTTGCCAACCGAAGCAGCCCCATTGTCAGACATGAAAAGTATCAGTGAATCTTTCAGCATGCCTTTGTCTCCTAAAGCTGCCACCACTCGGCCCACTGAGTCGTCGAGCCTCGACACCATCACTTTTAATATACATTTGATTCATATTAAAATTTATTTAAATGACTGGAATGTCATTTTTTTTGTACTGAACCTACAAAAATACTTTATTACTTTTAACTTGGAACTAGCTGAGTAGTCAAAACAAGTTTAAAAGCACGCGTTTTTAATTCAGCGAGAACATTCAAAATTCTATAATTAACATATGTCCACTAAACATTGAGACTAACTTCAGCCGTTTGTTTGACTGCATAAACAAACACACAAATGACAACCAATGCACTTGTCTGCTCCCACTGAACTGTCAAACTCAAATCGCGCAGTAGTTTCCATTTAAAATGTCGTGCAAGCTGGATTTACGTAAATCTGTCGCCAATCTGTTCGGACGACTCAGTACAAGTGAAATTCTTGATGTTGTCAAAGAAAAGAAAATCTCCCGTGCGACTATTTTTCGTGTTTTGAAGGATTGCCGTGATGGAAAGGAACCGAAAAATAAAGTTATACCTGGTCGCCCACCAAAATTAAGCGCTAAAACAATGAAAAAACTGCTGTCAAGTGCCAAAAACATGGCTGGTCAATCGACACGCAAATTAGCACAAAATTTTGGCCTTTCAAAGTCTGGCGTTCACAAGATTTTGAAGAAAAACAATGTAATTTATCGTAAACGTAAGCGAGCACCAAAATATACGGCGAAACGACTCGAATAAATACCAAAATGCTGCCGTACCCTTCGTCGTGAACACTTTGCGAATGAAAAATGCATCATTTCGGATGATGAATCGTACTTCACATTTTCGCACCATGAATTGAGCGGCAACGACGGTTTTCACACTGACAACATCGAAACAACACCAAACGAAGTTAAATTTGCCAGCAAATCAAAATTTGAGCCGAAGGTGCTAGTGCGGGTGGCCATTTCTTCGAAGGGTGTTTCAGGGCCATTGATTTGCCCAAACAAAGCCAAAGCGTTGAATGCTGACGTTTATATCGGTGAATGCTTGCCAAAATTGAAGCAATTCATCGGCAAATATCACTCTGGCGACGAAATCATGTTTTGGCCGGATCTTGCAAGCTGTCATTATGCGAAAAAAACATTGGATTGGCTGACCGAGCAAGAAATACCATTTGTGCCGAAGAAGGGCAATCCTACACACTACGAAAAATCGAGGATAATGGTCCATTGAGTGTACTCTAAATGTATTTTTTGACAGGTAACTGATAGACTGGAGTACCAAATCAAAAAATTTTTTAATTCAATTGTTTGTTTCCAGATAGCGTACGCCGGAAGTTAGTCTCAATGTTTAGTGGACACATGTTATCACCATTCAATATTCTTGATTATTTGTTCCGATCAAACTACATGAAATGTATGACATGTAAGAATAGCAGAACACTTAATTTACTATTTACGACGATATCACAATTATTACAATCAGTATTACTTCATTTACCAAATTCTAATGTCAATTTAACTAACTTGCATATTTTCGACGATTTGTTTCTCGAATGTGGGAAAATTCCTTGCTATTGAAATCTTCGAAAGGAACCTCGAGTGGGGCATGAACCGCCAAATGAGACACTTCCAGATAAAGAGGCCTCAAAGGGTCGTGATGTTCGATTATTCTGAGGGCCTCTTCAGTAAAAAGATCCGTTGCATAAGTCCCCATGAGACCATAAGCTGGCCCATTTCGGTGCATGTCGAATCCCGACATGTTCTATGAAACATTTCACAGTTTAAAGAAATCCTGAATTCACTGGGAATTTTCCGAAATATTAAGTAACATTGATATTGGGAAACGCGAATCTAGATGTCAAAGAATCGACAATACTCTGAATAAAATTTACAAGTACAAAATTCAAAATTCTGCAAACCTCATAAATCTTCGAAATTCGGAAAAACAAGAATCAGAATCCTTACTCGTAGAAAATGTTCTTGGGTTTAGAAAAAAAATGTGTCTAAAATCTCTGGAAAGAATTGCAAATAATGTCACTTGTTTGTAGAAACAATAAAACTTACGCCTTGCGAGAATCGGTAATCGTAGTAGCTGATATAAGTGTTGTAAAATCCAAGGAAAGTGTCATATCCCCTATGAAGTGGTAAGTGGTGTTGAGAAAAATGACCTAGGTTCCACTTTCCTACGAAACTCTGTGAATTTAGAATAATTTAATCAATTTGAATAATTTCATTAAAAATGTTTGTTTCTTTTGATAACAATTTTTCACCGTTACGTATCCCAAACCCTTGAGATAATCGGGCAGCAACCGAACACTCAATGGAATCCCTCGTGGTTCTCCACCCAAAATTTCACCTCCTTGCATTCCTTAAATAAAGGATTTTTTCATTTTCTTTTTCTTTCCTCTTGTATATTTTTTGTTCAATTTTGTTAAAATACTTCCAAATTCATATATTTAAAGGTGTACTGAAAATTTCGTGAATATTTTTACTAGTATTTACATCTAAACTTGAGATTATACGATAAATGGTAAAAAGGATAAGAATAAATCCATCGTAGTCAAATTTTTCAGAATTTTTAAAACTAAAACCTATCACACAATTTGTCAACTTATTACTAAATTTTGAAGCCTCTTCAAGACTTCACATATTTTGCATTAAATTCTGAGTAACTTCCATCGGATTTGTTTCAACCATTTTTATTTGAAATGCTCAAAAATAATATGTCTTAATTTTGTTCTGAAGCTATTACTTGAAATTCTTTCCTAGATTGTTGATGTTCACCACAAAATACTACGTGAAATGAAAATTTTTGATTCCTCGTTCTTAAATTTAAGTAATGCTTAAATCTGAAAAATATGTTATTACACACGTATTGGAATACACATGAAAACGTTTCTGAAAAAAGCTGTATATAAATTACACTAAAACTTCAGTCCACAATTTTTCACAGTAAAAATATGCATGTAAATTTTGCTTCTATTACCCATGCGTATGGGATATTTTCCAGTATGAAAAGCTGTCCTCGAGGGTGTGCAAGAAGGTAAAACGTAATGCCTGTTTAATATGATCCCGTTGTACGCTAACCCGTCAATATTAGGGGTTGGAATTTGATTCGAGCCATGAAAACCGACGTCGTTCCATCCCTGATTAAAACAATTTTTTTGAAATTTTCATAGTTTAATATATTTTTCGATGATTTCTCTGCAAGTTTTGACAAAAATTTTGACACATAATGAAAACGTTGCCATTTGTTTCACAAAATTCATGAAAATTGATATGTTCACTTTATCAGCAGTTTATTTTTTTATTCATAATATAAAATGATATTTATGCCAATGTAAAACTTCGGACTCTTAATGAAAAATATACAACATACAAAAAATCTAAAAAATCCTAAAATTTAGCAAAAATATATATTGTTTTTTTCTAAAAATAGAAATCAACGCTTCCATAACGAGATTTAACGCTCTGCTCTCGTTGAATTGCAAATTATGATGATTTTGTTTTTTGGCCAAGCCGCGTGAATCATCGTCATCATCCGCAACATTTCAGCTCATTGCAGCTAAACGTGGGGGCGTATGAAGTGCATGAGTCGTTGTTGTAATTGCCCTAACTAAGAAGGCCCATATTAATTCAAGCCCCGTATACACTATGACCGCAATTATTAATCAAGCTTTCAAATTGAAAAACGTACGAAAAACGAGTCACCAAACAAGAAATAGACACTCATCGCAATTTTTCTTCAATCAATGCCTCAGGGTTATTAAACAATTACAATAATCATCATTCACTTTCTAATTTCTTTATAATCATGTATTAAAACAAAGAGAGAGACGTTTGTTTTGATTAAAATGGAAATCACGTCCGAGGCGTAGCCGAGGAGTTATATTGAATTTATATTGTGAATTTGTAAATATCGTATTTTAATGATGCATTAGATAATATAAATGAAGCGAATAATTATTGATAAGTTTTTATTATAACGATGTATGTGGATGATGATTTTTAAAAGACAAAGGGAGGACCTGAGTTTTGGAACACAGATTTTGACAAAACTTAACAAAAAGTAGTTTTCTTAGCAGTTAAACAAAACTTCAACTGAAACAAAAAAAAAAAAAAACTTAAACATAAACAATTTATAAACGTTAACAAAAAACTTTAACCTCAACAAAAAAAATTTTAACTTCAACAAAACTTTAGTTAGAACAAAAAAAACTGAAACTTGTTCAAACAAAAAAAAACTCAAAGGTAAACCAAACTTAAACAAAAAAACAAAAAAAAACTTGAACAAAAATTTTTTTTGTCTGGCTACTAAAGTATTATGTACCTATGTGAAATATTTGCCTGGAATGACCATTAATTCATTAATTAACCGTTGAATAACGATGCAATGTGAAACATCTGATGTCACGATTATGGTAAATATTTTTTTAGCTTTGGTGGCCAAACAGAAAAAAAATTCCAGGTTTTGTCAAAATCCCTGTAGTCCAACTCATACACCTTGTGAATCATCCCTGCCACTCTGATTTTATAAAAAAACTAAATAATCTTACCAAATCATCGGCCATAATGACGATTATATGTGGAGGTGTTTGAAATTGGGCGAAAGTGATTTTGCTCCATTGCAAAATAAGAAAAACAGCGAGAAACGTTGAGATGTTAGAAAAATAATAAGACATCTTGAGGCACAACTTATTTGGTAATTTGTTGACACTTGGGGTCTTTTGGATGGAGAGGGGGGTGTAATTTTTGAGTTTTGCGAGATCGGGGGTTGTGGAAGAGAAAAGAAAAGGGGAGATCAACGCGCGTCACCGCATGGTGTGTAAAAGAAGAAGCGACTGAAGGAGTTTTAGGGGGATAGATGCATTTATATAGGTCCACCCACGAGTTGTTCAGTCAAGATCATCAAATGAATGAATGAATGAAAGAGCCCTTGCAACTTCAATTTTCATGAGAATTGGCGAATTTGTAACGAGGCTTTGGATTCTCCACTTTTGAATAACTTAACATTGAATTATTTAATTGTAACGAATTCCAAAATGATTCGAACAACTATTTCACCACATGAATGAATCAAGAAACTTGTGTAAAAACTAATTATTTTTGCTAATGGTAAAATTTATCGCGCATTCCTCAAACATTTCGAAAAAAGAATAAAAAAATAAATTTCTTAAAGAATTAGAACGTTTTGATCCTAACTGAAGATACTGAAGTCGAAAATAACAAGACTCGCAGTTTCTCAATTTAAATAATGAATTGGAGTCGATAGCTATTCTAATCTTGTCGAAAATTGGATGGAATAAAAAACTTGAAAAAATATCATTCCCGATTTTCATTTTATCATGTAACGTTTTGATATTTTCTATTTCATTTCAATGGCACTTTATTGGAGACTTTCATATAATAAATTATACAGATAATAAATAATGCACATTGTCCCTTTATTTATTACAGTTTAGAATGTAACATAATTTTTAATTTTTTCTCTACATTTCGTCAAGATTGAATCATATGCCTGCATTTTATTGAAATGACCGACGTTTACTGAATTGTATTTCACTACCTTTTGATGCTGCATCTTCAATGGAAAACCAAACAAGTTAAAAGATTAATTAATAATTTCCTCAATATTGTAACAAAAAAAGGAAACACGATGCAGAATTTGCCAATAATAGAAAAATGATGGATTAAATCTAAATTATCGTAAGGTATTGAGGATTTTTGGGACTTTTTCAAATTTGGATGATTCTTAATAGAATCAGAGTCATTATGATAGTTCATTATGTATGAAAGCGTTGAAAGTGCGAATATTAAACTCTCCGAGAGGAAGGAAGCGGCAAATAATGCTCACCTCAAGTACTTAACATCACTTGATCTTTCTCGACTGCGTTGTCCCTTCATTTCCTCGTTTTAATCGCATTACATAAATATTGTTCCACCAGTGATGCAGTAAGAAAATTTACCAAAATATAAGGATATACCTCTAATATTTTGGCGATCTTCAGAAAATTTCTGTAGAAATCTACAAGAAAATACGTGAAAACCTCATCAAAATTCGATTTAAAATAATTGTTCAAAGTCAAATTTGTGTGCTCTTTAAATTATGCTAATATGTACTGCAATTTTATTTATCATTCAAATTTTTGTATTCAGCGATCCAAAATTAGTCTCAACAACACTTTTTCACAAGGTACATTTTTCATGTAAACTAGTGTTATAAACGACAAAAAAAGCAATCGTTGATTGCCCTGCAGAGAAAACACGAATTTTTAAAGTTCTTTTTAAATACTGGAAGAAAATTAGCTGTTCGCTGTACAAGAGTTTGACCTTTCTCGAGTTTCCAAAAATAATCGAAATTTTTTGTAGAAGTATGCCAGTAATGCCAGCATCTTCAAAAATTAACATTAAAATAAGAATATTTATAAGAAATCCAAATATTTTGTAAGAATGCTCAAGATTTCATAAAAAATGCATACGATTGTATGAAAGTTATAAGGTTTTCAAAAAATGCATACATAGTATATGTAAGGATTTAAATCTTCTCCTTTGTCACTGGGTATGAAATTTTTTAACAAAAAAAACACCATCCGTCGAATCCCCAGTCAAATTATTTATTATTCAAGTTTTTTCTTCGACGTTTCGATATATTTTAGACCCTTTTCAAGACCGTTATAACAATTCCCTTAATGGGATCTTTCTCTATCTGTTACAAAGTCGGTCGACTAAAAATCAACTTACGTCATCAATGAACCAGACGTATAACAAAATTATCAGCTATATCCTTCTGTATAAACTTCCTGAGAGAACTTGAAGAGAGTTCCTCCAACAATAGTCACATTTCGAAGATTGTAATCTTATTTTTGAAAATTGTAAACATATATTGTATAACAGCAATACTTTACATCTACTACTTTTCAGTAAAATTTCTATCATACAATTGTTTTTTCCCCTAAAAAAGATGAAAAATATTTTTGAATACTTGTTATAGGACAAACCTTTTATATGCAAACTATATTTACCATAACATATCTGCTTAAGGGGGGAACCTGGTTTAGAACGACGAAAAATTGCATGATATTTGGCACAGTTTTTAAGGCTGCTTATCTTATGAAATGTTTCAAGTACTGTAGAACTAGGTCATAGATACACAAATCTTGCAAAAAAAAATTTATTTTCATGTTATTCGATAATGTTAAGCAATAATAATTCGTATTTGTTTCTTGCACTACTCGCTTAAAGATTCTCCACTGCGTACACGATTAAAAATGTTGTGATTGCCGCATTTTTATAAGTGATAGCTCTTTTTCAAGCTAAAAGTGTAAGCTTGTATGTGAACCTAAAAAACTACGTAAAAAATTTTTTTAATCAATTTTTTTTGTGGTTAATTATCTCAAAATTTCGTCAGTGAAACGAGAATTTTTTTTTAAACACCCATAAAATTTGCAATTTTTAACATTTTAAAAAATTTCTTAGGTTTAAATAGAAGATAAACTTCTAAAGTGCAAAAAAAATTTTAGTTTTCATGTTTCTGATAAATAGGACGATCGCTATCGTGTACGCAGTGGAGAATCTTCAAGCGAGTAGTGCCCGAAACAAATATGAATAATTATTGTTTAACATTATCGAATAACATGAAAATACATTTTTTTTGCAAGATTTGTGTATCCATGACCTAGTTCAACAGTACTTAAAACATTTCATAAGATAAGCAGCCTTAGAAACTGTGCTAAATATCATGCAATTTTCGGCGTTCTAAACCAGGTTCCCCCCTTAAGTTATAACTTACGAGCATCATTTATACTCACTGAGAAAAAAATATAGTAATTATTACAATACTGTATAGTAAAGGGGAATCACTCTAGCATATTGAACTTTTTGCTATATGTATAATATATCAATTTTTGAAGTAACATATTGTAAATATTGTCAAATGATATTGTAGTTATAGATATATTTTGTTGTAAAAACTCCTATATATCTTCCGTTTTCTACTATACTTCTTGTACTTTTTGCAATATCATATTGTAAATCCTACTAATCCAGATTATTGAAAATTCCATTCAGCTTTTTCAGTATGCAGATCTGTATAGGTTCTTTTTGCAATATTTTTGTATACTTTCTAGGTTTCTAATGCATCATATTGTGATATGATACAGTTTTCGAAAAAGCTGGATTAAAGTAAAGTAGTTCATTTTTTTCGCAATGTATAGTAAAAATTACAGTTTGTATAGTGAAATTTGCATTTTAGGATTTAAAATTTTCCGAAATTATACAGTAAAAACTGGCATACATATTGTAATTTGTACATTAACAGCGGTTTAACTGTATAATATGGTAATAAGTAAAATAACTATTGCAGATTTTACAATATTACTGTAAAAACTACAATAATATTATACTTTTTACAATATATACAGCAGAAAGTACAAGATTTTTTTCTCAGTGCTCTGCTGAGAAAATATTGATCAAATGAAATAAATTTATATTAAAGTATGGAAACATATATTTTCATCAGTTGGTTTCTTTGTAATTAGTAAGAATTCATAAAGTTCAATTACGGTGAAGTATTTTCAAGTTTCAACGTGTATCACAATGAAAAGATGTAGGTATTGTATAAAAGTCAATTTTTTATTTCATTTAACACAAAATCCCATGGGCAAACATTTATCTCGGGTTCGACAGTATTTCAAAACATTTTGTTTTCTTCGCGTCTTCATTGCTCGCAATTTGCGAATCACTTTCCTGATTCTGATTTTCATTGCAGCTTCTTTAACACAAAAAATGCAAATATAAATGAAAATAATATTGTAAAATTATAGTCTTACTTCATTCAGATTATTTTCTTTTGTAAAAAAAACTACACCTAAAAATTGTATGCCAATTTTCAATTGAAAAGGAATTTCAGGCTTCAATAGCTGTAAGTTCTCCACATGTAAGCTAAAAATTATTAGTCTTGGAATCTACTAACTATTCACTATTGATATCAATAATATTGCTTTCTACAAGAAAAATCATACTTCTCAATTGAAAAAGTTATTCTTTCCACAAATTTAGGAAGTGCATTTAGTTATACAAGCAAAAAAACTGGTTTGTTTACCTCAAGTTAGAAGGAACACTGCAATCATTAAATGTGAACATGAAACGAACAACTGGAAATAAGTCGCCTTGAAATTCGATCCTTTCTCATCTTACTGTCCCAGTGAATGATACAGATCCCTATGAAGCACTTGTTTTCTTGCTCATTTTCCTGCTTCCCCGCATCGTTCTTCAGATCCATTCAGATCATATCTTCCATGCATGTGCACAGAGTTATCCATAGCTAAATAAGCGTATACGAGACAAGTACGTAATAATTGTTAATTCCAAGTATGCGCATTCATCTTATCAGCTGCTATAGACTAATAAAGCGTAACTGAAACTTTTTTCCTTTTCTTCAAACTCCAGAAATAACGTTTATGACCATCGTCGTTTTCTTCGAATCACATTTTTATCGTCATTCCTTCATGAAATTGCTACTCTGCAGATTCTCTTGGATATTTGCAAAACCCTCGGAAAATTTTGGGACCATTGGACACATTTGAACTTCAACCAACATTTGGATTAGATCGTTAGTTAAAAAATTAGCAACAGATTCACATTTTCCTTTCTTTCTTTGTTTTTTTATTTAAATTATGCAAGTTCTTGGTCCGGGAAAAAATCTAAAATATCCAACTCCCCAGTGAACCTGTGAGCTCGCGGTGTGCTCGCGGCGAGCGTGAAAATCAAACTCGCTGCGAGCTCGCAGCGTTTTCATTATTTCCGCCCCTTTTCGAACACGCCACCAACTCGCCAGCGAGCTCGCAAAATACTCGCCACGAGCTCACAGAGTACTTCCAGTCGTTGATAATTATTGATATATATTTCAGGAAACTAAAAAGATATTCATTATTGTTCATTGCTTACAGTAACAAGTTATTACAATGAAGCTGTATAAACACGATTGGCTTAATAAAAAAAAAATTTCTCCCGGGTGGATATGGATCCCGCATTCCACGGAGTTGAACGTCAAAAAGTCTCACATTAATTAATATGAGACATGCGCTTGATTTAAACATTGTACACAAAACTTGAAACATGAGAAAAAAAAACCAGCAGCCATCTGGTGAGCGCTTGGGGAGAGCGCGCGAATTTTCAAAATTTGAATTACTTTATATTTAGGTCAGCATGTAGGATAGCACGTGATTAATCATTAGTAATTGATTTTGTAATTTTAATTTGTAAATTAAGCCAAAGTATTTGTTTTAAGCTCAGAAAAATAGAGTTTTTTTTTCATTTGTTTGACTTATAATTTTGTGGCTTCCCGGCATAACCTAAAAAGTCACACATGCCATGAAGTTCAAAATTTTATCAGAATATCATTTGAAATGAGCCTCATGGCATGATTTGTGACTTTTTCGGTTATGCCGGGAAGCCACAGAATTGATGAAAAATTTTCAATTTTCATTTTTTACCTAATAATTCTGTGACTTCCCGCCATAATCGAGAAAATCATGTGTGCCATAAGGCTCAGTTTACATGATATTCTGATAAAATTTTGAACGTTATGGCATGTGTGACTTTCGCGGTTATGGCTGGAAGCTAACAGAGTTGATATTTAAATGATTTTATGTATCTCTGGCATAGAAAACGCGCTTCTATGCCAGCTTGAGATCTCTAAACGCGTTTTCTATGCCCTCGGTACATAAAATATCGTTCGTAACAGGCGCGGATGTGCTCATAGGCAAAACGGGTTGCAGTCCTCGGCTTCGCCTCGGACCGTAATTTCCCCATAAAGTCGCACATCCGAGCCTGTTACGAAATATACTATTTCTATTGAGGCGATTGAGGATTTAGAAAATAGTCCATTTTTTGTACCTTCCATGAGTTTCGAAAATTCGTTCAAATTTTTACGTTTTTTAACGGTTTTCGATCGACAATCAAACTCAAAATAAGAATTTAGTTTGAAACATTTTCTTTAAACTATGAAACTATGATATTTTAAAAAATCTGATTAAAAGAAAAAAATCAATGAATGAATATAATCTAAAATAAACTCTGACATTTCGCATTTCAAATCGAACGAAAATAGTCGTTCATATAGAGGGCGGCACTTCTCGGACATATATATAGACATATGAACATCACAGTATTGACAAAACATCAAGGAAATTAATCGAAAAATAAAAATACGTACTGTTTGAATACAAAGCGTTCGTTTATAAAAAAAATTAAAACTGAATAATTATAATACTTACGTGGATAAATCGCGATATTTTGGCCCTGTGAGCTTTTATAAACAATGAATAATTTGATAGTGAGTTTTGAATAATGTTTTTTTCGGTTTCTTGTGAATCAGGTGATATTATTTAACTAAAATTATTCGTTGAATTGTAAAAAAAATCACCAGCAAGTAATTTAAAATTTGCTCTTGACATTTTTTATTCTCTGATAAATTTACATATTGAGATCGTTGTTTTTAATAATTTTATTCAATTTGTTCATTTCTTGCAAAAATGATTTTTGCTCTGAAATTTTTCATGTTCAATTTTGTTCAATTACTTTTCACAATTTTTATTATTTTCTTTATCACTTAATTATCATTCGTTGTTTTTATTGACATTTTTTTTTTAATTACTTCATTTAATAACTACAAATTGTGAAACTTTTTCAAATGATTTTTCCTTCAAAATTTTGTTTATGTCACGTTTTACAATTGTTATCATTTATTTTCATTCATTATTTATGTTCTTTAACTTGCACTCTTTGTTTTTCTTATTTATTTAAATATAATTTTTTAAAGAAATTCTGAATTATTTGGAATACCTAAATTTTAGCATTCTGTTTTGAAAATTGAATTTGTCATTTGCCTATTAAATTTTCAAATTCTTTGACGGCGAATTTTCAGTTTTTTCATCACTTAATTTTAAATTCTATGTTTTTAATCCTTGAAATAACAAAATCAATATTGAATGTTGAAATTATAAAAAATGAGATGAAATTATTTTTATTGCAGTTTTCAAATTTTTTTATTTCAAATTTGAATAAAATCTTAGATTCTCAAGGTTCATTCATAGAGTTTCGTTATTTTATTTTTTGACTGATAAGCTAGTTTCTAAATAAATATATATATTTTCAATTTATCTATTTGTAATTTCTACATTTTTTATATCATAATATAACAATTTTGAAATTAGAAATTCACAATTCCTTCCGGAACAATAGTTTTTTGATCATCAAAATATTTTATTATTCAAAGTTTCAGATTTTTACATTTTTTTGAAATTCGTGATTTGTTAATGCTTGGAACTTAATTTTACCTTAATGATTTCTCGAGTTTCTTAATTTTTTTACATGTTTCTAAAAATTTCAAATAAATGTTAATATTTATTACCTTCAGGTTTTTTGAAAATGTTTTCTTTATTTATTTAACAATTATTTACTGTGAGTATTATTATTATTTTATTTATTTAATATTATTCACATGACTGTACAATAATGTTAAATCATGAATAATTAAATAAAATAATATATGAATACAAATAAAATAATAATTAATTATTTTTTTTTAATCAAATTGATAATCATTTAATTTTATTAAAACAAAATTTTTATTTTCTGAATTTCAGATTCCCTTACCCTTCGATTGTGTAAATCACAATCTACAAAATTCATCATTTTTTGAGACAATATTGCAAACTGTAAAATATTTATTATACTTATGTTACTGATTATCTTTCGTTTTTTTATTCCTATTTAGTTTTACATTTATTATATAAAATAACATTATATCCTAATTTCATTTCTCTCGTAAAAATTGATTTTTTATTCAATTTGATAATTTATATGAGTATAAAATTTTTTGTATCTCTTAAATGAAATTATATCCTAATAGCATTTAATTTTTATTGCATATTCTTATTAACTCATTTTTTTATTTATCAAACTAATATTATGTTTTGTAAAACAATGAATTTTTCCTAGAATTTATACACAAATTAAAAACAAATCAAAATCGTTATGCTCAGTCTTTTGCACCAACGACTTTCAAAAATGATATTTTCGCCATAAATATATGTTAGAATTTTCAAAAAAACTAATATGATTGTTAAAAATGTCATAATTAAAGAAAGACAATAAGTATTTGAAATTTGTACCTCTGATGATATTTAATATTGTGTTTTGAGAATCCGTAATCAATTAATTTACTATTACATAATTTATATATTTATCGGGGTAAAAATTTTTTACTGCATTTTTATTGAAGGAGATTAAAAATTGTCCAAACTACAATCAATTATGTGAATATTTTTGTATATGTAATAAATTTCAAAGCATGGCTTGAAAATTCTAACAAAATTTATTAGATAACTATAGACTTTCTTATTTTTAAGCATGAATTTTAAGTTTATCTTTTTTTTTGTACAAAACTAATATTAATTTAATTCTTGAATCTTCAATAAATCTATTCCAACAAAATTCAACACACAAGTACTAAATTGTTCTTTTCAAAATAATAAACTTAATTTTTTGCATCTTAACAGGTTATGAAAAAAATAATATTCCAATGTTCTCCCGAAAAGAGCAATTAATTCAGCGGACCGGAAAGGACGGCGTTGGTCGATATGATTTTTTAAAATTGTTGGTCACTGAGTTCCAAACAGTCACGTCACAAGGTTATTCAAAAGCAAAATAGAAACTTATATTAATTCTTGAAAATTAATAATTCTAAAATTTATTCATAAATAATAAAAAAAAATTATTACATTACTACAAATACCATATTTCACGTAATTTACTCATTATTAATATTATTATTTATCAATATAAAGTTATTATACATTTAAAAATTAGTATGATTCAACGTAATTTATTCCATAGATCCGTGATAAAAGAACTTTTATTGTGAAAAACTCTAAATTTCAATCTATGAAATTTAGTAAATGTGTCTTAACTACAATATAAAACGCAAATGAGTGTGTGATACGTACATAACATTAGCAAAGTATTAAATATTAAAAATGTTATTTGTTTTTACATTTATCTGGATTATTTCATTTATAATCATAAAACTATCTTTGAATTCGCTCTTCTGAAAGTAAATCATTGTTCGAGTTGTCTGCCAATAATATTGAATATGGATTTGAAAAAAACTAATTCATCAAACTTTAAATTTTTTGTAGTATTTCATTATGAAAACTTTTTTTCTAAGCATATATTTCCACTGCTTCCCTACAAAATTCAGTGCAACTTTTTGACATTGATTTTGTTTCAGAAGCAAAAAAACAAGTGCTGGCAAATTTGGCTAATTTTGCTTACGATCCTGTGAACTACGAGTATCTCAGAAATTTACGTGTCACCGATTTATTTTTGCACACGTTGTCCGAAAAAGATGAAACTCTTGTTCAATTCGCAATTAGTGGTCTCTGCAACCTGTGTCTTGGTAATTAATTGAATAGTGCAACAAACCTAGAAACATAGGCATTTCTATTGTGAGGAGTAATGTAAAGAATATAATTAATAGGTGCTTAGAGGTTGAAATTCCTCCCAAAGTTAACTAAAATTAATAAATATTTGAAAAAAATGAGTCAAATTAATCCAAAATATACACACTAAAATCAAAAGACTTTACTGTCTTGACTTTTCTGTCTACCACCATAGTAACTATGATAAAAAATTACAAAATTATTTGCAGATCCATTGAACAAAGAATACACATTACGGAACCAAGGCATACAACTAATATCCTCTCTTTTATCGTCACCATCAGCCAACCAAGAAACAATTTGTTCATCAATCACAACTCTGATTTTCATATCGAACCCTTCCTCGAAAGAAGAAATCACAAAACCTGAAATAAGAAATCGAATGCACGAACTCTCAAAATCCGAGGACAAACGAATTTCCAACTTGGCTCAAATTTTCCTCAACGACCTCTGTAATGAGCAGATGGAAAAATCCCAAGAGTCCAAAGTGTAAATAATGGAATAAATTGATAAACAAATTGAATAAAATGGTCCTGAAGGAATTCAAATCACGTATGTTCCAAATGCGACTGCAATTCGTGAGACATGGGTACACGAAACAACCGCAATTTCCAATGCAAGTTGAGGAACGAGAAACCGTTTCGAGTTTGAAAATTGGGGACAAGGTTTCGGTTTCGAGAACAGTGACGACAGAGGATGTTTTGGATTTCGCGAGATTGACGAAAGATTACAATCCCGTGCATATTGATTCGCCGAGGAAAATTGTTCATGGGGCTTTTTTGAATGGATTGATATCGGGGGTGCTTGGAATGAAATTGCCTGGTCCAGGTAGGATTCAATCATTTTGACATTTATAATTGCAGGCTTTCCTTGACTAGGGTCGATTAGTGTTGAATTATCGATCGCTGAATAATTATGTTGGTTTATGATGTGTGGAAAATATGAAGAAATCAACAAATCTATGCTATGGCATTGCTATGCTATGACGTAGCATTCATTCATTCCTTGTTTCGATAAGTGTCTAGTTCATTTAATTATATTTTTGACGATTTTACCGGTTGTTCAAAAGTGCCAGTTTCTTTTTCCTGGAAATTTGAGGATTTTATTGATATTTCTAAATTAATCACTGAATTTTAAAAAATTCGAGTCGACTTTAAATTTAAAAAAAAAAAAAAATCATTGCTCATTTTACCTGATTACAATGTAATACATCGCAAGTGGAAAAATACTAAAATAAATAAAGCCTCTGGGAAATCGAAAAAAAGGCAAAAAGCAGTACAAAACATTTTTTTTGTAATTGTAATCAACTTTAGATGAATTTTTAAATTTTTCAGATAAAAGTGTTTTCATAGATTTTAAGTATTTCACATATTTCTAAAATTTTCTGGCATTTTTATGGATTTTTATATAGATATCGAGAATTTGATGCTCAAGGATTTAAAGTTTCATAAATATTTAATAATGACATAGTTATTTAAGGAAATTATACCTGCATGGATTTTCAGTATTTCATTAATTTCTAGTATTTTTAGTGGTTTTTATATTGTTCATTGTTAATTATATTTGATAGGATTTTCTAGGTTTGTTACAGATTTCTAGTATTTTTAACAATTCTAAAATAGTTTTCTAAAATTTGACACTCTAAAATCGAAAATTATAGTGGTTTTCAGTATTTCAATAAATTCATAAGAAAACAGTATCTTCATAGATTTTAAGTATTTCACAGATTTCTAAAATTTTTCGTTTTTTTTTTCAATATTTTTTAGAGTCTCGACAGTTATCTAGAATTTTTCTGAATTATATATCGATATTTAGAATTCGATGCTTTTTTATTTAAGGATTTTTTAGATAATTCATAATTTTATATTGACATAAAGAAATTGTATCTACATACATTTTAAGTATTTTAGTAATTTTTAGTATTATTGGTATTTTTCATATTTTTGACAATTATAAAAGTTTTGTAGAATTTTCTAGGTTTTTATGGATGTGGAATATTTTTAACGATTCCAGTATAGATTTAGAAAATTTAATACTCTAGAATCTAAAAGAGTGATTTTCAGTGTGTCAATAAATTTATTGGAAAACAGTATCTTCATAGATATTACGTGCATATTCCATAGATTTCTAAAACCTATCGTTTATTTTGTATTTTTTGAAGATTTTAGAATTTAATTTTGCATTTTTTCAATATTATTTTTTACAGTTTTGAGAATTTTCTAGCATGTTTATGGATTTTTATACAGATATCCAGAATTCGATGCTCAAGGATTCAAGGTTTCATAAATATTTAGTAATGATATAGTTACTGAAGGAAATGATATCTACATGGATTTTCAGTATTTCATTGATTTCTTGTCTTTTTAGTGGTTTTGTATATTTTTGATATTAAATAAATTTAAAAGGATTTTCTAGGTTTGTTATAAGTTTCTAGTATTTTTAACGATTCTGATAAAAGTTTCTAAAACTTGAAACTCTAGAATCCAAAAATATAGAAATTTTAAGTATTTGACAAATTTCTAAAATTTTTAGTTTATTTCGTATTTTTTCAATAATATTTTTTACAGTCTCCACGATTATCTGGAACTTTTCTGAATTTTATATCGATATCTAGAATTTGATGCTTTTTGATTCAAAATTTTATTTAAATATTTCATAATTTTGTATTTATTCAAAGAAGTTATATCAACATAAATTTTAAGTATTTTAGTGATTTCTAGTATTTTTGCTATTTCCCATGTTTTTAAGAATTATAAAAAGTTTATAGAATTTTCTTCAATTTTATGGATATCGAGTATTTTTAACCATTCCGATCTAGATTTAGAAATTTAAATACTCTAGAATCAAAAATAGAGATTTTTATTATGTCAATAAATTTATGTGAAAATAGCATCTTCATCGATTTCATAAATATCATAGATTTCCAAAACTTTACATTTATTTTGTATGTTTTTAATATTCATAAATTTGATTGAATTTTCTAGTATTTTGATGGATTCCCGTGTATATTTTTAGGATTGGATGCCTTAAGAATACAGATTTTAGAAATGTTTATCATTTTCATAAATTTTCGAGAAAATAATAACTATATTTAATTTTAGTATTTTACATGTTCCTATCATTTTCAGTACTTTTCATATTTTTTTAGGATTTATAATATTTCGTGGTATCTTATAGTATTCTTCTAGATTTCCAATATTTGCATGGATTGCTATGTAAATTGATAGAAATAGATGCTCTCAATTATTTCGAAGTTATATAGATTCTTAGTGTTTCAAATAATACTTGTTATTCCAGTATTTTTCATATATTTCAAATATTCATAAAATTTGAATAATCTGATATTTTCATGAATTTCCACGTAAATTTTTGAAACTAGGTGCTCTAGGATTTAAAGTTCTTTAGATTTTAAATAACTAAATGAATCCCAAAGAAAATTTTGTCTTCGTGCATTTCACGTATTTATAGATTTGTTGTATTTGTTGTATTTTTCAGCACTTATAACAATTTCGTACGATTTTCTAGTTCGTTTGTGAAATCCTGTATGGACTCTTAAAATTCTTCAAATTTATCAATTCAAATTTCCGGGTGCTTGAATTTTTGAAATATTGGCATAAGATAAATAAATAAAATGAATCATATTTTCATTTTGAAAGGAAATATTATTTTGGAATTTTAATTCAGGAACAATCGTCACGGAGCAAATTCTCAAGTACCCAAAACCATGCTACGTGGGGGACACCATACAAATTTCTGTGGAAGTCACGTCCGTGCGGAAAATAATAAAATGCAAATATTGCTGTATCGCCAATTCGAAAACCGTCGTTTTAGAGGGTGAAGCGAAATTAATAAAGAACGACGAGTTGGCGAAAAAAATTGTAAATGCGGAATAAACTGATGGGATTTGTATATTTTTCACGATTCCTTCCGCATTCTAAATATTGAATTTTTTAACATAAAGCCTCTAGCAATGTTTTGTGTAAATCTCGCGCAATTTGTTTATTGTTTTTGGTCTCGCTACGTCATGAAAAAAACGTTGCTTGTCAACGAGACAACTTTATTATCGTATTCGATCCGGATGAAGAGCTGTTTTATGTGAGTAAAAATTATTTGTAATTTATTGATATATAATTTTTAAATCATCTTTTGTTTATACAAGCGTAAATTATGAAATGTCAGATTTTCATGGGTATTTTAAAGTATTAAAATTTAGCTAAATTACTGTAAGTTCTATCTTTGTAAAAATAATGACGAGGTTTTCAACCTTTGTTTTTTTATGTTTATCTGTGATGAATTTTAAAGCGTTGGAAATGTAAAATATTTTCAAAATTTTCTCCATTCCACAAAAATTTTAAAAAGAAAAGAAAATTTATTTATATATTCATGCATTGTTTTCAGGTCCAGTGAAACGATGAAAAAATGTTCTCTAGTTTTTATATCGTACTTTCGAGTGTAATTTTCGCCAACGCGAATTTTGAAAACACGAACAGTGACGAAATTTTAATGTCGATCCCTGAATTGAGTCCGTTGTTTACTTCGACAAAAAGTGATGATGATTTTGATCCTGCTTGTGTGGATTTCAAATTAATTATCAAAATCGCCGAACGAAGGAGAAGTCTAGGATGCCATTGCGGAATTTTTTTGACTGGTGAAGAATCTTGGAACGTGCGTGACGAAAATTCGCTATTTTTACGAAAAATGGATAAGTTTTTTTCTTGTGATGATTTTGGGGACCGAAAATGCACTGAAGAATGTGTAAAATATGTGAGTATTTTTTATTATTCAGAAGATTTATAATCTGAATTTTTTTTTATTGAGGAGTTGATTTCTAAGTAATTTTATACAAATTTCATGAATATTTTTTTAAGGCACTTGGAAAACAGCGAAATTTATGAAAACTTTGGTATTTTTGGAAACACTATGAAAAGTTACTAATTCGACGTATGAAAAGATCGAAATTTCTTTTCAAAGAGATTCTTAATCCATTTCAATAAATAATAAGGAAATTTAAATTTCTTTAAAAGAACTACAAAATGTGTGTACACAAATTATTGATCTTAAAAATAATAGCAATTTTCAGAAAGAATTTTAATCTTTATAAGGTTCAGGGTTATAATTTTTTTTCAAACGCTATTTCATTCTAATTAAACTTTGATTTTTGTCTTATTCAGTGCAAGTCTGGTTAAAAAGAAAATTTTCAAAAGTTGAAATACATTTAGATGAAGATTTTAATTTCGAAAGATTTTTAACGAGAATTCAAGATATAAAAGTTTGGAAATTTTCTAAGTATCTTCAATTTTTCAGATTTATCCTGAAACTTTATGCCAAATAATCCATGGAAACCACTCTAGATACAAGGTAAAATTTTTTAAGATGTCACTTAAAATTATTTCAATTGCTTAGTCAGGAACGAATTTTACAGGCTCATCTGTACATAAAAAACTGCAAGAACGAATGGAAAAGAGAAAAAATGTCTACAACTTTTGAATACTGCTGTAAAAATGGCACACTTTATGAATGTTAACCAAAAAAATTAATGTAATCCCATAAATTTTCGTATTAATCGCGAAAAAGGTTCTTCAGCTTATTTGCTCAGTTTTTAGAAAAATAATATATCAAATTGATTTATTCAAAAACTATAATTTATTATAAAAATTTGAATTTGTATTGGTAAATACAACTGAAGAAGTTTCACTAACAAAAAATTTTATTTTGAATCTAATTTTTAATCCAGTAATTAAATAAAGTAATTCATTCGAATTTTCAATCCAGACAATCAATTGTTTTTTAATTTTTTGTACTCATTTTTAATTCATAACTATATTTCTTTTTTCGAATGCAAAATTAAAGATCTGGCAAAATATTATTTTTCCACCTCGTTGAAAACATTGTGAACATTGCAGATTGTAAAAAACCTTGCTCCATAATAAAAAGAACTTTTTTCTAATTTCGCACATGAATTTCAAACACCACGCTCACGATCTAAATTTAGTTCCCTCATTTTCTCCCCCACCCCCTCTCCGATTTCGAAAATACGTTTCTATATTTAATTCCAATCGTCTCGCGCGAAAGATGGTGTTCGCAATTTGCGAAAGAATATTTTTTCTTTTACATAATAAACTGTAAAAAGTGATAAAAAGTGAATGATGAAACGAATTTTATTTCAAGTGTGAAAAAATTTACAAAGTGTGCTTCAAAAATCACCATGAAGTGATTTTCAAGGCCGGAATCATCTGTTGTTAATTATAAACAAAAGTATTTTCATGAAGGTGTAGATCAAGGCAAATTATAAAAGGTATGAATATTTGTGAAGAATTATTATCGTCTAGAAGAAATAGTTTTTTAGAGATTTTTGTTATCATGAATCGTAATTTTTTATGTACAGTAGGGAGTTTATCATCGATCAAGGTCCAAGTCAGTTTTATTTTGAAAATTAGGGAAAGATTTTTCACTTGATAAAAATTTCAGGTATATTTTTTAGATTGAATTTTCGGAATTTTCATAAGGTGTAATTTATTCTAGAATTATAGAAAAATTTTTTAACTCTCACGTACAGTTGAAAGGGATCGCGTTTCAAAACTTTCCGTTTCAAAGTAAAAGAAATTCCCTCTCACCGTCAATAGGTCCTTTCACTTTTAAACATCGACCATTTGACAATAAAAGAGTAAGCGTTTCATTTTGAAAGGAAATGGCTTTGAAATTATTTCCGTCTCATGCCTAAACGGAAATTCATCGTAGCATAAAATCTAAGAAATCTAATGGGTTGAAACTTGTTACCCGAATATCTTTTTCGATTATGAGTTGAGTGAAAAATGGTAAAGAGAAAATCGTCTTACAATTTCACAAAACACTGTGTATTTTTTATACAAGGATCGACAAATATAACCGTTGATTATGGTTTAAAATAAATTTATGGTATTTTATGACGGTCGTACTCAGAAATATCGTTTCCTAAACGGCGTTTGATGCATTTAATGTACACAAACATTGTAATTTTACAAACGTCAATAAATTACTATCATTATTATTATTAAATAAAGAAGCTCAAAAATGTGTGCCCGACTGCTGACATGTCCATTATGCTCTCATCCTGGATTTTTGACCTTGGACGCATTAAGGGCTGCCCTTGTGAGTGTCGCAAGTCGACCTTTGGCTTGCCCTGTTTGCAACGAGCTACTCCTTGGCATCGACAAATTCACCATTCACTTATTTGGACACACCATAAACAATAGCAACAGCAAAAGCCTAAATCATGAGAATCATGAAGAACTTGAAGAAGCCGCAAAAATGAGCAATACTTCGAACAGTAACCGAATTCTCAACCTTTGCACAATTCCACTTCAGTACGTACACCATAGCTTAATTTTTCTTGATGCCATCAATTCATATTCGCCTTTTCATTAGATGGAATGTCCATTTCAAACCTTCGAACTCAAGCAACGAAAACAACATTGCGATTGTTCCACAAAAAAACAGCGTTCCGAACAATCAACTTATTTACTTGCAAACTGGACAAAAATTGTATAACAACCAAGTTGAAAAGGAATCTACTTGGCAGGACTGCTCTGCAGAAAGTAAGTTTTTGAATGGTAGATTATTCAAAAATCAGTTGAGTTTCAAAGGTTTGAATGTCTTACTGTCGAACAGCAAGCTTTTCGATTCCAAATGATTTGGAAAAGAGTGATGATCGTGATGATGGACAACAACCAGACCATAGCCAAAATCATCATCAGGCCCATGAAGACCATCTGGAAGATGAGCCCCCTGTACAATGCGATGTTTGTGGTGCAGGTTTTCCTCCAAACAGCAATATTCTTGAGCTTCACAGACAAATGGTCCACGCACCTGATAAAAAACTTGAGCGTGATAAGGAGGAAAAAAGTTTGAGTCATCTTTCGGAACATTTCTTGAAAAATTACCCCTGTTCTGTGTGCGGCAAGGTCTTCAAGATGAAGGGCAGTTTGATGGTGCATACGAGGGTCGCACATGCGAATCAACATGACTCAGGTAAATTTGTTGCTGTATACCCTATGGAAAATCTTGTAATTCATGAATTACAGACATTACAACCGGCAGGGTAGATTCCGATTGTACCAGCTGATCATCCAGATCATTTCATTTGAATAATTACCAAAATCACAGTGTTAGAGTTGAAGTTTTATATGGATCTTTCGCAATTGTAATCACTGAAAGTACATTGAATAAGTTAGATGCCAGAAAAATATAAATTATATATTTCGCGCCAAGAAATGATCAGGTTGATCAGCTGGTAGAATAGGGATCTACCCTGCCGGTTGTAATAGTTTTGTAATTCATGAATTACAGATTATTACAAGCTTGTCCATAGGGTAAGCAATTTTATTCATTTATTTGTTGTTTTTTTTACATTTAAATTCAAGTTTAAAGTTAATGTAACTATAATGCTCACTTTTGCTTTTTCAGAGTAGAGGGATTTTGAGGGTCCAAATTTCCTGCCGAAACAATGAAAAAACTATTAAAAATTACAGTAGTAAATAATTAAATATGTTTAATACTTGTTCAACAGATTCGTTGCAAAAAATTGGTGGCCCCCAAGAATCCAGCGCCGGATTCAACTGTCCAACATGCGGAAAAAACTTCAAAAAGGTAAAACAATCGAATGTACCGATAATTCTGGGTAACATATAAGATGAACCTTCAATTTTTCATGTTTTGTTTATTTTTGGGGGTGATTTGTAGGAACAACACGTTGTGCAGCACCTGAAAACTCACGAGGGCAAACAATGGGAATGCGACGTTTGCTGCAAACTTTTTACAACCAAGTATTTCCTGAAGAAACACAAAAGACTGCATTCCGGGGAAATGCCGTACAAATGCAATATTTGCGAAAAAACTTTCACCTTTCAGCAGTCGTATCACAAACACCGTCTGTACCATAAGGACGACAAGCCTCATGCTTGTGCGACTTGCGGAAGATCCTTCAAGGAACTCTCGACTTTGCACAACCATGAGCGCATTCATACGGGGGAGAAGCCTTTTGCTTGTGAAACATGCGGTATTTTTATATTTTCACCTTAGATTATTAGGGAACTGAAATAAAACCAGCGTAATTCTAATGATTCCTAAAACAAAAACCATAAAGGTTATACAAGACAAATCTTTAAAAGGGAAAATAAACCTTTTGGAAGGATTACAAAACCTTATAATGAAATGCAAATTCTTGTCAGAAAATGTAGAATCCTCATAAGGAAACTTGTAACCAGGGACGTAAGCAGGCAAAATTTTCGGAAGGGAGTTTTCAATTTTTAAGGTTTCAGGATTCAAAAATTATACAACTATTGAAGTCCAGAGTAGTAAATATTTCATGTTTGTATTAAATGTAAAAAGATTCGATTTTTGTGATTTTAATGCAAGTCACTGAGATGCAGATTTTTTTCCTATTATTTTTGGTATTTTTTATAATTTTTTTGTTTTGTTGTATATATATATATATACTTGTTGTACATATATAATCAAAAGGATTTTCATATATAAAATAATGACTTTTTATAAAGCTTTCTAGAATTGGATACTCAGAAATGAAAGTTCTGGATATTTTTTTTTTTATATTTCTAGATTTTTGAGAAAATTATACGTAAAAGATTCTTACAATCAGTATTTTATGGACTTCTAGATTTTTCGTATCGTATATATTTTATAAAATTTTGTAATATTTTCTGGAATTTTATTAGATTTTTAGTATTTGATGATATAGTATTGCAAATTTTAACGAAGTTGAGTACATCGATTAATTTTCAAGAAAACAGTAACTTTCACACAGATTTCTCATACTTTCTGGATTTTTTTTCATATTTTTATAGTATTCTAACGATTGGAAAAACTTTCTATCATTGTTTATAAACTTATTTATAGGTTTCTATAATTTTATGCACTTGAACTCAAACTTTTAGAAATTCTTCAAAAAATCATATCTACATACTTTTTAAACAAGAAATATAATATTTCTCGCTTTTTTATTAATAATTCACGAAATCTGAAGGATTTTTCAGTATATTTCACGAGTTTAAGTGTTTTTGTATGTATATTTCTAGAATTCGATGTTCTAGAATCCAAATATCAATCGATTTTCAATAATTTTATATATTTATTTGGAAAAATTACATGCATACAGATTTTTTGTGTGTTATAGATTTCTGGTATTCCCGCATTTTTTTTTAGTATCCATAGGATTTTGTAGCTTTTTCTTGTATTTTTAGAGATCGTGGGTGTCGATATCGGTAGAGTCAAAATTTTAGCCAATTTTCAGTAATTTTACAGATTTTTAAGTAAACTACATGTATATCGATTTTCGGTGTTTATAGATTTCTTGTTCTTACATATTTTTATAGTATTTATAAGATTTTACACCTTTTCTTTGTATTTTCAAAGATCGTGTGTATTTTTTCAGGTTTTTCAGAAGTACCTATATTCCTTGAGTTTGATGTTCTAGGATTTTAATTTAAATCGAATTTCCAATGTTTTTATAGATTTTTGGAAAAATCACACCTAACATTGATTTTTTACGATTTACAGCTTTTTTATATTCTCGTTTTATTAGTATTTATACGATTTTGTAAATTTTTTTGTATTTAGACTTCAAGTGTTTATATAGATTGAAGATTGATACACAAGTTTTTTTAAAGTTTAATGTTCTAGAATTTAAAGTTAATTTCTTTTTCGATGGTTTAAAAAATTATTCCACAGAATACCCACTTTAATTTTTAGTATTTTTTTAGAGTTTGCAGGATTTAAAAGATTTCCTGGTAGTTTTCTGGATTTCTATTGTATATTTCTATAATTCGATGCTTCACCGTTCAAATTTTCCCAGATTTTTGAGATTTTCGTAAATTCCAATTTTTCTGTAGTATAGTTTCATTATATTGGAAAAATTTTCAAATTTTTGTTAACCACGTTATCCTTGCCAAAAATTATTCATGATTATAATTTTGCTTCTGAAAAAATTCTCCTGGAGAAAAAATAATTGCAATTTTTATGTTAGTATAGTTGAGAATCCTGAATATTGTTAACTTTGACTACTTACATGAAACCATTTGTTATTTCCCTAAGATTTCAGTAGGTACATTTTTGATGATTTGCACTTGTTTTCTGAAACGCAAAAAACAAACCATAATGACAAAAGTGATTGAAAACTTGTCTAATGATGCATTTTTATATATCTGTGGCTTCCCGCCATAACAGAGAAAGTCACACATGCCATAACGTTCAAAATTTCATCAGAATATTATGTAAAATGAGCCTTATGGCATAAGTGGCTTTCTCTGTTATGACGGGAAGCCACAGATATGATATAATAATATAATCATAGATAGTATGTGATTTCTAATGACACAATATTTTTCAGGAAAGTGCTTCCGACAAAGAGTGTCTTATCTAGTCCATCGTCGAATCCACACAGGTGTAATGCCTTACAAATGCACGATGTGCTCGAAAAGTTTCAGGTACAAGGTTCGTGTCATAAAAAACTCAGATTATAACCTTGCAAAACACTGCCAAATTTCGATTAATTTTTTCTGAAAAACAATTAAATTTGTCCATAAAACCTCTCCAATAAGGCCATAAAATGTCTTTATGTCACTCTAATCTCAAAATCGCAACTTTGAAACAAAAGACTATCCAGACACTCGGCTTCGCCTCGGGCCGGAACCTCTTCTTTGCCAAAATCGACACTTGCGCTACCTTAAATAAATATCTATTCCTTCAGGTCAGCCAAAGAACCCACAAATGTCTACTCGAAACCACCGCAATGTCATCACTTGAGGAAAATCCTCAAAACGAAGAAAAAGAAAAAATCCCAGAATCCACTGCAGTTTCCCAAAATCTCACCTCAAATTTAGACGAAAATGGACTTATATTTTTGGTGAATCCTGATGGCCATCACATTCTTACGCACCAGTCATCGGAAGCAATTCCTGAAAATGAAACAACAGATGACGAAAAAAGTGGAGGAAACAAAATTTCCTTGAACGAAAGTAGCGACTTGTTTTCAATGGTTTTGTCCCCTCTCGAAAGTAATTTGTCGTCGCCATCGACGGAAATGGAGCATTTGCGACTTTCTTCGCCAGTTGATTTAACACGTAACTTTGTACAAAGTCCCGATAATCCGTTAGAAATTATAGGCAACGATTCGTTTGAAATAATGAGAAATGAAACTAATGTAGGATTGACTTTCGAGAATGACGGTTTGCTGGGAACGATAAATCAGGAGTCTTTGAAAGAACTGTTGTATGGGATGGACGGTAAATTTAATAACAAAGAATTCAAATAACTACTTGATGATTCTTTTATTGACATGTTGTTTTTCCAAAATCAGAACAAATCCCATGTTACTCTCACTGTCTACTGCTACTAGAACCAGAAGTCAACTTACACAAACCAACATTTTATCAATATTTCATAAATAATCGCAATGAAGAGGAATAGATGTCTTTGACATTTGACTCTCTGATAAACTTTGCAATGTTATTTATATTTTCCAAAACTTGAGTCTTTGCTTCGACAATTTAAACTAACAGAAATTCTCGAAACATCCAATATTTATTTTATCGAGTTCATTTTAACTTTGAAACGATTGTGCGTTTTTTGTGGCATAAAATTAAGTATCCAACTTAGTGCAAGTTTCTCATTTGTCAAAGACGATTCAAACCCTCGTCTTTGCCAAACTTGATACTTGCACTACGTTTAATAATGTACTATGAATATTAGACAATATTGTGATAATTTCCTAGTGGCTCGAAAATAGATCGTTATACAGTTTATTTTATAATGTATTTGTGTTTGAAGGACCATGAAATTCAAAATGCGACTGGTTCATTCACAGTGGCAGAAGATAAAAGGATCATAAATTTATTCTGCTCATAGTTCAATCTTGATAAATTTTTCCCTATGATCGATTTCGTTATTCCCGATTACACGTCATAATTTTGCATTTGAAGCGTGTTGTTAACTTACTAATGACCCAAAAAATCAACTTTTGGATATTACAACTTCAAAACCTACTTCATTTTCATGTAACTCAAAGACCCTCTTACACATAATATAACCTGTCATCATCTCATACGCCAGAGACTCGAAAAACGTGATTTCAACGCCCACAATAAAACACGAAACTCTCGTTTTTTGTACCTGAGGCGCAAAAAAAGTTCTCTCCATCAATAATTCCGAGTCACATATGTACACGTACTTGCATAACGTCGACCTCAAAATAGTGCACAATTTTTCGGCACTCTTAATACTATTCAAACTACAAATACAAAAGTCATTCTTTTCTCACCCATGTAAGACCTATGATTGACATTTGAGTTACAGAGCATCGAAAATCCTGCCCAGTCGATCGATATACGATGAACAACCCAAACATTTCAACAAAAACGTATTTCGAAAATTTTGTGTTGAAAAACCAGTGTAGCTATTTTCGAAATCTGTTCTGAAAACTTAACGTGTACATCAAATAACTTCTTCGCAAAAGTTTTCGACAAAATTTCGGCAAAAAAATCGTAACAAGAATATGCTTACTTGCGACGAGAAACTTACAAATTATATCGATGTCCTGCACACGTTATTTATCAACTAATGAAAACTTAGACAAAGTTAAATGCCACAATTTGTGCAAAATTGAGCCTTTGATTAAAATCGGATTTAACAATAAAAACATACTGCTGCACTGATGAAGTTAAGTAGCGTGAAGACAACAGAAATTTTCGCATGCATTGACTGGCTTTTTTTGAAGAAGAAGAAGAGGAAGAAATATTATGACGGTTTTGTACATTTTATCGTATCGTTTTTTTGTCTGTAGTGTAAAAAGTCAATTCATGCTAGAAGATGGACAGAATCCATCACAATTTCAATTTCTGCAATTCCTCCATCAATTCTGCTTCCTTTTTAATTTTGTCCAGCTGGTTCATTTCCAGTTGTTTTCCTGACGATTGCTGTTCTTTCAATTTCGCTATTTGATCCAGTTTCTGTGAGAAAAAAAACGAGTCAGTAAGTTATAGGGATGGAAATCAAAAGGAAAAATACCAGTATTGATATATCGGAAAGAAAATATCGATCTGTCGATGTACCTCGTAGATTTTGATGTATTTTTCAGAAAACAGTTCATAGATTCATAGTATTTTTAAGTACATGTACAATTTGAAAGATTTTCTGGTATTTTGATAGATTTTTACATAGATATCCAGAGTTTGATCCCTTAGAATTCAAAATTTTGAAGATTTTTAGTAATCTGATAACTTTTTCAGACAATTATATATACCTGGGTTTAACAATTTTTTAATTTTCTGCATTTTTCAGTATTCATAAAATGTTTTGGAATTTTCAAACATTTTCATAGCTTTTTGGTATTTTTATGAATTGCTTTTGCTATTATTGGGATTTCTATAAATTAGTGCTTCAGAATTCGCAGTTAAATCATTTTTTTGTATTTCAATGGATTTTTGAGAAAAAGGATCTTCCTCAATTTATAGTTGCCCTCATATCTTTTGTATTTCTTGAGTATTTAAACGATTTGAAAAATTTGTCAGTATTCTTATGACTCGCTGTAGAGATTTTCCAAATTTCGACTCTCTAGTGAATGAAGTTTTATACACTTTTAGAACTTAATGTAATCCTAGTATTTTTATATTTTTTTGTTGTTTTTTAATATTAACGAAATTCTGTAAGATTTCCTAGTTTTTTATTAAATATACCTATCAATATTTCTAGGATACTATTTTTTTAAATTCAAAGTTAAGCATATTAAAAATTTTCCGATGAGTTTATATGAAAAAGTAATAAATTTCAACTACTTTTAGCATTTTTCCAGAATTTATACGATACAAAGGATTTTCTGGTACTCTTACAAATTTTCAAATTTTATATAGATTTTTGAAAAAAATCAATCAGCATTAAAAATTGTCGAATTAAATTTTAGTATTTTTCGAATTTTTTTTGTACTTATTGAATTTCGTAAGATTTCTTAAGAGATTCGGAAATTTCGAGCATTATTATACATTTCTTCATAAATATCTAAACTCAAATGCTTTAGAGGTCAAAGTTTTATTAATTTTCAGGATTGCATAGATTCATGAACAACTTAAATCAGTTCTTAAAAGTATTACTTGAATTTACATTATTTTTGTATATTTACTAAATTTCATGAAATTTCTGTCATACATTATAATTTAGAGTTTTATCGTAGATTCTTATATTAGGTTTTTGAAATTCAATACTCTAGGATTCAAAGTTTCAATGATTTACAAATTCTGCATAGATTTTTAAAAAAATTCAATCAGCATTTATAAGCATCTAATGAAATTTTTGTATTTTTCGCACTTATTGAATTTCTTGAGATTTTCCAGGAGATTCGGAAATATTTATTATTTTCATAGATTTCTACATAATTTCTTAAATCAAATGCTTCCGGAATAAAAGTTTTATTTATTTCCATAATTTTCAGACATAAGGAAAATTAAATCAGTATTTAAAAGTATCTTTTGAATTTATAGTGTTTTTGTGTATTTCTTGCATTTGATAAAATTTTCTGTCAGATCTTAAGATTTTTATCTTTTAATAGATTCCTATATAGATTTCTAGAATTCGATTCTCTGAGAATAAAAGTTTCATTGGTTTCCAAATTCTGTAGATTTTTGGAAAAATGTATTCAGCATTTACAAGTATCTAATGGAATTTTAGTATTTTTTTGTACTTATTGAATTTCATTAAATTTCCCAAGAGATTTGAAGATTTCCAGTATTTTCACAGATTCCTATATAAAAATCAAGTTCTTATTTGTTTCCAGAATTTCCATAGATTTACAAAAAAATTCAGTCAGTATTTGAAAATATCTCTTTGATTTTTATTATTTCCGTGTATTTATTGAATTTCGTGGGATTTAATGTTAGATTTGACATTTTTTTATTTTTCGCTTATTTTTATTGACTACCCTCAATTGAATCCGAAATTATTTGATTGCTAGAGATGATATACATATAATAAAAAGCAATAATATATTAAAATTGTTCAAATTTCCAAAAATGCCATTCGACCTTATAATTCATCAAATTAAAAAATACCAACTCACAGTTTTGATCTTCTTGATTTTCTTATTTTTCTCAGGATCATCAGTCATATCCAGATCAACCGTAGTTGTCGCTGTCGTCGTAGCAGTTTTTGGTGGCGCTGCATTATCAACTTGACCATTGACAGGCGTGCTGTTGCTGGACGGTTGCTGTTGTGTTGCCGAGGACGCGGCTTCCAATTCTTTTTTCGCTTTCTTTGCTTCTTTTTTCTTTTTTTGTTTCAGCACAGATTTGGGCAGTTTGGCTGTAAAAAAATACTTGTATCCCTCAAAACTCATCTTTCACATATAATCAAAAGTCCAACACTTCAAAATGAGATTGATCTAAAATTCAAAAAATTGATAATGATAGTTACACAAAATGAATGCAAAGATTTGGAATCATTCAGACGTCATCCTCAAAATCATTAATTTAAAAACAAAATTTAAAAATAAATTACCATTAGGTTTGGCAGGGACATCGTCGTCTTTGTGCAAGTCAAAGTTTATCGTGAGACCTCTGGCGCAGGGTGGTCGATACGGCTGTGACGAAGCTATAGTGAAAAAGAAATAAGTCTCATAATTAGAAACAAAATTCACAAACCCAACTGTAATGAAAATAATGAATAAGGGAGAACCTTGAGGTTGGCTTGGAACAATTCCTTCGACAGCTTTGTGACTTATGCTTATCGGTGGGAACGTGCCCTCCGGGTAATTCTGCCACGCCACTTCCCAAAGTTCTTCTTGCACGCTCCAAGGTCGTTCGTAGAGCAGAGCACCCGAGTAGTGCCAAATTTTGAAACTGAAAACGCGATTTTTAATCATTCTCAGTTTTCAATTTTTCCTCAACGATTTTTGCCAATATGTTATTCACAATAAGTAATGATCATTTCATTAATTTTATTCAAATTTTTTAGGAATAATAATAACTTTTTGGAAACAAAATGTCAATTAATTACAATCGAAAACAATTTTGGTGAATTTTTGTAAATTTAGTACCATTATAATAAAAGAAAAATATTTGTACGTTAATAGTCATAATTTGCATAACTCAATTGGCTTTTTTTTTTTTTTTTTATTTTAAACATGTTTTGAAAATATATGGCGAGTACTTACCCATTGGCGATTCGCAATCTTGGCGCCGTTGTCGCTGTCATAAAATGTTGCCCGTCAGGGGACCACTGCAACAAAGTCGTGTCTGCTGCGTTTGTGCTCGCAATCAATTTTTTGGCTGACAAGTTCCAGAGTTCGACGCCACCGTTCAAATTTCCAAAACCCGCTAATAAAGCAAGTGCTACGAAGTCAAGGATAATCACAGTACTACAACATTATTAATATCCTCACAAAAAAGTTGGCTAAAAAACCTAGGCCAAAAAAAATATTACAATTAGGTCGAATCTAAACTCAATATTAAAAAGAACAATTATTGTATTAATAACTTTAAATTCGCCCACTTTATTTCCCAATTGTCTCTATGTCCACAGTGTTGAAGTTAAATTCATTAAGAACAATTTTTGTTCACTTCTGAATTCGTAATTTAAAACATCAACTTAAAAAATATTAAGATACAAGTTTTTCAAAAATTTACATACAGAATTTAGAAATCAATGAAACTTTGATTCCTAGAGTATCGAATTCTAGAAATCTACAGAAGAATCTATTGAAAATCAAAAATCTTCATATCTAACAGAACATTTCACGAAATTTAATAAATACACAAAACTGCTATAAATTTAAAAGATAATTTTAAATACTGATTTAACTTTTTTGTAAATCTATGGAAATTCTGAAAATAAATAGTACTTTGATATTTATCTAGAAATCTGTATAAATACTAAAAATCTCAGAATCTCCTGGAAAATCTCACAAAATTCAGTACGTACAAAAAAATACTACAATTACATTAGATACTTGTGAATGCTGAATAAATTTTTTCTAAAATCTATACGGAATTTGGAAATCAATCAAACTTTGATTCCTAAAGCAACGAATTCTAGAAATCTGTATAAGAATCTATTATAAAATTAAAATCTTAAAATCTGACAGAAAATTTCATAGAATTCAGTAAATACACAAAAATATAAATTCAAAATAAACTTTTACATACTGATTTAATTATTCTGATGTCTAGAAATTTTGAAAATGAAGAAAACTTTGATTCCAAAAGCATTTAATTTTATAAATTCATATAGAAATCTATAAATATACTAAATATTTCCAAATCTCCTTGAATATCTTGCGAAATTCAATAAGTACGAAAAATACTAAATTTAATCAGACACTTGTAAATGGTTAATTGATTGATTTTTAAAAACCTATACAAAATTTGAAAATGTATAAAAGTACCAGAAAATTCTTTGAATCGTATGAATCTTCGAAAAAATATCCAAAATATGAAAAATACTTGAAATTTACTAGTTCTAATGAATTAATCAAAAGAATTTAAATACTTGAAACTTCTAATTCAATGCAATCGCATCCTAGAAATCTGAAGAAGTATCTCTAAAAATAACCTGAGATATCTCGCAGAATTATGTTAATAATAATAATAATAATAATAATAATAATAATAATAATAATAATAATAATGATGATGATGATGATGATGATGATGATGATGATGATGATGATAATAATAATAATAATAATAATAATAAAATTTTAAAATACAAGGAATATATGCTGTGCTAAAAATGTATAAAACTCAATGCCCTAGAGCTTGGATATCCAGAAAATCTTAAAATCTAATCTATCTAAAAACCTAGGCCAAAAAAATATTACATTTATGGCAAATTTATCTATTTTAGAGACTCAATATAATAGAACAATTTTCGTTCAATTCTGGATTCTTAACTTGAAACATACACTTGCAGTAATATGAAGATATAATTTTCTGAAGTTTTGACTCATTCAAGTAAATATTAATGATTATATTGATACATTTTGTAGATCATAAAATTTAAAAATAATTTTCGACTCAATTTTGTTATTCTTGAACCATTAAAACCTTAGTTGGAAACATCTTATAAATAAATAGAAATAAAATAATTTGTCTTAATGGAAAAAATCCATCAGTCATAATTTTTCCTTATTTAAAACTATAATCTAATTATTCTTAAACTCCAAAATATGAGAACATATAAATATCATTCCTGAAATGAAAAACTGTTATTTGAAAAAGGATATTGGTTCCCTGTGGATTGAAGTAAATGCTGTTGCGGCCTTTGGTCCCAAATTCGAAAATGGGTTCGCATTTTTCATTAAACATAGTGGCTTTCGAGGGCATAGAACCGTAAATGCAGATAAACTCGGAGCTTTTCGGCGACCATTCGATTGCATGAATCGCACCGTGTGTGCCTAAATTAATAAAATAGGATTTTTATAAGTGTCTTGACATTATTCCTAAACGACAATTTATAAATTACATACTTAACACATGTTCTACTTACAAAAAGCAGAAATAAAAAAGAACTTTTCAGTATTTTTCACGACTTTTAGGAATTTGCAAATGAAAAATACGATTATTTCAATAAAATACTTTACAAATTGTTTATGAACAACCAATCGTAAGTTAAATATAATGTAAGTTTAGATTTAATTTTTCTAAAAAATGTTTTTGAAACAAAAAACTCACCACTATTCAAAACAAGAGAAGTTTCTCCTTTAGTTGAAAGGAAGTACAAAGTTTGTTGGCCATAGTATGAGGCACCAGATTTATCAACTTCTGTGCTTGTCATCAACAATGCGCCAGTTCCTTTTTTATTCCAAAGAATATCAACCTTGTCAGCCTTTGGAAAATAAATTTTACAGATAAGCAAAAATTAGAGCAACTCAAAATATTCTAAAAATAAACGTTTAAAACTAACTTGGAAAAAGCTTTTCTTGGCTATCGGCGATTTGAGATCCGGATATTTAAAAAGTTGGATAAAAGATGGCTCACTCGGTTTTCCTGAAAAGTTTAAAGATTTATCTTCTCCTGTATAAACTAATTACATTGTATTCGAAATATTATCTACAATATTGACAATATATTTTTTGAATTTCACATCACGCATTATCACTGTCTCCCATTGTGAAATCTGGAAAGATATTATCAAATGAGTTCTATAAAAAAGTGTTACATAAAATAATTACCACGTATAAAGCACACAAAATGATAAGGGGCGACTCCGGGTGAAATTCCAAATTTGGCAACTTTGGAACCATGTAACCTCTGCGCGACATTTTCGAAATTTGCATTTTCATAACACACAACTTCGTTGTTAATCAATATCGCACACATTTTTTCATCACTCGTCCATTGTGGCTCCCTAAAATTAATTTCAATGTAATTCCTTGACACATTGTTTTCCTGTTAATATAAAACAAATAGTAATCATGTAACACTCTAATTTTATTCATAATAGAAGATTCATCAATTACTATCATTTGGAGCAATGATAAATTTCACTAATTCCCTTATCAGGAACTAAATAACAATACATCAAATTGGGTGTATTCTTGTCAATGAACCACACATTTTTACGTACAGTCAGGCAATGCCAGGAAAAATAGAAGAAATTGTATCTATAGATATTATGCTGCACACCAGTAATTTTGTAACTTAATAATGTTACTATTACATTAAGTTACTTTAAAGTTGCTAATCAATATCATCGTTACATCATGATGTTACCTCTATGTTGCATAACTTGTTACGACTGGTTACATGACTTACAAACTTTTTTTCTTCAATTTTTACATGAAAAAACACAGTTTCAAGCAATGGAAGTTATTTGTAGTTGACTTACCAGTCCATTTGTCTTTTTTGCACGAAACTCTTGACTGCATCCCCTGTTTCAGATTTCCAAATGTGGAGATTCGGCCCCCCTTCTGGATTATCCTTCGTAACTATGAATAAAAATTTATTATTACTCATTTTTTCGAAACTTTAATTTAATTACTTCAATATTTTTGACATGAAATTTTTTTTAACATTCTTGAACATAATTGATAATTTTATGGTTTTGTTTCGCTTGTGTGATTCGAAATGAGAACTTCCCAAACAAATTATTGCATGTAAAATACTTTTGGATTGCACAAGTTTTGATTCGGATTATATAAGAATATTTTTGCATTTACAACTTCTAAGGTGATAATAACTTTTCTTTTACCTAGATTATTTATTATTAAATTATTATTTTAAAAAGTCATAGTTTTATACTTTCTTTTTTCTGGTATAGCAAACATTAAAAATTGTATGAAATGAAGATACATACGAGCAAAAGGCTCCCAGGTCATGAGATATGAGTCTTGGGTGGAAAACATGATATTGAAGGTTCTTGGTTTTGGTAACTCTGCCAATAGTTCCCAAGTGTCACAGGAAACGAGTTTGACAGAAGTTTTGCTAACCCATGCAAAAAATCGTCCTTGAGGACTGAACGCCATTGCTTTGCAAGATTTGCTGTCATCCTTGGGAGAATTTGGGACAATATCATACTTGGGTGGTCCATGGTGCAAACGAATGCCAGTTGAACCACGAACTGCAAAAAGGTAAAAACATTTGTTCCTCAAAATTTTATGTAACCAAACCTTTTGTTTCGCATATTCAAGTTTTATTAGCAAAGAAAATTGTAATACTGGAATTGCTAAGCTTAAAACATACTGGATTATTCAAACTATCCAAATTTTTACAGTGAATCAATATAAAATATAAACTTGTTAAGAGGTGGGAAATTAATCGTTTTCCCAAAAAACTGAAAATCGTAAATTTATTAAAAGTGAATATAATGAATTTTTACTCGAAGAATTATTTTCTCTATTGTCTCTTGGGATTTTGAAATTTACTATGTCAAAATTAAAAATCTTATCACAAGATACCTTATATATTATTATGAAATATGTCTGGTTCCTCATTTCTTCTCTATATCAAAAACTAATAAATGTATAAGTATTTCTATTTTACTCCTTGCACTATTTAATTGCATTTTTAAAAGTTAATTACACATTTATCAGTAGAACTTACAAATTCATCAATTAGTTATGAACCACAGTATATTGGTTTTCGAATGAGGTAATTTTTAAATTGTTCCTCATTAAAAAAAAAAATCATAATTATTTACAATCTATGATTAGTCATTACTAAACTAGAATGTCAGAAGGCATTTTCATACTCATTTATTCTACATTCAAGTTATTTTTTTTTTTTTTTTTTCAATTCAAAACTTGAAGTATTAATATAATATAAATAGTTTAACAGCGATTCTTCGTCAAATTCAAAATAATCATCATAAAATCCCTGGGACAAGGCACGAGTTTTTTATACCAAGAAAAAATCATGAAAAGAGACAAAATCCAAAATAAAATTTTTAATAACAAAAATTCTAGTTGTAAGCAAACTAACAATATAAATATTGTTAGTTTCATAAAAAGATATTGAAAATTATTTATTATTTTGATAAAAAGATATTGAAAATTAATTTTTTTCTTATTTCCCTTGAAAGAGAAAACTTGATAAAGATGATGATAATAGTATATAATGTAACTAGGACTTAAATTTTCTATTTACAAATGGGAAGTTTGTGGACTGAGGTGAAGCCGAGGTTTAAAATCATACGAGTGAATATAAAATTTCTGTCCAAGTTATATACGATATTTCATGTGCAGAGGGCTGGAAAACAAAGTTAGAGATTTTGAACTGGACGAGAAATGAGTTTTCTATGCCAGAGGTACCTAAAAGTATTTGAAATTTTCCACTAAAATTTGGAGTTTCTGATATTTTATATTTCACAATTTGGTAAATGTTTAAAATAATAAAAAAAATTTTTTTTCAAAATTGCTTGTTTTTGAGAAAATGCCAAAGGCGCAGCACATGGAAAAAAAATTTGCAGGGGGGCGGGAGGTGGTAATATGTTCGCTTTAGGAAATTAAAAATTAATATTAAATTTCAATTATAAAGAAAAACATAATTATAAATTGGAATTATAATTAAAAATACATAATTATAAATTATTCTGAATTTTACTATAAATTATATACAATATATAACTATACATAATGAAAACTGACTAAATTTGAACATTTTTTTCTAAAAAATATAGAAAAATCTTTAAAATTCTGTCACTCTAAAAATTTATCTGGAATTTTATTAGCTTTCTTACAATATTTTTTGATTCAAAAAAAATTCAATTTGTTTTTTTTTTTTAATTTTTACAGGCATGTGAACAAAAGAAAAAACAAATCCACATTAATAATTGAATAAAAAAACTCATAAAAATATATAAAACAAATATTTTTTTTTGGTTGTATGCTGTAAAAGTTGCATGTCAACAAGTTAATCAACCTCTCTAAAAGCAAGCCCTTCATCTCCAAATGTCTCATTCGAAAAAGACATTCGTCCTCAAATTAACGAGAATAGACAAAATTTCAGTCATAAAAAGGAACATCTCCGCAAGTCAAGTTACATGTTTTCCTCATATGTGCACACCAACACCAGCAGACAGAAATAAAAATTTCGCACACAAAAAGGTCGCGGGTTCAAAAACACCGTATCTACACATCGTGGTTATGAAACTTGCTTTTTCCGAGAATTCCGTCAGTAATGAGCGAAAATTATAATATCGTAAAAATTTTCTCACCTGAGACACAAGGAATGATCGTGGACATTTTAAAATATGGATATTAAACAACAATTCAACAAGGAACTGTATTTTTCGTTCCCATGTGTAACCATGAACCATGTGGACACAGACAGAGTTGACACTGTTGACGGAGTTAATTTGGTTGAGCAGTTGATTCCGTTGAAGTTGAAAAGTGAATCTTTAGTTGAAGTTGATTATGCGACAATGGGGACTCTAGGTATATTTTTTTGGGCTTAAGTTAAGATGATGATTAAGAGCGCCATTTTGAAAAATGTAAATTAATTTATTATTATTAACTTTACCGTATCATTACGGTGATTATTGCAACTGTTGACAAATATGCAGCCAAAACAAGCCAAAATAACATGCTATTTTGCCAATAAAAAAATACTTGCATGTATGTTTTTTAACTTTTATGACACAAAGTGGAGTTGTTCCAATTTAGAGCATTAATAAGTGTTGTTTTCTCCTCGAAATACCATGTCGTTGATAGAATTCATAAAAGGATTGTCAGATAATCCATATTTCGGCGCGGGATTTGGATTATTTGGAATTGGAGCCGGTGCAGCTTTATTGCGAAAAGGTTCGCAACTCGGGATTCTGTTGTTTCGGTAAAATAAAAAAAAATATTGCATTTTTTAGAGCATATATTTTTTTTTTTTGAAGCTGAGAAAAGTAAACATAATTATTTCTATTTTATTTTTTTTCTAACAAGTTTCTAGACAAGTATAAATATTTTTTGCAATTTTTATTATAATTTTTCATTTTTAAGTATTTTGTTCTAATGTTCATTTCAGGACTTAAATTATTTAAATTGTTCTTGACATTTTTTCCATATAATATATTTTATGCTCGATGTATAATGAATTTATTTATCTTGATAAATTTTGATAAAAATTAGTTTCTCATATTATATCTGTTATATACTTTTTTTGTATGCAATATAATATAAATATCGATCTAATAAAATTGAGAATATGATTTATAATATAATATCAATATAAATAATTAAAGATTATTATTTGTTGTTATATAATTAATTGATTATTTAATTATAATAAAAGAACCAATTGTATCAATTATCAACGTTGATAGTTATGATACATATTTTGTTATATTCGTATTTTTCGAATAATTTAAATTAATAATTTCACTTTATCTTGGAGTTTTTAAACAATATAAGATAATTTTTGTCATTTCTGATGTATGGCATGTAATAAATGTTATAAATATTGCTGATATACATTAAACAATTTCTGATAAATTTTTTTTTGTCAACCTATATAGTTAAAAATTTCAAGGATCTTCAAAAAAACTTATAGAAAAATATCTTACATTATTAAATTTATCCGTTCATGAATATTTCTATAAAATTTTTATACATTATCTTCAGTTTCCAGGATTTTCGAAATTCTCAATCTTTTTTCTTCTGCAATATTTTACTATTCGAGTTCTAGCTGGAAAAAAATAGCCCGTATATATTGTTTTATTTTTCATGTATTTCAGAACTAAAAAGTAAAAAATGAATAATTCATATTTAATGTTTGCTGTACAAAACTAAATAATTTTTGGGCTATTTCAGTAGATAAATGAAATGTTTTTAGATAAATACTACCGAGCCTATATTAAATGATGAGTTATTTTAACTAATTGCATATCGGTAAAAAATTTGATAAAGTAGTTCACATTTTATTGATAAAACTAGAATGTTATACCCATGAACTGAAATCAATTTTTTTCACTTTTAATCAATTTAATAACTAAAACATCACAAATAGATAGTTTTTATTAAACATTTGCAAAAGAGAACAAGAAAATTTTTTACCTATTATAGTAGTCTAGACAAATGTTTCTTGACAATGAATCATTTAGGAACAATTATTTAACAAAAACTCGACAATTAATTTCATATGGTCAAAAAAAGTAATAAAGTAAGTAAAATTGTATTGATAAACCAAAAATGTTCTATCCAATAAATAATGTAATAATGAATAATCAATTACCAATTTAACTTATTATTATTTGAGGAATGAAAACATTGAAAATCAACAATTTTCATGTAATGTTTGCGGTATATGACAATAAATATTTTAACTGATTTAGTTGTTAAGAAAAATGTTCTTTGGTAAATACTACCCAGCTTGTATTTAATAATAAGTTATTTCAATTAATACCATATCGTTAAAAAAAGTGATGAAGTAGATAGATTTCTATTGACGAACTAGGAAATTTCTGCTGATTATTTACTATCTATAAAATATAATAAATTATTTATATTATTATTTAGAATTGTAAATAAATTACCACTGATAAATTATTTCGTTTTTTTTTTTTTTTTTTTTTATGAATATTTAAAACTGATTTTTTTTCACCAAGTTTACTACAAAATAAAAGTTTTAAAAAATGTCAGATATAGTTGAATAAAATTAATTTCGCTAATCTAAATCAACATCATGATAGTTATGATCAATCAAAATTTTGTACATCTCAAGAAAAATTTACTTCATCATTTTCCTTAATGATATGAATTGAAAAAAATTTTCAGATTAATTGACTTGATCACGCATTCTTCATAAAAAAATGTTTATTTTTTTATTTCAAATTCATTCAAACGAAAATTTGCTATTTGCAAATGAATTACATATTTTGTGGTCAAGATGTAATCTGAAACATTAAATTTGATAAAAAAAAATTATTTTTCTAATCATAACGGCCAGTTATTGCACTTAATTATATTTGTTCATAAAAATTACATTTAATAAAATTTAATAAAATAATAAAAAATTTACTATTCTAAAATAACTCCTATCCAAAATATCGAGATCACAAATCTTTCTGAATCCAAAATTGTTATTTTAAATTAATGTTTCTATACGGGGGTTATATATTTTGCATTATATTGTATATACTGTTTTAATTTATAATCTGTTGTATATGCACCTGTTTTTATTTTGTTTATTCTTGATTGATTGTAACTATTTTACTTCCCAATAAATTTAATTAAAAATCTGAACAAAAAAAAAATAGTTCAAAGCACTTAATAAATATAATCAGAATAAACTTTTTCATTTATCGACACAAATTTATAAAAATGCAGTCAACTCGTTTTTTTGTTATTCAATATTTACAATTTTTAATATTATATTACAGAGACGTGTATTGTTATTAAAAAATCTAGGTTACAATATATTTTCTCAAGCTTTTTTTTTTATTGTTTCATTTGCTCAATTTTTGAATCGGTCAATGAAAAACTAATATTCAAACTACATACTCATTTTTTTGCCAAGTTTTTAATCCATAAATCGTAAAATTTCAAATTTTTTTTATTGAAACCACAGCTTTTTAAAAATGCAGCAAAGATCGAGAGGTTTTTGATACTAATCTAATTCGATTATCATTATTTTTAATAAAATTTGTTGTGAAATATTTTTTGCATTTAATTTTCATCCAATCCCCTCAATGTTTTACAAGGTTTCTAAAAAATTTTCTTTTTTTGTTCAACTAAAAATTGAAAAATGAACAAGTTTTATCTAACTTTTGCTATACATGAGGGAAAATGTTTTACATAGTTGTCTCGTTAAATAAGAAAAAGGTTTTCTATAAATACTTTTTGTTCCTATTTTTCTGGTATATTTTTACAGGAGACAATACATGATGACTTTGGAAGTACCATGCCAGGATAAAAGTTATCATTGGATTTTGCAATGGATCACACACAAAGGGGCCAAAGAAACTCAACATCTTTCTGTTCAGACGTTGTTCGAACAAAAAGACACTGGTTCCATAAAAACCAAATACAACTTTATTCCAAGCATTGGAAAACACTTTTTTAGGTACTTTTCTTTTCAACTTCCAAAATTTAAAACTTCGGTCATTAAGAAATATCCTTTATAAAATTTTTTTAGCCTGAATATTGATCCAGCATGATTTTGAATGAGGCTTTTTTTTATCAAACAGAAAATTTAATTACAAACTTCGAAAAATGTTGAATACACATTTTTTTCTTTGTTTAGAAAGTTGTGTTTGTTTTTCAAGATACAAGGGAAAATTAATAACAGTGGAAAGAACGAGGGAACAGCAAACCATGGACTTGTCTATGGGAATTCCATGGGAAACTGTAAAATTAACTTGCTTGGGAAAGGATCGAAGCATTTATTTCGAAATTTTAGAAGAAGGTTTAGAAAAGTTTTCTTTGTTCATTTTGAAATTTTAAATTGATCTTCATTTTGTAAGAAAAAAATTAATTTTTTTCAGCAAGACAAATAGCTTTGAAAGAGCATGAAGGAAAAACTGTGGTTTACAATTCCACGGGACACGAATGGAGACAATTCGGTCACCCAAGAAAACGTCGTCCATTGGACAGCGTGATTCTTGACACAAATGTGGCTGATAGAATTCTCAAGGATTGTCAAGAATTTATAAAGAATCCTGGATGGTATACAGATAGAGGTTAATTTTTTTCTTTAACTCTGAATTTGTATCAGCTTCTACGTTATTTTAGAACTGCAACTGAATTATCTAAAAAAAAAAAAAACAATTTTCAAAACACACACAAAAAATTTTCAACGGTAAGTTCTTCATATATGCAGCAAATACTTGATGGTACAAATGATATTTGTTGTTAGGAATTCCATACCGCAGAGGTTATCTATTGCACGGTCCCCCAGGATGTGGAAAATCGTCCTTCATAACCGCCCTCGCGGGAGATTTGGAGTTTGACATTTGTCTATTAAATTTGTCGGAACGAAATTTATCCGACGATCGACTCAATCATTTGCTGGCAACTGCTCCACAGCAAAGTATTATTTTACTGGAAGACGTCGATGCTATTTTCCAGAGTAGAGAAGAAACCAGAGAAGGTTGAACAATTTCACAAATAAAATTATTAAAAACATGCAATAAATAATTTTACAAGTTTGAACTGTGTTTTAACAAGTGATAAAATTTTCAAATCGATTTAATTCTAAAGATTTTATAAACACGTAAAACTTTTCCTAGCCATCTTGCTAAAAATTTATGAATCAGAAGTATATATGTTTTTATTCGAAAAATTCGTTGAAATACTGATACATAATGAAATTTATTTGGATATTTGGTTTTCAGTGAAAGCAGCTTACGAAGGACTAAATAGAGTAACTTTTAGTGGACTTTTGAATTGTTTGGATGGAGTAGCTTCCACAGAAGGTCGAATTTTGTTCATGACAACGAATTACTTGGAAAGGCTAGATCCAGCATTAATTCGACCAGGCAGAGTTGATGTTAAAGAACATATAGGTAATTTTTTTCAAATTATTCTAAATTTTAAAATAAAAATGAAACGATTAAATAAATTTTTCTACTTTCGAGTTGGATTTTCTTAATTCACCTATGATTGAATTTTTTTCTAGGATGGTGCAGTTTTAGTCAAATCGAAAGAATGTTCCTGAAATTTTACAAAAATCACGGATCATCAGCAACTGATCTATCCCGACAGTTCGCAGAAAAGGTGACGTCGCATAAGAAAAATGTGAGTCCCGCTCAAATTCAGGGATTTTTCATGTTTTACAAAAACGACCCCAAAAGAGTTTTGACAGATGTGCCAAAAATTTGGGAGTTGTCATGATGATTTTAAAAAAGTGTGCAATATGTAAATACGTACGTTTTGTAAATTGTAGGTGAATTTATTTCAACAATAATCATGTTTGCGAAGCATTTTTGTTTTGATAACAAAGAAAGTTCCTTACATCTTCATAACGTGACGAATAGTGCGTTATTTCATAGCTTTTATCCATTCTATTTCCAAGGCCGAAACCCCGTGTTGGTTGTTTGGCAAAAACGATCCATTGCCCATTTTCAAAATTATCCTCGTAATTACTGAAGGGTCCAAGTTGTAAGATTCCGTTGGCAATTTCCGAGCTTTGAAGTAGGGCTTGAAATCAGCCAGGGCAAGTTTCACAGTTGAAAATTCGATTTGTGGTGCCTATAGGTAATTTCAAAACAGCTAATATAGAGATTTCGTAAACAATAAATGTTTTGAATGAAGACTAAATGTCGTTGCATTTTTTATATAAAAAAAATGTTTTTCGTATAAAAAATTTCATTTTGTGAAAATCATGATTCAAGTACTGGACAAGCACATGTATTTATTCCAAAAGAATACCGCGAAAATTTGTCCATAAACCACAGCGTCTTTCCTAATCCCGTCATGATGTAATAACATTTTATAATGTGAATTTGTCCCTTGTCCTCTGCATTTAATCGCAATGCATTTGAAGCCACTCAAATCGAATCTCACGTCACGAAAAATGCCAGCAAAACATGACCCGACTTTTCCGCTCGAATTCGGGTTTAAAATCGTGAAAAATACTGCTTTTTGTTCAGTTTTTGATTTTTTAATGACTAGAGTTGCCTTGGAATCTCCCAATGGTTTTGTCGTATCCGAACATTCTTCCCAATTTTCGATTTCGTCGCATCGAGCAAAGTCGGACAAAGTTCGAGTGTTCCTAATTTTTTTATTTAAAAAAGAAACAACTTTCATCTATAATCATTTTGCACTATTGAGAAATAGGTGTCACGTACCTCAGTTTAAAAGACATTCTTTCGAAAATATTTCAATTTTTCTTAAGATGGTTAACAAATTTTTACAAGCCTTTTCTATTTCTTGGCGAAGGTTCAACTTACACTAAATCTTTTCTTTTGAACGGTAAATTCGATATAAAAATCATGGCACTTGCGTGTCTGCAGAACATTGAGCATTGGCAATTTTATTTTCTGGCTTAAAAAACATAATCAACGGCAATTCTCTTCTTAGGTTCCTTGAATGTGAATTGGCAGTTTGAAAATATGTATTCAACTTGTGGAACATATGAAAATTTCGAATGTTGCGTAGGAATGTGACAAAAAGTCATAATTTTGGACCTTGATGAAAATCGAAGATATGTTTGATCGATCAAAAGCACGAATCGTGACACGATATCATGACTATTTTCATCTCGATGAAAAAAGCTTCGAAAAATTGGTCAATAAAGAAAAGTTTCATTGAGTAATTTTGCACTAAATATTGAATTTTCGTTGAACAAATTTTAATGAGATATATGATTTGCATATGTGATGGTCTAATAATAAATTTTATATAATACATAATTTTGTAGCAACAAAATTAATTTTCATTCAATATAAAAAAAATTTAGCTCAGCGAAAGTACGTTATTAATGCGTTGCTCTATTTGAAATATTATGATAGATGTTTTTTTGATTATGTTGATAATTAAATAAATTCTAACAAAAATTTTTTCATCTATAGTCAATATACTCTATAATAATTGTTCGTTTTGGAAAATTCGAAAATAATTCACGAAACCGTGTTTTACTTTCCCAGTTTCAATATTTTTTTCACAGTGGAAAGAATGGCAAAGGCAATTAAAATTATTATCCAAAAATGTGGTCAATCCGAGCAAAAAAGGGAAAAAAGTAATCCACTTTCAAATCATGTGCCAACATTGCACTTTAATGAAATCATCCAAGCTTTCGGTCCATATTAAAACCATCTTCAGGGCAAAAGTCATTAAAAATGCCATCATTCAATAACCTAATAAACGATTCCAACTACTTTTCAACGCCTAAAAAAATCAACTATAACAAACTCGTGAAAAAAATATGATCCCTCCCGACTATGTGAAAAAATTCTCAGGAAAAATTCAACAATATTTTACTAGATCCACACTCATAATGTCCAATTCCAATCAATGCATGTCAATTCAATCCAGCAGCAAAAAAATAAAATATTTCCAATTTCCCAGCCTACTTGCGATGAATCCAAAATCGATCTTGAATAAGTAAATCACAAATTGACTAAATCATAAAGTACAGGGTGCGCCATCAGACAGGACCTATTTAAATGTTGAATAACTCCGCCATTTTTCAGCCGATTTTGGAAAATGAACAAGATTTATTTAGGGTATACAATGCCATTTATTGACAATTCGCTCAAAATACAATATCGATCAAATGACCGCCTCCATTAGACACACAAAAAGCGGCCCTTTTTTGGGCATTTTGCACTGTATTTGACAACATTTCGGGCGTAATATCAGCAATTTCCGCTGTGATATTAGCTTTTAGTTCTTTAATAGTCTTCGGTTTACTGGCATACACCTTACTCTTCAAATAGCCCCACAGAAAAAAGTCCGGCGAACGAGGAGGCCACTCTAAATCAAGCTTTTTCGACACAACGCGTCCCGGGAACTTGCTTTGCAAAAACTTCATAGTAGCAACTGCGGCGTGACAAGGTGCACCGTCTTGTTGAAAATAGAAGTTCGTCAGACCGTGTTTACGCATTTCCGGACAAACAAACAAAGTGCGCCAACATCCAACAATAGCGTGCACCGTCGACGGTTTCTCCAACTTTGAAAAAAAATGGTCCAATAATCGTTTTCGAGCACACTCCGGCCCAAACAGTAACTTTTTGGTCGTGCAATGGTGTTTCGTGAATGATGTTCTCTGTTCCCCAAATTCGGCAGTTTTGTTTATTGACCCCGCCAGAGAGCGTAAAATGAGTTTCGTCCGTCATCAAAATTCGGTCCTAAAAATCAGGCTCGGCATCGATCTTTCTTGCAATCGTATTCCCATATTCAAGGCGACGCGGCTGGTCCGTTTCCAACAGTTTTTAGGTAAGCTGCACTTTGTATGGAAAAAGATAGAGATCATCCTTCAAAATTCTTTTTAAAGTGGTTCCACTCACGTTCAGCGCCTGAGAACGACGGCGATACGACATACTTGGATTTTCGGCAACACTCTCTCTAACCGCTTCAACAACTTCATTGGAGCGTCGCGGACGCGGTCGAATGGGTCGCGGGCGAGTAGCTACAACCCCGTGTTCAAAGAAATTTTTTGCCAAAGTACAAATTGTCTTGGCGGAAGGCGCCGAATGTCTCCCATATTTCTTACGATAAGCACGCACAGTTTTCACAGTCGAACGATTGTTTTCAATGTACAGCGCTACGATTTCAGCCCGTTTTGTTGGCGTAAATCGATCCATGACTAAAATGGCATAGACTGACGTTTCAGAATCTGGCTGATTTGTCAAAATCGGCTGAAAAATGGCGGAGTTATTCAACATTTAAATAGGTCCTGTCTAGATGGCGCACCCTGTATATATATATATATATATATATATAACTTGTTGCAGTAAGTAAACATGATAATAACATACCTCTCTCTTCAAATTTTGTATTTTGGAGGACTGATGAAATGAAGGTCGTTGTAAACTTCGGATTCGTTGACAATGGTTTTTCCATTAACGGTGGAAACTTCTTTTCTGATCCCACCGAAAAGTATCATCTCGCCCTTTCCGAGGGTCAAGGAATATAGGATTCTTTCGTCGGGCCCAATTTGCTCATTTTTTTTCCATGGAATCCAAGTGGCGCTGCAATCGTCGCTCAAAACATTGCCAATGTCAAGAACGAAGATGCCCATCGTGTCTTCGGCTTTTTTTGGCGTTTTGGAGGCCTCTTTTTGTTTTTGTATTTTTTGCTCCATTTTTCTGAGTGATTCCAATTGCTTTTGCCGATTAGCCATAACTCGCGGAGACGACCAAGTTGGTCGTGTCGAGTGCTCACGAAAGGCAGCCATGGTTAAACTGTGCTCATAAACGTGGACTGGTGGAGGAGTTGCTCTCTTGGTTGCTGGCTCGTTTGGAGGATCGACTGTTTGATTTGACGATGATCGAGGGAGAACTCCGTGACGACCATTAACGTTTTCATCCCTGTCTATTTCACGTCTTCGGTTTAGTCTGCGAATTGAATTTATGACCCAAAATTTATTGTGCCTCATTAATAATATTTTTAAGGATAAAAATTTTCAATCTAAATAATTATACTTGTACGCTTTTGATACGATTGTCATTGTATCACTAATTTTATTGTCTTTTCCTTGTTCGATCGAATAATCGATCATTCGATTATAATATATATAAAATAGAAAATATTACCTTTCTCCAGGCGAATTCGAAACTGGGATTTGATTCTCAGTCATCTTCATAATCGAAACGCTCGAGTTTCCTGGTTGAGAACGTCGCTTGTTTTTTCCCAGGGTAACAACATTATTTCCAGTCTAAAACCAGATATTTATTCCCAATTATCAAATCTATTTAACAATTTTCCTCAAATTTGAACATGTATAATTTAAATTCTTATGTTTTTTGCATTTTTTAGATTTAAACTAATCAATATTTTATTGCATTCATCATAAAAACTATGAAAACTGCGAATCTGATGAGTTATTCGACTGATAAAAAAATTATTAAAATTTCATAAAATATAAAACTGTGACATCCTAATCAAAAGGATTTTTTTCAGTAAAATTAATTCCACAGATTTACTATGAATCGTGTTTTCCAAGAAAAAAATTCTAGATATCATTGGTTAGCTGTAATAATCAGATTTACTTTGCATGCTTGATGACACAATATTCTTTTCGGTGTACACTCTGGATTAGACACTTTAACTTCTTTCCAAGTCCAAATCGGTCCTTCCATTGTGAGTAACCAGACGTCATTCATAGAACGATTTGGTCCTGAACAACCACCTGAAACATACACAACATTTTTGGGAGTTAATTGTACAAAAATAATGTGTGCAAACTTTGATTAGAGAATCGTACCAATGATGAGAAGATGAGTGTCGTCAAGTTCGATTTGAGACTGTCCGTACCTAATTTGTGGCTTAACTTCTGAAGTTAATTGTTGGTGCCAAGTATAAGTGTCAAGATTCAGGCACCACACGGAATTTGTACTGTTCACCATTTGAAACAAAAAACTTTATTTGAATAATTATTCCACTCAGTTGTATCTTTTACTTTTTTGACATTGATTGCAGCTTTTACAGAACATTTTTTTGGTCTCAAACTTTTAAGTATTCCACATTCATTTTTATTGAATAATTTCTATCGCATTTTTTGATTTTATTTTTTGTCATTATATGATAATAAAATTTATCTGTTTCATCACCTATAAGCGTCGGTAACACCGCCAAAAATCACCATAACGTTTTTGTGAATGGAAGCGGAATGAGCTGACAAAGGAGGGGGAGTTTCCAGCGCGTTGTCTATGGTTCTCCAGCAATTTGTCTCCACTGAATAAACGTGTAATTCGTTGAAAAGTTTCCATTGCTAATGAAAAAACAAAAATTTCTCATTCAAAAATAGCGGTTATAATCTGACATTATAATTGCAGTGATTTAGAAAATTTGAAACAATATTTCTGTTGAACAACTCTGAAACTTGAATCTCAGAATTTACGAAATAAAAGTCAAGAGTACAAACATTTACAATGGGAATAAATTTCAGATAATTTTTTTTTTCGGAGATGTTTACTAAAATTCCTGAATATTTTGCGAAATTAACTTATACGCACAGAAAGACGTTTTAAATTCAGCGAAAAAATCGAAACTTTAAAAAGGGCCTTTTATTTTACTCATAAATTCAGATTTATAGATGTTTTATTTTTCTCACGTACTTGATATGGTGGATACGAGGAAGGCTGCGACCAGCCTCCGAAAAGGATGAAATTTCGTTTGTATTGAACCATGGTAGCACATGCTTTTGGAGATGGATAATTTCCAAGAGTCACCAATCGAATCCATTCTTTGGTGTTGAGATCCAATCTCCACAAATCATTGAATGAAGTTGATTCAGCGGTGCAACCACCAAAAACGTACATGGAATTTTCATGAACACAAGCAGAGTGCGAGTGCCTTTTGCCAATTATCGGGGAAGAGTTGTTTTTTTGATATTTAGAGGTCCAGAATAAGGATCCACAGGCCAAGGATTTTTGAAAGTGCGACTCATTTCTTTCCATTACATCTGTTCCAATTATTAATATTAGAAAAAATATATATAAAGAATTTGAAAAAAAAAAAAAAAAGATAAAAACGATAATGGATCATGAGCAATTCAAATATAAATTATGTTGTTAGAATTATGAATGAACGATTGATTTTTGTATATTAAGGGCGTAGGTAGACAGAAATTTTCTGGGTTTAAATCCCTACTAAAATGTGGGTGAAATTGATTATGTTATGTTAAAATAAAATAAGTAATCCGTACTAAGAATGCAAATAATGAAAATTATCAAAAATGTAATTAATGTAATCTAGAGGACATAGGAAATGAATCTATGTGAGTTCTTGAAGTTCAAAGAATTTATAATCCTCAATTTGAATAACTTGAAAATAATGAGAATCCTGGTTTTTAAAGAATTTTTTTCAACGTTCTAATTGTTAATGTTTGGCTCCGATAATGTAAAATATGAAAATTATTACAATATATATATTTATTTGTATTTCACATTTATACATATAAATATATAAATAGAAATAAAAATACTAAAAAATCTACGAAATTGTATATGTACAAAAAATTTTTCCAATTTTAAAATTAGTGTTTTTTAACAAAATGAAGCTTAATTCATCAATTTTTCCAGAAATCTATAAAAATAACTAAAAATCTATCAAAATTTGAGTTCCAGGGCATAAAATCCTCAAAATCTATATAGCAATCTTCAAAAATACTAAAAATTAATAAATATGCAAAAAAATTTTTCAGAATTTCATAAATACTATAAAAATGCAAGAAATACGAGAAATCTATCAAAACACTCAAAAAGTATAAACATATAATTTTCCTAAAAATGTGTAAGTGTTTGGATCCTAAAGTAGATTACTCTGGAAATCTATATCAAAATCTAATAGCATACATGATAATTGGTTAAACTGTGTATGCAAAAAAAAGTGGTAAATAAGTTATAAAAATCTGTATGAAAAATACTATATTTATGAAACATAAATCCTAATACTCAAAATCATTGAAATTTTTAATATTAGTGCAGTGAAATTGGCTTCGATCTCCCAGTCAAATTGTTTATTTCAATTAAGTTGGAGAAGTATCGTGAACACGATCAAGGGTAAATCGTTATATATGGTATACTTTTATTGTTTTGACATATAAAAAGTTTTAATTTAACATTGTTATCTCGTCGATGATGTTTTACGATCATGAGATACAGAAAAAAATTTTTATGAGATTTTGACGACATCGAGGAGTAGTAAATTGTTCGTTGTTCATTAGTCTTGAAAAGGATCCCACACATGGGGATCAAAACGTCGATACTTAATTGAAATAAACAATTTGACTCGGAGATCGAAGCCAATTTCATTTCACTTTAATTCGACCCAGGGAAAATATCGCAGGATTTCAATTTTTAATATCACATCAGCAAATTCTAGAAATCTACAAAATAATACTTAAAAATATAAAAAATTTTTTGCAATACTAAAAAATATTACAAGTATTTATATACTACATAAATTACGAAAATTCTAGAAATCTAGAAAATACCTAAACTCTAAATATATATTATTTTTTCAATAATCTATCAAAATATCAAAAATTTTTAGAACTCAAATTTCCAGAGCATCAAGTTATAGAAAGCTGTATAGAAATCCATATTAATATACAATTCTTTAAATTGTATTAATTGTGAAAATATATGAAAAATATCAAATTCATTAGAAACAAAATATTTAACCCTCAGTGTTTTTTTACATAAAAAATTGAATTCCATTTTATTAAATATACGTAAAAAAAATGTCCACTTTTGGACAGGAAAAGTTGAGTTTTCAAATCCTAAAAATTTAAAGGTTTCAAAAATTTTACTTCCGTGACCAGATATTCAAAGAATCTATATTATGAAATCCTGCATAAAATATATTTTTTTCGAAAAAACCCTCTAGAAAATTTATTCTGCCTACGCCCCTGCACATTACCTTTTTTTTTTAACAGTAAGTGAAATTTTGACTACAAATCCAAGCAAACTAATGTAAAAATTTGATCCACTGAATTTTACTTCATTTACTGATTTCTGGGACTTCAAAAATTTGCCAGAAATCTCAAAAAGAACTTGAAAAATGGTTTTAAAAAATCAACTTTTTAAGTGATATATTCACACATTTCACTTGAATATTATACTATAGAAAAATATAATTATAGAAAAAACAGAAAATATATAATTATAGAAAAATATAGAATCAAAATAATGAATGATTCCTTGGAAACATATAAATCTCACTTTTTGCGATGCGACACCATCTTTCAGAAACCAACATACATTCCTTCAAATCTTTGTATGGAGGAATCAAGCTCAAAATATACACCAAAATTTCGTCGGGCAAATTTTCAATTGTACACGCCATGGCCTTGAAATTAACTATCTTCTTTTTCGACAACTACCTGAAAATGGCAAGTGCTAGTGAGCACACATTTTAGTTATTTCCAAGAAAAGCCAACAGAATGAAAAAAAAAAATAAAGAAAAACGCGAACACATTGCACAATGTGAACAAAATCATTATTATTGGTTCGAAACCAGCGCTTATTTCTTGCTAATTAGATCAAAGAATGAATAAGTTTTTGCAAGGAACAAAATTCGTTGGTACTCACGTTTCAGGCTATCGTTGATTTTTGTTCATCACATTAGCTGACATTAGCTTTGATGTTTTGACATATTTTGGTTGATTTGATTTCTAATGTTTTATTCGAATTCGCTATTTTATTTTGGATATGTCTCTAATATGCTCTAATCCAAAACAATACAATCCGAAACGAAAACATCCAATATTACGTATATATGCGTCAACATGCGTATATACGACACATGGAAAAACATATGATTGCATTCAATTGCATTGCATTGCATATCTGTATACAGAAAAAATGCAGATGAAAAAAGCTAGCCGCTAGTGATTTTTTTACTACGCTCGGCGTAGTAATATCACGAACCACTCTTGTGAAACTTCGGTCGCTAGTGATTTTCCGCCAGTGTGGAACGAAAAACGACATCCGCTGAATAAATGACTAGCTTCTATGAATAAACCTACGCTCGGCGTCAGTAACTAGAGGACCTACGCTCGGCGTAAAATATTATCACCACGCGCTTTTTTACTGTCTCTAGTGAATTTAACAGCAGATGGTAGATTTCGTAACGTGGTTCGTAAAATTCTGAGTGCTTGTGATTATATGAGATGATTTCGTAATTTCTTATCCTATTCAATCACACTTGTCATCATATGATTTGTATTATCATTCCCATTCGTTAACATTCATACGTTGTGTTATCGTGTGTTATAAAGCGGTTCGCATTAATAAAGAACACAATATACATTTTTTTGATAAATTTTAACTGAGATTAATCGCTTATCATAAAAATAAGGAAAATCATTATCAAGTAAAGTGAATTTCGATTTTCACTTTCAAAGATTAGTTGCGATCCGAATATTTCTTGTGCATGCACGAGATATTTGAGGTTAAAAAACACGCCTACATTCCTTGCATTATCGCTAGCGTGTTTACATATTTATGCATATATGCAAAATATCCATAACAATTCATTTTGTAATGATTTTTTATTTCATGCTTTTTAATGAATTTCAGCTGCATTTTACTGGCTAGCTGATTTTCACTATTGTACTGAACAAAATCGCCAGCCACACCGTGAATTCACAATCCCAGAGATGAAATTTACTAGCGCGCTGAAAAAGTCGTCAGCGCTAGTGAATTTTCGGGTGGTGGGAATTTCACTACCGCTCCTAGTGATTTCCCCTCACTCAGCGTAGGTCTTTTGGTTACTGACGCCCAGCGTAGTGTTTTTCAACAACTTTTTTTTACTGTGTATGTACATAGTATACATATATGTATGATAGTTGCACGCAGTTGCACGTATGTATAGTCAACTGTAGTACACTGTAGTTGAGTGTAGTACACAGTAGTGTCGTAGTATACCCAGTGACGGCGCTACTCAGGGGGCCCCTTACCAGGCCCGTAGCCAGAAATTTGGTTTAGGGGGGGGGACCCAAAATGTACACTAAAAAAAATTTATTGAAATTTACCATGCTCAGCATGGATAAATGAGTTTGATGTTCTGAGCATAGTAAATTTACGATGCCCAAAGTATAAAAGTTCACTGCTGATAGTAAAATATTACCATTCTGAGAAAAGTAACTTTACTAGAGAAAGTAAATTCAAAGCCCGAGATGGTCAACTACATTATCCAAACTGAGCACAATGGTAACTTTACAGTGCCTTAACTTTACTAGCAGGTTGCAACTTTACAGAATTCAGTACTGCGATTTCACCACTAGGTTAAGAAAAATGCATGGTCGAGGTGGTAAAATTACTGTGCTCAGCATAGTAAAATTACATACAATATTGAATGTAATTTTAATACCAGACAGTAAATTTCATTTGGATTTTTTACAGTGTAGTTAAAAATTTTTTTTGGGGGGGGGGGAGTGGAAATGCTTGAGGGATGTCTTGTATGGATATTTATATATGTTTGCTTGTATATATTATGAGATCATTCTTCTGCAAGTAATGCAGAGTTTATTGCTCCAATATGGCCTGCATTTTGCTATCTGGGTTACAATTAGAAAATCAATTTTCCGTATTAACACTTAATATGTATTCATACATATCAAAAGTTCAAATAAAAATTTTTTATATGCATTCAATAGCATTAGTATAGTTTTTTTGAACTTTCAACAGTCAGAAATTATGAAAAATATTCATCTATGTTACAAAAATATTATTTTGGAGATCGATAAGCAATTCTTCCTTGAGATTTTCTACACTTTTCTTACATTATTCATCTCTTAACTCTGAAACTTCACAATCAGCGCTTTTTTTTGGTTCCCATAGAGGGGATTAGTAAATAGATTCCTAGAATTCGATGCTCTGTGATTGAGTTTGTTAGAGATAAGGTTCTTACAAGGTACGCATATAAGAAGTAATATGTATTATTACGACGAAAATTAAACTGCAGGAAAGAGTTTGATATCAGAAAAATGTTGTATTTTTGAAACCTTATGCAACATAAAATGACACTTATCACAAGTAAGAAAAAGTTTCATCGACGAGTAAAAAACATAATTTACTCATGACATATTTATATTTTCATAAGATCAGGGTAGAGATACCACTGCCCTTACGGTATCGGAGGAATCCAACATCGAGGTGGTCTACAACCTGAAATAAAATTTACAAAGCTATGAAAAACTAAATAAAACTCATGCAACATCTTTAGTCAATTCTTTTATGGATAGATACAACAAAATCCTAAACGATTTGATGAAAAAAGATGATTCAATAGCAATAACGAACGAAAGTTGAAAGTAGTATACTATAAAAACTTAAGACGTTCCGTGCCTACAAAAACAAAAGTAAGCAGTAGATAATGTAGCCAATATATATAAAAATTATTATTCCATAAATGTGAGCCATAGTTGAATTTTGTCAATGAAGTTTACATAAAAATAAATCGAACAATAATAATCTTTGAATAAGATACCAAATATAATAACTCACCTTGAGAACGTATAGTTACACATTGTGCTAAGATGAGTATAGCAAAAAGAACAAAAACTGAAACTTTTCCCATCTTCGAGGACTTGTTGAATATAAACTGAGACTTACACGGTTTACGTAGAGAAAAAAACCCAAGCTTGATTTATGAAAGAACGTACATTTTTCGATCAATAAAAACAGAATCGAATATTTTGACAGAAGCAGGTAACGAGTTTTCGTAAGATAAGAAGCAGTCTCGTCAGTCTGCTACTCCAAAAATTTTACGAGTTTCATTATTGTTTAATAGAGAGAATGTTTGTTTTTGTCTTTTATAAATTTAAAGTTTCGAAACAGAGATTTAAGGCATTTAAGCATGTTTCAGAAGCAATTTACATATTATAATGTAAACTTACTGAACATCGTATGACATTCACAAGGATCCACGACGAAAAGATTACATGTGAATTCAAAAACAAGAAAATAACACATCTCTAAAAATAAACATAACGAAATATAAGAACTCAAAAATCAAAATGAATTGAAAACAACCAAATCCAGCAACCACATCTTACCAACAGTCAAAATTTCCGGAACTTTTAATTTGTAACATTTCACTAATTAACCTGCGTTTAAAGTCAGTCTCTGAATCTAAAATCTTAATTTTATCAAAATCGAATTCATGGCCCGGAATAGTGTCATTAATGTGATTGGGGATAACTTTATCTTCTTCCTTTTTAACTGATTTTATATGTTCATCTACTCTAGTCTTAAGAGCCCGTTTTGTCTGACCAATATATGATGTATTACAATTAAGGCAATCAATTTCATAAACAACTCCCGTTTTATCACACGTCTTAATTTTATCTTTTCTTTTCGTCATAACATTATTCAGTTAGTTTGGAAGCTTATTAATAACTTGAATGTTATTCTTTCTTAGCACATCATTAATTTTATCGAAACATTGTTAAAATATGGTAAAACTATTTTGGAGCTACGAAAATCTGTATTAATTTGTTTCAAAACCTTTAATTCAGTATCACTTCTTCTATCATTCTTTATCTTCCTCAATCTACTTCTTATAAATTTCTTTATAAAATCTCTGGGGTATGAATTTTCAATCAAAATATCTTCTACTCTTTTTATGTTCTTCTGATGGAAAGAGAGATCTGAAGTAAGAATAGCTCCATCAATTAGGTTGTATATCATAGTAATTTTCTGATGGATTGAATGAGCTCAAAATTTCAATTATGGGGGTAATACCTTGAAAAACGTGCAAGTTTAAAATAACTCTACAGTAGCTCTCGTCAAATAGTGCTCAATTTTTCAAATTTCCCAGAATCGAACATTTCTTACTTGTTGTTGTTCCTTGAAACTCAAAAAATTATTTTATTCAAGTTCAACTTTTTTTCATTGTGTTGTATATAGATACATAATAAAAAATTGATGCTTTCCTAGAAAACAAAAATTTCTTTTTGTCAACAATTCGAAGAAAATTCACACGTCTGGTATGTATTTACATTTAACAAACAGTTACACTCCTCTGAAAAATTTCGTATATAAGTTGAGTAAGTCACGAAATCGTCATCAAATTTACTCTTAACAACGTTTGAAATGTTTTGAAAAATAATCTTGTGCTTGTGCTTGGTTTTGAGCATGCAAGCTGTAATGTATGAACCTCAAAGAAGAAACAGCCTTTTCGTCCTCGGTCCACCATTCGAGTAAATTATGTAATTGAATTAATAGTACGTTAAGTTTTCTGATGCTCTGTGAAAAGCAGTCTAGAAATATTTCTCCATTTCGAAATATCTCAACTTGCAGCCGATCGCTGTATCTTTTGCTAGGCATGATTATAGCAAGTGACAAAAACTACAAATTTTGCCATCTTTGATGACTTGTTTACACACTGAAAAAGCTATTTAGTTTAAGTGACAAAGTTACTTGGTGAATACACAGCAAACGAGAAAATATTGAATGATCAAATCCTCAATTCAAACTCGATAACTTTGAATACTTTCCATAAAAGATCAAAGTGCCGACATGAAAAGTATTCAAAGTTATCGAGTTTGAATTGAGGATTTGATCATCCAATATTTTCTCGTTTGCTGTGTATAGGCCCAACCAAATTTATGGTTCTCGTAACCAAGTTAGCGTTGCAACAACCAAATTTTTGGTCAACGCTACCAACTTTATTGTTGGAGGAAACAACAAAACCTTGGTTGCGCCTAAATTGGTTACTGCAACAAAATATTTTTTCGGTGTAGAGAAAGAAAAACCGAACTTGATTTATACAAGAGGGTACATTTTTTAATCAATGCCAGCATGAACGAATATTTTGACAGTAGCAGGTCAAGAGTTTTTGTAAGATAAGAAACAGTCTCTCGTCAGTCGGTTGTTCCAATAATTTTGCGAATTTTGGTATTGTTTTACTGAGAAAATGTTTGTTTTGTTAATGAATGTGAAATTTCGAAACACACGTTTGAGTACGTTTTAGAAGTAATATTGGTTAAAAATAGTATAGTACAGTAAAATGTTATTGTCATGCTTTTCCGTAAAATAAATTAATTGATGGAATATATATGATTAAGAAGTTTAGTAGTATACACAAATACGAATATTTACATGATAAAACATTTCTTATGAATCATTGTTTAAAGTAAAAGGTTTGGTACGCCACACACCTTTATACCAGAAAAAGTTGTTAAAGATTTTAAAATTTTTAAGAAATTTGCTTACTATCCCTAGATACGACTTTTAATCTGCTGCAAAACATAAATTTCAAAATAAAAAAAAAGTTACATTCAATTGTTAGAAAGATGTAAAGTGCAGTATTATTCAAGAGAGATGTTAATAAATTATATTTATCATCTTCCGAAAACTCGTAATATATTTCTGTCGAATAATATTTATTTTCTCATGTGTCGTATCATGAAAAATGTGTACTCTTGAGTGTATAAAGCTGATTTTTTTAATGAAGACGTTATAATCCCAGTTTGCATTTCCGCTTTTTCGAAAATGAGGAAAATAATTGTTTTCGTGATTTTTTCGGTATTCATCTTGATACAATGTTTCGCTGTTAAAACTCAAAGGCCTCAAACTCAAAGTAAGATATACGCTTTTCTTATTGTGTGTAAGGAAAATGACAAATTTACCAATTTTAATGTGACGTTCCAATAAACTGCAATGAGTGGCTAATCACATTTGTGTGAACAACAACTGAATCACTTTTATATTTAAAAATTACTTTTCAACTAATTTTAATAGTTCTTTTCTTAAACTTATTTCAGACCAACGTCTACCACCTGGTTGTAGACCACCGAGATGCTTTATCCTCCGGTAAATTCATGGTGTAAAGCATTTTTTTTATTATTCTGAGATAATAAAAATCTGGTTAATAACGCCTATATTTCACTTCTTGTCAATTTCTTCTCATTCGAATAAGTGTACCTATGCTCGAATTAAGATATTCAAACAATGAAACATTACTTGTTATATTATAAGAGAAGTTACTTAAATTCGAATTTATTTTTAATTTGTTAAATACAAAACAGTACTCAAAAAACGTGAAAGTCTAAAAAACCCCACAGTAGCTCCAACTTCAATTAGTGCTTCATTTTTCAAATTTCCCAGAATCGAACATCTCTTATTTGTTATTGTTCCTAAAACTCCAAAAATAACTTAACTTCCACTTTTTTTGCCATTGTGTTGCATATACACCCATAATGAAACATTGATGCTTTTATAGAAAACAATCATTTCTCTTTGTCAACAAATTCGAAGGAAATTCACATGTCTGGTAAATATTTACATTCAACAAACAAATATACTCCACTGAATAATTTCGTATTTAAATTAAGTTAGGTCACGAAATCGTCGTCAAATTCATACTTGACAGTGTTCAAAATGTTTCGAAAAATCATCTTGTCCTTGTGCTTGGTTTTGAGCATGCAAGCTGTAATGTGCCAAATTCGAAGGCAGTCTTGAATAGACAGCTTTTTGGTTACCGGTTTCTTTTGGTAAAGTGTTGAATTTATAGTACGATAAGTTTTCGAATATTATATTATTAGTAGAGCCTGAAAACGTTTCTTCAGTTGTATGTTCAAAGGTTATCCTATTTTCAATTTTTTTCAAAGAACAAAGTATAGATTTTACTGCCCATTTTAACGATGTCCTACGGAAAAATGATGAAATTCGAAATTCAAGACTAGAATAGACATGTTATTCTCTGTATCTATAAAGTTATATTTTATTTTTAGATGATGTTTAAGTAACTGAAAACTGCAGAATATTTATAACACGATAAATGATGATGAACCATCCTTGAAATTCAAAAAATTCAAGCTACTTGATTGTGGAGAATGAATAAACATTTTTAAAATCAACATATTGTGCCTTGTGTGAATTTACCTACAATCTCTTAAGATAATAAAAATCAGGGCGAAAGTGAAATTTTTTACACCCGAAATCAGTAGTCACAGTTGATAACAATCAATTTTTCATGTACCTTATTTGTCGGTAAAAAATTCGTCGAAGCTCGATTTATCGTGTCCCTGAGGCAAATTATGTTCTATATGGTCTGCGAACGGAAAAGTCTTTTCCTCATTCCAGGGCCCAAACAGGTGATTTTCAGAGTTGTCATTTGTTGTAACCTTTCAACTCATCATCTTATCACACATTATTTTTCGCAGTGAAAACCGTTCCTCGAACAAATTTATTGATAAGTATTTCTCACAGTTTTATAAGATTTCAAAATTTTATCGAACTTATTGTTCCACGTTCGTGAAATTCACTTTTAAAGGCTTCTAAAACCTCAAATAACGAGTATGTTTCGGTAAAAAATTCGTTTTATTTAAAAAAGTACAAGTACTAATCGCAGGCGATTTATCGAGCATTCAGTATGTCATGATAACGGCGATTTGAGCAAAATCACACCTTTCACACGAGGTAAAAATATTCGCTTGTGATAATGTAAAAACATCGTAGTGTTTTTTCAGTCTTGTGAGAAGAGACTCAACGTTTGTAAGATTATTGCGTAAGGCTTGATAATATTCTGCCAATGTAACGAACGTGATTTCAAATAGAGTAAATTAAAGAGAAAGGTAAAGTTTCTCATATAATTCCCAAATCAACAGTTAAGCATAACAATGTGAAGATGATAGTTCTCTCAAATCTATAAATATTATTTCAAAAATCCTAGTTCCTTCGCGCCATGCAATCATTTCCCTAAAGCTATGTTACGCATATATGTAATACTTCTATATGGCCAGCGTCCCATCTTCCCCTGTTGCAAAGGAGCATCGTAATAGAAAGAGAAAGGAATAAGATGATTCGCGTGGTACTCCACATACGCGACTCTCATACATATGCTCAGTTCTTGGTATTGTTGCACGCATACTACGATATGCGTTCACGTATTGACTCCAGTCAACTTCTGTGCGAGAGAGAAACGAATCGTCTACGCTCTTCTCTTCCCGATGTGCTTCTCTCTCAAGCTGGCCATATAGTAGTATTACATATATGATGTTACGCTATGTGTATTTTGATGGGCAACAATTGAAGGGACTTCATTGAAAACAAAGTATATAGTCTTTGCGGTACGCAAGAGGTAGGCACACATTTTTCCTGATCATTCCAAGTAATTAAGTAGTAAAAAATGTAGTCAAGTCTTTTATCACAGTTTGTGATTTTCCAACCACATTATTATCCGAAAAGGCCTTTATTCTTTCTTTTCCGAAATATAGTACTGTTGCAACAATGTAATATTTGTAAAAAAGACGAAACTAAGATCTCCACGTACACAAACTTTTTCAGAACATAAGTTTCAGATCATTTGGAAATTCGAGATTCGCGATTTCAATACTAACAGTAATGATATAATTTATACGTTTCCTCGTTACTGAGTAAAAAGTATAAAAATTGAAAGCTTTTCAGTGATAAAATCTAGATTATCTACCTTTTAAAATACCTTATGCCTGGTGCAGAAGACAAATTTTTGAACAAAATTTTGTAAAGATCAAGCTTAAATTCGCATCATTGTACAAAATTAAATTTTTCGATTAAACAAAATACTTTGTCATATCAACAAAATTCTTCCCCGATCGCATCTTCTAAGAGTTCACGTACTGGATGAGTAACAGGGATTCTGTTCCTTTTGGCCTTGTCGGTAAAAAAGGGTAGTGCCGGTAAAGTAAAACTAGTTTAACTTTTTTTCGATAAATGAGAGGAAGAGTGATCACTCAGAGCCAAATACTTTAACTCCATTATTTATTTATCAATATTTCGGCCAACATATAGGGCCCTCATCAGGATTCTTATAAATGAAGGCAACAATGTATTACTCGAACATCAATTCTCCTTTCATCGAAAAGATTCGTTCCCAATAAATAAAGGTCAAACTAACAATTCCAAATTCTTTGACTAATCACATAAAAATTCATCGTCGTAACAACATCAAATTTTTAATCCCGCCAAAATTCATAGCGTCGTACAACTTTCATTATGGAGCCTTTACAAACGTCCTATGTAAGGAACTGACGATGACTCATGAGCTGACAATGAAAGTTGTACGACGCTATGAATTTTGGCGGGATCAAAAATTTGATGTTGTTAAGACGATGAATTTGTATGTGATTAGTCAAAGAATTTGGAATTGTTAGTTTGACCTTCATTTATTGGGAACGAATCTTTTCGATGAAAGGAGAATTGATGTTTGAATAATACATTGTCGACTTCATTTATAAGAATCCTGACGAGGGCCCCATACGTTGGCCGAAATATTGATAAATACATAATGGAGTTGAAATATTTGGCTCTAAGTGATCACTCTTCCTCTCATTTGTCGAAAATTAATTGGAACAGAGCATATACTATTTGACAAATAGCTTAATCGAGTCGATACTCGTACAATTTTTTAAAATTTTTCCATTTAATCGAAAATCAAAAGTGTATGTGTGAAAATGACTAAAAAATTCATGGTTAAAAAAAAAATACAAGAAATTATCAAACACCTCAAAACTCGTGCTCTAATTTACCTACAGTACCCTACCTTACCAACAGCGAACATAATTTATCAACATTTATAAACTTTACCAACAGCTCCCGGCTTTACAAACAGTATCTTATCACACAGACAAGGTCAACAACCCACTTCAGGGTTAAAATGAAACAGAGTCTCTATTACTCATTTACTTCCCATAAATGATGCCACGTTTTTTAGAAGAGTTCAACTCTTCTGTGACAAAAAAAACTGTCACGGGATTTATGGAAGCTCCCTTACTTTTCCATCCGAATGAAAATCGACTCACCATAGGAACGATCACCTTACTTTTGCGTTTTCTTACTTTTCTTAAGCGCAGTTGAAATCTGGGTGCCTCTTGAACTCCTGCTGTTGATCAAATCATCTATACTTTTATTAGCTTCTTCCATCTCCAGAATATCAAGCGGAAGAGAAGTCTGAGTCGCGATTTCTCTTGCGCTAGTTTGCCCATCTGACTGCATAATCCTCATCAATTCTGGACAATATGACGTCAAAGTTGACGCTAAACCCTCGATCGCGGCCTTTTTGTTCGAATTCCTCAGCTCGTTGTCTTCATTAACCGAAGATTTTTCTAGCAGCAATTGTTTAAGTACAGCGTCCTCCAGGAGATACTTGCTTTTGCGACTTTCGTGACTGCGGTTGCAAAGCAAGTGTTCTCTGTTATCGCTTATATTCGCTTGCTTGTCTTCATGCGGGGCAGTGAGCATCTTGGTCTCTTCCTCGGCTTGACTGTCTTCTTCGTTGTCGCTTTCTCGCTCTTCATATTTTTCTTCGACATTTCCGGTGTCACCTTCCAAGTCTTTGGCGTTCTCTTTCTCTTCGCTGCTTTCGTTATCGTCGCTATCGCAGTTGTACACAACGGATTTGTCTTCGCCATTGAAAAGTTTGGCGATGAGCATCTGCTCGTCGAATACGTCTCCTATTGCTGAACGTCGTTTCATGTTTGGAAGTGGTAGCGCTAAGACGTTCGAGGTTCCTCCTGAACATAAAAAAGGATGGCAATAATTTTACGGCTCAATAGGCTCTACCACTGCATTTAGCACACTCCATTAAAAAAATTGAAACAACTCACCGATTGTGAGAGCTGAAAGTATTTGCGTCCCAAGTTGACTCTCCTGCGAAGTGTTGCTTCCCCTTCTAAAAAGAGGTCCGATTTTCTCCGGTCTCGCCATCGCATAGTCGTTTCGCTTTTTCCTCCCGAGTCTAGTGTTCCTCGATGTGACTTTTCGCGTTTTCTTTATTTCCGCTAACGTATAAGAAACTTGAGAGTCGCAGGAATTTCTCCTAGATTCGACAGAAAATTTGCGAACATTGATGCTGATCTCCGAATCTACAGAGGTACGGCGGTTGCTGGACACGGAGTTGGAGTCGACGCCGGTCAAACCGCCTCGACGCGTCAAAAGTTTGGGCAAGGCCGCGGCCCACGTCGTGCTACAATTTTGGGATGTCACAGAATTGAGGTCGACATTCAGGTCCACCGGGTCTTTGTGCATGTTGCAGAAGCTTATGGAAAGACGGTCTTCGTCCTTAAAGATTTTCCTTTTCGCATAAATCCGCGCTATGATTTTGTGCTTTTTCAGCTTTGGCCGCCCTTCGTTCTCGGAGTTAGATTTTCTAAAGAATTGTCAACAATTTTTTGTTCATTCAGCTGTATTTAGGATCAATAATGAATAATTCACTATCCAAAACCGACATCCAAGAAATTCAATTGATTATTTGTTTTATGTTCAATAGTACAATGTGAACTTTCTAATCGTGCAACAATTATGTCAACTATGTATGTTTTGTAGAATGGCAGCAAGTACATGATCTCAAAACTTTTTAGAAAATTTCATTATGAAAATTAACTAATTTTCATATTCGACCTTTGAATTCTCTATCATGATTGTTTGAGATTGTCAGTGACGAGTGGTAAGTCCATTGTTACCAAACGCCTTTGTGAATAGTACTTGCCATTTAATGAAAAACTTATTGCCTAAATTGAAGAAATCTTTACGAACTTGGGAAAATGTATCATTACTCACCTTTGAAGAAATCTTTTCCAAATTTCTATGGTGGAACTTGTCCAAACCCATGAAGACATTAGGATTCCCGCAAAAAATTGAGAAAACAGGTGTAACTGAAGCTTGGCCACACTTGGCCTGTGCTCCATTTTGCACTCTGAAATGTCCTCGTATTTGGTTGTCACAACACAGCTGAAAAACAGAATTCACACCAACATGAAACAACTTTCACTTATTCATAAAATCGACCACTTTTTCGTCAATCAAATGGATGACTAAAAAAAAATTCAAAATTCAATTCGAAAATGTAAGTAGTTTAAAATAAAAATTTTCAGTAAGGTAGGTAAAATAGATCAATTGTAATTTATTAGATCACATTGTCGATAAAGTAGATCATTGGCTGTTAATTTTTTTTCTCTTCAAATTTTCATAATTATCTGATTCCTTTGGATTTTTTCTATACTCTTTTATTTATGTAACCTTGTTTTCTGAATATTTTGAATTTAAAGAATTTTAGGAGATTGAAAGAATTAAGGTACTTGGGGTAAATCCAAACAAATTTGAAGGATCATGAAAATTTGAATGACAGAACCATCTACTTTGTCGACATTGATACACTTTACCGACAATAACCTACATTACCGACAACTATCACCCTCAATATCAAAGTTTCTCAGAATCCGTTTTTCTGAAATACTAGTGAAGTAATTCTTCATCAAGACTTCCAGTAAAAGTTGAATTAAGACACTTACAATACATAATCTGAAAAGCTTTGACTCCAACGCCACGAATTGTTAAATTCATGGATATGGCAGTAAAAAGTTGTAAACACAGCAGCGCACGAGAAAACAGAGAACAGTCCCATTCTGACGATTGTTTCTCGAATTTTGGCGCTCGCGCGTTCTGAGATGATTTCCTGGCTGTTTATTTTTATGCGGACCAAGGTAACCAATCCTGCGCACATGAAATATTCATATTTTACTCTTCTTGCTTGCAATATTTTTTTTCACATGAATAATGAAGACATGTGTGCGGGGTGGACGATGAAAACTTGTAGAAATATTCACCTCTGAGTAGGAAATACATCCCCAAGAGTACTAGGACAGCGAGAGGCACTAGAAGAAAATATATTCTAGTGGCGTTATTGACGTAGCCAACGAAGCAGATACCAGTCATGCTATCACCATCGACCTCGGCCATTGCCATGACTATGACCGCGGCTACAAGTGGCAAACACCAGGCGATCAAATGAAAATAGGCGCCTTTTTTGTCGATCCTGTCTTGGATTTTTCCAAGGACTTGGAAACTCATGTGCCAAGCGTAGGCCAGGATTACGAACCAAACCATGGCGGCCATAGTAGAAACGTAGACCAACATGAAAACCGTGGCACAGGAAATATTGCCTCCACTGAAAATTACCTCATTTCATCTCAAATGATTCAGATGATTCAGGTTTCGTCTTTTTTAACGTCAAAATTTTTGGATTTCCTTGAATTTGAAATAAAACCAGTTTTTAACTCACGTCGGACCACTGATCTTCAAAGTTTTGTCCTTTCTGCATATGATCTCATCCCTCGTTTCTGAGGCAATGAACTGGAACAACCAGCCAATGCATGAAATCATGAAACAGCAGTTTATATAAAAAATCACTACTGCAGGATATTTATTTGCGTTCCTCCAGTCAATCAGGAAGGTGACCTGCAAGACAAAGAGAAACACATAAACATTTGGGTCTCTTTCTTGAAATCGATGGAATCTTGAACAGGCTACACAATTTTTACAATTTCTCCATATTAAAAATCATTGAACTGAAAATGGAGAATCCCAATGTTACCCACAACTGTGAAGAAATTGAAGAAGAGACAAATTCCTGCAGACCAGGCGATGAATTGACGAATTTGCATTTGTTCCTCGGTAGTGTAATAAAGTGGATCTTTGCAGGACACTCCGCAGCCATCGATATCTTCAAAATATGCAAGGGAATCGTCCGTTGGGACCAAAGGCTTCAAGCACTGACCAGAGATGTTGAAAGCAGGTTCTTTTTTATTGCAAGGTTTTTCTCTTTGGCGATCTTGCGTCGGGAAAAGCTTGAGATTTTCGCATTTTATGAAACTCGGCCAGAAAGTGTGGTTGAAGATCATGCGACACGAGTTTGAAACTTTTTTACAGATTTCATGGGATGGCAAATCAACGGTGTCATTTATACATTTTGGTTTGAAAATTGAGCACAGAAAGGGATGAACATCCGACCAACATTTTGGGATATGTCTCAAGCTTTGTAGGAGTAGCAGTTCTTCCTGTGAACATTTTGAAAATTAATACATTTCGACCCCCAACAGAAATCATTAATAACTCAATGGAATTAAAATATTGATCTGTTGTAGTATTTTTTTATTCTAGAATTTTTTTAGGACATTCCATGTATTGGATTATGATTTTTTTAAATTTATTGATGATCTGCAGCAAACTTTTATAGGGAATCCGGGGATTTCATAAGGAGTTTTATAAAACTCGAGTTACTAAGGCTTTTTCTGTGGACTTTCTACAAGCTTAGAACTTCCAAGGGTGTGTAATTATAGTTTCAAATAACAAATTTATAAGGCTTGGCGAACACTCACATCTATGGCTTCTTGGCTCCTATAATTGAGCGTAGGTACGAAATGCATCGTGGTCGTACTGTATGGGAGCCTCACTCCCATACAATTTGTATTATTCATTTGTATGCATTTCGCTGGTCTGCGACAGTCCAAAGGATCTGGCGGAGGTTCCCCGACGGGATAAAAGAAATCTTTGTTTTGCTCCTTCCATGTATGATTCATTGAGTTGATACTCATTGAGAAACCATATTTTATGCATTCTGAACACATTAAAAGGAGGAAAAGAAACATCTGAAATACAGGAAATGAAACAACATGAATATTTCCAATTCTCATGTGAAAGTAATGAGGAATTTTTATATGTTAAACTGCAATGTTCTCTGTGGCATTATTTTACTTTTTTTTTCTACTGGTAACAAGTTTTATAATTTTTTTTTCTTATTGATTTCGATAAAATTTATTGATTGAAGTGATTTCAATTTTTTCATTAGGTAATTTATTCATAAACTTATTTCATTTTATCAATTTAATTAGGTCATCAAATCTTTGATTAAATATTTTTTTACTATTTTATTTAATTACCAATCAAAGTACTTTGTTCAAAATCAATCAATTGTAAATATTTATTTTGTGCTTGTAAAATAATCATTATCAAAAATATAATTATATATTCAAGTAATCAATATTGAAAGGAATCATTCGGATGATTTTGTTTCTTTAATTCCAAGGCTCAAATTATTAAAATTAATTCAAACTGTAGAAGTGAATACTGCAGTAATACGATTTTTTCAGACCTTAATAAAAATCAATGTTAAAAAAAGGTTAATGTTAGTCAAATAATTATTATTTGTAACAAAGGTTTCGGTAACTTTTTCTAAAAGTAAAAGAATTCTCCCTTATATCGTTTACTTCATTTGTTTCTTTGCTCAAATAATATTCATTTAAATTATTATTATAATATTGAAATCAAACTGGGTAAATTATAATCGCAAAAAATTAATATTTTCAATAAATTTTAGAAACATTAAAAAAATTGATAATTTGGAAGAATATACTATTATAAATAATTTTAAAAAAGGATTTTTTTTAATCACGTTCTTTTTTTAGTTGCGTAATAAAAGTTATTATTTATTTATTTTAAAAAATTAAAAATGTGCAAGTAAATATTACATAATTCATCACAGTTACTTAGCATCGTTTATAATTATTATTTGAATAAATTTTGACCTTTTCCAAAAATAAAATGAATACAGTAATTTAAATATGTATATATATATTTTTTTTTAAAAACGATTTTTTTCAAGTATCATCATCCCTTTAATTTCTATACTCAATTAATATTTTTCAAAATTATAAAAATATTAAAAGTTGAGTGAAATGAATATTGCATTTTTTTCACAATTCTCTTATAAAACTTTTTTACTTATTATACACATTTAAAAAAATTTTTTTAAATTGTCAAATAATATTTTATAAAGGTTTCAGTAACTTTTTATTTTTAACTTTATGAACAAGTTTTTCCGTTAATCGTTTATTCCATTTGTTTCTGCTTCAAATTATTATTTATTCAATTTTAATTAAATGGGATTCATTTGAATAGTGAAACTGAATATAACAAAATTTGTTATAATTTTTTGATACATGTTACTTTGTATAAAAATTAGCTGTCCCAGAGGGCTTTGCTATGCGGTTACCACGTTGTTACACGTGGTTCGGTCAGGAAAAGTCAATTGTTTAATTGAAAAACGAAAATTACCAAAAAATTATCTGAATCACGGGTTTCGAAATTTTTCTTTTTTTTTCTTTTTGAAACAATTTATAATTTTTTCAAATATGAATTGGTTAGATAGTAATGAATTACTCCGAAGAGATATTATACTAATATAATGGATTGTATTGGTCCAAAATATGCAATAAGTATTTCAAAAAAATAGTTTCTACACTGCAAACAGAAAATTATTGGAAGACACAAAAGTTGATTCAAACGCACAGCATTCCAAACTTTATGCGGGAGATTGCGTGAGATCAAAGGCGCCGACGCCAAAAAAGTATTAAAACGCAGTGAGTTTCAATCCTATTTTGTGTCTCCAATAATTTTCTGTTTGCAGTGTAATGATACTTTTTTAAGATCAAAGTAAAGAGTAAAATGAATGAAAGTTTATTTGTTAATCAGGATTAGGAGATGATCATGGTAAGGGTTATAATAATTATTTTATTATGACTTTTCATTGTTTGTGACAATGTATGATTTTGTGATTCATGGAATTTTGTGATGATTTGCCATTGTGACATATTGTGACAAGTGTAATAACTGGTTATTTTTTATGCAGGGTGCCCCAAAGTCGACAGATCAACAGAAAACCATTGATACCTTATGAAATTTTAAGACACTTTTTTCTTTACAATTTTTCGAAATTCGCACTATTTAGAGAGTTATTAATAATTCAGTTTCAGCCACTCATAATTCGGAAAGGCGGGACTACTGAAGGAAGCCCCTTCTCTCTTCACTCCTTCTCTTTCTAAGCTTACTCTAATAGAAAAGAAGAGGGTAATTGAGGTGTGTTATGAAATATATAATAATGATGTCTCTTATCTTGAAAGACAATTTTTAGACAAAAAATTCTATGAATCAAAGTTTTCATCGACTCGCCTTCGTTTTAGTTAATCTTTTATCCAATCGTCACCTTCACAATGCAGTATCTTCTAATTTTTTTAAAAGAGAGATAAGAAAAGCGATTAAGCTACATTTTATTATACACACCTCAGTGATCTCAGTGATTCCCATGAGAGTGAGCTAAGAAAGAGGAGTCTCTTTTATGAAAAGCCCCACCTCTCCAAAAATTAGTGGACGAAATTTAATTATTAATAACTGTTCAAATGCTGAAAATTTTCAAAAATGCAAAGGATAAATTGTCTTAGAATTTTATGAGTAATTGATGATTTTCGGATGATCCGCTGACTTTAGGACACCCTGTTTTTCATGGTTTCGTAAATTTTCATGAGTTTTTGTGATTCATAACCTTTTGTGATTTTGTGACTTTTCGTGATATTTTGCATAATTTTATGTTTTCGTGATTATTGTTTCTGTAACTTTTTGCGACTTTAGCAAAATTTTATAATTGTTTGATCTGTGTGTGTGTGTGATATTTCAACAGTGCAGGGGGGGTATAGGTGGGGGAATAGGCCATATTAGATTGTTGATAAAAACATGCCTATAACCTTCAGACAAACATGGTTAATAACTGTGCAAAATTTCAGGACATTTCATGCAGTAGTTTTGAAGTTATAGGTGCACAGCGTACAGACTTTCACATTTATGTGTATAGATTTATAAATTTTTTAAGTAGCCAACAATTCAGAAATATAGTGAAACTTTCGGTTATCACTTTTTATAATAAAAAAAAGATTTTTTACAATTTTGGTATTTCTTTTGCTGGTTTATCAAACTAATTTACCACTTTCTTTTTTTAAATAACACAAATTCAAATTGACGATGTAAATACTGCATTATTTGTCAGAACTCTTAAGGTGTCACTTTAAATTACAAATATTCCAATAAATTTTCATATTCCTCAGAAATTCCATGAATTCAGTGCAACCCTCAACAAAATTTTCTACACATAAACAAGTTTTCATAAAAATCCTAAAACAATAAATATTCACTTAATTTTTAAGTTAATCAAGCTCCAAAACAACCTCAGAAAACAAACCAAAACAACAATCAACAACAATGTATGTACATACATCCAAAATTTCAAGGGTAACAATGATCACCAAAAACATCAACAACGTACCTTGCACATGAACCGAAACATTGTTTCAACCCTATTGTAGCTTTTCGCAGAACGTATTTAAAACTTAACGGGCAAAATTTCGTGCATTTTTGGGGTTTTTTTGGTATTCGTAAACGCATATCCTTCAGGCACACGCTGAAATTCCGCGTTCTGCAGCGTTCTGAGTTGGGCCACACACATCTAAAATAAAATACAAATGCCGGACGCTGTGACCACCCACGGTGCAAATCCTGGCTGCATGCGAAGATTGCGAAGAAGAAGAAGAAAATAAAAGTATAAGACGCCACGCCACTGCATGAACTTTTTTTTGTATGTTAATTCCAAGCATTGGGTTCCAGAAGATAAATAATTATAAATTTATATGTACAAAAATATGAAATACTCCCCCAAAAAAATTGCATGCAAGATCTTATAAATAACCGCAGTTTTTCGTATATATCTGCCTTTATTATTATGTCATACATCAATATATATTATAAAAGCACTCGATTTAATTATATTACGCAACGCGCGGGGAAATTACCCGTTAAAAAAATTTCCCAAAATAAGGACATGTTATTTTAAATATTTGAATTTTAAGAATCCTAATGGTCGAAATGAGAATTACAGTGTTGCCAGATCTATGCTTTTTGGTTTGGCAACACTGTTAAAGTAGACATCATGACAGGTAAGGTTAGGTGATTTAAATGTCGTAACACAAACTGTCAAAAAAATGTAAATAAAGAATATTTGTCAGCAATTATTCTCTATATTAAATTCTACGTTACAGTGAAAAATAATTGTTAATTCGATGGTTTTTAATAATGCTTTATATGTGGTAAGTTCAGTGCTTAAGTATTTGTGTATGACATTTTTTATCGCGATTCTAATGATTAATTTATGATAAGTATCTTAACGCGCTCATTTTCATGTACCCCTCGTACTGTTATCAGTTGTATGATACTAAAACTCGTCATATGCAATGCAAATTCATTTCGATCTTGGAAAACACTTGCTGATATTAATTGCTTTTCAGTGTATTTTTTATTGCCATACTTGAAACAGCTCCGATTTTTCTCCTGTATCATAAAGTGTGTTTTTGATTTGTACATTTTATTTTAAGAAATAATTTATTGCGTTTATAAGGTACTTAATTTGGATATATTTGTATTCTTGTTTTTACACTTAAATTTTCATAACATCTTAATCTCAATTGTTGCCATTACTTTTTAAAAAGTTGAAAATCTAATTTGAGGTAGTTGTACTGAAATTATTGTAAATCAATTTCTAAAATATTATTTATATTATTTTTTAACAATTTATAAATAACAGCATTTATTACTATAGATTAACTATTATTATTATTATTACTATATCACTATAGCTATATTATTATTGATATAGTTAATATATTGTTTTTCAATCAAATAATATTTCATTTAATTTTTTCTATCTGATGGAATGTATTTCTTAATGATGATGCAAATATTATTTCATAAACTGTTAAATGTATTCAAACATTGATGAAATTAATATTTTAGGAATCGTTGATTATTTTTGTGAAAAATAATTTCTTTTGATGTCTTTTTATTTTCAATAAAATAAGTAAGACAGCATTTAAAGTTTAGCCTTATAAAATTTGTCCAATTTGTCATATTAAATCAAAAAAGTATTGAAATGAAAGTAAAAGAAAGTTTGATGATTATATTTCAATAAAATGATAGAAATTAATTATTTATTTGATAGTTAATATTAGGTAATTAGTTCATGTACAATATTTAATTATTCAATTATAAGTCAATGAACATTTAATTAGCAATCACCTTTTTGTTTTTCTTGTTTTTTACTCAATTATTTATAGCATCCTAATCTTAATTGTTATCAATGCTTTTTGAAACGCTAAAAATTTAATTGTACTGAAATAATTGTTAATCAATTTTAAGTAATTATTATTATCATTATTCAAATTTTTTAATAAAAATATCAATTATAATTACTAATAATATATTGCGATTTCAATGTTACTATAGTTAATATTATTATTAAGTTATTATTTTAAATAATTTTTTATCGATTGAAATTATTCATTCAATCTTTTATATCTGATGCAATTTATTTCTTAATGGCAGTAAAAATATAATTTAATTATTGCATCAATTTGAATGAAAATTGATATTATTATTTTTTTTTTCATCAAATTAGTAAGGAGCAATTAAAATTTTTACTTGATAAAATTTGTTTGGTGTTGTATTCAATGAAGTAAATATTTATGCCAATAAAAATCACAGAAATTCTTTAAATTATATTTTAATTACTTAATAGAAATTATTCGTTTCATTATTGATACAGCAAATGAGTTAATGTAAAATAATTCACCATTTAGTATAAGTAAATAATTATGAAATTATTCATTTATCTATGAATTTCTTTTGTAAATGTTTCCTCATATTTTATTTAATGATTCTTTTTTTTTAAATTTCATTTCTATGGTTTTTTAATAACTATGAATTTCTTAATAATAGTGTATTTATTATATTAATAATTCTAAAATATAAAAAAATTGATTGGATTATTGTTTCATATTGTCATTGATCATTTTTTGAATAAATAAGTTAAAAAAAGCAATTTATAACTAAAAAAAATTTGCTTAATTTTTTGCATTCCATCAAAAAAATATCAAAATAAAAATAAAAGAAATACAATGAAAATATTTAGATCGAGTAGCAGAAATTAATGATTTATTAAGTTATTATTTCGAAGAAATTGATAGTATATGATAAATATTTAATTATCCTTAAATAATCTTTAAATTATGTAGTCTTCCATGAATTTCTCTTTTTTTAAATTTTTTTACAGTTGATATAATGATTATATTTCATTAAAATATAACGTTTTATTTTTTAATAAACAATCATTTCATAATAATAATGTATATTTATATAAATTTATTAATCATTAAATTTATTAAAATAATAATTGAGTTAATATTTCATATCATAATTGATTATACTTATGAAAATAATTTTTTCGAATAATTTTTTATTTTTTAGTAAAGTAAGTTAGAAGGAGCCATTAGAAATTTCATTTGAAACAATTTGTTTATTTTCTTATGTTCTACTAAGAAAATATTGGAATAAAAATTTTAAAAATGAAATGATTGCATTTTAATTAAATAACAAGAATTATTATTTATTGAGTAGTTACTCTTAAGATATCATTTAATATATAATAAATATTTGTTTCAATTATGATTAAACAAATAGTAAATTATATACTTATACACGAATTATATTTATCCATATTATATCCGACATCTTACCAACCTTATGCCCATAGTCTAAACACATTCATCGTATATTTATAATAAAGAACATTTTCAGGAAAATGGCGCTCAACTTCATAGTCCCATTCCTGCTTTTATTTTTCGGCAACTGCACTGGGGATTTACAAAATTTGTGTCCAGACATTTCCAACCACATCTTCCAAAGTAACGCCCCTATCGGGGTTCCATCCAAGGCCACATATACCAGACGCCAAGATTTATTAGGGATCTATAATTGCACTGAGGCATGCTGCAAGAATTCCGATTGCAATGTTGTTTTTGAACATGATTCTGTATGTTACCATGTTCAGTGCAATGTTTCGGACTTTTGTCTGCCACAGTATCAGCATGACGTCGTCGACGGGAACCCTTCGAAAATAGTTCTTGTGAGGCCTGCCAATAAAGACGAAAATTGGCTGGATATCATTAACCGAACGAATATTGTAATGCAGTTAGTATGGTTTTGTCGAGTTTCAGGGAACTTTCACAAAAATTTCCACTTGACGTTTTTTAACTTTTGATTGTACATCATTTCTGGAAGTCAAAATTTGATTTGTGAAGAAACTGTAATTCTTGAATGTTGACATTTAATAAGTCCTTCGATTCATTAGATACTAAAAGCAACAAAGTTTATTCCTAAAATGATTAACAAAAATTTGTCCTGTAGATCAGGGGTTCCATTATTTCCAATTCTGGACTCCAAATGCAATTTGGGATCTCCTGACTGTGCTGAAAATGAAAATTGTGTCAAAAGCAATGATCAGTTGGATGCTGGTTACTGTGAATGCATTCTCGGTTTCAAAAGAAACGCAGTTGGTATGCAGCTATTTTAAATACATTGATTATTTGTTTTTCTTTGATTAGATCTAATAGTATGCTTGTTTTTTACATATTTATAATTCAAAATTAAGCATATACATTGCTCCAACAGGTGTTTGCGAAGCAATTCGAGAAAACGAAAATTTTGGGTTAGGAATCACCAACAGTCAAATGGAATCAGAAATAGATAAAAGCATATCCTCCAGTACATCTGAAAAACCTACCATTAGAACACTCGTGGTTTCTACAACATCCAAGGAAGTACGTTTGCCGGAAAATTCAGTAACTTTATCAGCATATGCAGATGGTGAGCAAAATAAAAAGGAACATTTTGATTACCTGTGGACACTTCTGAGTCAACCTGAAGGACACACTGGAACGATAAAGAATCAAAATGGCGATACAGTTCAGCTGGAAAACTTATCTGAGGGACAGTATGTAATGTTATGTGTGAAAATTGTAATCGAGAATAATAGCTAAAAAACACCAGCATAACGCGAATGTGAATATAGTTTCCAGATACATTGTATAAAACATTCCATTTAAAATTGAAAAAATCATGTTTAAGACTTGAAATAGCTATTATCAAGAATTGACACTTCAAAAAAGTAATTTCTTTTTAGGTACCAGTTCAAGGTCACCGTGAGTAATCCTAACTCGTACGGTGAAGCTTATGCGAATGTCAGCGTGTTGCCACGTAAGTTTCGTGTGACTTTAAATGACGACTGTCACGAATCTCGTTGAGAACTTGAGTTTTTTTTATTCTAGCCAAGCGAACAAACCAAGCTCCAATTGCCATAATTACTCCTGATTCTCAAACTGTAAAATTGCCCAATAATGGCGCTGTGCTCGATGGTTCTGCCAGCAAGGATGACGACAAAATTATTTCTTACCATTGGGTACTCCAACAGGGCCCCATTGGATATCAGCCAAATTTAGTTGACACGCCAATGCTTCAGCTGAAAAATTTAACGATACCTGGAAATTATACCTTTAAGTAAGTGATTAAGATTTTAGGTTAAATATGTTATGATTTATTAGGTGAACGGATGTAAGAGGAAAATTTAATTTTGGTTCATAACGACTATCAAAAGCAAAAAATTATAGATGTATTCTACATCTGTTCTCAAAGTTTTTGTAAACTTAAAAATTTTAATGTAAGATAATATCGCATCCAGGTTGACTGTAGAAGACTCCGACCATGTGAGCAACTCAACCACGGCCAACATCACCGTTCTTAAGGTACCGGATTACCCACCAAGCGCCAATGCGGGGCAAGACGTCATTATTTACCTGCCGCAAAATACCGTGACCTTGAACGGCAATTTGAGCAGCGATGATCACCACATCGCGAGCTGGGAGTGGACCAAGAGCCCATCCGACGAGAACAAGGCCGTCGACATGCAAAATACTAGGACACCTTATTTGCAACTTTCCAACCTGGAAGAAGGCATGTACACCTTTGTCCTCAAGGTCACCGACGATTCGAACCAGTTCTCTAAGGCGGAAGTCAGAGTTTTTGTGAAGCCACCGACTCATAGGCCACCGAAAGGTATGAGTGTTTTTTAAAGAGACTCATTGAATTTTTAGTTTTATTGAGCATATGAATCGGTTTCAAAATAAATCTTTATTTTATTATAATTAATGATATTAGAAACATTTATAATTATTAATTGATAATACTTATAATCAATAATACTTTAAAAACTTATGATTAATGACTCAGGGAGAAATTTGTAAAGAAATTGAGTTAAGTACTGGAAAATCTGATAAAAATCGTAGAATTTTATGAAAATTTAGGAATACTAGCAGTCCATGAAATACTGGAATCCTATGGGGACATAATATTTATAAAAATACTTTAAAAAACTATAAAAATTTGAATTCTTGAGAGTTGCATCATATATGTTGACTTATAAATCCAGTATAATATGGAAAAATCCTTAAATCGAATAAATTCTGAAAGAACCAAAAAGCTTTGAAATGCTATAAATCTTTAAGGATATTGTTTTTTGAAAAATTTGTAAAAATATCTCAGAGCTAATTTTATTCCAAATTCCAGTTTATCAAATTCGGTGAACTTTTATAGGTGCTCATAAAAAAGAAATAGAGAATTCCACAAAATATAAATACTAAAAAATACGGAAATTGCGAAGAATTTTTTTCTGGGAAGGGAGGGAAACTCAAAAGTCAAAAGGATCAACAAATATATAAACGTAAAATATAATTATTTGAATGGATAAATGATAAGTTATTCTAGAATCATTAAATCTTAAAAATAGCTGAAGCATTTACTTTACAAATAATGAAACATATCACTTCTCTAAAAAAATTACGACCTATTTCTAACATCTTTGGGATATTATCTATGTAGTAATTATGCTACTTCCAGGATTAGCTCGCATTCGTTTGGATTTCTAAGTTTTTAGAATATTATGCCGTAGGATTCAAAACGTAATAGATTATTGGTATTTTCATGTATATAATTTTAAGAAAATTATAACTCCATATATTTTTAATATTTAATGGATTTTCCATGTTTTTTGATATTCTTTAAAGTATAAAATTAGGATACAATTTTATTTTTATGGATTTCTGTATAAAATTCTTGACTGGGAGTGGCAGAGTAATAAATTTCATATATATTTAATATTCTACGAAATTTTCAATAAACAGTAACCTAAGATTTCTTATATTTTATAGTTTTCCAGTACTGTAAGTTTTTTAAAATATTTTTTCATTATTTATATACATGGTCAAAATTTATAGATAGTTATTAATTTTATAAGTTTTTTAAAAAATTATATCTACATGAATTTTTGGTATTTATATATATTTTTTTTTCATTATTTTTAATATTTATCAGATTCTGTGGAAATTTCAAGTATTTTAATAGATTTCCAGAATTTTTATGTTAGCCAAAACAGATTTTCAAATTTCAATGTTCTAAAATTCAAAGTATGTACTATGGATTTTCAGTATTTCTCAGGATTTTGTAGAAAACACTACCTAGATTTTTAGTATTCGAAAAAATTCCAGTTTGTTGGAGTTGTTTAGCATTTATTATACAATATTATAATAATGGATAATTTAATAATGAAATGAAATCAATTATTATTTAAAGTCAATGAATTTATTTATGAGTCTTACAGATTTGATGCTCAAGAATTCATATTGTCATGTAGATTTTTTGTGAATTAATAGATTCCACAGAAAATTATACCTGCATAGATTTTTAGTATCGACTTGTTTATTTTTATTGTTTTTTGTATTTCTTGTATACTGATAAAATTTTGTTAAATTTTCTAATTTTTTCGTTTTTTTCGTATACTTATATAGATTTCTAGAATTGAATTTTTAAAAAATGCAAAGTATGTTGGATTTGAAGTATTTTAATATATTTTTTAAAAAACAATATCCCTGCCTGTATATTTGTTGTATTTCATAGCTTCCTGGTTATTTCAGAATTTTTAATATCTTTTCAGTATTTATACAAACCATTGATTAAACATAATTGATACGAATTACATATTATAGTGTATTTCTATATAGATCTATAAAATTCAATTCTCATAAATTCAAATTTCTATGGTTTTTTGAGAATTTTTAGAAATATTCGAAAAACTTATGTTTGCATAAGATTTCAGTATTTGATAAACTTTTAGTATTTTTAGTATTTTGTTCAGTTGCTTTCTAGATTTCTCTGCGATTGAGAAATTTGCGCGTGAGAATCATTGACTCCATAACCAACAAAATTTATATGGGAAAGGGAAGGCCATAGAATTCGAAAAAAAAAACATTGAATATAAATTAGTAAACTATATTTTTTCTTTTTATTAACAGTTTATATTATAAATTATCATTCGTAAATTTTTTTTTTATTGAAAAAAGCTGACGTTGGAGAAAATGTGACGATCGCTTTACCAATGACCCAAGGGACGTTAGACGGAAGTAAAAGCAAAAGCGACAGCAAAATTGTTTCCTACAATTGGGAACAAATAAGGTAAGAAATAATGGTCAAAATCATTCACAAGTTCATGGTTCCAAAAAAAAAGATGATTGAATTCATTCAATTTCTAAACTTTCTGACCTGGAAAGTGGAAAGCTTGGAATTTCGATAATCCGAATAAAAAATATGCAACGAAGGAATTTGTTAGAACTTTCATTCTTCAAAGACAGAAAAAAACCATTCACATTATTTTTCATTTGCTTACAGTGGTCCCAGTAACGCGGAATTCACAGCACCAAACAATCCCGTGACCAATGTCACCAAATTAACCAAAGGAGACTATGCGTTTGTTTTTATTTTATATAACCTTTTTATTCCATTTATTCATTAATGTAATATTTCTGAAAATTAATTATTTTATTACAGTTTTAAATTAACGGTCGCTGATGAAAACGGAAACAAAGATTCCGCTGTAGAATCCATTGTAGTAACGCAAAGTAAGTGAAATGCTTCAAAATATAAATTCAAACAATTCATAAATAGACACTGTGCAACATGGAGTCTTGTTGCATTTTTATAATCACATTTTTTTATTTATGAAGATGAAAATGCCCCACCTGTTGCAAACGCTGGTGGAGATCAAACGATCATTGGCCCTGTGACGGCTCTCGTGATAAATGGATCTCAATCAAGTGATGATTTTAGGATAAATCAATGGCTGTGGACTCGAGATCAAACAAGTTTAGCGATTGGGAGTATCGTGGAAGGAAGCGATAAATCGCCAGTGTTGATTGTAAATTGTTCACATTTGGTTTTTGCAACAATCTACTACTTTCACTACATTAAAATGAAAATACATAGTGGCGTTCGAAACTCGGAAATATGATTTGTAGCTTTTGATAACTGGTCCATAAGAGTAAAATATCTTGAAATTATTTGGGGGTTATGTTTTTGGGATCAATGAATATTGCTTTTTGTGGTTGATCGATAACATCTTTTTGTGTTGTAGTAATAACAACAAGGTTATTTTTTTGTTAATTGCAGTTGACACATATTGTTCCTGGACGTTACGTTTTCACATTGAAAGTAACTGATGACCAAGGGCTGAGTAGTGAAGATACAGTTTCGATAATACTAAAACCAGGTATTTATGTGACGAAAATTATTGATAGTATACACGCACTAATGTTAATGTATTTTAAACAGGCGTTAGTGCTTTTTTCTGGTAGGATTACAAGATTATTACAATGTTACTAGAATGTTACTACAATGTTATGATGAAGTTATAACATCTTACAGCTTTGCTACGCCACCGGTGCTTAAAAAAAGGAATTATAGAAAATTTAGTTACATGTGCGAGTTTTCACAAATTTTGGATAAACCTTCAGAAAGAAGAAAACGCAAAGAAAAAGGAATAGTTCTTTTCAGAGCAAAACTGTTTTGCTATTAATGTTATTTTTATGCAGTTTCATTAATACATTACATTTATTTATCGTAAGCCCTGTAAAAACTGATTTTCCATGGAACAATGGCTACAAAAATAATTTTTTGATTAAAATTAATGAAAACTTTTAGAATGAGAACTTCATGTAAGGCAACTGGTTCACATAGAAAACCAATAACTTTGGTTCTTCTTGATTACACTATCTTTTCACTTTAAAATTGATGGAAAAAAAAAAAGTAACACGTTTGGTTTATTAACAGATCCACAATTACTGAACTTGGTCGAATTGACTCTGAACGTAGAGGCGCATCATTTGACGGAGTCTCAAAAAAATTCGTTGGTCCTGAAACTGGAGATGCTGATTCGAGATGAAGTCACTATAATAGTGAGAAACTTGAAGGCGGAACCACGCACTAACCGTGCTATTTTGGTTTTTTATGTTCAAAAAAAAAGAGAGAAAACCTCGATTCCTGGACTGGAAGTTGTAAAAAAGTTGAAAGAGAAGCTACGCCTGGACTCTGGGATTTTGCAGTTGTCAGTTGCGAGCGTCACGACTGCTATTTGTCAAAATAATTGTTCTGGTAATTGCTTTGTTTATGCAATGTTTATCTTAATGACGATAGTTGACAAAACGTTTTGGTAGCTTGAGACAATTTTTTTTTAGTATTTTCATTATTTTGTCCAGAAACATGTTTATGAACAAGGTCAGCATAGAATAGAACTTTTTATTGTTCGTAGAAATGCAAAGAAGTTTTATTTTACCACAATGGATTATTCTACTTGCTTCATCAAAAAGTTTAATTGAAGATATATTAAGAAAATTTTATTGTGTCAGGTCATGGGGTTTGTGACCAGGCGTCGCGACGATGCATGTGCGAAGCTTTTTGGATGCAGAATCTTATCGAAAAGTATTACGGATACGGTGATTCCAACTGCGGTAATTATAATATTTTTACTAATTCGGAAAACAAAAAATTCGTACGAATTATTTGAATAAGGCATCATTATTAAGAAAAAAAAATTGAACATCGTCATTTCATATATTTCAGTTTTCTCAGGCTAGCAACTTCCCAGAATTTTGCGAATAACCTCGATCTAATTAAAAATATTCATTTAAAAACTTTTAGTACAGACTATTATTTTTTTCATTCAGATTGGAGCTTACTATATGTTACGATAGCGCTCATTGCACTGATCGTTTGTTGGATCGGACTAGTTTGGGGTATGGTACGATTATGCCAATCGTTATGTTTCGGCAAACGCCGTTCTTCGAGGTCAAAAAAGAAACCAGCTCGTTATTCTCTTTTACAACCAGAAGCTGAAGACGAACGCACTGAATGTGAGTAGAATCTGACATGCTAGATATTAAATGTGTTAATTGAATTTTTATCGTGTTTTTTTTTTAATTGAATTGAAAAAAATTGTTTAAAAATTAATGTCACGAAAGAAAACGCAAAAAGTACTAATTCAGTGAAACCGCATGGAATGGCATCGTCATCGAATCAGATTTGCTAGGCTCAGAACTATAAAAACTATAATTACTATTTTGACGTAGAACTGCGTCTTTCTTCGTGATTTGCTATGAAATCGGCTTATGTGGTTGGGTTTATTTGCAACGGAAGTGGATGATGCAACGAAAGTGTCTAGTGTGACGGAAGTGGCTAATCTCACAGAAGTGTCGAATACAACGGAAGTGGATAATACCACAGAAGTGTCTAATGCAACGGAAGTGGCTATTCACCTATATTGTAATGTTGTGATATTTGTCATATTGTGATTTTGTGATATCCTTCGCAGTTTGCTTTAATGTAACTGTACGGTGAGTTTGATTTGCAATATAAGTTGATACAAAGGAAGTGGCTAATGCAACGTAGGTGTCCAATTCAAGGAAAATGGATACGACTTATGCAACGAAAGACGTAGGTCTATTGTAACATCACAAACTTTCTGTTCTATATTTTTTAATCTACATACACGTTGCAAATTTTTGAAACTTTTATCATAATTTTAGATTTTCATCAGAACTTTTTTGAAAAATTAGCTCCGAGGATCTCGAAAAAGAGAATAAAAATAACTATTTTAGTTACAGCGCACAAAATGGTTATATCCGAATCAGACAGCGACTCCGACGATGTGTTATTCGAGCATCGTAAAGGAAAAATAAACGGTTACTTGAAGAACACAAAAAACGAATGGTCTCGCAAACCTCAAAATGGTTCCACCAAACCGAGGATAAAAGCATAACCGTGAAACACATTACAACTGAAAATATCCAAATACCAGAGCATTTTCGAAAAAGAAAAAAAATTTTTGTCTCTTCTTATTTTCTACACAATCACTAGTCAGTGAAAGGGCCATTGCGAAATGGGAAAATATGTGCAATTACAGATTTTTGTACACATTTCTTCTAAACAAAGAAGGCAAATTCAAAAAGTTCTAGGTGCCATTTTGGGAAGCTTATTTTTCCATTAAGTTACAGGTAAGAGAAAGAAACTTATCGTGATAGCGCTTCAAACTTGATGAATTTCCCTTCTTTAAGTGTGTGAGTTGTTTAGTAGGTCTGAAACAGAGTTCAAAATGCCTCACTTTTAATGGGTTTTAATATTGTAACTAGTCATGCACAGCATATGAATGGGCCATTTTTCGTCTGACGAGGGAAGGACATGAATTGCTTATCAGGTAGCAAATTTTTGAAAGTGTTTGAGTGAATACGGTGGTTTTTTATTCAGACGTGAACATGTTCTACGTCTTTTTTTTTAGTTTTTAAAATACTATAGCGTATCCGCTCGAGTATCAATGAAAACGTTGATAAGCAATTCATGTCTGGTCAGAAATAGAAACTACATATTGTTGGGACATTCTGTAAAGCGAGTACAGGCAAAATTGGCATCAGTGAAGATTTTCGAGGAACTGTGTATCTCAACTTTCTAAAATTATTCAGTCGAAAATGACAGAAAAATCATAAATATTTAATTACTGATAATCAAGCAATAATTAAACAGCTTCTTCAATGTTTTCATCATTTTTACAGCCTGATTTTCGGAATGAATCACGAAAAATGTGTCAAATATTTCTGGATTACTCTCTTCTAATAAAGAACGGATTCTAGAATTCATAATTCATGTTAGGGTAAAACAGAAATATATGGGCCACTTTTTTCTAAATTGCAACTGGTACTTACAATATAAATGTGAAAAAGCTTGAACATTTTTAAAAATATTGTTTGAAGACTATACAATAAACTGTTGGGTAATTTCGACAAATTTTGGCTTTAAACACAATAATTTGTTCATTTCATTGCAATAATAAACGATATCGCAACCTTTTTATGTGAAAAAAAAATTTGGACGAAAATTTCAGTTTTATTTTTCTTTTGAAAATTTTTTTACTTCCAAAATATCATAGTGAAGTCTATAATATGAAGGCTAGTCGGTGGTTGTCAGTTTCGAAAATATTCAATAGACGTTGAGATTCTTTTCATAATGATATTCTCGTGATTTTCTTTTCATAAAATAAATATATTTTCAAAGCAATATTATAAATATAATCCACAACAAATTTTGTAATAAGTTATCAAAAACCTTTATACTAAGAATTTATGAAGTGACTGTTTTATAAATTAATAATAAATGTACATTGAGGAAACTGTAGATTCTAGGAATTCATATCGGAAAATATGAAAACATTCAACATCTGCTAGAAAATCTTACGAAATTCGATATATACACAAAAATATCAAAAATTAATAAGATGATTCAAAATGCTGATATAATTATTCGAAAATCTATTAAAATATTAGAAATGAATACAACTTTGATTTTCAGAGCATTGGATTTTGGATATCTATCTATATAAAAATCTATAAAAATATAAAAAATCTGTAAATGTAGAATATTTTTTGAAAAACAATAAATACAGAGAAATATATAAAATATTAAAGAGATACTTAAAAATACAGATTTATTTTTTTTTATCATAGCGATAAAAAAAATCATTCGCACCATAGAAAAAAATAAATTTCTCACGAGGGTGAATACATCCTTCGTGAGAATTTTATTTTTTCCCTAGATGCGAAATGTACTATTGTGAATCTGTAAAAAATCTGAAAATTAATAAAACTCTGATTCCTAGAGCATTTAATTTTAGAAATTTATATAGAAATCTATGAAAATAATATAAATCTCCGAGTCTCCTGGAAAATCTTACAAAATTCAGTAAATACTAAAAAAAAAATTTTAAAAGAACTAAAAACCTTGGAAGAAACTGCTCCCTGAAAAATTCATTCAAATAGATACAATTTATAAAATCTGACTTCTGAAGCACAAATTTCAATTCATAGAAAATAAAATCATAGCGATCTATTAAAATACTAGAGAATCCTAATACATTTTATGAATACTGAAAAATATGCAAAATAAAAAAATTTTACCAAGCCTGACATGTATCACGAGTGTCTAAAAAATCTATGAAATTACTGAAATCTTCAAAATTTTGAATCCTGGGGGATTAAATTTTGGATATCTGTGTATAAATATTTGAAATTCTAGAAAGTCCTTTAAATTGTGTATTAACTAAAAAATCGATCAAAACTGTGCAATACATCAGCAAATAGATTATTTTCTTTTCGGTATTAAATATCCAATGATTTCACTAATCGTTTTGATTCTCATCCCTAATAAAACGTTTAAAATTCATTTGTTGTCACACAAATTTACATGAAAAAACATGCTTCATTTTGTACAGTGCATGAAAAATGGAGATGAGTGGCTCATCTCACACGGTTTTACCCTACAATTTTTAAACAGTCAGATTCTCAGTATTACATATAGATGCAATCAAAAGAGCCTGATGATAAAAGAGTGTTGTGAAGTATTTTTAATCCAGTTAGACAAATCAACTCAACTGTTGATATTGTTATTTTATAAGAAATTGTAATAGGTTGCGTGAATTAGCTTTATATTTGAATACAGTGAAAATGAAATGTGTGCATATGATTTGATAATCGAGGTTTTTTATGAGAAGATCGTGGCTTGGAATCATTTCAATGTGTAAAGAGAAAAGTATTTATAATTTGATGAACATAATGCCATGTTTGAACTTTGCCATCATTATAGGTAAATAAAGAACCATCTTTTTAGATATAAGAATGTATTATCAATGCAAAATGGTTTTTAAAAAGTATTAAAAGTATATTAAAACTGCAGTGGAACATTTTAGTTTTCAGCTTCAATGAATTCGACTTCATCCGAAGGCAAAATTTTGTTTTCAACAAATTTTTGGTGCAAGGGACTCCCCTTGGGAACGACGAACGACAATGTTGATTTTTCATAGTAATTTGGCATCAACTCCAAATTGTTTATCACAGTTGATAACAAATGGGCCTTTTCTGTGTATATACCTGAAAAAATTTTGAAGTTGAATGGAACTTGTGTCATGAATTTTAATGAAAACTTGGAGTCACTGTTGGCATCATACCTGGCGCTTCATATTGAAGGTAGGTGAAATGAACGTGCAAATGATAGAACGTCGGTTGGTAATGGAAATACGCTCTCACTTGGAAAGGGTCGATATTGTATTTTTCTTTTATCACTTTGTAAGAAGCATTTCTTATATTCTTCAATAGTGGCAAATGCGAGCTGTTCAACTCTCGAATAGACCTTATTTTTGGCACTGGTAATGCCACTAAATACATTGTGGTAACATTTCCGTCCCATTTCAAGTCGGGGACAAGAGAAAAGCCACACTCTTTATTCGTGTCTTTGAACACAACTCTTTCGCTCTCCGCTGTCCCGTCTATAATATTGTAGACCCACTAGAATTTAAAGACAATAATTATTATAAGGCTATGAATGAAACGAAATTTTCTACAATTTTTCAACGTGAGTTAAAAAAAACTTTTTTCAAGTTTTTATTCATACCTTGAGGTATTTAAAAAATACTGCGCTTTTGTTCCAATATTTCTTAGTATTTTTTTAATTTATATTCACCTTTAAAGAAAATTGTTGAAGATCTAAAAATGGAAGAGTGATGTTTTTGTAAATCTCAGGTGTTTCTTCAATTATGTAAAGCTCTTTTTTTGAGTATTTATCGATGTGCATTTGCGTTGCAGGATAAATAATTGTTGTATTGAAACCTGACAAAAAAAGCCATAAATTACATAAATATAACGTTTTTGCTATTCATAACTTATTGAAATTTGATTTTCACTGAAAGTAGCTTTACTTATTCATTTATACAGTAAAAATATTTGAATACTGAGGGTATTTTCTCATGTTTTCATGAGAAAATATATTTACTATGTGTAAATGGACTTCAATAAAAATAATTTGTTTTTATTCATATTATTTATATCAATTTGAAACAAATTTACGATAAGGATTTGACCTACCGAAATTAGGGCTATTTTCTAAATTGTTGCATATTTTTTTAAGCTCAACGAATTTATCAGATTTAAAAAATTTTTTGAAGACTCCTTTGAAGCGAAAAAAAAAAAAATTTTTTTTTGAACATTTTAAAAATAAAATTATTGGTTCTTCTAGTTGAAATCATTATTTTTGTATTTTCTGAATCATTAAAAATCAATACTTTGTATAGCTTCAAAATTTGTAAATTGAATAAAAATTTGCAAAAATTTCAGCTACTCTGAAAAATTCTAAGGCTATTGAATTTTAGGAAAATTTCCGATTACTTAATGAGTTACTGACGTTACGTAAAAGTAATTAATAGAATTCAAAAATTCTTCAAAAAAATTAATCAAAAAACTTTGCATGGGTAAATTATATCCTGTATAATTAATTAATAAATTTTGAATTACAAAAATATTACACAGTATACATTGTTGTATATTTCATTTAAAGTATTAAACATAATAAATTTTGATAATCACACATAATGAATATTGATTCATTATATGCCATATATTGTGTGAATATATTGATATATATTACATATAAAAATATATTATACTGTAATATTATGAATATATGATACGTTGAATATTTTATTTAGTTATTTACACATAGCAAATTCTTCAAAACACATTAATTGGTAAGAAAATCTAGAATAATACTAAAAAGTTACAATTTTCAAATTTCATTATTTTGTAAATACCAACTATAATGTTGAAATAATCATGTAAAGTTACAAAAATTTCTATGAAGTTTTAAGTTTTATTTTAAAACAAAGATAGAATGATCAAATTCTCACAAAAATAACATGAAATACAAAAAGTCTTTATTCTTAAAAAACAAATGTTATGTTATGAACTGGCAGAACAGTTGCATAACAAGCGGGTAAAGCGCGACGGATCGGCTTGTTCCGCTTTTCCCAAATGAGCAAGGTTCAGAGTATATAAACTAAATAAAAAAAAATCCCATCCAAATTAATATAGATTGATTTATTCAATATTATAATTATAAAATTACGCTGGTCACAAAGACATGGTGTTACGATTCTACAATGGTTATATAGTTATTTAGATTACAACGTCATTAAATCTATATTATAAGGCCTTTTCTACTGGTTACTAATTCATTACAAAAATATATTATTTAAAACTTATACAGACTAAAACATAGAGTATATCCTTCCAAACTACAACATACCTAAACCAAGCAGGTTTTTCTGTGTGGATTTCCAACCCAGGGTTTTGGGAAGGGTAGGAATTAATAAATCCAAAGGAGTGGAGAGGTACGGGATAGTGGGCACCTTAACTCCAGGGACGAATTCCGGGTGATAAGGCGAAGGTTTCCTATATGGCCTGATCCGTAATTTCACCACCCTATCGTCCGTAATTCGGGGTCGTGGTTTAGTCACCAATTTGATTGAACCTCTTTCGCGTTTTTGGCTATCGGGCACAATGTTTCCTCCCTGTTTCGGTTCCGGGGAGGAAACTGTTTTCTCCTCTGGCGGGGCCTTTGGGAGGAACAATTCGCGTACAGTAGGAAGGGGTGGGGGTGCGGGAGCAATAAAAGGCCTCTCCGGGAGCTTCGGTTTCTTTGGAATAGAGGTCAAAGGCGTCTTAGCGTACGTCAAACTATTTTGGGGCTGGCTCAATGGTATCAGATCGGGCTCGCGATGAAGTGTTTTCCAGCAGCCATCGCAGTTCGTCCGTATTCGAGGGGGTTTTCGGGGCGTTGCAAACAAGGGTAACCCGAAAAGCTTGCTCGAGTATCGGGCCACGACAACGTCAGGATCCAAGTTCGGAATGTAGGGATGACCCGGAAGCTGATCATTCGCGTATCGAATCTTGACCCATAGACTCAATAGTCCTTTATTCTGGTACAGCACACAGCTGGAATTTTTCCTTAAACCGAACGCGGCAGCGGCCCCTATACTCTCCCTCGCTAGATCCGGATTCCCCACTACGAGATTAATAAAAGAATCTATTTTTTATTTCCTGATTCATTCCTCATTGTGTAGTGTTAATTTATCTGAATTTTATTATTATTGTTGTATATTAAAATTAATTTATATTTGTAAAGTAATAATTATTTTATTTATAAAATTAGTCATTTTATGTTTATTATTTAAGGTTTATTTAATGCAGTATATTCATAATATATCTATATACACTATTTGTTGTTCCATAACTTTTGTTTTTCATTTATTTATTTTATAACTATTTTTACTGAGGTTGTAGTTATAGTTATTCCGAGCAATGATAAATATAATGATAACAAATTTAATAAATAATTTCATACTAAATTATTCATGGTTATGTTAGTTAAAATTTATAATGTGTCATAAAATTGTACCTTCTATAATGTCTATTTTAAGAATGTTCTTAGTAGTGTAATGGATTATAATGTATTGGGTAAAAACTGAAATGTTTTAAAGTTTATTATTAATCATGTTCACAATTGTTTCATTGCCAATTTCTTTGATCTAAATGATTGTGTTCTAAAATTTCCTATTTTGCTTTATTGATATTGTTATTATTATTATTACGAGTGATCAGTTATGCTCAAGGTTGAATGAGATTTTCACGTAAAAAGTTAGGTAAGTGTATGTAATTTTGAATAGGCAAAATACCCCATTACGAGACAATTTTACGAATGCACGTAATGAGTCTCGGCACCTTTGGGACAATAATTGTCCAGTGCCTACAAATTGGTGACAATAAATGTCATTATTTGTGCCCTTTAGTGACGAATGCACGTCATGTAGGGTGTAATGAGGGTATTTATCCAATGTGTTTAGTGTAGTATGTTCGCACTTTTCTACTTACTTTCAAGGTAGTGACGATATTGCGTCCCTTGTTAGTAATTTTGCACAATTTAAAAAATACTCACTGTAATCCTTTTGCTCACTGTTAATGGAGGGATTATTGTGACGATAATACGTCAAAAGTATTTTACGACAAGCGTATCAGAAAAAGTTGGATTGTTGATGACGACTTCACGTCCAAACCAATTCTAAACTTCTTCAAAAACCCTGCTCATTATATACATTAAAAAAAGAGCTTCGTGGGGGAAAAAACGCTCCCACATGTTTTCCTTTCACACGCCGAAAAATGCAAGCTCGTCATCTCCCATGAAAAAGGAGGATGCATGAGATGTGCAAAAGGCTCGACCTTGACCGCGCTTCTCACGGGGCATCAGCGTTTTCTCGCCGTGAAAGCACTTTTCCGCTGAGCGCAGCTTTTTGGCGACCCGTGAGAAGCGTTCGCCGGCGAGCTTGTGATTTCGCGTCCAGCGGAATATAACAGTTAGCATTAAAATAAATCACCTTCACAAAAAATTTTACTTTGGAATCTAATTTACAACATTTTTGTATGAATATTAGAATTCAAAGGGAAATTTTCCACAAGATATGGAAATTCATTATTGTAAAAATTTGACTAATCAATAAAAAATTAATTATTCAGTGTTTCAGATTATGTATTTGTTCAGTGAAGATTTTTAAAGATTGAATTCATGTTTGTATGAAAGATGTAAATTGGTGAGTTTGACCAAAACACAAAAATTAAAACATTTTTGAAAAGCAATCATAGCAAAAAAGAGAATTTCAAATTTTAGAATTGCTGAATTGGAAATTTCATCACGTAATCTTTTTTTAGTTGAAAAATTTAAAATCTTATTCTATTCTTCAATTGAATAATTGAAGAATAGAAGAAATATGTTTGAGAAATCAAATTGTGAGTTAGATTTTCTAAATCTAAAACAATCTAAAACTACGTTAAAGTTATTCATTATGATTTTTATACATCATAAATTTTTTGAGAAAATTTTCGATTAGGTCTGCTACAAAATAAGTTAAAATCAAAGGCGATAAATGAAAAAATTATCAAAGTTAAGGTTATGAAAATCGAAATTTCAATATCATAACATTTTGATATTTTAAATGCAAAATTTTCAAAATATTATAAATATTTTGCACTGAAAAACTCAATTGGTTTCTATTTTATTTTATGTTGATAAATGAAAGAATTTCTTTTACCATTATTATGCAGTTTATTTGAATTCATAAACTTTCAATGAAAATTTTTTTATGGAACAAACTGTAAAATAAAATGAAGAGAAATAAATGAATGAACAATAGTTATAGGCGAAGATTAAAATAATGAAATTTTATATTGTGAAAGATCTGTGATCACGATATTTTAGAGGACAAATTTTTAAAATTGTTAGTTATAAAATAAATTATCAAGAATGAAATTTCTTACACTATAAATTAATATAATATACATATTCTATTTAAAAAATTCAATTATTATGTAAAATAATTATATACAGTGTAACAAATAAAAGCAAAAAAAAAAATAAAAAGTACATCAATATAATGAAAATTATACATAGGAAAACTGAAAAATTTGCAATTTTTTTTATCATGTTAATACTTTACAATTCAACCAAATTCTCCAAACTATTATTTACTATAATTACATACTTAAACATAAATATTATATCTCTCAATAATATTACTTATTTAATTATATTTCAACTTATTAATATATTTTATTATTATATCATCCTTCAGATTTGATTTACCATTAAATTTGCTCTCGGGAAAGCATTCGTATTTTCCATACGAGTCATTGTTCATCAATTTCGTGATGGACGCATCGTCCGTAAAAAAGCTGTCTTGTATTTCGTCCAATGTTTCGGGAAAACTTTTTTTTTCGAAAACAACGACGGATGAGCCCTCCCAACCATCGATTTTAGCCTCGAGGCAAAGTACTTTCCTCGCGTTGTTCGTATTCAGAATTTGTGCAACTTTGAAATCGCTTAATTTCAAGTCTTTGGCGTGGATGTCATCGTCTTTTTCAATCTCGCTTTCACTTTTTTCCGGGATATTTGGCGTCGACGACATGACTAGTTCGAGTTCAGAGATTTCACACACGAAAATTCACTACAGTAAATAATACGGATTTTAAAATCACGAAAATATTTCTTGAATGCCTTCTTTCACTTTGAACAATTCGCCTTCAACCAGCTTCAACTGCTTACTAGGGTGTTGATATTCCATCGATATTTTAAAATATCGATATTTTTGCGATGATATTCTATCGCCGATATTTATCGATATCGATACTTTTAAAATATCGATAGAAAATATCAATTGTCGATATTTATCGGTTACTGATATTTATTTACAATAAGAATCGATATTTTTTTGGAATATCGTAATAATTATTGCTTTTTTTTCAAAATATCGTACGTTTAGATTTTCTATCGATATATCGGAATATCGATATTTTTTCAATGATAAATATCGGCCTACGATGATATTTTTTTTCTGAACGATAAATATCGATATCGATATTTTCAAAAATATCAACAACCCTACTGCTTACAACAGTTTACAATGTGTTCGATAGGGTTGCTGATATTATCAAATATCGATAATATCGGCCGATATTTTCAAGCCCGGTATTATCGATATTCGATATTTTGTTCGCAATATCGATAGCAGGTATCACTCAAATCAATAAACATCACATTTGCTACAAATAGTACATATTCAAATCTTTTTTTAATAAATTTTTGTAAATTGAAATGGTAAAACTTTCAAAATTTTGAAACCAATGCTTTTCTTGCCATGTTTTTCTTTGCCAATTTTCATTCGAAATTTGAATTCCAAATTTCAATAAGAATATGCAAGATAGATGATTTTTTGAAAAAAAGTTTTGATTTTTTTTCATTATTCAAAATCAACTTTTTTGGACGATATATCGAATATCGATATTTTCAACCCTAAATATCGGTTACGATATTTGATATTTTTAAGAATATCGATATCCGATAGTTTGAGGAATATGAACAATCCCAGTGTTCGATTGCATTCGATTGTCTGAATAACAATCATAACAATGATAACAAACCGTCCTTTATTTAAAAGCAGTGGCGTAGTTACGCAAGCTTGTGCCCCACTGCGAAGTTTTGACGGCACAAGTTCTCTTGAGACTCCAACATTTGCAACTTCGTAAGAATAAAATTCTAAAATGAAGTTTGTATACATCAATTAACAGTTAACATTATCATAATTTTCGGAAATTTTTTTTTTTTTTTAATTAATATATTACATTAATGTAATATATGTAACTCGTACGTAATAATTAATTATTACGTCGAGCGTTCCTTCTCTCCCTAGTAATTTGGGTTTTCACAAAGTTTTTATAAAACTCGTTATTCTTATAAAATTTGGGTATTTTTTTTATAAAATTCTGTTTTTTTATAAAGTCACTTTATATAAAGAGCAATGTTTTATAGAGTGACTTCATAAAAAAAGCAGAATTTTATAAAAAAAAAAATTAAATTTAATAAGGAGTTTCATAAAAACCCAAATTACTAGGGCTGGTCTAAAATTATGGCCCTTTCATTTGTGATCTTCTGATTATGGTTTTAATAATTGGAAAATACTAAAAAATAAAAATACATGCTGACAAACTGTAAATTTTTCTTCCTGTCACTTGAGAGTAAGAATCCTGAAAATCAAACAATTGAGTAAATATTTCACCAAATTTGAGTCTAATTTAACCCGTATTCAAGTAAATAATCATTTTTTTTCAACATGTTATTTGTTTCTCTTTATAGCCCTTTAATTAGTAAAAAATATTGGCTAGAGATTGATGATAAATCTGATTAAAACAATGTTTTGTAAAATGATGAACCAACTTTTGACATCATGCCAGTTATCCCACAAAGAAGTTGATTTTCGGAAGAAAGAAAAGTGTTCAAAAATTTTAAATATTGTCCAGAGTTAGATCATAATTAACCTACAATTCTGATATAAAAATTAACACAATTTTCAACAGTGGGATAACCAGCTTGACAGGCCTATTTATTTAAACAAAACCTATGTGACCTTAGTCAAAATTAGAAAACAAAATCACAACCCCTGTTTTTTGTTATGGTTCACAATTTTCTGTGATTCTAATATAGTTCCAAAAAACGCCGCTACTACATGATGGCGCCTACTTACCGGCATTAGTTTTATTTCATTTTGCAGAAAAGACATAAATCATGTTTAAATTCGTGAAAATAAGAAGGATAAATCATAAAAAGGCTACTTAAGGTATTACCGTCAAGGCTGAAGTTGGCGCATTATAAATGACGTTCTGAGCAAACTTCAGTAAATGGCGTTGCCTCCAGTGTGGCAACGTCACGGCGTGTCGTTTTTGCGGAGAAACACACTTCGTACTCTCAAAAAAAATTTCACCCGTTCATAAATGTATTTCAAAGGATAATTGACAAATACTGCTCTCACCCATATAAAGTAATGTAAACTTCAAGAATTTTTTTTTGACAAAACGGTACGGTAAATTGAGCTGAAGTTTTGCAGATACCCTTCAGGACACCTTGAAGCTCATGTGTGATTTTTTTCAACAAAATCCTAAATAAAATTAGCGGTTCGACAGGAATACCTTGAAGTGTTTTTTTTTGCATTACAGGTGTTATCTGTGAAAAATAAAGCGTTTTTCTCTCATGCTATCGACTTGCTATCAACCTTTTTAACTTAAAATCAATTTCAAGTTAAAAAACTTTTTCTGAAATCAAATTTTGGATCCTAAACGAATCAACTCTCGAGTTGATAGTATATCAATGTAGGATAAAAACCGATAGAATACAATTTTCTCTCAAGAACTTTTATTTTTAATCTCACAGGAGATGACGAATGCCTTTAATATAAATCAAAAGTCTGGCAATCAAAAGTGTTCCATTTGGAGCATTAAACGTTTATTTCACAATAAGTTCAAATCTTAAAACTAGCCCCAACAAAACCTTTGTGGAATCACTTTTAATTGCCAGATTTTCAAAGATCGATTCTTCCCGATTGTGCCGCTATTTCTGCATATCATCAAACTCAATATTTTTTATCTACGTCACCCAGTTCGCTATATCAACTTTTGAAAAAATTGCATAAACTAATTATTAAAATATACAGCCTTTTTACCTCACTCAATTTGTCAATATTGATTTTTTACATAAGTACAAACACGTCCTAAAATTATCCCAAACTAGTCACAGTGCGATATAAAATTTAAAGTAAAATTTGCCAGCAAAATTATGACCTAAAGTTCCCAAAGAATAAGAAAATGTTCTCTTCCTTATTTCTCAATTTTTTTATCCCATTCACTTCAAGGCTGCTTTTTCATGGTTCTGTATAAAAATATGTAAAAGTTGTACATGCACTCAAGTAACGTATTCGGCGTCAGGTACAGTGCCAAAGTAATAATAAATACACCCAGGCTAAAAACCCCTAACAAAACCTTAAAACTTATTCAGCAGCACTGGCCGACATTTTTGGCCGAGGTGACGGTGGTGTCAATTTTTTCAAGTCCATGGAGTTGTAAACCTGTTTGCTGAATATTTTGTCTTTGCACTTTTCAAACTGGTGCAACATTTCCTCGAGGCTCTGATCTCCGTCAATTGTGATTATGGGAGCTGGGAGTGGGGCAAGTGTTTTATCATACAGCCATTCTTCGTGGATTTGATGCACAGTCTTCAGATACTCCAAAGATACACTATTTTCTTCCTTACGATTGCGTTCACGCATTCTTTGGTATACGACTTCCGGAGTCGTTCTGAGGTATACTGCAAACGATTAAGTCAATTTTGAATTTCACTTGGTCCTAAAACTCCAAAAGTTTAAAAGTTATTGAAACAAGATAAATATGATACTAGGTGTCTTTTTTCAAAATTTTGAGAAAATAAATGATTTTGCAGCCTCAGATTAGGAACTTTAATGTGGGCCCTTCATTGTAGCATATAAGGTTAATTACTTTTCTGTCCTAGGACTTAGAAGTAAACTTTACTTAAAACGAAAACCTTTTGCCCAGGGAAACAAAGCCATCAGGACAAAGTTTGTATATAAATGCAATTGACAATTACGCTTAGAATGAATAATGATCTAGCAGAACTTTTTTTTTTAATTTTAGAATATATTTCTCTTACCTATCAAGTCAGTTTCTATTTGTGCGCTGGATATAGACCAGTTGTACCATTCTTCCAAAATGACGTTTTCCATGTTTGTCAACATTTTTGCACGCTTCATGTTTTCAATGAAACACCTGGCACTGTAAACTGACCTTTCCATGACCTTGAATGGCAGAGTTGTATTCATCGTGTGTAATTGCAGCATTGTTAATTGCACATAAGATTGGAACGTAAAGGCGTAGCGTTTCGGATCATTGTACATGAGTTCCTGAAGAATTGTTGAAGCATTCATTCAAGTTTTTTCAGTAAGTACCAGGGTTTAAGGTGAGGAAAAATTATCACTGTTTTGACAAACCACCATAATATTCAATTTCAACCTTGTGTTCTTAACACCTGAAGCAATTTTAGTTTCTTTGTTGAAAAGATCTTTAAAGCTACAGCAATAATTTATTTTAATATTGATTATGATTGTTTTTATACACTAAGAATGAAACTTGCGCCAAAGCCTTAAAATCTATTATGCAACAAAATTGATTAGTATCGCTCAGACTACTTATAACTGAAGTAATGAATTGTTTGTACCAGTAAATTTGCACCAGAAACATTTCGCCAATGTTCCACAGGTTCTTGCAGAACCAAAGTATTTGGGAATTGATTAAAATGTTGGAGGAATGTTGTTTTGCCGCTTCCTATATTCCCTTCAACGCAAACTGTGAAGGGTCGTCTTGAATTTTTGCAAGGCGAAGCCATCTTTAAGCAAACAGATACCACAAATTTCCCTGGAAAGAGCAGGAAAATTTCTAATAAACAATTAATTCTTGTAACCTATTGCAATGTCCATAAAAAATGGTTTCAGAAAATATCCCAGTTTCTATATCTCTTGTGGCATCACCAGGACATCACATAAATAGATTTACCATTACGCGCTCCACGTGTTCATTTACTGGAATGTACTATGCTGCTGAAAATTTCTAATTGGTATTCCAATTTGTTTTTCAATTAAAAATTGAACTTGAATTGTCAACATTGTGAATCTCAAAAACAATTGTGAATCACAGATCAATTCTGAACTTGCAGCTAACTTCAGAGAGTAACACAAGATGGCTGCTACCATGATGTCATCTCCATTTTCTATCTAGAATATTCTAGATGGCACCCCAGATAGCCTATTGAATTATGCCATATAGGCATCCAAATTATCCAAATGAAATCCGTTCATGTGATTAATGAAATTTAATGTTGTAAACTTCAACTTTATCCTTCGAATTGATACACCTAGAGAAACTCTAAGGTCAAAATTTTTGCTTCTCTGTGAACTTACAGAAAGCTCTCACAAAAATTTATTGGGAAATTTTTACTTCAGTTCAATTTTTTTCACAGCAAACGAGAAAATATTGGATGGTCAAATCTTAAATTCAAACTCGATGACTTTGAATATTTTTCATGTCGGCACTTTGTTCTTTTATGGAAAGTATTCGAATTCATTGAGTCATCCTATATTTTCTCATTTGCTGAGTTAATTTTTTTGCATTGTTTTTATTACCATGTTTTTGTAAGTTGTGAAAAAAAGTTTTCATTAATCAGCTCACGAAATTTAAGCCAGGGGGACCAAACTCCCATAAAAAGCAGTACTTTTTCTCCACATCAGTGGCGCCCTCCCCAATCTAGCAACTCTACCAAGCGGCAGGGATAGATCACCCGCACACTTGTTCCCCTACTTTTCAAAGAGAAAGGGAGAGCAGGGGAGGCAAAGCCGGTCTTGTCCGCATCGAGCATCTAAAACATTGTGGTTTCGGTCCCCCACCTCTCGCTTAACATCGATTACCCCGCATGTCGTGAGGTAGGAGTGGGAATGAGTTGGTAGAAGCTGGTGGGAGAGACTTGGCAATTCTGGCGGGGGAAAACCGTCACAGGTTTTAGCCCGAGTTTGGCCCCCCTTATTTAAGCTCATGACATGGTTGATAATGTGGCGTAACATTAACGAAGCTGTTACATGTAACATAACAGTGTCATATTGTGACATTGCAGTTAAGTACCCTGAAGGTTGACAGACAGTTAATATTTCCTACAATATAATGTAAGACTGTTATGTTGTAGTTATATTTATGCTAGGTAAATTTGTTATAGTAAGAGTACACAAAAAAATTATACATTTCAAAGCTGCATTACTGTCACATCCATGCAACACAGTATGCTACAAAAATGTGAAATATGCAACATTGCAGTTATGAAACAAGTAAATGTAAATGTTGCACACTTTGTAGAAGTTACTATTACATTGCTAAAAAACATCTCGTAATGTCACAATGTTATTGTGTTGTAACACAAGTACAACTTTTGTCGATAACGTTTGAGTGTGATACATTCCAGTTTTTTAATGATAGGGTAATATTGTTACTTCAAAAAAGCCTTTCAAACTTATGTAGCTGCTGCGTTTCATATCAAAAATTTTATAACCAAGCAACGTTACTGTAACAGTTACTTTAACATTGCTTATTAATTCATCAATTAATTTATTTATAAACCAGGCTATAGATATGTTACTTTGAGTCCCCATAGAGTTCGGGATGAGTATCAGAAAATCACAATGTGGAAAAGAATAATGGGATGTGAGAGCCAGAATCACTGAAAGTGACTGTTAAATAGCCTGGCCTCTACATGAGGTTTAATGTTGGAAATAAAATTGTTATTAACTTGAGCGATTATGAAAATTTTGAAAAATGGTAAAGAAACATTGTCTACAAATTTGATAAGGAATCTATAGTTTTTGGTTGATACGGTGATTTGGTGTACACCATGTGTTACAATATTTTTACGCTCCTAATAAACTTGATAATTATTTATGATTTTTTTTTACTAAACAATATCGTGTTTGAATAATATAATTTATAATTGAATAACATTTTAAAATGAACTAAAAAAAAATTTACCAAACTGTTATTTTGTTTAAAATGCAAGCATTATTTATGATTTTTTGATAATACAGTGGACTCTGTATTTACTAGAATTGGGAAAAAGAGAATTTCTCGATTTGAACAGAAGGTCTGGCAGGTAAACGAGAGTCGAACTCGGGGATGCTCGGCTGAGGGATTTCTCAGCTTAGAACAGCGTAGAATTACATTATAAAGTCGGCGCAGGCAACAAACCTGCAGTGACAAATTTTCCAGAAATATATTTTTTACTGTCAAGTACATGGCCACATCTTTCAAAACGTTCCCTTTCTCTATAGAATTTGACTGCCTCGACTCGACTTCATGCTCATTACAATAATATGCTGCGAGTTTGAGAATTCGTGTGCTACAGAAAAAAATTCACCAAAACTTTCTATTATGTACAGAGTCCCCTGTATGTAAATATAAATGAATAAATACATGGCTTCACAATTACATTTGAATAAATGACCGAATGATTATTTTATTCTAAATCATATTAAAAATCCCTCCCACATTCGATTTGTAAACAATTACAAAAAAAAAAAAAAAAAAAAAAAAAAACAGTGCTAAATGAACTTGTCACAATCTGTTTTTTATTACATAAGACAGTCAAAATTGTGCAATAAATTCTTATAACAAATAGTAACTTGAAAAAAAATTTTTTTTATTAAATTATAGTGTCAGAAACATTAAAAAATTTCAAATTCAATGTACTAATTATTTGCACATGTGAACATCAAATAAATCATTTTAAATTGCAAAAAAAAATCTGAGATTTTTTTCTTTCCCATAGGACAAAAATATGCAACCACACCTTAACCAAAAATACCCAAGTTAACAATCCTCATTCGCGAAAAAAATGACTGAAATCGAGGTAAAAGTTGACAAGTCAATGCATAATATCAGAAAAGGAGAAAAATTCTATAAAAAAATCGATCAAAGTACCCGTAATTCCACGTACTCTTGATTCAATACGCTAATAAAAGAACAAATTTTTCCGCGCTTTTTTTTACACAAATATCTCGATAGTAAAGTGAAAATTTTTGGAAATTCGAACTTGACGTACCTTGAAAATGTAGAGAACCTCGAAAGTTTGAAGGAAATAAACCGAAAGTCGCAAATTTATTTTAAAAATACGTAATGCTTCGCAAATGTCACGAATCGTTTCGCGTTCCCGCCAAAACGCATGGAATTACGTCGAATAAACATCGAGTCGCCAACCATCAATTTCTCACGTGTGTATGTGAAAATGTGTAAAAACTGGTAAAAACAGTGTTGACAGCGGTTGACAGTAGTTGCAATTGACAGGAATGAATTAAAAACAATACAATCGTCATCTTTGCCTTTGTCAGTTACCGATGGAAAAACAAAACGTTACATACATCAGACTTTTACAAAATACAACATTTATGTAAAAATAAGTATCTACAGTGAATTTATAAAAACACTACTAGAAATATCACGTGTTATTTTTAAATTATCTACCAAAATAATTGAAAACACATCTTTCGTTGTCGGTGGTAACCCAAAACCAGTCCAAGTACTAGTTTTTTTGTTTAGAGATGTTGAAAATCGAATTTTGAAGTCATGCGTTTTTTTAGACATTTTAAAAATATTTTCATCTAATGATACTTACCTAAGTGTCGCATAATGACGGAAGTAGAATAAAGGTTAGATGGAGCGAGGAACTTTTTGCAAAAAATACACCATAATCGACAGATTACGTTCGAATTGAAAAATCACTTATTTGTATTTTACGGCAAAGAATTTTATACATATTGTCTGTTTTACGCGACACGTCATTAATTGCTTTTTTACGCATTTTTCCACAATAGCGAAATACTGCGAAATAAGTTGGATCGTAACCTGTGGTCACTCTGACCTTGACATCTCGAGGCCGCAAAATCGCGGAATTATTTCAACCTGTAATTGGTCATTATTATTATGATGGGAGGAATAATAAACAGAAAATTGTACATTCATGTTTGTTTTATTTTTCTCGTTTTTTTGTATGCTTTGCACTTATAGCAATATTCAACTTTTGTTTTGTTTTAGTTTGTTTTTAAAATGGTATTTTCTGAACATCAACTGTTACCAAACATCACAATAGCATATGGTAGATGCTGGGTGATATTGTGATAGATCACAACTACACATATAGTTATACACATTACTCATTTACAACGTTTTTCACCGGATTCGACAATGAAACGTTTGATTAATTAATGAATAATAATAAGTATAAACAATTATTTACCTTAAATACTCGTTTAATTATATCTTTTGTGTTGCTCTATTTTGCCCAAAATGGTCATTTTGTGAACATCAATATCACAAATTGTCACAAATACACAACCGCACACATAGTAAAAAACCACATATTGCCACATTGCCCTTCGTTTTGCTTCATTTACTGATTTTTACCGATTTGACAATTGAAAATTTTACTGATATTATTCCATAGTAAAAAAAACTATAAAACAAGCTAAAAATGGCTTTTGGAGATCTCAAAACTGAAAAAGGCGTAAAGGAATTGAACACATTCTTAGGAGACCACAGTTATATCGATGGGTAAGACTTCAAAGATTTTCTCTTTGACACCGTATTTCGAAACACGTGTTCATGATTTTCTTATCGTTTTTTTTCCATAATGTAAAGTATGAAACGTTCTTTAAAGCATATTTCGTTGGTTTTTTAACATATACTTTTACTCATATAAACTGAAATAGATATCGGATCGAGTTATATTTTTATCGCCTTCAGAATATGCTATGCGAATATGTATACATATATATATACCTATCATTTTCAGCTGCTATATTTGCTTCATATTGTCTTAATTTTTTTCTGAAATTTCAGTTTAGGTTTTTTGTACATTGTAGAGGAATTGAATGCCTTTTTTACATTTTGTTTTTTATATTTTTTTTATAAGTATAAAAAACATGAAATTAAAAATATTTTATCTGTTGTCTTTTCAGATGATCGGAAAAATGAAGTTTTACCTTTAAAATACAAAATATGTATATATTAATGATTTTTGTACTTTGACACTGAATTTTATGCAGTCCCATATGGACTTTGTAATTGAAATATTTTTGAAAAGATTTAGATAAATAGTTCTAAATGATCATTGTTTTTCCATAATTTAGTATTATATTATTACATGATTTATATATCATGTGTTACTAGTATATGAAAATATATAATAATAAAGTATATAATCTTTTAAATAAAAAATAATGTAGTATGAAGAGAATTATTATTCAAAGAAATAAATATTGTAAATAAGAAAAATGGAATATTCAAACAGAAAAATATTCTCATAAGATACTTTAAATCAAATTATATCATATAATCTGTTTTTTATTGTTAGATGAGAATTCATTATTGTATATTAAACTTAGGATTTTTAATTATATTTTATATTACATTATTTTTCGTTCCATTAGATTCATGTCTCTGAAGTTCCAAACATTTTGACATTAATGGAATGAAAAAAATCTTTCATGTTACCTTTGAAAGTTAAATAAATTATTGAAATAATCAGGTAAGAATGTATAAGTGTCTATGTGTGTATAATAATGAATAAAATAATTATTAAAATTTTATAAATATTATCTCAAGTTATTAACAATGTTTTAATGGAGAACCAACAGATAAACAAGCGTTAGGTATTCTAAATTTCCTAAATTACATGAAAAAAATTATAGTCATTCTGATACATTCAACAATATATAATCAATTATAGGTTGTGATAAATCAGACGAATAATAATTAATAACTGTAATTTCAGTAAAAAAAAAAACTCTTATTTTTAAACAATATTTAAAATGAAAATAGCAATTACCAGAAAAATTACTATAAAATCTTTCTGTAAGATTCAACTGCAGCAAAGCTTCTAAGAAAAATATCTGAATTTGGAAGTATAAAAGTGAATACCTATCGAAAAAATAACCTGTAGAAAGTTGAAATATTCCTGATCGAAATTGAAAATATAAAAATTATATCAATTTTTTTTTCCATTCTAGATATGTACCAACTCAAGCTGACGTTGCCGTTTTCGAGGCTCTGGGCAAAGCTCCATCATCCTCAAACCCCCATGCCGCGAGATGGTACAACCACATTAAATCTTTTGATTTTAAAATTTTACCTGGAGAGAAAAAATTGATACCCGTTAAACAAGAAGCGAAACAAGAAGCTGACGATGATGTGGACCTTTTTGCATCTGAAGAAGAAGATGAAGAAGCAGAGAAAATCAGAGAAGCGAGGGTCAAAGCTTACACTGAGAAAAAATCTAAGAAAGCAGCTATCATTGCAAAATCTAGCATCGTCTTGGACGTAAAGCCATGGGATGATGAAACCAAAATGGACGAAATGGAGAAACAAGTCAGAACCATCGAAATGGATGGCCTCATTTGGGGTGCTGGTAAGACTTTTTGTATTTATGATAGTGTATTTTCCTATGGTGTAAGCAGGATGAAAAATTAATGCCAATACTTATTTTACAGCTAAATTGATGCCAGTTGGTTTCGGCATCAACAAACTCCAGATTATGTGCGTCGTAGAAGATGACAAAGTGTCTGTTGATGAGCTGGTTGAAAAAATCCAGGACTTCGAGGATTATGTACAGTCGGTTGACATTGCTGCTTTTAACAAAATTTAGAGAGATTCTTTGAATTTTCAAGAAATTCATATTTGAAAATAAATTGACTTGTTTGTATTTTTTGGGTTTGTTTTTAACGTTCCCTGTAAATTTCCTTCAATTTCAGTACATTTTTGTCATTGTTGCTTGTCAATTTTCTTCGTAAATATATTTTCAAATCCTTAGTTATGAGTGTTGGATTAATCAGAAGGGGTTAAATTTATGGATAGCAAACTAGATATCTTTGTTTTAGTCATATAGATTTTTGTTGAATGTGGAATATTTTCCAACATTTATCTTGCTGGCTAATTCTGAGGATTCTAAGTCTATCTGATAAGTAATACACATGTCATGTCTTCTATTTTTACTGTTGAAAAATTCGTTGGTTTTTAATTGATGCGATCTAACAATTTTACACATTTCCATGTCATTTTTTTCTTAGTGGAATTTAACTACATGTTTATTCAAGAATTGGAATGTTCACTTTTACAGATTTGAAAAAAATTATTAGGATTAAAATCTAAAACTTTTATCGGTTTTTTTATATAAGTATTTTTATTTTTTTATGAGAATGAACTGCACATTTCTGAAGTATATATTTATTTTAGTATAGTTTGACTACTGGTTTAATCATGAATAACAAGTGTTTGGTTTGGCTAAATATAGAATAAATATAATTTTCTATAATAAACAGCAATGTGTAACGTAGTATTAGTCATGCATCAAAAAAGAAAAAAATATCTAATAAATTTAGTTGCATCTAGTTTTTATTGTTATTTAGATTTCTAATTTTTTTGCCTACGTCATAAAATTATTAAATAATTGAGATGTCAGGTTTTGGCACCAATATAGTTACTTATTTTGAAGTCAGGGAAAAATTTAACAAAATCGGGGTATTTTGAAAATGGATCTCAGTAGACACCCTGGAAAAAAAACATCAGCAACAAGAAATATAATTTTGCGAAGCAGGATTTTGAAAAGCAGTGACGAAACGCAAATTGAATACATTTATGTAGAACAAATTTTTTTGCCATTAGAATGTTAAACAAGTAACAATGAAAATTCACATGTTGAAAAAGCGTTTTCGATTAAATTAAAATATTGTTCAACGAGTAGATTCCTTTACAAATTTTATTTTATCGAGCATAAAAATATGTACTTGTTTACACTCGACATATAGCGGTAGTTATACTTGATAATCATACCAATTTGTTATTCATTCGATAATTTCTGATTTTATATTAAAAATACTTAGTAGGACTAGAATTTTCCACAATTGTAATGGATGTTGTTGAGAAAAAATTCAATGAGTAACAGTTTTCTGATGACGGTTGTGTTTGAAATTAAAGCGGTCGATGTATTGATAACATGAATGAAAATCGATTTTTGGTAAACATTTACAGACGTACTCAAAATGAAAAAAGAAGAGACTAGCTTTTAACGAGAGATAGTTATACCTTCTTTTTACATATTTCAAAACTTAAGTTCACTACCAAAAATTTTACAATTTCTTGCCTAGTTTATTTCAATTAGTTATGATTGTCACAAGTCAAAAAATTATGAAAACAATTTTGATCATAATCAAGTCATAAAAAGTTGAAACTTTTATACATGAAATAGTTGAAATTCTGAATCAATATAAAAAATACGACACTTGAAACGAGAGAACGTGCATTATTCATATTTCCAATTTCTATAGAAACTTCAAGAAAGTTGTACTTACTCTAACTATAAAAAATTTATTACATAATTATTCGATGCATAATTTCATTCAAAAAATGAGTGCAACATTTCGGGCATTTCGGGATTCTTCGGACCACTTCGGGGGATTTCGGTTGCTAACCTCGACTACACTCCACTACTTTGCTACTTATGTAATCATTGTATTTACGATTGTTTTGGATTGTTCACGATTTTCAACCAGCTGATCAGAACTGACCTGACTAAAACTAACTAAAACAGACCAGAAGCAACACGAAATTTGTTAAATCGTCCGAAATACTATGATAAATAAAAGTGATCAACAGCAATGTCGCAGTTCCGGTCAAGTTTGTTTTGCGGTGTCGTTTTTACTACGTTTGTGGAAAGAAAATATCAGAATAAATCCTCACTCTACGAAAAACAAATGGAAGTGAGGCATACTTGCGAAACGCGAAAAACTTTTCTCGCTGTCAGTGATAAAATGTCCATTCTCAATGGAAAAACATCGATAGGAAGCGAACCAGTTTTTCCGAAAGCTCAGCCCAAATTCAGCGACGAATTTCGGTGAGTTGATGTTAATAATGGGTTTTTGCTATATTTACGCCCGCCATTTTTGTTTTCGTCAGGTCATTGAATGACGCATTTTTCATGCTATTTTGTCAGAGTTTTATATATTTCTTATCAGGTCATTATAGTTTGCTTGAGTTGGTTAATTGCTGTCAATGCGCTTGTATTTTGTTTTTTATATAACTTTTTTTTTTACTTGCTCGTTTTTTCATGTGATTTTTGTAACCTAACCTAACCTAACCTAACAGAATGGTACACTCGTCTCTCCCGTTAAGGACCTTCCCGATAAGGACACCTCGGCTTAAGGACCGACATTTCTCTCTCGTTAAGGACGAAATTCCTTCAAAATAAGGGCAAGGCAAGAATACTGGAAGAAGGATGCCCGACTCGCTACAGTGAAAGTGGCCAGTAGATCGTCAGCGATGTGGGGGGAGCCATCATTGTTCCCAGTTGTTCCTCTCTCTTTAGCTGTATAATCTCATCTTCCTTGCACTCGTTAGTTGAATGAAAGAAACTTCCCCCCTATATAGCTGATGATATACAGGCCGTTTTTCAAGCAGATTTTACAGCGAGTCGAGCATCCTTTTAGCATCTTTGGGGCAAGGAAACAAAAATCTGATTGGCTCTCCATTGAACATAACATATGCATACTGTGCACGCGCGCCCAGTGCATATGAATTTTTTTTCTTTGCCCAGGATGACGTCACGAAAAGATCTCAGGTTTTCCCCTCTGCATGCCTCTCCTCACTTTGCTGGTCGAGGAGTAGCGTTCATGATGTTTGTGATTTGGAAGGGGAATTCTTAGAACTGGGATTTTTTGTGACGTCATAGGATGTGCAGTAGCTTTTTCGTGCATACTGTGCGCGGCCCTATTCCAAGGGGTGGCCCCCACTCTAATCAGGTCCTTATCGAGAGGTTTTCAAGATATTTTTTTCTTCCTTAATGGGAGAGACGAGTGTAATTTATTTTCTTACGGTGATAGATAGAGGGGGGTCAGATTTATTGATCTCTTCTCCTGACTGTTATAGCCAAATTCCGAAAATTTTCATTCATAATTATTTAATATTACAGAAACTCATACTCTGAAATTCAGATTTTCAAAATGGCACTGTTTATTCGCCCCGTTGTGTACTTCATGTTACATGAAAAGTCAGACTTCGGGTATCTTTCTATGTTTCATGTACTTTGTGTAAAATCAGTTTTCAGAAATATTCATTATTGTAGTAAGTATACTAATAAATAATTGAACATGTCACAATGAAACATTTCATTTCAGAAGTAACACGAATACAATCTTGAAATTTAAAGCGTGAGTTCATTATATACTTGATTATTTATTGAAAAATTATATCCTGCGTACATTTATCAAAAAACCTAATTTATTTTAATATTTATTGTTTTATTTCAATATTTTCTACATGTTTGTTTCTCATACTGGAGATAATATGCATTATATTATCAATTATTTAAACTTACGCTGTATTTCATAAAAAATTATAAAGTGATAAGATTCGTAATGTGGAAATAAATTTCTACTGGTTAATTTGGCAAAAATGTTTCTTATCCAATCTCTTATTAATTTCCAACACTTATTTTTTTCGAATAATAAATGGCAAAATGAGAGTTAAAAAGAAAGACAAAAAAAAAAGATTTTGATATATTTATGATTCTAGATTCAATAACTGAAAAATTGAATTCTCATAATCAGAATAATTAGATTTTGATCATTTAGACTATTTATATTAAAATTGACATCGTGATGGTTATTGATGAATAAAAATTTCAACACGTGGATACAAATTTTTCCCTTTATTAATTTTTTTTTTTAATGATAACTCAACAATTTTATCCATTTAAATGTCTAAGCCAGATATTCTTTATAAGTAAATTTGTATTTTTTTATTCATCGCTACTTTACAATGACCCATACATTTTATTTGTAAAGTTTCAATCCATAACTTTTATACGATGACAAAATTTTATTTTTTCCAATCATTACTGTTTAGAAAACAGAAAATTTTATTTATACATGCAAATTTACTATTTATTATTATTTATTCTCAAAACAAAGCAATCTACGATTTTAGAAATTCCTCATCAGAATTAACGAAACTATAAAATTTCTTTTATCTTAAATTTTAATCAATTTTAATCAATATAGCTATTAATTATTTATACATAATAAATAACAATAACGAATATTAACATACAAATAAATTCAAAATGAAATCGGTGTAAAGTCCCTGTAAATGAAAGTCTGGACAAGGCTTGTTAACTTTTTGATTGGTGCAGCCAGGAGCCGCCATTGTCGAACAGGAAATGGCGGCATATTTGTTTACGTTAGGGACAGGATACGAGATCTCGAAATTTGGGGTTTCCTGAAAAGTTCAGGATATATATACCTAAAGTTCTAAACGTTTAAAATAAAACGAAAAAAATTTATAAGGTAATATAGGAGAAAAAAATTTTTCTAGCTGCTTTTGAACACTTTTTGATCGTAACAACAAACTTGATGCTTTCCAAAAAAAATATTCGCCGCACTTCCCTTCATGATGAAAAATCGAAAATTTATATATTTTTTTTTATTATTATTATTATTATTTTTAATTTTAAACGTTTAAAACTTTAGGTAAATTCGGTATATCCCAGAAATTTCGGGGAATGTTGAGTTCGGGACGGAAAATCCCGGGTTCGGAACGGGAAATCCCGGATCCGGGACGGTAAATTCCGAACTCGGGATTTCCCGAAGTTTTTGGGAAACGGCATTTACCGTCCCGAGTTCGAGATTCCTGAAATGTCGAAATCCCGCACACCTCTAACAATAATTAATTCAAATTTTTGGGAACTTTATTATTTTAAAAACTAATTTTTTCTTGGTTTTTTTTTCTCATAACTAATACATGACAGTAATATAACTTATATTACGAAGGGAATTTCAATGATCAGACGAAGTTTTTCGTGTTTATACGGCATACTTAACGTCGTAGGTACGATAAGTCCTTAATGTTTATAAATAATAAGGAAGATGTTAACTTTTTTGAATTTTCTCTTCACAATAAATTAACAACAAATCAATCATGATAGAAAAAGCTTCTACTTTTAAAAAAATGTAAATTTTTCGAGGTGGTAATACTATCTTCGACTTAAAGTTAGCATTACCACCCATTACTAAAAAATTGAAGGGTGAAACATTTTTTGTTTGCACCACAAATTTACAACAAAAAAGCGACAAATAACTCACCCAGCACTTTTTCGAAATTTAAAAGTGGTAATGCCAACTTTAAAGACATAATTTTTGATGAAAAAAATTGTCAATCTGCCTTTTTATTTTTTCTTTTTTCTAAAGGTATATTAAGAATTCGTTTTAATTTATAGGCTTCAATTTTCATCTCAAGATTGTATTTATGTCAAAATTTTTTCCAGGAGAGTCAGTGGCAACATTATATCGATTTTTCATCAGCAATCTTCCCATATTTTCCACATCTTCACGTCCTCCATCAAATTCCTCCCCTTTGGATTGACGGCTATTTGTCGCACTTTTTTGATCACCTTCAAGGTTAGCATTACTTATTTTTCATCATTCGTGTAAATATAGCAGCCGGAAAAAATGACATCATCTGGAGTTAGTTACTATTACAGGATTTACTATCATTCTTTCCAATTTATACTGCAAAAAACAGTCATTTTTTTGGTTTTTTTTTCCGTACCAAAAAATTCATATAATTTTATGTCCTTTTTTTTCAGAATTTTTTGAACCGACACATAAAAAATAATACAGAACAAAAAATGGATCCAACAAAAATACCAGAACCAAAAATGAATCCAATAAAAGAATCAGAACCCAGCATCAATTCCAAGGACGAATCTTCTTTGGAGACTGGATCAGAACATGAAGAGTTAATAATAACTTATACTCAACAATTGAAAGGTTTAGATATTGAAGAGGAAAATGTTCTGAACGTTGAAGACTCCGAATCCGAGGAATCTGATGAAGAGAACTTGGACAGCGATTTCGAAATCGAGTACATAGCCGGCGACGGTGAGGAAGAAGATTCAGACATCGAATCTGAAAGCGAATCTGAAGGATGCTTGGTTTATGAATGGGAATCAGATGACAGTTTTGAAATTGAATTCGTGGAAGAAATAGAACCAAAACGTGCTCTGAAAAATGTAAGGAAAAGTTTCAATCTTTGGGGCAGTTTATACATTAAAATACCAAATTTCTACGAATTGTGGGATTTTATTGATCATTAAATAATTTTACGTTATTTCCATTACATTCTAAAATAAATTACTTAAAATATAATTCAAGTAGTTTGAAGCAGTTTTCAGTTTGTGATGGAATTCTAAGAATATGGAGTATTTTTCAGGTGTCCTTTCACTCGGAGGTAACTGTGCACGTTATTGAAAGATGCGAGGTTAACAAAAAGTGGTATGAATTCCTACGAGACAGGATAAGATCCCACGTAGCTATCGACCCCATTTTGGACCGGGAACACAGACTTCGCATTTATTCGGAGCGTTTCTCTGGTTAAAAATCAACAAACATCGAATCTTGTCAAAACTAGTGAAATTTGCTTTTCTTTTTTAGTATGAATTAAGTAAGTGTAAATCGTAAAAATGAAGATTCGTTTACTGTAATTTGATGTACATACATATTTATTATACTGAAAATGGTATTTTAATAAATTTTATAACTAACTAAATATTGTGTTTGATTTTTATGTATTAATTGGAAATAAAAAATTTTCAAAATTGATTTTTGGCAAATAATATTTAGAAGTTTTTTGGAGATAAAGAGTAATGTTTTAATGTATCTAAGGGATTGAAAATTTTGTTAATATCATGAAAATTTTGTATGTGATTGAAATTTTGCGTTAATTTATATAAACTGTTATGATTTAAAACCAGGGGAAAGGCAGAAAAAATTTTCGGGAGGAATCTATCAAGAGAATATGATACCATCAGAAAATAATTTAAAATAATTGACGATCTGGGTTCAGCAGTATGATTTTAAATTTTTTCTAATTTCGAAAATTTTAACGTATAGTGCTAATAGTGTTCAGAGTTGAGCATTATTCATTGATCTGTTTCAAAAGGATGAAATCAGATTTTCAAGTCATTGAAGTCTGCATTTTTTTGTTTTAATTATGTACTTGGTATTTTTCATATTTCTGTAGTATTGATACTATCATTTTAATAAAACTTAAAGGATTTTTGGATTTTATTATAAATTTTTAGAATTAGATGCAGTTAGATGCTCAAGGATCCAGGCTTAAAAAGATTTTAAGTAGTTTTATAGATTTCTAATATTTTCATAGATTATTCTATGTTTCTCTAGAATTATATGCTCTAAAAATTATATTTATGAAGAATTTTAATTATGCACATAATAATATAATTTTTTCATATATTTCTAGATTTATCGTTACTTAAGAAACCTTTGATTATATTCCTGGTTATTTTAAAATGTTATAGTATATATTTATATGGATTACTGTCTAGCTTTCTAGAATCGAATGCCATAAAATTAAAAGTTTCAAAGATTTTGAATATTTAAATATTTTTTTCAAAAAACAGCATCACCATTACAGATGACCAGTATGTTTTGTATTTTTAAAGTAACCATACAGGTTTTAACTATTTTTTAGTAGTATCATGGGTTTGAATTTATTTTATATTTATAACATTCGATGCTTCAGGATTCCCAAAATGTTTTTTATTTTGATTTTTTTTATATACACTAGGTTAGAAGAATTGAAAATTTTGTTATTTACCTCATGCTCAGCTGAACAATTTTACAATCAGAATAGAGTTTTTCTAAAGTCAGGGACTGTTAATTTTGAGGTAGGTATAGTACAATTAATCTACATTTTATTAACTTTAAGAACTCATGAGTTCATAAAAAATACTTTTGTGTGCACATACAAAGTATTTGTAAAGTCCTTTCCTTGGTAATTTTGATCCACTATAAAACCCTACAAGAATTCAATTTTGAAAAAAACATTATAAAAAATTGTATGTTTTTTTCTTAGAAGATTTTATCGGATACATTCTCAAATTTCTTTAAAGAAATTTCAGTTTCCTACAAGGTTTTTATGAGGTGCTCCTTATACAAAATTACTATATGGTCTATGGTATAAGTATACTTACTCTAATGCATGATATACACTTATGAGTTAAAAGGAGTGCGAGATAGATTTTTCCTGCAAATTTACCGTGTCGTTCTTCTCCTCTTTGATGCGACGGTCGCAATCCGACCGGATTGCGAGATTTCAAACTTCCCGCTTATTTTTTGACAGCTTGAATCCGGAGTAGCTGATCATCCTGTCAAATCATTATTTGTAAACACCAATTCCCAACACTCAAAAATGGATTGACATTTATAAAATTTATAAATTTTTTATCAAGTAAAAATTTGTTGACGGTTATTTGCAAATACAAGTTAATATTGATAGAAATTGACTAAGCAAATATCGTATCGAAATTTCGAGCAGACCTTAATGGAAATACCGGCAAAAAAAAGGTAAATCCAATTTATCGAATGGAAAACTTATCAAAATCTCCCCAGTTGTAAATAAAAATAAGTATCAAAATGATTTACGTAAAGTTTACATTCCACTACGTCTGCAAGTTGATCTGAAGTTTATGTAAACATTAGGTAAACTGTTTACATAGTATTTACATTAATTTTACGTAAATATTTCTACAATGTACTATGGTAAATTTTGCAAATAATACATAAAAATTTACTAACGATAATTACGAAAAAATTTAGCATGTAATAATTATTAATATAATTTGTTAGATTCACAGTTTTTGGTATTTTATCCACAGATAATTATCTAACTATACTATCTAATAGTCACTTAATAACCGAATAATTGGATAAGATTTTTATATTTTTTTTTATTTATTGTTATATTATTAATCACTTACAAAATATTTTTTCGAATATTTGTGCTGAAAATGTTGAAAAAATAAGTTTTTTCTATGGTTTCAGAAATTAATTAAATTAATTATTTCTGCCAAATTTTTTGAAATTTTTAAGAATCATTCCAGACAGAGGCGTAGGCAGAAAAAATTTTGGGAGGGGTTTTTCGAAAAAATACTATGTTTTGCTCAGGATTTCTTGATTCTTGAACTTTGACTATCTTCAATATATTGAATTTGGGAATATTAAGGTTACACCTTTTTTCGTGTCCAAATTCGTACATTTCCCATGTAAGTACGCAAAATGGGATTCGATTTATGTGATTTTTTTTTCTCTTATGGTACTTTCAGTATTTTTCATGTATTCTTATAACTTGAAGGATTTTCTGATATAATTATGAATAAGATGCTTCAAGAACCAAAGTTTTCGAAATTTTTCAATAATTTTTCTATGTTTTTCAGGAAATATTAATATAAGAAATGTTCACTATTTCATGGAATTTGAGGATTTTTGTATATGATAGTGTTTTCTGGAATTTTTCAATTTTTTTTTTTTTGTATTTTTACATATTTTTAGAATTTTATATTACAGCATTAAAAGTTTTTATGGTTTTGAGCATTTTTTGAGTATTTGATTAAATTTTTTAGAAAATAGTTTCTTTTGTACAGATTGCCAATACCATTTGGTATTTTTTTTCTTATTATTTCAGGATTTATATAATTTTAAGAATTTTCTAGTATGATAATGAATCATTACATAGATTTATATAATTATATGCTCTAGGATTGATGTTCATCCATTTTTCAGAAAATTATATCTATGTAGTTTTTGATTATTAAAAGATTTCTAATATAAGTAATTGGCTGTTTCAGTATTTCTAAATTTTTTCACAATTTTTGCTATTTTTCTAAATTTCTAATATGTTTGACAAATATAATTTGTAGTTGGCTGTAAAGATTTGTAGTATAAGATGCTTTAGCATATGACTCTTAACAAGTTTTAAAAATTTTTCTAGATTTATGGAAAAATTACATGTACAAAGCTTGTCAGAACTTCATAGATTTCTTATTTTTTATGTATTTTTTTTTTTTATATTTATAAGATTCAGTAGCATTTTCTAGTATTTTAATAGATTTACAGTATTTCTATTAATTGCTACATGCGTTTTTTAGAATTTGCTTTTTTTTTGGTTTCTTCACGTTTTTTAGAAAACAGTTCTTTCATAGAATTCTAATACTTTGAGTATCTTTTCAAAATTTGTATATGATTCAAGATTTTCTTGTATTTTTATGGATCACTATGTAGATTTCAAGGATTCTATGCACTGCAAGATTGAAATTTTTTTAAATTTTCAGCATTTTCCTAGATACTAATTTAATTGATTAGGTATAAACAAATTTTCTAAGTCTTATTTTCTACGTTGTGCTACATAGCCAAACATTTATGATCAGTTTTGTTTAGGAAATGTTCCTCCTGAAGCCAGAATCATTGTTATTTTTCAGTCAGTAAAAATAAGAATTTTGAATATTCCTTAACCTTAAGAACTTACATGAAACCATTTGTTATGTTTTATGGATTTCAATAAGTACATTTTCCATAATTTTTATCCATTTTATGATTCACTATAATTATTTTACCAATTTTTTGAAGTAAAACTTCTTAGGCGGCATTATCACTTTTCAGGAGTGTAATTTATTCTAGAATAAAATTTATGTAAGGAGCAACTTGGAGATTCTGTAATATGTAACACTGTAACATGTAACACTGTAAACTGTAAGACTGTAAGATGTAAGAGTGTAATATTTTCGATCGCAGGGAGTAATTTTGAGATTTTACAATGGAACATGTAACGCTGTAAGCTGTAAAACTAAGATTATGATGTAAGTAAAATCTACCATATAATTGAACGACTTATGACGAATCACAAAATATCACAAATTCACTAAATGTCACAAAATCACAAATGTCACGAAATCACAAATGTCACAAACACAAAATATCACGAAAAATCCCAAATATTTATTTAACTGGTTTACAGCTCAGAAACGAAAAAAAACACTACACAGAAAAATTGAGGGATCTGTTAAAACTAAAAAAGGTTAGAGGTATCTAAAAATCTATAGATCGGAACCTTGAAGAAAGTAACATGAGAAGTTTTACTTCTAACGAGTGTTGATTCAACACGCTCCAATTTTTTTTTGTACTTTTCAGTATGTATCATTGTAATTTTTTTAAATTTTTCGTTGAAAAAATACCTGATTCCAAATGATAGAAACCAGTTCTTAGGATCCAGAAAAGCGTTGATTGTCATTCATCTGATATTCACAAGCATTTTAGAATGTTTCCTGAATTTGAAATAAATGTGATTCAAAATGTCGACAAATAGGGATATTCTAGTAATTTTAGTATACGATGTTCAAAAAATTCTTATTCGCAAAATATTTCAGAGCATAATCTTTGTGAATCTTTGAACTTCAGATTCCATAATGTCTGAAACCTTGGATCATGACCTCTACAGACAACAGCAAGAAGCCTTTGTCTCCAACCAAAGTGGAACCTCCGCCCAAGAAGTCTTTCTCTCTATTCTGCCCAACATTGCCAGTATTTTTTTCCTCTCAACAACCCTCTTCCACTTTCAAAATACCATCACCAAAAACTTCCAAGTGCTTCTGGAATTTTTCATCATCGTCTTGACCTGTGCCCTCAGCATCACGATCCTGTCCAACCATGCCATTCTGGTCACCTTCATATTAATCTTCTCTTCCACAATCCAAATCATTATTTTCACTTCCCGAAAGAAGCCTGTCAAAATTTCTTCACCTCTTCAAAATGCCAACCAAAACATCCAGTTTATCACAAATTTCCGAGCCTTAACCAACTTCATCACAGCCATCTGCATTTTGGCCGTGGATTTTCCTGCGTTTCCGAGGAGATTTTCCAAAACCGAAACTTCTGGGTACAGTTTGATGGACACTGGTGTTGGGTTGTTCATCGTGGCTAATGCCATCGTGTCACCGGAAGCCAGGAACATGCCCAAGGACAGATACCTGAGTTTTTTGGCAGTTTTGACAAAAAATTTAAAGAATTGCGGGCCTTTGCTCGTTCTTGGCCTTGGGCGTTTTTTCATGATTGAGTTCCTGGGATACCAAAAGCATGTGTCGGAATATGGGATTCACTGGAATTTCTTTTTCACCCTGGCTTGCGTCAAATTGTTCACTGGATTGATTAGCAGGACGTTTTTTGTGAGGTTTGTAGTGGTTATACACAGTAGTGATGGACATGTATTGATCTATTGGAATATCGATATTTCCTTTGCGGTATTAAACGATGTCGTAACCTTTTTGTGTGGAAAAATAATTAGGTAGAAAATGTTCACTTTGATGTTTTTTTTTAGTTTACCTTTTCAGCATTTACGTCAGTGATTTCTTCCAATTTCAGTATTCTTTGAAAAAAAATTTTTGAAACCAATATTTTTAATTTTATTTACAATATTTTTTGTAATAATTTATCAAAAATCTGTGAAATAATAAGAATTTATCAAGTAACTTTTCTATACGGATGATTATTAAATATATTAACAATTTATGAAACTTTAGATTGTAGAGCATGAAATTCTAGGAATTTATATCAGAATCTAAGAAAATCTTTAAACGCGCTAAAAAATATGAAACTTAATTAATACAAAAAAATACTGAAAATACTAGAAATTTGAAAATATTTATAAATGCTGATTACACTACTTCGAAAATCTTTAAAAATGCTGGTTTTTAATAAAATTTCGAATCCTAGAGCTTTGAATTTTAGGTAAATTTATAAAAAAAATACTGTAAAACCTCTAAATCTTTTGAAAAATCTTAAGAAATTCAATGAATACCAAAAAAATAGAAAAATACTGAAATTTCATTAGATACTTATAATTGCTGACTGAAATTTTCCATAAATCCATAAATCCACAAAAATACCAGAAAATCCTTTTAATCGGACAAATCCTAAAAAATACTCAAAGTATCAAAAGTATTTGGAGTTTATATTTTCTCATATATTAAGTAAAAGACTTTTGATATATCAAACTTTGAATTCAAAAAAATCACATTGTAGAAATCTGAAGTTCTTGAAGGAAATCTTGACGAAGATTCTCCAGAACTTCATAAAGGTCATGATTTCTAAAAAATGGTAAAAATTGTTAAGTTTATAAAATTCTTTCAGTTCTTTCAGAAAATCATGAAATTACTAAAAATCTATAAAAATACTAGAAAAACAAATCATTTTATAAATACACAAAAATAAGAAAAATTTCATAAAGTCGTGTATACAAAATCATCTCAAAAATCTATGAAATTACTAAAAATCTTTACAACTTTGAATCTTAAAGGGTCAAATTCTGTATGTAATAAAAAACATAGAAGAAAAAAAAAATATTAGTATTTTAATTCGATAAGGTACATGTTCTCTGAAAAATCCATTAAAATACTAAAAATTTATCACACTTTCAATTTTTTTCACAAATTTCTATAAATCTAATATCTATTTAAAAAATTACTAAAAATTTATAAAAAAACTAGAAAACCATGAAACATTTTATGAATACTCAAAAATACGAAAATTTTTAAATAGTTGCGTATACAGAACTGTCTCAAAAATCTATGAAATTAGTAAAAATCTTTAAAATTGTGAATCCTTTGGTGTTAAAGCTAGACATCTGTGTAAAAATCCATAAAAATACTAGAAAATCTTTCAAATTTTATATGCAATAAAAAATACGAAAAAAAAAAAAAAACCAAAATACTACAAATATATGAAGTGACTGTTTTCTGAAAAATTCATTCAAATAAAAAAAATTTATTAAACTTTCAATTCTACTCACAGAAATTCCTAGAAATGTAAATCATAGCCATAAAAAATTGCTAAAGATCTATAAAAATACTAAAAATTTCCAAAACATCTTACACTACTAAAAAATACGAAAAATTAAAAAGGTTTCGACAATTCAGGTATTTATGGTTGTCTCCAAAATCTTCGAAATTTAAAATCCTAATTGGTAAAATTCCAGACTTCTAAATACTACATAAATCCGTAAAATCATTCAAATTGTATAATTACTGAGAAATACTATAAACTATATGTACTATAAATCTATGAACTAACCATTTTCTATAAAATCTATCAAAACTATGTAATACATCAGCATATGCAATACATCTCTTTCCGATATATCGATATTGAATATCGAACGATCCCAATACATTAGATGAGCCGATATTGGTATTTTTCGTTTCGATTCCCACCCCTAATAAACCAATGACTAAAACACTTTTTTAAATTTAATTTTAACTTTTTGAAATTCAATTCTGTGGCTTCCCGACATAACAGACAAAGTCACACATGCCGTAACGTTTAAAATTTCATCAGAATATCATGTAAAATGAGCCTTATAGCATGTGTGACTTTCTCTGTTATGGCGGAAAGCCACATAATTATTAATGCTCGTTATTTGAAGAATGTTATTGACCATTTCAGGTTTTCCCTGGTTTCTGGTCTCTGGCTCCTGGGTATGCACGAATACGCCCTGACCTCCAAAGACCTGAAAAACTGGGTCTTGGGCCCTACTGCAAGGGACGATTTCGTTTCTGCCAACAGAGAAGGTCTCATTTCCCTTCCAGGGTATGTGGGTCTGTATTTTGTCAGTGTCGCCATCGGCAGATTGATTCACTCCACGTACTCCTTCCCCCATAAACATTGGAAACTCGAGGTCCGAGTTTTGGGCTTCAACCTGAACATGGAGTACACTCTGCCAATGATTCTTTGTGTCAAGCTTTCAATCGTAGCTGCCCAGAGTTGCATCCTCACTCTGTTTTCCGATTTCTATTTCGGCGTTTCACGACGATTGATGAATTTCGCCTATTGCGGATGGATTTTAACACTAGCAACCACGCTTCTTACACTCTTGTTATTAATTGACATTATTATCGATATTCTCGGTCATCTACAAAAAGATAAAATTAATCTTCCTAAGAAGAAAGGAAAAGATGTGACTTTTGCAGTTTCCCTGGAAATTTTTCAAGCAATTAATTACAACGGGCTTTTATTTTTTTTACTCGCGAATGTGTTGACAGGGAGTGTCAATTTGTCCATGAAAACCTTGTATGTTGATGATTTAAGTGCTGTTATCGTGTTGATTGTTTATATGGGGCTTAACGTTTTTGGGGTTTTGTTTTTGTACAAAAACAAAATAAGACTCAGGCTGTGAATTCAGTCTCTGTTGCGTGAGTGAATATTTATTGTACAGTTTTGTATGTAAAAAATTACTATGTACATAAAACTTTTACAACTTACAGTATTAAAATATACAGTATGAAACGTGTTTTTTTTTGGCAATAACATACTGCCACTAACAAGTCGTTTTTCTGCAGTTTCATGTATTAAAACTTTTATAAAGAAAAATTTCGAGAGTCGAAGAATTTCAATTTAAGTAAAATGAATTCTAAAAACTCAACATCGAAAATAAAATTTAGAATGTGAACTTTCAAACTTTGAACATTTTTTTTCAAAATTGATCTTTTAAATATGTACAAATAACAAAAATGCATGTGTTGAAGTTTTTACTCAGAATTCTTGTAATTAAAAAATTGACTCATTAAAATGTAATTTTTTGAATTTGTTATTATAAAAAAAATCTCTGAGATTCATGATTTCTTAATTGAATTCCAATCACCTTAAAACCATTTCTAAATACCGAATAAAAATGTTCTATTTGAAGTAAACTCAAGAAATCCAACATTTCGACTTTTTTATAGAATTTTGTCATTTAAAAATGTAGTGACTAATTTGATGAATTTTCAAAATAGCTCAATACATCGGTATTTTCGTGTTTTTTTAGTCACCTGAGAAACGCGTGTTGTCAAAGTTCGTCTTTTTTTGATGAACTCTTTCTTATGGACGTTTTTGTAAATTCCTGAAAGCTATTGTGGTTTTTCACATGCTTTTTAGCGAGCGCGACTATTCTCAAAAATTCTTTAACGTTGAAACTGTAGTTGGTGAATTTTGCGTGTGCCCCTCCATTTCGGTGATTTCCCTGTAGTAAAAAAAAAAAAAAAAAAAAAACAGTTGTAAAAATGAAAAATTGATTATTCCAAAGCCATATGAGAAAAAATATTTATGTTCTCAAACAATGAACTGAGAAGTCAAAACTTTCATTTCGTGATTTAATAAAGTTTTCATTCATTTATAAATGACATTTAATGAATTAATATGACCATGAACAATAAAATTAATGTCATATACATAATATACTCTAGAGAAACGATATAAAATAAATTTATCAAATATACTGTATTGTAATAATAAATAATTATATTGTAAAAAATAAAAAGATAATTATATTCCATACAATCTATATGTTTGATTACATAATATTATTTATTTATGATCTCCTGATTGATTTATATAATTCTTCACTTATGGATTTATTTATTCAGTTATTAATGTCTAAACTTTACAAAGTTCTATTGATAAGTTTAGTGATTTCAGACCTAGATTAAGTGATTATTTAAATTCAAAATAATAAGATTGAAAGTGTGAAGTAAAACAATTTGAATTTTCCCTAATTTAAAGATTTTAATCTCTGCTATTTGAGTTCTTTTCTAAGAATTCGAAAATCAAAATGGTCAACAATAAATTAATTAAAATAATACAATTTATATCAGGTAGGAAACGACGACTTACAAAATTCTTTACAAGTTTTTTTGTTACGATTAATTAAAAGAATATAGATTTAATGTTTACATTACCCACGAAACTTCTAAAAATTTCAATTTCATGAAAAAATACTCACAGAATCTTGTTGATTCAATAGACTCCCATTTTCCCACGTTAAGTATTTTACTCCTCTTAATCTCGCCAAATCTTTGTAACATCCTGCATCCTCGCAATTGTATCTAAAAAAAAATTATGATATTTTTGGATGACGACAGGAGTTTTTCTTTCTTGGATGTTATAAAAAATCGTATTATTCACATTTCGAAAACTGCTGCCCAGTCAGGTAAAAATAAAAGATGCGTGAGACCTGCTCCATGAATTCCGATCAATATATCTGTGTTCCTACTGATTTCGAGTTGTTTTTTAAAAGGAACATCTTTGTTGAATACAACCTAGAATATAATAAAGATTTCAAAGTCACTTGAAAACAGTGGATTTTTTATAAAGATTTAGACACTTTATAAAATTTAAAGTTACTGGTAGTCATAAGAAAATTGAAATTCCCTTATTAGGGAACGTTGAATCCTCATAAGGAACTGTAAAATCTGAACATAGAAATTAAAAACCTCATAAATATTTTATTCCCTATAAGGTTTTATAAGGTTTCTCTAAGGTTACATTATAAGTAATTGAAAATTCTTTGAGAAAATTCAGCTTCTTAGAAGGTTTGTATAATGTTCAGGGTTACTAGTGTAAAACGACATCAATCCTAATTTTTAAGTTTCATAATAATATTTAATAGGAAATTACCTTCTGTACAACAAAATTAGAATCATCATCGAGTTCTTCAACGAGCTCATCTTCATTTAGAATTTTTCTGTACTGAGTATCTCGGCTCAGTAAAGTGACTCTTATTTTGGAATTTTTTCTTTGGTATAGAGGTATGTTGAGTCTGTGAAGGATGTGGTCTTTGAAGGCTTTGAATAATCCACTACTTTCACAGCCATAAATCTGTTGAAAATTTTTCATACATGAATTTTATAAGAACAAAGCTATTACATCAAATACAAAAATGTCAAGAATTAAACCGTGATAGAACTTTTTATTTTGAAAATTCATCAACTTATTCCAATCAAATGATTTAATTGGTTTAATTCAATCATTAAATTAATTGAATAATTATCATAATCTTAGTCTTTATTTATTTTTTATTAAAACTAGATATTATTTACAAACTCACCAACGGTGTATTGTAATATAATCCGAAAATCATCCTTGGTAACAACGGAAAAACAACATTTTTGAAACACGCAGTTTTTCCTCGAAAAGTTTTCAAATCCCACAATGGATTAGTTGTAAATGCCTCAAAAGTGTCTTGAAATGCTGATCGGTAACTTAGATGAAAAATATAAAAATATTGAACTCTTTTGTTGCTTAATAAACAATCATTTCAAATTCAATACCTGTAAGTTTCCCAAATCAAGATATGATTGTCTCTATCAAATCCCAAAGGATGCGACAAATTAACGTGCAATGATGCATAGAGATTAAGAAAATCACAAAAATGGTGGTACAAATTGACAGCTGAAAGAATAAATTGAAATTATAACATACCAATAATAATTATTTTTATTGTTTATTTATGGCCTTTCATTTTAACTCTTATTTTGTGATAAATTTGACAAGAAAAAATTGGTCTAAAAAATTCACGAGAAACAAAATTCGAATAAATGATTTCTCAATAATATATAAAAATTTTACGAACAGTCAATATGAATTAATCAACTTATTCATTTTTTCAACGATATGATAGGTATAGGTTAAAATAACGTATCATTAGAATAAATCACGAAATTAAAAACTTTTAATATTTTCAAACACTGCAAAATAGTAAAAAAAATTTTGTTTGCGGGAATAGAACAAGTTCTTGTGAAGCCCAGTCAAAGAATTCAGATGGCAGTTTGAAGGTCTTAGATTCAGCTAAAGGACATTTAGAAAATATCGTTTTGACTTACTCGCATCAATTTTCATAACGTAAGTGGGTTTTTCCACAACGACATCACAATCCCCGTTTACAATTGGCCTTCGAGATAAATTTTGAAAATTTCTAAGTTCTGGGCCCCAGGACTGGAGAGGACTCATGTGGTCCGAGTTTTCTTCCAGTATTTTTTTGTTAAAACTGGAACCAATCAAGAAAATTAGATACCAAAGTTATTTATGATTTTCAGAATTTTCTAACTCCCCCCCCCCCCGACCAAACAAACTACAACAATTTGAATTAATTCAATTTTCTTTGAATAACAAAAGTCTCTGATAACTTTTTGAAAATAATATTTTTCAGTTATTATGGACACTTGGTAGGAATTTATTTTTCTTTTCCAAATTTTTTTCCTTACTTTTCACTTCATCGTTTCCATGTGTTTTGTATTAGAAATTTATGGAAATTATTACTCACGTACAATATCCACCTATATCGCCTTTGTTTAAAACATCCATCTTGTATCTCAAGGGTTCATTTCGGTGAATAAGTTGAGTAAAATTAAGCATTATATTTCTGCCTCTGCAAAATCTCAGATGGTCAGAGCATTCTAAAGACGAATCATCCTGAAAAAATCGTATGCATATATTAATTACATATATTTTTTAGATTCGAAAAAAACCTGTTCATAAAACTTGGATATTATTAATTCAAAAAATTGACATTATGACTGTATGCCTTTGTACCTTGTATAAGGGTGTGCAAAAAATTTTCATTTCGCTTCTTTGCTTTTTAATATACCCAAAATCACCTTGGGCGTAAAAAGTGTCTAACTGGGCTTTTTTTGTTGAAACCCAACCTTTGTGATCTCCAGGACATCTTGGGATGGAATAAGAATTTTCTTGTTTGCATTCTAGTTCGTATCCCCAGCAGGATTTTCGTTCCAAATGGCCCTATAGGTGAAATCAATAAATTAAAAGTAAAAGGATTATGAAAAAAGGGTCTACAAAACTAATGCTTCTTTTAGTTAATGAATTATATATCTCATAAATATAAATAATCGAATTTTTCTTCAGTCGATAATTATTGTTTAATTTTGAGAATCACTTCACGATTTCGAAAAATTATTTTCAAATTTTTTTTTGAACTGTAATTTTTCTAATATTATTAATAAATTTTGCAGTTTTATTCGTGATTTCATGTAAAAAATTTATGAGTAGTTTTTTGGAAAATTTTCATGATTACCTCTAGCTTTCTGTAGTGTCTAAAATGAGAAGAATTTCACGAAATTAAATATCCACTACAATTAATGATAATAATTCCTTGTAAGCTTTTTATAAGGTCACCTTAGAAAAAATCGAAAATCTTATTATAAGAAAATTCGGATCGTTTTAAGGTTTGCATAAGGTTTTTATAAGGTCCAGGGTTATTTAATAAATTCTCGAAATCGTAAAAAATGAAAAAATCATCTTAAAGGCTTTACCTTATAAGGACACTGAGGATCTTCACGGCATTTATCACGTTCTGCAGGAAAGGAGTTGAAATAGTAATCTATGTGTTGTTCTGGCAAATTTAAATCGAGGGCGAAGAAACTCTTTGATGAAAGGAAAACCACGAGTTGTCCAAGGAAGAATTTTACCAGGATCATTTTTCGACGCAAAAATACTCTATTCGATAATAAAAAAACACTTAATTTTTTTTTACGTGCACTACTGAAAGACGAGGCATGAATGAACCAACTTCTCATCTGCATGCTGAGAGTTTATGACCTCATTTATTCCGCATCTTAATATCGCCCACAAGAATTTCATTTTGGCTATCTTTTATTTCTCAAAAAGAAAGTGATCAATGAAAATAACAAAAATTTACAAATCAACTAATTTTAACCGTCTTAACTAGAAAATCCCACTCAAAAATTTGATTATCAAATTTCAAGAATTCACACTGTTGAAAAGTAGAAAACATCAATTTTTTAATTTTCAAATCACTCTCCAAAAATTCATTTGTGTTTTTTCCTTGTAAGAATTTTTTTCACAAATCTAGCAAGTAAAATATATCGATATAAAGAATTTGCAGGTCAGTGTCAATCGTTTACATTATTATTTTGCAAAATTTCTGATAAACACAAAAATTTTTAACTTTTTGTATATTCATCTAGTTCATGCATCGAGATTTTATATTTGTAGTATAATATTATAAAAAATTTTATTGTAATGGTAAATACTGCGTAATGTATGCATGTAACATATATTTTATTGTTTAAATAAGTAGTAAAAATAATAACAGTCATGACACATCATATTATTAGCATATAATATATAAATATAGTACATGTTAACATACATTGAAATATTTAATAAATATCGTGATAAATGTGATACATCATACTCGTTATATTATAATGAACAATAAATATTCACACAAAAATAAAATAACAATAGCGAAATGATAAAGAGCAACACCAATGTGAATTATTTTAAATATTGTAAATTTGAAACTATGTTTCTAACAAATTTGATTGTCATGTAATAAATGTTATGAGACACATAATATATTGTAGGTAATAATATATAATATTTAAATATACAGCATGTAATAAGATATATAATAATGGATATGATAATAATGATGATGACGTTAAAGATAAAAGTAATAATATTTTTGAATAATAATATATTTTAATATATAATAAATGATAATAAAAACAAATAAAATAATAACAATGAAATACAATAATATGAATTTTATCGTAAATATCGCAAATTATACATTGTATATGTGTATAACAAAGGTATTTATCATGTATTTAATATTAAAATAAATATAAATCATGATAATATATTATACACAAATATGGTATATGTTGTAACATTGAAATATGTTATAAATATAGTAATAAATACGATACACGTATAATAATTTACTATAATTAATAATGAACAATGGGAAAAATTAGTTGGATATAATAATAACGAAATAATAAAAAAACACCAATTTGGAATATTGTAAATATTACAAATTTAACACTATGTTTGCCTATAACAGTATTACTTGTTATATAATGAATATTATGTTACAAATAATATATCATAATAATAATGTATAATATATAATATATATATCCTAATAAAAATATATACCAATAAATGAATAAAAATAAACCAATATGGATTGTTATAAATATTTCAAATTTAACACCATGTTTGTTTATAACAAACTTAATTGTTATGCAATAAATATGAAGTATGATGATAATAAATAATATGTGAATGTAATACAGAGTTTTATATTGAAATACATAACAAATATAGTAATTAACGGAATCTTTAAAGTAAGAATACTAATATTATATTACAATAAATCATGAATAATGATACCAATATTTAAAATGATAATATTATAATAATTATGATATATCATAATAATATATAAATGTAGTATACTTTATAATGTTCAATTTTTTAATAAACATTATAATTACAATACATCATGCATTATAATAAATAGTAACACAAGAAATTATATTATAATAAAATAATAAAAACATATACCGATTTTAATTATTGTTAAAATTGGAAATTTAACATTATGTTTGTCTATAACAAATTTGATTATTATTTAGTTAAAGCGTAGACGTGTTCGTAATTTACATAAAAAATAAATCATTTTCTTCTATGTCCCAAATTTTTTAGAGCCGTTTTTAGGGAAGGTGTTAAAAATAAACATTTAATATAATTACTTGCCACTTGTTGTCACTGGTAAGTACTTGACAGATCATAAACAATCATAAATATTTGGTGTCATAAACCATCACTCAGAAATTTCTGCACAAATTGTACAATATCGTAAAGTTCAATACATTTTCATTACGGTTTTTTAAAAATTCTTACATCCTTGTATGTGTAATGTGCAGTGTGTTTGTAAACAATAATAAACCCTAGTAAGTATAAACAATAGTAACCCTATTTGCAATCACTCAGTCTTCGATAATATAATAAGTAATCAAACTTTGAAATCGATTTGAATCGATTATAACCGAGAATGGCACTCTGTTTTACATAGGGTGTCCCAAAAATGTCTATTTACATTTCCCACATTTCCTAATAACTGCAATCTGACTCAATTTAATTCGAATAGTCTATGTAAATATTGAAATATGTTTAAGATAAAACAAAATAATAGGGGAAAATATTCTGCGGATCGCATCAAGAATCTATATCAATCTTTTGTTATTGGTACTCCTTTTTTAGATATGTTTAGACACCTTGTATATTTTTATCGAAGGTGTTCGGGATCTACATAACCCGAACTTTGTGTGTTTCCGTTACTTCCTTCGGCCATCCTCGGCTATTTACGCTACTCGTTGACCTCGGTCGTGACACCGATTGGTCGACAGTTTTGGATGATTCTGGATAGTTCGAAACAGTTCGAAAACACAGTTCAAAACAGTTCTCGTTCGCGGATGACGTACACACCTTCTAAAATCTAAATAAAAATAACAATGATGCCGCGGTAAACACACTGATTTGGCATAATTCGGCGAGAGGAAGTGGTAGCGAAAAAGCGAGCGACGGAATAGTAAAGCTTAAGCATCAAGTCGTTGTTGTCACTTTGGTCAATGTGATGTTTCCTGAGGGCAATTATAAGGTAAGGCGTAGTTGCGGTAAAAGATGCATCGAGAAAAGCGGACTCTTCGTATATTGGACTAGACGAAAATATTCGGAAGGAACTAAATTATTAATGTTTTTTTCTCTGCGTCTGTAGAGCTTGACCCGAAATGAAGAAGCGTAAAATTTGGAATATGAATACGTTACGTATGTTACACATACAAGTTCTGGAATGTTCATGAATGTCTTTTTTTTTATGAACTTAAAAAGCATGAATTTGATTCAGAACATGTATTAAGAATGTTTGTAATTTTTATTATAAAGAAAAATGTACAAAGTGAAAAAAACTGCGAACTTTTAAAAGTGAAAATGCCAAGAAATAATTGAAAAGTTCGCGTAAATAAACTTGTTTCGAATTTTGAATTAAAATATAAAAAAGTAAAAGTAATATAATAATTCAATAAAATAATTTAAATGTTTTGAATAATCATAGGAATTAGGTAAATGTAATTTAGTGTAATATGCTACGTTTAAAAAGGTCACTAATTTTCAAAAACGAAACTACCAGGAAATAGTTGGAAAACTCCTGGCAATAACTAAAATTAATTCATTAAGTTAAAATTAGGAATCATTTGAGAAAATAAATTATCAATATCATTATTTTATTGTTTTACATATTTAATGATCAATTATAATAATTTTTTTAATTATAATAATTACGTATCTGTACTTTTCACTTGTACAAAAAAATGTACTTAATTAGGGAAACGTTACGAATTTTCCAATATTAAAATGTCAGTAAATCAATGAAAAGTACAAAAATAATTTTCTCAAATTAGTGATTCGTTTAATTTGTTTAGTAATTTTTCAGATTATGACAAATTATATTATTTTTATTATCATAATAATGAGGTGTCGGTAATTTTTACTTACATATAGACAATAAAATGTGCCAAGTTGTGGAAAGATTACGAATTTCAGAAATTAAAATACTAGGCAATAGTATGAAAATTTGTAGAAATTGTTGAAATCAATTCAAATTTTACATGAAATTATGAAATAGCAGGGTTTCGAAAGTTATTTGAAAAAGTGTAATGTGTTACTCTACGGTTACTTAGAGGAAAAAAGTGATTCATTATGTTACCATTACTTGAAAAAAAATAGTAACTCGTCACTGTTATGACTTAAAGGAAGTCCTTTACTTTCATGTTACTTTTTGGAATAAACTGAATTTACAGAAAAAAGACATTGAAAAACTAAAGATGAAAAACAATATCAACGTACTTGTAGTATTGTTCTAGAATCTGATTATTTCAGATATCATAAAACAGTTTAGGACAGCAAAAGATAAGACGAATTACAAGAAAAAATTTCGGAGTATGTCATTTCATTCACTGTTAGCCGCGGGGAAAAATTTAAGAATTTAATAGATTTTTGAGAGAATCCTAACTATCCAGATTTTCAGTATTTTTGACACAATTCGTATTTTTTGGTATGTAAGAAATTTTGCAGTATTTTATAATGATTTTATCGATTTGTACTATTTTCTGTACATTGCTAATAAATTGCATTCTCTAGATTTTAAAGGTCAATAAATTTTTTGTATTTGCAAGGATTTTTCAGGAGATAGTGTCTATGTAGATTTTGAGTTTTTTGGTTTTTTCGTGTTTTTTCAGTTTTCACGAAAAATAATATTCTTATTTTTCAGGCCGTATAAAATGTTGCGGGGTTTTTTTTAGTATACTTATATATTTCTATCATTTTTATATAAATTGCTATATATATTTCGAGAATTTCGAGCGTTCGAATTCGAAGTTCATCAAATTTTTCGTGTTTCAAAAGATTATTTAGGAAACGGTGAGTTGGTACATTTTTATTTCTTTCAGTATAATTTGTCGTATTTCTTCAATTTTTCTACGATTTAAAGAATCGTTCAGTATTCTCATATATTGCTGTATAAATTTCTGAAATTAGATGATATAATTATTAAAGTTGTATAGATTTTCAATGTTTCATACATAGATTTACTTATATTTTTTTATATGTATTTTCTTTTTGTATTTCCTAGTATTAGTAGAATATTGTTGAATTTTTTGGTTTTTTTACATATACATTTTTTACTTTCCAGAATGAGAATTCATAGAATTTAAAGTTTGAAATATTTGAAATGTTTTGATTCATTTTGCAGAAAATAGTTTCTAGATTTAGAGAGAGTTCTCAATATTTTTGATTTTTTTACAGGCTTTAAAGATTTGAAAAATTTTCTAGTATTTTTATGGACTTCTATATTTTATATATTTTTTTAGAATTCAATGCTTAAGAAATCGAAGTTTCTTGATTCCTGAAATTACATAAATTTTTGAAGAATCTAATAGCATTTATACGAAACTGATTGTAATCTAGTATTTTTAGTATTTTTCTTTTTTTTTTTTATTCGTTTAATTACATAGGTAAGGTTTCGCTAGCAGGATCTATCGATTTTGAAGATACTGCTATTTTCACGAAGATTGAAAGATGAAACTGCTAGGAAATAGTTGAAAAATTTCTGGTAACAGTCGAAATTGATACAAATGTTGAGTTGAAATAAAAAATAATGAAAAGAATATTCAAAAATATATATATTACTTACATATTTTATATTGATATGTAAATATCAGTATATGTAATGAATATCTTTCGTAACAAAAAGCATCACAGAAAACTTTAACAATAGTTGAGATTTCTTAAAACTCATTGTACTTTTTAATGAGAATATTTAACCTGAAAAATAAGAATTTGAACATTACACTGAAGTATTCTATTTTTCTTTTTTCTGCTCATTTACTGATTTTATTCGCTACTGAAAATTTTCGCGAAGTTTGAATTTTAGCGATATACCGATTTTACCAACAAATTCTTTCAAGATATTTAAAAAATTTTTTTGGGAAAAAAAGATGCCATGAAATTTAAGAATCAGATAAAATTCTTGTACCTTTTCTAATCATAATCTTAAAGTTTAAACATTTAAAAGATGTCGTTCTGGAATATTATGTTTCTTGGACAGTTCCGATGATAATCATTTAAGAGCCTAAAATTTGTTCTGGACTCTTGAAAATTCATATTCCAATTAAAATTATTGTTTTTAAACATTGCTTGCATATGGATAAAGGTATCTTGAGTGTTGAAATTTTGTCATGAATTTTTCTCATATTCTTATATAAAAATTTTTGCAAGAATGATATTAAATGTTGTGTTGCAACGTTCTGTTACTTCATGTGTTTATTTTCCAAGATTTTTACCTTTATGTATTTCATAATGACTCTGGAGAGTCGATGTCGAAAGTTTGTCATTCAAAACTGTAAAATTCGATCAAGTTGGAACGAAATTTATCACATATAGATTCGCTGAAATTTAGTTTCTCCAAAGTGGAATACCCAAAATTTAAATCACAAAATAGAGTGAATTCATTAATTTTTTCCTGAAAAATTAATAGCATGTTTTTACAAGTGATTTCATAATTTTTTACCTTACTTGAAAACGAGTTCAAGTTTATATAATGAAACCCAAAAACTGTCGCATATAAAGCTAAACTTCCTTACTGACACTATCAAAAAGGTACAATCAATGTTACACTCAATGGAAGATGTATTTTTTAATAACAAAAAACTGCTGTTTGCCACTAACAAATACCAAAAACAATGATTACCACAGAATGCCGATACAGGCACCGCAGTGGACTGAATTCCTGTCATGCCCTGTGTGCTGCCATGAGTTCAATGTGGCCACACGTGGACCCATATCCCTAGGATGTGGGCACACCATTTGCTGCACTTGCCTCGTCAAGTTCCACCCGAAGCAATGTCCCTTCGATCAGGTTTTTCACAATACTTCTCTCATTCCACAGTTGGATTTCGCTGTGAGCAACTGTTTGATGAATCTCTTTCCCTTATTCTCAGAGCCCTATCAACACTGAGATCCAACTCTTGCCCATCAACGAAGCTCTGCTACAGTTGGTAGGGAACAGTCACCATATTGGCGACGTCGATTATGGTGGTGGCGATAACGCGGAGTCAGCAGGATGTCATAAGAAACAAATCCCTACTTGGAAACAATGCGAGGAGAGCCTTCTGCCTGCCAAGGAGCTTGGCCACTATTTGGCTGCCAAGAGGTGCATCGAGGAATTGGCACTGTACCTCAAGCCTGTGTGCCAGACATGTCAGCAGACGATGACGGTGTGCTCGATGCAGGTACTGGCAGTGTCACGACCCATGCAGAGGAAGCTGGTGTGCCTCGTAGGCTGCCAGCTTATGGAGCCAGAAGGCCGCGCCCGGGCGGTGCGAGCCGCTCGCAGTCTAGGCGAGCGCTCTGTCACAGAGCTCATTCTCCAGCACCAGAATCCTCAGCAGCTCAGCGCCAATCTGTGGGCTGCCGTGCGCGCACGTGGATGTCAATTCCTTGGCCCTGGTCAGTTATCTCTACCGTATTCTCATTTTTAATTTTTATCTTACATTACACAGTTCAACACAAAAAAATTACTGGCGAAATTTTTGGAAAAACTGATTTCCTAGGTCATCAATAAACCATTTCCAAAAAGGTTTTTGTTCGCTGACATCGTTTTTTAATGTTATTAACATAAATAGAAAAAAATTGTAAAATCGTGGATGTATATGCCCGATTTGAAAAAAAAAAAAAAAAAACTATTTTCTTGCTCTCGATGAGAAGAATCCATACCCCCGGTTTTTTTCGCGAAAAAATCATTATTTCAGCAAGTTGATATTGCTGAGATAAAGGTCGTTTTATTTTTCGGAAAAATGCCTGTTTACTATTCCGGCATTTCTCTCTTCTATAACCTGCTTGAAGCTGGACTGATGCTTTTTGAACGAGTCTCTGAGTATTTGTGTCTAATTCGACCATTCACTCGCCGATAGAGATCGGCATCCAAATCAGTGTAAAGAAGAGAGAAATGCCGGAATAGTAAACAGACCTTTTTCCGAAAAATAAAACGGCCTTTATCTCAGCAATATCAACTTGCTGAAATAATGATTTTTTCGCGAAAAAAAGCGGGGGAATGGATTCTTCTCATCGAGAGCAAGAAAATAGTTTTTTTTTTTTTTTTTTTTTTTTTTTTCAAATCGGACATATACATCCGATTTTTCATTTTTGTTCTATTTTTGTTAATAACATTAAAAAACGATGTCAGCGAACAAAAAGCTTTTTGAAAATCGTTTATTGATGACTTAGCGAATCAGTTTTTCCAAAAATTTCGCCAGTAATTTTCCAAAAGTCAAATTTTGTCGAACTGTGTTATCTTATCTTCAACCTTCTTGTATAATGTTTGGTATTATCTCTCATCTTATCTTTGATATTTTTACGCTCCTTATTCATATTTCTATGAATACTCCGATTCAATCATTCGAGATTTAAATTTTATTAAAAAAATGACACATGAAAATTTTGCGATTTTCTCTTACTCGTGTTACAGCTATGCAAGAAGAAGTCTTAAAACTCGTTTTGCTGGCTCTTGAGGATGGTTCACCACTTTCTCGTAAGGTCTTGGTCATGTTCGTCGTGCAGCGCCTGGAGCCTCATTTTCCTCAGGCCTCAAAAACCAGTATCGGCCATGTCGTTCAGCTTTTGTACAGAGCCAGTTGCTTCAAGGTCCGCAAGAGTATTGTTGTATCTTTGAGAATGCAGATTTAAGTTTAGATTAAGTCCAAAGGTTTCTTGAATTCATAAGAGAAGACACATAAGATTCGAAGCTTTTTGTCTTCAACTTCTGTAAATTTTAGCGACATGTGAATCGAGAATAAAAAAGGTGAAAATATGAATAGGTGATGAAGCGGCAAGCGGACTCTAGCCTAATGGAGTTGCGAGAGGATTTCAGGACATACGAGGCATTGAGGAGAGAGCATGACGCTCAGATAGTGCAGATAGCGACTGAAGCAGGGCTGCGCATTGCTCCGGATCAGTGGTCAGCCTTGCTGTATGGTGACACGGGTCACAAGTCACACATGCAGAGCATCATTGACAAGCTCCAGACACCCCAGTCCTTTGGCCAGAGCGTTCAGGAGCTAATGATAGCACTGCAGCGCACGCCTGATCCTGCCCAACTCAGTACTTTGCGGCCCCAGTTTGAGCTTTTGGCTGCCATTGATCCGAGTCTTCCTGGTAAGTGTTTTTATGTAGAAGTACGTTTTTCTCAGCGGTTTGGTATTGAAGGCGCTATAGGGTTGGTTTGATATGCAATGAAGGTTAATGTTACGGAAAAGAATAATGCAACAGGCGTGACTTATGCAACATAAGTGATTAATGTAACGGACATGACTTATGTGATGGAAGTGTCTAATGCAGCAGAAGTGTTTAATGAAACGGAAGTTATTTATGCAGTGGAAGTGTCTAATGCAACATGAGTGAATGTATTGAAAGGGGACACAATGGAAGTGGATAATGCAACAGAGGTGGTTTATGCAATGGATGGGTCTAATGCAACAAAAGTGTCTGATGCAACGGAGGTGGATGGAGCAGAAGTTACTTATGCAACAGGAGTGGATGCAGCAAAACTTATTATTGCAATGGAAGTGAATAATGCAACAGGGGTGGCTTATGCAATTAGGTGACTCATGCAACAGAAGTGTGTAATACAACGGAAGTTATTTATGCAATGAAAGTAGATAATTGGATAATGCAACGGAAGTGTCTAATGCAACGGAAGTGAATGCTTCGAAACGGGATGAAATGGAGTTGGATAATGCAAAAGAGGTGGCTCACGCAATGGTGACTTATGTAACGGAAGTGTCTAATGCAACAGAAGTGGCTCATAAAACTGAAGCGACTTATGCAACGTAATAAGTGTCTAATGCAACAGAAGTGGATGCGTCGAGAGGGGATGCAACAGACGTTACTTATGTATTAGGTATGGGAATCGAAACGAAAAATCAATATCAGCTTATCCGATATATTGAAATTATCCCACGTGTAATATCGATATATCGCAAAGAAAATATCGATATGCCAATAAATCGCATAGATTTTGATGGACTTCTCAGAAAATATTTATTCCGTAGAGTTAAAAGACTTTCAGTTTTTTCATTTTTTACAGTACACAGGCAATTTGAAGGATTTTCAGGCATTTTTTTGAATGTCTACATAGATATCTACAATGTAAGCCTTAAAGATGCAAAATTTTAAAGATTTTCTGTAATTCACTAAATTTCGTAGCTATGGAATCATGTGTTCCTAGATTGAAAAATTTTTTCCAATTCATCATATCTTCTAGTGTTCATGAAATATTGTAGGATTTTCTAGTATTTTTGACAATTTCTATTTTCATAGAGTGCTATAATTTAGAATTCGAAGTATAATTAATTTTTTGCATTCGAATCTGTTTTTAAGAAAATAGTTATCATATTTCTAGATGTATAGTTTTTTAAATATTTTTCATATTTCTTTACTATGTATGCGATTTGAAGGATTTTTCTGTATTCTTATGAATTGCTGTAGATATTTTGTAGATTAAGATGCTCCAGTTAGTGACTGATAAATTTTTAGTATTTAATATATATTTCTAATATCTTTTTTGTTTTTCATATTTTTTGGTATATTTACAAAATGTATGATTCTCTAGTTTTTTTTACAGATACGTCTTCAGATTTATAAGATGTACTTTCCTGGGATTGACAGTTTGAAATATTATTATTACTTTGATTTTATCAGAAGACATACGTCTCATGTACTTTTAGTATTTCGCGTATTTTTTAAGGATTCATACGATTCCAAGGATTTTCTGGTATTTTTATAAATTCATATAGATTTATAGAATTCGATGCTCTTTGAATCAAAGTTTCATAGATTTTCAACGTTTTTGTATATATTTTCGAAAAACTTGAACAGCATTTGAAAGTATCAAATGAAATTTTAGTTTTTTTTGTAGTTATCGAATTTTGTATGATTTTCTAAGAGATTTTGAGTTTCTAGTATTTTTGATTATTCATATATAGATATCTGAATTTCAACGCTAGAGAAATTAAAGTTTTATTAGTTTTCAGAATTCATAAAGATTTTCTGAAAAATATATAGTCATCTTTTTAATTTCCTGTATTCTTATTACTTTCAGGCGATATCTTTTATTATCGCAACGAAAATATCGAAGCAACAATTATCAGTTGACAAATATATCAATGTAAAAAGTCTGATGCATTGAGGAGAAATATCGATATTTTGACGTATCGATATATGTGGCGTGGACTGAAGAAATGGTACTAACAGCACTTCGACGCTTTTCGAGAAAAACAAGATTGAAAAGAGAAAGTCCCTAAGCGTAGCATGGACCGTTCAATTTTGTACCTCAATTTTGAATGAAATAAAAGAATCATAAATTTTTAAGAGTAGACTCGTTTGATGGAGCAAGATTTCTACATTCAGAATACAGGACTATCTCGAATTCGATTTTTGGTGCTGTTAGTACCCTTTCTTCAGTCCATGCCACATATTACATCGATCATCCCTTCGGTATACTTTGGTTCTTGGTAGTTCACGTTCAGAAAATGTCATGATAAATCTTATCAATTTCTGATTCGAAAGATGCGGAATCACCACCAAGCTGGTCCAAGTGCCGCGCGGCTCTTGAGGCTGTGAGGACCATTGTCGCAGCCTTAGTTGACTTTGTTCAGCAGTATGGAAGTGGCGGCGGTGGCCGCAAGTCTCAAGACAGCGGTCCAGCAATGGTCAACTACAAATTCCCAGCCCTAGGCCAGTCAAAGTACAAGGTCAGCATGTGCCGAGACCTCGCGTTGCATGGCTCCTGTCCTCGTGCAACTAACTGCACTTTCGCTCACAGTGATTTGGAGTTGGATAGGTAATTTACGTCATATATGTTAATTAAAAAAAGATTTTGCTGTCACTTAAACAGCATGTCAATAGATCTGTCATTGACTTGGTGAAAATTCAGAGAAAATGTACATCAGCTATGAATGACATGAAAGTAACATGTAATTAAAATTTTATTCATCGTAAAAACGTCTTTGAACATCACAAATGTATGAAACAAACTAATATGAATAGCAGAAAAACTTCTCACTCTTTCTTTTTTGTAGCTGTTGTCTTGACTGCCTTTTTGTACTCGTTTTTTCAGGTATCGTTACAAGAACCGTAAATCCGGCTTCAGGGCCAGTTGTGTGGAGCCCAAAAGTGCCAACATCAAAGGAGCTGGTACAGGTGGAGCTGTTGTCGTCAAGAGATGCGAGAATCTCTTGCGCAGAGACGACACATCATCGGTGGACATCTATCAAGGTACGCTTTTTTATTTAACATGTACACATGAATCATCATTGGTCAAATGAAAAAAACAACTAAAAGTATAAAGATCTGAAATAATTCTTTGAAACAGATTTCCTAGTTGATTCTTTCAGAGAAAATTAATCAGAATTTGTCGGGTTACAGATTTATTAAGCATGCGGCAAGAAAAACAGGAGCAGTTTTCGGTAGTCAACGACAATTACGTTGACCCGATGACGAAAAATGTGGTGCCAGTGCAGCAATGTTTGCAACAGCAGCAACATTTCATGATGCCAGTTGCGGCGATATCTCCATCCACTCATCATGTGGAATATAATGCTGAGTCGCCGCCAGCTCCACCACATCCGAACTGGGTGCTACAAATTGGGCCTTACGACGGTGGGCCAACCTACATGAATCCGGGGATTTACAGCTTGAGCAAGAAGGTTGGTCATCGATGTCGTGTTCTCGTTCCAAACGAGTACTACTACATGACTGGTACCATGCTCTGTTTTCAGCAACAACTGGAACAGCAACGAAACCAAAAGCCTAAGACCCTAGCAGCACTGCTGCAGAGGAAAATGGACATTATCGACCAGTTTGAAAATATTGTCGGGAAAGAGGTGCCACTTGGGATTGGGGTAAGATGCAAAGAAGTATCCATAATCCATAGTAACTCTGAACATTATGAAAAGCTGACAAGAACCTTATGAGAATGTGAATTTCTTGATGAGATTCTTATTTTCTTTTAATTTGTTATATAACTTATAAGGTGACCTTATAAAAAGTTTATATGGAATAATATTTTCTTTTAAGGCTTTTAATTTCTTTATACGGGTTTTACAGTTTCTTGTAAGAAGTCAGAATTCAATTTTATATGTCTTTGTAAGGATTTCCAATATCCGTACGAGGAATCGTAATATCCCTATAAGGATTTAAAATTTTCTTATGAGTTTTAGTAACTTTAGTTTTCAATTTTCCAATATACAATTTTCTTTTTAAAATTCCGCTTTATAGCGACCTATTAACTTTGAACATTATACAAACCATATAAAAAGAAAAATTTTCATATAAGATTTTCAATTTCTTATAGAACAACATTATAAAAACCTTATAAGAATTGCCATTCATTATAAGGTGACTTTATATAAATCTTATAAAGAATAATATCCTAATGAGGTTTTAAATTTCTACATATATGCAGATTTTACGGTTCCTTTAAGGAATTGTAATTACCTTATGAGGAATTGGACTTTTATCAAAAGATTCTCAATTTCGCAGAAAAAATTTTGATTTTTTTACGAGTCCCAGTTACTTTAGTTTTTATCAAGTGTTTACAAATATACTCGTATTTTTATAAAATTCCGCTGTTTTTTATAGTGATTGTATCAAATCTTCATGAAACTTGAATGTAACTTTTATTTTATAAAAAATTATTATTATAAAACAAGTGAATCTCTGTATACATTGATAACTGCATACTTAAAAAAAACTATGAAGATTTAAAATTTTCATGAAGTGACCAATAGAATCAGTATTAGTAATATACTCTTAATAAGACTCAAATTTCCAGATAAACATTCCATTATTTCTAATAAACATTTCACATTTCTTTGTAAGGAATCGCAATTTACTTATAAGGAATTAAAATTTGCCTATAAGGTTTTCAATTCAACAGTTCCTTATAAGGATTTGCAAATACCTTATAGGGATTTTAAATTTTCTAACAAGGAAATTTAAATTACCTTGTGAGTCCCAGTAACTCCGATTTTTATAAAGGGCTACAAAAATACCCTCATTTTTATAATATTGCGCTGTTTTTTAAAGTCACTTTATTGAATCTTTATAAAACTCGTAGAAAACTTTTATTTTATGCACATGATTCTCATAATACGACTTAATCTATATGTACACTACAGGGTGCGCCATTTCTTATGTCGGCATGTAAACATTGAATAACTTGAAAAAAAAACAACCGATTTCTGTAAATGAGGTATTTTTATTTAGTTTGGTCCTTTACAATTTATTTAGACTAGTTTTTGAACACAACATCAATCAAGTGGCCGCCCTTATTGTTCACAGCAAAATATGCCCTTTTTGCGGCGTTTTCCATTACCTTTTCGAGCATCTCGGGTGGTATAGCAATGATTTCGGCACGAATATTTTCCTTAAGCTCTTCAATGGTCTGCGGCTTGCTGGCGTACACTTTACTTTTCAAATAACCCCACAAAAAGAAGTCTGGAGGGGTCAAATCTGGAGATCTGGGTGGCCATTCAATGTCGCCTCTTTTTGACATCAGACGTCCAGGGAATTTTCGTTGCAGAAACTGGATTGTTTGATTCGCAGTGTGGCAGGTCGCACCATCTTGTTGAAACCAGTAATCTTCAAGACCTTTTTCACGCATTTGTGGGCAGACATAGTGAGCCAACATCCACCGATATCGGTTTCCATCGATCGTTTGGTTCTCTTTGAAAAAATAAGGACCAATGATGGTTTTGGCGCAAACGCCGGCCCAAACAGTAACTTTTTGGTCATGCAATGGCGTTTCATGGATCTCGTGTGGATTCTGCGTTCCCCAAATGCGGCAATTTTGCTTATTAACGCCTCCGGAAAGTTTGAAATGTGCCTCGTCGGTCATTAAAATTCGCTTCCAAAAATCAGGTTCAGTATCAACTATTCGAGCGATTGTTTGTCCATATTCCAAGCGACGTGGATGATCTGTAGGCAATATTCTTTGTGTTAATTGCATTTTGTACGGAAACAAATGCAAATCATCTTTCAAAATGCGCCGTAGAGTGGTTCCACTGATGCCGAGATGCTGAGCGCGGTGACGATATGAAACTTTTGGGTTTTGGGCAACGCTCTCTCTGACAGCTTCAATCAGTTCATTTGAACGTCTTGGTCGTTGATGAACGGGTTGTTCGCGATCTTTCACTGTCCCGTGGTCACAAAAATTCGACACCAAACGACGAATAGTGTTGTCAGATGGTGCCTGTTTGCCAAGATATTTTCGACGATATGCTCGTTGAGTTAACACAACTGAACGACTATTTTCAATGTACAAAGTAACTATTTCAGCGCGTTCTTTTGGTGTGAAGCGATACATGGTTGAAATTGTACTGAATTGACGTTTCCAAAACAAGTGAAGTCAAGTAAATCGGTTGTCAAATGTTTAAGTTATTCAATGTTACAATACCGACATAAGAAATGGCGCACCCTGTAGTAACTGCGAACCTTATAAAAACATTATGAATTCCTTATAAGAATCTCAACTTTCTAACAAGATTGTCGATTCCTTATAAGATGATCATATAAAAACCTTGTAATGAATAAAATCTGTTTAAGCTTTTTAATTTATATACACAGATTTTACAGTTCCTCATAAGGATTTGTAATTTCCTTATAAGTACTCAAAATTTTCTTACGAGAAAACTTCAATTTTCTTACAAGTATTAGTAACTTTAGTTTTACTGAAGTGATTGCAAAAATACCCAAATTTGTAAATAATCCTCTGTTTTCTACAGTGCTTATATGAAATCTTTATGTAACTTTTATGAAACTTATTTGATAAAAAATAATTTTTACAAAAAGGCTGAATTTCTATTGATATACTAGTAACTGTGAACCTTATAAAAACCTTATAAATAAGAATCTAAGTTTCCTTATAAGGTTCTCAATTACACACATTATAGTTCTTTATGAGGATTTGCAATTTTTTTAATCAGCATTCAAAATTTCCTTATGAAGTAATTCAAATTTTCTTACGAGTGCCAATAACTTGAGTTTTTAATGGGTGTCTAAAAAACTAACTTAATTATTATTAAATTTCGTGTTTTTTTAGTGAATTTATTAAGTCTTAATGAAACTTATAGAAAACTTTTAATTTGTAAAAAAGTAATGTTATAAAACGGCTAAATCTCCCCTAGTAACTGCGAATCTTACAAAAAACTTATAAATTCCTTATGAGAATCCATGTTTCTTTATAAGAATTCTATATTTCCTTATAAGTGATTGCAATTTCCTCGTAAGGATCACAAATGCCTTATATTTTAATTCATCCATCTAACATTAAATGTATCGACATCTGAGTGGATCAAACACGCTGAATACAAATAAGCTTTTCGAGGGATTTAGGTTCGAATCTGCTCTTGAACAATTATTCCGATATACTCATTATGTTATGTATTAATCTTAATAAATTATTTTGAATATATCTTGAAACCACTTCTCAATTAATTACTTGCAAATATTCATTTGAAAATTTTTTATAGAATTTTTTTATTTGACAATAGTAAGATTTTCCTTGAAAGGGTTTGTTTCCCCTTCTAATGATTTGCATCTCTTGATAAGGTTTTTATATCCTTATAAAATGTTTGTCAAGGATTTTGCCTTGCTTGTAAGGATTTTATGAGGTAACCTTAGAAAGTCACCTTATAAGGTTCAGAATTACTAGGGATAGTTGATATTATATTGTGAGGTTATAATAACGTACATTTTTCGTGATATCGAACAAATGTATGGGACAATATGGTACATTAATGCAATATACAATAGGATATGTCCCATGAAAATAATGCATAGTAGAAAAAAAAATTGGAGCGTGTTGAATCAACACGCGTTAGAAGTAAGACTTCTCTTGTTACTTTCTTTAAGGTAAAAAGGAACTATAAGATTTTGTAACATTTCGCGATTTTGTGACTGTGACATTTAGTGTGTTTGTGACATTTCGTGATTTTTGCGATATTTGTAATTTTGTGACATTTTGTGATTTTGTGACATTTTATCGCATCCTATTTGTTTTGATAAGGCCGCCATCTTGACTTATTTCGATTCTCTGTCTAATTCCTCCCTACACTCGGACTTACATCTTACAGTCTTACAGTTTACAGGCTTACAGTTTACAGTGTTACATGTTACAATGTAAAATCTCCAAGTTACTCCATATATAAATTTCATTTTCTAAAATAAATTACACTCCTGAAAAGTGATAATGCCGCCTGAGAAATTTCACTTCAATATTACACTCTTACATCTTACAGTTTTACAGTTTACAGTGTTAGATGTTACATTGTAAAATCTCAAAATTACTCCCTGCAATCGAAAATATGACACTCTTACATCTTACAGTCTTACAGTTTACAATGTTACATGTTACAGTGTTACATGTTACAAAATCTTCAAGTTACTCCATATATAAATTTCATTTTCTAAAATAAATTACACTCCTGAAAAGTGATAATGCCGCCTGAGAAATTTCACTTCAATATTACACTCTTACATCTTACAGTTTTACAGTTTACAGTGTTAGATGTTACATTGTAAAATCTCAAAATTACTCCCTGCAATCGAAAATATGACACTCTTACATCTTACAGTCTTACAGTTTACAATGTTACATGTTACAGTGTTACATGTTACAAAATCTCCAAGTTACTCCCTACATAAATTTTATTCTAGAATAAATTACACTCCTGAAAAGTGATAATGCCGCCTGAGAAGTTTAAATTCAAAAAAGAAATTGAAAGGTGGAGTAATGGCATGGCCTATTGCAGATTGCTTCGCCTCAAGGCGAGGAGGAGGATGAGGAGGATAGGGAGGAGAATGAGGACACATACGAGGCCGGAATAGCGAACGACATGCGGGAACTCGAATTACGCTGGGAATTCGAATTGCAGGAGCAAGAGAAACGCTGGTCGAGTGAATAGAAGAGCACTGCCAAAAAGCGCACTTCACTGGTAAATATGCCTTCTTACTTATTCAGAGCATTATCGATGGGTTGACACTGTTTCCCAAACAAGTCAAATTCATTTTCAGACACAGTATAAACATTTGTAAAATTCCGTTAATGTTTTCAAATAATATAAAAGAATTTCTGTGCACCTTTTTCATACAAAATATATTTTTGTGAGAAAATAAAACTGTTCTTTTCAGAAGCAGTTCCTCGCCATGAAAAATCGATTGTCTGCACAAAGAGGAATATTGGCGTTCCAAAGCTGAAATCGTGTTTCCAAACCTATGGATTCCATAACCCCAAGTAACAACTCGTATCGTAGGGGAAAGTTAAAAAATTTTTTTACTCTGAGAATCTTCATTCTATTCGATGATCATTCTTGTTTAAATACTTTTCATTTTACGGTACGAGTCTGATACGCCGCATTAGCACGAATTTCACTCGTTGGCACTTTGCTAGCGAGGAACTGCTACTTATTCAAGAAACGTATTCTGCACGAACATTCGAAAGAGGCCAAGTCACGTTTCAATTGAGTCTATTTTTCGGTCCAACAATAGCACACGTTGGGTAAAGTAGTCTTTTTGGAACATAATTCAGCCTGTTTTGGATATCCAGCTTACAATAACTAAAGCCAATTTGATTGGCTGACGACTGCCAGCGTGTACATTTTGGGGCTGGAATCTTGAAAATGTTCCAGTTTTATTGGAACTCGAGACGAGGTAATACATGGCAACAATGTTACGTTTTTCTCCATATTGTGAGTAAACTGCGCCTTCGTTATTTCGTACCTCGACACAATTGTCATATTGACATGACGTTTTGTTTGCAATACTATTGAAAATTGATTATGCATAAATGGATGAATTTTTAATCATCGATTATTTGATTTCACGTAATCAAATACGTCATGATTACATTATTGTTCATATTGATGTAATCTTGCGAATGCAGGTAACTTGAATACATGTAATCTGGAGTTACTTGATGAACATATTACATGAAAATGAGTAATGAAGCAATCATGATGTATTTTATAACGTGTAATCGAATATGTCATGATTACGTGATTGTTCATATTTATATTATCTCAAAAATACAGATAAAACTTCAATACATGCAGAGGTACCTGATGAGCAGAGTACATGAATAAGAGTAATCATGCAATGATAATGTAATTGAGTATGGCATGATAACGTCATTGCTCATATTGATGTAATCTTGAAAATGCAGATAACTTGAATACATATGATTTTGAGTTACATGATTAACAGATTATATAGATACGAGTATTCATGTAATTATGATGTACTAAATTACGTGTAATCGGATGACGTCATAATTATTATTTTAATTTTATTAAAATAATAAAATTATTAACCACATTGATGTAATTTCAAAAATGCAGATGTGTAAACTCGAGTCGCCTGATAAACACATTACTTTAGTATGAGTATTCATATAATCATGGTGTATTTAAATACATTTAATTGAATTCGTCATGGTAACTTTATTGCTGATACTGATGTAATCTCGAAAAATAACTTAAATACATGTAATCTTGAGTCACCTGATACACAGATTACATAAAAATAAGTAATCAAGTCATCATGATTAACTTAAGACAACTCGGAACACACCGGAATGTGAAAGACGCATAGAACAGAAACCAAATGAGAGAAAGTAAGACAAATGGATAATGTCTTCCGAGTCGTCTTAATGATTTTCAATCGAATACATCATAATTAGGTGATTACTCATATTTGTGTAATCTCGAAAATGCAGATAGTTTGATTACATGTGGTTTAGAGTAGCATGATGAACAGATTCCATGAAAATGAGTCATCATGTAATCATAATATACTTGATTACGTGGCATCGAATACGTCATAATTACGTGATTGTTCATAATAACATAATCTAGAAAATGCAGATGAAACGTAAATACACGATTAACAGATTACATTAAAATAAGTAATCATGTTATCATGATGAACTCAATTATGTGTAATCGAATACATTAAAATTACGTGATTACTTATATTCATGTTACCTCGAAAATGCAGATAATTTGATTACATGTGGTTTAGAGTTCCATAATTTTCAGATTACATAAAAATGAGTAACCATGTAATCATAATGTGTTTGATAACGCGTAATCGAACACGTCATGATTACACGATTGTTCATATTCATAATATCTCGAAAACGCAGATTATTAAAATATATGTGACTTAGAGTTACCTGATTAACAGAATACATTGATATAATTATTCCTGTAATCATGATGTACTTGATTACGTGGGATCGTATGCGTTGTGATTACATGATTGTTCATAATAATATTATCTAGAAAATACAGATGAAATCCAAGTACATGTAATCTGGAGTTACATAATTAGCAGATTAAATGAAAATGAGTAATCATAAAATATTCAAATACATGTGATCGAATACGTTGTAGATTACGTGATAGATTTTATTGATGTAATCTTATAAATACAGGTAAAACTTAAGTACGTTTAATTTGGAGTTACCTGATTAATACATTACAAGCAAAAGAGTAATCACGTAATCATTGAGTATATAAATCTATGTAATGGAATACGTTTTAATTACTTGATTACTCGTATTGATGTAATCTTATAAATGCAAGGAACTTGAAAAAATATAATCTGGAGTCGCATGATTCACTAATCACATGAATTTGGATACGGGCCACATGGAATTGGATACGTCAAGATTACATTATTCTTATATTAATGTAATCTTAAAAATTCTGATAAAATTCAAATAAACCTAACTAAAAGTTACTTGAATAACCGATTACATGAATATGAGTAACTATCATGTATTTGAAAACATGTAATCGAATACGTCATAATTAGGTCATTGCTCACATTGATATTATCTGGAAAACGAAGATAAAACTTGAATAAATGTCATCTGGAGTTATCTGATTAACAGATTACATAAATATGAGTATTCACGTAATCATTTTGTGCTTGATTACATGTAATCTAATGCGTCATTTTTGCATGATTACACATATTTATGGTGTCTTAATAATGCATATAACTTGAATACATTTGATTTGGAATTACCTGATCAACAGATTACATTAATACGAGTATTCATTTAATCATGATGTATTTAATTATGTGTAATCGATTAAGTCATAATTATATGATTACCCATATTGATGTAATCTCGAAATCGCAGAGAACTTAAGTACATGTAATCTGGAGTTACTTAATCAACAGGTAACATGAGTAAGAGTAATCATATACTTATACATAATCATGATGTGTTTTATTACATGTAATCAGTAATCGGTTCTGTAATTGATTATGAAACTAATCATTGTTGCCCATCTCTGATTGTATGTAAGCTCGTAAGCTACTATACGGCCTGTTTTGCCGAAAAATTAAAATCGAACTTTTTATTATGTATACTGGAACGTGTGTCACATGAAGAAAAGATCAAATACTTTTACACGGTTTATGTACGGTATGCAGTGAATTCAGTGAAGCGTGTTGTAGAGTCATAGTAGTAGTTTTTTTGCCTTAAGTTGTGATGTTCTTTTTTGAAAATAACGTACTTTTGGTATACAACATTAGTGTATATCTACAGTGCCTGATCCACGCAAGGGTAACATGAACCTGGTCAAAAAATTTTGCAGAAAAAAGGAAAACTTGGTCTTTTTATAAAGTATATAGGACTTGACTGAACATTTTGAGGATAAGAAATTTTAAAGTTTACGTCATTATGGAATTATGGTTGATGAATCGCGTTTTAAAATTAATTACAGGAAATTTTATGAATTAAATACATCTTTGAGAATTGACTACATTGAGTTTTCGAGCTTGAAATTTGGAATCTAACAATTTTATAATAAAAATTATATGACACTTCGATTTCATAACTAACGCCATGGGCATGGATGTGATCTTTCAGCTTACAATGGGTTAAGTCTCTCGCCTTTGGCTCGGGCCGTAACTTTCTCGTATCGTTGAGTTGAATACAATGGAAATTCTGACTTTATGAGTGAAATATACCGATTAAAACAATATTTTTGTCTCTTTATTGTAGTTTACTACATACCTGTAGTTTTTTTACCGCAGTTGATTCGCTAAAAAGTGAGTTCGCAAATGGTTAATTGAAAATTAATTTTTTCCTGGTTATTTTGTAATCATGACTATGAACGCCACCAGAATATAACTTTTCGTAGATGGCAAACATTTATTCCCAAGATTATTTAAAAATTTTGAATTCTTATCTGAAGGAGTCTTATCTGAGCATTGTAAGTGTCAACATGTATAGTGATTTCGCTCCCAATATTTTATTATATATTAGAGTGTTAATTGGTTTTTTTTTCGAGCCTCTGTGGCTTTTTTGTTGCAGGGTGCACAAATGCACCTGACTTTATTGTCATTTGCATTGCATTTGTGTGTGGTCTTGCATTATTGCATCTTTGTTTCTCTACGTACAAATCGACATAACCTACGATTGAACCACGATGCCACCACCAAACCCAAAAACGGCGCGAAATTGTGCTAGCTGTCATCAGACTGTAGCGAAGGCGGCCAAAAAAACGAATTGTTGTGTCTGCAATTCATTTTTTCACTCTTCCTGTGCTGAAAAGGAGCATATTCTCGAAAATGGGGGCTACGCTGCTTGTTGCCAAAAGGAGTTATGCGAAGAGGTCCCCATGACGGCAAGTTTTCTTACATCGGAACTTGATTGACTCTTTGATAGACTTAAGGCTGAGCTCACAAGTGCAATCACGGATGCCATTAAACCGATCGAGAATAAAATTAGACAAATCGAAGAGAAAATTTCTAATCATGATCAGAGAATCTCTAATCTCGAAACCATTGAAATGCCTTCTCAATCAAATACGTTGAATCAAGAAAATATTTATCAGGAAATGGGTGAACGAACTCGTCGAGCTGCCAATGTGATTGTTTTCAATTTTCCTGAAAATACCGACGTCACCAAAACTGACTTTTCCATGATCAACACCGTTCTTGAACAAGCGGGGAATCTCCCTCAGGCAAAACGTTCCATGCGTCTTGGGAAGGGGTAAGGGAGTGCAGGGCGTCCTCCTCTAAAATCGTTTTTCTCCTCACAATCAGAAGCTCACACGATTTTCCGAAATAAACGTTATCTCGCTCTACGTAATCTCATAGTGAAACCCAACCAAACTCCAAAGCAACGAGAATGCTTACAAGCACTGCGGGTGACCCTGAACGAAAGAATTGAAGCGGGAGAGAAAAATTTAACCATCAGGTACTTTTCTGGAGTTCCAATCATCACTGAAAAGGGAAACGGGGAGCCACGGGATATACCGATTGTCGATCAACGCGGGAAAAATGAGCGATTTATGTACAGAATGTGCGGGGCCTAAGGACCAAACTGTCTCAACTTCGTGAGTCTTTGTCGGTGTATTCTTGTATTTATGATATTATAATTTTAACGGAGACTTGGCTTTTTGATGGAATTTCGGATTCAGAGTTGGGATTTTATAATCATAAAGTTTTTCGGTGTAATCGCACGTTAGATACAAGTTCATTCGAGAGGGGGGGAAGTACTCTCATTGCTTTTAAGAATTCATTAGACTCGGCAGAGACTGTCATTAAGCGGTCCTTGTTGAAACATGTTTATGTAATTATTCGTTCACATACAGAGTCATTAATTGTGGGGAGCATATATATTCCACCGGCTAGTTCTCAGTCTGTTTATGAGTATTGTGCTCACAGGCCGAATTTTTCCTCGCGGGCGACTTTAATCTCCCTAAAATTTCTTGGCTTAGGAATGACTTTGGCTTGACGTTTGTTGGGGGTACATCAGCAACACAATCAGTGACTCAGTCAGCGTCGGTTTTATCTTTGGCCATGGGTTATTTGAATTTATATCAGACGAACTCTATTCCTAATATTAATAATCAATTTCTCGATCTTGTTTTTACTGCCTTTTCAGAAATTCTACAGGAACCAGTAGTTGATGAGCTTCTTTCTACCTGTAGACAGTTCCACCCTCCTCTTATCTTTAACGTTGTTATGGAGCTCAGGGATTGTAACAATCGTAATGATTCGCTGAAGCGAGACTTTGGACGTGCAGACTTTGTAGCTCTTAATAGTCAGCTGAATGCAGTGGATTGGGATAGTTTATTTAGGGATATTGGGATTGTGCCTGCTGTGGAAAAATTCTATGATATCCTGTACGGTTCAATCGCAGTATTTGTGCCTTTACATAGACAGAAGAAGGACAAGTTTCCATCTTGGTTTGATTATCAATTACAACTAATTGTACTTAAGAAGATTGCTCATTGTCGTTACAAAACAGACCTTAATAGAGAGAATTATGGGATTTTTTCAGGGATACGTGCACAATGTAAACATAGGTCGAGATTACTGCATCATGACTATATTCAGGGACTTGAGAATTCTTTTCGTGCGGATTCTAAGAATTTTTGGAGATATGTTAGATCATTGAGAAATGTTAACACAATACCAGATGAGGGGTTCATTTGAACCAAGTTTACGCAAGTGATCCGAAAGGTGTTGCTGAGTTGTTCATGCAGCATTTTCAGTCTGTTTATACCAAGCCTAGTTTAGTTACCGCAACATTTAATACAACGGAAAGATTAGATTTAACATACCTTAATCTGAGTTTAAGTGAGGTTTTCGAAGGTATCTTAAACTTAAAGTCGGATACTAGTCCGGGTCCAGATGGTGTGCCAAACGCTTTCTTGAAGGGTTGCCTTTATTCTCTGACTAAGCCATTGTGGTTACTTTTCAATAAATTTCTATCGGAAGGGTGCGTGCCAGCAGTTTGGAAGACTAGCAGGATAACTCCAATTTTCAAATCGGGTGACAGAAACTGTGTATCAAATTATAGACCTATCTCACTTTTAAGCGTCATTCCTAAATTATTTGAGGGACTTGTTTGTGGCCATTTTGTACGCACGATTAACTGTGTACTAAATGATGGGCAACACGGGTTTTTAACGGGTAGTTCAACATCAACAAATTTGGTTTTATTTCAGAACTACGTTCTGCGCTCTCTCGAGAGATACAAACAGATTGATGTAGTGTACACGGATTTTGCGAAGGCCTTCGATAGAGTAAATCATAGATTGTTGGTCCCGAAACTGAAGGGATATGGTACAAGTGGTCCATTCTTAGACTGGATTGTTAGCTATTTAACTGATCGGTCACAAATTGTAGAGATTAGAGGGATTCAATCATCTTGGTATAATATCCCCTCAAGGGTACCTCAGGGTTCCTATATAGAACCATCGTTATTTTTGATTTTCATAAATGACCTACCAGAGCCGCTGAGTTTCTGCAAATCCTAATTCTTTGCCGATTTATATTTGCCTAAATTTATAGCTACAGTTGATTCACATAAGGACGCAGTAAGGTTTCAAGGGGATTTGAATAGACTTGAACAATGGTCAGTGGAGAATGAGTTGCCTCTTAATGTTGCTAAATGTAAGATTATGAGATTTTCTAGGAGTAGAGATACTATTAAATTCAATTATTCTATTAATAACACTGCTTTAGCTGAAGTGCATAGTATGAGTGATCTTGGCGTTACCTTCAATTCATCTTTTTCATTTGATGATCATATTAACGCGACTGTTTTAAGAGCTACACAGACACTTGGTTTCGTCAATAGGATAAGTGCTAGTTTCAATAGTTCATCTATATATAGAGTGCTACATCTCTCATTGATAAGACCCATTCTTGAATACGCATCGATTGTTTGGGCTCCATATACTCAGAAAAATTCTTATCTCTTAGAAAAGGTGCAACATAAGTTTTCACGACGTTCGGCATACATATCAGGTCATCCAATGCCATTTGATTTACATGATTATAGTTTGGCTCAATCTGAGTTTAATATTCAGTCGCTTGCTTCACGTCGTCTTACGAATGATGTAATATTCTTATTTGAAATTATTAATGGCCATATACAGTGTCCGGGCCTATGTTCATTGGTGACATATAGGGTACCAGATAGGAGTCTTAGACATGGACCACGGAGATTGTTCGATGTTGTACTGAGTCGAACGAGGTACGGAGGGAATAAAACGATGGCAAGGATTATGAGGGAGGGAAATGAGTTTGCACCGTTTCTTGATTTTTTTGGACCACCACTCGCACAATTTCAGAACAGACTGAAGCTACTCTTCCCGAATGAACTTTAGTGAACTTTGATGATTTCGATCTCGACTTAATTGTTTATGATATTCCATTTTATACACTTCTCTATATTATTCACTAGGAAAATAATTTCATTTATTGTTCTTGCGTGTTGATAAAATATATTTTTTCTCTTTCATCTTGATGTGATTTTATACTTTTGATGAGAATTGTACATTTTTAACTCACAGTGTCTTATGTATATATGTTTGTAAACGTTGGGGTTTATACCCATGGAAATAAATGTATTATTATATATTATTATAATTCTACATCATCGTGATGATGTGAGGAAGTTCTGTATAGACACTCTTAATTGTTTCGGACATTACTTTCTTTCAATTTTATTTTATTATAAACAATGAAATCCGAAACAGTACCATTTTTCAAATTTATTCCTAAAAAACTGGGAGTGTACTTCCACGAGAAAAAAAATTCGATAGAATGAGAAACTCAATTTTATTCGAAAATAGTTTATCTTTGCGAATTCCGTCAGTTACAATAATTCTAGGAATACAAAGAAAGCTAAGAAGCTCATCCAAATTCGCTCTTCGAAAACTGAGTATCATAATAAAAGTAATTTTCTACTTGACAGACTTTCACCTGAAAAAGCTCGAACGTTAGAAGAAGTAATTCATTACATCTTTGAGTGATTTTGCTTGATCAATGACACACGTGTTATATTTAATTCTTATATATACATTTGCAAACACATCATTCACGCAGTCATTTACAGTTAATGAATTACGAGAGTTGACGTAGAAAAGGAGAGCTTTTTGATACGATCATCGTTCAAAACAATACATTTTGATAAGAAGCTAAAAAATTTTCATTCAATTCAAACAATGATCGGATGTTTCGTCACAATCTCGTATTTTTACAGTGAGAAAAACGAATTGCACGATTCACGCGGCAATTTATATTTCTCGTTAAATGCACGCTGAAATTAACTTAAAATCAACGTCGCTGAATAAATACAATTAGTTGAATAAACGCAACTAACTCGCGAAGAACTAACCGAATTTTAAATAACAATGACAACAACCGTCAAAAAACCAGCCAGATACTGGTTTGACAATAAAGTGACGTTTCCCTCGAGTTGAGCAAATTTTACAAATAATAGTATACAGAAGAAATTATTACTATTTTCATGTTTCTATTATCGTAACTATTTTCTTTTATTAATTTTTTCGATATTGGGAGTGTTACCGATTCAGTGGTTACAATGGTCATTTTTCCGTTACCAAAATTCAAATGCATCCGGTTCATGGAATAAGTCGAGGATTGAATCGTCCCATATGTAATATCAAACCGTAAGGATTGTGCCTGACGAAGTACAAGAAAGGACGGTCCAATTTCAGCCTTGGTTTTTCTTGTACCTCGGCCTCCCTTGACCAATTCTTGACCAATCGGGGATTTTTCGATTCATCTTCTACGTTGAAGTCCAAGAATTCTTCGTGAATCGAGCTCGTTGAATCGGAATAACTTTCTTCGTAAAAGTTGGGGTCAAAGTCGATTGTGCTGTTGATCTCACGAACATTCCTGATCGGTGTGCCAGGGTAGATTTCCACATGGTGTCGTCCGTTCGATGAGTTCTCGTCTCCGCAAGTACTGAAGAGATTCATCTGGAAGAAGAAACATTTTTTTTTGTTTATGAAAGACAAGTTACACGGAAGTTCAGGAATACTTAAATGATTCAATTGTTATTAACTACCTGTAATAAATCAGCGAGATGGATGTCATGTCCATACCCGATGCCCTTCAAATTGGCGTGCCTTGAGAACAAGTCCTGAAGTCCCATCCTTTTGAGTGCAGCAGTCGCGTTGATCACCGACCGATGACTGAATTTCGGTATTTGAAGTTCCAAACTTGGCCGGGGGACAATAACTTTAAGAATCTTATCCCAAGCCATTTCACTGTACGCGGTCGCAATGAGTTTCTGCTCCAAGCGTTCTAGCGTATCTCCCGAAGCCATATGACCTTGCTGTCCCGGAATAACGAAGATGGTAGATACGAGTTTTTCTGGACCACCCAAAGCAATCGCAGTCGCGTCCAAACTAGGCTCATATCCAGCCAAAACTCCTGACTTCCAGACCGTTGCAGGAATCGGTACCAGTCTTCTTTGCCTAGCTGCCGGAGAAACAGCAAAGTAAAGTTCACCATCCCTTCCTTCCGAGCTAGCACTGCTGCAGTTGCAATTCGTTTGATAGACGTTGGCTGACAAAGCTGCCAAAGGCGATCTTAACGGTACCGTATGCGTTTTGACAAAGTCTTTGATTCTCCCTCCAGTTTGCCTTTTCACCAAGAGATTGGTCCTTCTTCGAACCTGGTCACTTATCGTTGAAAAGTTCACTTCTGTCACGAAACCATCGTAAAATTTCTGAGCCTGTTCTTTGTAGAAGTGCATGAGTTTGCCAACTTTGATCCTGTCAGCGAAAAGTAACCTGATGAAAGCCGCATTATTGATCCCTTGATTTCTCGCCAAACTAACGGCATCGGTTATGTTTTGGAAAACCAAATGGGGATTGAAGGTTACCACGTCGTCTAGTTTCAGTACGTCGTTCATTTGAGCGGATGTTGGTCCTCGGGCACCCAAAAAGATCATGGCTAACATACTTGTTAGACCGAAGGGTGATAAAGCAAGAGATCGGGAATTGCTTAGACCATTGTTGGCTGAGGTCCAGAAGTTGAAGGCCAATTCGTTGCATAGATTAGAGAAGAAAATGTAATCTTTGTCTAGCCCTTTGACACTGTGGTTGAGCCCTGCGTTGTGTACAGCTTCCAATGGTATCGGCTTATTTCCATTGCGATGCATCTCATCTGTGACTTGCTTCACGTTACTCAATGCTGGAGAACTTGTCGAAGTAGAAGGCTCTTTTGGGCCAGATTTAATTTTGCTGGGGTTTTGAGAAGCGTCTTGTACAGAGACCAAAGTCCACTTTTCTTCAGATTTGTCATCAGTATTTTTCATTGTAGTAGGTGTATCTGATTTGTTTGATGCTGAATTTTTTTTATCCGAACCTAAATCATCCTTTGGTTCTATAGTGTCTACCTTCGTCTTCATATCCGTGGTTTCTGGGGTTGTTGGTATTTTTGTACTCGAAGAGTTACCTTGGGTCGGTTGATTTTTTGTTGTGGGCTTCGTGCTTTCTTTGATATCAATATAAGTACTCGTAGTGGTTGGTGGTTTGTCTGGAATAGAAATCACTGTGGTTGAAGTCAGCTGGCTTTTAGTAGTGGATGTTTTGAATTTAGTTGAATTATTCTGAACTTTCGTCGTCGGTTCCGTAATTTTTGGTTCCCCGAGTTTTATGTAAGAATCATCTTTACTCGAAGTCGTTTGCACTGAAGATGTGTTTGTTACGCTGACTTTGTTTTTCTCTTTCTCTTGTTTGTTTTTGGAACCAGGTTCGGTTGTTTTTTTCTTTTCGTCGTCTTTGATTATTTCTTTGTTTTGTGTAATTTTTGGTGGCTTAGTCAATGTTGCTAGACGATCTCCTTTTTCATCTGAATCTTTTTTCACATTAAAGGTATCCGGCTTCGTAGTGCTTGTTGTAGTTTGTGTCGCAGTAGTTGACGTATTTGTGCTACTTCCTTTCTTACTTTCAAGTAATTTTTCTATTTTTTCATTAGAAGCGTTTTGTTTTGATGCGTCATTAATTTTCCCCAAATTTTTCTCTTCGGTTGGAATTACTTTGTTCCCGGCTTCTGTTCTGTTCAAATTAGTGATAAATTTCTCCATTGTCCCATTTGTATCGATTTTTCCCACTTCTGTAGTTGCTACCATATCTTCCTTGTTATCATTTTGTTCCAAAGTTTTCTGACACTCGAAAGATAAACACTGACTTTGCGTTGTGATTGGACTTTTCTGGTTCAACGTTTCTGTAACATTGAAATCATTCTGTTGCGTAGTAGTAAGAATGCTCACTGTAAGATTAGTAGAACTAGGTTTCTCTTTTTTTGTTTCACTTTTTATAATAGTACCAGACATCGACGTTAGTGGTAAGCTCGTCGTGGGCTGCTTCGACGAAGAAGTCATTAAAGTAGTTTCAGGATTTACATCGACTCGTACGGGAAGTGCTTCGGGTTTTTTCGTAGTCTTAGTTTCATACAAACTGGTCTCAGTACTGAATACTTCCGTATTTGTAGAATACATCGCAGGGAAATCAATTTTGCTCGATGGGGTTGGACTTCCAGATACCGAAGTTTCAGTTGCAGTTGAAGTCATTACTTCTGTGAGAAGCTCTTCTGTTGCATAACTAGTGATGGCCTCAGTAACAGCAGAAATCGTCGTAGAACCAGATGTCATAGCTTTTGTTACCAAAGAGTTACTGCTAATGTTTTCCAGAGATTGATTGTTGAGGTTGGTGTTGTTGTAAGATTGTGCAAGGTCTTGCAGAATTGCAACATTCGTACTAGAGGGGAAGCCAGCTATGAGACTACTCCCTATACTTCCTGAAACCTTATGAGATTCGTCTGGCAAAGTAACATTGATAATTGGATAGGGTGTCCCAGTTGGAGTTGGAGCGTTCTTTATAACGTGATTAAGAGCGGCTGCAGTTTCTGACAGTTGTATGCGAATAAGTGGTGACTCATTGGTAATGTTGGGTTGATTTTTCTGGACGTCCATGGTACCAGCAGTTACGTTGATGTGAATAATTGGAGCTTCAGTAAATTTCTCAAAAATATTGGTAGTAGATGATTCAGAATATGCTTGTGTCATAGTTGTTAGCTTAGTCATGAAGATTTCTTGGTCTGTTTTGGGAGTAGATGAAGCTACTTTCTGAACAGACTCTTCACGTGAAATGTAATCTTGTGGCTTCGTGACTGTTTGTCTAAATTGAACTGGGCTTTCTGTCACTTCGTTTGGTTGTGTATGCATATTATCGTTGTTTGTTGCGCTTGTAAAGTCAGATATATTTATACTCGAACCTTGATCCAACATGAATTCAGTTGAAGTGACCAATTCTCCATTTCCTGCTGTCTTCTCCGAAATGGTTGCAGATTCCTCAGCGTTAGTAGTAGATTCGAAGCTCATAGTTGTCAATGTTTTTTCATCCATCTCATCACTGCTCACAGATATGTTACTCGACTTTAATTCAGCTTGTGGGAAACTTTCGGATCCAGCTAAAATTGGTGGCATTGTCTGAGCTACTTGTGAGATCATACTTGACAAAGAATCTGCAAGGTGATTGGGTACGACTTCTGGTACATCCGTTTTCTGCTGCATAGTGGTCAGCAATCTCATCGAAGTCGTGTCTTCGAATTCCGTTTCATATTCTGTCGTTAAATCCATCGATTCACTTGTAGTGCTCAAATGTTCCATTAACAAATCATCTAATGGGGTTCTTTCGGTTTGGTACATAATTTTTTGTTCCTCCGCTTGATTTAGAGCCTGGATGATCTCTTTGATAGCTGGTATTTCCGTATAAGATATTGGTACCTCAGTTTTCGTAACGAGTTTTTCAGTATCAACTTCAGACGACACAGCATTTGAAGTAGTAGAATGACTAATTCTCTCAGTCGCTGTTTCTGCAAAGCTTTCTCTGGTTGTGGTTTCAGCAGATGTGGAAAGAGGCAATTCATTGGTTGAACTGATAGTCGTTTTGTCAAGAGTATCATTTCTATATAAGACTGGATTCATTGCAGTTGTCACAGGTTCTTCCATCGCACTTGTCAATTTCGTTTTATATTGATCAACACTCTGAGTGAACTTGGGTGTCGTCGATTTAATAACAGACAAAGTTGTCCAGAAATAGTCATTCGTCTTTGTTTCACTTTTTAAAGGCATGTAAGTCTGCACAGGCTCGTTTCCTGGTATCTTGATTTCTGGCCGTCCAGGTACCTTTACAGACGAAGAATGAGTTTCAGACACAATACTGAAAGTATCTAGTTTTTCACCAGCTTTGTTTGTCGTTTTTTCTGTAGTGGCCTTTTCTCTTTCGTTGCTATAAGCTGAAGAAGAACTGGACGAAGGAGATATGGTACTCAGTTTTTGGAAAACTGGTCTTTCATTTAACGTGTTTCTAATGGTAGATGTCAATATTACATCTGCATCTATTACGGAAACTGGAATCATAGGTTTACCCGAGTACACATTTAATTTGTCCATGAGATTAGTCAAAGTCGTTGGTTTCTGAGTGATCTGCGAGTTTTCCAGTAGTGTAGTTGGCTGCCATTTTGGTGGAGGAACGTACTCTGGTGAAGGGTTTTTGAACATTTCCTGACTGTAATTGTAATGTTCCATGGGATCAAGCGCAGATTCTGTCATAACTATGTGAAAACCAGGTATTTTTGAAGGTGCTACATCTAACCCTGGCTTCGAAACGTACTGCGGTTTTAGAGGTCTTGTGGGTTTGTCTGAATGAGTCGAAGGAAACACGTTTTTAGATGGAACTTGATGAACGTAAGGTTCCATTTCTAGAACTGTTTCAGATTGAGGTTTGTAAGATTCGTACGAAGTCTCAGGACCATCAGATTCTATCGAAACGGAATTCTTGTTGCTTGTCTCACTTGTTTGGGAATTCTTGATAGGTGATGATTCAGATCCTCCTCCTAAGATAGAAGGCAAAATGTTGGTCCACTCGTCTGATGCGTGTCCTGGAATCGTTGGGACGGAGACCATCACGTTCGCTGGTTTTCTCAGTTCTTGTTTTAAGACGTTTTGAACGTTTTGCACTACGTCGGCTACCTGAAAGAACGTCAAAGTACACAACGTTACGAGATCTATTGGTGGATTGGGTCATTCGAAGGGAAGTTTGTAGTCATACCTTCAACACTTCCACTTCTGGGTTCACGTTAATAGGTTCGAAAATTTCCATCGGAGCGTGACCTCCTCCAGCTGCAATTAGGCTTTGGATTTCTTTCTCTGTCATTTGTTTCGTGACCACCTCGCCTTTCTGGTTGAATGTGTAAAATTGAAATCTATCAGGCCTTAGTAGGTCTGCAGGTGATGCTGGTGGGTCATGCGTAAGCACTTCTTTCCTGCTGTCAGGTGTTTTTGTTGGTACTGATGGGGCTATGCTGAAAATTTGATTGTTGCTGTTACAGTATGTTGAATATGAATCAATTTAAGCTTCTGGTTATTTGATTAAGTCAAAAGTTTATGTACATTTCAGTACATGTTCGAAGTAATCATAATCGGGAACTATACAATTTTCCGGCAAAAAAATATGAAGAACGTTTTTCTAAGTGATCAGTTTTTTTGTTGAGGATTTTCATTAGATAAATATACTTTATCATAACTATTCAAGCCGTAAAATGGCTCACCAGAAAGATACTTTGTACTGTGGAATGCAAGATTGTTTAGGTGATACTAGAAAAACAAAATGACTTTTGTACATGATATCAAATTGTTCATTGACTTTAAGAAGGTATAAAAAACACAGTAGATTTCATTCACCATGTGTAATAAATGGTCTTCTCAAAGATCCATGGTTAGAGTCTGGAAAATGTGATTGTCATCTACACGTAATTCACATTACGTATAGATGCTTTTCGGTTGGAGGTCAAAATTATAGTAAAAAATGGAAAATATTCTAACCTGGAACCCAACGATCTTGAATGTTCCTCTACTGGCAAAGCTGACGATGTCCTTGTATTCACCCATATTACGAATGTCAACAGTGGCAGCCAATTCCTCTGCCTCCTCATATTGAAAGTTGTCCTGAAATTCACCATAATGACATTTATTTTTACCTGTACACATCCAGCAATTGAATCAAACATGATCAAGTCAGAAATTGACATTAACTTTTAATACCTTAATAAAGGGTGTTTACAACGAGTTGTTTTACGTGACAACTAAAAATCGTCATGTTGAATGGTTCAATGCATAAAGTTATTGATTCGAATACACACTTCCTTAAGATATCCATGTCTAGTTACCGGCTGCCTAAGCAAGCAGCTATGCTTGTTTATTGTAACCGTAACCCAGTTACGAATCAACAAGTTCGATTATTCGGGCTCCAGTAGTTCCGAATGTACGTAAATTAGTACACAAAGAAAGTTGTTCAAGTCACATAGGAAAAAGTGATACTGTTGACGTCAATTGTTAGTCAAATGTATGAAATTAATATAGCAAGCAAAGTTAGTTTATAATACGATCATCACAAAATTAAATAATAATGTGGTCGTTTTTCTCTTATACTTATCAATGTGAAACGCCTAGATGTGAAACTGTATTTTATGTTTTTTGGCATATTTTTATGGTATATTACACCCTCTCTTTTCATATCATTAGACTCTCATTTTCATTAATTTCTATAAGTTTCAGGATAAAAACTTTATAATTATTTTATCAAACTTCAAGGTATAATAGTGAATTTTATCTCTGCTGTAAAAAAAATTGTATGATAATTTTATGACAAACAATTCAAATCTGACATTTGATTTCGTTCGTAAATAAACGAGCGACTTGTCGAAATGTCAAAATAAAAAGTCTAAATTTGGAAAAATTAAAAATACTTTTAAATTGTAAGTCAACGTTCAAATTTTTTTGTAAAAATCATAGTTTTTGTTCGAAAAAATTCAAAACTTATGATTTTTGAATCAAATAATCCATACTTTTTCGTGATTCATAAAAGACCATTTTTTTTTTTTTTTTTTTTTGAACTGTATTATATTGAAGGATTCTGATGAGGGCCTAATATGCGGCTGAAATATTGATCAGTTGGAATAAATAGATAAGAAATTACTATTAATAAAAAATTGGCTCTGAGTGATCAATTTCTCACCTTTTACTGAGTATTCATTTTTTTACGTATCAACACAACTTTTGTGTACTTTTGTTCAGGAGGGTCTAGCAATACAGTGTCGGAAAATCGATGAAAAGTTAATAACAATTAAATTTTTTTTAAATCCGAAGGAAATACTATGTTTTATGACTTTCGCATTGAAAACGTATCGTAAAAAATTTTTTTTTACCCTTTGAATGAATTTTGATCATTACATTCTTTGAACATTACTCGAAATCAACGATCGAAACATTAACAGGAGGAAGCTCATATGCCCCTAAATAGCTATGCCAACACTAGAGGGGATATGAAGGCATTTAAAACGAATAACGGAGTAACTGCTTTTCAAGGTCAAGTCTGGTCTCATTTGGAAACTGCGAAATTCTTGAATAACGAATTCACTTAGGTATTCTAATTCAGTATTATTGAAGTTTGTAGTTACAGAATCTATTCTAAAATACTGAAAAAATCATTAAAAGTGAGAGATGTTTTAATAATTTTCTCCGAAATGCTTGTACAAGTTTGAAAAAAAAAAGGTCAAAAGTACAGGAATCAAGATTGAAGGGAATAACACAAAAATAATGATTATCATGAAGCAAAATTGGAAAATAAGGATACGAAAGATTGAAATGGGGCTTACGATGGATTTTTGAAAATGATTTGAAATCTGGAGATAAATTGGCTTTCATTATCAACTTTCAATGTGTTTTGGTAATAAAGGAATTGTCATCACTCCGTTTTCAATTTCAGTCAGCCATAGTACGCAGTGAGGTGCATATCACCTTTCTGACGGTTTTTGTTTTATTAACATATTTCTTTAGCTGTTTTTGATTCATATTGTTTATACGAGTTAATTTTGACAGGGATTAAAATATGTATTTGTTTTTGACAAGGGTCATCTTGAGACCAGAGAAGTTTTTTTGACAATTATTAGAATACCCCAGATAGCACTGTCGTAGACATCATTTCACATTCAATGCTGCATCATGATTGACCGAAATTGCAGCATGAATCGTCAAAGATGCGTCGGCAAAATCCTACGTTTTTGTGTAAATCACAAGTGTGCTTTGTTATGTTGCCAACATAGTAGCATCATTACTGACGAATGAGAATGAGCGCTCGCGAGACGAACGTTTCGACAGAATCATAGCGCATTCAATGCAACATCATAACGCAGCCTTACCAAGTTCAAAATAAAGCATTGATGTCAGCATCGTTTCGCAAATTTGAACGCGAGTTCATGATGCTGCTTTGATGCTGCATTGATTACGTAGTGTTTGGAAGGTCGAGCGCTGGTTCGTGATGTTGTATTGATGACGCTTTTACGCGCCGACCAGAAGCCAACGCCTTTGTCGCATGAAAAATGCTCATTCAAATCACACTCACAAGTCAACCGGTGATGGTTCCAAAAAAGTACAAAAATGCGTCGGCATAAAGCTACGTTATTGTCTGATTCTCTAACACACGATTCGAATTAGTTTGTGAAATGAATAACAACTCGTAGGTCTGACAATAAAATCCCTGCGATGAGAATACGTAAAGATGTATAAATTATTGATACATCTGGTTGTCGCAAACATGAATGAGCGAAATTCGAGTCAATCATTTGCTATCGGGGACACGATCACTTATTTGTTGAGTTCTGATGTACAAATTGTGAGTAAGACTTTATTGATCCTTTGATCGATTTCTGTTAGATTCTTATACGCGCTTTTCTGAATTTGTAACAGTTCCTGAAGAGGGCCCAAATTTTTGGCCGAAATATAGAAAAGGATTGTTTATTCACACTATTGTTGTAGTTTATTGAGGTTTGTAATGACGACCTTAGTTTGGCTCTGTGTGATCAAGATTCGATGAAATAGTGATTAAAATTGGAAAATAAGGTAAATTTGTTTTTAGCTTGTAAATTTGAACAACAATTTGTCTCTTTCTTCATTGTGTATTGAAGAAAATGATAGTTAAAATTAACAATATCAAATTTTTATGTGAACCAGAGTTTTCCGAGGATATTTTCAGAACTTTCCAATTCTCTTTAACACCCTGCGTAAATTCCACCAATTCTTTTCTACCAAATGAGCCAGAGGAAGACAAGAAGATCGAAAATCGTATCAAACTTTCTTCTGTATTCAGCTCGTATTCCAACTCTCGGCCTCGGCCTTTTTCCAACGGCCAATCGAAAACCACTACGAATTTTTCATACTATTCTGCTGTGTTCTTTTGTATGTACAGCAACGCGAATTTGTGTACAAGAACAGTTACGATAATCCTACTTTGTTTGTTTTCGCTTCGTGACACACTTATGTGTGCGCATATTCTAACATTACGGTACATGCCTTCGATCGGGTAGAAAATCATTGGAAGCATAAGATTTTAGGGACACTCCAAAATCTAGTTCAGGAAGTCGAAACAATCGACTTTTTGGAAGTTCGCTCATTCTGCTACAATTTATGAATATCGGACGTAAATTATGTATACAAAAAAATCTAAATCGTCTGAAAATCTATTCGCAACAATTACGTGCAACAATCCCATCATTGCTTACTTTTTTCCTTATGATGATTTTTAATACATTTCAAAAAATTGTTGAAAAACTGTGCCAAACATTCTGAAATTTTCAGGGTTCTAAACCAGTATTCTTCTAAAAAAAATTATCCTGATCACAGCAAACTTATCGTTTTTTCATTCATGGGATTAAAAACCAGCTTCTCCAAATTTCCTCAAAAGGTACGAAAAGGTAATAGCATTATTATGTCACTTTCTCCGCGGCTCACTTGACGCACAATAGACAGGTGGGGTCGTAAAAGCAAATTTAGCTTGCCTCTTACCTCATGTGCGTGGGCGTCTTTCGTAACTTGTCTGTTTATCGAAAAATTTATTTATTTCTACGTAGAATTGAAAAACGATTCCGGACATTGTGATTTATAGACGGAAAAACAAAATGATCGTCTTGGATTAGGATCTTTGATTGATACTGTAATATTCGAAAGAGATAAGGGCAGAGAGGAAGAGGGCGAAAGAGAAAAAGAGCCTAATTTACATATTGGACGTGGCTATGCCTCAAAATACGCTAATGGTTTTTGCTGTCCGTTATATTCACTTTCTCGTAAATTCCAAGGTATGGGATGAGCTTTTTTCTAAGCGCAATAATGAACTGCGCCTTCTTTTCATTCTTGAGTAATAGTATTCATTTTATGTGTAAGTAGATGCCATTAGTCATTGACTAGGAAACTACGTAAGTTTTGATGCTGGGAATTCCGATTATTTTCGGTTAAGATGTAACAATATTGTTTGATACTGCATTTTTCCTTCTGATCTTTCAATTTGCAAGTTTTTCGTAAAATTTTGTGATTTTGTGATTTTACTCCTTTTCTCCCTGTATTTTTTGTATTGTGACCTGAGAGTTTTTACGGCACGTCATAATTACTTTTGTGACGCTTCAAATTGACGTAATTGACATAAAAAGCTGTTTATGTCAAAATTTATATTTTTTGTTAATCATTTTCAGCCAAAAATTATTGAAAAAGAACATTTTTCCTTAATTTTTTAGGTTTAACTTGAAGAGCCTTTAATTTCCTTGAATTTGATATGAATATCATAAAAATCGATCCAGCAATTCTCTTGCAATCTGGGACGCCGTTTGTTTCTTCATGGTCGACTTTGAGCGTTAATATCTCCTGAATGAGTGAAAATATTTTAACGAAAAAAAAAAATGTGACATGTTATAATAAAGTACTCGATATGTTTGAAATTTCAAGTCTTTGACTTGAAAACTTTTTTTAAACCACGTGCAAAGATTCAGTATGATTTTGACTGTCTGTATGATAATCCGCCCTTAATGTTTCAGCTGCTTATAAAAACTTTTCAACTTGAAATTATTCACAAGCTCTTTATTTCTTCTACAATATTGATAATTTAAAATGTAGTTTTGGCACGAGGTTTTATCTTCTCACTTTTTACTTTATAGTGTTCTTCTTTTATTATTCATTTTCTATTTATTTTTGAATTTCTTTACTTGTTTCAATTCTTCATTTCTTCTTGTATGTTGTAATTTTTATTGTATTTTTGAACAGACCGATCGAGCAATTAGACGTTGTGAGAAATGAATGCAATTTTTTTCTCATTTGCCAGGCCTATGGAGAAAGAAATCAATTTGATAACGTGAAAACTACGTCTAAAACTTTCCATATGTATACATTTTTTTTATATCTAATTTTTTACAGACATTTTTGTCATCACTTAATTAAGTCGAAACTCTCATATTTGAATGAAAAATAGGTTGAATCATCTAGTAAGGAATGATATATGATTAAATTTACCCTTTTTATGAGAGAAGTCTATATAGACCTTAAGATTGTGCCAAAATCCGATGTTTTATCGTGGTGAGCACAGTTTCTCGAAGACCATTTATCTGAACTGTCTACATTTTTTCAAGCTTATTTGTAATTATAGTAGCCTCTGCATGAACGAAGGATTTCGATTTTTAAGCAAATTTTTTTTTTCTTGCTGCAAAAACAACCGAAAGCTCAGACGTTGAAAAATCAAACATTTTAGGAAAATGACCAATATTTTCAAAAATATGAATTTAGCGAAATCCTTCCTTCACGCAGAGCGTAAAGGTATAAACTAGAGTTTTTTTTCTGTTTTTTTTTTTTTATTGTAGAGTTGTATTATTTATCATGCTCACCGGGCGCGGTGTCAGAAAAATTGTGTTTTGGTACAATGGTCACTATGACCTTAATTACGAAAATTATTTTCTGAAAAAATTCATAAAACACCTTGTGACATTAATACATAAAAAGGCTATGAGTTAAAAAAGTAATTTTTTTTTGGTTTTTCTAGAAAAAAATCGTGAAAATGCTCTTTATTTCTCGAGCGCAAGTGTAGACAAATAATTAATTAATAGACAAATATGTGATGACATTGTTCACTTTCCTGATTTTTATAAATTCAGCCTAATGGAAATACCACAGTATTTCTGGTTTGATACTGGGTAATTTTATCTCAAATTTTTCAGGTGAGTCAGGTTGTGTCTTTTTTGGGCATATAAATTTTTTTTCAATCATCTCGATCAAAATGAATAAGGCACACATTTTTTCTTGAATTTCAGTTGTTTTGTCGTAAAGAATTTTTGAAATATCCTCTAAAAAGTTGATTTTCAATTTTTGTTAATTACCGCATGTTAATTTTTTTCATAATTCAATAACTCTGCCGAAAATTAACTGATTGTTATACTTTTATTTTGTAGGTAAACTTTTCATCCTAACAGAGAGAAGTTCTAAGCTTCATTTTCGGAAAAAGTTTTTCTCGCAATCGTGATTTTTATTAAAAAAACAAAACATTTTTAATCCTGAAATTTTGACATTGCATCAGTTTTATTTTTTTTTATTTTTTTAAGGAACGAGTTGGATAAATAAGGAATATTTAGTGTGTATATATATTTTTTCTCAAATTACTGCTGAAATTCGTAACATTGATATACTAATTAGTACAGTCACTCTATAAACGTTGACCGATTTGTGGGTATCACCAACACTAACGATCTAATCATCGCTTTACAGTTAAAAGTTAAAGCCATAGTTAAATATTTTAAACTGCCGTGAAATTGACACAAGTCAACTGAAAGAAATTTATGTTCGCCCTAACTGTAATCGCGCTGGAGACTCGAGTCTCGACTGTAAGAAAAGAGTTATTTCCAACTCTAACTGTAAAGTTCAAAGTTGACGCAGCTGAACGCGTGATTCTTGAAACACCGATATTTCGATAGTAATTATGTGCCTATCGTGTTTCCAAAAGGACCTCAATTACACCAAACTTTTTGTTGGAACCTTTGAAAAGAACAAAAGGTTACGATTTTTCGAAAATAATCGACAGATGTCCATTATTTCTGCGAAATTGCCAAAATTTCATAATCAGGGTATTTCAAAAAGATTGAAACAAAATTATGTATATTAATATTTTCAATATATACTTGCAGCTAACTTGAAGCAAAAAAAAAAATAGAAATGGAATACTATATTGCACTGCTCTATTGGTCACAATTTTGAGTACATCGTTGCCCTAGTCCACAACCTGCCAAAATATTAATTTCATGACTAATTGGGGAATTTATTTTTTATTTGAAAAAATTCAAATGATTTTGGAAAGCAGATCAAGTTAATTTTCTCTCTTACTTTTATCTTTTCGTGATTTGGTAACCCTAACTTTATCAGTTCATTTGGTAATGCCCAATTTTCGATACAGTCTAAACGTGTTAATCACTTCGAGCACGGGAATGTCAAGCACGTAAATTACATGCGGACAGTTGCTCGAGTACGTAAAACGTGTCAGGTGCATGTAAAGTCTTATTTGCAACTAAGTTTACAATCGTGACATCAGTACAAACCCAGTTAAAGCTGAAACCAACTAAAAATCTTCAGTTGTCCAGTCAGACCGGTTTATTGGTTGTAAAATTTAATTATTTATGCATATTTTGTAGGTCCATCCCTACTTATGAGCAATGCAATAATTGTGATCGTTTTAAATGTACAAATAGTGTTAAAACATGGAAGATAAATTTCACATCAGTTTTAAAAATGTGTTTAAAGAAAATTATTGAAAAATAATCACAATTTTGCATCCTAGTCTTAAGTTTTTTCAAATATTGACTTCCAAGATCAAAAGCTATTGGTTTTTAAGATTCTAGAGTTTCTAGACAAGAATTTATAGAGTAAAATAATTTCTAATAAAAATTCGAAGACAAACAAATCGTCGGTTCGAAATTGAACGAGTTATAATAAGTGTAGTTTTCTCTCTTAGTAAAATTCAAACTTTCTTGTTTCTGAGATATGAAAAATTAAAATTTTGGAATACAATTTTTCGAACTGGTTACTTTCAGCCTTCGACGGCATTACTCCCAAAGTTAAATTGAAATCAGTATTATATTCGTTTTTAAAAACTTCTAAAGTTTAATCATATTAAATGTGTCAAAAATTTAATTATAAAAATAAGAGTGCCCTAGTTCTATACTAATTTTTTGGTCTCTGATAATAAAAAATCAGTAAAAATATCACTGCTTTTTATCAGTGAACGACTTTTCATCGATTCAGATTTAGATAGCAAGTGCACGTAAAATACAGGGTGTCCCAAAGTCACATTTAAAAAAAAACACCTTGGATTCCTTATTTAATTTGATCAGTTTTAATCACGGTCTTCTATGCAAATGAAGGAGTTTCATTTACAAATTTAGCACCGCGAACATCCATGAAAAAAATTCTGAACAATTATGAGGGTATTTTATATAACCAAAACAACCTCGCTCCTGATCCATCAGGGGGCCAATGCAAAAAAAGGGTTAATTTAGGTAAAAAAAAGTAAGGTCATTAGCGCAAGTAACCAATAATTACTAAGGCTTGGGAGTAACACGTCACAAGTAACATTACTCTAAAAAGTTTGAGGGCACTCTAAATCTAAGTATAAAGGAACTATTTATTCCAAAATCGATCGAAATTATCGTTACATACTTCAAAAATTTCAAACTTTTAATACTAAGAAGTCTCATTCTGGAAATACAAAGGGATATCTTAAGAAAAACCAAAAAATTCTACAACATTCTATAAAAGTAAAAGTAAATACAAGAAGTAAATGTATACATAGAAAAATACAATCTATGAAACATTAAAAATCTATAGGCACAACTTTAATGACTAGAGCATTGAATTGCAGAAATTTATGTAGGATAATATAAAAATACCGAACGATTCTTACGAATCGCAGAAAAACTGAAGCAATACGAAAAAAACTGGAAGAAATAACTATTGAGACACTGTTTTCGAAAAATTCCATCAAAACACGAAAAATATAATGAACTTGGTATTTCGGAGCTCGAAATTCTCGAAATCTGTATAAAAATACTGAAAAATTCCGAAAGGTTTCATACATTATAAAAAATACGAATAGTTTCAGAAATACTGAACAATCCTTCGAATTGTGAAAAAACTGAACAAGTCTCAAATTATTTTATCATATCTGAAATAAACAGTTTCTCGAACAAAACCAAAAATACGTTGATATTGTTTTTTTCATCCTTATAAGGATGGAACTACTGGCTAACTACTGCTAATGGTTTCTCAATCGTGAAACTGACGATGCGGTCAAAAACGTAGGAGATCAAGCAAGCATTATTTAGGATTTATAAAATTCAAAATTGTATAAATAATAAGTATTTTGAATAAGATAATATGAGTACTGTATGTATGTATCCAAAATCAATTATTTTTTCCTCCTTATATTACTATCAACAACATGTTCAATGAATCACGGAAAACTATTTCAGATGAATAATGATGATGAATAATTTACAAAATGAATGCTACAAAGACATTCTGAAACAATAATCACGATAAATTCGTTTGTAATTATATTTCATTACAAATCATATAATTTTATATCATTATAATCAATATATTTTGTATTGATTTGTATCGATTATATCATATATAATCAATATATTTCATCAAATCATATGCACAATCCTGACGCTCTACAACATCGATATCATGATGAGAGTTAAATTTTCATTCTTGCAATAATCGTTATAACGTTAACAGTTTTCAACCGATTTTCTTAAACCATGACTTTTTTATTCAAGATAGAAGGTACTTTGAGAATGAATATTAAAAAGGTATTGTTTTTACAGATATGTTACATAAAAAAGACGTCAAACTCTAAAATACTGGGGAAAAAAGGGTAAATCTTAGATAACTTAAAAAAAACGTACTAATTTTGTTGTAGAAAGTAAACAAATATACATATTTCAAAAGCTCAACTTTTCTTCTTTCCAAAACCATACAGCAATCGAAAATCGGTGAAAAAATGACGGAGTTACACCGTGTTATTTGTCTAATTTTGATGACAGGTTGGAAAAGCATCCAGAAGGCTGCAATCTATTGTTTTTAACGAGTTTTGATGAAATAATGAGTAACGAAATAGTATATTTCTAAACGAGTGCAAACTTCACATTCGCTAATAAAGTCCTTCTGCACAAGTTGAGGACTATATTTTACATAACGAGGTGAAGAAAATGCGCATTTTCGAAAATCAGGAGGGAAGAAAATGAGTATTTTCTTCACTGAGTTGTGTAATAGTATGTTTCTCAACGAGTGCAGAATAAGCTTGTTTGGCGAATGTGAAGTTTGCAAAAATGGCCTTCGGCTCGTTCTGCAAACTTTACGTTCGCTGAAAAATGCCCTTCTGCACAAGTTGAGGACAATATTTTACACAACAAGGTGAAGAAAATGCGCATTTTCGGAAATCAGGGGGGAAGAAAGTGATAATTTTCTTCCCTGAGTTGTGTAAAAGTTATTTTAGTGAAATAGGGAGTATAAAATTGCGGAATACTCACTTTAAGAAAAAGAAAACAATGAATAACAAAACAATATATTCCTCAACGAGTGCAAACTACACGTTCGCTAAAAAAGCCCTTCAGCAAAAGTTGAGGACTATATTTTACACAACGAGAGGAAGAAAATGCGCATTTTCGAAAATCAGGAGAGAAGAAAATAAGTATGTTCTTTACTGAGTCGAGTAATAGTATATTTCTCAACTTGTGCAGAATGAGCTTGTTTAGCGAATGTGAAGTTTGCAAAACTTGTCGTCGGTTCGTCTTGCAAACTTCAAATTCGCTAGAAAAGCCTTTCTGCGTCAAGCCTTTTTGATGACTATATTTTACACGACAAGGTCAAGAAAATGCGCATTTTCTTCCCTGAGTTGCGTAGAAGTTATTTTGGTGAAACGGGGAGTATAAAATTGCGGAATACTCACTTAAAGAAAAAGAAAATAATGAGTAACAAAATAGTATATTTCTCAACGAGTGCAAACTGCACGTTCGCTAAAAAAGCCCTTGGGTACAAGCTGAGGACTATATTTCACACAGCAAGGTAAAGAAAATGCGCCTTTTCTTCCCTGAGTTGCGTAGAAGTTATTTTGGTGAAACGGGGAGTATAAAATTGCGGAATACTCACTTAAAGAAAAGGGACTCGCTCCAGGCCTTCAGGTAAGGTCATGTAGTTGACTCGCTCGGGCACCTGCGGTTGGTCCCCCGCAGAGGAGTCCGGTGAAAAGTAGTGGACCCGAGCAGGTGGCCCAGGATGCCGCGCAGCTCGCGTTATCGTCGACTGTATTTTTAGCCTCGCCCGCGGCGACCAAGGCCTTGATATCGCGATCGGTCTTCGAAGGGAACAAGGGCTGCTGCCGCGCTCTCGATGCCCGTAACGGTAGCGGCCAACTCAACCGCACAGTTCTTCGGCGGCGCTCTCAGGAGAGGAGACGGGAGCGATGTACTATCCGGCCGATCTTGCGGTTGACCTTGCCACCGCTCCAAGGGTAGCGACCTCAGCAAGAGGCGCTTATTCGTTCTATTCCTTCCTCCGTTTCTCCTCGCTTCTGGATACTTACTCTTGCTCTTACTTCTCTCGCGCAACAGCACTCCGAAGTCAACTTTTTTCACTATGTACTTCTCTTGCCGATGCTTAAGAAGACCGCGGGCTCATTTTTCACTGGCTCTTTTCGGTGCTGCAATTCTCGACGCGCGTACTTTCGTCGACTTTTCTCGTTGTTTTATATATCATTGAGCAGATATTACCGTTCATCAGACCTCGCAACGATTCGTCAACCGGTGTCACGCACCTGCTGTTAACTGCATGAAGAACTTGGACTTGCAGGTGAAACGTGCGTGTCCGTCTTCTCCTCCTCCTCGTCTTTTCTTCCTCCATCGGCGTTGTTTGTCTCCCTCTCCGTGTCCCTTTTTCCTCCTTTGCCCCTTCTTTTCCGATCACTTCGGGTCTCTCTCCCATTAAATAGTTCGTCGATCTCGCGGTTCCCGCGGATCGTTCATCTCATCTTCTCATTATATCTCCAATCGGAGATGCCATAATATCCTGTGTCTATTGCATGTTTTCTGACACTCGATTCTTTTTGGATGGTTCTGGGTGTTTTTCTGATTCGTGGTAAACAACAATTACCGGCGATATTTTTACTTGATGTAATGGCTAACAGTTACTATGGATGGGGTCTCTGCGCTGAGAAAAAAATGTAAGAAGAAAACAAGACATGTTTGCTGAGGTGACCAGATGAACCCGGATAAAAATGGAAAGCTTGACAACCCGTTGACAACTCGTTGAGACTTGTATAACTCTTTGACAACACGATGATCGACTGTCTGTGAATGCTGATTCATAAATCTTTGCCAACTCTTTGATAATACTATGAAACTTTTGAAGAATAACTTTGATAGGCCCCAAAAGGGTCATTTGCCTGAATCTCGAAGTTTCCGGAAAAAAGAACCGAAAATCCAACGTCCCAAAACATGATTTAGTCGAAATATCGAATGCCCGACAATGAAAAACCCTGTTTCCTTAATAACCCAACTTCACGATCACATTTCCTAATAATTAAAAAACCGAAAAAACTTTGATCGAAAACCCAAAGGACGGTCTCAACGTATTCCCGGATCCCTACAATTTCGATATTTCAAATCCCCGCTAACAAATTGGAGCGGAAAGAAAAGTTACCGATCGTTCAAAGTCCCGCACTAATTTTTCACCGATTCGTGGATGCCACTATTTCACAAATGCAAGAAACTTCAAAACGACGAAAAAACATTTGTCCTCAAACATAATGTCCCTCCAAGACATGCTGCTGGTGGAAAATTGTGGATTTCGTTTGAAATTCTTGAAATGACCCTATTGACACGCAATATTCTAGGATTTCTTATTTGAATAGATGTGCCTTTGAATACAAATTTTTTGCTGGTCTTATGACAGTAAAACTGAAATATGTTATGTTCAAGAAAAAGGGCCAAACATATTTACTCGCAAGTAACAGAAGAAGTTGAAATTTCTACAGTGGACTAAAATAAAAAAGGTAGTTTCCAAGGAAAAATCCTAAGTGTTTAAGCACAGAATGTGTAGTGCCCAAGTTTTTTTCGTCATGTTGGAGTAAAATTGAAACTGTAATGTTCAAGGAAGTTTACACATCCCACTCTCTGTTTTTTTACATGTATACGTTGTATATATACATTATAATACGTATATTACAACTGTGGCTTCCCGGAATAATAGACAAAGTCACTTCTGCCGTAAGGCTCATTTTATTTATTTATATTATTCTGATAAAACTTTCAACGTTATGGCATGTGTGACTTTGTCTGTTATGCCGGGAAGCCACAGAAAACAAAATATGTTTTTCGTACCTGTGGCATAGAAAACTCATTTCTTGTCCAGTTAAAAATCTCTAAACTCGTTTTCTAGCCCTCGGTACATAACTAGGACAGAAATTTCATATCCCTTCGTGTGATTGTAAACCTCAGGTTCTCCTCGGTCTACAAACTTTACACTCGTAAATATAAAATAAAAGTCTCAGTTACGCAACTCCAAATTGGTTTGAAAAACTATTTTTTTCCAGAGGCAGTCGCAGTTATCGAAAAATTTGTAAACTAGTGTACTCTAAATCATGATTATGAACAGAATCCACAACATTTAATGAAGATTTTCTGAAAAGTTACATATTTTACGAATTTCTCAAAATGACTTAAAATCTTCGGAATTGTGACTATTTCAATTTTTGAAATTTCAGACACTATACGAAGTAGCGAAGTATTCTAAAGTTTCCGAATCTAATAAATATTTGTCCAAATTGATAAAGATTTCATTCTTAAAAAATTTCTTAAATACCTTGTGACATTGATAAATGAATAGGCATTAAGTTTATCAAAAAATATTGTGTTATTTTTTCAAAAAAATAAAAAAATAGTGAAAACGCATTTTTTTCCTCGAGAACAAGTGTATATAGCCCTTTAATATCGTAATTCATTAAAATATTTTTATTTATTTGGGAGTTTAATCTTCATGTCAACATTATCTGTTTACCAATTCTCTAAATTATTTCAACATCAATCTATACCAATGAACTTCAAAAATGAACAAAACAATATTGACAACAATTATTACTTGTATAGATGGTTTATCCTTACGTCGAGTGATTTACAGGCTTGAATACAATTCTGGCTTTTCATCAGTAGACACTCGGCAAGTTGATGGTGGAGTTAAAAAGGTCGCCGTAAGGTCGGACCTTTGTTTGGTCCTGTTTTTTTTGGATTACAAGAAGTCTTTTCGACTTTAAACGTAAGGATTTTTCCGAAGTCCTGACTGAGTTCACCGGGTTATATACGATTTTCAAGTAAGGGGAACTTGAGAGGAAAGGTAGAAGTGGTAAATTTAAAATTCCGTTTTGTTCTGAAGGAACAAATTCTAAACGTCTGCATCCGTTGTGAATCATTTGTTGAAGATGTTATTGCATGATATAAAAGAAATCAAAATTCTATGCTCCGTTCCAAATATATAATGCCGAAGTCGGGAAATTGATCACTCGGAGCTAATCTCAGTTAATTTAATTCATTCGATCAATATTTCGGCCACACATGGGGCCCTCATCAGGATCCTTCAAAATCAAACCATTGAAAGACTTAATATACAATGAACAAAAAACTGTTTCAAACAAAAACATATAAAAATTATTCATACTCACAAAAAAGTTTTTTAAAACCCAAAATTAAATCATTATGTGTGAAATGTAAGGTCAAATTTGACCGTCGTCGTAATAACAACTTTTCAATCACAAATTTCTTATATTCCAACAATAATTTTACTATAAGTGCGTCCGAGAACAGACATGCGAAGCGCACCAACGACGAATGACAATGATTTCAAAAGTCAAAGTAATAATCTCATTCCCAAAACAAATTGAAGGCTAAAGATAACAACACATCCTCAAAAAATATTCAAATATTTATCGTAAATCACACTTAAATTCTTTGTATCTTTTTGCCTGTTAAGTGTATTGTCAATTTTCCTAATGAAAATCATTTTCGAAATATCCCTCTTAAATTTCTTACTCTCTTTATCCAAAATACTAACATTTTTCCAATTAAAATCATGCCCTGTATTCAACTTATGTTCTGAAAGAACACTGTGACTCGAAACTGGTAGTCTAATGTTATTTTCATGTTCTTTTATTCTTGTTTTTAGATTTCTTTTCGTTTGTCCAATATAGCAAAAGCTACAGTTGTTACATTCAATTTTATAAACCACTTCTTGTTGGTCAAAAAAATCTAATTTATCTTTACCTCTTTTAATAATACTATCATTTAATTTATTATTTACTTTCTTTATAATTCCTACGTCATTTTTATAAACCACTCCTTGTTGATGGGATTGAAGAGAATATTTAATACATATGATGTAGAAATTATCAAGAAAGTAAATAATAAATTAAATGATAGTATTATTAGAAGAGGTAAAGATAAATTAGATTTTTTGACCAACAAGGAGTGGTTTATAAAATTGAATGTAACAACTGTAGCTTTTGCTATATTGGACAAATGAAAAGAAATCTAAAAACAAGAATAAAAGAACATGAAAATAACATTAGACTACCGGTTTCGAGTCACAGTGTGAGTCGAATTTATGTTCTTTCAGAACATAAGTCGAGTACAGGGCATGATTTTAATTGGAAAAATGTTAGTATTTTGGATAAAGAGAGTAAGAAATTTAAGAGGGATATTTCGAAAATGATTTTCATTAGGAAAATTGACAATACACTTAACAGGCAAAAAGATACGAAGAATTTAAGTGTGATTTACGATAAATATTTGGATATTTTTTGAGGATGTGTTGTCATCTTTAGCCTTTAATTTGTTTTGGGAATGAGATTATTACTTTGACTTTTGGAATCATTGTCATTTGTCGTTGGTGCGTGCGCTCCGCATGTTTGTTCTCGGACGCACTTATAGTAAAATTATTGTTGGAATATAAGTAATTTGTGATTGAAAAGTTTTTATTACGACGACGGTCAAATTTGACCTTACATTTCACACATGATGATTTAATTTTGGGTTTTAAAAAACTTTTTTGTGAGTATGAATAATTTTTATATGTTTTTGTTTGAAACAGTTTTTTGTTCATTGTATATTAAGTCTTTCAATGGTTTGATTTTGAATGATCCTGATGAGGGCCCCATGTGTGGCCGAAATATTGATCGAATGAATTAAATTAACTGAGATTAGCTCCGAGTGATCAATTTCCCGACTTCTACATTAAAGATGTTATTGGTTGAAAAGCTTGATCGTAGTTACATTGTTCAGAAAAAAAAATGAACTGCTCATCATCTTCATTTGAAAATAATTCCTACGAATCCTTTTTCATCCGTTTGTTTCCTGTCCGAAATCGGCTCTTAGTTGCAGATCGTTAGCATCATCAATTCGTAATGTCGGCGAGTCATTGAGATTCAATAGTGGCACACGCTATCTTTGCGTTTAGATGCACAATCTTTTCTTAGCATTCTTACTAACTGTAAAACTAATCAAAAATGATGAAACGATTCAAAAAAACCATCACCTGAAAAATGTATTTTTTACAGTTTCATAATACAGAACATGGTATAAACAGAGAACCATATTTTACATAAACCTGATTCCGTAGTGTAACAGTCTACATTTATTTTCCCGGCTTATTGATAAAAATAACGGCATCGAGTACGGAAGCGAATGTGCGGAAATTTTTCTTTTTAATGAATCGATTAGACTTGGCGATCGTATTGAATACAGGCACCGAACACGAGGCGAGATAAACGTTTACGTTTATTTTCATGAAGTCTTCAACGACGTTATGGAGAGATCCGACTCCTGCAAAATCCACAAATGTGACTGAGTTCATGTCGATAATTATGTGTTTAATGGACAAATCAGCATCTCGCTTGGCCATCTCCTCGGGAATTATCCCAACGGCTTTGCAGAGTCGCGGTTTGAAACCCCTTTCGTTAATGAAGTTCAAGCTTCCACCGTAATGGAAAATTTTTATATGGTCCAATTCAGTGGCCTAAAAAAATCGTAGTTATTGGTAGATGTTGAGTTATTAAGGAAAAATTGGTAATTAGTGGTGGATTTTTTTTTTATCTTCAATTTACTTTTTTGTATGAATTAGTGTTGACAAACAATTCCGTCCCAGGAATCTGTCCCAGAGTGCATGTGTAAGGTTCAACACTTTGCACCAAGATACTCAAAACACTTGTGGTTATGCCGAAAATCAGTCCGAAGTCCAATCGGATGAAAGATGCAAGGAAAGTCGATAGCCAGATCGTTGCATTCCAAGTTCCAAGTTTTCGAAATCTTGAAAATTCTAGCACTTGCATTAACATTCCGCGTAAAGACACCTGTAAGGTATGGTTCGAAATATTTTATATTCTAATCGGGGTCGAATCAAACCTAACTAGTTCTTTTTCTGAAGGGAAACAAATGAGTAGGAACATAAGGAATATACAAAAATATGTATGCTAAGGCCCAATTTTCCATTAATTTGATAATTGATTATGACATAATATGTATGTTTTTCTGCTGTTAGTTCAAATGAAGTCCTATGCTTTGTAAAATTGTCAACCCAAGTTTATCGTATAAATGAAGTAGTTTTCCGTGAGACTGTTACTTACAATTATGATAGTTGCTAAGGAAGCACGTGGAAGACTTTCGAATACAGGACCCACCCAATTGAGGATAACAAAAAGAATGGCGCACGATACCAAACTTGTCAACTGTGTTTTTCCTCCAACATTGTATTGCACAGCAGATCTACTAAGGGCTGCACAAATGGGCAGACATCCAAAAAACTGGGCGCAGAAATTACTTAACGACTGGAAAAACCGGTTTTCATCAATTTATTAATTGAATATTTTAGTCAATTTTTCAGGGAGTAGCATAAAAAAGGAACATACTAGAGCCAGAAGTTCCTGATTGGAGTCTATCTCATAGCCACCTTTTTTTGAGTACATGATTACCTAAAATGAAATTGGCTTTGTTATTGTTTTAAAATAAAGCCAGAAAATAACACTCTGCTTCACGACTCTAAATTTCCCGCCATTTATTTCTAAAAGAAAATTCTGCTATTTTCAATGAAAAATTGTGAACGAAAGATTTTTGTGCACGGGAAATTCATCTACTGCAGCCTGCATAATCTTTTTTAAACATTTATGCAATAAAAATGTGAAGTCAAGAGATACAAAATAAATTGGTTATTAGAACAGTCAACAAATTTATTATTATTTCTATACGCAACGTTTCAGCTAGTTAATTCTGATACTTATCAGGTGGTTCTGTGAGTTATTAACAATAAAACTCAATCAATTAAAACTTTGAAGATTATATTACAGAGTTTCTGTAATTTTACGTAATTTACAGAATTTTCCAAAATCGACAAAATTTATCGACATTTTCGTAGATTCTTGAATTTTGCAAATTTTTTCATTGAATTATTCACAATCTTTATGATTTTGTTTATCATTCATTCATTCGAAATGTTTAATATTTGTGTTTTTCCCCTGGTCCTCGTACGACTAAACATTGATTGACTTTAAAAAAATTAGAGAAGATTACAGTGTCTTTAGATTTACGAAATCGTTTGAATTTTTCGGAAATCTACGAAATTTTATCGAAAACTATTAAAATCCTACAAGTTTTTCCTGTTTCGAATAATTGAATGTCTTTTAGATTTCCAACGTTTAACGGTTTCTCAAAATTTGCCATGTTTCTACATAAAAATGAAAAATTCTAAAATTATCAAGCGTCACCGTCAGACAAAACATTTCCTAGTATTTTAATGATTTTTGTAACTTTACACAGTAGCTGTAGTTTTATAAAATATTAGACATTTTTGCACAATATAGAAAGTTTATCAACCATTCCTGCACTTATCCATATATTTCAAATTATTCAGACTTGTTAACAATCTTTAAAATTTTCAATGTCACTCAATTTTCCGAAATTCTCAAAATTTTCTAGTTTAATTGAAATTTTTTAAATAAATGAAAATCCTTGTACATCAAAACAATTTGATTTTTAAAAATTTTCTGAATTTCTTACAGTCCCTAATACTTTACAGAATTATGAAAACTTATCACAATTGTAAAATTTTTTCAACATTTTAGGAAATTCAAGAAACTTTTTGAATGACTCCAGATTACAATCTTTAACATTTCAAATGTTTTTTACTTTCTACGATTTTTCATGATTTCCAGATTTTTATTAAAAACCATCCCAAATATTCGTAATATTTGTACGACGAAATTTTCTCTTTTCTAGAATATGAAGACTTTTACTCACAATCAATGTCTGTACTTTTTTACGAAATTCATGGAATACTCTACGGATTTCTTGAATTTCCACAAATATTTATAATCTTAAAAATATTAAATATTTTTAAATATTAATGATGTTAAACAATTTCCAGGCTCTCATTGACGTTTTCATAATTATCGACGATCTCTGTACAAGATCAAACATTTTTTTATTTTCAAAAAATTTCATTAGTAATTCATAGTTTTTATTAATTTTACAGAATTTTCATAATGTTCCGCAATCCTCAAATTTTATCAGCATTACCTGAAGTCATACAAATTCTTGGGATTTTCTGGAATTACTGACGATTCTTCAAATTTTCTAAGTTTTTTAGTTTTTTTAATTTTCCGAATTTTTCTCAATTTCTATTGAAATTCTGAAAATTATCGACAATCAACGCACAATATACGTGTTGCTATTCTTACGATTTTAATGAATAATACAGTTCACGTAATTTAAGAAAATTTATCATAAATTCCTGAAATTCTACTGATTTTTCGAATTTTCTAGAATTATTGATAATCTCTGATTTCTCTGAAATACTGAACGAAACACGACATGATTGCACGGAACATCTAACTACTGGAGCCTATATGTGACACGATCCGAGAAAAGGGACCTACTGTCCAAGACATCATTTTCCGGATTATGAGTAACTTTGTAAGTTTTTAATCTGATCTTCAATGTCGTTAATTCAGAATTCACTCACATTGTTTTTTTTCGAGCTATACATTTTAAGAAATTTATTATTTTGATATTTACTCAATCGTCCGTTCTGTAAATTTTGTTTTTGGACAGTAGGTCCTTTTTTTCGAATCTCATCAAATATAATCGTTGTTTCTTTAATTCTTGGTAGAAATAGCGCAAAGCATCATATCGTGAGAAGCAACAAATTTTATAAAGATCGAGCATAAGCTCTAGATAGGTACAATGTCTCACATTCAAACAGTTGTAACTGATTTCGAAATCCTTATATTGCTAACTTACAGCCTCAAACAAAGTTATTTCATACTTACCACAGACATCGTTATCGTAAAACATGTCAATCCAATCACAACCCCATCCATTATAAGGTTAGGTATCAAACTGTAAGCCGGCAGAGATGGTTGAGGAATTCTGTTGGACATAACCAAATCATTCTTGAATGTTCTCAACTCATATCAGAAATTCTCATGAAGAGTTACCTCAAAAGATCTTCTATAGCCTTCAAAAGGTTGACGAGAAAATTTATGACACCTTACAACTGACAGTTCATGAGCAATATTATAGATTTTTGGTGACATTATTACACCTCATAAGAGTTTCTGAATCGCATTCAAGCAAACTTACCCAGTTGGGATAGTTCCAACAATTTTGACCTTGTATTTTTTCTGGAGATCAAAAAAATGACTCACGAGGATTCCACCGAACATCACAATAAGTTCAATAGGGACCGAAACTCTCGATCTTTTGTCAACCCATGGCTGAAATCAATGTTTTTGTGTTTTTCTCTAGAATCGAATTATCGATGCAAATAAGATTTCATTTTGTGGCTGCATCACATCGAAATGAAATACTTTTAAATGTCATCGATGTCAATTTTCCAGATGAAATGAAGTTATGCTAGTGTTCGTATTTCATCAGTTTCAAATCAAAGACGATATAAGTAAATGCACATAAATAATCATACCTTTATGAATCCATTGTTTAGCACCATGAGTAGCATCGAAACTATTGATACAGCGAGCACGACCAGATTGATTTTTTCTATATCTCTGACGATAGAAATAAGAGTCTGAAAATATCAGCATTCATATCATTATTTCGAATTTGTTCTAGCATAAAAGAGTTCATCAGATAATGGATCGTTTTTTGACTATTGAAAAACTGCAAGGTTTATTGTTATTTTAACAATAATTTTTGCTGCGTGATATAATGTTGACGTAGAACAACGTCTTTCTCTGAAGTTTGCCATTTGATGGGTTTATACGGTTGGGTTGATTTGCTACCCAAGTGTGTAATGGCACAAAACTATATGCAAAGGAAGTGGATACGATGGAAGTGTGTAATGCAGCAATAGTTGATGCAGTAGAAGTTTCTAATGCAACAGAAGAGGATGCGATGTAAGTGCCTAATGCAACGGAAGTAGATGCAATGGAAGTGTGTAATGCAACAATGGTTGATGCAATGGAAGTGTCTAATGCATCAGAAGTAGACGCAATGAAAGTGTCAAATGCAACAGAAGTAAATGCAATGAAAGTGCATGCAATGGAAGTGTATCATGCAACATAAATGGATGCAACGGAAGTAGATGCAGTGGAAGTGGATGCAATGGAAGTGTTTATGCAACAGAAGTGGATGCAACGGAAGTAGATGCAACGAATGTGTCTAATGCAACAGAGTAGGTGCAATGAAAATGGATGCAATGGAAGTGTCCAATGCAACAGAAGTAGATGATACAGAAGTGAATACATTGGAAGTGCCTAATGCAACCAGAAGTAGATGAAATGGAAGTATCTAATGCAGCAGAAGTGGATGCAATGGAAGCGGTTGCAATGGAAGTGTCTTATGCAACAGTAGTGGATGCAACGAATGTGTCTAATGCAACAGAAATAGATGCAATGAAAGTGTCAAATGCAAGAGAAGTAGATGCAATGGAAATGGATGCAATGGAAGTGTCTATTGCAATGGAAGTGGATGACAAGAAAGTGAATACAATGAAAGTGTCTAATGCAACAGAAATAGATGCAATAGAAGTATCTAATGCAGCAGGAGTGGATGACACGGAAGTGAATACATTGGAAATGTCTAATGCAACAGAAGTAGATGCAGCGGAAGTGGACGTAATAGAAGTGTCTAATGCAATGAAAGTGTCTAATGAACCAATAGTTGATGCAATGGAAGTGTCTGATGCAACAGAAGTGGATGCAACGAATGTGTCTAATGCAACAGAAGTGGATGCAACGGAAGTAGATGCAGCGGAAGTGGATGCGACGGAAGTGTCTAGTGCAATGAAAGTGTGTAATGCAACAATGGTTGATGCAGTGGAAGTTTCTAATGCAACAGAAGAGGATGCAATGTAAGTGTCTAATGCAACAAAAGTGGATGCAACGGAAGTACATGGAAGCAATGGAAGTGGATTCCATGGAAGTGTCTAATGCAACAGAAGTAGATGCAATGGAAGTGTCAAATGCAACAGAAGTAGATGCAATGGAAATGGATGCAATGAAAGTGTCTATTACAATGGAAGTGGATGACACGAAAGTGAAGACAATGAAAGTGTCTAATGCAACAGAAGTAGATGCAATAGAAGTGGATGACACGGAAGTGAATACATTGGAAGTGTCTAATGCAACACAAGTAGATGCAGCGGAAGTGGATGCAATAGAAGTGTCTAATGCAATGGAAGTGTCTAATGCAACAATAGTTGATGCAATGGAAGTGTCTGATGCAACAGAAGTGGATGCAATGGAAGTGTCAAATGCAACAGAAGTAGATGCAATGGAAATGGATGCAATGAAAGTGTCTATTACAATGGAAGTGGATGACACGAAAGTGAAGACAATGAAAGTGTCTAATGCAACAGAAGTAGATGCAATAGAAGTGGATGACACGGAAGTGAATACATTGGAAGTGTCTAATGCAACACAAGTATATGCAGCGGAAGTGGATGCAATAGAAGTGTCTAATGCAATGGAAGTGTCTAATGTAACAATAGTTGATGCAATGGAAGGGTCTAATGCAACAGAAGTGTCTAATGCAACAGATGTGGATGCAATGGAAGTGTCAAATGCAACAGAAGTAGATGCAACGAAAGTGGATTCCATGGAAGTGTCTAATATGTAATAGAAGAGGATGCAATGAAAGTATCTATCGCAATAAGAGTAAAAGTAACGGAAGTGGCTATACACCGAAAATGACTAATTCATCAAAAATTGTAATGTTCGTGATATTTGTGATGTTGTGATTCTCTTCCAAGCCATTTCAATACGTACGTGAATAGATTGAAAATATTCCGTTTGCGTTAAAGTGTCGATCCCTAAAATATCAGCCGATAACGTAAGCACAACGCTGAACGCACATCCAGACGTGAACCCATTGACAAAAGTTTCATTAAATAAAGATGTGATTACTCCTAACCGCAGAACGTACATGATAAACTGTCGAAATTTATTGCATCAAAGACTCTTCTCATATCGTACAATTTTTAAGAATGTAATTGAGGTAATCTATGCTCCTGGAAAATCGAGTTTCATTTCCGAGAGGTAAATTGGATTGCATTGCAGCTTTTCACCTGAATGACTGCAACGATGAAGGTCACTACAGTGGCCACTTCAATTTTCGTAAACCTGTTATTACCATCGTATAAATTCTGAGAATTCGATGACGTGTAATTTTCAGCGTATATTGCTTCAAGTGGACGCTCAGGTATCGAGTAAGTTTCGATCGATTTGACTGCCATCAACATTGTGACTGCAAAAGACCCGATTGAAGCATGCCTGTGAACCGGTGAAAAAAGCTCAAGCACGATTGATGAGAAGTTTAATTATTTATTCAAGGTGTAACGTTTTTTTTTTCTAACCTGGAAGTCGCGAAAATCGAGTACACGATGACGGGAAAAAATCCCATATAAATTCCATTTACAGCTGGCAATTCTGCTAAAAGGGCACAGGCCATTCCCAATGGAATGTGGAGTGCTCCTACATTTACTCCAGCTATGACATCGCCCGGAAGATCACTCATACTATAATTTCTCAACCATCCAATGGATGGGACTATTTTTTCCAAAAACTGCAAATTGCATTTTTTCAGGCTCATGGACTTTTTTATTTTATCGACGACTGTAAAAAGCGAACCATGATTTCCATTTATTAGATTGCAACAGGAGCTCAAGTGAATCGACTTACTAGAAAGTTTTTGAACTGTAAAAAATTGTAGAACTTACATTTGTTTTTATGATGTTCATACTGATAGTGCTGTCTTAAATGTTCGTGTTCATACAATGGTCGATCAATGTTCAATCGTAGTGCCTCAAGACTGGAGTGTTCTGCTGTTAAAAATTATATGAAATTTTTTGTTTTTATGAAAATAACGCATTAAATGTGTTGACCGTGCTGTTATTTATTCATGTATGTACTCCACAGAAATTTGAATAAAAATGAGCAACTTTGCGATCGCGATTCTCCACAGTTAAAGATTTATTGTGCAACAGTAAAAATTTAGGTATGAAGAATTCATAGCATTTATCTGTAAATCATAAAAATGATGGGCAATACTAATTATTGAATCTTATCTACCATTTCAAGTTCTTTATTATGAAAACCTTTAAATCGTATAAAACATATTTTCCCGAGAAACCCCCTCTGAAAATATTTTTTGCCTGGGTCAACAAAAAATTTGATTTTTGCCCATGATTTTCATTAGCTACTATAGTAATAAGTACTCTCCCCCATGTCATTATTTCAAAACCCGGTGGGATTTCGACCGTTGCAAAAGAAAAAGACGTTAGACAAAGAGGCGTTATTTACTCTGAACATTATTCTATTTCTCTGTCCAACGTTCGCGCATTGATGCTACTTGTTTTTCCAATCTCTGAGATTTTTTTTCTTGATTTGCAAGCTCTCGAAATCGTGATATAAGCACACTCGAGCTTTTTGGTGCCATCAAGCACTAAAAAACACTTTTTTCAAAAATGTTGACCGTTTCAACAGTCTTTAAAATGACCGTCGGTAACAATTGATGTTTGTAAGAATGCCAAAATTTAACATCTGACATTTGATAAACTAGATTATTCTGGCTTTTGGTTCTGAACTTGACAGTCTTCGCGAGGATTTTGAACCTGTTCGTGTTTTCTCGAAAGAAAAATTAAATCTTGAAGCGTCGAATTTTTTTTAAACTGTTGAAATAAGACGGAACTGAAAAGACTGCGATAATCTTTAAATTGTAAAAGACTGTCCAAAAGAGGTAAAATGTTGAAATGTTATAAAACTCGTAATGCTGACTTCGTTATTATTGTCTGATTGATACAGAATAAGAAAGATCTTATGTCACAACTCACACAAATAATTTATATCTCCAATCTTCACGATCTAAAAACAGTAAGAAGAGCAAAAAAGAAAGCTTCAGTGCCTGTTTTCAGGTGATAAAGAATTCACAGGTCGATGATGGACGTAACCAACGTCCAATGTCGGCACAGAAGAATACATATTACTTTCTTTGCACAATTTAATCGAAGTGTTAAACAGGTCACTGACATCACAGAATGAAAACAGCCCAATTTTCATGATACATTCTTATACTTCAAGCATGGGGATTTTACTCAAATTACGACTGTCTAAAGAACACATGATAAAAAATAAGTCAGGTTCTTACCATTGACCGCTCTGATTTGGTCCCCGCTTGAATCCATAATTTACGTTTAAAACCAATCGCAACTTAATCAAAATTCCTATGTCATCTCGAGCTTTTCACAAAACGATTCCTTTTTCTCCAAGACCTGATCGTTTCAATTTCTGCTCATTTACTGACTATTAAACCAATTGGGTTGCATCTTGACAGCTCATTCCCACTACTCTCGCAATGCAACGTACAAATGATTCTGTAGAAACAAATTGAAGAGAATATAGCCACTAAGGGGAATCATAACAGCGTGATCCAGCGGCTTCGATCATTCAATCTCATGATGACGAAATCGACTTTTGATCACACGCCAAAGCTATGCGTTAGATTTCCTGTATACGTTTGATTTTCGCACGAAAGTTCCATGGAAAATTTATAGATATAAAACAATGGTACTTTTCTCTTCTCCAATTAACGTCATTAAGAAACATATGATAATAAACGAGGAAAACTTGAGGTAAAGCGATAAAACCAAGGCTTCAAGACTTATTTTGGGATCGTGATAGAGATCATGGAAAAAATTGTAAGATATTTTGCATGCCTTGAATTGTGTATAGTTAGAATATTTTTGTAGACGTGCATCAGAAAAAGAAATGCATGCTGAAGAACACGTGCATGTGCATTTGAAATTTTTTTTTTGCGCTTCTGATTTTATTAAACATTTGAGGTTTTATAATCAACAATCATTCGTTGACTTAAATCATTCAATGATTTAAGAAGTAAATGATGCAATTAATATGGATGTGCGAATTTTTTTTTTCGAAAAAACTTTTATCAACACCAAATACTTATCTTTATCATTCTTCAGGGCTCAATTTTTATAACTCGACCGTTTAAATTTATCCTATTTCGAATTATTAAAATCTAAGGTTTTCCGAAACTTTCAACTTGTTAAGTAAAACTAAAAAATAATTTTAGATTCCAAAAGCTCTATACTTAAATGAGATTTTTTTCGATAGACAAATTTGGCAGAGAATCCAAAACGTTAAAAATCTCATTAAGGTGACGCGATCTGAGAAAAGGGACCTACTATCCAAAAACTCATCTTTCGAATTATGTGTGATTCTGTAAGTTTTCAATCTAATGTTCAACTTTGTTGAATAGAAATGTACGTACGTTGATTTTTTTCCGAGCTATAAATTTTTAAAAATTAACATTACAATCTCGGTAATGTGTTTTGATTCGTTCAACTGTTATTTCTGTAAATTTTTATTTTTTGACAGGTCTCTTTTCTCGGATCACGTCGCATATGAATTTTAGATGTTTTGTTGTTGCATTAATTTCAAATCAAGTAATAAATACTGGATTTTTTCATTTCAATAATTGAATAGCCAGATTTATCGAGTTTTTTTCAGAATTTATATTTTGTGTTTTTGAAAGAAAATTTAAGTTTCCACTATTCTATACGCACATGAGTACGTAAATTTAAGGATGAAAATTCTCATATTTGAAAAAAAATAGGTATACATTATTTTTGCATTTCAAATTTCAAGTTTCTAAACTTATGGAATTGAATTATCATAGAGCAACGTTTTCAACCTTAAGATTTTCAATCATCGAAAATTAAAGACTCAAGGATTGTTTCAAATGACGAATTGTATATAAAGTTGTTATCGTAAAAATCAAAAATTGAGTAAGGAAATATGACCAAGTATTATCAAAAACTTTTAACTAAAAAAAGCTCGTTAATAAGGAATGTGAAAATTCAGGTATAATTTTAGCAAGAATAATACACAAAATATTGGGAAAGGAAAAGTCTAGTTGATATATTATTTTCTTCTAAAACATTGAATTTCCTAAAATTTTTAATTTGTTAAATCCCATATTTTATTTCAATATAATTTTGAGACTTTCCGAATTAAAATGTTTTGGATTTGAAACTTCAGGAACTTAGCTCTTGAAACCTTAGAATAATATTTTGAAGTTATTGATATTCCAAAATTGCTACTCCAAAAAAAAAATGGGAAAAAGATTTCAGCCTTTAAATTACTAAATTTTTAGCTATGTAAACCAAAAATATGTTAACTTCTAATTAAATGACAAATTCTTCAAACAATCTTTTTTTTTCAAATTCATATATCACTGAAAGTTTTAGCTATCGAAAACAGAAATATTTCTACTTCCAATTGAACAGAAAATTTTTCAAATAAGAATTTTCAGAATTCAACAAATACGAAAGAAAATGTTAATTCTTATTGAAAGGCTAAATGTAAAAGTCGGACAAGTAGAGACAGAAAACATGGAGTGTCGCATCTATCTGTCTCTTACATTTCCCACTTTTGCTTTCAGCCTTTCAATGTAGAGACTAATATGGTACGAAATTATACACTCAGAGAAATTTCCGTTTAGGCATGAAACGGAAAGAATTTCAAAGCCATCCCCTTTCAAAATCAAACGCTACCCCTTTCATTTTAAAACGGTCGATGTTTAAAAGTGAAAAGGCCTATATTGACAGTGAAAGAGAACCCCTTTTACTTTGAAACGGCAATTTTTGAAACGAAATCCCTTTCAACTGTATAAAGGAGTTTTCTGAGTATACTGTCGATTTTCTTTAAAATCAAAAAAAGTTATGATACTTTCGTTGCATGGACTGCATTTTTTTTTGTAACTGCTAAATTAGGCAGAAGAAAAAACAAATATAAGAGTGAAATTAATCTTGAAGGCGAGCTAATCCAGCAAAACCCCAAGACACGTGTATCTTTAAATAAAATGTAAATTACATTTTCGCTGTTACCTTTCATTCTAAATTTAATGTTAAACAGTTAAAATGAGAAAAAAAAGTATTTCGGACTTTTCAAGATTTCTACAACTCTATCAAACTCAGAGTCAGAAAAATAAAATTTTAGGATCAAGGACTCTACGTTCTCTGATGCTATTTTTCCCTGATTATTATATTATCATAGAATAATTATTTATACATACTTAGATTTTTAGCTGGCCAAAGGCAAAATAACACTAAGAAAACCTCACTTCATAATAACTCCATAATTTTCTCGAGCAAAGAACAACTTTGCACACTCAAACTGTGATACGATGAACGAGTCTAATAGCTGCGAAAGTTTTTTGGAGACTCAATCTCAATCACAAGATATTGTAATATTGATGTTGCAGCGTCGATATTCCATACTGTTTGACGTGAGGAAGCTTACATCGCGTGAGAAAATTGTATTTGCAGATGTCGCATTCCACTTATATTATATTACGCAATAATTTTCTGACGACTTATTGAAGTACATCATGGAACACGGGATTTTATTTGTCAACAATTTTTTTAAACGTCTATAAAAAAGGCGAAAAAAATACGCAAGCCAACAAGTAGTTACAACAATTTTGTGATCTGTTGAATAAAATAAAAAATGGGTTAAAGACATTCAATGACATATTTTTTATATGAAGTATAATGAGATTATTATTTCGTTTGGACTCCCAAAAATGTGACTTACAAAACAAATGTAAAATTTGTTAGTATGAGAAATATCCAGATCATTTTTGTGTCAAAGATAATTTACTTGTCAACTTGAAAATCTTCTAAAAAACTTGCATTTCGTAAATTTCTTGTAGAGTTTGTTCTACACATGCTCGACATATTTTAATTTAATACAAAAACAAGACAATGAGAAAAAGATCTGATTTGGTATTGATGAGAACACACAGGATCCTAACAGTAGAACGCGCATAATACGTGACAAACAAAGTACGTACACTCGAACCTGCTTATTCGGGACTGCTCGGGGGCTATGTCCCGCATAACCAAGGGACCTTTTTTATCGTTTTCCGTCGAGATGGCTGGTTCCTTTCGACCTCTTTACGGCCATCAAAATTCCGTAGCCGCCCAAACAATAGTTTTGTTTTCAGCCGAAATTTAAGAAGAGACTCGAGTCGCACATCATCATATCCTGGATATACGAGTTCGAGTGTATTTTTCTTTCTTGATCATTTTTTATAAAGAAAATCGTAAAAAAGCAACACATTTTTGTACGTCTACGAGTTGGTATCTTTATTAAAAATACAAATAGTTGCAATTCGCAATTAAAATTTTACATAAATTAGATGGCTCAACAAAAACAAAAGTTAAGTTATCGTCTACTCGTGTTTCTATGAAGTTGGAGTTATTTTTACAGCATCCTCTTTATTACTGTCTTCCCTACTATTTGACATGGAGAACACACTGCCGACAGCGGCAGCCACTGTGACTCCTTGTGCAATTATACGAGCTCTCATCATTATCTGCGACCTATGGGAGTTCCTTTGTTGGAAGCAATACAAACCATAGCTCAGAGCCGCGCATGTTGCGATCAGACCTGTTTTGGATTATAATAGGATCACATAGAAGTTGCTTTTGGGAGACATATTGACTTGTTAAATTTTAATGTATAATAATAATCAGGGTTGAGAAAGTTACTTGAAAAAATGTAACGCGTTACGTTACCGTTACAAAGGTGAAAAGAGTAATTCGTTACGTTATCGTTACTTAAAAAGAAATAGTAACTTGTTACCGATACCACTAAAAAAAAGTAACGTTCCGTTACTCTCGCGTTACTTTTTGGACGAAATTGAATGTAAATAACAAAAATCGAGAAACTAAGGCTGAAAAGTACAATTTCAACGAACTTCTGATTTTTTTCTATAGAAATTGTTTATTTCTAATATAATAAAAAATGTTTATCTGAACTTTTTCACCCTGAGAAAAAAATCAATCAGCTTGTTCAATTTTTTATATTTTTTTCAAGTTTACGAAATTTCTGAATCTGACATTTGATTCAATGTTAACTACAAGGAAACATTCGCAAATTTCATAGGTTTTTGAAAGAATCTCAATACCTACCCAGATTTTCAGAATTTTTAAATCTTTTTGTACTTTTTAGTATGCATAACATGTTGCAGGATTTTCTAGAATTTTTATAAATTTCTACTATTTTTCTGTACATTGATACATAGATTTCCAGAATTTCATGCTCTAGAATTAAAAGTTTATTGAATTATTGGTATTTAAGAGGATTTTTCAGCAAAAAATTATTGAGAAGATTTTTATTTCATTTTTTTTTTAACTTTTTTGATTTTTCTAGGACTTGAATAATTGTCCAGTATTTTTGAAACCATTCGTATTTTTCAGTATGATAGAATATTGCAGAATTTCCCAGTATTTTAACATAATTTTGGTATTTTTATGATAATAATTATTCTATACATTTCAAGAATTTCGAACTCTAGAATTTGAATATAATGAATCATTATGTGTTTTACAGGTTTTTACACAATACAGTGTCTCGATAGATTTTTACTTATTCAAGTACTTTTTGTATTTCTTTAGTTTTTCTATGATTTCAAGGATCGTTCATTATTTTTAAATATTGCTGTATGAATGGAATTCGAAAGATTTCCAATGTTTTATATATTTGCACGTATTTTTCGAACGTATTTTCTTTTTGCATTTTTAAGTATTTAAAGAATGTTGTGGAATTTTTAGTTTTTTTAAAGACATCTCTTTAAATTTCCAAAATGAAATAAAATTGGAGTTTCGAAATTTCTGGAGTATATTTCGATCTATTTTGCAGAAAACAGTGTCTTTATATTATATTCAAAGGGCCCTCAATATGTTTTGTATTTTTTACAGAGTTATTACAGTATAAAAATTTTCTTATCTTCTTACAAACTTCTATTTGCAAAAAGTTTTTAGAATTTAAAGCTCGAGAAACGAAAGTTTTTTGATTCCTTGAATTACATACATTTTTTCAAAATCAAGTAACTTAAAACTTAATAGAATCCAGTATTTTTCGTATTTTTTTTTTTTTTTTTTTTTTTTTTGTATTCATTATTATTCCGTAAAATTTTCCAGCAGGATCTCTAAATCTTACAAATCCTGCTATAGATTTTGCGATCTATAGATTTTAAGTATTTTTATATCTTTTCATGCGAATCGTGAAAGTTTGTGATAAAAAATAAAAAAGCCTATTCTTCGTCAAGATTTTTGCACAACTTACGATTATTCCACATAGTTTCATTAAAAATTATGATTATAGAATTTTATATCTCAAAATGAGGCAGTTAAAATTACTAAGACCTCAGTTTCAGAACATTTTTTGAAAAGTTCTAAATTGTGCTACAAACTTGATGAGACAGATAAAAGTAACGTAAAATAATGGGATTTTCGTTACTCGTTACCGAAAAAAGTGACTCGTTCCCGTTATCGTTACTTGTTAATTAATGTAACGCGTTACGTTATCGTTACAGTAAAAAATGTAACGAATGTTACTTGTAACGCGTTACTTCTAAACCCTGATAATAATATATTGAATATTTTTTTTAAATATATTTTCTTGTTGAATTTATTTTAACTCATTAGACAGATTCTATAAATAATGTTTTGGTTCCAGGGGGGGGTCGGCTTATCTGTGACAGTTTGTGACTGAGGAAGGGGAGTTCTCGAAGCGATGTCACAAATTTTTGTCCGTATTAAAGAAGGTTTCAGTAACAAAATATGTGGCATCTTTTTTTAATTGTAAATTATGGAAATATTAATAAAATTTTGTACTAAAAAATCAATGAAGAAAAAATGTATAAAAATAGCATTTGACGTCTACTTTCGGAAAACTTAGACCCTGTTATGATTGTAAAAAAATCTATAAATAATTTATAAATTTCAAAACAAAAAGTAGAATTAATGAATGATAGGTTGTTGGTATCTTTCTTATTTTTTTTACTGAATGATCTGTCAATCATGACGAAAATTTATTCATTTTTTCAATAATAAACCGCTTAATATTTTGAACTTTTTCGTCAGCACGCTCTGTCAGGCATGCGGAACGCGATTGGTGTCCGCGCATTACCAAGGTGCATAGTATTTTGCAGCTCATGAAAAAATATTCCACTATCATATTACTAATTTCCTTTTTACATATTTGCACATTTTTACGTTATAATGAGTGGTATAATAATATGCATATTGGCAATGCGTGGACACTAATTATCACGCTAAGCACGAGCTGCATTAAAGTAGGGCGCGTTAACAAAAAATTTATAAAAACTATAAAAAAATAGCATATCATAGAAAAAATGGGACATTTTTCGTCATGCTTGACGGATCATTCAGTAAAAAATTAAAAATATTCAAACAACCTATTGTTTAATCATTTCACTTTTTATTTTTAGATCGCGGAATGGTTTATAAATTTTTTTACAAACATGAAAAAGCTAGATTTTGGAAAAATAGACGTACAATGCTACGTTTTATCATTGATGGATTTCGAGTAATAAGCGTCCAGACATCGAGTCATTTGACGAGTCTCGAAATTTCTAAAAATCGTGAAAATAAAACTAAAGAAAAAGAGGAAAAAAACGCCGAATATTTTGAATCTCAAATTAACGAAAAATTGTTTAAAGAAAATTTTAATAAATTTCGAATGTAAAAACTACGTGGACTAACCCATATTAAAAACTTTTCTTCCTTAGAATAAGTGGTAAATGAATATCATAAATTTCTACCAACTTTTAAATTTTAATTTTTAATGTTTCAGAGGTCAAGATTCTAATGATTTTCATATTTTCGTAGAATTTTAAAATTTTAGTATCATAATAAATCATGACATTTTTTAATCAAATCAATTATAATATTCTAACATGATAAATTCTTTCACTAATTCAATATGATAAATGTAAAATTTTTGACTGTCGTCCAGTTAAATCTAAATATATGAATAGTTCATCTGAGTCTACAAATATTCCTAATATACTTTGTGTGAATTATTCATCAATCATTAAAAAAATGATGTCAATTTTAACAGATGATAGAAAAATTTTAAATCTTTAACAATGTTTTTTGATTATCACCTCAAAATATTATACCCTTAATTTCCCTGAAATTCTGGCCTTCTAGTAATTTTCCAAATATCCCATAGGTATGTAAATTGGGCCCAGGAATATCATATTCATTGTAAAAAATGAAACTACTGTATATTAAATGAGTTTTGAAAAGATAACAGATATTGAAGACAATTAAACCGCATAATTCATTTGCAATTCACAGCTGTCAAATCATTCATTTTATTTGCCTTCACCAGAGACTACAGAATAACCCAGGGCAGTGGAAATAAATTGGAGACAGCTTATAAGTCCTCACTTATTCACTATTTTAGAAAATTATTCTTACAGTTATTGGCGTAATACAGGAAATTAAAAAAAAAAGAATGAGTAAATTTCTAGAAAGATTATTTGTAAAAATAAGGAATCAAATACGATTTCGGTAGCGCTAAGGCGAAACTCAAAGGAGTGGCAATTAAATAATCCTGCCCCCCCCCCCCCCTTTAGAGTAAGATATAGAAAATTCTAGAATTATATTCAATATGTCAAATGTATGTATACAAAAATTTTCCTCAAATTTATTTCTATTATGTATCGATACGTTGTAATTTTAAATTTCATAATCTAAATGGCCAAGTTTGAACATCCCAATTTCACTAAAATTTTCAATTTTTCAATGTATGATTCCCCAGTTTCATGTTTTGGAAAATGCATTTCTAGTAGTTTTTTAGTGCTTCAAATTTCAATCATTATAATTTTTTATTTTTTAAAATGATTTGAAATCTTCAATTTTTTATGTTTTTTTTTTTTTGAATCTTGAAAATTCTCCACGTTCACCGTACGACTAAACTTTTATGAATTTTTCAAAAAATTGGAGAATATTACAGTGTCTTTTGAATTACGGAATCTTTTAAAATTTTCTACATAATTTATCGAAAATTGTTGAAATCTTACGAATTTGTTTGTTGCAAGTTATTGAATGTCTTTGACATTTGGAAAGTTATCAAATTTCTCGAAATTTTCTATGTTCCTAGATAATTATTGAAATTTCAAAGATTATCGACTGTCACCATACCACAAAACACTTTTCAATATTTTCAAAATTTTTAGAACTTTACACAGCAGCTGTAGTTTAAAGGATAATCTAGATTTATCAACATTTCCTGGATTTTTTACTATTTTCTAAAAAATATAATAATTTTAATTTCCAGAATGTTCAATTCCCAGACTTGGAAGTTTGAAATATTTGAAGTATTTCGATCGATTTTACAAACTTTCAAGATTTGAAAATTTTTCGGGTATTTTTATGGACTTCTATAGGTAAACATATATTTTAAGAATTTAATGCTCAAGAAATTGAAGTTTTTTGATTTCTGGAGTTATATAAATTTTTGAAGAATATAATAGCATTTCTAAGCAACTAATTTAAATCTAGTATTTTTAGTATTTCTCACTTTTTTTTAAAGGGTTATCGAGGAAAAAAATGCGTTTTTACGATTTTCTTTTTTTTAAACAACACAATATTTGTTGAAAAACTTATTGCCTCTTTATTTATCAATTTCACAAGGTATTTTAGAAATTTTAATAGAATAAAATCTTCGTGATTGGATGCACTACAGCAATTGTGGAAAAATCCGATGTTTTTTCACGGTCAGCATAGTTTCTCGAAAACCATTTATCTGAACTGTCTACATTTTTTCAAGCTTGTTTTTAATTATAATGGCCTCTGTGTGAACGAAGAATTTTCAATTTTAAGCAAATTTTTTTTTCTTGCTGCAAAAACCAAAAACCCAAGCGTTGGAAATGAAACATTTTAAGAAAGTGACCATTTTTTTCGTAAAAATAATAATATGGCAAAATTCTTCGTTCACGCAGAGCGTAAAGGTATATATTAGAGTTTTGTTTTGTTTTTTGTATTACAGATGAACACTTCCTCACTTATGAGGCTCACTGCACACGGTGTCAAAAAAATTGTGTTTCAGCACAATGGTCACTACGACCCTAATTACAAAAATTTTTTTCTGAAAAAATTTATAAAATACCTTGTGACATGAATACATAAATATGCTTTGAGGTTTTAAAAAAATTTGTTTTGTTTTTCTACGAAGAAAATCATGAAAATGCCCTTTATTTTTCAAGCGCAAGTGTATATAACCCCTTAATAAATAACGTAAACTTTTCTGGCATGATTCACAGATTACAAAGATCCTGCTATAAATTTTAAGTATTTTTATATATTTTCATGTGAATTTCTAAAATGAAACGCTTTGATTTGTGAAAGTTTCTAATCAATAGTAAAAAAGCATATTCTTTGTCAATATTTGTACACAAATTACTAATATTTCACTTTGTTGCATTAAAAATTGAAAGTCTCCCAATTTTCATTCAAAAATAAGGAAGTTTAAAATTACTTATACCTCAGTTTCAGAACATTATTAAAAAGTTACAAATTGTTCAAAAAATTTGAATAGACTGATGTAAGTAACATGAAATAACAGAATTTTCGTTACTCATTACTGGAAAAAGTAACTCATTCTCGTTATCGTTGCTTGTTAATTAATGTAATGCATTACGTTATCGTTACAGTAAAAAATGTGATGTTTTAAGTAACGTGTTACTTCCAAACCCTGTGTTATGTGTTATGTTATTGTTACTTGTTGATCAATGTTTTACATTATGTTATTGTTGTTTGTTTAATGTTACGCGTTTTTTTTGTTACTTGTTAATTAATATGTGGCTTCCAGCCATAACCGAGAAAGTCACACATGCCATAACGTTCAAAATTTTATCAGAATATCATGTAAACTGAGCCTTATGGCACAAGTGACTTTCTCGATTATGGCAGGAAGCCACAGATATAACATGTTACGTTAACGTTACAGCAAAAAACGTAACGCTTTAGAGTAATGCATTTCTTGCAAACCCTGATCAATAAATGGTACATTATTTAAGAGCAGTAGTAAAATAAAAGAAACGGAAAAAAAATGATATTTACCAATAGGTATGATGGGATCTTTTTTCAATTTTCGTTTAAGTTTAGCTAAACCATCGTCTTCGGGTTCAAAAATCTCCGTGGGTATCCATTCAAGATTAATAGTTGACGGTTCTGGCGGTTGTGACATCATTTACTAATTCACTTTTCGATGGAAAATTTTCTCTAATTAACTAACCGCAACAATTAACATTAAATATTTAAATATACACTCTTCGATGTTTCAAATTTCGTTTTGTTTTGCTTTGAACAGCTGAGGAAAAATGATAACAGCTGAGCAGAGGTCGTTCCAGAACGTTCGAAAAAAAATCGATTTGCGTTCTCTTTCTAACATTGATATCAATTTTTTTCTACAATTTTTCTTAATTTATCAATACATTTACAAATATACTAATATTTATCTTTTATTACTAAATTAACGTATTTATTCGTTGAAAAAAATGCTGTAAACATTACTATTCACAAATGTTTTATTGTAAATTAGAATTTAAGAATTCAAATTTTTCGTGATGCAGCAAAAATGGCGTCGGTACAGTCTGTTTCATAAATAAAAACATGCGCGAATTGTGTGCAATTTTTTTGCTTTTTTTTGCCACAATTGTTGATTGTTGTTATTTAATAAATAAAAAAAGTAGAGATAGAGTATGTGATTTGATGTGATTGTAGTGAAGTGGATATTGCGTGTTAATGGGTGTAGGATCAAGCAGAATCAAAGCTAAAAGTTGCTGGAACCTGGTGATTAATGGCAAATTAAATTCAAGAAAATCATTTAATTTGCTCAATCGTAATAAACTAACAGTGTCATCAAGTGTTATGAGTGCCCGTGAAATGGTCGAGGAACTTTCGCAGCTGACTCATCAGCTGCGCAATAAAGTTGAGTCAACGGATAATCCTGCCGAAAAAGAAAGAATTGTTTTGAAGCACGTCAAAAATTTTGCGTCCGAGAAGAACTGCATTAACGATTTTCAAAAAGGTTTGGATATTCAATTTCATAATTATTCTATGCTTTTATTGAGTACCTTGAAGGAAATTTCAAATAAGGAATAAGGCGTTGCTGATTTTCCCAGCCAAAGTTTTTGTTTTTGTTTTCCTTGTTGATATTTCGTTTGACATGGATTGCCATTATGAGGTTTTTTTTAGATACATTATCATTTAAAAATGATATTGTAGTTTGCTAATTTTCAACCTTGTGGAAACCTTATATGGTGACCTTCAAAATCCTTATAGGAAATCAAAAGCCTCAAGTATCCCCATAATAATAATGTACAAAATGTAATGTAAGGTAAAATGAACCTTCCATAAGAATTTTAAAACTTTAAATGAAAATGCAAGTTTTTAGAAACGAAAAAAATGTATACGAAAAATTTCACTTTTGCAGAGTACACAAATTTTATGAAAATATAAAATAATAAAGAGATTTTTTTATGGCAGTGCTTATTCACACCAATTGTGTATTTCGTGTTACACGAAAAGTTGAACTTCGGGCATCTTCTTATTTTTCGTGTACTTTGTGTGATATCAGTTTTCGTGTTTTTCAACGGAGTTTTCGAAAAAAAAAACCTTACAAGAAATTGTTTATAAGAAAAATCTAACTCCTGCAAAATAAAAATCATATAAACAATATTTTGTGGGTTAATAATTGAGATGTGGTTCCACATTATTATATACTTCAATTTTTTAATTAGGTTAGATTATTAAACAATAATATGTATAGTGATGGATATATTGGTAAAATTGTTAGATAGAAGATTCAAATCCAGATCCCTTAAAAAGCTTCTGTGTATCTCGTGTGTTGGATCGACTTGGCTGTAGCTATATCTATTTTCAGGAGGATAAATGAAAATATAAGAAAGTCACGATCATTATTTGGAAATTACAATTCCTCATATTTATGGGTATGAAACTATAGAATTGTTTTAAGGAAACTTAGACCCTTGTAAGGAATTGCTTACCTATAATTTAATTGTAATTCTTTAGAAGGAAACTGCAATTTTTTATAAGGAAACTTTAAATCCTCATGAGGAGTCATATAATCTTTATGAGGAAAAAATTTTATTCCATATTAGGATTCAATAATATCACCTTATAAAGATTTCAAATTCCTACAAGGTTAAAGACTCTAATAATGTCTATTTGCTTGTTATAATTCATGCGCCACAGGTTGAAGATAAAAAAAAATGGCAGATTCGTTGAAAAAATCAGAAGAAAATGGTGCACCGCAGGCTAAACGAATTAAACAAGAAAAATTTGTGCCCAGAGACGAAGATTGCGAAGAATTCTTGAAATATTCCGCGAAAGAAAAACAATTAGATGCAGATATTAAGGCAGTTCAGGACGAACTTAAATTATTTCCTCATCGAGACGAGATCATGAACATGCTTCACGAGTATAACGATCTCAAAGATTGCGCTTTCACTGTGATGCAAACTATTTGCAACATGAAAGGGACAACTTTGGCTAATTTGCAAAAAGAATTCGGTCTGGAAAATGACGATGTCTAATGGCTTTTTTAGTTTATATTGTACTTAGTGTTTTTGTAACTGTTTTCGTGAAGGAAGTATAATTGTAAACTACAGTATTATTGGAAATAAATTTTTATATGAAATGGACCAAATGTGTACTTTATAGCATAAATAACGATACCTTTGCCATATATATCTCCAGATAACATTCTTGATGTCAATACATGTCAAAGTTTATTAAAAGTATAATTTTTAATATGAGTTTTCACATGAACTCAACTGAAAAATGCGGAAATTCGCCTGAAAATCAATGCCGAAAATCCGGATTGTCAATTTTTTTGAGTGCCGATTTTGATTTTGAAAAAAATGAAAAACTGTTTTTGGATCTCTTAGCCTTAATCAAGAAGTATTAAGCTTTAATTTTAGCCATCGCGCACCTTTATAACCTAAAAACTTTGTTTTTTACAAGGGTTCGAAAGGATTCAAGTATTTTGATTTTTTTCAGAAATTCATGTGGAATCATATTTGAATTTTCGAATAGTTTGAGAATTGCTAAAATTTTGAGTCTCAAGAAACTACGAAAGTTTGAAATTTTGTATAAGTATGTATAATTGGTTTGTTTATTAATTTAAAGTGTTTTCGAGACATTTCTGGAATTTTATAATGATTTTCAACTACGTTTTTTTCAAACAATTTAAATTTAATTTGAGGGAATTTCTTACGATGTTATGAAATATGTCTAAATTTAAGATTTGAAGAATGTACTATTTATCTCGAAATCTTCAATTTTTGATAATTTCAGTATTTTCTAAATCTCGTAAAAATTTCGTAAAATAACAAGACTTTTTCTGTGAATTTTTTCTCTTAGAAATAAATGGTAATTTTCAAATACACTTATCGAAAACTGCCAAAATTTTAAGTGTCATAAAACTACAAAAGTTTGAACTTTTTTGTAAGTATATTAATAGTTTATTTATCAATCGCAAGTATTTTATAGTATTTTGATCGCAAGTATTTTGATAATTTCAGTGTTTCCTAAATTGCCAAATTTTGTATACTTTATGAAAAGACGCTTTCTGTAAATTTGATACATTGAATATCTTATACCCAATGCATTTATTTTTCTTCAGAAACAAATGGTAATATGTATTAGAATTTTAAAATGGTTCAAAACTGTCAAAATTAAGAGTCTCAAAGACGAAAGTTAAAATTTTTGTATCAGCATCTTACTACTTAATTTATCTATTGCAAGTAATTCTAATGATTTCTTGAGATTCTGTATGGTTTCCAGTTACATTCAAAAACAATTTTATCATTTGATCAAATTTCGAAATAAGTACTTTCAGAATACCGTGAAAAATTTCAAAAACTGTTGGGAATTTCTTCCAACATTTCGAAATTAGTCTGAATTTCGGATTAGAACAATGACGAACAGTTTAGAAAAATTGACAATAATTGTTGGAAACAACCTTAAAAACTTATGATTCATACCAAGATTTTAACTTCGTACAGAAAATTCCTGAGAAACCATTCGTTTCGAAAAATTTGGAAAAATTAATGGTGAATTTTTGAAACTTCATTTTTTGCTGTTTAATGAAAACATAATTACGTATCAGGAAAATCTGAGAAAATCTATAGTAGTTTTCGTATTAAATAAAAATACATTTGAGCTTTTTTGCAACAAGTTTTAGACTTATTATTTCATTAAAATGTTACATTTTTACAATTTCATCTTCACCAATATTTTTAATATGACTGATGTATGCTTTTTAACCCAACAATTTATTACTGATTGTGATAATACGTTTAACTTCGTCTTATTAGAATAAATAGATGTAGAATGAAATATTGTCATTATTTGTGGATAAAAAAATAATATAATCTTTTTTATTTATTCATACGTTCTTTATTTTCTCGACGTTTCTTGCACATTCTAAGAATAAAAAATTTTTTTTTTAAATGCATTACTAACGACTCTCCAGGCAACAATTTTTTCTCTCACACATTTTAATCAAAATGAATTTGACTGGGAAAATCGGCACGAAGAAAAAACTTGGAAGATCTTTTTTCTCAAAAATATTCTTGTGTCCAGCAAGTTCTCATAAGGATCATGTTAAAAGAAATTCACGAAGAAAATGAAAAAAAATTTTTGGATAATATTCTTGGAACTTTCATTCAACTTGTACAAACTATTTTGATATTATTCAAATATTTTACAAAAAATATTATTGAGAATATTCCTTGTTTTTTTCTTTGAAAATCGGAGCAACTCGGAAGAGGAAATTATGTAGTTTTTTCCTCTAGTTAAGAAAAAACTTTGATATATTTTTGAACCAAAATCGATGTCTCTTAATTTATTTTTCAGAGATATTTGATTTTTTACTTCAAATTATTATGTTTAAATAGGTTTAGAGTGGTTCAACGTTTCCGAACCCTTGTCATTAAAAAAACACCTTGATGGAAAAATCACAGTCCTCGATTTTTTCACCTACTGCTGCATCAACTGCATCCATGTTTTGCCAGACTTGGAGGCACTTGAGAAAAAATACTCCCCAGAAGATGGCCTCGTCGTGGTCGGGGTCCACAGCGCAAAATTCGCTAACGAAAAACAGTCTGACAAGGTTTTATCTGCCGTCCAGCGAATGAAAATTACTCACCCGACTGTAAATGATGGAAAATTATCCATGTGGCGAGACATAGGAATATTTTGCTGGCCAAGCATTGTCATGTTAGGTAAGCACTACCTTTTTTAGGGCGTAGCTAGAAAAAAATTTTGGTAGGGGTTTTTTTGGAAAAATATATTTCCTTCGAGATTTTATAGGACAGGATTTTTCAACTTTTTAAATTCCAGGGTTTTGAAGTTACATAACTTTTGGAATCTAGAGTTAAACATTTTGAACTATACGTTTTTTATATGATGGATTTTCGTGATTTTCAAGTTACTGAGATCTAGGTTTTTTTCCCCTCATATATTATAAAAAATACTGTAAGTATACTTAGAGTATTTATCATTGCTTATTATTACTTTTTTTATTTCTACATGAAATAATAATTTATTCAACCCAAAATTCAACCCTTGCATCTTTAGCACCATATGAAAACAGGGTTTCAAATTCAACTTGATTTCTTGTGAATTCTAGGTCCAAAAGGACAACTACTGTTCGTTTTTACTGGTGAAGGCCATCGAGAAGAATTGCTTTTATATGCAAAAATATGCCTTAACTACTTCAAGTCTCTGAAGCAAATTTCGAATCACTCGATCCCCATAAAATCGAATCAACATTTGCTGCCCTTGTCTAAAACCGTCCTCTCTTTTCCTGGAAAAGTACAAGTTTACAATGATCAGGATAAGGAAAAGTTGGTAGTTTCCGATACTGGAAACAACAGAGTTTTAATAATGGACCCAAGTGGAAACGTGGAAATGGTCATCGGAGATTACTCTCCAGGATTTCAAGATGGCAGTTTTGAGTCAGCACGATTTTATGCCCCACAAGGAATCTGCTATATGGATAATTCGATTTTTGTGGCTGATTGTGAAAATCATTCAATCAGAAAGGTAAGGGCTGAGGTCTGAGAATTCATAAACAAATTTATCACTTTTTGAAGTAAAACTTCTTAGGCGGCATTATCACTTTTCAGGAGTGTAATTTATTCTAGAAAATAACATTTATGTAGCGAGTAACTTGGAGATTTAACATTGTAACATGTAACACTGTAAACTGTAAGCCTGTAAATTATGATATAAGTAAAATCTACCATATAATTGAACGGCTCATGACGAATCACAAAATATCACAAAATGTAAAAAAATCACAAATACCACAAAAATCACTAAATGTCACAAAATCACTACAATTCCACAAGGTCACAAAATCGCGAAATGTTACAAAATCTCAAAAGGTCACAAAATCACAAACTGTCACAAATCGCAAAAAGTCACATAACCTCACAAAATTACCAAATTCCACAAAATTACATAATGTTGCAAAACCCGAAATGTCAAAAATCACAAAATGTCACATCATCACACGTCAAAAAATCGAAAAAAGTTACTAAATGTTACAAAATTACAAAATGTCCCAAAAACACAAAATGTCAGAGTATCACACATCGCAAAATCAAAAAAAGTTACTAAATATTACCAAATTACAAAATGTCATAAATAACAAAATGTAACATCACAAAATTTCATAAATAACAGAATGCGAAAAAATCACAAAAGAACACAAAATCACAAAATATCACAATCAAAAAATATCTCACTTTGATATCGCTTTAATTTGTATCACTTTGTGATTTTGTGACTTTTCCTGATTTATAACATTTTATGATTTTTGTGTCTTATATTTCATATTTTCTATAGTGCAGCAGAGGTAGAGGTGGAGGAGTGGGCCATTTAGTTCCTAAATGAAAACATGCCTATTACCTTCTCACGAACATGGTCAATAAATGTATTAAATTTTAGGAGGTTTTATGCAGTAGTTTGTGAGTTATAAAGCAGATAATAAAAAGATTTTCATTTTTTTATATCAAATAGATAATTTTGTAAAAAATATTTGAAAAGAAATTTTTTAAGAGGAATAAAATCTTTACATAGAAACCTTTTTGAAGTAAAACTTCTTTGTCAGCATTATTCAACTGATTTACAGTTAAGAAACAAAAAAAATTACTACACAGAGAAATTGAGGGATCTGTTAAAACTAAAAAAGGTTAGAGTTGTCTCAAATTCTATAGATCGGAACCTTGAATAAAGTAACATGAGAAGTTTTACTTCTAACGCGTGTTTATTCAACACGCTCCAATTTTTTGTATTATATTAAATTATTTATAATTACTTATATATTTTTAAAATGTAATATTATTATTACTATTATCTTTCTTAACTTTATAAGAAACAATAACACATTTCACTCTAATTTCGGAACGTGTTTTAATCTTAAAAAACCCCGATGCATATGCCCCTACCAAATTTAATTGTAAATTTTTCAATCCATTATTTTTGTACTAGTAAACAATTGTAAACAAAAAATTCTATAAATCATGGTTCTAAAAAATACTTGCATCTATTCACAGATTGATCTAAAAGAGAAGGTTGTGACAACTATAGCAGGAACTGGAAGTCAAGGTCACGATCACACCGGAGGAGAAATGGGCACGAAGCAGGCATTGTCATCGCCATGGGATGTAGCCATTTACAATCACAAACAAGGCGATCACAATGGCCCAGTTCTCCTTATTGCTATCGCAGGCATGCACCAGATTTGGGCTCTATTTTTGGAAGATACCACATGGTGGAAAAACAAGTACGTTTTCCTGACATGTACATGGTTGTATCAAAAATATAAGTGTAAGTTCCCAAATCTAACACTACACTCAAAACTCGGAATTTCTTGCTCTGACGAAACGAAAAAATTGGGATGAAACTCGTTTATTCTTGCTCTTGGTTGAGTCATGTTATTGGGGTTGCCAAGTCAAGAATGGGAAGAATAAATGAGTCAAAACCAGCAAGAGAATCCGAGTTTGTTGTGTATCGTCTCTAATTTAGGGTTGGAAGACTTAAATTTTTATTAGGTATAACATACATGCATATAATTACAATATTTTTTTACTATTTAGCAAACAAACCCTTTTTCCAGGAAATACAGAGCTGGCACGTGCATGAACATTGTAGGTAGTGGCAGAGAAGAAAATCGAAACAATTCTTATCCTCACGCCGCAGGTTTAGCCCAACCTTCCGGCTTGGCCGTTGCTCAAGAAATCGAATCCGTGTTTTTCGCTGACAGCGAGAGTAGTGCGATTCGACGAGTACATTTGGCCGATGGAAAAGTAACAGCTGTTTGCGGGGGTGACAAAAATCCAGGGGTAATGCTATACAAAAATTCACAAACTCGGATTTTCTTGCACTAGGTTTTTTCCACCTGCAACTTTTTTCCTGATTTTGACTCCTTTATTCTTCTTCTTCTCCTGGTTTTAATCCTTGATGATGAGACTTCAAAAGTAGGAACTCCTTGAAGACAAGAAAAAGCGAGTTTTTGGTTTACATCGAGGAATGTTGAATAAACAGTTATGAATTACGATGTTTAGAATTTACATGCCTTTGGTGACATCGATGGCCCGCAATTTGGTGCGAAGCTCCAACACCCATTGGGAGTAGCTTGGGATCCATGGAAAAAATTGGTTTATATTGCCGACACATACAATCATAAAATTAAGAAAGTTGACGTCACTGGTCATTGCTCAACTTTGTACGGTAATGGAGTACCATCTGAAGAGTTTGAGGTGATTTTTGTTTTGTTGATTTTCTCAATGTTGTTATAATATACCTAATAATTTTAGACCTTATAAGGCTTGTAACAAGTTTTTATAAGGCGCCATTGAAAGCTTCTGATCTCATTCTTTCGAACAACTCCAAAATATTCAATATTCCCATTTATTCTGTTATAGTTTGATGAACCTGGAGGATTGATCATGAGTTCAGATGGAAAAACTTTGTACGTTGCTGATACAAACAATCACAGTATCAAAGCCATTGACATTGAGAATCAAAAAATCCATCAGGTAGTTACCAAAAATCTAAAAAATTTTTGTTCAAACAAGATGAAATTTATTCCTATAGTATTCTTTGTAAATAATGAATTTATATACAATATTATATATTCACATTCATTTGTGTATACGAATGAAAAAAGAACTGTTCTGAAAATTAGAATCGAGTGATTATTTACAATGAATAAATTTCATAATTCTACAGGTTGACGTCGAAGTATCGTCAGAAGTGACTTATGACCGCCACAACAAAAAGTACAGCTTCGAAGCCATAGTCAGCCCCAACAGCAGTGTCTTAAACATCTCTTTCGACTTCTTGTTCCAAGAATCAAACATGAAGCTGAATCCAGAAACGCCGCAACAATGGAAATTGTACCAACTTCCCGATGGTTGGGCAGCGCCATCTTTGAAAGGCGAAGCCACAGAACCCATTTCGGTAAAAATCCCAAAAGGGCGTGACGAAGCAGCGTTGCAAGTTTCTTTAGAGCTCATCACTTGCAAAGAGGACCAGTGCATACCTCGAAAATTGTTAGTGGTATTCAACGTGCGACGCAACAATGATGCGCCTGATAGTGTAAATATTCAAAGAGAGCTGAGAGTGCAATGATAAAGTCAAAATATTCTGCATTGTTGTTGTTCATTAATTATCCTAATAATAGCATAAAAGAACGTCAATAAATTTGAGTAACTCGTTAAATAAATCAAGCGAATATCAATTTTTAGTAGCTTTTATTATTGAGGAAAAACAATATATATTCAATTTAAGGCATGTGCAGTTAAAATGGTTTTATAATAAAAATATTACCAGGCACTAAATGATAAGATACAAATACTTTATTTTTCGAAACACATATTGTTGATTTCATTGTAGTTATAAGGAAAAAGTAAAGTACGTTCCTGATTTCAAGCTACACTTGGACACCAAAACCTGTAATATATGGTTGCCAGAATTCAGAATAAGCTTTGGATAAAAATGTTACATGTCCTTCATTTAGCGTTATCTTTGTCTTTGTCCTTTTCTTTGTCTTTGTTTTGCTGCAAAGAGCCAACTGCCTGACGAACCGTTTCCGAATGCGGGTCAACGCCTGGTAAATTTTCCAGGACTGATTGCAAAAATGCAGGATCTGACATGACCGCTGCGTAGTCTTCTTCTACTTCCATGGCCTCTTCCTTCAGCTGTTCCGTGTCCTCTGCTAATGCAAAAATTAATTAGTTAATTTTTTGTTTCTCTTTTTGTGAGAGTGTGTACTACATATTTCAATTTCGATTGAGTTATATAGTAGAAATTTTGCAGATCGTCGATACAAATTCACCTACTTCATCATTTTTTAGAACAAAATCCAATTTTCTCGACTTACTTTGATCCTGCATTGACATTTGCATAGCAAAGGCTATCTGTTCCTCTTCAGTCATATGAGCAAAGTCGGGTACATTTCCAGCGGAAGAAGCAGCTGTTTCCACAGAGGGAGCCGACGCTTCTTCGGTGGCTTCCATAGACATGGCGAGAGCTCGTTTAAGCAACGCTTCTTCGTTCGGTGTTTCCTTGACAGTTTCAGGTATCTTTGCAACAGTCGCATCTTTCGTTTGGGCTCTTCGTGCTTCGTCTTCTTGACGTTGGCGCTGTTCCTCCATCGACACGCGCAGTGCCTGAAAGGCAACACATTTTTGTAAATCAATTTCCAATTAAGTTATTCTGACAAATGATTATGTATTACAAATTTATCAAATCAAGTTAATCTGAATATTTTTATTGATGATGGAACAAACCAAAGCCAATTCCGGATCTTCATTAGGATCGACTCCGAACTCGAAAGCGGTTCCACCCATGCCTGTGCCCCCCATGCCATCTTCGCCCTGTATCACGGGAGAAGAGATGAGAGCGTCAGAAAAATGATGTCCTGGTGGAATAGTCACCAAGTGACTTCCACCTCCGTCTTTTCCATTAAGAGTATTGATGAAAGTCGTCAGAACTTGGTTGTTGGTGGCTTCTTCTCCAAAACTTATGACGTCTACGTTGACCTTCTCTTTTTTCAGGCGCTTCGCAAGTTTGACCATTTCCTTCTCGTCGATCTGAATCGGGCTACCGACAAACGCGACTATTCGCATTTTGTGGTGTTTTCCTTGACGATGTTTCAGTGCCAACTGAATGGAAAGATACGTGTTTAGAAGGGATTTGGAATTTTACAAATACTTGCAGTTTGCTCGTTATAAAAATTTGGACAAAGAAGTGTTATTATATTGTAATTATGTTCAATATGACAGTCATTTTTTTATGTTATTTTAATAATATAATAATGAATTTAAGACCGCCTCTGTAGCCAAGTGGTTATGCCACCTGACTGCAAAAGCGAAGGTTGCGGGTTCGAATCCTGCCTGGGCCCAGGATTTTATTCCTCGGGAAATAACTTCCTGGGAGCCAGGGCGTCGAGATTTTCTATATCGGCGCCTCTCGGGCGGATACGAGCTCACAACTGCTTGCCTGCCACGGGATTTTCCATGGTTTCCCCTGTGGGTCGATAGCGGGCATCGTGCTCAAGTCGACATGAATACCAAGTACAGTAGAAAGTCGACTATGGCCGCAGGGCATTGTATAATAAAAAGAAGAAAGAGGGAGGCCTTACTTAACTTTGAGGTGGGCCACGCTCAAAGCCCCAGTGAGTTGGGGGATGATGAGTATTTGGGAAATAAAAAAAAATTTTTTTTTAAAGAATTAATGTTGGTTATGATAATGAAACCATTTCTTTTTATTTTTGATGTTTTTGTTCACATGAGTAAATGATTGCATTTTAGATGGTTGAGGTATAAAATAATTATTTTTGATTAGTGGTTCTTACATGTGCAATTCTGATGCCTGTAACAAGGCATAAGTTTCCATTGGGTTGAACTTGGTGGAGCTTAGACAAAATTCGTCCCACATCGCTGGTCAGAGTAGCCAAAACTTCCACGCTGTCAATCATAAGAATTAGAATATTTTAGACTTCACTTTTGAAATTTGTGATTTTTTTAACAAAATGATTGCAGTAGTCATTTGATTTTTGTGATACTTATAATCATCAAAAAATTCACAAAATTTGTTTCATTAAATAATAATAACTGTCGTATCAAGAAATGTAAAGAAAAATTTTTTCAATATCATTTTGTAAATTCAAAATAATTTGTATATTTGTTAGATTATTCACTTTAATTTTTTACTTAAAATAGTATATTATTGACAACTGTCAACATGATATTTTAACTGTAAATGACGAGTAAGACATGAATTTGTAATTACAGAATACTGGAAATTCATTGTTTTCTCGCAGTTAACAGATAAATTAAACAATTGGTATATTTTAACTTCACTTTAAAAATTTCTGATTTTTTGAATCACAAATTATCACAAGTCCTTTAATTTTCACAAGTACTTGGAATTTTCAAAAAATTTATTTAATTTTCTTCAATAATAAATAATAACTATGAAATTATTTAAATTAAATTGAATTTTATAAAATTATAGATCGACCGTTTTATTACATCAAAAATCGACCATGTGAAGTAAGCTAATAGTTTTATTTTGTTGAAAGAATAAATTTCTCTAATTTATGACAAATTAACTTACTTAGCCAATGTTATCAAGCCAACATTGTTTTCAGGGTTGGTCCTGGTTTTCGAATGACATACTAAATTAACAGCATCTTGTTGAGCTTGTAAACGTGTTGGAAGAAAATCCCCATTTCTCATATAATCGCTGTTATCAACGCTGTAAAAATTCAAAAATCACCTTGAAAATTCGCACATTCTTTCTTTTTTTTATTTTTTTAGTAGGATAATAATAATTTAATTATTTAATATTATTATTCAATTAAATTACTGTAAAAAGGAGTTATGAAAAAAATATAAACCACATTAAATAAATTTGAAGATTTTTACAAGCTGTAAATAATATCAAGAAAATTTCTATACTTGAATATTTTTAAAAAGGCAAATTTCAATATTCATGTATTTTTGGGAGATTCTTGTCATGAATAAAAGGAAATTCATATCAAATTTTTTGAACCTTTCATTCATTTACATTAAATGAAACAATTTTTCATCAAATTAATTACTAAATTGATTCTATTCAACACCAATCTAAATTTTTTAGATTTTTAAATAACATTTAATAATTTTGAATGTTCTTTTCAGAGTGGAATAAAAAAGTGGAGAAATTTTTCTGAAAAATGAATTCCAAAAAAGTTACATACTTCCAGAATTTTATTAACTATCCTGATTATTTTCAAACAAATTTTATAGAATTTAGTTTTTCATAAAGATGGCAAATTGTAAATTTGATTTGATACTTAAAAAATAGTTAAATTTAGACGAATTGTCAGGAAATTAAAGAAATTTAAAAAATTGAAGATATTTTGCAAAATGCAGTAACTCTTAAGTTTTTCACAACGTTACAGTCTTAAAAAATTTTTTCTTATGCGGAACTATTTGAAATTATAACTAAATTATCCCAGATAGAATAATAATCATTTTAATAGATTATATTATTGTCAATTAAAATGAATATTTAATAAATTACTAAAAATAAAATGTATTGGGACCAAATTTGATAATTTTCAAAATTTTCACAAGCTTCGAATAATTTCTAAAAACATTTAATTTTTTAGAATTGTTCACGAGTAATGTTTAGATATTTATTTATTTTTAAAAAAAACTTCACAATCTCATGAATGAAGGGAAAATCGTATTTTTTCACTTTTCAATTACTAACGTAAATTTTTTTACGTATTTCTGACATAGAAATCTTGTTTCTCATCCATTTCAAAATCTCTAAACTCGTTTTCCAGCCCTTGGTAAATAAAATATCGTACCTAACTAGGACAGAAATTTTATATTCACTTGTGTGATTGTAAACTTCGGCTTCACCTCGGTCTACAAACTTCACACTCGTAAATATAAAATTTCAGTCTTAGGTACGTAATATACTATTAAATAGTTATTTTTCAGTATAATTAATTAATAGATTCTACAGAAAACCAATCGAAATTTTTTAATAATCTAAAAAAAATTGTTAACTTCTTCAGATTCTGAGAATTCTAATAATTTTTCAAGTTTCTCTAAGTCAATATTATCTCAATAATTATTTTTTAAACAATCATGCAATTTAAAAAATTATTTTAAAAAAACTTTGATATTTTGGAACGTATTCCAGGAATTTGAATTTTTAAAAATACAGAAACTTGAAAAAATTGCCAGAAACTGCTTATTAAAAAATTAAAAAATAAGATATTTTAGCGTATACAGAAATTTCGGAGTTTTTTGACAACATTACAGAGTTATATAGTTTATTTAATTTGAAAACTATTACAAAATCATAACCAAATTTATCTTAATAGAATGATCTGTTGTTTTCTTCTCATTATCTAAAAGGTTACTTTAATAACCTGCAAAAAAAATGTTCGAGAGCACTTAATGAACCGAAAATGATTATGTACAACAAGACTTATCATTTTAAATAGCTAATTTAGTTTCAAAATCATATTGTAAACTTTGCATTGTCACCCTCTTATCATGAAAACGACAGCTCCATTGCAAGCGAATATTGGCTCATTTCTGTCGAATGCATATGTAAATACTCCAGAAAATTAAAGATTTTTGACGAATAATTATAAAAAAATATTGTGAAGCTGAAAAAAACAATATTTACCATATAATTGTACTTTCTAAAACCATCTTGTTTCACTCAAATTTTTACTATTGCTGTTGTTAAAGTTGATTGAAGTTGGTTAAAGTTCACTGCAGAACACTGCAGAATCTGCAGATTAAAAATAGTCACAATATGTTGAATATGTGTGCATCAGTGTGCATCATAGACATATTAGGAATATGTGGAATATTGTACTATACTGCTAACCTCTACTACTTTCAACTACTTTGCTACTTATGTAATAATCGTAATAATCATCATTGTATTTACGATATGTTCACGATTGATGTCAAATTGTGTCTGATTGTGTCAAATTGAAAACGACTGCAAGCTTTGTTTACAACTTGTTTACCCACTTTTTTGCAGTTTTCAGCAGTTTTTCTTCAAAAATAAGTAGAAAATCACTTTCTAAATTTCAAAAACATTGATACTGTAATACAGAGCAACGAAATTTCAATTATGAAAACAATGAAACTACAAATCCAAACATAGGCTAGGTAAAGGAATCAAATTCAAATATCGAACAAAACAATAACAAACCAACCAAAACAAATTTAATATATTTTGAAGTGTATGAACGCTTGAAAACATTGAAAAAATGCAAATCACCTAAAATGTAAAGCAATAGAACTTGAATCACAGAGTAAAAATTTTACTGAATTAATTTTATTACTGAATTTTACTTTAATTTAATAATGAGAGACTGATGAGAACATTAGCGTTGACTTTATCATAAAGTCAGGTAGGATTTTACCGTCGCTATTAATACAATGTTAAGGGTTATCATATTTATATATCCTGCTTTTTCACTTTAGCAAAGTTTAGTATAAATACTTGAGTTTTATTTCAATTTCCTTTTAAAAATCAAAAATTACGATATGTATCATTTAAAATTTTAAACTAGAAAGGAACATGAAAATTAAGGGGTATCATAATATTTGAAGATTGGGGAATAATAATATAAATAATTCAGCGTTTAAAAACCATCGAAATTAAAAATTTTTTTGTATGGAATTAGAAATGAAATGCCATTGATAGCAGTTTTAAAGACTTTAAAAAGCACAGGAATTTCGTGCTTTAAAAGCTTCTATTTTTGCAATTATATAATCAAGAACTCCTGATAAACAATATAAATTTCTGATTTCAGGAATTTTATAAACTTAAAATTTTCACGTCTTCAAAGTATCAAACTCGGTATATTTGGCAGTTATTATGATCAAAAACATGGAATTACTGTGGACATCTAGAAATCAGAATATCAGAGTTAATAAATTATAGCACTAAAATAGTTTCGTTTTTATTCAAAATATTCAAATCATGTTACTTGAAAAGAGGATGAAAATTTTTTGAAAAAGTATTCAGAAAAAAAATTTGGTCATTGAAAAGTCAATATTTCATAAATTTTATGAAGAAAAATTTGTAAAAATGTTTATTAAACTTGATTATGGTATATTGCATGTTTTACACTGAATTAATTTCATAATTATACTAATCTGTACATACATAATGTAAACATTTTTCCATGTAAAAAGTTTAGTATATTTAAATGTGGCGTGGAACGAAGAAATCGACACAGCAGCCCTAAACGTTTTGGCAGATATTCCTACTCGAAGACATTAGAAAGTAAGCCAAAACATTAGGGGCTGCTAGGTCAATTTCTTGATTCCACGCCACAAATAATGAATAATCAAAAAAACTAAATCTTTGAATATACAATTCTAAATTATGCTGATTCTCAGAATTTCAAAATTATGTTGATAACAAAGTATGTAAATTCAAAGAGAAAAGTATTTAATTTGAATTTATAAAATTACAAAAATTATTAATTTTTCATTAATGTGTAAATTAATTTTTGGATCGTTAAAGAATAAAATTGTTTGCATTTTGTAGATTCAAGGTTTTTGTGAAGAAAAAAAACTTGAAAATTGGTTGCTTGAAAAAGTAAATTCTTGAATTTATGAATTCCATAAACATTAAATTTGTTAAAATGTTGTTCATATTTTCAATTTTCTCAAAAAAAAAATTAGAATGGTACGTTTTTGACTGATAATAATGATAATAATAATAAAATAATATTAATCCTGTTTCTTACATGCATAAATTATTAATTGAATGCGAGAAAAATTAATATCATGGATTGACTTATTTCTACACTATTAATTTACGTTCTACATATAGACATAAGAATACTTTTTTATGTACCTCTGGCATAGAAAACTCATTTTTTGTACAGTTCAAAATCTCTATATTCGTTTTTCAGCCCTCGATACAGAAAAAATACCGTACATAACTAGGACAGAGATTTTGTATTTACTCGTGTGATTGTAAACCTCGGCTTTGCCTAGGTCCACAAACTTCACATAAGCAAATATAAAATTAAAGTCCTAGTTACATAACTTACTATTTTTTATACATATTATTTGAATTGAAGTACTCAAACGTAAAATAAATCAACAAATGAAATAGGTTCATGGATTTATTTTGCAATGATATTGTTCGAAAATTTTGATCAGGAATACAAATATCTACCGAAATTTTACGAAATGCAACCTTTTTTATAAGGCACTCCTACTAAAAGTCTGGTTCTGTGAGTTTCTCCCCATTTGCACTGTCGATAGTGTTAATCTAAATTGACGCCGGGGCCTTATGGCCCAGTTTGTAATTATTAAAGTCCATATGCAAAACCCTATTCAGCAGGAGCTTACAACTACATAAAGTCTTGCATTTTTGGAAGTTCGTTGCAGCTCGTCAACAATTATGCAATTTCAACGTTCAATGACTCATTTGTTCTGTAACTTTGTCTCCGAAATTGACCCAAACGTGACCCCAATTATCAGGATTAGCTCTTTCATCGGGAGGCAAATTCCCAGGCGACACTGCTGTTGCGTTGTACTTTGAAATCGCCTGATGCAACCGTGTAAAAATATCATGATGTCTGAAACAAAATTTTAACGTTTCCATTCACAGACAAATTAATACCAAATTTAGATATGTACAAGCTTTGACTCACTCTTCTGCTAAATTGTCTTGCTCACAAGGATCTTTGTAAACATTCACAAGACATGGACTTTTCTCCGGAGCACACAGAGGAAAGGTCTTGTTCCTCGGAGGGCACTCAATCATCAAACTTTTCCTCAAATCCAGAATTTCATTTTCCGAGAATTCTATTCCTATACTTTTGACCTCTTTTGCAGTTACACTTCCTGTTATTTTAGAAATATTGTAACTGTCGCTTCTTTCTGAGGGACCGTACCAACCGTTCCAATCTTTACCATAAGTTGAACCTAAAAATTTTTTTTTGGTGTACAAGGTTTTGTATGGTGTACGTACCATAACATTTTCACAGTGCTACCAGGTTAAATAACCAAGGTAACCTCACCTTTGATAATTTTCCATTCGCCCACGGTCAACGCGTAAGTTCCAAAAATGTCATCAATGTTGTGAAGAACTTCAGTTCTTGGTGAATCAGAATTATTTTTCAACACATGCCACATATCCATACCATCGACTTTTAGATCTGTCACATTTCCTCCAGCAGCTGATATGAGTGTTGGAAAAAAGTCTGTAATGTGAATGAGTTGTTTGGCTATTCTTCCTTTGGTCGAGAGTCTCGGCGACCAGATAATTCCTGAACCTCTCACACCACCTGAAAATGTGTAAAAACATTCTTGCACATAATTATGATAATTATCAAAATATCATCTGTTAAATATTCACAAAGAAATCACTGCTGCATTAAATTTTATCTTTGTAGCGCACTATTTGCAAAAAAGGTACAGTTGAGTGTAATGTGACCTTTGTAATTTGGAAGTCAAGCCTTGAAAATAATATTTCACATGGGTTTAAGTCTTTATTATAAAAAATCAACGTTTTAGTCGATGTTTTGAAAATTCCCTGCAAAACAACAAAATTCAGGCGACAAGCAAAAAAATACGCGTTTCATCTATTTTGATAGAAAATCCAGAAAAAAATTATTGATTTGAGATGAAAAATGACGCTGAATTTATTGCCCTATGGAAAATCTTGTAATTCATGAATTACAGACTATTACAACTGGTAGGGTAGATTCCGATTGTACCAGCTGATCATCCAGATCATTTCATTTGAATACATACCAAAATCACAGTGTTAGAGTTGAAGTTTTATATGGATCTTTCATAATTGTAATCACTGAAAGTACATTTAATAGGTTAAATGCCAGAAAAATATAAATTATATATTTCGCGCCAAGAAATCATCAGGTTGATCAGCTGGTAGAATAGGGATCTACCCTGCCGGTTGTAATGGTTTTGTAATTTATGAATTAAAGACTATTACAAGATTTCCCATAGAGTGAGTATAAGAAAACGAATTGTAAACCTTTCATGAGGTTGAAATTCGCATGCATAAGGAAACGTGGCAGCAATTTTTCTAAAAAATTGCAAAATATATTATTTTTTTTTAAACTACCTTCATAATTAGTGTTCTTGACTCCTCTCAAAGGCCAATTTGACGCGTGGTTGAAATTAAATCCTTCTGCAGGACCACCATTATCGGTTGAAAAAATAATGATACTGTCCTGTAACATACTCTTTTTGCTCAAAGCCTGAACGACACTTTTCACCGACTGGTCAAGTTTGTAAGTCATCCCTAGAAGCCAGTAAAAATGATTTACACAAAGATTCGATCCAAACATCAATAATTCTTGCAGCTTTGTAAAAGGCCTAAGAGCTTTGTAAGAATTTGACTTTTTTTTTTTTAATGTAAATTAATAAACATTGAATGTAAGTTGTTTTTTCTCAAAACTTAGCTGAATTAATTTTCATAAAAATTCATAAGGAAACTTGAAGTTTACACAGCTTCTTGCGAATATTTCTATGTACAAACTATTTGAAGGTTTTTTTTTTTTTTTTTTTTTTCACAAACTTATAAAACATCAAAGTCAATTTTTTATCTTCATGAGGACTTTGTGAAGTCATATTGCAGACAAACAAATTTCTCAGGAAAATTTGATAACAATAATGAGAGAAAAAATTAACCTACAAGAGAAGATTTTTGCAAATATGATTCCAAAGTAAAGCAGCATTTACTAAGACCTGCGAATCGGTTTCTTTGGTACGTTCCAGCGCTACAGTTGAGAAAAGGCATATCGGTGAAGTTGATTTGAAGAGGGTCGTAAGGATTTGCAGAATGCGTAGCACCATGCGACAAATATAAGAACATAGGTTTTTCAGTATTGTGATTTTTTATGAGTTTCACGGCTTCGGATGTAAAAAGATCGGTTGTGTACTTTCCGTGTAAGTCCCAAGCAGGTTCCATTCCTCGTCTCATGTCAAGTCCCCAATGTTTCTGATAATTATTCATGTAATTATAGAGATGAGCAAATGTTCAATGATGCATACATCACCCGATTACTGATTGCATATTAAAGAAAACGCGTAATGAATAATCATTATTTTTTGATTAATTTAACTATCAGAAAAGTATTAAGACTTAGTGTAATCAGGAGTAACCTGAGGAACAGATTTCGTGTATTCAAGTAATTTGAATTTTCGAGATTATCAATCAATAAATATAATAATGTATATTATCGGTAATCAAGTTGTTATTGATTATAAAATCGATAATTATTGTCGATTGAATAATTATTGTAAGACATCAGGTTTTCACTGACCATATCACCGATTTCTCTCAAATTTTTTGACTGATTAGAGAAAATGGTTCTAAAATACACGTATTTTGGATTTTGGGGTACGAATCGGTTTTATTTCAAATTTGTGTCGTTCGCAATTTCAGCACTGTACATAAAATTAAAAGTTATCCTTTTTTTGTCGAACAGTTTTTCAAATCTTTGTTTCTTATCGGAAAATCGATGGATTCTTGTCATTTTTTTTTCAAAAATGTTCAAAATTGTACGAAATTTCTGACGAATGGATCGGAATTTGAACTTGCCAACTTTAAATTCTTTTCAGAAATGATCAGAAGCGTCGTCTTTAATTACCCCTAAAATTTAAGTAATACCGAGTTGCGGCGCTGAGATAAAAATATGGTAGTTTGAAAATGTCTGAGTCTAGGCTTAACATTTTTGGAATCAAATACTTAAATCCGCGAATTTCACGTCTGCAAGTCGATGGGTCCCTGCAAGTCTATTCTATCTCGTGAGCGCGCTCCAACAATATTTCAACTTTCACCGAGCCTCTAACAGTATTCTATCCTTTGGGACTACGAAACGATCTATTCTATGTTTCAGCGCTCTCGAACGTTTCATCCCATCTCTGGCAGAGTTGAAACACTTCATCGTAACTCAAAATTTGGACATTTTTACACAAAAATGTCCAAATTGTTCTCTCCAAAATCTCCAAATGTTGTACACAAATTTTGGACACAAAATTACAATGACTGATTTTAGTTAAGTACAAAGTCGTTCAGTCCCAACTATTACGAATTCGAAACGAAAAAAAAAAACATCGGACGAGAAAAGGAAAATTGTGTCACAACTGTAATACCCTATGGCTTGGAAGCCTCAAGAAATACGGGCTACTGCAATGTTTTTAGATATCCTCTATCATAAGAAATTTTGAAAAAAAAATTATATAAATAGATTTTCTGATAAGAGATAAAGGTTTGAAAAAAATTGCTCTACTAACGTAAGCTTACTCTGAATTTGACAGCGAAATCGAAAATCATGAATTATAGGGAAAACGATTATAAGCCGAAAAATGTAAAAATAAGTGTGTTTTATAACTGGTTTTTGTATTAGTTCGGAAAACTATTATATATATATTATTTGTTATATTATTCCCGTAAAATCTTGTGCTGTTCTTTGGGTGTGCAATATTTAACTTAACACATCATATGCTCTATAGTCAAATATATATAACGAATCGGATTTAAAAATTAATAAAAGTTTGTCCTAGAAATTCTAAATTTGTATAAGTTATGATTTCTGCGTGAGGATATTTGAGTAGAAAAAATAAATATTAATTAAATTCTACGTATCAATGCACAAAATATCAAATTTTGTAAAGTTTTTACTTCATTTAATTTCAAAATAAAGTCATTTGAAAATTCCGTTATTTCCCTAAGGAATCAATTTACTCTGATAAAAATATCAAAAAAATTCGATACCAGCTTCAAACTAGACAGACATCAATAATTTTTCAGACTCGCAGCACGGAAATCACTTATTCTTGTGTTTACTATTGTCCCGTAAAAAACTCGTTCTCGCCGCGCGCCTTCTCGCCGTTTTCTATGCCGCTCGAAGGTCGAGCGGCAGAGAAACTCGTCTTTTCACGACACAACAGTAAACAAAAGACGAAGTAATTTCCTTGCTGCGAGCGTGGAATAGTATATTTCGTAACAGGCACGGATGTGCGAATTTGGCGAAACGAGGAAATTCGCACATCCGTGCTTGTTACGAACGATATTTTATGTACCGAGGGCATAGAAAACGCGTTTAGAGATCTCGAGCTGGCATAGAAACGCGTTTTCTATGCCAGAGGTACATAAAATATCTCTCGTGTCAAAGAGCATCAAAACTCGCGTTTTACTCGTGCGATTTGCTCACTCGCTACGCTCGCTCGCAAAACTTCACACTCGTAAAAACGCTAGTTTCTGCTCCTTGATACGAAATATACTATTTTTGGCTAATTTTCATACACTTTTCCGTAATTTCTAGACTTTGAAGAAAAATATGCGAAAGTAATATTTTGCACATTAGAGTGTATGCATAATATATTGGTAAAAATATAAAATTTCGTTACGTTTTCATGCGAAGTATGATCAAAGTAGTCTATTCGTCCTCCCCAAAAGCCCAAATGGCTATCGAAGCCTCGAAATGTGGGGGTATACTCTTTTTTATAAAGCCCCAAATGCCATTTACCCACAATGTGGGTGCTATATCCAAGCTCTCGGAGATATTCAGGCAAAAGTTTCTCCGATAACGGTAAACCACGCGGTTCTGCGAGCATGAGGACCTAGAAATTTGAATATCAAATCGAAAATTTTCCGGCAATTATGATGGAAATCCCATGCAAATCGTTTGCTGTACCTGGAATTTCTGTACATCAAACGCTTTCGACTTTGGGTAATTAATAAATAAAATTGACAAATAAACATTTAAAATTTGACCATGAAATTTAAATTATTTAATATATTCACTCCATGTTGCATTCCTGTATGAATCGGATATTTTCCTGTCATAAGTGCACTTCTAGAAGGTGTACAAATTGGGAGAACGTAATATCTATCCAAAATAATTCCACTGTACGCCCTAAAAAATAATTTGCCATCAGAAGAAAATTTTTAATTTCTTGAAAAATTTTCTGATGCTCACAACGCGTCAATATTAGGCGTAGGAATATGATCAGATCCGTGAAAGCCAACATCATTCCAGCCCTGATGAAATCAAATTTCAGTGTACCAAAAAAATATTCCAATGTTCCAATAAATTATAATGCATTTGTACTCACGAGATCGTCAGCTAAAATGAAAATAATATGTGGCTGCTTTTCCGAAACCACAAAAAAAACATTCGAAACAAAAACGCAAAATGCCAACCACATTTTCATCCAGTCGCTATTTTTTCTCTCATTACACCCGTTTTTCTCAAATTCGACAGACACTCGTACACGAAAAATCTGCGCGACGCGACATTTTACTTCAGCCTCCCGAGATTACCATTATCATGTAAATTACGACTTTAATCATTTCGTTCTCGCGAAGGCAAACCAACTCAATGTATCTCACCCACACCGATGCAAAAGAGAAAGTTTCTATCAGAAAAAATTCCGACTATCTTTTTTTAGCGAAAGAAATACCAACAACAACGTCAAATTATTAAAGGATAATTATAAATATGCATAATGATAAATAAGGAATTATCAATTATTAAGGGACAAAACACAACACGTCAAATAATCAAAAATTCATTTAATTCCGTGATGCTGATATACAACTGGGCCTTCACACAAACATTTGTACAGTACACGGCACAATAAATTGCTGAAACAGCTGAAATTGTACTCTCATTCATTCTAAATTACCCACGTACTCTACAAATCAACTGCTTATGGAAATTACATGTATCGAAACATACAAAACAATGAAAATAAATTATCGACGACGATAGAGTCTGCAAAAAAAACTCTCATCGCCCTATCATTTTTAACATCCACGACGTCTTGAAAATTCCTCGAAGCAAACACTTTAAGCGCAGGATTTTCCAGCTGGAAAATCACGAAAAAAACAAGCATATTTTAAGTTATCGAGGTAAAAAGGATAAATAAAATTTATTCACAAATTGGAAAATTTTTGGTCTGGTTGTTTCGATCGTCATTTTCCACACTGGGTTCTTTGAAAGTCGATTTTTCAAGTATTTGCACGAGGACGTTTTATCAGTCTATAATTCTTGATCTTCGAGTTAAAGTTCGTCCTTCAAATCGTCTTCTTCACCACTGGTTGGAGGAGGAGCACCAGCGCCAGCACCTTGGTACAATTTCGAAATGATCGGTTGGACCACATCCTGGAGCTCTTTCTTGTGTTTTTTGTATTCCTCGGGTTCTGTGTCTTGGTTTTCTTCCAGCCACTTGATTTTCTCCTCGATCGCTTCCGTCATAACAAGTTTGTCAGCTTCGCTGACCTGGAAAAAAAGTAATGACGTTGAATTTTCTTGTACAAAAAAAAATCATAATAATTGACAGTGATACTGATTAATGTAATCGATGAATCATTATGAATATTATCTCTTTATATTCGATATAAATGATTATAGCAATATTGATACTATTTTTCAGTCCTCTGTAGCTATTTTCGTCATTATTTCTACAAAAGGACTAATATAATGACAAAATAGAATGATGGAATAAAAATGTCATAAATAAAAGGGACTTGGCCCTCAAAACGAATTTTTAAATTTTTTTGAAAACGATTGTCTTTTGTCAAACGTAAAATTTATGTATGTAAACTAAATTGGCTAAATAAGCTAGATAAAAATGGATAATTTTTTAGTGGCTTGAGATATTTCCAGGTCCATCTATTTTCTGACAATATATCAATATCATTTTTTAATGAATAGAAGAATTTGAGGAACTAGAATTTTTGTAAATATAAATACTTAAATATTCCTCAAGATCAAAGAATGTCGATTTTTAAACTGGTTTTTTCAACTATTTTATTTTACTTATAATGTGCATAAGGCAACAAAATTATGTTGATTCAGGAATAGTAATATTTTTATTTTATTGTTAGATATTTCATAATGAAAATAAAAAATTATTCCTTAAAAATGTCTAACTGTATCGATTACAAAGAATCAAATTGTTTTGCAATTTAGGAATTTAGCAAAAAAATCACTATACGTTGATTGCTTTAATGGTTTTATAGGTCTTATCTAGTTTTTCTTCTTAACATTAAAATTATAGTCGAATGAATGTCAGAGTTTCTGGAATTCCAAAAATTTCTAAAACGAAAGCTCCTTTCATTCAAAATAATTCAATTTCTAACAATTAGACTGAAAGTTTATCGAAAGTAGAAAATATGCAAATATTTTAACTTTGCTGCATTTCGTAAATTACAAAAAATTGAATTGTTTCGGGATGTAGAATTTTGGTGGCACAGGATCGCTACATTTTTTTTTACATATTTAACAATTTTTGCGTTTTATTTTATTTATTTTAGAATTCATTTTAGAACTTTAGGATGCTTCTAATCTAAAGTTTTAGATTTTCGACATTTTGATATTTTTGACTTTTCCTTTCTCGGGAAAAATATCATTTATAAATCTCATTCAAAAATTTCAAGAACATTATTATAAATAAATTTAGAATTATTTTTTCAAACTTATAAATATCAATCTCGGATTCATTAATTTCAGAAAAATAAAAATCTGCGACATTCTGAGGTTTTTGGAAAACTGTAACAATAAAAAATGTTGCAAAATTTCTCTGAATGTTAGAAACTTTTTTCAAACTGTTATTAAAATTGATAAAAAAGTAAGAAAAATTATTATTCAAAAGTTCCATTAATTATTTTCAAAAGCATAATAACATTTAATACTTATACCAACCCCATTTATTTTTTCAACTTTCGACTTTTTTTCTTTCGAATCCTGAGAAAAACTAAATTTAGCAATTGTTGGTTTAGTTGAAACGTTTATAAATCTTATTCTTAACCTCTAAAACTATTCCAAATATGGACAAAATAATTTTTTTAACCCATAAAATTTAATCTTGATGTTATAAATTTTGTAAAATCTCAAATCTAAGACTTTCTATATATTTTGTAAAACTGTAGCATTACCAAATATTCTCGAACTTTCTTAGGATTTTACGAACTTTTTTCTAAATGTTCTTAAAATCAATGAGATAGTAAGAAAAATTATTTTTTAATTCTCCCATCAATTGTTCTTTAAAATTTTTGTAATTTTATAAACATGAAAATGTTTCCGCTATAAATGCATAACAATTGCACAGAAATATTCAAAATTGCTAGATTTATAACAAATGCTACATTTTTTTTACTCACGTAGCAACATTAAGTACTGAAAAAGTTCTTCAATTTCTCATGTTTTCTTACCTTAGATCCCAATTTTTCTTTGTCCTCCAACTGGTTCTTCAATGAATAAGCATAGGATTCAAGTTCATTTCTAGCCTCAACTCGTTCCTTCAATTTTTTGTCATCGTCAGCGAATTTCTCAGCATCCTTGATCATTCTGTCAATATCATCTGGTGTCAACCTGTTTTGGTCGTTGGTGATTACAATCTTTTCTCGGTTACCAGTTCCCTTGTCTTCAGCCGATACCTGAAAGTTAATAAAAACAAAATGAATAACCATCACAAATAATGTAACTAATAAATACTACTTATTAAAATACTTTTTTCAAACTAAATCACTTGAATAATACACCTTCCCTTAAAATTTTAATTTGTATGCTCAAAAATTCCATAATACACAGATAATATAATCATTATCATTAACATTATCTGAATTAAAAAAAAAAAAAAACTTACTTGGAGAATTCCGTTGGCGTCAATTTCGAACGTAACCTCAATCTGGGGAACTCCTCGCGGCGCTGGGGGAAGGCCAGTCAAGTCGAATTTTCCAAGGAGATGGTTGTCTTTGGTCATTGGACGTTCACCTTCGTACACTTGAATCGTGACAGTGTGTTGGTTGTCAGAAGCGGTAGAGAAGATCTGGGATTTTTTAGTGGGAATGACGGTGTTCCTGAGAACCAAAGAGAAAACATTTTTATTAATGAACATTCAAATTTTTACCATAAGGTTTTTTAATCCTCATCATTTCTGCAAATATTCACCTTGGAATAAGTTTGGTCATGACTCCTCCAACGGTTTCGATACCCATGGTCAAAGGATTGACATCCAAAAGCACGATGGCATCAGTGTCTTGTTCTCCGGAAAGGACACCAGCTTGAACAGCAGCTCCATAGGCAACGGCCTCATCAGGATTGATTCCTCGGGATGGTTCTTTTCCTCCAAAGAATTCCTTAACCAATTGTTGAACCTTGGGAATCCTGGTGGAACCACCGACCAACACGATTTCGTCGACATCTTTTTTCTGCATGTCAGCATCTTCCAAGACTTTTTGCACAGGTTTCAAAGTGCTTCGGAAAAGGTCCATGTTCAATTCCTCGAATTTGGCTCGGGTCAAAGATTCGGAGAAATCTTCTCCTTCGAAGAACGATTCAATTTCGATTTTGACCTGGGTAAAATATTTAATTGGTCAACATTTGAATTTTCTGAAGAAATTTTGAACTTTATCAATTTTTTTGATGTTAGGATTTCATGTATCAATAAAAAACTCTTTCAGGACTTTCCCAAACATGGGATAAATTTAAAAATAGAAAAAAAAATTAACCTGGTGTTGGTTACTGAGAGTCCTCTTGGCTTTTTCGACTTCCCTACGCAATTTCTGTACGGCTCTGTTGTCTTTTCTGATATCCTTGTCCTTCTTCTTTTTGTACAGCTTGATGAAATGATCCATGACTCGCTGATCGAAATCTTCACCACCCAAATGAGTGTCACCATTAGTTGCAATAACCTCGAAAACACCATTGTCGATGGTGAGCAAACTGACATCGAAAGTACCACCGCCCAAATCGAAAACAAGCACATTTTTCTCTCCGTCTTTCTTGTCCAAGCCATAGGCAATGGCCGCAGCGGTTGGTTCGTTGATGATTCTCAAAACGTGGAGTCCGGCAATGGAACCAGCATCTTTAGTAGCCTGTAAAACAAATCAAAGTTATAAATAATCTTTCAATGGATTTGCAAAGAATTATTCATTATTTATAAATTATTTTGTACATAGTTATCAATAATGTAACAAAACAAATTAAAATATCCAAGTTGAGAAACTTACTTGACGTTGGGCATCGTTGAAATAAGCCGGTACAGTGACTACCGCGTGGGTGATGTTTTTGCCAAGGTAATCTTGGGCGGTTTCCTTCATTTTAATGAGAACCATAGCGGAAACTTCTTCAGGAGCAAAAACTGTGTCACCTTTTTTGGTAGAAACTTTGATGTGGGGTTTGCCATTTTTCTCGATAACTTTGAAGGGCAACAATTTAAGATCAGATTGTACGGTGCTGTCAGTCCAGTCGCGTCCAATGAGACGTTTGGCATCGAAAATTGTGTTCTCTGGATTACTGGTGAGCTGATTTTTCGCGGAATCACCAATCAACCTCTCGCCATCGGGTGTGAAAGCCACGTAAGACGGGGTGATTCGGTTACCTTGGTTGTTGGCAATGATTTCCACTCGACCATTTTTGTAGACTCCAACACTGAAAAAATGTTAGTTCGTTTATTATAAATCAAGTAAATAAACGAAAGAGAAATTGACTTCCATTAAGGAGATAAAAAAGTTGGAAAATATAAATCATGAAAGCTACACTCATCAATTAAATCAACCAAAAAAAAATCATAGTATTAAACCTCCAAATTTCAAAGACTGATATACCAAACTTTTGAATTTTGTAATTTATTAATCAACTTTTAGAATCATACCAAGAATATGTGGTTCCTAAATCGATTCCAATGACAGTTCCAATATCTTCTTTCTCCTTCTTCTCTTCCTTGGCAATTGCAATAGATGCAACAAGCCCTACTGATAACAGAGCGACGGCCCACTTCATTTTGCGTTTTTTCTTCTAAGGTTCACCTGGAACACCAAATTTTTTTAACTGGTTAAAATCTAGACAGATGAATCAATAGTTACATCAGATTAAACAAAATTTACATTTTCAAGAGAACGACACTAAAAGTTACAGATTTTATACTCAACATAAAATTTGCTGAAAACATTTTTTTAGTTACCATACATTTGAATCTGCTTTTGAAATTTGTAAAATTTTTGAATGTATTGCAAAATTAAAGAATACTGTATTTAGGGGGAAAAAAATTAATTATCTTATTTGAAGAAAGTGATTATTTACATTGTCTACATATTTGTACAAATACTTCATCAAGATGTTATGAAAAAAATTTTAAGTTTGAAATTTCAACTGACAAAAAAACTTATTCAGTTTCATTGTTCTTATCATGTCCTGGATACGATTAAAAGTAATGAAAGAAGCACTGGAAAAAATAGTCAATAACTATTTCGCAATGAATAATTCATCATATATTATTATAGTTGATATTTTATTTTTCCAACAAAATAATATGACATTATTTACAAGTTTTTCAGTGAATAAAAAACAGCATTTCTGTAATTTATATCAAATTCTTAATAAATTCGAATAAGTTATTATGTAATGCTTGAAAAACAATTCTGATAAAAAACAAAAAAGGAGTTTTTATTTATTGTTATGGAACAAGTAAAGAATTTATTTTCTCTAACAATGAATTCCAGTATTTTACACCTTTACTAAAAATTTTATATTCTAGGATGATGTGGTCCATATGTTTAATGTGACTTATTCACAAAAAATACAATTTTTATGTAATTACATTTGCATTTTTTTTCTAAAATATAAAATTTTTCTATTGATATCACAAGTTTTGGAATCATACATTTTTCAATATTATTATCTATATTTTTCCAGGCGAATTTTTTTTTGTACTATTTTAAAATCCAATTATCAAATAAATATTAACTTTTGGCCTGAAATTAAAAATTTTTTGAAACCAATGAACAAAAATTATTAATTAAAAGTATTCAAAATTGAATATTTTCTAAAAGCATTATATGTTTTTCCAGGTGACTTCATTTGAAAATAGAAAATTTTTATAATTCAATTAATGAACCAAGTTACACATTTTTCGTCCTAAAATAAAAAATTATTTCACAAATATAGTCACTACCACAATTCCAACAATTCAAAATTTTTTTTTTGAAACAAGTTTGCTTTTTACAAAAAAAGCAAGGTCGCTTTTGCAGGTCAGTTTAAAAAAAAAAAATAATAAAAAATTTTCAATTTTTTATTAAAATGAATTATTGTATTATTGATCTTGGGATACTAAATTATTTTACTGGTGTGATAAGTTTCACAATTGAAAAAAATCCAAAATACACTATTTCTGAAAATCATCTGCATTTTTACTGATTTGCATACTTACTTTATTTTTTAAAAGTTTATTATCTTTGTTATCCATCTATGTATTTATAGTTCTACAATAAGAAACTATTTTGAAAATGTAATTTTTACAATTCAAACAATTAAAAATTTTATACTTTCGAAAACTAGCAATATTATAACATGCAAATCATTTTTGAAGTTTTTCATTTTGGTAATTCAATATTCAAAAATATTATTAATTTTTTGTCCCTGAATAAAAAATTATTAACCAATACAATTTAAATAATACAAAATTTTATATTTTGATAGCATTATTCATACTTTCACATCAACTTATTTTAGAAAAGTTATTCATTTTTTTAATTCAATAATTTAATAAAATTATGAACTCTTCAAACTCAAATAAAAAATAATTATATCAATATGCCAAGTTTTACAATCTGTAAAATCTAAAATTTTATATTTTCTAATTCTATTACACATATTTTTTAAATAAACTTCTTTTAATGGTTATTATTTTTGTAATTTGATTATAGATTAAAATTACAAATTCGCTAAACTAAAGTAAAAAATAATGTAATACTAAACATATTGTACGTAAAACTAAACATATTGCAGTTTTATAATTTGTACAATCCAATTATTGTATAAACTTTTAAATTCCTTTAAATATAATAAAAAATGATTCAATCATATGCCGATATATTTAATCATATATAAGATAAATTTTATCAATATTGCAATTTGTATGATTCAAAATGTCTTATTTTGAAAAATTATTCATATTTATCCAAGAAACTTTTTTCGGAAAAATTAATAATCATTGTTATTCAATATAACAATAAAATTATGAACTTTCCTTCCTGAGCGAAAAATAATTTCACTAATATGTTCAGTTTTACAATTCGTACGGTTTAAAATTTCCAATTATCAAAAATAATCCATATTTTTTTAAATAAGTTTTTTTAAAAAAATTCATTATTTTAGAAATTGAATAATATAATTGAACTATGAATTCTTTGCCTTGAAATAAAAAATAATTTATTGACCAATATGGTGCATTTCCAAAATCCAAAAATACCAAAAACCACTAACTAAAAACAGAGCTTTAGAAATAATCCTCAACAATTTACCATTAAAAATTTTCACATTAACAGTCAAAAAATCTTCATTCCGAAATTCATGAAATCCACGCAAATCAAAAATTCACCACGAGAATCCAAAAATTTGTTGTTCAATCAGCAACTTTAAATACAATCAAAATTACGAATAAAATGGTTCTCATTTCCTTATGCACAAATAAATTTTTAAAAAACAAATTAAATAACTTCAACAAAAATTTACAATACTTGAACAATTTTTCAACATAAATCATATTCGAAAATCTGACGTGTACAACATCAAATTCAGTGACGTGTCCCGAACGTAACACTTACATACGTCAAAAACAAACAAAAACAATGGTTTACAATAAAAAATTCTACAAAATTTACATACATTTACAATAGAAAAACATATTTAAAATAATAAAAAAAACTTAGCATACTTAATTTCAGATTGAATCTGCGTCAAAAATATCAGTGTGTACATACGTGTCAAAGTTCGAGACTCAACATGGAATAAAATAATGGGAAAACAGAAATGAAATTTTATTATAAAATATGATTTTCGATTAATTATATTGAAGAGGATTTTTTCAACTCACCAACTACGATTCTTAGAAATTTACTTGGTAATAAACACTACACACGGCACTCGTAATTCAGTACAAATCGGAAGAATAATTTTTTAACACTGACTCTCCGGTAGAAATGATCGGCCAAATAATACTCGGGTGTATCTTGGCGTGGCCCAAAGTTATTGGTTGAAAATAAAGTATTGCGTGGCCGTGATTGGCCGGTTTGGCCGAGCGCAATTGGGCCACGTAAAAAGTGGTTTTCTGATTGGTCGAGAGATCAGGACCGTAACTAGTGGAATTTTTTTATGACGTTTCTAGACGTTTCTGGAAATTTCTCGAAAGTTGTAGAATATATTTCCCGAATATTTTTCTTAATTCTCCAAGAATAAATAAATCATAATGATGAAATAATCGATAATGTAAAAGAATAAACAGTTTTAAAGAATTTGTTTGTTATTGGAAACTTTTATCTCAAGATTCTTGAAAATCTTAAAACAATCATGTCCCCTTTTTTATATATAGATATTTATTTGAGATATAAGAAAATAAAATAAAATAAGTTTTTGGAATTGGAATATGCATTACATTTTCCGTTTTTGTATATTTTCGGGTAATTCGATATTATGATTGGTAGACGGGCAACCCAGTATCTAGTAGAATTATTGAGAGGTTCTTTAGGGCCCTTTATTTTCGAAATCTTCTTTTTTTATTGCAAAAAATTATTCACACAGTAAAATTCAAACTTTAAATAATAATATTTTACACATATTTTATTAAAAATAGGTTTAGCCTTCTTTATTTTACATGTTGTTTCTTAGAAAAAAAATTTTTACTACATTTTACCAGGAAAAAATATATTGTATTTTTAGATGGAAAAGGAGTAATAAAAGAGAAAAGAGTGCGAATTGAGAAAATTATGGCGTTTGTGAACCGAAGCGTAATGAGTTTTTTGTATAGTCTACATTTTTTAAAAGCTAACGGGATTTAGACCTGTATTTTACGGATGACGTGACGTTGAGTCTGTTGCATTATTTGTGAATTGTGCAATCCTTGTCTTTTTTTCGTGAGTATTTACCGGAATCATTGAATTTTTTTTTATTTTCAAAGCTGGATAAGGTTTGAAATTACATTAGTTTTTAGGTGTTTGATATTTGATTATAACTAAATTAAAAATTTGCCTTGCTAATTTTGAATCTTATAATATATACATATTATTTATAATAAAACACATTTCCGAATGGTGAGTCGACGAAACTGAATTATTAATCTCTAAATTTTGCGAATTTCGAAAAATTGTAAAGAAAAAAGTGTCTCAGAATTCCATTTTATTAACTATTAAATATCTATATTATTAACTCAGAACTTTGAAGGACTTGTTTATAAGTTAATTACTATTGAAATTTCTTAGAAGAAAAACGCAATTTCTTATGTTAAGTACATTTGAAATCCTTGCAAGGAGTCGTAATATCCTTATAAAGAAATTTAAGTCTTATGAATAATTCCTCATAAAGATTCTGTAGAGTCACCTTATTAGGATTTCATGCAAAGGCCGTCTTATTTATGAAGAATCGACAGTCTTAGAAGAATGGGGGAAAAAAATTGACCCCCCTAGTAAGAAAATCCTCATTACACCCTTAAAAAACGATTCTAGAGCCAAATAATTGTTAATGAAAACAATCGTAATAAACAAAAACAAAATTTATCATGATTTGAGGATTTTTTATTTTTCCATGGATTTATAAATTTATCTACAAAACAACTTGTTGAGAAAAAAAGATAATAAAACTGAAAAATTTAAACAATCTTTGACTGACATGCAATCAAATAAATGAAAAATAAAATTGTCTGTTATGAAAATCTGCGCAATGAACAGTTTTCATGATTTTCAAAACTTGATTAAATTCCTCCTCATTTGCAATGTTTCCAAAAATTACAATCCCAATAAAAATTATGATAAACAATATGATAACGATATCACAACGAAGATGAATCCTCACAATATGCATAATGATACCAAAAATTCATTTATCATTTTAATATTTGCTTTTCGGAATCATATCCAAAACTTGAGGCGTAAAATAAGTGATTATACAATCAGCTCCTGCTCTTCGCATAGCAACCAGAGTTTCCATCAAAACACTTTGAAGATCGAAGGCGCCATTTTTCGCTCCATGATAAATCATAGCGTACTCTCCGGAAACTTGGTACACGAAAATTGGCTGATTCGGATGTGCATCTTTAGTTTGACGAAGAATATCTAAATAGGCGATTCCAGGTTTCACCATCAACATATCAGCACCTTCTGCAACGTCTCTCGCCTATTCAGGAAAAAAAGTTTATAATTTAAAAAATGATGTAACAATGTTCTAAGTTTCACTGTGATTCCAAAATTGTTAACATTATTGTCTCTATTCTCTTAATTCTCTAATTTATCAATATTTAGTAGAATCTTACGAGTTTTTCGAATTCGTCATATTTTTTCAAGTATCTTATATATTTAATTTCTTCCTATTTTTCAAAATTTTAAAACTCCTAAATTGTTTTTGAAGCTTTTACAATAGTCTACAATTGCATTAGGATTCAACATTTTTCTATTCAATAATGTTCAAAATATTAAACAGTTACTGTAATTATACGGAATCATCAAAATTTTGCACTAGAAATTTTCTGTCTTATTATGCGAAAACTTACTGCAGCTCTCGCAGGTAAACCAGTGCTTCCATATGGATATTGATAGCATTGTCGGTCGCCGAATTGAGGTGCAGATTTTGCAGCATCTCGAAATGGTCCATAAAAACTCGATGCAAATTTTATAGAGTAGGATAGAACTGCCGTTTTGTTCATGAATCCAGCTGCCAAGAGGGATTGCTTGATGGCTTTTATTCGACCATCCATCATGTCTGATGGCGCCACGATTTGAGCTCCTTTAATAAGAATATTTCAATTTCAATTACAAAAATTTCATAACATTTCATTTTTAATTCCATTTTTAACGAATGATTTATCATCTAAATACAATGTAATGTGAATTTAAACAAATTAAGAACTCAAAATTTAAATTTGCCACAAAATGGTAAGGCACAGATAAAGCAAAAAAGATATTATCACTTACATAATTTGAACTTTCTGATTCCAGTAATTAAAATTGAAAAATAAATTTATTCAAATCAGAAAATCTTTTCTAACAGTAAGGTAAAATTCGTTTTTTGATTTTTTAATATTGAATTTATTATGTTTGGATTTCTTAGTTCCGATCGAATTTTGTAACATAGATTACTAGCCTGCTTTAGCATAAGAAACTGCAATTTCTGCTATTCTTTCAATGCTGCTTTGGTTATTTATTGTTCCATCTGAGTTTAAAATTCCACAATGTCCATGATTTGTGTAAGGACACAAACAAACATCGCAAGCTATGACTAAATCTGGAAAGCGTTGCCTTATAAGAGGCAAAACCAAAATCACAGGGTTTTTTGGGTCATCTGCACCAGATCCTCGTTCATCCTGAAAAATTTGAATGTTATTTCATATCATTTTTGGAATTTTATGCTACATTTCATTCTCAATTACGATTTTAATTTTTCTTGTTTGTCAGGCAGAAAGAAAATTTTTCAGGGGGCAAAACCTCGAGTCCAGAAATTATTATTTTTAAAAAGTATCTTTTTATTATTCAATTATATTAAAGTATTGAACATAGTTTATTATATTTCATTATGTATTAAAAAGTCTATTCTAAGAAACAGAAAAAATTTATGAAAATTTTGAAAGTACGAGCCTTTTTTTATTACATATACTTTACTGTTATACCAGGAATAATACAATTAATTTACCTTTTCCAATTTACTTGTCACGCCGAATAATAAAATTGATTTAAGTCCTTTTGATATTAAAGGCTCCAGAGTTTGCAAAAGTTTATTTATTCCATATCGATGAATTTCTGGCATACTTTTGATCTCTTCTTCTGCATCTGGTTCATCCCTAAGTGTAAAAAAAATTTGATTAATTATCAATGTAGACCTTTTTTTTACAACACGTATTTGCAGGTAAAACTGGCGTCAAAATTAAAAAAAAAAAAAATCATTTTTCTTCTATTTAGAAATTTCAAATACAAATATATCATGTTCTTTGTTTTTCTTCTGTTCATGTGAAATATTTTGTAGTATCAAATTAATGTTTCAATCATTTGAATCATTTTTTAAGATAAATATTCAATTCTGTTGGGTATATTATTCAATTTTGTATTATTTGATTCTTATTTTTGAATTTCTCATTCATGTTATTATGTATAATGAATAAATTATTGTGTATATTTATTGATGCCGTATAATATTTAATAAAATATATTAGTTATGAAAGTTGATCATTATATTCAATAATATTAATTAGTATATTATATGAATAAGACTATTATTTATAACAACCTACTTTTTCAGGGATACGATCGGTTAATTATAATAGTTCTATTCTTTATCAATCCGATCACAAAATCAGAAATTCCTTTGTTCTTACAAATCATTTGTTTATTCTTGTTACTTGAGCTTTCAGCCATTTTTCTCAGTCCTTTTCGAGAGTTTTACTGGATTTGAAGCTCAGCATCTTTCTTTTTACTATCAACAAACGCAAAAACGTGATATTTCTCTTTCCTCATTTCTCCTCTCAAAAAAATACACGTCAAATTATGTCCCACGCAATATCAATGTTCAAATTGAACCATGTCAAATGATAATTTTTTATGAAAATTATGTCCTTTTTTACAAAATTTTTTTTAAAAGTTGTTATTTGAGATGGTTCAATTTGAACACTGATATTGTTTGGAACATGATTTGTTGTGTATTTTTTTGAAAAGAGAAATATCACATTATTTGCGTTTATTGATTGTAAAAAGAAAGATGCTGAGCTTTGAATGTAATAAAACCCTTAAAAAGGACTGAGAAGAATGGTCGAAAGCTCGAGTAACAAGAATAAACAAATAATTTATAAGAACAAAGACATTTCTGATTTTTTGATCGGATTGATGAAGAATACGATTACATAAATTACATTTATAGCAATAATTATTTTCAATTTTTAAATTCATTATTAACATATTCATGTATAATAAATAAATTATTGTGGATATTATTGATGCCGCGCAATATTTTATAATATATATGTATTAGTGTATTAATGATGAAAATTGATCATTATATTTAATAATAAATCATTTATTTTACGAATATAATATATTATATAAATAATAATACTTATCCATATTTAATAAATGTATTCAATTTATATCGATAATTAATACTCAATATTAAATAATATTATTAAATAATATTTTTCCAATAATATTAAATATTTAGTGAATGATTGTATCAGGTTTAATTCGTAAAATATTCAAATAATTTGTTTGATTATTTTAATTTATTCGATGAGAATTTGGATGACTTTCGTCAAACATATATTTAGAAAACGCAATTTATTTTCAAAGAAAATTAGTCACGATCAAAATTGTCAACTCATCCATTTTCAAAATAGCTTTTCATCAAAAAAATCATTCCGGAGTTCGTATTTCCTTTTTTTTTTCGAAATTAGTGCAAATTTCACTTTCTTCAACGAACCCTCAATTTTGGTAGATTTTGAAATCATAAATGTTCACCAAAAAACTACAAATTTGCAAAAATAAATCCATGCATTAAAGAAATAATTATTTAGGCACGGTAAAAAGGTAAAAAACGAGCAATGACTCGTGATATTTACTTACAAAACAAACATTGGGTACATCAAATTTTCCGCACTTATATTGACATTTGCGGATTGCCATTTTCGCAACAGTGGATGAGAAATGCCGGCGTGTAAATAATTCTTCAATTCAATGTCACTCATTTTGTTATTTAAAAAGTTTTTCGTAATGTTCAACTGGTGTATATCAGAACAAAACCAAACAAAACCAAATATACAATCATGTGACAACACTGTAGCAAACTGCAACACTGTATTGGAGACGACACGAAGTCAGCACATTGTTTTGCATTGTGCACACTCAGGTCATACAATGTGAAACAATGTGGTACACAAAAGAATACAAAAAAAAGTCGGTTAGAATCGATTTAAATCGATTTCAAGTTCGATTATTATTACCAATATGATTATCTCGATTTATGTGGTAGATTATTATCAACTTGATCAACTTCGCTAAAATGTCAATTTCAGTAAATTTGTTTTTATTTGTTTTTTCCAGTATTTACATACTGTCATTTCCCGTGTGAGTTGTACTCAATTTCATAAGCCATTATAAATAACTATTGAATTAATAGTATACTACACAATTGTGCATATGACAAACTGATACAAACAATACACACAACATTGCAAACTGACAATATTGACAATACGCCCCAACTTGGAATTCATTGGAATTCCACACGACGAAACACAAAAGAAAGGATATTAATTGCTGGATGGAGTGATTGAAGTGATTACAAAGGGATTGGGTTCAGAATAGTTTGGAAGAAAATGGCTAAATCCGTGCTAACTTCGGATTCTCTCCCAAAATCTGGTCGAGTAAACGAAGGTAAGTTACAATGTTAGGACTTTCTCTTTTCTCATTGTTGTGATCATATTTCTGGAATTTCGTGACATTTTTTGAGGCATTTTTTTGTTTAGTTTGTCGTGAATGGCTCGTTCATGAAGATGGAGCGTTGGCATATCGGCTGCAAGACGAAGAAAGTAAGTCATTTCAAAATTTATTATTCATTATGGGGGGTACGCAAAAATTAAAATAGAAAGGTAGTTTAGTTTTCCACCTTTCTCTTTATTTGTAATGAAAATAAATGTTATTTAACAGTCAAATTAATATAATGTTAGTTATAACAAAATAAAAACTTTTGCTGTAGAATTAAAGAATATTTTGTAAGTAAAATTCCAGTCATTCATTTTCCATTTAAAAATTGAACCAAATTTGTAGCAAGAAAAATAATAATTGATTTTAAAACAATTGAAAGTAAAATATTGAATCTGGTAGTATCGAAATTTTCAGCTGGTATTATATATAATAATAAAATTTGAAAACTACAAATTTTACTTTTGAACACTTCTGGATTCACAAAATGCTTTATGAAAATTTTTTTATAAAAAATCTGAGTATTTACATTTCTGATAAAACGAAATTTGGAATATCAAATTTAAAATTTCAGTAATTTATTTGAATTTAGTAAATTAAAATTCAATTGACAGAAAGAAAAATAATATTAAAAAAAAAGTAGTAGAATTTTGAATAAGAAACTTCTGTCTTTCATGATTCTGACATATTTAACAAAATCAAAGAATTTTTATGTTTTTGGTGAATACATACTGGGGAACCTGAAAATTTCACTATGAAAAGCTCGCAAATTAACAAAATTGAATAAATCATATGTTTTTAATAGGAATATGATCATTGAGATTTATAAAAAACGAAATGTTGGAACTGAAATATGAAATTTCAGTAATTTTTTTGAATTAAGTAAATCAAAATTAAATTGGTAGAAAAAAATGTATAGCACATAATAGAATTTTAAATAAGAAATTTCTGACCTCAATGATTCCAACGTATTTAACGAAATCAAAGAATTTTGAATTTTTTAGTGAATATGTAAATAATACTCTATTATTACTATTACTATATTCTAATACTTGGAAACCTAAAAATTTCACTATGAAAAACTTCTAAATTCACAAAATTTAATGTAGCAAATTTTATCAAAAGAAATTTGACCAATTAAATTTATAAAAAACGAAATTTTGAAAGTTAACATTCAAACTTCAATATTCTAAATTTCAGTTATTTCTTTTAGATTTGATGCGTGCAATCTAATTTGTCAAAATAAATAATTTAATGTAATAAATTTTGAATTAACTAAAAAAAATGTATTTATTTAGTTCGTAATTATTGAAATTACCAATTTAATATATTTTCAATCGATTTACTAAATAACAATGTAATATACTTACTAATAAATGTAATTAGGATCTACCTCATAGAAGCGGATAATATTTACATAATTTTTTAATTAAGGTCATAATGATTCAATGCAATCATCATAAGTTAGTTGAATACATTAAATGAAAGTAATAAAAAAAATCGAATTAAAAATATAGAAATACGTTAAAAATAATAACATTTATACATTATAAATAATTTAATATTGGATAACTTATATATATATATATATATGTGAAAGTCTGTACGTTGTTCGCCTATAACTTCAAAATTACTGCACGAAACATCCTGAAATTTTGCAGTTATTGACCATGTTCATGCGAAGGTTATATGCATGTTTTCATCAACGAACTAAATGGCCTACTCCCCTACCTTCACCCCCGATGCACTGATGAAATATCACATACACACACACGCATTTACACAAATATTACAAAAAGTAAAAAAATTTGCAAAAGTAGCAAAAAGTTACAAAAATGACAAAGACATAAAATCATAAAATTATGCAAAAAACCACTGAAAGTCACTATATCAATAAAGGTTAAAAATCACAAAAACTCATACAAATTTAGGAAACTATGAAATATAGGGTCTTCTAAAATCAGCGGATCATCCGAAAATCATCAACTCCTCATAAAACTTAGACACTCAATCCTTTGCATTTTTCAAAAATTTGCAATACTTGAAGAGTTATTAATAATTCAATTTTGCCTACTAACTTTTGAAGAGGCAGGGCTTTTCATAAAAGAGTCTCTTCCTCTTTCTAAGTTAACTCTCATGGGAATACTGGGGTCACTTAGGTGTGTATAATGGAGTCTAGGTTAATGACTACTTCTATCTCTCTTGAAAAAAAAGTAGAAGATACTGCATTGTAAAGGTGATAGTTGGACTAAAGTATATTATATCTCAGACAAACGCGAGATGAAGAAAATTTTAATTCTTAGAATTTTTCGTTTCAAAATTTTCTTCCAAGATGAGAGAAATCATGTACCAATAATCCATAACACACCTCAATTACCCCCCAATTTTCTATTAGAGTAAGCTTAGAAAGATAAGGGGCTTCAATCAAAAGCCCCGCCTTACCAAATGGTGAGTGGACGAAACTGAATTTTTGATCACCCTTTAAATTTTCGAATTTTGAAAAATTGTAACATCGATATTTTTCTGATGATCCGCTGACTTTGGGACACCCTGTATAGGAAATAACAGAAAATATGACCAACTATTAATATACATAAGTCGCAAAATGTCACAATGGCAAATCATCACAAAATTCTATGAATCGCAAAATCATACATTGTCACAAATCATGAAAAGTCATGATAAATTTATTATTATAATCCTCATCATGATCACCTTCTAATCCTGGTTAGCAAATAAACTTTCATCAATTTTACTCTTTACTTTGATCGTAAGAAAGTATCATTAGAAACTATATTTTAAAATACTTATAACAGCTTTTTGACGAATATAATCCATTATATTAGTATAGTATATCTTCGTGGTATTCCATTATTATCGAACCAATCCATATTTCGTCAAAAAATTAGAAATTGTTTCAAAAAAAAAAAAAAAGAAGAAGAAGATTTTTAACCTTGAAATTCAGATAATTTTTTGGTCATTTTCGTTTTTCCATTAAACAATAATTGACTTTTCCTGACCAAACCGCGTGTAACAACGTGGTTACCGCGGAGCAAAGCCTGCTGAGACAGCTAGTAATTTAATATAATAAATTGTATTTCTTATGAAATTAAATTCATCTATTTTATATGCGTTACGCCCAAATTATTTTCTATTAATAATTATTAGTAGAATATAAGGTACAGAATAAATTACATTAATACACATAATATGTTTAATGAATCAAAAGTGAAAAAATTCATTATTCAAAACACTGAAATAGCACTTTTGAAATTAAAACAAAAATTATTTAAAATTTTCAAATTTTGAAAACCAAAAAGAAATTTTTTGAAAAAGTATGTTTATTGCTTACCAAAAAAATGTGTGCGATTGGTTTTCAAACACAAATGTGTAGTTTAATGTATGAAATGTATGAAATATGAAGTTCGTAAATAAAATATATAAAATATGAAGTTTTCAATATTTCAGACTCTAAATTTTCAGCAATCTCATTAGAATATCCAAATTTTTCATTCAAATTACTAAAATAATACTTTCAAAATAAGAACAAAAACTTTTTGAAATTCGTAATTTCCAAAAACAGAAAGGATGTTTTTAAACAATTTATGTCCTCAAAGAAAATTTTTCTGCATATTATGGTTTTCGTGTATTTAGTATTTTTTACAACAATACCGAAATTCTGCAAATACAAACCAAAACATGAAATTTTATCCTTTTTTTACCTTATTTAACAGTTAAAGATCATTACACTGGAAACAAAGTTCGCAACGCCCAAGTTCGAGAAGACCTACCAAAAGCGAGGGAAGAGCAAGAATTCGAGGCCTTGAAATACCAAAATTCCATACATGAACAGTAAGAACAATATCATCAAATTCTAAAAACTGTATCTAAAAAACATTAAACTTACTGCAAGAAATGTAATGAATTCAAATGTATAACTCGTATAGTATTAGATTGTAAAAACTCAATTTTTTTATCATTCAAATTTGTTTTTTAATAATACGGCAGTAAATCAGTTTTCTAAATTCATGAAATAAAAAAATGACCAACTTCTCAAGTATTTTTTAATTCAGACGTTTTATACTATATCTTTTTTGGATCACTTAAATTGCGATATTTATGTGAAATTCAAAATAATTTAATCATGAATACATTTTTCTCCTCAAAGAACTATATTTTTGAAAAAGAATTTCCAGATTTTCTAATAATTTCATCTTTTAAAACTTCATTTACTTTGTTGTTTAATTTAGATTCCTTTCATCTTCAATCTCACACATTTATTTCCTTTTACACTTTTTTTAATTCCTAATATTTTTCCATTCGCATACTTTTGTTGCATTCTTTTTTGTCCATACTCTCAATTATTAATGAGCAATTCTTTTTGAAAGGGAAGAAAAAGACGCTGTCGTTGCAAGACAAGTTGCTCTCAATTTAGAAAAAGAAGAACGCAACAAAGAACGTGAACTTAGAGAGTGGATGAGACTTCAACTTCGTTTGGACGATGAAGCCGCACAAATGGAAGTTCAAAATGAAATACAACGTCGTGTTCAAGAAGAAAAAGATCAGGTAATATTCCTTTTTATTCTAATGTCTGCATGATTCAATTTTCTTATAAATAACATAATGTACAATTTTACTATATATGTATCTGAATATATTAACAAGTACACAGTAATCTCAAACACGATCATGATATATAATTTATAATTATTAATACCTCACAATTAAATATTCTTTTACACAAATTTTTATGAAGGATATTGAAGGCAGTTTTTGTTGAACATGAAAACCGATTGTAAAAATAAAAGAGAAAAAAATTATTTAATATTTGCCCCCCCCCCTCCCCACACACACACACACATTTCATAGTTTGCATCAGAATACTATTATGCATTATTCTAACCTTATAAATAAATTTGAATATAAATTAAAACCACTTATTTTGCAGAAGTGAAATTTTTTTCTGAGGTTTTTCTCTTTATAAGGTTTTGAAATCATTATTTAATGTTCATCTTACCTTCCAAGGATTTGTCTTGTATAACCCTTAGAAAGAGTTTTAAAAGTTCACCTTACAAGAATTTCATTAATTAACCTTGTTAAGTTTTTTTGAGTCACCAATATCAATCCTACGTCGCTAGTATGAAAAAAATTCACCATTTGCTTTTATTCAGGAACTCGCACGAAAACTCCAAGAAGAAGAAATCCAAATTAGTGGCGATCTTGTCGATGGCGACCCCGCTCACACCCAGTACCTCCTGGATCAAAAAATTGCCATGGAAGCGCAGGATGCAGAGCTTGCCAAAATGCTTCAAGATAAGGAACGCATCAAGGCCAAAAGAGCCCGAGAAAAAGCGAGACAGAGAAAACTTGAACGCCAACAGCAACAGCAAGAACAGAGGCACTCGGAACATGACCTTGGCCAAGAAGAACAGGAACAACCGCCCAGACCTGACAAGTTGCACCTCAAGGTCAACCAAAGTCAAAAGGTCGTCCAAGGTGAGAACAGCATATCCCAGGAATATCCCGATCCTGACGAAATTTACGTCCTGGAAGATCCGGATGAAATCCGCGAGGTCCCGAATGTGGCTGCGATTATTGATCCGACTTACAACGCTCACGCGAGTTCGAGTAGTAGCAGTCCTGGGTACCATTTGAACTCCCCGGAAAGGGAATTTCTGGGGGATGATAGAGTTGGCTACATGCCGGTTCAAGGTCAAAGGAGGAGTCAGAATCAATTTCCCAGCCCGGAGGAGAAGCACAAAAAGAGGTTGGTGAAGGATGGGTGCAGGCAGCAGTAAGTTTTCTTTTTTGGGGGGGGGGGGGGGGGGAGAAAATGCAATTTTTTGTCCCATGGGCAGTAATGTGGTCAGGAAAGAAGCAAATTGTTAAAAATATATTTATAATTATCATTGTTTATGATTAAACATAAGTTTCCGTCCAGTTAGATAAATGGAGATTTGTCTAGTTGTTTTTGAATATGGGGATATCATTTTTGAAAATATCGGACGCGTAGGCAGAAAGAACTTGAGAATAAAAAAAATTTTTTCGCTGTTATAAAAATTCTTCTCTTCAACACACTTGTTTCAATTTTCAAGTTATCTGATTTTCGGAGTGTTGAGTTGTACATATTTTATTCTTGTAATTGAATTTTCATGATTTTCAGATCACTAAGTTGTAGATAATTGTTATTTTCAAGTTATTAGAATAAAATACTTTCGATTTCGTTTGACTTCCAGATTTTTACATGAATTTCAATAAATTGTTACGTGTGAACTGTTCAATGTTATAAAATTGAAAGTACGAAAGTTTTTATTTCCATCGTCTGCATATTTTTAGACTTTTCTATATTATGTTTTTATTATTTTTTTTTCTTTTTATGAAACACTGCAGTATTTTATTATGGAAATTTGCAGTAGAAAGTATTTGAAATTTCCATTTTTTGTTATTTTGTAGTTTTTTACATTTTTTACATGCAAAATTATTACATTTTCAAGTTATAAATTCTCATGTCTGGTAAAAGAAATATTAAAAGAATTAACTGAAAAATAATATAAATAAAATTAATATCGTTCACTATTTTGATAATATTTTAGAAAAAATGTTTTGTTCCATTTAAACTGAAATTTCTACTGATCTATGGAAAATCTGTATTTTTTGAAAATCGCAATTCTAAAGCTGTTAATTCTCGAAAACTACATTAACTTTTTTATTTTATATTCATTTACTTTCATTATTATGATTTATAACATCTCCAGTTTGATTATTGATGATAATACATTTTTATAACAAATTTCCAGTTTATTATTAATTTTAATATTTATTATAATGAAACTGGATTTTCGTAGTTTTTAAGTCACTGAGTTATAGATAATAGTTATTTTTGAGTTATTGAAATCAAAAATTCTGAATTCCGTTCTACTTACAGATTTTTACTAAAAACTTTAAAAATTATTACTTTTAAAATGTTTGAAATTTACAAATATTAAAAACTGCGAAAGCTATTATTTTCATCGTCTATGTAATAGCAGAATTTTTCAAGTTAATTTTTTTCGTTTTTATAAAATACCCCATCTTTGCATTCTAGAAATTTACAGTAATAAGTTGTTGGAATTGACAATTTTTTAGTAATCGACTTTCCAGGATTGAGAATAAGGTTTTCAGGTAAAAATTTTTTATTTCTTCTATTTTATAGTTTCACATTTTGTACATGCAAGATTCTTACATTTTCAAGTTTTAAGTTCTCATGTCTAGTGAATAAAATATATAAAGAAATAACGGAAAAACAATATGAATAAAAATACAGAACGTCTACTATTTTGATAAATCAAAGAAAAATGTTTTGTCTTATTTGTTCTCAGATTTCCACTTTTTTACAAAAAATATTGATTTGTCAAATAAAACAATTCAAAAGTTAAATTGAAAAATCTTACTTTCATATTTCAGGGTTGTACATTTTTCATTTTGATAATTTTTCATTCACACGCCTTAATCATGGAATTTAGTTCTCGTTATTTTAAGGGCACTAAGTATTAAATTGTCGTTATTTTTAAGCCATTAAAAAAATGGATTCTGAATTTCATATTATTTTTAATGTTTGAAATGTCTTATCCTGTAAATTCAAAAGAATGAAAAATTTCATTATTAACATTACAACATTCATTTATATCTGGAAACTTTAAATTTGATTCTTTATTTTCCATGAATCCTTGCAAAGTCAAGCTATGAAAATTGCAATTTTTTGGTAAATTTTTAAATTTTGGAATTATATTTTGGATGTACGAATTTATCTTTTTTCATAAGTTTTGAATTACTAACTCCCATATCTAGTTCAGTTCTTCATATTCAATAAAGTATTATAAAAAATAAAATGGAGAAAAAAAACGGACTTCCCAGTATTTTTATAATTCAGAAAAAAATTTATTGTGTTCTCTATATTTAAATTTTTACTGTTCCAAAAAATTTTCATGCATCAAAACATGGAATTCCAAAGTTGTTCATCAATAAAAATTACATTGAAGTTTTAAGTTTTTGACACTGAGTCCTTGTATATTTCATTGTGTACATTTTTAACTTTTTTATCAAGCTATCAATAATTTTATTCAAATTTTGCGATGGTTTTCAAACACTAAAACCCCCCCTCTGCCTACGCCCTTGAAAAATATAAATGAAACAGAAATTATGACAAAGATACAATATGAAAACTTGTTTTGAATTTGGATAGTAAAAGTAAGTGGTCAAAGGTCTTGTAAAATTGATGTAAATTACATCTATCTGAAAATTTACATTCAGCGTACCAATAAAATAATCATTATTTGATCATACTGACTTCAGGGCAGAAAAATTGCATTTTCAGTACCTTCTGTGCGAAAAGTATCATGTGCGACACTTGAGAACATTTTTTTACACAACTAGGAGAAAAAAAATTATTTTTCCTCTCAAAAGCTTTTTGTCCCTTGATGCATAATGGATTTTTGCACTTGCCAAATAAGAAACATTTTTAGAAACTGTAATTATTATAAAAGTAAAAAGAAAGTTTTTGATATTTTTGATACATTTAGAATTTTTAACGATTTCTAACATTGTGATTGAGTATTTGTATTTTTCATCATTTTTTGTAGATTTTTGTTATTTTTTACATGCGATTGTGCGTTCACGGTAAAATTCGATGAAGCTTTTTCTAGGAGATCTAATCCAAAAGATTTTTGTTTTTTGGAAAAGAGTATTGTTGTGAATTAACTAACAAATTTTGAGTATTTTGTTGATATTATGGAAGTGTATTAACTAAGGAACCATGAACTTTTTTCATGGACTTGGTAGAATCTCAGTACTAGTATTGATTTGCAACTGAAGATGACAACAATATATAAGATCAAACACTGATAAACAATACAGAGTAAATATAGGTGAAAATCAACTTAGATTTAAAAATGTACTGAAGCTTTATTTTCTAGTGTTACTTTATAAGTATCATCTATATTTTATGTTAAGATATTCATGAAAAATGAATTGAAATAGAAACAATTTATTTATTTTTAAATTAAACACACTTTTTTTTTATTTCGAAAACTGCTTTTTTTCAGTAGAAAAGTCATGAAATTTGCTTTATTCCTTGAAGAATAATTGTTCATCAGAAAATATATTGATTTATTTACAATTGTTTTCCATATATATTTTTGAACGTTTAAATTTTCGGTTTTGCTTGAATTTTTACAAAGAGAAAGTAAAAAAAACACTGCAAAAGAATAAAAAATTTTTGTAATTTAAAACCGATTGTGACGCGATTATACATGGAAACTTGCCTTAATAAACTTTAAGGCAGTTTGCAAGAGCTGGAAAAAGACTGAATGTTTTAGTAGGAATTAAGAGAAAAATGAAGATATGCAATGAAAACCTAATTTATTAACACTTTTGACTCTTGCAAAATGCGAAAAAGATGATTCTTTCACAAAATGAATTGGTTGTTCTTGAAAAATAAATTCAAGCAACTGATCGAACAATAACTGTGCCTTTTTTGGGCTTGCCTTTGCATATTGGAGATTATTGTAACTCATGATCAACGAAAATAAAAAAAAGATATATAACACGATAAAGAAGTTAGTGCTCAAAGTGGTTATTGTTAAGGAAGTCCACGGTATTATATATATATATATATATATATATTAGCACTATTTTCAGTAGTATTGAAGAACTGTAAGATAACTAGCTATGTACTAATGAAGTAAAAACGTGTAATTTCACCAAGAATAAATAAAAAATAAACAAGAATGATGATAATTTGAGTACATTCTTTTTTTTTTTTAATTCAAACGCATGTTTTTGTTAAGAGAAATATTCTAAAAAATTAGATTATTCGCATTAGTTTTTTATACTTAAATTTATTTGAAAAATGGTTTTGGGTGATGGGTATAATTTTTATGGAATTTTCGTAATATAGTTTTGTTTTTTATCTCGATAGTTGGTATGTAGAAAAATACAAAAACGTATAACTGTGTAATGATTTTCGGTGATTGAGTTGTAGTGTTAAGAGATGTTTTTCAAAGATGCAGCCAACTCTGGGGAATTCACAATGCCACGAACAGCGTATTTTTTGGTTTTACCAGCAACAACCAAAAATTGCTCCGCAATTTCTAGAGCAACTCGTTCTTGGGCTTCACTTGTACTTGCACCTGCGATGAAAATAAATATTAATTATTGTTTTCAATTGGATAATTTGAATGATTTTTTAGATAAATTTATAAAATTCAATGCTCAAGAATTCAAAATAGTTTTTTTTTTTTTTTTTTTAATAAAAATTATGTCTGCATAGGATTCCGATATTGGATAAATAAAATTCTATAATTTTGGTACAAATTTCTAGAGTTTTCATAATTTTTAGTATTTTTTTCAATTGCTTTATACATGAAAACTCAAAATAATTTCCCAACTTGGCATGCTAAATATTTTTTAATTACCAAGATGTGGCGTGGCAATGACTTTTGGATGCTGAATAAGTTCCCAAGTGGAATCTTTTTTTGGTGGTTCGTCGACAAAGACATCAAGTCCGGCGCCACCACAGTGCCCAGATTTTATAGATTCGAGCAAAGCGTCTTCATCAACTATTCCACCTCGTGCGACATTAATTATTCGTACTCCTTTTTTGCATTTCGCCAATGTCTCAGCATTTATCAGATCTGCAAATTTTGTATTTTAAAATTTACATTCGATCGTAGTAAAAGAATCAGGTACGAAATTGAAATTTCGATAAATTTGAAGAAACGAAATGAGTTGACTTCGTGTCGAGATTTCTATTTTAATTTTCTTCAATACAATATTAATACTTTATACACATTTATTTGAAAAATTTATGTGAAGACATTAATAAGATTGCGTTGAAAAAAAAAAAAAAAAAAATGACTGGAATTGAACCTAATACTGTCGGGTTACCACAGTTGCCTACTTAACCGTTGGACCATGCTGATTAGTATTACAAATAAAAGTAAAACAATAAATAATTTGTATAAATTTCTAGGTTTCATCAGTAGTTCTACATATATTCTGATTGACGAAGTACGTAAGCCGAAACCAAACTAATTAAAAATAAATAAATAAATTGTGTAACGGAGAACTAACTTTTCGTTTGCGGAATAAGCGGAGTATGAAAAGTGATGTAATCGGCTTTGGACCAAATTTCCTCGAGCTCGGATTTGCGTATTTTGAGCTCGTTCGCAAGGTCTTGGGTCAAAAAGGGATCGAAGGCAAGAATTTCCATTTCGAAACTTTGCATCCTCTTGGCGACGAGTTTTCCGATGTTGCCGAAACCAACGACGGCGAGAATTTTTCCGCTCAGTTCGTTGCCCGAGTACAGTTTTCGGTCCCAGCGTTTTTCCTTCAAGGCTGAGCCGGCTTGGACAACATTTCTTGCGAGGGCAGAAATTAGGGAACATGTCAGCTCGCAGGCGCTTGTACTGTTTCCAGTGGGGGAGCTGAAAAGTTTTATTGAAGCATTTTTTTAATTACATCCATGTAGTTTTAAATAATAAATAGATAATCAATGAATGTTTAGGCAATAAATAAAATGAAATGAAAATTACAGAATATGCATTTCGTTTTTTGAAGTAAAACTTCTTAGGCGGCATTATCATTTTTCAGGAGTGTAATTTGTTCTAGAAAATAACATTTACGTAGGGAGTAACTTTGAGATTTTACATTGTAACATGTAACACTGTAAACTGTAAGCCTGTAAATTATGATGTAAGTAAAATCTACCATATAATTGAACGGCTCATGACGAATCACAAAATATCACAAATTCACTGAATGTCACAAAACCACGAAATGGCACTAAATCACAAAATGTCACAAATCACGAAATGTCACAGAATTTCACAAAATCACTAAAATGCCGCAAGATTTTCATTTTTTTATACCAAACAGATAATTTTGTAAAAAATATTTGAAGAGAAATTTTTTAAGAGGAATAAAATCTATACATAAGAACCTTATTGAAGTAAAACTTCCTAGTCAGCATTATTTAACTGATTTACAGTTAAGAAATGAAAAAAAATACTACACAGAAAAATTGAGGGATCTGTTAAAACTAAAAAAGATTAGATGTATCTAAAAATCTATAGATCGGAACCTTAAAGAAAGTAACATGAGAAGTTTTACTTCTAACGAGTGTTGATTCAACACGCTCCAATTTTTATTTCATTTCTTTATTTTCAAACTTAAAAACAATATTATTTACGGATTCTTTGATAATGGTAGAAAAATATAGTAAAATTCAAAGAAATTAGAAATTCTCACTTTAACACGACTACTTTATGGCGTGTCGCAGCTTCGATGTCAATGGTGTCAACTCCTGTTCCAGCACGTCCAATAAGACGCAAATTTGGGCATTTTTCAATTACGTCTGCTGGAACTTTTGTCTCCGATCTTACAATTAAAGTGTCGTGATTCTGTCAATGAACAAGTCGATAAATAAAAAAAGTCCTAGAGCAGAAAAGTAGTTAATTTTTTATGCTACAACAAGAGAGCCACATTCAACGTTCAAAACGGTCACTTTAGTTCCTTATCTGAGGGTGCAAAAGCATTAATTTTTTCAAAATTTTGAAAAAAATAAAAAGAAGTAAAATCCTTATGAGGTGACCTTATGAAATCCATATAAGGATTATACAAAACTAATCCTTGTAAGGTAAGATGAACCTTTTATAAGGATTTGTCAGTAAATGGGAAATCTTCATAAAGAACTGTAGAGTTGAGAATCTTTAGGAAATTTCAATTCCTTATAAGGAAATGTAGTCCTTATAAAAGGAAACTTGGAATCTGATGAAGACTTGTTCCCCTATAACTAAATTGCAATTCCTTTTTAGAAGGAATTATATGTATAATCCTCATGATGAAATTTATATACCTATTGTAATAAAATTTATTTCTCATAAAGAAGGACTCATATTCTCAAATTTCAGCAAGTAAACACTAGTAAAATGATTTTTAAAGAAACTGAAAAATCAAGAACTCTATAAAAGAATATAAATTCCTTATAGAAAAATTTTAATTCCTTACGAAAAATGTGGAATCCTTATAAGGAAACTTGAAACCTTCAAAGGACTTTCTTCTTCATAGTGAATATAATGAATCACTTATGAAAAATTATAATAATTCATTTATGCATAATAAATAAAATAAATTAAAAATTATAATGATTTTATGAAAAATTTATTACTTATAAATATTCTATTAGGCCACCTCAGAAAGATTTTAAATCCTTGGAAGGTTCTGTTAAGGTTGCCTCAAGAAATCGACAATTTTTTAAGGAAATTTGGATTCTTACAAAGAATTTATAAGGTTTTTATGAGATTCACAGTTTTTTTTGTATATTAGAGATTTAGCCGTTTTATAAATAGAATTTGTTATAAAATAATGGTTTTATATACATTTTTGTCAACACTTGATAAAACCCAAAGTTACTGGCACTCGTTATAAAAATGAAATTTCCTTATTGTTTGCAAATCCTTATAAGTGCAGAAATGAGGATATTATAATCCCTCACGAAAAAATTTCCATACCTTATAAGGAACTGCAAAACCTATGTATAGAACTTGAAAACCTTCCAAAGAATTTATTCCTAATAAGGTTTTCATGAGGAATCGGAATTTTATTAATAAGGTTTTTACAAGGACACCTTAAAAGTATTTAAGATTCTTGAAAATATATTCGGATCCTTAAAATGTTTATAACAGGATTTTTAAGGTTCAGGTTTTCTAGGGTTCGCGATTGAATTTTGGAACACGAATTTTTACTGGGATATCGATCAATTCCTTTTTATTTATTTGTTTTTAATATAATTTTATTTATTTATACAAATTATTATCCTTGAAAGTTAATGTACGATTGTATTTAGAAATTTAAAAAAATATATTGTGAAAATATTGTATTTTAATTGAAAATATATATGATTATACGAATTTCTGACCTGTAACTCCTTAATCAATTCATCTTTGGGTAACTTGTATTTGACTGTAACTGGAATGTCGTATTTTTCCAGAAGATCGATGCAAGATTGGTGCACTGGATCACTGACTAATACGCTTTTTATTTCAATAGCCATATCTTCTAGAAAAAAATTTTTCCCTCACAAATAAACATTCTAGAGAAAAAACTTTTTAAAATCATCCTATCTTAACAAAACAAAAAAAACTACTTAGAAATCTCGAACCCTTTTTTTTCAAACATCAGGTTTTTGAGTTTAGTTATTATATTGTTATTTTTGAAATATATTTCTTAATTTCGGAAAAAGAATAGAAATCTGGAAACGCATGTGATTAACTGTTGTAAAGTTTTGAAATTAAATTAAATATTTTATAATGTCCGAAATTTGAAAATCCACAAACTTCGTAACCCGAAAACCAAAAAAAATATGCTATAAAATTCCAGCTAAATTTCGATTACAGAAAAAAGTTCCAGGTTATACTTCTAACATTTTTTTATTAACAAAAGAATTTCTCAAATACTACTTACATTTTCTTATCACGTTGTTAATAAATTAAAACTTTATTTTTTATTAACAAATTATACTTTTGATGTTTCAAACACACTCTACGATATTTCGCGAATTGTTTACAACTCGAAGATTTTCATGTCGAGGAGAAAAAGCAAAAGAACAAAAAAAGTGAAAACGAGTTCGAAACCGGTTGGAAATTTACAGTCGACTTGACCTGATACGCGTTTTTACTGTTCAAACATTGATAAAATGCTTCAAAATTAACTCGAGTACCTTTTACTAGAACAAAAACTATCGAAAAATCATTAATACAAAAAACTGGATAAATAATCAGATGATAAGAAATTAGATTGACCAATTGACAGAATGTTTGAAATTGTTCATATTCTATTCAAGAATATTCAGGTCGTGATGTGAATGAAAAAATATTATAATTTTTTCATAATAATTATTATAATTGAAGAAATACTAAAAAATTTTGGAATAAAGTATTGAAAATCTTCATAAAAATAACTGTAGTCTAAAAAATCAATTGAAATTCTCAAAATCGTTAGAAGTTTCAATACTATAGCATGGATTTCAAAAAATCTATTGAGCGATCCATAGAAATATTAGAAATATATAAAAATACCAGAATACAAAATATATAAAAATACCACAATACAAAATATGATGAATAATATACCATAAAAAAATAATATAAATTTATGATGTACACTGTCAAAAAAAATTTGAAATTTCAAACATCTTGTACAGACGTTCTTTTAAAATCGTGTTTGAAATTTCATGGACAAGTATATGCGAAGGATTTCAAAGAAATTTATATCAAATTTACTGTTTTTATATTACATATGTTCATTTTAATATTTTTTATTCTTATTAATATTATTTCAAGACACTACATATTTGAATAGTTTTCAATAATAATAGCACTAATACGTGAATTGAAAAAAATTTGGTGGAATTTATCAATTGAGAAATAGTTAAGCTCCAAAACTTAAAAGAAATGAAATTACGATTGTGGGATTCAAAAACTTACGAAACAAGATGAATTATCAGCAGAAAAATGAATTTTGATGTATGAATTTTTCACATAAATTTTCATCAACTTGCATCGATTTGGTGTACAATTCTAAAACGTAGAAACTGTTGGTCATTAAAGTTTATTTTTATGAAAGTGTTTTTTAATGTAAGTGAATATTTATTGCAATATTTATTTTACAATAATATTGTGATATTTGAGAATTTTCAATGATTTTTCGAAATATTACTTGAGTTGATAACAAAATTGTTGATTTTATCTCAACGATGTGTAATTATTATTTAAAGGCTGGATAACAATTTTCAGAGAAATGAGTTATTTGCGTTCTATTTTGCGGAAAAAAATAACAAATTTATAAAAGCTTTTTAAGACTAAATTCAAACAAATAGGAAAAGTTCAAGTCAAAATTTATGAACAGGAAATATGGGAAATATTATTTTCATAAATCATAATTTTTTGTTTAAATGAGACATTGAATACAATTTCGAATTTTTTTACTTCTATTATTTTATTATTTTTTCACTTCAAATGATGATTAAAAAAAAATACCATTGTATAACCATATTTTATTTATAAAAACACTTTATTTTATACGCTTTCATGAATTTTACGTAATTCCGTCTGCCTAGAAATGGAAAATTAAATGCCCAGAATAACTGTTACAATTTCAATGATAACGGATAATATCTTGTTGAATTACCTGTTGAAGAAATATTTGTTTTTTATGGATATATCTGCAAGGCGCAACTGATATGCTCGAGTCGAGAAGAACGTATTGCTAAAACTGTAAATGGGTAATCTTAGGTCTTGCAGACGGTTGATATCCTCTCAAGGTCTTATCTCGTTATACGGGAAGTGGGGATTTAAACCGGGAGGCTTTTTTTCTCATGCCGAATGTAACGCTACACACGAATCAAAATGAATTTATCCTAATCTTTATCAAGTTTCGGACTACTTAACTTTCGAAACTTCGATTTATTTTCTGATCGATATCAAAGCTTTTTCACAAAAAACCTGGAAAAAACTAAAGGAAATTTTTGGTGTTCCATAGATTCTGAAAAAATTCAAAAAGAATGCAGAATATTCCATTGAAAATTAAATATTCAAAGGTTCATAAAAAAAATTTACCTATCCATCTAATCATTACTTGCAAATAAATTAATTTGTTATTTTAACCACCCTCGTTCTCTCCAATGAAAAAAATCGAAAACAGTATTATTTGAATGATTTACCACCAACAGAGAAATTATCTTATCTTTCCGAAAAACACGAAATTATCACAAACGTACGAATCAACAAATTTTATGCAATTGCATTGCGCTACGTACCGTAAAAGAATGTGTAAAAGGAACAAACTCAATTTATAAAATTTTCTCGTACACGTTTATTACATAAATTATAACAAATTATCGTTATCATACAATTCAGAGTATTTACATCGTTTTTCGGTGTGTCATTTTTTTTATTACAAAAATTTCTACTTACATGCAATGTATCGTGGATAGTAAAATTATCAATAACGATTAAATAACTTGCATTATTAAACATACCATCCAAAAATAATATAGGCTTCGTCCATAAATTATTTTTTGTACGTTAAAAATGTCGCTTTGTCCGTATATTTGTGAATTCAGATTCATAAAAGTTATAAAATACCAACTTACATGACTAATCTTTGAGCACTTTAATTCTTGCAATAAATAATAATTTGCGAATCATTGCTAACAATTTGCGGAATCGTAAGCAACTCGTATAAGAAATAAACGAAAAATATGATTCATTTAGGTAGTATTAAAAAAATAATAAATAAATAAGAGTGTAAATTTCTAAAGATCAAGCTTTCCAAAATTTTTAAGAATTAATTTTTTTCACCGGCTTCTTATTTACCAAAAGTTATGTAGTACTTATATAACTACTCAATAAATATTTCCCTACATTAAATTTTACAAAAAAATTGTGACACTATCAAATTGGAAACTTTTAACTATCATTCGAAAAAAAGTTCCAGTTTTCTAAAGAATCTTGGTAACTCCAAACATTGACTTTTCTCTCTATAAAATTTGTGATATGTTTATTTATTTATTGATATATTTTTTATTTTGAATCGTTTTTTGTACGACTAATTTTTTTCTTAGATATGTAAAATACATTGTACGAAATGTAAAGCATCAAAAAGTGTATAAATAGGACACAATAGACTTAATTTTTATCTGGTTATAGAATATTGAATAAAAAGTATTATAAACTAATATCATAATGGAAGGTTTTTCTTGGCAATTTAATTTCATTTGGCACGTTGAGAAACATTTTGTAACAATTATGTCTTCAAAAAAAAAGGTATAGAATCAGCCATTCCTAGAATAAAACATCCTAAAGATACTGTTTCGGTTCAAGCTGTATTTAATCATTAATCAACAGGGACGCAGACAGAGGTTTTAAGGGTTGAAGTTGGAGTAAAATAAAATATTGACTATTTGAAAAAGAAAATAAGTTTAAATAATAAAAAATATACGCAATGAAATTAAAAATGGAATGAAAACTGTTTTTAACTTGGAACTTCAAAGTGTTTTTTCATGATAAGAACTTGCAAGTTTTGATAAATGAAGATTTTCAGAGGAACAGTAAAAATTTATGTATAGACAACTCAAAAAATTGTTCTCTCAATCATAAAAATACTGATAATTCCTTTTTTTTTTTAATTTTACTATTTTTTATTATAATTCTTTTTTGAATATGAATAACTAAATATGGTAACGTGTAACTTCAAAAACTATTAAATTCCAATAAAAATGTCAAATTACGAGATCGGAGAACTAAAAAAGCTTTATTTCAAATTCTAGAAGGTTCACCGACCAATTGAAATTTTCATAATTTGACATTGCATGTTCTCAGAACAAAGTACTGTGATACTAGAATTTATGAAATATAAAGGAACAAATTGAAATATTTCAGATTTTTATGAATGTTGATAATGAAATTTTTCATCAAGACATTACAAACATTACAATTTAATTCGCTGTATATATAAACAATAAAAATAAAATGAAATTCAGAATTGGAAATTCTCAATCTAACAAAGTACCCGTTTTTTTATGAAAAATGCTAGCTGCTTCGAAAACAGCTAAAATTTCCAACGAAAATTCTGACTGTTGCAGGGTTCAAAACAACTGATCGTTTCGTAAATATTCGTATTCAATCTTCTTCAAAAATACGCTCTTCATTTATGCTCTTGATCTAAGAATATTCATATTAATTAAAATACACATAAATTATCATTTTTAATAATGATATAGGACCTTTTTTTGGAGTTTGTTGAAAAAATTTTTTTTTCACTCTGAATCTAAATGACAAGTATATCAATAATTTACTGCGACATTGTAAACAATAGTTTACTTATATTTTCATTGAGTGAACATCAGCTGCGCAATTTCTATAATTGTATAGACATTTTTTTTCTACCTTCAGTGTGCATTTGAACATTGTTTTATTCGTCGTTATGTTTTGGAAAATTTTTCGCTCTGATCGGAACGGACTTCAAGTAATTTTCAAAATATTCTTTTACTTGACCACTGACACATGTTAAAAGTGCTTGCAAATCTTTTGCTTTTTCTTTTGTTATGCCATAAAACTAACTTTTTGGAGCATTTTCCAAATTTTGGAAAGACGTGTTCACCTCAATGCGCTCTTTTCTTGCCATCGTAGCTTTCGTACAAATCAACTTGATTATTTGAATAAAATAATTCTCACACCTTTACTGATTTTGAGATCTTTCGGAATTTTTCAACGTTTTCGAATTTCTGTTAAAAAATTTTCAACTGGGGAATCTTATTTTCCAACCATTATGAAATTTGGATTTTTCGAGTTTTTGATAAGTTGAATGTACTCATACTCTCTCTCAATAGATTCAATCATGTTTTAAATTTCGATCACACTGACAATATGAGTGACCTTTCACAGGAAAAATATGCTGAATTTCAATTCGAAATTTTGATAAAAGAAACAGGAAAAAAAAACATTAGTTTTTATTCTGCCCACCACAGCTTTAGAAAGACTACAATAAAAAAAAAGGATGGATCATACTTCGCAGATTATGTTTACTGCATATTGAAATACTTTTACAATTGTTTTAGATGTCCCAGTAAATTATTCAAACACTTGTAATTAGATTCTAAGTGAAAAATAAAAACATTTTAAAACGTACACCGAAAAAAAGTTCCTTCATCATTATTAAAAGTGATAATTTATATGTATTTTAATTAATATGAATATTCTTAGATCAAGAGCATAAATAAAGAGGGTATTTTCGAAGAAAACTGAATATGAATATTTACGAAACGATCAGCTTTTTTGAACCCTGCAACAGTCAGAATTTTCGTTGGAAATTTTAGCTGTTTTCGAAGCAGCTAGCATTTTTCGTAAAAAAAGAGTACTTTGTTAGATTAAAAATTTCCAAAAATACATACTAATGTTGAACCAATCATGTAAAATTGTGAAATTAAAAATTATGTTTAAAATTTTTGCTCTTGAGGTAAGTAAAAATTTTATCTCCCCGTTTAGTTTTTAATTAAATTGAATTCATGTAAATCAAACGAAACTCAGAATATATAATCACAATAACTTATAAATAACAATAATTCATAATTAAGTGACCTAAAAACCACGAAAATTCAATTTCTAGATAATTAATATTCAAATACAAAATTACGAGAATAAAAATGTGCAACTCTGCGCTAGAAAAGTTAGATAACTTGAATATTTGAAACAAAGTTGGTAAAGATTGGATATTCATAATAAAAATTCATAATTATCAATAATTAAATAACAAATTTTATCTATCATGAAAATAAAATTGAATGAATATTAAATAGAAAAATTAGTGTAATTTTTAGGAGTTAACATCTTTGGAATTGTGATTTGTGAAAAATTGAAAATTTCAATAAGTTGATAGTGTGCATTCACAAAATACAATACGGCAGTATTTTAATTAAAAAAGTAATAAAATTGAAAAAGTCTTAAAATACATAGATGATGAATATAAGTTTCCGTACTTTTAAATTCATAACATTACACATTTTAAATGTAACAATTTTATAAAATTTACATAAAACTCTGTAAATCAAACGAAATGCAGAATATCTCGTTCAAATGACTTAAAAATAACAATCATCCATAATTCAGTGACCTGAAAACAATAAAAATCAAATTTCTTGACAATAAATATTCAAATAAACTTCACGAGAGTGAACAATATGCAAGTCTGCACTCAAAAATTAAGATAACTTTAAAATTTGAAGCAAGGCCGTCGAAATTTGGAAATTCATAATCAAAATTTACAATTATCAATAAAATCAAACTGCAGATTTCATTAATCTAAAAAAAATTATCTTTTCCCAACAAACCCTTTCCGAAAATTTTGTCTGCCTTCGCCCTTGTTAATCAATTTAGAAATCAAATAATTCATTTTTCGACTGTAAATAGACGATCATCCAAAATTCTTTCATGATTTAATGATCGAACCACCAATAGCTACATCCAAAATCAATAAATCAATCAATATATCAGTTCTAGATTTGTCGGATGACCACTGCATAATTCACTAATAATTTTTCAATCAAATACTTGTTCATCTTAAACCGGAGCAACATCTTCCGAATTCCTCAGCAAAACCGCCGCCTTCGCCACATCCCCGCCACATTCGTTCAGCACAACCTTGCAATCCTCCAAGGTCACGAAGTTGTTCTCCTCCTTCAACAGGGCCTGCAGCCTTTCCAACTTTATCGCTGCCAAAACGTTCCAATTCGTCACGTTCAACGCGGCGACGCAAGATTCCGGCGTTGATTGTTTATGCAAAACCTTTACCATAAAAACGGAAGTTTTCAATGTTCCAGTTAGTTTGTAACAATTATTATCAACGTTTCAATTGTATATTGACCAGTTTACACCTTGCAAATTCAGAAAAAACTTTGCATTATGATTGGATTCGAACTCAGGTCCTCGGGCGTGTAAAACAACGAACCTACCATTGAGCTATTTCAATGTATGATATAATAGAATGTAAAAATGTTATTCCGTCTAAACTTTCAAGAGTATCAGCTGACAATGAGTCAGCTATTAAAGTCAGTAGTCAGGAATATAGGTAAAAACAACTTTACGGTTTTTTTTTTATAAAATTAAGTCACATTTCATAAAATTATTCATGAAAATTCGTTAAGCTGATAAAAAAATTCACGCGTTTTATAAGGGCTGTAAAATCACCTTAAAAAGCTGCCAAAACTTTAAAAAAGTGCAAAATTTTATGAAAATACGAGGGACTCCTACTGAAAATGAAATTTAATCTGACATCAGATTCGATGTAAGACTGACGTCAGATCTAACATCAGTCATTGTTCAAAATTCTGACATCAATTCTTACCTCAGATAAAATGTAAGATCTGACGTCAGAAAAAAATCTGACAACAGATCGGACAAATTTTACAATGTTCAGAACCTTGCCGATCTTACCTTCAACATTATTCGCACCTCGTCCGAGTGCTCGCCGTTGCGCGGGCCCCGCGTTCTCCGAGTATTGGGCCCATCGCAGGCGAACTCCAGCAAGTCCTCGCAGGACACGTGATCTGATTGACGGGACAAAATTCCATCCTCGAGATTTTCCGGGGCCTCATTTTCGAAGTCGGAGGATTTTTTTGATAGTGAAGGGTTGGAGGAGAGAGGCGGGGGAGGGGGAGGGGCCCTTGGATCGGAGGTTTTTCGGGTGGCGAGGTATGGGTCTGTTTTGGGGGCAACTTTCTCGGGCTCGTTGACGTTATCGTCATTTTCGTCATCGTCGTCGCCGTCTTTTGTCAAGGTTATGAGATCGTCACTAAAGTCGAGGGAGCTGGAGGGTGGGGTTTTGGGGTGAAAGCCTTTTTCATCGAGGGGCAAGGAGTCTAAGGCGGCTAGTTCCGAGGCGATTCGTTGCTCGAAATCTTCGGGCCTGCAATGGGTACGTAAAAAAAACGCCGAATTAAGAAGAATGATTCACTTTGTGGAAGAATTCAAAAAAATTGTACATTGTAATGATTGTAAACAAAGCAATAAGTGTTTACGAGCCTTTTTTTAAATACTGAGTCACTTTCTTTACCTACTAGAAAATTGAAATGTATACGAGTTACGAAAATTCGATTTTCAATCTTATAAAAAATTCCGAACCGTGTGTCTCACATGAGAAAACATCTTTGGGGGAATAGAATTTTTGTTTTTGCTCCTAAATTTGCAAGATACGAGGTTTGAAAATATCACGAAATAGAAATTATAACCAGAAAATATAATTTGAATTGTAGCCATGCTTCGAGTTGAATTATCTCTTTGAGGGATCGATTTAAATCGATCCGATAGTTCCCCCATAATGGACACGCATGCACGATGCTTTTCTTCTTCGAACTCGGGACGAACGCGTCTCTGGCGTCCATATTGATACTGACAGTTCTCGTATAGTAAATAGACTCCAGCGATTTTGATCAAATTGTGAATTTTTCATCGGGAGCACACTCAAAATTGACGAGGTGAGTTTGTTTTTTCTTTCGAGTGTTTGGGGTTCGTATTTTCTTTCGATTTGGTGTAATTTCGATTACTTCGGAACGTGATTTGTTTTGACGGTCGCGATTCGATTTTTTTTAGCTTCTTTTTTGGTAATTTTGGATGCTATCGGGATTGGCGTGTTTTTTCTTTGCCATTACGGATGTTCTGGCCACTGTTTCCTGTCTGAGGATTTTGAAAACCGGATTTTGATTATCGAGGATGTTTTTGGGATTCATTCAATTACGAGCGTGCGGACTTTCATTGGGTTCCACTGTTGGACATGGTGTTGGCTTATGACGTGGAATTTCGTCCGTCATTGTTCTGTGAACGACGCTAAAGAATCGACTCACGTTTTTTTCTAGTCCAGAATTTGGAAATTCTCAATAAGGAAAGTATAGTTGAATAATAGTGGTTTGTAGTACTTGAGAGTAAATTTACTTCTTCGAGTGTTTGGAGACCGGCTCATATTCAAATTTTGAAAATTCGCGCGCTTTTTCAAACACCCACCAGATGGCTGTTGGATTTTTTTTCTCATACTCCAAGTTTTGTTTAAAATCGTTAAGTTTGAGAAATGTCTTTGGGAAATTGAAGATCATATTTCACAGGATCAATACTATAGTAGATCTTTCATTGTTCTTGCCACAAAGGCGGGGTTGATGCAATTATGATGATGAGGAACAATATCCCATATCTAGACTGGGAATAGAGTCTGGAGTTTTAAGGATATTTCCATAATAATTAATACATTAATAGGAATAATTCCACACAGGGTATGGCAGGGTATGGGTAGAAAAATTTCAATACTTTTATGGAAAGTTTCCATACCAATATATGGGAGAATTTTACTATCGCACATGGGAAATTGCAATAGCTACTTATGGACAAAATCCCATACAGTATATGGGTTAAGAACTTCCAATACTTTTATGGGAAATTTACCAAATTTTTTTTAACAGTGTAGCCTATTAATTCTACTAATCTCAACTGAAATTATTTATAAAAAAAACTTACCCATTCACCCCCTGTTCTCCTCCCCGCGAGCACTTCCTCTCCTCCTCATCCTCATCCTCTTCCAAGAACCCCTCGCCCCCATCGACGACGTCCTGGACCGGTGGCGCCGCGACGACAGCCATTTTCGCGAGGGTCCTCGTCAGGCCTCCCCCGGGGATGATCAAGGGATGCTTCCTTTGGTGCCTCGTCAGGTTCGACTTGGGCTGCAAGGTCTTGGACCGATCTCTTGGTGGCAGAGGAATCGGGTTCTCTTCTCCGTTCACTCCGAAGTTATTTTCCGCCTCGCCGAACATCTTCCCCTGGGAAATCGTCGGGGGGACATGCGTCAAGGGGGAAACCCGGATCTTTGGCAAGGTTTTGGCACCGCTGTGGTGGAGCTCGAAGTGGAAATTGTGGTCAGAAGTCGTCGATAGAAGCGAATGGTCCTCGGAATGCGTGGAGGAAAGTGTTCCTGAAGTGGACGCGTGCTTGTTACCCCGGATCCTGGGCCGGACCACGGGGAGACCAGAGCGCAGCATCCTCAAAGGGTTTGATTCCGCGGGGTTGTCCAGACTCGGAGTCTCCACCAGGCTGTTGTACACCTCTTTGGCTTCATCCGTGAGCGTGGCCTAGATCGTGCGTTGAGAATTTGAGGAGAAAAACGTAACAGGAATAACGAAAAGCAAATAAAGAAATAAATAAACAAAAGGAAAAGTGTGTGTTCGATTGTTTCGTGAAGGGATGAAAGAAACTTTCAGGATTTCCCGGGGAAGAGGAGAAAGTGGAAAGTAAAGCAGGACGTAGGTGGAAAGAATTTTCGTCGGGCTGTTTGATTTTTATCCCCTTGTAGGTGGGCTTGGAGTCATAAGTGTTTTTCGGGTGAGTAAATGATGTATTTATTCTGTTATTTTTAAATTGTTTGTTAACGCTAAAATTGCCAAAGAGTGAATTTCATTATTTTAAAATGCATGCTGACTGAAGAAATATTAAAATAGGGAAAATTAGTTCAAACAAATCTAACAAGTTTAAAAAAAAACGTTTCATAAAAAAAAAAAAGTAAAAAAACTTACAAGCTAGTATAAAAGTCCGATCTCAAAAAAATGAAAAGTTTTGATTCATTTCACAAATGTTGCTTTAATAATAGCGTACAAGTGGTATAAATATATAAATATATAAAAAGTGTCTAACGAGAACTATTGGCCTTTACATGTTATTCAACACGCATTTCATGCTGAGCATTATAACTAAGTCACCACCCATGAAAGTTTTTAAAATTGAGGCCATTTTTTACCCAGAAAAAAATTTCACTCGTTGTAGTATAAAAATTTTTTGAATTATATAAATCTTAGGGTAATTTATATTCTAGTTCTAAAAAGTCTTCGATTATTGAGTATTTAAAAAAATTAGAAAGAAAAACTTCGGAAAAAATGTTCTCAGGAGGATAAAATTATGAAAAAAGATTCTAAATGCAATATTAAAAAAAAATTATTGATTAAAAAACTTTTTCACCCATTTAGTGTACTTTTGTAACTCTTTTTTTTTGCTTGGCAAAATATTTTGTAAATACAGTATTGAATTGATATAAATATTTTCCTTACGTTTGTTATACGTGTTTTTTCATACAAGAAATCGTATTCTAAATATAAAAAATACATAAATGTTTTAGAAGCCTCCAAAAAAATTAATATTATAAAATTTCCAGATTCGGAACCTTTGAATCGAGAAAACTTGAAAAATCGTACAATAGGACAAAAAAAACGAATTTATTTTTCAAAATGTAGCATAAGAAAATTTTTTCAAATTTTGATCCCATTCTTCCGGTCAAAAAGCAATTATAATTAAATTATTCTAAGCTAACGTCAAATTTAGAAAATAATTTTTTAGCTAGATGATTGAAAATAATGAATTGATATTCGAGTAAAATTTTCTCCTGAAATCCTTTTACATCAACTTTCCGTAATCATGGTAAACCTCCCTTTTTAAATTAATAATCATGAAAAAAAATCTATAAAAAAAAAAAAAATCAAAGGGTATCAATACAAAATTATTCGTTCACTCTAATAAAAACCCCTACGAATCACTTATTTGTGCAGTACAATGATTGTAAATATTTCAAGTTATTACTTAAATAATTAAAAAATTATTTCACAAAAATACATCGCGGAAAAAAACGTGTTAAAAAAATAGCACACACTTTTCATCGCAAAATTCCTATTTCTATACCCTTTTTTTTTCTAAAGTTACACTCATTTAAAAAATCTCCGTTCTTAAAAAAATCTACTAATGTTTATTAGGCTTTGAAAACATTTGTTATTTGTCATTTTGGCATCAATAGTAACAACAGCGTAACGGAGTTATTTTGCAAGAAAAATATTCGTGCAAATCGTTGCGAAAAAGTCGTATACTTGCAATGTAATTTTATCAAGGCATTTCGAATTGTATATACTATTGTTACAATGAAAAGTTATGAAAACTGCGTTTCTTTTCCATTGTGGTATCATACAAAAAATTGTTAAAAACTCGCCTCACTTCAACATCAATCGTAAAAAGTTTATAAATTTGGAGGGGTGTTTTGGGGGAAATGTTAATGAGGGGCTGTTCATTTGTTATACAAAGAGAAATAATTGAAGGATTCTATTTATTCGAAAAAAAATTCACATACATACAAAAAAAAAAAAAAAAACAAAGTCAGATACATTCACTAAACATCCAAAGTGTAAAATGGAGTCCTGCGAATTTCAATATAAATCTTTCACAAAAAAAAACTTTATCAAATTTAATCAACTTTCTAAAATTATCAGGCAAGATCTTTACCACCCCTAAACCTTGATTCTCTTTAATGGATTGGGGTACACTTTTTATAAATTTTTTTTATAGTGGTTTATTTCATCAAGTCCGAAATTTATAAATCGTATATTTATAGATGGAATACTTCATAAACAATTTTTGTATAAAAGAATAATTTTATCAATTATTGTTGTGTTGTGGCAGGGGCGGCAGGAGGTGATTTTTCGGATGGGGGGCAAATGATTCAACGGTCTTCCCTTTTCAGATTCTCCGTTCAGAAACTTAACCTTTTGTAATTTTTTGACTTAAGTGTTATATTAATACGCAGTTCTGATCATCTGTTTTATAAAGTACGAATTATGAAATAGTAATCCTATAAAAAAATAAAATATGAAAAAAATTCGTGAATTGCGGAACTAAAAATATTCTGTTATAAAAACAAAATTTATAAATTTTTTTTCATAAAAAGTGTCCCCCACCTCCTCAATGAAACTTCCAAAACATTCCATCCTCAACCCCCCGCCCCCTTCCTTTGAACCCAGTAAACATTCGTGATTATTCGTGATCATTGATGTCATATGACGTACCAATGCTTCCGCATATGTATGTCACCATGACGTCATGTCATGATATGGCATCTATGCTTAGACCATATAATAAATGGACAGCTACTCGTGAGAAAAAAACCGGTCAAACATGAAAGGCGAGAGTGACGTCACAGGGCCAATGGCCGACCGCTGAAACTTCACCTGTGTTTATGCTTACTTTTGAAACGTACACGTGACGAGTTGTTTTTTATTGTTTGAAGTGATTATGTGAATTTAGGTGAATGTGATTTAAAGTGAATCAATGGAAGGAAAAAAATCAATCCAATAATGTGAATCAGTGACTGAAAAAATGTCACATTTTTGCCTGGTTTGCACGAAGGTTAAGTTTCACTGATTTAACCGCTTCTTTTACTTCCCCCCCTTTTTTAGGTGATGTTTCAAAAACGTTATATTCTTTGCTGCAGCTTTTAAGTAATTTTCTAACAGCTCGAAAAAATTCATAAGCATAGAGCGAAAATAATAAGTATGAGGCTAGTAAGCCTCCAGGAGATTTTGTGTCTAGATACGGGTTTGGTTGGTCCTGTGACGTCACTCTAGTCCGACATGTTTGACCGTGTTTTTCCTGCCGGGAACAATAGGCAGTAGCAGCCCATGTATTATATGGTCTAAGCATCTATGATGTCATCATGCCTTTATAATTTAGTCATATGATGCCATATCATGACATGACGTCATGATGACATACATATGCGGCAGCATTGGTACGTCATGTGACATCAATGATCACGAATAATCACGAATGTTTACTGGGAACCTTACTCGAAACTCCCTAATTCCCTTAAAAACCCATTCAAGATCCTCCTAAACCCCCCTAAATACCCATGAACAGCCCCCCTTCCACTTCCCCCCGTCACAAGCGTTCCCAGAGCACAGAATCATGGCGCCGGCGACGGTGGCAAATTGTCATTATTGAAGCCTAAATACTCGGAGCTGCTGTCGGAGTCGACCTCGGAATTGCTGGTGAAAGTGAGGCTTGAGCTAGGCCCGCTCTCGGGCCAGGAAAGCAAATTATTCCTCGACGGAAAAGGCGGTGACAAGGAATTGAGGAAACTCGTCGACGGTGGGGGCGATTTTCCCGCGAGTTCAAGAGCCGAGGGACAATCCTTGGCCCTCACGGGCTCGTGTTGCAAAAAGGATCCCCTGTTCCTCAAATTCAGGTGCAAATTGTGCATTTTCCTGTGACGCCTTCGATGCCTGAACCTAGTCCTGATGTCAGTTTCCGAATGCGAGATCGAATCCGAATCCTCGCTGGAGTCCTCGACCTTGGAATGAAACGAATTCCGGGAGGCCTTCTGATGATAGTACTTGTTTCGATTATCCGAAAGCGAGCAAGTACGATGACGGTAAAAGTTCTGATACAACTTGGGCGCGTCTATGACGTTTTGATGATTGTTCTTATTGACGGTTCTCTGATTGGCAGCATTCAGAAGGCCGACCTTTTCCTCCATGTCCTTCAGCTGCATCATGTTCTGCTTCACGTTGCCTTGCCTGGCGTGGAAATAGTTTTTCACGCTTTCCAAGCCCGTGACGTCCCTCTGGTACTTGTTGCCCAGAATTTTGTCGACGAGGCTCAGCTGGGGGTTTTTCTTGTTAGCGAGTTCTGGGTAGTGGAGGTTCTCAAGGCCATTGTCCTTGTCGTTTTCGGAGATGAAGAGCGGGTTGTTGGAAATGACGAAGGGGTAATTGTCCGGGTCCTGGTGGTCCTTGAACCTGTTCTTCAGGGAGTTCCTCATGTGCTGCTTGTGGTTGAGATTGAGGTTCGGCTTGTTCGTGTCCGCGGTCGTCGCAATCTTGGGCCTGGTGCCGAAGGTGCTGGTCGTGGTCGTGGAAGTCGCCGTCATTATCGTCATCAGCGTCGTCGTCGCGCTCGTGGTTGTGACGACGTCGGGGGACATTTTCCGGATGTTCATCTCCTTGTTGCCGATCTTTCCCAAGGATCTTGACGCGGATTCTTGGTACTTGGAAAATAAAGAAGAGCTTCTGCATGGCCTCTCCAGGTCGTTCATCTCTTGGCCCAAGAACGACACCGCGCTGATGAAGCACTCTTTCCTGAGATCGTTGTTGTCCTCCAACTCGCGATCGTCGTCGTCAAGGTACTTGGGCTGGTCGAAGTACCGATCGACGTAACTCGCCGAGACACGTTTTGGGTACGCCGAGTTTTCCTTGTCGAACCTCAAGGTCCCATTCCCGTTTTCCTTTTTCTCAAGGTAGGACACGCTCTCAAAGTTTGACATGCTTCTGCGATTACGTTGCTCCAGGTATTCCGTGGATTTGGCCAAGTTTTGGTGCTTTTCCAACATTTCAAGGTCAAACCCACCGTCCATGTAAGAGGCCCAAGCGCTCGGTTTCGTCAGCAATTCCCGGGACTTTGCGAAGCAAAACTCGGCGGAGGCTTTGTCCCATAAGGGCAATTTCAGGGTTGAGGGCGCGCCCAGGGATTCTATGCTCGAGACCGTTGAAGACAGCGATTGCAAGCTCGAGCATAACCACTATGTCAAAGATTACCAAATCGTTTGCGCCAAAAAGCGATCGTTCACCAGACGATGCAAAACACGAAGGTTATCACAATGAAGGCCATTATCATGAAACACAAACGATTGGAAGCACAAGGATCGTTTTTTGTATCATGCTTGCATGGGGACCAGGGTAATGTACCAGAACAAAAAAAAAGTTTTGAAATAAACAAATGCGAAACGAGATTGACGAATAAGAAAATAAGGCAGGAAGAGGAGGGAAAAAGAGAAACAGTCGCATTAGTTTCCTTAAATAGATGCATTGAAGCGTTTGATTCGTTGGCCAGGGCAGTCACGAAATTTGGTGCATCTGAGGGACCAGGGGCGTACAAACAGTACATTTTCTGCATGGTTTAAAATGCCTTCAATGTGTGCTTTCAAGTCTTTATACAAACTTAATATGAAATATTGTTTCATTTTTTCATTGAATCGAAATCCCGAATGAATTTGTTTAAAAAAATTTTTCTTTTAGAATGAAACTTTACCTGCAAAATAATAAAAAAAAAATTACTTGCGTACGCCCCTGCGATGAACCGTTTTCGCGAGCACCCTTGGGCGCAGTGAAAGATGTCTAAGGAAATACCTGGATATCCGGGATGCTCGCAGCCTCCTCCGAAAAATGGCGCCTGTCAGGTTTTGGACTGTGCTGGTGAGGGAGTTTGAAAGAAAATTTGCGGCGTCTAGACGGGCTTGCTGGCGTCCTCGGGGATTCCAGGGGATGCTCCAAATCCGTCATTGAGCGGGCTGTCAACTCTTGGGCCATGGCTATCGCGGAGTAAAGAGTTTTTTGGTCAGCCGCGGAAATTGGTTTTACCTGTAATCAATTCAATGATCGATTGTCTATGAGAAAAAGTAATGAATTTTAGAATTTTCATCAATTTAGACCTTCGGAGATTCTTGAATAAAGAATTATTTGCATTTACTTATATAAAATTATTGATATTTATTTTGTTTATAAATGATACAGGGTGCGCCATTTCTTATGTCGGTATTGTAACATTGAATAACTTAAACATTTGACAACCGATTTACTTGACTTCACTTGTTTTGGAAACGTCAATTCAGTACAATTTCAACCATGTATCGCTTCACACCAAAAGAACGCGCTGAAATAGTTACTTTGTACATTGAAAATAGTCGTTCAGTTGTGTTAACTCAACGAGCATATCGTCGAAAATATCTTGGCAAACAGGCACCATCTGACAACACTATTCGTCGTTTGGTGTCGAATTTTTGTGACCACGGGACAGTGAAAGATCGCGAACAACCCGTTCATCAACGACCAAGACGTTCAAATGAACTGATTGAAGCTGTCAGAGAGAGCGTTGCCCAAAACCCAAAAGTTTCATATCGTCACCGCGCTCAGCATCTCGGCATCAGTGGAACCACTCTACGGCGCATTTTGAAAGATGATTTGCATTTGTTTCCGTACAAAATGCAATTAACACAAAGAATATTGCCTACAGATCATCCACGTCGCTTGGAATATGGACAAACAATCGCTCGAATAGTTGATACTGAACCTGATTTTTGGAAGCGAATTTTAATGACCGACGAGGCACATTTCAAACTTTCTGGAGGCGTTAATAAGCAAAATTGCCGCATTTGGGGAACGCAGAATCCACACGAGATCCATGAAACGCCATTGCATGACCAAAAAGTTACTGTTTGGGCCGGCGTTTGCGCCAAAACCATCATTGGTCCTTATTTTTTCAAAGAGAACCAAACGATCGATGGAAACCGATATCGGTGGATGTTGGCTCACTATGTCTGCCCACAAATGCGTGAAAAAGGTCTTGAAGATTACTGGTTTCAACAAGATGGTGCGACCTGCCACACTGCGAATCAAACAATCCAGTTTCTGCAACGAAAATTCCCTGGACGTCTGATGTCAAAAAGAGGCGACATTGAATGGCCACCCAGATCTCCAGATTTGACCCCTCCAGACTTCTTTTTGTGGGGTTATTTGAAAAGTAAAGTGTACGCCAGCAAGCCGCAGACCATTGAAGAGCTTAAGGAAAATATTCGTGCCGAAATCATTGCTATACCACCCGAGATGCTCGAAAAGGTAATGGAAAACGCCGCAAAAAGGGCATATTTTGCTGTGAACAATAAGGGCGGCCACTTGATTGATGTTGTGTTCAAAAACTAGTCTAAATAAATTGTAAAGGACCAAACTAAATAAAAATACCTCATTTACAGAAATCGGTTGTTTTTTTTTCAAGTTATTCAATGTTTACATGCCGACATAAGAAATGGCGCACCCTGTACTTGATGGATTAGTACTATATTGATAAAACTTTAATCTATGTTCTATTTCAAAACTTGTGATTTCTCAGAACCTCATAATCATATGTTCCTCATTCGATATAGTCAACGTTTATATCAATATTACGTTTTAAAATAACGGAAAATTCCCCACTGTAAGATTTTTAGATTTTAACTTTCCTCTTTTTTCTCGATATATTCATGAGAATAAAAAAAAAAATTATTCGAATTTCACAAATATTCAAAGAATATAAAATATTGGAATAACAAAGATTCTTTGAAAAACTAGAAATCTACGAAAAAACTGCGTTTTGAAAAATAGTTTGAAATCCTAAGAATCTATAAAACTGTAAAATTCAGAGGATCGAATTCTTAAAATTTACATAGAAACCCATAAATATATTAGAAATCTAGAAGAAGAATAGAAATACTACGGAATTTTATAAATGCTGAAAAATATGAAAAAGACTAAAAATGAGAGGAACCTCTTACATACTGATATTCTGTATAGTATATGTATTATTTTCCTAAGAATTTATTAATATAATGAATAAATATATGTGAAAGTTTTTATCCTAAAGCTTGTGATTCTGAAAATCTATATGAAAATCGATCAAAACACTAGAAAATTCAATAAAACATACGAATACTAAAAAATACAAAATGAACTAAAACTATTAGAAATCGAAAAATGAAAATTTTCGGAAATCCTTAAAATACGTGAAACCTGTAAAGAAACTGTTTTGTGAAAAATTTATTGTAACATTTAAAATCTGCAAACTTTTGAAGAATTTAATAGTTTGAATCTTGAATTTTAAAACATCGAATTTTCGATGTTAATACCAAATAATAACAAAATTCATGAATATTGAAAAAATACAAAATCAATGGACAATTTTAGAAATCTGTAAATTACTAGTATTCTTTGAAAAAAAAAAACTCAATCAAATACTAATAATTTCTTAAATTTTACATTCTAGAGTATCAAATTCTATAATTCACTTTGCAATGGTTGAAAATACAAGAAATCTATTAAAAACCCGATAAAGTCTGACTAAATTGAAAATTATACCTGAAAAATTCGAAAAACACTAAAAAATACTAGAAATGTGTAATATCCAAAAATCTCATGTAGACATAATTTCCCCAAATAAACATTAAATTACTAACTATGTATAAAACAATCTTGAATCTTATAGAATTGAGTTTTAGATGTCTATACAAAATTTAAAAAAAATTAATGAATATTTAAAAAATACAAAATTTACTAACAGTTTTAGAAATTCATGAAAGACCTGTATTCTTTGAAAAAAAAAAAACTCACTTAAATACTAATGATTTCTAAAATTTTAGATTCTAGAAAATCGAATTCTTTGAGTTCATTTTGAAATATTTTATAAATACTGGAAATCTATGGAAAAACCTCGTGAATTCCACTAAATTTAATTAATACTAATACCCCAAAATTTGAAAAATAGGGGAAATACTGGAAATCTATAGGATTCTAAAAATCCATGCACTTTCATTTTTACAAAATTTGATTTTGAGAAAATCAATTAAATTCGATGATCGAATTACCAAGTATTTATAAAAACTTGAATCCTAAAGTATCGAATTCTAGATATCTATGTAAAAATTTACAAAATTGCCTGATAATCGTCCAATCTGTAAAAATAATGAAAAAATACAATAATAAAAGTACCTACTGCAAATCTATGAAATACCAGTTATCTTTCGAAATATTTTTTTTTCCGAAAGTTCTGAAAATATACTAAAAATCAAATAACTTTCCAATTCTAGATTATCAAATTCTCAAAACCTACATGACATCCAACAAAAATGCTAGAAATATGTAAAAAAAAAACGACAATATACTTGTCATTTTTTAAATATACTATTGAATACGAAAAATCCTAAAAATCCTGATTTTACAAAGAAAGTGATATATTTTGCAAAGTTAAAACCTGAGCTTGCAAATCTATTTCCAAAATGTTATGATGCTAGAATAATTATTCATTGATACATTGAAATCAATGTAGATTGACCCTTTTGCGATTTGAGTTTGCCCCTCCATGTAAAATTTTGTTACGACGCCCCTGACGATATCTTATCAATATTCAAAAATAGTAATGAAGACGAGAGTTCCCATAATATCAGTATTACCATAACTTCTTCCCAAAATGACACTTCTCTCCTTCAAAATCCAAAAAACCTTACCGTCGCTTGTTTCTTTTTGTTGCTTTGCTTCGCTTGCATTTCTCGCAATTCGTTGCGAGCGTTACTAGATTCATGCTCTGTGGGAAGAGTATGACCAGTAGAATGTGGCAACGTCGATGATCCTGAAATTCATGATTCCCAGTTATTTTTCCAAAAATTCCATCAAACAACATAACAAACATGAAGAACAAACCTAAAGATTTAAACATTTGGTTCATTTCGTCTAAAAGACTGGGCCCAAAGTCGAAATTCAAGGGCTTGTCGAATCTCAAAGGACTGTCTTGATTTTCTTCGTCGCTGATTTCGTGGTATTCGTGATCGGCTCCGATTTCGCCAAGACATAAATTTTTTGGCTGTTTCGCATTGTCTGTCATGTCGAAATGAGGTGAATCCGAATCGGACCATAAACTTTCTGCAAACAAAGAAATGAAAAAATTTCAAAAAAATTTTCAACAATCCATCATTGGCATTTTAACCAGTGAAAAGGTCAATATACATCCAAGCAAATCAAAAAGTACCATGTTTCTTGGCCCCTTCTTTTCCCTTCAAGCTCCTGTCCCTGAAAAATGACCGATCAACGTCAGCACTCCTCCTCTCCAAATTTCCCCTCTGACTAGAAAAATCCGTCACGTTCTCGTCCTCTTGAGGTTTGTAAGGCGCCACCACTTGTCTCGGTAAATGCGGATACTTGTCCCCCAAGAAGCTTATGTCCCCAAAGTAGGCACCGTCGAGCCCCACGTGGCCCGTGTGCTTCAGATCCCCCTGAGGCGAGGAGATCATATCCGTCCTGATTTTCCTCCTCTGCGAGGAAAACACGTTTTTCCCATCGCCCCTCGTGAATTCCACCGGTTTGTTGCTCGGCAAACTCGAGCCTAAGTAAGAGATCGTATGCGCCGGATTGAACGACCCGGTTTTGCCATTGTTCAGGACGCCCTTCCAGAGGGCGTTGTTGCTGCAACCTTTGTCAAGAACCGTGATAACGTCGCTTTGGCGATAAGCCAATTGGCCGATTTCGCAACTGTCCTGAACAGCCTGAACTTGCTCTGGCTTTAGATCGGGGAGTAGGTTAATAAGGTCTGTGAATTTAGGTCGTTTCAGGGGATCGTGTTGCCAGCACTGGAGCATGAGAGCGAAGTAGTCCTTGGGGCAACAATCAGGTTGCTCGAGACGCTGGAAGTTAGGCTCGTCTATAGCTTCCAGGATTTGGTGGCCTGCGCAATGAAAGTTAATTGACTTGGATAATCCACTTCTTCATTCAAAATCAACTGTGGTGCACGGTTCATAAAAGAATGACCAATGTACAAGTGATTTTCCATTAATTCTACTACGAATGCCGAAATTTCCTATTTGTATGAATATTTCGAAGTGAGGGGTCCTTCAGATATCTCAATTTCTTACCTGTGAGGGCGGCCCAGGGCTGGAAACCATAGCTGAACATTTCCCAGAGAGTCACGCCATAAGCCCACACATCGCTCGCAGAAGTGAATTTCAAGTAGGAAATACACTCTGGAGCACACCAAGCTGAAAATTTTTTTTGAAATATCTTCTTATAGTATCAAGAAAATGAAGACATTAAAACATATTCAGTGAAGAGATTTGATAAAATTCTTTCAGGACAGTGGCGTAGATAGAGGGGGGATCAGGGGGACCAAACCCCTCCCCCCCCTAACAGTAGCAAATTCTAAAATTTTATATCCATAATAATCTAATATTACGGAAACCTTTATTCTAGAATTCAGATCTTTAGAATTCCAGCTCCCTAATTTTTAGTCCATTCTATCTTCTGTAGTACAAAAGTATAGAAATGTATTTTACGTCCCATCAAGCTTAAATTTCATAAAATGGAAATCGTAACTCTCAAAATTCGACGTTCTAGATTTAGAAAATAACACAATTCTATCTTACAGAATGGATAATTCTAAATACAAGAATCGTAGAGTTCTGCATAGTACCATCTGAAATTCCGCGATCCCGTACTATAAAATTTGGAATCCTTAGAGTTTTTACTCTAAAAGTTAAATGTTGAAGAAAAACTTCTTAGGCGGCATTATCACTTTTCAGGAGTGTAATTTATTCTAGAATAAAATTCATGTAGGGAGTAACTTGGAGATTTTGTAACATGTAACATTGTAAACTGTAAGACTGTAAGATGTAAGAGTGTAATATTTTCGATTGCAGGGAGTAATTTTGAGATTTTACAATGCGACATGTAACACTATAAACTGTAAGCCTGTAAGGTGTAAGAGTGTAATATTGAAGTAAAACTTCTTAGGCGGCATTATCACTTTTCAGAAGTGTAATTTATTCTAGAAAATAAAATTTATGTAGGGAGTAACTTGGAGATTTTACATTGTAACATGTAACACTGTAAACTGTAAGCCTGTAAACTGTAAGACTGTAAGATGTAAGTCCGAGTGTAGGGAGGAATTAGACAGAGAATCGAAATTATTCAAGATGGCGGCCTTGTCAAAACAAATAGGATGCGATAAAATGTCACAAAATCACAGAATGCCACAAAATGTCACAGAATGTCACAAAGTCACAAATAGCACCAAAATCATGAAATGTCACAAACACACAAAATGTCACAAAATCACCAAAATGCCACAAGATCACAAAATGTCATAAAGTCACAAAATCGCGAAATGTTACAAAATCTCAAAATTCCTCCTTACCTTAAAGAAAGTAACAAGAAGTTTTACTTCCAACCTCGTGTTGATTCAACACGCTCCAATTTTTTTTGAAATCATTTACTGTAGAATTAAAATCTTATGATTCCTACTCAATAATTCATACAATGTAAATGAAAAATTAGAGTTATGTACCATGCATTCTGAAATTTTGAATTCCAAACAATCCTCTACAGTGTGAAACTCCTATTTTTTAGAATTAGGAATTTGAAAAATATATTTACAATAAAATCAATCGAGAATAATCTATTAGATATAAAGAAGAATCCTTGAACTCTCCAGCATGGGTTCCTAGAATCCAATACAGTAGGTTCGAAAATTTCATTATCCTATATCATAAATTGATACGATTCAAGATATCAATATTGCTCAAATCTAAATGATATAATGTGAAGAAATAGAATTCAAAATTCCAGAGTTGCAGACTCTATAATTAGAAATTTAGTAGTTTTATATGAATGGTCAATCTTCAATTTCTCTGTTTCATTCATCATAAGCTTGACATTCTTCATTCTGGAATGTGATATTTTATAATTTTTTTTTCATTCAGATTTTCGAAAGTTTATATTCGAAACTTTAGAAACTTATAGTTTGTAAACCTGTAATCTTGAATTCTTGAACTTTATACCATAGAATTTGGAGTTCTGAAATTCTCTGTTCCAGAATGACCAATTCTTTTATTCTCTTTTCAAGAATTTGGAATTCTTGGATTCTGGGGTCCATCATTTAAAATTCTAGTGCTTGATATCCTATGGTGCAAGGCTCCAGAAATCTGTGTTCTAGAATTTAGAGTTTTTAATTACCGTCTTGTTAAGCTTGGTACTATGCACATTTGCGTATTCCGAGAAAATCCGTACAATAAAAAGACGACTTTGAGGATATTTGGATGACTCACTGAAAGCTTATTTTCGATTCATGAAATTGTTTAAAAATGTTGAGAAATATCAGAGTACTCGTTTAAAGTCCTTATGATATGAATACATAAGAAATGAGTTCTTTGAGCACTTTTTGAGCATATAAGAAGAGGACTTTGAGAAAATTTTATTCAAGACATAGTTTTTCTATAGCAATTAATTACAATAGCAATTAATTTGTTGACGTAGAACAACGTCTTCTCCCGCGGTTCGAGATATGTTGGGAGGGGTAGAATGTCACGAAAGGGGGTCTGGAGGGGAGGTAGAATGTCATAGAAAATGTATCTATTTGTTATATCAGATACTGCTTGTCATAATAATAATTTAGATTTTCCAAAAATTAGCATGTTACACATCAAGACGTAGTTCTACGTAACCGCACCTGTCTGTGTACTGTTTTCAATTATTTTTCTGCTTCTAAAAGATTAAATTGACTTTAAAATAATCAAGATTCAATAAACCATGATGTAAAGAAATCACTTACCAATAGGAAGCTTCAAATTCACATTGAAATTCGTCTGGTAATAGTCCTTGCCGACCCCAAGAGCCCTCGACAGTCCGAAGTCGGAAATTTTCACTTTGTTTTTTGAGTAAACCAAAATGTTTCTCGCAGCCAAATCCCGGTGAATCAGCCTTTTTGCCTCTAAATATTGCATCCCGTCTGCGATCTGCACGGAAAAATCACAGAGCGAGGAAACTGGAAAACTGGACCTCAAACTAGGCTCTTTGAGACACTCCAAAAGCGATCTCAATGGTGCGAGTTCAGTGACGAGCATCAAGGAATTCGTGTCGAGGACGACCCCATAAAGTCGTACTATGTGCTCGTGGTCTATAGTGTGCATTATGGCGGCCTCTTTCAAAAATTCTATGGGGTTGTTTTGCATTCGTTCTCGTGATAGACATTTTATTGCGACCTTAAACATGGAAATTTTCAAAAATCTTAAATTCTTGGTATGATTGAAACGTGTTTTTTTATACACTCAGAGAGATTCCATCTTTGTTTGAAAAGGAAAGAATTCTAAAACTGTGTACTTTCAAAGTGAAAAAACTTGGACTTTCACTTTGAAACGCTACTGCGATGATATTTTGAAAGGGATTTCCCTTTCAACGTTCTTATTCCTTCCGTCGATCTGGGCATGTGATTGAAAGGGAAATGCCTTTCAAATCAACGCGAAAGGACTTTTCAAAACTTTTTTGAAATGGAATCCTTTTGAAATTTACGCAGGAGTTTCCTGAGTGTGTTTTTAAAATTATGTAAAAATACAAGTATGATCTTAGTTTTTTTTTTTATTTTACAACAAATTAAAACTCCTTTCAAAAAATTATTCCTTAATTTCTAATATTTTATATTTTTCTCCTTTAATCTTCTTTTAAGATAGTTTTTCCAAATAAAATTTCGATCGATTTATGCATGGAAATAATTGTTCATAAAATACCTGAATTCGTTCCCCGTCATTGGTCCAAACCCCCTGCTGGACCACACCGAATTCCCCGGTCCCGAGTTCCTTATTCACGATTATCGCATCGGCGGGAATCATGTGTTTATTTGGCACCCGAATCGCGGGCCTTTCCGATCTTTCTTCAGAAAGTATGCTCAAAGTGTCAGGGATTTGCTCTTCTTTTTTTGACAAAAGCATTTTTTTGAACTTGGACAGATAATTTTGCGGGAAATGCCTTTGAAAAAATTTCTTCAGGCGCCGCATTTCTGGTTTACTCATCCCGATAGCTGTCAAATCTTCCTCTGTCACGTATTTTAATTGAGCGGTGTTTTGGACCTTGAGGTCGCCTGGAAAACAGTACATTTCGTAAAAAAAATGGAGAATTTCATGAAAAAATGGAGGGGACATTTTTTTTATTATAATTTTTCCAGAAACAAAAATATTGTTCAGAGCAGTTGGATAGTCGACAATCTATTCCGGATTTTTGAGAACAAAAAAACACCAAAACGATATTTTGTTTAATAATTGATTTAAATAAACATTATTTATTTGTATCAATTAATTAAATAAATAGAAAATTATATTTTTGTTGAAAATGAATATTTTTCAATAGAAATTCAGAACTGTGTTTACTCTAGGGTTTTCGTTTATGTTCTATAGATATTTTTTATTTCCATACATTTAATGTGCAGAGTTGATTTGTAAATAATTTTTTTACCCCTGATTCCTGGATAATATTGTTGTAATTCTGCTTCCATTAGAAATTCATAGAGTCCTGGTCCATTATTGCGTGACATTCCGCTGTGTACGTCTGAAAAAAAATATATTCAAAATAGAATACCAGGAATTATAGTCATTTTGGGGAAATCCAAGCTTTGACAGCATTGATTAATTCCTCTTCGAAATTTCTAGATTTATGGATATCAAAGGAGTTATCAAATTTTTTTGATAACTCCTTCATTACATTAGAAAAATCGACATTTTTTTACCATTTTTTTAAAAGTAATTAAAATTTTCTTATAAGGTATTTTAATTTTTATGAGTTCTATCAGCAACTTAATTTTGAAATAATTATTTAAATAAATAGTACATATTTGAACAAGCTTCAGTTTACTTTCAGAAATTCTCTATCATTCATAGAAAATTGAGAATCATGAAAAAATGTGTTGTATAATTTATTTTCAAATCATTACTGAAAAAACCGCGCATTCATTGACTAATCATATTAAAAATATTGATATTGGTATTAAGTTTATTTCTCAGTGTTTATATATAATTTTTTTTTAGTGTATAAGATGTTCAATTTTTTCATCAATAATCCTCCCGCAGCCAGATATCAAATTTCACGTGGGAACATGAAAGTATCGGGTTCAAGTTCTTGCCTTAGGATCTCTTAGGTAAAAAATAATACACTTTTGTAGTTTTATGTACTCTTTAGACAATTCATCTCAAATTCGTAAAAATCATTCTCATTTAAAATTATTCTACAGATATTAAATTTTCATATTTTTTCTATCGTTAATGAATGATATGTACTAGTGATATCACTTGTTTCTTAAAAACGAAATAATTTTTACATTTAAATACTGAACTGAGCAAAAAAAAGTATCTTTTTTTGCTCAGTTTAGATTTTCAAAACTTGTATAGAAATCCATAAAAATATTAAAAATCTATACGAATACTATAAAGTATTCTATAATATAGCTAACATCGTTATTTTTCGTTTGATTACTAGTACAGACTTGCCGTACAGAAAATGTATAGCGTGGAATTTTATAATGCCAATTGACAGTGATGTTGTTAGTTTAGAGCCTTTTTAATCATATATTTTTGAAGCACATAATTAGCACATAATTACATCGCAGAATTTGATACTTTACACCCTTTTATTGAATTATTTCTAGAGAGGGGGGTGTGGCCCAAAGTCAAGCTACACCCTCACTTTTAATTTTTTGAATATCCATTTTCCAAAGTAGAACATAATTTTTCTTTTCAGCACATAATTTTCAAATATTCGTTTTTGAAATCGGTGGAGTGGGGGGAGGGAGTGTGTCTTGAGGCACCTAAATACTACAGAATTTGATTTAAAAATATGAAAAAGTCCAAAAATTATAGGAATCTCTAGAATACTGGAATGTCGTACGGATACCAAATTCTCAAAAATCATGGAGATAATAAAAATTTATAAAACTTCTAAACCTGAAGCAGTCGATTCTGAAAATCTATATTATAGGAATCCATCAAAATACTGGGAAATTCAATGACATTTACATATGTATATTGAAAAAATTCAAAATTAACTACAAGTTTTAGAAATCTGTCAAACACTTTAAATCTACAAAGATAATGCTTTCCAAGAAATTTTTAAAATACTGAAAATTAATACAATTTCAGATACAAGAGTATCAAACTATAGAAATCTATTAGAATTTTCAAAAATACTACATATCTACAAAGAACCTAGAAAATCTCATTAAATTTTAATAATCTAGAAATCAATGTCATGATTTCATAATATACTTTATGTAGATATCACTTCATTAAACATAGCTATAAAATTATATGTATCTATAAAACCTTGAATTCTTAAGCACCAAATTCTAGATATCTATATAAAAATCCATAAAAATGCTAAAAAATCGCCAAAACTCTAAAAAAAACGAAAAAATACAAATAATACTACAAGTATTGGAAATGTATGAAATACCAGTTATCCTGGAAAATGCTGTAATTTTACTAGGAAGTTTTTTTTAATTCATAAAATTAAGTAATTTTCAAATTCTAGACTCATCAAATTCTCGAAGCCTATTTTACAAACTGCAAAAATGGTAGAAATATATACAAAAAAAAAAAAAAATATCCTCCAAAATTATGTAACTAGTATACAATTAAAAATCAGACAAAAATTTGTACTCCATGAAATACCTTAAAAAGGGAAGTCAGAGTATGGAATACTTTATATGTATGCAGGTATAATTTTATCAAAAATCTATAAAAATACTAAGAATCTATGAAACTTTGATCCTAGAGCATTGAATTTTAGATATCAATTGGGAAATCAAGTGCTGAGAGATGATAGAAATGAGATATTGTGATTTTATATGGAAAATGATATGTGACGTAGAATGAAAAACGGGACCTGTGGTTACAAAAATTGTTTATGAGTTTTCAACTTCGAAAAATAATTTCAAGAATTACCTATTTAATAAGCTACTTCACGAGTCTTTACAATCATTACGGGCCATAGAGTAAATTTGTAAAAAATATGAAAAAGCTGTTACCAAATAAAAAAATAGTGAAAGAAGAAAGAAAAAGGTTGCTCCTCATATTTTTAAGATTCTCGTTTATAAACATAGGACGTTTTTTTATTCCAAGCTACATATCTTCTAAAAAGTAAAAGCTTTAGTTTACAAATCGATTTTCAAGATCTACGATGCTAGAATAAATATTTATTGATGCAATGAAATAAATATATATTGACCCTTTTGAATTTTAAGTTTGCCTTTCTTTATAGCATTCCCTTGCGACGCCCCTAAGTATGTAAATTCGTCTTTAAAAAAAATTGAGGAATCCATACATTTTAAACTTTCAATTTCATATTGACGAGATTTTCTAAAGAAAAAGGCACTCTATAGAGCAAAATTCGCAGATGTTGCATCACCAATAAAAAAAAGGTAAAAAAAAAAACAAAGTATCCCGAGCGGAAACGTCGAGACATTGTACGGTCTTGACGCGGTCTCAACACCATCTCGACAATGCGTTATAATATAAAACCCGTAATATTGACGTTCAACTCTCAAAATTTGATGCGAACAAGGTAATTTATAATAAAATATTGATAGTCTGGTAATTTAAGATACATACATAAAAATATAAGCAACAATATAATATTTTTTAGTTAAAAAGATAATTACGTTTCTCAATGAATTATTTGAATTTTGTATTGGCACAACTGCTTTTTGGGCGAGCCAGCTGCGCCATATTGTTTGAATCGCGGATATATTGCGATGCATAAGGGATTGTTATAAAAACGAATATCAATGAACAAACATGTGGAAAACCTTTGGTTTTTTGCATCAAAATCTTAAATAAATTCAAGAGAAGCTTTTTGATGATTCCATTCATGATAATATTACTGCAAAGTGGTTTAAAATATGAAAAAGTAAACACCGTCTTGACACAGTCTCTACACTGTCTCAACATTTCCGCTAGGGATATAAATACGTAAAAAAAAGACAACAGAAATCCAAGGATTCAAACATGATTTTTCAATTTACAAGGGTTAAAAAACAATTGATAAAATTTTGCATGTGTTGCATTACTAACAATAAAAATTCTTAGATTCTTTTGAGAACATTAGATTTTATTTTATAAAAAACGTCATTAATGTCCGACTGCTCCGTTTATATTAGTATGATGAAGATTATTCAATAAATGATCGCTCGGAGCCATGTTTTCATAAAAAATCTATTTATTCTTTGATCAATATTTCCACCCAAATCGGGTCCTTTTCAAGATCCTTTAAACAAATTAAAACTACTATATAACATATTTCCCATATAGAGAGTTACTTCACAATAATCAAATGTACTTACATTCTTCTAGTCAAAGCCATATTCATAAAGTGATAGTCAAATTAATATACGGTCTAAATTAAATTTTATTTTATTAATTCATGGTATCCAAAAACCATACAAAAATGCTATCACCTAAAATTAACGAAATAAATACGCCAATAAAAAGAACAACGTATTTCTGTGCATAAAAGCGTTTATTTTTTTATATATTCAAGAAACTCTGAAGAAAAGCACTGAATTAAGCGAAGTTCGTAGATTTCAAATCACTGATAATAAAATCTGAGAAATGCACAAGTTTCATTGAAAAAAAAGGTAAAAAAACAAACTCATATCTTTTTGAAAAAATTAGGCTTTATTTTTCATCAATTCATTCAGGAAATTTTAAAGCCATAGATAATTATGATTATTTGCAATTAAGAAAGCAAATACACCTACAAAAAAAAACAAGTCCATGCATAAAAGCGTTTAATTTCTCACATTAACAAGATTCGCCGAAAAAAAAGCACTCGATAAAGCGAAATTGGCAGACGCTGCATCACCAACTAATTTATAAATAAATCGAGTGCGATGACTCTTCCCATTCTTCTCATCAACTCACCCATTATTCCTCATCAAGCGTGAAGTTCCATGCAAAAATCACGGAAAATCCCTTTTTTTACCCCATCAATTTCACTTGACGGACACCCAACAACACCCAACAACAACAAAATTCCCCCTTTTTTTGACAATTATATTGTCAACATAGTTCACACAGTTCACAAATTTTCTAGCCACATATTTGCTGATTTTACGTTATCAACATCGAAATTCGTTAGTTTTTTCATAGGAAGGAAAACAGTCAGTCTGAACACAAAGCGCAGTTGCTCAAAACACGAATTTTTTTTTCGTTTCTGAGAAGTTTTCAGCGTTTCAGGGATTTGGGATGCTGATGTTGCAGATTGCAAATTGCAGATGGAAAATCTCGGTTGTGTTTACTTGTCAAACACATGCGAATGTTTATGTGTGCATGCGGAATTTATAGGAAAGGGGAAAGGTGGGGAAAGGGGAAGTCATAGGATTGGTTCTGATTGGTTCAGGGCGGAGCAATTACCTCCCCTCGCCGCTACGAACGAGATAAAAGGGAAAAAAACGGCATCTATTGTTAGTTTCTTTATTGGTGAATGGAATAAGCGTACAATGGGATGTTTCCTGGATGTAATTATGCGGGCTATAGACCTTTTTATTTTTTATTTTCTTAAAGATTGCATAGTGCCGGAGAAAATTTTCCCGTTTTTTGCGCGTGCGCAAGCGGCCATTTTTTTTAACGGTTTTTTAAGGTGCAGCAACAAATGATGTATAATTTCTGACGAAAATGCGAATTTAGAATTTAAAATACAAAAGTTTCGTTAAATTATAAAATCTTGAAGTTGTCATAGACTAAATTTTACAATATTGTACGATGAAAATGATAAAATTCATGATATTATTGTCGTAAATTACATATATATGTTGGAAATTCGTTTGAAAGTTTAGAAATTCGTAATGAAAATTTATTTCCAACAGTGTATAAATATCTAATCCTGATCACTCAGAGACGAAATAAAATAAAAACATTCTTTTACATTTTCGCTACTAATTGGGCCCGCTTCAGTGAAAATCGCACTTCGTAATCAATCTTGTAAATGACTGTATATATTCATACTTGTCAGAAAAATAGCCGGTCACGAAATAGTTTGAACCATCACATTATAGTTTATCCTAATACTCAACCAAAATTTTTCATATTTGTACAATAAATTTGATTCATTTTAATCTGCAAATGGCTCTTTATTAACATAAATATATTTTCACATGATAAAGCATAACTTTCGAGCAATAATCTACACCATTAATAATCTTCAAAAAATAAAAACATTCATAAAATAACAATTTTCCCATTTCATTATGCTGGGCGATTTCCAGCATTTGCAAGTTTCGTCATCAGAGGGAAAAGTGTATGAAATTCTGGAATGTTATTTTGACGAATCATAAGCTCATAGCGTTGCAAGGGACCGTTGTTTAATGCCAATCTTTCCTTTTCACTCGGGTGATTGTCCATCCATTGGGACAATCGACTTATGGACCAGCCAGTGCTCTGCAAAACACGAATTCTTGATTAACAATTATTTTGAGAGAAATAGAACATCTCTCTGATTTTTTCAAGAAAATTTACTAGAATTTTTCGGTAATTGCATAATCGCGAAATTTTTTATATTCATTGCTAACATTTCTTAGTTTGTGAATATCTTAGGTTTCAAAGTGTTAAGTTTCAGTCTTGAAATTTTTCAAATGTTCGTACTGATTCTGAACAGTTTATTTGTCCCGAAAATACAAATGTCCGAACTTGAGAATATTTTTGATTCGTGATGTTTGAGTTCCAATTTCTTGATTTAGAAGTTACTTTTTCAAAGTTTACTTGATTAGAAATTCAATTAAAACCTGATGTGGAGACTGTAGTTCTGGTGGTGCGCCAGAATAAAGATGCAAGAGAAGAAGAGAGAGCGGAACACTGCCTTCGTCTTCCAAAACTTTTGCTACCATCTCTTCTGGACTCAAGGATAACAAAGTTTTTAAAGATCGAAGTGTTCTATACTGTTGTTGTTCCAAAGTCCCCAATTGGCCACCGCGACACAATGGGGCCACAGCAATTTCCATCTTACAAAGCAAAATTGTATGAATAATTAAAATAATTTCTTGAGAAACCTGACAAATACTTTTCAATTATTAACTGTTTTGAAAATATACATTCCAAAAATCTCATTATTTTCAGGAAAACTTACTTGACCAAAATCTGCAATTAACTTTGCCCTCCCATAATCAGATAATGGCCGCAGTAAACATGCATGTCTCACGAACAATTCCATGCACCTCGAAGCGACAGTTTTGCAGCTAGAAAAATTTCAACTCTCATTTCCTAACAATACTCAAAAATTAACAATATTTTTTTACTAAATGATAAATAAATCACATACCATTCGGTGATAACAACTTGATTTGTGTAAGGCACAAAAAAAGCGTTCACCGATCGCAAAATGAAGCCTTGAAGTTCTCTCATGTACAAAGAACATCCAATCTCCCTTCCTAGAGGATTAGTTGAACTGAAATAAAAAAAACATAATGCTGTCAACGACGAAACATATCATTTGCATCAATTATGGTATTCTTGAAAAAGTTTCAATATTAGTAATTCAAACATTCGTTATGAAAACGAGACGTTGTACGTTCACAAAGTTTAAAAAACCGTAATTTTCCTTACTCTCGAAATTCAGCGTCATCGTGCATGGTCAAAATGATGCTTTCGATGGCGTCGTTGACGGAACTCACGAGAGGTAAAATCATATTTTTCGAAAGCGTGTTGATTTCTTCGAGAGCATTAGCTATCGTCGAGGATGCTTCTGATGGCAAACTGTTCGCCAAATTTGCAAGAACTCGGCTGGTTTGAGAAGCCAAGTAATGAAGCAAATTTGCGAGGACGATGTTTTTTTGTTGTCCTGGAGTTGGCGTGTCAATTACTTGACTAGCTTCGCCTCCAGTGACCAATCCCTGCTCGCATTTCACGCAGAAAAGTTTGATGCATTTTTCAACGTTGTGGGAAACTACGATTGAGAGTCCTTCGTCTACCAGTGAAACGCTCAACTCACTGCAAGTTAATAATTTTCGTGATTGTATTCCAAATGTTTTTTAACAATTTTGATTGAAGGGTCGAGATTTTCCAGAATTCTTTGTTTTTAAATGGGATTAGAAATCTTTTCAGGGATACTTTTTTAATAAATTTTTTTATACAGTCATCCAACTTAATAGTGAAATACAATACTTATTATATAAATAATGGTTAAATATATTCTGTAATAATTAAAATAATTAGGTTGATTATAAAAATGAAATATTTAATACAGGGGGTGATACTCCTGTAGTTCTGCTGGCAAGAAAAAGTAGGTGAGATGGCGTTGGCGTTTTCCATGCAATTTTTGCGGGAAAATTTAAATCAATTAGAATTATAAACATATTGAAGAGTGCAGCATGGAACAATGCAACGTTGTAATTTCTGACTCACTTTAGACAACGACCCTTAAATGAAAAAATTATAATAACAAAACGTCTGACCTACTTTTTCTTACCAGGAACTTCAACGTATAAGGGATAGGAGCAGAAAACCCACGACCTGGCTGCCCTGGATAGGCAACTCCCCTGAAAAAATATAATGATAATAATTTTAACAATACCTTGTCATCGTTCGAATCAAGCCATCAATTTCATCTTGTCGAGGAGGTTCTTCCCCAGAAAACATTGTATGAACAGGATCCGTGAGTCGAAATATCGACCTGAACAAATATGCATTTTCAAACGACGACAAAATGGATCTCCTGAAAAACGAAAATAAGATTGTTAAGCAACTACAAGTTTCAACTAATGAAAAAAAAATAAATCAATCAATAAACTAACTCGAATTTGTAAGTTCCTGTTACTTGAGGACTGTCTTTCAAACGTTTGCTGACATCCAAAAAAATTCTCAAAAAATTCGGATACTCCCCTTCCAAAGCTTGTTTTATAAATGTTGAACCTAAAAATATCAATATTGGCAGTGTAAATGCATTAAATTACAAACATATGAATACATCTCAATTTGCAATTCGTTCTTTTTTTTTTCACCTTGAGCATATTCAGAAAAATTTTCTGCCAGCAAAGAAACGACTTTGTCCCAAAAATTCTCTGACATTTTGTCAAACTCTTTTATATGGTGTTCCAATAAAATTTGTTGCAGCATTTCAACCTGAAATTGGATATAAAACTGATCCACTCCGAATCTTCCATATTTTATTCCAGATTCAATGAAAACATACTTTATTGCACTCATTGTAAACGGACTCTTGGAAAAGTTGCTCCAAATTTTCCCAAAGCCGATTTCGCAGATTTCCCGAAGTTCCAGGGGTAGGTATCGCAGCTCGTCCAGGTCCCGAGCGTTTTCCTGGTTCATGATTCTGCATCAAAGGAACGTCCAAAGATTCCTTGGCCAAGCGAACAATCTCAGACAAAGAAGAATTTATCGTTTTTTCCACTGCTGAACCCAGAACATCCAAATTTTGAAAAACTTGAACTGCCATGTCCACCTAAACATTTTTCGAAAAACAAATTTTATTTCTATTCGCTGCTAGAATTTTAAATTTTTGTTGCATTACTTCTGCTCTTTCTTTGTTTTGCAATCCTTGAGTCAAGGCACGATTTGCTAATTGTTGAACCGTTTTTCTATGAAGTTTTATGACTTGCTGATCGTCCAAAATTATGTCCAATCCACTTAAATCTGAATCGGACATCAGTAATTCTGAAAATATATGTTTATTTTTAGTTATTTTGTATAATTTTTTTATTCATTTAATAAGCAGTTTTTTATGGATCGTAAAAAGTGATTCCTTTGTACTCGCTTCATTGTATGTGCTATTTTCAACAAATTATGTATCAAATTTCAAAGTTAGGCTAACATTTTTTGATAATTCTTTTTAATCATTTGGAGACTTTTGAAAGCATGCAAAAATTTCTCAATGTCTTTTTTTTAAATCTTTTGCAATTTTTACTACTTCTCTCAATTTTTCCAACTTTATTTAGTAAGAGAAATTTAAAAAAATATTTTCTGGTTCCAAAATTTAATGGCAGTTTACATATAAAATCTCGTTTCAAAAGATTCAATTATGTTCAAAAACATTTCTTCATTTCTCAAATAATTTTATATTTGATAAAACATTGGAAATATACATGCATTCCAGAATATTTTCCAAAAAGGACATTTTTACATAATAGTAACAAACAAGGAAAAATCACGATGTATTTCTGATTCATAATAAGTGTCTAAAAATTCACCTAATTCGTAAAGACTATTTGCAGCTTTCACGACATCAGCACTCTGGCTTGTATTATTCATTTGCGAGTTTAATCGTTTTGACAAATTTTGCATTCTCACGATTCTCCTTAAAATATCTGAAGTTTCATGAAGTTTTGCGAGCATCGAAGTTTGGCTTTCGATCCTGTTGAAAGGCTCAATGATTTTTCCTCGCAATCGTTCAACAGATGATAGCAAACTCTGTGAGTTGAATAGTAATTGTGATAGTTTTTCAAGTAAAAAAAGAGGAGATTTGGAATAAGGACTTTTCGTGAGAGAAATCAAAAACAAAATAATGCATATCAATCATGAATTGTGGGAGGTGAGGGGATCAGCAAATTTCATAGTATTGTTTGTATCCTTAAATTTGAGAAGCTGATGAAATTATTGTTGTAAATTATTACAATAAATAAATAATATATAAATGGCTAGAATGTAATTAAAATAATGAAATTTCCCATACTTGAACAGATCCTTGCATTGTCGAGAGAACATCTTCCAATTTTTCAACCCACATAGTTTGCGACAACAAATCATTGTAATTTTCAAGTACTTGTTTTTGTATTTCATCGTCTAGCGCTGATATTGCTGCAAAAATAACATTATAAAAACCATCAACGTATTTCTACACATGAAGTCAATCATTAACTTGAAACAAAATTTTTTTTCTCACCTTCAGACAATTTTTTTATCTGTTGTGCAACGGAAATATGAGAATTCGTTTGCTTTGTCTCAGGGTTCAAAAATTGTTCGATAAATTCTGTAACACGAAAATGAAAAATTATTTATCGTTGAACAATTTCCAATTATAAATATTGCTTATTATATTTAATTAATAATAATTAATGTTTGATAAGGTAAAATTGAATAAAAAAATTATACTTATGGAATAACAAATATCATTTATTAAAAATTTTGTTCCAAAAATTGTTGAATTACTTGGTTTTATAAATGATTTACGTAATATTAAATAATTAATGACATATAATATGATATTATCATTGAAAATTAAAAATCAAATTCGATTAATAATAAACATCATGTAGTAATTAATGTGTTTCAAACATTGTTCGATAAACTGTGCAACAAGATGATAAATAATTGTTTAGTTGTTTTTATGTATATTGTTTATAATATAATATTTAAATGACTAATGATTGATACAATAAAATTAAATCAACAATCATATTGAATAAAATTTATCCATACAAATTGATTTATCAAGGTTATTTATTAAATATTTATAATTGTTTCATGATTTCTATCATTTCATGAATATTGTATTCCACATTTTTTTAAGAATCTGTAAGAGGATAAATAATTTATTTATTTAACAAATTAGATTGTGTAATAAATATTGTATATTGGCCTGTTTCATACCATCGCCTTCGATGACTTTCGATGAATTTGGATTTACAATCATTTTGATAATGTCCAAAAGTTATGATATAATGTAAATCAAGAATCCTTAGATGTGATTGTTGTTAATTATCGAAATAAACAATACACTAGGGGTACAAACTTTTTATAAATAAAATATCGAAATACTGCTTGTTTCAAAGCAACAGATTTTTGGAAATTTCGAAGATATTTAAGTTAAAGAAAAAAAATTAGTTTGAGGGTTTTTGTTATGATTCATTTATTATTTTTCAACATCCGTCATTGCCCGTCATGTTCCAAATATATACGAGGAAAAACTGGGAAACCATAAGCATAAACAAAATTGACAGCTGGCTACTATTGTCAACCATTGTGTTGATAAAAATCTACCACATAAATCTAAGTACACTCTCGCCTCCCGTTATGGACGAAAAAACTTGAAAACCTCCTGATAAGGACGTGATCAGAGTGGGGAATCCCCTCGGAATAAGGGCGCGCGTGCGCAGTATGCATATGTTATGCTTATTGAACGAACATAACCTCTTTTCAGCTGAGAGCCAATCAGATTTTCGATTCCTTGCTCTTATTTTGAAGGAATTTCGTCCTTAACGGGAGGCAAATGTCGGTCCTTAAACCGAGGTGTTCTTATCGGAAGGTCCTAAACGGGAGGCAAGAGTGTAATCAAACTTTAAAATCAATTTGAATCGATTCTAACCGACTTTTTTGTGTATTATTATACTACATTGTTTCACATTGTATTTGTGCAGTGAAACAATGTGTGAACAATGTGAAACAATGTGTTAATGTGTGTGATACACACAAACACAACACCACTACATGTACTTATATGTCAGCTATTTTCCATACCGGCTAATGCCGAATATGTATGTAAAACAAGATTGTACAAGATGGCGCCACTGTGTTAATTTATATTTCACTTGTCAACTAAAAGTGGCGTAAAATTGCGTAAAATTGCACACATTTCCCCCGACATATTCGATCATACTATTCATACTGGATAATTATTCCAATTTTCCCCCTCCCCTAATCCAGAAATGAAAATAAATATTCTTTTTCGCGACCGTACTATCCTGTCTAATCCGTGACTATATCGTTTACAACAGTTTACAATCCCGTCGAGTCTTGTCTTTGGCTTGCCTTTTTTTGAATCAATGCACGTCAAAGGCGAAGCGAAAATGCCAACCTCGAAATCGGCTCGCGAACCCCGTGATTGACCCCCAAGTGTGTGTAATTCAGTGCGATCAAAACTCATCGACTCGTTTCATCACGAACGTAAGTGAAATTTTTTTCTGTTACTCTCTCCTAGTTTCTCCATTCTTTTTTCTCCCTTTAACTGTTTATTTATTTAGAAGTGCATTTGGTCGATGGGAAATAAACATTCCCACTTTTTCAAGTTTTTGTCGATCATTTGCAATTGTTTCTTTGTTCACTTATTTTACGATTGTTGAACATGTCACGTTCGAATTTTTTTTCGTAAAATAGGACTGCAATTAATTACTATTTAGTGCCAATTGGATCATTTTTTTGTCGATTCGCAGAACGTATAATTTTCCATAATAATTTTTATGGGGCGGTGACGGCGTTGAATACATATATATATATGTCAACCCACGCAAATGATGTGTTTTAATTTTGAATTGCGAGTTGCGATCGATGGAAATGAACGTTCAATTTTCTATTTTCTTTAGGGCGTTTTCCTCGTTTTAATTGGAAGGGGGGAGGGGAGGGGGTCATTGTCACTTGCGACGTAAATAAACACTCGCAGCTGGGGCGATTATTTACTAGCGAGCAATGGCGTAGTCGTGGAGGGATTTTCGAAACGCAAAATATTACATGTGTGAAAATAGCATGACAATTTTTGCAAAATAACTTGATTGATATGCGCTTAAGGCGATGTAATAGTCATGGATAAGTCATGAAAAAACCTGTAACTGACTTCGAGTTTTTCTCGGTCAATTTTGCAAATCATGAAAAACCCTTGCACAAATATGTTCTAAAAGGGTCGAACTTTTTATTTCCTAGTACTGGTTTTTCGATGTTTTATTATAATAAAATAATAATTTTTCGAATTTTAACGCATCGAAGAACTGGTACTAGGAAATTAAGTTCGACTCTTTTAGAACCTATCTGTTCAAGGGTTTTTTATAATTTGCAAAATTGACCGAGAAAAACTCAAAGTCAGTTACAGGTTTTTTCGTGACTTATCCATGACTATTACATCGCCTTAAGGTATTACCTTCATGAATGAATATAGTTGCAAAGTTAATTGGTTTTACCCAATTTCTTATCATGAAATTATTTTTGACAGTGGCAACGTTGCACTGTGAGCGAGAAACCAACCTCATATGTCATAAGATTCTGTTTTGTAAATAATAAACCCACCTTCAAAATCATTCTGACAGCAAATAAAAATAAATATAAATAAAGTATATAAAATGAATTGCATAATAAATTAATTAGTAAATAATAGTACATTACGCTCTAGGGGACGAAACCAAGTAATTGCAGACGAGTGCTGCTGAATTCACTCAGAGTTTGCATTACGAGGCCCGTCCCCTGGTGCGTACCGAATTTTTGCGGCTTTTGTTGCCGATAAGTCATCGCAAAAGTGTCAATATGCCCACTAACAAGTGACAATTGCTTAAGTTTACGTATCTATTAAAATTCATTTTCGTACCAATGCAAAAGTAGGTGCAAAAATGAACTTTAGACGGCTACCTAAGCTTAAGCGACTGTTATTTGTTAATGTGCTGCATGTAGTCATTTTTGTGATGGCTCGGAGGACACGAAAGCCGCCGTTTTCTATGCTTGTGTTGAGGAAAATCAATTACAATAAACAGCAAGTAAAATTATTGAAATAAAACAGCAAATAACATAAATAAAAATCAAATAAATTGCATAACAATAGTGACAAATTTTACACTACTGCAATGTTGATTTGGTTGGATACTCAATGAAAATCTGTGTTTAGTTCATGTGAACTCTATTTCTCCTATTTTGGAAAAAAGCAGATGGCAAAACCAATTTCACGGCAACTAATTAGTAGCTCATAAGCTAATAATTTCACGCTACTGTTTTTAAGAGTTGCATTGATATTTTTTTCAAATACTTTCTCAATATGTCATCGCAGCTAAAACTTTCACATGAAAAAAAATGAGCTACAAAGTTGATGCTTTAGTAACAAATTAGCAACTAATTTCATGCTACTGCAATTTTGATTTGCTTAGATATGCATTCAAAAGCAGCAAATAACTCACCCAGCACTTTTTCGAAATTTGAAAGTGGTGATGGTAACTTTAGAGACATTAATGCTTTGCTAAGTTCATGTGAATTCAACAAAAACTCTTTTTTTTTTAATAATTGAGCGGCAATATTAATTCTTTCGCAACTAGCAACTAATTAGCTATAAATTAAACACATACCAATCAAGTAGTTTGCGAAAATTGTTTTGCTAATTTCATGCACATAAAAATATCAATATTGGCTTTTTTGATATATTGGATATCTAGTTTATAATTCAATGGAACTCATTATTTATTTATATGTATTTAGAATTATTTTGTTTAAAATTTTGTTTCATTTTGGTTGTGTTACTACATTGAATTTTTCTAGAATTATTGTTATTACAGAATTATTCTCATTATAAAATTCAATATTGTTGTTATAATCATTATTATAACATTCTTTTTGTCTTAAAGAATTATTTATGTTGTTTTGATTAGAATCATTTTCTTTATGATCATTTTATTTTATTCAAATTGAGATTCAGTTATATTTTGAATCAGATTCAAGAGGACTAGAATTCTATCCCTTGGGCTTAATAATGTTAGAAATTTTCGGTAATTTCATAGATATTTTGGAGACAATACCTCCTTAGATTATGAAAATTTTTAAATATTTTTTTTCATAATTTTCGCTTTCATATATGTACACTGTTATATAATCCTGCTTCTCCAATAAAAAAAAGGATTGGATAATAATAAATTTTTTTATTTTTTGCATAAAATCAAAGCATGAAAAAGCACTATGAAAATATTACAAATATTCATTAAACTAAAGTTATATTTTTATAGTGAGTTGTAAGTTCTTACAGTTGTTCATATTAAACAAAAAAGAATCCTTTGAATTCAAGTTATTAAAAATGATAGTTGATTTCAAAAAAAGTCACTAAAACATTAAAACCTCTTTAAAGTGCATGTATAAACGAAATAATAGGAACATCGAGTCAATGAATTTGTTTTTCTGTTTGAAAAGAAAAACGTATTCAATCTATTAAGTCACCAAAAATTACCACCAAGAGTTTTTTAATCATTGTTTAGTGAGAAATTACTCTTTACCACATTGGATAAATCATCAAGTTTCAAATGTCAGTCGACTTCCGTTGAAACCTTTGACCCCTCTCGCAGCTGCAGCTTTTGTGCAGCAATAGAATAAAATCACTACTCTACAGAGTAGGGGGAAGTGGGTTTTCTTGCGAAGACAAAAGTTTTGGAGACACGAGATTTCTCCAGGTGCTTCGAAATTATTATGGCAGTCGCGCTCTGGGGTTTGGCAAAGGTGCTTCGAATCGATGACTGATTGCTGCCTTTTGGGCTTGTCCTTAGGCATATGTATTCTTAGCAACGTTCCCCAATGTTGCATCGGTGCATGATTGCGAAAAAAAAAAATCATGACCTACTTATCTAATATCTGTCCATTCACATACAGACGTTTTTTACGATATGATTGAAAAAATATGAAAATACTATAGTATAATTAGAATCATGTCTCTCGAAAAATTCGTATGAAAAATTGCATTAGCTATTTCTCACTCCTCTGAACGAAAGATTTGGATGTCACATTAAGAGGAAAAATTTGTGCCACTTTCGGGTCAACAATATTTCACGGAGCACGAGCTTATCGGTCTCCAATTACAGAAGTTTATTTTTAGTTTTGACGCCACAGTATTATTAATTCACGCTCCACGATAAATAGAACAATTTTCCTGAGTGTGCATTCTTAGCTGGGTCCTACTGCAAGAGACCAATTGGTAAACATTCCAGATTTAGCGGTTTTGCGTTCTCACAAAGCCGCTGAATTTTCATGCTATCGTCACAAAAAATAGATTGCGTGGTACGAAGTGTGACTACTCATGAGAACTTGAGTCATTGGACAACAGTCAATCGAGGTTCTCGAGCTCGATGCGGCGCAGCAACGATTACTCCGTCCTTGAGCAGCCAACTCCATGACTGTGCATTGGCACGCTTCCGCCTTTCTGCGCGTAATCTACTATTAATAGATAAGGATTTTTTCATAAACGCGAAAAATGAATGTGGAGTGTTTTCAAGTTGGTTAGAAACGAAATTTGTACCATTGAAGACTATCTTTGTTTTGTTTTTATTGTGTTTATGTTTCGGTTTCTTGAAGAGATTGATGTTGAAGTGCTTTACAACTATAATGACGACATGAGTAGAGGTTTTCATGATTATTTTGCAAGTTTTTTTGAATGCATTCCATTATCATTGAATGTAATCTTAGGTGGTACATCGATTTTTTTAAGACCTCTTGATCTTTAAGGAAAATTAAACCTTCAAAACTGCTTCTAAAATTCTTGTGTTTTTGTTTTGCAACTAATTGGAGCATTTCTTAAAAGACTGCATTTTATGTTGTTTCTCGTCTTCGAACGACGCTCTGATCATTAGTTCCGGATCCATATCCAACATTCTGAAATCTGAACATTTGATAGCATAACCTGTTAACTTCAGTTAATAAACATCGTTATAAATTATTGAAGGCATCAAAACAAACAGAGAAAGAATATATTCTTATAAATGATAGAATATCTCACGTCGAAACAGCCGTGATTTTTCCGAGGGGCATCTCACCCTGTAGTCAATGGTTTTATAACATTTGAAATCCGCGTGTAATCATCGTGAAATCATCTTGAAACGTCATAAAAACCAGCATGTATTGACTACACTATGACTTCAACGTGTGTATCACTGTGTAGTCAACGCCTGAAATCATTGAATTCAGTGTGAAACTGCGATTTCGAGAATGAAATCACTATTTAAACGTTGAGATCGTAGGAAATCGTAAAGCAATGCTACTATGTTTACATTTGACTACAGAGTGAGATGCCCCTCGGACTGTTCCGTCTTTTTCTCCTATACAAAATATAAAACTTGTCATTCTACATCAACTGATCTCTCGAAGCCAAAACGACATATTCATAAGTATAACCTGAGAATCTTTTTCATAATATCATTATATTTCGGCCATAAATTCAGATCTATCAAAAACAATGAACAAAAGTTCTTACTTCCAGTTATTAGGATGATTACCAAAAAAATCGATATTCTGGAAGACCTATCAGGAGATGGCTGCTACATATTTATCATTCATGAACAATCGAAGATTGTCATTCAGATATGTATCTAAATATACTCAAATTATCGCGAATTTGTCGCATTGCTTTTTTGTTCAAAAATGATTCCGAAAAAAGACCATTATTTTAAACTCCAGGTAGAGTGCCACCTTTAATTGAGTCAGGGGATGACAACGAGCATTGAAGTAAAAAAGTTAATGGTGAAAAAAGGTAGTAAAGAGGCAGGAACAGAAAAGGTTGAGTGTCAAAGACTCTGTGGAGTACGGCGAGGATCCTGAGTAGAGAGGCTAAAAAAATAAAATCAAAGATTTTTTGACCTCAAAATTTTTACATCGCACCAGTTTTTTCCCTTTATTTATTTTTGGAAGTTGAACAAATAACATTCAGTATTATTATTAATTACAGCAATCCCCTCTCCCCTTCAAAAAATTATTTTTGAAAAAAATCGGGCACTGCTTAACAAAATAATAAAAATATATTCCTTTTTAAACTCTGGATGTTCCTAGGAAGGATGTATTTATGCAAAAGATTCATATACTAGCCGTGTGGTTGTACATCACTGTAAAAAAAGTTTGTAAATTTCCCATAACGTAGTGTAGTAAATTTCTTATACTGCAATAGAACTTTTCCTCGACCATAGGACTTTTACTACTCTTTTCATGAATTCTTTTATGTCTGGTATGTGAAAGATATATATAGTAATTTTACTATGGAACAATATTATTTTCATCTTCTCGCTGTACTAAAAATATCTTACCCAAGCACAAAAAATTTTTCAATAATTTTTTTAACTATATGGTAAAAAAGCTGGTAAATTTTCCCATGCCCAGTATAGTAAATTTATGAATAGCTGCATTTTTCTATACTTCATGCGACACTTTTCTACGACCATTGCTTATTTACTATATTTTGCTTATGCATTTTTTCAATGTCTCGTAAAGTAAAAATTAATATATTATTTTTACTACACGGAAAAAAATTTTTGGGTCAAATTTCCATAAAAAACTGGAATGGCAGGACGAGGGTCAAATTTAGATTTTTGTCCTTAGCTCACTGTAGGTAATACGAAATTTTATTCCTTCGTGCATATTAAAAAATGCTATAAGTCCAATATTTATGGGAAAAAAGTAATTTAGCATCATTTCATATTTAAATGCCTACTATTTACTGCGAGCCCAGGATATGTTCTCAGACGTTTGGTAAAAATTGAAGAGTCAAAAGTCACGTGATACGTGGGTGTTTTGAGTGGCGCCAAAACTCTCATGAATTGTAAAGGACCTCGTGGAGTTGTTGCATCACGACCTCCAATCAGTCGCAAAAGTCAAACGCCAGTAATTGGGGCCGCAGCTGCGACGAGGAATAACGGCTGACTCGGGTTTCAAAGAAAAAAAATTCCTCCCTAAGGATGACTCTTAGGACAAAAATTAATAAAAATATCATACCCCAAGTAACCAATGACGGTACAACGAGAGATGGAGAGGGAGGGGAGGAGGGGGGGGGGGTAAAAATATTTTTGCTTTATTTCAATTTCCCACATTTCAAAATCCTATACTCGAATGAGGTAAAAATACTGTACTGAAGTATGGTATATACTATTTTTATACCATATGTATGTACTATTTATATACAGTAAAGCTACTATACACTGGTTTAGGAAAATTACTATCCCTGTGATGGGTTAATTGCTTCCAATACCGGTATGGGAAAAATACCATAAATTTTTTTTACAGTGAAAATAATGATTCGAATGTTGAAATGTAATATATTAGCGGAAAAGTCACCGTGACTACCTTGCGGGAGTCCAACGATCCTCGGTAAAATTGATTCCGGCTTGAACTAGATCTGCGGTGCATTTCGCCTACTTCAACAAGTAATAATAGACGCGAACTTATCCCCAACGTAACGCGGGCGCTCGTCACTCGAAGATTCGAACAATTTAGATTGGGGCCTTCGTATCTCAATTATCTCATTCTTATGAGCGTGCCTTCTTTCGCCCTCAAAACACCTCCTCGATTAACGCTCATTACGATGGCCTAAAAAATCGTTTTTCCGAAACTTCAAGTGCCCTTCAAGAAGAAAAAATGAATGTGTAACCCCATTTCAACTCTAGGGCTCTTATTTTTTATATCTCTTCGGTTACACTACGTACCTGAAATTTCTAAAGTTATAAATTAAACGAGAAAGAAAATATATGAATATTGTGAAAAAAAAATTTGTATGTACCTCTGGCATGGAAAACGCGTTTCTATGCCAGCTCGAGATCTCTAAACGCGTTTTCTATGCCCTCGGTACAGAAAATATCGTTCGTAACAGGAACGGATGTGCGAATTTCCCCGTTTCGCCAAATTCGCACATCCGTTCCTGTTACGAAATATACTATTCTAGCTTCCTCCGAGCTTTTTTCAGTCAGAGCAAGAGTTAATAAAATATTTAGTATTTTAACCCACCTCGTAGCGATTAACCGTAAGTTTTATCATTACTATTACTTTTTTTTTTCGTTCAGTTTTTAACAGTAATATAGAACTTAAGGCCAATGCTACATTGAGGAAAAAGTCCATTACTTTTTTACAAAAAAAAATTTGGTAATAGTGGAATTTGATTTGGATGGAATATTTTAATTTTTACTTCATAGTAATGTACGATTTCAAATACTTATATTGCTAACTGTCGCGTTTGGTATAGTAGTTATAGACATACATTTTTTATAATTCTAATGCCTATATAATACTGCGCAAAGTGCTGTTTCCTCTTATTTTGGTTCGAACGATGCCCTCACGTCTGCACCGCTCTCGAGGTACGCACTCTTCTCAGGGATTCGAATTACACTTTGGCATCAGTGCCACAAATGAATGAAGTTAACTGTCAGGTTTTTGATCCTATAATTTACAATTTTGTTCGTTAAAAGATTAAAAATTTATATTTATACATATTATTATATGTATAATGTTTATGTTATCAATTAGAAAATTATTACTCTATGTATAATATCGATGAAAATTTAATTTATTACTCATGAACTCTGAATAAAGATAATAAATATTATGTCTGAGAAGTGGAATGGACGGAAACATAACAATCGGTAATTTATTATTTATGCAATATAATTGTTGATGAATCTGAATCATACATAAATAGTTAATAATTAAATAATATAACAATTTTTATCGAAAACACATGACAAAAAATTAATAGCAAATATAATATTATTTGTTATTATTTGTTGTAATGATTTATATAAAAAAACATAATTAATAATGATAGTTACTTTTTACAAAGAAAACAAAATGCTGTAATCACCACAAAAGCAGAATACACTTCAGTCAAACGATTATTCACGATAAATTCGTTGTATATTCAGTTTATTCAAAAATTATTAAGCTATTATTGATGATTCCTAATTACGAATAATATCAATTCAAAATTACGGTCGTAGTTCTTAGCCACGGTTAATAATAGACAATAGTTTGATTTGAAATCGATATAATAATATTTTTGTATTCTTTAGATGAAACTAGCTGTTCCAGCGAGCTTTGCTCCGCGGTTTGGTCAGGAAAAGTCAACTGTTGTTTTATTGAAAAAATAAAATCATGAAAAAATTATCTGAATCCCAAGGTTAAGAATCTTCTTCCCTTTTTTTTTTTTTTTGAAACAATTTCTAATTTTTTCACGAAATAGAAATTGGTTAGATAATAATGAACCACGACGAAAAGATATTATACTAATATAATCTATATATAATATATATTTATATAATATATATTTATATAATATATATTTATATAATATATATATATATATATATATATATATATATATATATATATATATATATATATATATATATATATATAAATGTGAATGTCTGTACGTTGTGCGCTAATAACTCCAAAACTACTGCACGAAACGTCCTGAAATTTCGCACAGTTATTAACCACGTTCGTCTGAAGGTTATAGGCATGTTTTTATCAACGAACTGATATGGCCTATATCCCCACCTACATCCCCGCTGCACTTTTGAAATATCACACACACACACACACGCACGCACACACACACACACAGAGTCAAAAAATTATAAAATATTGCGAAATTCGCAAAAAGTTACAAGAACAATAATCACAAAAACATAAAATTATGCAAAGTATCACGAAAAGTTACAAAATCACAAAAGTTTACGAATTACAAAAACTCATAAAAACTTACGAAACCATGAAAAACAGGGTATCCTAAAATTAGCGGATCATCCGAAAATCATCAATTCCTCATAAAATTCTAAAACAATTTATCCTTTGCATTTTTGAAAATTTGGAACATTTGAACAGTTATTGATAATTCAATTTCGTCTACTAATTTTTGAATAGTATCTTTTCTTTCATAAAAGAGATTCCTTTTCTTTCTTAGCTCACTCTCGTGGGAATCACTGCACTCTAAAAAAAATTTGTGGTAATTTTACTGTACCGATACGAAAGTCATTAATCATTACCTTGGTGTTGAAATTTTACTATATATTTAATGTAATATTACTGATTTTACCGTAATTTACCAGTTTATTTATACTAATATTCCATATTTTAATGGAATTTTCCCATTCACGTATGTGAAACATAAAAGTATAGTAAATTTGTAGTACTATTGTATAAGAAATTTTCATATTTTTTTTTACAGTGTGGGATCACTGAGGTGCGTATAATAAAATGTAGCTTAATCGCCTTTCTTATCTCTCTTTTAAAAAAATTAGAAGATACTGCATTGTAAAGGTGACGATTGGATAAAAGATTAACGAGAATGAAGGCGAGTCGACGAAAACTTTGATTCATAGGATTTTTTGTCTCAAAATTGCCTTTCAAGATAAGAGACATCATTATTATGTGTTCCATAACACACCTGAATTAGCCCCTACTTTTATATTAGAGTAAGCTTAGAAAGAGAAGGGGTGAAGGGAGAAGGGGCTTCAATCAAAAGCCCCGCCTTCCCGAATGGTGAGTGGACGAAACTGAATTATTAATAACTCTTTTAATTTTGCAAATTTTGAAAAATTGTACAGGAAAAAGTGTCTTAGAATTTCATAAGGCATCGATGGTTTACTGATGATTCACCGACTCTAGGACACCCTGTATAAGAAATAACAGAATATATAACAAATTATAACTCAAATCACAATATGTCACAATGGTAGATCAGCACAAAATTCTATGAATCACAAAATCGTACATTGTCACAAATCATGAAGTCATAATAAAGTTATTATTACGTCCCTCATCATGACCATCTCCTAATCCTGATTAACAAACAAACTTCCATCAACTTCACCCTTCACTTTGATTGTAAAAAAGTATCATTAGAGACTATGTTTTTAAAATACTTATAGCATCTTTTTGGCAAATGTAATCCATTATATCAGTATAATATCTTTTCGTAGGCATTCGTTATTATCTAACTAAATCATATTTCGTGAAAAAATTAGAAATTATTTAAAAAAAAAGCAAAATATTTTTAAACTCTTGGGATCCGGATAATTTTTTGGCTATTTTCGTTTTTCAATTGAACAATTGACTTTTCCTGACCAAACTACGTGTATCAACGTGGTAACCGCGGAGCAAAGCCCGCTGGGACAGCTAGAGAATTATATTTGTCAAAAAGATGTTATAAGTATAAGGGGTATATTTTTGCAAAAGTTTATTCATTGACTAATCCATGATTTGAAACTTTGATATTATTAGATAGCATAATAAAAATATCCAATTATGTATCATAATAAAGAGACGTTCACTCTTTTATTTGGCAGCAAGTACATGCAAACATTTATTTTCTTTTGAAAAAAGTCCTCTGTTAGAAAAAAAAGTGATCGAAGTAGACCCAATTCCCCCTCCTCATCATTGTTTCAGAAGACTTACAAATGTCTCATCCTTAGTTACTCAAAATAAGTAGTACACATGTAAGAAAACAGAAAAAACATGTCACACTGATGTTATTTTATTTCCACCCCGTCTCTCATTCGACGTAATTTTTTTTTTCCAAGCCTCAGGCCAGTATTCACCATGTGAGTGTCGAATTCGGAACACACTCAGCTCTATGTCTATAAATAAATATTCGTGTCCCGTGGAAACAACAAAACTTGGCCGCTGAGAGTCGCGGTGAAATGCTTTCGTTGCCAGCACCACTGTTCCTCGGTGCTTGGATTTTCGTGGAAATTTTGTGTGAAAATTGAAAACAAAGTAAGAGCCTTAAAAAATTTACCCCCTCCCCTTTCATCCACCTTACCCCCAGACTCTTCGAGTCATCTGGATGATTGCAAGTGAATCTAAAATTCGCGATTTTCTTCTTTCATGGTGTTTTCATGGTATCTTTAATAGTTTTTGATTTTATACGTTGCTGTTGGAAAAATTGGTGCGCAAATCACGCGAGTGCGCTTTTTTTAGAGAGCGCTCTTTGTTTTCCTGGATTGGCCGCGCCTGCTCTACAAAACTATCAGGCCGCGAGTCAGCTACGCTACGGATGAAAGGGAACAAGTATTTTTTTTATACATGCGTTTGCCAGGCTTTAATTGTGGATTTTCTTTTCGTTGAGCGACGAGCAGTGGAATGGTTTTTCAATATCTCACATTAAAACACTAGCTTTCGTTTTTTTTTCTTCCTGTCATCATGAATACTACGTTTCGAACGATGTGAATGATGTGAGCAACGTGCGTGAAATTGAAATCCAGGAGTGTAAGAAATAGATCGTGGTGAAACACAGGTGTTTGGCCCCTAGTGGGGAAATTCCAAGGCAGCTGAATGGTCGACACATCGATTCGAAACTGAGTATTTATATAAAGAAATGGGACGGAGATAACAGAAAGTCTTGTTTATATCTGTGATGCAAAAAGTGCTGTTTTCTTTCTATAGAAGTGCATCTCTTGAAATGGAATGTGCTCTTTCTGGGTTAGAAGATTTTTTTGAGTAGTGAAGTTTTGGGAAAAAAAATGATTGGGTTACAGAAAAGTTATGTGATTTTCTTACTAGTCTGAAATGTCAGGTAGACAAAGTTTTATTAGTTTTTAACAACTTGTACACTTCAAATTCATTTATGTAGAATTGCATGTTGAAAACGCAATTAGTAAAATTTCTTTTAAGAGTAATTAATACTTGCTTATGTCACAGTTAATTTCACTATTTGAAGTGAAAGTTGCATACTCCTTTAGTAAGTTTTCACTATTCATAAAGTGTGTATGAGCTTATTCTACATTGGTGAGAATTCACTGTTTTAGGTTCATAGAGTGCACTGAAAGTTTTTTTTCAACCTAAATAAATTTTGTGTTAGATGTATGGAAGAATTTCCCCAAACATACGAAGACATTTGAGAATATACATTTCAGTTATTGAAGATTTGCCCAATTAATTTATCAATGGTCAAAAGAGTGTTGGAAAAAAGGGCGCCTTTAAGTTAGGAAGTTTTGTTTACTTGGAAAAATTATATTTCTGAGGATTTGTTCATTTCTGTAATTATTGTTTACATATCCCAGAAAATCTATATAGAAGATGGAATTGAATTATTTCATTTGTTTCTAAATTGACTTTATTATTGAAAAAGTGTCAAGTTGGATTACGAAGTTGTACTAAAAAATTTGTAATGGTCTAAAATTTTTGTTCCCAATTTGTTTTCTCAAAAAAAATTATTGATGAACCATTAATGACAATTGTTACAGGAAATTTCAATAAGACGTTTGATTATTTAGTTCCTGAAGGAATGCGAAAAACTAATGCCAACAAAATCGATCTTTTTTTAATTAGATTTCTTGTTTGTCATTGCAGGTGATGGATAATTGAAAGCGTAACAGAAAAAAATGGCGCACTTGCTGGGAAGAAAGCAAACCTCGCCCGAGGTGGCGAAGGCGAATGAGGTGTTCGACCTATTTTGCAACGCGAGCACACTGAAAACGATTCTCGGGCATTACCGTACTCTTTGTGATCTCCTCAAAATCCGGCCAAATGCGTTCCCGCAATTTTATCCGAACCTCAAGTCAAAATTGAGATCCTGGAGGGCGCAGGCCCTTTGGAAGAAATTCGATCAACGTGCCAACCACAAATGCTACAATCGAGGAAAAGCATGTTCGAATACGAGGGTAATAATGGAAAATTTTCAAATATTTCATACGAAAAAGATTTGAAAATAAATGTATAATTCATATTTATTTTATATATACTATAATTTACTTAATACTACAGTAAAATATTTGTGGCTTCCCGCAATAATCGAGAAAGTCACTCATGCCATAAGGCTTAGTTTACACGATATTCTGATAAAATTTTGAACCTTATGGCATGTGTGACTTTCTCGGTTATGGCTGGAAGCCACAGATATATTTTATTAATATTTATTCAGAATTATTACATATGATACGATGATAATAGCTTTCTGAACAAAAAATTCTCGTTCGTTTCTTAAGGTACTGATAATCGGTGGAGGTCCTTGCGGTTTGAGGTCAGCCATCGAAGCGCAACTTTTGGGGTCGAAGGTCGTCGTGGTGGAAAAAAGAGATCGAATGTCACGCAACAACGTCCTTCACCTTTGGCCCTTCGTCATCCAAGACCTCAGGAGCCTCGGGGCAAAGAAATTTTTCGGCAAATTCTGCGCCGGCTCGATCGATCATATAAGCATTCGGCAACTTCAATGCATATTGCTTAAAGTCGCTCTGATCCTTGGTGTCGAATTTCACGAGAATGTGAGCTTTGAATCCCTCGTCGAGCCTCCGGATAATCAGGAAGAAGGAAGTAAGTTTTTGGGGCTGGTTTTTTTAGATACTAGGGAGGTTGCAACGGAATTTTACATTGAAGGGTAAACTAAAATGTGAAAAAGGATAATATATATTTATTTGAATGAATCAATAAATATTTATTCTAGCATTATGACATCTTAGAAATCGATTTGCAGGCTCAGGTTTTTAATTTGTAAAGTATATCACTTTCCGTGTCAGATCACAATATTCCTTTTCTAATGTTTCTTAGTATCTTTTTTCTTTCAGTATGCTAACTATTTTAAGGATAATCTCGTATTTTTAGGGATTTTCAATATTGGTTTTTAGAATTTGATGTTTTAGAATTCAAGGTTTCATAAATTTTAGCAACATAATTTTCAAAGATTTTAAAAATAATTATGTCTTCACAAATTTAAGGTATTTCATGGACTGTTAGTATTTTTAGGATTGTTTGTGTTTAATACTATCTAGATGTTCTAATTTTTTTAAATATATTTATAGTATTTTTGTAGATATAGACATAGGTATATAGGTTTTGAGAATTTCATGATCGAGAATTCGAAAATTATTTGATTTTTAGGATTTTAAAGAATTTTCCAGAAAACAGTATTTCCAAACTCTAAGAGTATATTAAATTATTTATTTATTTGTTATTGTCAAATTCAAAAGTATCTACATAGATTTTCAGTGATTTCTAGTATGTTGAATTTCTAGTATTGTTATTATTTAGTAAGATTTTCGACGTTATTTATAGATATCTAGTACCCTAAAAAATTATAATGTAGATTTCTAGAATTTAATACTATAGAATTTTTAATTTAAGAGATTTTTAGTATTTTAAAATAAGTTTTTCAGAAAATAGCATCTTTATTTATATTTCATTTATTTCACTTATTTCTAAAACCTTTAGTTTACTCTGTATTTTTTGATTATTCATAAATTTGGTTGAACTTTCAGTACTTTGATAGATTTATATGTAGATTTTCATAATCAGGTCCTTTAAGATCAAAAGTTTTATAGATTTTTATTTCCATAAAGTTTTGAGAAAATACTATTCAAATAGAATTCAAGTATATAAGGAGTTCCTATTTTATTTTGTTTTTCATATCGTTCAATATTTATGCTATAAAATTATTAATGCTTTCTGCAATATTTTTTATTTATTTTATATCCTTGAGTAGAATCCAAGGATATTCTATTTTTTAAAATATGTTTCCAGCATTTTCGTAGATTGTCATAAAGGTTTTGAGAATTTAATAATATGAAATTCGAAAATTGTTTGACTTTCAGTATTTTAAATAATTTTCCAAGAAACAGGTTTTCAAAGATAACTAGTATTTTATAGATTTCCAGTGAATTGATTATTCATGATTATTTTAGGATTTTTACAGTTTGGACGATTTTATAGCGTTTTTTTTTTTTTTTTTTTTTTAATTTTTCTATAGACACATAGAATTTTGTGTTTTAGGCATAGATCTACGGTTTTAGCATTATATTGAGTAATTTTAAGTTATTTTAGGCAATGATACTCACATTGGGTTTCAATAATTTTAATTATTTTCAGTATTGTTCATATTTTTGAATATCATTAAAATTTAGCAGTATTTTCTGTGATTTTTATAGATATCTTGTATTATGAAAAATTCTAATATGAATTTCTAGTAACTGATTCTTGAAGAATCTTGATTTTTATGGATTTTTATTGTTTTAACAAATTTTTCAGAAAAAAACTTCATAAACTTTAACTAATGCACAGATTTCTAAAACTTTTAGCTGTTACTGTATTTTTTTAATATTCATGTATTATATTTGATATTTAAGTATTTTAATGGATTCTTTTGTGAATTTTTAGAATCAGATGCGTTAGTATTTCAATTTTCATTATTCCATAAGTTTTTGATAAAATAATATCTATATAGAATTTTATTATTTTAGAGTTACTTTTATTTAAGTCTCTTTTATGTATCTACGTCATAATGAAATTTCGTAGTATTTTCTAGTATTCTTCTAGATTTCTTATATTTCTATGGATGGCCATGTAAATTTTAAGAATTAGATACTCTAAGTTTTAATAGTAATATGCTTAGTGTTTTAAACGTTATTTTAGAACATAGTTTTTCGTAGGTTTCTAGTGTTTTGAAGAATTCTAGTCGATTCAGTATTTTTCTTCTTTTAAATATTAAAGAAATTCAAATAATTTTCTGATATTTCATATTTTCCTTCAAAAATTTTCAAAATAAGATTATCAAGTAAATTTTATGTACATAATACATTTCGCAAATCTATACATATATTTGTTGCATTTTTTTGTATGGTTCAGCACTTACAAAATTTTGTACTACTGTATAGTTTTTTTTGTGAAGTCTACTATAGATTTTTAGAATTCGATGCTCACAATCAAGACGGTTGCGACGTCCCTGTTAGACAGTATAAAGTCAGAAAAATTAATTTTGCAAGTCGTTAAGGTTTCACATCCCATCAGCATATCAAAATGAAATGTTTTGACGTATTGTTTTACGAGTTATATAAAATTATATAAATGAAATGAAATGATGTCGTATCGTTTGAAAAATTCGAGAATTTTCCGCAGAAATTGGCTGGAGAGCGAAAATGTCTCCCGTGGATCACCCGGTGTCCCAGTATGAGTTTGATGTACTCATCGGCGCTGACGGCAAAAGAAACACTCTCGAGGGCTTCAAACGCAAAGAGTTTCGTGGCAAATTAGCTATTGCCATCACTGCCAATTTTATAAACAAAAGAACAGAAGCCGAAGCTCGAGTTGAGGAAATCAGCGGCGTTGCATTCATTTTCAACCAAAAGTTCTTCAAAGAATTACACCAAGTGACAGGCATTGATCTCGAGAACATCGTTTATTACAAAGACGACACGCATTATTTCGTCATGACCGCGAAAAAGCACAGTCTCATCGACAAGGGCGTTATTCTACAGGTAAACTATCTTTTTTTTAAATCAATTCTATTCTTCATTTTTTGTTTGACGGTTTTTTCAGAACAATTTCTCGAATTTTCTCAAGACAAAGTTATTGTAACAAATAATCATTAATATTCAATAAATATCCAATATTACTAATTTTTTATACACAGAACAATGATTTGTTTTCCATTTTCATTTATTTCATAGACGTTAGGAACTTCAGGAATATGAGAATTTTAATTTGAAATATCTGTTCATTCCAGGACTACGCTGACACTGCCAAATTGTTAGCAAAAGAAAACGTCGACCGTGAAGCCCTGAAGCAATACGCCCGTGAGGCCGCCGATTTTTCAACCGAATACCAGATGCTGGACATGGAATTCGCCGTGAACCATTATGGTCAACCTGATGTCGCCATGTTCGATTTCACTTCCATGTACGCTGCGGAAAATGCGAGTCGCGTCGTCGAGCGACAGGGACACAGATTGCTCATGACTTTAGTCGGTGACAGCCTTTTGGAAGTAAGTTTTTTGCATTCAATAGTTTATTGTTTAGGGGCTGCCTATAAATTAGGTAATAATTTTATGGCATGGTAAGGTTGAAGGGGGGGGGGGGGCAAGGAAGAATGTGAGGTACATAATTTCGATGTTCCTTAAGTTCCATATAGAAACATTGTAGATTCCAAACTGTAACGTTCATTTTATTGTAATATTTATGATGAAATCAAATACAAATGATACCTACTATGATATAAAAGAAAATTTATTTTTAACGAATACGTCAGTAAAAAAACTACTGCCCTGGTTGTTGCGAAAGAATTTTCATAAAAAAGTTTCATAATATTTTATAGCCATTTTGGCCGACGGGTTCTGGCTGCGCGAGAGGTTTTCTCAGTTCCCTGGACGCGTGCTGGGCCATCAAAAGTTGGGGCGCATCAAGCATACCTTTGGAAGTCATTGCTGAAAGGGAATCGATTTACAGGCTTCTGGGACAAACTACGCCGGAAAATTTGAATCGAGATTACGCGGCCTACACTTTGGACCCTCACACCAGGTAAATTGGAATACTTGAAACTTTTTACAGGTACCACTGTTAAAGTAAAGAAACTCACAGCAAAGATCTTTTTGAATCTGTCACATGTCCTGCAACACCGGACTCTCTCATATGAAATGATTTCTCACTTCCCTCTTTTTGATATTTACTAACTCGTGCGCCATCTATCCAAATCTACCGTTGAAAACCCTATTTGGTTACTCTGTTTTAAGGTATCCAAACTTGAACGCTCGTTTGGTGACTGGGGCTCAAGTGCGTTCTTTGTACGACACCGATGACCCAGAAAGTGTTAGGCAACCCATCATGCAAGCTGCGGTGGATATACCAAAAAAACGAAAGAGGCGAGGTATGTTTCAGCAAGGTTTTTTTGAATCCTTAGGAATTCATTGACTGTCCTTGAAATGACACAAAACTTTCCGAAGTCCTTTAAGAATATTTTTTTATAACACTTTTTTTTTAGTTACAATATAATTTAGATGTAGAACTACGTCTTTCTTCGTAGTTTACTGTGAGAGAGGTTACAGGGTTGGGTTGATTTTCAATGGAAGTAGATGCAACGAAAGTTTGTAATGCAATGGAAGTATCAGATGCAACAGAAGTGTCTAATACAGCAGAAGTTATCTTGCAACGGAAGTGTCTCGTACAATGGAAGTATCTGATGCAACGGAAGTGTCTCATACAAAGGAAGTTATTTATACACCGGAAGTGTCTGATAGAACAGAATTGTCTAATACAACGGAAGTTATTTTGCAACAGAAGTGTCTAATGCAACAGAAGTGTCTAATGCAACAGAAGTGTCTAATACAACGGAAGTTATTTTGCAAAACAGAAGTGTCTAATGCAACGGAACTGTCTGATGCCATAGAAGTGTCTAATGTAACGGAAATGCCTAACACAACAGAAGTTATTTTGCAACAGAATCGGATAATGCAATATAAGTGTCTAATGCAACGGATGTCACTTATGCAACAGAAGTGAATGCAACGGAAGTGGGTAGAATGGAAGATGTTCGTGTCATGGAAGTGGAAGTAATGGAAGTGTCTAATGCAACGGAAATGATTTATGTAATGGAAGAGGCTAATGCAATAAAGCGGATGTAGCAGAATGGAAACGGATGCAACAGAAGTGGCTAATAAAATGCGACGGAAAAGGTTCAGACAACGGAAGTGGCTAATGCAATAAAAGCGTCTAATGCAACGAAAGTGTCTAATGCATCAGAAGTTACTTACTCAGTGCAAGTGAATGCAACGGAAATTACTTATGCAATAAAAGTTCAAATAAATCAAGTTTTTATAGATAGAATATTTTGAAATTTAAATGACGATTACTTGATATCAAACTTTTATAATGATTACATAGTTGTACGTAATATCACAAACTCTCTGTGTCACGGTATATTTTTTTTCTATTGTGTCATTTTCTTCTCCTCTACTTATGTTTTGTTTTGTTTGTTTGTTTTTTTTGCCTTGTTTCTCTTTTTTCGTCTTGATTCTTTCCACAAAAGTTTTCGAAATTATTTTAAATTCTCAGTAATGTATTCAATGTTATCTGTTCAAATTCTTTTTTAGATGCGCCAGTCCATCCAGACACATTGTTGCGTTGGCTACAAAGACAAGTTGCTCTCTATGAAACCGTCAACATTGAAGACATGGGGGTTTCTTTCAAGAACGGTCTTGCTATTGCTGCCATTATTCACCGTTATCGGCCTGACTTGATAGACTTTAATTCACTGAATCCAGAAGATTGGACAGAAAACAATCAATTCGTTTTCGACATTTTGGAAAAAGAGCTCAATATACCTCCGGTAATTCAGTTATCTTTGTTTTGATACATATATCTGTAATAGCACATAATGGCGTATGTTACATATATGTCACTTTTTATCCGTTCTATGAGAACTTTGGATTCATTGAGATGTAGAAAAATAGACAAACAATAATTTGTGTAGAAAATATTTATTGACAGAATAATGAATTGGGACTTTTATGTAAGTGCCAAGTATATTGAGAAGAAAATTTTTGTTTGCAAAAGTGTAAAACACTAATTTTCGTTCAAAATATGATGTAAATGAAAATAATTTTCAGGTGATGACTGGCAAAGAAATGACAGAATGCGATGTTCCGGACAAACTTTTGATGTTTTCTTATTTAAGTCAAATTTACGAAGCATTCCGTGGTGAAATACCTCACATCAAACACCCGAAATTGGTAAGTAAAATACAGTAATCTAACTTGTAATTTATTTTTCAATTGATTACACCTCTCAAAAATATTTATTGGTGACTGAATTTGTGTAGATTCTTCTTGTTTTTGTACATATCCCAATTTTTTGCTTCAGGAACCAGAAACAATCGAAGATGTGCCAACTTTCTCGAAACAACTCGACAAGCTGACACCGGAACAGAAAGCCCAATTTTTGGGCCGTTTCGTAAAGCAAGAAATTCCCCTGGGAATGCGTTCGAAGCACCTGCGAACGCGACACGTCGAGCATCTACTGAGCCCTGAAAAAAAGACTGACCCAATGAGCCGTCGCTCACGAAAAAGGCGGAACACCGAGAAAATGGGCGCCAGCGTGGTAAGTCCGAGTTTGAATATTTTGGTAAGATCATATTTTATCCTCCATCGAAATCATTGAATTGTGAAAACATTCGGTTCGTTAATAGCGGAGTGTCTAGCGATTTCAAAAGGGTAAATTTGGTGAAACGATTGAATCAGTAAAAGACTCTTTTTTTTTTATTCGCGTTAAAGTAAATCTTGAGCGGTTGATTTTTGCGTTTTATCATGAGGGAAATTAGTCACTGAGAGTCTTATCTTTATTTTATTCGATTTGGTTGGGGGGGGGGGGGAGTACCTTTAGGTGCTTCAAAAAATAAAGTTATTAAAAATTTTTTTAATTAATAGGTATATCGCCTTAGAATATTGTGTCAAAGTTTCAAAAGCCTATTTTCAAAATTGTGAAAGATATATCGCTTGGAAGCGGCTCGCGCCGAGCCGGCTAAGCATTAGCAAACTCTGTTTTGCGGTTGGTATATCTAGGGATTATTTCTTTTTTCTGGAATTTAAGGTAATAAATACGATTTCAGTGAAAAAATTTGCTCTGTTAGCTTGGTTGAGCCGATTAAAATCACATTTCAGGGAGTTACTATTTTCTTGACCGCAAACTTTGAACAACCTTTTTTCGTAAACATATTTTTTAAAATTGTGTAAGTGATTACGAAAAAGCTAGTAGACCGTTTTTCATTATCTATCATGCATTTGAAAGGGCATAAGAAACTATTCTAGATAAACTAAAGACATTGACAACAAATCATTTTTAGACCAGTTTTGATCGCAAATATAACCACAATTTTTCGTGATAATCGTAATTTATATTACGAGAGTCTGTTTTTTATGTCTTATTTTTGAATTTCGAATTTCGCATCGATTATAATCGATTACAATAATTTTTTTTCGAAACACAATCGATTTTTCCTTACGATTAAATTTAAATCGATTATTGACCTTCTCTTTAGTATGTTGTTAACATTACTTATTACTCATCAGTTTTACTCAACCGAAGCCAGCCTACTCTATTGTGCTCTGGCGATAAACAGTAAAGTTTGATAAAGACGAGTTTTTACGAACATTAAAAGAAAAGGATAAAATTTTGTTGAGAAATTTCTGAACAATTGTTGCGAGTATCTCCAAAAATTATTTAAAATATTTCTTCAGTGGCAAACGATTACGATTTTTCATCGGAATAATCAAAAATCGATTAATCGTAAATTTGAAATAATCGGATGATTAATCGATTGATAATCAATTCATCTCTAGTTAGCGGTGACTCATAGCTAGTTAGTGTTTTAAAAAATCCTGAAAAACTTGGTAAATTTTCAATTTTCACTTAAACAAAATTTTTTTTTCTTTTTTTACTTCAGATGTCACCCCCATCACCCTAATTATATATTATACTAATTGGAAAAGTACTGTTTTTATTTCCTTTAAGGCCTTTTTTCGGCTTCTAAAGGTACTTTCCCCTTAAAGCAACGGGCATAGCCCAGAATCAAAGATAGGTTAATAATAATAATAATGTATGCAGTACTGTTAGTCACATATATGATACAATATTTCATAGCTTACAGTAATTTATTACTCACAGTCGTTTGCTGATTACAAGCCCTCTTAACTCAAAAAATCAAGGCAATTGTATTTAGCCTTCAAATTAAAATATCCAGATCCATGAAGATCGATCATTGTATTGAGATAATTCCTCAAAGTTTGGAATCTAGTCATTTTGGAGCAAGGTCAATGTGCAATTGCGTAGTTCTTTATAGAATAGTGAAAATTGGCACTAACTACGTTGAAGTGTATGAAGACCAAAGGATAGTCAAATAAAATCACCATCAAAAATCTTGTAGAGGAAAAAGGTAACATCATTTGAGATTTAAATTGTGGCTACTACAGTCATGGTCAAAACCTATTTTTGATTGAACTTTTCGTCAGCTGAGATCTTACACTCAGAAAACTCCTACATAAAATTGAAAGGGATTTCGTTTCAAAATTTTTTTGAAAGGGATCCCCTTTCATGTTTTGAATATTCATAAATTTGAATATAGTTATATCGGTAACGTAAAAAAATGTCAGAATGTTTTTTAAATATCATTCTATTCTTTTTATAGGCATTATTATTTAATTAATCATTATCAGTTATTACTCAGAATTAGCGTTCCCAACAAAAATTTATCATTACAATTACAATTACCAATTATTAAATCTCCAATATACGCTCTTTCAACATCTTGTATAATATTATAAATTTTATGACAATACATTTTGGAACCAATTATTCGAATTGTTTAATAGAAATAATAACAACAGAGGAAAGAGAAACAATTGTTATTTCAATTAGATTAATTGAAAAATTGGCTCCAAAATTGATTGTGATGCAATTTTCTAATTATTTGATCACGACTGTAGTACTTACAATTTAAAACATATTAGATGCATTTTCCTTTGAGCAGATGGAACATAGCAAGGGAATATTATTATTGAAGTTGCTGAATGGCTTCATTATTTATCCTGAACTTTTGTACAATTTTCTATTAGATTTCCCTCCCCGTGCTATTAAAAGATTCCCGATATATCTCGCACATCTTTTCGTTATACAAATCCTTTAAATATAGGAATTTAGAGGTTTCAAACAGACTGTGTGCGTTAGAAAATAGAGCGGGGGAATAGTGAAGTTGTTCGTAGGGTTTTTACTTAATATTTCCTGTCAGACAGATCGTAATTTTTACGTGATTCTTAAAAATTGTCAAGAGTCTTTAAGTAGTAAGAAAACATTCAGTTGTAATAAATCAACTTTGACGAAAATAATGAAAATAAATTTTGGACCATAGAGTTTGATTTTTTTAAGTACAGATATAAGAAATTGTAATTGTTTTATTTAGATCTTGCAAAATTAATTTATCCATTCATGAAAGCTTAGTAAGTTGAAATTTTTGAAAAATTTAGTATACTTAATTAAACAACTTGCAAAATTTATTTTTTTAAATTTGTAACCTTGGGACTTGCTTTACTTGATTCAATGAAACAATTAAACTTATCAAATTGAACAATTTTTTAAACAATAATTAATTTGATTCGATTCAACAAATACACTTTTGATTAAAAGGTTTTTGGCTTTTTTACAACCTCGAAAGTTTCGATTTGTCTGACAGGGTATGAAGAAGTCAACCATACGGACACTTCAATAAAATAAAAATTGTCTTCGTTCTATCTATTTCTTTTAATGAGTGTCTCCTTGCTCAAATAAATTTTGAAAACGTCCTGAATTGTAATAGGTTGCTCCTGTGCATCTAATTGTATAAAAAAAATAAAATAAGTGAATAGAAAAAAATCCCCGGTCTTTGTGATTTTCCTATGGCTCCGTGTGATCGTTTTTCTTTGTATATTTATACTTATATGGATGTATTTATATACATTTCTTAGTTTGGCACGATTTTCGGAGTTATTCGGAAGGCATATATAAAAAGTTGATTATAAAAATCAGAGAAATTATTTCTATATATATTTTTTTGTTCACCCTTCATAATGATTTGCAAAATGTTGTTGAATTGTTGTTTTATAATTTTCTGCAAGGGGTAAAAATAAGCGAATTTGTTAAAATGTAAGTCAGGAATAGATTTTCTGATTTTCAGCTCGTTCATGATTTTCTTGGATAACAAAGGATATAATATCTTTTTCTGAAGTTTTGTGAGGTTGAAAATTAAAAAGAAACTTTTGTGGAAATTTTTTCTACATTGAACAAGTGTTTTTTATCGATGGGTGAAAGAAAATTAAATTTTTTTTTTTCGTTTACGAAATTTTCACATTTTAGAGAAAGTTGAAAAATTTTATGGATGAATAAATGTGTTTTAACTTAAAAATTTTCTTAATGACTTCATTTTTAAAAAAATTTGATTTGTTCTTGCCTTCAGAAAAATATTGAAAGCTCGAGATATTTGAAAATGAAGATTTCCTAAGAGAACAAATTTTTTGACGGATTGGTAATTATTCAATCACTAAGCACTTTAGAATAAATATTTGGAATTAAAGAAGATAGATTATTTTGTATAAAAAGTTCAGAAGATTTTGATACTTCGTTCCTGAAAAATCGTGAATTAACGAATTTGATTAAAGAAACTTTGGACATACGTGATGGTTTAAAAATGCTTCGAGAAAGGGAATCCAGACACCTCAAAAACGAGGAAATAAAAAATTTTTGATCTTAAAATTATGTCAAAAGTCGAGGTTAAGTTTTGGAATTTGACAACACAGTTATTTAACCAAATAAAATTCTTGCGTGTTATTGTAAAACAAATAATGACATAAAATTTCTACCCAGTCCTAATAGGGTCACTCAATAAAAAAATTCGCAGACCATTTTAGGAGTTCAAAAAAAAATATTTTCCTCTATTTATATCCTCAAATTCATAATTGAGTTGACGGAATCATCTATCATTAACATTAGAATTATCTTGAAATAAAAAAAAACAATAATGTGAATTTACCCGAATTTGCTCGTGAATGCGAAGGCGGAAAGGCAGAAAATACTCGAAGAAATAGAAAAAAATCGCGCTGAGCGTATGATCAAGCGTCAGTATCTACGAAAGATGGCTACGCAGCAATTCTACAAGAGCATGCAAATGTTGCAAGCAAACGCAAAAAGAGAAAAGGACGAGCCTTTCGAGGATTACTCGATATTTTTGTATCGGCAAACAGCTGCCGATTTCAAGGATCGAGTGAAAGATCTCGAGCAGAAAATCCTTTATCCAGTAAGCCAACGAGGGTTTTTGCGTGCAATTTTTCTAATGACTCTGGCGTTCTTAATAAATAACAATTTTCGCACCTTTTCAGAAGCCTCTAATTATTTACCAAATCGAGTGGAGTAACTTGCAGCTTACGTGGCGTCATTATTTTAGACATTTCTTTCATTACTGAGATGAATGAAGAAGTTGTTAAATTGTAAGAGGTCATAATTGAAGAATTCATTAATTTGTAGTAAATTGAATTTTGGAATTGTTCAATCTAATTTTTTTTTAATATGGAAAATCGAAATGGGACTTATTAGAAATAATGAACGATAAATGAAATCTTAAAAAATGACTAATTTAAATTTGAATCGCAAGAAATTTCGAAAAAAGTTCAAAAATCTGCAGTTCGTAAGTAATACATATCAAATTCATAAAACCTTATACCTATATTCTTTACAGTCATAAAATATACAATAGTTAGTTAAAAATACCTACCAAAGTTTTTTTCAGCCATTTTATTACATAATTGTGCGATATTCGACTAACTATATTTGTTGTTTCCCGAGGAATGAAAACCTGTGATGTGTGCTGAACGATATTTAACTAATGCTGATTTCGAAATTTGAAACTGTGTGTTAATAATAAAAATGTGAGTTTTTTTTCTCTTATCAAACAATGTAAAACTGTGCGATATTTGTTACAGGACCGAGAACCAAAAATTCATGCGAGTCACCAAAGGGGTAGTAGCATAGACGAAGAATTTTCGGGGAGGATAAAAAACATTGAGGACAAACTCAAAGGAAGTGTGTCGACGGAGAAAAAACCAAAAGATCTTTTACGTGCGATTGGTGAGTTTCCTGCAGAATAGTAGATTATGTTGTAACAATTTTTAGTGTTTATAATTAAGATCTAAAATATTGAAGTATGCCCTTCATAGCTTTTATTCGACAAAAATGGAAGAAAAATGAAATTGTAGGCAACGAACAAAATTAGAAAATTTTATTATGTTAACGATTGTATAATTTTCTTGTTAATTTTATATTATTTATGCTGATTTAGAAATTTTTCCAGCATAAAAAATTCTAGTGGCGTCGTAACGAAATTTTACATGAAGGGACAAGTTCAAACTTCAAAAGGGCCAGTATATATTTATTTTAATGTATCAATGAATATTTATTGTAGGATTATAACATCTATGAAATCGATTTGCAAGCTTGAGCTTTTACTTTTTCAAATAAATCACTTTTCATATAAAATCATAATATCTCATTTTTGATGTCTTTTAGTACTTTTTTTTCAGTATGTATATTATTTTGAAGATAACTACGTATTTTTAAGAATTTTTCATATTACTTTTTAGAATTGGATGCTTTAAAATTCAAAGCTTCACATATTTTCAGTATTTTCATAGATTTTTAAGAAAAGTATGTCTACTTGATTTAAAGTATTTCATTGACTGCTTGTATTGCAAGGATTATTGGTATATATTTTTTTTTCAATAAAGTTATAAAATTTCATCGACCACATTTTATTTATTAAAAATTTTTTAAATTTTTAAGAATGTTATAGTTTTTTAAATACATACATTTTTAGCATTTTTGTAGATTGTCGTGCAGGTTTTGACAGTTTCATTTTAAATTCGAAAATTATTAAAATTTTCGTATTTAAAAAGTTTTTCCAGGAAACGGTATGTATAAAACTTAAGTTAAGAGACAACATTTCATATGAACTAATTATCTATAAATTCAATATCATCTACATGGATGTTCCAGTATTTTACTGATTTTAAGTTAATATTTTTTAGTATAGATTATATTTAGTAAGATTTTAAATGTTCTTAATCGGTATCTGGCAGTTCTTAAAAATTCTAATATAGATTTCTAGAATTTGATACTATAGGATATAAAATTTTAGAGATTTTTATTATTTTAACAAATTTTTCAGAGAACAGTATCTGCATATATTTCAAGTTTTTCAGATTTTGAAAACTTGTAATTCACTCTGTATTTTTTTTATATATTCATAAACTTTGTTGAATTTTCTGGTATTTTGATGGATTCCTGAGGAGATTTTCATCGTCAGATTTTCTAGGATCAAATTTTTTATATATTTTTATTATTTCCATAAATTTTCGAAAAAACAATATGTAAATATAATTTTAATATTGGGGGAATTCCTATTATTTTTCATACCATTTAGCATTTATGCTGAATAATTATTTATTAATTTGTCTTTCACATTATTTATCTTTTTATAACGTTGAAGGGTATTCCAGTTTTTTTAAATATATTTCTAGCTTCTTTGCAGATCGTCAAATGGGCTTTTAGAATTTGATGATCTGAAATTCGACAATCATTAAATTATAATTATTTTAAAGAATTTCTCGATGAACAGTTTCTTCAAAGATAACTGATATTTCATAGATTTCTATTACATTTAGTATTTATCGTATTTGTTCAGTATTTTTACAGTTTAGATGATTTTCTGGCATTCTTATGAATTTCTATATATATATCTTGAATTCAATGCTTCAGAATTCAAAGTATTACAGATATTTAGTAATTTTATAGTTACTTACAGGAATAATATATTATCTAGATAAATTTTTTGTTTTGATTTCTAGTATTATTTTTTTTTTTATATTATTCAGTATTAATAATATTTAGTACGATTTTCTAGGTTCTTTATAAATACCTAAAATTTTCAATAAAATAGAGATTTCTAGAATTAGATGCTCTAGAATGTGAAATTTCGAAATTTTTAATCTACTGTTAAATTTTCTAGAAAACTGTACTTGTATTCATAGATTTCAAGTATTTGACAGATTTTCAAAACTTTTAGTATAGTTAATTTATTATTTTTTTCATTATTTATGAATTTCGTAATATTTTGATGGATTAGTAAATGGATTTACAGAATATGGTGCTCTGAAATTAAAAGTTTCAAAGATTCTTGTTGTTTATCATAAAATTTCGAGAAAACAATATCTACATAGAATTTGAGTATTTGAAAGATTCCAGTTATTTTAAATCTGTTTCATACTTTTTAGCATTCATAAAATTTCTTAGTATTTTTTGGCATTCTTCTAGATTTTTAATATTCTTATGGATCGCAATGTCAAAGCTGAGAATTTTATACTCTCAACTCGAAAGTTTTATAGATTTTTTGTGTTTAAAATAATTCTAGTTATTTCGGTATTTCTTATATTTTGCTAATATTCGTCAAGTTAGAATTATTTCCCGATATTTCTATGGACTCCTACATAAATATTCAGAGTAAAATGGTCCAGAATTCAAAGTTCTATAGATTTCAGGTAAAATAATTGAGTATCAAGAAAATATCTTTATAAATTTTGAGTATCAATAGATTTATAGTATTTTTGTATTTTTCGGCACTCATAACATTTTGAACGATTTTCTATTTCTTTTATACAATCCTATATAGATCTCTCAAATTTAATTCATATAAGCAGGGGGAAAAATTAATATACTGTTCACTTCCCCCTCCAGAATTCTTAGGGGACAGGTGACCCTTTAATCCCCCCCCCCCCACCTAGTTGCGACGTCACTAGAAATGATTTTAATTGAATTCCAAATTTTGCTCGTCAACCTGAAAATAACGTGAACTGACTTTCAGGTAAAATCGAAAAAACGGATTGGAACGTGAAAGAGATCGAGAAAAAAATTGAGGAGAACAAAATGGGTCGTGGTGTGAAGCATGACAGGGTCGAGAAGGTACCAAAATGGAGTCGAGAGCAGGTTAGCTAAATGTTGCTACTATTATTTAAATTAAAAATACATGTATCAAATATACGTCAGTTTTCTTTGTGCTTCGTTTAGTTTTTAGCTCGACAAATCAAGATGGAGAAGAAGGGACGCGAGACCGAGGAGCAAGAGAGTAAGTACGCTGACATTGACAATACCCTCAAGAGTATTGACAAGAAGATCAAAGAGGGTAACTTGCTTGGGCACTATAAAGTCTCGGCTATGGCCGAGCAGTTTTCCAATAAAAACCAAGACGCCGAACCCAAGGTGCACCGATCGGTAAATATTTTTAAATGACGCAAACCATTTTTTTTATTACACTTTTGTATTACTTTATTTAATGCACGTAGAAAATATAAATATTACGCGAGCATGAAATTCCGTGGCTTATTTTGTTTGCCCTTTATTTGCCTGTTGCATTTATTCCAAATTTCTTTTGTTTCCTATGCACTGTTTGGGTATTTTAAGGGAGAACTGGAGCAACGAAATAGTACATTATGCGGTAGCTGCAAATTTTGGTGCATGCGTTTACAGCCTTTTCTTGTGTCAAATCGTATGTATTGAAGTTGGGGTGATAATTATGAATGATTTATTTTTTGAGAGATGGAGGTTATAGTATCACATCAAAATTTAGTCAGTCGCTAATTCGTAGAACTTTTGACTTTTAAAATGAAAAATATGTGATTTCTTGATTACTTTTTCTTTCGTTTATCTTTCGTGGACTGAAAAATTCATCATGAACTGCATCATGGACGTCTCTCAGTTTAAGTTAGTCGAGTCGACTAATTATTCAAGGTGGATTTTGACTAATTAGTCCAGCGAAAATAGACATTACCAGCGAAGAGTCAAATTCAACTTTTTGAATAAGTTGAGAAATAGTAGATATTTTGATTGTGAATAAGAATATTTCAACATCTTTATAAGTTGAAATTTTCACTATGAAAAAGTAAATAACAATTTATTTATAAGTTGTAATGATCGCTGTTTAATAATCAATTTTAACGAATTCATGTGTGAAAATATTGAATTTGAAAGTACCTCCTTATCAAGAACTATAGCATATCAACAATTTTCTTACAATAATTTTTTTCTATCATTCAAGTAATTTACGATTCGTTTCGTAACAAATAGTTTTCTATCACTGAACATTTAAAAATTGTACACTCTCCTTCCCACATTCAATGGCAACATCTATTTGGTCAATTATTATAAAAAATTATGTAGACAAAAGATTGTAAATGTTTCGTCGAAAATATTTTATGTTGATTTGTTGACACATTTTTATAAGCGCGACAGATGATAATTTTGATAGAACAGTAAAAATTTAAAATACAATTTTTTTAAAGTGAGAATTCAAGGCTGAAAAATAAGTTGATAAAAGTATATATTAATTTTCTGAATGATATAATAAGAAATGAAGATACTTATTAAATTACTGATTATTATCCAAAATTGAATATGATATCCAATAAATTGTTTATAGTTACGAAAATGATAGTAAAAATGTCAAACTTATGAACTTCTATTATTCCCCGGAGTTACAAGGTGAAGGGTGGCAGAAGATGTGGGTATGGTAGGTAGGACTACCCACCTGAAAAATTTTTCATTGGTAAAATATCAAAAAATACCCATACGATAATGCATGAATTTATCAACTGTAGTTTAATCGACTTGCTGAACTTCTTACAACTCATATAATTTGTGAAAATTGCCTGGAATTTTGTATTATTAGTGGAAAATTTTTAATTTCAAAAGTTTCAAAGATTATTCGCAGTATTTACAGTTTTACAGCATTTTAGAAAATTTCCATAATATAAAAAATTTAAGTGAATTTTCTGAAATTCTAAAAATTTTTTTAATTTTTCAGAATTATTGACAATTTTTTGAATCTCGAACGTTTTATTTTTTTAAAAAAAATTTGAACTTCTAACGTAAGAGACCATTCAATTTTTCGCAATTTATTTAATCTGTACTACTTATGCAAGATTTTCCTTAGTTTTTATATTCCTTTTAAAATTTCCAATGTGCTATGATTTTCCGAAATTTTCAAAATTTTGGGCTTCATACCAGCTATTAAAAACTTACACAATTTTACGAAAATTTGTGCAACTCATGAAGATTTCTTTTGATTTTTTAAACTATTTCAAATTGTTTAGATTTCTCCTAAAAAATTTAAAAATCACTATCATGCATATTTAAAAAAAATAATAAATATGTATCATAATGAACACAATATACGAAATTCATTAAAATTTTATGAAACTACCGATTTCTCAAATTTTTTCGAAGTATTGGCAATCTTAAGAATTTCGAATTTTTTCTAATTTTTGAATATTTTAAAAGTTTTAAACGTAATGTACACTTTTTAAAATTTTATGAAAATTGTCTAACTTATCAAAGTTTTCTAAGTTTTTAAATGCTTTTTAAGTACTGTAAATTTTCATGGAAAAATTATAAAAAATATTTTTGTCCATACCTATTTCGTCAAAACACATAATAATAAAAATGAACAGTTTTTAAAATGATGCATGTTTTCTGAAATTCTACAAAAATTTCGATTTTGTTAGGATAATTGACATTTTTTGGAATTTTTAATGTGTTATGATTTTTAAAAATTGTTAAAGTTCTAAAAACATTAAATAACTACTCGACATTTTCAAAGTTTTCTAAAGCTGGTCAAGCTTGTAAAATTTTTTGCTGATTATTAATTATTTTTTATGTATTCGAAATTTTCGTTAAAAATATAATAAATATTACTATTCATATTTCGAAGTGATATAATAAGAAACACAGTTTACAAAATTATGACTATTCGTTGAAATTCTACAAAAATTTTTATTTTTCTAGATCAATTGACGTTTTCTATAATTTTCAATATGTTCTGATTATTCAAAATTTGCAAAATTTCTAATCGAACTACTCAAATTTTATAAAAACCTGACAAAGATTCCTTTCGTTTTTTAAGTACTTTTCAAGTGTTTCAAATTTTTGTTGAAAATTCGAAAAAACATGCATATTTAGAAAAAACATGATTTGAAAGAAATTAATTCACATTTTCCAAAATTTTATAAATACCGCCAATTTTCAAAAATTATTGACTATTAAAAAAAATTTTCGTTTTTTTTTTTTGTAATTTCAAGCTTATAAAATGCTACATACTGAAAAATTTCAATAACCATAAAAAATTGTCCAACTCAAAGCAGTTTTTATAATTTTTTAATGTTTTTTAAGTTTCAATGTTTTTAACCAGGTATTTCCAAAACCCACAATAATATACTATTCCTTGCAACTTCACCAGAATCCCAGGATGAAGTTTATCACTTGCAAGGAGGTTTTATTTCTTACAAAAGTTAAATAATGAAGAAAGTTACTGATGAGCATATGATATTCATGTGAATTCCCATCGTCTAAAAACATCATTAGTGAACTATAGTTTGAAGTTACGACTTTTTCTAATTCCGCGTTTCTCCAGTTCATCCTTTAATTTGGGTCGATCGAGGGTTTCTAATGCACAGCTCTTTTCTTTTCCTTCTTTTGGTAGATTTAGTAATTTTCTCACAATTTTCATTTCACGTTACGTTTTCTTTACAGAATTCAAAAGTCGCGATCGCTCTTCCAACTCAAAGAGGATCGGAAGCGTGTCACTTTTGCGATAAGAGGGTTTACCTCATGGAAAGACTGAGCGCCGATGGCAAATTTTTTCACCGAGGCTGCTTTCGTTGTGAATATTGCTCAACTTCGTTAAGAATAGGTATAATTTATTGATTTAACAATCAATGAAAATGACTTCATTGTAAAATGCACGGAAAAGACATAACTTGAACCTGAACATAAATTTCAAGCTCAAAAATGGTTTAAATTTCAAAATTTTGAAATGTATATAGTATAATAATCGAAAATAGTTTGTAAGCATGATCTGAGATATAATCACATTCTTTGAATATCTGTAAATATTATTCAAAATATTTGAAAATTCCAAGAAATCAGACAAAGTTACGTGAGAATTTTCTTCAAATTTATAGAATTAATAGTTATAAAATTACGAATAACACTGTCTAATTTATCAGGTAATCACACTTTCGATCGGGACAAAGATGGCGGTCGTTTTTATTGTGCTCAGCATTTCGGTCTCCCAGGAACTATGAAAACAAGGATGGAAAAGAGAAAAAACTCCTCGGCAAACAAGGATGTTATTCACCTCTGTGTTCCTCAAAAAGTGAAAATGTCGGGACAGGTAAACCATTGAAAATTTCCTTTATAAAAATATTCATCACTGCCTGAAGTTGGCTGTTATGTAGAGATAAAATGCGCGCGGATCACATAAAAGCGCGGGGATTTCAAAATGATATTTTTGTCATGGTTTACATGTTAGGGATTAATGACAAAAAAAAAAAAAGAAAAATAAGCAAGAATAATCTAGTAATAGTAAATTTGTTATTATTCTATATTTTTCATGTTGTTTATAATCATAAAACTGGAATTACTGATTCTCAAAAAGTATCAAATTTAGGATCAGTCCCTGTTATTTTAATTTTCATGATCTAAGAAAAATTTTGATATAAAGGTAGCATAATTGTTATAACTTTTATTATCCCTTCTTAATTTTTTATTTTGTAGTCAAAGCAGTCTTCAGATGGTTTGTCGAGTATTGACCTACTCGATCGTGGTCAAACTCCAGAAAGAATCGAATTCGAAGCCGGAATTTCAGACCCAGAAGAAGCGCATAGTCAAATGGACGAGGACGAATGGACGGACAGAAATTTCGGTCAATCGACAGCCGAAAATGGTTCGAGCGATGAGATCTCAGATATGAGGTAAGAAATATAATATTTCATTCTCATTACATTTGTTGAATAAAGGTCACCGATTCTTATTTTGTCTCGCCCATCTTCGTTTTTCAGTTCGTGAAGCACTTTGTAAAATTTTGACTTTATTTCGTGGTTTAGATAACTAAGTTAATTCTAATTTCTATTTTATAAACCATCCTTAAAAATTCGGAACGGTTTGTGAACAGCTTTTTGGGACTTTTTAGTGACACAGACGAAGAAAATGAAGTGTACGAAGAAGCGATTGATGAACCGTTGACTGCAAAAGGCACTCTTGAGTTGGCGAAAAATTGGACTCTTCGGTACTCACATCCTCATCCGGCTACGACACAATCTGATACTGGAAGTAACGAGTATGAAGACAGCACCGAGGCGTATACAAGTGATGGTGAGTATTTTTGTGACAACAGTTTTTATCTTTTACCACGCAATGTGAGGGTTTTTTTTTTTTTTTTTTTATTTGTAGGCCTCTGTTCAAAACTTGGTATGCTAGAAATGATTGAAATTGGTTTACATACGGTACTTTGATAGCAATTTTTGTTAATGTTTACCGTGTACTTCTATGGAAAGCTGGGACATGATAGATTTTCAGGGAGATTGATATATATGATTAATAATAGTTATTTAAGACATTTTGAATCAAACTACTGAAGGATTTTGCACAGCTACTTTATTTTGTTAATCTATTTGCGATTCAATAGATTTATTGACAATATGGGAAATTCTCAATGTTTTTTTTTTTTAATATTGGAACTCTAATGTATATTTTCAAAGGTAAGGGTCTTATTTCTAAAGTAACAAATCAAAAAAAAATTTTATGAATTTTTATGACGATTCTCATTATTTTTGGAAGAAAACAGTCTTCGTTGTCCCCACATCAAAGGGGACAATAAAGAACACAATGATCGACCTTGATGCGGGGACAATGAAGACTGTTTTTCTCCAAAAATGGATGGGAATAATCATTCTAATTCGTTGAAATTTTTTTTTGGTTACTTATTTGTTATGGAAATGAGATTCTTACGTTTGGGAATATATATTTTTGTTTTGAAATACTGACGAATGATTGAGTATTGCCGAAGTTGCCAATAAATTTTTTAATCTATGTATATAATATAAAGCAGAATGTATGTTCGTATGTCACTGCATCATGCGAAAACAGCTGGACGGACTTTAAAAAATTTTTTTTTGTTTTCGTTATGATCCAAGGATGGTTTCTAGCTAGAGAAAATTTAGAATTCTCATTTAGAAGGTTCAGTAACCAGGAAGTGAAGGAATATGACACATACACACACAATGTCACAAAATCACAAAATGTCACACAATATGATGAAATGTCACAAAATATCACAAAAATAAAATATCAGAATATTACAAAATTCCAAATATCACGAAATAATGAAATCACTCAAAATTATTAAATTGTCTTGTCAGTTTTGACTTATAAACCTCCACGTCTAAATTCTCTAATCATCAGAAAAAAAATTACAGAAACTGATTGTAAATAATAAAATATTGTTCAAACTTTTTTCTTCATAATGATGCAATCGCACTATAAAAGTTTATTTTTTAGCATAATTTTTGCGGAGATATTTCTTGTAATTTCCATAGCTATAAGAATGTTAGATTTTGAGGTATTTTTTAAAATTTGTTTTAGTATCAATAGATTTATCGAACTTATCCTGAATTGTTACTAAAATTTTAATAAATCTATGTATAAAGCAGAATGTATAATTGCATGTCACCGCATCACGTGAAAACAGCTAGATGGATTTTCCAATTTTTTAAAAATATTTTTTCATGATCCATGAATGGTTTATAGCTAAAGAAAATTTCAAATTCTCAGTTATAAGTTTGAGTCATCAGAAAGTGAAGGAATATGACACATACGCCCACAATATCACAAAATCACAAGACATCACAAAATGTAACGAAATGCTACAAAATCTCACAATGTCACAAAATCGCGAAATGTCACAACATCACAAAATGTTAAAAAATGAAATATCACAAAAAGACGAAATTTCAGAATATTAGGTACAAAATACAAAATACAAAATTTCATGAAATAATGGAATCACTCAAAATTACTAAATTGTCTTATCAGTTTTGGCCTATAAACCTGAAAGTCCAAATTCTCTAATCATCAAAAAAAAAAAAAAAAAGAATACAAAACTGATTGTAAATGATAAAATATTGTTTAATCTTTTAGTGATTCCATTAAAAAATAAAAGTTCATTCTTTAGCAGAATTTTTTCAAAGATATTTCTTATAATTTTTATAGCTAATAAAGTGTTAGACCTTAAGGTATTTTTCAAAATTTGTTTTGATATCAATATATTTCTCCAACTTATTCTGATTTCTTACTAAAATGTTGATAAATTTATGTATATAGAGCAAATCTGGCAAAATACAACACTATCATTGATATAATAAAAAGGAAAGTCAAAACATTTTACTAGCAAAGCTTGACTCTCAAATACAAATAACATACACTGAGAAAAAAATCCGCTTGTCCCAACACGAAGCGCGGATTAGAATTACACGATTGTTGAAAAAAGCTTTCGAGTAAACCCAACACTGAATGAATACTATGATGAATTACATGTCCCTGGTGAGATCTCCCGACATAATTAGGCACAATGAGCACGAAGAATGCAGTGCAGGGAATTGATGACGAACCGTGACGACCCAAATTAATTTTTCCCGTTGCAACGCGATTTAGGTTTACGCCAACACGATTAAATCTTGGCACAAAACGAACATCGTGTTGAGACAACACTAACGGTCGAACACGATCGATCGTGTTAAGTCAACACAATGGTCGTATTATTAAGGTTCAAGAAAAGTATTCATGTACTCACAACACAAAGCCCGTGTTGGGTGAAGCGGATTTTTTTCTCAGTGTAAGATTAACTAATTAAATTAAATTTTCGTTTTTTTATTTCGATATATAGTTAGAAAAGCATGCCTCCAAAAATGACTTTAGAGCGTTTGTAGAAAAATGGAAGTAGAACAAGAATTTGCCGCTAATTAGTCGCTAATACGTTGTGAAGGATAGGATTACCTAAATTAATTTTTTTTTTTTTGAGCTGACTTTGCGAAAACCTTCGGTTGTTCGATTCAAAAGGTCTGAAGTAACCATTATTAACTATTTTTGTTTAGGTGATTTTCAAAAACCCAAATCTCACCACCAATTTTCTCGTTGCAGAAGAAGACAGTTCGACGGCCACAGAGGACGAAGACGACGCGCGCGCCCGCGAGCTCCGCAAACAAGAAGTCTGGCTGAAAGTCTCTCCCAAAGTACAAAACTCGGACACAGACTCCGGCTCCGAAACCGAGGTGAAGCTCAATCAACGCCCACAAAACTTTGACGAAAAAACAGACTTTCTCGAAAAAATCGAAACCGCGAAAAAACAACCCTCCCTCGACCTCGGGCACTCGATCGAAAAACTCCCGGACGCGATCCCAATGAAAAAAACCGATGACAACCTCCCGGACCTTGTCGCATCGTCCCCAAAACTCAGCCTCGAATCCTCGGACTCGATCTCTGAAAACACTCAATCCTTCAAATCCCTTGACGAAACATCCCGCGAAAATCCCATAGTCATCATCACCGCTCCCACGCCGACTTGCGAAGTCCCGGCTGAAAGTTTCTTTTTCCACCCAAAACCGCATGACACCGTGAACCAGAATATGGATCCTTTCGAAAACCTTAAACTCGAAGTTAAACACCGTAGGGACAAAAACAAAAATCAAACGAAAAAACTCTGTACCTTGCCTAGGGAAACTGCTCAAGAAAAAATGCGAAAATATTTTAAGACCCCGGATACCGTCGAGGTTGTCGAGCTCAATGTTGAACCCAGACTTTCAAACAAAGTCGGGAGCGAGGATTTGTTGAAGTATTTTCGGGACGATGGCCGGGAAACGAAGTCGCCCCCTTTTGAGAAGCCCCCGAGAAAATTCGTGAATCGTTCGAAATCGCTTTGCAGCGCAAGAACGGAACCGCAGAAAGAGTTAGTTCAAAGGGTCACGATCGTGGAAAAGGAAATTTCCTCGGGGAAAACGGGGGAAGTTTTTCAGCCCACGAGACCCGTTCGGAGGCAGAGTTTTCGCGACGGGAACGCGTCCGGGAAATCGACGCCGACATTTTCCGAAAACGCGAACACACCGGATTTGAAAAGTGAAAAATGCAAAAAGTCAGAGGTTCGTGAATCCCTGAAATCGAAATCGAGTGTGAAAAAGGACAAATGCGTTATTTGTTAAAGATAAGTTTGTGTTTGTAACGATACTTTTTGATGATGTGTCAATAAAAGTATGGGTTCTCAGAGAAAAGTGGTGGCTGATGGTGATTTCGAAAAAAATATTTGATGCTTCACAGGGAGTTTAGAAAAGGTAACGATTTGGTCATACGTGAATGGAGTGGTTTTGATTTGTTATTGAACTAATTTTTGAATAACGAATGCAGCTTTCATCATTGAAGGGTGCTGAGATCGAGAGGAAGTTGGTCGCATTTTTATTGGGTCCATTTTCTGATGGGAAATGGGCCTTATTTTTATGTGATTCGATCTCTCCTGATTTGGTACGCTTTGATTGCTTTTGCTTTGAATTAACCGCGTTTTTGTTACCACCAGCCAGTACTTTTTTTTCGATGGGGTAAGGGGATGCAATCACAATTTGCAAATTTTCACAATTTATATGAACTATCTAAATTTTCTTCAAGAACCGTGGGAATTTTAAGTAGTAAAAATACATCTGCCTACAATTTTCACCGTTCTGCGATGACATTTAGATAGTTCATTTGCGATGCGAAAATAAGCAAAATGTAATCATTTCTGGGGGGGATGATGCACTTTTTCAAGGAATTCGCCTCGTTTTTCCATAAAATTGCATTTTTTTGTGTCTTGTTTTTTTTTTTTTGACTAATAAAAATCCTTTTGTAAGATAATTTCGCATTCCAAAGTACCAGTGACATAAATAATTTTTACAGATCGCATCAAACGTGGAATCTCCTTCCGACAGCGAGGAAAATTCCGCCACGGAAATTTCTACCGATTCGGAATTCGAGCACGACGGTACGACTCCCACGCAACACGACATCCCTGCCATCGCCATAAACGACGCGTACGTGCGAAAAACCCGGGGCGATTACGTCGAGCCCAAAAAAGTGAAAATCCGAAGCCACATGATAACCCCCGTGAACGGCAACTCCATGCCTGACAAGGATTCCGGGGTGAAATTGCAGTTTTCGAAATTGGAGCCTGAAAACAACGCGAGAAAAACGGGACTGGACAAACAGAATAACACCAAAAACGCTCAAGTTTCGCGGCAAAGAGTTTTGCCTCAGAGGAAAGGGGACTACGCGTTAAACAGAACGCACTCTACTGAAGGCATCGCTTCAAAAATTTCTTTGGAATTGAAAAAAAGGCGAGTTTTGGGTTAAAGGAATCCCCTACACTCTTCTAATTCTAGGAATTTTTTTGAATTATTTGGAAGCATTGTAGAGGGCGTCCTAGTAAAAATTCCACCGATCACATTTCGAAATGTCAATTTGAAAACCAAAAAAACTCCTCTCACTATTTTATTTATATTTTCAGGTACCTGTTAGGAGGTCAAATTCGTCCCGGATCGGCCTTAAAATCAAGCTCCGCATCCAACGTCAACACAAAATTGCGTGATTTTTCCGATGCGATCTCCCAGCATCAAAAACTTCTTAATCATACCACAAAACCGAGCCCTACTATGCAAGCTTTTCTAGAGCGTTCGGAAAATAAGCAACTTTCGCCTCTTCTCAATGTTTCAAACAAGGTTTTCACGTTTGACGAAAAAATGAACAACAGAACACTGCTACCGGATTTAGTTAAAGAAACGAGCATTTTGAAGTCAAAAACCGAGTCCAGCATCGTCAAAATGAAGGCTCTGGAAAGTGTGGAAGAAAATTCTTACAAATCTTACACCAATGGAGACGATTCGACTAATGCGGAAACAGTTGTGAATGTGGTTAACCATGGGGATAACGAGGTTTGTTTTTATATACGCTTATTTCATGAGACATTTTCCTTTGTTTGCATAGATGATTTTACTTTTCATATTTTAAGTGCACGAATAAGGATAACTAATTTCTAGTTGCTCAAAAGTTATAAAAAATGAAGTGGCTAACTTATTCTTTGTTTGTTTTTTATTAGGTGAGTCGGCCTAGAAGTCCATTGCACGAGACGAGCATTGTCGTGCCCCAAGTCGACTGGAGCAAGCCTAAAGCAAGTTCGGAAGATTCGGAAATTGACAGCGATTCTTTATCGTCAAGCGATGTGGATCTAGAGGAACTTGCGAGCGAAAACTTTGAGCAGGCAGTGAATTCTCCTCTCCCCAGGGTGAGGGTTCATAGTACTGAAGGGACGTTGCTTTTGGATGAAGAGAGTAACAAAAACAAAGAATACGAAGATCCTTATGCCTTCGAGCCAGATTCCATTGAATACGCGATTTTGTCAGAGTTGGAGTCACCCATGAAATCATCTCCAGAGAAAGAAGTGAGTTAAATGATTTTTGAGCCAAAAAATTGATAAATTATCTTGCTAAGCTTTTTTTTAATGATTAGAGATTTATTTTTATATGAATCACAATCAGGTTCAGTAAAAAATCAATTAGTCTAGTCATTGAACGTAGCATGTTATGTAACGCAGGAGTAACATTGTGATGTAACAATCTTACTGATGAGTAATGTTAAAGTTACTTGATGATGTAGAAACGTTGGTAGGTTGAAAAATTACTGGCATGAAACGTTACAGTTGCATAAAGTTAAAATGCTTGTGTGGTGTGATAATATTACCCAAACATTGAGAAACTAGTACGTAAAATTATTACATACATAGAAGATTAGAATGTAATGGATCAAGAACGCTGTATAAGTTATTGTTACAATATGATAACTTTATGACATTGAGGGATGATGTTTAAACAATTTAACGATAATTTTTCCAAAGTACGTAACATTTACATCTGCTTGTGCCATAACTGCGATGTTGCACACAAGTGGCAGATGACACTTCTGTTCCATCCATTTACGTTGCATCCACTTCTGTTTCAACATTCATTCCGTTTGAACCACTTTTGTTGTATCAATTTCCGTTTCATTTATTTTCGTTTCAACTTTCATTCCGTTTCATCTACTTTTGTTTAAACCTTCATTCCATTTCATCCACTTCTGTTGCATAAGTCACATCCGTCGCATTAGTCACTTCCATTGTATTAGCTACTTCTGTTGGATCCACTTCTGTTTTAACCTTTGTTGTGTTTCAACCATGTATGTTTTATTTATTTTCATTTCAGCCTTCATTCCGTTTTATTTACTTTTGTTTCAACCTTTATTTTGTTACATCCATTCCCGTTTTATCTACTTCCATTTCATCAGCTTCCGTTGCATTAGCTACTTCCGTTAGATCCACTTTTGTTTCATCCACTTCCGTTTCAACATGTTTTCCGTTTCATCTACTTCCATTTAATGAACTTCCGCTTCATTCACTTTGGTCGCATAAGTCACATCCATTGCATTAGCTACTTTCCTTTCAACCTTCATTCCGGTTCATCCATTTCGGTTTCAATCTTCATTCTGTTTTATTTATTTCGGTTGCATCCCTTACCGTTTCATAAATCACTTCCATTGCATCAGCTACTCCCATTTCAACCTTTATTCCGTTTCATCCGTTTCGGTTTCAACCTTCATTCCGTTTCATACATTTCCGTTGCACCTATTTCCAATTCATACGCTTTCGTTTAAACCTTTGTTCCGTTTTACCCACTTCTGTTTTGACCTTTATTTCGTTTCATCCACTTTGCTAGCATAAGTCACGTCTGTTGCATCTGCTTCCGTTGCATTAGCTACTTCCGTTAGTTTCACATTCATTAAAACCTTTACTTTGTTTCATCTACTTCCGTTTCAGTCTTCATTCCGTTTCATCAACTTCCATTTCATCCATGTTCGTTGCTGTAGACATTTCTGCTACATTAGCCACTTCCGTTACATAACCGACTTCCATTTTATCTACTTCCATTTTTACTTACATTCCGTTTTATCTATTTCCATGGCATTAGTCACTTCCGTTGCGAAGAAAGATGTAGTTCTACGTTGAAAAAATAAATAAATTCACATCTCCTCAGATCGAAACTTTGAACAACAACCTCGAGCAACTCGAGATCAAAGAAGATATCAAAGAAAGCAACTGCAGCAGTCCTCTCTCTCACATTTCCGAAAACGACATGACCACAGCTGCCTACACAGAAACGGATATTTCTGAGTGGGCTCGGGACCGAAATTCCCTCGTCACCGATGACCTTTGTGAGCTTGACACACCGGCCAAACGTAGAAACAAATTTGACTCTCATTTACCTCCTAAAAACAACACGTCAATGCTGCTCATAAACGGTGAGGATCTGAATTTCATGGATACAGACAACGAGTCCCTTGTAGATAGTCTCCAGGACAATGCAAAAGCACCGATCTTCAAAAATCGGGGTTACATAGAATTCGTTCACGTCGCGACGCCGACGGTTCCAGCACCGAAAGCTCCACTTGCAAAATCTGAGATCATCGAAACCGCGCCTATCGCGATGACGGAATTCGACAACGATTCGTACTCGGAAGACGAACTCTGCGAGGATAAGAAAATTGTTCAGATGAGTCCCGTGACTATGGATGATATATCAGAGACAGTGAAGAATGCGAGGAATCAGGAGGGTGATAAAAATTTGCAGGGTAGTTTGGCTAAGACTCCGTCGATCGCGGTGGAGTTGGTTGGGAAGGATGGGCAGATGGATGAGGACAGTTTGTTGTTTGTGGAGCAGACTGAAGATACAACCAACAGCGAGGTGACGACCATTTTGGCAAGCCCTCTGGATCCTCCGAAAGACACTAGGGCGAAGGAGGAAGAGGAGGAAAAGGAAGATAAGAAGAAGAAGGAAGAAGAGGAGAAAGAGCAGAGGAAGTCTGATGGTGAGTTCTTGATGTTCACTTGGGGTGAAGGCAGAAAAAATGTTCGGAAGGGGTTTTTCGAAAAAATATATTTCCATCTAGATCATATAATTTTTGATTTTTGACAATCTGGTTACGTTGATACGATTTTTCATTATTTGGAATTTTGGGATTGTAAAGTTATACAACTTTTGGAGTCTGGAGTTGGACATTTTCATAAAGGTATTTAATTTGACAGGAATTAGATTTTCGTGATTTTGATGACACTTGGTTAGAATATTGTTTTTCTCTTACTTTTTGTATGTTTCATATTTCTTCAGTATTTATACAACTTGGGGATTCGCTGGTACTTTTGTGGATTTATCTGCAGTTTTAAGAATAACAAAATTTTTTATATTTTTACATATTTATAAGAAAGTAATGTCTAAACAGATTTAAAGTATTTTATATATAGCTGGAAGTTTCGGATTGTATGTTGATAATAAAACTTTGTAGAATTTCTTAGTATTGTGATGGATTTCTAGTATTTTAATGGATCGCTATATATATATTACCAGAATATCATGCTATAGCATTGAAAATTCCAATGAGTTTGAGTATTCAAATTATGTTTCAAAAATTGTCCTTCATACAGATTTCTGGGACTTTTTTCCATTTTTTTTTTTTTTTTGGTATTTATACTATCTAAAGAATTTTCCGGTATTACATGTAGATTTTTAGAAAACCAAAGTTTTAGAATTTTTTGAAAAAACTTTATATACGTAGAGTACTATTCAATTTCTATTACTTCTCGCTCTTTTTAGTATTTTTATAGGTTTATACATAAATTTCTAGAATTTCATACTTCCAGAATTCAAATTTCAATAAATTTCCAGTATTTTTATAGATTTCTGTGAAAATCACATCTATATAGATTCTTAACATTTTATAAACTTCTTGTATATTAGAATTTGCGTTAGTATTTATAAGATTTTGTTTCGTTCTTAAATATTTTTATAGATTTAGACCAGTTATATAGATTGCTTTATAGGATTTTTAGAATTTGTTGCTCTAGAAATCGAAATCTTATAGATCTTCAGTATTTGTTCAAATCTTACAGAAATCAATATTTACATAGATTTATAGATTTCCATGGTCCAATATTCAAAGTTTCATTATTTTTCGACAGAATTATTTCATAATAATTATCATGTTTTAGGGTGTTATTAATAAATCTACAGTATCTCTCTCTTTTTTTAAATTACTTTTGAAGTTATTGCTACATAGATTTCTAGACTTCTATGCTCTAAAATACAAACTTCGATGTATTTTCAGAATTTTTATAGGTCTCTGTGAAAATTTAATCTGCATAGATTTTTAGCGTTTTATGAATTCCTTCTATATTTGTATTTGCTTTAGTATTTATAAGATTTTTTAGCGTTTTTTAATTTTTTTTATTTTTTATTTCCAGTCATTTTATAGGCTGATATGTTTTTTTAGAATATAATGCTCTAGAATTTGAATTATTATAGATCTTAAATATGTGTTTAGATCTTGTAGAAATCAGTACTTTCATAGATTTCTATTTATTTCGGTACTTCTTCAGTGTTTGTATCATTTACAAAATTTTATGCTTTTTTTAAATGTATTCCTATGTAGATTTTTAAAATTACATGTTCCTGATAAATTCAGTTTTTAAAGTATTTTTCAAAAATTGTATCTAAGTTTTTGGGTAATAATAAACTTCTATTGTTTCTTGCATTTTTAAAAGTATTTTTGTAGATGACCATATTTATTTCAAGAATTCGATGTTTTCAAGTTTAAATTTCGATAGATTTTTAGTATTTTTATAAATTTTCAGTATTGATATAAATTGCTACATACGTTTTTTGGAATTAGATACTCTAAAATTAGAAGTTTTATAGATAAAAAGTATTTGTTAAGATATTCCAGAAATCAGCTTTTTCATAGACTTTTATAAATTTTAGTATTTCTTCAGTGTTTGTATGATCCAAAAGATTTTCTGGTATTTTCATGGATTTTTATTTAAATGACTGTAATTATATGCTCTAGGATTTGAAGTTTATAAAATTTGAAAAAAATTAGGTCTACATGATACATAGTTTTTTATTTAAAATTTCTAGTATTTCAGTTTTTTTTTTCAGCATTTTTGTGGATTATTTTATATATTTCTAAAATTCGATTCTTTTGAATTGATGTTTCTATAGATTTTCAGTTTTTCGGGAATAGATTCATGGTAAAATTATTCATCTACGCGAACTGCAATTACTCAATAGATTTCTTGTACTTTGATGCATTATTGTTGCAGTATGCATGTTGCATTATTCATAAGATTTTGTAGCATTTTTCAGCATTTTCATGGATTGCTGTTTTTTTTTTCTGAATTTGAATTGAATCCTAGAATTCGAAGTTTCAGAGATCTTAAGTACTTGCTGAATTTTTTCAGAAATCAGTTCTGTGATAGATTTCAATTAATTTCAGTATTTTTTCAGCGTTTGTATGATTTTTCGAAACATTTTTAGGTATTTTTCTAGATTTCTATGTTGATTTTTAGATTTCGTTGCTTAAGGATTTAAAGTTTTTTCAGCATTGTCGTAGATTATGATATTTATTCATCATCAAGTGACTTAATATGATTTAAAAATTTTGATATTTTTTACGTTAAAATGGTAAAAGATTTATGATTATAATTCTCTTAAAGAAAAATTTCTTCTAAAGCCTGAATCGTCGTAACTATTTTGTTAGTAAAATTAAGAACTCTGAATTTCATTTAATTATGAGAATTTACATAAAATTATTTGTTACGTCCTCCAGATTTCAGCGAATACATATTTGATAATTCTCACTCACTCAGAATATATTTATTATTTCGTATTAATTATTCAATTTTTACTATCATCTATCATTCTTATTATTCCTAAATTCATCCTTTTTTATAACTATGTTAATTAGTATTATAACTTTTTGTTTTTACATGAAATAATATTAAACTCTACCCGAATTTCGGTAGGTTTTGACATTTCAGAACCCCTCTCTGCCTACGCCCTTGATATACATTCTAATATTCCATTTTCTCTTTTCCAATATTTTATAATTCTCACTGCTAAACGGGCAAAAATGATTCCCTTTTCAGGAGACTTAACAAACCCTGATTACCTGGAATACGTGAAACGCCTTCAATCTCGAATCGCTCAATTCAGTAACGTAAAGGACTCAATCGACTATCGTAAATCCAAGCGGAAAAATTCTAAACCGTCTACCTTGCAAATAAACACTGCCGAAATGATTGCCGAAGAGATAAAGTCCCAGGAAGCGGTTCAAAATTCTCCTACGACTTCACGCAAACTCGAGGAAATCACCCGTGAGCGTTGCAAGCAAAAGAACCTCATTCAAGACCTCCTCATGGACAAACTTGAGGCCCAAAAACAGCGTTCCGCGGAAAAACGCGCGAAACGTGCAGCCCGTGCTTCCTCATTTGCCTCTTTGTCGCCTTCGAGGCTGCCATCCTCGTCGACACCAACCCAGTTTGTGCCGACTTCCATAGTTTCTCCCTCTTCTAGCTCAAAGCATGGGACATTACTCGAAGTCAAGAAGGTTCTGGACTTCAGGCCCGACAACAAGCCCTCGAGTATCGTGGAAGAAAAGACTTCGAGGGAGGACCTGGGCAATGGTTTCAGGTAATTGAAGAGAATTTTAGTTATTCAGTGCAATAGTGGAAAAACGAACAAGAATACAAGGTCATAAAATCAGAGTATGACTATAGTCCCAGTAAACATTAATGACATCATTTCTGATCATTTCTGATCACGTTGTGACATGTCACACTATGATGCATCATGATATCATGATGCATCCATATGATATCAAGTTGTCATACTGTGATGTCAACTGAATACCAAATGATATCGAAAAGTGACATGACGTCATATGATTTGCTAATGACGAAACATATGTATGTCATATGACGTCATGGTGTGTATGTCATGACATCGCATGATTGCAGTATGAAATTATAAATGTTTACTGGGGTAAAGACGAACCCTGGCTGGGTTTTTTCTGATAAGCTGAAAAATTGAGTTACAGCGTCAGTGGCGTAGGTAGAGGGGGGTTTTGGGGGTTTCAACACCTGCCGAAATACATGTAAACTTAATTATTATTTGATATTAAAATGAAAAAAAATATTATGTAATAGGCGATGGGTGATTGAAAAAATAAATCAAAATTATAATGGACATAATATAGTCTTTAATGGAAGTAATCGAAAATAAGAATAAGTAAAAATTAGCAAAAATTTACCTAGCAAATTCTAGACGACGAAACAAATAGTTTCATGTAAGTCTTCAAAATTAAATAAAATTATGGATTCATAGTTTCAATAAATATAAAGTAACAATTCTGGCTGCAGAAGAATTTTTTTTACAGAGTTCTAAATATAAATGTTTGGACAGCGGAGTGTAGAAAATTCTGATATATAAAATCGTAGCAACCTAGTGAAAAATTGCAAAAAATTACCATCTACAAAAATGTGATAAATCTAAATAAATTAGAGTATGCGAAATTCGAATTTTAGAAATTTACATAGAAACCCATAAAAATTTCTCGAGTCATACAAACAATTAATAAATACGAAAAGTTATAAAAATCTGTGAAAGTACTGTTTTTTGAAAAATTCCAACAAGTACTTACAGTCGGTAGAACTCCGAATTCTGAAGCATTGTTTTTTCAAAAGCATTAATATGGCAATTTATAGAAATAATATGATTCTACAAAAATAGAAAAAGGTGCTTCAAAATCTTATCAATTGAATAATGATAATAAAAAAAAAAGAAATTCATAAAAACTATGTGGGAGTAAATTTCCTGAAAATCCATGATATCATTAATAATTAATTGGAATTTGAATTTTAGAGCACCAAATTCTAGAAATCTATGATGCAATCTGCGAAAAATACAAGAAATTTTTGAAAATCCTTGAAAATTTTCTTTATTCTAAAAAAAAAAAAATGCGAGACATACTATGAATCAATTTAAAAATTATAAAGATACAATTTTTTTAAAAATTTATGAAACTTGAAATCCCAGAGAATACAGTTCTATAAGCCTATCATATGAATCCAGCAAAATACAAAAAAATTCTTCGAAGTGTATAAATATTAAAGTAATACGAAAAAAAAAAGTATTGGAAAACTGTGTAAAAGACGCTGTTTTCTGAAAAATCAATTAAAATACTCAAAATTAGTGATATTCGAATACTTTAGCATCAAATTTTAGAAATACATCGAGCGGACTATAAAAATACTTGACATCTATAAAAATAGCAGAAATACTACAATAATTTCCAAATAACGTATGGTACGAAATAGTTAAAAATCTCTAAAATACCAAAAGTCTGTATAGATATTAATCCCTTCAAAATCTATGAAAAAACTAAAAATTTTCAAAACTCTGATTCCTAGATCACCGAATTCTAGAAAGCTGTATGAAAGTTCTTAATAATATCAGATAATCCTTTCATTTGTGTAAGTAATGAAGAAATATGTAGAATACCAAAAGTATTAGAAAAAAAAAAGAATCGAAACATCAGTGACTTAAAAATCACAAAAATCGAATTCCAATACATGTATTTAATATATAAATGAGAAATGTGTGAGTATGGACTTTAAAATTTGTACAACTTTAAAATCCCGTAATTTGAAAAGTTAGGGAATTGCACTATTAAATATTAAAAAATTTTCAAACCTGCAAGGTATATATTTTTCAAAAAACGTCTGAAAATTTTTTCTGTCTACGCCTCTGTACATCGTTGTGTATTTTATGGATATTATAATTCTTTTTTTTTTTTAATTCCATTCGATTTTTTTCAAAAAATTAATTTTGGCTTGAAATTTCTTGCATCCAACATCAAGTGCATTATTTTTTTCCTTTATGAAGCCATTTTTAATATTTACATCGCTAAATAATAGTACATTGTCTGGTTAGGGTTACAAATAGCCAATTTATTCAAATTAATAGAACAACTGATTTTTGTCGAATTTAGGCATTAAAATTTTAGTACAGAGCTTTGATGTTTGGAGGATGTTCCAGCATGATTACATTTGGCCATAATGCTAAAGTGAAAATGGCATCCTTCGCGGTATAAGCTGTGTTTATCTTATAAAAGTGGAATAAAATCGTTTTGTAAAGTGAAAGTGACTGAAAAATGTATGAAAAATCAAAAGTCATCTATTGTAGCATTTGTAGGAGTATAAAAAAGAAGTCATGGGAAACATTTTTGTCGGGTGCAGTGGCGGACTAAGTATTTGCGAGGCCCGGGCGGTCCTGACACGTAAATGTCCGGAAAAAACTCATTCAAAATATTGTTACCTATTATTAATATTGTTATTGATGTTTTGTTGTTATTTATTGATTCAAAGTTTAATTTTCTAAAAAAAAAAAAATTTATCAATTTATCGCCATACCCGAATGACACAGGGCGCAGGCGGTAACATGCCAGTCCTGATTAGCATTATGGCCAAATCATGTTGGAGCTATTCTCATCAATGAAGTGGGATAAGCAAAACTTTTCAAAATAATTGATTAATTTTGATGAATTTATTTGATTTTAATCAATTTTTTTATATTCAATTAATTCAGGACACCAGTGGCGCCACCAAGAACGAAACACGAAGAAGCTCGTAAAACAGCGGAAAAAGCGAAACAGGATGCCCGGGAACGCGCGCGTTTAAAAAGTGACGTGGATTTAGGCCTTAGTCCTGAGGACAAGATTCGCGAGCTTCGGGAAAAAGTCGCTTGGAGGTGCTTGTCCGTGGAGGAACGAAGGAAAGCGGAGAATGAGGAGGAAAAGTCGAAGAGCAACTATTTTAATTTGGGGAAGAATAAGCTTCAGACAAGCAAGAGTACGGATAATGTGAAGGCGTTTGCGAGGAAGAATTTAGAGACGATAGGGACAGTCAGTGCCAAGTCTATGGATGAGCTTGCGAATGTTAGCGAAGTTAAAGTTGTGAAGAGGGAGAAGAAAAGGTCGAAGGATCCTGAGAGGAGGAAAAGCATTATTCAGGCGGTTTCGGATTTTTTCAAGAGAAAAGATTCTTCGACGTCACCGACCAAAGAAGGCAAAGACAAGTTGTCCATGTTCAGAATCACGCCCAAGTCGAAGGAGAAGAGTAAAGTAAGTTTAATTGTTATGCTTTAAGTTTTTTAATGATAAAAATAAATGACATTTTGTATTTTTGGAAATGCGAAAACTGACATACTTAACCTCAACTTTTTCTCAGGTATAGTTTTAGTTTCTGAATTTAAAAAAATCTAGGAAATTTTTTCAGGAAATTTGTGAATCTTTGAATGATAGATTCAAGAATTAATAACTCGTTTTGGATTCTGAATTGTTAATATTCTTATAAGTATGAGTGAGATATTCGTGAGACAATTATGAGTTTTGAGTAGCGAGTGTCTCTTTTTTCATGCAATTATAATGACATATAAATGCAATTAGAAATATATTAAAAAGTTCTTGAACATGATTCATATCACGTTGAAAAAAAACTCAGGACTCTCGTGCAGAACAAACTTACACAGTAAAATAATGGGGGTGATAACATTTGTTTTAAAACAGTTGAATCCAATTTTATTCATACAATACTCAAAACAAATACTAAATTAAACGTAAAAAATAGCACATATTTTCATTAGAGACAATTTTTTAAACACTTACATTAAAAAAAACTTTTGGTTCAAGAAACAAAATAGTTTAGTAAAATATGACACGAAAATTAAGGATATTTTAGGTTTTTTAGAACCCGGAAAGAATTTATCAAAAAATAATGAAAATTGATATTATATAATGATAATAAATGAAAATTTTACACTGCGACAAAACTACGCGTATGATCAAAAATAGGGACAGTTGATTTTGTTTAATATTAATAGTTTAAATAACTAAAAGTACTGTAAAAAACTTCAATTTAAAAAATTACTTCAATTACCACGTACTTTCAATTCTGAACTTTAAACATTAAATACACGAAAGAAACAACTTTGACTAATTGTGAGAAAAATTAGCAGTAATCACACGAAACAATTTTATAAAAATTGTAATTTTTCAGAAATTTTTTTATTTAAAAACAGTTTTCGTAATTGCTCTCAACTTGGTAGAGATTCCGCCAGTGTACATGCACTTCACTTATTTCGTTTATTAAATTTTTTTCCTCTGCCCCAACAAGAAGTTTTTAGCTGCAATTGAATCGATGATTCCAGGCCTTCTACATTGTCCAGAAAAATCCTATCGCGACAAAAATCTTGAACAAGGCGCTAGTAGTATGATTTCAGAATCGCTAACAATCTTTGAAATTATGAATGTGTTTAAATATTTCAAAATTTTCCCATTTTTTCGATTTTTATTATTATTTAAAGATTATCGATTGTCTTTGTAAAAGTATTTTTTTGATTGTTTAAAATTTGAAGATTATTACAGAGTTTTCGTATTCTTACGTGATTTCCAGAATTTTCTGAAATCAACACAATTCATCAATGTTTTTGTCGATTCGTGATTTTTTCATTGAGTTTTTGAATTTCTTTACAATTCATTCAAAATGTTCAATATTTTACAACAACATTTCATGATTTTTCAACAAATTGGAGTGTATTATACTGTCTGTCGTTTTACGAAATCTTTCAAAATTTGCAAAAATCTACAAAATGTATCAATAATTGTTGAAATCCTACAAATTTAAATATGTTTCGAATTCTTAAATGTTGACGTTAACATATTCAACGTTTTCCATTTTCTCAAAATTTTTCATGTTCCTTTATACTCATTGAAATATCCAAAATTGTCAAGCGTACACATAAAAAAATTATCAATCATACACAAAAGTTTTCCTAATATTTTCAGAATTTCTAAGACTTTGAAAATTAGGTGTAGTTTCAAGAAATATAACACATTTTTGGACGCTTTAGAAAATTTATCAACAATTCATGAATTTTTTTGTTTTTCAAATTTTTCAGAATTGTTGACAATCCTCCACATTTTGAATGTCACCTATTTTTTCAGAATTAAAAAATTTCTTCATTTTGATTGAAATTTATACAATAATTGACGATCTTTGTACGACAAAATATAATTTGATTATTAAAAGATTTTTTTAATTCTACAATTTCTACAGTTTGACGGGATTTTTAAAATTGTTTATATTTATGTCTCTATTCTCTAAATTCGCTAAAATTAATCAATATTTCATGGAATTCTACAAATTTCCCGAATTCCTCAGATTTGTAAAAGGTCTTTTATATTTTTAATGTATTTCAATTTTTTGAAATTTCGAAACTTCCAAATTGTTTTCGCAACTTTTACATTCATAGACTATCGCCTTACAAATAAAAGTTTTTTGATTCAAGAATATTCAGAATATTCAACAGAGTATGTTATCTCACTAAATTATGAAAATTTACCACAATCTAAAAAATTGCTGAATGTTTCAGAAAATTCTCAAAACTTTTCGACAGATTGAGACAAATTTACCATGATAAACATTATAAATCTTTTTTACCTTATTTATAGTTCCATAATTTTTAGATTTTTATCCAAATTATTCTTAATATCGGCCATCTTTACAGGAGAACTTTTTTTTTCTTAAATATGAAGAATTTCACTTAGCGTTTGTATTTTTCTACGGAATGTATGAAATTCTTCACAATTTTAAAAATTTTACATTTTTTTAAATAATACAAATTTTTTGTGTCTCTAAAATTCATAATAATCTTTTAAATTTTCAATGTCTTAAACTATTTATGATATTTAATGATTTTTTGACTCCTATTGACGTTTTCAAAATTAACGACGATGTCCGTATGAGATAAAACATTTGCTATTTTTTCAAAATTTGGTTTTTATAAACAGTTTTTTTAATTTGACGGAATTTTCATAACTTCTCGCAATCTTCTAATTTTATCATGATTTCCTGAAATTATATAAATTTTTCTGATTCGTTTTAGAATTATTGACAATTTTTACAATTTTTTTTCCAGTTTTTCATAATTTTCTGATTTCCATTTGAATTTCTGAAATTATTGACGACCCTCATACGACAAACGTGTTATTATTCCCACAATTTTCATTAATATTAAAGTTTACGTAATAAAACATAATTTTCCTTAATTTATGAAATTTATTATCATTTTCTGTAATCCTCTTTATTAATGAATAAATGCAACAATAATTTCATATAGTTTGAATTTTTATTTTATAAATACAAAATAATATGAGATAGTAAATAACTAAAAATGGAGATGGTCCAATAAATAAACCTGGGTTTATAGAAGTGCAAGTACACTGGACTTGGTTAACCTTGTGTTGAATTCTACCCTTATCAAAGCAATCAAACATTAATCCATCTCGAACCGATTAAACTTGGGTTTATATTTCTGATAGTCGTGTAGAGCGTTTTCTAAATCTATATTTTCTTCATGTTACAGTTCTCTAAATCGTACTCGGAAGAGGCAAGTGTAACCTTTTTTCGCGTGTCGTTACGCTCAATAGCTTTATTGTTTCTTCGACTCATTGTAAAGTTGTTCAATTGTGATAGTATTTGTAGTAATTACTTTAGTCGTTTGTCAGTCGTGATTGTCATCAATGTTGGATTTCATACTAGTGAGGTAGATTTCATCGACCTAGTAGACTTGGTTCACAGTATTTAGCAGTAATGGGTAGTATATTTATTCAAAAATAAAATTTCTGGAAACAAAAGGGATAACCCAAATTTGAAAATTTTTTAGAAATAAATGAACCCCGTTAAAAATTTACATTATGTTGATATTTTTTTGAAATTTCTGGGGAGATATGAAGTATGCTATAGGTAATATTGTAGTATTTATTTTATACTCACAAATAAATCCATTGTAGATATTGATGCGGTCGTCATTCACATTCTAATGAATCAAAAATGACACTCTGTGTGTGTATATGTGTGCAGCACTTTTCCCCCTTAAAAGAAAGCATTGCGACGACGAAATAGTATTTTTGGACTAGATTGCAATTCAAGAAATCATTACCATTTTATTACAACTCATAATCACTTTTCTGAATCATCTAAAATCCAGGCACATTTAAAATTTTATCATCAGCATCGAATGTCTGTTTTCATCACACGTTTGTCCACCTGAAACTCTTATTTTTTTTCAATAAATAACAAACTTGATTTTCAGACTGTCAAGTGCCCTGCCACGAAATTGGAAGCAAGGCCTAAAAGCATTTGCGAAGGAATGCTAAGTAGAAGCTTTTTGCACGATGATTCCCCAATGGTTCCTTCGCGTCAGCTCAACTACACTTTTCCAAGTACAAAAATTTCAGGTAAATTGAATAGTCTACTAATTTTTGTTACGGAATTTTCTTATTTATTTTGTTTTTCTCTATGAGAAAATGGGATTTTTGGTAATGGAGCATTATTTTTACTGTGTTTATAGATGACAGTTTATCAGATGAAGAATCGCGAACTGCGGCTTTGTCAACTTCCCAAATGAACAAGACGACGGATGGTTCGTGCAATAGCATTCCAAAAAAAATCAAAACTGCTAAAAGAATGGCGAGGCAGGCTCAACTCAAAAGGTAATTTATTTACTTTTTTTGTATGATTTGTGTCTTCGAAAAGAAGAGGAGGATAAATGTTTTTGAAAAAAAAAACCCTGGCTTTTGACGAATTTTTTCTCACATATGAATTCGATCAAAATATTTGACTGGGATTTAGAATAAGTGGGATTTAAAGAATATAGGGATAGTTTTTGGCCTTCGTTATTTTATTTTTTGTGCTATTTAAAGTTTAGAATCAATAAAAAGAACAAAATATAGTAGAAGCCTGATACGAATCGGTTTCAAAACGAATGTTTCTAGAAATTAAAAATGGCATCAATATCTTGTAAGTGGCTAGATCAGTGGCGCTCACAGAAATTTCTCGAGTGTAGAGAAATCTAAAAAGCAATTTATTCAAATGCTAGAAATCTATAAAAATACTAGAAAATGTTATTAAAACTAGTTTTTTTTTTGAAACCTCAGAAACACTACCATATAAACACTAAAAATACTAGCAAATACTGAAATACTATAAATACGTAATTTTCTCAGATATTTATAAAAATTCCGCATAAAAACTATAAACTTTGAACCCTCGGGCATCAAATTCTAAAAATTTATGTAGAAATCCACTTTAAAATGGAAAAATTTTTTCAATCGTATTAATACTGAAAAGAAATATATATATATATATAAAACTAAAAGAATTAGCAAGCTGTGGAATAATTTACATCTTTCAATGCCTCAACCATCAAAAGTTCGTTGTTTATCACATGCAAAGCAACGCTATATTTTTACACCTAGATTAACAAATAGCTATCAAGGATATCATTTTCTGAAACAAAAAATATAAATTCTAAAATTCTTCGGATTCTAAAAAACCAGATTCTAGAATTTCATGTAGGTATCCGTAAAAAACTTGAAATTTTGAAAAATACTATTATATTTTATAGAATTTCATACTTACTAAAAAATTCGGACGTTGCCTAGAAATTTTTGATTGGGTTGGGGGGAACATAAATGACAAAAGGATGATTAAATACATGAATGTCAAATATATTTATTTAAATGTATAGGTGAATATTTATTCTACAATTATAACATATTAGGAATCAAGTTGCGACGTTCAAGCATTTACTCTATGAAATATATCCCTTTTTTTATAACAATTTAACCTCTCATTATTAACATCTTCAGGTATTTATATGTTCAGGATTAGTTCGCGTTTGTTTGGATTTATATATAAATTTTTTGAATATACTGCTGTATGATAAAAATTTTTATTGATTATTAGTATTTTGAAAAATTATAACTGTAGATTTATAATATTTCATATATTTTTCGTTTTTTTTTTTTTTTTATTTTTGTATTTTCCATATTTTATTGGCTATTTTTAAATTCGCAGGATTTTCGGGTATTTTTGATAGGTTTCTATATAAATTTCTAGAATTAAAGCTAAAGAATCATAAGTTTTACGGACATTTGATATTTTATGCAATTTTCAGATTTCTCGTATTTTATAGTTTTCTACAACTATAAGTATTATTATATTTTTCAGTATTTATTTACATAATTAAATATATTTCGTAGTATTTTTACGTTTCGTATTGTTTTCTAAAATTCGGTGCTTTAGGATTAAAATACTTATAGATTGTTGTTAATTACAGATTTTTGAAAAAATTATGGGTTCTTATAGATTTTAGGTGTTTATGAAGTTTTGATATTTTTATTTATTTATTTATTTTTTTTATTCATGTAGTAGATATTAATCTAATTCTGTCAGAATTTTCAGTAATTATAGAGATTCAAGACATGTTTATAATTATCAATATAGAATTTCAGAGTCTGTTACTCTCGAACTCGAAGTTTTAGAGATGTTCTGTATTTTTTAGATTTTTCAGAAAACATTACCTTCATTGATTTTTCAGTATTTCGTAATTTCTAGTCATTTTTTGGATCTTAAGTATTGTTGGGTATTCATACAATATTATAGATATATAATTATTTTCATGGATTTTTCTGTATATTTAAGGAATTCTATATTACAGAATTCAAAGTGTTACAGATTCTTTGTGATGAAATAGATTTCCATTGATTCCACATGGAATTTTTCTATGAATTTCTTGTACTTTATGTATTTTTCGTATTTTTTGAATTTTGTACAATTATTATTATTATTCATTGATTCGCTGATCTTAGATTCGCCGGATACTTGAATTGAAATTCAAAAAAAGAGGACGTAATTAAATTCATAGAAGATCAACTTGTAGAATTATCTACCTACGTTTTTCATAGATTTTGAGTTTTCCTATGTATTGTATACATATATTTTTTACAATTTAATAAGTCAAATAATAACTGAAGAATTAGTTATCCTTCACAATTTCAGTAATATAAATCGACTAACTCATTTGTCCTTTTTTTACTATTACAAATAGGAAGACAAAAATAGGATTTCTAGAATTTGCACTATCTTAGATTTTATGAGCATTTCGATAGATTTTTCAGAAAACAGATTTATAGCATGTCATAGCTTTCTAGTTCTTTTGTATTTTTCTTATTTTTTCAGGTTATTCACTTTTCAGTCATTTTATCATGTTCCAAAGGATTTCTATTTGAATCTACAGAATTCAAAAGGGTTGAAAATTTCATCATTTTTGTTGTATTTCTATAAATGTCTAAAAATTATGTCTGCATAGAATTTTAGTATTTGATGGACTGCTGGTATTCATAGTATTTCAAAGGTTTTTCAAACTTTTTAGTTTTTTTATAAAATTTTCTAGTATTTCTAAAAGATTTCTAGTATTTTATTCAATTGCTTCAGAAATTTATTGCTAAAAGTGAGATTTCCCCACTATATATGTATATAAAAATTTTTTTTTTTTTTTTTCAAGGTTGCGAATGGCCCAAGAAATTCAAAGGAAGTTGGAAGAAACGGAAGTTCAACAAAGAGAGCTCGAGAGCCGAGGAGTGAGCGTCGAGAAATCCCTCAGGGGCGAAGGAGGTTTGTTTTCAGAAGCAAAAAAAATGCATTTAAAATAAATAGTTGGTAAAAAAATTATATTCAATTTTAGCCAAGGGTTATACTCTAGAAATTAACTATTCGAGCAGTGAAAACGATCACTTCTTGATATGGTCAAATTTTGACTGACTTGAGATAAGAGTTACTGCAATTTCGTGTTTGTTTTCAGAATGCTCGGATCGTGAAGAAGCTGATTTGCTTCGTGAGTGGTTCGATTTGATGCGAGAAAGAACTGACTTGCGGAGGTACGAAAAAGAACTCCTCGTACGAGCTGAAGAAGTTCAACTCGAGGATCGGCACGAGCGATTGCAACATGAACTGCGTGATCGTCTCGCCGATGATGGCGAGTATTTACGAACTATGCATGATTTGAAAGTATATATATTTTCAAAATCACGGAGAAGGTGAAAGTTAGTTTTTGAAACATAATGGGAATTTCGAAGATCAGAAGCAATTTTAGACTCAAGACCTTATGAAAATAATCTTAATAGACCTGAAAACTGAAGTTGGAACGTCTCATCGAGAACAAAAAGTGTGTATAATTTTTTTTTTTTTTTTTTGGATTAAATATCTTCTTTTTTTTGAAACTTAAAACTCATTTTATAAATATTTGATTTCTGGCAATGTTGACTGTGCAGATTGGAAATTTTTCCTCTCTAAAATTTTAAGCCTTATAAAAATCTTGTAAGTGCTTAAATTGAAATATAAGAAATTTGCGATCCTTTAGAGAAAATTGAAATTTCTTATAGGGAAATGTAGAATCCTTATGGGGAAACTTGGAACCTCATAAGAACTTGCTTTTTAAGAAATATTGCAACTTCTTAAAAATGAAATTTTTGATAAGAAAATGTCGAATCTTCGTACAGGATCATCAAATCCTTATAAGAAAATTAAAATCTTATAAAAAATTTATTCCTGGCAATGATTCTGTAAGGTCACTTCATGAAGTTTCAAATCCTAATAAAGTTTTTGTAAGGTTGCTTTATATTATAGAGTCTATGCATTTTATAATAATAATTTTTCATAAATTCAAAGTTTTATACACGTTTGATAAAAATTTCAAAAAGGTTACGATAAATAGAGCAGAGTTTTATAAAAATTTGGGTATTTTTCTAGACGCTATGAAAAATATAGTTATTGATGACAATGTGAGTCTCATAAAAAAATTTGAATTTCCTCATAAGGGAATTTTGGATCTTAATAAGGAAATTCCAAATCCTTATAAGGAACTGTAAAATTGAGAACGTTATGGGAAAATTTCAATTCCTCATAAGGAAATTTGAATTATTGCAAACGAAACTCCAATTTTTTACAAAGAACTATAAAATATTTACGTAGAAACTAAAAACCTTAAAACGTTTATATTTTCGTAAGAAATTTTTAAGGTCACCTCATAAGAAAATGAAATTATTATAAGGTTTATATAAGATAACCTTATAAGAAATTGACTATTTTATAAGGAAACTTAGATTCTTATGAGGAATTTTCAATATTTTTATTAGGTTCGCATTGACTAGTGTGTATAGACTTTTTTTTATATATAAGCCGTTCTACAAGAATCATTTTTCAAAAAAAGAAGTTAACTACAAGTTTCATGAAAAAAATCAGAAAGTCACTGTAAGAAACAGCAGAGTTTTATTAAAATTTGATAATTTTTATCAACTCTTCATTTAAACTCAAGCTTTTGGGATTGATGAGGAAATTGAAATTTCCTTACCAAAAAATTCTAAATTCTTATGAGGAAATTTCAAATTCATCTAAAGAATTGTCTAATTCAGAACCTTGTACAGAAATTTCGATTTCTAAAAAGAAAATTATCAGGAAATTTTAATTCTTTGTGAGAAATTGTAAAATTGGTTTATACAAGTTAAAAATTTATAAGGTTACCTTGTAAAGAATCGAAATTCTTTTAAAGATTTTTAATCTTTGTCAGGTTTTTATGATGCTGCTTTATAAGAATTCGAAAACTTAATAAGAAAATTTAGATACTTGAGAGGAATTTATAAGGTTTCTATAAAATTTGCAGTTGGTGAGTTTAGAGATTTATCTTTTTCATAAGAATAATTTATTTCAATAGAAGTTTTATACAAGTTTCATAAAGATTTTATAGTCACTATAAAGACAGTGGGATCTAATAAAAATTTTGATATTTTTCCAGACTCTTTAATAAAACTAAAATTATTGGGATTCATGAAAAAAGTTAAATTTTCTTATAAAAATTGCGAATTCTTTATAAAGAACTGTAAAATCTGTAAATAGAAATGAAAAATCTTAAAAGGATTTTATTTCTTACAAGGTTTTTATTATGATATCTTGTAGTGAATTGAATTCTCATAAGATTTTCGTAAGGTCACTTCATTAGTAATTAAATTATTCTAAGTTTGTTTTTTTTTTTTTTTTTTTTTTTTTTATAATCACCTTATGAAAAATCGACAATCATTTAAAAAAAACTTTGATTTTTATAAAGATATATTAGGTTTATTCATAAAGTTTGCAGTTATTAGTGTATATAAAGATTAAGTCATATTAAAAGATTACTTTTTTTATTAAATACAAGTTTTATACGACTTTGAAAAAGATTTTATAAAGTCACTATACAAAATTTTGAGATCTTATGGAAATTTGATTAATTTTGTAGACGCATTTTAAAACTAATAAAGTTAGTAGGAATCATAAAAATATGAAAATTTTCTTATAAAGAAGTTTTCAATCCTTGAAGGAAGCGTAAAAGTGAAAATCTAATAAGAAAATTTCGACTCCTCATAAGGAAATTCAAATTCCTTGTAAGAAACTGTAAAATCTGTATAAAGAAATTTAAAACCTTTAAAGGGTTTTTTTTTTTTTTTTTCAGGTTTATAGTAGGTCACGGTATAAGAAATTAAAATTTTAATTAAGAAATTCGGGTCCTCATAATCTTTCTACAAAGTTTTTATAAGCTTCAAGGATGCTAAAGATTTTTACTGTTTGTTGAAACTTCTGGGGCTAAAATTTTTAAGAAATTTTTTGGAAAATTGCAGTTTCGGAACGTTTCTATTTCAGAATTTCCTCATCAAAAATAGAAAATGTGTTAGATTATAACTGTAAGTCTATTAAGTTTCTTGATTTCTTGTTCTTCGAATTCATGAACTTTTTATTTCAATTTTCAATTTCTAGCAATGCTGATAGTGCAAAATTCAAATTATTGCACTTTGAAATACAAATTCACAATTTCTTTTTTGTTTTTGTGACTCCAAAAACTAACTTTTCTGAAATCAAAATGTTTCAGATGAGAAAAAAACTGTCGCAGATGTCAAAAAAGAAGGCGAAATATTGACGGAAATGCTGGAAATCGTGGCTAAACGTGACTCCCTGATTGCGCTCCTCGACGAAGAACGACTAAGGTGGCGTAGAACCTCGTGCCCGACACTTACAACTTTAACTAGACAAGCACAGACGCTTTCTTGCTCCTCCACCTTTCAAGATTCCTTATTACTTTTCTTCATCTTCATTGTCTTTGTCTACTTACTATCCCGTTGCCTTGTAGAAGCCATCCTAATCTTCTGCAGAGAATCTTTTGCATTTCTCTTTTGATTCAACACTCGTTGCATTCCGATACTTTTTCGTCGAAGAATTCTTTCTTCTCCGTGAGAGCTATCTTATTTTTCACTTGGAAAGTAGGAAAACGTGATTTAGAAAAAAGTTCCTAATCCAAGAAATTGAATGTGATCTCGATGTAACTTTTTTTTGTAATCATTGTGAACTAATTTCGAATTTGCAGGGTTAAGTTTTATAGATTTCTTAACGTTGTCATTGATGGTTTTTGATTTCAGAATGTTTTGTTTTTGAGGGTCTAGTGTGATTGATTGAGAATTTTACTTGTGAAGGTTATTGGAAGTTTTAAATTGAGGGATTTGAATATTTATGTATTTTCTGGTTTTTGAAATGTTGCTCTTTTAGTTTTTTTTTGAAAAAAAAAAATCAATTTCGAGCTTGATTTTTTTTGTTGGTGAATTTTCTCAATATTGTTTGAAGAGTGGTCAGGACCAAAAAAGAAAATAATTGGTTTTTTGAACAGGTTTTGCACACATTCAATTTCAAAATTGAAATTAAAATTTGTGAAAAGATTCAAAATTATAAATCTTGAATTACAGCTACATTTCATGTTGGAATATTTATAATTATCGCTGTAATGAATTGTCAATTTTACCGAATATTCAAAATTCTGCATTGTGTATTATAAATTTGATTTTGTGCATTGTTCTTTATTATTTATTTTCGATTGGCAAGTATGCCCCTATTTCAATTTTGAAATTCAATAGTGAGTTAATAAAAATGAAATTTATGAACATTTGGTTGATAATTTATTTAAACATTGATAAATTAAATATTGCTCATATTTTTAACCTCGGCTTAGATTGTATAAAAAAATTTATTTTATCATTATTATTTTCATGCACCTGAGGTGTCTTAAAATAAGACTCGTATAAAATATTGTTTTAATTGATCTCAAAGAATGCAACGAATTAGTATTATTTCCCTTCATATTTCCTCCTAACACAGCATTACTAAATTGCATGACTTAATATCTTGGTGATTCTGATATTTTTCAAGTTGAAAAGAATCACTGTGTTTAAAAACATTTCGCATGTTTTTTACACTTTCATAGATATTTGCGTGTTGAATGTTGTATTTCTGTGACGTTTTAATATTGTTCGTGAATTAGTCCATTCATAATGTATTGCATGAAAGTTGGTAGAAAAATGATATCAAGTTACTGGTTGATGATAAAATATACCTGAAGGAAAAGGTAATATTTTCGGAAATCTACCTGAAAATATTTCAGTATATAGATGGCTGAAAGTTATCAGAAAAAATGAAAAATGTCCAAGACTGAATTTTGGTCGAATTTTTCTGGCTTTGATAAAAAAATATAATTTTCAAATCAGTAATACTGATAGTGAGATAAAAACTTGCGGGTTTCTAATCATGAATTTTTGGAATTGCAATTTTTCATAATTTTATTATGATCATGGTAGATTTTTTTATTTTAGTCTCACCAATGAATTTGCGGTTGATTGGAAATAATTATTATGAGAGGAAGTATTCTGAATATTTATCGACAATTATTTCAAAGTCACTAAGAAATTATGAAAAATATCAGAGAAAGAGTTTTCGTAAAATTTTTCTTACCTTGATTAAAATTTGAAATTTTTAAATAATGTACGCGCAGTTGCATATTTTACAATTTCTAATATTGAGTGTCTGGAATAATAATTTATTACTATTTCAAAATGATTGTCAATTTTTTTACTTTGGTTTAACAAAGGATTGGTATTTATTAAAAAATTTGTTATAGATTTTTTTTGAAATTCATCAAAAACAGCAAGAGTGGGAAAATTTGTCTAACTTTAATATAATTTGAAATCTTTGCATAATTGAATACTGAAATGCAAATTTTCCAGGTTTTCTTCTTGAGTTTCTAAAATCGCAATTTATTATGTTTATAATTATAATTATTATAAGTATTAATTTAAAAATAATTCAAAATTTTTTTATCTTAGTTGGTTAGAACTGAATAGAAACAATTATTCGAATGTCTTGCTTTTCAAACAATTAGAAACAATGGAAAATATCAGAGACAGTTTGGTAAAATTATGTTACCTAAATTAAAATTGAAAATTTTCGAATAGCAAACTGAAAAAAAAAATATTTTTCAATTTCTTATCCTAAGTTTCTAGAATCATAATTTATTATTATCATTTTTAAGATAATTGTAAATTTTTTCACTTTTGTTTGACGATGGATTATAATTAATTGGAAAAAATTATTCTCAAGGCTAATTTTCATATTTATTATAAACAATGAAATATATCACAGACAAAATTTTTTGTATAGTTCGTACCTCGATTAAAATTTTCGAAGATGTAAAATTTTCAGTTTCTAATCCTAAATTAAAAGAATAACGATTAATTACTATTATTTTTTTAATTACTGGAAATTTTTATTGTATGGTCAAACAGTGGATTAGAATTAATTGGGAAAAGTTATTTTTAAGATTTATTTCCAAATTTATTAAAAGCAATGAAAATATCCGACAGAGTTTTCGTAAAATTTTTTCTATCTTCAAAAAAATATTAAATTTTGAAAGTTTTAAAATTTAAAAATCTGAAATTTAAAATCTAAATCTAAAATTTTCAAAATTTTAAATATTCTACTGAGATGCAAATTTACCATTTGCTTGTCATGAATTTTTGAAATCACCATGTTTTATAATTTTTTTAACAATTTTGGTTTTTTTTCTGTTAATGATGGATTAGAATTGAATAGGTAAAAAATTCCAAATGATTTTCGTGTTGAATATCCAAAATCGATTTTGAATTTGGATATTCTACGTTTTTTATGACTTATTCTACGCGTCAAGGAATAGTTTTCGTAGATTAAAAAATCTACGGAATGGAAATTTGTAATTTTATTTAAATAACAATTAGTTCAATGTTGTGCATGTACAGAAACATTTTTCTCACGACATTTAAAATAATCACCACAAAAGTCAACTTAGGAATCGCAAAAAATCTTTTCTCTCGCTATTTTCATTCTGGGTCATACATTTCTAAGTTTTTCTGTAGAATCAATCAAACTAACAAAGACGTTTCAACATTCATAATATTTTCTGTGGGAACCTGCGATGTGAAATGTTTGTAAATGTTTTTTGTGAAATTCGGGTTATGAATAAAAGCACCTCGGAAATCTCACCACCACATACATTTTTTTTGTGTCCTTGACTTGAAATTAGGCAGAGGTTAACAGGAATGCGCACGGCTTTACACTTTCTAAGCACTTTTTGAGAATGGTCAGGGCGCAGGCAGAAAAAATTTTCAGAGAGGTTTTTTCGAAAAAATATATTGCCTTAAGGATTCTCTAATTTATATTCTTTGAAGATCTGGTTACGGGAATATGATGTATCAATTTTTTGAATTATGGGATTTCACAGTGTACAAAACTTTTGGAGTCCAGGGTCACTTTTTTTTAAGTTCATATTTAATGTAATTGAATTAGATTTTTGTGATTTTCAAGTCCCTGAGGTTTAGATTTTTTCGCCTTCTGCCTTTTTTCTTCTGTATTTTTATTAAAAAAGAATTTTTTTATTATTATTACGGATGTCTATTCAGCTTTCTCGGATTTAATGTTCCGGGAATCAAAGGTCTGAGAATTTCAAATATTTTTATGGATTTTTCAAAAAATTATAACAATACAGATATTTAATAGATTTTTTAAATTTTCGGATTGTATATTTTCTTATATAATGTAGTATTTTTTGGTATTTGTACTTATTTATAGTATTTTTATGAATCAATCTATATATTTCTAGAATTCGATGTAATAGTATTAAAATTTCCAAGATATACAGTATTTATAGTAATTTTCCTGTTAGGAGTATATTTTATACATATTTTTAGTATTTCTTTTTTTTTTTTTTTAGTATGTTTCCGATTAGAAGAACTTACTGGTTATTTTATCGGTTTCAATATTGATTTTAAAAATTGTATGCTCTAGGATACGAGGTTTTATAAGTTATAATGAAAATTATATCCGCAAATTTTTGAGCAACGAAAAAATCAATATATTTAAAGCATTTCTATAATTTTTTTCAGCAATCACATAATTTTTGAGAATCATTTAGTATATTCATATATTTTTAATATTTTTGTGGATTGCTATATAAATTTAAGAATACCATGTCATCACAAGTCAGATTTCGATCGATTTTTATTTAATTTTATGAATTTTTCGTGAATCTGTTTCTACATAGATTTTTTATATTTCATGGGTTCCTTGTATTTTCGTATTTTTTTCAGTATTCATACAATTTCATCGATTTTTCTAGTTCTTTTATAGATTTCTAGTATTTATATAGATCGGTGTAGAGATTCGAAATTCGATGCTATAGTTTTAAAAATTAAAAAGTTTTCGAATTTTTCAGTTGGCAGTATCCTTTATAAGAATTTCCAGTAATTATATTTTTTTTTTTTCATTTTCTTCAATATTTATACAATTTAAAGAATTTCCTCGTATTTTTATGATTTTTTATATACATGTTTAGATTTGTATGCTCTGGGATTTAAAGTTTTATAAATATTAATGAAAATAAGATACATTTAATTTTTGAGTTTTGTTGAGTTTTATTTTCTGAACTCAGTTGAGGATTCATCCTGAAATCGGTCGAAGGTTAACTATAAAAGTTAGGGGTTTAAAATGGAATCGATTGGGGATTAAACCTGAAAGTTCAGAATTCGCTCTAAAAGTTGAGGATTATCTCGAAATCGGTTGAAGGTTAACACTGAAGTTTAAGGTTAATACTGAAATTAAAGTGTTAATCCTAAAAATGATTAAGGGTACCCAAAAAAGCTGAGCGTTAACTTTGAAATCGGTTGAGGATTAACCCTGAAAGTTAAGAGTTAAACTGAAATTTCAATTAAAACCTTGAAATCGGCTGATTATTAAACTGAAAGTTGAGAGTTAATATAAAAGTTGAGTGTTAACCCTGAAATCGGTTGAAGATTAACCTTAACAGTTGAGGGTTAATCCTGAAATTCGAGTGTTAACCCTAAAAACGATTGAAGGTTAATCATGAAAGCTGAAAGTTAATTCTGAAATCGGTTGAGCTTTAACCCTGAAAGTTGAGAGTCAACCTGGAAGTTGAGAGTTAACCATGAAATTCGAATGTTAACCTTGAAATCAGCTGAGGGTTAACACCAAAAGTTGATCGCTAACTCTTAAATCGGTTGAAGGTTAACCATGAAAGCTTGGGGCTAATCTTGAAATCGGTTGAGCGTTAAACCTGAAAGTTGAGAGTCAACATAAAAATAGAATTAACACTGAAATTCGAATGCTAACCTTGTAATCGACTGAGGATTAACCCTGAAAGTTGAGGGTTACTGTAAAAGTTAGTTGTTTACTCTGAAATCGGTTAAAGGTTAACCCTGAAAGTTGAGGGTTGACCCTAAAATTCGACCGTTAACCCTGAAATTTGAGTGTTAACCCTGAAATCGATTGATGGTTAATCATGAAAGCTGAGGGTTAACTTTGAAATTGGTTTAGCGTTAACCCTGAAATTTGAAAGTTAATACTGAAATTTGAATGGTAACCTTGAAATCAGCTGAGGCTCATCACTGAAAGTAGAGAGTAAACTCTAAAAGATGAGGGTTAATTCTAAAATTGGTTAAAGGTTAAACTTGAAAGTTGTCGGTTAACCTCGAAATTTGAGTGCTAACCCTGAAACTGTTCAAGAGTTAACCATGAAAGATGATGGTTAATCTTAAATTTGATTGATGATAAGCACTGAAAGTTGAGAGTCAACCTGAATGTTGAGATTTAACTCTAAAAATTGAGACTTAACCTTTAAATCGGTTAAAGGCTAGCCCTGAAATTGACTGAGGGTTAACCATCGAAGCTGAGATATAAACCTGAAATCGGTTGAGAGTTCAGCTTGAAAGTTGAAAATGTACCCAAAAGTTGAAGGGTTAGGGTTACCTGGTAGTTGAGAAATAACCCTGAAATTTGAATGTTAACTCACAAATTTAAGGTTTGACTCTTGGTTAAGGGATAATTCGGTTAAGGGATAATTCTTAAGATTGAGGATTAACTCTTAAGTTTGAAGGTTAACTCTGAAACCGATTAAGGTTTTACCCTGAAATTTGAGGGTTAATCCTGGAATCGATTAAGCATCAACCCTGAAAGTTGAGAGTTTACCTTCAAGGTTTGGGGATATCACTGACATCGGTTGAGGAACCCTGAGGAACCTTCAAAAACGAAGGTTAATCCGGAAAAGTTAAGGGTTAGCCCTGAAAATCAAGGGAAATCTTTGCAAGGGAATAGTTCATTCTAAAAAACTTAGTAGAGAAGCATTCAATAGGCTATAATCTATTTTTCCCGAGTGACTAAATTTAAATGAGAATCCGACAGTCACACAGTGAAATCAGAAAGGAATAATCTAACCGGATAAGCATGGTTTTTTTTCTAGATAATGACGTTGCAAAATCAGTTTTTCGCGCGTTAATCCTTAGATATTTATTTGTGTAAAAATTGTTTATGGTGGCACTACTGCTTTTAGCATGCACCTGCGAGCAAGCTGCGATGATTGGCGATGACTACCACACTTGGTGTCATTAGTGCAATCGACTTAATGCAGAAATACTAAAAACCTTATTAAAGAGCTGATTTGCCAGTTATTTCTCTTGAAGTTATAAAGAAAATCAAAAGTGTATTATTATATATATTCGTGCACCGAAGATCTTGCAATTAAATGTGGGAATCATAGATTTGAACCATCGTGGGCTAATGAAGAATATATGATGTCTGGCCATTTTCAGCACAGTAATTACACTTAAAAAACGCGTTTTTGATAATTGCAAAATTAAACTTTTATACAAGAGTTGTTCAAAAATTTTATAGTATCTGTGGATGTATGTTTTTATTACCTCAAACGCTTGATTTAAAAGTAACTAAAATTTTATTCTGGAATTATTTTTTACCTGGTAGAAGAATGACCTTCGGAGAATGCAAATTACACATTTTCGTCTCTGATTCTAGGTATCAAAACGAAGACCGCGATTTGGAAGCTCAAATGCTTGCCAAAGGTTTGCAGCTCACTCCAATCAAGACTCGCGGGAAAGATTAAATGATTTCTAAACAACAAAAAAAAAGTATTAATCAGTTACATATATAAGGAGGACGAAACCTCAAGTTTTTAAATTGTCCAATTTCGATCATATTTGATTTTCGTAACCTTCAGGAATCGTTATTTTCATGTTACAGTTTCTAGCGAAACCTAAAAAAATATAAATATCCCGGTGTAATCAGTTTGGGCATAGAAACCAAAATAATAATATTTTTCGAATAGGCAAAAGCGTGATAACCTTAGACTCTATACATGTACGAAAAGCGTGACGTCATGCCCATGTTGGGAATTAGAGTAGAATTTTTATGATTATTCAAAGGGAAACGAAAAATCCAGTCGGTCTGCTCTCTAGACAGAAGGGGAATTTTTGGTGACAGGATTGATCGTTTTATTGACACGTGAAAAGTTTAGAACTGGTTGGAATTGAGAAATGTAACCAAGGAATTTCGAACCAGCGCTGCCATGTCAACTCTGTCAGGGAATATAGAGAATTTTTATTAGGATTTGATCTAAAAATCTGGAATTGATTTTGACTAAAGAATTGATTTGTATTGAAGAGATGAAGGAATTCCTCAGTATTCTGAAGAAGATTTCAAGAACCGGCGATTCATGAGAGTTTTTAAATTGTATTCCATTAAAATGATGCATTTGTGACGAAACCGTCAGGTAACCATCTGATTCGGCGACACCGCCCAAGTTGCTACGTGAATTTAATTTTGATGAAAATAATATAAAATAGTGCCTGGAATAGAGATGAATCGGAGCGGTACAACAATGACAGTGAATTTTGTGATTTTAGTTATACTGCAACCATGAGAGATGCAATATTGTAATGAAGAGCTAGCCTAGTCCGTTTAAGGTAAGCCATCCAAGTCCGCGACGTTTGTTATTTGCAAGAAATCGTTACGTGAGTTGGCAATGCACCAAGGAGAATCGTCATCGTATTTTTTTAGCAAATCTCGAAAACAGTGAAAAAAGGGACATTTGTTATCCGACGAAAATGTTTGTTGGGAAATTCTTTTTAGCCTAAGGAACTGCAACGTGAGTGAAATCTCAGTTCAACATTTGCGATACTTCTGATGTATATATTTTTTTAAGATGGAAAATTTCTTTTTTACGAAAGTTTGGTACGGTTTTGTATATATCGGCACGAAATAATGAGTCGTTTTTTTAAGTCAAGTAGATTTCCGAGTCGAAATGAAACAAACGAGAACGTTGTTTTTCGTTCGATTGTGCATATAGGCGTATTTAGTCACTGTGTAATGATTTACATGGAAACCATGGTTCTATTAACGTTTTTTTACAGTACATTGCGTGGCACTGTCAGTCAATTACATTACTTTTGTTGCCTACGATTGTGCTAGATTTAATAAAATGCTTTACCATCAAATTTGGATTATTCATTGTTAAGCCTTTATTTAATATATATTTTTTGTGGTTATTTCTATGGTAGGTTTTGATCATCCTCGATAATTCGTGAATACAGTAGACTCTCGTTTATCGCAACTCGACAGGGGCCTTCACTCTGTCTTTTGACTTATGGTGACTGCGCATGCGCAGTACCTGATCAGTTAGGTTAGGTCACACTGACTCACACAAAACTGCACGAAACTCGTCGTAACGAAACATAACCTCGCAGATGACAGTCCTATATATACAATGCAAATAAAAAAAACTAATAAACCAAAAAAGGAATGTTTCAAAAGAATCATTGTACTCAAATTCTTTGATTAAAAAACTCATTTGCAGATAATCCTTTTCAGTAACTTTCAAGGCCCATCGAAAGCTTTCTGAAAGCAAATTTCATAAGTGAGTTGTAACACTTTTTTTCTATTTTGTTGAATTTCACTTGTTTGTAAATTTTTCTTCACTATTCAATAATTAGGACGATATTTGATCGTTATGTTTTTTTTTTTTTTTTTCGTTTTGAATGCAAAGTTTCATGTAACACAAAAAAATTATAAAACTTTTTCGGAAAAATGTCTGTGTAATCGTGATTTATTTCTTTTATTCTTAACTTTTCCCTAGTAAAATGTGAGTTTCATAAATTTCATTCAGTATTTGGTATTGATTTCTACTAGTTTAATTTTTTGTGTGGAAGCTATAACTTTTTGAAGTCAGATCGCCATTTTTACTCTTATATTTTAAAATTGATCAATATCACAAAAATGAGTCGATTTTAATAATTTGTAATCAAATTCGTCAGTGACAAACTACTTTTGAACAAAATGAATTATATTGGAATTTCTCTTGATAATCGTAAAACCAAAAATATTTATAATTTTGTCTTAATTTAAAAGTTTTCTTACCCAGTAAATTATTCCACGTACTATTTTTCCAAAAAATGTTGTCTTCATTGTAAATGTAATATTTAAAGATATCGTTCAAAAGTGTGACTATATTTTGAAACCTACAAATAATGTGTTCCCACATTCTAAATACTATCAGCATTGTAAGTTTGTAGAAGAAAATAATATTTCAAGATAGAAAACAAAGCAATAAAAGTAAAATTAGATTTACTGCTTTTCAAATTCCTTAGTAAATATTGATGATAAAAAAAATATTTTTCCCCAGAAAACTCATGATAAGAACTGTTGCAGTATGAAAATGATAAAGCAAAGGAATTTTCGATTATTTTTCACTATAGGTACTTAATGACAGAAACTTGGAAAATTCATTGATATCTTAAATTTTTTCCGCAAGGAGTTTATCATTATTGACAAATAAAAATAAAATGCAATAATTATGATGAAATAATTTTGGGGGAAATTAGAGAATTGTAAGATAGTAAAGCTTAAAAATAACTAAGAAAATGGCACTTTCAGAAAGAAAATTCTAGAAAATCGTATGTTCCCAAACAATGAATGTTTGCTTGATTAGATAATTATCAGAATTTTTTCATCTTAATAACAGTTTGATAAAAAAAATTAGGAAAAAAACTAATGCATTGACGAAACCTAACCTCACCATGACTACATTATTTGGGTTAGGTTAGGTTAGGTTTGAGAAATGCGCGATCGAAATTGAAGTTTACGCATTCGCAATATTAAGACACTATTTAGGCTATTTTAGACACTTATTAGACAATTCTAGACACTACTTAGACAATTTTAGACACTATTTAGACAATTTAGACGCTGACTAGACATTTTAAACATAAAAATTACGAGGACAGAAAAATTCATTCAGCAAAATGAAGTTTAGATGATTAGAAGCTACCTCTATGAAATAAAATAACAATTTTATTAAACGAACAATTTTCAACCCGGTTATATAATTACAAAGAAACATCATCTGGAAGAAACATTACTTTACTGTTATTCATCGTTATGTTTCAAAATATTTAATTATTTGAGTAAAAATGTTAAAAAAATATTCCGCGATGAATAATTCGAACAAAAAATTCAATTTCTCTCGTAATTTGTGTGTACTTTTTTGAAGAAACAACCCTAAAACTTGCTTTATAATTAACAATTTCAAAACCAACCGTCAATTTAACGGCGATTGTTTGGATTAGCGGTAGCCTTAATGATTTCGTAGTAGAATTCAATCAGTAATACATCTCTAGTTGAAGGCGAAATCTGCGTCAATTCGCAAATGTGACGACTCAGTAAATTGTTGATCCTTCTGAGATTAGAAAAATCAATCGGGGTTTCCATTTCATCTTTCGTTTCTGTAAATATTCAAATTAAATTGACATCAATTTCATAGTCATAGTTATCTAAATGATTGAATCCTTACATAAATGAACTTTTTTCATTGAAAATTCTCAACTTTGTCTGGTTTTCTAATAGTGCACAATCAATCTACTTCGTTTAATTTCCAAATGACCTGTACAACTTTTTCAGAACTCTGTTTGAAACTACGTTATCTAGTTGGAACACTTTAAATATAAAATCAAGCGATGATTGTTTCTGTTAAATACATAAATATATTACTTGTGAATAAAAACGAGTTGAGTAAGTGAAAACTTAGAAAAAATGTATTCACCTTTAGAACTGAAAGTATGAGAACCATTGTTGTCCATCGAGATGAAATACTGACCAACTGATTTAAGCTTCTCAGGCTTAGAATGATTTTCCCCTTCTGAATCTGAAGACTTCGCAGATGTCGAATCACTTGTTTCACTGGACGGAGTATCGTCATCAGATTCATTATCATCACTAGATTCATTACTTGAACTGGATTCAGTGCTATCACTGGATTCAGTAGTTTTACTGGATTTGGCATTCATATCGGAACTAGAATCGGATTCAGAACTAGATCCAGTACAAGAAGTACTTTCAGTACATGTACTACAATAGTTACATGAACTAGATTCGGTGCAATTACTGGGTTCAGTATCCTTCATGACTACCAAACTTTTACTGGATTCTAGACGTGGAACTTTAGCATGTAGGCGCATATGACGAAACAGCGAACTATGATGAACGAAAGTTTCGTTACACTCATCACACTTCAGAGAGCCTCTAGCCATTTCGTCAGTGTAATCAGTAAATTGATGATCGAACATTCCGGAAGACCATCTTCCTTGAGACCTTCGTTTAGCTGGTCCCGATTGAAAATTTCCTTTGCTTTCATGATTCATTGTAGATAACGCTTGAGTGTTTTCTTGGTATTGATAAACTCTGAAAGAGGGAATTCATATCATGAATGTTTGTTTTTTTTCATCACTTTGAACGTAGTTCTCCTTTATTTTTGACAATAATCTGCAGGTGTGGAAATGTATGTATAAAATTTTTGCAGTTTTCATCTCATGAACTCTTTGGTCATTCAGAGCCAAATTTTGATATAATGAAGTAATACGAATTTCTCCTTCGAATGTATTTTCCTTGGTTTGATTTTTTAGCGTTGATCTAACTAATTTTTATTTTTACTTCAGGAGTTCTTGTATTTAATCGTTGAAATATCCATTTTCTCAATAATCGTATCAAAATATTCAAGCCAATGTATAATATCAAAATATTTCTTAGCCATTTTAGATACGATATACTGTTTTCGTCAATAAGTACATTCGATTTGAGATGACGAAAAATACTTTTTAATGACCTACATCAGTCACAGTATTATGAATCTTTGTGAAACAACGTAAAAGTTCAACAATAAAAGCAAAAAACAAATTATGGTAATACTTGGGGATTCCGGCTCCAGCTGGAAATGGCTCAAAAATAATTTATTTTTTTCCTTTTAGGGGTTTTTTTGATGTTACAAGTTCTGTAAATGCGGGGCAAAGCAAAATCATAAACATTTTTAATTGTTTAGATAGAAAACTACAAACTTGGACACTACATGCAGTATTGCAGTATGTAATAGAACAATATTCAACATAATCTTGGATTCTTCAATAATTCATTAACAAATAAGATAACTCTCAGCAATTTAAAAATCTCTTCAACAGAATTTACAACAATTTCTATACATCATTATTCCACACAGCCCACAATCCAAAATTTTACTTAAAAGTTTTCATCAATAATCGCTGTAAATGTAAAGTGCAAGTTCGAAATACTTGATATTGAAAAAAAAGTCAAATTATTGTAATAATTATATACTTACTTGAACTTCATAAAAAATATAGTATCTAATCCATGTCCAATTTTTCTGGTGAGTAAGTAAATACTTTTTACTTAGTATGAAATGATTCGAGTAATTTCAGAAACACGAATAAATTTTCAAGAATCATAAATGACGAACTAGCAACAATCACGAATGTTGACAAACTCGATGATTTTGAAATTTCTGCTTGATGTAATACGTGGCGAAGAGCGAAAGTTTGGAGTTATTGATGGAATTCAAATAAAAATGACACGTAGACTGAATTAACATATTATCTAAGTTAACAATAATTTTTTTCTTAATATAACACCAGACGTTAATGGCGCAAGAGATACTTATTCAACTAAAAAATCTACCTTATAAATTGTACATTTACTAACCTGGTGAAATTAGCGATGGCAGGAAAAGGTAAATTGATTCCTATTACAAAATCGTTGAAAAGATTTTTGATCAAATCATTTGTGAAATTCGTCTATTAATGGAAAAATATTGTTTTCAACGATGAATGAGTAAAAACTGATTATACGTATAAATACTTTTTCTACTGTCCTACTTGAAACAAAAACTTTTGCATTCAGATGAAATAAAATTTTGAGCTTGGACAGAATTTCAGGAATTAACAATTTATCTGCAGTTATTATATTTTGTTAGTTTTTTCTTGCATTTTTTATGATGCTTAGAAATTGTAAACACTGATTGATTGTAAAAAACGATTGGGAAAAGCACAGACAAATTTTATTCGTAAGTTTTTCGCAGTGGTTTTTTACTGAAATTTTGTTTTTACATCTTGTAACAGTCGATTTTATCGTGTAATATTGCCTTGATTGTAAAATGATCAAGTTTCAAATAAATAAGGAAATAGATTAAGTGCAATTCCTTTTTCATAATTTTACTGGAACTAGTGAAATTTAGAAATGTAATCGATGTAAAATTATCTGATTGACCACATTCAAAAAATGTAGGACACTAGTCGATTTCAGTTAAAAAATAATCCATTCTCATAGTAAAAAATTTTTGTACCTTTTTTCTCAGCTTTTCTTTCGTAGCGAAAAGAGACGAAATCAAGTTGAAAAGCAAATAATATATTTTGATAGTAATATTCAGTTTTCTTAATATACATACAATACTTCTGAATAATCTCCTGAAACAATCATTGAGAATAACTTCTTGATCACTCACTCAGAACCGAAACTTCACACAAATTCTTGCTAAATAATTAAAAAATTTTTGCAATAAATAGTCAACGAATTCACTGTAGTTAGTATACTTTTAAAAGTTTATTCATTGAAAAAAGTCTAAACATAATTTTTATAGCCTCGTCATGTTCAAAAATCATGTCAATTTTCTTAACACAAGCATGATTTACGTGTTATTTCATATATTTTTATAGGATTTTCACGTGAAGTTTCATCAATTTCTAAATTTTTATAAGAAACTCATTTAAATCTAGACTTTTTCGAATTTTTTTGTATTCATTGGATCATAAATGTTTTAAAGTATATTGATGGATGTTTCAAATTTATTGTTTTGCATTGAGAACGTTTTCGAAAAAAAGTAAAAACTAACACTATGTCGATGTTTGCATAGAACTTGATGAGTTTTCACTCGGTTACATAAAAAAATTTAAGTATATTAGACATTAAGATTCGAAAAGAATTAATTTAAAAGTTACGTACATCTCAGTTGCAGGACATTTGTTTAAAGTAATTAAAGATGGTACGAAAAAATTGTTGAAAGTTATATGATGTTAAATAAATAATAGGATTTTCGTTATTCTCTACCGAACAAAAGCATGTGATCTACCTAACTTACTTTTAAGATGACGCGCCGGCATTGAGAGTATTCATCCCAGCTGAAAAAATCCAATTGGTTTTGCCAATTGCCCGACCAATTGGCAAAACCAATTGGCAAATTGGCATTTTGCCAATTAGTCTGACCATTTGGAATTGCCAATTGGTCCAACGATGGTCCAACCAATTGGCAAACTAAATGTTCTGTCCGATTGGCAATCATAATCGTTGGCCAATTGGCAATTCCAAATGGTCGGACGAATTGGCACAATATCAATTTGCCAATTCGTTTTGCCAATAAATGTATTTTTTATTTATTATAGATTAATTATGCAATTGTATATTTAATTTTTTTCCTCCTCGGTGGAGTTAGGAAAATTCTGTATAATTTCATAAAAAAATTGCGATACGACATCGCGTTCACGATAATGCGAATAGCATTATACTTAATCTATCAGTGCTTAACTTGTAAAATGAGAAAAAAAATTGACTGTCATCTCGTGGATTTCGCAGTAACTACTGGTATGGCGCCGGATTTTTAAATATGTCGCCCTCAAATTTGAATATTCCGCGCCACACTAGTAGTTACTGCGAGATCCACGAGATGGAAGTTAATTTTTTTTCTCATTTTACAAGTTTAGCACTGATACATTAAGTATAATGCTATTCGTATTAACGTGAACGCGTAGCCTATCGCAATTTTTTTATGAATTTATACGGAATTTTCACGACTTCACCGAGGGAGAAAAAAATTAAATATACAATTGCATAATTAATCTATAACAAATAAAAAAACACATTTATTGGTAAAACGAATTGGCAAATTGACATTTTGCCAATCGTTCCGACCATATGGAATTGCCAATTGGCCCGACGATTATGATTGTCAATCGGACAGAACATTAAGTTTGCCAATTGGTTGGACCATCGTCGGGCCAATTGGCAATTCCAAATGGTCGGACTAATTGGCAAAACGCCAATTTGCCAATTAGTTTTGCCAATTGGTTGGGCATTGGCAAAACCAATAGGATTTTTTCAGCTGGGATTCTTGAGATAAGATGCGTAAAGCTTCATTTACTTCAATTTATAAGTAACTCGAATTTTGGACAATAACTATAAGATTTTATAAATGAACATTGGCTTGAATTCACATAGTATCAATATCTTTGGAAAAAAACCCTCAATAAAATTTCTATCTGATGTATTTCGCAAATACTCAAAGAGTGATGAATAAAACTATGCGTGCGTCAGAAGGCGTGTGAAAATTTGTGTACAAATGAAAATGTTGAAATAAATTAATGTGGATTATAAAAAAACCCGTGGTTGCCGTATGAATAACAAGAAATTGAAAAAATAGAATTTTATTAGGTTGTACCCTAAAGCTTTCCATTTAAATTAACTTCATCAGAACAATCAACACCTGAAGTAAGGTTTTCAGTGATTTATTTATTTGTAAAAGAACTTGAAACAGCATCGACGCAACACAACACTGGCGACTACAACGATGAATCTTGTTTTTGCACCTATTTTTACGTCTCAGTCACCAGTCAGGTTACAATCTTTACTTATGTATTGCGATGATTCACACTTTGCATTGAAAATAAGATTTCCCACATATTCTGCAAGCAATATATATAAATAATTTTAAAGACACCATTTGCACCCACGCCAAATGTAATATTGATCCATGATCTACGTTTCATCGCACATTCCCTCCAGCCACTATGCATTTCCGAATAAACATGTCCAAAAAATTTCACAAAATTTTTTTCTATGATGTGAGTATGAATTTTGCATGTAGTTTACACAAACATGTCACATAAAATCAGTATCAACTGTTAACATAAGATGTAAAGATGTGAACAAGTGATTCGTATAATTTTATTAAAGTTTAATGGCAGAAGCATGTAACTTCGAAACCACGAAACTCAATCAATGTTCATTCACTCTTATTTCTCCTTAACTGTAGTCGACACTTGAGGCAATTTATCATCTTCATGCACTTCATGTATTATGTTTCTGAGTATGGCATATGGATGTAGATTTTTCCGGAAAATCAATCGTTTTCCGATAAGTTTCGGTTCATCTACGGACATAAGATGAACGTAGACCCGTCCGAAGTGGTACAAGTTCCTTTGCAGCGTATTAGATTTTCACCTGAATTCAAAAATTTTCGTCCATATGAGTTTTGGCAAAAATATTAAGTGAAGACTCTGTATGTGAAAGTCTGGACATATCCATATACGCGGCCCAGCTGAAAAAATCCAATTGGTGTTGCCAATAGCCCGACCAATTGGCAAAACCAATTTGCAAATTGGCATTTTGCCAATTGTTCCGACCATTTGGAATTGCCAATTGGCCCGACGATGGTCCGACCAATCGAGAAACTTAATGTTCTGTCCGATTGGCAATCATAACCGTCGGGCCAAATGGCAATTTCAAATGTTCGGACCAATTGACAGAATGCCAATTCGTTTTGCCTATAAATGTGAATTTTGTTTATTATAGATTAATGATGCAATTATTTAATTTTTTCACCCTCGGTGGAGTTGGGAAAATTCTGCCCAATTTCGTAAAAAAATTGTGAAACGAAATCGCGTTCCCGCCCGATACGAAAAATTATGCATTATACTTAATGTATCAGTGCTAAACTTGTAAAATGAGAAAAAAAAATTGACTTCCATCTCGCGGATCTCGCAGTAACTACTGGAATGGTGCGGAATATTCAAATTTGAGAGCGACATATTTAAAAATCCGGCGCCATACCAGTAGTTACTGCGAGATCCACGAGATGAAAGTCAATTTTTTTTCTCATTTTACAAGTTTAGCACTGATACATTAAGAATAATGCATAACTACCAGCGTCCCCAGACTGCATGCGCGTACCCTCCGTACCTTTAACACAGATGCAGGAGCTGTTGTCAGTGACGTCAGCTCCTGCGTCTGTGTTGAAGGTACGGAGGGTACGCGCATGCAGTCTGGGGACACTGATAACTACTAGTATCGGGCGGGAACGCGATGTCGTTTCGCAATTTTTTTATGAAATTGGGCAGAAATTTCCCAATTCCACCGAGGGTGAAAAAATTAAATAATTGCATCATTAATCCTATAATAAACAAAATTCACATTTAGAAGCAAAACGAATTGGCAAATTGGCATTTTGCCAATTCGTCCGACCATTTGGAATTGCCATTTGGCCCGACGATTATGATTGCCAATCGGACAGAACATTAAGTTTGCCAATTGGTCGGACCATCGTCGGGCAAATTGGCAATTCCAAATGGTCGGTTGCCAATTGGTTTTACCAATTGGTCGGGCTATGGGCAAAACTAATTGGATTTTTTCAGCTGGGGGGTGAGTTGGAATGAAAACTTCCAGCTGAAAAGAATTAAATGATTTTTCCAAATGATTCGATCAAGATAGTAGTTCCTGGGCAATACATTTAATTAGATAATTAATTGACTTAATAGATCGACCAAATGGTTTACCAAATAAAGGATTGATCAACTGATTTACCCATTGTATCGAGCAAATGCCCAGACTTTTATTTTCAGGAATATAATGTAACCTGAATACTGAGGTGCGTCCGATGAGTTCACGTTTGTTCGTTATTAAAATGCTTATTGAAAAAGTTTTTTGGCATAGTGCCAAATGCGGAAAAAGTATTCGTCCTGACGGAGAAGACGCGCCCGGGCGTAAGAGTGAATGTCCGCGTCCATGTTGTTTTCACGCAGCCAGGAACTTGTGTTTTCCGTGCTGAAACTTAAAGATGTCGTTTCCCCTCTATCCGGGGCTTCGGCGATTTGCTCGATTTCCGTCAGTTCTGAAAGTGTAGTATAAAAGTAATCATTAGTATGATCAATTGAGAGGATGAGTCCGAGAAATCATTTTTTGATTCCATGGAAGGGGAATAAGAACCTGAAACTGGCAGAATTTTGAATGGCTCTTCTGATTCCAAATGATCGCTAAAACCGACTTCGTTCCTCGCGTAAATTCTTATCAAGTACTCGTGGTTCTCTTGAAGATCTTTGATTGTGAGTTTAAGAATTTCTGCCTTTACGCGACCAACTTCCATCCACATAGTTTTCTGCATGTCCCTCATGGCGATTTTGTACTCTCTTAGCGGGGCGCCACCGTCGAATTCCGGTTTTCCCCATTCTATGGCTATTGCGTTCCCGGCTATTTGCCGGATTTCCAATGGAGCTGTTGGTGGTGATGGAATGCCTGAAAAAGGCATTGAAAGAAATTATTGCTACTAGGGAGTTGCACTTTTTGCAAAATTTCAGGGTTGATTCCAAGTAATCTAGTTTTCTTTTTTTTGTTATGGTAGCTTTTTATGTTTCATTATGATTTCTATACTCACTTGCATGAGCTTTGAGTGTCACTGGTTCAGAGCACGTTGGTATACTCAGGCCAACACTGTTTTCAGCGAAAACCCGAAAGATGAATTCACTCTGTTTCAAATTCTCCACACATGCTGTGTGCACATTGGGATCCAGAGTAACAACTTTGATCCAACTGGAACCTTTTCCAATAATAGGCCTTTTCTCAATCACGTAACCTGTTGTGAAAAATCAGATGTAACAAATAAATCATTTTAAGCCTAATGAAGGATAGATTGCAAGTTCCAGGATTATTAGAAGGAAAACAAACCTGTGATTTCAGATCCTCCATTGCTTGTTGGTGGAGACCACACCAACGTAACACTTCGGCTTGTGATTTCAGTTACTTGGACCTTTTGCGGTGGCGATGGAGGAGCTGCATTAAGAAAATTGTTTAACAAGTTTTTTTTAACATTTGTTCCCTTAATCCTAATGTGAACCAAATGGCATGGAAACTGCTCATTTCTACCCTGGTGAAAAAGTTCTAACCGAAAATAGTCGGACCATAGTCGTAACATTGTCGAATGTAATGACTGTATTTTTAAACTTCGATTTCAGGCCAATCCCATCATACTCTTTGCGAAAAATTGCCAGAAATGGAGCAAAATTACCTCCTATATTAATTGTGATGCTAAATATTTGTATATTGCTCTAAAAATTATGATATAAAAAGTAACAACATCGTCATAACCTCAAAAAGACATTGTTTCATTGTTTCGTCCGTTCAAGCGCGCGAAATTCGAAAATGGTATTATTTCAGTTTTTTTCAATCTTCAATGAAATTAGCGTTTTACTCGCTAATTATTATAAAATATATAATAATTGAATATGTTACTTATGATAAATCAAATATAATATATTAACAATAATATTATTATGAGAATAATATTATTCCATAATAACTTATTTATTACAATATATTTATTCATCCATAATTTCATTTTTCATTATAAATATTATATATAATGTATACATCAATTATAATACATCAATTATTATATATCAGAATATCAAAATATTCACTCATATGCATAACTAAATTTAATTTATGTTATCGTATATATTTAGATTATTGTTTTAATAATTGTTAATATTAATTCTAAATAAACCGCGCGCGACATACTACTCTAGCCAAAATCAAGCACTAATATATAACTGTGGCCTCCAGTCATAATGACGAAACTCACTAACAGTTGTTTTCGAGAAAACCAGCCTTAAAGTTTTCAAAGTGTTTTTCGAAATTTGCAAACTTTTGTGACTTTTTCTTTTACGAAATCATCGATTGAATTGCGTAAGTGAAAATATTTTAGTTGAGTGTGCGCAAATATGTCTAGAAAGTATTTTTTTATTGAAAATTGTGACTTAGTCGGTTATGTCGGGAAGCTACAGATGTTATGACGTGTGTGCGCAGCAGTCAGCTGATGTTCAGCTGTGTTCAGCATCAAAACAAAAACGGGAAAAAGTGAGAAATAGGGTTGTGTTCATGAAAATTGCAAAAAACAGGGAAATTGAATAAACAATCGTACCATGCAGTCAAATTATTCATTTATTTTGTCCGCGTAAAATTCTGTGGCTTCCCGTCATAACAGAGAAAGTCACACGTCTCATAACGTTCGAAATGTCATCAGAATATCATTTAAAATGAGTCTTATGGCATAAGTGACTTTCTCTGTTATGGCGGCAAGCCACAAACATCATTATCAAATTGATATAAACAATGACGGATGAACTGATTCCTTATGCCGGGAAAACGCTGAGTTGTGTTGTTATGCTGAGAAAAATGCAGTTTGTTGGTTATGAAATGTCGATAGAACAAACCGAATGTTGGATATTAGAGTGTCAATTAACATTTTATGGAAAGATTAACATTTACAGGTATCCAATTTCACATTATCTCAATTTCGAAAAAAAGTGAGTTTCGTCATTATGGCGGGAAACCACTGATAGATTGACACAGCTGGACACAGGTTGTCATATCGACAACTTTGTCGATAAAGTCGCATTGTTCTGCATTGTTTTGTGTCGCTCTGTTTTATCCAACTCGAATATCAGTGCTAAATTGTTATTTATTTCTAATAAACACAATAAAAAATGCGTAATTTTTTCTAAAATCAATAAATTAATCACTTTTACTTATTTTCGCAACCACAAGACCACAAAACGTCACATCAGAGTTAAGGAAAAAAATAATCAAAGTTATAGTCGTAACTTCGTAAAATGTACCGACTATCTTACGACGATTAATCGTCGTACTATAGTCAGACAATTGTCGGATTTTTTCCGCCAGGGTAGTGACCGAGAGAATCAGCAAAGTGCCAACACACTACTTGGTTCAACATCCAAATAAAACTTCTAATTTGATTTTTTCAGCTAGGAATGATAGCAATCAATCATGTATCAACGCTGCAGCAAAGCCTACTTACTTTTTCTGGTAAAAACTTTAGATGCTGGAAATATGCCAAGCAGAGCGTAAATCGTGCTCTCCGTAACTTTTGTTATTTCTATTGAGCAGAAGCAAAATCGTAAGCCTTTTTAATGCACACAATAATCACGACGGTAAAAAAAGCCTTACTTAATTCTTTGCCGACGACGATAGTTTTTTCAGAAATGTAAGGTGGACCGAAATCCACCTTATTTTTTGCTGTTATTCTGAAGTTGTACGCTGTATCTGGTTTTAGGTTTTGTATTCCTAAGTAGGTCGTTTCTTCTTTAGTCATGCCAGCCTGAAAATGTAGACATTTTGAGTAAATAATTGTATGTCAGTGTTACCTTCCTGATCAACAGTAAATACAGGGTGCGCCATTTCTTATGTCGGTATTGTAACATTGAATAACTTAAACATTTGACAACCGATTTACTTGACTTCACTTGTTTTGGAAACGTCAATTCAGTACAATTTCAACCATGTATCGCTTCACACCAAAAGAACGCGCTGAAATAGTTACTTTGTACATTGAAAATAGTCGTTCAGTTGTGTTAACTCAACGAGCATATCGTCGAAAATATCTTGGCAAACAGGCACCATCTGACAACACTATTCGTCGTTTGGTGTCGAATTTTTGTGACCACGGGACAGTGAAAGATCGAGAACAACCCGTTCATCAACGACCAAGACGTTCAAATGAACTGATTGAAGCTGTCAGAGAGAGCGTTGCCCAAAACCCAAAAGTTTCATATCGTCACCGCGCTCAGCATCTCGGCATCAGTGGAACCACTCTACGGCGCATTTTGAAAGATGATTTGCATTTGTTTCCGTACAAAATGCAATTAACACAAAGAATATTGCCTACAGATCATCCACGTCGCTTGGAATATGGACAAACAATCGCTCGAATAGTTGATACTGAACCTGATTTTTGGAAGCGAATTTTAATGACCGACGAGGCACATTTCAAACTTTCTGGAGGCGTTAATAAGCAAAATTGCCGCATTTGGGGAACGCAGAATCCACACGAGATCCATGAAACGCCATTGCATGACCAAAAAGTTACTGTTTGGGCCGGCGTTTGCGCCAAAACCATCATTGGTCCTTATTTTTTCAAAGAGAACCAAACGATCGATGGAAACCGATATCGGTGGATGTTGGCTCACTATGTCTGCCCACAAATGCGTGAAAAAGGTCTTGAAGATTACTGGTTTCAACAAGATGGTGCGACCTGCCACACTGCGAATCAAACAATCCAGTTTCTGCAACGAAAATTCCCTGGACGTCTGATGTCAAAAAGAGGCGACATTGAATGGCCACCCAGATCTCCAGATTTGACCCCTCCAGACTTCTTTTTGTGGGGTTATTTGAAAAGTAAAGTGTACGCCAGCAAGCTGCAGACCATTGAAGAGCTTAAGGAAAATATTCGTGCCGAAATCATTGCTATACCACCCGAGATGCTCGAAAAGGTAATGGAAAACGCCGCAAAAAGGGCATATTTTGCTGTGAACAATAAGGGCGGCCACTTGATTGATGTTGTGTTCAAAAACTAGTCTAAATAAATTGTAAAGGACCAAACTAAATAAAAATACCTCATTTACAGAAATCGGTTGTTTTTTTTTCAAGTTATTCAATGTTTACATGCCGACATAAGAAATGGCGCACCCTGTAGAGTAATGCACTTTCAGCAGAAGTGACATCATTTACTGAAACACCATATAATATGAATTAAATTTATATTGTCTTACTCTCTGCCAAGCCTTTTTCTTTTCTTCTTTTGTTTCTACGGTGTATTCGGTGATGGGTGATCCACCATCTTTTTCTGGTGGCCGCCACTGTATGATCAGCGAAGTCTTCGTCATTCCTGATACTTCCAAAGGTCCTCTCGGTGGTCCTGGAGGATCTGAAGGAGAAAAAGACTCCATTACAATAAGCCTGTTCATTTGTTTTCTTACAAAATTTTCTGATATTTCGTTCATGCTCAAGTTACTTACATATTTTTGATGTTATTTTCAAGATTTCTGAATCTAAAGGTTCAGACTCCCCAACTTCGTTCGTAGCTCGTATCCTGAAAATGTATTCGAGATCTTCCTGTAACTCTTTAACAACGCAAATCGTTGTGTCTTCTCCCACTGTTGAAACATTTGTCCAAACTTCTTCAGAAGTTATTCTTTTTTCTATGATGTAGCCTGTCACAGGTGATCCACCATCGTCAGACGGCGCTTCCCATTCTATTCTGTAGGCATCTTGTTCTATTTTTGTAATTACGATCGGTCCTGTAGGTGGTCCTGGTTTATCTATAAACACCAGTGAAATCGAATTATAAATTATTTTACTATAAAAAAACTTATAAATGAATTTTTTTTGAGTTTCGTACCTAGTATCATGACTTTGATCGATATTGAAGCTTCGCCCATAGTGTTCTTCAACTTCAGTACGTAGTCCCCAACATCTTGTTCAACAACTTTTTTGATAGTCAAAGTTGCTGACTGTCCGTCATTCGTTTGCTTGATTTTGTTTGATTTCTTTATAACAGTGCCATTCACAGTCCATTCGTCGCTTGGTTTTGGAGAAGCTGCAAATTTGACAGTGATTTCGACGTCGTTGTTTTTCTTGACCTTGTAAAGTTTAGGAGTATCCTTTTTGATCTTTGGAGGAATTTCCTCGACTGAAAAAATGTGCATTACGTAAGTCGGTGATGTCTGTTATTGATGTTTAGGAGAAGAACAATTTTGTTACCTTCTACTTGAAGCTTCGATGAAGATTTGACGTTGGCTGCAACGACACTGAATTCCTGCGCGTCGTCAATGCTGCATTTTCTGACGATGAGTTGTTTGATTTTACCATCGTCTATGATCGTGTATTTTGGGGAGTCGGTGATTGGTTCATTTTTCCTGAAGTAAGAATTATTTATTATTTACGTAACTCTTACTGAATATTGAATTTTTGAGAATCTGGAGTGTAAAACTTACTTATACCACTGTACAGGAACATCCGGCTGTGAAATTTCTACCTTGAACACAGCATCTTTGCTATGAAGAACGCTCGTGACACCCGGCAAATTTTTCACGAAATTGGCACCAGGTTTCTCGACAGTTAATTTTGCTGTAGAAGTTTGTTTGCCGACTTCACAAGAATATTCTCCAGAATCATCCACTACGGAGTGATAGATTTTGAGTTTCTGCTTCTTGCCATCGATGGAAAGCTGAACATGTTCCGAAAATTGTAGCTCTTCCCCATTTTTAAACCAGCGCACCAATGCGTCTCCTTTGGTCAGTTCGATGTCGAAAGTAGCCTTTTCACCTTCGAGAATTGTCACATCTTGGAGTTTGCCGATTATTTCCGGTGGCAATTCTGTGAGAAACGAAAAATTCATTGTTTCATTCCAAATAAGAACGATTGTGTGACGTATTTTCATTGGATGTTTTAATGATAAGAATGCAATAATATTCATGATTGTTTAATGGGAAGATGTATTTATGAGAAACTGACCGACAACAGTGACTTCTGCTGAACACGCTTGGTCCTCGAGGAGGCAAGTATACTCTCCTTCGTCATGAACTGACGATTTCCTGATGAGCAGTCTTCTGCTTGTACCTTCTTTGATGTATTCTAATTTTTCTTCAATCGGTGTGAGAATTGTGCCGTCTTTTTTCCACAGTACATCTACTGTTTGAGATGTAATTTCTACCTCGAGAATCACCGTTTCCCGTTCGGTCACTTCTGTGTCTTGAAGTTTTCTGACGAACTCCGGCTTTGAAGCTGCAAGATTTTATTGTTTTCTGTCAATTTTAAGAATCTTGGTACTAGATAAGCTCCTTATACGTAGGAAGAAATGACTACAGCTGGTCGAGATTATTTTCGGTAAATGATAGGGCTTCATTCATAAATTAGAAAAAAAAAAAAAAACTAAAAATGTTTAACAGCACTACCCATCTTCGAAATTTTTAATGATGCAAGTACCGAAAAACATTTACGCAACATTTCATTAGTTAAATGATTTTACTTCAACTAAATATATAGAAATTTTAAGTAAGTTGCAAAATTAATCTCTATTTTCTTCAGCTGTTAATTTATAGTGTAATTTTCAAAATTATCCACAATCTGTCGAATATAAAACATTTTTCAATATTAAAAAATTTAAAAGATAATACATGGTTTCTATAGTTTTACAATATTTTGAACATTTTTTACTCTTTGCAAATGTATGACTTTTTTGTAATTTTTCAGATTTTTAAAAATTTTTGCAAGTATCTAAAATTCGTTATATATCAAGTTTTTTTCCAGAATTTCGAACATTAGAGACACTTTTTTAAGCTTTCTGAAATTTATGAGAATTCGTTGAACCCATCTAGATTTTTCGACATAATTTGATACTTGTGAAGTATTTAAGATTTTCATAAAGAACGAAAATATTTTATCAGGCATATTTCGAGGAAAGGTGATAACCAAAATATATGAAAGTTAATGAAGATTTTCTGCAATGTATACATTTTTCTAATCTTTCGAATGATCAAAAAGTGTAAAAGTTTTGAAAATTTTAACTTATTGTTAGTGCAATCAATTTGAAACTTCCCGAAATTCATAAAAATAAGCCGATTTCACATTATTCCAATAATTTCCGTTTTTTTGATTTTTTTAGAAAAAACTAAAAAAACATAATGTACATTTCGAAGAAATCTGATAATTATCTCAATCTGCAAAGTTGATGAGAAATTCGTCGATATTTTTTGATTTTTCTGCAGTTATCAACAATTGCAATAGTTCTCAATGATTCCCAATTTTTTGAATTTCGAAAATCTCAAACATAATAATAAATCTTCTCGAAACTTTCGAAATTATATGAAAATTATGTACAGCTATTAAAAAAAATCAAATATATAATTAAATGAATGGTAAATACTTTTGTGATACGCAAAGATTTTGCGTTAGTTCTAAATATTGTTCATGTTTTTTAGATGGTGATTGGAAAATAATAGTAAGAATAATTCATAGATATTTTGAAGAACTGTAGTAATGTATACGATCTATCAACACCTACCGAAATTCCGTTAATTTTTAAAATATTAAAAAATTTTTGACAATCTTGATAATTCTATATTTCTCTTTATTTTTTTAAGTTTTTAAAATATCGAACGTAAAACAAACTTTTCAAAAACTTTCTCAATTACATACCACTTTGTCCATATGGACGTAGATATGTATTATAGATAAGGTATCTTACCAATATTATTCATAATTTTTTTAATGCTTTTTACTTTTTTTATATTATTGTTGACAAACGAATGAACATCATCATGCGTACTTTGAATAAATGCGATTATAAACAAAATCTACAAAATCACCAAATATTTTTTGAACGTATATAAATTTTATGTTTTTGAATTTTTCAAAACTTTGCGATTTCAAACATGATACAGAATATTTGAAACTAGCAAAATTTGTTAAGAATTTGTTTAAATCAATAAGACTTTTGTAATTTAGAAATACTTTTAAAGTATCAAATATGTAAACTAAATAATAAAAAAACATTATTTTGCATATTTTGAAGAAGTACGATTATTGGCAATGTTAATAATCGATTAAAAACAATTTTTGTTTTTAATTTCTTGAATTTGAAAACTTGTCTAGAATTTCCGACGATTTTTGAAAATTCGAACATTTTTCTATTTACAATTCCCAAATTACATAAAAATTTGTCCTACTTACTCAATTTTTCCGTTATACATACATATTTTCATAATTTCTTATATTATAAGTTTTTCAGAGTTGTTTTAGTGATTAAAAATACATTTTAATATGTATTTCGAAAAAATACGGTAATAAATATTCATCCACTTTTTTTGCTTGAGTCTGAATTACTACTGATCTACAAAAATTTCCCTCTGCTTTGAAAAGTGTTTTAAACTTTATTGAAATTTAACATCCTAATTTAACTGTCAAATAAAGCTGCCAACTGAAAGATATAGCTCTGAACTTAAGACTTTCATCAACTTGAGAGTACAACCCTGGGAAAATAAATAGTAGATTATCAATTTCTTCATTCCCATAACGGTTTAACCCTCAATCAGAAGTTAATAGAATTGTGACTTTTTGTCAAATTCAGTGTATCAACCTTTTGATTACATTAATCTATCTTCTAATTTATCTTTCCATTCACTTTACCTTTGACAGTGACATCGCATGTTGTTTTCTGGTTTTTCACAGTACATTTATAGGTTCCCTCATCAATAGTGCTACATTTTTTAATCAACAATTTATGCGTTCTTCCTTCCTGAATGATTTCGCGATGATCCATCCCACTGATTTCTTTATTTTTGTGCCACCATGTTGTCGACACTGTATGCGAAGTTTCGCAAGTGAGCTCCAAAGTTTTGTACTCATCTACAGTGACTTTTTTATCAAGTTTCTTCGTGAAAGTCACTTTGGGGACATCAACTGTGACCTTTGCACCATGAGAAGCTTTTCCAACCGTGTTGGAAGCCACGCATTTGTAATCACCGGTGTCCACTTCGGAATCTGCGTTCTTGATTTCCAGGTTAATATTTTCCCCATCGTAGCTTTCGGTGATATTTGGACTCTTCTCCAGTGGATTGTTGTTTCTGAATGTACAAAGATTGTTAAAGAGATTTGACATTTACCTTTTATATTCTATTAAAATCTGTATCCATGCAAGTGTTTTGAATTATTATAATTGTTAACATAAATTGCTGCAAAATTTTACTTTATCACATTTTATGTAAAGTTCAATTTACCTGAGCCACGTGACTTCTGGCACAGGATTCCCAGTGACCTTGGCCACTAACTGGAATGTGCCTTTTTCTGGAACTGTGAGTTCCTGGAATCGTTGAGTGAAAAGTGGAGGTTCTGGAGCTCCACTTGGCATTTCTGTGAAATAAGTGTCTATATTATAATAATTTTTCAGTAATAATTAGTATAAATTTCAGCACCCTTTACTTTACCTACCATGAAGTGGCAGTGTTTTCAAATCTTCTTTAGCTAACTTTTCTGCTAGAGCCAAAGCTGTTGGAAGCAATTCATAAATATCAAGTTAGTGCATAAAAGCGTTATATATTGCTATGATAGTTGCGATAAACGTCCATTTAATGGACTTCTTAGCGTTTTAATAATCGCGTTAGTTATGCAAAGTTCTGCAAAGATCGAAAAAGTCAGAATAATTTTATATACCTTCGACGGTCAGCGAAGCTTTGGTTTCCGCAGTTCCTAGCTCGTTTGAAGCTACAACAGTATATTCTCCAGAATCGGATAGTTTTGGCTCTATCAATGTCAGAGTGCACAAATCACCATCTTGTTGAGGAACTGTATTTTTCACTGGTTCTCCGTCTTTCAGCCAAGTTACTTTCGGTTGTGGATTGCCAACAATCTGTGTACTCAAAACCACAGTCTCTCTTTCTCTCACAGCTATTGGCTTCAGTGGTTCCAGAATTTCTGGTGGTTCTTTTTCTCCAGTTCTTACCTGTTTTAGAAAATGAATGTTTCAGAAAGAAGTTCCACCTCAAATTTATTATTTATATGACTCACCTTCAATGAAATTTCAATCGAGGCTTCACCTTCACGATTCTTAGCGATGACTTTGTACCTTCCTTCTTGTTTCTTCTGGACTTTGCTAATCTTCACGACGCTACAGTACATATGCATGTCGCTCTCAGTTACAACCGTTATGTTTTCTTTGTGAGTAATGCGTTCGCTCTTGTAGAACCAAGTTATGTCCGGCTCTGGAACGGCCACAAGGCGACATTCGAGTATGACGTCGTCATTTTCATCAACGCAACGGGCTTTTGGTTTCTTTGAGAATGTTGGTGGTATGCCTTCCAGGACATCAGCCAAAGAGGATTCCCTGAAAATGTTTGTAAGACACGGTTTCTTATTTTCAATCTACAAAATGTGAGATCTTACAATCGTCTCCTGGTATGAGAAATTCCTACCTTGACAAACTTTTTCTGGACAATCCTATTATGTCTGATCCGTGATCTGACAATGGCGCTTCTACGATTAGCTCAGTCGTGCTGGAAGCAAAACCTGCAGCATTTTTAGCAACGCACGTGAAAGTTCCCGCATCTTCTGGGAAAACTTCTCGAATTATGAGCGTTGTTACGTTGTCGTCGTCATAATACATTTGGAAATCTGGCGATGGTTTGATGACAGCTGTCTGCCGGAACCAAGTGATTTGAGGACGTGGGAGACCCTCAACTTGACATTCAAACTGAACCGTGTAACCATCTGGAGTATGAATGGGTTGTAATTTTTTCACGAATCGGGGGGCTGATGTCTTTTCTCCGACTGCAGGCTCTATATTTGAAAAATATTATGGTATTATGGCAGAATCATATTTCCCTTACTATGCTGGTTGTAAAAGTCCAACTCACTCTCGAAAACTGGGAGTTTATCAATTTTTTCATTTAACTTTCGTTGAAGGTAGAGCGTGTACTGAGCTTCGTGAAGTAAATATTGCGCTGGCACCCATCCTTTTTCTTGTGTAAGATGTTTCTTAACAAACCACCAATCCGAGTTTGTGTGTTCTTGGATAAAGAATTTTATTTTTAAGTTTAAAGAATGAACTGGTCATGATAACGCGTTTTATATCTTACCAATGACGTAAACTTTTTCTCCTTCAATAAGATTAATCGCTTCATCTGTTTCAGCGATGTAGGAACAAATGGAGTAAAGAGTATCACCGTCTTGAACGACGTATTCCACTTCTATAATTGCGTAAGATAAAAATCAATGTAACAAATATTTAGAAGATTTCAAAATTTATCAGTATCTTACCTTCATATACACCCTCCTCCTTTGTTATACTCAGAGTTGCTTCTCCTGTAAAATATCAATTAAGTCTTATTTATTTAGACAATGTATTAGAACTATCACCGATATGCTTTGCGTTCTCTAAAAAGCAAACAAGGGCAAAGAGAAGGGAAGGAACAGTCAGGTTGATTAAAAAAACACTTACTTTTAGTGATTTTTCAAAGCCATTACGTCTCTACTAGTGAAGCCAGCGAACTAAAGCCAAAATTAATAAATATATATTATTTAAGAGTGTACCTTCATCGTAAGTTGATGTTCGACGTTTAGATTTCAATTTCACACCTACGGATTCGTCAGTTTCTGCGTATGAATATTTTCTCTCTTTTGTCAATTTTATCTGTACATCTTCATCTTCAACTTCTTCGATTGAATATTCACGAGGTTTCTCTTTAGGCCTACGTTTCAATGGCAAACGCAAGTCATCAGTTTCAAGCTCTTCGACACTATATTCTTTCTCTGAAGTATCTACGATTTCTTCAATTATAGGGCTGGTCTTATGTTCAAAGTCCTGAATGACTTGTATTGTTTCTTCGCTAGCTTCTTCAGAGTATGTCAGTGATTTCCTTTTTGGTTTTAATCTTACTTTTCCAGACATGGAAATATCCTCTTCCTCGTAAGTATTCAGCGATATTTTGAATTCTTGTTCCACGTCTTCTTTCGTTTTTGTTGAGCGAGGCCTGAAAGTAACAGTTTCTACGTCAGTGACTTCTTTAATGTCACTACGTGGTTTCTTTTTAGGACGAAGTTTTTTGATGGTCACATCTTCGTATATTTCTTCAACAGGTTTTGGTGGTTTTTGAGGAGGTTTTCTTTGAATAGTGACTTCTCCTACAGTGTCTTGATCATCAGCTTCTTTTTGAACGACTGGCCTCTTGATCACTATTTCATCAGCAGCGTCTTCACCTGCAGGTGATTTGATCGACTTTTTCCTAATTCGTACATCCTCAGAAACGTCTTGTGGCTGCTCTAATTTTTCTTCAATGTGCGTTGGTTTTTTGATTGTGACTTCTTCCTCAGCTTCTTCTATGACTGGTTTTTTCTTTGGTTTTTTCTTGAGAGTTATTTCATCAATTACTTCTTCTTCAACCTTCTGGTCTTCTTCGACAATGATTGGTTTTTTTATTGTAACTTCGTCAGCAGCTTCCTCCGTTACAGGCTTTTTCTTCGGTTTCTTCTTCAGAGTAACTTCTTCGGTAACTTCCTCCGATTTGCTCTTAACTTTTGCGATCACCGGTTTTTTAATTGTCACTTCATCTGCAGCTTCTTCAGTAACGGGTTTCTTTTTCGGTTTCTTTTTCATAGTGACTTCTTCTGTTATTTCCTCAACCTTCTTATCTTCTTCTATGATAACATGCTTTTTGATGGTTACTTCATCTGCAGCTTCTTCTTCGACTGGTTTTTTCTTCGGTTTCTTTTTCAGAGTAACGTCTTCCGTAACTTCCTCATCTTTCTTTACTTCTTCCAGAATAACAGGTTTTTTAATTGTCACTTCATCTGCAGCTTCTTCAGTAACGGGTTTCTTTTTCGGTTTCTTTTTCAGAGTGACTTCTTCTGTTATTTCCTCAACCTTCTTATCTTCTTCTATGATAACATGCTTTTTGATGGTTACTTCATCTGCAGCTTCTTCTTCGACTGGTTTTTTCTTCGGTTTCTTTTTCAGAGTAACGTCTTCCGTAACTTCCTCATCTTTCTTTACTTCTTCCAGAATAACGGGTTTTTTAATTATTACTTCATCTGCAGCTTCTTCAGTGACGGGTTTCTTTTTCGGTTTCTTTTTCAGAGTGACTTCTTCTGTTGTTTCCTCAACCTTCTTTTCTTCTTCAATAATAACAGGCTTTTTGATCGTTACTTCATCTGCAGCTTCTTCTTCGACTGGTTTTTCCTTCGGTTTCTTTTTCAGCGTTACTTCTTCTGTCACTTCTTCTTTGATCTTTGTATCTTCTTCTACCACAACCGGTTTTTTAATTGTAATTTCATCAGCTAATTCTTCAGTAACGGGTTTTTTCTTAGGTTTCTTTTTCAGAGTAACTTCTTCTGTTGTTTCCTCAACCTTCTTTTCTTCTTCTACAATAACAGGCTTTTTGATCGTTACTTCATCTGCAGCTTCTTCTTCGACTGGTTTTTTCTTCGGTTTCTTTTTCAGTATCACTTCTTCCGTCACTTCTTCTTTTACTTTTGTGCCTTTTTCTACCACAACAGGTTTTTGAATGGTCACTTCATCAGCTACTTCTTCAGTAACGGGTTTTTTCTTCGGTTTCTTTTTAAGAGTAACTTCTTCTGTTGTTTCCTCAACTTTCTTTTCTTCTTCGACAGTAACAGGTTTTTTAATTGTCACTTCATCTGCAGCTTCTTCAGTTACGGGTTTCTTTTTCGGTTTCTTTTTCAAAGTGACTTCTTCTGTTATTTTCTCAACCTTCTTTTCTTCTTCTATGATAACAGGCTTTTTGATGGTAACTTCGTCTGCAGCTTCTTCTTCGACTGGTTTTTTCTTCGGTTTCTTTTTCAAAGTGACTTCCTCTATTATTTCCTCAACTTTCTTTTCTTCTCCAACGGTTACAGGTTTTTTGATCGTAACTTCATCTGCAGCTTCTTCTTCGACTGGTTTTTTCTTCGGTTTCTTTTTCAGCGTCACTTCTTCTGTTACTTCTTCTTTGATCTTTGTGTCTTCTACTAGAACAGGTTTCTTAACTGTAACTTCATCTGCAGCTTCTTCAGTAATGGGTTTCTTTTTTGGTTGCTTTTTCAAAGTGACTTCTTCTGTTGTCTCCTCAACCGTCTTCTCTTCTTCCACAGTAACTGGTTTTTTGATCGTAACTTCATCTGCAGCTTCTTCTTCTACTGGTTTTTTCTTTGGTTTCTTTTTAAGCGTTACATCTTCCGTCACTTCTTCTTTCACCTTTGTGTCTTCCTCTACCACAACAGGTTTTTGAATGGTTACTTCATCAGCTACTTCTTCAGTAATGGGTTTCTTCTTTGGTTTCTTTCTCAAAGTGATTTCTTCTGTTATCTCCTCAACCTTCTTTTCTTCTTCAACGGTTACAGGCTTTTTGATCGTAACTTTATCTGCGGCTTCTTCTTTGACTGGTTTTTTCTTTGGTTTCTTTTTAAGCGTTACTTCTTCTGTCACTTCCTCTTTGATTGTAGTGTCTTCTTCTACCACAACAGGTTTTTGAATGGTTACTTCATCACCCACTTCTTCAGTAACGGGTTTTTTCTTCGGTTTCTTTTCAAGAGTTACTTCTCCTGTCGTTTCTTCATCTTTCTTTTCTTTCTCCACAGTAACAGGCTTTTCGATCGTAACTTCATCGGCCAACTCTTCAGTAACAGGCTTTTTCTTTGGTTTCTTTTTAAGCGTTACTTCTTCAGTCACTTCCTCTTTAATCGTTGTGTCTTCTTCCACTACAGCAGGTTTTTGAACAGTCACTTCGTCAGCTTCTTCTTCGGTAACGGGTTGTTTCTTCGGTTTCTTTTTCAAAGTGACTTCTTCCGTTGTTTCCTCAACCTTCTTTTCTTCTTCTGCAGTACCAGGCTTTGTGATTGTAACTTTATCTGCGGTTTCTTCTTCGATTGGTTTTTTCTTTGGTTTCTTTTTCAGCGTTACTTCTTCTGTTACTTCTTCTTTGATTTCAGTGTCTTCTTCTACCACAACAGGCTGTTCTATGGTTACTTCATCGGCCACTTCTTCGGTGACGGGTTTCTTCTTTGTTTTTTTTTTCAAAGTGATTTCTTCTGTTGTTTCTTTATCCTCCTCTATCTCTTCCACAGAAACAGGCTTTTCGATAGTTACTTCATCTACGACATCTTCATTAATAGTTTTTTTCTTTGGTTTTTTTTTCAGTGTTACTTCTTCTATTACTTCTTCTTCAACTTGTTTATCTTCTTCTGTTTTAACAGGTTTTTGAATGGTTACCTCATCAGCCACTTCTTCCGTTACTGGTTTTTTCTTTGGTTTCTTTTTGAGAGTGACCTCTTGTGATATTTCTTCAACTTTTTCTTCTTCTTTTACAGTAAGTGGTTTTTCGAATGATACTACGTCTGCAGTTTCTTCTTCAACTGGTTTTTCTTTCGGTTTCTTCACGAGTGTTACTTCTTTAATCACCTCTTCTGTAACCTCCGTGGACTCTTTTTCAGTAACAGGTTTTTTAATAGTCACTTCGTCGGCTGCTTTTTCAGTTTTTGATTTCTTTTTTGGCTTTTTCTTTAGTGTTACTTCTTCTTCAATCTCTTCGGTTTTATCTACGATGACTGTCTCTACCACAATTTCTTCCTCTGTAACTTCTTCAGTTGTGGGTTTTGTTTTAATTGTAAAGTCCTCAGTGAATTCCTCAACTGCTTCGTCTGCTTTAGCGGTCACAGGTTTTTTGAATGTTATCTCTTCAGTTGTTTCTTCCTGAATCGTTTTTTCCTTTGGTTTCTTTTTAAGCGTCACATGCTCTGCAGATTCTTCTTCAACCTTCTCTTCTTTTTTCGTATCAGGCACTCTGATTGTCACTTCGTTAGTAGCTTCCTCAGCAACAGGTTTTTTCTTTGGTTTCTTCTTCATAGCAACTTTTTCTTCTACTTCTTCGATTACCTCTTCTTTTTCTACAATCGGTTTTTCTATTGTTGTTTCTTTTTCTGTTTCTTCTACATCAGGTTTTTTCTTTGGTTTTTTTCTAATAGTGACTTCTTCCGTTACTTCTTCGACTGTTTCTTTTTCTTCTATAATGACAGGTTTCTTGATAGTCACTTCGTCAGTGGCTCCTTCTTCGACATGCTCTTTTTCCTTTACTTTTTCCGGTAACATTTTTTCATCGATTTCAGTCACTGTTTCTCCGACAGGAATCACCTCGGTGTCCGCTGTTTTCTCTGTAGGTGATTTCTTTTTCTTACCTCCCCTTTTTTCTGGAGCTTTTTTGTCAGGTTTTTCTTCATCTTCTTGAACATGAGATTCTAGTTCCGGTTTGAACTTTTCCAAAGTCGGCATCTCTATATCTTTTTTTTCAGTAGTAGGCTTCTCTTCCGATTTTAAGGTCACGGGTTTTTCTGCAAGTGAAGTTTCTTCAGGCCCTTTTTCGGGAATTTTTTTTAATTTTACTTCCTCTGGTTCTACTTTTTCTATTTCTGGTATTTTACCTTTGCCAATTTTCAATTTTTCAGGAACTTTAGTTTTTTCCTTAGGTTTCTTCGGTGAACGTTCATACACTGATTTATCTTCTATTTTTTCTAGTGGTACTTTTTTCAATTCTTCAAATTCCAGGTCCAGTTTTTCAAGGTCAACTGTCTCTTTTTCTGGTGACTTTTTCTTTTTATATTTTTTCTTCAAAACTTTAAGGGCTTCTTCAGCGTTCCTAGATATGATTCCATTTTGAATGAGATTTTCTTCGATAACTGTTATTTTAGGATATTTCACACTTGGAGGATAATCAGTGATGAATGAAATACGACTGCGCAGTCGAATTTTCGGAATCCCGATTGTTTTCGTTTCTTTTTTCTTCGGGACTGTTACCTTTTTGAGTTTTATTTCAGCCAGTTGCACTACATCTTCCGGTTCCTTGTAAACTAATTTCGTAGGTTTTATTTCTTTCCTTTCTATAGGCGTAGGTACTAACTTTGGTTTTTCTTCAGGCGCAACTTTCTTCTCTCTTTTCTTGGTTGGCTCCCAAGAAATTTTTTCAGGCATTGGTTCAAGAACAGGTCTTTCGTATTCTGGTTCCACCCATTCTTCCCAATCTGCTTTTTTAGCAACAGGTTTCTTTTTCTTCTTTTTCTTTTTCACTTCTATTTCTTTGTCTTGTTCAATACTTACATCTTCCTGTTTCTTTGATTCAACTTTTTCGACTTCGACTGTCTCAGAAACACCCAAAACTTCTTCGGTGATAGTTGGCTTGTCATATTCAATTTTCTCAGTTTCCTGTAGTTTTTCCAGTGAATCATCAGTAATGATTTCAGTTACTTCAACAGTCTCTTTTACAGGCGTATCTACGTCTGCTTTGTCTTCTTTAGGCGCGATTGGTGTAATTTCCTCTACCTGATCCATAATCAGATTCACTTCTTCGGGTGACGATAAATGAGTAGGCTTTTCTTCTACACTTTTTTCTGGTTGAGTTTTATCTTTGGGCTTCTTGGGTTTTTTTGCACGTTTGGTCACGATCATTTCTTCATCTTCTTTTTCTTCTTTGTCAGGAAACTTGATTGCAGGTCCAGTTAGATTCTTGTCTTTCGGTTGCTCTTCTGGTTTTTCTTTCACCCATGGTTTGAGAACTATTTCCTCAGGCACTTCTTCAGGTTTTTTCCCTTCAGGAATCCTGAATTTAACATCTGGTTGTTCTTCAGGTTCTTCTTTTTTCGGTACTCCTTTGATGATAAGATTCTGCTCCATTTCTTGCTCTTTGCGTTTTTTTTCTTTTCTTTTGTATGGTGTAGGAGTGACTTCAGGTTTTGGTTCGACACTCTCTTCTTCTTCAGGAGGTACGTATTTTTCTAGTTCTGGCCTTTCGAAATCTGTTGGTTGAAAATCTTCAAGTTTTAGTTTTGGTTTAGATACTTTTTTTTTCTCCTCTACTGATTCATCTTGTGGTTTTTCCAGCTTTGTTGGTTTAGAAATCTTCTTTTCGTCTCCAGATGCTTTCTCTGGTATCTTTTTCAGCTTAACTTTCTCAGGTTCAATGCTAGCGTCTTCTGGAACTTTCCCTTTACCAATGGTTATTTTTTCAGGAACTTTTTCGTTATCTGCAGGTGCTCGAGGCTGTCGTTCGTAAATTGATTTATCTGGCATTTCTTCCACAGGTGTTTTCTTCAATTCTTCAAATTCAATATCGAGTTTTTCCAACTCTGTAATTTCTTTTTCTGGAAGTTTGTATTTTTTGTGCTTCTTTTTCAAAACTTTGAGGGCTTCTTCGGCATTTCTGGACATAATTCCTGCTTGCACCGGATTTTCTTCTAGAATAGTGATTTTCGGGAATTTTTCTGCTGGTGGATAGTCTTGTATGAACGTTATTCGACTTCGCAACATAATTTTCGGTATCTTTGAATGTTTGATTTCTTTTTTCTTCGGGATGACTGCTTTTTTGAGTTTAATCGTTGCAAATTGAGGTACGTTTTGAGGCTCCGTTATGACAAGTTTGGTTGGTTTTATTTCCTGACGTTTGATTTTTTGGAGACCAGGAAGCTTGGGTTTTTCTTCAGTAGAGTCTTGTGTTTTGCTTTTTTTGGTAGGTTCCCACACTATTTTCTCCGGCATTGGTTCTAGTACAGGTCTTTCGTATTCGGGCTCCACCCATTCTTCCCAGTCTGCTTTTTTCTTTACTGGTTTCTTTTTCTTCTTTTTCACGACTTTCTCTTCCGTGGGTTTCATTTTTTCATCCGTAACGTCTTCTATCGATTTATCTTCATCCTTTATCTCTTTGAGGTCTTCTTTTTCAATGATTGGCGTGCCTTCTTTCGGCTGTGTCGAAGTTTTTGTTGTTTTGATCGTCGGCGTTAATTTTTCTCTGACTTCTTCCGTAGCACTTGCGCGTTCTTCAGGTTTTTCTTCCTGCATAATACCTTCCACGGATAAATCTGGGATCACTTCAGTCGTTTCTAAACCATCTCTAACAGGTATCAGTTTCTCAGCCTTTTCATCTTTCGGTTTGATGGGAATGATTTCTTGCACTGTTTCCAATTTACTCGTGTCATCTATAGTCTCTTGCAAAGTAGTCATCTCTTTGACTCCTTTGACGCCTGTAAAATTATTGAAATGCTAGAGAACTGATAATCATACCCTAAAAAGTACAAACCTTTCATTTTGTTATAGAATTTTGGCACGTATTTTTTTGTTCAAGGGGCATTAAATATGTAAAAAACTTTCAAGTTTTGTGATAAATAGTAGAGTGAATGTTTATGTATAATATAAACTTACCGTCTAGTGACGTCAAAGCATCGAGTGGTTGTGGCTGTTTTTGGTGTTCAGGGTGTTCAGATTCTGCAAGTGTAACTAGAGTAATGTGGTTTGAGTCCAGTGGTTTAAAGGCAGAAGCGTTACCTTCATCGTCTGTACCTCTCAGCTTGATAGTTACTGGCTGATCATCAGTTGTTTCCTTCTTATCTTCGATAAGTTTTTGTGTCTCTTCTGTTGAGAGGCCTTCGAATTTACTTTTTTCTAAGTTTTCATTTTTTAGCCGTTTTGTTTTCTTTTTCGGTGCTTTTTTCATTCCATGATCAGCTTTTTTCTCGTCTTCTGAGTCCTTGGTCAACAATTTTTTATCTTGTTGTGGAATGTTACTGTCAAGTTCTTTGTCTGTTTTATCTTTTACTGATGGTTTTAATGGCACACTGTCATTTTCAAGTTCATGAACTAATGGGGTCTCAAGAGGAACATCGAGAGTATCACTTTTTTCTTGTTCTTTCATCACGCCATTGGAAATCATTTTGTCTTCATCTTTTCTCTCAGGTTTCTTTTTTTTCTTTTTTGCAAGATGTTCCAAATCTTTACTGTCATCGGTTTTTTCTTCTGCATCTTCAGGAGATAATTTTTCTTCAGATTCTAAAGACTTAGAATCAGTCACTTCGATTGTGCTATCTTGAAGGAGTGTGGGTATTTTTTCAGTAGTTATACTAGACTTGCCTTCTTCAACTGTAGTAAAGGGAATATTTGGAATTTTATCATTGTCTTTTACAGACAAATCTTCGAGAGTAGTGTCTTCAGGTTTAATAGTAGCATCTTTCAAATGTTTTTTCTTTTTCATTTTTACTGGTTTAGTCTTCTTTTCGATTTCTTCAGATATTTTTGATTTGCATGTTATTGGAACTTCACTATTTTCATCCTTTGAAGGGGTATCAGTATCAATAATTGACTCTTCAGTTGCTTCGTGCATTACCTGCGGTATTATTGTTGTTGCTACGTTCAGAACATTATCTTCTTCTAGTGTTTCGTGAGTAGTTAAAAGAGGGGCTGTACGTTCTACTTCCAATGGCGTTTCTCCTTCCTCTATTGGTTTGAATTTCCCGCGCTTAAGAGTGCGTCTCTTCGTAACTTTGGCAATGCTGACTTTCTTAGGGGTGACTTCAGTACTAGTTACTACTTCCATTCCTGTTTCCATAGGTGTCGCTTCTTCGAACTTAGTTTGTGGTAATATCTCTGTTACTTCAGTAAGCAGAATGTCAGAAACTTTTTGATCAGTACCTTTCCGCTTAACAGTGGGTTTCTTCATAACATTAGCAACGTCGCTTTTTTCAATTGAAATGCCAGTAGCAGTTACTAACTCACTTGCAGTTTCTGCAGCAGCAGCTTCTTCAAAATTGTTTTGTGGTATTGTTTCTGTTGTTTTGGCTTGCAGAATGTTTTCTTTTGCTGTCATAACTGGAGCAATATCTCCTTCTCCCACTATTGTTTCTTTTTTGACTTTTTTTGTGGAATCGTTTGGCTGAACATTGTGTTCATCCATTATATCGGGAACGCTGCTGACTACTGCAGTAACATCAGTAACTATTTCTAACTCACTTATAGTTTCAACTGGTGTTGCTTTCTCAAACTTGTCCACTGGTAGAACATCAAGTGTTTCTTCGGTCATTAAAATTTTTTGTGGTATCTCTTGCACGGTTGCACTAGGAACTTCTTTTTTTTTAGCTGTAATTTTTTCTTCCACTTTCTGCTTCGGAACTTTAGGTTTAACAATGCGCTTTTTTTTTACTTTAATAATGCTGTCCTTAGTAGTGTCATCCGGAATATGTATAATTTCGCTAGTTCTATCGACCAGGGCCACTTCATGGAAATCAGTTAATGGTCCTGTTTCTGTTGTTTTCTTAGGAAGGATATCTTCTTCCAGTGTCTCATAATTAGTGTTATAAAACACGTTGCCATTTTCTTCAACTACTTCTTCCCCTTGCACACGCTGAATGGCACCTTTTTTCTTGATACCTTGTTTCTTTGTAACCATAGTAACGCTGGTTTCCTCGGGAGTCAAGTCAGTCACTATTACTGATTCGCTTGTTGTTTCAGCAGGTGTTGCTCTCTCGAACATGATTTGAGGCATTTCTTCTGTTGTTTCATCTAGTAAAATATCTTCTTCTGGTGTCTTGTGAACATGTGCTTCAGTTCCTCCTACTGATATTGATTTATCTCCTAATTTTTGTTTTGTATCTTTTACTTTTGGTTTGCGTTTTCTAGGTGAAGGTGCATTGCTGTCTTCCGGAATAATGATATCAGTAAGATTATTCAAGCTCGTTAATTCAACAGGTATTTCTTTTGCAAATTCTTCATGTGGCATCATGTCGGTGAGTTCAGCAGGAGCGAAACACTCTTCCGTTAGCTCATGAACAGTAACCACAGGTGCTTTGCCATCTTCTTCAATTGTTGTTTCAACTTGAACATTTCGCTTGGCAACTTTAGGCTTAGCAGTGCGTTTCACAGTTTTTATAGCTACTTTCCCTGTTTCAGTTATGACTTCAGTGACCGTTGCTGACTCGCTTATCGTCTCAACAGGTTTTTTAGACACTAATTCCTCTTGTGGAATGAGCTCAGGGAATTCAATTGACACAATATTTTCTTCTGGCAGCTCAAGAATATTGATCACTGGTGCTTTGCCCTCTTCTTCCATTGTTGTTTCTACTGTCACTTTCTGCTTCCCACCTTTTTGCTTTACAGTTCGTTTGACGGTTTTTTTAGCAACTTTACCTTCTTCAGTAATGGCTTCAGAGATCGATACTGATTCGCTTGTCGTTTCAACAGGTGTTTCTATTTCAATCGTTCTTTGTGGCGTGATCTCGGAAAATTCAAATGCAACAATACTTTCTTCTGGCAGCACAATGACGTCAACCACTGGTGTTTTGCCATCTTCTTCTACTGCAGTTTCTATAGTCACTTTCTGCTTGTCACCTTTTCTCCTAACAGTGCGTTTGACAGTTTTTTTTGCAACATTACCTTCCGCTGTTATTGTTTCAGTGACCGTCACTGACTCACTTGTCGTTTCAACAGGCGTTGCTTTAGTGAACTCCTTCGGAAGCATCTTGGTGAATTCTGCGGGTTCGATAATTTCTTCAGGTAGCTCATGGACGGTAATCACAGGTGTTTTGCCTTCTTCTTCGACAGTTGTTTCAACCTGAGTATTCTGCTTGTTTCCTTTTCGCTTTACAGTGTGTTTGACAGTTTTTTTGGAAACTTTACCTTCCTCAGACGTGGCTTTACTGACGGTGATTGTAACGTTTGTCATTTCAGCAGGCACCACACCGGCAAACTCTTTTTGTGGAATAATCTGTGTGAATTTAACTGGGATGATACTTTGTTCCGGTAGCTCCAAGATGTTATCCACTGGTGCTTTGCCTTCTTCTTCTACTGTTGTTTCACCTGATACTTTTTGCTTCACACTTTTCTGTTTAGGGAGCCGTTTGCCAGTTTTTTCGGAAACTTTACCTGTTACAGGAACGGCTTCAGTGACCGATGTAAACTCGCTTGTAGTTTCAACAGGTGTTTCTGTTAAAAACTCTGTCTGTGGAATAATCTTGGTGGATTCAACTGGAGCGATAATTTCTTCAGGTAACTCAATGATATTAACCACTGGTGCTTTGCCTTCTTCTTCAACTGTAGTTTCTGCAGTCACTCTCTGTTTGTTACCTTTTTTCCTGCAAGTGCGTTTGACTGTTTTTTTTGTAACATTACCTTTGTCTGTCATAGTTTCAGTGACCGTCACTGACTCACTTGTCGTTTCATCAGGTTTCTCTGTATCGAACTCTTCTGGTAAAACCATCTCGGTTAATTCTGCAGGCACGATAATTTCTTCAGGTAGTTCATGGACGGTAACCACAGGTGCTTTGCCTTCTTCTTCAACAGTTGTTTCAACCTTTGTATTCAGTTTGTTTCCTTTTCGCTTTACAGTGCGTTTGACAGTTTTTTTCGCAGCATTACCTTCTTCCGTCATAGTTTCAGTGACCGTCACCGACTCACTTTCCATTTCAACAGGCGTTACTGTAGCGAACTCTTCCGGTAGAACCATCTCAGTATATTCACCAGGCACGATACTTTCTTCAGGTAATTCATGAACAGTAACTACAGGTGATTTGCCTTCTTCTTCAATAGTTGTTTCAACTTGAACATTCTGCTTAGTACCTCTCCGCTTGACAGTGCGTTTCGTTGTTTTCTTTGCAGGTTTACCTGTATCTGTTATAACTTCAATGATCGTTACTGATCCGCTTGACGTATCCGAAGGGGTTTCCGTAGCAAACTCTTCCGGTGATACCATCTCGGCGAATTCAACTGGCAAGATGCTTTCTTCTGGTAGCTGAATGATATTTACCACAAGTGCTTTGCCTTCTTCTTCTATTGTTGTTTCTACCGTCACTTTTTGCTTTGAACCTTTCTTTTTTACAGTGCGTTTGACAGTTTTTTTCGCAACAGTACCATCCTTACCAATGGCTTCCGTAACTGATTCCAACTCGTTCGTCATCATAGTAGATGTTTCTGTTGTTATACCTTTATCTAGAGTTATCTTGGTCAATTCAGCAGGGATGATATCTCCTTCTGGTAGCTCATCCATAGACACGACAGGTGCTTTGCCTTCTTCTACTGCAGTTGTTTCGTTTTGAACCTTTTGCTTTTTACCTTTTCGTTTTACAGTGCGTTGAACAGTTTCGTTGGCAACTGTACTTTCTTCGGTATAAACTTCATTGACCACTACCGCGTCTCTTGTCGTTCCAATAGGTGTTTCTGTAGCGAACTCGCTTTGTGGTATTATCTCAGTGAACTCAGCAGAAATGATACTTTCTTCAGGCAGCTCTTGGACAGTAACTACTGGTGCTTTACCTTCTTCTTCTATGATCGTTTCTTCCTGCAAATTTTGCTTCGCACCCTTCCGTTTGACAGTGCGTTTTACAGTTTTCTTGGCAACCTTACCTTCCTTTGTTCTTGATTCAGTGACCGTAACTGAAACATTTGTTGTTTCAATGGGTGTTACAGTCGCAAACTCCTCCTGCGGAACAATGTCAGTAAATTCAGCAGGCACGATATATTCTTCTGGTAGGTCCTGCACAGTAACCTCAGGTGCTTTTCCTTCTTCTTCTACAGTTGTTTCAACTTGAACATTTTGCTTGCCACCTTTTTTCTTTACTGTGCGTTTCACCGATTTTTTAGCAACTTTACCTGTATCAGTCATGATTTGAGTGATTGTTACTGACTCGCTTATCATTTCAACAGGTGTTTGTGTTGCGAACTCTTTCTGCGGAAGCATCTCGGTAAATTCGACTGGTACGATACTTTCCTCTCGTAGCTGAAGTATATTGATTACTGGTGTTTTGCCTTCTTCTTCCATGATTGTTTCTACAGTTGCTTTTTGCTTTCCACCTTTTTGTTTTACAGTGCGTTTGATAGTTTTTTTGGCAACTTTACCTTTTCTAGTTGTTGTTTCAGTGATCGATACAGACTCGTTTGTCTGTTCCACAAGTGTTTCTGTTGCCATCTCTTGCTGTGGTAACATTTCGGTAAATTCAGCAGGTACGATCTCTTCTTCTGGAAGATCTAAGATATTGATCACGGGTGCTTTGCCTTCTTCTTCTACTGTCGTTTCGACTGTTACTTTCTGCTTTGTACCTTTTTTCTTGATAGTGCGTTTGATCGTTTTTTTGGCAACTTTGCCTTCCTCAGACATAGATTCAGTTACCGTAACTGTTACGTTTGTCGATTCAGCGGGCGTTTCTGTGATGAAATCCTTGTGTAGAACCATGTCAGTAAGTTCAGCTGGCACAATGTTTTCTGCAGGCAGAATATGGACAGTTACAACAGGAGTTTTGCCTTCTTCTTCAATCGTTGTTTCAATTTGAACATTTTGCTTATCACGTTTTTGCTTAACGGTGCGTTTCACCGTTTTTTTAGAAAGTTTCCCTGTATCAGTTATGACTTCAGTGACCGTGATTGACTCACAGGTCGTTTGGTTAGGTGTTTCTGTGGCAAACTCCTTATGTGGAATCATCTCGGAGAATTCAACTGGTACTGAACATTCTTCTACTTGCTCTTTGGTATGAGTTACTGGTGTTTTGCCTTTGTCATCGATTGTTTTTTCAACTTCCACTTTTTGCTTCCCGACTTTTCGCTTTGCACTCCGTTTAACAGTTTTTCCGGTTACTTGACTTTCTTCTGGCATTGCTTCGGTGACTGTCACTGTCTCACTTGTTTTTTCAATAGGTGTGTCGGTCGTAATCTCTTCCTGTGGAGTAATACGAGGAAATTCAACTGGCGCACTAGTTTCTTCCGGTAATTCATGGACAGTTACCACTGGCGCTTTGCCTTCTTCTTCTACAGTTGTTTCAATTCGTAATTTTTGCCTGTCACCTTTTTTCTTCACAGTGCGTTTCACCGTTTTTTTCGCAGCTTTACCTGTATCGGTGATGACTTCAGTGATAGTTACTGACTCACTTGACGCCTCATGTGGAATTAACTTGGTAAATTGAGTAGGAACGATGATTTCTTCGGGTAGATCAAGGATTTCGATCACTGGTGATTTACCTTCTTCATTTATTGTTGTTTCAATCGTCACTTTTTTCCTTCCGCCTTTTTGCTTCACAGTGCGTTTTACATGTTTTCTGGCCATTGTACCTTCTGGAGTGACTGCTTCAGTGACTGTTACTGACTCGATCGTTGTTTCAACAGAAGCTTCTATAGCGAACTCGCTTTGTGGCATTACCTCGTTAAATTCAACGGGTATGATACTTTCTTCGGGTAGCTCATGGACAGTAACTACTGGAGCTTTGCCTTCTTCTTCTATGGTTATTTCTTCTTGAACATTCCGTTTCGCACCCTTCTGTTTGACAGTGCGTTTAACAGTTTTTTTGGTATTTTTACCTTCTTCATTCATCGCTTCAATAACCGTTACTGACACATTTGTACTTTCAGCAGGTGTAACCGTCGCAAAATCCTTCTGTGGAACGATCTCGGATAATTCAGTAGGCACGATACTTTCTTCAGGTAGCTCATGGACAGTAACTACTGGTGCTTGGCCTTCTTCTTCTATAATTGTTTCTTCTTGAACATTCTGCTTCGTTCCCTTACGTTTGACAGTGCGTTTCACAGTTTTTTTCGCAATCTTTCCTACTTCATTTTTGGCTTCAGTGACCGTTACTGACACGATTGTTGTTTCAACAGGTGATTCTGTCACGAACTCCTTCAGCGGGACAATTTCAGTAAATTCAGCAGGCACGATACTTTCTCCAGGTAGCTCATGGCTAGTAACTTCTGGAGCCTTACCTTCTTCTTCTATAGTTGTTTCTTCTTGAACATTTTTCTTCGCACCCTTTCGTTTCACAGTGCGTTTTACAGTATTCTTGGTGCCTTTACCTTCCTTCGTTTTTTCTTCAGTGATCGTTACTGACAAATCCGTTGTTTCCACAGGTTTTGCGGTCGCGAATTCCTCAGGTGGAATAATGTCGGTAAATTCAGCAAGAACAATATATTCTTCGGGTAGTTCGAGGACGTCAATTACAGGTGCTTTGCCACCTTCATGTACTGTTGTTTCAATTGTCACTTTTTGCTTACCAGCTTTTTGCTTTGCAGTGCGTTTGACATGTTTTTTGACAACTTTACCTTCTGAAGTTACTGCTTCAGTGACTGTTACGGACTCGATTGTAGTTTCAATAGGTGTTTCTGTCGCGAACTCGTTCGTAGGTCTCTCCTCGGTTAATTCAGCAGGCATGATCATTTCTTCGGGTAGCTCATGGACGGTAACTACTGGTGCTCTGCCTTCTTCTTCTATAATTGTTTCTTCTTGAATGTTTTGCTTCGGACCCTTTCGTTTTACAGTGCGTTTGACAGTTTTTTTTGTAACTCTTCCTTCCTTTGTTTTTGCTTCAGTTACTGTTACGGACACGTTTGTCGTTTCAACAGGTGTTACTGTTGCGAATTCCTGCTGTGCAACAATGTCAGTAGATTCAGCAGAAACGATATATTCTTCTGGTAGCTCATGGACTGTAACCACAGGTGCTTTGCCTTCTTCTTCTACAGTTGTTTCAACTTGAACATTTTGCTTTTTATCTTTTTTCTTCACTGTGCGTTTGACAGTCTTCTTGGTAGCCTTACCTTCCTTTGTTTTTGCTTCAGTTACCGTCACTGATACATCTGTTGTTTGAACAGGTGTTTCTTTTGCAAACTCTTCCAGTGGAAGAATGCTGGTAAATTCACTAGGAACGATATCTTCTTCTGGTATATCGTGGACAGTAACCACAGGTGCTTTGCCTTCTTCTTCAACAGTTGTTTCAACTTGAACATTTTGCTTATCACCTTTTCGCTTGACAGTGCGTTTTACAGTTTTCTTGGGACCTTTTCCTTCTTTCGTCTTGCATTCAGTTACTGTAACTGACTCAGTCATTGTTTCAACAGGTTTTTCTTTCTCAAAATCGTTCTGCGGTCTCCACTGAGTAAATTCAGCAGGCATGATCATTTCTTCGGGTAGTTCATGGACAGTAATTACTGGTGCATTGCCTTCTTCTTCAATAATTGTTTCTTCTTGATTTTTCTGTTTCTCACCCTTCCGTTTGATTGTGCGTCTTACAGTTTTCTTGGCAACGTTACCTTCCTTTGTTTTTGCTTCAGTAACTGTTACTAAAACCTTTGTTCTTTCAACTGGTGCTAATGTGGACAATCCTTCCTGCGGAATACTATTGGTTAATTCAGCAGCCACGGTATATTCTTCTGGCAGCTCATGGACAGTAACAACAGGTGGTTTTCCGTCTTCTTCTACAGTCGTTTCAACTTGAATATTTTGCTTGCCACTTTTTTGCCTCACAGTGCGTTTCACAGTTTTTTTGGTATTTTTACCTTCTTCGGTCATCGCTTCAGTGACTGTCAAAGACACGATTGTCGTTTCAACAGGTGTTTCTGTTGCGAACTCCTCCAGCGGGACAAGATTGGTAAATTCAGTAGGCACGATACTTTCTTCAGGTAGCTCATGGACAGTAACTACTGGTGCTTGGCCTTCTTCTTCTATAATTGTTTCTTCTTGAACATTTTGCTTCGCACCCTTCCGTTTGACAGTGCGTTTTACAGTCTTTTTTGTACTTTTACCTTCTTTTGTTTTGGTTTCAGTGACCGTTACTGACAAGTGTGTTGTTTCATTGCGCGTTATTGTCGCAAACTCCTCCTGTGGAACAATTTCGGTAAATTCAGCAGGCATGACAAATTCTTCTGGTAGCTCATGGACAGTAACCTCAGGTACTTTGCCTTCTTCTTCTATAATTGTTTCAATTTGAACATTTTGCTTTCCACCTTTTTTCTTCACTGTGCGTTTCACAGTTTCTTTGGTTTTTTTACCTGCTTCATTCATCTTTTCAGTGATTGTCACTGACACGTTTGCCGTTTCAACAGGTGTTTCTGTCGCGAACTCCTTCAGCGGTACGATTTCGGTTAATTTAGCAGGTATGCTCATTTCTTCAGGTAGCTCATGGACAGTAACTACTGGTGCTTTGCCTTCTTCTTCTATGATTGTTTCTTGCTGAACATGCTGCTTCGCACCCTTTCGTGTAACAGTGCGTTTTACAGTTTTCTTGGCAACCTTACCTTCCTTTGTTTTTTCTTCAGTTACCGTCACTGATACATTTGTTGTTTCAACCTGTGTTTCTGTCGCGAACTCTTCTAGTGGAACAATGCAGGTAAATTCAGTAGGCACGATATCTTCTTCTGTTAGCTCTTGGATAGTAACGGTAGGGGCTTTGCCATCTTCTTCTACAGTTGTTTCAACTTGAATATTTTGTTTATTACCTTTTTGCTTGACAGTGCGTTTTACAGTTTTTTTGGCAACATTACCTTTTCTCGTTTTGGTATCGGTGACTGTAACCGACTTAGTCGTTGTTTCAACAGGTGTTTCTGACGCGAACTCCTTGTGTAGAACCATCTCTGTAAATTCATTGGGTACTATATGTTCTTCTAGCAGCTCATGGGCAGGAACTGTATCCGCTTTGTTTTCTTCTTGAACTATCGTTTTCTGCACTTGTTGTTCAGTTTGCACTATCATAATCTCTGTTTCATTTTTCTGAGATAGTTTTTTCCTAAGGTTGCGTTTCTTTGTCGTCTTGGCGCCGTCAATTTGTTCTGTAGCTTCTTCAATGGTTGTTGTTACTGAATCACTTAGTAATTTGAAATCTTTCTCTTTTTCGATTTCCATCAGTTCGGTCATAACTTCGGTAACGGTTGCTTTGTTGGTATCTATTATAAGGGTGGCTTCGCCAAAATCAGCTGACGGCAATTCTTCTATTGTTTCTTCAGGCATACTATACTCCGAGGGTCTAAGATTCGTCATGACGCTCACCTTTGTATCGTTTTCATCAATTGTAACGGTAGTTTTATGTAGTTCATTTATATCGTTATCGACCTCATCATTTGTGTTCAAGATTTCTTTAATATCAACTGATACACTGCTCCTATGAAGTTCTTGTCTTTCAACATCATTTTCGATTTCTTCTTCTATCACAACAGCTGACTCTTGTTCATTATCATCATGAATTTTATTTTTGAAAACTGTTCTGATACTTCTTACGGCTTGCAATTCGCCGTCTGTACTACTTTTTCTGAAACGTGTTGTGTATTCTTTTTCTACTTCAGTATCTGAGTCTTCCATTGTTTTGTGTATAATTTTTGGCGTTTCATGTTTCAGTATGTGTTGTGTTAAGGTTTCGTGATGATTTCGATGTTCTGCGTTTATTTCTGAAACGTGATGGAGTTTGCGTGAATGGTCAGAACTCATGCAGTTCGTATAGTTTTATGTGCTAGTATTTTTACTAGATTTATTGTCGATCTGTTCATTGATTATGTGACTTCAGATGAGTGTAATTTTGTTCGCAAAGTTTATATTACACAAAATAAAGTTTTCATGGATAAACGTACAAAAAATTATACAATTTGTATATAAATGCTGAATAACTGATCATACAGTATGACACTTGTCATTTTGGTTTTTTGTAGTATGATGAAAAATGTTCGTAATTTCGGGTGGAATGTTTTTTGCCTGATGTTTTGTAGTTTGGTAAATCTACTCGCATTTATTGCAACTATTTACACGAGTACAATTGATGTAGGATTGACTACGTAAATGAAAAAATATATATTTGCTCTTACGTTTGTTTAATAAAATTTTAATAAAATAGAAGGTACAAAAGTTTTGTTCACGTTTACGTGTGGGAAGTTTTTTTAATGTCAATGGTTCTAAGCGATAATAATTCAAATAAACTAAAAGAAGCAAGTCAATGAATTAAAGGAAAAAATTAGATATACACTCAATCACCGAGTGTACGAACAGCTTCATCTCTCTCTATTCTGATCTGTTAGCATAAAAAATAAAGGACACGGAATGCTCGTTCACTCGGTGAACGTGTGTACCATATGTCTCAGATTCTGATTTGAATGATATTATTGGATAATTATTGTAGGTTGGGACTTGAATGGATAAAATTTGTTTTATTTATATTTATTAAAAATACCCTAATAAAAATGTATTCGCCATATAGTTATCGAAAGTATAATGAAGTCTTACTTTTGTTGCACCATGTCTTACTCGATTTTCGATAAATACACTAGTTCCTCGGAGGAGCTAGCCACTCGGAGCCGAAACCTATAGAGATAACTAACCCGAGAGGGGCTCCCACTCTCCAACGGACTGCGCAATGCGAGATGCGCAAGAGCCAGTTGGAGCCAGACAGTCGAACGCGTCGGACTATAAGAAAACCAAGAAAACTCATAGCTTTGCGGTTGCGGGACGCGCGGGAGAAAGGAGAAGTTCCCGCCCCATCGCCGCAGGCCGTGGGTGGGAGTAAGGGGTACTCGTTCTATCCGTTTCCTCGCGCTCTTTCCTTTCAGTGTTTATTCCTTTGAGGCTCGCTCCTCCGAGGAACGAGTGTATAGCTTTTATGGTTGGTAACTTCAATTTTTTTGATCGACTCAATAAATTAACATTCTTTCATGTATATGTCTAGTATGCCGTAATGTACTTACCAATAATTTGAATTAGATGTTCTGCTTCTACAGAGACTGTAGTGAGTTTTTCTGTAGGCTTCTTGGATTCGGGAATATGTGATGCGATTTCATCTGTTGTATCGATTTGTGTAACTAGAACACTGTGTTTGATTTCGTGCAATTTTTGTGCTAATGCTTGTTTCAGTTCTTCTGGTTTGAAATCAGATGTTGTGTTTTCTGGGATGATATCATCCTTAATAGCTACTATACGTTCCACGACATCCGGTACAGCTGTCATTTCTTTTGCAGTTCCTTTGATCACTTTTTCAGCTTCTGTTTCAGTCGCTGTTATCTCAGTTACTTCAATGCTTTCTGAAAGTCTGAATTTGATGTCAGCTTCGACTGATTTTAACGTTTTCTCTATTACTAATGTTTCTTCATGTTCTTGAGTGGCTGGCTGAGTTTGAATGATATTTTCAAAGGGTGTCTGATCTGGGTGGATTCTTTTAACTTCTGGCATCGTCATTTGTTTTAGTTCTTCAGTGGTAACTGAAGAAATCACTTCGTCAGTTTGAGCAGTTGGCCTACCGAAGATATTCACATCTGCTGTTTCTTCTGAAGGTGCTTTTGCTTGTAATAGGTTCATTTCAGTTTCAACAGATGTTGTTTCAAGTATTTTTAAGGACGTGAATTCTCCTACGTCTAATGAACTTTTTTCTGTATCTGGTAATTTGTAATGATCAAGATGTTCTGTAGTGTTTGATGCAATTATTTGAGCAGTTTCTGCTGTAGGCATGCCTGCAAGATATGTTTCAGCTTGAATTTCTTTTGGTTGTTTTTTAATTGGCAAAATACTTTCTGCTTCATTTGGTAAGATTTCTGATACAACAAGAGTTTTTGTTTCTTCAAATTTCATCTCACTCGAAGAAGTATCTGGTTTAACGAACGCACCGAGTTCTTTTGTGGTTATCAGAGCTTGAACTTCAGTTGCTAAGCCTACTTCATGACCATGGATGTCAAAGTCAGCTTTCTTTTGTTCAGGTTGTGGCAGAAGTGATAATCCCATTTCAGATTCATTAGAGATTGTTTCAGATGTTTGTAAAGATTTCAGTTCTTCTACTTCTCGCGTACCTTTTTGTTCAGTAACTGATTCAGTTTCTTCCAAAGCATTCACGTGTGATGCTGCGACGATTTCAGTAGTTTCAGCGACGTCTATGCCAAACAAATTGACTTCTGCAGTTTTGGTCGAAGGTGCTACTGCAGATTCAATAGGGCTTTCGTTTTCATTGATCATGGTTTGCTGAACGTGGAGTGCGTTATGCTCATCAATAGTTGAAACATATACTTGTGATTCAGGTAAATTGAAACTTGCAAGTCCTTCGGTACTTGGAACTGTTAAAGTTTCTGTCACTTCTGCTATTTCTCGGCCATCTACGATTACTTCAACAGATTTAGTTTTTGGGCCTTCAGATTCTTCTAATGTTACTTCAGTTTCATTAGAGGGTACTTCAGAAACTACGATTGGATGTATTTCTTCAGTCACAACCTCTCCTGTCTGTTCATCAGGTTTGAAAGATCCACTGAAATCTTTGGTTGTCAATCCTATGAGAATTTCGAGACTTTCGGCAACTTTTCGGCTGAACAATTCTGGGTGTGCAATGGAAGATTCGGTTTGTTTCTTGAGTTGCAGTTTTTCTTCTGTTTCCATTGAGATCACTTGATCAACTGTGACTGATGACATTTCTTCTAAACTAACTTGGCCTTTGAGTGTCTGTGGAAGCTGAGATGCAGGTATATCACCTGGATGAATGCTGGTTAAGACTTCCATAGATTGTGGTACTTTTCTACCGAAAATTTCGTGTTTTGCCGTAGATTCGGACGGTAATGAGGCACTTGGCATATCACGCTCTGATTCGATTGAGAAAATTTCAGATGTAATTGTAGTTTCCAAAGTGTCAATTGTTGTAAGACTTTTTTGTCCTTGTACCATATCTTCTGGAGCTAATACAGATGCATTAGTAGCAGTAAAAACTTCTGTCGTCTCTGCAATGTCACTACCACTAACTATTATTTTAGCAGATCTTTCATTAATTGTTTCTGCAGCTTGTAGCTGTTCTTCAGTTTCACTTGTAGTACTTTGCGAAATGGTCGCAGATGTAAGTAACTCGAATGCAGGTGTTCCGACTGCTTTTTCTGGTATTCTCTCATGAGCCAAATCACGTGCTGTAGAAGCTGTTATGATTTCAGTTGTTTCAGCATTTTCTCGACCATAGACTTTAGCGTCAGCGAACAAAGTAGACGGTTTCTCAGCAGTAAGGAGTGTTTCCTCTGTCTCGTTAGAAGTGATGTCAGTGACCATAAGGGATGAAAGGTTTTCGTATTCTGTATTTCCAACTTGAGATTCAGGCTGGACTGGAGATTTAAATTCTTTGGTACCAATCAAAGTCAGAGTTTGAGAACTTTCTGCAACGTCTCTACCAGTTATTTGACCTGCTTGAGCGATTCTTCCTGTGACTTCCTCTGATTGGAATACATCTCCAGTTTCATGGCTGACTGTTTGCATGACTACAGACGTTATCAATGTATCTAGGTGTGGTTTGCTACATTCTTCCTTGGGTGCCATAGGAATGACAAGATCGTCAACAGATGTTGATGTTAACGTTTCTGAGACTTTTGCAACTTCATGTCCAAATATGTTTGTAGTTGTTGACTTGGTAGAAGGCATTTCAGCTGAAGGCATTTCCATTTCCCTCTCCATAGTGATTGTTTCAGCTACTACTGTTGATGACATAACGTCTATTGATGAGGTTCCACTCTCTTCATTCGGTGATTCTTGTTTCATTAATTTATCGATCAATGTTGCCGTTATGATTTCCGTAGTTTCTGCGATCGCATGACCTAACATCTTTTCTTCGGCTATCGTAGAAGTTGGTTTTTCTAGACTTACTAAAGGCTTTTCAACCTCATTAGTAATAAGTTGAGTTACAGCTACTGATGACAGTTCCTCATATTCTGCTCGAACTGATTGAGTTTCTGGTAACAAATCTTTTTTGAGTTCTGCAGTACTTGTCATCATGAGTATTTCTGAAGTTTCTGCGACATCTCTACCATGTACTTTTCCTAAAGCCGCAGTTTTCTTGGGAGATTCTTCAGTAGTCAAGATCTCTTCAGTTTCGTGACTGTCAGTTTGCGAGATAATTGGAGTTGTCAAAGTTTCTATATTTGTCTTGCTTTTTTGCTGTTCTGTCGTCGGATGAGTGACAAAGTTGTCCACACTTGAGGAAACTGAGGTCTCAATAGTCTCAGCAACTTCTCGTCCGAAAATATTAAGTTCTGCTGATATTTCTGATGGTAATTCAACTGTCGGCATTAACTTTTCTGTCTCAACAGAAACATTTTCAGACGTGATCGTGTGCAATAGTGCATCCATTGAGGCTTTTCCACTTTTTCTTTCTGGTAATATTGAAGTTGCGAAATCTTCAGTCGTCCCTGCAGGTATGATTTCAGTTGTAAGTGGAACTTCTTGACCAAAAACTTGAGCTTGAGCAGTTGAAGCAGATGGTTTCTCAATGCCAGGCAAAGTATCCTCAGTTTCATTGGTGATTACGTCAGAAATGATGATAGATGATAGTTTTTCGTACTCTGCTGTTCCAGATGTCATTTCAGGCATTTTTCTTTCCGATAATTCGATTGCATTTGTCATACTTAAAATTTCTGTGATTTGAGGTGCATCTCTGCTAAGAATGTTTGCTTGTGACGCTTTTTTCTCTATGACTTGTTCGGTACTAAATGAACTTTCTGTTTCGTGAGTCACAGTTTGCAAAACCATTGAGGTTGGGAAAGTATCATATTGTGATTTGCCTTTTTGTTTTTCAGGTGTTGCGGAAGTTGTAAAATCACTCACTTCCAGGACTGACAATGTAACAGTAGTTTCGGCAACTTCTCTTCCGAAAATGTTAGATTCAGCTGATTTCTGTGAAGGCATTTCAGGTACTGGCATTGTTTTCCCTGACTCACTGAATACAGTTTCAGAGATGACCAGAGCAGATAAATTGTCTACACTTGGAGATACGTTTTGTTCTTTGATCTTCTCGATTTCTCCTAAATCTGCAGTTGCAGAAGCGGCAATAATTTCTGTAGTTTGTGCCAAAAGTTGACCTAGCATTTTTTCCTCAGCAATTGAAATGTCTGGTAGCGTGGTTCTGAACAAGGTATCTTCTTTTTCATTTATAACTGATTGAGAAACTAGTACTGATGAAAGCTCTTCGTATTCCTTTATAGCATTTTGAGTTTGCGGTTTATCATCCACTTTCATTTTTTCGATACTTGCCATGGGCACGAGTTCTGTTGTTTCTGCTGCATCTCTGCCAGTCATTTCAGCTTGTGACGCTGTTCGTCCAGTTACTTCTTGAGTTATAAACTTTTCTTCTGTTTCATGAGTAACGATTTGTGATGTTATTGAAGTAAGAAGTGTGTCAAACTGAGTCTTGCTTGTTTTTTCATCAGGTAATTGCTCGACCAATTCTATTGCAGCTGAAGTCGTCAGAACTTCTGTTGTTTCCGCTACTCCATGTCCAAAAACGTCTGATGTGGCTGATTTTTCAGATGGCAGTTCCAGAATTGATATTGATTCACCAATCTCATTAGATATTACTTCAGATACAATAACAGATGACAAGGTATCTATTGCTTCAATGCTCGTGTCTTCATTTGGAGTTTTTGCACTTAGAAAATCTTTTGTTATTGATACCGGAACTATTTCTTCTACCTCTGCGATTTCTCTGCCGAAAATTTTCGTTGTAGCAGTATTTGTGGATGGTTTTTCAAGACTTGGTAATGTGTCTTCAGATTCATTCACCGATAATTGTGATATTGTTATCGACGATAACTCTTCAAACTCGGTCACGATTTCTCGTGTTTCGGGCTTTTCACTTTCCTTCAGTTTTGAGGCATTTAGCAACGTCATGATTTCCGTAGTTTCGGCGGCTTCACAACTAGTCATTTCAGCTGTTGATGCTATTCTTCCAATAGTTTCTTCTGTGGTGAATGGCTTTTCTTTTTCGTGATAAACAACTTGTGACAGAGATGAAGCCGTAAGGGTATCGAATTGTGGCGTAACATTGTGTTCTTCTGGTAAAATAAAGTTTTCAAAGTCTCTCACAGTTGATGATGTCAAGACTTCAGAAGTTTCAGCAATATTGTGAACTGACACGTCAGACGTAGCTGGTTTCTCTAGAGGTAACTGGGTTTTTGCCATTTGAATTTCTGCTTCATTCCAAGTAGTTTCGGAAACTTCGATTGAAGACAGAGTGCCTGTCACTGAAGTCTTGCTTTGCCCTTTCGGCATTTCCATTTCGGACAAATCTTCCGTAGTTGATGCGGAAATAACTTCGACAGTTTCTGCGATTTCCCTACCCAACATTTTAGCCTCAGCTAATGTGGTTGACGGTTTTTCAAGACTTGGTAGAGAATCTATAGTATCAGCCGATATTACTTTAGATACTGACAGAGAAGAGAACTCTTCAAACTGAGAGTTACTAATGTGAGCGTTGGGAGTGACTGATTTTTCGAATTTGTCAGTGATATCCATGGGTAGAATCTCAGTAACTTCTGCTGTCTCTCTCCCCGTTATGTAGGTTCGAGCTTTTTTACTATCAGGCGCTTCTTCACTCGGCAGAATACCTTCGACTTCATGACGGACAGATTGCGTGATCACTGACGTTGAAAGAGTATCTAATTCTATTTTCCCCTGGTGCTCTTCAGGTTTGATGTCTTTCGTTAACGTATCTATGCTTCCTGATGTCACGATCTCCATAGTCTGAGCTATATCATGGCCGAACAGACTAGGCTGTGCTTTTCCCCCCTCTGATATTTCAAGAGGACCGAAAGTTTCTCCCGATTCATTTGACGCAGTTTGCGAAATGATGAGAGACTTATTGACGATGATTTTTTCCGTGCCAGTTTGTTCTGCTGGCTGCTTTGAAACCAGTAAATCATCGACACTGGAAATAGTTTCGACTTCAGTTGTCTCGGCTACTTCATGTCCGGAAACGTTCTTTCCTGCTGTAGATACTGACGGTAATTTAGTGATTTCTAATGATGTTTCAGATTCATTTGATGTTGTTTGGCTGACAATTACAGATGCATGTTCATTAATAAGGTGCTGGATAGATTTCTCTGCAGGCAGAGAGTGTTTTGCGAGAATACCAGTATTTGACATTGTGATGGTTTCTTCAATTTCTAGTGCTTCTTGCCCAGGTAATTGAAGGTTTGCTGTATTCGTTTGAGGATTTTTTGGAATAATTAATTCATCTTTCGTTTCGTTTGGAACCACTTGCGATACAACAATTGAAGATAGCGTGTCCAATTGTTCGATGACTGTACGTTTTTCAGGCGTTTCTTGTTCTGATAATGTCTCAGTTTGATAAGTTGATATGGTTTCTGTTGTTTCCGCGATTTCTCGTCCTGTGAATGATGCAGTAGCTTCTTTTTCAGTAGGTTTGATTTCATGTAGGTAAATGTCTTCGGCTTCATTAGGAAGATTTTGCGATATTGTTACCGATGGAAGTGCCTCCAAAGAGATTTTACTTTTTTGTTGCTCTGGAATATCCAGTTTTCGGAAAACGCCGACATCAGTGAAAGTCTGCGTCTCAGTTGTTTCAGCAATGTCTCTGCCAAACAAATCAGACTCTGCATGTTTATCCTGCGGCATTTCCATATCAGGCATGGTTTTTCCCGTTTCTGTTGATATGATATCAGATACAATTATGGATTGCAACGTTTCTAATTTTTCCTGTGCCATTGATTCAGTTGGAAGTTTTTGTTCCGATAGTTGCTCAGCGTTTGCAATCGTTAATATTTCTTCAATTTCTAAAGTCCCCTGCAAGTCTATGACAGTATGAGCTTCTTTTTCTTTCATAATCTTTGGTAACGTCAAAGTCTCTTCTATTTCATGCGATAGAACTTCAGATATATTCAAGGATGACAGAGCTTCTATTTCCTGCTTACTTTTTTCTTGAACTGGTGCCTTTTGTCGCGATGGCGTTTCAGCATCAAATATAGACAAAACTTGAGTTGTTTCAGCAACTTTCCTCCCAAAGATTTGTGGTTGAGCGGTGTTTTTGCTAGGTGATGCAGTTGCCAAAAATTCAGTTACTTTTTCGCTAGACGTGACCTGCGATGTAACTACTGGAGTCACCGATTCAAGCAACGTTTTACCTACTTCAATTTGTGTCTTCTTTTCTTCAAGTTTTCCTACATTCATTTCTGTCTGTATTTCCATACTTTCAGCTATTTCTCTTCCTAAAATGCCAGGCTTAGCGTTGATATTCATTGGTTGTTGATACTCTTCGAGCGTATTTTCCAACTCATTGTATTGTACTTGTGATACGACAGCAGGTAACAAACCATCAAACATTGCCTTCCCCGATCGCTCTTCTGGTTTATATGTGACTGTTAACTCTTCACCATGGTCGACAACAAGAATTTCCGTAGTCTCTGCAGCTTCTTTATAAAACACTTCTTCGTGAGCTGTTTTTCCTTTGGGAATTTCTGCAGTTGACAATGCTTCCTCCGACTCATTCAAATTAATGACAGTTATTTCCAAAGACTTCATTTCTTCAACTTCCGCTGTTCCGGAATGCTTTTCAGGAAGAGAAGCCTTCTTGAAATCATCAGTTAAATTCAACGTTAGTAATTCATTGGTTTCTGCAATACCATGACCACTGATTAACAATGTAGCTTCTCTTTCTTTCGATACTGTCAAAGTCGGTAGAACATCTCCAAGTTCATGAGATACTGTCTGAGAAGTGATTGCAGAAGGTAATGCATCAAATTGAGGTTTACCTGTCTGTTTTTCAGAAACTTCTGGTTTTTCTGAATCGACTACGTTTGAAACAGTTATAGTTTCAGAAGTTTGTGCGATTTCTCGCCCACTTATACGAGGTTGTGCATTCTGAGTACCAGGAACAGCTGTAATTGCAAGGTAATCTTCACTTTCAGAAATGATTGATTGCGAAATGACCAATGGTTGTAGCAGGTCCGTTTTTGATTCACCACTCCGCATCTCTGGAATTTTCACTCCAGAAAGGTTTTCTGTATGATCCGTTAATATGATTTCAGTGCTTTCAGCGATTTCTCTCCCAAGAATATTAGAATGAGCTGTTTGTTCTTTTATGGGAGCAACACTTTCCGAAACTTGTTCTGATTCATTTGGCACGGTAAGGGAAACGGCTAATGGCTGAAGTTCTTCCAGATCTGGTTGTCCTTTTTGTTCATCTGGCATTATAAGTGATGGTAACTGACCTACTGTTGCGGATAAAATGATTTCTGATGTTTCAGCTATTTCTCGTCCTGCGATACCTGGTTTCGCTGCCTTCATTTCAGGCCTCTCTGTTTCAGGCATTATATCTTCCATTCCACTCGATATTGTTTGACTGACAGTAATCGACGTAAGCTCGTCAAAAGTGACGTGACTCGCGCTTTCCGTAACTTTTGGAGTATTCAATTCCTCAGCACTTGAAATGGTCATTACTTGAAGCGTTTCCGCAGCTTCATTATTGAGTATACTCGAGTCTGCGGTAACTTCAGAAAGTAATTTAGCTACTGTAAGTTCTGATTCTGACTCATTGGACGCTGGCTGAGTCACTATCAAGGGTAAATTTTCGATTGCATTTACTGACACAGTTTTCTCTTCCATTGTACGAGCAAAGAAAGTGTCTTCTTTGTCTTGCGTCATAGCTTCAAAGATTTCTAATGACTTGATTTGCTGAATTTCAACCGAAGCACTTTGAGTCGTTGGTTTGAATGTTTCTTCAAATGATTTCTCTGTTTCATTAACGAGGTTTTCCTCAACTTGTACACTTTCTAGAGTGGATTGATCAATCACTGCTATTTGGAACTCATATTCTTGTTCTTTTTTCTGGTCTTTTACATCGAATCTGGATTCAACAGCAACTGTTTGAACTGATGATTTTTCTAGTACTATTGATGACGATGCTTCCTCTTCCTTGAACACGACTTTTTTATCGATAAACTCGTTAGTGCTTGAGCTCGTTACATGTTCCATTGTTTCTGCTACTACATGTCCAATTGTGAGTGAATGCGCAGCCATTTTTGAAGATGGCATCATTTCCGGTGAAAAATCTTTCTCTTCATCCGCCAAAAGCGTAGTCGATACTGTAAGACTTTGATTTTCTTCAACCGCAATCTCAGCCAAAGCTTTGGTCGGAACTCTATCTTTCGTGAACTCACCTTCAGTTTCATGTGGAAGAGTTTCTGATTGAACAATTGTATCGTAAGGAATCGTTGACGAACACAGTGTCGTTGAAACAGGTTTAAAATCATCCAGCACTCCTGCACTGGAGCTAGGAACCAAAGATGACATTTCTGCAATAATGTGACCTGTTATGTCGACTTTCGCTAGTTTTTCAGTTGGTTTCTCTGGTGCTTCCATGATTGTTACTTCATCTCCAGAAATTGTCTGAGTTACTGTAGGTACTACAGACGTCTCATTGATTCCTATATGTGCATTGGATACATTTTGTATGGGTTTCTCTGTGAATTCTTGCTCTTTTTCAGACACTACAGCTTCGGATTGAATTATGCCTTCGAATGGTGCACGACTTTCTTCAGCTGAAAAGGATTTTAGAGTATCTGGTAGGAAATCTCCTGAAACAGCCTCATGGTTGACCGAAGTAGCTTGAGCAACTTGATGTGCATCATATTCAAATGATGCAACTTCACAGACAATTTTTGGTTTGTCTTTGTATGCGCTCTCTTTTTCAGGTGCCACTGTTTCATGAACATCAATACTCTGGGCTTCTTCGAAGATGACATTCACGTCCTTTAAGGTTGGCTTCACGAAGTCAGTCATAAAGTCTTCAACTTCACCTGCAGATGTTTCTGATGTGATGATACTATGATGTGGAGTGTGATCCGTGAAAGCTGTGGCAGCTCCAACGACTTCACGTTTGTACTCGGCTGTCACATTTTCTGTGATTGTTTCACTTGTTTGTGCCAAAATGTGTGTTGGGATATCTAATGTTGCTGTTTTAGTTTCAGGTTGTTCTGTCTCTGGCCATGAAGCTTCTTTTTCGTTAGCTGTTACAGTTAAAACATTGACTATCGCACCTTCTTCGAAATTGAATTCCGCTGTTCTCATTCCAGGCTGTGCTTCTACAAAAGGTATTTCTGTTTCTCGAGTTGAAACTTCTTCAGCAATAGCGTTTTCTAACGTAAAGAATGAGCTTTTCGGTTTTACATCTTGTAATTTTTCTATAGCCATGTCTGTAGGTCCTGTGTCACTTAGAATTTCGAATTTCGAAGCAACGTTTTGGACTTCAAAATCAACAATAGCTTCAACAGTGGTTGGTTTACTTGTGATTTCTAAATCACTTTCATTTAGCCGTATATCGCTCTCGAAGATTCTAACACCTTCTTTTTCAATGAATGACATTTCAACACGTTGAGTTTCTGGTATGATATCATGCTGCAGAATCGTTTCTTTTTCAGATGTAGATACTTGAGTTTGTTCAACAATGGGCAATCCACTTTGTAGTTGCTTTGCATGAACTGTTTTTGGTGTTTCGTCTTGGTGGGACCCTGTTTCATGTGAAGTAATGGTTTCTTCTGCCTGTACTACTTCGTGTGCAGAAATGAAATTGACTTGTACAGTCTGAGTAGATGAGATTTCTTCTGATATGAGCTCATTTTCCTGTGAACATAAATGTACTTGAAGTTATTTTCTGACAATGATTTCGATCATGAATTTGGTGACATTTTTAAGTAGTAAGTAATACACTCGTTGCTGACGAGAACGAACAACTCGGGACCGAGGTCTCTTGTTCGCTCAAGAGCATAGGGGGCTCCCACTCTCGAACGGACTGCGCAAAGCGAGATGCGCAAGAGTCAGTTGGAGCCAGACAGTCGAACGCGTCGGACTATAAGAAAGCATAGCTTTGCGGTTGTGGGACGCGCGGGAGAAGGGAGAATGAGTTTCCGTCCCATATCCGTATGCCATGGATGGAAGTGAGGGGCATTTGTTCTCTCCGATCCAACGCTCTTATTCGCTTAACATGTTCGTTGTCGTTAGCAATGAGTGTATCGCTAAAATATTTCGAACCTGATATTATTGGTGAATTAATAAATATTATATTTACATTGCTCATCACATTATATTTAATATTAAGTTTATATTAAACAGGCTCATCAAATGAAAAATGAGTGCAACAGCGACGTTATTTTGTAAATACAGAATGATTAACATATAATGGTTTTTTATGCTTATCACTTGTTACTTGCCTTCATCAATGCAGTCACAATTTTACAGACGGTCAGACTTTCTGCGGTGGTAACATCAACTTCAACTGTATGTTCCAGAGGTTTCTGTTCTTCTCCTCTAGGTTTTTCTGTCTCAGCTATGTTGGTTTCCGTGACAACCAACTCTTCTAGTGCTTCTTGATGTGAGAATGCTTTTCCTGTTGCTGGAGTAAGAATATCCGTATTCAGTGCATGTTGAACTGCTACAGTTTCCGACTTTGACGCTATTGTGTGAGTATCAATCTTCGAAGTAGCTGTAACGTCCTTGAACTTTTTCTCCTCTACAGTGAAAGGTTGTTCACGGTCACTAAGAGCGACTTCCATTGTCATGGCACCAAGTTGAGTCTCAGCCATTTCGATGCTTGCAACTTTTCCTTCAGGTTGGACACGTGCCAGATATACGTCTTCTTTTTCAACAATTTCTTGAATATCCACAGATATACTTCCTAATGGTGTTTGTGATGGCAAAGCAACTTCTATCGCCGGTGCAGCCTTAACAAACACTTCACCAGTTGGCGATTCTGTTCTCACTTCGTGCTGTGTGACTGCGATTTGTGTCGTGTACTCTGTTGATGCATGGAATTTATTAATTTCTTCTTTAACACTATCTCTCTCTTGCTCAGTAACCATTACTTCAACTGTTCTTATACCTTCGATTACATCAAGTTCCACAGTAGCAGTTTTGGTATCAGGCACTATGAATTCAGGCGCAGGTGCGATAGTTTCGACAGGAACAATTTCGCCAACGATTGTATTTTCAAGATTCACGCTTTTGACACTAGACTGTGCTAGTGTACTCTGATCTTCTGAAATGACACCTACAGAGTCGTGGAAACAAATTTCTTCCACTTGAAGAGGAGTGACTCGATCAGCCAGTGCTTCTTTACCATGATGGCTTTCAGGAATTTCGTAAATTTTGAGGTCATTACCCGTCTCGATTGGAGTAGATTGGAATATTTCGATGCCTTTTACTGCGTCATACGAAGTTCCAGCGTTGAGCCATTCTGGTTGGAAGACTTTTTCGAACTCAGCTTCACGATCGTGTGTTACAGTTTCATAAACGATTTTGGTTTCCATCGTATGGACAGTCATCGAACCACCTTCTGTCACGTATTTTGGCGTGTCTTTGAAATCCGTAAAATTATCCGCTGTCAAGATCTCTGATACATGAATGTGTTCTTCAGGTTTAATGCTTGTTTGTGCAAAAACAGTACTAGGTTTTTTGTCAGTGATGTATTTTCCTTCAGATTCTTGAATTATTGTTGTGCTGACAGTACCTATTTCCAATGGTAGGACTGAACTTTCAGCCAACTTGAGATCAGCCATCCCTTCAGAATTGTATGATGTTTCTTTTTCTGTCACCATTGTTTCTGTCATCATAATGGATGTACTTTCAATGACGTTCCAATCAGCTGTAGCTTTTGTGCTATATTCTGTAGTTAAATCTGTTTCCCGTTGCTGAACAGAATAAGTACTGACAGTGACACCCTCTAGGACATCGATCTTGGGGTGTGCTTCGAAGTAGTCGACGATCCGATCTGCAGGTAAATCTGATTCTTTTTCTTGAATGGGCTGTTCTTGAACAGTTGCTGCTTCTCCAGCAACATAAATAGCAAGTCGGGCTGTTTGTCCAACTGGCAATCTTCCTGGTATGTAATCATCTTCCTTTTCAGGTGCGTTCACTTCTACAGTAAGCAATTGATTTTGTGGTACAATCTGTGCCAACCCAGTTTCCGTTGCAACTATGAGCTCAGGATAGTATTTCCCAGGTTGATCTTCTGGTAAAATTTCTTCAACAACAATAGGTTCAGACGGCACAACGCTGCTTTTTGGTTTCAGAGTAACTAACTTTGCAGGCTCGAATTTCTCTTCCATTTGTCCTTCCTGAACTTGGCAGATGGACAGACTGATCTGTGGTAAAACGTTATCTTCAGCAACAACCATTTGGGGTTTGACAAAGTCTTTTGCAGGTATTTCATGCTGTTCAGCAGTCATTTCACTTACGATTCTTGCTTCTTGCAAAGTCATATTAATTTCAGCTTCTGTTCTTGGAACCTCAAAAGCCTTCATTGTTGTGCTCTCAGCTTCATTAGTGAATGTTTCACTGACAATCAAACTTTCTTTAGAAATCATTTGAGCTGATGCTGAATAGGACGATGGTTTGAAGGTTTTAGAAAATTCCTCAGTTTTGTGGTGAACGGTTGTTTCTTCAATGGAGAAAGGCTCGATTAACGGAATAGACATCGATGCTGTCTTTGTTTCTTGAACAGCACGTTGAACTTCATTAACTTCTCGTTCTTCAACAGTCATGTATTCTCCGGAGAGAGCTGTGACAGTATCAAAAGTAAATGTTGCCTGAGAATCTTCAGATTTAGGACGGGCTTTATCAACAGCAGTTATTGATGGAACCACTTCTGCACTTTGAAGTGGAATACTAAGCATAATAGATTGTATTGGTTCGTTTATTGTACTGTCGAATTCTTCTGTGACCTCAAAGTCAATTTCATCTTTTCCTGAAACAGATCTGAGAGGTTTCATAAACTTTATTTTCTTTTTAGAAACATCCACTTGCTCTATTTCTTCTTCAACTTCTTCTTCAATATCTTTATCTAAATCGACTTTCACAGTGAATTTTTCTTCAATTTCCGGTTTTTTCGTTTTTCGACGTATGATTCCCGTCTTATCCTTTTCGACTATAATGACTTCTTCTTCGATATCTTCTTGCTCTTTGACTTTCAGAGCCTCGTCTTTCTCGAGTTCTGTTTCTTCTGTTATCTCAACTATCTCTACTACCCCCTCTTCCCTGCCCTTGAAAGTGTCAGCGATTTCAGGTTGTTCCTTGGGTTTTCTGTCTTTGCGTTTGCGAAGTGTTTGTACTTGCTGAGTGTCCTCGTATTCTGTGGAAATTTTGTGAGAATTCTCGTGTAAAAAAATTTTGTATCAGAATTGTCAATTAAGCGCGTTTTTGATTTGCTGGCGTTTACTATGATTCATCAATTCCGACAAGACGCCACGAACAATTTGAAATTGAAACTTTCAAAATGAATTTAGACAAAAGCAATTATAAACTTCGCAGTTATGGAAAATATTCTTTTTTATTGATATTTTTCATAAGATTTTAAAAAAAGTATTGATAACTGATACATATGCGCATATGCATGCCAAACACTGCTCACAACATGTGGCCCAAATATCAGCAAATAATCGAAAAAAATTTAAGAGTACTGAAAAACGCAGCAGCCAGCGAGAAATACGTTTCTGCAATTTTTTAGGTGCATAAGTTATGGAAAACTTTTGTTTTTGGTACTAATAAGTTTTATTATTTACTTTTAAATGACAACATTTATTATACTGAAAAGGTTTATGTATCTTGGATGGTTATGTACTGAATGTATTGTCGAGATAATTCATCAGGGTCTCGGAGAAATAGGTTTTTTGTTCGAGTTGGGTACATCTGTATTTATGAAATTTGTGGAATCGAAGATAGCTAATGATTTAAAAATTTACCATAAATTTGTACTTACATATCACTTGAAATCTGCATTGCGAAGCTGATAAGGAAGCATACTTTGAAGTGATAGTGGAGTTTTGATAAGGTTTCAATAAGGGTTGGCAGAGAATAGGTACGAATCGAAAGCATAGCGGCTTAAGCAGAAATTAACTGATGTTATCGAATAAAGAAATCTTCATGCATCTGAAAACATCAAATCATTGATAAATAATGAGTACTAGACTTTTACGAAATAAGAGTCAAACTTTTCATAGTAAAAAAAAACATTCTATTTAAATCAACATTTTTATAATACTGAAATGACCTTCATTACTGGCATATTACTAAAATTTTCATATTATAGCTGATAAAGCTTGAGGCAAATGCAAAGCCAAGATAAACAATCACACAAGTAAAAAAATTTATGTTGTAGTCCAGATAGCATGATTTCACTATTTTTTTAAGTGTAATCATATTGACATTCTTATATTTGAATGAGTAACAAATTCGTAACTGTATATAGTCTTAATAGAAATATTGACATTTCATGCAATAAAACACGACATTCCAAACCTTTTATTTCACGAACATCTTGTCGAATCGCTCTCGTTTCTTCTCTTCGCTCTGCGAACAAAATTCAGTACGTTGAAAAGAAAGTGTAGTAGGGATGTAATAAGAACACAACTGACGAGCAAGTGTAAAAAATATCATAATTCAGTTCAACGATTAACAAAATCTATACAAAACAGTTATTGCTTTTGTTATAATCTCAAAGTGTCATCACAAAATATATACAAAAGCATGCTCTGCGAAAATGCACTGCACAAAGTTTGTTGTATTCACAAACAAGTAAAAATATCGATGGGTACTTTCATATCATCCCCGCAAGAGTTATTTTTTGTAGCTTGAATGCGGCGAGTTTATTGTAATTGCCAAGCTACAGACACTTATAATTTATTGTGATTGTATTTCAACACTCCACACAAAGTTTCCTTGACTCACCCATGACGTGCACATTAGTTTTTTGAATAACTTCCACGCGCTCTGTGACTTGATATTCGGAATCCAGCTGGAAAAGAATAAGCGCATTTCTCTCAAGTTCAGAAATTCATTTTCTGATATTGCTCAATACTTATATTCGGGTGTAACACTTTTATACAGAACGTTGTCGCAGTATTTCATATAAGCATAAGCTCATTTCATTAAAAAATTCTAAAATATCAAAGATAGGAAAAAAGAAATCATAACACGATCTTTGAAGTAAGGCAAATGTCCCTATTTTTGTCAAGTTTATGCTGTCTTCATAATCAGTAAAGGATACGACATCTACTTTATTTCATTCTTGATTGATTGCATACCACATTAAAAAAACTTTAAGAACTGCAAAAAAACATGAAAAGTTAGAATATGAGGGAAGGTCGTGTTGTTCTTTCAAATGCAAAAAAGTTTTGAAAAGTGATAATGTTGTAGCAATGCCATTTTTCGAAATTTGGAAGTTATCTAAGGTTCGAACAGTTTTTGAACAAACTGAAGAAAACCATCAACCAAAAAGATTCATCTTGATAACTACCTCCGTAGCCTCAGTGTATTCCCAAGACCTCGTCTTAAAATCATCAGGCGCGAAATGAGTGATGACTTCTTCCACCGTAGCATGCTGCAGCTCTATCATCTTCATGAAAGCCCGGAAACCAACCGTCGCAGCGACGACACTCTCGTTCGTCGTCGTTTCCTCCGTCAAAACTTGTGTTATCAATGGACCATGACCTTTCCTCTCCACAAGTTGCACCAAAGCATTTTGTGCGTCTGGAGTTTTCAAGGCTGGAAACTTGTCAGTCTGGTAAAGACTCTCATTGATCTCGTTCACCGAAACTCCTTGACGAACTAAATATCCAATCGTCGCCAGTTCTCTCAGAGGAGCTTCTCCTGGACCGAAATCTTTGGCATTAATCATGTCCATAATTTCATCCACATTTTTGGCGATGTTTTCTTTATGTTCCTCAATCATATGCTCCACCACAACTTCGGTTACTGTCACGCTGTCTTCTTTCACCAAGGTAGTTTTGGCCTTTTCCACTTTGGGTTTCTTCTTTTTTTTGGACTCCCTCACTTCGGTCTCGGTATGGACTTCGGAGACAGTGATTGTTTCAAGAGTTTCAGACGTGATTTTAGCTTTGTCCAAAGTAGATTCCACTGCAAAGGTAGGAGCGATGTAGCCTATGGGCATTTCGGAGATGATCAAGACGCTTTGCTGTTCTTCAAAAACGGGTTTGGCCTTTTCTTCGGTTTTTGGAATTACTATCTTTTTGGCGTCGATGGCTTTCAGAGAAGCTATCAGTTCTGTTGTCACTGGTTCTTGGATTGAAACAATCCTTTCTGCATGAGTTGACTGAAAGTTTTAATAGGTTGAATTACATACATGTTACAAAATTATTGTTACTAACAATAAGTACGCTGGTCAAACTATGAATTTCTCTTACCTTTTCGAGTTCTTCAATGATCATTATTGGTTCCATAACTTGAGTTTCTTCCACATCAGTGATACTCCTGTTATAAAAGACGATAATTCAGTTATTCAAAATAACACAACGTTTTAGAAAAAAAATATGGTATCATGAGCTTTCTAGATGTTCCATGATTTGAAAGTAAAATTTGTTTCATACTTTTCTTCCGGTTGCTCAGAAGACGTTGCTTCTTCTGGTGCTACAGTTGTTGATGTTTGAACTCTGACACGTTCAGTTTTGATCTTCTCCTGGGTTTCTTTAGCCTTTTTGACCTCGATTTTCTTCTTTTTCTTCAGTTTCTGGACTGTTTTTTCACTGATTTCTTCTTCTTCTTGCTCTGGTAAACTTTTTTCTGCAGCTGGCCCTTCTTTAAGTTACATAGAATTTAAAAATGTGAGAATTATTGAATGGAAAGAAATAAAAGCATAATCGTACTTCAAGAATTCGACAGTTGTGACTTTTTTCAACTGGTAAAACTTTAAATCACAATACTTCTCATCTAGGAAACTTCAATTTTTGACTAAATGCTTTAATCTTTAACTCCGTACTTACCAGCTATACGTAATTTTGATTTAGATGTTGCCAAACCAATCTCGCTGGTGATCTTGCAAACGTAAGTTGCCTCGTCTTCTTTAGTTGCTTTTTTTATTACCAACATTGTTTTATTCTCTTTATCTAGGAGCATGACTTTCACGTTCTCTGTGTTCTTGATAAGTTTATCATCTTTGTACCAGACGACATCTACAGAACAAATCGTGTTTCATCTAATGTCTGTTCGATTCACAATATTTTATCAAGAAAGTAATGGAAAAAATATAATATAGTAAGATTACAACAGAACTAACTGCAAGTAACTTATACAAAGTAGATCGTATGAAAAAAAGTTTAGATGAGACTTTTCAAATCTACTGAATTATTTATTGAATGAAATGTACCTGGTTTCGGATTTCCGGAGTATTGTAACTCTAGGATGACCCGTTCACCTTGATGACTGTACACATCCTTGAGTTCCTGGACGAATACTGGTACTGCTTGTGTGGCTAAAGTAAAAATAATTCAAGGAATTTCACCCACGTTTTATATATGCTGTGTTGTTGTAAATGTACACGCTTATTTCTCTGAATTTTCAAAACACCAAACTTGTCGTCTGTCCGAATACAAAATTTTGGAAATGCAAAAAAAGATGAAAAAAATACTCCGAATTCGCATAGCTCCGAAACATGATTCTCCCTATTCTTGAAATTGTCGCGATTGCGTTTTGATGAATATTCATAACACTGACCGACAAAAGCGCTGAAAATTCAATTCACCAATAGTTTATAATGCCTTCCCAGCAAATTTTCGGATTGTCGTTTCCCTACAAACTATGTCGACATGAAAAACGACACGAATGTCGACACTCGACATCGGTCACTTTCCGTTACGACCGTTGACGTCGACGGTCGATATCGACGTCGACACATATGTCGACATGCCGTTGACGACACGACTGTCAACGTCGACAGTCGACATCAATGTCGACATCGAAGTCGAGTTGTTAATGACATGACGACGGATATGTCGCCTTTTCGTGTCGACAACATTTTAGTGAAAATCGGCACTCTTGTTTATTTCAACTTCTTCATATTTATTGCCATGAAGTTTGTGAAGATAAAAGATATTTTGATGAGAAAAAACTTGAAATTAGATGTCGTCACGGCAGACGACATGTATGTTGACATGAGGATTCTTATCGTCACGACATTCGACGTAAATGTCGGTATGTCGACAAGTCGCCGACTCATGCCGCCAAACTGAAAAGCACACTATGCGCCTACCACATCCTTTCAAATCATTAAACCTGATTATTTTGAATGTATGTAGGTGTGTAGAGCGTGTTTTAGGGCACGTTACTAACGTATTTCATAAATTTATGTGTCGTCACGACAGTCGATATATTTGTCGATGTCGACATGGTTGGTAGGGATTCTTTGAAAAATTCAGATTGCGATATAATGAAATGCCGAAAGCGCAACTAACCTATTTTGTGTTTTTTTTTTTATTGAACATTTTATTCAGTTAACCGAATCGTCATTTAACCAAATGTGCATTTTGCCGATAGTCTAAATGTCCAGTTTATCATAGTCCCTAATTATAAGTAATCAGAAATATCAGAAAACCGAAAAATAATTATTTCGAATCACTAAAACACCGAAAGTTCATATCACTGACTAGACAGAATTCCGATCTGTCAAGTTTTGATTCATCAAAAGCTTGATCTGTCATCTTCCATAAACGTCAACGCCTATGTTCACCAACACTCCGTCACCTTTGAATGCCTTGGGCAAGGAAACACCTAAACCTCAAAACTCCAAAAAATTATTCGTCCGAAGAGCATGCGCATAAAGTTATATATATTGTTACAATGCCCTTGCTCTCCGAGCATACGCTTCGGAAAAGTGAAGTTTCGGAGACTTAAGGTATTGGTGTTTCCTTGCCCACGGTTTCCAAGACAACGGAGTATTGGTAAATTTGGGCGTTGACGTTTATGAAAGATGACAGATCAGGCTTTTGATGAATTGCGACTTTGACAGATTGCGATTCTGGCTAATCGGTGATTTGAAATTTTGTTTTAGTGATTCGAACTATTGAATTTGCAGTGTTTTGATACTTAGTATTTTCAAATAATCGCGTCCATGATCAAAACTCGTCAATTGTGCTTTTGGCATTTTGAAGATCCGGAATAATAATTTTGTAAAGAAACAAAAACCCAGAACTTCATTAAAAAGTCATCACAACGGTGATTTGAATTGACGGTAAATTGAATTTTCGGCTCCTATATCGATCGGTGCCATGCATATTCGGTGAAACGCGATCGTGGCATGTAAAGAATCGGGGAATGGTGTTTCGGAGTGATTCGGATTCGGAGTTTCGTGATATAAACAAATATCAAGTTCGGTGTTATGAAAATTCAGAAGAATGAGCGTGTCCCTTTGTAAACATTCAAAATACAGGGTTCTACATTTTCGTTCTTACCTCGCAAAGCTATTTGCATTTCTTCCATTTCAGTGACCCATTGTGGTTTTCTATATTCCTTTGTTCCTACGATACCTAGAAACGTATTTTATGAATCAGTGATTTGAATTGTATGGGGAGTTAGTCAGTCGAGTTCAAAACAGTGTGAGCTTCACAGGGTCATCAAGGACTTTGGTAAGAGTTTCGTCTTTCATCATCTAAAAAAAATGCACTCCATGTATTTTTAATAAATTATAGATAATAATTTATTTTATGTTTATTTCTAAGTCACTCTAGTTTCTTGAGTTTCAAATTATTCTGAGTAATATGTCTCATTGGCAATGTGACGTAACATGAACGAAATTGTTCCATCAGAAAATTATATTGCGACATTGCACTGAAGTACCCAGAAAGTTGAGAGATAGTTACTATTTCCCACCATGTAACGAAATGATGTTATGTAACATTGTTATGTTTCTGTCACATTGATGCTTTGCATTAATAATGAAAATGACGTTTCCCAAATTAATCATGACATTCATTACTATAATATTCGTTGTTCTTGATTTTATGTTCCTTTTTTCAGGGCAAAACGACTACCAAGTAATTAATGATTCTATGACATGTCTCCTGTTTCTGACCAACTGTCTAACAAACCGCGAGTTTTGGTATCTGTAAGTATCAGTCTAACTGGTTTTAAATTACATTGAGTCAGTCGTGGTCTAGAAAAACACGTGTCATTGTGAATTCAGGGAAGGGGAGGAGGATTATTTATTACTATACGTAATCCCTCGCAGCGCTGTAAAAAACTTAAGCAGAATTTTAGTTTTCTTTGAAGCAAAACAAGTCTGAGTAAACAAATGAACGTAATTTGTACCTTCTACAAACAAATAAGTCGTTGTCGTCGAAACTCCGAGTGGATTGTACGTTTCGAACACGATTTCCCCAGTGTCATCTGGGTAAGTTTCGGCGATCGTCAAAACAGACGTTCCATCTTCAAATTCTTCTATTTGGAACTCTTTGGATGGAACTATTTCTACACCTTGTTTGTGCCATTTCACTTCTGGTTTTGGCCTGCCTTTCACTTTGACCTCCAATCTTTGAATAGAACATTATTTTCAGTGAAGTTAATGGAATTGAGAAATTCTAAGTGCTTACCGCGTTAGTTCTCCATCTTTTACAGGAACAAACCGAGGAAGTTCTTTTACGATTTGAGGGGCGAATTCTTCGGATTCTTCAACACGTAAAGGTTCATCCTGAAATATTCGAAATCGTCAAGATACGATGCTGAGAATGTCTTATATGTGTATGGCAAAAAGTCTATAAGAGAAGGAACGACTCGGGTGAAAGTTGCGGGATAAAACTCTCGAAAGAATTCCCACGCTACGTCCCTGGTCGGCAGCGCGCTAACTGGCGAAAACGCATTACTGCGCATCCCCTAATTATTCCTTCTGTATTTGGCACACATGGGAGGGGATGCGCAGTAACGCGTTTTCACCAGTTGGCGCGCTGTCAACCAGGGACGTAGCGTGGGAATCCTTTCGAGGAATCTTCCCCGCAGAGCACCACAGAGAACAATGGAAAAGTTGGCGAGTCGTTCCTCCTCTTATAGACTTCTTGGTACATGGTCATTAAAGTAATCATTCTTAACTTATAAAAAGTATCTGGAAATTCATTCAGTTCATAAAATTTCACGATACGAACAGTACTTAGCTTTCAATACAAAGAAAAAAACTCACAAAGTTTATAAAAAAATATCGTAAATACCTTAAGGGTTGCCATCCTCATCGTTACGAATGTATTTTCTTCAGTATGATCATAAACTGTGAAACAAACATTGTTTAATGCGATTGATTTTCTTTTTCTCTCAACTTTTTTCTTACCTTCCACAACTAAAGAAGCTGTGCAAACAGCTCTACCAACTTCGTTTAATGCTTCGCAAGTGTATTCTCCTGCGTTTTCAGGAACTGCTTCTGAAATAGCCAGACTACAAACACCTTCTTCATCTTGAATGATCATAATTTGTTCCTCTTCTTGAACAATTTTCTTGTTGTGGTACCAAAAAACTTTTGGCATGGGTTTGCCTTGGACTGTACAAGTCAATTTTACGTCTGCTTTTTCTGTCACAATGACGGGTTTCAATTTTTCGATGAACTTTGGTGGAATGAATTCCTCTGTTGTTTCCCAAGGTGTTTCTTGGATGTTGACTGAAGCTTCGCATGTTACAGTACCTGCGATATTTTCGGCTACACAGGTATAAGTTCCAGCAAATTCCGGTTTGATTTCTTTCACCGTAAGGATAGATTTGTTGTCTTGGGTCACTATTTGAACTTTGTGAGATGTCTGTCAAATAAAAAAAGTTTTACACGTAAATACCAGAGAGTTACAGAATGTTATAGTCTATAATAATGTAGGATAAATTATTTCCACTTACCACAACAGGCCGACTGTCATAGAACCATTGGAACGTAGCCGTAGGATAAGAATCAACCAGAGTTTCTAAAACCACGACCTCTCCAGTTGAAACGATCATTGGCTGAATAGGTTTAACAAATCTTGGGGCTTTGGTCTTTTCCATCTTTATTTTCTCCTCCGAGACAACCACTGAACTTGAGCTTCTCGCTTCTCCACTAGCATTTTGAACCCTAACCTCGTATTTCCCACTGTCATCTTTCGTAACTTCTGGTAAAACCAATTCTGTTGAGTTTTCATAAACTTTGATGACGTTCTGATCGGAAGAAATGATTTCCATGCTGTTCTTCAACCATTTTACTTTTGGTTTCTGTTTGCTCTGGAATTCCGCGGTGAGGACCAAGGGCTGGGAAAGTTCAGCCACCATCGCAGAAAGTGGTTTTGTGATTCGGGGGGCTCGTAGTACTTCTGGCTGGGAAACTATAGCTGAGGTACTGATAACAAGGTTTGCTCTGCATTCAGCTCTACCGAATTTGTTTATTGCTTGCACTGTGTAAATTGCTTCATCTTCGGGAATAGGTTCAAGGATGGTCAATCGAGCTTGGCCAGTTTGAGGGTGGAATGTTATTTCGGTTTTGCCTTTTTTGGGTGCAATTTCTTCTTCGTTACGGTACCATTTGACTTCTACTTGTGGAGTTCCTGTGACTGTGCATTCCAGAACTGCAGGCTTGTGCTCTTGAACTATCAGCGGTTTGACTGGCTGCATGAAATGAGGTGCGAGACCTTCTTCTTTTTCTGTTAAAAAAGGACACGTGAAATGTTTGGCATAGAAAAATCATAGACGCGTACTGGAAGTATCTTTTGGTTATGTTTTAAACATGCTGACATAAACAATATCAAAAATTACTATACCGAAAACAATAAGGTTCACTGTTGAGGTAGCTACTCCTGCAGAGTTCGTTAATCTGCACGTGTAAACGCCAACATCATTTTCTTTAACACTCGCAATTTCGAGCGTGGCTGTTGTATCAATGATAGTCATGGCGTACTTTTCACTGGCAAAGAGCTCTTGGTCGTCCTGGTACCACGAGACTTCAGGGAATGGACTACCGAACACAGTGCATGTAAACTTTGCTGGTTTGTCAGGCTGGGTAACGATCGGTTTCAATTTTTCAATAAATTTAGGAGCATGTGGTTTTTCTTGATCAATGATAGAAATATCGATTTGCTTTTGAATTGTATGCTTTTTTATTTTCTGTGAAACTCCAGGGACTTTTCCAGCTTCCTCTACACGAGGCACTGTCGTTACTTCTTTGTGAACTTCTTCGATTTCAGTTATCAGAGGTCCTACAACTTCAATTTCCTCCTTGATGACTTCTGTGACAGTTTCTTGAATGATTTCTTCTTCGAGCACTTTAGTGACCAGAGGTTCTAATATTTCTACTTTAGGTGAAACTTCTTTTCTTGGTTTTTTGTCTTTTTTGAATGACGTCAAAGCCACTTTTGTTACTTCTGTTGTGATCTCGTCTTCTTTATTTACTTGGATGGGCTGAAATTGATTCTCTTCGGGCTTTTCTTCTTCTGGTTTGATTCTCGGAATCGGTTTGAGATGAACCGATTTCTCCTCTAAAACTTTTGGCTTCACATCTTTTACAACAGGTTTCAGATGAACATCTTCGATCTTTTCTTCTGGGGTTTTTAGCGTTTTTCCCTTTTTCTTTCCTCTTACCCAGGGTAATTCCACTTTTTCTGTATCTCTTTCGACAATTAGAGTTTCTTGTTGTTCATGTACATCTGCGACTTCAGTAACAATGTGTTCTTGATTGATTGGAACGACGGTGACGCTTTCCAAAAAATCTACTTTCTTCGTGACTTTTGTGATTTCAACTGTTTTTGGTTGCTCTTCTTCTGGTTTCTGAAGATCTTCTGCAACTAACTGTGGAGTTTTATCGACCTTTTTCTTTCCACGTCTCCAAGGTAATTCTGTAACTTCTGGTTTCTGCTTTTCATCTTCCGTTGGTTTTGGAATTTTTTCTGTTTCAACAATGTCCAAGACTACTTCCGTTTTCTCTTTCTTCACTCGTGGTTTCTTTGTGAATTCTGAAACTTCACGAACTTCTTTTGTCGTTGATTCCTCATCAGGTTTCAAGATTATTTCAGCTACTGATTTATCTGCTTTTGGTTTCACCTCGTATAACTTTAATTCAGTTTTTGTCTTTTCTTTGACCTCTTCCTCATCTTGTACTGTAATCACTTCTTCTACTTTTTCTGTTTTGGGTTTTCGTTCAATTATAAGTTTAGTTTCCTCAACTTTGACTTGTTCTGGAAGTTCTTTTCTTTTCTTTTTTCGCAACCAGGGTACACTTGTCACAGTCTCTTCTTCCTTTTGATCAACTTCTTCCACAATTTGTTCTGGTTTAGATTCTTCTTCTGATTTTTGTACAACTTTTTTCGGTTTCTTCTTTCTAACCCATGGTAATGTTGTAGTGTCAGCGAGGTTTTCTTCAGCAATTACCTCTGAAACTTGTTCTGGTTGTAATTCTTCAGACGGTTTCTCTACCAATTTCTGCGGCTTCTGTTCCGTTGGTTTTTCTTTCTCCAAAACTTCTGGTGCTTCCACTACCTGAACTTCTTTAAGCGGCTTCGATATCAACTTTTTAGCTTTCTTTCCACGTACCCAAGGAACATTAATTTCTTCATTTACCTGCTCTTCTACAATCGTCTCAGTTGTCTGTTCTGATATCGATTTTTCAATGGGTTTTTCTGGTACTTTCTTGAATTTCTTCCCACGAATCAATGGTACTTTGGTCTCTTTTGCAGGAACTTCTGGAACTTTAGTAATATTCTCTTCTACTACAGTTTCTGTGTCCACTTCTGGTTGCCTTTCTTCTGCGGATTCTCCCAAACTTATTTTCTGTTTCGTTTTTCTTTTAATAAGAATTTCTGCAATTTCAGTTACTGCGTCTTGCTGGAGAACTTCTGGAATTTCTTCAATCTGCACTTTTTCAAGTTGTTTCTCTGCAACCTTCTTTGCTTTCTTTCCACGTACCCAAGGAACCTTTGTTTCTTCTGTTTCCTCTTCTACTATTGTAGTTTCTGAAACGTGTTCAGATTTTATTTTTTCCACTGGTTTTTCCGGTTTTTTCTTAGGTTTGATCTTTTGGAGCCAAGGTGCTTGGGTAACTTCAGCCGGTTCTTCTTTCTCCACGACCTCTGGACTTTCTGTTTTCTTTGCTTCTGGGCCTTTTGTTACAGGAGTTTTCTTGGGTTTCCTCCAAGGTAGCTGTGTTTCAAATTTATCACTCTCAATCTCTTTTGGTTTCTTTACTCTCTTGGTTTCTAAATCTTCAGTTGGTCCGAGAGTCAGCTCTACTTCAGTTTTTTCTGTTTGTACTTTTTCAGGTAAACTAATCTGTTTTTCCACTTTCTCTTTAGGTTGTTTGAACTTGGTGATTTCAACTTCTTCGACGATGCTTTCTTCAGATGGTTGTTTTTGAGATTCGATTTTTTCCTTTACCAAGTGGACTTCAGTTTTCTCGATTTGTTTTTCTCGTTTCTTAACTGGTTTTAAGGTGATGGCTTCTGGAACTTCTTCTTCTTTAGGTACTCTCTTCACAGGTTTGAGCATGATTTCTTCTTTTTCTTCAGTAACCTCTGGTACCTTGGCACGTCTTACTGTTTTTAATTGAACTTTGGTGAAATCTACTTTTTCCTCTCCGAATCTTTTGATGATTTGTTTTTCTTCCACTTCTTCGATCTTTTGAGTTACAATATTTTGATCTTGAACTTTTGTTATCGTTTCCTCTTGAGTCTCGACTGATGATGTTTCAGTAACTTTCTTTGTTTTTGGTTTCCGGCGCCATGGAGCCATGGCAGTATCTGTTATTTCTTCTGTTTCCGTAACTTCTAGTTTCACAGGTTGAAGTTGAGGTTGTTCTATCCTTTCGTCATCTATGGGCTGCAGGGAAATTTCAACTTCAGTTTTCTCGATTGTAATCTTCTGAGATGGGATCAATGTTACTTCTTCATGAATTTTCTTTTCTTTCGAAATTTGTTTAACTGGTTTCAAAATTATTTCCTGTTCGGTTTTTTTCTCAGGTTTCGATTTTCTCTTTGCTGGCTTTAGTTTCTTTTCTTCGATTTCCTCTGCGGGCTTTTCTGCTTTTGGTTTCTTTTTCCCACGTACCCAAGGAACAACTGATGTTTCATCGGATTTTTCTTCTACTTTCTCAACTGAAACTTGTTCTGGTTTCGAAGTTAACTCTTCAACTTTTTCTATGTTGACGATTTCTTTATCTTCTGTTTCTTGATACGGTTTTTTTGATTTTTCAAGTTTTTTCCTTTTTTCATGCCATGAAACTGTTTCTTTTTCTTGTATCGTAACATCGATTAACTCTTTACTCTCTGTACTCTTCTCTTCTGGTAAAGTATCAACTTTTTCTTCTGATTCGTTCACGGTGACTATTATGTCCGGTTTAGTTGAACGCAAAGAAATTTCTTCCATTTTCTCTTGAGGTATTTCTTTCTTTATAACTTTCGCTTTTTTCAGTTGTATTTTTTCTTCTGTCCATGGCTTCGCTTCCTCTGGTTGTTCTTTTTTAGAAATTGGTTTCTTCATTTGTTTCAATTCATGTGTTTTCTTTGAAACGTCGAGCAAAGAAGTGTCTTCTTGTTCAGCGTATTCTCCAGGTAAATCGTCAATCGGATTCACAGTAGTAGTTTGAACATCTTCCACAATTGGTTTGAGATCCACATGTTCAAGACTTGATTTCCTTATTTCAGCTTCCTCTGGTTTTGCTGGTCGGAGAGTGATTTCTTCTATAAATTTTTTAGGCATTTCTCTTTTTTGAGGTTTGGCTTTCTTGAGTGATATTTGTTCTTCTGTCCATGGTTTGGGTTGTTCTGGTCTTTCTTTTTTCGTAATAGATTTTTTCTTAAGTAAAGTTTCATCGACCCTTTTTGATATATCAAGTAAGCTTGTATCTTCCTCTTCAGCATTACCTCCATATTGGTCCTTGGTTTCTTGTAATAAATGGGTTTCAACTTTTATAACAGTTGGTTTGAGATCCACATGTTCTAAACTTGACTTTCTTATTTCAGGTTTCTCTGGTTTCGCTGGTCGTAGAGTAATTTCTTCTACAGATTCCTTTGGGATATCTTTTCTTTGACGTTTGGCTTTCTTAAGTAATATTTTTTCCTCTGTCCAAGGTTTTGGTTGTTCAGGTTTTTCTTCTTCTGGGATAGATTTTCTCCTACGTTTCGTTTCATGAATTTGCTTTGATAAATTAAGTAAGTTGGTATCTTCTTCTTCAGCGTATGCTCCATATTGTTCCTTGGTCTCTTGTATCAATTGCGTTTCAACTTTGTGAACCGTTGGCTTCAGATCAACATGCTCTAGGCTTGACTTCCTAGCTTCAGCTTTCTCTGGTTTTGCTGGACGAAGTGTGATTTCTTCAATTGACTCTTTCGGAATTTCTCTTCTTTGTGGTTTTGCTTTTTTGAGTAATATTTTTTCCTCTGTCCAAGGTTTCAGTTTTTCTGGTTTTTCTTCTTCAATAATAGGTTGCTTCTTATACTGGGTTTCATCAACTCTTTTTGATATATCGAGTAAGCTTGTGTCTTCTTCTTCAGCATATTTTTCATATTGGCCCTTGGTCTCCTGTAATAACTGAGTTTCAACTTTTTTAACAGTTGGTTTGAGATCCACATGTTCTAGACTTGACTTCCTTACTTCAGCTTTCTCTGGTTTTGCTGGTCGAAGTGTGATTTCTTCAATCGACTCTTTTGGAATTTCTCTTCTTTGTGGTTTTGCTTTTTTAAGTGATATCTTCTTTTGTGTCCAAGGTTTTGGTCCTTCAGGTTTTTCTTCTTCAACAATAGGTTGTTTCTGACGCTGCGTTTCATCAACTCTTCTTGATATATCCAGTAAGCTTGTGTCCTCCTCTTCAGCGTATCCCTCGTATTGTTCTTTGGTCTCTTGTATCAATTGCGTTTCAATTTTTTGAACAATTGGTTTCAGATCAACATTTTCCAGACTTGACTTTCTTATTTCAGCTTTCTCTGATTTTGCTGGTCGAAGTGTGATTTCTTCAATCGACTCTTTTGGAATTTCTCTTCTTTGTGGTTTTGCTTTTTTGAGTGATATTTTTTCCTCTGTCCAAGGTTTCGGTTGTTCTGGTTTTCCTTCTTCAATAATGGGTTGCTTTTTATGCTGAGTTTCATCAACTCTTTTTGATATATCGAGTAAGCTTGTGTCTTCTTCTTCAGCGTATCCCTCGTATTGTTCTTTGGTCTCTTGTATCAATTGCGTTTCAACTTTTTTTACAGTTGGCTTCAGATCCACATGTTCAAGACTTAGTTTTATTATTTCTGCTTTTTCCGGTTTCGCTTTTCGGAGAGAAACTTCTTCTACAAATTCCTTAGGAATATCTCTTTTTTGCGGCTTTGCTTTCTTCAGTGATATTTTTTCCTCTGTCCAAGGTATAGGTTGTTCAGTTTTTTCTTCTTCAGAGATAGGTTGTTTCTTACGCTGCGTTTCATCAACTCTTCTAGATATATCCAGTAAGCTCGTGTCCTCCTCTTCAGCGTATCCCTCGTATTGTTCTTTGGTCTCTTGTATCCATTGCGTTTGAATTTTTTGAACAATTGGTTTCAGATCAACATGTTCCAGACTTGACTTTCTTATTTCAGCTTTCTCTGGTTTTGCTGGTCGAAGTGTAATTTCTTCTATTGTCTCTTTAGGAATTTCTTTTCTTTGTGGTTTTGCCTTTTTCAGTGATATCTTTTCCTCTGTCCAAGGTTTTGGTTGCTCTGGGGTTTTTTCTTCAACAATGGGTCGCTTTATACTTTGTGTTTCAGCGATTCTTTTCGATATATCGAGTAAGCTTGTGTCTTCTTCTTCAGCAAATTCTTCGTATTGTTCTTTGGTCTCTTGTATTAATTGCGTTTCAACTTTTTTAACAGTTGGCTTCAGATCCACATGTTCGAGACTTGGTTTTACTATCTCTGCTTTTTCCGGTTTTGCTGGTCGAAGCGAAACTTCTTCTACAAATTCCTTAGGGATATCTCTTTTTTGCGGCTTGGCTTTCTTCAGTGATATTTTTTCCTCTGTCCAAGGTATAGGTTGTTCAGGTTTCTTTTCTTCAGAGATAGGTTGTTTTCTACGTCGCACTTCATCAACTCTTTTTGATATATCAAGTAAGCTTGTATCATCTTCCTCGGTGTATTCCTCATATCGTTCGTTGGTCTCTTGTATAAATTCCGTTCCAACTTTTTTCACAGTTGGTTTCAGATCAACGTGTTCCAGACTTAATTTCCTTATTTCTGCTTTTTCTGTTTTTGCTGGTCGCAGAGCAATTTCTTCAATAGACTCCTTAGGGATTTCTTTCCTTTGAGGTGTTGCTTTTTTCAGTGAAATCTTCTCCTCTGTCCAAGGCTTCGGTCCTTCAGGTTTTTCTTCTTCAGAGACAGGTTTTTTCCGACGTTGCGTTTCATTAACTCTTTTTGATATATCAAGTAAACTTGTGTCTTCTTCTTCAGTGTATCCCTCATATCGTTCTTTAGTTTCTTGTATCGATTGTGTTTCAACTTTTTGAACAACTGGTTTCTGATCAATGTGCTCTAGACTTGACTTCCTAATTTCAGCTTTCTCTGGCTTTGCTGGTCGAAGTGTGATTTCTTCTATTGACTCTTTAGGAACTTCTCTTCTTTGTGGTTTTGCTTTTTTCAGTGAAATCTTCTCCTCTGTCCAAGGCTTCGGTCCTTCAGGTTTTTCGTTTTCAACAATAGGTCGTTTTATACGTTGCGTTTCATCGATTCTTTTCGATATATCGAGCAAGCTTGTGTCCTCTTCTTCAGCGTATCCCTCGTAATGTTCTCTTGTCTCTTGTATGAATTGCGTTTCAACTTTTTGAACAACTGGTTTCAGATCAACATGTTCTATACTTGATTTCCTTATTTCTGCTTTTTCCGGTTTCGTTGGTCGGAGAGAAACTTCTTCTACAGATTCCTGAGGGATATTTCTTTTTTGCGGCTTTGCTTTCTTCAGTGATATTTTTTCCTCTGTCCAAGGTATAGGTTGTTCAGGCTTTTCTTCTTTAGAGATAGGTTGTTTCCTACGTCGCATTTCATCAACTCTTTTCGATATATCAAGTAAGCTTGTATCATCTTCCTCAGTGTATTCCTCATATTGTTCTTTGGTCTCTTGTATAAATTGCGTTTCAACTTTTTTCACAGTTGGTTTCAGATCAACGTATTCCAGACTTAATTTCCTTATTTCTGCTTTTTCTGGTTTAGCCGGACGAAGTGCAATTTCTTCTATAGATTCTTTAGGAATTTCTCGTTTTTGTGGTATTGCTTTTTTGAGTGATATTTTTTCCTCTGTCCATGGTTTTGTTGTTTCTGGTATTTCTTCTGTCTCATGTAGTTGAACTCGCATGGACATGTCAACCTTCTGACTGCGTGATAATAATGTAACATCATCTGTCTCAGAGAAACCTATTGTTTGTTCAGTCTCAACACTCTCCGTGATGATTTCTTTTTCAACATGCCTCAGATTGACTCGTTCCAAAGAAGGTTTAGAAATTTCCTTTTTCTCTGGTTTCGCAGGCTTTAACGTCACTTCTTCTAAACTTTCTTTGGGTATCGGCTTTTTTTCTGGTCTTGCTTTTTTCAACGTTACTGCTTCTTCAGTCCATGGTATAGAATCAGTGGTAGGAATCGTTTCTTGGATTTTTTCTAATAGAGGTTGTTTGGGTATTGGTGTGGTTTTTCTCCATGTTGTCTGTTGGGTTGACCGAGATCGATGGACCACCCGTTCTTGACGCCATGGCAATGTTTCATCACCTGGTGGAAGTAAGGTCTCAAAAGGAATACCTTCTTCGTCTAATTCTACAACATTTTTTACTAGGCTTTTCGGACCTTTTCTATCCAATGCCGTTCCAACTGACAAACCTTTTGTTGGCTTAGCACCAGTTTTTGCACCATGTTCAGTAGTTTCATCAGGCGTGACAATCTCGTGATACACGCCTTCTCTCTCTGAAATTCGTAATAAATGACGACGTACTGTTAATACTGCGATTAGGAATTCTATTTTTGGATCAGTGTTAAATGTTTTTTGATTGCATAAACATAAGAACAATTTTTCGTTTCTCATCTGCATCTTGTGCAGATTATGAAAAACAAATGATTCATAAGTTCATTATGTATCTTTCATGTTTATATTGTACATTACACATTTCGAAGTAATGCATTGTTGTTGGCAGACATCACTGGATAAAAGGACCAACCCAAGTCGTATATTTATGTATTCGAAGGTGTTTCTTCTTGTTATTTGTTATTTATTCAAGAAATATTTTAAGGTCTCGCTTAGGTTTGACCAAAACATGCCAATGATAACAAAAAAGCATATTTTATATACGTTTGACTTCATTGAGAAATTGAAATACTTTATGATTCTGAAAAGATCTATTGTCGGGGAAGCTATAAAATGATCATTTAAAATTTTTAGAGTTAATCATTTCGGCGACTGCAGAAAATTCACAAGGTTGGCTTGGTTGAAATTCGAAAATGTGAAAATTATTGAAGTTTGGATAAATTGTTTGTTATGTTATATACGAAAAGATCACTTTTAATCGGCAGTGGCATGAGCCTTCAGTGTCGATGTTGTGACCTTAACCATGTTGTGTTAGAATACGAATCTTCATATTTCTAGCGACAGTTACAGCCCACGCAGTGTTTTTGCGTTATAGCGGCCAATGATATTTTATTATGAGACACGGAAATTGAAAGTTGCACTCGACGGAGAATTTTGATGCAGCTCTTGCGAAATGCTGTTCAAAACAACTGCTATGTAGTTTTATTCTATTTTCATAAAAATGTTCGGTTCATTATATTCAACCATATCTTTCGTATCATTGATTAAAAATTGAGAACAATTTTGTAAGTTTCCTAGTTACTTTTCATTGTGGATTCATAAGTTTAAAAAAATTTTTTTTCATTCCTTAGAATCGTTCGAGATCACTTATTTCTATTACTCGAAAAGATCTTAATTATTTTCGAAATGGAGCGTCCTGAGTTTCTCAATGAAAAATCAGATAATGAGATCGTTAATTCGTGAATTCTTGGACACGAAACAATCAGCTTGGCATAATTTCAGCGATGCTTCAAAACAGCTATTTGTGGAAATTGATGGCGACTGCAATTGCTTGGATTATTTGTAAATGATACTTTCAACATGCAAGTATGATATAAGTTGCTAGTCTTTCTCTGTAAATCAAGTATTCTATTTGTTTAGAGATTTGTCTATTGCAAATAAGATAATCTATTCATATAATGAACTAGCTTTTTTCAAATACTACTGTAAAAAAGATTAGAACACTCAACAGTCAGTTCGTAATTTTTCAATGTAACAGAGTAACATTTTAGTAAGTTGTGAGCAAATATTTACGAAAAAATCGCATCTTGACTTTGCTTCAGAAACGTTTTAAATTCAAATCATTGATCTATAGAAATTCATATAGGAATCCAAAAAAATACTTCAAATGTTCTGAGCTGCTAAAAAATCTTACTTGATCCAATAACACAAAAAATGCGGAAATTACAAAATTACAACTAGCTTTCGATTGATGCTATAGGCTTCAACAATTATAAATTCCAGAAATCAATTTTCGAACTTTATTTCTTGAGGATATAATTTGATAAATAATATCTATAAGTCATTAAAAATACCGAAAAACTCTTCGGCTAGTACAAATCCTAAAAAATACGGTAACTATTTATAAGAGAACTATTACTCTATGAAGATATGCAACTATACTTCCTCGAATTTTGAATTCTATAAAATTGCATTTTCAAAATTCAAACAGATCTTTTACAAAAAATTAAAAAATTCTACAATATTTTATGAATACCGAGAAATACACAAAAAAATTATTGGAATACTCGTAAATTCCTCCGAATTTACAAACCGCGAACTTGTCATCTGTCTTGAACACGATACTCCAAAAATGTAAAAGACCGTAAAAAAAATACTCCGAATCCGCGTTGCTCCGAAACACGATTCCGCGATTCTGAAAATCGCTACGATCGCATCACATCAATTAAGAATTACACCGGTCGATAACTGCGCCAGAATTCGATTCACCAACAAATTTTGACGCATTTTCAACAAAATCCCGGGTTGTTATTTCTCCGCAAAATGATGATTTCAATTTTTCTGAATGCCGTAAGCACAATTAACCGATTTCGATTTTCTTCGATTCCCCAGTCAACTATTTATTAGGTTCACCGAATTCTCAAGTAACCGAATACGCATTTTGCAAATCGTAAAAATGTCCAATTTATCATGGTTCAGATTGTATGAAATATTCAAGATATTCAAACACTGAAAATTCAATACTCCGAATCACTAAAGCACAGAATATTTGAATAATCGACTAACCATAATTCTGATCTGTCAAAGTCCCGATTCGTTACAAACCCGATCTGTCATTTTCCTTAAACTTCATGGCCCAGATTCACCAACACTCTGTTGCTTCTGAATACCGTAGACAAGGAAACACCGGTACCTCAAATCTCTGAAACTTCACTTGTCCGAAGCGTATGAGCATAAAGTAAGGGCATTATAACTATATATATAAATTAATGCTACAGCGCGACGAATAAATGACTTTTTGGAGTTTTGAGGTATTGGTGTTTCCTTGCCCACGGTATTCAGAGGCAACGGAGTGTTAGAGAATCAGGGCCATAACGTTGATAAAAAATGACGAATCAGGCTTTTGAATAATCGTAACTTTGACAGATCGGAATCCTGGTTATTCGGTGATTTAAATTTTTTGTATTTTAGTGATTCAGAGTATTGAATTTTTGGTGTTTAAATATTTTGGATTTTTTATGAATCCGAACTATGATAAAACGTACATCTACTCTCAGAAAAACGCAGATTCGGTTTGATGATGATTCGGTAAACGAAATAAGAAGTTGAATGGAAAATAGAAGAAAATCTAACTTCGTCAATTGTGCTGTCGGCGTTTTGAGAATTCGGAATCATAATTTCTTAGAGAAACAACAACCTGGGTTTTATTGAAAAGGCACTACAAATTGTCAGTCAAATGAATTTTCGGTGCTTCCATCAATCGGTGATCTAGATATTCGATATTCGGTGTAACGCGGTTGTAGCAATTTGAAGAATCGGGAATCGTGTTTCGGAGCAATGCGGATTCGGAGTATACTATTACGTTTTTTTTGCATTGTCGGTTTCGCGATTTGAACAGATCAGAAGTTCAGTGTTTCGAAAATTCAAAGTAATGAGTGTGTCTATATAAAAGTACTGAAGTATGCTACAAATCGTATGAAAACAAAAGTAATACGAAAGATTTAGTTTTTCGTATTTAGTTTTTCGATGTCTTATCATTTCAATTCAATTTTTTCCAGAAAGTAACGTGAAAGTTACGATACGTTATTTTTTAAGTAAAACTTCTAAGGCGGCATTGTCACTTTTCTAGAATGTGATTTATGTAGGGAGTGATGTGGAGATTTTACAATGTAAGATGTAAGACTGGAAGATGTAAGAGTGTAATATTGAAGTAAAACTTCTTAGGCGGCATTATCACTTTTCTAGAATGTAATTTATTCTATAATGTAATTTATGTAGGGAGTAATTTGAAGATTTTACAATGTAAGATGTAAGACTGTAAGATGTAAGACTGTTAGATGTAAGACTGTAAGATGTAAGACTGTTGGATGTAAGAGTGTAATATTTTAGATTGCAGGGAGTAATTTTGAGATTTCGTTGTAATGTAAGACTGTAAGATGTAAGACTGTAATTTTTCGTTTGTAGGGAGTAATTTCGAGATTTTGCAATGAAAGATGTAAGACTGTAAGATGTAAGAGAGTAATATTTCCGATTGCAGGGAGTAATTTCGACATTTTACAATGAAAGAAGATGTAAGACTGTGAGATGTTAGAGTGTAATGTTTTCGTTTGAAGAGAGTGATTTGAAGATTTTGTCAGTCTGTAATTCTGTAAGAGTGTAATGTTAGATCCGAATAGTTGAAGGTCGATGATACTCGAGCGTGTTTCGAGTTTAAGGAGTAATTTTGAGATTTCGCAAGTCTGTAACACTGTAAGAGTGTAAGAATTTGATTGATAGATTCGACTAAAAATTAAGAATGAAAAAATTTTTGAACTTATTTACAGTTTAAAAACGAGGAATTACTACGCAGAAAAATTGAAGGATCTGTCAGAACTAATAAAGTAGGATGAATAAACATCTATACATGCAGCATGAGAAGTTTTACTTTTTTAATGGTAACGAGTTACTATTTCTTTTTAATTAAGAGTAGCTTAACAAACTACTTTTTTTTACTTAAGTCACAGTAACTCGATGCTTTACACTTTGATCTGTGTATTTTCAATTCCTGCCTAAAAACATATTCATATGTATAGATAGCTTTTAGTATTCATAAAATACTCGTGAAATATCTAAGAAAATCCTTGCTCTGTTTTGTTACATCGCTTTTAACGAAACGTTCATAAAGGTACCGATAAAATTTATATCTATTAAAATTTATTTTCCTCGTAGCGGTTTTATTGCTCTGAGAAGTAACGAGATAAATTATCGCGCAAGTTTCTCGCGTTGACGAGCCTGTCCATCACTATGCCAGGCGACTCCTTGGCTTGCGACGATGAAAGATGTCAATTGCCATGAAATGAAATCATGCTGAGAAGTAGGCCTTAAAATAACTTGACATCTTCGAAATTCTCAAAATATAGCAAAGAACTATTAAAGGGAACTCATTTTCAATGTTTACAATAAATTTTTTACGTTTTACAAAATTCAAAACGTGATTTTTCTTTGTATAACCTCATTATTCCTATTTTAAACTTGAAATATCAAATCATTCTTGAGCTTTGAGTGATTACAGAAAATTGAACAGTATTTTACAAGTTTTAAACATAGTATATGACCAAAATGATTAATACTAACAGTGGGTACTTTTTCAGACGATGTTAAAAAATAAAATAAAGTTTTTCATTTATTTTATGAATAATAGCAATGACGTATTACACATAATACATACTCTTACAGTAATATTAAAATGAAACAGTTGACATCTCACGGTTAAACAACTATTTAATTTTAAAAATTATGAAAACGCCAATATCTTTTTTTCCTTATTTTCTAAAAACTGTTGAATACTAGCAACAATTATCTTCTCCCATTTTCGCAAAATGGGAATTGCGAAAAATTAAACAAAACCACCCTGTTCTACTGTTCTTGGCACATTCGTTTCCGCGAATCTTTGCCAAGTCTTGAATGACGAAATTCGCAATGTTGCTTCTCCTAAAGAGAAATACCCCCCGTATTAACGCAAGGAGGAAAAGAAGGGCAGAGGTGTAATTTTGGTATACACACTTCAAAATAAAGAAAATCTTTCGTGGTGGGGGGGTCCACGTGTTCATGCGCCGCATTTTCTACCTCCTGCTTAGCGGATCACGACAATAGCGTAGTCATTATTCGGAGTCCGCGAACTGCGCGTTTTCAGTTCTCTGGAGAACACATCTCCTCGCGAGCGATTGTGACTTTTGAGTGCATTCAAGTTCATTACTGTCATTCGGAAAGTGAAAATTGTGAGTGCTTTTCGTGTGCGAAGTATTTGTTTTAGACTGGCCGTGTTTCGATTGAGTACAGAATAGTACTTTACGTGTCGAGGGGCAAAAACGAGTGCAAATTTTTGCGACCGAGCGAAGCAAGGTACCAAATTGCACATGCATGACCCTTGATACGGATGGTATTTTATTTTCTTTTCTTCACTCGATCGGAATGCGGCCAGTTTTGAACAGAATACACGTGAACTTGATCGGTTTTAAAGTGGTGCGAAGATGGTGCTCTGAATTATAAGAAAAACCTCGACCTGGGACGGAAAACTTTCAATAGATCGAGATGGTTAACAGTGCGATTGTCTACGTTTGTATTTTGTAAGAGTATGCGGTGTGAAGTTATGTAGATGATGAATAAAAATTTTTGTTGAAAAAAATTGTTGATTTAACAGTGAATGTTTATTATTTCGGGTTGCCTTAATTTGTTTTTTCGTGTCACATAAACATTTAGGAGCTTGAGTTTCCGATACTCTCAATTTTTTTGAATATTGTATTTATACTCTTATAATATGAAATTGAATGATAAGAATGGACGAAAAATCATTTATGTTTAAAAATATTTATATTAACGAGTCCTATTTGATAAAAACAATAACTGACATTAAAAATTTTGTTCTCATCGACCATTTCTTCGTCATTCATAGATTAAAGTGAAAGCACTATCAAAGAAGCGCTTTGTGGAGTCAGAGTTTTTTTTGTTGATAAATTACCATTTCGTTCTTGCGAAAAAATTCAAGTTCAACGTTGGAAGTCTGTGAAAATAAAGATGCCGAAATCTGGGGATTGGCGAAAAGATACTTTCTGGGAGTTTCTGCGGCGCCAAATATAGGCACGTAATGCAATACACGTCACGTGTTCAGAAATAGCTGATGGAGCCTAGAAGAGCGTCTGCACACGGCACGAAGGCGAAGAGGCACACCGAATTTTCGCAAACTTTCATCCGCGGGAGCAAGAGCCTCACGCAGAATTTCGCTGTCTTTTTTTTTAGAGGTTAAAGAGGGGGCAATGGAAAGAATCTATTATTATAAGACTGTTCGTGATGCTTGATTTGTCGCTGTTGGCAGCATAATGAGGATCATGAGTCATCGGTTGGAAGAATGACAAATTTTAGTATCTTAAGAAAAGGAGAAAATTGCTCGGAGTAATGATTTTACTCCGTACTTATTGGTTTATGGTCTTCGGAAGAAATTTTCTTGAGAAAAGGTTTTGTGCCTGGACTAGCGACACAATGGAAATAAATATATATTTAGGGATCTATCCATCTTGCAGTAAAACTTTTTTCCGTTTAAATTTTTCGTTTCATTTTTTCATGTGTATTGGAGTACTCTTGGGAATAGAGGGAACATGCTATTTTGATATTTCGATTCAGGTTGCAAATAATAAAAGGGACTTTGAATTCATAACGTTTCTTGTTTGTGACTTTGAAATTAACCGTAGATACGTGTGTAACTGCCAAAAAAAGAAACTATAAATGTTTTTACTTGAAAAATCATAATTCAAAATTTTCAGAAAAAATTTTCCTGCCTTGAAATCATCAATAAATAAGTAAACGAGTTTTTTGTTGAACTGTTTGTGTGAAATTTTCCTTTCAATCAATATGTAAAATATTTAAATAGCCTTTGACTCCCAAAATAAAAAAATCATAGTTTTACATATTACTCTTGGAGTGATACAGGTCACCTGCATTTTCAGCAGACAAAGAATTACTTTGAATCAATAATGACTATAAATATAAGAAAATGGAATGGACGAATAATCGTACTCCCTTAACTGAAATTTTCATAAATTTTTTCATGGCTAACTTTCGACTTTTCAGAGTAAACCCTTAATTTTTTAAGGGTTAGCACTCGACTTTTGCCCTCAACTTTCATGGCATACCCTCATTTTCCCATCAATATCGGGAATTTTTTACTGAAACTTTTATTTTATCGCTTTATTGATTAAAACATTGAACATACAATATATCATTGTTTAAACAAAATTCAAAAAAATTGTACATAATTAACCCTGAAAGCTAAGAGGTCCCTCTCATGGTTTAGGGTACACTCTGAAATTTCAGGGTTAACTCTTAAAAATAAGGGTTAATTTTCAAGGTCATGGATTGACCCTGATAGTCAAGGGTTATTTTTGAAATCAGTTTAGAGTACAAATTCACGGTTAAGAGTGAACCCTGGAAGTTGGGGTTAAACCCTCAAAATCGAGGGTTAACTGTAAAAATAAAAAAGGTTCAACCCTGAAAAGTTGAAGGGAATTGACCGAAAGGTTGTTCACTATTTTTCATTAACGTATGTCATATTTATGGAATATAGACTCACGCTCGTATGATAAATATATTAATATTTTACTTCATTGAGGAAAAAGAAAAATGCAAAAAATGAATAAACTAAAAAGGTTCAAATGAAGGTGCACCCAGCATAACGTGATATGCGCATGGCCTTTCGTATTTCAGTAAACAAACGAGGGTATGGCAAGTGACTCGCGGCTGAGTATCAGCCAAAGATTAAATCTGAAACGGAGTTCTAAAATCACGATATCTCGGCTGCCTCTGGTAAGATTGACTTCACTATCAGCGGAAAATAGTTTTTTATCATAGTGGTCTTCGTTCGCACCATGGAAAAAATGTACTATTAAATCTTTAGCGCTTCTTATGAGCTGAACAGATTGTTAAATATGTTGCATCACATAAGGTGAAAAAACAAAGTTTTTGTGAGTTTAATTCAAGGAAACATTCGTAATAATTTGTTAAATAATGAAAATAACTCGTGAAGATTATTTTCGATGCTCCTATCAAGCATATACTAATGTTCCTTATCTAATCGAAAGAAGAAAACTTAAAAACAGTTTGTTTATTTTTCAGCTCATATGTTGCAACATTTCAAAAAAACTATCTGGCTCAATAATAGCACTCGAGATTAATGAATTTTTTCCGCTAGAAATGAGGTCAATCCAACCAGAGGCGACCGAGATATCGTGATTTTAAAATTACGTTCCGAACGAAATCTTCGGGCACTACTCGGTCGTGAGTCGCTAGTCATCCCCTCCCTTGCCTACTAGGGTACGAAAGGTCACACCCATTTCACGTTATGCTCGGTGTACTTTAAAATGTATAGTGAAATTTATAATAAGAGTTGTGATAGAATATCATGGGACAAAAATGCTAAAAACTATATTGTAAAACAAAATCATAAAAACAGCGTTAGGATTTATATAAACTTACATCATCGAATTGGCTTTTTCGAATTGAAATTATGGATTCGTTCGGATAATACAACAGATTCAAGAATTTCTCTGAGTATTTAAAACTTTTCGTTTCATACAAAAAATACGAATGTCATAATGTAAACCCCGCCCACGTTATGGAGTAGGAATATTGAGTTTTTCATGAGAAATACTGAAACAACGAAAAATCGGTAATGGATTGTTCCAAGTATTGTACTGAGCTTTTTGTAATTATCTGTATAATTGTCATTTAAAATTATTGTTCCATTAACTATGTACGACCTCTATTTCTTGGAAACAAAATTTAGCAGCAATCTCAACTTCTTATTTAAAGATTGTTCAACTGTGCTTAAACTGAGATCTAAAGAAAGTATCTCTTTTACATATCAATCGAAATACTTTGAGCTTTTTTCGAGGACGATCTCGTTGGCTGCATGTACAGGTCGAAAAGTCGACGAAGATGATGTGTGCACCTTGAAATTCGTCATTTATCGGGATAGCGAATAACATTACAAAAAAAAACGAATTTCGCAATAAAATGCTACCAGGAACTAAGAATCAATGTTGCCAGGAAACACTTTCCAAAATTCTCCATGTCTTACAGTAACTAAATATTCCGAATAAGAAAACCGTTCTCTTGATCGCCCTCTAAAAATTTTCTTTTTCAAGAAAGCTCTTGCAAATATCAAGCGATCTATCTAAAGTGATCATCTCAGTAACAAGAATGAACGTTTTCATTTTCCTTTTATTAGATTTTACATCATACAGTAATAAATGATTAGTAATCTGTGAGGTGTAAGTGTGTACAATGTCAAGTCAACCAATGAAAAACTTCTATTATCACAATTTTTCAAAAAATTTTTCGAGGGAAACCTTATTTTAACACATCGACTTTGCGTAACCCTGTTACATGATGAACAAATTTTTTTCAAAACCTTCCAAGTAGATTTTTTCAGAAAGTTATTAAGAGTATATTATTGCAATTGTTTTTAGTATTACGAGCACCATTTTCGTAGTCACATCGCTCGCGAAAGTTGGAACTGTTCAGGTTCAACTATTTTGAAATGTTATACTTGAGTTAGTGTAAACTTCCCGGTTTCTGTGATTGTTATTGTATAACTTTGAAGCAAAGTTAAGAAAATCGCATAAATTTACACAAGTAACAACGAAATCAACATTTGCTCGATTATTAAAAATTTTCAAGACAGATAGTACGTATCTTTTCTGATTTTTAAAGTTCGACACTTTTAGTGCGAATGATGTCTTACAACATCAAATCTAGCTTAATAAGAGCATAGAAAAAAGTCTTTAGAGTTGTACAAATGAGTTTCAGTTCTTACTTTTGACCACGAGTTTTGCGGATGTTTCTACCGTGCCAGCAGAAGTTGTTGCACGACAGGTGAAAGTACCCGAGTCTTCTTCGTAAGTAGTTGATATCAGTAAAACAGCGTTGTTTCCTTCGTGAATCATCTGAAAAATGATGGACGAAAAAGTCAATAAAAATGTCAAGAATTCGACATTTTTGACGAAAATTGAATTTCTCCAGTCTTTCACAAAATGAATATAAAATATACCATTACGTGAATTCTCCTGACCTTTGAGAGGTAAGGATTTGACTTTTCAGAGTTGACCCTCGATTTTGAAGCATGATCTTTAGTTTTCAGGGTTAACACTCAACCGATTTTAGCGTTAACCCTATAATTTCAGAATTTACTCTCAACTGATTTCAATGTTAACCATAATTTTAGGTTAACCCTCAACCGATTTCGGTTTTAATACTCCCATTTGGGCTTTAATCGTTAATTTTTAAGGTTAAGTTCAAGTAATTTCAAGGCTTAACCTAAGTTTTCAAGGGTAACTCTCAACATTCAAGTTAAACCGTTAAACTAAAACATAAGCCTCAACATTCCAGGTTTATCTCCAACCGATTTCAGGGCTGATTCTCGATGTTGAGGGTCAACTGTCAAGTTTCATAGTAAACTCTTAAATTTCAGGGTTAACTTCTAAGTGGTTTCAAAGTTACACCTCAAATTTCATACTCTACTCTCAACTTTCAGGGTGAACCCTCTAACTTGAAGAATAACCTCAACTTTCCAGGTTAACCCTCAACCGATTTCAGGGTTAACGCTCGAATTGCATAGTTAACTCTTAACTTGAGGAGTACACCCTCAACCGATTTCAAGGTTTACCCCAAATCTTTAGGAATAACTCACAACTCTCAGATTTGACCTCGAACCTTGAGGGTGAACCATTAATTTTCATAGTCAACCTCAAGAGATAAATATTAATTTTGAGAGTGAAACTTTACCCTTAAAGGATGATTTTTAATTTTCAAGGTTAATCCTTAACTTTTACTGTTGACCTTGACCAACTTCAAGGTGAACCTTCAATTTTTTTAAGGCTTATGTACACTTGTTATTTGATCTTGTTTCAAGAATTGTTTATAGTATATTAAATGTGAATTGCTATAAAATGGTAGGATCAAGGTTTTAGTCAAAAAATACACTAAATAGATGGAAAAATTCAGTAGAAATTCCACTATTTTTCCGTGGAAAAGGTTGTAAGCCTATATTCATAGAAAATCGCAGTAATGCTGCTTGAACATTAAAAGCGAATCAAAAAGACTTCTCTAAAATCATATTATTTCAGGGTTAACTGTGAAAGGTAATAGTTTCCTTGAAAATTGACAGTTAACCCTGAAAATTAAAGGTTAACCTTCAAGTTGACTGATCCAAATAACCGAAAAGTTAATGCTTAAAATCGAGGGTTACACTATCTTATTTTCAAAAAATTTGAGGTCTGACTACTGTAAAATCAAGTGCAATTTCCGTGAGGGTAAATACATTTTGTAAAAGAATGCACATGTTTTTTTTCTGGACCATATATAGCTGAATTTTTATCCATTTGAAAACAAGGCTATAAGCTGAAGAGAAATTTTTTGCTACTGTAAAGTATTTATACACGGTATTGAAAATAATGGAATTGTTTCAGCCTTCATTGCTCATATAGTTATTATAGTTAATTGTTCATCGTTTGTGTCTAAAAATTCAAAATTGTGATTCTCTCTTTGACAAATAAAGTTCTATGAAAACTCACTTGGAAATCTGGTGAGTGTGGAATTTCAGCTCCTTCACGGAACCATTTCACAGTGGGTTTCGGTTTCGATGGTGTCACCTGGGTCTTAAACTGAGCCGGTTGTCCCTCCATAACTATTTGATCTTTGAGTGGAGTTAACTTTGGAGGTACGTCGACACTATCTGGAGCTGAAAATGAAATAAAACAGGAACTCATGAATTAAAGGCATTGTGGGAAATTGATAAGATTACCGAAAAAATCAAATCTTACCCATAACTCGCAGATTTGCCGAGGTAGTAACTTCACCTGCAGGATTACTGGCTACACACTTATAGACTCCTTCATCTTCCGGAAAAGCTTCAGATATTCTTAGAGTACAAAGATCTAGTTCTTTCTGCATTTGGAAGTATTTGGATGGTTTGATGATCTGCAAAAGAGATGTTCGTATTCTTTTTTACAGTTTTTCTGTTTTTTTGGTTTTTGGACTGATTCATATTGATTGAACCGATATGGAAAATCGAGTTTCTAATGAGACTAATGATTCTCTAATTGAGTCTCAATCTGTGCAACTAGGGAGACTAGAGTCTCCTAAAAAAATCCCCATAACATCCCCTTTCATAGTGAGCCGAATTATAATTAAAAGATACCTAATTATGTTTTATCACCTCATATTACATGATTTTCGAAATTTTGTAGGTTTCAAATAAGTAAAAAAAACTACCTTGTCTCCTTTCTTCCACTGGACAGTAGGCACTGGTTTACCAGTAATTCTGCAAGCAAAGGCGACTGAAGCTCCTTCTCTAATCGTTTGGTCTTTCAGAGGCTCAACTACATAAGGAGCTTTTTCTACTCCTGGAGATGAGGTTTTCGAGTCTTTTGCGGATGATTGTGGACCTCGCACTGTACATTCAGCATCACATCGAGATTCACCAGCACTGTTAATGGCAACGCATTCGTATTTTCCTGTATCCTCTGGCACGGTTTCGAGGATCAACAATGTGCAAGTATTGTCTTCTTCTAGAGTTTTGTAGCGAATGTCAGTTGTTATTTTTTTGTTGTTCTGAAAATGAAAAAGCATTTTTTGCCTCTAAGTGTTTGGAAATATTACATTCTGAAGAATTTGAATAAGGACTTTCAAAATAGTCCATGTACATTGATTGAAATCGGGAAATGGGGGCTTATAGTAAAAAAAAGGACAAACCAAATCCTCCGAATTCAAAAAACACCAAACTTGTCACCTGTCCAAATCACACAACACCGACACCTCAAGTCTCCAGAACTTCACTTGTCCAAAGCGTATACGCGTAGGTAAGAGTATTATAACTATATACATAACTTTATGCGCAAATGCAACAGACGAAGGACTTTTCGGAGTTTTGAGGTTTCAGTGTTTCCTTGCCCATGGTATTCCAAGGCAACAGAGTATTGGTGAATCTGAGGCATAACGTTTAAGGAAAATGACATATAGGAATTTTGGCTAGTCGTTGATTTGGATTTTCGGTGTTTAAGTGATTTGAAACATTGAATTTCGGAGTTTTGATATTTTTGATTTTCAGTGAATCGGAACTATGATAAATATTACATTTTTATTATCAGCAAAATGTAGATTTGGCTAAATAACGATTTAGTGAACTGAATAAAAAGTTGACCCGGGATTCAGAAAAAATAATCGGTCAACAATTGTGCTTTGACATTTGAGAAAATCAAAATTACAATTTCGTGGAGAAAAGACAACCCGGAATTTTCTTGGAAACGCAATATAAATTCTCGTTGAATTGAATTTTCGGCATATTTATCGATTGGTGTTATGGATATTCGGTGAAATGCGATCGGGGAATCGTGTTTCGGAGCAATACGGATTCGGGATTTTTTTTCGCGGTCTTTTGCATTTTCGGAGTTTCGTGACACGGTCAATACGGACAGACGACAAGTTCGGTACTTTGAAAATTCGGTGGAATAAGTGTGTCATCCAGTGTATAGAATCTAAAAACGTTTTTCCCTATCAACAATTTGGAAATACAGTATCGAAAAAATGGTTTTCGCGAAAGGTTTTTCTAGCATGCTTCCTCATGGAAAATAAAAAGTCTCAATTTCTACCTTGAGCCAATAGACATCAATCGGCTTTGTCCCCGTGACCTTGGCATCGAATCTAGCGAGCTGGCCACTGTTGACAGTCGTGCTCTGAATCGTGGAAAGAAAACTGGGTGGCACAGCACCTCCTCTTCCAGGTTGCCTTCTTCTTTCTTCCACAACCAAATTTGCGCTACACTTGGCTTTCCCGCCCCTATTTTCCGCAACAACAGAAAACACAGCCGAATCCTCCATGAAAACTTGGCGGATGATCAGCACTGATTTCGTGCTGAAAGTGTGTATCTGAAGGTCCGAAGAACTCTGGATCGGGAAATCTTCGCGATACCACTTGATAGTTGGCAGAGGATCGCCATCGAACTCAACTTCGAATCTGGCTTGCTCCTGCTCGAAAGCTCTGCATGGTTGGATTTTTTTGGTGAAAATCGGTGGCTTTGATGGCTTCACCTGCCCTTGAACAATGCGTTCTTGGGTTTTGGCTTTGTGCTCGACTTCCGTGGTTTCGGTGGCAGTTATTTTTCTGGTGATTTCGGTGTCACCTTTGATCTCTTTTTGGGTTTGTTTTTGTTTTTGCGTGTGGACTTCACGACCGTGGATTGTGGATTCGGAAGGTTCTGGGGGGTGCTTGGCGGTCTTAAGACGTTGGGTGTCTACGTCGACTTGGGTGGTGAATTTTTTGGCTTTTGGTGGTTGTTCCACTGGTTCATCAGGTTTCACTTCCCTAGAGAAATGAAATCAAACGGAATGAAATGAGCTTTCTGACTAAAATAAACAGCATAGTATTCAATAATACTCACAAGCTCTGTTCGTATTTTTGCGCCATCCCCTTCGCCATCGAATTACTCACAATCTTATCCCCAGGAATAGCAAACTGATGGGACTGTTCTCGAAGCCTGCTTTCTTTCAAAATCTGTTCCTCTTCAAGACTCATAAGTTTATCGAAGTAACCCTCTTTTTTCTTTCCTTTCACTGATTTCTGCCATTCGGTTTCCGGCTCTTTCATTATTTTTTGACCGAACTGATGTTCAGTGATGACGTCAACGCCTTGACCTGCATGTTGATGGCGTTCGTCGAAAACGCGCTCGAGTTCCGTATCTTGACGATCTGCCTGATATTGAGTGAGCTCAACATCGTACCAGGCTACGAAAAATTTTTGTTAACAAAGACTCCATCGAACGTGATTAACAAACAACGACATATTATTTTTATTATCAACAAAATGAACATCCATTGTACGAAAATATACGATGCAAGAAACGAGAAATGACATCCTTATATAACAGATGGAAGGATTTGGAATCAAACACGTCTATGCAACACATGAATCTGATAAATTTCAGAGATTATTCATCAGGAATTCAAGGGGTGGTTTTCTGGATGCAGAGAAAATTGGAGCTTTTGCGAGCTTTTTGGTAAGGCAGGGCGAGAGCTTAGCAAACAGGTGTCGGTGGGTATGCGTTTTTGGAAGATTTTGAAAATGCGTTCTGAGGTTAGTTCAGTATGCAACAGTTTTAAAGTTTTTGTAGTATATAAGTTGTGTCTGTAGATTAGAGAATTGTCGTCATTATTTGAAAAAATTATGTATAGACGTAATATAATGTATAAATGTAGTAAATTATTATTATTCCACAAATGTACACGTACAAACATCAAAGACCCAACAACTCACAACTTCCTTGAACTTTCCACGGTGTTTCAAAGTCACGTAGGAAGTAGGCAAACAAAGATTTCTACACTGGGGAGTGTATTGAAGGATGCAAAAACAAGTAATTCTTTAAGTTGCATAACTATGATCAACAACCAAAGTGGACATACCTGAAGCCACATATTCCTCGAGGCAAGCGTGAAACGGAGAAAAAACGGTGACTAATGGGGAGGGTCGCTGTAAATTCGTCTCGTCAATTTTTCTAAATTTCGTTGTTCCGAACTAAATAGTCGTTAAGTTTCGATGTCCCAATGTCCAGAAGCTGCTATGATGTTAGCAAGGATTCTTGGACGTAAGCGGGTTTTTTTCAAGGAAAAATAAAGGGATGGAAATTTCCTGTATTTTTGTGCTCGATTTTTATGTACGTGTCGAATTTTTATGCATGTTTCATGAATAATATACCTTTTTTCGTACCAATGTGTTCTATTCTGAATTAGTTTGACTTACGTTTCCAAGTTGTAGAGTCAAAATTCGAGATGTGCTAAGAGTCTAAAGATCAACCTAGTGTATTTTCAAAATATCTCATGACTTTTTGAATGATAAATATTTTTAAGTTGATTTTCCTTGTCGACGAAAAGAATTTGGAAAGAAGAGAATTCTCATTTAATCTACTGAGGAGATGAAAGTTTGATTTGTTTGCAAAAGATCCTGCACAATTGATCTTTTCCCAAAAAAATTGTACGTCAAACATTTTTGTGTGCTGTATTAATTAATGATATCTAAATAAACTTGTTTCTAAAACCAAACCACAAATACTTACACTTACACTTTTCTAAGTAACTTTCCAAAACTTTGTATTTTTAATTTTTTTCTTTTTTTTCTCAATAATTATTATTTTCTTTGTAGATAACACTTTAAAGTTGAAATAGCTCTTAGAACATTTTGAATTATTGATCTTCGATTAAGTTTTCTCTACTTGAAAAAAATTGAAGGCATTTTTTTCGAGGTGAGAAAGATGAGTCTAGTGTTATCTGAAAATGTAGTCTGTCGTGATTCCAGAGACAAGCGTACTTACGTCTTGGTGAGTTTTTCAAGACACCACGGTAATCGTCACTTCGTGGTTTTACAGTTACAGTTGTTTCTGCGCGAGCTTCGCCGGCGGAGCTGCGAGCGATGACTTCGATTTTGCCGTTGTCGTATTGCCGGGTTTTGGGAATGTCCAAGTGATACATGCCGTCGTATGTAAGTTTGTAACGAGAACCCTGTTAACAATTGTAATAGAATTAACAAAACTAGATACACTCATTCCTCTGGATTTTCAAAACACTGGCCGAATCATGAAACTTCGGAAATGCGAAAGACCGAGAAAAAATACTCCGAATCCTTATTTCTCCGAAACACCATTCCTCCGATTCTCAAAATTGCCACGATTGTGTTTCACCGTATATTCATAACACCGATCGATTCAACTGACAATTTATTATGTCTTTCCGACAAAATCACGGGTTGTCCTTTTTCCGTGAAATCATTACTCCGATTTTTCGAAATGCGAAAAGCACAATCGACCGGTTTTGATTTTTTTGGATTACATAGTCAACTTTTTATTAGGTTTACCGAATTTTCGTTAAACTGAATCTACATTTTGCAGAGAGTAATAATGTATGATTTATTGTAGTTACAAATCATTAATAATAACACAAATTCAATATTATGAATTCTTAAAACATAGAAAATTCAAATCAGCGACCAGCTAGAATTCCGATCTGTCAAAGTCACGATTCATCAAAATTGGTCGTTTTCCATGAACGTCAACGCCTAGATTGACCAACAGTCCATTACCTTGGAATACCATGGGCAAGGAAACACCGATAGCCCAATTCTCCGAAACTTCACTTGTCCGAAGCGTATACGTGGAATATAAGAGTCATTATAACTATTTATACATGTCACTTTATACACATGGGCTTTGGACGAATGAGTTTTGGATATATCTAGGTATATACAGGATGTTGGAGTTTTGAGGTTTCAGCGTTTCCTTGCCTACAGTATTTCAGGGAAACGGAGTATTGGTGAATCTGGGCGTTGACGTATGTGAAAAATGACTGACCGGGCTTTTGATGATTTGCGACGTTGACAGATCAGAATTCTAGCTAGTCAGTGACTTAATATTTTTGTGTTTTAGTGATTCTCAATATTGAATTTTCAGTGTTTGATATTTTAAATTTATAATGAATCAGAACTTTGATGAATCGGACATTCCTACATGGAGAGAAATTTGTTGATGTCGTGTACACAAATATGGATACTGCGTCAATAAAAAAGTGATAATCCTGGCGTATCAATGAAAATGGATGTGACGTCCATATAGGTTTAATGGTCAACTGTTGTTAAAATAAAAATTGTTATATTTGTCATAACAATTGTTATATTTGACATAACAATTTCTACATTTGTCATGTCCATATAATGGACATAACATCCATTAATGCTGCGTCAATGTCATATTGCTAGAGGATCATCTCAATTTTGAAGACATATAAATTACGTTTGTTCATGGATCAAATGTGAATGTATATTATATCTAATGTGGCGACATCAATTGTGACATTGATATGTCACCTAAAGCATTTCTCTCCATGTACTATCGACAAAATGCGGATTTGCTTTCATGACAATTCAATGAACGTTGAATAGGGTATCGGAAGAAATCAAAATCAAGCGTTTGTTTTTTCAGCATTTTGAAAATTTAGAATTATAATTTCGTGGAGAAACGACAGCCCGGAATTCAGTTAAAAGGCATTATGTATATAATTGTCGGTGAATCGGATTTTCGGCACTTTCATCGATCAGTGTTATGGATTTCTGGAGTTTCGTGATTCAGACAGATGACAAGTACGGTGTTTCGAAAATTTGGAGGACAGAGTGTGTCTCTATGAAACAGAATTCACGCATTAATGAGGCGTTGCAGAATATTCACATTTTACGTTATAAGATGCACAATCCTGGATACATATTTTATCAGAAGAGTTTCTTTAAGATATGTAAAAATATTCCGATTTTGTTAATTTTTTGAAAAATATTCTTGTTAATATTTATTCGTATTCTGTGGAATGAATTACAGAAATTTTTTTGCAAATTTTCTGAAAAAAAAAAAAAAAATTACAACAATTTCACCACTTACGCTAGCAACAGTATGTCCGTTAAGAATCCACATGACACGTGGTTTAGGGTGTCCAGTAACTCTACAGCAGAACCTCGAATAATCACCCTCTTCAACAGTGACAGGTTCTGGTTTGCTTACGAAAACTGGTGGAGCCCGAACTTTTTCTTCTTCACCTTCTTCTTCGGGAACACTAGAAGAAAAAAAAATAATTTGGGATTCATGTTCATTTAGCATTGCAACCTAATTTTCAACTAGGTGATTTCAACATTTTTTTTTATTATCTTCATGTCTTTTTTCACTCAACACTCTTCCCTAAAAAAATTCAGGAACTGTCGAAATTTCTCGAAATTTCAAAAACTTCAAGAAAAAAGGATCAACATTTTTATTTATTCATTAAAATGATCAATTTTGTTAATTTAATTTTTGAAATTTCTGTATTTTTAGGAATTTGAAGATATTTAAACAATGAAGACTCTATCATTACTTGGTGATTTTATCCACGGACTTGAATTCAACAAATGCACATAATCACAAAATTCAAGTATTGATAATGAACTAACTAAAACAAAAGCATCTTGCAATACTCACGTTTGCCAAGTAGCTTCCATTTCCCGTATCTTCTCAATACTCTTCATGCCCTCTGGCAACTGCGTGTCATAAATAATACCCGGCTTTCCAGTGGTCTTTATAACAGCCCGAGTCTCGTCCATACCATACAAATTCGTTGCCCTGCAAACGTATTCTCCGCTGTCTTCTGGATAAACCCAACCGAAGTTCATGGCGACGTAACCAAAATCATAGATTGGTGTGAACCGGTTCTTATGAGGCAAAGGTTTCCCATTGAAGAACCATTCGACCTTCATGTTAGGATCCCCAACTGGTGCCAACTGGCACTCGAATTTCGTAGTGTTCATTTCTACCAGTTCTGTTCTGTTTTCAATCTGAGTGACGAATCTTGGAGGTTGTTTTTTGTCCGCGTCATACAAATCATCTTCGGTTAAATGAACTTCAGAAGTGTATTTCTTTATTGTTGCTTCCATTTGCATGAGAGCTTCGGATTTTTTCATGCCTTTTGGAACTTGGTTTTGTAGAATGATGTTTGGAAGTCCTTGAAAGTAAGAAACCAGGTACTTATAGCATCGACTTTTACACAGAAAAAATATCATTATTATACTTAATTAGTCGATAATCGCTTGTTCCTACTTTTGCAGGAAACAGAAGCCTTCGTTGTGTCGGATCCAAGGTCGTTTATTGCCTTGCAAATGTATTCCCCGGAATCTTCAGCGTAAACGTAGAGAATTTCCATGGAAACGAAACCCATATCGTAGGTTGTTCTGTATCTGTGTCCAGCAGGTATCAATTTTCCGTTTCTGTACCACTCGATGCGCAGATTTGGATCGTCTTTAGGTTCAACCTTGCATTCAAATCTGACAGATTCGGACTCTTCGACTGTAGATGACTGTATTTGGGTGATGAAGCGAGGTGGTTGACGTGGAGGTTCAGTAGGCAAGGGCTCGCTAACTGGGCCACGTTCGAGTTCTTTGAGTTTTTCTGCGCTCATGCCAGACGGAAGTTGTGATTCGAGATCGATTCCTTTTTTGCCTGCAAAGGTAAATTTAAATGCTTTAATTTTATATTGTTACAGAATATAGTTAAAAACTTAGGGTGTCGACTGAAGGGAGTTCTTGGAGTTCGGACACCTTGTGTGATTCGGGTAAAATATTATTTTTTATTTCATGTAAAAATAAAAAGAATATACCATGGCCCAGAGTAAGATAAAAGTACACAATAAAAAAAATTTATAAGAAATTATAATTATGTTAAAAATGGAATGATGAATATAAATGCTTCTATTGATAACTATAACTCAGGATTATCAGAAATTGATTTAACAGAATCTAGAAGACATAACGAATGGTATTGTATAATAAGTTCCCACAGTAAAAAAAAACAAGAAAATCTAATTTTATCAAATTAAATATGTATTCCACGGAACCAGCTTTCGCATGTGACGTCACTGCCACGTCGCAGTGAGGCCTCAATCTTTGTAAATGGGCTGCCCTAAGAACAGTTGAATTTTCTACAGTAGATATTTCTACTCTTCTTTAAGCTTTGCGACGTCACGCGCGGTTACGTTGCATGATGGTCGAAATGATGTCGCAGCAACATCGCAACCATTTTGCAATTTTAACTTCTTCGATATAGATGTTCAACTATAAAATTGCATTGAAGTATAATTTTGAAAAATTAATATGCGTAGAAGCTGCAATCTGGGTACGGCATTCCTATGACGTTGCTGCGACTTTAATGCCACGTAACCGCATGCGACGTTGCAAAGCTTGAAGAGTTGTATCACACATAAGGAAAAACAACTGTGTATATTTTTTATACAAATAAAAAAATTGAATAGGAAGTGTTTCAAAAACTCTACCGTCTTAAGGGCAGCCTTTTTATGGAGATCAGGACCTTGCTGCGACGTCACAACGACGTCGCATGCGAAATTTCGAAAAATCGATAAACAGAACTGCACTCTCGTTACCAGATCGTACAACTCAAAAAACTAAAAAGTCCTCAAGAGAACGTTTTTCAAATCCCTTCCCCGGAAATTTTTTTCGCCTACACTTTTGTTTAATACCATACAGTAATAGACGTAGTGTGAAAAAGTAATCAGATTGTGCACTTATTCAACACTACGCTTAGCTAAAAAATAAAAAATAAACCTACCTTTGCAAGTGATTGTAGCTTTCGTTGTCGCAGTTCCCCATTTGCTGTAAAAAAAACAAATTTAACTCGGTGATGCTTATCGCATGTCCAACTACATAAAAAATTTAAAATAAATAACAATATTCATTAAGATATGAAAATCGATGATAAAAAAAACCAATAAAGTAATAGCCCACTTGAATTAAAACTTAAGGGACTTCATTATCATTGATTTCATTTCAGAACTGCAGTTAATAAAATACCGATTGACACTAAACATAACAAGTCTTGTAACGCAGGAGTAAAACTGTCATATAACAGTGTTACTGATAAGCAACATTTTTATAGTAACGTTGTCAGGTTTACAAATTGCTGATATGAAATGTAACAGTTACGTAACATTGAGATGCTTGTGTGACATAACAATATTACCATTACTTTACGAAAATGGTACGTAACACTACCATATCTGTAATTTTACAATGTTACAGATGAAGAACGTTACATTTCCGAAGAGCATAGTGACATTACGAAATAATGTTAAAGCAATGTAAATTTTTTTTTCAATTCAACATCAACATCTACTTGTTTCATAACTGTTATGTTGCAAATTTTACAATCTTGCAACGAAACATCATATTATGTATTTTTAACGTAATAACAATACAACTTTGACAAGTATAAAATTGTTACGTAACCTTGATGATGATAATACCTAGAATACTTGTAACTCAAACATAATAATGTTACGTAATATTGTTACGTTACATTATGAGAAACAGTAATCATCTGTCAACCATCAGAGTACGTAATTGCAATGTCACAATGTAACATTGTTCCGTAACAGTTACGTTAATGTTACGTCACATGCTGTCGACCAAAATGAGGAAATTTTTGTCATGATTTCAAAAAAATACCGTGTAAAAAAACTTACTTTGTCGCTCGGCAAACATATTCTCCACTGTCTCGCACGTAAGTGTAAGCCATATCCAAGGAAATGAATCCAAAATCATTGATCTGGTGCACTCTTGAGCCAGTGGCAAAAGGTCGTCCATTGTGGTACCAATCGATCCTCATGGTCGAGTCACTCGATGGTTCCACTTTACAATCAAAGTGACTAGCGGCCCCTTCATCAATTTCAATATCCTTAATCTCCACAACGAATCTTGGAGGTTGCGGAGTTTCCTCGTCACCAAGAATTTCGTCCTTTTTATGCAGTGATTCTTCTAGTTTCTGGATGTTCTCAGTAGCTGTCTTGAAATTTTGTGGCAGCTGTGGTTCCAAAATTATACCCTGGCGACCGACAACTTGGAGTTTGCACGAAACTGTTGCATCTCCATGCTGTAAACGAAAATAAAAAAATTTTTGAATAAAGCATCCGATGCATGCTCAATCTCAATCATCAGCAATGAAAATCATAATCACTTGCACGGAATTTTCAATCAGAATTGAAAATAGTGGCTTTAAAGTTCATTGACCTCTTTATCTAAACTCACCGAATTCGTTGCTTTGCACGTGTATAATCCAGAGTCTCGCTGATAACAATTGGCAACTTCCAGAATGACGAATCCAAAATCGTGAATGGTTTTGATTCTGGATCCGGCGAGTAATGGTTTACCGTTGTGGAACCATTCGACGCGCATGCTGGGGTCGTTTACAGGGATGAGACGGCACTCGAAATGAGCCAGAGAATTCTCAGAGAGAGTCAAATCTGACGGAGTAATGACGAACTCTGGGGGCATTCCAGTGTCGTCCTCTGGAGCAGCTTGTCCAGGTTCACCCCCGAGGCCTTCAAGCTCAGCGATCTTTTCGATAGTAGTTTCCATTCCTTTGGGAAGTTGGGACTCAAGGATGATGCTACGTTTGCCACTGCATTTCATTGAACAAGTAGTGACAGCTTCTCCGTAGTCTGGAATGACAATTTCACATCATTATTAGTATGGATGAATGCTCTGTTATACCCTTTGACGGAAAAACTTTGGTCAGCAGTGGTCGGACAATATTGTAATTTGGAGATTTCAGGTCTGATTGACATCTGATGTTGTTTACAGTGTTTTTTTTAACATTTACGTCAATATATGATACGAAAGGAATACTCTCTGACAGAAAAACTGTGGTTGGCGGTGGTCGAATAATATTTTAGCTTTGGATTTGAAAGTCTGATTTTCATCTGAGGTTTCTGAAAGTCGGCAGGGTTTCTTTTTTGAACTTTACCACAATTTTCACTGCAAAATATGATCCATCTAAATTTGAATAAGCTTTGATATTGTCATGTCTCTAGGCACCCTAGATTTATACGTTCCTGGGTACTAGGAACAAAGAATGACACGATCTTGGAAATAAAAAGGCTTTCGAGTAGTTTACCTAGGAAAAATAATAAAAGGTTTTAGAAATTGTGAATAACATTCAATGCCACTACAATTGCCACAAAAGATCGCCAAACAATCATTTCTGATGCTTCTAGGGGAACATTCATAGAATAAAAATATATTTTGTAACATCAAAAACTTCTTAGTGGAATGTTTTTTATATACTACCATTCGAAGCTCGGCAACTATATTCGCCACTGTCTTCTGGATAAATCGGTGATATTTCCAGGATCACAAAGCCGAAGTCACTGAATGTACGGAATCTTGATCCTGCTCGCAAAGGTTTTCCATTCCAGAACCATTCGACCTGTAAATTTTCCGAAAAGCTTCTGTGAATTTTTACTTGCTAAAACTTTTACATATGTAAATCAGGTACTACAAATGCTCTTTTTAGTTTAAATTAGCAGCTGGTGGTTAACATGCAGAAATGCTGATAATAATGAATTCGACCACGAATGAGGTCAATATTTTTTTTACTATTATAATCTTACATTCATAAATTTAAGAAATTCCCCTAAAAGTTACCTTCAATTTCGGATCATCTGTAGGAATGAAGCGGGCTTCGAAATGTGCACTTTCACCTTCTCGGAGACCGTCCAAATTACTGAGGGGAACAGTAAACATTGGAGCTTTGCCAAGTTTTTCAACCACTTTTTCATCTTTTGTTTTCAATAGAGAGTCTTCTAAAGTCTGGATTTTTTCAAGCCCACCTTCCATCCCTTGTGGTAATTGTGATTCTAGGATGAGATTAGCTTTCGACAAGCATTTCAAGGTGGCTGTTGTGGAATCTTGTCCATACTGAAAAAAATATTGTATGCTGTTGCACTTTGCATTCCAAATGTTGAATAACATGGAAGATCATGATCATGGTGAAAAGATTTGCTTGAATACTTTATTCACTTGATGATCGAATTGCAGGGGAGTAGGCAAGAAAAACTAAAGATGGATTATGGATATTACAATAAAACCCCCCCTGTCTACGTCTTTGTTTTGTTGAAAATCCCAATGTCACGTATTCTTACTTTGTTTACTGCCCGGCATTCATACACTCCAGAATTTTCTTCATAGCAGTACAAGATGTCCAGAATTACTATTCCGAAATCATGGAAAGTTCTGTATCGATGTCCATGCGGTAGTTTTTTGCCATTGTAGTACCACTCAACCTTAAGGTCAGGGTCAGTCACAGGAGTAAGGCGTGCCTCGAAATGAGCTGAACCACCTTCAGCCAGTCTTGAAACATCTGCGATTTGAGTGATGAATTTCGGAGGTTCGGTAACAAGTGTTGATGGTGCTGCTGTTTGGTCACCAGAGAACGCTTCCAGTTCGCGAATTCTGGCCAATGAATCTGGTTGGAGGGAGTCCATGTACACTCCACTTTTGCCGAAACATCTTAATGTAGCTTTCGTGTAGTCTTCCCCAAATTTGCTATAAGTGAAGATAATTTCGATATTAGATGTCAATGAAATTTCAACAAATTTGTTCAGCAAGGGAAAAAAAGGTTTTCTAACACAGGTTCAAATATTGCAAAGTGACACAATGAATTTCCTTCGAGATAGTAACATATGAAGAGTTGTTAAGTATGTTCAATGTTAAAAATTTATTGATAGTTTGTTGTCACTTTCAAGATCATGAGCTGTACGTACTTGCTGGCTTTGCAAACGTATTCTCCAGTGTCATGGGACATGACTCCAGCAATGTCCATGACAACAAATCCAAAATCAGAAACCATCTTGAAGCGTGAAGAGTGCCTCAAAGGTTTTCCGTTATGGAACCATTCGACCTTCATGTTGGGATCTCCTACTGGTATCAAGGTGCATTCGAAGTGCGCAGATTGTCCGTCTTTCAGACCTTCAAGTGACTGAATTTGGGTGGTAAATTTAGGTTTCTGGCCCTTTAATTTATCGACACATTCGAGTTCAACACTTATTTCTGCTTGGCCCCATCTACGAAGGAAAAGAACTTAAATACACACTTTACTCAAGGATCGAAAAGTTTGTTGGAACAAAAATCCAGTCTGAAAGGCTACTTCTTCGTAATTTTACGATGAAATTTCTATAAAATTTCAAGAATATCATCAAATATCATACTTGTTCGTAGCTCGGCAAGAATATGTTCCCGAATCTTCGATCTTGGTTCCTAAAACTTCAAGAACCACCATTCCGAAGGCATAAACTGTTCTTGTGCGATGACTAGCTTCCAAGGGTTTTCCATTATAGAACCATTCAACTACCATAGTTTGGTCACCAGTTGGAGTGAGAGAAGCTTCGAAATGCGCTATTTCTTTTTCAGAAAGATTCGCCAAATTCTCGAACTGAGAAGTGAATACCGGAGGATGACCTTCCTCGCTTTCTGGAGCAGCTCCGGGAGCTCTGTGTAGGGACTCCTCAAGGTCTTGGATTGCTTCCAGACCTTCTTTTCCTTTTGGATGTTGAGATCTTTCGATTATGTTCTCCTTACTCGAACAGAAGATGGTCGTCGATGTGAAAGCTTCACCAGCTTTTAACAAAAAAAAATGGCGATGATAAGTAACAAGGATTTACTTCCAGCACAACAATACACAATTGTTCCCACTACCTTTATTTGACGCTTTGCATGTGTATATTCCAGAGTCACGATCGTAAGCATTCGTCAAATCAAGCGTTACGAAACCAAAGTCACTTGTCATTTTGAACCTTGACCCATGTTCCAAAACTTTGCCGTTGAAGAACCTATACACCAGTAGTAGATTTTTTCTTAAGTCTTCTTTAATTTTTCAACTTCTTCTTCCACCCAGAACTTTCAAAGCTTTGACTTACCATTCAATCTTCAGATTGGGGTCATCCTTAGGTTCCACTTGTCCTTCCAAGTGCAAGAGCTCTGATTCCCCAAGCTTCAACTCTGGCTCCAAAGGCACAATCCAAACAGGCTTTGGATACTCTTTCTCTGGAGCACCTTCAGGTCTCTTTGCCTTGGACATGTACGCGTTATCGACTTCTTTAACTTTCTCAAGACCGGCTTGACCTTGAGGATGCTGCGTTTGCAGATAAATATTCTGCAGGCTCGTGCACTTCAGAGTACCAGTAGTTTGAGCAGTTCCCTTGGAGTTGGTTGCTTTTACAGTTATTAGTCCAGAGTCTTCTTCATAGGCATGATTCAAGTCCAAGGCGATGTAGCCAAAATCGTAAGTTGATTTGTACCTTGCTCCGGTTGGAAGAGGTTTTCCGTTTTGGAACCATTCAACTTTCATTGTTGGGTCTGTTTTGAAAAATATGAGATTCATTTTAACTAGACCCTTGATTTTAGGATGCTATAATGGCGTTAATTATTTTGAATGCACGGTATCATTGAGTTTCGATATCCTAACTTACCTTTTGACGGTTCCACGTTGCATTCAAAGTGACAGTTGTCACCTTCAATGCATTCGACGTTATTCAAGTGTGTTATGAACACTGGTTCTTCGTACGATGGTTCTGGCTGTTCACGGGTTGTTACTTGAGGGTGTTCAAGCGCGTCAATTTTGGGGAGAGCTTCTGGGTGCAAAGTGTCACCCAAAAGCCAGTGTCGGTCCCCAATTTTAAGGCTGCAGGTGGATACTGCTTCTCCAAGCTTAATGAAATTCAAGCAATAAGTATGCCTGACTTGATGTTGATGTTTAGTTGAACGAATTTGAAAAATGATTGTCTTCACAAGAAGACAATATGATTATAATGTCAGATTCAATATAAAAATATTTATTTTTTTCCGTATTGGATTAGCGCTCTCTTTCTTCTATCATTTAATATATTGAAAAGATTGTAGATCAATTGGCGATTGTGAATTTTAGGGAGACTGTGACTTACTGCATTCATGGCCTTGCAGGTATAAATCGCAGAATCATCTGGTCTTAAAGAGTTGATAGACAGTGTAACAAGGCCAAAATCGAACGTGCTCTTCAACCTCATACCAGTTTGCAAGGGAACACCATTTTTGAACCACTCTACGCGCAAGTTTGGATCCGCACGTGGTTCAACCTGTTAATGATTGATTAAATCTGTTGTTGAACACATCATGGATTAACTGTCATCAAATGAACGCCCTTATGGAAATTTTCTTTAATTTTAAAGGATGAACTCAACTTATCAAGGTTAATCCTCTTTGAGGGCTATTCCTCAACTTTAAGGATAAACCCTGAACCTTGACAGTTATCCCTCAACCGATATATTAGACCCTCATCAAGAAGGGTTGGGATCCAAATTTCAGGATTCACTCTCGATTTTAGGAGTGAGCTCAAAGTCATTTCAGGATTAACTCACAACTTTAAGCGAAAACTGAAATTTCAGAGTTAACTTCAAACTTTAAGGTTTACTCTCAACTATCAGGGTTAACCATTAGTCAATTTTTGACTAATGGTTAGCGCTTGAAGTTGAAAATTGACCCTGAAATTAATCTTGAAGTTAACCCTGAAATAACCCTAAAACCATTAATCTTCATTTTCATGGTTTATCCCAAACCTTGAGGGTGAATTCTCAACTTTCAGAGTTTACCTTCAAGTGATTGCAGGGTGACAGGTGACTGGTTTCAGGGATAACTCTCGACCTTGAAGGTTAATTCTCAGCATTCAGGGTTCACCCTTTGCCTCGAAGGTGACTCTCAACTTTTAGTGTTAACTTTCGACCTTTTTTTCAGAGTTAACCCTTAAAGTCGAGAGTTAGCCCTGAAATTAACCTGAAACCCTTTCTCTTATATATAAGGCTTATAAATAAGGCTCATTTCTTAACTTTGAAGGTTAACCTAAGACCTTAGGGGATGTATGTCAACTTTGAGGGTTAACTTTCAACCCCAAAGATCAACTCTCAACTTTAAGGTTAAACCCTCAACCTTGATGGTTAACTATCAACTTTCAAGGTTAAACCACGGCCAATTTCTGGGTTAACTCTCAAATTTGAGGGATCATCCTGAAAATTCAGGGTTCACCCTCGAGTTAAGTAGTTCAGAAAACCCTTCAAGTTAAAGATGAAAGTCAAGGGTCAACATAAAGAAAAGAGTGAACCTTGGAAATTTTAAGGAAATTTTCTTGAGGGAATAGCTTCCCAGGTAAAAAAAGTAGATCTACATGGATCTCGAGTAGATCTATATAGATTTCGAGTATATCTACAGAGATCTACAGAGATCTATTGAATGTAGATCTATGTAGATCTGGTCAAAATCGAGATCTACATAGATCTCGACGAGTGAGATCTACTTGAAATCTAAGTAGATCTACTTTTTTACCTGAGTTTAAATCCTCTTCCAATAATAAAATCTCAAACATCTAAAGTTAAAAAAAAATGCTTCAAAGGGACAAATATTTGCTGGAAGTCACTGGAATTTGCAGTTTTATTTCTATTCCATTTCGTCTACCTCTGTTCTGATAGCCTTTATACCTGAGCTTCAAGATACACGTGTTGACCTTCAACAAGTTTGTCGTGGCTCTTGAGATGTGTCGTAAACACAGGTGCTTGTTGAGGTGTTGTGTCGATAAACATGTCCGGAACTTTGTTCATTTCCGCTTCTTTTTGTTGGATCTTTTGCCACGCATCAGGTTGCAAGGCGTCGCCTGCTATCGCTGATCGAGCCTTGACCTTCAGAGAAATCGAAGACACAGCTTCTCCAGCTAGAAAAAGTCAAATTTTTACGTTGAATCATGTTTCTACTAAATGTTTTGAGTTTTTGTTTGAATTAAATACAACAAAATTTTGTAGAATTATTGGAATTGTATGAACTGGTTGTTCTTTGGTTATTTTTACAATTTTTTCGTATGCCAGTTAATTTTCAGATTTTTTTATCCACGTCAAAAAAAGGTTATAACTTTTTCCTCCTCATTAGTATAATTTACGTAAATGACGTGTAATTCATCTAAATTATTATATCACAATATAAAGTATTTTGTATGTTTTCTTACCTTTGTTGATAGCCTTGCAAGAGTACACCCCGGAATCTTCAGGAATGACCTTCCTTATGTCCAAGGTCACGAAGCCGAAATCATGGTTCACGTGGAATCGAGATCCTACACGGAATAACATCAACAATTGAGTTGAAAAAATCTTGAAACGCCTCAAAATTTTGATATTGATTCGAGAATTGAAGTTTTTTTTGTTAAATTTAGAGCTATTTTAACTGAATTCACAGGTTTTTTTTTCCTATCAACAAAGAGAATGAGATTTCAGATCTTAAAAACTTCAGAAACAACAGTGCAATGTGAAATGAAGGTGTTACTTTTGAGAAACTATTTCTTGTAAAATTTAGCTTGAAAAAAAGCGAGTAAATGTTAATTTTCATGTTAGTATCGGTATTACTTTTTTGTTTTGTTTGGCTTTTTTTGGTTGCTTTATGAAACTTACCTTTTTTGAGTTCCACGCCATTAACGTACCACTCGAAGCGCAAATCGGCGTCTCCAACTGGTACAACTCTACATTCATATCGAGCTGCTTGACCTTCCCATAATTCCGAAGGTCCATTTAGAAGTTGGGTGAATATTGGTTTGTCAAAGAATTTTTCTGGAGCCTCTGACTTGCTTGGTTTTTCAGCTTCTAATTTAGCAATTTTGCTTTGGGCCTCTGGGTGTTGTGTATCGAGCTGAATGTTTGCTTTTGCTGTAACAAAACCATCATTTTATTATTGAAGTAATTTTTAATTATATACAACTGATTCATATTGTATTTGTTTGTATTGCATATTTCATTACAAAATAGAATAATCATTCTATTACATGTACTCATAATTTTTTGGAAGTTTATTGGTTGTATGTTAAATAGTTTATGAACATTGATTATGATTCAAATGAATTCAATGTAATTGGACGTGACTAGATATCATTAATACTTATATGCATCTTTATGATTTTTCAGATTTCTATATTAGGATAAATGGTCAATCATAGAAGTACCTACTTATATATCAGGACAAATCATGCATTTTTTAATAAAATAAAGCATGAATATCTGATATTTATAGCTCCTCCACACATATTTTTTGATTCTTGAGTAATTAGATAATGAATAAAGTTTGGATCACTTACTGGACACTTTCATAGAAGCAGTGGTGACAGCTTGTCCTAGAGCATTAGTAGCTCTGCAAGTGTAAACTCCTTGATCCTCTTCGCGAACATGAGAAATGTCCAAGGACACGTATCCAAAGTCATGAACTTTTGTGATTCGAGAACCTTCAGGAAAAGTGAAAAAATATATAACATGATATTGATAGTCAATATTTGAAATATCTTGAAGTGTTTAAAAAAAAAAACTATGGCAACTCATAAATTAGATTAATTCGTTTAATGTTGGAATTGATGTAAGTCGAAATTATGCTCATTTTTCTGAATTGTAGATAAATGATTCAAGAGCAGAAAGGAAAATAAAATTTGTAAGTCATATAACTATTAATTGCTATTCTTACTGCGTATTAAAATTTTTCCATAAACAAGTTAAAAATCATAGTAATTTAATTGTTTTGCAGGATGCACAAAAGTCAAAAGTCCAAAAGAATATTCAAAACAACTCACTTGTCTCAATAGGAATGTCGTTTCTGAACCAATCGACCTTCAGAGTTGGATCATTTACAGGTATCAATCTACAATAAATTTTATTACAGTAAGTGTAACTCATGTACAAGATTAGGTCTATCTTTTACTGCATATAATCAAGTATTATCAATCATTATTGCAAATACCTGCAATCGAAATGAGCTGTATGGTTTTCAGGAATAGCATCGATGTTTTGTAAAGGTTGGGTGAAGACAGGTCTTTGTCTCGTTTGCTGTTCCTGTACCTCAGTTCTCTTCCATGGTTGTTGAGATTCAAGTTCTCGTATTTTGTCTAAGCCTTCAGGACGTTGAGGCTCTCGAATGATGTTCTCTTTAGGGATGACATTGAGATTAATGGAGGACACACAGGTGCCAAGGTTGTTGATGGCTTTCAGGGAATATTGTCCAGCGTCTTCTGGAATAGCACGATCGATGTCCAGGGCGATGTAGCCAAAGTCGAAGGTGATGTGGAATCGAGAAGCCGAAGGCAGTGGTTTTCCATTGTGATAGAACTCAATTCTGAGATTGGAGTCTTGCCTGTTTTCGATTTGGGCTTCGAAATGGGCTGTTTCACCTTCATGAACTTCGGTCGTTCCCTGAATGAGATTTTTTGTTGTTGTTAAAATATAAATAAAAAAAATTTTAACTTTGTAAGCGAGTAAGAAAAAGATTCAACTTCAGAAGAAGTGGAATCAAAAATTCTGGAACAGGATTCTAGAAAAAAATGATTTTGAAATTTGAAGCTTTATCTGGAAAGATCGATATTATTGAATAATTGAGACTGACCCTCAGTTCAGTGACAAATCGTGGAGGGAAAACAGGGGCCTCTTCCACCTCGAGTTTTGCTGGATGACCTTGAGCCTCAAGTTCACGTATCTTTTCAAGGCCATCGGGATGCTGAGTGTCCATAAGAATACTTCGTCGAGCTTGATTGGCAAAAAACAAACTTTTGAATTCTTACAAATAGTTAATGTTAATTTATTAAAAGTTGTTTGTTAGTATTAAAAATTCGTTTTTTCAATCGATAAATTGTTTTAGAAAATGGCGAAATGCAAATTATCACTGCAGTTCTTCTTTTCGTAACAGAGTTGTACAGGGTGCGCCATTTCTTATGTCGGTATTGTAACATTGAATAACTTAAACATTTGACAACCGATTTACTTGACTTCACTTGTTTTGGAAACGTCAATTCAGTACAATTTCAACCATGTATCGCTTCACACCAAAAGAACGCGCTGAAATAGTTACTTTGTACATTGAAAATAGTCGTTCAGTTGTGTTAACTCAACGAGCATATCGTCGAGAATATCTTGGCAAACAGGCACCATCTGACAACACTATTCGTCGTTTGGTGTCGAATTTTTGTGACCACGGGACAGTGAAAGATCGCGAACAACCCGTTCATCAACGACCAAGACGTTCAAATGAACTGATTGAAGCTGTCAGAGAGAGCGTTGCCCAAAACCCAAAAGTTTCATATCGTCACCGCGCTCAGCATCTCGGCATCAGTGGAACCACTCTACGGCGCATTTTGAAAGATGATTTGCATTTGTTTCCGTACAAAATGCAATTAACACAAAGAATATTGCCTACAGATCATCCACGTCGCTTGGAATATGGACAAACAATCGCTCGAATAGTTGATACTGAACCTGATTTTTGGAAGCGAATTTTAATGACCGACGAGGCACATTTCAAACTTTCTGGAGGCGTTAATAAGCAAAATTGCCGCATTTGGGGAACGCAGAATCCACACGAGATCCATGAAACGCCATTGCATGACCAAAAAGTTACTGTTTGGGCCGGCGTTTGCGCCAAAACCATCATTGGTCCTTATTTTTTCAAAGATAAGCAAACGATCGATGGAAACCGATATCGGTGGATGTTGGCTCACTATGTCTGCCCACAAATGCGTGAAAAAGGTCTTGAAGATTACTGGTTTCAACAAGATGGTGCGACCTGCCACACTGCGAATCAAACAATCCAGTTTCTGCAACGAAAATTCCCTGGACGTCTGATGTCAAAAAGAGGCGACATTGAATGGCCACCCAGATCTCCAGATTTGACCCCTCCAGACTTCTTTTTGTGGGGTTATTCGAAAAGTAAAGTGTACGCCAGCAAGCCGCAGACCATTGAAGAGCTTAAGGAAAATATTCGTGCCGAAATCATTGCTATACCACCCGAGATGCTCGAAAAGGTAATGGAAAACGCCGCAAAAAGGGCATATTTTGCTGTGAACAATAAGGGCGGCCACTTGATTGATGTTGTGTTCAAAAACTAGTCTAAATAAATTGTAAAGGACCAAACTAAATAAAAATACCTCATTTACAGAAATCGGTTGTTTTTTTTTCAAGTTATTCAATGTTTACATGCCGACATAAGAAATGGCGCACCCTGTACAAAAGATGTTTCATGTACTTACATCCAATTTTGACAGTGCAAGTGTTGACAGCTTCACCAGCTGAAACCACGATGAAAAAAAGGTTAGAGTCTTTGATGTTATCGACAGAAGTTGAAGGTAGGAAGTTTATTTACCAGGATTTGTCGCCTTGCACATGTAAGTGCCAGAATCTTCAGAATATGCGTATAGAACATCAAGGGCCACGTAACCAAAATCGTGTGTTTTTCGGAACCGATGTCCGGTTTTCACAGGTTTTCCGTTGACGAACCTATACATGATATTTAATTCAGAACGTAGTTAAAAAAAAAATCAAACTTAAAACTTAATACAGAAGTTTTCTTTTATTATGTCAATAATGATGATAAATGACTATAAGTTTGAGTTTAAATACCATTCTATTTTCAAATCAGCATCTGAAACCGGCTCGACACGACATTCCAAGTGAACATGACCAGCTTCTTGCAAATGATCGATATTGTTAAGGGGTGTGATGAACACTGGTTTTTGGTGTACGAACTCTTTTTCAACTTCATGTTGGACTTCCACAGTCTCTAATTGTCGGATCTTTTCGAGCCTTTGGGCATCCAAGGTATCAAGGCACAAACCTTCTTTGGCTGTAAAAAGAAAATTAAAAAATTTCTTCCTTAGGTTTAAGAAAATCAGGAATTAGAAATTACTAGCGTGTCTTATAAGTCTTCTAAATAATTAAAAGTGGAAACAAACTTATACTCACGAAGAACAGAAATAACACAAGTAGTGACAGCTTCACCAGCTGCGTTTTTGGCGCAACACATGTAGGTACCAGAGTCTTCCGGATATGCGTACAAAATATCAAGCGCGACGTAACCAAAGTCATAGGTAGTTTTGAACTTGTGTCCTTGCGGAATGGGTTTTCCATTTCTGTACCACTCCACGACCATTGTCGGGTCATTCACAGGTGTCAAGGTCGCTTCCAAATGAGCAGATTTGGACTCTGGCAAATTCTCAACGTTCTTCAAGGGTCTTCCGAATTTTGGTTTTTCGAGAATTATCTCCTCTTCTCCAGTAGAGCGTTTGTGACGAGAATCATCTTCTAAGTATTTAATTTTCTTCAGAGCTGATTCGTGTACCGTTTCTCGAATGATGGAAGCTCGAGCTAGAGAAAACATTTTATGAAAGACGTTTGCAAATGTTAAATGTTTATAACAATGACACATACATTTCACATCCAGATCAATGGAACTGCTTTCGCTTCCCAATTTGTTCGTCGCTTTGCATGTGTAGGTTCCTGAATCTTCAGCATTGACGGATAAAACATCCAGGGCAGCGAAACCAAAGTCACAAGTTGTTCTGTAGCGGTGACCGCTAGTCAAAGGTTTTCCATTGTGGAACCATTCTACCTTCATGTGGCTGTCAGGGTATGGTTCGATTCTGCATTCGTAATGCGCACTTTGCGACTCGACAAGGTTTTTAGGTCCGTTTAATTGCACGGTGAAGTACGGTTTTTCGGTGACTTCGAAGTCCTCTTCTTCACGTTTCTGATATCTGTTGGAATCTTCGAGAGCTTGCAGTTTGTGCAAAACGCCTTCGTGCTGAGATTCGAATTGCAACGCGGATTTGGCTGTGGACGATTCAGTAAATTGATAAAAAAAAAAGGAAAAAAGTCAGAAAGTGTAATGATTTGGAAAATAATGATTGTTTAGATTGGTTTGGGAATTATGAATATGGGAAAATGGAATGGATTTATGGTCATTTTTCAAGACTATGCTGTATGGAAATTCTCCTCATCTTTTCAAGGTTGATCCTTGAATCATTAAGGTCAACCTTTAAACTTCAGAGTTAACCACCAACCTTAAGAGTTAACCTTGACAAATTTCAGGCTCAACCCTTAATTGATTTCAGGATTATCCATCAACCTTGTAAGGCAATTTCAAATTCCAGGGTTAAGTCTAAACTTTCGAGATTAACCCTTCACCGATTTCAGGGTTTGCCTTCAATCTTGGAGTTTAATCTTGACCGTCAATTTCGAGGTTGAATAAGAAACTAAAAAGGGTAAGAGTCAACCCCGAATTTGAGGGTGTATCTTGAGATTTATATTTACTTACATTCAAGATTGAGGGTTTACCCTGAAAGTTGAGGGTCAACCCTAAAATTCTCACCTTTTTAAGGTAGATCTTTAAATTATTAGGGCAAACCCTTAACTTTCAGGGTTGACTGCCGACTTTAAGAGTTAACTCTTATCAAATTTCAGGGTGAACTCAATTGAGCTCAGGTTATCCATTAACCTTGTGAGTCAATTTCGAATTCCAGGGTTAGCTCTAAGCTTTCGAGATTAATCACGAACCGATTTCATGGTTAACCTTCAATCCTGAGGCCTAATTCTTTCAAGGTTGACCCTCAATTTTGAGGGTTAAATATGAAACTAAAAACGGTAAGAGCTAACCTCGGAGTTGAGGGTATATCTTGAAATTTATGCCTCATAACTTTCAAGATTGAGGGTTTACCTTGAAATGTAAAGGTTATCCTTAAAAGTTGATGGTCAATCCTGAAATTTAAGGTGAACCTCGAAAGTTGATGTTCAACCCTGAAAGTTGAGGGTTTACCTTCATGTTGAGGTTCAAATAACTTGAAAGGTGAGGTAAATTTTGAGGGTCAACACTGTAAAAATGAAGGTTGTACCTCAAAAATTAGGAGGAATTTCCTTAAGGTATCTGTCGCGTCCACATTTCGATTTAAAAGTATTATGACATTAAGTGGTCATCGGACATTAGGTCAAAGTGAAAAATCATCAACTTTGAAAATAGATCAATAATTAAGTCAAATGAAGTGAAGGCAATGATAAAAATTTTTCGAAAACACTCACATTGCACGAATAATGTAGCAGAAGTGACTGCTTCACCAAGTTCATTTATAGCTCTGCAAGTGTAAGTGCCCGAGTCTTCAGGATTAACATATTTCATGTTCAGAGCCACATAACCAAAATCGTGCATGGTTGTAATGCGATTTGCTGTTGACAAAAAGGTTTATAACATATCATTTCTGATGTTTGATAAAGTAGGAAATGAATAGGAAAAGTTTCAAAAGCTATAACATTAAAATCAGACCAAAAGACATCAAATTATGTATTTATATTTCTGGTTCCTCTCGCCCTAAAATTTCGAAAACGTGAAAAGTTAGGTTAAACGGACTGCTTTTTGTTTTGCTTTCATAATAATTGAATTCGTTAAGAAAAACTTGTTTTAAACGTTGATTCATTTGAGGAAGAGGTAATCGCATAAAAAAATGTAAATTTAATATTTTTTTAACTGGTCATCTTCAACTGACGTTTCGGCGTTCTATGCATGTTGCCTTTTTCAAGGTCAAATGCGTTTATGCATAGAATCGCACTTAAAAATATTATTTTACAATAGAAGACCTAATCTCACAATGAAAATCATCACGCAGATAAATATCTTCAGTACTATATGTAAAATTCTAATTTGATTGAAGAAGACACAAAAAAGGAACTTCAAAAGAGCCACGCGCATGAGTCACCAAAACATCGGTTGAAATAGAAGCTAAGATGACCAGTTGGTTATATATTATTGACATCTTCAAGAAACTCTATTATTATTTGTAACTGGTGAAGAAGAGGCAAAAAAAACAGCTTAATCTTTCAGAAAATATAAAAATACGTACAAGCAGCGATGGGAACGCCATTTCGTAGCCATTCCACTTTCAGCTTAGAATCGCCAACTGGGATTACGCGGGCTTCAAAATGCGCTGCTTGATTTTCTGCAACTCGAAGATCCTTAACAGGCATCGTGAACATTGGCGCTTGCGTGATAGTTTCTTCTTGGGTAGCTTTTCTCTGGTATTTCGAAGAATCTTCAAGGCTGCGCAGTCTTTGGAGAACTTGTTCGTTCTGGGTTTCTTGAAGTATCGCTTTTTTCGCTAAACGAAAAAATTCGTTGAAGAAATAAGGCTAAAGTTGGGTTAAAAGTAGACTAAAGAAATGAGGATGAAGGTTTTTTAAGGGACACGAGCGTTTCAAAATGAAGGGGAAAGCGTTTTATTTTGAAAGGAGACAGCTTTAAAATTCTTTCTGTTTCATGTGTAAACGGAAATCACTTTGACTGAATTTCAGACAGGTACACAAAAAGTTAAGAATTTCCGTGATGGCACACTCATACATCAACTAAACATTCTTTACTTACAATGAACAACGGCAGTAGCTGAAGTGACACTCTGTCCAACGATGTTTGCTGCTCTGCAGGTGTATGTTCCAGAATCTTCAGGATAAGCATACATTATGTCCAAGGCCACAAAACCGAAACTGTTGGTTTCAACAAATCTGGATCCAGCCTTTACAGGGTTGTTGTTATGGAACCATTCGACCTTCATAGTTGCATCTGACACCGGAATAAGTCTGCGAATGGAAAATTCAGTAATATGAAAATATGGAAAAAGAATTCATTCCAAAGAATGACTTTATCAATGTTTCAACCTTCAACTTCAGTAAACTTAATGCAAATTTTATTATTTTGAACGTAAAAAAGACGGTTTAACCTGCACTCGAAGTGTGCTCTTTGTCCTTCCTTGATCTCAACGTTATTCAACGAAGTCGTAAAAATCGGTGCTTGGGTCGTAGTCTCTTCCGTGACATCTTGACGATGGTATTTGGTTCGGTCTTCGAGATAGTGAATTTGTTCAAGACCAGTTTCATTTTGTGTGTCAGTCAGAATTTGGGCTGTGAAGCGGCAAGATAAATTGCAACTGACTTCGTCACTGCCAACGAGATTTGTTGCACGACATGTGTAGGTGCCGGAGTCTTCAGCTATAAGGTCAATCACGTCGAGGGCGACATAACCGAAATCGTGGATCGGCCGGAAACGGTGACCTTGAAAAAATACTCGTTATTTCAACAATTTTGAAAATACTGTAAATTTTAGGACAATAAGTAGATAATTCTGATTGTCAAAATCACGTACACCCTTTTTTTTAATGAAAAAAACTTACCAATCGTAACAGGACGTCCGTTTTTAAACCATTCGACCTTGAGGTTCGAGTCAGTAACTGGTTCCAGTTTACATTCAAAATGTGCGTGTTGACCTTCCCTAAGATTTTCACGGTTCTTGGGTCTCGTGACGAATTTCGGCTTCACCATAACGACTTCGTCAACGAGCTCGTTGCGCTTGTATTTCGAAGCATCTTCCAAGTAATGAATTCTTTCGAGACCTTCTGGATGTTGAGTTTCCAGCAGCAAATCTTTTTTAGAGTGTACGCGAACTGAGCAAGAAGTTACGGCCTCTCCAAGCTGCATAAGCAGATTCAAATTTTTTCTGTGAGTTTACGTTTTGAAACCTTTTTTCAATGTGCAGTGTTCTAAAGAGCTTAATGGTATTTACATGTACAAAAGTTCCAAATATCTAAGAACAAAGCCTTCTGACCGGATAAAAATACAAATAACAACACAACTGTTGATTCAACGTACCACGTTTCTGGCTTGACACGTGTAAACCCCAGAATCCTCAGGATAAACCCCGAGAATATCCAAAGCCACGTAATCGAACTCATACGAGGGCCTAAACCTGTGCCCAGTCTTAACAGGACGGCCATTAATGAACCACTCCACCCTCATACTGGAGTCTCCAACAGGCTGAAGTCTGCATTCCATATGAACATTGGTCAACTCAACAGTCTCAATGTTACGCAGAGGTCTCGTAAACTGCGGAGCCTGCATCACAGTCACATCTTCCTGCACCATTTTTTTATATCTGGAAGCGTCTTCCAACATCTGGATCTGCTCCAAAGATTGCTCGTTTTGACTGTCGGTTACAACATCCGATTTCCCGACTACTCTGACACAAGCGGAAGTGTGCGCAGAGCCTAGATGATTTGTGGCTCTGACTGTATATTCTCCGGAATCGGAAGCTGTTGCATGGATGATATCTAAAGCAACGAATCCAAAGTCGTAGTACGTTCGGAAACGGGAGCCTACAGTTACAGGACGGCCATTTTGGAACCACTCGACCCTCATCGTGGGATCTAAAAAGGAATTATTTATGGTTTAAACATATTTTCTGCTAAAAGATTATGTTCTAATTGTCAATTGTAGTGTTCCTAAAAAATGAAAAAGGTTAAGTGAGGGGAGAAAAGCCTGTTTTCGTACGAGTGAGAACCATCCCCCTACCTTACTTTCTGTCAGATGTGATTGTAATTAATTTTTTATATACCCCTGGCTGTTAAAATAGAGATGGAAACACCAATCGGGAAGTCCTATGGAGTTATCCAGCGAAATTTTGAGATGAGATTTCCAACTGGAAACTCAAAATGGAAACTCAATTTGGAAACTTTGAATAGAAACTCCAATAATTGGAAACTCCAAAAATTAGAAACTCTAAATGGAAATTCTATTTGGAAACTCTAAATCGAAACTCTATTTGGAAATTCCATTTAGAAACTCCAAATAGAAACTCCATTTGGAATTTCCGGTGGGAATTTCATGTGGAAATATTATTCGCTGGTTCGGAATCGCCCTAATACTTTGTTTTAGGTGAAAAAAAGGATAAGTCATTATCAAGGGTGAAAAAAGCCACAATCAAGTTTTAAACAACAAATTATGAAAAAAACAAAAAATTTTCTGTCTGGTGTAGGATTAGATCCAGTGGGTTAAGAAATGTAAAGCTAACGTCTAGACCACTCGACTATTGAGCATCTTATAATACCATGAGAACGAAAGGATATCGTTATTACCGCTGTATTCATGTTCACAATCACTTTCTTCTGTTTTCATGGTATATAAAGAAAGCTCGATAGCCGAGTGGTTTAGACAGTCGCTTCCAATTTCTTAATACACTGGTTCGAATCCTTCTACGGAAAAGGAACTTTTTTAAATTTAATAATCTGTTTTAAAATTGATTGCGACAATCTCTCACCCAAGATAATGAATTATCTTTCCTTTCACCTGAAAAAAATTGTAAGGGCGATTCGGAACCAGTGAATGGAATTGCTAATCGAAACTTCCATTGGAATTTCCAAATGAAGTTTCCATTTAGAGTTTCCATTTGGAGTTTCCAAATAGAGTTTCCTTTTGTAGTTTCCAAACAAAGTTTCTGTTTCAAGTTTTCAAATAGAGTTCTGATTTGGAGTTTCCAAACAGAGTTTCCATTTGAAGTTTCCAATTGGAGTTTAGATTCGGGGTTCCTGTTTGGAGTTTTTATTTAGAGTTTCCAAATGGAATTTCCATTTCGAGTTTCCAAATAAAGTTTTTATTTGAAGTTTCCAAATAGAGTTTCCATTTAAAGTTTCTATTTATAGCTTCCAAATAGAGTTTCCAAATGAAGTTTCCATTTGAAGTTTCCAATTAGAGTTTTCATTTAGAGTTTCCACTTGCAAATTCCATTTGTAAATTTCACCGGGTAACTTCATCGGACTCTCCAATTTGCCATGACCAATTGGAGTTTCCATCTGGATTTTCACAGCCGGGCCTATTATGATGAGACAGTGACAAAATGAGACATAAAACAATAAAATATATAAATCTTTCAACTGACCTCCTAAGGGCTCAAGGCGAGTCTCCAAGTGGATGTTTCTGCCCTCGCTTACCGGAGCAGGATCGCTAAAAGGTTGGATGAAGATTGGTTTGGATTTCGATATCTCTTCGATTTGATAACGTGGTTCAACAAATTTAGAGTCTTCAAAGCGTTTGGTCTTTTCGTAAGCTTCACGGTTCATAGTGCTCACATCAATGCTAGAGCGAGCTGCAGAAATAAGAAAGTATCTTAGAGTACACTCTTCAAACAATAAACATCCTTGACTCTGACAACATTTATTTATGCGAATCTGCAAAAACTGTGCAATGAATACGAAAGAATTAATTTATTACTTACTTTCTACAACCATGGTTGCGGATATTTTTGCCTCTCCCGAAGCATTTCTGGCAAGGACTGTATAAGTGCCAGCGTCTTCGGAACGCACTTGAAGGATGTCAATGGAAACGTATCCAAAGTCATGATAGGTTTGGATCCTGTTAGCAGCACTCGTGAGTTCGCCGTTGTGGTACCACTCGATTTTCATGGTCTCGTCGATTTGAGGCTCCAACCTCACTTCGAAATGGGCCCTTTGACCCTCGACGATTTTGTTGGTTCCCTTAAGTGGGCCCAGGAAACGCGGGGCCTGGGTGACTCGAGTTTCCTCTTCTACTTGTCTTTGGTATCGGCTGTTGTCTTCCAGGTTTCGGATCTTCTGCAATCCAGCCGGATGCTGACTGTCGTATAGTACGTCGTTTTTGCTGATCACGCTCATTTGCGCGTTGGTTTGCGCTTCGCCAGCGCGGTTATATGCACGGCATGTGTAGATTCCGACATCGTGGATCGTCACGTACTTTATGGTCAAAGCGACGTAGCCAAAGTTAAAGAACGTCGTTATTCGAGAACCTAACGGGAAAAATTGTAAGGTTTGAAGGTTAAAGAGCTATTAAAGGTTTTTATGAATGGAAATCAATTCGGAAAAAAATGGATCAGCGATGAAATTTTTATTGCTTGTATGTTATCCTAATGAACTTACTGGCTTCTACGGGACTTCCATTTTTGAACCATTCGACGTGAAGATCAGCGTCTGACTGTGGTTCTAGACGTGCTTCGAAATGAGCGAAGCCACCTTCACGGATGTTCAATTGGTCTTTGATCGGCGTTTTGAATTCTGGTGGAATTGAATATTCTTGCTCTTCTTGGACGTGTCTGTTTTGCGAAGAATATTGGTACGCCTCTAGCTCTTCGGCAGCTTCGATATACCTTTGTTGCTCGGGGATTTCCAAATCGGCAGTAACGTTTGTTCGTGCTGTTCAAAAACATTTTAAAGAATAAGTAATGGAGTAATTGTGACGTCTATACAAAGTTCATTCAGTATGAAGTTTTGTTTTAGGATTCTATTCGGAGCAAAACATTTTCAGTAGAGGTGAACTTGACCCTTTCAGGAGTTTCTCTAATCGAAAAAATCTCTGACTTTGGAAGGTTATATCCCTAACTCAAATGTGAATCTTGGGTTGAGGGTTCCTTTACGAGAATTTCTTCTAATTTCCAAGGTTCAATCTCAGTTTTCGAGGGGTTAACTTTAATAGGTACGAGTTTACCTTGAGAGCTAATCCAGGATGTTCAAAGATAACCTACAAGGTTGCTGGTTAGTCCTAGAATCGGTTTAAGGTCAACCTTGAAAATTGAGGTCTAACCATTAAATGTTCAGGGTTAAACAAGAAATTTAAGAGTCTCTCTTCAAGTTTGTAGAATTATTTTGAAATTTAAGAGTTTACTCTGAAATCAGTTAAGGGTTTATCCGAAAGTTTGATGGTTCAGGCTTAAGTTTCAGGGTATATCATGAAAATTAGGGTTTACCCTTGAAGTTGAGGATTAAGCCTGGAATTTGATAGTTTACTCTTAAATTAGAGAGTTAAGCCTGAAAATTGAGGGTAAAGGCTGGAAGTTGATGATTAACCTTGAAAGTTGAATATAAATCCTGAAATAGATTGAGAATCAACCGTGAAAGTTAATTTGTGACCATGAAAAATTCAGGCTTAAACAAAATAATTGAGAGTCACCCCTTAAGATTACAGGTTAACTTTGAGAATTGAGAGTAAATTTTAAATCAGTTAAGAGTTTACGCTAAAATTTACAAGCTAGCACTGGAGGTTGAGGGTTAAGCATAAAACTTGAGAATTTGCCCTTAAAGTTAAAGGCTTATCCTGAACATTGAGGGTTTACCCTTTAAGTTGTGGGTTAGGCTTAAAAATTGAGCGTAAATCCTGAAAGTTGAAAGTTGACCTTGAAATTTGAGGTGCAACCCTTAAGTTGAGTGATTTAAATCAGCTTATGCGTTAAAGGTATAGGTCGTGGGTAAACCATTATAGAAAGTAGGGTTCACCATAAAAAAACAAGGCAATGCTCGTGAAGGTAAAGATGATATATTTATAACCCGAAAAAAACTAAATAAATTCGAAATACCTAGCACACGGAGGGATGAAGTGCTGACAGCATCTCCACATGCATTCACTGCTCGGACTGTGTAAGTCCCAGAATCTTCACTTCGTAGGTGCAATATGTTGAGTGAGACGTATCCGAAGTTGAAGATTGTCGTGATTCGTGAACCTATTTTGAGAATAAAAAAGAGTACAGATGATTATGCGTGAATGTTCTAACTATAATTCATTTATTCTTTAGTGTTTCATTAATATTAATTTGTTTTGGTTTGCCGTACAACTTTTAATATTGGTAAAAAGGACTTCTTAGATTGAAGAATTCTGGTGACAAAAATTTGTATGATTGCTTAATTCAATGTGATACGTACCAGTATATGCAAAAATAAAAAATTAAAAAATCATACTCACTAGCAGTGATAGGTCTTCCATCCTTGCACCACTCGACTCTCATCGTAGGATCACTGACAGGTGAGATTTGAGCATGGAAATGACCATTGCTTCCCTCCTGCAGCTCTCCTAGATTTTTGAGTGGTAGGATGAAGACTGGTCGTTGTGAAGACGTTTCCTCCAAACTTTCCTGCCTTTGGTATTTGCTATAATCCTCGAGTTGTTGGATATAACGAAGACTGTCGGGGTGTTGGCTTGTTTGTTCGATCGAAGGGCGCTCTGGAATATTTTTAAAATTTTTCGATGACCACTTGTTTACAAATAACTTATTCCTCAGGATATAGAAAAGAGTGGAGGGAGTGATGGATTTAGAAGTGAATGTGATATCGATAAAAATGTATGAATTATAACGAAACTTTAACAGCAGTATCGTTTCACGTATAAAATATGGCTAAAATGAATATTGGCTTTCATTTTAAACAAATAGCATTTAATCTTGAGTGCTTTGTTTTATTTTCCGTTGTAGTTGCAATTATAATATGGAGGTTTTAACTAAGTCAGTTTTTCTATTATTCATCTTATGTCTTAATAACATTAGCGTAAGGACTTTTTGTAGAACCAGGGTCAAAATCTGCTGACATTTTTTTTGATTGTCTTCATGATGCGTTGACTATAGAATTATTTCGATTCTCTATCATTTTCATTCATATCGTAAATCAGATTGTATTTTGTTTGTAAACTCTTGTTGTTACACTTACGCGTTACGGTGAGATATGCGCGAGATTCGGCGACACCTGTTGAGCTCGTTACGCGACATAAATATTCGCCTTGGTCGCTTGCAACGAGGCTGATCAGGTCGAGCGAAATGAAGCCGAATCGGAAAATGGAAGTAGCGCGAGAACCTACCACACAAGTGAGATGTGAAACAGCATTTGAAAGGGATAAAAAATATTCAAGTGCCCACAATGAATTTATTTACTATTTTCTTTATAAATAATCCTTATAATCTATTAATAATTTGAATGAAATGGACTTTTAAGATAATCAAAAATAAGAACGAAGTTTGAATATTATATATGGAGAAAGAAATTCAGATAAAATTTTTTTGAAAACTCATACGAAAATTCACCTTAACTTTTCAGGGCTAAGCCTTCCCTTTTCAGGGTTTACCTCAATTTTGAGGGTTAACCCTTAAATTTTGAAAGTTGACTCACGATATTGAGTATTGAGTACCTTTGACCTTGAGAGTTACTCTTGACCGATTTCAAGGTTTATCCTAAGCTTTCCAGGTTAACACTCAAATATCATGTTTGTCTTGCAGCTTTCAGGGTTAACCCTCGATTATGAGGCTTGACACTAAACTTTTCAAAATATTTATTAAGAGTTAACCCTTCATTTTATAAGGTTAATCCACGATTAAGGGTCATTCTTCAAACTTGAGAGTTACCCCTTGACCGATTTCAAGGTTAATCCTAAGCCTTTAGGGTTAGGATTAACCCTTCGATCTCGAGGGTTCATCATAAACTTTTCAAGACAATCTTTCTTGATTTCGAGGATTAACCTTCAACCTTGAAAGTCAATTCTTTACCAATTTCAAGGTTATCCTTCAGCTTTCAAGGTCACCCCTTGATTTTGAGGTTTGAACCTTAACCGATTTCAAGGTTAAGCTTCAGCTTTCTGAGTTAACACTCAAATCTCAGGCATAACTTTCAGCTTCCAGGTTAACTCTCAACTTTGACAGTTAACCTTTCTCTTTTAGGGTTAATCTTGAAAATTAGAGGTTTGAACTCTTGGCTTTGAGAGTAACCTATCAAAATTGAGTATTACCCTCAAATTTAGGGGCAAACTCTCAAGGTAAAGGCTTTACCCTCAAGAGTGAGGGTTAAAAAAGAATGTTATGGATAAACCCTGAAAGTTGATGGTTTATAATGAAAATTGAGAGTAAACCCTGAAAATCGAGGGTTAACCCTGAATGTTAAGGGTTAATTCTCAATTTGAGTGGGCTAAACAACGTTGTGAATGTAGGATAAAAGTCAAGAGTTAACTCTAAAAAAATTGAGGGTTAAGCTTGAAAAATTAATGGTAATTTTCGTGAGACAAGTTATCACCTCAATAATCATAAAAAATTTCTCCTTTTTTGCACAATTCTACGCTCGAATTTCTTTTGCAACACCTGGATATAACGCGATAAAATTTAATTTTGCGTATGGAAAATATACAACTGTTCATCACAATATGTAAAAAATGTTATGACACAAAAAAAATTTGTTATTATTAACGATTATTTTTATCATTTCCATTTTTGTAATTTTAATAACATGATAAGTAAAACATAATGTCGTGTGTAGACAGTATGCATCGTCAATTCCAGTGTTACTAGAATTTCATTACTTGTTTCTTAATAAAATGTCAAATATGTATCGAGTTCTTATAATATAAATACAGTCAAATATACCAATTGTGAAAAATATAAGGAAGTTACTTACTTGCGTCCAAAGCTCTTCCATTGACGTACCAATGAACCCTTATTGTGGGGTCACCCACAGGTTCGATTCTAGCCTCAAAGTGGCACCTACTTCCCTCTATTTTTTTGACGTCACGAAGAGGGACAATAAATTGAGGCGGAGGGTAAATTCGGTCCTCTTCTTGAGGTGGCGTGTAATTTTTGGCTCGTTCGACATGTTTCAAGTAAATTACTTCGGGACCAAGTGCTGGTCTGTAAAGAAGATACATAAGAGAATATATCAGAATACGTTTGTATGTGAAAAATTTTTTTTAAATACATCTAGTCTTATCATGTAAATTTCGACTGGTAAACATTATTGAAAATTGTCGAATGAAAATGTGAAAAACAGGAGGTAAGTCATATTAAATAATGATCCAATGTGTGAAAATTATTGATCTTCAGGGGCAATCGTTTTTCAGGGATGACAAAGATATACACAAATATGTATGAAGCTTTTGGCTTGAGATAATGATTCGATTGATTGTTTTCGAATGATCTTACTCCGGTTCGATGATTTTCGTTGGTCGGGGTAAATTAAGGCGTCTCGGGGGTTCGGGGGTTGAGTCTCTAGGTGTTTCAACAAATAGCCTTGCTCGCGTGGCAGTAGATCCAGCCATATTCTGAGCAGTACATTGGTACCATCCAGCATCCGTAAACTTCACGCTTGGTATATCCAGAATCGCTGCTCCACTGTTATCCATTGTTATGCGTACATCTGGCCCTGGTGTTATCGAGATACCATCCTGGGATGTAACCAAATTTAAAGAAAAATTAGTACAAATCGATGCTGAGAAGTGTCATTATTTGATGAAAATCATGTACAATTGCTTGCAATTACCTTTTGCCATGTGATTCGTGGTGCTGGTGTTCCGACAGCTCTCGCATTAAAGACCACGGGTTCCATTTCCTTGACAGTGGTCGTGGTGAAACGCTCAACGAACTTCGGTGCCACAACTTGCTCTTTCTCAATAACACCGAGGTTGCACTGGAAAGAGGTTTCCCCAGCTTTGTTCCTTGCAACACATGTCACGACTCCAGCATCCAGTCTGCTGACATTCGTGATCATCAGAGAATTGCTCCCAGATTCGTTGACCAGAATTTTGTGGGTCATGTCGCTGACCACCGGGAAACCGTTGATGTGCCATGTCACTTCAGGGTAGGGTCTGCCAGTCACTCGGCAATCGAATCTGTTTCGGAATGTAAAGCAATATTCTTAGAAATGTATGTGTTTGATTAATATTATCTGACCACTGGATTCCTCATAAAATTTTGAGAAAATGTTTCCTTAGCTACAATTGTGTTAACCCAAAATTGACAGAGTTTGAAGTATTTGAATTTATCAGCGCTGGACCAATGAGAGCGCAGCTCGGCTTCGCCTCGCGTCATCGGTACGTTTCTTGTTTCCGCGCGTTTCATCTCATTGGTCAAGCGCTTATAATTTCAATCACATCTATCTCCGTCAATTTTGAGTTTTTTTCAAATCTGGCTGAGGAAACATCGTCTTAGAATTTTGAGAAGAATCTAAATTATTCGTAAAAACATGAAGGAAAAAATATATATGACACAATAGGTGAAAATTGCAATTTGTACCTTGTCATTTTCCCTTCGGTGACTTCACGATCAGAGCAAGTCCAGACGAAGTTCGGTGGAAGAACTTTAGCAGCTTCAGTGGATTCCTGGTGAATAATCTCAGTTTGCACTGTATCTGTTTGGGTTTTGAAACCAACGGTTTGCATAGGGACGGCATGATCGACTTGGTCCTTCGGTTCAACAGCCAAATATGCAGAACTCACAGTGCAACCCTAAAGAAAAGAAACGTATTTTTCATTTTTGTTTTTCTGTTTCAATGTGTAGAAACTGTGATGCCTTGATATCAGTGTGCAGAGTAGGAAGTTCTTTTCTCGCCAAAATATTTTTGTTGGCCTGTGAATCTTTGAGATGGTAATTGATTGCATTACATTTTTTTTTCTTATTGTAGATTTTTACGGAAAAACAGGTAAGTAAAATAACATTTTTGAAAAGAGATGAACGAAAAAAACACTTCAGTGTAGAAAATTTGGAATATTTCCATTTTTTAGGTGCCGATTTCGAAAATGTTTCAGTTTTAAATATCGTGAATCTGATTATAATAGGAATTGAAAGTTTAAGCTTAAGTCTGTTACTGAAAAAGATTTTATAAATTGATAAACTCTGAATGCTGTACTCTTGATATTCAAAGTGTCCAGAATACAGTTTAATAATAAATTCAAGTTTATTCGACAAAACTTTACCTGAGGATTTTCAGCCAACAGAGAGTAATGGCCGCTGTCATCAGCTTGTACAGAGTGAATTCTAAGAGTTGCTTGCTCGTTTGAGTAAGATATCGAAACTTTCTGAGATTCACGAACTTTTTGCCCATTTTTAAACCACGTCAACTGTAACCAGATATTTTTTTAGACTTTTTCTGGACTAAAATATGACAAATCTGAGTGCTTTTTAAAAATTTATGTGAATGTATTAATAATAATTGCAGCATATTCGAAGCACCTCATTAAAATTACCCAGGTAAAAAAAGTAGATCTACATAGATCTCGAGTAGATCTACATGTGACCAAAAATTAAAAGAAAAAATCAGTATTAGATCTACGTAGATTTTGAATAGATCTCTGTAGATCTATAGGTCACTCTAAAATTTTTTGAATTCGCAGCAAGTAAATCTACAGAGATCTACAAAGATCTATTCAATGTAGATCAACAAAGATCTTCATAGATCTATAGATCATATATGTAGATATATGTAGATCTGGTCAAAATTGAGATCTACACAGATCTCAATGAGTGAGATCAACTTGAGATCTATGTAGATCTACTTTTTTTACCCGGATAAACACCCACTCATGTTAATATAATTAGTTATCTGTACAATTTGAAGTTGCGAAACTTGTTATTTCTACCTAAAAATTGTTGCTATCTATTGGAATTGAAGTTACACAATATGCGCCAAGTTTTTTAAACAACTGCATCATATTGAGCTTGCAATAAAGTAATAGAGTGCAAAGTTTTTTAGCGAAAATTGCTCTTAGAGTAAGACATTTTTGGGAACAATTTATTTTATTTACCCTTGCTTTCGGATTGCCAGTAACTTTCGCCGTGAAAACAGCGTCAGAACCTGCGACAAGTTTTGAGTTTCTGGGTTTTTGTGTAATTTGTGGTGGTGAAACAGGGCCCAAGCGTGGCTCAGCGATTGTAGAAATTTTCGAGTCGGTTTCGCCTGAGTACCTGCGTGTAATCGACTCTCGAAATTCAGTCTCGCGCAATATTCTGTACTCAAATGTGTCAACCTAGAAATAAAATTTCAAACACCTGAGTAAACGAAGCACAATATTACCTTTTATGTGACTTCTCTTGATTAATAAAAAAAGCTCTTTAAACATTTTACTTTTTATTTTCGTAATAACATGAAATGAAAAGTTTTTACAGTATTCATTTTCAAATTTTTCTTTCCAGGCTTATTCTCTGAAAAAAATCATTAGTAGAAAATTATCCAAAGAACCTACCTTGAATTCTTCAGAGGTGACCGAATTTCCATTCATATGATTTCTCCTGTCAAAAGATTGCTGAAAACTACGCTGCTGAAGGGTCTGTCCATCGGACATGGTCGTTTTTTGAGTAGCTTGATACCTCTGTGAAACTTCTGTTCTTTGTCCACCAATTTTTCGAGGATCCAAACCTTCTGGTTGTATGTAGACTGAGCATATAGCCTCCCCTAATGGAACATTGGGAGATTAAGTAAAAATCTTTCATTCAGTTTAATTTGATAACGACAAGCTAAGTCAAGAAATTTGAATTTGTTTATTAACTAAGAGAAATGTTTTATGTAATATTGGAAGAACGAGTAGAAGAATGTAAATTTTGTAAATGAAAGTGTATTAAAAAGAAAGTTATTAATGAACAAGATTTCATGCACTATTTCAGCACTTTCATATACCCCCTGCAAACTTTTGTATGCATTCTGTTATTATCATAAAAAATTTCATGAAATATGCATTAATATAATATTTTATTATTTGTGATACAATACAATTCATATATATTTAAGCACATGGCAACCAATGACATTTTTAACAGCGTATACTTCGTTTTACATCGTAGTATTTTTACTAACAGAAAGACTAGGCCAAGAATTAATTTTGAGTTCTTATTTTACCGTAAATGTTTTTTGCAGCACACGTGTATTCTCCCTCATCTCCAGGCCCGATTTGATTAATTTGCAGTTTTACGATTCCGCTTCTTTCGTCGTAAGACATTCTGAATTTGTAACTTTCTTCCAGTGTTGACCCTTTGTGGGTCCAAGAGACTGTTGGCTTTGGATTCGCACGGACTAGCCCTATTAGAAGTTGATCCATTTTATATGAACATGATGTTCCAGAGACCAAAGATTTTTTCAAATTTATTTATGCAAATTTTCACTCATAATTTTTTCATGTATGATTGCGTCAGGCGAAAACAACTCTTAAGATCAATGGCGTAGTTAAAATCTGTTTTTCGAGGCTGTTAGGCAAAGTCATGATTGTAATATTGAATTTCCAGTTGCGTTGTAGAGTATTTTAAGGGGAAAGGCGGCTGTAACGGAAATTCCCTTCAATTTTTAAGGTTGACCTCTAACTTTTCAAGATTGACCTTCGATTTTGAGAAGGAACCTTCAACTTTCAAGTTCAACCCTCAATCTTGAGAGTTAATTCTTAATGTTTAAGGTCAACCTTTAATCATGAGAGTCGATCCTCAACATTCGAGGTCGAACTTTAACCTTGAGAGTGAACCTTCAACCGATTTCATGGTCAGATCTCAACCTTGAGGGTTAATTCTGATCATTTAGGGTATGCACTCAAATTTCAGGGTAAGCTCTCAACATTTAGCCTAACTTCAAGCCTAAGGGGTAAACTTCTTAATTTTTGGATGAGCTCTCAACCTTAAGGATTAATTCTTATCTTACAAGGTTGAGTCTTGACCGATTTCAGGGTTAATTTTTATCTTTAAGGGTTCACAGTCAAATTTCAGGGTAAGCTTTCAACTTTCAGCGTCAACTATTAACCAATGTCAAGGTTAATCATTAGGCTTTAAGTGTAAACTCCTTACTTTCAGGATTAACTCTTATCTTTCAGAGTTAACCTTTGACCAAATCCAGGGTTAACTCTCAACCTTGAAAATTAGCTCTTATTTTTGAGAGTTAACATTCATATTTAAAGGTAAGCTCTCAACTCTCAGGGTCAACCCTGAAACGATTTCGACGTTCACCCTCAAGCTTAATGAGTAAAGTCTTAACTTTCAGGATGAACCCTAAACCTTAAGTGTTATGTAACTCTCACCTTTCAGAGTTCATCCTTGACCGAATTCAGAGGAACCGTCGACTTTTTCCAGGTTCATGTATACTTGTTACTTGATGTTGTTGTTATCATATAATATTTTGTATGACATGTGTGTAGCTCCAAAGTTGTGGACTTTAGGTTTGATTCAGAAAATACATGATGTTATGAGAAGAATTCAGAGGTTATTCTATAAACCTGAAATTCGTGGTTTGATAGTTACACTTGAGGGAAAACCCTAAAAGTTGAGGGCAAACACTGTGAGTGAAGGGTTAACTCTGAAAGTAGAACGGTAAAAGCTGAGGGTTCTCCCTGAAACTTCAAGGTCAATTTTCAAGTTCAAAAAAAAGAAAACCTTACGTACATGTACATAAAATTTTTTTCCTGCGCATGTTATTGAGATTTTTCTATACTTTTGTATCAAATTCACAATCAGATATGTGAACTTTCCCACAAATTCATAGAAATTTTTACGAAACTATGGAAAAAAGTGGCTACGCACTGGAGAAATTCAACAAAAATCTAAGATTCTTTTCATACATTGAACGTTTCCATACAAAGGTGTTTTCACAGTGCTGAGTAGACCAAATAACCTTGAAAATTGAGGGTACAGGTTGAAAACTGACCTAAAAAAATTGGAGGTCAAGAGTACCCTGAAAAATTGAGGGGGGGGGGGGGGGAAAGCATTCACAAGGTGGTATAAATTTATTATTTTCAAGGTTATTAAAAAACTTTTTGTATGTTTTCTATAACTTAGTGTGAGTAATTTGTCGTGATATGAGTTCATTGAACTATAATGAAGTAAGATATTGTGTTTGACCTTTTTTAGATGCTCATAGATCTATTTAATAAAATAAATATTAGTTTAAAAGAAAATTGTCTACAGAATTTTTGTTTTAATTATGACAAACTTTAACCATAAAATATCTTAGGCAGAAATAAAAATATCACAATTTCAGTTGCCTACGATGCAAAGCCAACTTGATTATCATTTTTTTTTAAACATGATACCAATTCCTCGATGCATATACTTGAAAGCTTGAGCAAAACAATTCTAACATTTTTTTACTGTTGCATTTCTCTGCTTATACTTACAACATATTAAAGTTGAAAAACTCATTTCAATGCTTGAAAATCGTTAGTTTTTGAAGATTCGAGTGTGTAAGGATTTAAATTTGAACTGAAGTCCCCCCCGTTTTCCCATTTTTAACTACGCCACTGATAATAATTTATTTATTCTTTGAAACTCAAACTTCGTGTCAGAAAAACAGTTCACCTTAAGAGTGACCATTTCTATACATGAGAACTGTAAGGTTCCTTTAACTATTTTGGAAGTCAAACCTATGAAGTTTGTAAATGTTTGATAATAAAACCTTATTTACTAACTACCTCACTCATATGTTTTAGTTTCAAATTCTTGTATTAAATTTCTATAGACGCTTTTCTTGACACGAAAAAATCATTTCAGCAAAACAAAATAATGCTTAAAAGGTTTTTTTGAAAACCTAAGATCAAAGAACCACAAAATTACCTTCAAATACGGCGTTACCACCTTGGGCGAACCTCGCGTTTTTGAAAACTTTCTCAAATATCGGAGGTGCTGCGTTTCCCGGCATATTTGCGAATCTATAATTAGTTGAATATTTAAAATTGTTCATTTTTTCAAAGTTATCAAAAGCAGAAAAAGCTAGTTTTTCATGTATATCTTTCTGCATCAGAATACTGCAATACAAAATTAATATATAGAAAATCCAGAATTTCAAGAACTGAATATTGGCGAATGAGATTTGAATTCTCCTAAAGAAAATCACGCTTCAAAATGTTGCCATGGAGCAGACGTAATGAATAGAGAAAAACGACAAAAGTCGCGTCTAACTCACGTTGGCATCGTAGGCGTTGACTGCATCACTATCTCTCCTTGCACTGAAACATAAGAGAAAACATCGGCGTTTAGCTCTATGCCAAAAGCATAGAAGAAAATTTGTGCAAAAGATGAACGTTTCTCTTATTTTTATTCGAAATTAACTCAAAAAATATATCTCAGTAGTTTTCGAAATTCAGATGAGTTTTTTCTTTTTGAGGAAACGCAGTGTATTTTGAGTCATTATAAAAATGTCACTGAAAACTCTTACACTCTACATTAAAAAAAGGTCTTATTTATTGCTTCAAATAGATGTTACCCTCAGGGAAATTTTTTTCAATTTTTCAAGGATAACCCTCAATTTTTGAAGATGAGGCTTGACTTTTCCTCTCAACTTTCAGAGATGTTTGCACCAATGAATTTGAGAGTAAACCACAACTTTCAGAAATGACCTTCAATTTTTAGGGTTGAGTCTTGAACTAGAAAATAAACGCTCAACTTTTAGGGTCGATTCTCAATCTTGCGGGTCAACCTTAAAATTTTATGGTTAGTTCTCAAAGTGAACGATTTGTGTTAATACACTCGAATTTCAAGATCCACTTTCAATTTTCAAATAAGCTCTTACCCTTTTTAGTTTCTCGTTTCAAGTATATTAAGAATGAACACTTGAGAAATACTATGGGACAAATTTGAAACACTACGGAATCGACTAATCAAAAACGTATTTTTATACTAAAACCTCAAGATCATATGGCAAATATACGTTGCCATGAAAAAAGTAAAGGATTTATCTTGAAATTTATTCCAGGGTTAACCATGATAGTTGTAAGTTAAACCTTCGGGTTCAAGGTTTGCTCTGAAAGTTGGGAGTCAACCCTCAAGATTAAGGGTTAAACTTCAAAGCTGAGGGTTAACCCTGAAATCAATTAAGGTTTCATTTCCAAGTTTGAAAGTTAAACCTAAAACTTAAAGATTGGCCCTCTAAATCGATGTTTTAACCATAAAATTAAGGGTAAACCCTCAAAATCCAGGCGTAACAATTGAAAAGAAAGAGTTATTCCTGAAAAGTTGAGAAGAGTCCTCGCAGAAGAAAGACGAAAAAATATGATGATTCATGCCTTGGGTATTTTTTATTACATGTGTAGCTTGAACGTGATCGATATTTTTTTCTCAAAACGCCTCTTCCCCCCTTCGTCGGACTGGGCATGTTTAAGTACTTTGACTGTTGGAACTTATTTTTTATGTGTATTAACATCAAACTTCAAAAATCAGCGAACGATATATTTTACAATTATTATTTTTCAATTCTTATCCTTTGAATGTATTCGAGGCGTTTGCCAAAAATGTTTGTTTGGCTCTCAAAGAAATTTGAGTCAGACTCTATTACTGGACCAAGTTGTACTTGTTCAAAAAAAGAGGTCAATTTTTCGCACCCACGCGAAATCACATTCCCGTTCCGCTAGAAATTATAATATAAAAAGATCGTCATTCTCGCAAGAGGTTCTCCTCGTGTGCCAGCGGTGGCTCCGGCAGCGGCGTACTATTTTCGTGCGGTATGGGATCGCGTTACCGGGGCCCATTTTAGGAGCAACTATCTTTACCCAACGCCCGGCATCGCGACGTCAACTCGTTCTTCCGTCTTTTTCTCTCTTTCTCTCGGCGCGTTACGCAAATCCAGTCACTGACCAAAATAAAGTGTGGTGAAACCAAAGCAATGGTGAGTGACTCAGTTCTTTGCCTCCCTTTTTACTCCCACACACTCGCCAGGTAACTAAACGTTGACCTGCAGTGATACATTTTCAGAGAAAAAATACGCCAATGTTTATGCTCTGACATAGAAGGACGAAGGCAATGTAGAGAATAAGAATATCTTCCATTTTTGTCACAGATAAGACACTCAATACTCCGAATTTCTCATCTGTCTGAATCACGTGACTCCAGAAATGCAAGAGATCGTGGAAAAAAACTCCGAATCCGAAACACGATTCCCCCGATTCTAAAAATTGCTACGATCGTGTTTCATAGAGTGTCCATAACTCTGATCGATGAAAGCGCCGAAAATTCAATTCACCGACAATTTATAATAAACCTACTTAAAAAATTCCCAAGTGTCATTACTCCGCGAAATAATAATTCCGATTTTTTGAAATGCCGTAAGCACAACTGACCGATTTTGATTTTCTCCGACTCCCCATTCAACTTTGTGTCCGAATCATCATAGTTCTGATGAATTAAAAAACCAACATGTATAAACCAACGAAAATTCAAAATTCTGGTACATATGGCTTTTCGGGATTTATGAATGCCAGATAAGAGAAAATTTAATCCTAAAATTGTATTTAAAAGAACGATTCAATGAGAAAGTTTCGATACAAGACTGAAAAATTGGAAATCAATTGTTTTTAACTAATTTTAACGTCTTTGAGTCAATTTAAAGTCGAGACAAAATAATCAAGAAGAAAATGATAACTTTCTTTACGTAGAACAATTGCCTTGAGGTAATAAAAGTCATGCATCATAGTTGGAATAACTCCAAAGTCGTATATTGGCAGTTTTGGAAATGATTCAATTTTTAATGGAAAAGACAATAACGTTGATTAAGGAACAAAGATCCATGGACCCAAAACCTATTTTTTTCCAAAATCAAGGTTTGGTCATACTAATCTTAAATATACAAGATTGCAAGTTTAGGAAAATGTGGTAAACAACTTGAACAATTACAAGATATTATTCAGAACATCGGAATTTTGTTGAATAATCGTGATTTGACCATATTGTTCACAGTCTGAAAAACACAACTTATACTTGGAGTGTCCCTAAAATAGACATGCTTCGAGAAATAAGTTCGAAAACGATTTAGATAAATAGTTTGGCACCTATGTGGAACAATTTTGGCAAAGGTGATTCACAAATTCGGCATGAAATAGTTTGTTTTTTTGGACACTGTTCAGATAACGCTCATTTGTCAGACGTTTAAGGATAAAAGACCTAAAATAATGGGCAAATTCAATGAAATTCTTAAAGCTGAAAGTTTCAATTTGAATTCAGTTTAAATTATTGAGGGTCTATTGTTTAGTTGAAAAATAACTCTTTCATATACAGGGTCTGCTGGCGTAAAGAAATCATTGATATTAATTTGATACGAGATTTTCGTTTTCTCAAGTGAAGGGGAAAACTGAAACCATTCAAGATTTAAGTTGATTTTGATTTTTTTCAAGTTGATTTGATTTGAATTCAAATTGCTCAAGATCTCACGATGAAGTTGAGAGCTTACACTTAAATGTTACATATTCTATGAAAGAATAATTTTCACTTGACTCATGTTCCATTTGTATTGAAACAGACAGTTCCAGGATTCTGGCAAACTGCAGCTAATTTTCAACTAATCAAGCAAAATTTATGAAAAATTAGTTTTGTTGCTAAGAAAATAGAACCTCTTATAATAATTTTCTTTGTTTTCTGTAAATAAAAAATTTCTACAACGTTGCAACTAGGCTTGATACGTAATCAGAGTAAAAAGTTTTTCTCACGTTGCATCGTCTTTTCAAGGACTTGCAAAGAAGTTGAAAGTCATCCATAAGTTCATTACATTGTCAAACTCTGAAGTGATGAGCTCCATTCTTAAATAAAAAATAACACACAAGTTAAAGTAAACCGGCTTTTTTGATTTGAAGCTGAATTCCTTAAAAAAAAAACAATTTTTTTGGATCTGAAAAAAGCAATAATAAATTGAGATTTTCACTTTCAATTTGACTAAATAAAACCTTCAAGTTGAGATCAAAGCCATAAAATTTTACTTTTACTAATTAGAGATCTTTTGAAACCGATTGAAAACCTTAACTTTAGTCGTTACTTCCAAATCAAGGTTAAAACATTGAACTGTACAATATCGCACTCAAATTGAGAATGACTCTGAATTTGAATGTGTTCCTCTGAACCTTGAGTATTTAATCTAAATCAAGTATTGCTCTTACAGTTAGAGTTGGTGTATTTTGGAACAGGTTTAAATCTTTGACTTTGGAATTTTACTTAATATTTGATCTTAACCTGAAGATCTCCTTCAAGTTTAAGAGTTGTACTTCTTTTGGAGTACAAGCTACAACTTCTGAAATGCACTTTGCATCAGAGTTAACTCCTTGACTAGAAAATAATATTCTTCGAATATAGGTAAATCTTCAATTTAAAAATTAACTTTTGATTCAAGAGTAAAACTTACGAATTGATGATTCTACCCTGTTATAAAACATGCTGCACTATAACTTGAAGAATTTTGGATGAGGATTTAGCATTGTAGGTTTCCTTGATTAGCACTTTTTGAAAAATACTAAAAATATAAATTATGGAGGATCTGATAACTTTTATAAGAAGAAGACGGTATCCCTCAAAAATTAATAAAAGTTTGAAGTTTTTCAAAGAAGCTTTTTTCATAGCTAAGAATTGTAAAAAAACGAATCAATTTGTGAATTTCGCCGAAAACTTTTCACAGCATGTTAAACCTTGCCAAATTTGCAAATTATATAGCAATAAAATCAAAATATTAAAATGATAGAAATTTAAACAAGCAAGTGGAATTATTTTAATTAAGATCAATTATTTAAGTAGAAGCAATGAGTCATTAGATTTTACAGAAACACATGGAAAACTGTTGCAATTTAGATCGCTTTCTATCGAAAAATACAAATAACCATTCTTAAAATTAAAAGGATAATTCGACGTTTCGGAAAACACAGACCTTCGTCAAAGAAAAAGTATGTGTTTATACATTTCCGGGATCAATTATTTAAAAATTTTTCGAATCGAAAGTTTTTTATAGTTGTTCTGGATTTTCGAAAATTACAGCTGCAGATGAGTCGAAACATTGTATAAGAAAATTTTTTTCATTTGAAGTTGATAGAAGAGGCAATTTTCAGGCAACTATCAAACGGTGAGTGCACGTTTTAACAAAGTGACAAAACTGGACTTTTTATTTACAAACCCTTGTAAAACATTTTATGTTACTCTAACTTTATGGAAAAAACACCGAAATTTCAGTGTAGTCACTTCTGTCCGGGGAATTTTCATGTCATTTTTCATAATACTGTTGTACAATAAACCATCTAACTTAATCAATGAATTATTACATAGGTTATTAGCAATGTAGGTATTCTCCGCTTATCATTCTCTTTTGTTATGAGAACTAAAAATAAACATTGAGCGTATACTCTCAAATTTTGGGCCTTAAGTCTCAAACTTGAGAGGATGCGAAACTCAATGTTTTCTGTCTCTATTTGTCTGATTTTTACATTGAGCTTCTCAATTTTCACCAAATCCAGTATTTTTTTTGTTTTTGTTTTTGGAGGACAAAACATTTTCGGTGTTTTTTTCATTAGCTTTACTTTAAAATCCCAATTTCAAAACGATTTTGCTAGCCTATAGAATTGTTTTTCCATTGAATTCAAAAATTTCAAATGTGTTAAACATGAAATATCGTACGTAATTATAAAAGAAATTTTATATTTACTCATGTAGTAGTTATATGTATTTTTAGACCTCGGCTTCGCCTTGGTCTGCAAACTTCACACTCGTTATTATAAAATGTATATCGCAGTTACGTGATACTCTATTTAAATTTCCGAAAAAGCATTTCAAAATTGACATCAATTCTAACATAACCCAAAATTCTCGTTTGCCACTTTTATTTAGTGTAACGTGTAGCTTAGATTCATCTAGGTTGAAAAAAAGAGAAAAATATTACACGGACGTACTTTCGCAAGCTTTCCTTAATAAAATTGAACGATGGCGCTCGATTGAAAATAATAATTATTTCCAAGCAGAAAATTGTAGTTGAACAACAACAAAACAACGTTAAGATGATTTCCTCTCTTGATCATTTTCGAAAAAATTTTTAATAATAATGATTATATAGAATCATTGTAAAACAATGGAATTATTCAGCATTAGAAAAAACAAACATTAAACATTTAACAATGCTATAACTAGGTATTACTTGATCATCTACAAGAAATGTAATAATAAACTCTGATCACAGTGGAACTAAAAACAAAAATTCATCGATAATAAACTGTTATATAGTTCTCTTGAAATGTAAATCTTTTTAAATTTCTTTGCTATGCCTCAACATTTGCATGCATTTGCCTGAACACTGTTTGTGCATTGGCAGCCATATTGCAAAATACATATTCTACCATCAGCTGTAAGGAAAAAAAAAAACAAATTTGGCGTCGTTTGATTTTATTTGCGTGTGCCAGAAATCCTAAGTTTGGAGTTTCGTACAATTTACAATCTTTCCTCACTCTTCATTGGAAATTTTCGTCGAAAACTACATTCTTTCATCTATTCATTATTGTAGAAGTTTTAGAAGCTTTTCTATTTTCCCTCTTCATTCACTGAAGAACGAAGATTCAAATTTCTTAAAGAACCCTCCCCAATAGATTGTTTGCATGAAAATTTTTCTGCATCGCTTCTTCAGCCTTTACACTAGCCAAGAGGTTGCACGAAAATAGACGTCCGACGTCGCGGGAGTTAGAGGCTAAAGCACGAAAAAACTTGGACAGGAAATTCTCGCGATCTTGCTTGCCACGAACTCGAAAGAAGTTCCATCAAGGGGGATCGACAAAAACGGATGATTTTGCTACAGTTATCATAGTCATGGAACGCTTGAGTGCGCCCCGAGTGTATCTTCCACGGTCATGAGTTTTCACAGGAGAAATACACGTGTGATGCCAGCGAACGAAATTTAATGGAACTCTTGAAATCAACAATCTACTTCTGCTTGAAAATTCATTTTCACGTAAAGTATCAACATTGTCGAACATACGATACATTAAGTAACTTCAAGTTCAACAAATTGATTGATTGCACGAATGTGACACATTGTAACAGTCAAATTTTTGAATTTTGTATTATTTTTTGAATACATTTTTTATTCATTTTGATTGAGCTAGTTCTTTCAATTATTTTATGAAAATCAGATTCGAATACTGCCAGCTTTTCCGTTGATAAAATACATATAGCAGAGTGATTAGAATTTTGGCGTAATTTCAAATTAATGGAGATTTTCTGAAATTTTTCCTTGGATAGTCAACCACATGATATTTTATCGTCTATTCGAAAAAAAATTCATAAATATTATGTATTGTTTAACAATACTGGAAATTAGGATTTATATTTCGTACAGATTGAGGAGTAAAGTTTCACATAATTAGAAGCTGGTACCCTATATTTTAAGTCCTCCACTTTCTTTTTTTTACCTATTTGTTTTATTTCCTCTCATATCTCAAACAACCAAAAGTCAGTTCATAATGAAGATTTTCAAAAATTTCTAAGTACACTCATGCTTATTCTTTTCTAAATAATATACACTCTATTATTTTTTCTCATTAGTTTTTTGAAGTGTTTGTCAATTTTTGTCAACAATTGCAAGAAATTATATTTATATCATAAGTGCTTGTTCTATAATACTATTTCAGAGAATTGATTCTATTTGTTTCATTTTGCTAATTACAATAAATCACGGAATCGTAACAAAATATTTTAATTTTGTCGAAAATCAGTTACTTTTTTATGACGGTTATTTATAAATATTCTGGATTTCGGATAATACATGTTTATTTATATTTTCTTATGTATATATTTACCAACAAAATGAATTGAAATTTTCGTTGAACAAATAATGAAGATATCTGAAATTATGAATTATTTTTCGTAATGACGCAGTTAAATAAATAGTGTATCAAATTTTTAATGAAATAGTGTATGCATTTTTTTTGAAAATCGATATTACTATTTCAACATAAAATATTTCAACCACAAATAAAACTTTAACAGAGTTTTTCGGAAATAAATGTATCATATCACGAATAATATCAAATATTTTAAAGAGTATGTGAATTTCAATGCTTTCGACGATTCTATAGAACTTCCGATCAACATTAAAAGAACTTGAAGTTATTTTTGATGTTACTTTTTTTTAAGTTTTATTTTTGAAGAAATAGTCAAGAAACATCTTCATAAGCTGTTCTATTCAACATTCTCGATTCTCTCACTAGAAAACTCAATAATTCGACAGATTTCATGATTAGAATTTGTTGGAAACAGAAATTTTAAAAAGGCAAAGAATTTCGTAGTCTGAGTCTCATATTTTAGAAGAATTTATCATAGATTTTTCGAGCTTTAAATTTTTTTTTGTACACCATAATTTTTTTTCCAAATACATTCAGCAGGATATAATCAGTTATTTATAAATACGAGGCTTCGGAAATGAGAAAAATTCTTGACTGTTAAAGCCATTTTGATTCGCTTATTTCAATCTGTATAAAAGTATATAATTGTACGATAAAATATGAATATGAGAATTTTTACTCACGATCTTCCTTTTTTTTCTGTTTTGAAGTAAGAATTACAAACCAAATTTACGCAGCACAAATTTTAGATACATAACTATGAAGCAAGTGCATGTAATAGTCCTAGAAACGAAAATATTTTATATTGTTTATATTTTAAAATCATTAGCAATAAATATCGTCTACGTTTTTTAAGTAGCAGTTGAATTTTTTTTCTCAAATTTTCTCTTTCAATTTTTAGTTAACTTAATAAATTTATTATAAAAAATTAAACAAATGTTAAGCTAGATTCAGCAGCAAATATTTTGCTGAGTTGATTTATTTCAGTAAAAGTTCAAAATTTATTATTCAAACCTTTTAAAAGAATGTTTTTCAAAAGTATGATATTTCGAAATCAGTATCGACCTGAAATAGCAGGTACTCCGTATTTTTCTTAAAAAGTTCTTGCATGTTTGTAAAATATACATCCTGTCATATAGTACGTGAAAATCGCAGTAATACAGTTATTGAAAATAAAATTTTTATGAATGATTTAACAAAAGTTGTAATCTCTCTAATCGAACGTCTCTGCAACAAATCGCATTATTGAATTAGAGGTGAGTATTTCAAACAATGTTTATAATAAATGAAAACCAGAACTGACAAGCCAAAGAATAGAAAAATGATTGAATTATTGATCAGGAAAAGGCATTTACAACCGTTTTTTTTTTCCTTAGATTCAATATTTTTCCATTGCATCTCTTAGTTTGGCAATAACTACACCGAAAATACTTTATTTTCATAATGTTACAAGAGCCTGGCAAACTTATTATTACAAAAATTAAAAATGTGTTTCTACAGTTTTTTGAAATATCATAACTTTGAACTATTAGTAATAAACAACCATTCATGGATTTGAATCAGTTTTTTGTTGAATCGTATTCCATGAAAAAAAAATCGTTTGCAAACACGGATTCGTCCCAAACGATCCGTGGAAAACAAGTAAACGGGGTAAACGATTGTTTGAAAACAAGAGATCGTTTGGAAAACAATTGTTTGAAAACAAAAAAACTTGTGCAAACGATCGTTTGAAAACAAGAAGATCATTTCGAACAAATTCATTTTTGCAAACAATTTTTCCCTAAAGGATTTCATTCTCTACGGTAAAAAAATCAAGTTTGTGTATCCTCTTTCATATTCAATCAACCTTAAATGCAGATTCAGCGATTGTGAAAACGTATTCATGTATTGTTCTCGTTCAATAAAAAAAATTTCTTCCATTTCTATGCTTACACATGTGCATGTGCACTTACGAAAAAAGTTCCTTTTTCGACATGTAAAATCAAAGGTTCTTTTCATTTCTGATGCTTGCAAATCTATGGTAAGACTAGGTCAGATCCACTTCATTTCTATAGCATTAGAGAGTGAATTATCTTATTGTTATAATTTTTTATGGTGTGTAATGCGTCAAAGTCGGACAGAATCAAACTGATTTGAGATTCAAATGCAAAGACTATGAAAACGCATACAACAAAAAAACTAAAAAACTCGATTAAAAGAAAAGAACAAAACAAAAAACCATTAAATTAAAAAAAAATAAGAAAACCGGAAAAAAACAGATGATTTTTGTTTTTTCTGGTGAATAAAAACTTTTTTTATATTTGCAGATATCATAGAAGTAGACAGGACAGAAAAATCAAGAGAAAATAAGAAAAAAAATTATGAAATGGCAATTGTTTGTGTTTTTTCACGTTTCGCAATACCAATTGATGCTTATACGCAAAATATTGAAATATATTTTAATGCTCAGTCGCATAGTTGTTTTGAAACTTCACGTTCGAAAAAAAAGTAAATATGATACATTCAGATTAGTTTTGAAAACTACATATTGTTCTTAATGTTGGTTACTTAGCGTGAAATAACTATAGCACACGCTTATTACGATAGCTGATTAACTTGCTATAATTTTGACTGTTTCACAGAAATGTTAATTTTTTTTTTTGTTATTACTTGTGCACTACTATAACGCTTGACATTATAATAATGTATGTAATTCTGAACTTGTTACAGCTAACTTATTCAGTGTTTTTACATTCTAGCATAAAGATTTTCAAAAAGCTGAGTTTTTTCGAATAAATAAATTGGATGCATTTAACTGCTTGGTTATAAGAACTTTACTCTCCTTATTCAAATTTGAATGTTCTAGAGGAAGAATATCTTTATTTAAAGAGAACACATCAATTTCACTAATTACCTAATTTTTATAGCTAGTGATTAAAATTTATTAGACAGTATGAAGAAAATAAATGTTAAAAAATGTTGTAATACAATAGAAACTGATACTGTCAACATTAAGCAGCAGCCAGAAATATGTATGGAAAAATATTTTTATTAAGTTTATACGTATATGTAAACATATATTTATTATCTTATATGTAAAAACTTTTTAGAAACGTCGAGCAATTTATATTTAATATAATAAATATTTCAAAAATTTTGTATTTTCACTTAAGTGTTAGTCTGCAGACTGTCTTTTTCAGCTCGCAGCTTAGAAACCATACTCCCTAGTAATTTTGATTCTTATATAAACCTTATAAGAAACTGAAATTTCGTATAAAGAACTGATCAAAACACTTTCAGAGTATTTTTTTTTTTTTGTTTATAGGATATTATCAAATACATTTTTTCATAAATTGCAGTTCCTTATAAGGTTTTCATATAGTCACCTTAGAAGAAATTGAATTTTCATAAGGTTTTTAAAAGGATCAAAATTACTTGGATTGCTCGAAATTCGAAATGATATGAACAGTCAAAATGAAATTCTAGCGAATTTAGAATCATATTATTTTAGTATTTGTTTCAAGCATTTATGAAATTTGAGTACACTGTGAAACTTCACGGGCGAACATAGATTATCAACTTCTTCTGAAGCCTTCATAAGATGTTTATTCAATGAAATACATAATTATAACACAAGCTACAATCCTTCTAGCTATACAAACAAATTCGGAAAATTTTTTTTTGTATGCAAATGTTTTGGCAATCAGGTACTTCGATTTAAACTTCAATTGATATTCAACCTTGTGAAGTAAGTTAGAGTTCCTCTCACATTTGATTCCTTTGTAGTTTCTAGAAGAAGTTCACTCTCGATAGATATTCTCAATCAATGTCTAGAAGTTGAATTTAATCATTCTTTCACAAAGTTCTTACTGTTAACCAAACTTTCAACGTGCAACTAAACATGTCTTTCATCTTTTCATATTCAAGCAACTATACTTTACATTCGTCACATGTGTAAATAAGTGTCAAAAGGGTTACTCAAAGAGTAAAATTAGACTAGTTTAGATGAATAACAAACTAAGAACTCATGCAAAGTTCTTGCCAGAACTTTGGACCAGAAAGAAACTTCAATGAAGAAGACATAATTTGTAGCTTTCTCACAACAAATGAACAGGTGTATCTTCAGCTTCTGAATTTCTGCCAGAACCATGTTTCCTATATTTCAATGCATAAAAGTTTCAGGTTCTGCCTAAATTAATAGATACTAAAATCATTAACTTCATACTGAAATGTTCTGTCAAAAATAACTTCATAAACTAGTTCTGAATAGAGTCCTGACCTCTCTGCTGACTAGTGACTTGCTGACTCGTAACTTGTCTCTCTGTCCACTGTTGCATGTACTGTTGTTGTTGCTGCATAACATTCTGTTGTTGCTGTTGCTGCACAACATTGTGTTGCTGCTGCTGAGGCACTTGTCGCTTCATTTTCGTGAATCCTTCACCGAATCAATCATGCACATGCACTGAGACACACTTTGAGGCTCGCACTTTTTCAGAGCTCGCGAATGAGCTCTGTCGTTTTGTAAATACTACTTTTTTTCGGTTTTTTCTTTCACGACTTTGCTACTTTGCTGACAGCTATGGGAGGGCATCCACGGTTTTATTAAGCAAAAGGCAAATCATCGTACCGAAAAGCTTCCACGAGACACTTTAAAACCAAGACGTCGGTCGAATGCGAGTTACAAATCTGCCGGTCGCGTCGCGGGCGAGATCGGGAATCAAGATAGACGCAAGGTGGGGCCTAGGAATGAAGAGGGAGCGCTCCGTAAGCCGTAACACCGATCGGCGACCAACTGAGGACACAGCGTGCGACAAAAATATACTACATACTCGATTTTACTCTTATAATACTTTCACTGGCCGTTTTTTCTCTTAAGCGCGTGATGCTTCCGGTGACTCCTTCACGAGATTAAAAATTTAAGGGGGTCCATGGCTTACAACTCTGCAAATTGAATGATATTTGGCACATTTTTTATTCATTAGGTCCCCTACAAGGTTCTAATAGACACCAGCCATTTTTATTAATATTTTCCTCATATATATTTCTGAAAATAAATGTACTTTCAAAATGGGAACTTAACGCCTAAAGCGCCTATGGGGTCGTTAGAGACCACACATTTCTTCATAAGATGTGATCATACCCGAGTCGAAATATCCGTCCTCTTTTCGTCCTCGTTTGATTCTCCCAGGAGGAGAATTCGAGGATGAATGGAGAAAAATCTCCAAAAATCTCAATCATCAGTCTCAGAAAATCCTCAAATTAACTACAGGGAGACAAAATGAGGTTCAAAGGAGAAAAAGGAGAATTTGAGGACCTGTAATTTTTCTCCAAAAATCCTCAAAATTTCTGCAATGAGAGTATTTGAGGTTAACGGGAGAAAATTGGAGATTGTTCTCGTAAAATCCTCAAAACGTCGCCAGCGAGAATATTGGAGGTTCAAAGGAAAAAATTATATATTTTATTTTAAACCGCCTACGTTATGTCCTTTTACTTGGAAAGTTTTTTTATAGTAATCGTTTTCATAGGATCGGGTATTTTTTGTTAAATGACATTTTCGCAAGCTCAAAAGATGCACACATGGTAGAACTCGAATTACTTAAAACAGTTATGTTTATGAATATATGTTATTGATTTAACGATTGTGAATACAGAAGTAGAATTTTTAGCAGAAATTATATGCCTTGCATCAATTTCACTTGAACCCTTCTTACGTTATACATAGTAAAAATGGTGCTATTGATATGAGAATCAATGGCACATTTAATACTCTCATCAGATGGATATCTTAAATTAAGTTGATTGATGATTTTTACATTTATTGGAAAATAGAAGTAATGTGAAGTTTTTAAAACTACTGTATTCAACGTATGACGTAATTTTGATCGATATTGAAAAATATGTTTATTAATTTTTTATACTGTATCTGATATGGAAACGAAATTTTATATTTAATTTATTATTAAATTTATTCAGTCAAAGTAGTTATCGATTAAAATATTGGAGACAGAATGAGGATTTCAGGAGAACGCAGTAAGGTGGATAGAGACAAAAGGAGGATTTTGGGAGAATAAAAAATGATATATAAAGACAAAATAAATGAGGATTTTGGGAGAATGATGAGAATTTATGGAGATTAAAGGAAGACGAGAGGATCAAAAAGGAGGATGTTAGGAGAACGATTTAGTGAGGATTTTGGGAGACAATCCTCAAAAAGTGGATTTTGGGTCATAAGTGCACTTTTGGAGGATTATTGGAGAAATTTTTGTCTCCGAAAATCCTAAAATCGTCTCTCTTTGATCATTTTCGAATTACATTTCGTACGAAAACGTTCTTCCAAAATCCTCCAAATGTGAGACTAAAGGAGGACGGATTTTTAGACTCGGGTACAAAAGGGAAAATCGGAAATGAGAATATAATGAAATAATAATCAAATATCGTTCTTTTACATTTTCTATGTATTGGACAGATTTCGATTACAAAAACCTCCTTTTTTACAAAGCTGCATTATTTAAATTTTTTATATCTTTAAGAGGCACAAATCAATAGCGAACGATTGAATTTTAATGTGAAAATATTGAGAACTGAGTCAGTTACGACTTTTGTGCAAAAAAACTATCTTCTTTATCTTTTGTAATAATTTTTTTTAAGCCCGCCATTAATTTTTTAATCAATTAAACCTTATCCTAGCACTAAAAAGATAGTTGGAGACTAGCCAGGAAATTTTTTGGATGGAAATAACGGATACTCTCCTCGCAAAATAAAATTTTTCAGTGGGAGTCACCTACGACCTCACATGGCACTTCGTGAAATTATTAGATAAAATGGCGCTTTAAGGGCAGGAAGAATACTTTTTCTTAGAAGTCTCTTGTTTCAAAATTTACTGTCTGCAGGATTTTTTCGCGAGAAATAACTCAATCTCCACATTTTTTTTGCGGGGGGAGGGGGGGAGTTAGACACCTGGACAGTTATGTTTTCTATTGCTAAAAAATAGTTGCTATCTTGCAAGTGACCCTACATAAATGCACTAAAAAAATTTTTATTTAAAACTATACATTTCATTTTCTCTACCAAGTATTTTTGACGTGTGGTCTTATAGTCCCAGTGGGATCTGTAAGAAACTGACCTATTAGCGATCAATCAATGGAAAATAAATGGAAATTGATTTTTTATTTTTTATTTCCATTGGTCTCCATCGGCAAAAACCCATTGCCGATGGGTCATTTTCCTCAGGGGAGGGAGTTCGTTCGACTCAAAATAAGGGGGGGGGGAGGGGCTTTAACGGCTAAAGCTACATTTATATCATATGAAATGTTTAAAGTACTGTTGAACTAGGTCATAGTGACTCAATTCTCGCAAAAAATTGATTTTCAATATATACGATAACGTTGAACAATAAAAGTGTGTTGTTTCACACAACACACTTATATTTCAATATTTAAAAACTTATTTTCATGAGTGGTTGCAAGAAAATTGGCTTTTACTGACGAAGTTCTGAATTAACTGACAAGAAATAATTGTAGAAAAACATTTCATTTTTTCAGTCACAACAGCAGCTGCACTTTCAAACCTAAAAAAAGCTATTACTCCTCAAAATGCGGTAATCATGAGATTTCCAATCGGGTACGGTCTTTCAAGAAAATCGCATTTCTAATTTATTCCTCGACATGAATTGTGTGTATGTCAAATTCATCAATATCAAATGACAAGGTGAGCTATAATTCGGTTTAATTGGCTCACTAAAAACAAGATGCAAGAAAATTCACGAAAAACTGCGAAACTTAGAATCTCACACTGATAAGATGCCCTTACATTTACTCGAGACCAAGCGTGTTTCGTCGTCAATCATTCGTCTCCTGGCCTTATAAAAAATAAAAACACCGAAAATTTTCAGTGTTTACATCGAATTCGGTGTACACCGAACTCTAGAGATGTTTCATACACTGAATTTCAGTGCTATTCCGTACATTGAATTTCGGTATTATTTCGTTCACTAAATTGTGGTGTTGTTTTCTACATTGAATTTCAGTGTTATTTCGTACACCGAAAAAACTTTGGATTCGGTTTTTTTCGTACATCAAACAAGTCACTGAAACTTTTCGGTGCTAACAAAAAAAGTTTTGTTTTTAATTTTTCATTCGTATCATCATTGTTTATCGTTACTGAAATTTATATAAACATATCATGCTGAATGATTTCATTCATTTTAAGGATAGATCCTTTAATAATCAGCAATATTATGAAAATTTTAAGAAAAATTTGCCAAAGAGAAGATTTAAGTCCGAGACTCCTTGTGTTGCAAACTCGCGCGTTAGTTCACTCGGCTATGGCTTCATTATGTATCCTCCATTTCAATTGCTTGAATGTTTATTGCGATCCAAAACATGAATAACATAATATAATGAAATCACGTGGCATATACGTTCTAAATATCCAATGTGATCGATATTACGTTCATCCTATCGTTTCTCAGCAATTACTGTATAAAATGACATATAATATGATAAATATAATATCGAATACTTGCTTCTGAATATCTAATTCTATTAATATAACCAAAAATTTATTTCTTTATAATAATTACTTTCAAAAACAAAGTATGTAGTTCAGTTATCGTTCTAAAACAATACACAATAAAAGTATGGGTAAAAAATATAAATAATATTTCTTTCTTAACACCGAAAACTTTGGTGCCTTTTTCGGTGTACGAGAAACACCAAAATTTAAATTATACGAAATTCAGTGTCTTTTTCGGTGTTCAAAATAACACCGAGGTTCAATGTTTTTCCATAAGAGTTCGACATGATCACTAAATACTTCAGTCTTAAGACCGAACATTCAGTGTTTTTCCGATAAAGGTGAGCTCTCGATATCATAGAGGTTATAACTACGAAACCATTTGAAATTTAGTCCTGAACTTTTGGCAAAAGATTGTTGAATATATTGTTATATAAACAATGGAACTTACAATAAAATCTATTTTGGTGACTTCTCAAACAAGGTTCCTCTCTAAGTCCTGCCCAGATCTATGTAAATCATACTCATTAAAAAAAAAAAAAAAAAACGATTTACAACAAACATTCATCGTCAGGATTAAAGCCTTTAGTTGAGTGCTGACCTTCAACTGTTTAAAATCATACGCTCAAGATGGAAATCAACCGTCGAAAATTGAAGATTTTGAATTTGATTTGAATGTGGATTTGAAATTTTTAGGAGTCATCTCAAAGTTCAGGAAAGATCTGGAACTATGTAATTTCCAATTCGAATTAAATCTGAAGTTCGAAAATTACTAGCTGATAATGTTGTTCCATTATGAGTAACGAGAAAAGAAGTTCGAAAAAAGAAGAAAAACTCATAGAGATATGGGCAGCATAACAAAAGTATTTTGTTATTTTATTTATTTATTTTTTTTTTTTTTTTTTTTTTCCTTTTGTATGTTCTCTGCCGAGTATGAAGGGGAAACTTCTCGATCAAAGCCGAAATCGTACAATGCACCATGTTCTCACTCTCGGATCGAAACATAAAAGCAAAACATTATACGAAACGCATGAATTGCGAAGCTTTATGTCGCATCAGCATTATTTATTAAGGAGTCGCCGTTACTACAAGGAAAAAAAATGAGTCCAAATGACTGAAAAATAGTTGAAAAAAATTGTTTGTTCAATAAACAATAAAAAAAAGTCATAATAATGATGTTTGGAATAACAAATATATAATAAAGAAATAATTTTCATTAGCTTACTCACAAGTATAGAATTTTTTGATTTTTTTCAATTTTTTACTGACGTCTGTAAATTCACAATGTTCGTGTACATTTGAATGTTTCAAATCAAATGCATCAAATAAAAAAGGTAAATCTCTAAAATTTTGTCAAATCCATTATTTATAATCAAATCGCTTTATTTATTGATAACTTTTTTGTTGGTATTTATATCAAGAAATATGAACTTGAAATGATAATTTTTTCGGGCTATGTATAATACATGGTGAAGCAAATAAATGAATAAATCAAATAGATTGATTACAAACAGTGTCAAGACCGCGACATTGAATCATGTTCTCTATAAGGGTACATAGCGGTAGACATAGTTTTTTTGTGCGAGTTCGCTCTGAAACTTCATGTACTAGTTTTTTACGATCAAAATAATGAGAAGATAATTCTCTTTTTGCAATAAAGTTAGGAGAAGCTCACTAATGTGTTCAGCATTGTACTTGGTTTCCCGTTACAGAAACGCGTGCCTAGCGCAAATCCTTGGCGTTTCATAATTGACCCTTACGCCTAACGTTGTACCGCGTTATTCGATAGTGCGTATTCTTGTTACTAGGTCGGAACAAGTGACACCTGCTTTTGCGAAATTTTGCATGATTGTCTTAATACTTATTTTATGCACGTTTTAGCTCTATTTTTTAGGTTACTGATTAAAAGAATCCTTTTTTTTTACGTGTTAGATCGATTTTTGGAACTTTCGAGAAACTTTTCAGTGCGTTTTTATATTACCTAGTAGTATAATATCATACTATATAAATACATAGTTAAGGAAAACTTTTCACCATATTTCAAAAATAAGTAAACCTTTATGAACAGTTTTAAAGAAAGTATTTTCCAAACGTCAAGTTCACGACATTGCTTATGGATCTGAATAGATTTCCCTTTGGAAAGAAATGACAAAAGAGTGGAAAAATGACTGTATGAATTATTATTCTATTTTATGTATGGTGAAATTGCTTTGAAAGAAATTTGTACGTTGAGTGAATCATTATCGTCTTTCACCAATGTGGAGCACTTTCCTGGTGCTATTTTTGACTGGAAAACAGTGACTGGCCATACGTTCCATGATTCAACAGCCCGGTTACATGATAGTGCAACTCGCTGGAGACTTTTCAACAAATCACCCAAAATGCTCAGTCTGATATCAACTCTATTTTTCGATTCTATTCTCGGGTCCATAACGAAGTCAGCAATGTACAACATACAGTGATGTTCTAAAACTGTACAGCTGGAATTCCAATTGTATGTCTCTCGTGAACTAGACCAGAAGATTTTTTTTCTAGAGGTGCAAAAAAGTGTCTTATTGATAATGATGATAGTTACATTAAAGAATAGTTAGGCGAAAAAAAAAGGTGAGAAAATAAAATTACAAAGAATGAATTTTTTACGTAGATTTTCAATAATCACATGCACTGATGACAATGGGAAAACATTAAAATTACTTGAAGAAATGAGGCAAATTAACTTAAAAATTATAGTGCGTTATTTTAATGTGTATATTTATCACAACTTGATATTTCATAAAAAAAAAAGCTTATGCCCTGATTCCCTTCAGATGGACCTGTTCAGATGGACATTACATGCATCATGAGGAAAATTCTTCTCCAATGGCTAAACAACAGTTTAGCAACCAAGTTTCCACCTTTGTGACTTTTCCGCGTTATGAAAACATCACTGTCAATGTTGTAAATATGGTTTTTCAGTCCAGTGTTATAAATTTATGTTTTTATCACCTCTTGAATATTATAAAGAATTAGAAAAAAATTTTTTCTCGTCTATAAATTCGACTTCACGTAAAAATAACCTGTCATGGTGGGTGGAACAAATTCAGCCTGGGTGGAGAGTAAATAAATGGAAAGAGGTAGGCAGGGGAGTATACTGTTTTTAAAATATTTAACTGGATGAGTTACGACAAAATAAATTATTATAGATAGAATCAGAGAAAGTGTTTCAGTTTAATTTGGGGAAAAAAGCGAGGAATAATTGGGTTGTAAATTTTTAAGCGAATTTCCCTAGAAATTTTTAATATTTTAATACATTTTATTCTCTAATTTTTTATAACTAATATGTAAAACAGTCAGGTCCTCTAATCAGATGGAAAATATCAGCGTAAGAAGAAAATTGGATGTTGCGGTTTTTGTATTGTAGTTTTATACGTCGAGCGATATTTACTTTATTTGAAATTTCCCGCCGTATGCGCCAAGCTTCGAGCGCTTCACCACAGATGGCTATCCGAAATTTTTTTCGCACATGAAGAATGTATTTGTAAGGTTCGTAAGCAGATAAGTTGAGATGTGAAAATCAGTATCAGTCAACCAGTCAGTCGACTTATTCATTCCGTGTAACAGACAGTATAGTAAAATTTATTTATGAACTGTATAAATTTATCATTAATCAATTGATCAAGTGTTTATTGAAATTCCTCATCTCATTATTGACATGCATCACATTTTTTGCAATGGCAGATAGTAAACAATTATTTTATTCTACTCAAATAGTTAAGCACTGTAAAGTAAAAAAATGTACTTTCAAATTTCAATATTAACAATTTTGCGTTGGATTCTTCTCAAAATTTATTACCAAGCATCGATTGCATAATAATTCTTTTTATTGATTCTAAATTGTATATTTTTCTTTTCAAGTTTTCTTCGAGTCCTTAGAGAATTGTCAAAGCCAATTGTGAGAGGAAAAAATGTTTCCCCCGAAAAATAAGCGAATCTTTGGTTGCAAAATACCATCAAACCTTCGAAGACGAACAGCTTCATGAGACAAAATACTGTTCCTAAAAGATAGGAAAAAGGAAAAAAAAATCAAAGACATAAAGGAAGCACACATTTATTTACACAGCATCATAGATCCCTCATAACAGTTATCGTAGATTCAATAATAATAGTGATGAGACGATATAGGTAGTGTACGTAGGCACATGATTTGTTATTGTTTACCACCGTACTTTTCTTGCAGTAATGACAAACACTTCGGAAGCTTCGAAAGCCAGAAAAATTGCGTTGTGAAACATTAATTAACAATAAAAATTTTATATTCCGATGAGTAACATCTTACATACAATCAAACTCAACGTTGACACGTTTTTTAAATTAATGAATGAGTTAGGAAGACAGACATCACGAGTGTGAGTGAAAACGGAAATTCGTTGAGTGCCGAATCTCGTAAGTTACATTAAATTATCTTCAGAAGCCCGGACCCCTTCGAAAAATGCATTCTAAAAATTTCCGACACCGACAAAGATTTGAGTAACACGGTACATTCGATTACACAGCCCGGAAAAAAAAATTGAAGCAAGAAGTTTCAGCTGAAACGTCTGGTTCACATTGCAAACAGACCATTGAAAAACTGTAAATAGGGCATCAAACCACAGCGTAATGGTTGCTACTAATGACTGTAGATTTCAGAGGTTGCAATAGGGCTAGAAATCTTTTTTCAAAAATGAAAATCTGGCTTGTTCACAGGAATCAATGCTTTCTTTCCACGTATTGTCAGTGTCAGAATCTATGAAACATCTCTGTGCATGAACCAGAGTCGAAACGAAAACTTAACTTTTTATGTCAAACCTTCTAAGAGATGGTCCTTTTGCAAAGTAAGATTGACGTTTCTGCTAAAATTTCCAGTCCATTTTTTTCACCCAAATATTTTGTCAAACTTGGTTATTTCTGATTAGTTTTCTCATCAAGATGAATGCTTTCGAGAAGCATTGTTCTGTCATGTGTTTTTTTGAGCTCAAAATAAAATAGACGTGTACGTGTACGTGCGTTTGTGAATATGCTTCAGTTGAAGCGCAAAGCGATATGACAGATCTTCCATCGCCTTTCTGCTAGCTTCCCCTGGCTACTTTCCAATCGTTGAATTTTTTTATATGCCATAGACTGATCGCCTTTTACCTGGCACTGCCAAAGTAGATGAGGATACGTTTGAGCCGAGCGCGTTCGTTGCGGTGCAGGTGTAAGTACCAGCATCATCTGAAGAGATATCAAATTAAAACATTAAAAGAACTGTATTTACTCATTTGTTAGACGTTACGTAACGAACTTGATGACCGCTCCTTCCCCTTCGTAACACTTCGTAACATGTGGACTGACCCCCCTCCTAGTGCGTTACGTAATATGTGAAGGATCCTTAAAGTCATTTCTTCTTTTTTATGGTTTTTTCTCATGTACCTGGGTAAGTTCGGAGTATTGTGAGACGGCATACTCCATTTCGGTAATAAACTTCGCAGTCTTGGGAATTATTGATTATTCTTCCGTTTTTGGACCAAGTAATGTCTGGTTCCGGTTCAGCCTGAACTATGCACTCGAAGCGTGCGGATTGTGGACTTGTCACAGCTATATCCCGGAGAGGCTGTTCGATGAACAGATAGTAAGTTGTACAGAGAAAAGAGTTTGAAACAACACAAGTTCTTAGATTTCGCGTTTTGTAAAAGAACTAATAACGTTTTTAACTTTGATGGAAGAATAATTGTTAAGAGTTTATTAAAATGTCATTACCGTGATGAACAATGGTGCCTTCTTCGGAAGAATTTGCAAATATGGTTGAATAACATCCTTGGGAGCTGCTACGCCATTTGTCGGCCACGGAGAACCTTTAATATCCGAGGAAACATTTTAATTTTCCATTTAACTATTCCATACTTCATTGATTTTAAGTCCAAAGACAGAAACTCAATTACATCCATAAGGCATTCTTCAACCATTGGAAAGCATAGAACAACCAGCAACTTCCGCAATGTTTAAGACAACTTCATAATGCCGTACATCAGAAGGTTAGCAAAAAGGCTGTTTCGCAATGACAAATGAATGAAAAATGAGATAAGTATGAAACGTATGATAGTTATACCTATTGTTCACCCCGTTTTTCATCCTTTGCTTTCGTCATTACTGTGCAGTAAAAATTCTTTTTTTCATCGCTTAAAGACAAAACTCATAGGCTGCAAGCACGAAAAAGTAGACAAAAAAAGTGTCACGTCGTGATGGGTCAGAATCCGGTAGTGAACAGTTACCTGAAGAATCAACGTAACTTGAAGGCCCAGCACTGCTATGGTGTGGACTGAGACTAGGCAAACTGGGACTCAAGGAAATCGGACTAGGCGTCGTTAGGTCCCATCTAGGTGAAGGTGAAGCTGGAATAACCAATGTGGTGGGCTTTGCGTAACGAAACGTCTTTGAAGCCTTGGCATCTTCAGCTTCCGAAAAATCACTTTCAGAGGTTGGCTCCCATTTAACAGTTTTAAGCGTGGCATGAGTCGATTTGTTGTATTTTGATCGACCTAAAGTAGATGGCGCTGAAACTGGTGTATGCCTATTTTCTTTTTTAGCTGTCAGATCATTGATGACGGGAACATCTATATCGCTCCCACGACGTTGATCTCGAATACATTGGTTGCTACTGAAAACTTTCTGTTTGCCTTCTCCAGGAAGAATCAGTCCAAACTCATAGCCGAAGTCATACTTGAAGTAGATCAAACCTGTTTCTGGGTCGATGTGTTTTGTTCCTGGATAGTGTTTTGAGGAGCGGAAAGTGGTGATATGTTTTGAGATCTTTTCGGTATTTTTTGATCAAGAAACATTGACGTGATGCCACTCATAGAAAAGTATATCTTATGATTGATGCTTTTAACAGATTTGAAATATTTAGAGAGAAATTTAGTGGATATACACCGGAACCATCGAAATCAATTGGAAATAAGTGTGATTTTTTAGTTTCAAAATAACGATTCCCTAAACCAGATCTTATATTTTCGCCATTAGCAAGTAAACGTTTGATTTTTACCAGTGTACCTTATACTGTGTCGAACGATCTAGTGTCAGATTAAACATTTAAGATTTGAGAACGAATATCAAAAATATGTATGCTACAAAATCTATTGGATAGAATTAATTTTTATATGGATTGTGTTTCAGAATGTAATCAGTGTACTGCATTCCGTACCAATACATCATAAAAAACGGAAATCTCATTACCGTATTGAACGTCTCGGGCATCTTTTCTGTAACATTGAGGCTCATCCTTAGGATGAGTAGGTTGTTTTAGAATCGGCTTACTCCATTTTTGCACACGTGATTTACCATCGTACGCGAACTTTTTCTTCTGTGTTTTGAAGCTGCTCACGTCGTTCATATGTTTCGTAGCAACATTTGCTGAAATGACATTCTACATAGTCACCAGCGGTCTTGAAACGCAAACAAAAAAAGAAACAAAACGGAAACAGCTGAAACGACTGGACCAGAGGAGATTTCCGTCGTTTGCCCAAGTGAACAAGACAAAGAAAAAAAAATTAATAGCATTGAAGCCCGCTTACAATTCGTAGAAGCATCAATCACGTTTCTGGACGTATATCCGTACTCCGGTGGAGAGCCCGGTCTCAGTATGTTTTCATTGAAACTTTTCCTTGCTTCTAGTCGCTGATATCGTCTCTCACCCTCATTCTCTGACTCGCTAGGCAATGTTATTATAGGATTCGAATGACCTTCACTTGATCTTGATCTTGGCTTCGGAGGCTGCACCTTCCGATACCTCGGTTCTTCAGTTTCACTATCTATCGGTGCCCATCTTACCCTGACTTTGCTGTAGTCAACATCGCTTTCATGATCTGATTCTCTAAAAAGGCATTGCGTGAACTTGGTTGGAAACGGAACGACAGTATTTTTCTGTTGTTGCTGTTCCCTTCGAATCCTTGAATAAGAATCGCCACTTGAGTGAGATTGTCGTTGCTCATCAAATTGTACAACGCAACTCGTTTGTTCCACGGTGACCACTCTTCTGATTCTTTCAGTCGATTCGTTCATCTTGACATTTTTCTTGAACTCAGTATTTGCCATGTTGTGTAAAGGTGCTCCTGATCTACCTTCATAGTAAATTTTCTGAGGTGGAGCGTACACGTTTTCCGGTGAAATACCAGGTGGTACGGTCGTCTTGGTATTTGATCGCAAATGTTCTTCATACGTTTTCAGATCAGAATGCATTGGATAGGTCAACTGGGACAATTCTATCATCGAGCTTGGACGTGGTTTTCCTATTGAAATTGTTACTAAAAAGATCTAGGTAACAATTCGATTTCCAAGACAGCAATCGTCCTAAATAACCTTTCTTTTACCCAATGGTAGAAAAACTGAAGCCAACTCGCTTTTGATAGAATGTAAGTGAATAAAAAGATTGATTGACAAAATGACTCGCCATGCTTTATTTTTAGTACATGATTTATGAGGCAATGAACATAATAATTCTGTACATTTCAATGCGCGTTTTTTGCAGATAGTAAGAGTAGTTAGACGCACAGGTGAAGCCGCATGGAAAAGCAAAGCAAAAGAGATATTGACGTAAAAGCAACAAGTTATTAAGACAGCATTCGGAGAATCTTCATGTGAGCTGTAAAAGTATGTGGCACAGCAAGTCAGTGATCCAAGCGCGAAGCCGAAAACCTTGTCAAAATCCTACCTTTTTCGGACATGCTCGATTTTACAGATTCGCTGAAGTATCTATCATCCGAGACGGTACCTCGAGACTTCCATGACGATTGCATACGATTTTCATAGTCGCTTTCGTAGTCGCCCCCGCGAAATTCGCGTTTGACGAATTTTGAGGGACTCGAAGTTTGGGGAATTTCCGATCTGTTCGCCGAATTGAAGTATTCAGAAGACTGGCTTACTGTCTGCATTGAATCCTGAAAGAGAAAAGTGTGTGTGCTTCAAATTACTAATTTGTGCTCAACATATTCATATACGCTCGCTCCTGCATCCAACGAGCAGCTCGGGACCGTGACCTTCGTAGCGTCAAATAGGGTAAAGGACCCCCACTCTCGAGTGGACTGCGCGAAACGAGATGCGCTAGAGTCAGTCGCAGCCAGACCGTCGAACGCGTCGGAATATAAGAAAATCATAGATTTGCGGTTGCGAAACGCGCGGGAGAAGGGAAAAGGAGTTCCCACCCCATCGCCGCAGGCCATGGGTGGGAGTAAGGGGTACTCGTTCCCTCCGATTCAACGCGCTTATTCACTTGACATGCTCGTTGGATGCAGGAGCGAGTGTATACGACATCAAGTATTGTCAGTTGTGGTTGTGACTGTCTCAATATAGAAACGTTTCCAATGTCTACCAGAGTGAAATATGCACAACGATGAAGTTAATCACTTGTATACACACATTGTATTAAAATTACAAAAATCCTCACCTTCATTGGTCTGAACCTTGATGGGGGAATGACGTTGCTCGACTTTTCGAAGTACGATTCACGCTGAACCTGCGTCCTGGGAAAAGTGTGAGAGGCAAAGGAAGAGCCTAAGGATTCATCTCGTTGAGCACTCGTCGTACTTTTGCTCTCCATGATTCGACTATCAGCAAACGACGATCTCGACTCCATGAAGCAGCTGGAAGACATTGAGGACTCTTCGTGTTTATTTAAACGCCGGCGCTGTTGCTGTTCTTCTGTATCAGCCATATAACCACTCTCCTGTTTAAAGCTCTTCGTTTTCAGTTTCGGTGATTCTGGCCTTGAGACTTTGATCGGGTGCACATAAACAGGAGGAGACCCTGGTCTGAGCACTGGTTCAGAGTATGATGTTTGGCTGTTTTTTGTAAAGTACTGTTGTGTGTCTTTTTCATATTTTGTCATTGTCTCCCTCATCGACTTCTGATCATTCACAGCTACGTTAGGCCTCACAGGTCCCGTAAATTTACTACAGGTAGAAGAACTAGAAGGTGGCAGCATTTCCGAATCTGATGACTTTGGCCTTGCTGAAGTAAGAATCGGAGCATTGACCCTACGATATCTTGGTTCATCGGTTTCAGACCCACGAGATCTCCATTTTGCCTTGTCTACATCAGACTCATATTCACTTTCACTGTACATCATAGTTTTCGATGAGTAATTACTGGCCTTCTTTTCGTTTGGAGCTGACAGAGATATTGGTTTTGTTACTCCAGAAGATACTTGATACGGTTTTCTATCTTGCGAGTATTCAAAACTTTTCTCGACCTTTTCCATCTTTTTTTCTTTCATAATAGATTGTGGGCCTCTTGGGGTGTAGCCAATTTCTATGGGAGGCCCAGGTTGCAGAACTGGTTCTGATGCTGGGTGGTACAACTGCACAACTGGCTTCATTGGTGCGCTCACATTCCGTACGAGGCTCGGGGCCTTGAGTTCTTCGCTTAACCAGGGAGTTGACTTGCGTTGTTCTTTGGCTTCAATTATTTTTTCGTTCGTTTCTATCTTTTTTATGTCACATTCCATAGTGTATTTTTCAATGGAAGATTTTTCTTCAACAGTGTTGACTGTATGATCGACTTTGATGGTTTCTGCATTGTACATGATAGGTTTGGGTTTAGGTGGTGAAGGTGGGCGTTCTACTACATTTTCTACAATGCAATCGTGCTTCGAACTCCAAGCCTTTCTTTCCAACGTACTGGTAGATTCAATGTCTGTTGTGGTGCACATTCCAGAAGAACCCATTTGAATTTCTTTTTTTACTTGGCTCGATGACGTCTTATAATCTTGACCAGGAAGGTTCCACTCTTGCTTACTTGTCAATGTTTTCGTTGTTTCTTTTGGGAACGATAAAGTTTTGTAACATCCACCGGTTTCCTTACATTCCTCACAACTATTCATCGTCGATTTAGATCCTGTGTTGTTTTCGCAAGTTTCAAGCGGAAATGGTGGTGGTATCGATATTGGCTTCTCTACGTTAAATGTTGGTTTTGAGGCTTCAATTTTGGGAGAACTGAGAAACAGTTTTACACCTCCAACAGGCACATCAACGGGTGATATGCCTCTGTCAAAAGATTCTTGAAGCTGTTTCGCTTTCAACGAAACGTCCGGTCGTTTTTTTTTTGCCAAATCTGGGGTTTCCGGTTTGGGTGCGTACCTAATTTCTGGAGGTGGTTCCGGAACTAAATTGAATCCCTTTAGCATAGCTTCAGCACTTTCGGATTGAGCTGCTAGTTTTGAGATTGTCAAGGTACCATGAATCGGGGAGCCTGAAGCCGTGACATCTTCCAGCATTGTGCGCTTCATTTCAAGCGGAGGAAGTTTATATCCTTCATAGGGGAATTCTATCAAGTTGTTCGCGATCCCTCGAGAGGCTGAAGATCCTTGTTCAAACTTGGTGAAGATATCCTGAACAGCTTTTTTTCGTACATCCATTTTTGGTACCTGCTCGCTTGTCGTTTCTTCGAATTTCGTACATCGTTCGTAATTTTTAGTAAGTTTGTCCACTTTCACATCGCAACCACGACCGTATTCTTCCTCGTCCTCAGTCAGCTTAATCATTCCTTTAGAACCTTTCATAGCAGTGGTCTCTCCTACACCTTTTGATATTGACTCGAAAAAACTCAAAGCATCTTTTTTCGCCATCGTTGATGTCTCCACGTTCTCGTTCTCGATCACTTCTTTCGCAGTTTCCTCTTTCACGACTTTCGACTCTTCCTCGAATGACTTGCCATCTTTAAAAACTTCTTTTTTGGTTTCGGTTGTCGTGATTCTTTGACCAACAGGCAGCACTGGCGCTCCCTCGAACAATGGAGCTGATTTGTGTTCCATTTTCATATGAAACTTTTGTTCTGATTTTGTCTCACTACGTTGCGATTCAACGGTCGAGGATATAGTTTCTGATCTTGCAGCTTTGGGTTCCATTGTAGGTTTTTGAATAGTTTCAGTGTTGATGGCTCGGATCGAAGAGGATGATGAATTAGGAGGAAAACGGGTTTTAAGTTCAGCGCTTGGCTGGATCATCGTTGTCGTTATGTGCTGGGTCGTGAGATTCGCTGATGGTACTTCTTTTTTATCGTCAGTCTGGATCAAAAATTACAAAGTTATTGGATAAAATAAATGACGTGTTGAAGTAGCTCACCACTTCGATAGATTTATCCTTAAGATTTTCGTAGACGAGAGTTTTGTGCACCTCGACCATCGTGTCTGGAGTTGGCTCGAAAACTGCGAAGTCAGCTATGCTTTGGGCTTCACCCCCTGCATTGGTTGCGCGAACCATGTATTTTCCAGCGTGTTCTTTCTCAGCTGTAATATAGGAGAAGGTAATAAACAAACATCCATTAGCCGTAATTCCGATTTTTCGAAGTCACGATTAATTAAAAGCCCGATCTTTCATTTTCCTTGAACGTCAACTCCCAGATTCACCAACACTCTGTTGCTTTGGTACACCATGGGCAAGGAAATACCGATACCTCTAGTCCCGAAAACTTCATTTGTCCAAAGCGTATACGCGAAGAGCAAAGACATTACAACTATGCGTATAACTTTATACGCATGCGCTTCGTACTAACGATTTTTCAGAGTTTTAAGGTTTCGGTGTTTCCTTGAACACGGTATTCTGAAGCAACTGAGTGTTGTTGAATCTGGGCGTTGACGTTTATGGAGAATGACAGATCGGGCTTCTGATGAATCGTGACTTTGACAGATTGGAATTCAGGCTGGTAGGTGATTTAAATTTTCTGGATTTTAGTGTTTTATAACATTGAATTTTCGATGTTCTGATATTTCGGATTTTTAATTATTCGGAACGAAGATAAATCGATCATAACGCAGGATTTTGTTCAAAAGCCATCGTAATATGTTCGATTGAATTTTCTGAGTTTTTATCTATCGGTGTTATAGATATTCGGTGAAACGCAATAGCAGCAAGTTTAAGAATCGATATAATCTTGTTTCGGAGCAATGTGGATTCGGAGTATTTTTTTCACTGTCATTTGTATTTGCATTTCCAGAGTTTCGTGATTCGGACGGATGACAAGTTAAGTGTTTTAGATATTCGGAGGAATGAGTGAGTCCCGGGAAAAGTATAGACAAGTTTTGTCGGTTTTACCGACCTTTCTCTATTAAAAGCATGTAGCAATTTCCTTGTTGTTTGATCCTTATTTCGTTTGGACGCTCTTTGATTGGAATATCATCTCTGTACCAGGTGACAGTTGGTTCAGGCGTGCCCGTGATTTCAACCTCCATTATCACGCGGTCGAAACGTTTCACAACTTGTGCTTGAAGTCGTCTTCCGAAAACCGGAGGGAATATAGTTTCTGAAAATTATTGATCATAGTAATTTTTTAAATTTACATATAGCCATGATATTCTGGAGATAAAGATGATTTCACATGATCCGTATGTAATTGATGATCATTTCCATGGTTTCATTTGTTCTAGTACGCACACTTTAGGTACAATAAAAAAATTTATTTGAAAACTCACTTTTGACGACAAGATCAGCCGTGCTACTTGCAGTGCCAACTTCGTTTGTAATAGTACACGTGTAACGACCAGCATCCTTGACATTGACATTCTTCAACTCCAGACAAACGTGGTTGTGGTTGCAGGTTATTTTTGCACTCTCTTTCGATTTTATGTTTTGGCCATTTTTCGCCCATGTAACACTCGGTGGAGGAAATCCTGATATCAAAATATTACAGTATGCAACAAGGCGTAAAATATACCTGACATTGTTAAAGCTACAAAAATCAACTTTATGAATTGGCAAAGCTATCAGTTACAGTTGAAAATTCATTACTGTTTCTAAAAACGGGAATATTATTTATACGTCTTGAAAGTTTTCTTTACTTTATAAGAAATAAAGTCAAATGGAGATGAGGACTGTCAGTACACAATTAGAAAAATTAAAGCATAACGTACCATCTATAATTCCCGCAAGGACAATGTCACTTCCTTGGTCCACTATCATGCCAGTGAGCGGCGAAACAAAACGAGGAACAGTAGACTTTCGAGCAGGCTTTTTTTTCGTTATTTCCTCATCTTGCGTAATGAGAACCGTTTTTTCTTGACGCATCCCTCCTGGCATGCCGCTGACCATCCTTTCAAATTCTTCGATTCTGTGCGACTGGAAATTCACAAGACCATTTGTAACTTTTATCAGCATACGTGGTTTCTCAGAAAGAACAAATATTTTTATTTGCATAAGTCCATAAGTAATTGCTACGTTGGACTGCAGATGACAAGAAAAAATGCTTTGGACTTCACGTATTCTGAATTAAAAGCATAGGTGAGCGTCAAAAATTACTTTTTATAATAATTTTATTTAAAAATATGTATATATAATTATGTTTTCATGTATAGTCGAACCCTTTAGGGTTTTATGGACTGTAATTTGTTCAGAAATCTCGAAAATTTATTTACTTCTGCGTGACCTCTCCTTGGAGGTCACACATAAGAAAAAAAAATGTTGATTTCGCAGGCATTGATCAGTCTGACTTCATTACGCCCACAATACTTGAATTCTGCTTGAGTGGAACACATTGCGAAACTTAGCTAGGATTAATGTGAAGTTAGTCTGTTCCAACACTCTGAATATGTTTGGCACTATTGATTGCTCAAGGCGTTGAATACTTGGAACAGTCTTAGAAACCTTTAACGCTCTCTTAAACATCACTCTACATACAACACAAAGTTGTTCACCCAGAAAATAGAAGGAACATTGAAATCTACGCTAAATATAAAGATACGCGTGTCTTTGGTTTGCTAGGTCAAGTCGTGTCATCAGCATAAGTAATAGTTTGTTTTATCTTCTTTTTCTTATTAGCATATTACTCTAGATGGTGTGTCCTTCTTGCACTTTAATGTTTATCGAGAAAGCTTAATTTATTAAATAAATTTTTTCTCAAAAATATATTTGAGAGACGTACACCAATTACCATTGTGCTGATAATAAACATTATAGATAACATCACGAAACAAGTTAATACTATAAATTACTTTTGACAACTATACAAACAATGAGAATTACCGATCACTATACAAAAATATTAGCTCTGTGGACTACTATTTATAGTAGTTAATAGTGTTAAGTAATAAATAATCAATAGTTTGTGTTTTTTATACTGAATAAGATGTTTTTTCTGCACGAAAAATTCAAAATTTGAAGTCCTGTTTGATATTATTCTATTTCAATATTCATCAAGAGCTAATTCTGAAGATGCCAATGAAGATTTTTTAAAACCTATGAAATTAACTATGGATCATTTTGATGAAAAACACCCATTCTCTCTTTAAGCCTCTAATGAAACGAGTCAAAGATATCAAACAGTTGAATGTCTTTCCCACTGTTTGTAATTATAACTGGTCATTCCAAAGAGTACCAATATTCATTTATAGATTCTGAAGGCCAATGGATCTATTCGGAGTTATCTACAAAAAATTGCAAAAAAATGTATGCATAAACTGAAAAGTAAAGTGAAACGCAGGCAAGTTGCTGAAATTCCGATGTTGCATCGAGTAGTTCGTGATTTTTTTCCTAGTACGACCATTAACCTAATGAATGATGAGAACGTAGTTGCACTGTGGAGGGTCGCTATTCGTTAGTAAGATTGGTGATTCCAAAGAACACCAATGTTGACGTACAGTTTCTGAATTTCAATTGATTAAGTCAGAGATATCAACAATAGATAGTTATAAATCGAAAGGTCTACCTAAACTAATGGAAGTTGATGAAATTCCAATGTTCCATCGAGTAGGTCTTGCCTTTCCCCAAGTACAAACATTCGATTAATGAATGATGAGAACCTACTTGCACAATGGATGGCTATTCGTTAATATAATTGGTGATTCCAAAGAGGAGCAATATTCATCTAGAGATTATGAATTTTAATTATTCCAGAGGAATCAACAAAAGAGGTCAGAGTTCCACAGATGAAGAATGTAGGCAGAAATCGAAAGGTCAACCTAAACTAAGGCAAGTTGATGAAAGTCCAATGTTGCATCGAGAAGGTCATGCTTTTATGCATTGACCTAATAAATTATGAGAATATACTATCACAGTAGGTAGCTATTGCCTACTATAATTGGTCATTCCAAAGAATACCAATATCCATCTACAGATTCTGAATCTTAATTGATCAATGAAGAGTTATAAAAAAATGATTTCAGAAGAAACTAGACTAAAATCAAAATGTAATTCTATAAATAAAAGCAAGTTAATGTAATTCCAATATTGCATCGAGTGGGTCATACCTTTTTCCAAGTATGATCACTGACCTTATATATGGTGACAACATACTTGCACAGTAGGTTGCTGTTCGTTAGTATGTTTTGTCATTCCAAAGAGCACCAATTCTTATCTACAGATTCTAAATTTCAATGAATGCTGAGTAATTAATAAATGAGTTAAGAAAAATTTACTATTTATCGCAAGGTCAACTTAAACTAAAGCAAGTTGATGAAATTCTAATGTTGCATAGAGAAGGTCATGCGTTTCTCCAAGTAGGTCCGTTGACTTAATAAATGATGACAAAGTACTTGCACAGTTGGTTATTGTTCGTTAGAATAATTTATCATTCTAAAGAGCACCAATTCTCATCTAGAGATTCTGAATTTTTGAAGGATGAGTTCAGTAAAATGTGGGCATTATTCGCAAGGTCAACCTAAAGTAAGGTAAGTTGATGTAATTCCAATGTTGCATCTAGTAGGTCATACCTTTTTCCAAGTACGACCACTGATCTAATGTATGATTAGAACCTACTTGCATAATGAGTGACTATTCATCAATATGATTAGTAATTCTAAAGAATACTAATATTTATCTACAGATTCTGAATCTTCATTGATCAATTCAGAGTAATCTACAAATGAGTTCAGAAGAATCTAGGCAAAAATCGAAAGATAATCCTAAACAAAGGTAAGCTGAAGAAATCCCATATTGTATTGAGTAGGCGATGCCTTTTTCCAAGTACGACCTCTGACCTAACATATGATGACAACATACTTGCTCAGTAGGCTGCTATTGGTGAGTATAATTTATCATTCCAAAGACCACTAATTCTCATCTACAGATTTTGAATTTCAATGAATACAAAGAAAAATGTAGGCAAAAACGGCAGGTCATCCTGAACTAATGCAAGTTGATGAAATACCAATGTTCCATCGAGTAGGTCGTGCCTTTTTCCAAGCACTACCATTGACCTAATAAATGATGAGAACCTACTTGCACAATGGGTGGCGCCCCATTCTGAGAACTCGCCAGCTCCTCATGCTGAGTGTTCTTCCTGACGCAAAGGCTGGAGGGCTGCTGGCCAGGCATGGTCGACAAGGTGGACGAGCTCGTGGAAGTGACGTACTCCTTTTTCGTGGATGTGTGCGTCGTGGAAGATTCCATCATCGAAGACATCTTGGTCGTAATTTGGCCGTCGACGCCCGGCGTCTTCTCGCTCGAGAGAAACTTGTCGCTACTGCTTGTCGCGTGCATTTCGTCAGGGCACACTTGGCTTACCTCGAGTCCGTTTCCCCTCGCACCACCACCTCCTAACAATACATAATCGATTTATCTATAGATCGGCAATAACCTTTTGGCAACCAGAGCAAGACGCCCTTGCCCCTTTGGATTTTTTCGATCTTCCAACCACGGATCTCACGTTTGCCGAATGAATAGCCTACTATTGCCCATCACCGTTCGCGGCTACCCCGAACAGTCGACGACTCCGTTTTTCCTTCGTCGAAAAAAACGAGAAATCCGAAAAATTTCGTTGCCGAATCGAGCGATCTTGGCTACGATCTTCCCTTGATTCATCGCGGTATTATTAGACGGCCTGATTCAATCGTACCTGGTGCGCGAGATCCGAGGGTTGTGCAACGGCGCAGAAAAAAAAACTTGGTGCGTTCCCGATATCACGGATTTTTTCCCGCTCTCTCCGGTTTTGGAAGTGATCCAAATATCCACGGATACGTAATTTGATATGGTTCCGATCGTGAACGTTCGGGCAAATGGGAAAATTCGCGGTAGTTTCGGTGGCGGAGGTGTTTTTTTTGTAGGGGGTAAATTTAGCACAGCGAGGTGTACCAACCTGTTCAATGATGGGAATAAGATCACTGCACCAAAAACTCGTCTAACAGTTGTAAAAATATCCGTAGATGACACAAAAGAGGATCGCGCAAAGGTCCCAGTGATCGAACGAAGTGGCGCATCCAAACGGTATTTTCATCATGTCGTCGAGGGTTCGGAGGCTCTATGTAAATTTAGAAGCTACTTCGGGCGATCGTGAAACTTGCACTATTTTCACTATCGATTTGGTCGATCGGTACCATCGGGCTTTATTTCGTTTTTTTTTTGGTTCGTCGTACCTTGCGCGATCTTTGGGAATGGCGACAGCAGGTAAAGGCTCTCGAGGACAGGAAACACCAGTCGTCGGGCGGACTCTGACAGATTTAAATTAACCGGAGTCAGAAGCGCCAGTCGCCCCAGCGGGTATTCCTGCTGACGAAAATAACGTATTTCTCGACGTGTGCCTTTTTCTCTCGTGCTGTCTCTGTTTCCACGTCTATCTGTCGATTGGGCATTTTACGGAGTGGCTTTCATTTGGATAAGTCTCTTTTCCAAGATTATATGGTAAAAAAGTCCTAACTCATGGTTGAAGTATAGTGAAATCATATTATCAATTTATTCTGCAAAATTGAAAAAGAATCTTTCAAAAATCTATGAAATATCAACTGTTTAAGAATATACAAAAAAACTATGGGACTTTTAGAGAATGAAATTCTATTAATGTATTTAAAAATTGATGAAATGCTAGGAATCATGATATCTACTAGAAAATCTTACTATGTTGAAAAAATACAAAACAACACGGTAAATATTTTAAATACTTATTTTGTCACATAGATTAAGGCGCTCTATGCCAGACTGACCGCGACCCACGGGTCATGTCACTGATACTCATGAAATTTAGAATATCGATAGAGAAGCCTGAATGATGATTAACTGTGGAGTTTTAGAATTTTCACTGTCAATAGGTCCTTTCATTTCTAAACATCAACCGTTTGAAAATGAAAGGGTAAGCGTTTTATTTTGAGAGGAGACGACCTTTGGACTTCCATTTCATGCCGAAACGCAAATTTCATTAAGTAGTAAATTCAGAATAGTAAAATAGTGTTTTATATAACATGAATAATTTGTAAGATAAATTCATTAGCAGTGCAATATTTGACGATTTCCCTCTTCTGAGTATGTGCCAGATCAGGCATAAGAACGATGATTTTCGCACGTTTTATCTGCATCCACAAAAACAATTCTCCTAATATATAAGTTAAAATTCCAATATCTTAAATAAATTTCTAAGACACTTTTTAACAATAATTTCTGAATTTCAACCAAATTTCTAATGCCAACTACATCAACAGGAAGGCAATATATTTCATAGCAGCTGTCGAAGCAAGTTATTTTGAATCTTCATGTCGTATCAATGACCTGATGTTGTCGCCGTATTTGTCAGCACCACGTTGATGAGCTTTCAAAATAAATGAGACACTTAGACGAACAGAATCAGTGTATATCGGCAAGAAAAAAATTTATTAATAACCCGTGACACCGTTGTGTAGCTGCTCGTTATTTTTGGGCCTTCGCAACCTCATTTCCCTCGGCGGTAAAAGAAGTGGAATTTGTATTCCATGAATCATTTTTCTAGCTTTTTTCTATTGGACCTAGAAAATTCTATCATTTTCTTTGAAAAAAAATCTTTGATGATGCTGGCTTTTTGTGGCTATATGCCGAATGAGACGGAGCTCAGAAGAACAAGTACGGAAGAAGAAAAAATACACTCGTGCATATGAAAGATAGTCAGGTAAATAATTGAAACACCTGACGAATTGTGCCAACTTTCGTTTTATATTTTTGTCTACTACTGTAAAAGAGAGATACACTCGTTCCTTTGAATTTTCAAAACACCGAACTTTTCATCTGCCTCAATCACGAAACTCCAAAAATGCAATGAGACCGTGAAAAACACTCCGAACCCACATTGCACCGAAACACAAATCTTCTGATTCTAAAAATTACCGCGATCGCGTTTCACTGGACATCCATAACACCGACCGATAAAAGCACTGAAAAATCAATTCACAGACAATTTATAATACCTTTTCAACAAAATCACGGTTGCCGTTTTTCTGCGAAATTATAGCTCCAACTTCTCGAAACGCCGAACGCCGAAACCACATTTGACAGATTTTGATCTTCTTTGATTGCCATTCAACTAATAATTCAGTTCACCGATTCTTCAATTAACCGAATCCGCGTTGTTTATATAGTGAAAATGTCTGATTTATCATAGTTCCAATTATTCAAGTATCCAAAATATCTGGACACCGAAAATTCAATATTCCGGATCAACAAAATGCCGAACATTTAAGTCACCGATTAGCCAGAATTCCGATCTGTTGAAGTCGCGATTCATCGAAAGCCCGATCTGTCACTTTCCACAACCGTCAACGCCCAAATTCACCAACACTCCATTGCCTCGGAATACCGTGGGCAAGGAAAGATTAGAACTCAAAACTCCGAAAAGTCATCCGTACAGTAAGTAACATTTGCGCATAAAGTCATGTATGTAGTTATAATGCCCTTACTCTCCTCGAATATACGCTTCGGACGAATGATCTTTTGGCAACTTAAGATATAGGTCAATCTGGGCGTTGACATTTATGGAAAAAAACATATCGGGCTTTGGATGAACCATGACATTGAAAGATCGTAAATCTGGCTTGTTGGTAAATTGGGTTTTTTGTGATTTTTGTGATTTAGTGATTCGGAGTATTGAATTTTCATTTTCTTGATATTATGGATTCTTGAATAATCGGAAATACACTAAATCGGACATTTCTACTATCAGTGAAATGTAAATTCCGTTTAATGCTGGTTCGGTGAACTGAGGAATTAGGGAAAACCGAAATTGGTCAATTGTGTTTTCGGCATTTCGAAAAATCGGAGTTGTAATTTCGATGAAAAATGATAGCTCGAAATTTCGTTAGAAAGACTTTATGAATTGTCTGTTAATTGAATTCTCGGTCCTTTAACGGTCGGAGTTAGGAATATTCGTCAAAAGGCTATCACGGTAATTTTTTGAATCAGGGGAATCATGTTTTGGAGCCATGTGGATTCGGAGTATTTTTTTTCACAGTCTTTCGCATTTCCGTATTTTGGTGATTCGAACAGATGACAAGTTCGGTTGTGAAAATTCGGAGGAATGAGTGTGTTTCAAAAAAGATAACATCACGAGACTTGACAATAAAAAAAAGAGCATTTCTCTATAATATATGTATTTTCAACATTGTAGAAAAATATTATTAATCAATTTCTCAAGATATCTTACAAAGTAGGGTATACAATTTCTACACTTCAGCTTAAGAACAAAATATGCATGTTATGATCTATTTCTGAATTATAGATAAAACCCTGAACACCATTATAGTGTAAACAACATTGTTTATAAGGTTTTCAACCATGAAAAATTTGGAACACCAATCGCATCTTCGTACTCTGACGATGTCAGAAGTGACTCGCTTCTTGATCTGGTCATTGGCGTCGTTGAACAATCCGTTGCTGTAACGTATTCTTCTGCATTCGAATCTTCTACCGAGGTGTCAATCATTTTGTCATTGAGTTCCTGAATCAACATATATGAAATACATGAAATACAATAAAAATATTCATTGAAAGCCACTGATGATAACTTCAAAATGACTCTAGATATTCAAAAATATTCTTCATTCTACACTCTTCAGTTCAATTTTGTATATTTTTTCTGTAATTTTTATTTTGTTGGCTGTTATTGTATTACTCTCTATTCAAAGAAAGAATTCTAGTAATTGAGTAGTTATACATTTTAAGTTAAAAAATTTATTTTACAATTTGTTTCAATACCGTGACATTTGCATCCCGAAATTCTCCCACTTCTTTTTCATTCTTATAACTCCAATATTCCACGATTTTTGAGTGTTCCGAAATAATTGACTTTTCATTATTCTCCACTTTTTTCCCGTCGATTTCATGGATCTCTAGAACATTTGTTGATTGATTTTTAGCACCAGCTTCAGAAAGTTTCTCGTCCAATTTTTCCGCAAGCCGAGTTACTTCCAAAAGTTTCTTGAATATGGATTCCACTGCCGAAAGATTGCCGTTCGTTGGGCTCGAAACTCTAAAAAATTTGGAGAGATTTTTTTCACTTTTTATGAAATTTTAATAAGAAATCGTAACTATACTTTTGAGGGAGGCATTCAATCTTTTTACTGAATTTATAAAGCTATAGAACTTCATAATGATTTAAAATAAATTGAAAAATTGTTCGAATTCTACACTTCTACAAATACAACAAGAATTCTACTCGTCTTTTTCATGCACCGAGAATTTAAGAAAAAGATAGCAATCAATTGCTTCCAAAGAAGTTTGACTCTTCTAAAAAATAATTTTTATTCTGACTTACCGTTGACAATTTAAAGGCTCTTTGAAACGCGTTCTCAAAAGCCGGCCCAAACGAACGACTCGACCAACTTCAGGCAACAATTTCTCTCTTTTGGCTAATACGTTCCTGATCTCAGCTTTCATATTTGACTCAATATCAGAATTTTGGTCTTTATGCTTTGACAAAAAAGTGTCCACTGAATCTATTAACTGTTGAAGCTTTTCACAGTGCTGGAACAAGAAAATTTTAGGAATGTTCGAACATTTTTAACAGAAGGTTCAATGGATAAATTATTTGTTTGATACAGTTTTGGTGAAAATTTAAATTGATAAAACTCCTATGTTAAAAATATATACTTCAGGACTCTAGAGAGAGTTTCCAAAAATTAATCATTTCTTCTAGGAAATTTTTCCAACTGCTCAGAGTGAACCATGAATTTTGAGGGTTACCTATAAAATTTTGAAGATTCGCTTAAAGAAGACGTCTGCATTTTATTTAGATACTTTTTTGCATGTAATTGTTTAAAAAGAAAAACAATAATTTCAGAAGTTTTTCTATCATGTCACTTCCTACTACATATATATACAGAAACTGCACAAGTTTATGTATAAAAAAAAATTAGAGCTTTCGGGCAAGAAAGTCACAACATAAATACTGAAACTTTAACATAAAAAACTTGAATTAACAGTTACGTTGTAAAAAACTAGAGAAATGTAAATTCTTATAATACAGTATTAGGCAAAGCAGATTCACAATTTAAAAAAAAATATGTCATTCATCTACTGACTCGATGACTCAGAATTTTTAATTTTCTAATTCTAGGCATGAGATATTTGAGTTACAAAGTCTACATTTTTCTAATCTAAGTCCACAAAGTAACACATTTCAGTGAAATTTATATCCAAAAAAAGGGTGGAACTCTCAAAATATATTCATCATAGTGGATAATGAAACTAATCATATTTTTACCGAATGTTTTCTATAATTGTTTACATTTACACTTAAAATATTATGGATATATTTTTCTGCAATCAAAGACTAGAACTATCGAATCTTGAAGATTTAACAAAAACAAAAAAAGCAAATAACTTGAAGCATCTGGTGTTTCATTCATTCTTATTTTTTCTAGCAAAAAAAACTTTCTCACAAACTCCGTGGCCATGAAACAAGTCAATTACGTTCACTTCAAAAACTTCAAACTCGTTTCATGGTTATCAATTCGTAAAGTCCTTTCGATCCTGTGACAGAAAGGTATTTCGATGTAAAATTTTCACTACATTTGTCAAAAAATTGAAATCTCAAGGTTATCGATTCCGCAAATACATGAATAATTTTTTCCCTTTTTCATCTAACAACTTTTAATTATCAAAGCGATTGTAATTAAGCTATGAAAAAATTAAAAAATATGAGTATGTAGATCTCTGACGATTTTTGTCTTCAAAATTAATCGTTCTTGAAGTTCTATTTTTATCTTCTAATTCTGCAATTACTTGATAGATTTCAATTGATTGCTTGGATGTCGTACTGTGTAATTTCAGAATCGAACGTGAAATAAATGCAACTGCAAAGAATCGAATTGAAATTCCTCTTATCCTAAAACTCATAAAAACTTGTGTTGCACAAGAGATGCCCTTTATTCTTTTTATCACGAAAACAATTAACTGCAATCCAGGACTGAAAGATCAAACACTGAGTCTTTTGATATATGCTCGTCTGTTTTTTCAAAGTTTCAGTTCAAATTTGCATACTTACTGATTCAATTTCATTAAATATTTCAAATGTCAATGTAATTATAAATGAAGATATGTATTACAAATATATATAAGAGAAATATATATTAATTTCTTGTTGGAGCGAACACACAATTTGTTTTTTTTTTTTTTTTTTTTTTTCGAAACTTACCTCTTGAACGCTGCGATAAAATACAGCGCAAACCCGAAGTCTAGTGAGTTGCTCTTGACTTACGGCATAGAGTTGCTTCCAAGTTTGCCGCATCAACGTTGAGAGACATGTGTTGTTATCAAGAGGCAGCCTGCAGGAAACTCGCAGAACCGAAGCCGCAGTTATCAATTGACACCCAAATTCGTAAGCTCCCTAATATGACATAAATTTTGAAATTCTATTTTTAAAAATGATTAGTTCATCAAGCTTGATAAATTATTTCAATATCTCAAACTCTTCTGACTAATCAAGATCTACAAACAAAAAATTTTTTTCATAATGTAAGCGTGTGGAACACACTCATTACTCCGAATTTTCAAAACACCGAACTTGTCGTTTGTCTGAATCACGAAAGTCCGAAAATGCAGAAGACCGTGAAAAAATACTCGGAATCCGCAATGCTCTGAAACACGATTCCCTGATTCTTAAAATTACTGCGATCGCGTTTCACTGAATATCCATAACACTGAGCGATAAAAATGCCGAAAATTCAACTCACCGAAAATATTTAACGCCTCTCCGACAAAATTCCGAAGTGTCGTTACTTAGTAGAATGATAATTCCGATTAATTGAAATGCCGAAAGCACAATAATTTGACCGATTTCCATTTTTTGCGATACCCCATTTAACTTTTTATGCAGTTTACTGAATCATGACTGAATCGAATCCAAATTTTTCTGATACACTGAAAATGTCCTATTTATTTATTTATTTAGTGCAATGCACGAGCTTACGCCCTTGTATTTACAATCATATAAGTACCAATATAAGACAGACGCGGTTATTAATACATGTTGTGAATACATACAGGAATGCAATACATATATGAGTATGAAATAAGAATTTTAAAGACAAAACGCAAACACTACATCTAGATACTTTGGAAATGCAAGACATTCATTTAAAGTGGATCAATACATCTAAGAAAAGATGAAAAAGGTGAGTCGAAGAAATTTATGATATTACATACATACACTGTATAGATACACTGGATACAGATCCAATATATCGAAAAACTTGGAATTCAATATTCCGAATAACTAAAATACCGAAAATGAAAATCACTGACTAGTAAGAATCCCGATCAGTTAAAGTCCCGATTCATTAAAAGCCCGATTCGTCATTTTCCATAAACGTCATGGCCCAGATTCACCAATACTCCGTTGCCTCAGAATACCATGGGCAAGGAAAGACCGAAACCTTAAAACTCCGAAAAATCAGTTGTCCGTCGAACTTGCGTATCAAGTAATGTATACATTTTTATTGCCCTTATTCTCCGCGCATACGCTTCGGAAAAGTGAAGTTTCGGAGAATTGAGGTATCGGTGCTTCCTTGCCCATTTTATTCCAAGGCATTGGCGAATCTAGGCCATGAAGTTTAAGGAAAATGATAGATCGGGTTTTTGACGAATTAAGATTTCGGCAGAGCAGAAATTCGGATAATCGGTGATTTAAATTTTTGGTGTTTTAGTGGTTCATATTATTGAAATTTCCGTGTTTTTATGTTCCGGATTTTGAATTAATCATAACTATAATGAATTATAGATTTTTGCTATCGACAAAATAAGGATTTGATTCAATGATGATTCGATGAACTGAATAAAAAGTTGAATGCGGAATCAGAGAAAATTACAATCGGTTAATTGTGCTTTCAGCATTTGAAAAAATCGAAATTATAATTTCGCGAAAAAATGACAACCCTGGATGTCGAAAAGCATGAAAAATTGTCAGTGAATTTAATTTCTGGTGCATTTATCGATCGGTGTTATAGATTTCCAGTGAAACACGATGACGGTAGTTTTCAGAATCGAGGGAATAGTGTTTCGGAACAATGCGGATTCGGAGAATTTTTTCCACGGTCTTTTACGTTTCCAGAGTTTCATGATTCGGACAGATGACAAGTTCGGTGTTTTGAACATTCGGAGAAATGAGTTTGTCCTTCTAACACTTTAGCGAAGAGTCGCGCATCATTTTTCCAATTATAAATCGTGTTTTGTCCCATAAATGAACTAAAAAAATATTGAACTCCAATTTTTATCTACCAAGAACCCCGATTTTCGTATTTTTGAGGATCTCTTATACACAGCTCTGAAGTTATTTGAATTTTGAACATGTATGACAAGCACGATTTTCCTATGGCCCATGACCCTGCGCGGCACGTGCCAACAGAATTTAAGAGAAGAATTCGCGGACAACACGCAGTTGTTTCGGTTCGTGGCCTCATCTTGAATACCCAAGACGCTGACGAAAACGCATTAAAAAGCTCGCCAAGTGATGCTCGCAACGCGAGTTGACAATTTTAAGACGCTCGAGCCTTGTAAATTACTCTTTAGGTCATAATTGTGTCGTTGCATCGAAACGCACTTGGTTCCACAGAATTTTCTTTGAAATATATTGCCATCTTCTACTAATTTTTAACAATTTTTTTTTCTTTTTTTATTGTTTATTCTGAAAATCAAATGAATCCGTCTTCGGGCTTATTTTAAAAAAAATGTTTCTCAAACCTTTGCAGTTTTTTGGAAAGACAGATGCTCCTCTTTTTGCGCTTGAATTTCCGCCACATTACATCCAATATCCACATGGTTTGCAACGAGAACTTTCAATAATTCGCTCAACCATTTGATCGCCTTTGAACAAAAAAATATGTATGCTTAAATCCAGACGAAGGAAAAAATCACGCAAAGATGAGGTGTTGATTTGACTTTAATTTGTTGCCTTTTTTAATCAAACAATTTTTTTATATATTTAAATTTAATCTTACTTGAGCTGAGTCAGCCTCGTAGTAGTGAATAAGTGCAATTTTTTTTAGCGTCAACTTTTGCAACTCGGCACTGTCGTTAAAAATATTCTTTCTCGCCCGAGTAGCATCAAGAATGTCACGAACATTGATAATGTCCTCATCGTAATCAATCAGAACTTCACGACACAATGCATCTTTTACCGGCATTGACAAAATGTCCATTAACTTTTCTCCTTCTTTTACTAGCTCCTTTTCCAGAGTTTCTGGGAAACAGACAAAAAAAAGCATTATTTACAGACTTTTACAACACAACCCTTCGTGTCAAATAATAATCATTTACAATAATAAATTATTAGAACGTGGTTTTGTTCATTCGGAGATTGTGTCATTGTTCAGAAATTCTAGATTTGGTAAAAGAGTTATATGATGGTTAACACTCCTTTATAAGAATTGTTATGAGCAAGAATTTAGCTTTGCCAGTGTAATTTTTACATAGGGACAAAATTTCATAACATTCTGGTGATTTAAGCTAAAAAATTTTAAAATTTCGTAGTTATTAGACGACGGTCATGATCCGACCGTGTTTTATGATATTTTGCAAACTTATATAATATTGCTTAGATTTGAAGGATAATCCCTCAGTAAAAAAAATAAATAACCATTCGTCACTGAACGAACTTACCTAATATTTTCTGACTCATTCCAAGTTCGTGCAGTTTTGTCGCTGCTTCAGTAAAATTAAACGTCTGATTTCCCATTATAAGTTTGTCAAAAACTTCACTTGTGTTGTCAAAATACTGTAAAAAATAATTTATGCAACATAAGAATTCAAATCTCCGTGACCAATTTTACTTCTTTCAATACTTCAAGCAACTAAAAACTTTTTTTCTAAAATGCAATTTTTAATTACTTCAGACACCAAACGGAAAAATCGTTGTGAAGTAATAAGCACGTTTCTTCTCCGCTCTAATCTCGTGGCAAAACTTCTACAAACGAAGTCCATGAAGTCTCTTTGAGATTCAATATCTTCCGATAGAAGTTCATTTGAGACGCTGTTGATTTTGTGCAAAAGTTCAGCGTACCTCCCATAAGTTTCCTATGAAACAATTCGAAGTATCCATACAATATTTAGGTACTGCATATTATCGGATGAATCATTCGTATTTCATATTTTTTTCGGAATTTCGGAACCTGATTTTAGATTCCAGTGAAACTTTAATATGTTGTCTTGTGTTCGATTTAATGAGACACGTGTTCATAAAATGAAAATATCGATATTTTTATCTGAAGCTATCACTTATTTGAATGCGCATAACTTTGTCAAAAATAGATTGATTTAGAAGATTGAACCCTTAAAATATTCGTAATTACTAACACTGTCAAAATATTGCTATAAAAATTATTCGAATGTTATTAACAAATTTTTAGTCAACAAAATACAGAAAGTTAAATTTTGGTCGAAAATTCAATATCTCCAAATGGGTTTTTTTTTTTTATTTTCACGTAAGTCAACTAAATTAATTCACATCGTTCTGCATACAAAAATTTTTACCGAAATGTTTGCGTTTCTAGAATTGGAACGAATTGCACTTGAATACAAACGAGTAGGCCAAATCAATAAATAGATGTTTTTATGAAAGCGATAACCCCGGATACATTATATAGTGACTATGTTTCTTTTGCATACTATAAGTGAAGAGCTAGGTATTATCGTGCGGGCTCATCTAAAGGCTCTGTAAAAACTAAGCATTTTTATATTGATCAACTTTCATACAAATAAAGAAGCGCACTTCCCCGGCAATTAACTTTTACATGCCACTCTTGTGTCAGTGGATTTTGAAATTTCATTAAGATTAAGTCTCGATATTGGAGTATAAAGTAACTCAAAATTATACTCAACTCTGGCATAAGATATAAAAAGTGCTTATTACAGTCGGAAACAAAATTTTGAGGGACGTACAATAAAATATTCATAAGTGCTGCAGTGTGGCTGAAGCTTCACTCTGTTTCACTTGATCAGTAGATAAGCATCGTAAAAGTCTTTGTCGCGATTTTCGCAGTGTAGTAGAAGAACACTCAAGCCGTATAAATTCTTCTTATTTTCATTATAAACAACGTTCTAATATTCGGTATGATTTGAACTGTTCTGCATGAGAAATTCACGTGGCATTTTTTCTCAATCGTGTTTCGCAACATCCAGCTTCCTTCCACCTTTTCTCCAATTTTCGAATAATGCAGTTGCACTCTACTTTTTTGAAAATGTTGCAAGTTTGATTATAAAATTTTGTGACAGTCTTGAAGACAAATTACCGTTCATAGTTTTTTTCGAGTTTTTATAGTTTAGTGACATACAGTGACTTATTTATGAAGGTATTAGGTTAGGTTACATTACAAAGAAAATTTTTTTAGATTGATCGCTTATCGAATTTATACGTATTTCAACGGTCAAATACATTCTATTTATACTTGTCGTGTAAGACTTCTCAAAAATAAGTAATATGAAAATGCTGTCTGATGCATCTGAAAAATTTCGGGTCAAGAGAAAATTAAGTATAAATTTTAAAAATCGGAATTCTTGGAAAAATCAATTTCGTAATAGCAAGTTTAATAATTTAATACCGCTCTAAACGTTTCCAAATTTACAAGAAAAAATCCAGCTGCAGTTACTCCTTCAGACTGCTGACTTCTCATGATAATGAAGAGTATATTCATCTTTTGGGAAGATGAAAAATTATTAATTTCCGAATAAAACGCAGCATCCGAAATGGCTAAACTTTTTTGCATCAGCATATCACATGACCAAGTCGTGGCAAACATTCTTAAAGCACCCCACACGATTAGGTATATTTTGAATTTTTCCCTCATCTTAAATGAATAAAAATAAGGTGTCAGAATGAATAAACGAAATTCAAAAGTAACTTCGTAATGTAAAAACTATACTTACATTAGACATTGTTATTGGTATAAGGCATGTTCTAAAAGTATGTTGCAGTAAATTGAAAAACAAGTAACTTGAGTAAAGACTTCGTATTTTTTTTAGAAACAACAACAGTTTTTGGCGCCTTTTGATGCACCATCTGAACCTAGGTTCAACTTTAGGCCCATCATATTTACTTACAAATCTGAAAAAAGTCTTTAAGTGACTTTTGGAGAAAAAAAAATTGAGGGTGTCATAATTGTTTTATTCACCGACTCCAGTTCATAACTCAACGCTTGAAGATGAGCAGTTGGTAATATGAAGAATACCACAGACGTGCTTTTAATATTAGTAGATACGATTAATAGAACCCATATAAAAAGTAACTGTGAAAGAATAATTCATTCACTATAAAATCGTATGGTTGAAAATACGCTGCGTTCTTATTTTACTGCTCTAGCAAAAAAATTATAATACATGCATAAATTTTTATACTTTACAAACCAAATGAATCATTTGAATATTATATAGCAAGAGATTTGCACATGTCGAATTCGAAGATGCTTCTTCGGCAACATAATGACATAAATAATTGGTTTTTAACATTGTAGCCACTGAAAAATTTTCGAAAATAATTGGTCTATTTTATGCAATACTTCCTTTACTGATGATGTAGCACATCATCATACATCATACAGGCCTGCTAAGAGTATAAAAAAATTGTAAAAGGTTATGAAATTTTGAATAAAATAAAATATTTCACATACGATGCCTATAACTTGGTAGTATTACTGAGGAGTTGTTTGCCACCAAACATCCTAAAAAAAAGACTGCGCATGTTTTGTTACAGACTGATATGATTTTCCTACTCCTAGCGTTGCTTTTCTCATTCAAAATATTGAGATGAACCGATTCGAGGATTTTTACAAAAGATATTCGATCGTATAACATCAGTGAGAATTGAAAAAGAAACACCAAATAACTCATTGCGTCCGTCAATGCAAGGGTAAAATCCTTTGAAACGAAATTTTGTCTTACTTGGTTGAAAATGTATCAAATTGAACCGTTAGTTATTACTAAGATATTCAAAAACTATATCATCAGTTTATTGCGTATTTTCATCTGGCAGCAAGAGTTGTAATTTTTCAAACTCGAAAGAAACTTACTAAATAAGATCGACGATACATATACATCAATCTTTCCGCCTGTTTAATTCTATAAAAAATGGAATACATGACCATCAATGCTAAAATATTGGATAATATTTGCTTGCTCCTTTTCTGGTATATCCATAGCCCACAAGTTTTTTGCTGGCACAGAATCAGTTTTTCGACAAACATTTTTTTTATAAACTTCAAGGGAATTGGTATTGCCTTGACACAATATCATCTCGATGCACTAATATGAATGACAACATTCATGTCTGGTATTCAAAGTAAATCAGGAGATATCAATCGATTTCTTCTTTTGATAAACTTTTACATCAATAATTTAAGAAACGTTATGACCTGTGAAACACGTTATTGTTTAAAAAAGTGCAACTTTCAAATGACTGACTCAAAGCAATTTTTCAATGGGTTGAAGATAATATTATTTAATAACAAATTATACTGCTAAAAATTTCTCAGCCACACTTTGAAAAGTTTTTAACTAGTTGGATGTCATTTGAGAGAAATTATTTCTTGCATTAGGCATTTTAAGAATGAATCGGTATTTGGTGTTGGTTGTGTTGATGCATTGCATGGATGAAAATTATTGACACTTTCAAGATATTGAAAAAAAAATTACCCAAATTTTATTAAACATATTTTATTTAACAACAAACAAAAAGTTCAATTTGTTTTGACATGTCAGCATCTCAAAATTTTTTTTTTTTTGTGAATGAAGGTGGACCGTTTGTAATTTTATATCCTAGAATCCCGATCAGCCAAATGTTTTTGTTTGAGACCTAGATTTTTCGAAAAAAAAGACGTTTTTTCTACATGAATTGCATGCTGCCTCACATATTCGATTCATTTATTTAAATTTTGTGTGAAATTATCTTTTGTTATTAAATTTTACCTGTAAACAATGAATTTCATAAATTTCAAATGAATGTGAAAGTAAGAAACATGAAAAAATAAATGAAATTCATTAAATAAAGGAATGAATTAAGTAAAACCATTATATACGTAAGTTATACAATATCTATCCCAAACATAAATTGATTTATCATACATGATATATTTAAATCCATTCTTTCAACAATAAAAAATAATAATACAAACGAGAAAATTAAAAAAAAAAATATTTTTAAAACCGAAAACTATTGACACACTGAAATTCTGTGAACGAATCAACACCGGTGTTTTTTTTCTTTTTTATAATAATTCGGTGTTCTTACTATCATATATTATCAAGTATAATTTAGTATTTACTCAGTAGACTGTTGAAGACAACTTGCTCAGAAAAATTTTGAAGTATATAGTGAATCATTATAGTATCTACTTCAAAAACGAGTCAGAATAAGTTAATGATTATTTAGTCTATTATTAGTGATACATTATAGAAAATTATTGACCTAGTAGAATAATAATGATGAGCAGAATGTTATACTTATTAACTTATCAGTAGAATCTATATAAGGCAACTTTATAAGTAATGGAACTCAAATTCATAAAAACTGATAACGATGTTTCTGACTAATAGTGAAATTCATCAATTATTTGTGATGAAAGTTGATCAATATCAATAATTTGTAATTACTCAGTTGAGTGATAAAGACAATGTAATCAGTAGAATCAGCCTCATTAATAGTCAACCTGTAGAGTAATTTAAGAGCAAGTCAATCAGTAGAATATATCGATGAAAAGTCTGTCATTTATGCATATGAGTAATTTTCTTATGTTCAGTAAAATACAATTGACAAGTTAATCATTGAAATAATTCAATACTCAGTCATTCTATGAAATATCTCAGTGCTTCGACGAGAAACATAGATCAATATGAGAAGTCTTTAGTAATGCATATCAATAATTTGAAGTAACTCAGTCACTTGATAAAGAGAAGTCAATCAGTAGTATAAATCAATCGCAAGTCGATTCGTCATACTTTTTTAATAATTCAGTAGAGTGAGATAGTTGAAAATGTATATAACAAATTAATAAATCATAGTTTATCTCATCAAGTGCAGTACTTCAATTCAGAGTCGATTATCAGTAGAAAAGACCAACGATAAGTCTGTCAGTGATACATATCAATAATTTTTCATGGTTTATAGCTAGAAGTTCTTCGAATTTCATTACTTTTGTCTAGGTTATGTTTAATTATTTGTTCATAACATAGTTATTAATGAGCTGTTTCTCGTTCATACTCTGCATTCAAGTTCCAATATTTCGTGCTCTCGACGCAATTCTTCCGAGGAAGAGACGTCAAAGCCGATCTGGTAGCTGCAATTCAGCATGGAATCGGCTGGTCCCAAAATCCAGTTCGTCACACGTGACACTCCCTCTTCCAAAGACTCGATCTCCTTGACCACCACTAAGTTCCTCTTCATATCGGATAAGATTTTTCCGACTTCCATCTAAGAATCATAAATTTAAAACAATGTGCACCATATAATCGAAGGTAATTATCCAATGTTTCTAAGTATTACGTGTAAAATTTGCAAATTGAATATAAATTTTTAACTTTCTCACTCAACTGTTTTTTATACCAAAGCATCATGTTTTTGAGGAATGCAGTTTTTCAGTGAATCAAAACATACTTCTTCATTTTCTTATGAAGAATAATTTTATTGATGGTAATGACAGATTCCTTAAGACTTCTTGAGAATAAGAATACTTATTACAGTAACCTATGAAGACCTTATGAAATGGATTTTTAAAATTTCTGTTCCCTTTTCCCGATTTTTCAAAGCGTAAAATCATCTTCATTAATCTTTTTCTACGCACGACCTTCGCACCTTAACTTTTCGAAGCAAAAAAGAAAAATTTTAGGCCACTGAACTTTCTTCACAACACGACAAAATAACCAGCGCTACCTAAAAATCGATGTGTGGTACCGGAGAAGCGTCTGGAGAACTGGCTCTCCAGGAGAAACGTTCACATGTGATCCCAGGAATGTGGGTCATTTCCAATCGAACAGCCATAAATATTTGAATTGCCCCGCCCGAAGGCATGTTTCGCCAGACCCAGAAAGCAAACCTTTCCTACCGTATTTTCATTTTTTAACCGATTTACACGTGAATTAGGAAAAAATTGTAGGAAAGAACTGTCGCGCGAGCGATTCCAGCCGCTCTCATGCACCGATCACCGAAAACTGTCCAGCGTCAAGCGTCACGCTTGCAGCGTGGTACCTAACCGGCTATACCGGCTACCTTCCTTCATTCGGTGATTCGGTGCCTGGAAGAGAGAAAATACATGCGCCTGAATCGCAAGGAAATGGAGGAACATTCCCCTGCGCCCATTCAGACATAACGGGACCTCGGAATCCATCGCCTGCAGCCACCGCTTTACCGTAGTCTTCTGCTTCATTTGCATAACGGATATATGAGAACAGGCTTGCTGAGGTTTTTCCGCGCGAAAATCAGTCAATTTCACGAAAAAACAAGGTAGGTATTGAAATTTTTAGTACAGAATACATGAGAATGAATGTTTATTTTCAAATTGAGTGATTTCAATGAAATTATTAACATTTCCCAGAAATTATTTTTCCTAATCATTTTAGTAATTGATAGGATACACTCATTCTTCCGAATTTTCGAAACACCGAACTTGTCATCTGTCCGGATCAGGAAACTCCGAAAATGCAAAAGAACGTGGAAGAAAACTCCGAAACACGATTCCACTGATTCTCGAAATTCCCACGATCGTGTTTCAACGAATATCTATAGTACTGATCGATGAAGGCACCGAAAATCCAATGGACAATTTGTAATGCATTTCCAACAAAAACGCAGGTTGTCGTTTCCCCGCGGGATTATAATTCCGAATTCTCGAAATGCCGAAAGCGCAATTGACCGATTTTTATTTTCTCCTATTCCCCATTTAACTTTTCCTTCTCTTCCTTCAAAGCGTCATTTAAGCGAATCCGCATTTAGCGTACAGTAAAAATGTCCGAATCATCATGAGATCACTTGTGATTTTTATCCTTATGAAAACCTCATAGGAAACTGAAACTCCTAATTAGAATGTATTTGAAAAATCTATCACGTACGAAAAAAACCTAATGAAATTTTTTCAATCGACTCTTTATAATAAATTTCAGTTTCTTGTAAGGTTTTCATAAGGTCAGCTTACGAGATATCAAAATTCTCATAAGAAATTCCATTTTCTCTTTAGATTCTTATAAGGATCAAAATTACTAGGGATACGATAGCTTCATAATCAAAAATATCAAAACACCAAAAATTCCATTACTCCGAATCACTTGAAAACCGAAAATTCAAATCACCGACCACCTAGAATTCCGATCTGTCAAAGTCACGATTCAATAAAAGCCCGATCGCTCATTTTCCATAAACGTTTACTCCCAGATTCACCAACTCTCTGTTGCCTTGGAATACCATGGGTAAGGAAACACACCTTAAAACTCCGAAACTTCACTCGTCCGAAGCGTATGCGCAGAAAGTAAGGGCAATAAAACTATATATATAACTTAATGCGAAAACGTGACGTACTAATTACTTTTCGGAGTTTTGAGGTTTCGGTGTTTCCTTCCCCAAGGTATTCCGAGGCAACGGAGTATTGGTGAATCTGGGTGTTGATGTTTATGAAAAATGACAGATCGGGCTTTTGATGAATTGTGGTTTTGACAGATCGGAATTCCGGGTAATCGGTGATTTAAATTTTCCGTGATTTATTGATTCGGAATATTGGGTTTTCAGTGCTTTGATATGATAGATTTTTATTTTTCGGAAATAAGGTAAATCGATCATTTTACTATCGGAAAAATGCGGATTCGGTTAAATGACTATCAGGTGAGCTGAATGAATAGTTGACTTAAAAATTGGAAAAAATCAATATCTCTTAATTGTGCTTTCGAAATTTCAAAGATCAGTATTGTATTTTCGCGGGGAAACGACAAAATGAGATTTTGTTAGAAGGGCATTGTAAATTTTCAGTGAATTTAATTTTTGACATTTTTATCAATCGGTGTTATAGATATTAGCAGCAATTTTTATAATCGGGATAATCGTGTTTTGGAGCAATGCAGATTCGGAAAAGTATTTTCCCGGTATTTTGCATTTTCGGAGTTTCGTGATTCGGACAGATGACAAGTTTCGTGTTAAGAAAATTCGGAAGAATGAGTGTGTATTGTAATTTATTATTTTTTAAGACAGAGGAAACGGCGTGGTTGTTACCAGAATTCGTTTCCGGCAATCTTATTTCCCGCAATCTTATTGCAATGTTGCAAAAATAAATTGTAGCACGTGAATTTTCTGTTTTTTCTGCGACGTTCACTTATAAAGAAGCTTTCAGAAAATTTGTTGACTTCATAATTTCAATTATGATGGGTTATTTTTTTCATGTACTAATACATATTGTTTGATTCTTTGCCAATTATAATTTATTTGAACGAATTATAATCAATATATGTAATCAATATCGTAATCAATGTTATAATCGAAACCATAACCAATACTCGTACTTTTGTTTCATTATTTTAACGTATCGCATATTATTCAACGCGACATAATTTTATTTCACTTTATGTAGAATGTTCTCGATCAGTGACCTCTTATAGTGTTTTTCGGCTTCTTTCTCTGGAACACTCTTTCATATGTAACTCTAAATCACCTTATTTTCAATGATTGGGTGTTTTATACGAATTGCTTTACATGTCATGATGTGTAACGCGTCGAATGTTACTCATAATCAGACGTTCTAGAACTTTTTCGGCGTTTCTCCTTTGATATCATCAGATAAAAGATTGTGCCCTGACAGATAGAACCAGAGAAGCAAACGAGATAAAAACATATCTATACAATAGTAGAAAGGTTTTAATCATTTTTTTAAGAGACTTTTCAAATGACAAATCGATCGTGTTGCCAAACATGTGACGAGAACGGCGTAACTTCAAGGACATTTGTGAATTTCTTCGGAAAATGAACTTTGCGTCGGATTTTTTGAATATTCGGTGTTATCGTAAATCAAAACCACAATCCAACAATCTTAGGCAGTAAAATACTACAAATTCTTACTTACTAGTATTTTGATTCTTAGTAATATAAAATCTTAGTAATACTTTTGTATTACTTACGAATATATTACGTACTTATGCATGGTAATACAGGAAAATAATCAATTATGTACATACACACAAAAATATTCCATTATAAAGTTTTAAATTATAGTATAAACGTTTACCTAATGTTGTAATATACATACACTAAAAGACAAGTTTAAAACATTCAGATATCAAATGCGCGCACTTGATAAGCTGGAAAAGCTGATATGTCCACGTTAATATCCACGTTGTAATTAAAATCGTGTAATTAAAAGTTAAGGGTATTCCGGAATGGACAGTTTTGAAACATAAGTCATATTTTATAACATAAATATTGCAATTATCTTTAGTGAAGTTTAAAAAAGTTCGTTCATAAAATTCTTGCGACGACATATTACAGCAATGCTGTAATATGTATCTGTTAAATGAAAATATAAGTAATAAGATACAATTAATATCTCCTTAATGAAAATAAAACTTTATAAATTATTTACACTGACTCTGTAAATAACTGTTGCATTTTTGAAAAAGTGACCCTTTCTTCTTGGCTAAACACTACAACGATGATCATAACTCCACGTTGTAACATTCTTCTACAACTTCCATCTACTTTAATCATACACTTATTTGTATACCCGAAGTTCAATATTATGTAGTCAACGCAACCAATGTTTTTTTTTATTGTCATAAAGTTATTGCGTATACAACTGATAATCTTAGAAAATGACTGGAATATCAAAGGTATTCAAATTTCTCAAAAAACCATGAAGAGTAAGACTTTTTTCTTCCCCGACCATTTAATTGCTTTTAAGTTCTTTTATCTCTAAACGCCTTCACCTTTTTTTCGAAATCAGTAAAAAAATAGCTTACTACTACTAATTGCCTTTTTGATTCATAATTAGAACAGCTTTTTTTCTTCTATGGTTTGGTCCTTGTCACCACAACCCCACGAGTGATGGGTTCCATCGCCAGTTCTTTCAACTCGACTTTTGATAATATCTTCGTTGACGGTTTTCAAGTCGTAAGCCAAGCCCATTTTTGCACATAAGTCGATAAAAGCAGTTGTGAAATTGAATCTGTAATTGCCTAATTCGGCAGTTTTATAATCCCAGGGAAAAACGTGATGGTAATTATGCCAACCTTCCCCCATCGCGAATACCGCTACGCTCTTGTTTTCTGAAGGGTTGATGGTCCTGAAACATGTTGTTATTGATTTTAGGAACATATTGCGATGTATAACGTAATATTGATATTCATACTAAAAGTTTGCAAAAAAGGTAAAAATATTTAAAGTTACCCATCGTAAGGTTTGTTGCCAAAAATGTGTGCTGCTGAATTGACGAGCCACGTCGCATTCAACGTGAAAGTGTATCGGAAAATTGCGGGAATGAAAAAAGCATTTGTCCATGTTTCGTTCCAACACATTACAGGAATCACAGTTGGCATAATAAAACATACTAAGGGCATCAAAAACAAGTAGTAACTGTAACAAAAAATTAAATTTGTCTCTTTCCTCTTTTAAAGTTAAAAAATATTCAAAATCGTAGTTCAAATAAGAAACTGAAAACATAGTAATTTCTAGTTGGATAACTGCCTCTAAAAATTAGAGTTCAGTAGAACACGAATTTTAAAATAAAGTGAAAATTTTTGTTTGAATCTATCTTAAGATATAAACAAAATTAATAGACTATTTTTGGAGACTGTAAATTGAAAAAATTTAGTCATGTAAATACAAAAGTGCAAATTTTTATTTAATTTCCTTAACTTCAGTTTGAAAATAGAATACAGTAGAATTCAAAAATAGAAAAACTTGTGTTCTTTTAACATTTTTATAAAACATCTTGTTCATTTATCAGAATTCAGTTTAGAGCTGATCTAATGCGAACCAAAGTCTTACTTTTTTTGGAATCGCAGAATAGGATCGTTGTGTAAATCACTAACATCTATGAGTTTGCCTTTTACTTTGACTTCGTGGCGTTTTTTGCACAAAAGCCAGCCAACGTGGGCGAAGAAGAATCCTCGTCTAGCATCGTGAGGATCAGCGTTTGTTTCCGAATATTTGTGATGAACTCTGTGATCTCTGGCCCAATGTACTACAGCATCCTAAAAGTTTAAAAATTCACGTAAACAATAAAATAACTACAATAATTTATCTGCCTTTTACAACATTCATTTAATCCTAACTCAAATATTGACACATCCGAAATGACGTATTAATTTAAACAGATTGAATGAATTCCTCAATGAAAATTGGATTCTCATACATTATTTCAAAAGTGTAAAATTTCAATGCAGGGAATATGATATAAATTTCGTTTACATTTTTATAATTTTTTAATTATGTACTATTTTCCTTTCTTTCGATAGTACATTATTATTTTTCCAACGTAAAATAACCTACAGAAATAATTCCTCCTACCTGAAAAGCAAGTGTATTACAAAAAGTCAAAAACACCCTTAATGGCCATCTTGCTTTGTAAGATCTGTGGGCCCATAACCTGTGAGCTCCTGCAGTTATTCCCAAACCGGACAATTGGTAAAGAAACATTGCTGCAATTACGAGAGTCGTTATCGAATGAATATTGATTAATTATTTAGCATGCAACGAACCGACAAAACCGAACGTCACGCATCGCAATGACATATCGGGAAGGTGGGAATCATTTCATATCATAGTAAATTACACTTCAACCATCATAAAAATTCTCCTGAATTTTCTAAGGCTAGTTCTCAACTCTTTGGTTGTACACCCTTAACTTTTACGTTCAACTTTCAAGGTCATTTGGGTTAATAAGCTTGAGAGTAAGCCCTTCACTTTCAGGGTTAACCTTAGAATTTGAAAATATATTCCATGGTTTAATGAAGAATAGTCTTGTAGAACTAAGGAAGTTATGCAATATTGAATAGAATCACTATTAATGGTTCTTTAACGTATTGACAACATATTTACAATTTTCGGTGAAAAATGTGTTGACAACTGTTTTCACAGAAAAATATTGGAATGGTTACTAAATTTTTCCATCAATATGGTGTATTTTTCAACTGAATCATGAATTTTGAATTCTCATTGTAAAACACATTTTACATACAATACACGAATATTATTGCTGAAACAGATCACATGACAAGTGTACAATAACCTTGGCCGAAGGTTAACATTTAAAATTGAGTGTTGAGACTCCATATTCAGAGTTTACGCTGAAATCGGATGAGAGTTGAACTTACAATATGACGGTTAACCTTTCAAAGATGAGGTTTCACCTTCAAATTGAAAAACAGTTTGATGGTTAATCTGGAAATCGGTCAAAGGTTAACCCTGAAAGTTAAGAGTTAACCTTCAAGATTGTATGTAGACCCTGAAAGTTAAGGATTAACTCTGAAGGTTGATAGTTAACCCTGAAAATGGTTAAGAGTTAACTGTGAAATCAGTGAAGGCTTCATCTAGAAATCGGTTGAGAATTAACCATAAAATTAGTCTAGGGTAAGCCTTAAAAATGAAAAGTTAACTCTAAAATATAAGGTTTCAAGATTAAAGTATATGGTTAGCCTTCAAGGTAGATCCTGTAAATGATTGAGGATGAACTCTGAAATAGGTTAAGAGTAGACCTTTAAAGTTATGAATTAACCCTGAAAGTTGAATGTTAACCCTTCAATTTGAGGGTTTATGCTCAAAGAATAGCGTTAGATATCAAGGTTGATAGTTCATCCTGGAATTGAATGAGGGTGAACCCTAAAATAAATTAAGAGTGAACCCTGAAAGTTAAGAGTTTAACCTTGAATTTGAGAGTTAACCCTGAAATTTACGAGCTTGACCTGAAATTTGAGGTTTAACCCTGAGAGATATAGGTTAACTCTCAAGCATTGCAAAAATTTCAGAGTAAACCTTCAGATTGGTTGAAGGCTAACCTTTAAAGTTGAAAGTTAACCTTCAAGGTTGATGATAGACCCTGAAAGATATAGGTAAGCTCTCAAGCACTTTAAAAAGTTCAGTGTCAACCTTTTAATTGGTTGAAGGCTAACCTTGCAAGTTAAGAGTCGACCTTCAATGTTGAGGGTAGACCCTGAAAGTTGAGGGTTCACTCTGAAGGAAAGGGGTTAACCCTGAAATTCGTTAAAGGTTAACACTGAAATTGGGTAAGGGTTCACCCCAAACTCGGTTGAGGGTGTACCCTGAAATTTTCTTAGGGTGAACCTTGAAAATTGAAAGTTAACATTGAAATTTGAGGGTTCATCCTCAAAGAAAAGGGTTAACCTTCAAGGGTTACCCTGGAATTTCTCGAGAATTAAATTTTAACTCTGAAATTAAAGAGTTTCACCTGAAATTTAAGGGTTCACCCTGAAAGTTACGAGTTTGACCTGAAATTCAAGGTTTAACCTTGAAAGATTAACGTTGATTCTCAAAAACTTTAAAAGCTCAGGGTTAACGTAGGATCACTCCAAGGATAAGCTTGAAAATTCAGTGTTTACCCTGAAGGTTAGGAATTAATTTTTAAATATGTTGAGAGTCAATCATGAAAGTTGAGAGTTAACCATGAATATCGAGAGTTAATCTTCAAAAATTAGGGTCAGCCCTTTAATCTAAGGGATAACCCTGGAACTGGTTCAACCAAACAATGATGCTCAACCTTAAAAATCGAGGGTCATACTTGAAAAGTTAGGAGTCCAATATAAAAATTTGAGGGGAATTTTCATGATAGAAGTAAGAAGATTAGTGGTAATTTTCTCATCAATATACATGCTCATAAAAATTCAAACAGGGCTTCATTGATCATAGATTCTTCGTAATTACCAAATATTGTTGTAACAAGTTTCGCAGAAACAATTGATAAGTATGCACCATAAAGCGCTGCTAAATGAAGATAAGCAAAAATTAAGACGTTCCTCCAAACGATTTCTAATCTGTATATTTTTGTTTCCTTCGACGTCTGATCATCATCTATCGTCCGAGACATGTCTTCGTCCTCATAAAGCACACCCGTAGGTGCAAACTGAGTGTTCGGACTCATTTTGCTAAATTACCTGCAATCAGAAGAATAAAGAATTATCTTTGAAACGTTCGCTACCTAACAATGAGAGTCATACTATAAAGAGAACATGACAATCTAGAATAGAAAATTTGGGAAAAATTGTTGTAAGTGAACAAATGACAAATTTTAAAAGTTGATCAAAGTTCTTTATACATTTTTAACACTCGGGCTTTACCAAAACCAAATTTTTGAAATCTTCATCTAGACAGTTATATGTTCATGACCTTGAATAATAGTGATAATATACTTTATGTTGCCAAAAAAATTATTAAATTCAACTTACTTTAATATAAAAAATAATATTTTAAGAGTGAAATTTCAATCGCCTAACGACAGAAAGTTGCATCTAATTTTAGAGGGGTACCAAAAAATTTTTTCGAGGGTTGGTAAAAAAGGGAGAACCTGAATATCATTCATAATGATTACCCTTTATCTACAGTATAAATCGATATTAAAATATGCTATTGAATTCAAGCAACAGAACAATTTTTCTGTAACTTAATTATTTATTCATAAGCACATTGACGTGAACAAGTTGATATTCTCGAGCTTGACTTTCCATACATAACTCACTCTGGTTAAACGATGAAAATATAATTAAATGTGTACTTTAACTTTTGTAATTACGATTATTCATAACTTAACGTGATCTTATCACATGCACTAAAATTATTAACGCAAGCTTTGGCTAGTACAGCGCCCAACATTGCTTTCGTGAATGGAGCGTAAAATTTGTAAATTACATACAGGAGGCTCAAAATAAAAATGTGTGATCATATTTTATGATTCAACGATTTCTCATTCAAGAATCAACGACGAAAAGTATGATGGCATTAATATTCAAACGGACGAACATTTTCTACGTGTCACAGGTCTAATGAATACGGCGAACTTGTAACATGCAACACGTAGATCAATTTCTTGTCATTTCTGCAATTTTTTCACGATATTTATGAGAGAAGAATTTCCGACGAAGCGTTTTTCTCGAACGAAATATTTTTTGTCTTTTTTGTTGAATCTGCTGACGATCTGAAATAAACTTTTAATACTTAATTGATGTGTATACGTACACATTATGTAAAAGCAAAGTCACAAGAAATTTGCAGATTTTGTTGTGATAGAAATGATGAAAAAAAGGAGTAAACAATTCACAGATGAAAACAATTTTTTAAAATTTATTAACTGCAATTGCGTCTGGGCTTGAGATTCTTACTTACTCACAAAATTGAAGTTTTAGCAACAAAGAATTACAATTAATTCATAAGTAATGATTCTTCATTATTACTTTAATCAAAAGTCAAAAGCTTCACAGAAAAAAAATTAATATTAAAAATTGATATTCTTTGTAACGTATTATTGTCTGTTTATTCTGTTTGCTACGAGGATCACATTGAAAATTTTGTTTTATTTGATCTATTTTATTCTTCGACTTTTCAAATTTTTCGATCATTCTTAATTATGTGAATATTATGATAATTTATTCATTATAATAATTATTATTATTATCATTTTTAATAATAATATTAGAATCATTATTATTATAATCTTTAAATTATAACTATAAGTTGCATTAATATTTCAAAATCAACATAAACTGAAGGTACTCGAATCATTCTGATTTATATACTTATAAAACTAACTATATTAAACTCGTAATATTTTGAACATTTTTTTTCTTATTTTGTTTTTTCAATCATCATTATGTTAAATTAGCCAAGAAAAATATTATCAATGAATAAAATTGTTCTCGCGAAATAACGGAAATTTGCGTTACTAGCTTGGCCTACCAAATAAAAAAAATAACCATAGGAAAAGTTAGAAAATATTAATAAATGTAATTTCGTTAGTTTTTATAAATATGTTGTTTTTCATAAAATTTATATATTCGTGAAATATTTCATTACCATATATTTTTAAATTAAATACATGCAAAAAATGTTAAAAATAATTCATGCAAAATATTGAAAAACGGAAAAAAATTCAAGCTTGTTGCAGGCTACATTAAAATATTTTGTAGTTAAAAGTTTGAAATTCATTTATGAAAAAAATTTAACATAAACGATATTTTTTCAAATCATTCTAAAATTCTTGAATTAATTTCTTGTAACTCGCATTACTTTATACATTTTTTAAACACTTTTTTTTAGAATTATTCAAATGGCGAATCACCCGAGAAGAACGTTTACGCATAATTCGTTGACTAAGAAAAAAACACACTATTTTTTGAACGTTCAGTCCATTAAATAATAATTACCTTCTTATCAATTTCAAATATATTAATCAATGTATATCCAATCGTTCGATGAGAAATTTTACGTTTTGTCTAATTGAAAAAAATTTATTTAGCATAAGACGTATGAAATAGAAACAAAATCTGGGCTGTTAAGGCAAAATGAAAATATTTTTTTAAAATGCTTACAGAATCTAGCTTCAAGCTTGAGAGGCACTACTTTATGATCAATTTTTTAATTATTTCATTAAAAAATGTAGCATGAATGTCAAGTTTCTAAGTCATTTTTGAACCCCTGCAAATAAATATTTCACAGCAATTGCTGACGAGCATTGTTCGAAGAACTCTTTTCCGAATAATTAACATGTCGAATATCAGTAAAAAAAAAAAAAAAAAAAAAAAAAACAATTCATAAACTTCTGTTTCATAAAATAGAAAAAACTGCACTGATCGTTTGGTCTTTTAGACATCAAAGAAAACTTTCTCTAAAAATAATTTTTATCAAAGCAAGACTTCTTGCAGAACGAAGGGCAAACGCAGAAAATTTTTTCGAGGGGGTTAGACAATCAAATTTTTGTACAATTATAGTTTGTTGTGGTAACAAATTATAACAACAAATTTTTTTGAAAATATTGGTCGTATGCATCGAATTCTTTAGCTGTTATTTCGTGTCAGGTAAAAATGCTGCACACGATATCCTAACCAATTAACAACCGAATTGGATTTTTATCAACATGTTTGTCATTTATCGAAAAATCAAAATTTTCGAAAATCCATACGTCATCCCGAAGAAGACTAATTAACTAACACTTTCAAAAAAATTTGTTGAAAATCGGTTGTGAGTTAGTGCACTGAGAAAAAAATCTTGTACTTTCTGCCGTATATATTGTAATAAGTATAATACTATTGTAATTTTTAGAGTAATATTGCAATTTTTACAATATCATTGTAGTTTTTACAATAATATTCTAAAATCTGCAATATTTATTCTACTTATTACAATATTATACAGAAAAACCGCTATTAATGTACAAATTACAATATGTATGCCAGTTTTTACTGTATAATTTCGGAAAATTTTAAACCTTAAAATGCAAATTTCACTATACAAACTTTAATTTTTATCATACATGGCGAAAAAAATGAACTACATTACTTTTATCCAGCTTTTTCGAAAACTGTATCATTTTACAATATAATGCACTAGAAACCTAGAAAGTATACAAAAATATTGCAAAAAGAACCTATACAGATCTGCATACTGAAAAAGCTGAATGAAATTTTCAATAATCTGGAATAATAGAAATCACAATATGATACTGCAAAAAGTACAAGAAGTATAGTAGAAAACGGAAGATGTATAGGAGTTTTTACAACAAAATAAATCTATAAGTACATTATCATTTGACAATATTTACAATACGTTAATTCAAAAATTGATGTATTATCTAGCAAAAAGTACAATATGTCACAGTGATTCCCGTTTACTCTACAGTATTGTAATAGTTACTATATTTTTTTCTCAGTTTGAAGACATCATGTGCACCGTTTCTATCTGACCCGCAAGAAGAGCTGAAGAAATCGGATAATATTACAACTATATAAATATTATTAAAATTATTGTTAAAATTTTTTTCCATTCATTTTCAAGTCATATATTGTTACTTTAAGTCCAAATAAACCGTTTGCAGTTTGAATAACATCAAAATTAATTATTGAATCGAGCTTCATTTTTTGGTCCCAGGAGTGGCCTAATTTGTGTTACTCATAAACCAACAATGTGAAATCCAATATCTCGCCTAAAATTTTTCCTACTGTTGTTCTGAAGTTTCTTAAAAATGAAAAGAAAATTTTGTTCTATCCAACATGAAATCAGTATATCCCAAAAATTAATTAATTCGATTCCTCGCCATCTAATTAATCATGATCATCGAATTGCTCGATCGAAAAATTAAAAGCCGACCAAATATTGCACTCTTCGACAGTAAATTCTCTTATCTTCAATGACGCACTTTCGACCCGGAAAACTGATAGGGAAAACAAGCTCACCTATGTGGAAAGCGCACTATGTCACGAACATCGAAAACGAAGTTTTTGGCGTTTTGAACGAATTTCCTGCGACGCTTTAGAATATGCCAAGATCCTGTTTTTGAATTCGGACGACTTAAACAATTTGAATCTCGAAGCAGTTTCGAGGACTAGAGATAGGAAGCGCGAGTATAAGATTCGTATGACACGCTGGTAACATGCAGCCACGGTTTAAATATGAATGTCAATGAATGCGCGGCGTGCGGCAACGTTCGAAACGCAAGACCGAAGACTGCAGAAAACGACAGTGACGAGTGACCGAAACCTGCCGAAGACCCCAATTATCTTTTTTTCATTAAAGAAATTTTCATAACTTATGTGATTGGTAATACGTACGTACATTTTTCAGCACTTTTTCGACATTACTGTACAAGAGTTTTTCTTAAATTGCGAAACTGACTGACGGTAAGATGACACTGAAGTCAGATGCGGGTTTTTGTGACAAAGATAACTTACACTTTAGGGTATCAATTATTTTGGAAATTTCTGGATTTTTTCCATTCCGGGCTTTCAATCAATCAAGATATTGAAAGAAATTGTTGACCTTCTTTCTAAGACTAGAAAAATTTGATCTTAAACATAACATCATTCACTCAAACTATGCCAGGTTTCAAACATTTATCATAAGTTCTGCACAAGTTATGCATTTTCCAACCAAACGTATCAAAAAGTACATGTAAATCCCATTTAAAACTTCAGTCGTTTTGTGACACGTGTTAATCATGTCCGATTTGCTTCAAAGTTTATAAAAAAATTTTTTCAATATCTTGATTGGTTCAACGCTCCGAAATAGGAAAAATTCCTACATAGTCAAAATAAGTGAAACCCTATTATACACACCTCTAAGGTGAGAAAAGAAATATTTTTAAGTTTTCTTTGCGGATCGGCAATATTTTCGAGAGGTCTATTCCACATTTCTTTGAATAAGATGTGTATGGAGCATCTATGCCAGATCGACCGCGACCAACAGGTCATGTTTCTTATATTTTGAAAACTCAGAACATCAAAAGAGGAGCCTGAATGATGATTAACTGTAGAGTTTTGGAATTTTTGGCCAGTCTCATGGATTTTACAAAATATTCGAAATTTACGTATCGTTACCAAATTTTTCAAACAGCAAATCAGTGAACAGTCTTGAAAGCATGGAAAGATTCATCGCAATATCTGTAATAGCTACCGTTGAACAAAAAAATTGTTTTTAAAACATTACCTCGACAAAAGATCGAGTGAAAAATACGTGTGTAACGAAATTGGATTATTTTCGAAGAACCTCATATTCGAAAATTCTCAAAAAATTGTAATTTATAGCCCTAATCTATATGCAAATTTCAGTGGTTTGACCTTGATGATACCTTAAAAATTGTAGGAGTTATGAATTTTTTAGTACAGTGGTGCGAGTGGACTCCTTACGTAACCAACGTGAATTTTTGTGAGTCGAAGTTCAAAACCTATTTTAAACGTTTCATACCTAATGTATCTTCAATTCTTTTTAAAAAAAAAGGCCTGATATATGAACATCGTACAAAAACTGTTTTATTTCAAACAGAGTTAGAGCTTATTCATGTACTAAAAACAAATAATTATTTCTGCAACAAAATTTAACTCTGGTCAATGGAGGCAGTGCTTATTACTATATATCAATTGTATACGATGCTTGAAACATCATTGAAAAACCGTTTCACGAAATTATTTATCGTTCACGAGTTATAATATTATTTAATTCATAATAATTTTTGGCTATCATGTTTTCCGCAATCATGATCCAATTTTAATTAAAAGAAAAAAACACATTCACCGTTCCCATTCTAATATATTGTTTTCTGCCACAAGCTTTTTCAAAAACCAAAAAAGGGTCGAGTAAAGGCGGGTAGTGTGAGACAGCGGGTAATCTGAGACACTCGCTCCCACGTTTTACTTTCTTTTCTGATAGTCATAATGTCTATCGTATGTTCATCCATCAAGTGCATTGAAAAAGTCTGCGTAGCTATTTTATTGCTGAACTTTGTTTTTTATCGCTTCATTTCCCCGAGGAATTAAAAAAACACCCGTACATTTTCAAAGTACTCGAAAAAAACAATTCAAGTGAAAATTTTTCCCATCCAATCGTATTGACAAATGGCCACAACCTGCAGAGAGAGATGTAAAAATTTAGCTGCGTATTTTTTTTTTATACCACTCAAGTTAATTACGAACCCTTTTCATATATTTCGCGGGTTATATGAGACACTTCCCGGCAGCTTATATAAGAGCCTCGAATATTGTATTCCTGTAGCACTTTTTATTTCTCGGTGCTGTAAATTTTTCATTATGAAGAAAAAATTACCTAATAACAATAATTATCAGGTATGTTTGTTTATAGAATGATAATTTTTTCATTATTTGGGAACTTTGTCAAGTATTTTTTTTTTCTTTTTTTTTTTTTGATTGAAATTTGTCATTTTATGTTTAAAATATTATAGTTGCTATATTCTCGCTATAAATTTATACTAAATAAATTCAATATCAAATTTACAGCTTATTTTTTGGAGTGTCTCATAATCCCCGCACGTTACACTGTGCGACAAAAAAAAATTTTTTTTTGCTATACAGGGTGTACCAAAATCCCCGTACCAAAAGAAAACCCAATATTCCTTTTTGAATTTTGAATCTGAAAGTCCTTTACCACTTTTCACGAAACTCAAAATTGAAAAAGTTATTTAAGTTTCAAATTTAAACAATAAATGGGTTCTCTCAACAAGTGGGCATAAAATTCACCGACCAAACTTTACCCAAATTTTTTTCATATTTTTTAGAGTCGAAAAGTCCTTTGCCACTTTTGACAAAACTCAAAATCAAAAAAGATATTCGAGTTTGAAATCTAAGAAATTTGATTGGTCAAAACTTCTAACTCGCACATTTTTTTCAATTTTGAGTTTTGATAAAAGTGGCAAAGGACTTTTCGACTCTAAAAAATATGAAAAAAATTTGGGTAAAGTTTGGTTCATGGATTTTATCCCCACTTGTCGAGAGAGCGCATTTATTGTTTAAACTTTTGGATTGAATAACTTTTTCCATTTTGAGTTTTTCGAAAAGTGGTAAAGGACTTTTCGATACAGAATTCAAAAAGGAATATTGGGTTTTCTTTTGGTACGGGGATTTTGGTACACCCTGTAGCTCTAAATGCATAAAATCAATTCCTAATGACCCCATAAACAATCTGCAAGAGCTTTTCACGAAGTTAGAGCAAGTTTTCGAGAAATTATTCATGCAAAATTTCGAAAATATAACTTTGTATTTCTTACAATTAAATCGCTGGAAAGCAGAACCGAGCGAGCGCTCGGGCTAGTAGGATAGGGATGGGGCACCGCAACGAAGAGGAAGAGGCAAACGCCGATAGCGAAAATTTTCAATAGATTTTTTAAAACGTTTACCGCGATATCTTCGAAAGTAAAAAGAGTTTTTTTCATGAAATTTGGGCACAAAAATTGGTTAGGCTATAGCGATCTCGTCAGTATTAAAAAATATTGTTTTTACCTCTCACACATTAAAAATGAGCGTATTTAAACACGTTTCGACATACACAAATGAAGTATTTCAGGCCAACACGCAAGCTGTCGACAAATGACTGTCGACAGTATAGCAAAAAAAAATTTTTTTTTGTCGCACAGTGTTATGCAAAATCTTCACATCTTGAACCTTTAAGTGTCTAAAAAAATTTCAAACACATGAGATGATTTTGTTAATACGCTAAATAAACTTTTTTCAAGTGTGACTTACAATGATAAAAGTAGCATAAAAATGACTCACCTACTGCCTGTGTAACATTTACATTTATTGGTCCCATAACCGAGGTGTTGGGCACTTTACATTTCTGCAACATCAAATTATGTGTATTATTTATTATTAACAAAACAGCAGTGCAACTTTGATTTTATATAGAAAATTGTTACTTAATCTTGATATTCACAATAGCTAGCATAAATGTAACTGCATCGTAACAGTGTTACGTAACATTGTTACATTACGGGCTATTACATAACTATTTAACATAACTACCTGCTACATATTCAGCAGGATTTGAAAAACCTTGATCTTTATGATTACTTGATTTTTCGAAATTTTGAGAGACTTGGCAGTTTCTCTCTCTTAGGTTACATTAGTGAATAATTGTTAATTTTTAGTTGTATACTTGTTTCTTTTTTAAATAGAGATTTTTTATTGACAATTAGTGTTGAAAACTTATTTTCAAATTATCATTTGATTAAAAGAATCATAATAACAAGTGTCACAATTAGTAAGGAACGTTGCGAATACTAATATCAACTTAAAAATCACCTCTTCAATAAGTAAATATTATTTATATTTAAGTGTATTATCAGTAAAAGAAATAAAGAAAATGGTACCATAAATTCCTGATTTGTCGCTAACTGTTAATCATTTTCTACTTATTTCATCTAAGGTCGCTAAAAAACATTGATGATCATCTCAACGTGATCGTATGACGAAAGTATCACGACACATTATTTACAAACATTTAAGACATTTTATCACTTGTAGTGCTTTCATAGAAATTATTTTGTTGAATTTGAAGTATAAACTTTTTTTATACAAAAATGGACGACACGTATTTCTATATATGTGACGAGGAACAAGGTCACGAGTCTTCAGTCCAAAATTCGCAGAAAAAATAATGTCTGAAGCACGTTCGAAGTTTAATACCAGGGCTTATAAATAAATACTCTGTCCATATTTCTATTTGCAATGTTACTAAACTTTTGCTCTGACTTTAAGAGAACGTTCAACTCAAAAGAGGAAATCTCCATTTAACAGAATCATGCCACTTAGATTCGTTTGATAACTTCGAAAAACGATTACTGATCTGTTTATTATGCAACACTTGCTCGTTTTACATTTTTGATTGTATCGAGATCACGTGTTGACAGTGTTGACATTGTCGAACAGACACTAATCTTCACATGTTCTCAATCTTGTTTTATCAATTTTATGTGTGTTAATTTATTAATAAACAGGAAAACTTTTAATCAAACTGCAACATTTCATTGAATTATGTATTAAGATGTTGTTATAAAAAAAAAATAATTATTGTTAAGAATAATACTTACTTCAGAATATCACTCTTTCGAATGAAATTGTTCTTTTTAAAAAATATAGTATTGATGTTAGATGCAAAAGAAGGTACTATAAAAACCCTCATTTCCATCTGATTACATATAATTAAAAAATATAAAATACGAAATTTACCTTTTTTTCTATATTTCAATTTTTAGTTTAATGCAAATAAAACATAAAAGCTGTGAATACAAATTCGATCATTCATGATGTTTTCATACTATCGTCCGATTGGAGTATTCAATTTATTTTTCGTGAATAATTTATCAATAAATAATTTCATGAATACTAATAATGGTAAAAAACGTGAACGTTGGCATGAGTGTCGAAGTTCCCTGATCGAAAAAATGAATGAGGAAATCCGGCAGAACGTCATTGTCTTAACCGATTCCAGAGTATGAATTTTTCATCATTATATCATTGAGACTGCGATTGCAGAGGTGAGTCATCAAGTCAGCGATAGAGAGTAGGGAAAACATTGTCGACATTACAATCTGATCAAAAAGCGAACGTAAGTGCAAAATTTCTGCGAAACGATGACGTTTGTACATGATAAAATTCGAAATTTTCAAATGTGATGAAGGAAAGTACGCATTGCTTATTCATTATATAGTCTCTTAACGGTTGTTACTGGAGGCTGCTAATCTGTTGTCAAGTTTTATGGAGTCTTTTGGAAAATGATTTCTGTAAAAAAAAATTCAAGCCAAGTGAAAAGTAGTTTATTTATATTCATCCTTATTTTTATTTTTGATAATATAAATTTCAAAGGCTTTAAATCTTGTAGAAAGTGAAATGAATTTCAATAAATTCAAATGATTACATGAAACACAAAATCATAATAGATGCTTGTGAATTCTACTTAAATTTTGAAAAAATTCATAGATTCAAGATTGAAAATTTCTCCAAGATTCCAAAGTACGACAGAGTTTGATTATGCTAAAGGATGTTTAAAAAAATTGTATCCACAAAGTCTTTTAGTATTTAACTGATTTCTTATGTTTCTAGTTTTTATTTTCTTACTTTTTATTTGTGATAATTTGAAAAGTCTTGTAATACATTACAATATTTTATGGATAGGTATATATATTTCTGGTATTGAAAGTTCAATAGATTTGTAGTCTTTTACTAGATTTTGCAAGATACAGTACTTCTAGTACTTCATAGATTTCTAAATTTTTCAGTAGAATGAATAAATTGATTAAATGTCTGCAATAAATTATATTTTTCATATTTGCAAGTATTTCTACATGAAATAAATATTTTTATAACTAGAAAGAGTTGAAACTAAAATTGCCAAGCTACGAAGTTGCTCTATTACGAAAAAAACTAGTTTTCTCCCTAATATTGATTTTGTAAGATCATTCATAAGATTTTTATTGTTCGTGAGCCATAAAGTTTGACACATTTTCATCGCTTCATAGCATATTTTCTATTCTCTAAAAAACATCTGAAATAAAATTTGTAAAAACTTATCTAAGTTTTTACATAGCAAAATAGCCTACGCCATCACTAATTGATTGTTTTTCTCGAAGACTTATAAACCACGACATTGTCTTAATAATTGTATATTTTCACTTCAAGAAACTTTAACTTGTATTGAGAAAAAGTGAATTAAAAGTAGACAAATTCCATGCAGATTGTGGAAAAATTACTTTATCAGAAATCTGTGACATAATCATTTTTATGTTTGCAGCTCCATTGAAATTTTAACAACAACCAACAGCTATTTTAGTCCATTTTCGAGAACTCATGGAAAAAATCACTTTAATTTATTTGAATTCACGTTCGTTTTCTATTCACTTGCATTTTTAGATTTCTGTTCAGATTCTAATGTAGGTGCAATATTTTGAAAACAAATATATTTCAGAAACTCGATTTTTTTACAGTTTTATATATTAATGTTCAGATTATTTAATGAATTCGAGAGAGTAATTTTGAATTTGGTTATTCTTTCTTAATAGGTTTTATAGTTTTTCCACGTACATCGGGGACTTAGAAAAATTTTTGCACCTTTTTCAGATCTGTCATTCACTTTATATTCATGGTGATTAATCACTATATTATAAGGTTCTTTACGTATGAACTTAGTGACAGGATTGCTTTATATATTTCAAAAACATTGCTACTTATGATTTTGCCAAAAATACGTTATTCATATTTGACAATAAATTTTGGTAATAAATACTCATGCGATTGTAGAAAAGTAAGTATTATCATGGAGAGCAAATGTTTTTTTACAAAATATGTTAAACTTTGAATTCTACAAAATTTAAGTAAACTTCTTGTTCATGTATTTATCATCACAATTGAGTGTAGAACGATCGATATTTTGCCTTGAAATTTTCTAGAATTTTTCAAATTACATTTCTGGTCAAAATAATAATGCATGCATAATGTGAATAATTGAAACGCTAATATATTATTTTACGTAGATAACATTTTCCAATGGCATACAGTAATCAACTATGTTTTTTCACTCAAACATTTATGCAACATATAATTAACAATTGTAAAAAAAAATTCCATAAATAAAAAATGATTTAGCTTACATTTTAAACATATTTACCGTTGCTTCGATACCGTGGATACCGTTCAGAAATATAAAAGCACGAAAATAAATGATCAAATTTCAATCATTTTTTCGAGCAAAAGTTTGATCTTGCTTCTGAAAGCTCATAACTAAATTCAAAAGTAGAGCATGAAAAAGCGATTTGAATTTCACTTTGCTATTCTTCACATGTCTTTACTAGACCAATCGTGTATTCAGTTCATTCGTAAGTGTCAAGTGGATGAACTACATTGTTGCGTTGCTGTTCCATCATTGTAAAAAAAGTAAGTTTCATATATATTTTGTTATATCCTATTTATAGCCCAAAACATAATGTAAAAAAAAACAAGTTTATTAAGTATACTACTTCATGTCAACTCTATTTGGAGTATCCTCAAAATCATGTGTCCTTAAGGACACATGATTATAAGGATTAATGAATAAGGATTGTTATTTGGCAATCACAAATCATTATGTATGTTGAAGTTTTTTAACGTGAGTTGATGAAAAAAGTAAACATGAAAGTATTAACCTAATAATAAGGCGTCCAGACGCTCGCTCGTACGTCCAACTATCAATTTATTTTCAGTAATTTTCTCAAAAATAAAAAAAAATTAATAACTGACTTCTTTTTTTAAATAAATAATCTCTTAGGGAGTAGGTTTTAAAATGATAATTTGTAAAAATAATAATTTGTAAAAATGATAATTTGTAAAAATCAGATAAATTACGTAATTTACTGAAATGGAAAATGGTCGAGTTTGGTCGGACACTGACTTAACTATGAAAGATGCAATCAGAATAAGGATTTTTATTTGGCGATCACAAATCATTATGTATGTTGAAGTTTGTTTACGTTTATTGATAAAAAAAGTAAATTTCGAGTATTAACCTAATAATAAAGCGTCGAGACGCTTGCTTGTACGTCCAACCCTGGTGACGGGGCTCCGAGAGACTTGCACATGCTTTTCATAGTTTTTTAGGTCACTGATCATGAATCTAAGGTCAGATTTGGAAAATTATTTTGTTTAAACAATTTGTTTTAACAATTTTAAAAAAATACTTACTATGATGCATGTGCTTATCATGGTTTTTCTGGTCGCTAATCATGAATCCGAGGTCCAATTTGGAAAACTATTTTGTTTAAACAATTTGTATTAACAAATTATGAAAAAAAAATTTACTAGGATGCATATGCTTTTTATGGTTTGTCAGGTCACTGATAATGAATCTGAGGTCAAATTTAGAATATTATTTTGTTTAAAGAATTCGTTTCAATACTTATAAAAAAATACTTACTAAGATGCATATGCTTTTCATGGTTTTTCAGGTCGCTGATCATGAATTTGAGGTCGAATACAGAAAGTTATTTTATTTCAACAATTTGCTTTGAAAATTATAAAAAATTCTTACTATGATGCATATGCTTTTCATGGTTGCTTAGGTCACTGATCATGAATCTGAGGTCAAATTCGAAAAGATATTTCGTTCAAACAATTTGTATTTACAAATTATGAAAAAAAAATTAACTAAGATGCATATGCTTTTTATGGTTTTTCAGGTCGCTGATAATAAATCTGAGGTCGAATGTGGAAAATTGTTTTGTTTCAACATTTTGTTTTAAGAAAAAAAAAAATTACTTCCTAAGATGCATCTGCTTTTCATGGTTTTTAATGTCGCTGATCATGAACCTGAGGTTGAAATTGCAAAATAATTTTGTTCAAACAATTTGTATTAACAAAATAATTTTGCAATTTCGACCTTAGATTCATGATCAGCGACCTAAAAAACCATGAAAAAGTAACGGGGGTCCGAGAGTGGACGGGGGTTTAATTGAGAAAACTGATAAATTAAGACATCTCAAATGAAAATGTGGCATGTTGATGCCGTAAAATTACATTGCCAAGGGCAATACGTCTATAAAACATATTTTTTTATCGCAGAAATCAAGTAAATCGAATTGTAAGGAGATAATCGCAAATTGCATTTACGGCACTTTAAAATAGAAAAAACGGCAAAAAATAATTAATGATAATTAAACTTCCGAAATTCTTATTTTCAAACATGAAAAATGTGTTTCCAAAATTCAATATTTTGTCAATTTCAAATTTCAAAAATTAATATCTTAAGATTTAATCCTTTTAGATTTTAAATTTCAATACTTTAATCATGTCAAATTAGCACCCAATATTTCGAAATGTTTATTAATTTCTGCACCTTCAAATCAATTTAGATTTTGTAAAATTTTAATTTTTAATTTTTAAAAGAGGTTTATAATCATTAGAAAATCGATAAACATGACAATTTTTGATAAAAACACTGGGATTAAAAATATATAATTATTATAAAAATGAAAGTTAAAAAATAATTTAAATAATTTAAAAATTCGAAAATAATAAATGTAACATTTGAAAATATAAAACATAAAACAGTATATATATCATAACCATTTAATAGGAAAATTGTACAATAATAAAGAATATTAAATCTTACTATCAGAAATTTTGAGTTATCACTCTTTTCTTTGAGAAATTGACAATTGGTATTCTAGAGTTCCAAAAATAAAAATTATGAATTATATGAATTTCGGAAACTATGATGTTTGAATATTTCAACATCAAAATGTTTTGAAAATTAAGATTTATGATGATGAATGTAAGAAATATAAATATACAGCATATCTGCAAACAGTTTTTATACTACATTATTGTGAAAATTTCATAGTAACATCCCAGTAAACCAGCGAGCTCACAGAGAGTTCACAGCGAGCATAAATAGAGATTTGTGTTTATTTTTAGTAAATACTAATAAATACCTAATACTTTTGGACAGTCGATACCGTAAAAAGAGCTTGGATAGCACATAATCCATTTGTATTTTTCGTACTTTCATTTTCTAATTTTTTTCGATAGCTTGAGTCTTCATGTCAAATATTCCCTTTCTACATTTATTCTCCACTTAAATGATATTATGCATAGATAAAATTGGAAGTTCTATGGAAAGAATTCAAAAATTATTATCTCTATAAAACGTAAAAATTTTCTACAAAGAAAAAGAATTATACAATCATGTTCAATGTGTCACAACATTGATAATAGACATTCATTTTTTTGATTGAAAAAAACAAAAGTTCAATTTGGTTAAATTTATTTACTTCATATTAAAGTGACTGATTTTTCATTTTCAAACATTTTAAAAAAAGGTAAAATAGTAGACTATCTGATGGTATGCAGAGATAGTGGAATCCTACCTCTGCATAATATCATTTAAGTGGAGAATGAATGTAAAAAGGGGATATTTAACATGAAGACTCAAGCTATCGAAAAAAATTAGAAAATGAAAGTACGAAAAATACAAATGGATTATGTGCTATCCAAGCTCTTTTTACGGTATCGACTGCCCAAAAGTATTAGGTATTTATCAGTATTTACTAAAAATAAGCACGAATCTCTATTTATGCTCGCTGTGAGCTCACTGGTTTACTGGGATAGTGTACACAAAAATTATACAAAAACATTAAAATCGCAAAAAAATTACAGTTCCTCAATCCACTCATCATGTAACAAATTATTTCCAAAATTCAGAATCAGTATTTTAAAAATTCAAAAGTAGAAATTTTGTTTCTAGAAATTCCAATGTTCAAAAATGTTGACATCAAAATGGTATCAAAATTACAATGTATGATGATAATTATGAAAATTTTTTTTAGCTTACAATGCCGAAAATTCACAAACACATATTTTATACAAACATACAAAAATATTAAAAAATGATCAACGAAACCTAATTTTCATTACCTCATTATTTTATAACAAACTATTTATGAATGGAAATGTCAAGTTTGAAACTGTGATTGTTTAAAATATTAATCCATTTACCTTTGATTGATATCGATCAAAGGTGAATGAGTTCATTGCAAAATGTACCTTATTGCGTCTGATATTGTGGAATTATGTTCGCGAAAATGAAATATAATAATTTTTTTTATTATTCAGTCGTTTTCTCTACTTCAAATGGTGTAAATGCGATTTGCGAGCATCTCTTTAAAATTTGATTTACTCGATTTCTGCGATAAAAAAATATGTTGCATAGACGTATTGCCCTTGACAATGTTACTTCACGGCATGAACATGCCACATTTTCATATGAAATGTCTTAATTTATCAGTTTTCGCATTTAAAACTCGATCTCAGAGTTGAGTCATAGTAACTCAGAGTTCCGCAGATATCCACGGGTACCCACTGATCGAGGGGCCGCGAGGGTTGATCCTAGAGTTTGGTGATAATAATTTTTGATTCGAAGATAACAGTTCATTAGGTTGTTTATAATTTAACATTGATGATTTCGCATATTTGCTATTTAAAATCAGCTGAGGATAATCAATCGATTTCAAAAATTTTGATTTCAGAAAAAAAAATTTAACCATTGGTTTTGTTAATAATTTGTTTTGATTTCACAGACATGAAGAATGACATGTGGCTAAATACGATTTTAAAAACTGTAAGTGTTCATTCATTTGTCAAAATCTAAGATAATCGTAGTCTATTTCGTATTTATTGATTTCCACTTGCATCCTCTTACACTTTTAGTTCTGTTAAAACGTTGAAATGCAAATTGTTTTTTTTTTTTTAGTTGTATTTTTGTGATTTTTTCTCTTTATATAACGGTCATTTTAAATAACAATAGTTAAGCTTTAGTCTATATTTTGAAGCCACTGAAAATTGATTTCATTTTCATCATTATAGGTTAATCAAGTGGAAATTCCGAACATCACAGAATATGGAGATGATTCTTGGAAAAATGGATACGAAAATATTTCATGGACTGTGGAAAATTCGAAAACAGAAAAAAAGGAAAATGAGAAAACATTATCTGAAATGTTGGGGTTTAAGAATGAAGTACTATGGTCTCAAGCCATTTGGCTCGGCATACTGCACGTACTGTTTGCATACTCGGTCATAACGTTCCCATACCTAAGTCACAAAATGACGATATTATGGAGTAAATATGAAAAACAATTGTTTCGATTATTTTACATATATATTCAGATAGTGTACAACAATTCATGAAATTTTCTCATAGAAAAAGGTATATTTTGTAGTGATTTCGCGCTGTTGAGGTTTTTTTGAAAAGTAACCGTCATACATAACTATTTCTGTTCAAGTAACGATAACATAATAAATTACTTTAGTCACCTAAGTAACAGTAACGTAACGTTTTACACTTTTCCGAGTAGCTTTTAAATCCTGGAATCTAATTACTAAAATTTTTCAACCAACTTATTCTACAAATCAATTATTTTCAGTGTTTATTGTTTATAACATTGGACTGTTTGGAACTACTGGTGGTGCACACCGTTATTGGTCCCATCGCTCTTTTAAGGCAAAACTACCATTGCGAATCATTTTATTTCTCTGCTACTGCACAAATGGACAAGTAAGGATCATACTTTTTTTCTTTAGAACATTTTTTTTGGTAAACAGTTACATACTTCAAAAAGTACCCATTTAAACTTCCCAGACCCTATTTAAGCTGATTTATTTCAACCTGATCTGCATTTAATATAAGTAGCTTTTATGTGAAAATAATTAAAAGGGCTCGAAATAATATGATTCACAGTTCTCTTACACAATTTACCAATGGGCACTTGATCATCGAGTGCACCACAAATACTCAGACACCGACTCAGATCCCCACAACAGCAAACGTGGCTTCTTTTTCTGCCATATGGGCTGGTTGATGATGAAAAGTAACGCTGAAGTCATCAAACGTCACGAACAAGTTTACATGACGGACATAAAAAAAGATGAAATCGTTGCCTTTGGAGAAAAGTAAGCATCCGGTAACTGACATGTTGGAATTTATACAGGCAAAAGAGCAAAAAAAGTTCCCATTTTGTTTAATTTCAATTAATATTTTTGAAATTTTAAACAATCAACAAGAACAGTTTTTATATCTACTTAGAAATTTGTAGAAAAATATTTGGCCCTTAATTTCGCATATTCGTTGAAAAAAGAATATGGTGAAAAAATATGCAGCACATCCCTGCCTATAAACACAACCATGTTGGAAAAAAACCGCAAATCCGTGTAACAGCCTGGCATTCATTTTTCAGGCACTACATGCCATTGAGCATATTTTTTGCGTTCATCTTGCCTATTTCAGTGCCAGTCTACTTGTGGAACGAAGAATGGAAATATGCTATAACTGCAATCACTTTCATTGGTTATCCTATGATGATGCACTCCATTGCATCCATCAACAGTCTCGCCCATTTGTGGGGATTCAAACCTTATGATAAGTGCGTTTTTGATTGCTACCAAAATTGAATGAATTTGAAATTCAAGCATTCTCATTACTTTTGCCTTTTTTCTATATTCTGCTATATCAGTTTGTGACAGAAGTTCTCTTCCAAAACACTTCAGTAACAAATTAATGAAATAACTTTCGGCACTTGCGTTAACCTAACATTATAGTTGGTCAGTTGCAAAAATTACAAGTTGGTATAGATAACAAAGATTGAGAATGATACAGTTTATTGTTATTCATTATAGATCAATCGCCCCAGCAGAAAACTACATAGTTGCAGTTTGCGCGATTGGTGAAGGCTGGCACAACTATCATCATGCTTTTCCATATGATTATAAAGCGGCTGAGATAGGATATTACCGAATGAACTTGACGACCTTTTTAATTGACATGTTCGCAAAAATAGGCTGGGCTTACGATTTAAAAACGGCATCTAAGGATTCAGTGAAAACGGCCATGAAAAATAAAGGAGATGGCACTAAACCTCTTTGGTACAAGGATATACCTGAGAAATTGGAAGAATGCGTGGAGACTCAATAAATTTATTCTGAAACATCCTTTTCTATTTCGTAAAAAGCCAAAGTGTTGTGTCATTGAATACATATGCTGTGACTTTCGTGGGTGAATTATTTTATTTATCTTCCAATAAATTTTCGAGTAAGGGCTGGCAAAATTAATTGCACAGAGATCATCCTGATATGTATTCTTTCGTAAAAGAAATTCAAAAGGAGCAGCAACATACGGAAGTTAGCACAGTAAAAATAGGGCTTGGAAGACATGTGAGAGCAGCACCACGAAGGGAGTACGTGTTTACACAAAAGCGATTAAGATGGATCGCAGAAGAATATGTAACATTTAAAAATGATGACAAAGTTTCGGAGTATTTACAGAACATCGCCAAAAACATTCGAATTTCATAAACAATAAACAAACATATTATTCAGTGATTTCCGTGCATTCTTGTTCTTCCGTGCAAACTTATTCGATTCTGGCAAATAGTTACTCGGGCAAAAAATCAGGAAGAATGTGTAAATAATCAATAAATTTATTTTATAACATCCTCTTCTACTTCGTCAAAAATAAAAGTGTTATGTCGCCAAATATGTGCTGTGGCTTTTGCGAATCAATTAATTTATTTATCTTTCTATAAATTTCAAGCGAGACTTTTCACATCCGCAACAAAATTTTATATACACGTACAGAAATATTATACTGTTAAAACATAAACATTTTCATAAATAATTACACATAAAAAAGTGTTCCACTGTTCTCTACTCTCCCCTAATCATAAAAGAATCTTTAAGAAAAATATCCTCAAAAAAGCTATTAATTTCGACTGCTGTAAGTAGAATTGAAAATATTGGCTTTTATTTCTAATTTATTGTTTCGCGTATTCCTTGGCCAGATTCGATATCTTGCGTACGTCGACGCATGTCTTGACATCATCTCACAGGGGTATGGAAAACTATTTATAACATTTTCACTAAGATTATGTTTTTTCAGTGAATCTTACACTTGCAATACCTGACAGTAACTTTTTCTAAGGCATTCTTTCAGGTTGTTACTCTATTTTTACTGCTACAGTTTGTTACTCTGCTTGAAATTCTTTGAATATTTAAATCGTTGTCCTGGTGATTCCAGAAAAGATTTCACTGTGTTTTTCCCTATTTCTTAAAATCATGTTCAGGAGTTGCAGTCGTATAAAAACTATTTCTGTATCAAACCATTTCAGTAACTGCAAAATTTATTGAAATAAATTTGCTTCGAACATCGCCTATGTATAAACACTAGAATAAATAAGAACATAGAGTAAAGTTGGAATTGCGAGGGAACTTTATGGAAAAAGTAAAATAGAGAAATAATTAAATCAGTACTGAAATAATATGCAACGGAAGAATTGAACTTTTCATATTTCCTTTGATTTACAAAAAAGGGCGTTTAATTCAGGAGATATTCTAATGATACTATGACAAAAAAGCTGAAACGTTAATAAATAATGGCAAAAATAGGATTAAACTTGTTATATGATAAGCCATTTTACACTATTAGTAATTTTTGTAATAATTTTAAAAAACTTGTCTTGGTTATTTATCACATGAACATACAATAAAATCAATACACGTACAGTGTTTCTTTAAAGACAATGTTTCAATGACGAAATTTTTCAAGCGGATTATAACAGCTTCGAAAAAAATATTGAAAAAAAAACATTTGTTGACGTAAGAACAAATACGAATATTCAAGATTACATCACGTATCGTTCGGGTGCAAAGATTCTTTGAATGACAATCTATTTTTATTGCAAAAGATAAATACATTTAATATACCTTCAAAGTACGATAATGAAGCATTCTTGGCTAATACCTTTATTATGTGCAGCGTTTATTAGAGATTTTGCAATGTCATTCATCTTTCCTGATCAAGTACATCTGTCCTTCAATATTTTTTCTTTTTTTTTTTTTTTTTTTTTTAAATTCAACGCATATTTACATGTATGGATTCGGCAACTGTAGCAATGCACGGTTTTAAGCAAAGAGATTCAAATTAAAACTTACACTGCCTGTAATTTATTACTTGTTGTAAATTAACGGCTTGATTATTGAAAATACAAAAAACGTACTGACCCTATGTCTAAATTGGCTTGGTCTCAGTTTCATAAAATACGTGAAGAGGTTGAAACAAGTACCTACAACGATTTTGACACGGAAAAGAAAAATGAAAAGAATAATAAAGAACTGTTCAAGACACAAATTAAAAGGACAAAAGAGCTTAAACAGAGGTTAAGAAAGAATAAAAATAGCATTATAAGAGTATGCAACTATCTTAGTAAATGCTCGCCTCGGACTTCGAAAATGCGAGCAGGTCAAAAAATTTTGAAGAAAAGCGAGAACTAAAATTCCATGTGCATGTATTTTGTCTTATAACGCGCGAAAAAATCGCCTTGTTTTTTTTAAATCTTCGGATAAAGCTGAGTTTCTTACAGCGCATGAAAGGATTCATACAAATTTTAGAATTTTTACTCGGAATATCACAGTAAAAAAATTTTCGATGATATTTACTGCTCATACATAGTAACATTACAAAATGATATAAAAATAAATGAGCCTGCAAGTGTGAAATGTCGTTTTCCAAGCGGGGAATCCCAATGACAGGAAAATCATCAAGAACAATCAAGATACTACAAATCTACATGTATTACGAGCGCTTTTAATATACTGAAAAGCAAAACTTACATTTGGAATTTTTATGACCTTGAAAACTAGAAAAAATTTTTTCCGTAACCAACATTGCACTAAATATTCAAGACCTTCTTATCCAAATTTCAAGAATCGGTAAGTGAATTTCCATACATCATAATTCAAAATAAAGAACAAGAATAACTACTTGAAAAAATGTTTTTTTAAAAGGTACAAAAAATGTCCAGCAACTGATATTGTGAAGCTCATTACAGTGATGGTTTAACTACTATCGAATGTTCTGCGATAAAAACAAAATATACTAATAATGATCTGTCATTTATAAGAAAATGAACTTGATAACTCGAAGCGATTTTCTTCATTATAAATCACCGTTTGCTAGCTTTGTAAAAAAGCGACCTAAGCAGTGCTAAGTCAGTGTTTCGAGTGACTACAAAAAGACGCCGTGCAGCGATGAAGAAGCTTATTCACGTTGTTGTAATCATCTGCCTAACAAGGATTGAAGCAGCATTAAATTCAACGGAAACTATTCTCGATTTCTGGAACAAACAAGACGATGCCTTTCGATTGGAAAACCCTGACAAAGTAGTTCTCCTGATGGGAGATACAGGCAATGGTGAAACTACTCTTGGACTTTTACTCACAGATGCGATCTTAGATGTGACAAAAGACAGCGAAGGTAGTAGTTTGTATCGCATAACTGACAGAAAATCGAAAATTGGAACTGTAACAGCGAACTCTCAAACATTTATTCCTGAATTATTCATTGACAAAGAATCAAATATACAATACTATGACTGCCCTGGATTTGAAGATACAAGATCAGCAGACCATGACATAATGATTGGATACCTCGTCAATAAGTTACTCACACATGCGAAATCTTTCAAGATCGTGCTAGTTATAAATCATTCAAACGTCAAACACTCAGAAACACCTTCGCTTTTTCCAAACTTGATATAAACTATCATGAAACTCTTCAAACACATTGACATTTACAAAGATGGCATAGCGATGGTTGCCACTAAAGTCGTGAAAACTGTGAGAAGGGTGAATAATAAATTTATAAATGTGAGTGACACCGCTGTAGTGGAGCAAATAGCAGATTATCTGAAGCAATTGAAGGCATAAACAACGGCAATAATTTCCCAAGCAAATCTCTCTGAAGATGATCGAAAATTCAATGAGGAGAAATTAGAACTTCTAAATATACTACTAGAAAAAAATGGCATGACTGAAAACGTTTACGATAGAATTGGCATTTTCCGTTCACCAAGCAAACCAGGCTTACTGTCCAACGATACACTGATTCAAAGCGAAAAACGAAACATTCGGAAGATAATCAGAGAAGATCTCAAGTTTGTTGGCCAAAACAAAAGTATCAAGTATGGTCTCGTTGTCTCAAAGGATTCGCAAGTTCACGTAGACGATTTGATCCAAAAAGTTGTAGATACTGTAATGTTCAACGATATTTCAAGCATATCTGAGGGTATAAGACAGTACTTTAAGAATTTTTTTGAAGCACAACAAGATTTCGTTAATGTCAACAATACGCTTTACGACAGTCATCCTATCCTAAACTGGATTACGTCGACTGAATTATTAACGTTTGCGAGAGAACTTCTCAATAAAACAAGTGGCATGATCGAATTCTCATTTGTAAATAACACGCTGAAGCACATCGAATATATTGAATTCCTACTAAATATTAAATACAAACATCTTTCTACACCAATTGCGTTCACGAAACAGATTGATGAGATGAAAACTTACGTAAAATCACTTATTGATGCATATGTTGATAAATGTGTAAGATGTATGTTGGACGTAACCATGTTATCTGCCGTCAACGCTATATCGACCGAAATTCAAGGCTATTACAACGTCGTTGAAGAACATGAAAATGATATTTATATTTTGCGTAATCAGCTATTCACGGCGTATGAAAACCTTTCGAAAGTTAATATCGCCAATCTGCAAACACTAAACAATTGCATCAAGATGTTGAATATCACGATTTCTGCGAATAGTATTGCTAATTTAAAAGAACTTACCTTGAAAATAGAATATGCACCAGTGTTAGTCAAAAAACATCAAGGTCTGATGCAACCATCTGAAACTGTATTTCGATTGACTCTGCAAAGATTACAAGAAACCCTTTTATTGTGCGAATATATGATCGTTCTTGATAGTTACTTACCTTCGCCGACTAAGGCTATCACACCTAGCGAGGAAAAAGTAATACAATCCGTCATAAATGCGTGTAACTACGCTAAAAGTGTGAATGAAGTCGCTCTTGAACGATTATCTGCGTTTATCCCGAATAATTCTCATTTGCTGTCTTCTCTGCGAACTGTAGAATTGAACGATAAGAAGAAGGAAACCTTGCAAACCATATTGTCTGCTTACATCCAAAAGCCAAAGATCTTGTGTCCAGATGTATCCAGTATGTCTGTCACGGGCACGGTCATCAGAATGAGTCAAATTACCTCTGATCAAACATGTTTCCCAACAGCAAGATTCATCGAGATATTCGCCTCAATATCTGTTGTTATGGATAGTTCTTTTGAAAAAACTGGAAAAAATATTCGCGTGACGATCACGTTACCATTTTGGACTGTCATTGGGACCCAATCAATCACGTTAAGAGGCTATGATGGAATTAGGAAAGAGGACGCTAAGAATGCCACTAGCCTTTCTTTAACAGAACATGATGGTGAAGCAGGTTACCCCGGAGAGACAGGAGGAAACTTTTTAGGCATTGGAGAAGTATTTTTCAACGGAGGAAACTTGACCATCTCGTCCATAGGTGGGCATGGTGGACCCGGGCAAAACGGTGGGAAAGGTACTAGTGTTCGTGACTCTTATCTGTTATGTCTGTCATGTTGATGGGCAAAGTTCGAAACTAAAAGACTGAATTCTAAAGGTCACATATTATTTTGCTTGAATAACTTGGAGACACGAGTAAGAAGTTATAATTATTTGATGCTTTACCTGTTAGTCTGCGAATGGGACTTTTGCAGGATGTTTTGGCACTGAACAGGGATGTTTGCGGGACGTTTCTAAGATTTTCGTTCAAGAATCGACGATAGTTCACATCCGAACCGACGCTGGTTCGGATCTCGCATGGATTCGAACCAGCGTCTGGTTCGGACGTGAACGTGGTTCTTTCTAGGGAAGTTATTAGGATTTTAATGGGAAGTTTCTGAGATTTTCCTGGGACTGTCTTACTATTTTAGCGACAAAACCGACGATCACTCGGGACATGAACGAGACTTTCGTTGGTCGTTCCCGGGAAAAAAAACTTTGGGATAGCAACGGATACCAGTTGTCACTTTGGAAGAAAGGCATTTATGGTACGAGAGGCGGTCGTGGAGGAAATGGTGGGATTCGTGGGTTTGGCGGAAAAGCAGGACGCATCAAAATGGTTGAATTGTTTGAGAAGTCCTTATTCAAAGAAAGAACTGTTCAAGGTGAATAATAATAATTCACATGTTTTGATATATTATCCCTGTTAAAAGAATAATTACGTATATGAATGTTATTTGCATGCAAGCAATTAATTGACTTATCGATGACGAACTTCGAATATCTCTACTTGCATTGCAGTCCTTCATTTTACGTATTTATACAAACATTATTCGATAATCAAAAATACTAACTGCTCTGTATCAAATCCATATTATTTTACAAATGAAAGAATTTCGTTTCTTTATTATAATTTCTAAAATTTCAGGTTTTCGAGGTGATGACGGAAAAGGAGGACCAGGTGGTGATCCAGCCGTAAAATCCTACTTTAGGAAAATGAATTTTTATGTGACACGAAAAGTTTTTTTCATTTATAGTGACAGTAGTTACAAATTTGAAATGGTCGGTGGAATGACCGAACATGGTCCAAGAGGTTCAGACGGTTATAGTGCTAAAAATCACCATTATCCGGAATCGGTCTACGACAATGATTATACATCCAAGATCATCAAGATGTTTAGAAATCATTTACTCTCTAATTCTAAAAACAGTATCCAAGATTCGAAAATCAGAGAATTTATTTTTGAGAAATTTGACATAAATCCTGTGGTTAAACATCTTGTGAACCAGAATTGAATTCTTTCTGTTCTTTTTGTTTGAATTAAAATCGTCAACGTGTAGCTCTGTGAACAAAAAGGTAGATTTAACAATAATCTTTTACGGTTTACTAGGAAATATGATGCTCGAAAATAGTTTACTACAATCGTCGTTTCGACTTACTTTTGTGAAAATTTAATTTGGAGAAATACATGTCTACTTTGTGTCGAACCTTGTCTAGTGTGGTACTGTAATTAAAAGTGTTTTCTGGAAAGTGAATAAAACTATTAAAATGGGTGTATAAAATGGCAGAAATATATCCTCACACGGCTATACTCTGTTAGGTTTTTTATTTATTTTTTTTTTTTTTCTCTGAACTGATATTCTTATCGAAAAATTAACTTCAGACGTTTTGCAGTCTTACACAATATTTTATCAGACATGAGTGAAAGAATTTTGCTTAAAAACCAAACCCATTCAACCTTTTGAACCTCTACCATTGTATATTTCATTATATACGAATTTCTAATAAGAGCTCGAAACATTACAAAATCATAAGAAGTCAATAAGCTTTGAAGATACAAGCTCAGAATTGGACGGTGGGAATCCCAATATGAAATAGGAAACATTAGAAAGAACAATCAAGATTGTACGAATTCGGATGTATTGCAAGCGTTCTGTGAGGAAGAAAAATTTATTATCTTCAAAACTAGGAAAAATTTGTACCGTGTTTGAACAGAATAAAAATTTTAACTGATCTATTCGAATGAATTATAGTCCAAACAAACAATAATGAATATTTCAAGTAAAATATTCAGCCGACAATTTATTATTCCACATAATCCAACAATTATAAAAATGACTACTTAAAAAAAAGAACAATGTATGATAAGGCAGAAAATTTCCCAGCCAATAATCATCGAAAAGATTATCCAAGTGCCGTCTAAACTACTATATAATGCTTATCGATTAAAAGAAAATATACTTCCAGTAACGAGTCTCATGATTGTGAGAATTGTTCTTTATACTAGTCGATAGTTCGTAGATTGTACAAAAGGAGCGACAATAGCAGAACTTGTTCAGTATTTTTTGTAAATTCTAATAGAAAAAGTGACACAATGAAGAAATTGATTAACGTATTACTATTCTTCTGCCTTGCGAACACTGCAGCACCATCAAATTTAATGGATAATCTTCTCGATTTCTGGAATAAACAAGACGATGCCTTTCGATTGGAAAACCCTGACAAAGTAGTTCTCCTGATGGGAGATACAGGCAATGGTAAATCTACCCTTGGACTTCTACTCACTGATGCTATGTTGGACGTAACAAAAGACAGCGAAGGTAGTAGTTTGTATCGCATAACTGACAGAAAATCGAAAATTGGATCTGTAACAGCGAACTCTCAAACATTTATTCCTGAATTATTCATTGACAAAGAATCAAATATACAATACTATGACTGCCCTGGATTTGAAGATACAAGATCGATAGATCATGACATAACAATTGGATACCTCATCCATAAGTTACTGACACATGCGAAATCTTTTAAAATATTGCTCGTAATAAATTATTCGAGCGTCAAAACATCTGAAACGCCTTCGATTTTCCCTAACTTAATGGAAAATATTATAAAACTGTTTAAAAATATAAACACTTACAAAGATAGCATAGCGATGGTTGCCACTAAAGTCGTGAAAACTGTGAAAAGGGTGAATGGTAATTTAGTATTTGTGGACGACGTCGCTGTAGTTGAATCTATTGCAGATTATCTTAAACATTTAAAGGAATTAATAACGCAAGAAATTTCCCAAGAAAATATCTCTGAAGATGACCGAAAATTCAAGGAGGAGAAATTAAATTTTCTAAATATTCTACTAGAAAAAAAAGGCAAGTCAGATAACGCTTACGATAGAATTGGCATTTTCCGTGCGCCTACCAAACCTGGTCTACTATCCAACGATACACTCATTCAAAGTGAAAAAAGGAACATTCAGAAGATAATCCAAGAAAATCTCAAGTTCGTAGGCCAAAACAAAACCCTACAATATGGTGTTGTGGTCTCGAAGAATTCTAAAAGTCATTTACAGGGTTTGATCCGAAAAATTGTTAGTTCCGAATTGTTTACTGATATATCAAAGATATCTAAAGACATGAAACAGTACTATACAAATGTTTTTGAAACAGAACAAGATTTTGTAAAAATCTACATGATGCTATACGACAAACCGTCCATTTTGAATTGGAAGGCATCGGTTGAATTTTTGAACTTTATGAGAGAAGTTCTCAATATATCAACTGGTATAATAGAAAACTCATTCGTTAATGATACGTTGAAGCGCGTTGAGCACGTTGAATTTTTATTAAATATCAAGCACGAAAATTTTACGACACCTATTGAGTTTACAAGGCAGATGGGCGAGGTGAAAACGTGCATTAAATCCCATTTCGATGCTTATGTTGATAAATGCGTACAGAATGTGATTAATGTAACAATGCCGTCTGTCGTGGAAACTATATCTGATGACATTCGAGAATATTATGACCATGTTGAGAAAGTTGAAACAGATATTTATTTATTGCGTGATAAACTATTATTGGCTTATAAAACCCTATTGGAAGTTGACCTCACCAAACTACAATCACTTAATGCTGCGATTGCGAAATTGAATATCACAATTTCAGCAGATAGTCTTTCTGAATTGAGCGACATCATCCGGAAAATAAAATATGCGCCAGTGTCGGTCCAAAAGAATCGAACGCTTATAGAACCATGCGAAACTCAATTCGAAAGCACTGTGTCAGGACTTGAGGAAAATTTGTTATTGTATGAATATATGATGGTACTTGGTAACATGTTACCTTTGACGACTAAGGCTATCACACCTAGTGAGGAAAAAGTAATACAATCAGTCATAAATGCGTGTGACTACGCTTATACTGTGAATGAAGTCGCTTTTGAGCGATTATCTGCGTTTATCCCGAATAATTCTCATTTGCTGTCTTCTCTGCGAACTGTAGAATTGAACGATAAGAAGAAGGAAACCTTGCAAACCATATTGTCTGCTTACATCCAAAAGCCAAAGATCTTGTGTCCAGATGTATCCAGTATGTCTGTCACGGGCACGGTCATCAGAATGAGTCAAATTACCTCTGATCAAACATGTTTCCCAACAGCAAGATTCATCGAGATATTCGCCTCAATATCTGTTGTTATTGATAGTTCTTTTGAAAAAACTGGAAAAAACATCAGCGTGGCGATCATGTCACCAGTTTGGACTGTCATTGGGACCCAATCAATTACGTTAAGAGGCCCTGACGGAATTAGCAAAGAGAACGCTAAGAATGCCACTAGCCTTCCTTCAACAGAACATGATGGTGAAGCAGGTTACCCCGGAGAGACAGGAGGAAACTTTTTAGGCATTGGAGAAGTATTTTTCAACGGAGGAAACTTGACCATCTCGTCCATAGGTGGGCATGGTGGACCCGGGCAAAACGGTGGAAAAGGTACTTGATTTCTTGATCATTTCTTGTTCATTATGTTAGGAAGGTGATGAAGATCATTTTCTTTTGATTTTTACAGGTGCAAAAGGAATTGATGGTTTTTTGCCTGTTTATGCAGATGATCCGCATAAAGTAATTAAGAGGTGTTATAAATGGTGGCCTTTTCATACCTATTGCCTAGCAAACTATTGCAAGGATGATGGCTGCGAATTTGTATGGGAAGGCAATAACGAGTTTTTATTTTCGAAGAAAGGCAGTTATGGTACGAGTGGCGGTCAAGGAGGAAATGGAGGGGTTGGTGGGTTTGGTGGAAAAGCAGGTTCCATCAGCATATTGGAGTTAGTTCAAAAGTCCAAAATCATTACAACAACTCATGATGGTGGGTAAAAATAATTCACATTTTTCGTTGTTATAGTATTCGAAGATATTTCCCAACATGAAGATTTTTTCTCTAAAAGGAAGTGAATGAAGATGGTGATGATAAAATTGCAATACACTGTTGAAGACGATAGATTGAAGTAAAATAACAATTTTTGTATTAATTTCGATAGTGATTTATGTACTAGACAGTTGGTATTGAATAAGACCGAGTTTTGGATATCCATTTTTACGTCGAAAATCCTGATTGAAATACAGTAGTCTTATATGGGACTCAAGATTTTAGTCGCTGTAATACAAAATCAGTGAATAAGACAATGTCATTTATTTTGACAAGCTGACTAAGATTTATCTTGAAATTTTCAATTGTATATGAGCTTAGTAGCTTTATTCATTTAAATATAGTTCTAATAACTTTGACGAAAGCTTTTCTCTCAGTGTAAATAATCTTAATTTTCTTCACAAATTCCAACATTGCAGGTTCTCGAGGTAATGACGGAAAAGGAGGACCAGGTGGTGATCCAGCCGTGAAATGCGTTTTTTTAAAGATATATTTCAATGTTCAAGTACACCCATTCAGATTTTTCTTCACTATTAGTGATAAAACTAAAGAGGAATTTAGTTTCAGTATGACCAAGCGTGGTCCAAGAGGTTTAAATCGTTCTAGCGCTAAAAATCGTCGTGATCCAGAACCAAACCATGGATTCGTTCACCCATCCGAAACGATCAATAAATTTAGAGATTATTTGATTTATAGTTCTAGAGACAGTTTTCAAGAATCAAAAATCAGGAAATTCATCTTCGAAAAATTAGACAAAGATCATAGAGTTCAACAGCTTTCAAACTACGAAATACGTCTCTCGGAAAAAATGTATGGCAATTTTTCTTCAGACTGACCAACGACAAAAGTCAGTTCAGAGAAATCCAGATCTTCACTTTGACTTGTTTAACAGAAAATAGTATTCATCCCTAGTATGCGAACGTTATCAAACATTGTAAAAGTTTCGATGCGCCTCAACCTATAAGAAATCTTACGTTTGAGTTATCTTTTTCATGTTTCACAATGTACTTTAGAACATTATTTATTTTCTGAGAACAACTGTTCAACTGATGGTAGATTAGATAGGGATTCTGTAGTGATTTCTTGAAGTTATAATGTAAATTGTTTTAAAATATATTTATATATATATATGTCACCTTTTTGGATAGTAGGTAATTGTAAACGTTATTGTTTTTACTGGTGCAACTTGAATGTATTTAATAAACTTGTAAGCTTTTGCGTAATTTTCTGACATAATTCTCACCTTTTCACAAAACTTTGGTTTTATGGTTTTGTTGAGTTGCAGCGTGACCAGGGTTACGGTTAGGCATTCGTTAAACTGTACTTTTTTACCCTGAGAAAAAATCAGTCAACTAATTCAAATTTTATATTTTATTAAGTTTAACGAATTTCTGAATATAAATGTTGATTCCATGTTAGCCGCGGGGAAAAATTTGCGAATTGGATAGATCTTAGAGAGAATCTTATCTACAGGGATTTTTAGTAGGTATTTTTTACACTTTTTGTATTTTTTAGTATGTATAGAATGCGGCATGGTTTTCTAAAATATTTATAAATATTTACTATTTTTCTAGGCATTGCTACCTACAAGACTAAATTCTCTAATCATCAAAAAAAAAAAGTTACAAAAAGTGTTTGTGAATGATAAGATATTGTTTAATCTTTTTTTTCATAATAATTCAATTGAACTATAAAACTTGATTTTTTAGAGATGTTTCTTACAATTTCCATAGCTAAGAAAGTGTTAAATTTTGAGGTATTTTTGAAAATTTGTTTTGGTATCAATAGATTTCTCAAACATATCCTAATTCGTTACTATAAGTTTAGTAAATCTATATATAAAGCAGAATGTATGATTGTATGTCAACGCATCGCACGAAAACAGCTAGATGGATTTCGAATTTTTTCAAAATATTTTGTCATGATCCAAGGATGGTTTATAGCTAAAGAAAATTTTGAATTCTCAGTTAGAAGGTTGAGTAACCAGAAAGTGAAGGAATATGACACATACACCCACAATGTCACAAAATCGCAAAAGCCACAGAATCGTAAACTGTAACAAAATCACAAGATCTTACAAAATTTCAAAAAATAAAATATCACAAAAAGATAAAATTTCACAAATATAGGAAATATCAGAATATTAGGCACAAAGTACAAAATGTTACGAAATAACGAAATCACTCAAAATTACTAAAATGTTCTATCAGTTTTGGTCTATAAACCTACAAGTCTAAACTCCCTTATCATAAGAAAAGTTACAAAACTAATTGTGAATGATAAAATATCATTTCACCATTTAGTGATTCAATGGCACAATAAAAGTTTATTTTTTAGCAGAATTTGTTCGGAGATATTTGTTCTAATTCTCATAGCTAATAAAGTGTTAGATTTTGAGGTATTTTTTCACATTTTTTCTAATATCAATGGGTTTTTCATCCTTATACTGATTTGTTACTAAAATTTTGATCAATTATTTTTATATGACAGTTTTTCATCAAAGTATGTTTGCTATAAATTTACTAATTCAATATCATCGACTGAAAAAGAATATTTTTTTATATAATAATATAGAATATATAGTTGCCAAAAATCCCGATATTTTATGAATATCAGGAAGCATAGGGAATAGCCTCCACAAACTGACCGTTGACAGCGGGTGAAGCCGCGGGTGACAGCTAGTAACATATCATATTTGGTACAAGAAACTTATTAAAGTTTAATTTTTTTAATATTTTTAGTTTTTTTTTGTACTCATAAAATTACGTAAAGTTCAATAGAGTGATCTACAAATTTTAAGGATCCTGCTACAGATTTGAAGATTTATAGATTTAAAATATTTTTCTATGTATTTTTACCCGGATTTATGAAATGTAATGCTTCTAATTGTGAAAGTTTCTGATAAAAAGTCAAAAAGCATATTCTTCGTCGATATTTTTACACAAATCACTAATGTTTCTCTCTGTTTCATTAAAAATTAAAATATCAATTTTTTATTCGAAAATAAAGAAACTATAAATTTATCTGACCTCAGTTTCAGAACATTCCTTGAAAAGCTTAAAATTGTTCTTAAAACATAATATGTTTTAATAGAAACACTGCTAAAACTGTAGGAAACATTCCAAAGATCCGAGGAGTGTTTCCCATAGAGTCAAAACACATCAACTGTGTCACGAAAATTCCACTACATCGCGGAATTCTGAAAAAAAAAGTGTTTTTTATAGTCTTCATGTGACTCATTTTACACGTAAATAATTCATCAAAATATTGTTATGTTGCTGTTATAAAGAATCAAACTTTTTTGTAAGCCCTGATTAAAAAATTCATATCTCCAAAACAACTCAATATAATCAAACGAAATTTTTTTTCGTGTATTCGTATTGGATTTCCCAACCCTTTCTTCACGCTTCAAAAATTCATTTTTTTTTTGCTAATAATACGGAAAGCGTTTACCTATAATAATCCATTAATAGAATTTTGTCGTTTTTTTCCATTCCAAAGATATGAATTTTTTTGTGGCTAAATTCACTATCTCCCCGCTCGACACGTTCCGCAATCTTGCGATTACAGCATCTAATTTTGCCTTTTGCACCCCATCCTACATTGTGATTGAGATAACTAAAACAATAGAGTACTGCAGAACTCTAATTTACAATAAAATACCAATTTTCATTGCATACATCGGCAATGTCAACATCAGAGCGTGCATGTCGAACAAACCATATGTTTATATTCAAATTTTGATCGCAAATAAACTCATCTATTCAATTTATAACGTGAATTTGTTATTTAGTTAACAACGTCAGTTTTCGAATCAGTAAGTATATTCCTAATACTACACGAATGGTTGTAAACGAAACCTCAAAGGGAAAGAATGTACGTATACAGGGTGTACCAAAATCCCCGTACCAAAAGAAAACCCAATATTCCTTTTTGAATTTTGAATCTAAAAGTCCTTTACCACTTTTCACGAAACTCAAAATTGAAAAAGTTATTTAAGTTTCAAATTTAAACAATAAATGGGTTCTCTCAACAAGTGGGCATACAATTCACCGACCAAACTTTACCCAAATTTTTTTCATATTTTTTAGAGTCGAAAAGTCCTTTGCCACTTTTGACAAAACTCAAAATCAAAAAAGATATTCGAGTTTGAAATCTAAGAAATTTGATCGGTCAAAACTTCTAGCTCGCACATTTTTTTCAATTTTGAGTTTTGATAAAAGTGGCAAAGGACTTTTCGACTCTAAAAAATATGAAAAAAATTTGGGTAAAGTTTGGTTCATGGATTTTATCCCCACTTGTCGAGAGAGCGCATTTATTGTTTAAACTTTTGGATTGAATAACTTTTTCCATTTTGAGTTTTTCGAAAAGTGGTAAAGGACTTTTCGATACAGAATTCAAAAAGGTATATTGGGTTTTCTTTTGGTACGGGGATTTTGGTACACCCTGTATAGGACGGCCCTAAACTATTTCAATGAAAACGCCGATTATATACTCTGTGAAGTATAAATTGCCGAAGCTTAATATTGTGTTACAATATAATAATATAATAATTTTATCATTCGTGCATGTATGGTTATTCAATATTTATAAATAATATCTGACAATTGCATCATGATTTCTTTAGAAAATATATTCATTTACGTAAAAAGTCCTGGTTAATTATGACTTCGAAGCGTAGATAGTCGACTTTTCCATTGTAAGAGATTTAGAGACGTCTTACGTACAGACTTAAGTTGTTCCAAATTTTGTTTTCAACCGTACACATTACAATGAAAAAGATTAAGATGTTGCATAATTACTCATAAGAATGTGTAAGAGCTAAATTTAATATTTTATATTCCAACTAATCTGATATTAGAAACTTGCTGATTTGTCAATTGAAGTTTTCCCTTAAAAAAAATTGACTTTGTTAATTGAACACATGTGTTTGTTTGCGATCAAAATTAACATACACATATGGTTTGTTCAACATGTACGCTCTGATGTTGACATGGCCAATGTATATGCAATAAAAATTATTATTTTATTGTAAATTAGAGTTCTGCAGTACCCTATTGTTTTAGTTATCTTAATCGCAATGTAGGATGGGGTGCAAAAGGCAAAATTAGACTCTGTAATCGCAGTATTGCGGAACGTGTCGAGCGGGGAGATAGTGAATTTAGCCACAAAAAAATTCAAATCTTTGGAATGGAAAAAAACGACAAAATTCTATAAATGGATTATTAGCCTAAACCCAGCGCCCAATTGTTTATAAAAAATCACGTTAACAATTATTTGTTTAAACAATTATTGAACGTTGTTTTGCTTATAAGGGGCTGTCCACATACTACGTCATCACTCTTAGGGGGGGAGGGGGTGTTAAGTTTGATGACGGATAATGACGTAGGGGGGTGAGAGGGTTCCAAAGATGATGGCGTAATCATCAAAAAAATTTTTTTTTCGTAAAGTTTGAGAAATTTTCAAAACCTAGCACTTCAAACTCATGAGCTTTTTTAAACCATTTGGATATACTTGTTGACAAAAAATCATGCCTTTTTCGACTTTTTAAAAAACCTTTTTACGATATACCTTCTCAAAAAATTATCTTATATTAATGTTGTTATAAAATTATGAAGGAAAATTTTTCTAATACAGTATGTCAAAATTCGATCCAAGTCCGATATAGAATATGGAAATGTAAATTTGAATATCATGCATTGCATCTTATTTTTCTCTTCTAATAGTACCTAATCTATGCATGTGCTTTAGAACATCAAAAGATTCGCACTCGGCAAGATTGAATCACTCATATACGATAAAAATAATTTTATTTGATGACGTCAACACTAGGGGAGGGGGTCCACGGAATGATGACGGTTAATGACATGGGGAGGGAGGGGGTCGAAAATGGGTAAAAAATTGATGACGTAATATGTGGACAGCCCCTAATACGGAACAAACTCGTACAAATACACGAAAAAAAATTTCTTTTGATTATATTGAATTGTTTTGGAGATATGAATTTTTTAGTCAAGGCTCACAAAAAAAGTTTGATTGTTTATAACAGCAACAAATAACAACAATATTTCCTCAGTATATAGTCTGTCATCAAAAGCCTATAGGAAAAACAAAAGAACATGCTCGATACCGCAAAATTCACATAAACCACAGGAAAAAATGCTTATAAATATTCTCAGTGTCAACATTTTCAGCAGGGCTCTCGAAAGAAGCTCTGGCCCTGGCCTTATCTCGCACCACGACTCTCGTATCAAAATATTTTCCGACCGGGCAACTCTGTACCGTAGAAAACGCACGTGGATCGAGGTTCCCCTCGAAGAGAACAGAAAGTACCGTAGCCCAGTGAAGAGATCGCGGAGAAAGGCAGAACCGCTTCCTTCTTCTCGCGCACCTCACGTACCTCGTAGTGTGTCCACGAAAGTGGCCCTTATCAGTACCGCGAAAAACGCGATAACGAGGAAAGAAAAAAGTGCCGCCTCGTATTTCCCGAGCGACGTGCGCAAGTTTGACACCACTTCCCCGTTCGCGATATCGACCGACCCGCGCAACTCAAGTGACAGTTGTCAGTTGCGATCACGTACCTCGCGAAAGCGCCACGCGTTTTCCCCGTGGAAAATGCACTTTCCCTGAAAAGCCGCGATTTCGACTTTCCCCGCGTAGTGAAATTTTCCCCCGACCGAGGCGAAGGGGTGGATTTTCCCGGCCAGGAGTGAACCTCGAACAGCGGAAAATGGAGGAAATCAACGGAAAATCATTTCACAACCGGAACAACATCGACACCATCAGCGCCAACATACGCAATCCCTTCGTCCACCGCCTAGAGCTCAACACGACCTATGATAAGCTCAAGGTCAGTCCGCTGATAAGAGATACAAGATCGATTGGCCCTGTTTTGTTATGGGGCTTTTCCGTGCTGCGCGTGGAAATTGTTGCGATGGAGGGAAAACGAGAGGTCAAGGGAAAATTGGTGGTTCTGGAATCTGTTTTTAGGGGTGGTATATCATTTATTTTGCGATCAAGAAGAGGGATGAATTGAGAAAAATAGACTGAGAATATGGTATACTCCTTTAGTTTCAATCTGTCAAATCAACATAAAATATTTTGAAACTGACGAAACCTGTTGGTTGATTCTCAATATGTTGCTGTCAATTTTAACAGATTTTCCGCTGAGTTATGTACCTGAAATTCCAAACGTTTGAAATTGAATTAAAAGAAAAGTTGAATCAATCTTCGATTTCTCGTCACAGGGAGAATTGTATTAAATATTTTGTTTGTGAGCATAAAGTTTGTTGCCTCAACCGAAAAGTCGTTGAATGCAACAGGACATTTCTTTTTCTTGAATACTTGTCGTTTTTTCCTTTTTTTGTTTTTTTCTAAACGTTTGGAACTTTATGTACATGCTGAGTTGGCTGGTCAAAACCTGATGATTGGTCATGAAAAGTAATTTAAACACAATTTTCTGAATCAACGGTTTTTCTACAAAATTTTTATACACTCTTTGTTTATTTTAATCATTTTTATGGAAAATGTTCAATTACAATTGGCGTTGAATTATTTATCATTATTATGTAAAATCATCTAGAAGTACCAAATTTTTGATATTTTTGGAAAAAGCGTCGATATGACTTCGAATTTCGATGGTTTTTGAAGACTAGCCATTTCAGAAAAAATTTTGGAAAATATAATTCGATTATACACACATAATTCGTAAGATTAATGTTTGCAAACTGATGTTGCAAATTCTCATAAATTTCAACATACTGAGAAATCCAGAAATATATAGACATACCAGCCAATATTGTGAAACATCGAGAGTTTTGAAACTTTTACGTAGCATGCGAAATTTCCAAAACAAACGAAAGTTGAGGATGTTTTTTTAAAAGATTGCTCAAAATTTCTGAAGAAGATATTTTTATAAAATAAAGCAGACAGTGAAGTTTTTAACAATTTGATAAATTTTGAAAAGATTATTAACAAATATTAAAAGTTTATGTAAAATCTTACAAAAAAAATATTTTCAAGACTTTTCATTCATATTCCAATATAAAAAAACAATATTTCTTAATGTTCTAACATAAATTTATCAAAGATTTAAAAACTGTTCAGAATTCATGTTTTGCACATTCGTATGAAGAAGTTTTGGAAGAAAAAAATTTTTAAATTGACAGTAAGAAAATATGTTTATTATTATTCAAAGCATCGACCCTAGTAATTTGGGTTTTCATAAAATTTTCATAGGACTCATAAGATTCCGGTATTATTTATAAAATTCCGCTTTTTTTATAAAGTCACTTTTATAAAAATATCAATATTTTATAAAGTTTTTATTAGTTTTGATAAAGTCACTTTACAGAAACTTGACAAAATCTTTATAAAAAGATAGAATCTATATGAAGTTCATTTGAAAATCCACTTTATGAAAATAAAAGATTTTATAAAGTTTTCATAAAGTGAATTTATAAAAAACAATAAAAATTTTATAAAACATTGCTCTTTTTATAAAGCGACTTTATAAAAAATTTTAAATTTTATAAAAAATACCAAAAGTTTATGAGTTGCATAAAAACTTTGTAAAAACCCAAATTACTAAGGGAAATAGAGTAGCTCATTGATCTTAAAATTTATGGGAGGAAAATCCTGTAACGTTTTCATAATTTACAAAACGAATAAATGCAATATTGTACTAAGAAAATCAAAAAAAAAAAAAAAATCCAATATCAAGTACTCAATTTAATGATTTCCATATTCGTGTTAATTTCAACGGAAAAGATCGAGTGCGCTTGAATTTTCCACATTTTTTACGAGTCAAGGTTGCATGGAAACCTTACAGTATCGAGCAAATACTTGAAAGATTTCACACTCGAAAGCTAGATCGGAATCAGGAAATTTGACAGACTTATTAGGAAGTGATAAGTTACTTGAAAAATTATCAAAATTAACTTTTCTGCTTTTTTTCCCGCAAAAAGTATATTCCTTTCTCAAAATTAACAAACACACAGTTGATGCATTATTATTTTGAATGAATCTATGTAAATTTTTGTAATCTATTCACGTGGCATCGAATCGGATAAATTTCTTGACAATCGAAAAAATATCTGCATTTAAATATACCTATAGAATCTTTCACTTTTCATAAAAATTTATTGTAATTCAATTCCGAATTATTCCGTGGCGCTCCAAAAACCTGATCATATTTTCCAAAACTTGATTGTTGAACTTCACTATACATACATAATGCTAGAAAGTAAGTGCAAGCAAATTTCTTTGTTAAAATGACTGCCAAAAAATCTTAATTACCCCATATTCAAATCGAAAACACGAATCATTCCAGTCATTACGTATTGTTTATACGAAGTAATGGCAATCCTTTTTGAAATCGAGTCTGAAAGTGAATGACTTCACGAAATATCCATGAAAGAAAGGTCTTGAAGTATATACAAAAACGTCATTAGCTATGAAATGCCGTCAGGAAACTAATGGCCAGCTTTTCATACTTTCTCTCGGTTTCTCTTGATGTGATCCTCAAACGTAAAAACTGTAAAAATCGATGAACTACGCGATAAGTAGCACTGATATTGGTATTTAAAATAATTTTGAATAATTAATCGAAAACTTCTGAGTTTCATTTCTACATGTTCTATTCGTCTGGATGCATTTTGATAAAAATGTACATATATATGTAAACCCTCTTTTAGAATAAGTATGATTAGATTAAAATTAAATAAATAGTAGTGAAAAGATTATCATTATCTGGGTTTAGTATAACTTGAAGTATCAGTGGAATTCACAGTGTTTACGTACTAGAAAAAGATGACATCTAGGAATTATCAAATGTGGATTTCAGAAATTTGTAAATATTTCTGAGTTCTTCCATGTCAATGAAAGGGGCATTTAAAAATATTATGTAATTGATACTTATATAGATTATATTTCTATAAATTTATCTGTGGTCTTTGTTATTCTAGAATTTAATTTAGAGTTCCTTAACTCTATATTCTAAAACTTCAAAGTCTGGAATTCTCAAGTCTAGAATTCAAAATCCTAGAATATTATATTCTTAAATTTAAGATTCTATAAAATTACATTCTAGAAATCAGTATTCCCTAATATTATCTACCGAAACAATATACTTCTGATTTCTAGAATTCTTCAATCTGCCAATTTTTTATATAACTGTATAAGAATTCTTCACTGTAAAAAACTTTAATCTTTGAATTCTGAACTATGTATATATTTTTCTAGAATGTGATATATCAGGATCGGAAATTTTATGATATTGTATGATCAAATTCATATTTCTACGTGTTGCAATTATAGAGCTCTTCTTTGCAGAATTTGAAATATTTTCTCCTTTGCAAAATATAGAAATAAAAAATTCACGTTCGTAAGTTCTCTGAACGCAAATTTTAAAATTTTATACTATAATGTTGAAGAATTTAGAATTTTTATATAGCAAAAGCTGGATTTTCTAAAATCTGTTCTCTATAATTCAAAAAAACGAATAATGTGCTTTGCAGTGTTTTATAATTATCAAATTATACATCATAAGTCTCAGAACTCTGGAATTCTTTATTTGCAATTCAGAAACTCTAGATTTTCGATCTATCAAATTAAGTTTTTTAAGTTTTTTATTATTGAGTTCATCATTCTGCGATTCAGAGTTAAAGAACTCAGAGTAAAAAAACTCAACATGTTCTTTAACATTTTTGAGCTCTATTGCATATTCCACAAAAGCCTCTAAAATTATATGAGAATGGAATAAAATTATATTACATCGAAAATTCTTGTTATTGATATCTTATCTTAGATATCTCAACAAGAACTAATTCCAATTATGCAGCTATTCAATGAACTCTAAATAAACAAGAAGTAACGACATGCGTGACAATTCTCGCAATAATAACTCAAAAATAAACAATTAATATGAATGTTATAAGTGTTTTGCATTAAAATTTAGTTGAACTACATCTTCTTTCGGGCTCTGAGAAGGCGATTTTCCTCTCCCCTTTCGCCCTCGTGTTCAATATTGATTATTAACAGTTGTCTACCTATATTTTTTGCCTCTATGATTACAAAAGCAAAGGTCAATCAAAGATGCTACATCGTAAACTATTTTTTAGTTTTCATGAAAGAAAAACCAAAAGAAAAATGAATTAGATTCAAGAACTTACAGTCTTGCAAAATTCTTTAGGAATCAATGTGTATTAGAGTTAGGAATCCCAATATTTATTTAAACTACTGAAAAATTTTGAGAAAACTCTTCGAATGGCACGTTTCTTATGGGCTACATCAATTTATTACCAATATTAGTTACCTACATTTTTTTCATCAAAAAATTTACCTTTTGTTTTTATTAAAGCTTTCAAGATTTGAGGCATCAGTTTTTGAGCTTTGATTGTTAAAGTTTATTTTATTCTTCTTTCAAAACAATCTATAAATTTTCCTGATAGTTAGGGGTTGTTTTCTGATTTGACAATGGAGCTCTTTCCAAAACAATCATATTTTGGTTTCAAATAGAATGACTGAGACTGCTGAATTTCATAATTTTCAGGGTTTCATCTTTTTTTTGCTTGAAATAATTTTTCCAATGTCCTCAAGTAGTTTTGGATGATGGTTCATAGTAAAGCAAATAGTGAAGACAACTTACGACATTAAATTTCTAGAGGTTAGAGAAATTTTCTCATTTCTTTACGTATTCAAATTTGCACAATGCACAAAATTTGCTTTATTTTTAATTTGAGAACAAAATTGATCACATTTACATTCTTAAACTTTTCATGGTACCCCTGATATTTCTGAATATTTTTCTGAACTTAAAATGAAAATAATCAAAGAAACTTACTGTAAAAGAAGAACTTTTTACTAAAATTACTTTTTTTCTATAATCATCAATCCTTCTTTCCTTGAATGAAATTTTTTTGATTTTCTACTTTAACTTGATCTGTTCGACTTGCATCGTGATCACCGCAAGCCTCTTCAAAAAAAAAGTTGTTTCGGGGAAAGGGCCATAACTCCGCCAATTGTTGATATTTTTTCAAGAACAAATACTTGTTTTTTCAAGTGAACAATACACTATTAAAAAACTATAATTTTTGTGACACAGCATTATTGCTTCATACCTTAAAAATTTCTCCTAACCATCCTCAATTCGTTAGCACAAAAAGGTATATGACCCCTTTAAAAGTCCGTAACTCTGAAGATTTTAATCAAACGAATCTGTCAAATTTAACATATTTTTTATCATATCCATCAAACTCAATTGCTTAATTTTGAAAAATTTTCATTATAAAAATTTCACCAGAATGAATCTGCAGAATACAACGAGAATCAGTCAATCCCAAAAAATCGAGATTCAGAAAGTGCATTCGTACAAAAAAAGTATGAGGCATTGCTCAGTTCGACTTGAAAGAGCATTTCAACTTTTTTTCGATGTTTTCATAACGCGTGCATAATTCAATCGCGAGTCCAGTCGATCCTTGATCGTGAACTCAAACAGCGACTTTCTACTGATTGTGAGAATCGTGGCAACGCGGAAACACGTTCCTCTTTGAGAAAATTAAACGTTGCGTGAAGAGAGAAGGCCTCGTCGAACCTGCTGGTCCGCAAGACAGGATTTCATAGCAGTGCATCGACACGCTTCATCACGATCGATTTTATCAATTTCGCATCACACTCGCTCATTATCCGACATTGTTTAATTGCTCTAATAGCATAGTTCTCTGAATTAACGAACCCGAGAACAAGTTATGTACATACGTTTGAAAATACATGCGACCATTGCAATCTCATGGGAATGACGTACATCTATTACAGAAAGAAGTATCTCGCTTCAATGTCAATGATATCCAGTTTTTTTTTCTGGTTTTATTATACGACTGATCTAGAGGAAAGTACACGAAGACATATGCAATTTTTAACTTTCCCAACAAGTTTTTCTTGATTGAACGCGACAATTTCAAGTTGTGGGTTGAAAGTCCATCAGGCCTTGGGTGTTGTTCAATTTTTTTAATCTTCAAAGTATTTTAGTTTTGACATTTGAAAATTTTGATAGGTTTTTTACTTTCACGGTGTTTTTATCGTTTCCGACAGATTTTAACAATGTTACAAGTTCAATCACTGATAACAGTTACTGTAAACAATTTGGGGGGGGAGGGGGTTCAACTTTTATGTTGTGTTCGTAAAATAACATGCGATTGAAATTGATTTGGTTTGACAGTACATGGTCCATTCATAGTGATGTAGATAATAAATGTAGATTAAATAAGTATATAAAATAAATAATTCATCAATGAATAATCAAATATATTAAGCATTATCAAAACATCATTTGTTTTCAACAACTTCTACTTTAAATATTGAATCTTTGTTATGTTTTCAACAAATTTAACAGAAGCAACTTAATAATAACAGATAAACAATTGCGAAAAACACGTTTATTATTTCTTTTTCACATTTAGATGTATAACGAGTGCATAATAAATAAAAAAAAGAAACACTTTTTATTACTACACTATGCACATATTTTATGATTTAAAGGGTTATACACCTTTTTTGAGAACGGTTTGAATTATTTTTTAATGTATATAGCACATATACATATATTATTGTGATAAAATATTGTCAACTTTAATATACAAATATTATTTGATGAAAAAAATATCAACAAATGGTGGAGTTATGGCCCTTTCTCAACTTTTTTTTTAATAGGCTTGCAGTACAGTAGAATACAATAAGTCAACTGAAATTATAATATCCAAAAACGTTACTTTTTTAGTGTAACGATAACGTAACGCATTACATTTATTAACAAGTAACGATAACAGGAACGAGTTCCTTTTTTTTTAGTAACGAGTAACGAAAATCGTGTTATTCATTTCACATCGGTCTCATGAAGTTTTTAGGACGATTTGTAATTTTTTAAGAAATTTTTTGAAACTTAGATATAGGTAATTTTTAACTTCCTTATTTTGAGATAAAAATTTTATAATTGTATAATTTTAGATGAAACAGAGTGATATATTAGTAATTTATGTACAAATATAGACAAAGAATATGATGCTTTTTCACTTTTTATTAGAAATTTTTACATTTCTAGCAATAAATTATATATTATTTCTAGCAATAAGTTATATAGCAGGATCCCTAAAATCTATAGATTATGCTAGAAAACCTTACGCAATTTTATGAATACAGAAAAAAATGAAATACGAAAAATACTAGATATTATTTACTTTTTTTTTAAAAAGGTATTAGATTCTTCAAAAATTTCTGTAATTCCAGAAATCAAGAAACTCCGATTTTTCGAGCATTGAGTTCTTATAATGTATGTGTATAGAAAACCATAAAAATACTAGAAAAATTTTCAAATTTCAAAAATCTGTTAAAAATTTTAAAAATATTGAGGACGCTCTACATCTATTAAGAAACTGTTTTCTGCAAAAGCGATCAAAATACTGCAAATATTTCAAACTTTCAATTCTAGAACATCTTATTCTTGAAATTTAAAGAGATATCTTTAAAAAAATTCTAAATGTTCCAACATTCTAATATAAATACTAGGAAATACAAAAAGAAAATACACGTTCAGAAAAATACTAGCACATCTATAAAAAAAATTAAAAATCTATACAACTTTCAAAACTAGAGCATCGAATAACAGAAATTTATACAAAAAAATACAAGAAAACTGAACAATCCTTTAAATCGTAGAAAAACTGATAAAATACAAAGGATACTGAAAGAAATATGAATCTATTAAGACGCCTGTTTTCTGAAAAATTCTTTGGAACATGAATCGTTTATTGAACTTCACATTTTGGAGCTCAAAATTCTCGAAATCCATGAATAAAAATTTATATCAAAATGCTCAAAGTATATAAAAATACTAGAAAATCTTGCAACATTATATGCATCCAAAAAATACGAATAGTTTCAGAAATACTGAACACTCCTTCAAATCGTAGAAGATATATAGGAAAAAGAAATAAAAATCTATTCAGACGCTCTTTTCTGAAAAATATCATGCGATGCAAGATATCAAAATTTATATCAAAACGTAAAAACCAATAAAATAGAAGCATGTCATCGAAATCGTTTGAAAGATTTCGTTGGGGGAGTGGTCCTAACCCCCCCCCCCCTGTCCGCACGGGCCTGACTGTAATTCAAAGTGGCATCAGTCATAAATAACTGTTTTAAAATTCTTGTTGACCACACAACTGTAGAATTGTTCTCTCTAAATCTGAAGCTCTTAAAACAAACCGATTCGAGATCAAGAATTTCGTCCTGAACAATCATCCAACACACGATCGTCTTTTGAGGAATTCACTTCCATTAGACGATCTTCGTCAGCCAATTTCACAGATGGCTAACTTTTGAAGACATGCTTTATGTAGGTCGAGAACGCTGGGAATGTGGAACGCGTGAACGTTCAACGTCGTTACTTAATTCGATCTGTGGTCATTGAACGAAGGAGTCTGCATTTTGGGCCCTCGTTTTCTCTGCCTCAAACACGGCCCGTAACGGCATTTTTCGCCTCTCGAAAATCCATCAAGGGATATGTATAATAATTATTCAACTACATATTAAAACCTTTCGGAAACGACGATGAAATTTTTTCTCCAAATCTGTTTTCAGTCATCACTAAATGACCGAAGTATGTCACGTAGTTCCGAGGATTTTTTATCGTTACGCCGCTAATTACTATGGTAATTGCTAAAAGTTTTCAAATATCGGTCGACGAATTCGCAATTTATTTGATTTCCTAACAAAAATGAAGAAAAAAGTAATACATCATTTTTTACGATATATTCCGAAGGAAAATATTGTTTAGAGAAGGAATTATAAAAGTAACTGGAATATCAATTTCTCAGTTGTTTAGGAAGAATTACATCATTTTTTTTTCACTTTAAATAAATAGCAACACTGGTGATAATTTGAAATATTACTAGTAAATGAAAAAACAAGTAGTAAGGAAAAAAAAATTTCCAAAAACGTTAAGTTGAGTTAAAACGAGACGAAGTACCCTCGTAAAAAAATCGCACAAATTTGGTTTATGTAAATACAGAGTTACTTTGAGAACAATTAGTAATTTTTTCAGAAATGTTTTGAAGCTGAGATATAATAAATTGTTAATTTCTTTATTTTCGAACAAAAAATGTATATTCATAATTTTTAATAGAGAACAGAGAGGAATATTATAGTAATTTGTGCACAAATATCAACAAAGAATATGCTTTTGAACTTTTTACTACAAACTTTCATAATTCAAAGCAATAAATTTTAGTAATCCACGTCAGCATACCTACATAAAAATACATAAAACTTATGGATCTTAAAATCTATAGCAGGATCTTTGAAATCTAGAGATCATGCTAGAATAACCTGACGTAATTTAATAAATACAAAAAACAATACAAAAAATACTGAAAATACTGGGATTTGATTCAAGAACCTTCGATTTCTTGAACATTGTTTTCTAAAAATATATATATACATAGGGGTTACAAAATATTGAAGATATAGTAACTGTTTTATGAAAAATCTACCGAAATACTTTAATTATTTCAAACTTTTTTTCTAGGAAATGTCTTTCTGGCAATTCGAAGAGAAATCTTTCATAAAACCAAAAAATTGTACACCATTCTATAAATACTGTAAAATACAAAAAGAAAATACATTTATAAAAAATACAAGTAATTCTATAAACCATTTAAAATTCCTACAACTTTGATAAATAGAACATCGAAGTTTACTAGTTTACCAGCTTACTAATTTACTAGCTTGACGATTTACTCGTTCACTAGTTTACTAGCTTACCAGTTTACAAGTTTACTAGTTTACTAATTTACTTGTTAACAAGGTTACTAGTTTACTAGTTCACTTGTTTACCAGCTTACTAGATTACTAGTTTACTAGCTTACTAGTTCACCAGTTTACTATTACAAAGTTGATAAGTTTAGTAGTTTACTAAATAACTAACTTATTTGTTAACGAGATTGCTAATTTACTATTTTACTTTTTTACTTATGTACTACTTTAATATTTTACAATTTCAGTATTTTACAAGCTTACTTGTTACCTAGTTTAGTAGTTGACTAGCTGACTAGTTTACTAGTTTACTTGCTTACCAGTTTACTAGTTTACTAATTTACTTGTTAACAAGGTTACTAGTTTACTAGTTCACTTGTTTACCAGCTTACTAGATTACTAGTTTACTAGCTTACTAGTTCACCAGTTTACTATTACAAAGTTGATAAGTTTAGTAGTTTACTAAATAACTAACTTATTTGTTAACGAGATTGCTAATTTACTATTTTACTTTTTTACTTATGTACTACTTTAATATTTTACAATTTCAGTATTTTACAAGCTTACTTGTTACCTAGTTTAGTAGTTGACTAGCTGACTAGTTTACTAGTTTACTTGCTTACCAGTTTACTAGTTTACTAATTTACTTGTTAACAAGGTTACTAGTTTACTAGTTCACTTGTTTACCAGCTTACTAGATTACTAGTTTACTAGCTTACTAGTTCACCAGTTTACTATTACAAAGTTGATAAGTTTAGTAGTTTACTAAATAACTAACTTATTTGTTAACGAGATTGCTAATTTACTATTTTACTTTTTTACTTATGTACTACTTTAATATTTTACAATTTCAGTATTTTACAAGCTTACTTGTTACCTAGTTTAGTAGTTGACTAGCTGACTAGTTTACTAGTTTACTTGCTTACCAGTTTACTAGTTTACTAATTTACTTGTTAACAAGGTTACTAGTTTACTAGTTCACTTGTTTACCAGCTTACTAGATTACTAGTTTACTAGCTTACTAGTTCACCAGTTTACTATTACAAAGTTGATAAGTTTAGTAGTTTACTAAATAACTAACTTATTTTTTAACGAGATTGCTAATTTACTATTTTACTTTTTTACTTATGTACTACTTTAATATTTTACAATTTCAGTATTTTACAAGCTTACTTGTTACCTAGTTTAGTAGTTGACTAGCTGACTAGTTTACTAGTTTACTTGCTTACCAGTTTACTAGTTTACTAATTTACTTGTTAACAAGGTTACTAGTTTACTAGTTCACTTGTTTACCAGCTTACTAGATTACTAGTTTACTAGCTTACTAGTTCACCAGTTTACTATTACAAAGTTGATAAGTTTAGTAGTTTACTAAATAACTAACTTATTTGTTAACGAGATTGCTAATTTACTATTTTACTTTTTTACTTATGTACTACTTTAATATTTTACAATTTCAGTATTTTACAAGCTTACTTGTTACCTAGTTTAGTAGTTGACTAGCCCACTAGTTGACTAGTTTACTCGTTTTCTAGCTTACTAGTTTACTAATTTACAAGTTTACTAAATTACCAGTTTACTTGCTTACTAGTTTACTAGTTTACTAGAAACTTTTCGATGCATAACAATTGTGTGGAAATATTTTTCTAAGAAATTTAAAAAATTTTCTTTCCTGTAGCATGATAATCGATATAATACTATAATTATATATAATTTTAGGAGGTATTTTAGAAATTTATATAGAAATAACAATAAAAATACATCTAATTCAGTTTATACAATTTATACAAATAAACATACTTTTAATTGTATGAATACTAAAAAAATATGGAATTAAAGTATTGAAAATTTTCATAAAAGAAACTGTCGTTCGAGAAATCAATTAAAATTCTGAAAATCGTGGAAAGTTTCAATACTACACTGAGAAAAAGAAATATTTAATATCAACATTTCTATTCAGTTTCATGATTTTAAAAACATACGTTCATATCTAACGTTGTATCTGAACTATCATAATATATCTAATTTGAAATAATCCTTATGATGTCAAATAGTGTTTCCAGTAAATCTGCGACATATTTGAATCACTTTTGTTGTGGCAAAAAGAGAAATGTTAACGGTAACAAAATATAGACCTATAACTACTTTTAATCTTCCAATTTCTCTCAAGAATGATACATCGTAACAAGTGGAAACCGTCATTTTCCGTTAATAATATTCAAAACTTCCTGTTATACTTCGATCTTTGCATGAAACAAATGTTGGTGTAATGCAAAACAACATAAAATGAAATCAAAAAAATAGAAATGGTCAGCTCAACTATGCTTTACTTCTAGTTGAAATGGCATATTAATAGTTAATATATCAGAATTGGGAGGCTATTACAGAAATCCTCGCTTTCCTGCTCGTTTCCGCGCCGCAGAAAAAGAAAAGCGCGTCGTGTTTTTTAATACTTGTGGAAGTGTCGACTTTGTAAGAGTTAAATTTGCAAAAAAAATGAATTTGGAGGAGATTGTAGATAGCTGGGGACTCACTTATCTGTTCCCAAAACTAATGGGTAAGTTTTCAAGTTATCGATCACGGTTGATGTATTTGATGTATATTTACAATGAATACTCAGGTTATTCTTTTTTTCTACATATACATATAAAGGTTAAATTGTCGTAACTTCCTTGCAATGTTTGCATTTTGCACGTTATTCAAGTTTTGATCACGCTGAAATTTGAAGAACTACAATAAGAACTACAAGTTTAAAGAACAAGTTTTAGTTATTCCACATACTTTTGCGTGAAGTTTGGATAATTTTAAATAAAGAAGCGGAAGATTCAGATGAAAAAGCGATATCTTAACTATTAACATACCGATTTTTGTCCTATATAGATCAGAGATGCCATATTGAAATTGAGAATATCTTTCACGTAACTAGATATCGCTTTCGCCATAGGCCAATATACGATATCTTAACATTAAATATACGCACTTATTAGCAAATATATCTTTTTCTCAGTGTATAGCATCGATTTTTTAAAACCTATTGAGCGATCCATAGAAATATTAGAAATATATAAAAATACGAGAAAATACTACAACATTTGATGAATAATATACCATACGAAAATATTATAAATTTATCATATACCTTCTATCTGTGTGGTTAAAATTTGCTCGAAAATCAATTCAAATATATAAATTTTTTAGAAGTTTGATTCTTAGAGCATCGAATTTTTAAGCCTAATAGAAACCCATACTACTTAGTATCAGATAATCCTTCAATTCGTATAAATACAAAAAGTATTAGTAAAAAAAATCGAAACCTCAGTTACTAATTGAAAATTACATAAATCGAATTCCATTAATTACGAACATGAAAAATGTGCAACTCTGAATTCCAAAAGTTGTATTTTATATCCCGAAATGCAAAATATTTCAAAATCGCTTTCTCGTAACCATATTGTCAAAGATTAAAAATCATGAAATCTCGAAGGAAAAATATTTTTCAGAAAAACCCCTCCCGAAATTTTTTTTCTGCCTACGCCCTTGTCTACGTTCAATTCATTCCAAAGAGTAACGTGAGAGTAACAGAACTTTACTTTTTTAAGTTGTAACGGTAAGGAGTAACTATTCCTTTTCAAGTAACGGTAGCGTAACGAATTATTTTTTTCATCTAACAACATGACTTTCCAAACCCTGTGTAAATGTAATCAATGACTACCTCAAGCCTAGAATCAAGATATTCTCCATCAAATATATTTCCATATTTATCCGGGCCAAGGTCTATGATAATTAACATCCCATCTTTCATTAAATTTGAGGCACCCAAGATGAGACAAAAAAAATCCCGTTACTGTCTGTTGACATCGATTCGAGCTCGTCTCGTATTATTTTAACGATTCATGTATTTACCCCATGAATGAAACCGCAAAATGCAATAAAAACTGATACAAAAAATCCCGGAACTCGCGTACTATAAACTTTAGATGAGCATAACGTTAATTTCACAGGCAAAAAGAGTAAACAAATGACTTCATTTGCAACTACAGTCTGTGATAAATTACTTCATCAGCTTATTCTAGAACGAAATTCATTTCTGTCATTTATGAAGTTAAATTCGACTCTGCGACGAAACGGTCACGTCACAAAAACAGTAGTGATAAAAATTAAATGTCATTACAAACAAATTCTTGCCACAGCATATGTGTGACGCGGAGAAACCTGGGACTCGAGAAATACGTTACATTTTATAGTTGGACTGATAGACCAGTCCCCGTTATGTTATTCTCTGTAGCACTTCTGACCACGCATTCGTTGTGCCATTATTGAGCACTCAGTACTTTAATTACATAACGGGAAAGGATTTCGAAAAGCGAAAGACATGTTCTCCCGCCCCAGTTACTCTTCCAACTATTCGGCATTTTTCTTCATTATCCTTCATAAATCATAAGATGTCCATAATTCCTCCTTCCCCCTCCAACTCAAAAATTCACCTCATCCATGATTTTCAAGACGTAATTAAAATGTTGAGATCTTTCTACCTGCAGATAATGATAGGTTAACAAATTAAAAATATAAGGCCATTAATGAGAAGTAAATTTATGGTTGTAGGTCGAAAATGAGAATGAAGTATGCAAAAATTATCCTTCCTGTTGCAGTAAAACTTTCTCGTAAAAATTAGCGCGTGACGAGGAGACGTTCGTTCGGAAAAATTCCCAAGCGAATAAATAAGTGCCAACGGGAGATTGTCGAATGAAATTTTTTCTCCGTGCATGGATTAAAGTGGCGAAGAATGAATTCCGAATCGATTCTTCTTATCGCACTTTCCTGCTACTGTATTTCAAGGAGCGATTTAAAATGCAAACACGAAATGCGGTGTGGTTATTCTTTATCGCGTATGATTTAGAATCGTGTCAAGGAATTCTGGGCCGTGGGAGAACGATGTGATTGCAATAAGGAGAGCAGGAATATTGGGCATTTAATTTTTTTGTGTACTTTGGAAAGGAAACAATCGAACAATTAGTTATATTTTATTAATTATGACCATAGGACATTTATACACGGTCACTCATTTTCCTGATACTTTATTTTTTAGATGTTACAATAGAATAAATCATAGAAAATTGTGAGAAAAAATATTGAAAAGATTTTAAATTTATAGGTATTGTGTGATTACCCAGTCGTGAATTTAAATTGAATTTTGAAGGAGCTTTTTTGAAGTTTAATGAAAAATTAACTCAGAATTATGAGCAAACGTAGACTACTTTCGATTTTGCTTAAATTACTTTCTTGTACACGGAAAACGGTTCAAACTTTTTGTATTCGCATGAAAAAAAGAAAAGTCAGTTACTCAAAACTTGGACGTGAGCCTAAGAAACTTCTTGTGCTGGACAAATAATTACCTTAAAATTGCTCAAGCAAACTTTTTTAGATGTTGGTTTTCCACTTCATTGCAAATTTCTGGTTTGAATTACCTGTTTTTTTGAATCACTTGATTTGTATAGAAATTTTTGGTATCTTGTATGAATTTTAGGACTCCTTGGGTTTCTTCCAATCCCTTATTCTACTTTGTATAAATTTTAGATGATTTACGCTTCTCTTAGAATTAACTAAATCGAAATAGCGTAAAAAAGAAAATTTATTTAAGATGGTTTTTGCGTTCTCTTCAATTTTCCTAAATTTCACTTTCTACAGTCAATAATTATTTCCTAGAGAGTTTTTATGCTCATTATTCAAATTTCAATTGAAGGAACTTTATTTTATTTGTCTTTAATTTCGCATATTAACAATATTTTTTATTTATTGAACAGAATATTACATGAAAAAATTTTAAGATTTTTTATCTCATATGCTCGCATTTTATGCCAAAAATTTTGCTTGTAATGACCCAACAAAAATTTCCAAAAACTTTTTAATAATATCTCAATATTTTCCAACTGCTCATGGAAGATTCTCACATTTTTCCCGCAATTTTGATTACTTTCAAAAAATACCATGAATTTAAGACAAATTTTCTGAAAATTAGTTTGAAGATGAATACAAATTATACATTGTTTGAAAAAATATCGAATTCTTTGGAATTGTTCTAATGAATTTTCTAATATTCAACGATTGAATATGAAATGTCTGTTTTCATTTACCGAAACTTGATTATTATAAATTTCAAAATATGTGGAAAACTTTAACAAGTCTTCGACGTTTATCAAAATCTATATGAACTCAAAAGTTAACAAAGAAGTAGGCAAGTATTACCAGAATTTCCAAAAAGTGACAAGTATTTTTTAAAAAATTATCAACATTTTATTTTTACATATTAAGAAGTGTTTCAAGCAAGTGTTTTCAATCATAGGAATCTTTGAGGACTTGGTTTTTTAAAAATTGATTGATATTCGTAAAGGAAACGTGCACAATTTATTATATGTAACATTGGCTACGTTTTTTTTGTTTCTTTTTTCAATTTTTCGTATTTTGGAATATGGTAAATTAGGGCTACTTGTTGTAAAAAGATAGACTGTCAACGTCTTTTTACTTGTGAAAGACTATAAAAATAGGAGGAAGACAGAATTTTGAAAATCCTACTCGTAGAAACATAGCACGATACTTTTGAAGCATTTTTTTCGACAATGACGAAAGTGAATGAATATAACTAGTATAAATCATACTACAAAGTTGAAAAAAAGCGAATTTCAAAGAATAACGTTTACAGACAAATGATAAGCTGAAATATAATTGGAAAACTCACCATTAAGTCATGAAATGACAAAAAATTCAGAAGATTGGCGATGATTTCCAGACGCTAAAAGATTTTTTTTGTATATTTTTACTGAATATTTTCAAAACTTTTCAATCATATATTTTTGAAAAAACTGAATTTTTTCAATCATTTAAATGGTTTGATATTCTTGTACCTTGTAAAAATTTTGCATCGACTCCAGGAAAAATTCTTTACTTTTTATAAAGGCATACGTAGATTCAAAGACTTTATGAAACAATTTTGATGATTTTTAACAACCCAGTAGCGGAATTCGGGGCAAAGCGGGACAGTGGTCACTTCTGATTTTTTTTCAGATACAGGAAATTTTTATTTATCAAAAATCCACCGCATATGTTTAGAACAGTTATCAGTCTACAAGAAAATATTTTTTTCATGGCGAGACAATGTTATTCAATAGGCTTTAAAAATTAATTTCGAAAAAAAAAAAAAGAATTTCGTCCCCCTTTCCCCCACATACGGGGCGGAGCAGAACGATTTTTGATACAAATAAAATGTTTGTTTTCCAGAAATAACCATAAAATATCATCAAATTAGTACTGTTAAGATAACTTGAAGAAAATAAAAAAAAACTTTTGAAGAAATTATAAATAATTATCAATAATCAATAATTATTCCTGATTGATTGCTCATCTACTGATTTCTTTTTACCTGTATTTATTTATTTAACATACAAACTGATGTATGATTACGATTTTTACTTTCCTCGCTCGAATGTTGAAAAATAAGATAACCAGCAACACGGAAAGTCAATGTACGTTATACTATATAGAATCTCGAGCGGCGTCCGCTTTGCCCCCGAACCACTATTCGTAATGGAAATAGCCATAAGATAAAAAGAGGGTTATGCAGTGCACAAAGGAATAATACAATAACCGTTTGGATTAAATAAATACTAACATTACTTTCATGTGGTTGAAAACTAATAAAAATTGCATTTCACGTCAAAACTGCAGGCAAAGTCTTGTAACTTGACACATCAACTAAAAACAATTACTATTTCACATGGAAAATGGTGGGAACGTCTAAAAATGAAATTTTAGAAACTTCTGATCGATTATGAAAAAAAAAAAAGTTATTCCCAACGTCCTGCTTTGCCCCTGACCCCACTTTACCCCGAATTCCCCTAATTTTGATTTGTTTAAAACTCATCAAATAAATATATTAATTTAACATATTTTACAGAATTATATGAACATGTGATCTTCGCACAAATTTTTTTTGAAGTAAAACTTCTTAGGCGTCATTATAACTTTTCAGGAATGTAATTTATTCTAGAAAGTTATTTACGTAGGGAGTAATTTCGCGATTTTACAATGTGAAATGTAAGACTGTAATGTTTTCGTTTAAAGGGAGTAATTTTGGGATTTTACAATGTAAGATGTAAGAGTGTAATAATTTCGCTTGCAGGGAGTAATTTTGAGATTTTGTTGTAATGTAAGATTGTAAAGTGTAAGACTGTAATGTTTTCGTTTTGAGGGAGTAATTTTGAGATTTTGTGAGTCCGTCATTCTGTAAGAGTGTAATGTTAGGTCGGAATAGTTGGAGGTTGATGATATTCAAGCGTGTTTCGAGTGTAAGGAGTAATTGAAGTAAAACTTCTTAGGCAGCATTATCACTTTTCCAGAATGTAATTTATGTAGGGAATAATTTTGAGATTTCACAATGTAAGATGTAAGACTCTAAGATGTAAGACTGTAATGTTTTCGTTTTAAGGAGTAATTTTGAAATTTCGTGAGTCTGTAATTCTGTAAGAGTATGATGTTAGATCGGAATAGTTGAAGGTCGATGATATTCGAGCGTGTTTGAGTATAAGGAGTAATTTTGAAATTTCGCAAGTTTGTAGCACTGTAAGAGTGTAAGAATATGATTGATAGATTTGACTAAAAATTGCGAAGAAAATTAATTTTTAACAGATTTACAGATAAAAACGAGAAAAATACAACACAGAAAAATTGAGGAATCTGTTAGAACTAAAAAAGGCAAGAGGAATAAAAGTCTATTGTACTTAAAAAAAAGCAGCATGAGAAGTTTTACTTCCAACCCGTGTTTTTTTTTTCACAAAATTACCACGAATGGGTTTTAAAATTCAATCAATGTCAAAAAATTTGCAGCGACTGAATAAAATCAAATAAATATTGTTATTTTGTTTAAATTTCAGACGGCTTTTCTCACAGTGGCGCTCCTACCATTCAGGCTCGCCGCTATAACAGCCTTAGTAATAATGGCCTGGTTACTGGCCTGTTTAGGATTACACGGACTTTCGGAAGAAGACCTCAGAAGAGCACCAATCACAGGATGGAGGCGGTGAGTTTCATGTAATTATTCATTCGAAAACTTTTCAATCAAGAGTTCACTCAAAAACGCGCAAACCTACCATTTATCAAGTACCTCAGATGTGAATTACCTTAATAATCCTCAATCTAAATAGATGCTCTCGTAATGCAAAAATCATTCAGTTTCACTTTCTCTAAAGCGTGATGAAATCATCGAGATTTCCAATTCCAAGGTCGTCGATAAATGGGAAATTAATGCTTGCGGTTATGGATTCTAACTTTCTAAAAAATTCACCTATAATTATCTTTTTCGCGAAGGCGAGGTTTTGCTGGGAAATTATGTTGATGCGCTTTTTGGGAGGAACACAGTGTAGAAGTAACTAACAACTAACGAAATTCGTTTGACACGCATTGTATCCTAGTTTTTATATCTGTTTCCCAGAGTTTCAAAAAAGGGGAGAGAAAGTTTTGTAATCAGAGATAATGAATAAATGGGTGGCATAAGTTTATTACTCGATAGCGATATGGTCGTGGATTCATCGAGAGATTTAATTGCATATTTTTTTGGAAATTTTTAATTTAGGTAACAATAACTGTAGTCCAAACTTTAATTTTCAAAATTTTCGGGGGTCAAAAAGTGATTTGAGTCATGAAAAACAGAGACATGAGAATTGTGGTCTGCTGGGTGATAAGAGTACTCTTCCTTTGCGGTGGATTTCATCATCTGAAAGTAAAGGGCGAGAAGGCTGCGACTAAGGATGCTCCAGTACTCGCCCTGGCACCGCATTCTAGCTTCTTCGACGCACTTCCGGTCGTTTACCTTGGAGGGCCGAGTATCGTAGCGAAAGCAGAGACTGGGAGCATCCCCTTTTTCGGAAGTACGTGCATGCTTAACGAACGTAACCTGGTGCAACCTGTTTTGCCATTTTTACGAAAATCAAACAATCTCGTTCTGTTCAACCAGAGATTCCAACTAGAAACTACATTTGTGGCGATCCTTGCTTTTCATGTTATACATTGCAGTAGTTTACATGAAAAATGTACCTCATGAAAGAAAGTATTTATTAGACTAATTTTGAGTCGATGAGTATGAAGATAAATGGTATTTATTTTTTCAAAATATTAAGAAATGTCGTGTTTTCAGTCCTTTTTTCGATTAATTCCAGAAACTTCAAGATTAATGACATTTAATTGAAGTAACTAGAATGAAGCTGAAAAACATGCTTTTTTATAATATTTTTTTAAAATAAATACCAGTTACTTTCGTTCTCAAAGATCCTAATTCGTCTCAAAAACTGTTTTTTCTTGAGGTAGTCGCAATTCTTGAAAAATTCGTAAAGTGGTTTTATTTATGTTTTACTTTGCATGCCTGAATTTCAGTTATTTATTTTTGAAGAGTTTATTAAGTAGTCTAGAAGTATCCATTTTTTTGATAGTAGGATTATACATATACGAGGATCCTAGAATTTGTTTTATCTCAAATTTGGAGTGCATTTTTGGAGGAGACAAAAAATTTAGAATGGTAGGCAGCACTAATTTGCTACAGAATTCTATAAAGGGAAAATACCCTTAAAAACCAATATCAAATACAGTAATTTACTAATTGTAGTTTTACCGAATCGTTGAAACTTTCAAAAAATTACAAAATTCATCAACGTTCTCTGAAATTAAAGATTTTTGTTGATTTTTTAAGATGATCGGCGATCTTCTTTAATGGAAACATATTTCGATTTTCAGAAGTTTTAAAGATATCGTTACAGTTTCTGTAGTCTTACGAGATTTTTGAAATTTCTGAGAAACGATGGAATTTATGAATAATATCTGAAATTCTACAACTCATTTCAAATTCTAGAATATTGGAATTCTTTCAAATTTGTGAATTTTTTTTTTTTCAAATTTTTTAATTCTAAACATCACACGTGTATATTAAAAAAAATACCAAAATTAATAGGATAATATTAGATTTTTATTAATGCTAATTGAATTGGTTTTAAACAATTTTGAAGCCTGAAAATAAATAAAAATTAAATTTTTAGAGCATCGAATTCTAAGAATCTATATATACAATACGATTTCCAGAAAAACCTTCGAACCATAGTATAAATTCTTATAAATTATTTAGTAAAACTTTCTATTTTTATAATACAACTTTCCAAATGTTAAATAAATTTGCTGAACTCATGATAATTTTCTTTAATTTTTCGATAGTTTCCAAGTTTCCCAGATTTTGAATAAAAAACAAAAAAAAAACTATCATGCAGATGTTAAAGAGAAATAGTAATAAACACGACCTATGAACTTTAAGGGGTTATTTACCTTTTTGTGCGGACGAATTGAGGATAGTTTGGAGTATCTTTTAAAGTATGTAACAATAATTTTATGACACCAAAGTTATTGTTTTTATATAGTGTATTGTCCACTTGAAAAAACAAGTATTTGCTCATTAAAAAATATCAACAATCAACCGAGTTATAGCCCTTTCCCCGAAACAACTTTTTTTTTTAAGAGGCTTGCGGCGACCACGATGCAAGTCGAACAGGTCAAGTTAAATTAGAAAATCAAAAAATTTCATTAGTCTAGAAATGTATTTAGTTCTTGAACGATTGAAAAAATAAATATTACGTGTTTTCTGTATGCCAGAACGTTTTCCCCGAGATTTCGATTTTTTGAGCTCTGAAAATTTTATTAAAAAAATTTTATATGCAAAATAAAAACTTTTCTATAAAAAGGCGATCGATCAAGAACTAGAAATATTGTTAGGCTAATGAAATTTTTTGGATTTTCTGATTTAACTTGACTCGTTCGATTTGCATTGTGATCACTGCAAGCCTCTTCAAAAAAAAAGTTGTTTCGAGGAAATGGCCATAACTCCGCAAATTGTTGATATTTTTTTAAGAACAAGTACTGGTTTTTTCAAGTTAACAATACGCTATTAAAAAACAACAACTTTTGTGTCATGCCATTATTGCTACATACTTTAAAAGATACTCCAAACCATCCTCAATTCGTCCGCACAAAAAGGTATAAAACCCCTTAAATGCATTTTTTTCAAATTCAGCTAACTTTTTAGCTGAACTAATTTCGTTGACGGTTATCTACACTTCAGAAGTTTGTTGATTTGTTGAAATTTCACATATTTCAATGTAACATATTATTATCTAGAATTAAAAAAATTTTTTTGAAAAACTTTCCCGCTCATTAGGATTTACAATAGATATACATATTTCTTGAAAAATATGAAAATGAACCCCAATCTTCTCATCGCTTGAATCTCAATAAATTATCACTGTCAACCTGGAAAAAATCGCATTCTGCCACCCTTGCAAACGTTTTTCGGATATTCCAAATTTCTTCAATAGTATGTAAATCTTTTTTCTAAAATTAACCGGAAAGTGACACTTTTATACTTAAAAGTGTGGCCAAAGTAAATAAGAAATTACTTTCGAGACAAAATAATTCTTCAAAAAAGTAGCAGAAAAACAATACAACAGACTGATGGAAGATAAAAAATACAATATTTCACATATATGACGAATTTCAGAAAAAGTACTGTATGTAGAGCACACACACGAAAAATAGTTTATACGATCTTTCGAAAACAAAAACATGTTTTTTTCCCATAAAATATTCTACATATTCGAATTGTTCAATTTTTACCACTCCAGATACGAATCCTCTATTTTTTCTTTCAAATTTTTTTGAATTTCAAACTGTAGACCTTTAACTTTGAATTTTAGGCTTGCACTTATTTCACTTTGATACTTTTGATTACAATTTTATTATTTAAAATAATTATTCTGTTGTTTTTGGATTCTCTTTTCAATATAACTCTCGACTAATTACAACTTGAGATTTTACCTTTAATTTAAAGGGATGGTCTCCATTGGGCATTAATTTATTGAGCACTGGACAATTCTGAAAAATGCCACGAACGTGTGCACAGAGTGATATATAAATTAATTCACAGTATAAATTTGACAATTCAGAAGTTTTCGTTTCCAAATTTCTTAAATCTATCATAGTGATGAAATTTGTGAAAATTTGTAAAATTGTCCAGTGCACAATAAATACCCTGCTCAATAAATTTATGTTCACTTGAGACCCTCCAAATTCAAAGGTTTCACCTTCAAGTTAAATGTTTCAAAAATGCATGATATACATAGGAACTATGTTTTTGTAACAGACAAAAAAATTCAGATATACATCTGCATTTTAAAACTCGACAACCAGTAGTTGCATATACAATTTTCACTATGAATAAATTACGACTCTATTGAAAACTTCTATATGTATAAGCTAAGCAATTATTCAACTTAATTTTCACATGTATAAAGACATTGCATTTTCATCATAAATTCGAAACTTTCTACAATTCATCCAAACTCTCAGTTGCAAATGACGAAAAGGAGTGAATATTCATTTGGAGACTTTCCATCGCGATATAACTTCAGTGAATAAAATTTGTCGATGTGATTCAACGTGCAGATTGGATATAAGATCCTGGCACGTTCACTTCGTGCTTGACCAAGATTTTTTTGCAGGCGTCAGTGGCGTTGATTTACAGGGCAAAAGTGGGAGAGGAAATTAAAAAGAAAAAAAAAAAAAAAATGGATGTTTTTCATTTTTTATTCTTCAAGTCTTTTGATTTTTTCGTAAATATTCGAAATTCACTGATTTTTATATGAATATTGCTGAAAAACTGTTTCAAACCAATATCGCTTTTGATGATGATCAATAAGAACAATAATTTGTCCAGAATTACAAGAAATCAGGATGAACTAACAGTGTTATTTCAATTACATAAAAATATTCACTAATGAACTTTGTAGAACTTTTTACGAACTATTGGACAGCCTGCAACAGTTTAAGCAAAAAAAAAAAACTAATATCTAAAGTCCTTCAAAATTTCACTGTTTTCTTTTTTAATTCTTCAGTCTATTTAAATCTATTCATTTTTCTATAAATTTGTATAGTACAGGGTGCGCCATTTCTTATGTCGGTATTGTAACATTGAATAACTTAAACATTTGACAACCGATTTACTTGACTTCACTTGTTTTGGAAACGTCAATTCAGTACAATTTCAACCATGTATCGCTTCACACCAAAAGAACGCGCTGAAATAGTTACTTTGTACATTGAAAATAGTCGTTCAGTTGTGTTAACTCAACGAGCATATCGTCGAAAATATCTTGGCAAACAGGCACCATCTGACAACACTATTCGTCGTTTGGTGTCGAATTTTTGTGACCGCGGGACAGTGAAAGATCGCGAACAACCCGTTCATCAACGACCAAGACGTTCAAATGAACTGATTGAAGCTGTCAGAGAGAGCGTTGCCCAAAACCCAAAAGTTTCATATCGTCACCGCGCTCAGCATCTCGGCATCAGTGGAACCACTCTACGGCGCATTTTGAAAGATGATTTGCATTTGTTTCCGTACAAAATGCAATTAACACAAAGAATATTGCCTACAGATCATCCACGTCGCTTGGAATATGGACAAACAATCGCTCGAATAGTTGATACTGAACCTGATTTTTGGAAGCGAATTTTAATGACCGACGAGGCACATTTCAAACTTTCTGGAGGCGTTAATAAGCAAAATTGCCGCATTTGGGGAACGCAGAATCCACACGAGATCCATGAAACGCCATTGCATGACCAAAAAGTTACTGTTTGGGCCGGCGTTTGCGCCAAAACCATCATTGGTCCTTATTTTTTCAAAGAGAACCAAACGATCGATGGAAACCGATATCGGTGGATGTTGGCTCACTATGTCTGCCCACAAATGCGTGAAAAAGGTCTTGAAGATTACTGGTTTCAACAAGATGGTGCGACCTGCCACACTGCGAATCAAACAATCCAGTTTCTGCAACGAAAATTCCCTGGACGTCTGATGTCAAAAAGAGGCGACATTGAATGGCCACCCAGATCTCCAGATTTGACCCCTCCAGACTTCTTTTTGTGGGGTTATTTGAAAAGTAAAGTGTACGCCAGCAAGCCGCAGACCATTGAAGAGCTTAAGGAAAATATTCGTGCCGAAATCATTGCTATACCACCCGAGATGCTCGAAAAGGTAATGGAAAACGCCGCAAAAAGGGCATATTTTGCTGTGAACAATAAGGGCGGCCACTTGATTGATGTTGTGTTCAAAAACTAGTCTAAATAAATTGTAAAGGACCAAACTAAATAAAAATACCTCATTTACAGAAATCGGTTGTTTTTTTTTCAAGTTATTCAATGTTTACATGCCGACATAAGAAATGGCGCACCCTGTATAATTCCTGTAAAAAATATTCATTAAGCTCTTAATGAGAAAGAAAGCGAATCCTATGGGTTTTTTTTTTTTTTTTTTTTAATTATTTTTTACAGTCCATGAATTTAATTTAATTGTCCAATTCAACATAAGCCTTTTCAACAAATCATTTTACCTCTTATAAATAAATGTAATAATAATTCATCTGTTTCATTTCAGGTTTCATAAATCCTCATTGAAAAAAAGAGCTAAAAAAGGTTACGAGTTATCACAAGTCAGGTTTTCTCTCCATTTTTGAAGAAACCTACGTTATGTAATTAGAAAAAGTAAACTTTGCAGACTCAAGAGCCACGTTATAGCACTCAGATCACATAGTATTTCATCGTTTCACTTTTGCTTTCTCAGCTCTTGTACTCGGTTCAATGACAAGGCTCTGCTATTCAGAATATCAATTTCTCAAGCTTTCGTAATACCAAAAACAATCACATGGTCAACGAGAATATGTTTTATCTTGTTGGTCATCTCAAAAAACCTTCCATATTATGAGGGCAAAATGAATCGTGCTGACACAAACTGGATAAGAAATAATTCATGGGTCAATGAATATAAATATACTGACGTGACCTGGAGAAAAAAACTTCCCAAAAATTATTAATTTCAATTCAAAATTTTTCATTGAATGTAACTATAAAAAACAGAAAATAGGTTTCACCATATGTAGAATAACAAACTGATTTGTATAAAAGCATGTTAACTAACAAACTAACACAAATACCCCTACTTTTTCACACAATTTATGTTCACCTTTTTTTACAAAAACTCCACACATAAAGCATAAAATTTGTTATTGACAGAATAGTTGTCACTTTTTTTTCATGTCATTAACCTGCAGCACCTGAAATTTTGATTTAACAATCTCATGTCAAAATTTCATCGATCTTTAAATGAACATTAATTGCGCAAATTCTTCATTTTCGAAGTGTGGAAATATGGTGGATGGGACAACTAACGCAAAAATAACGTGATAATTCGTTATTATATTACGCATAATTACTAACCCCGGAGGTAGATAATGGTAATAACATCAGAAGCAAAAACTTTGATAAAAGGCTTTTACCGTGTTCAATCGCGCACTCGACTCTCACATTATGGCAATTCTATGTTCACGTAGCACGAAAGTAAAATGATATGTGAATATGATCATTGAGGAATGATAAGTCAAATCCAAAACACGTGAGTGGTAAAATGTGTTAAATTTCGCTTTTTCCTTGGTGAATATGCAATATGATTCTACTGATAAATGCAACAAATTGCTGTGAAAAATCATCTTCTTTCAAATATCGGAAAATTCTTGCCAATTTTTATATATTCTAACTGCATTGAGTTTTCTCTTGTATTTGTGCATAGCTTAAAATGAAGATAATTTGCGAATCGTACAAATGATTGTAAAAATCTGCATCAGAAGAAGCTGTAAACAATAACGATAAAATTTACGATACTGAAAACTTATTTACATTTCAAACATTTTACGATTACTTTTCTTCGTTCATTAGTTTAATTTGAAAAATAATAACAAACCATCATTCGCAAGTACATTTATCAGATACTACTTAATAAACTATTTTTCCAGTATGGTGATCAAAGTTCCAAAATGAGATTTCCAATAACGAAAAATTACGAGAAATTATTTTTCTAATGACAAAAGTTCGATTTTATTTTTTTTCCAGCGTCAAAAGTTTCAATATATATTTTTTATAACATTTGTCAAACATTTTTTTTTTACAAAAACCTTCCAACGTTCGATTTGAAAAACGTATGTAATTCTATTCCATGTAATATTTTTTGCTTGTCTTCAATTCGATTTCAAAAACGTATATAACTTCAATTTAGTGGATCTTTATTTTTATACTTCTTAAAGAACTTTTGAATCTTTGAAAATTTTCTTCTTGGAACTTTGATGATTTGGAATTTCTGAACTTTAGAACTTTAGGACTTTGGTACTCGTAGTATTGAAACTTTTTGCTTGGAACTGTGAGAATATAAATCTGTTCCACAACGAATCTTTTCCGAAATTCAAAATGGTATCTAAATTTTGTAAGTGGGAGGATAAGTGGTGCTTACATAAATTTTTCAAGCACGGAGATAAGACTCTCGCGAAGAAATCTATAGAGCAATTTAGTAAAATATTGGAAAACTATGAAAATACTGTAGTATAATAATATACATATATAGTAAAATACAATAGTATACAGAACTTTCTATAGAAAGTTTTGTAAAAAATCACAATGTAATAAAAACTTGGAAATACTAAAAACACTACAATTTACTAGAATTGTTTATTTAAAAAATTCTAGGAATTTTTAAAATACTACAAATATGAAGACAATTTTTTCTGATAATGTTAAAAAAAAATGGAAATTTATGAAATTTTGAATTTGAGAGTATCAAATTTGAGAAATCTATATTGATGACCATAAAAATTCTGGAAATCTATAGCAATATCATTAATTTTGTGCAGAACTTGATAAATACAAAAAAAAAAAATACTGGAAATACAAAAGCTATATCAATAATCGAACTTAATGTAAATTGGGGTGTCACTTATTTTGCGATGTCGGAATTTTTTTCCAATTTGTTTTTTTGTATTTTTATAGATATTTGGATGGATATCTATATAGATCGATAGAATTCGATTTTCACAGGATTCAAAATTCCATAGCTCTTCTAGTACTTTTATTAATATTTCAAAAAATGCCTGCATTGGATTTCAGTATTTGGTGGATTGCTATTATCTTCAGTATTATTAATATTTCAAAGTGTCTAACATTTACTACTATTTTCATAAATATCTAAACCTTCATTAGATTGCTTTATAGATTTCTCCTGGCTTGAGAAATTTTCACGAACACCACTGATCCCTCCACTAACAAGATCAAGATGCCAATGTGAATTTCAGTGATTCGAAACTATTGTTTTATCAATTTTTGCCGTGTCACTGAATCATCCCGAGTCGAAATTAAAATCAAACTTTGAACCAAATAATTCGAGGATATTTCGGTTCTCATCGGTTCAAACTAAGCTCATTTTTAACCAACTTTACACCATAAGCATGGCAGCTATTATCGATTTTATAGATTTTACGCCTAAACTAAGTTTTATTTTGAACCTCATTTTAACCATTTACAACCAACAGCGGCGAAAAATCTGCCACATTGCGCATGTGCGATTTAGGCATGAAATACACGGCAATTTTCAACATTCTCAAAATGATACAAGCTCTAGTAACGCAAAATATGATAAAAATATGCCATTAATATCCTCAAAAATATTCGTTTGTCCAGTTTTTCTCATAGGGACATTAATCGAAAAAACGTACTAAAAAGAACATTTCTAACGAATACTTGAAAATTGACAATAATTTAATTAACTCACCATCGATCGTGAGAATTTTGGCCTGAAAATGCTCGGTTTTCCTAATTATGTAATTATCTACTAAATTAAAGCAATTTTTTTCAGCCTATTTTTCAAACTTTTGATCAACTTTCAACACTGGAAAAAAATTTTTAACACATATTGACATTTGACATATAAAATGGAAATCGAAACAAAAAACAAAAGACGATCTGGGTCAGAAATGCGCCAGAATTCAAAAAGCCGTGAAAATATAAGTACAGCAGATCGTGGCAGGCATTCAATGGTATTGTAAATATAAATTGACTTTCACTTTGAATGTAAATGATTTTTAATAACATTTCTGTAATATATTAGAAATATATTTATTTGATCAGAATGAATTTTTTTCTCTTGTCAACATACAATTTTCGTCACAGCGTCAGAAAAGAAAATTTCGAAGAGAAGTTCGTTCAACAAGAAATCTATATATCTCTATTGTTTTCAATTTTTTAGAAAAACAAATAATGCGTTTTTTTCAAAGCGTAGATTTTACATTCAAGGAGCTCCCAGTTGACATTAAATATTCCAAAATGTTTCTGAAATATTTTCAAATGTTTAAGAAATATTTCTGAAATATTACGTGCTGAATGGGCTGTTCATCAATAAAATAAACCGATCTTCAGGATTTCTTGATACCTCTCTTCCCTATCTCTGTGTCACAAGCTGTCAAGTCAGCTAGACCCCCATTTTTAAGATAGAGCAATCACATTATCCCTAATACAATCGATGAAAATTGACGATTTGTATACTTTAGAACATCAGCTAATCAAACGTGATTGAATAAACTTTTCTACATTGTACAATGTAATAATATTCACTTATTTATTTAAAATAGCAATAAAAATTTATATTCCTCAAATTCAGTGATAATTGGCAAACGCAAGTAATGTGATACATTTTTTCGACTTGGAAGAAAAGAAAATTATCATTCGATACAGTCTTTTCAATAATCCAATTTTTCAAAGTGTTCATTCAATTTAAAAACAGAGAGTCATGAAAGTTTGCCTTCGTTTTTCTCCGATTCAATTTGGTTGTACTTTCGATCTTGATTTCGAATGCGTAGGTTCAAATAGTTAAAAAACCACTCATGAGGATTATTGCGTGCTATTTCAGATTTCACAGGTCATAAAGGTTTTTAATCTGATCTAATAGGTTCGAGTTGGTTGTAATTCTGATTCTAATTTCGACTTGGGATTCCATGAGAAACAAAATTTTCTGCTGAAATCAAAGTCATTTCCCAAGACAAAAGAAAAGCAATGGTATTTGAAACCCGCAGACAAGTTGTGCCCTGGCTATGTTTTTTGGGCCGACTTACTTATCAAGCCGGAGGAATGAAAATTGTCGTTCGCGGAAGACAAGCAACGAGAGCCGAGGCTCCGATTCTGGTCGTCGCCCCGCATTCCACGTTCATGGACGGTGGTATCGTCTATGTCACCGGCTTTCCTTCAATCATCGTCAGACGAGAATCAGGATTAAATCCTTTCATTGGGAGTACGTTTTGCACAACATATCTTTCGATCCCATTCACCATATTCAATAAAGACACGAATTTCAATGAACCAATGGTTCTCGAAATCGAAGAGTTTGGATAATTATTAGTTCTATGTACAGACGAACCTCGAGAACTGTCTAATCGCGAGGAACTTGGGGGGTTCTTGAATTACGTTCCTGTTTGAGAGTGGATTTAAGAAACTTTTTTCGTTTCATAAAGAACTCATCAACTACACTCAGCCGGTTTACGTGTGGAGGGATGACCCGAATTCGAGGCAAAACTCGATAAAGGAAATCATTGAGAGGGCCACGTCGAAAGAAGATTGGCCTCAGGTATGATGTTATCGTATTATATATAACAAATTTTGAAATTTACATACAAAATAATTTTCTTCTTACACCTCAGAATACGAATTTCCTATGAATATTTGAAAATCTTTCTGATGTTTTAATTTCTTAAGTGTCCTGGTGTGAGCACTTGAGTGTTCGAGTTTATATTTTTTGTAAGAAGAGTGCATTTCATTTCGGGAATCTCAGTTATTCAGTGATACTTTTATGAGAAAAAATTCGCAATATTTAAAATGGAACATACTTGCCTAGTCGAATGTGGAGCACTAAAAAAACGGTAACCTTAGAAAACGACGATCTATAAACTGCATATATCTTGTATATGATATGCTTGGACGAACCGGGCGCACTAATAAAAGAGATACATGTATATTGAATGCAGAGAGAAAAAATTGTTTGAAGTAACATTTTTATATTTTTTATCTCTGAAATTAATTCAATTTCTGTTAAATGAACATAAATTATCTCTATGAATTGCAGTACAAATAACTCATTTGAATAAAATACATTGATTTTATGAAGCAAAACAAATAAACTTAAAAAAAAAGAAAAAAATTGGAATTATTACGATTAGACTTGAAATACAAGAAAAATTTCCCACCCTAAGAATCACAAATATTAAAAAATATTATAGTTTAAAACTCGAGAATGAGCCAAAAAGTTGCGAAAATGTCCCACAAATTTCTTTTCGACAAAATATTTTACCGTATGCTATAAAGTAACATACACTGAGAAAAAAATATAGTATTTATTACAATACTGTATAATAAACAGGAATCACTCTGAAATATTATACTTTTTGCTAGATAATATATCAACTTTTGAAATAACATTGTAAATATTGTCAAATGATATTGTAGTTATGGATACATTTTGTTGTAAAAACTCCTCCACATATTTCGTTTTCTACTATACTTCTTGTTTTTTTGCAATATCATATTGTAATTCCTATTAATCCAAATTATGGAGAATTCCATACAGCTTTTTCAGTATGCAGATCTGTATAGGTTCTTTTTGCAATATTTTTGTATACTTTCTAGGTTTCTAGTGCATCATATTGTAATATGATACAGTTTTCGAAAAAGCTAGATAAAAGTAATGTAGTTCATTTTTTTCGCCATGTATGGTAAAAATCACAGTTTGTATAGTGAAATTTGCATTTTAAGATTAAAAATTTTCCGAAATTATACAATAAAAACTGGCATATATATTGAAATTTGTACATTAATAGTGATTTTACTGTATAATGTTGTAATAAGTAAAATAAATATTGCAGATTTTACAATATTATTGTAAAAACTACAATGGTGTTGTAAAAATTGCAATATTATTCTAAAAAGTACAATAATATTGTACTTTTTACAATAAAATACGGCAGAAATTACAAGATTTTTTTCTCAGTGTACAGTGTAGTAGAGTGTATCATATTTCCTATTTGAAAATTATTTTTAATCAACTTTTTGATTTATAAACGTCGTTCTCTTTCACAAGGTGATGATATTTCCGGAAGGAACTTGCACGAACCGATCATGTTTGATCACTTTCAAATGTGGAGCTTTTTACCCTGGGGTGCCAGTTCAACCGGTGTGCATTAGGTACCCCAATAAACTTGACACCGTCACGTGGACGTGGGAAGGCCCAGGGGCGTGAGTATTAAATTTTTCACAAACCAATATCAAAAAAACGGTTCCCAAAAAAACATCAATGAATTAGTGAGCTTTCACTATCATTCATAAATTTTGTTTCTCATAATAAAAATTAGAACCATTAATCAACTCTATTTTTAATGTAACAAGCCTCTTATTTCAGTTACTTTCTCGATGACATGATCATTACAAAACCAGTTTTCATTTGTATAACATGAACATAAACTAGAACCTTGACTATGATTTATTTATTAATTTTTTTTATATAGAGAAACAAAACTACTGTTCTTTGGTTTTACGATACTAGAAGTTCACTTTGTTAAACCAGGGACAAACTTTATTTAAAAAAAAAAACAAAGAAACTGGTTGCCTATGTAGAGTTGAGTATCAGGAATTTTTTTTAGATTCTTCGTGAACTTCAAGACATATGAAGGTTTGTAATTTTCATCCTTGAAGAAAGTAATAAGAATCATTAATATCCGAAAAAAAACTTTTGGAGGCTATAAATATTGAATCATTCCATTTTTAGTCTTGCTGGAAACTTACGTATTTTTTTTTTTTTTTTTTTCATTTGATCATACATAAGTCCAACAGTAGATATTCACAGAACTACAAAATAAGCGAACAGTGTCTTAAATTAACTGAAAATGTTACAATTGTAATAACAATAATATAACAGTAAAAGTGAGAAAATTAAAGTTAAAGAGGAGATCAAAAATTGAACAATAGTATCATCAATAAAAAACGAAGTCGCAGCTGATACAAATTTATTCAATGAAGTAAAAAACAAATCAGCATCACAATGTGAACTATTAGCCATTCGATTAGTTAACAAAACAGGTCTTATGATAGGAAAATTTGTATAATAATTGGAACGCAAAAGATGAGTGTTCGGATAAAAAATCGATTGCTTCCTGCTGAAACGAGCCGTAGAATCTCTGAGAGGAACGTTGAAAGGAAGCAGGTATTTCACTAATTAAAAATTTTTTGGTTTGAGTGTTGATTCATCTAGATATTTGATCTTTTACATGTTTCAGATTGAATTATTTGACCCCCAACGTTTCATGAAATATACTATTTCCTTTAATTCAAGAAAACATTGTTTCAGACTGAAGGTATTGTGGCTGACATTGACTCAGTTAAATAGCAGTTGCGAAATCGAGTTTCTCCCTGTATACCAACCCAGTGAGGCAGAGAAAACGGACCCCAAACTTTACGCCAGCAATGTTCGTCGACTCATGGCTGAGTTAGTTTCAAACTGTTAAAGTATCAATTTTACAAGTAAATTAAGAAAACTTGGATTAAAAATTACTCATGTTTTCATAAGATGTGAGAAGGTTATTCTATATATTTCACACAAAAAAACGAACTATTATAGAAACGAAAAATTATAGAAATTTGGCAACATTAATTTTCTAGAATGAACCAAAATTCTATTTAGAACGACAAATGTTTCAAAAACTAATTGTGATTTTGTTAAGAAATATTTCTAAACATTTAGAAATACCTAGAGGAAAATCAGAGATTTAATGAATATTGGTTACTTGTTTTTTGTTGATTTGAAGAATATGAATATATCTTTAAATAACTATGCATCTTCATGTTTCCAGTGCATTGAAGATTCCAGTTTCGGATTACACATACGACGATTGCAGAATAATCAGCAAAGCCCGACAACTTCATATTTCCAACTCGGCCAATATCGTAGAAGCACATAAATTGCGAATCAAACTGGGGTATGTTCGAGAATGAAAATTTTTTACAATAAATAATTGATACTTTCGAAACAACTTTTAGTAGTTTTCAATTATTATTATTATTATCTCCAACTTTTAGTATTCAGGATAGGTAAAACCTAAAAATATACGGAAATTCATCGATTTACAAATTTTTGTTACAAAAAATTGTCAAAAATCTCAACAATTCATGAAATTCATCAACGACTTCATCGATTCAAAATTTTTTGAGTAATTTTAAAAATTATCGACGATCTTTGTACAGGAAAATATTTTCCAATTCATGAAAGTTTGAAGATATAAGTTATACAGTTTCTGTAGTTTTTATAAAATTTTCACAATGAAGGAAGTTTATTAACATTGACTGATATTCTACAAATTTCTCAAGTTTTCATAATTCATGACAATCTTTGAATTTTTCAATTTTTCCGGATTTTCAAAATTCTAAACAAAATATAAAATATCAAAAACCTTCCAAATTTTGTGAAACATTTTCCAACTAATGGGGATTTTTCGTCATGATCCAATACTTTTTAGATATTTTAGATTTTCATTTGAAGATGAAAGAAACATTAAAAAACTTATATTGACTAGAAAATATAATTTACACAACCTAACAAACTTCTGAACATTTTCTGAAATTCTAAATCTTTTCCGAATTTTTCAGAATAATTGAAAATCTTTGAAATTTTTAATGTTTTTCGATTTTTCAAAGTTTTCAAAATTTCGAACATAATACGAACTACGTATTCAAATCTCTACAAATATAATAAAGAGAAGTCTAACTTATTGAGATTTTCCTTAACTTTTTTAACTCTCTTGAAGTTTTTCAATTTTATTTAACATGATCATGCATACTTTGAACGAATAATATGATAATGAACCAAATTAACGAAATTCGTAAACATGTTCTGGAGAATTATGAAATTAATTGACAATCTAAAGAATTTTCAATGTTTCTTCATTTTTCGAAAATTTGAACAATGAAAACCATTCAAAACTTTGGAAATTTTCTCAAAATTTGTTCATGATCATCAAAATTTTTGATGACTTCCTAACTTTTTCCATATTTTTCTGATTTTTATTGGAAAACGAAAAAAAAAAAAAAAAAAAAAAAAAAACATTATCATACTTATTTCGAAAATATATACTAATAAACACAATCAACAAATTTTATAAACATTTTCCACCTTTTTGAAATGTTTTCAAAGTTTGCGGAACTATTCATAATCTCCAAAATTTAATATGTTTCTTGATTTGCAACATTTTCAAAATTTTGAACATAATGATAAGTACTAAAAACTTTCCGAACTTCGGGAAAATTTGTCTAACACTTATTAAAGATTTTCATAATTTTTCAATTATTCGAAATGATAATGTATAATCATCATTCATAATAAAACATTACTAGAAACGAAATATATAATAATTTTGAGTCTCATTTACTCAAATCCGCAAAAATCACGTTCCGACTTCCATGATGATTCAATCATTATATTCATTATTTCCTAGCATTACAAGAATTTCAAAGGTTTAATTTCTTTAGAGTAAAGTTTTTAAATAAGAACTTATTATATATTCCACTTTTTAATAAACTTTTTGATTGCCAACACCGCATTTTTCTCTTCAGTTGTCTTCTTTTTTTAGAATTTTTTTAACATGTGTAACTTCAAGGTTTTTTCATCATTTCACTTGTGCAAGCTAGAATTTATTTATGAGCCCATTTGTTAATTTTACGGAAGAGTTATCAACACATAACTCAATCAGGGACGTATAGCAGTGAGGGCGTTCTGATCGATAAAAAATTCTCAAAATTGCATGATAAAAATTTTTTTGTTGCTAAATAATTTAAATTTCAAGTATTTAGAGAGTCGAAAATCCATGCTTCGAAATTCCATGCTCCCATCATAAACTCTAAAATTACAGTTTTTGACAAATGAAAATTTGAATATGTGGAAAACAAAATCAATTATTGATCTCGAATATTTATTGAGATTGATGAACTAACTAAAAATATTAATATTTAAAATATTCAAAATCCAAAATATCTGTAAGTTCAATGAATTCAAAAAACTGTTATTTGAAAATCGAACTTGACTGACAAAAAATAACTAATTGCAAATCTTCAGCATTTATTTCATTAAGAAAATATTGCTCCAATTTTTTGTGTCACAAATTAAGTTACTGAATTCAGAGTTTATAATTTTTTCTAATGCTGTAGTTTAAGAGAAAACAATTTATTTTGTTATTTACTTTTTTCAGATTAATCAAAACGAAACGAGAAGAGGAACTGGTGCAAAAGAAAACGGAGAATTATCCACGACAAGTGGGCCTCGAAGAATTCGCTCGCTTGTTGAGAGTGGATGAAAAAGATTCTACGACACAACTTTTGTTCAAGATTTACGAAAAAGTAATTGCAACTCTACCAATTATCACGTTGCGTCTTTTAAAAAATGAATAATTAGAGTACAACCTTACAAAAGTATTCTTTTTCATTAACTTCATTAAGTTTTTCTAAATATAATTTTGCGAAATAATGTTAACATGTCATTAAACAATTTTTAAATGAAAAATCTGCTTTTTCAAATAAAGTTTCACTTATACCATGATACCATGCAATTAAATTTAATTCGAACATACGTTTCATTAACATAATAAAAATTTAAAGGAATTTCGGTATATAATTTAAACACTCAAAAATCGAATGGAATATTTTTAACTCATGACGAATAAATGAAAAAATTTTTTTACAGAATGGTAGTGGAAAATTAGACTTCGAAGAATATTTATTCACGGTGCTAGCTATCACTACAGCCAACACTTTATTAGATACAGTTAGAGTGGCGTTTGAGGTAAATGAACAGAATTTAAACATAAAATAAGAAAGTCCACAAAATGTGCCTACATTTTTTCAATGTTGAAATTTCAGGTCTGCAGTTCGAGTTTTGGTATGAATTTAGACAGTAGTGAACTCAGAAAAGCTTTGAGATTGTCGCTACATTATCACGCTGAAGAATCTGACAAAATATTCCAGCTATCCAGGAAAGACGAGAATTCCAGTATCGTTAGCTACGGTAACAATCTGTATAAAAAATTTTTGTTCCGAATTTTTGATTACTCATGAAAAGCGAATGAACCGTAAAATTTGAGATAATTTGAGAACGATTTTAAGCTTTTGAACTTTTCTTTTTCTTGTAATTCAATAGATATTTCGGAGAATAAGAAAAAAGATAATTTCAGTTTATTGAACTACTGTAAAGATACAGCGATTTGTATGTAGAATCTGAAAAATTGAAATGTTTGAATTTTTCAATAATTCAAGCACTTAGTGCCAAAAACCTTTCGAATTCATCTCAAATTTCAAAATGATCAAATTCCATCATAGAAGAGTTCAGGCGCATGGGCAGAGGGGGGTTTTGGGGGTTCAAACCTCTCCCGAAATTCTGATAAAATCAATCAATATTTCATGTAAAATTGAAAAAAGTTACATCGATAAACAATAAAAATATAAGTTACAAAAAAATGGATGAAAACGTTAGCAGTATGTATATTTAATAAAAAAAAAAAAAGTAAAAATTATCAAAAACGTAGGATTATGTAGAAAATATGAATCTGAAAAACTTTTGCAACCCAGTGAATAATCGAGAATAATAAAAATCTACGAAAACGCTAAAAATTTACAAAACTTTGAATCTTAGATCATCAAATTCTAAAAATCTATAAAAAATACATTTAAAAGTATTGAAAATCTTTCGATTCATACAAACTCTAAAAGAATAATGAAATTAATTAAATTCTATGAAACAACTGTTTTCTGAGAAATCTCGACAAATGCCTCTACAATCTATAAATTTTGGGATACTAGAGCATTAAATTTCGAATATACTATAAATCTATAAAATTGTAGAAAACGCAACAAAATCTTTTAAATACTTCAAAAATACGAAAAAAGAATAACGATATGAAACATGAAAAATCTAGATGAATGTAATTTGGTCATTATTTCTTGAAATTACTGATAATAGATCGAAATTCGCATTTTATACCATCGAGTTTTTTTAATCTCTGTAGCAATCTACAGAAATATAACGTTGTAATTCATAAAAATTTCGTATGTTATACTAGAAAAATGGGAAAAATAAGTTTACTAGTTCACTAGCTTACCAGTTTACAAGTTTACTAGTTTACTAATTTACTTGTTTGAATTTACTAGTTGGCTAGCTTACTAAATTACTAGTTTACCAGCTACTAGATTCTATTCAACTAGCTTACTAGTTTACTAGCTCGCTAGTCTACCAGTTTACTATTACAAATTTGACAAGTTTACTAGTTTAGTAAATAACTAATTTACTTGAAAGTGAGTTAGCTAGTTTACTATTTTTCTTTTTCACTTGTTTACTATTTGACTATTTCACAATTTAAGTAGTTTACTAGTTTACTAGTTTAGTAGTTGACTTGCCTACTAGTTTGCTAGTTTACTAGAAATTTTTCAATACATAAACATAATGTAGAAATAATTTTTTTGGAAATTTCTGTCTTGGAGCATAACTATTATTATGATACTATTATTACATACATGTATATAATTTTAGAAATTATTCTAGAAATTCATATAGAAAACAATAAGAATACATCCAATTCAGTTGATACAATTTACACAATTAAACATACTTTTAATTGTAGAATAAAAAAAAATTTGAAATATAAGTATTCAAAATCTTCATAAAAGAATCTTTCGTCTGGATAATCAATACCAATTCTCAAAATCATTGAAAGTTTCAATACTATAGCATCGATTTCTAAAAATATATTGAGCGATCTATAGAAATATTAGAAATATATACAAATACCAGAAAATACTAAAATATTTAATGAATAATGTACCATACGAAAATAATATAGATGTAAAATGTACCTTTTATCTGTGTAGTTGAAATTTGCTAAAAAATCAATTCAAATATATAAATTTTTTACAAGTTTGATTCCTAGAGCATCGAATTATAGAAAGCTTCATAGAAACCCATATTACTTAATTTTAGATAACCCTTCAAGTGGTATACATACGAAAAGTATAAGTAAAAAGAATCGAAACTTCAGTTATCAATTAAAAATCACAAAAATCGAATTCCATTATTCATGAACATAAAATCTTTGAAACTTTGGATTCCAAAAGTTGTATAACTTTTTAATTCCGAAGTGTAAATTTTTAAAAATGATTCTCTTGTAACCATATCGTCAAAGATTAAAAATTATGAAATCCCGAAGGAAAGATATTTTTCAAAAAAACCATTTCCGAAAATTTTTTCTGCCTACGCCCCTAGAAGAGTTTCTGAATTTTGAAGTGAACAAACTTCGAAATTTCAACTGTAAAATCGAGAAATCCGACTTAGATAACATCGAATTTTTATAACTCCGAGAAATTTCATACTTTTATTTTGATAGTATCCAAATATTTTTGAACCCTCATCCGAAAGAAATCAAAATTTAGCATAGTAATTAAAATTTGGAGAAGTTTTAGATCGAAAATTTTACCAAAATAACGCACTTTCAAAACCCGAACCGCTAGTTATTTTTACCTCACAAACAGTAATATCTTGACAATAATAATTAGTAAATTTCGACTAATAATAAATAGAAAAATCACTAATCGCAGGTGGAAAAAGTTAATAATCGAATAAGAGCAAAATGCACCACTAAAAATTAATGACTTTCAATGATTTCAACTTTCAACCCAAACCAAACTCCAAATTTAACGAAAATTGTGTTTTCCTAGATGACGTTTCTCCAGTTCTCAGTTCTCGGACAGACTTCAGTCACCTAACCACAGATAGCAATGACGTTAAGAAGAAAAAGTCCATTTGAGAGTGGCTACTAGATAAATTGCGTGCCCCGAAAGCCGCAAGACGAAGTGAATCGACCAACCCCATAATCGATCAAAGCAACATCGGAATAGCGTAACCCATGTTCACTTCGTCATCTGACATTTCTACAAATCCTTATTATTTATTACAATCATCTTGTACAGTTCGAATAATCTGTTACCCCTCAAACTTTTTCATCCGAGAATCCTAAAGAATATATCGTTGAAAAACTTTTGGTATTCGCCAAAATACACTGGCACTAATTCAATCGATTGCTGTTAAGTTTGTCATTACTGTTGGCATGCAATATATTTTTAAAAAGTTATAGATTTTGTGAAAATTTTCTAAAAAGCACGATGCCAAACGTTACCTTCCTCTTAGTCTAAAAAGGAAAAAGAGCATTCCACCTAACAAGAGTAATAAAGAATCAATTATTTATAAATAACGTAAGTAAGATCAATTTGTTTCTACTTTAGAATGCTCAGGGTTCGTAAGTTCGGCGATTAACAAGCGCGAGAAAAATGTGCCCGCAGTTGCCAATATGAAGACAAATATAAATTAAAGATTTTGTATATATCTGTGTAGAGAAATACCCTAGTTACCTGTATCTTTCAGAATGTGGTGTTCGGTATCAGAATTAGAGGGTCACACCCTATTCCCCAGAAAATACAAAAGTGGTCATTAAAAATTTCTTTTCTACTTTTTTCTAACCTAAAACAGCATTTTTCCTTTAATAAACTTGAATGGAAAATTAATTTACCTATTCTCAAAGTGAACATCTTAGAATTACATTATCACACAGTGTGACAAAATTGTGGAATTGGACAGCGATTTTCATCGAATAATTTCCATCATCAATTTTTCCTTATCCCTCTCCCTACTTTCTGGGGAACTCAGAAATCTGGTACCAAAAAAAAGCACCATACACTTAAATCAAGGTCAGCAAATACATACAGTTCCGAATTTGTAAATATTTCTTCTAAGATTTTCTAGACGTCGAATGAAATGAGCTTTGAATGGGGTACCTTTTTTTCGCGCTCATATGCAAGTCTGAGGGAAGGAACTTGACTCACTGTTAGAATGTAGGCAAGGATATAGAATGAACATGTTATAAATTTTATTTATCGCTCGGTAACAATACAACTCTTGCAGTATTTAACGTAAGTAAGGCGCAGAGCACTCAACTGCAGTGACGAAACAAACGTGTACGTACTTATATACATGTACTATACAATTTCCGAGTTTACAATTGTACAAAAAAGAAAATCATGGGGGTAAAGAAAGCTTTCGTATCTCGTGGAAAAATATTTTTTACCATTGATAGGCACCAAGTGCGACTCCAAAATATGCCTCACAAATTTCGAGTTCAATTATTATTAGTAATTATAGATATATATGTTGCGAGCATCAAAATTGTTGAATAATAAATGTATATACGGGCGTACTGAATGTACATATATTGTAAGCTACAAATAAAGTATTCCTACAGCGGCACTAATTTTCTATGAAAAAAAGATGGGTCCTTGATTCTTTGAAAATCGAATCTCGTATTTTTAAAACCAGTTTGTGGGATTATCACTATTTAGGAGATAAAAAATTTTGATTGCAATAAGGGGTGAAAAATATCATTAGGAAAAACTATCGATAAAAATGAAAATTCTTGAAATAAAAAAATCATGGACTAAGATTTTGAGGTAACTGAAATTATAAATTTTTCTGATTTACCTCACATTTCTAATGTACATTGCATTTTAAATTTTATTACTATTCAAATTTTTAGATTTTTCGATCTGAAATGATTATTTTCAAACAGTTAAGTCATTGAATTTCGAAGTTTTCAAAACTATTAGGTCTTTGAATTTCTTCATACCTTTTTTTATCTGAATTTCCAAAGCTGACTGAATTTTTTTATTGTTCTTGAATTTCCCAGTTTTCAAATATCTCGACTTACATTTTTCTTTCTCACGCATTGAAATTTTCACATATACGTGAAAATTAGTTGTTAATCGAATAGTTACAAACTTTTATTACCTTCTTTGAATGTTTGAATTTTTAGAGTCTCAAATGTTGATTTGTCAATTCATAAAATGTTAACTTTTTCAGAATTATTTGAAAAAAAAATAAGGCGTGCATTTTACGTATTACATCAATTAAGTACAAAATACAGAATTCTAAACTTTCAAATTTTTAATTTTGAAAAATTTCGAATTCGAAAAGATCAGTTTTAAATTATCAAATTTGATTCCTCAGTATTCAACTGTTGAATATAGAAACTTACGTTTTTCAATATTTGAATAATAAAACATGAAATCATAAGTTTGCTCATTCAACTTTCATACTCCAAAATTAAAAAAAACTCATAAATCCCAATTTTTTTATTCCCAAAAAGTAGAATTTTCATTCACTACCTAAAATTTGATAGTAAACTATTATAAATAAGTCTATGCATTTTATTTATATTTTCCTTTGAATTTGGAATTTTAGGATCCAAGAATAAACCGATCCAACAGGAATCCTACAAAATCGATACTGACTCGAATCCATCAATAAATCGTTAAAAATCGATAGTTTTTCCATCCCCTGGTAGTAACTTTGCCCCGTACTTATGGGCAATATACGGGGCACTTGTTTTCCGCTCGAAATTCACTGAAAGAGACTTTTTTACAATCCTATTATATTATACTTCACAACCTCGTACTCGAGATTATAAAAGTGTACTGCTTTTCATGAAGCACGAATGCCACAATATAGCCAGAGCTATAGTGGAAAAGTTTAGGTTATCTGTACCTGTCTTTTCCCCGCGACTTGATTTCTCATGTTTTTTTGTTGTGCGAAGGACGGGAAGGACGCAACATCGCAGAGCTGAAAAAGTTTCAATTTGATATAAAAAACGAGTGTTTTCGACCAAAAACGGAAACGTAACGAGGACGAAGAAGCTCAAGGCGCGAAAGAGTACCAAATTTTCGAAAAATATGCGAAAAAATTGGGAATAAAAGTGACGAATCTACCCGCGTCATGTGTTTCGCCAAAGGCAAGTACTGTTCCAGATTACACAACCGACGATGAAGATTGTAAAGAGCACCCTTTTTCTTCCCTTAACCTTCATCTTTACATTTTTATACTTATCCTTTTTGTTAAAGTTTTAAATCGTAAAACCCGAAAAGTAATAAGCCAGAATTATGGAAATTGAAAACTCGATGAAAACAATTATTTTCAACTGATCGGCAATGAGTTCCGAACGGCACCGAATGCAGACGATACCAAATTAAACGAATTGAACAAATTTTTCTGCAAAGAAAATTATCTTGTTTTCCAGATCAGAATTGACGACGAAATAAAAGTGTATTTTTTCTTCGATTTCATCAACGAGCATATCTCTGACATTACAAGGTTATCATCAAATAATATTGAAAATACGTGGAATGAGCAAGGATATCAAGATCTAGACATCAACTACATCGGTTATTTTTTAGTTTAAATTACATCACTAATATAACAAGGTGATTTGATAGTAATCAACTTAAAAAGATCACCGCCTTATCTTATGGATTCGATTCCACCCTATCCCTGAAAAAGGTTTAGTATTTAATAGAGGACACGTTTGAATTTGGTGGCTGTCCGAATTCTGTTGTAAGAGTATTTTATACTGTGATTATTCTATTCTGCTGGAGGAACTTTTGTGAAATAAAAATAGTTAGACAATGTGCTACTTAAATCATGAAATGTTTATTTTCTGAAGCCGACATCGTTAATCCTTTCCAACGTTTTCAACTAGAACACCAGAAACCTTAAAATCCCTAAATAATTTTCCCCAAGTCCTTAAAACAATAAAGATTGAGGTTTCCTTAGGGCAGTTGCCCTCCATGGGTCCTCTCTGGGCAAGGGTGATGAGACTGAAATCTTCAGCGTTAGATTTGGGGTTTGATTCGATATTTCATTTACTGCGTTGTACTAACTGAACGGAACGAGCGTTGGATTTTGGGGTCGCAGTTCATTCGTCACAAGATACAGCATCAGACTCATACGATGAAGGTAAATACCTGTAATGTATTCGCCAGGCAACGCCACCTATATCGGCTAGGTCATGTAGATTCCTGCTTTTACGATGTATTACGCCAGGCTGCCTGGATCTGAATAAAGTTCATTGAAAAACGTTTGCCGTGAATTGTGATGTCTCGTTCCAAAATATGACATTAGCGACGAGGATAAACCAACCCAAATTTGTGACGAGTTGTTCGCGAACGATAGTGAAATTCGCGGACCGACATCATCGTCGAAGAACAACTACGGGCGTGGGAGCAACAGCTCACCCAGGCGAAGGCGGACATTGCAACCAAACAGCAGCTTCTGGCGCAACAACAATAGGATCTAAATCGTTTTCGAGAGACATCCCAAGTGGAATTTAAATTGCCAGCCAGCAACAAAATATGACGCAGCAACAGTGTGAAGAGCAGGTAGCCAACGTGGCGAGGCCCAAGATGGCGGCCAAGATGGTATTCGCGTGTCGAACACTGGTCGCTTTTCCAAGCCAACGACATCGAGCAAGATCGGAAGAGGGCCTTATTCATCACCCTCCTAGGGGGAAGGGTACGCAATCCTCAGAAATTTGTGTGCCGCTGAATTTCCAGCATCAAAATCATGCGCCGAGCTGGTAAAAATCATGAGCGACCACATGGAGCCCACCCCGAACGTGATTTTAGAACTCTACAAGTTCCGTGAGTGTAGACAAAGTGACAGTACGCTGGAAAAAAAAGTATTTCAGAGGGCACTGCAGAACAGTTGGGTTGGCACCATTGACAGTGTTGACTCTGAGGAGTTGTGCGAGCGCCTCTAGCGGTTCAACCGAAATCCTACGAGAGTGTTGAAGCAACACCACTAATGCTTTAACATATGTCAATCTGATGCCCGAGTTCAACCGACGCCTAAAAGTGTTGGTATAACACCTTTGAATCCCTTTTATTATCAACACTTTCTTCCGTGTAGTGGCAACACTAAGTCGTGCTGTGTCAGCACAATCTAGTGTTGTCTGAAATACTGTTTTTCCAGTGCAGTGACGTCAGAACTTTCGCGGAGGCTTTGAAAAGTGCCTCAACTCACTGCAAGTTCGGCGAGAATCTATAAGAGCCACTGCGCGACCAGTCCATGCGAGGCATACATTCAGAAGCAACCCAGAAGAAGCTTCTGCAAGTGGAGGAGTTGGTATTTTCACGGGCAGTAGAGCTGGCAATGGCGTTCGAAGCGGCCAGCGGCGGGGTAACAGAATTGAGCCTGAACGCAGACCATTCCACAATTTAGTACGTGGCGGATGGTAAATGACCGGCGGATGGTAAATGACCGACGGACGGCGGAAAAGTCACATTCGTCAAACAGCGCGTTGGGTCATCACATGCGTACTCAAAGTGGGTGGAAATTAAGAAAATGCAGAGCATTACCGCGCCAGAAACGATAAAAGTTTTCAAGGAGTATTTTTCTAATTGGGAAATTCCTTTCAGACTCGTGACAGATAATAATACGACATTTACTTGGGGGTTGTTTTCAGAATTCGTTCAAAAAAATGGGATCTGTCATATGCGGACCCCTCCTTATCATCCTGCGACGAATGGGGCAGCTGAGAACATTGTCAAAGTTTATAAGGAGAAATTCGGGTTACTAAGGGAAAATTTCGACAAGCATGAGTCGGAAAGCAGAGGCGGAGCGGGCGGTACGTTATCGACGGGGAGCAGAACCGTCGACGCGCCGTCTTCAAGCAGCGGATCATCTCGGGGTCAAACTCCAAGCAGCGGAACGACATTTGGGCCCGACGCCCAACTTCAAAAATGGACAATTCGAGGAGCGCGAAGAACTCTACATGATAGCTGCAGATGACATCGCGGAAAGGATGAATTCGCTGGGAATCAACGATCATCGAACAAGTTCACCGCATCCTCCAACGCAGCAATCAGAATTTTTCGAGAGCGATTCCAGATTGCAAATCAAACGCATCACCCCTCCCACTTTTTCAGGCAGTTACTCGGATTGGGAATCATTTAAAGATTCCTTCACTTCCTTAATTATAAATTCGCGGAGTTTGACTGACCTTGAAAGGCTTCACTTCCTCAAGGATGCTGTGAAGAGTGATGCACTGGATTTGAAATGCAATATCCAATTACTGGGTACAAATTTCGCTGTCGCGTGGAAACCGTTGTGCGCAAAATATGAAAATGTGTCGGCGCTCGTTAACGCGCACTTCAATGCCATTTTTAATTTGACTCCTCTCGATCGGAAATTACGCGAGGGTCTTACGAAATTGCGGGCGGCCGTACAGAAGAATTTGGCGCCTCTCAAAAATATCGGTCGATATACCGAACCATATAGCGATATACTCGTTAATCGCATCGTAAATTAAATCCAGTACTCGGCGTGATTGGGAATTGTCGCGGGCTCGATCGAAAGATTATTCGTCATTTAACGAGTTCAACCATTCTTTATGGTCGAGAATTGTAGCATTAAATTCACTTACGTCCAATACGAAAACCGCGGATAAAGGGGGATCGATTCCGAAACCTAAATAGAGAAATTCGATTCGTTCATCATATTGCACAACTGGACAGAAGAAATGGCATTCGAAACCGCACGGATCCACTTGAAAGACACGGGTCGTGATTGGCTCGAAACTCGAGAAGACGCTTAGGACTCTGAAATCAGAAGTCAACGCTTCTTTTGTGTACTCTCGGGACAAGCTGGATTTACTCACTGAGATCCAGCAATGCGTACAAGAGCCGAGCGAATTAGCAGTGGCATATTTTCACCAGAAGTAAAAGCTGTGTAGAAAACTGAGCCTGACTGCATCAAATAACTTTAACATTATTGAATAATAAAAATCAAATCTTAGCACACATTTCCTTGTTCAATTTCCTGTGCGGAAAAATAAGAAACGAGTTATATTCACTGGAAAATTCTATCATTTTTCTAAAAATTAACGTTCTTCACCCAAGTATAATCTCACACTCCAAATTTGTTCAGGAACTCCAAAATACTTTGCAAAATTTACCAGAGGGACTTTCTTATCCCTTACCGTTGATCTTGTCGAATTCCCATACATTACTGCAATTTGTAAAGTTACAGGCATACTATTCTTCAAATCGTATCGTTTTTATCATTACTAACTAACCCACTTGTACGAAGTACTATTTACACCTTGTATCAAGTATTCCCTTTACCTTTACCTCATCACGAAGATTTGTATCTTTTCATACAACCAGCAAGTAAATTTTTAGCTTTGTCAGAGACTCGACACGCTTATAGTCTTTTCGATGCTGAGCAGGATTGTTCTATTGTTGAGACGAATAAATACTCGTGAAGCAACAAGTATTGAATATCCAACCACGTAAATCATGCGAATTAGACCTTCTGATCAAACAGTGTCAACCTGAGCTTAAACTTTGCGATACTGGGTTAGTCATGATTCGAGAGGAAATCTGGTTCAAACTCCAAGACTTTAATGCATAAATTTTTGTTATATTAGAAGAGTACATTACAATAAAATGTTTAGGAAACCAAGCCAGAGATGATCATTTGTTGAAATCTGGAATTTTTGAGTTATTACCTCATTGCAAGATATTTACACCGAATAGTGTTATTTCTGCAAACAGTACTTTTAAAAGTAATCTCTCGGTAACTTTATTACCTTTGAATTTATTCATCGATGAATACGGATTAAAAGAAAAATTTGCATCTATCAATTTACCGAGACTGGCTGAGTTTCCGAAAATAAGTTTGGACTTAAAACATCTAGGAGTAGCTAAGCTACTCGAAAATTGGACGTCATTTCAAATCTTACTATCATTGTCGTACTTTATGTTATTTTGAGATGTTTTTTTTTAGAAAAAAATGAAACAAATCTTACGTTGCTATGGAAAATTAGCTATATAATTTTCCTGAATTTAGAAGTAAGATTTTACATGTACCAATGTTAAGTTTTACAGTTTTATTTTATTCTTTGTATCTAAATACAGTGAACTTCCACCTATCTAGACCTGCTGAAAATGTAAAGATTCAGCTATCTAGAGTCGAGAGGGGCTCCCACCATTCCACAATTCCACGTGGTTTTCAAAGCCGATTCTTATTAGCTCGCGCGTGAGAATGATCTCGGCCAATCAGCGATCTTGGGTAATACGCAAAAACAAATGCTAACGTAAAACAAAATACAATCACACGCATTCAAAGTTCCTGCCATTCAACTCTTCTGTCCCACAGGTCGCGTAATTTTTGGTGGTGGGAGTTGAAGGGAAACCTTTTACTCTAGATAACTGAAAGAATACGGTCTAGATAGGTGAAAGTCTAGATAAGTGAAGGTCTAGATAGGTGGAAGTTCACTGTAATTCATTTTCGCTCCCTACCTTCTTTTGAACAAAAAAACAGTGCGAATAAACAAAAATCATTATTTCGAAACTCTAATCAACAACTTTGCTCTCACGTAATTTTCACAATGAAAGTCATTATTTCGAAACCCTAATCTACAACTTTGTTCTCGCGTGATTTACCTAATGAATGTCATTATTTCGAAACTTTAGTCTGCAACTTTTGTTATCGCGTGTCATTATTTCGAAAAGATATTTCTGCTAACTTTTGAAACTCATCATTGTAAACGATTGTGAAATTCGAGACAACGACCCAACAACAGGCTATATAAACCTACGGTCCTGCGAACCTCAGGGGGCAGTTGAGTAAGATCAATCAATCATAAGCAGAGCTACAGTTCAGTGCGTTCTAATTCATCCTAAAAAGAATCCGGCATGTGAAAATATTACGCAAATAAAATTTCCTCACATCGGCAGTTCAGTAAGTTCTGATTTACCCTAAAAAAGAGAATTCAGAAAGTACAATATTACTCACCCATTTACTACTGAATGGAATGATCTTTTCTTTTACGCTTTTCCAACATTCTCCCTCATTGTGAAATCATAAAAAATAAAGTTCAAACTTTGAAAACAAAAAACTAAATTGTCATTATTGGTGTTGTTTTGAAAATACATGGAAATATCGATTAGACTCAGATGATCTCGAGATTAATCGAAAAAATCGATACATCGATACTTCTACCTATATTCGAAACAACACCAAATAATGACAATTTTGTTATTTTTCAAAATTTTGACTTTATTTTCTATATTTTTACTGAAAACCATCAAGCACCACCTAAATAAAATATAATGGAATTGTAAAAAAGTCTCTGTCAGTGAATTTTGAGCGGGAAAAAAGTGCCCCGTACTTATCCCGTACATGACCCATGAGTACGGGGCGAAGCTACTTCCAGGGCCTTACTGCAACAAAATCTAACTGATTCAACTTCAAAAAAAACCTCAAAAAATGTAAACCTATACATATCATTCTTAAGCAACCGAAATATCAAAATACTGATAAATAATCACAAATTCACAGTAAGTACAAAATTTTTAGACACAGTAAAAGGAAAGTCACGTAAGAGCTGCCAACAGTATATTATATTAATATACTGTTAATTTACATAATATTTGTGCTTCCAACATTCTTGCGCTTGTAAATAAAATAAATAATCAACAAATAACGAACACAATATTTACACATTTTCATTGGATCTACTTGATATTCGTTCATATTTATCCCAAAATATATATCGTACCTTTCCGTGATAACATTATCTTTCGTACAAAAAATATTTCACTTTTTTCGAAAAATACTTGCCATACTCGGAGAGTTCGCTTTTTGTAGAAATATTTTTGTCACCCTTTGCCTCATATCTTCCATTCCCTGGCCAACATTGACCGATGGTATAGACAGTGAGATTCCGGAACTGTTGGAAGTTGATCTGAAAATTTTCCGAAAACTTGAAAATGTAATTATCTTTTTATTCATGGACTTCTCTCCAATTAATTCCTGTTCTCAAATACTCATTACAGTCAGAATTCAGAAATAATCACTAATCCTATAATATTGTTGTCTACTATATAATTTTTTCTAGAAAAATTATTATAAGAAATATTTATGGTATACTATATCAAATAGCAATATCTTCACTACTTTTCGGCACGAGCCAAAGGCGAGTGCCAAAATCATCTGAGCCGAACTCATCGAATACTCAATGTTAAAAGGAGATATTTTTAATTTTAATTTTAACATTGAACCATTGATTTTAAGGTACAAGGGATATAAAACTTTTTACGTTGAGTACCTTTCCATTGGTTTTGGTAGATCCTGGCGGGATTCGATAACTTTCATGAGAGAACGAACTGTGTCTTTTTGCTGTGGTAGGGCCTGGCTGACCAAAGCGTCTAAGTGTGTCAAACCAAAGGCTACAGGTCCAGAAAAACACAGGTTACTCAGAGGGCAGTACACCAAAATGGAGTAAGCGTCAATGAGAGCGTGCGCAAGCTCAATTTTGCGACCTTGCTGCAAAGCTGCTGCTGTAATATTGCTCAGTTGAGTCGCTATCACTGGAATGGGAAAATTTTCACTATACAGTACGAGTAAAACTTTCGAAACAGTGTTAGATAGAGCAATCAAAGGCTGTCAAGTCAAAAATTTTTCATCAGTCATCTTATGAAACATTTCAATATAAAAATGAGCTCTACGGAAAATGTATCGATTTCGGGAAAAAATGTGAATCTGAATGTTGAACATTAGAGATCTAGAATTACTACTCGAAAAATGGATATTTATTGATATGTCCAGTTATTAAAATATTTCTCACCGTCTTCGACGAAATTTTGAGGGCAATTAGGAGCGATTGAAGCGAGAGTCATAACCAGAGGAACAGCTAAGAGTGATGAAGCGTTATGACTTTCTTTGGCGATGATTTCAAGAGTCAATCTAGCTTTGTCTTTGCCTTCTCTTGAAGTGCAATCAGTAACAAGTCGACCCAAAGCAGGCAAAGCAGCTGCTCGAACAGTACTGTAATTTGATTTTCAAACAAATTTTTACTGCCCTGAAAAATGCGTATGGTCGTCAGCAGTATGCTATTCTGGCACGTCACAGTATATTATTCAGTCGTGAGCCGTATAAATCGTTTGATGAGCCGCAACATATCGTGTAGGCAAGAGCCTCAACTAAATACACAGGAGCCCCAACTAAAGCCTAACCGGAAAACGTTATCTCGGTCTCATAACTAGAAAATGTCGCTGTCGCGGGTAAGTGTATAGGGAAAATCCGAATACGTTTATAACCAAGTAATGTATACTTATGACGACTATACTTTTTTTTTAGTGTGCTTTTATACTCAGAAATATCAGAAGATTAAATGCTAAGGTTAGAGACACTGTAGGGATGAAAATGAAAGATGCAGAAATAGGAAAAATATCGAACCGGTATTAATCATCACTTCGGATAACTTACAAGAATAATTCATTGAAAAAAAAATTCATAAAGCTATTTATCATCGATTGCATTCTAAAATTCAGTAATTATCTCGACTTGTCATTCAAGTTTAGGAATATTATTGTATGTTTATTATTATCAGGAGAGCATAAATCATTACATTTTGCCATCAGTATGAATGAAATGCTGTTTAACCATTTTTAATTCAGTTATAAAAACAATTCAACATTAATCATAACGACTAATTTAATACGAAAACTACTTACATATCAGGGTCATTTGCCAAAGTGACGATAGCGGGAACAATCCTCGTGTTTGCCAATCTTTCAGGTACCTCAGATACAATATAACTGAATAAAGACGCAGCGCAACACTTGACATTGGATCTTTGATGCACAACTCCTATAATGTATAAAAAGTTACTTAAAAATTTTACTTCATTTATACTTTCAGCTTTTGAAAACTAAAAAAAAACTTTACGGGAACTCCATTAAGGACTTTTAAACAAATACTTAAGGATCGACGAGTGAAAAAAACTTTTTTCACTGTATTTTTCTTTGTTTACGTCCTCAATTTCTAATTCTCGAATTGACTTATACGTATTCGTACCTCCCCATAAACCAGTCAGTACATGCTCTTGCAAATGAGCTTGATTGCATAATCGCAGAACAGCTAACCGAAGACTGATAATGGTAGTTCCACTTATGGCCAAAGCCACAAGAAAATGGTTCACAGCATTTGCCAATTCCGTTCCATCCAATGTGGAAAGAATCGTCAAATATGCAGGAATGAGCGACAGTTGCAGCTCTCTTTTTTCAGAAGAAATGTCCATTAACTGGTTTTCAAGCTCCACAATGTGAGGCTTGAATGCTGTTTGAATCTAAAGACAAATATTGAAATACGCATTTCTTCATTTTGCTACTGTAATTAATATCTTATCATTCATCTTTGACTACAAAACAAAAATTTTCCCATCGAATAATAGATAAATAATTGTCCCCTTTTGTAGAAAACGCAACAAAAAATAATATTTGACCTACCTTTGTTTGAGTGATGTATTTTCCAAATCCAAAACATAAAGATTGAATGTAGTTGAGCAGTCTTTTCAGAAGGTTCTCTTGAGAGATATCCACAGATTTGAACATATCAAGCAGCTCTGGTAACCTGGTAAAAAATCATGTAAATCAAAGATACAAAGTTTTAAGAAATCGACAGCTGATGTCTACTGTTTTCATGTATATTGGAAGATCACAGCAAATATCATGGATTATTTATCATTGAAAATAGTTCAAATTAAAATAAAAAATTTCACTTCCACCATGAGTCCCATGCACACAAGCTTTCCATGTTTGAAACTTACAATTTATCAGTCAACCAATCCAACTCCGGCCAACTTTCACCATCCCACGACGTGGAAAAAAATGTGTTCAAAATTACACCAATATTGACTTCAGACTCATAAAAGACTTTGGGATTGACTATGTTGGAGAAGCAGAGACTCATAAATTCCGATGCTGGAATAAAAAAGTTTCCAATATTTTCTTTTCTAAAACTACTTAAAAAAAAAAATACAATACAATACAAAAAATACTTACGTAATTCAGATGAAACATCGTCAGCGATAGAAGATTTGACGATGTCGTTATCGGCGATATAAACAACAGTATGGGGTATCAGATTTTGCAACACTCCAATAGATGCTACTGTATTATCTACATCGGCGTGCTCTTTTCCAGGTGAGTGCTGGTGAACTGGTTTCAACTGACTTTTTAACTTGGCCAGCACCCGAGGTAGGAGATGAGAAAGTAGACGATGCAAAGAAAGTGCCCATTGGGCCAAAATGGGCAATAAAATCAGAGATGCAGCTTCCGCAACAACTGAAGCGGTATCATCTAACGCAGTTACAGCCAATTCTTCACACTGAAAAGTAACGAATGTGAAACTCATTATCTGGAAGTAGAATGAATATTAGAAACGCATTATAAAAGTCTCCGCCATTACGTAGAATCACCGACAAATGACGAGTTTGACGTTTTGAATTTACTACAGTTAGAAGGAAGTTATTTTGTTCATTCGATCTATTTTTCTTCAAAATATATTTTTCTTTCTTCATTATCTATAGCATCAAAATTTGTGACGTGAGATAAGGGAACAAATACCAAAAAAAAATACTTCCCCTCTCGACGCCCTCTTCGCCAGATACAATCGAAATAATAAAAAAATAATTCAACGTAAAGGAACTGAAGCGGAATTATCCAAAAGTCCGACCCGCTGGAATTTAGACGATCTTCGACCAAACCTCACAATCCGCAAAATCCGCAAGTAGGGCGCAAAAGTCCTACTTGCGAACTGAAAACGGACATTAAGACCATAATGGGACGTCCCTGGGACTTTCCCGTAAAGTCTTCAGAACGGACTTCGGTGCTTCCCATAGGGACGTCCTAAGGACCTCTTTGGGATTATCAATACTGTCTGGGTTACATCACAAACACTACAAACATCAGAAATATCACAGCATCAACAAATATTTAAGAATACGCTGCATTTGAAAAAATCTCGATACAAAATCTTTCCTGCATTAGATTTCATTGAATTATTATACCTTTTTCCTCTTATTCCACCAGAACAATTAAAAATAAGTTCTTCCTAAACTTTCTTACGGTCTTATGCTCAGCAGCGTCTTACATTTCAATCCTCAACAGAGTTTACAAAATCGAGTGCTTTCAATACTTCTGCTACGTTGAGTAGTGCGGAAAAGGTCTCAATTATTATCGGTGGATTAAAAGGTGAGCTGACGTCCCATGTACATTCCTATCCTCCGCAGAGTATAGAACTTGAGATTTACGAATATTAGTCTTAGTTTACAGGTATTGAGTATTGAAAAGCACCAAGTTTGTACGTTTCCTGACATACATATATTCCTGAATTTCCCATGACATTGGAACCGGTAACTCTTAAATGTCGTGCGGTTACGCCTTTTTTAGACATAAAAAGCGTGGTGCAATTAATGCGTTACGGAATTTCACCGACTGACACTGATTTTCTATGCTCACTGAAGTACAAAAATTACAGCTATCGTGATTCGACGTATGTGTCAACTGTGAATCGGGTTATGCTTTTGTCAGTGTTTTTTTTTTCACGTGGCGTGATCGTGGGATATGATATACATTTCAATACATGTTAAACAAGTCCGAATCTACAGTCGCATCTGAATATATTGCCGCTGTTTCCTTTTCTATCTAGTGGCTGTGGAACGGATCTAGAGAGGTTCGCGGCAATATACAGCGTGGAGCTCTTGAAAGTGTTTGTGGAAAAGGCCCATAAGCGGTACCTATGCCTTTTTGGGACCAGTAAGGCCGAATCCAGTACGGTCAACTCTTAAAAGATTTTTTCTATCAAAGAATCGATTCTATACCAAAAGAACTGATCGTTTTTTAAAGCCAAACATTTATTAAGCTAAATTTCAACTTCGTAAGAATGAAAATGTTCTGAAAGTCCGTGCTGCATTGATCTGAATAAATGGTAATCCGAAAAAGTCAGCTGATTGATGCGGGTGAGGTAGAACGTCCCATTCAATGGATTCCAAATATTTTCAACACATTTCGGAACACGGAGCCGAACATTGTTATTTTGAAAAATTACTTATCGTGTCTTTGGGCATATTCTGGCCGTTTTTCTTATAATGCTCGGTTCAATTTTTTTACTTGCTGACAGTATCGTTTGCCAGATATAATTTCACCAGGTATTAACACTTTGTAATACACAGCTCCCATACTATCCTACCAAATGCACATCAAAGCCTTCTTTCCATGTATGATGCCTACTGGTTGAGATGTTGAATATTAACCTGGGTCTACCCATGATTCTTTACGCTTTGGGTTATTAAAATATATCCACTTTTCATCAAAGGTCACAACTCGATCCAGAACACTTTTTCTTTTTTTCCAGCAAGCAAAATTTCACAAATTGTTTTCTGCTTTTCAATGTCTCTTTCTTTTAATTCATACGGAACCCATTTTCCTTCCTTCTGGATCTTTCTAAATGTGTGTAGATGTTCGAAAATGGCCAATTGGGCAACATTCAATGTTTCTGCTAATTATTTAACATTTAAGCAGTCTTTATATAATAACACTTGCAAATTTGCATATCTAAATTTTTTGGTTGAGCTGGACGCTCCTCGTCTTTCACGTCGAAATAACAACTTTTAGAACGTTGAAACCATCGTTCTAAAGTTTTTTAAGTTTGAGCACGTTCACCATATGCTTTCAACAGCAATATTTGACTTTCAGCAGGCGTTGTCTTCAAATGAAAGAACAATGACTATCAATGATAAACTGGCTTTTGAGAGCGCATGGTAATCCTCTAAAAAACTACAGATAACAAAGTCTGCAGCAAATACTGTAAGGGTAATGCCATCTTTCATCAGAATCGACAGTATTAACCGAAACACCTATTACAAATATCACAAGCAACCAATATCAGGCGAATTAGCCAATTCCCTCGCATAAGTCACTTTCGTTGCATTATACACATCCAATGCACCCGTTTCCGTTGCATAATTAACTTTCATTGCATCAACTTTCGTTGCAAAATAACCTATTTATAGGTTTTCATAACAAATGCATAAGCCTATTCATAGCGAACCGCGGAGAAAGACGTAGATTTATGTCAAAATTAATGATATACCCAGGAGAAATGAGAATAGGAAAGAGGTTTAATTTTCGAATATAATGATCTAATTTCAAAGGATATTTTATAGTGACTTACTTGAAAATACTTGTCAGGGTCGTCCATCAATGCGACGAGGAGCGCCAAGCTTTTGACGACAGTGGATCTGACCGTGGGCTCTTTATCTTCGAGCAACATCTGCTGAAGCATGGAAATCATCAATGAATTTCTGATGCTGCTCGAGGTATAAGGAGCTAGTGCAAAACAACATTCGGCAGCCAACAATCTACGCTCAGTATATTTATGTTGACTTTGTTCCCAGCACAACGTCATGATTTCTTCAACTTCCGTCAACTCGTCGTTTAGCTTAGCCATCATCACTAAACCTACAATCGAAGACAAAAAAAATTACCATTAAGAGTCTTTGTTTAATAAAAATTCCTATATAATAAGAATGTACCCGCAAAAATCATTTCCCTCTCGTCCTCTTGTGGTTTCTTCTTCAAATTGAACAGCAACTGTAGTAACCTTTCTCGTTCGGTGGAATTTCCATGCAATCGTATCGCGCTGAGCAAAAGAGGAATCAATTCTTCACGTTTATTGAGGAGAATGTTCGGTATGATCCTTGGCAAAGTATAAGCCAAGATATCTACGAGTGTTTTTTGAGAAATTCCGTTTTTCAGTGGTTCCTCAATAGCAAGTGGCATGTTAATGCCATATCGAGTCATGATTTCTTTTCGAAAATTCGAGGGTAATCGTCTGAAATGAGAGAAATATGAGAACAACCAGCATGCATTGCTCACATAAATTTAACATCTATTCCCTGTAACCAGCATAGTTTCTAAACATTTAAAATTTGAGAACCAAGACTCCATTAAGGTTTCTAGTCCCAAAATGGAAATGAGACTTCAATTTTGGCTCAACCCAGTCAGTATGAAAAATTTCGTTTCATTCCGAACGTCACCTGGTTGAGCTTGATGAATTTGTCGAACCATCCGCAGCGTCGATTCGAGGTAGCTGAATCCTCGTCCATTCCTTATCACCAGGATCAGTTTCACCAAGACTCACCACAATTGATACACTATCATCTTCTTCAGCATCTTGAGTAACATTTGATGACACATCTTGAGGTAAGGATTCCAAAAGTTCAAATTTATCTGGAGACGTTGAGTTGGAATTCATTGTCTTTTGCTGTAAAATAATAGACAACAGATCTCAACTTATGTTTCTTAAATTAATTGAACAGTACAATCAACGAGGAAAAAACTATTTGTATTTTTGGCAATCACCAATAATTTTTGCATCAAAAATTTTGAATTAAAGGAAAAACCATATACAGGGTGTATTTTAATCACTGCAATTACCAAAGATCATTAGGTCCTCATATGAAAGGCTGAGAGGAAAAACCGAACAAGTCGAGATAGAAAACACAGAGTTTCGCATTCATCTGTCTCTTACTAGTTTGGTTTTTACTCTCAGCCTTTCATATGCAATTCGAAGACGATTTTTTCCTTTACCGTTTTTCAAAATTAGAAAAATTCAATTTATTAATTAATGAGGCTTTCGGAGCCGTCGAAAGAGAATCACTGCTCGCCTACTCGTTGTAAACGCTGAAGAGTTCCTCAATGGACTCTGGGCTTAGACCATATACGACATGGACCGTGCGCTGCCTATACTTTTGCACATACTCAAGTGGCACCGACATATGGAGCTTGTGAATTTAAGCGAGGGCTGCCAGTGAAATATACCTTTTTAAAACGCCCTGACCGTATGAAAAGGATGCACGAAGCTGAGAAGGTAAAAATTTTTGTGAAATCATTCATCGTACAATTTTGCCTAAATATGTGATAGTACAAATTTTTCTTCGAAAATATTTTTTAATAAAAAATGTAGAATATACGTAAAACATATGGAATTTTTTAAAAATACTTTTATGAAATTTCACTATCATTAAACATTATTACATAATAATATTTACTAGTTTGTTGTAAAAGTAAAAAAAAAACAACCAAAACATATTTGTATGATAATTTTTACGTATTATAATTTCGTTGAACAAGTTATATAATCCATTTATTTTACAATAATCTGGTTATTAATGGATTTATTACCTATTATCAACTGTCAACAATTATTTGAGATTCTAATACAAAAATAAAAAAATAAAATTCCATACAGCGTGAAATAAAATGTGTAAGTATAAATTTTACATACAAGAAAAATATATAAATATAAGTATTACTTATTACATGACATTCTGAATTTTTGGCATTAATTTCTTTTCATATATTCAAAAGAAAATAAATTTATATGTTTTTGATAACATCTAACGTATTCCAAAAGGATTTTGCCAACAAGAAATTTTGTGTCCGATAAAAATAATAAAGAATATTAAAAACATATCTTAAACATCTACAAAATTCATATATTATTTTTAGAAAATCGATATACTGTAGAATCAAGAAATAACGTTATTGAAAACAGCAAACACTAAATTACCGCGAAGCTTTGGTGCTTCAGGGTAAATTATAGAGAACGATTTATTTTCCGAGCGTCACAAAACCTGTCGAAATCTGGAATCTGAAGGGTCTTCAACTCAATATCATGTCTTTTGTCATGAGTGTTAATAGCACTGGAGTGGGAAGTGAGGGTTTTTATCTGACTGCGTTCCGACCCATTTTGACAAAAATTTTTTGTACTGTAATAGCGAACTGTTTACTCTAAGAGCCCCGAAAAGTTCGTTGTTTCCAGACTCTGCAGTAGAAACATTTTAGACAAATATTTGACAAAATTTTTAGAATCCTTGCGTGAAGTATGAATGCGCTGTACCCTTTTTTTTCTACAGACAATACAAGTTTTCGGATTGTGCTGCATTACTTGAATTTCAGCTCTTTCTTTCTTGTTCTTTCTGGTGAGGCTCGCTTGACAAGTGCAACCTTTTTCGAAAATGTTGTTCACTACAACAATACGATTATTAATACCGAATTTTTTGGCTAGTGGTTTTTAAAGTATGTCTTTTTCTTACTTGTTTATAAATTTTATTGATAGCACAACTCTACCTCTGAGGACTTTTTTTCCTCATTCCGTTGAAAAAAAATCAGATAGCAAAAATTGCCTGCTGCACAGACGAACATTCTCTAATTTGTTTTTCACTTCATCTGGATCAATTCCAAAAAAAACCTTAGCCATTATTCACGTTTTTCTTTTTCTTTAAGAAATATGAAAAACAGTGAAATTGTTCAATATTAAATTTATCTTCTAATCAAGAAAAGTTTCATGATGAGTACTTTTGAAACATAAACAAAGTTTTTCCACTCACAGCTGAGATGAAATTTCGTGTAATTCTTTTTTCATCACGCCGCAAATGAAGCAAAAAGAATTCTTTTTGTGTCACTCATATTAAAACTTTTAAAACAATCAGCAGAAATAAGCACTTTTCAACCTTTGTTTATAAACACTGTCACTGCGCAACTATATTGGATTGGGCCTTCGCCCAAAGTGTACAAGTTCCTAAGTCGGTGCCAGTCCACTAACTTATGAAAGCTCAGTCCATGTATGTGGTCTAATTGTAAGATTCTTGGGGCCCTTGCTCACTTGCGTCAGCATAAAAACGAGACAAAATGATGACTATGGCTTGTGTTGTGTACATATCCGCAAGCGTTGTTCAGGAAAATGTTATTCTTTTCAGAATGATTCGATGCGTTTTTTGGTAAGACTTGGATAAGATTTTTGATAAATATTTTTTTTTTTTTTTCGATTCACTCTTTTACAGCTAACTGATATGTAAGCTCGACATTTGTCTGGAATTATTCATTTACTATGAAAAACCCTATAGTACATGATGGAGCATTTAATTTCTGAGAGAAATTGAAAAAACATTTATCAAAAACCTTATTCAAATCTTATCGTAAAACGCATTGAATCATTCTGATAAGAAAAAAATTATCCTCAACAGTGACTTGCACTGAAAAAAAAAACCTCTTGGAAATCCCGAAATTTTTTCTTAAAAAGTGCTATACTAGTCTTGCTCCGGAAACGCGAGATGAATATCTATTAGAAAATGATACTTGGTATAGCAAAATCTGATGTAGGTAGTATATGTATTTGAATTACGTTATAGTGTTGTACTTGTTCATAGACTATGGTGTAATGCAAAGTAATATAAGCTATACTGAAAAATTAAGTACTACTGTCATAAAAAAAGTAATTCACATATTATTATAAAATATTAAATTTATATTGCATAAATTAGGCATCTGTGAAGGTGAATATATTATCACCGATTATCAAAGACTAATGACCAATGACCAAAAGCTCAAAACATAATCAACAAAATATGATCACAACAACAACAAAAAAACATAATTAACAAAACATAATCAAAACAAATCAATATCGTTTCCCAAAGTTGGTGAACACAATCCTTTAAAAATAGGTATGGTGTTGATTGTGCGCAAATTTATTGAGCACTATTTTTACTGTGCACTGGACGATTGTGCATATTTTTACAAAATTGAACACAGGTTGATATGAAAATTATTTCAGTTTAAATTTGAAAATTTAGAAGTTTTCATTTCCAAAATTGTTGAATTTAAGATCATACCTATGGAAATTATGAAAATATGCACAATAAATACGGTGCTGAATAAATTTGTGCACAATTGACACCATGCCTAAAAATGCACCCACAAAGCACGAAACTGATAAAAAAATAGGAAAAAGAAACGAAGGACTGTATTTCCATGCAATAAATTCCTACTATTCGACACACTGCTTAACACAATTTAGACGTAAATAGACGCTTCGATCCGTCCGATTTCAGCCATATTGTTGCATCGAAGAAGAAGTTTGTCACGTAACACATCTGCGCATGCGCACAGGAAGTTTTGTCTGAAAGTGCTACACCATACATGAATTCATACAAAGTAGAATAGCAGTTTGTCGTTTATGAGATCGGATAAGTTGATCTTTCAAATAGCTTAATGTAGAATCAAATTTGTAAATTTTCGTTGATGATGCACTAAAATATATTGAACACATATTATACAATTTGAAATTTTGCATAAAGTATAATTCCATTGTCTTGACTTGTACTATACCAACATTTCACATTTTGTGTAAGTGATCTACTCAAAACAGCTGCTTCATATGATACTTTTTACGAAAAGTATGTTAAAAACAACTGTAAATTCGTTTCGTTTTCACGTCGCGATGGAAGTATAGCAGATACTGAATGCAATTATCGTACTGTTCAAGAGGTTTTTTTTTTTCAGTGTGCGGATATATACACAACACAAGCCATAGTCATCATTTTGTCTCGTCTTTATGCTGATGCAAGCGAGCAAGGGCCCTCAATTCCACTATGGAAATGTTGAACGTTCACAACAGTCTACAACGAGCAAGCGAGCAGTGATTCTCTTTCGACGGCTCCAAAGGCCTCATTAATTAACAAATTCGATTTTGCGAATTTTAAAAAATGGTAAAGGAAAAATCGTCTTAATATTGCATGGGGTATAATCGCATATAGTCTCCGGTAGTTGTGGTGATTAAAAAATACCCTGCAGAAATCGAAAGTTGATGTACTGATAAAAACTTTGAAAAGAAAACTAGAATTCGGTTTTGTCGCAAAATAGCTTTCAGGATATCACTATATTTTTATGTACAATGTCTTCATACTTACTTCAGGAAAATTTAATGGATGGGTGCTTATCACGGGATTGGCCATACTGTCTAAAAGTCGTTCCAGTTCCTCTTTTTTTTCTTGAAGAGAAACAACTTTTTGGGTCAAAAGTTCGACTTCTTCCTGTAGGGAATATTGCAACGATGAATTATATTTTAAAAATTTATCTAAGAATATAAAAATGACAAGCCTTATGATGATTAAATCTTTTTATGAATATTACTCGATGAAAAACGAATCAGTTAGAATATTCTTTCTTCAAATGTTTTTTTCTCATTTTTGTGTTAGCCACAATAAAACTCGTCATCTCTCAGTAATCTAATGATAAACTAACTAGGTTTTTTTCCTGTTCCACATTTTCGATATTTTCCGTCTGACAGGCTATGCTGACAGATGGCATTCTATCGTTACCACTGGCTCTTGTGAATTCCCGATAAATTTGCAGTAACTCTGGAGGCCTTTCTATGTTTAAGCCAACATCTTGCCAATCTTCAAAATCCTGATTCTCATTTTCATCGCAAAAAGTAATTGACGTCAATTTGTACGACCTAGCTAACAAATACTCGTTTATCAAAAAATTCAAAGCTTTCTGCTCATGTGGCTTTATAGGTTGATCCACTCCTGAGTGATTATCCAATTTTTCGAAGCCACTGCTTTCGGATTCTGAAATAATTTAGTCTTTTACTTGAATTCGTGGGTGTTTAGCTTTTGAGGGATGATTTATGAATTAAAACCTAACCGGTTACTACAGTAAGATTGGCTCTCAGAGTATTGATGTTTTCTTTCGCTTTTCTGAGCTCGAACTCGAGAATGGCCACCCTGTCATCGGTGACACCATCTTCTGAGTATCTTGTCATGTCAAGAGAATCCAACGTGTTCTGACTAGAAGATCTTGCTATAATAATATAAAGTATAAGAAGAGTTTCACACATTGATTAAATAATTTGCACTAAAACCTAAGAATTGAATGAATGATTTTCAAATATCAATGTTTTAAATATTCCTTAATTACCAAATATTCATGTCTGATAACTAAAAAACATTTTTTCTGGTAGAAATTATCAATATATAAACATACTTACGCATTGGAGTATAAGGTTCTGGCTTAATATTCTGAATCTCGAAATTGTTAGGGTTTGAGAAAAAATCTCTTAAAATAGGAACCTCTCGTTCCACTTCGCTTAGTTCTGTGTGTAATTCCAAAGCAGTCAATAGCAACTTCTCATCTAACAATTTCCTTGCAATGTCTTGGTAAGATATGATACAAGGTGATGCATCCTCGCCTATAAAATGCATCATATATTCATTTTATTAAGTATTCAATTGTAGCGAAACTTGCAGTATTAGTAACAAAACTACAAAATAGTACTTGAAAAATTTTCTCTGTTCGAGTCTTTGTCTGAAAACTTATCCCTGTGTCTACCTGCATTCAACTTAATATTTTTGGCCTGAAACCCATTACCAACAAAGCCAAAGTAATGACAAGTTAGAAGTAAAGTATTCAAGTGATTCCTAATATTCACATTTTTCAGCAGTTATGAAATTTAGTAGTATGTTATAGCATTCTTCTAGATTTTTATTATTTTTTTGAAGCGCTTTGTAAACATCAAAAATTGAATGCTACAAATTACAATGACGTTTATTCTTAAAATTTTAGATTCTAAGGATATAATTCTAGAAATCTATGCTGAATTTTAAGTAATATCGAAGAATTACAAAGAAACTAAAAAATCTTTACAAGTTTTGAGAAAAAAAATATGAAAAGTTATAAAAACACTCAAAAAAGACTTTATATTTTATTTTAATATGTCAAAAGAAAGGAAAAGATTTTTGTCATTCATCCTATTTAAATTTCACATTAGGTAAAAAATCCTTAACAAATTTTTTCAAGGGTATCTAATTTATTCACATACTGTTGAAATAAGTTCGTTAAATTTTTCATGAAAGTACGGAAGTATTCAAACCCATACCTTGTATGGAATTTTTTCCATAAATAGCCTGGGATATTCTCTATACGTGATTAGGATTTTTCTACAAGTAATGCAACGATTTTCTTCAAATATTCAATAAATAATAAATTGTTTAATATTAAACTAAGTAACATTAGAATATTTGAAAATACTCATTTGCGAAAGCAATTTCAATGTTAAAATGAAATTTATTCGTATATTTTTTATGCTAATAATAAATTATCTTATGTGGTTCGATTGTCAAGAGATTTAGTGGCGCTTTCAAGCAAATCAATACCTTGAGCAGAGCTCAAGCGCGCTCTGTGCAAATGATATAAGATTCAATTTCCTATTATTAGTGGCGATATCTACTCAGTTCCTGAACCAGGTTGGTTTGCTCAAAAGCGCTGTCTAGTAATAAGTTATTTGAAGGTTTATATATTTTTTTTTTTTTTTCAAACTACTGTCCAAGCCATGATTCTTGTTTTGCATGCCCTTTTGGGTGCGCTGATTCAATCTAGCATTTTTAAAAGTGAAAGCTTGAGCTTGAAAATAGAGTTTTAAGCTAATTATAATAGAATAAATATTTATTGATAAATTGAAATAAACTCATACGTTTATTGATTTTTTTATCTTTGACCCTGCCCTTCCATGTAAAATTTAATTGCGACACTCCAGTATGTGGAAATAATTGAAATTTTATAATTACTTGTGTCATCTTGACAAAAGAGACCTTAGACCTAAAAAAAATTAACTATATAAATCTTAGAAATGACGAGTTGAAGATTTTCAGAAAAAAATTATAACTTGTGGATGAAACATTTTGGCATTTAAAGAATTTTTCAAAATGCAGTGAAAAATTAAGGAATAATAAGCAAATGATAGAATAAAAAAATTTCTAGCTAAAAATTTTTAAACATTTTATCCTTATGAAGAACACAATTTACTGTTAAACGTGGTAACCACGGAACAAAGCCTAGAGGTGGCCTACTTGCATGCTAAATTTCGATCTAAAAAAGTGGGGGTAAATTAATATGGAATTTATATTTGTATACATCTAAAATATAGGTACACTGTTCTTGTGCACATAGTCATTTGTTTTGACCAAAAGTCACATCGATATGGCCCACCCCTGGCAAAGCCCGCTGGGACAGCCAGTAAATAATAGAAAAATCCTATAATAATTAAATACATTTATCTAGCTTTAAAAAACTCGCCTTAACTTTCCAGTAAAATTTTTAACAAAAATAAAAACATGCTTGTTGCATTACCTTTGAAAGACGAAGATCCTTTAACTTCTCTTCCAGTGCTTGACATTTTATCGTTCCTTTTTGGTAACGCTGAATAAAAAGTAATTTCTATTATTTATTTATTAATTTTTTTTTTTCTCAAAATCTCAAGACTTATTTACCTATGGTAGGAGTGCCTCAAATCAAATAAAAAATCCTGATTGTTACAAGCTATTGAAAAATATTAACATCATAACTGCACCTTGTTTTGTCACTTGTGCGTCATTGTTCGATTTCTTAATAGTAAAAATTGACGTCAAAAAAGTTGGTAACCAAAATAAGGTTTAGTAAAACTATTGTTTATATTATTTACATACATGACAGAATTTATTTTTATTGGTGCACTACTCCACAGCTCAACATATTGACATTCAAGTAAAAAGCTTTTTTTTTTTTGAGGTATGTAAAAGAAATAAGTTATAATGAGACTTCAAAAATGTATAAATATTTTTAGTATTTTTACACGAATATGATTGACAATATTACAAAACAAAGTGGTATATAGATATAGCATATAGCGAACGTCAGCGTCATACATATACTATCCATAAGGCCATATATCGATAGTCGTCCAAAAATCTAATTAAAAAAAAATTAAGCATCTTTCAACACATTCGAAAACAGTCAATAAATAGTAAGAAGATATTTGAAAAACAATCTTCCATCCTCTGCAGACACTTTTTGTTTATTGATCATATTTTTTTCTGGCTATCGATACAAAAATATCGAGAGTTACCAATATAGTTACATGTTACTATCTTAACATAACTTTACATTGAATGAATCTATGCCATTTTGCAATAAAAATAATAATCCAACTAAGGACAAAACGAAAGCTTGTTGAAAACACAGCTTCCAGTTTGAATAAAAAATGATTGCAAATGTTGCAAATTCACTGTTTACCTGACCTAGCCTAACCTAACTCCACCTGGCACCTCGTGACGTCATCAAATTCAAAATGGCCGCTACTCCTTGACACTTCTCCAATTTCTCAATCTCTCACAATCGCATCATTCCTGTCAATTCCTGTTAAGACAGTATATTATTCCAAGTTGTTTACTTGTTTTTTTTATAGTTGTCAACAATAATAATGCTAAAACTTCCCGGATACTGCATTTGAACTCACGTGCACGTTCGCACTCTAGCAAAAGGTATCCTCCGAAATCGTCGCTGGTCGTCATCAACCTGGCATTTTGTATTCTACGGGACTCGACATCGCCCTGCACTTGAATCCGGCTTATTACCCGGCATTATCCAGGAAAAACCACCAAGAAAAACACGTTAGTGTTGTGATGATGTATAAAATTCAGCGATGAATTTTGAACCTATCCCTCTAAATAAAGTTATCAAATCCACCATTCCTTTATTACCCAACAAATTTACAATTATTAAAATAGTATGTGCATCTCCAAAATGTGAATAAAAAAAAAGAAAAGTGAAAAATGCGATCGAAGTTAGAAAACTGTGCCACAAGTCGAAGTGAATAAAATAATTGCGGTCGAGAGTTTTGTGTGATTGTAAAAGGTTAATAAAATCAGTCCTAGGAGTTTCATTTTCCATCCACATTCCTCAAAATCTTATTTTTTTTTGCACAAAAGTATAATAGACTTGTTGAATACCCAAGCCCGAGTTCATTGCCATCTTCCTATATTGTCGATCTATATTATGACGTACTCTGTCGTTACAGAATAGGGCAGAGGTGAAATATTTCTTATAATTAAAATTATTCAAGCTTAGAGTTCTACAATAACTTGTTTTTAGCATCTAAAATCAAAAGTTTATATTCACGCTAGTGAAACTTAGTTAAAATCTATCGATAGCTCACGTTTCTTTTTCAAAATTAAAAAAAAAAGATTGTTATAATTCTTATTAACTAATGACTAAGTTTATGCCGCTGAGAGTAAATAAGACACAATTTTTTATATGATTTGCATCCCGCTATGTAAAATTTATGATTCCAGGCTACGAAATTGTCATCAAATAGTCATTTTAGACCACACCGATATGGCGGACCGCACATTTCCGTCTTCCCGGAAATCGCCATAGCGCATGCGCAATCTGCGCCATTGGAGGCATTTGTGTTCTCAGTTTCGTTCATTATAGAAGAAGCTCCGGACCTAGCAAGTTCCGTTTTGACGGCATCGCGGTTGATTTGTCGGAATTTTATTTTCCAACTAAATTTTAGAAATCGGATCGTAGTCAGACGTTATTGCCTTTTAGTTTAGTTTTCGGTGTACAAAACAGTTGAAGCTGGCGAACGGTGCCGTGCATTTTGGATGGCGTGAGGGCTGGTTCCTCCATTGTTCTACAATTGGGCGTGTATCTTAGCAAAAACAAGGTAAGTCATATTAGGTAGAATTTATGTTTGATATCTCCGAAATAGTTTATCATGTATTCAAAAGATGTTATGATGAGTTAGAATTTTAGCCACGTGATTTTAACCAGTCGATAACTCTTGAACATCATTTTTTTTATGTAGTGAAAAAAAAAGATCAGTTTTATGTATAAGCATGCATGAGGAAGCCCGAGTGATTCTATGAAAAGAGCACGCTTTCATAGTCGCCATCTTGAATTGTCCCGAGTCATGTGAAAACCGAGTCTTTCCGCCATTTTGTGTTGCGCTTCTCTTTTGTTCGTTAATAGACATAGTGAACTTTTTTGATTAGTACGTCGAACCTGGTTTTTTACATGGACATACCATTGAAAAAATTTGAACAGTTTTTGGCAATAAACATTTGATTTTCTCTTGTAATTTATTTTGTTAACCTGCCAATGTTTATTAAAATTCAATGAAAAATGAGACGCTGAGAATGAAGGTGAATTTTGAACAAAAGAGACATAAATAAACTCTAATAACACTGGAAAGCAACAAGTTGATTGCCACAATACACTCGGCACGCACGATGTGGAGACGCACAAGAGATTTTTCCAATCGAATGAGCAAAACTATTTATCACGAAGTCTAAATCTGTCGAAAAGCTGTCCGTTTAATCAAAATTAGTGTTCACTAAAAATTGATTTTAATTCGATGTTCCAACATCGATGTTGGCGATGATAAGATCGATCACCCCGTCACTGATCTACATAAAACACTGGATAGAGGATGGCGCCACTTCAAAAAAAAAAAAAATCCCGCATGCAACTGATACACGAATAGACATCTTGCAAATTTTTTGGAAATATTTTTGAGGAAAAGTTGATGTCTAGAAAAACATACTACTTTTTTTCCCGATTTTTCCGAAGTCTGCAAGGCCGAGAAAAAATTTATGAAAATCGTAAAAATTCAAATTGCTGAAAATGATCCGAAAACTCCTGAGCATACCCGATGTGACGTCAAGACGGGGAATTGTGCTGTCTCGAAAAGTTGTCCGCGGCAGCCATCTTGAAAAAAACGGAAATATCGTGCGCCAGAGCCCTGCACTGAAATGGAAAAAAAGTATTTCAGACAACACTAGTTTGTGCTGGCAGAGCACGATCTAGTGTTGCCACTACACGGTGGAAAGTGTTGTCAAAAGGTGTTCAAAGGTGTTGTACCAACACTTTTAGGTGCCGGTTGAACTCGGGCTGCTCGGGCATTGTGTTGAAAATAGGCGAAAGTGTTGGTTCAACACTCGTAGGATTTCTGTTGAACCGCGAGGTGTTCGGACAACTGTAAAGAGTCAACTCTGTCAATGGTGCCAACTTAACTTTTCTGAAGTGCTCTCTGAAATACTTTCTTTTCCAGTGTGGGAAAAATCCCGGCGACTCAACATGGCCGCTTTACGTTATTGCTTTCACGTCAATCCAGCCCCATAGCCACGAGGAATCCCCCAGTGCTGCCAATACTACTGATCTGACGGTCAGCTGTGCTTTGTCCGTTGTATCATTATATATATATATATATCAAATTCGGTCGTTCCAGCGTTGGATTCCCCGTGGCCACCGGAGCTGGATTGACACGGGGAATGCGCCGTGGCCAGCAACGCCAACCTAATGTTGAAAACGTCACGATTTGCTTCAATGTTCGCACAACCGGATTTCACGATTGGTACGACGGGATTTTTTTCCCAGTATGCGTACTCAGTCAATCCCGAGTGGAAAAAAAAGTCGGGAAATAATCTCAACATATCGGAGCGACATATGTCAGATATTCTCAGACATTCGCGGCAGAATATCGCGAAGATGTTTTTTAGCATATGGTTTCTGTATATTTTTAGTAGAATGTCGCGAAGATATTTTTCGGCATATGATTTTTGTACATTTCTGGTAGAATGTCGCGAAGATGTTTTTTGACATATGTTTTTGTGCATAACAAAAATGGCACTCTCTTTGGCAAAAGGTTGGATAAGAAACGTCCCAGCTCAAATTCTTTGAAGTTCTTCGAGTCATCTACCGTGGTTTACGCAAGCGAATAATTTATACGTGATTTGCGCCCGTTCAAAGTTGTTGAATTTATAATAAAATATCCTTTAAGACAGTTAAATTTCCGTTTTTTTCCACCTTACACGTTATGTGACAATAATTGAAGTGCCGGATGATATAACTTGGAGCGCACAAAATGCCGTGAAACTTGTACCCAAGCTACGATTTCCATATTGGATTATAATTTCACGGCATTTTGTGTACTCTAAGTTATTTATAATCAGGACCTTAAGTATCCAACATTTATATTTATATTTACAGTATGACATGAAACATCGCAAAGATATTTATCTAAAAACATCGCAGCTATATAGTGAGAAAAACATAGCAGCGATATTATCGAGCATGACGATTTGATGTCGTGACGATATCACTATAGAGATTATCTCGCGATAATTTAAAATATCGCTACGATATTTCTCCGACCTTTTTTTCCACTCGGGATGTTTTCTTTCATGAACGCGTGAGATAGAAACGATTGTGCGAGAGAGATGGTACAAGTGGTGGGTGTAAAAACGCGTGGACGAATTTCCCTCGCTAAAGTACACAGCTTAGTATATCTATGTATACGGAAGCTCCTCGTCCTGATTCTCTAGTGTTCTTGGCGTAATGCTGTGTAAGTGTACTTACGTCACGCGAGCAATGGCGCCATATTCAAGTCGTTTCAAATTATTTCAGAAAGATCGACTTTTTGGCAATTTTTTTTAAAGATTTCATATCGTTCGTAATACATCATTTTTGAGCTACGTTTTCTTCTCAGTCAATATTGTTTTCCTAAAGTGTAAAAACCCATTTTTGTTTTTGATACAAAAGGTCTATTAACGCGAAAATAATGGGATGTACCGACGAAATTACAACGATTTTATTGTAACTAGACGCAAATGATAAATTCACACATGTACATTAATCTCGTACAAGGAAAAGCCACAATAAAGCACATTTTGAAAAAAAAAACGCTATCTTTTTAGTAGTATTGAACAGTAAGCTTGGATGCTTGCAATGCTCTGTAAGTATTTTAAAATTTGTCAAATCTTTTTAAAAGTATTTTTAATGAGAAATTTCCACATATCACTCATATGCTCGATTTAAACCATGCCATTTCAAGCTCATTTGAATCTCGCACCAATTAACATTAATATGTCTTGATTATGCTAGATTTTTCGTTTTTAAATCAATAACACAGGCCGATATACATACCTTAGCACTCCAACTACCACCTAGATCGGTGGTAACTAGGTGGTAAATTTTATCTCGCCCAAAAATCGATTTTGATGTTTCCAAACTTCTAAAAATCATTGCATTTGGTTATTTTTCAGTTATTTTGAGACAAATTACTGAAAAACAACCAAATGCAATGATTTCTAGTAGTTCAAAAACATCAACATCGATTTTTGGGTGCGAAAAAACTTGCCACCTAGTTACCACCGATCTAGGTGGTAGTTGAGACTGCTACGATACGAATTTAAAAATAACGGACCAAAAGCATATGATTTATACATAGATTCATTTGTTATTTATTTTAAAAACGAGAAACCTAACGTGGACAAGTCATTTTATTGATAATTTTAACCCCTTAAGTCACACTAAAAAAAGATTTGTTCAAAAATTGAATAATTTTAAAGTGCCTCCGTCGGAGATATCTCGCGATATTTCTGCGGCATCGCTAGAGCAACGAGATACCGAAATTTCCGAGTTGATTTCCAGCAGCAGCTGAATAGTGAACGGTCTCCATCCCGTTACGAGCGTGACAAATGATAAAGTCTTATAACGTCGGAAAAATTAAAAACATCGGGTTTTTTACGAACATTATGACGAAATTAGTTTTCTCGCCCTAAAAAACTCATTAAAAAAGTCTAATTTCATGAAAATGGGTCAATAATAACGGACTTCAGTATTAGAGAAAATGGAATATTTTAAAAATTTATTACGTGGAAATGCGGGCTATCTTAACAAAATCCTTTTAGGAATTGTTTATTAGCAACCCATTCTACACTGTTTCGATAAAATTTTCCGATCCCACATTTCATGTCTAACTGCGTAATCAGTTGCACCCATCATAACATCGACCATAATCGATTTTTCAAAATCAATTTTTAGTGAACACTACCATAAATGCATTCGTTCCGCGGCACTTCATAAAATGAAACTTCTTGCCCGCCGAGTGGAATGAGAAAGACGGACATATTTTTAATGCTCTTGCTCCTAACTATAGACCTTATAAATAAAGTCCCTGTATATGAAAGTCTGCACCAGCGTTCGCAGGCGTAATAGAATTCTACTACGGTAGTAGGAAAATTTACACGGAGTTAAATGGGCGTAGTAGGAACTAGGCTAGGGGAATCTGCGAACGCTGGTCTGGACAGACCGGATCTATCAAGATTGGTTGTATTTTGAGGTGCCACCATTTTTAGCTTTCTCCAAAGAGAGAAACGCGGTAAACTGCAGTTGATGTGAATTTGAAAAAATAATTTTTGAACGATTTGTATTCTACAATATCAGTCTAATATTTTTCTTGTATTTATTTATTGTTGTTCAACAGAAAGCGAAACCAAACGAAACTGACGGATCAACAGGTTCGGTTTACACTGTAAAAAATCACCTCGTAAAAAACCTAACGGGTAGGAAATTATTTTAGTGCTCAGTGTCGTCTATTTCATACACGGGGTAGGAAAATAACGAGAGGCAAGGAAATCGACTACATTCAGTGTAGATATTAAAATTCCTGGTAGTGGATTAGCTACCAGGTAGTAAAATATTGACTCTCAGTTTAGGAAACAATCCGACCTGCACTGAGTGTAGTTTTTTTACTATGCCTAGGAAAATAACGATGCGTTCGTAGAAAAATAAGCGGGTCGTAAATCAATAATAGGTTGGTCAAATCCTACCCTACATAGGTAAATAACTAATCAAGTTAGTCAAAATGCAATGAGTGATTTTAAAATCCAGTGAGTGCAATGCAAGTGAGTGACAGTTTAACCGTATCAGTGACAACGTAATAAAAACGTGAATAAAATAATTTTTCAATTTTCTCATTGTTCTTTTTATATAATTTTCTGGGTAGACAAATGTTAAGCTTCGAAAAAATGTTGTAAAATCTTGAATGTGCAGCACATAATGTCATAAAGCATATTTTTTGGTTACAATTTGTAGGTTATGCGTCACTCAACCATGTAAAGAAGCATTTTTAATTTGTAATAAATTATGTCAATTGTACAGATCTGTGGATAATTGACATTTTTTTTTCTTCCTGCTGCCACTATTTATGATATATTACTTGTAAAAAACAATTCACATTACATATAACAGTATAGCCAGTAAAATACCCTCTAGTCAAATAACTACCCGCTTGTCAAACAACTATCAGCTGGTCGAATACATGTCCGGCAGGAATTTTCTGAGCTGCTCGTTAATTTCCTACCCTACGATAGCTATCGTAAATGAACGATCTTGGTTCGGTTTTTTACGACACTCAGAGTAGGTCGGATTGTTTCCTAAACTCAGTTTGGTTGTTTTCCTACGATATTTTTTACAGTGTATGTTTACAACCCATGTGACTATAGCAATGACGTCACACGGCTGCCATTTTTAGCTTCAAATGGGAGAGGGAAGAAAAGGATAGACAGTTCTCACTCTTACTCACGCGCGTATATGGATCTGTCCAGACTTTCATATACAGGGACTTTATTCATAAATAGAGAGACTGGCAATGACAGTTCTGTTGCTTTTAATGGTCCCGTTAACCTAAATAAAATAATGTAGGTCTTAATGGACCTACAATATGGCTGTGCCAATAAGGAAGGATGCAAAAACGCGGAAAAGTTATGTGAATTTGAATTTTGAACTATATGGAAAAAATTTTATGTACCTTTGGCATAGAATACTCACTTCTCGTCCAGTTCAAAATCTCTAAACTTGTTTTCCAGCCCTTTTTACGTAAAATATTGTATGTAGCTGGGACTTTGATTTTATATTTACTAGTGTGAAATTTGTAGACCGAGACGAAGCCGGGGCTTACAATGAAAATAATAATATACTATGAAGCACATTGAGCAACTTCCTTTTAATGTATTAATCAAATTATTGTAATGTGTTAGATTGTTGTCATTATTTAATGTATTTGTAAAACAATAACTCCGATCAATTTTCCTCCAAATTTACATTATTTATTTAAAACATCTCTCCATTATTATCTAGCTTTCGGCCTTACATTGGTCCCTTTTCAAGATGAAAAAATATATAATGACCACGTATCGAATTATGTCTGCACTAACAATACGTCAAATTTTAGGGAAAAAACCGGTGCAGCAAGTCAATTTTTGTAAATTATTTTTTCATTAACAAATGAACAGACCTAAATTTTACGTATATTGTCAAATTGCGCGCTTCGGCAAGCAGCAAATTCACGTTTCGTGTTCAAGACGTTCGTGTTGACTTTCGAGAACTGTTGAGAATAGAAAATAATAAAATAAACGCATGTGTTTTTATTGTGTTATTATCTTAAGAATACTCGAAATAAATAAGAGGCGCGATAGGAAAAAAAGGCAAGAGAAAAATTAATGCCCTAGAGGCGCCGAAACAGCGACAACGCAATGTGTCGCGAAGAAACGCAATCACGGGTGATGATTTGTGAAATTTTTTTAAAAAGATAATTATCAATGTGCATTGTTTTTTTCCTAAATATGTACTTAAAAAACCTCCTAAACATCATATCGCTCAACGGAAAATTTTGGTAAAATATAAATTTGATAATTGAAATAAAAATATCGATACCACAAATGCTCAAAAAAAGGTCCACGTATTGATCAATATTTGCTCAAATGTTAAGGGTTTTTGGGTCCATAAACGTTCGTCAACGAGTCTACGAATCGATCGGAATTTGATCAAAGTTGATCTAATGTGGCGCTCCTGACAATATCTGGATACTTTTCACGCGTAGGCCAAATCTGTATCCACGTTCGGGCCACGAACTCGATCGCATATAGAACGGTATGCGGATCACAGATACGATCAAATATTGGTCCAATCGTCCCCACGACGTCGGTCGATATTTGATCAAATGTTGGTTCAGATTGTTTGCCGGGTACATTCAAGGGCATCGTAAGACAATGCAAAAGAGGCTTTGTTGACATGTAGGGTGTAAAGATGTTTTGGAAGAATATCATAACGTCGACAATCAATCAGAAAGTATGCTCGATGTTGGAGAAACAATATTTTGAGTAGAGTGGTTATCCAATCTTGAAGTAAATGTTTTGCTTCATTTCCGAAAATATCAACGATATTGCTATATTTAATGTCGCAAAAAGCATTAGATGGTAGGGTAGAACACTGTGATGAACTGACATGAACAAGAAAGATAGTAAATATTCATGGGGTGCATAGATTCATAACAACGCAAGAAATACAAACGTTGCAACATACCCCTTGAACTGAGTGGGAGCAGCAGGAAGTGGAGTAGTGTCAAGAAATTATGCAGTGAAATTCTTCCACCAAAACAGGGGAAAGAGGCACCTGGCACCTACGCTTTTAATCACCGCAAAATGGGCGCCTCTACAGACTTGGAATAAAACCCGAATACCATTCCCGGTTTTGGCCCGAGTTTATAGACACTGACAAAAACAGGGTTTTCGATATTTCATAAGACCAGTGTTTTCCGTGAATGAGCTCTGTACAACGAAAGTAAGTGGAAAAGACTGCCATGAGTTGGTAGCGTGTATGGATGCCTCCATCAGCATTTAAAGTTACTATACTGGAGACTTTTACGGTGAACAAAACTGGCTAAACCTATCGACGTAAAGTACTAAACTGCTTTTATCGTTCTGTGCTTCCAAATCACTGTGGAAAGAGACAGGATACTAAGCAGCGTTCGCGGAAGCAGCGGGAGTTACGGAAGCCTTAATTGAACAATCGCTAGCAGTACCGACGTGTCGATAGTAACAACTAATGATTAGCAAAATGAACATGCTAATGCATGTGAATTAGAAGTGCAAAAGATGCAGTTATTAGAATTATACCAGAAATATTTCACTTATAAGAAATTCAACGCTTAAGTGTGCAAATATAGCCTATATTTTCTTGTATCCTTGGCAAGAACAAATAATGTTATAACAGGCCGAAACCAGCTGCTATGAACCACTCAGGACTAATTCATCAAAATCGCTCAAAATTGGCTGCTACTCACAACTTAGCTGCCAGTAACAGTTATCTCTTCTCGCCACATATTTGATCCAACAGCTGACAAATCCTTGGAGGACATTATCCACAATTTCTACTTCGAAGGCATGTCGGCACCCCATTCAGTACTGCAGCTACTTTATAAAAAGAGACTCATATTAGGCTGAGTTAACTTGTTCAAAGAACTTGATAAAATTAGGACCGTTTCGCTTGCGGAATACGAAGAGTCACTCTAATCTAAAGAACTCTAGCCACCAATGCATTAAAGTTCATTTTTTCACCCAGATGTTTAAGAGAAACCGCACAAGACAGCACAAGAGTGATTCCTATCCCTAATTGATTCAACCTTGCGCATGTGGTTTTTTCGCAAGTAGGAGCCAAAGATATGAGAATTAGAAACCTACTCTAACAATGGATCTAACGAACTTGATCGATGAATATTGAGCGATGATGACCTGTATGGGAGGTCGAATTTATGTAACTATTGTGATCTCCCGGGGATGTTGGAGTAACATTCGAGCTCGTAGATTAATCAGTAATCACCGCTGCGGGAACAGCGAAAATGCGATAGCACGTAGACCTCGCCGGTAGATCACCGATACCAGGCCTATGCAACTCGGTATCTCAAGCTTAGGAATCCTGATTCACATAAAGTAAACGGCACTACGAAGGCGCCACCAGTCTAAGCCGCAAATGGTGGTTTTGATCCATGTAGAGACACGAAATACACTCGCGATTGCTTATGCGTGGAGGTGGTTGAGCGTGAGCGCGCTCACACACACTAACAAAAGTGTAGTAAGATCGTGGAGAGAGGAACTAAACGAGTCGCATAGGGCTGGCCGATACATCTCAGAAGCTACGTCCCATAGGTATCTCAACCTTGGATATCAAGGAGTAATATACATTGCGTTCCATGTGCGTTATTTGAATGCTTCTTTTACGCTGCGTCAGAGCTTACCGCTACGTCGCAGGAACGAAACTGGTTTGCTAGGATTAGGGATGGGAAACAGTGATGGGAGATGGATATCGATATGGAACGATAATCCCAGCTTTTTAGGGAAGGAGAAGCGATCTGGGATTGACGATTCGTCAGCTTGCTTCCCCTTCCCCTAGAAAGCTGGGATTTTTGTTCGATATTGTTCGATAGCTCCCATCACTGATGGGAAAACCATCAATAACTCTATCAATAGTATCGATAAGATGAGGATATAAATAACTATCGATAACTTTTGAGCTTATTGATGGTTATTGATATTAATGTTCAGTGTACACCCGTGAGAAGAATCGATTCTTTCTCTGTTTTAGGGATTTTTGGCTTATTTTTTCGGTATTTACAAACAAAAACTGAAAATCCTTAAATTTGATAAAAATCGATTCTCACCACTCTATACCTCATTCACTTTTTTTACATAATGAGAATGGGAACATGCCAATAGAAACATTTTTTTTCTCTCTCACTCGTGAAACTCTGCGGAAAGTGCGAAACTCCGAAGTTGAAACGTGACCAAAAAAAGTTCAATAGGTAGCAGCGTAGTTAAGTTTTTATTTTGATTGTCGAATAAAGTGCTACGAATCCGAAAAATAAAAAACAATGCAGGATGAAGGTCCTTCTCCGAGAACTTCTCCAAGGAAAAAAAATCAAACAATTACTCATTTATTGTTTATGACATTTGCTGACATTCTTTGATTTTCAGGTCGCTTGCGAACAGAACAAATGTCTTTTAACCCGAAAATACCTTGCACGTCACAGGCCATTGTGAATTTTGATGCTTATATGCAAGCACCCTTGCTTGGCCAGAATGAAAATATCATTCAGTTTTGGTCTCACAATCAATGCACTCATTGCGAGGAGCTGAAGAATATTGCACGGAAATATATTATCGCTCCTGCTTCATCGGTTCCATCAGAACGGGTTAACCCGACTGCAAGCAATGTTATCTCAGAAAAACGTTCGCGGCTAACCCCGAAATCAGCGGAGCATCTCATTTTTTTAAGACAAAACTACAAGTTCCTTGACTTGTAATCGAAAGGCTCAAAAATTTTGTACTGTCATATACTTCGTTTGTTATTTTATCGCTTGTAACAAACTTTAATAAAGAAATTCAGTTTCAATCTGCATTTATTACTAAAATGCAAGACATTTTTCAAAACATATTTCAAGAAAGAGTGGGGTGGGAGCTTATTGATAGTGTCTTCCCAGTAAACATTCGTGATTATTCGTGATGATGATGTCATTACGACATACAGGTGTTTCCGCATATGCATGTCATCATGATATCATTCGTGATATGTCATCATATAACAGCATAATGACATCATAATCACGAATGTTTACTGGGTTATTGATGCTATTGATAATTTTCACCAAAACTGTCGATAACTTTTTTTTATTGATAGTTCCCATCCCAGCCTGGGATCACCAAATTCTCACGTGGCTCATCTCAAATTAAACGAAACCGCTATTCGCATATTCTAGACCACTAACGCGTCATGTTATTTTATGTTTGATAGCATAGTAGGTACATTCAGCCGGCAAATGTAATATATTTGTTGATCATGTATTATTTTTGAAGCGAATGCTTTTTACAGCGCAGGCTGACGACTGGAAAGAGTAATAGAGACCGAAGTGAGAAACACTGCAAACAGAAAGTTATTAAAATGTAAACACCTAGCTCATGATTCAATGCTTTTCAATCATATTTAGGATCGAACTTAATCGAATGTGACATTATCCAATGTTTTCTGGGAGCATTAAACGTGGCTTCTATGTCATACGCAAGAGTGCTGCATTGGAATAACACAGATCAACACAAAAAAATTACTGGCGGAATTTTCGGAAAAACTTTTTTTGTTAATAACATTAAAAAACGATGTCAGCGAACAAAAACTTTTTTGGAAATGGTTTATTGCTGACCTAGGGAATCAGTTTTTCCAAAAATTTCGCCAGTAATTTTCCAGAAGTCAAATTTTGTCGAACTGTGTATACATGTTTTGAAGTGTACCATAAGCATTTAAAGTAACACAATACGAATGTTTTACAATCAAATGTTCAACGGAATATTTAATTTAAGTACAAGAAAGTGTGCTGGCTAATGCATTTTTTTATCAAAAAATATCTCCATAAAAGCGTTTAGTTTTACCTCGAAGGAAAAGAACGATTCAAGTTCAATGCATTTCTTAAAAACTCAAGAGTCATCGAGAGATAACGAGATTCTCCGTAAAAACCCATGTGGGCTTAGCTGGTTTTGAGTTATCAGACTCTTGAACTTAGCCGTTTTGAGGTTTTCACACAATTTTTAAAAATGGAGAAAACTTTTTTCGAACTTCTGGAATAATACACATGTGGCTCATAACAGAGATTTCAAAAATGTAGAATAGTGAATTTCGGAAAAATTATGGGGTAGCTGATTTTGAATTATCATACACTTATTGTACTTCAACTAATGACATTTCATAAAATATACGATTTTGTTTTGTCGAGTCATTTTCACACATGGTGCTCGTAACTTATAGAAGCCAATGTACCTTTTAAATTCGGTATTATCACCGCAAAAACTAGCTTATATTATTTTAAGACGTTGATATTTCCGAAATTCTGTATAAAAACTTAAGAATATAAAAAAATTCAACTATCTCGTAATTTTAACTCAGGTTAAACTTATTCCAAGAAAATGCATACTGTGTTTTGATAATGCAACAAGTGATTGTGTTTTTATGACTTTAAATTCTTGAAAATTATTAAAAATATTCTAAACCATCCTGTACAGCATTATACAAGCTGTTTTCCAAGAACAGATTGAAAAAATATTTAAACATCTCAGGGCCCCAAAATTTTTCATCACGGACCTGTAGTCTTGCAGCACTTCGAAAAAAAAAAAAAAAAAAAAAAAAAAATATTTAAAATCAGCAAAAAATTCAGGGAGCATCTTGAGTTTTCAACAATAGTAATTCAACATTTTTTAGTCCAATTACTCCTTTATTGCTAAAATGGAAAGATTTTTTTACACTTTCTTTCAAAAAAATTTATTATGATATCCAGCCGAAATCCTGATCGAAATAAACAGCAATTCTCGCATCAACAAATTTCCGTAGTCACCCGCAAACAGTCAGCAACATTATCGGTGAAATTAGGAAATGAATTTGCAATTTCGTGTATATGAGAACGCAAGCGAGCATTAGTTGCCAGTGCAAGGACGCATAACCATCAACAGCCATTGCGTAACAGTGTGTATCAACCTTTATTGAACTCAGCGGCAAAACCATCAGCCGAAAAACATGGACAAAGGACAGTCCAGTCAATGGCGAGAACGCAATTCAAAATGCTACGAGCAGAACAATGAAAATACAGTGTATAGTTAGACTACGGTTTTCAGTAATTTTCAGTAACTTTTCAACATTTTCCCAATAGTTTTTGACCATTTATTGTAATGATTCGGAGTACAAATACAATTTAAAGACTGAAATTTTTAATTTGAATTTATGAAAAATCAACAAATTGTGCTAGTGTGATAATAGTAAACAAACCTTTGTAACCAACGAAAAATGATCAAGGTATGGAAAAACGTGAATCTTAATTTTCGAAAAACTTGTATTTTGAATATATACTTAGGAAAAATATACAAGGTCTCATTTATTTTTACAAAACTCGATGCGAGTGATTTTTTTTTTTTTAGAAGTCTTAAAAATAAAAGCATTTCTTTTTGCTACCCGTAAATTTGATTATTGTCCATTAAATGAGGTTATAAAAATCACCACCTGTCTCAAAACTCAATAAAAAGGTCTTCAAGGTCAAATAGAAGATGCTCATTGTAGAGGTTAACTTTTGAAAATTAATACAATTATCTACTGCATTTTTGTAAAAATTTCTGTCAACAATTCCAAAACGTATGTTAATTATGCATTTATTAAGCCTGATTTTCATGTTTTCTTTGGTCCAAAATTTCATTATGCCATATTTTTATAATTTTTCCAATCAGGTATTGATAATGAATAGAAAAATTAATTTGAACTAGAAAAAATTCCATTTTTTATTTATTTTCCTAACATAGTACTGGTGTTTATTGTTATTACCAGAATTAAGGGGTTATATACCTTTTTCTGCGGGAAAATTGAGGATGGTTTGGAGTAACTTTTCGGGTATGTAGCAATAATGCTATGTCACAAAAGTTATATGTTTTTAATAGTGTATTGTTCACTTGAAAAAACAAGTATTTGTTCAAAAAAAAATATTAACAATTGGCAGAGTTATGGCCCAAAACAACTTTTTTTTTTTTAAAAACTTGCGGTGACCATGATGCAAGTCGAACAAGTCAAGTTAAATCAGAAAATCCAGAAAATTTCATTACTCCAGAAATGTATTTAGTTCTTGAAAGATTACTTTTTTAGAGAAAAGTTTTTACTTTGCAAATAAGAATTTTTCAATAAAATTTTCAGAGCTCAAAAAATCAAAATTTCGGGGGAAACGTTCTTGCATACAGAAAAAACATCATATTCATTTCGTCAATCGTTCAAGAACTAGATACATTATTAGACCAATGAAATTTTTTGGACTTTCCAATTTAACTTGACCTGTTCGACTTGCATCGTGGTCACCGTAAGCCTCTTCAAAAAAAAAGTTGTTTCGGGGAAAGGGCCATAACTTGGCCAATTTTTGATATTTTTTTATGAACAAATACTTGTTTTTTCAAGTTAACAATACACTATATAAAAACAATAACTTTGGTGTCATAAAATTATTGCTACATACTTTAAAAGATACTCAAAACCATCCTCAATTCATCCGCACAAAAAGGTATATAACCCCTTAAAAAGTATACTGTTAAAAATTTTATTGATTTCAATAAACTCTCAAAGGCTCTATAAAAATAATAAAAATTATAAACTTTAGTATTAAAAATAAACACGTATATTAAAATCTATAGAGAGTCTATTAAAAATGCTATAGTTGAATATTGACAACCTGCATACAGAGAAAAGTTTACTAAAATTAACTAAATCTTTAGTCACATACGAGCCTAATAACACTTTTACTCCTGTCTACTAAAATATTTAGTGAAGTTATGAAAAATATAGTGGATATGACGAAATGTTTAAGTTCATTGTAGAAAAAACTTTTAGGTTTGTATTTGACTAAAGATTTCTCTGAGTTAATACTTAACTTCAATACACTTTAATGTATTAAAGTATATTAAAATTCATTTATTTCTGTAAGAATTCTATACCAACAAACATTTTCTTTGAAATTCATAGAAATGTATGTTGAATTCCTAATACAAGTATAATTTTTTAGTATGAGTCATTAATTTAAATAAACTATTCTAAACTAAACTAAATTCACATTATATATAAAGAAATTACATTGTTCACATATGACATTAGCTCAGTTGTCAAAACATATTGGCATAATAGGTAGGAAAGTACCATGTGGGTTCGAACCCTTCTTGAGGCGAAAAATTTTTTTGGAGTTATTTCACAATTTTCAAAAGCCTGCAGTGATATATACTGAAGAAAAATCATCATAATGGTTTTTGACAAGTTTATCTAAATACTAGATATTCGTGATTTGAAAAAATTCAATCTGACACTTAGCAATTGGATAAAAATATATTTTAAACTGAAAATTTTTTCAAACTATGAAAACACTCAGTTTTTTTTAAAAATTAGGTCTCAAACAAACTGAATATCAATTTTTGAAACATTGCATTAATTTTTACACAATTTGACCAGACTTTTGTTAATTTTTCAGTTATGAATATTTTGGAACATTTTTATAATCTTCAAGCATTTCTCATTGAATAATTAAAATGAAAAAAAAAATATTATAAGATAGAACTTTTTGAAAAAGTTCCCATGTGTGTGCGTATTGATAACATGAAAATATTTATTATCATACTATAATAGTGGAAATGATTCATTATATTTAGGCCTATAATTGTTAAGTAGTTACTTATTTTAATTAATATAGGAGTGTTATTGCAATATTACGAAGGGAATTTAATATCTACTATGACAGCTGTGCTCAGAAATATTGTTTTCTAAAAGGGGTTTGATGCATTTAATGTACAAAAACATTGTAATTTTACTACTGTCAATAAATTAATATCATCATAATAGTGTCATACATAATATATTGAGACTGATGATAAATTTAAACCTTATTCTTCAATCATATTAATATATGTAGGAATTCCTCACAATTAATTTTTTGTCTTTTTTCTGGGAAAACAGGCATATTAAAAATGGATAAGGAACGTGATAAAAAAGAAGATGAGGGAGAAGAAAAGAGAGAACTTACTGAGGAAGAAAAGAAAAAAGAAGAGCAAATATGCAACAAATTACATGAACAGATGCAGAAATACATTCCTTGTTTGGAACAACTAATCAGGAACAGTGAAGCGAATCATGGATGTCAAGGATCTCAGTACTTGAAATTGAAACAGCTGCACAATATAGCAGCAAGACATAGAGAAAAAAAGTAACAATATACTATATGTATTTTGATATTTACTGATTTTTTTTAGGCTGTATTATGGCTGAATTATTAGTAATGCATAAGTATTTTAAACAACAAAGGTTTTGTTCTGTCATGATCAATTTTATTTTTAACAATTGCAGATATGGACGTATCACAATGACTCGTTGTTTAGGCATCCTCTCAAAGCTCTACGATAAATGTCTAAAGGTAAGAGGCTCTAAGAAAAAATTTACATTTACTAGCATTTTTGTCATAGTTGAAAGTAAGACTTTTTTTGAAAAGGTGCTTTCAGAAAATAAAATTTGTTATTAAATAAAAACCAAGTTTTGCTGACAGTGAAAGACAATTTTTTTTAACTGTACCATTAGCAAATTATTCCTAAAATCTAGACATTAAAAATAAGAATTATCATGGAAAAATGTTAACTGATGATGTTCCCATTTAAAACATTTTTTTCATATTATTACTATTTATCAAGCATAAATTTTTGTTATAAAACAAAAGAAAATACAGTTGAACAAATTAAAGTAAGATATCAAGTGCGTTCTACAAAAACATTCTGAAGTACATACATTGTTGAACGCTATTGGTATGATTTTCAATTGCTTTGCAAAAAAAGAGCCCATAGGTCAATAAAGAAACATATAAAGTCTAAAGTGCGACCTTTTATATTATTCTACAAGTTGTTCAAGTTGGTAAAAAATGTGATTCTTTTTCAGCCCAACGCTGTTTCATCCACCAGCAACAAGAGCACCAAAGGCACTGTGAAAACAATCGAGTAATTAAAAACTTTCATACTAATTTTTCCATATCATTTATGTCAGGGCTATAACCAAACTTCAATATTAGGGTCAAGTAGTTCAATTATGAACATTGCATTTGAATAACTATAAAAATCCGAAAGGATATTATGACTTGCAACTTGCACTTTCAAATACTGTATTCATTTTGGTGACTTTGTTATCTTATTCTCTTTTCTTTGATAAGTGTCTTCTATGGAAGGCCCTGGCAAGTCATTGAATTTTACGAATTTTCAAAAATGGCAAAGGAAAAAGTGCCTTACAATTGCATGAGGGATAAGTGGTTTTCGGGTGATCCGCCGTGACTGAAACACCCTGTATTTCCGAATCTCATGCTTTATACTAAACTTTTGTAATATACTGTAACTGTTAATTTTCATGATAATTTCGTTGCAAACGTTTCTATTAATTTTTGAGGATGGAAAAACTGAATAAATCTTAGAATTAAGAAATTAAAGTAATTTTTTTCATGAAATTCCTAGTGGTGACAAATATTGGGAAAATGAGCTATCAATAATTATTAATAATATTAGGCTTTTATCTATAATATAGATAAAATTTTTTGCATATGGGATATTTCATGGGAGATTTACAGTCAGAAATTTTTTTCTGCAAAATATTTTTTTGGTGTTTTCACTTCGAGAATAATCGACCTTTTTTTTTAATGTGATAATGCATTATGATTAATTAATTCATTTTAATTTGGAACTGATTCTTTCCAATTTTTTTCGCATATTTTTTTTTGAGATTTTCAATTATACAGGCAAATTTTTTAAATAGATAAATGAAAACTGTAGGTGTGAAGAAAATTTGAATGAGAGAGGAAAATTTTGCAAAAAAAAGTTTGACTGTAAATATCATGAAATAAATGCCCTAGCTAGAAAATTTCGAATGTTAAATGAAATTTGTAATGAACGTTTACTATTTAGTAACAATTATTTATTATTGGCAGTTTTAGAAAACATTCGCTAAAAAATTCATTGTTTTATAAAAAGTCCATGCTTATATTGAATACAAGGAATTTTTTTTAATTTTTTGAAAGTAAACTAATGCTCTAAACAACAAATTTCTTTCAAAGCCCTTTTTTGGAAACAATTACTTGATTATAACGGGTTGCGAACAGTAATTTTTTCATTAAAAATTCTAGTGAAAAAACAAAGTTTGAGAATGAATTTGAGGTAGACCAGATACAAGCCAATCTATGGTTCAGAACTAGTCAATAATATAATTCTTGTGTGAAAAATTTAATTTGAATTTTTTACTAACATTCTTCGAATGCTTATTCTAACAAACTCTTCATCTCAAAAATGATTTTTTTGATAATTATCAATATTTTTAACGCCGAAATTTTATTATTATCAATATTTTTGTCACTAGTCTATTTTGATGATAACGTTTCATCATAGATACTAAAAATATCAAAAACTTTGTGGCAGGAAAGCTTCAATTTAAAAAAAAGGGAGAGGTCTCTTTTCTATAGCCTACATGTGAGAATAGCCCTGCATCATTCAGTATTCTAACATAATTTTTTTTTCTTTTTCATAGTATTACATCATGTGGCAGAGAAAAAGTACATTGCGATTCCACTAAAGCCCAAGATGTTGCCATAATTCCACCATTGGTCAATCTTGAAGAAATTGAAAGTACAAATGTGAATGATAGTCCAATGAGTCCAGATGTTGAAGTCATTTGTGACGATGCAGTTCCGTCGACAAGTGGCTTGAATTCGCAAAAAAATCCACTTCAAACCATAGATTATGACGAGTATTGGGATATTCCTACTCAGGATCACATTGCACATGATTCAGAGTGTGATATTACTGATTCTGATGTGGACGAACAAAAAAAGAAAAAGATTTCAACAACCCCTAAAAAACCGGACTCGACTGAAAAAATTGCTCAAAAAGATCAGTCACAATTACTGAGTAGCAGTGTCATCGCAGATGCTATAAAATTGGTTACTGAGCAGTTTTGCAAGAATAATGAAAAGTTTGAATTTCCATCACCGCCTAATAATCCCCGTCGTGACAGGTTGCCCAGAACCAGAAATGATTCGGAAAGAAGACCAGAATCAAGAGCACCATACATTCCTCTGATTTCTTCCCCAGAGTCACCTCCTGTAGATCAAAACATGGCAAGTCCTTCCCCTCTAGCTTCATCTACAAACGACATAACTGAATCAACCCAGTCTTTGACTCTTCGGTCAAAAGCAGCTCCTCAACCTGATCCAGACCTGTCTCTATTAATGAAAAGAATGGATCAGGAAATATTCAGTAAGCCACCTCTCACACATGCTGATCTGAAACAATTGCTAAGTGGGAGTACAGAATTGACAAATGAGACTGAAAAATTAAAGAGTGATGTGAGTTTGAATAAAGATCCAAGAATACGAGGGAAACCACAAGAAATTCCTCTGAGCGTGAAGATCAAAGAGGCTGCTGAAAAAGAAACGGCAAAAAAAAGCCGAGAAAATGTATCTAGCACTCCTTTTCACGGTACTCATTTGTTGCCAGATCCAATTTCAGGAAGAAGTTCAGTCCCTCCATCTAGACATCCCAGTACTAACGACTTTCCAAGGCCTGTGCCAGCCCCTTTTAATACGCCGCAATCTATTGGTGTTTCAATGAACCATTCGAATCAACTGAATCCACATATGGCCACCAGTTCACCAATTTCTCAGCCCACTCAACCAAGCCACTACAGTAGTCCCATGACCCCTATGTCTCCTGTTCCATCTTCGCCAAGTTCAAGCAGTTATGCAGTCTCGCCCAGTCCATCTACTGTTTATCGCAATCCGATGGGCACTGATTATTGGAACACAGGGGCGAGTTACAGCACAGTCGGTACAACACCCTCAAGAATGCCCATGCAACAGGCAAATATGATAGCACCTACACAGTTCTCAATGGCACCTACACAGTACTCGATGGCACCTACGCAGTACTCGACACCTACCATGTCTGATTGGACCAACCCTTCCATTCCAAGGCCGCGCGTGGCTGCATCGCTTACTCCAGGCCCTCGACCTATGACAGATCCCAGTTCTGTCACTAACAGTTATCCACACAGAGTGCCTGCTTCTGTAACGTACCCCCATTATTACCATCAACAACACCAACCGGAAGCTCAGCCGCAACCGCCAAGTCACTGGAATGGAAATCAGCCCAGGAGTGGAAATGACACGTACGTTACCAGGCCTGCAGCAAATTACAATAGGTCTGGTGCAACTTGGGGAACATCTCGAGGAAGTTACAACAGCCGTTACAACAAAGACAACAGGTTTTCTCGTGATCCTAGGGGGCAATCAGATCGTGACTCCAGGAACTACAACTCCGATCGTGATTCCAGGAATTTATATGACCGTAATTCCAGAAGCCAATCTGATCGCGACTCCTCAAAACTGTCGGAACGTGATCCTCGCCTAAATCGGTCGGCGAACCGATCGCAGAGTCCTTTCCAGCGTCCCCAAAAAGAGGCAGTACAATCGAAGCCCAAAACTAATTCGACAAACTTGACGAAAGATGATGAAAAAGATCCAAAGAAAGGTGGATCTAAAAGTTCTTCAAAACCTACAGATTCGAAAAGTAAGCCTTCTAAGCCTTCTGCTCCTGTCATGAAGAAAGATACTGTGTTTGACAAATCAAAAGAAATGCAGTCGCCGCTTGAAAGTCTTTACGGTGTTATTGACGCCAAAACCGGCGTTGGGTATGGCATTCAGAAATTCAGGATTCCCAAAATTAAGCGTCCAACACCGCCTCCTTCGCCTCCAGCCCCATCACCATCAACTTCCACTTTTGAAAATGAGCCAGAAAGCAATAAAGCCAAGGATGAAACAAAACTTGGCAAAGATGAAATCGAGGATTTAATACAAGAGCGTGTTAACGAGGCAATAAAAAAAATACAACAAAAAGTAGAAAACGTTGAAACTCCTAAAATAACTACCTCATCGAGTGACAGCGATTCAGACAAAAAGAGTAAAAAGAATAAAAAAGTGAAAAGACGAGTTATCGAGTCTGATAGTTCTGACGAGGATTTGTCTAACATCTATAAAAAATTCGATACAACAGAAAGTGAAAACTTAAAAGAAAAAATCATAGTTGAAGAACCTGCAGAGAAAGAAAATGTACCCTCAAAAAAACCTTCCTTGAGTGACAAGAGTGATAAAAATAGTAAAAGAAAAAAAGAGAAGAAAAAATTGGAAGAAACTCATGCCAAGCCGGTTAACCAGGATGAGGTAGAATCTGTCACGGAGAGCAGGAAAAAATCGGAGAAAATTGCTGCAAACATAACCAAGGAAAATAATGAAGAACTTGCTGAACAAGTCGTCACGAAGAGTAAAACAACAGAATCTTTGAGCAAAAAAATAAAGAATGTTAAACTGAAATCAAGTTCCAAAAAAAATGCAGTGAGCAATAGTCATGACGATTCCAGCAGTTCTGAAGATGAGAAACGAGGGGCAGGAGCACGGGAAACGAGTGGCAGGAGGAACAAGCTTCGTCGCAATGTCTCGAAAAAATCGTACTTCGAGAATGAAGAGGAATCTTCTGAAGATGAAAAACTGGATCCGAAAGAGAAATCGAAAAATAAACCACATCGCGGTAAACCTTCTGAAGATTTAAAACAGGATCCGAAAGAAAAATCGAAAAAGAAGCTCTTTAGGGATGAATCTTCTGAAGATGAAAAACAGGATCCGAAAGAAAAATCGAAAAAAAAGCTCTTTAGGGATGAATCTTCTGAAGATGAAAAACAGGATTCAAAAGAGAAATCGAAAAAGAGGCCCAGTCGTAATATCGTGAACAAATCATACAAAGATCATGATGAAGAACCTTTTGCAGATGTAAAAGAGAGATCAAAAACAAAAGTAAAAAAGAAGCTTCATCAAAATGATTTGGAAGAACATGATAATTTCGGCGAAGAGTTATCTGCAGGCAAAAAAGAAGAACCTCAACCAGTAGAGGAAGAAACGTTTGATTGCAACAATTTGGAGAAATCATTCGTTGAAAATGAAGAAATATTTCCTGAAGGTGAAAAATCGAAATCAGAAAAGAAACCAAAAAAGAAAATCCGTCGCAATGACTTGGACAAGCTACATGATGACATCAGAGGTTCAATGGCTTACAAAGACGTGCTCAACCCGATGGGACAGCGTGCTTGCAGGGCGTCAAAAGAAACTGCTCATAACTTGGATGACAAATTGGAAGAGAGCGAACAAACGGTGGCGACTGAAAACAGTGCAAAAAAATTGAGACCAACACGCAAAATTGGCCCAAAGTCAAAAGTAAAGTATTATGAAGAGTTGAACACTCAAGATGAAATCTCACAGATAGAACTGAAAAAGCTCCAGTTTCATAAAGAACCAAGAGTTGTTTTAGATAAAAGGAGCGTACCTGAGAATTTACTGGATATTCCGCAGTCTGACAGCGATTCAGGAGGGGAAGTCACGGATAATAAAACTCTGGAAATTGCTGAAAATTCTACATTCTCTAGAAAATTCAACTACAGAGGAGAGGGTGAAGACCATGCAAGCGATTCTTCGGCTTCAGAAGATATGGCCGTTGATACTACCACAAAAAATAAGCACACCAAAGGGGAAGAACCCGTTGATCGTTCTACTGAAAACACCCCGACAGGCGAAAAAACTACAAGAGCGGTTAAGAAGAAACGAAAAAATAATTGGCAGTTGGGAATTGTTTCGAAGGCAAAAAAAAGAAAGATACAGAAAAAAGAACAGGCTCCCACTCAAGACACAAAAGAACCCACATCAGTAGAGACAATGATTTCCGAAGAATCCAAAGAAAATGAGGAAACACCCGCCTGCAAAAAAGTGGAGGAGCAGATCGCCAAAGAAACAAAAGGAAAAAACTCACCAAAGAGCACTAGAGTTGGTGTGGAAGAAATGCGTAAGTACACCTGGACCAGTGGAAAGTCAATCAAGTGCCTCTACTGTTCCTTGAGCACAAAAAACATCGTTCATCATTACACTGTATTGCACTCAAATCAAGAAGTTTTAATTTCTCGACTGCCTATCGAAGATGCCAAAAACGCTGTAGCAGAATCGCATTCGCTTTCAGAAAATTCAGACCATGTTTGTAATGATTTCAAGTGCCGATTTTGCTTATTTGATATTGCCGACAAACGTTCAAAGGTGGCCATGGAGGAGTTTTATAAGCATTGTACTAGTCATACAGGAGAATATATGTATACCTGCACAGAATGCACTTTCAAAGCATGTGCTATAAATACAGCAAAAACGCACTATTACAAAACATGTAAAAAAAAAACTGGTTCACAGAAATCAGTCTCAGAAGTCGTGGAAAAACAACCATTCCCGGATACAAATCAAGTATATGGCTACATCTGCTCCAAGTGCAACTTTGTTCAGTTACAACGCGAAAACGTGGTGAAACACCTGGAAAATTGGCACTCACAAGATCCAAGTGTGACTGTTATCAAAATAAATATGTCCATCGACATAAAATCCGATACTGGCTCAGTGGATGCAGAGGATTCATTGTTTTCAAAAACCAAGCCAACAAAACGCTCAAAGCAAGTTCGCCACAATTTGGATAATAACAAGGATGTTGATGATGCGTTGAATGAAATTATCAATGAAATAGAGGTTGATGATTTTCTCACAGAAGACGAATCCTACATGCAGGAAAAAACTACTGAAGAAGTTGGTACAACTGTGATGATGTCTCCCGAAAAAACTCCTGACAAAGTTTTGCCTGAAAAATCCACGATGGCGTCTCCTGTGAAATCCATGGTAACATCTCCAGCGAAATCTATTGCAAAATCTCCATCGAAACCCACAGTACCATCTCCTGTGAAATCCACGACGACATCTCCTGCGAATTCCAGGGTGGCATCTTCTGAGGAATCCACAGTAACATCTACTGTGGAATCCATGGTGGAATCTGTGAAATCCATGGTGGCATCTCCTGTGGAATCAACAGTAACATCTACTGTGGAATCCACAGTGGCATCTCATGTGGAATCCACAGTAACATCTCATGTGGAATCCACAGTAACATCTCTTGTGGAATCCATGGTTGCATCTGTCCAATCAACGGCGACATCTCCTGTGGAATCCACGATGACATCTCCTGTGCAATCTACTGTGACATCTCCTGTAAAATCCACTGTGACATCTCCTGTGGAATCCACGGCGACATCCCCTGTCAAATCAACGGCGACATCTCCTGTGAAATCAACGGTGACGCCTACAAAATCTACTTCTGAATCGTCTCCTGCAACGCCTGCTGAACCTTTGGCTGCTAGTCCTGAAAAACAGTCCGAGGAAAAAGACAAGTCAAAGACCAATCTCAGTGCTTTCGTGTGCCCAATGGATTTTGAAAATTGCGATGAAGAAATACAGCAACAGCGCAAAAAGAAAATGGAGGAAGTGGCCAGCAGTGTATGTATAAAGAGCAACACTGGGTTTACAGAGAAGCGTCTTTCCATAATTGACACTCTGAAAGACAAAATAGAGACCAGCGAAGTTGCCCCAGAAGAACGCGAGGAAGATACGGAGAAGCGTCTTTCCATAATTGACACTCTCAAAGACAAAATGGAGACCAGCGAAGTCATCCCAGAAGAATGTGAGGAAGAACATGAAAAGAAAAATGAAGAAACGACACAATCCTGCGAGGAAAGTCCACTCGAAAGTGCAAACAGAACAGCTGGTGAAGTAGAAGGCGAGGAACAAATTCAAGAGAAGCAGCGAACCGATGAGGTGGAAAATCCTGTGGTGCAGATTGAAAACAAGGATGCCGAGATTAGTGAAAACGAATCGGAACCCGATGAATATCTCGATCATGAGGAACCATCTATTGGCGCCAATGCTTCGTTAACTGAAAACAACAACCGATGTTCAAATATTATATCTAGACTCCGAGTGACCTTGAATTCCAAACCAGTGGAACCGATTCTACCTCCAGCTTCTTCCCCTGTGAAAATCAAGGAAGAAAGGATAGATAATGATGAAGTAGCTGAAACAGACCATGAAAATGTTCCTCAGCATGGCAGGGATTCTCCAGAGCTGAAAAGGATCAAGCTCGAAGTACCTGATGAAAACGATCAGAGGAGGAATCTACTGTGCGATGAAAGTATGGACACTCTAGAACCAATCGCTGCACCAGAGGAAGCAGCGAAAAGACCATTCATTTCACTCCGACCTTTGAGCGACTTAGTACAACCTGAGTTGAATGCCACAGCGGAAAATAGCTCTAACAATCAAGGTAATGCTTGTTAAAGTAAACTTTTGCTTTCAATAAATTATTGAATGTCTTCACTAGGCAATTTTATAATAATAAAATGAAGTTTATAATAGTAGACTATGTTTCATGTTTATTTATTTATTTATTTTTTTACAGTTGATTTGGTGGAACCAGTGACAAATCCCATAATAGAACCAGCAGCATCCAACGAATTTGGTTTCAAAATATCCAGCGTCGTCAGTCTAGCTCAAAGTGGCAATGACAGCATGGTAAAAAAAGTGATAACATGTTTTTTATCATTTTTTTAGTAAATTTATAGTTTATTAAGAAACGCTTAGTTTAGAAAAATCTGTTTGTAAAAATTTTTACAGTAAGGTTCATATAATATTTCATAATTTTCACATGTAAGAGAAAGTTGTTGCCTTAGGATTTTTGGCTTTTTTACAAATTGCCTAAAGTTCTCTAACTTTTGACTGCAAAAATGTCATAGAATTCAAAATATTTCAGGTATTTGAAAAATTTTGTCCTTTTCGTTTTCTCCTTATACGACTGTAGACAGGTTGCCCTAAAGTCGAAAAATCACCCACCAACTGCGAATTCAGTATACCCTGTTACCTGTATACATAAGTAACATCTATCTGAAGAAATGCATTAATAAAGTTATGAAAATTTTTTTCTAGCCCAGCGACATAAAATGGGATACTCCAGTATCCCCGCCAAAAAAGATGTCGCTCCTCAAACCGCCGAACTCCATTATTTTGCAGAAATTGCCTCAGGGCTACACGATCTCACCTCAGAAAAATTCCTCTGGTTTAGTACCAAAGAAAATGATCCTGGCTCAGGTGCCTACTGGAAGCGGACAACCTGTCGTGGTTCGCATCAAACCTTCCAACGTTAACATCTTATCACCCAACGCCGTCAATTCCATGGATGTCTCCAATCGTACCATTGTGAAAAAACCGATTTTGGTGACAACTCAGAGCGTTGTACGAAATACCCAGATTTTTAACACGCAAAATAGTATGCTGACATCAGGAATCACCACTAGCATCGGGAGTCTTCGCGGGGCAACGCCGATCACGGCTTCTATTCCTCAGCCCGTAAAACCCAAGCATGCGTTGGTCTGGAAATCGCCCGCGTCGAGCGCGAGTAATTCAGGACCTTCGACTTCTGGCAGTCCTGGTTACAAAATTGTCATGTTCAATTTAGATAATTCATCTGGCGATCTGATCGGACCGCCGCCAACAAATATGAAATCTGCTAGAGCATACGCCGAGATGTTGAATCAAGAAAAATTGTTGCATATTTACAAATGCTCCTCATACGATTGTTGTTACACAACCGACAATGTCTCGATGTTCAATGAACACCTCATGGATCACGAAATAGAAAAAAGGACCGATCATATAAGCTGTCCTTATTGCGCTACCAATTATAGGTCCCCGGAACTTCTTTTCAAGCACTACATTGCAAAACATGTATTCTGTAACTTTCAATGTGGTTACTGCTTCTATCGAGCCACCTGCGAAGCTTACGTCGAGGTTCATCAGGTGAGATCTGGATTTGATTGAGGAACAGTTATATAATCATGAATATTCTATGATTTTCTACAATATTCATGGAAATTGTTCATTCATTGTTGTTTTGTTTGCTCACAGAGCTTGGTACACGAAAAGAAGGTGCAAAAAACACTGAAAGTGAAGCCGTCAAACATGCTCCAACAGCCTGAGGCTCCAATTCATCGACAGAACTATGTTCAATCATACGCTTGTAAACTAGGTATGTAATTTAGACTGTTTTATATTTCCTACTTTCAACACGTGATTTCGTTTATTTTATTGTAAGTTTTTTACAGATTGCGAAAAATACTTCTATGTGCCCGAAGCATTTGAAATCCATATGAGGACCAAGCATACAGGAGCGAATATGTTTATGTGCCACGTTTGCTGTGAGAAATGTCAAGACACGTCTGCACTTATCAAAGTAAGAAACAGCATTTTTCAGATCAGATATATAATTTAAATTCAAATTTTGAAAATTCTTTTCAACCTAGTGATAACATTGCAAAATATATCTTATTTGTGTTATATGACTTGCTCATTTTTTCAGTTTTGTTATCATCTTAATGATGTAATTTAATGCAAGACAATTTTCGTTGCAGAGATTTTGTCTATAGAATGTTTTTTAGTGTACGAGGGGGGACCCAAAAGTAACGGGAATTAGGTGGTGGGGGGATCGGGTTCTCCACTGGTTCTCTTCCAAGCTGCTACTCTCCCAAGTCAGTGTGCAAAGTTCATTTGCTGTGAGTGCATTCGTTCGTCCGTAAGAATATTTTTGTAGTGAAACGACTTTTTCCGTTTCGGCGAAAACGTGAAATGGCTGAGTGCGGAGAGCAACGCGCGGCTGTAAAATTTTGTTTTTTGTTAGGAAAAACACCCGTGGACACCCTTGTGATGCTGAAAACAGCTTATGGGGATAATGCTTTGAGTAAAACGCGTGTGTACAACTGGTTTTCGCGTTTCAAGAATGGAGAGATGTCAATAGAAAACCAACCTCGTTCTGGGCGCCCCTCGACTTCAAGAACGGACGAAAACATTGAAAAAATCAACACTCTTGTTCATGAAGACCGTCGCCGAACCATCGATCAACTTTGTGAGATGTCTGGATTGTCATGGAGTTCAATTCAGAGGATTTTAACTGAAGATTTGAGCATGAGGAGGATTGCAGCCAAATTTGTTCCTCGCCTTCTCTTCGACGATCAAAAGGAGCGTCGACTTCAGGCCTGTCTTGAGCTGCAAAATCAGTTGGATGAAGACCCAGATTTTTTTCTCAAGGTTATAACTGGCGATGAATCATGGTGCTATGGCTACGACCCCGAAACAAAGCAGCAATCAAGCCAATGGAAGACACCTCTCTCGCCTCGTCCAAAAAAGGCACGCCAAGTGAAGTCCAACATCAAGACATTGCTCATTTGTTTCTTCGATTGCAGAGGTATTGTGCACGCAGAATTTGTTCCTCCAAGCCAAACGGTCAACCAACACTTCTACTTGGAGGTTTTGAAAAGGTTGAGGGAGAACATCCCGAAGAAAAGAGCGGATCTTTGGCGCACAGGAGATTGGTTCTTCCACCACGACAATGCACCTGCCCACACAGCGCTGTCCGTGAAGAAATTTTTGACCAAAAACGGCATGACACCGATTGTTCACCCCCCCTATTCACCGGACCTTGCCCCCTGTGACTTTTTTTTGTTCCCTAGACTCAAAAGGGACATGAAAGGAAAACGTTTTGGGACTGTAGAAGAGGTGAAACAAAAATCGCTGGAAGGTTTAAAAAACATTGAAAAAAATGAATTTCAGAACTGTTTTGAACACTGGAAAAAAAGATTGAACAAGTGTATTACAGTCAATGGGGGTTACTTTGAAGGTGATAAAAATTGTGTGTGAAAAAATTTGTCAATAAAAAAGTTGTAACACAATTCCCGTTACTTTTGGGTCCCCCCTCGTACTTTGAAATCTATTGCAATGTATTAATTTGTTGCTCTTCTATGTTTTCAGCATTACCGAACGCATAACATCAACAAGTATCAGTGCCTTCACTGTATTTATGGAGCTACTTTATTGTCAGAGATGCAGGTACATCTCTCCGTGAAACATTATTATCAGCGACCAGTGCTTCTGGAGCGTGCTTTGCCCCCAAAAGTACGTAAAAAATTATATAAAATGAACATCCGTTGCACGGCCTTGAAGGGAATGTTTGCAAAATGTCACACAACGCAAAAATATTTATTCACTGTGATTCATTGCACGGGCTTACACCCTTTACTACACAAAAAAGTACGATTACGTGTTACCGAAAGCAATGGAAACAGGCTAAATTTAAAAATAAGAATCCAAGAAACACAGAAATACAACGGTCAAATGCATGAAAGAAAAAATAAAATACCTGTAATCCATCGAATGAAAAAATCGAGAGGCGTGAGGCCTGCAGGAAAATCTGAAAACAAAGATAAAATATCAAATAAAAAAAAGTTATTGGCTCAAGAAAATGTAAACGATAAAGTTCAGTGAAAATGACTGTTTTGCGACAGGAAGAACTTTTTCAATAATAGACAATGACAATGCCACACTGTAGAACATTTGTTTGTAAAATGACAGGCAAGTTCACAAAACACAACAAAATATCACTGTGCTCAGCCTAGTGAAAAAAAGGAATGGCTTGTGAAATGTAGAGAAGGCGCTCAATTCACTGGACTCAGGCACGTTATTTTCGGAGCCATCCTGTAAAAAAGCAGTCAGCCAGCAAATTCCCTGGACTGAGCGTTGATAAGGAAGCGACCGGCACTGAGTACAGTGAATACACAAGCGCCATCAATTTAGCAGCCGTCTCATGAAAATCACTGTTGGGCATCAAAATTACTGAAACCTTGCTAAATTCGCAAGCGTGCTACAAATTTTACTGGGTTGCCCTCAAATTTGTGTGGAGCTTGTATTTTCTCAATTGTTTTCAGACATTCATACATTTGTTATCTGTCCTGGCATATTATTTGACAATTAGTGCAATGAACGCAAGTTTTCATAATGTAATGTTATATTCAGTGCTATGTGCTATTGTTTACATATCAAAGATGTGTTTCTCATTTTTCGCGTTGAAGGCATATAATCATAGCAATTCTAACTTTAATTTCATATTTTCACATGAAACTAATACGCTGCAACGAAATTAACGTTATTTAAAAAATGAACAAAGATATGCAAGGACGGTAGTATGAGAATTTTTGTATGTTTTTCAGGTTGACCATTGAAAGTACAAGAATCCTGAGACAGAATTATAGGTTAAAAGAAAAAAAGCACGCTCGCTATTTTGCTAGTTGCCATCATTTATGACATTGTTCCTGAAAAAAGCAGCCAGCTACAAATTTTGTGATCCGTCCCGAAAATCGCAACCTTCTGTTTAACCGTACTCAGACCTGGTCGCTTTGTTATCAAGTCTGAGTACAGTGATTTCATAAACGAAAGTTTTACAGTGCAGCCAGTGAATAAATGACATTGAAGGGAATAGAAAAAGAATAAATTCTTATGAATTATGTAATATCTCATGTCGCAACAGTTGAATTGGCGATTTAAACGAATTGAATTTGATTTAGATCATTGATTAAAATTTTTTTTCCTAAATCATAAAAGAAACTCTAGAAAAAAATCAATGTCAATATCGTAAATAAAACCTCCACAAATGAATTTTTTTTATTCTTTTTTTTCTGGAGCTTCATGTAAGAGAAAAAAAATAGTAACAGAAAGTTAGGATCGAAATTTCAAAGTTTTGGAAGAAGGATTTACGGAAATACACACATTGATAAATAATTCATGAACCCATGCAATACGTTATTTTCATCGATTAAAATTACAGTACAGTCTCAGTAAACATTCGTGATTATTTGTGATCATGATGTCATATGTGGAAACATTGGTAGGGAAATTCGTGGTAAAGTTTGGTCAGGGGCAAAGCAGGACGTTGGGAATAACTTTTTTTTTCATAATCGATCATAAGTTACTCGAATTTCATTTTTAGACGTTCCCACCATTTTCCATGTGAAATAGCAATTGTGTTTAGTTGATGTGTCAAGTTACAAGACTGCCAGCATTTTTGACGTGAAATGGAATTTTTACTAGTTTTCAATTACACGAAAGTAATGTTAGTATTTATTTAATCCTAACGGTTATTGTATTATTTCTTTGTGCACTGCATAAGCCTCTTTTTATCTTATGGCTATTTCCATTGCGAGCACTATCGCGATTTACCCGTGTTATTGCGAATAGTGGTTCGGGGGCAAAGCGGGACGCCGCCCGAGATCCAATATAGTATAACGCACATTGACTTTCCGTGTTGCTGTTTATCTTATTTTTCAACATTCGAGTGATGGTAGTAAAAATCGTAATCGTACATCAGTTTGAATGTTTAATAAATAAATATTAGTAAGAATAAATCAATAGATGAGATATCAATCAGGAATAATTATTGATTATTGATAATAATTTATATTTTTTTCAAACATTTTTTTATTTTCTTTAAATTATTCTAACAGTACTAATTTGATGATATTTTATGGTTATTTCTGGAAAACAAACATTTTATTTGTCATTTCAAAAATCGTCCCGCTCTGTCCCGTATGTGAGGGCAAAGCGGAACGAAGTTCCGTCGCTTAAGAAAAATATATTTTCTTGTAGACTGATAACTGTTCTAAACATCTGCGGTGGATTTTTGATGAATAAAAAGTTCTGGTATCTGAAAAAAATCAGAAGTAATCACTGTCCCATTTTGCCCCGAATTCCCCTGCGTCATATGACATCGTGATCACGAATAATCACAAACATTTACTGGACCGAACAGTCCATACCCTGATACAGTACTGAACGTCGAAGTTCGTCTCTATTCCGAGTGGTAGGGTTGTTGATGTTCTATCGATATATTAAAATATCGATATTTTTCCCGATGTTCAAGGTGCAGAAAAATATTGATATTTAAATAAAATATCGAATATCGGGTTTTAGAAAAATCTGTTTCATAAGAAGTAGGTTTTTTTTTTTTTATTTTCTAAAAATCAGAGGAAAAAATGGGATTCAAATTGAATATGTAGACAAACAAATTTAAAACACTTATTGCTGGCGCATACGAATAAATAGTTTTTTTAAAAATCATGTCATAGTAATTTTGAAAAAATCTGATATATCTCGAGCAGAATAATATGGAGATGTCTTCTTTTACACATTAAATAACAAATAAAAGCGATTATCTAATAAAACCATTACCTAAAATCTTGTTAAAAATAAAGAATATCGATGTTTTATCAGTTTCTAAATATCATTGATATATCGTAATATCGATATTTTTAATTTTTAATCTCAAGGCGATATTTAATTTTTTTTTTTGAATATCGATAAATATCAGAGCCGATATTTTCCAAAATATTAACAACATCGAATGATAAGCGTTGACATCCAGTTCTTATACGCATTATTGCTCGCAGTCGTTCAAAAAGCCATGACATACCAGGTTTACTCCTAAGTAATTTCCGGTTTTTTCAATGGATGGCGTTCTGTTTTGTACCGCTGTTGGTAACACATACCATATGTCATTTTGTTCAGTCATATCGAGTGCTTGAACTGCGTTGACATTTTCTCGAAAAAATCTTCCAGTAAGTTTTTATTGCGCTTCAAAAATGTCGAATTTTGTACCGAATTTTGAGCATATGCGCCATGCATTGCTTTTCATGTTCAATCAGGGGAAAAAAGTGTCCGAGAGCCACTGTGCGCTTGTGGAAGTTTATGGTGATCGTGCATTAACACTTCGAACATGTGAAACGTGGTTTCGACAGTTCAAAAATGGAGATTTCGACCTGAACGACGCCGCACGCTCCGACAAGCGAAAATCGTTCGATGACGCCGAATTGCAAGCATTATTAGATGAAGACAACACGCAAACGCAACGACAGCTTGTAGATGCGTTAAGAGTTCGACAGCAAGCAATTTCCAAACGTCTGCGAGCCATGGGAAAAATTCAGAAGTGTGGAAAGTGGGTGCCCCATGAACTGACCGAGAGACAAATGGAGAATCGAAAAGTGACCTGTGAAATGCTGCTTCAACGATACAAAAGAAAGTCTTTCCTGCATCGTATTGTTACTGGTGATGAAAAGTGGATTTTCCTGGAGAACCCTAAGCGCAACAAATCGTGGGTGAGTCCAGGTGAAGCATCGACATCGACGGCACGGCCAAATCGTTACGGTCGGAAGGTCATGCTGTGTGTGTGGTGGGACCAGTCCGGTGTTATATACTTTGAACTGCTGAAACCTGGTGAAACTGTGAATGCCGTTCGCTACAAACAGCAAATGAAAGATTTGAGCCGAGCCATTGTGGAAAACCGACCAGAATATCAACAACGACAGAAGAAGGTGATTTTGCTCCACGACAATGCGCCGTCGCATAAGTCGAAAGTCGTTCGTGACACGCTGGAAAGGCTCAAGTGAGAAGTGCTTGATCATGCGGCTTACTCACCAGACCTGGCGCCATCCGACTACCACCTCTTTGCCTCGTTGGGCCATGCCCTTTCTGAGCAGCGCTTCGACTCGTACGAAAATGTACGAAAATGGCTCACCGAATGGTTCACCTCCAAAGGCAATGATTTTTACTGGCGTGGTATCCACAATTTACCAGAAAGGTGGGAAAAATGTGTCGAAAGCGATGGAAAATACTTTGAATAAAATAAAGGTTACGGTTTTTTTGGAATTATGTGTTTTATTTGCAAAAAAACCGGAAATTAATTAGGAGTACACCTGGTATTGGTGATTCGAAAAATACCGGACTTTTAATTCAAATATCCGGATGTCTGGTCTCCCTATGATACTTGTAATAAAAAAAATACATAAGACAGTTGACACGATTTGATTTCGTAGCTTCAAATTTAGATTCACGAATTTATTTTACACATACTTAAAATATCAACTTTTGGACAATTTTTTGTTTATAATCTAGTATGTGGGTTTTGTAGCTAATTTTCAATAAATATTTTTTTAATATAAACAATTCTGGGTTATTTTGAATTCGTTTATGTGATATTGTATTGCTTGATCTTTATTTGATTTCGTTTACTTCAGAATTTTAAAATAATTGGAAAAATCTTCCCGTAATGATTACACAGTGATCTCTAGGAACCATATTTACAGGATTTTATGAATAAGAATTTTAGGAAATTTTAATGATTAATAGTTACCTAGAGAGTTTTTTTGAGAAACATATTGAGAAAGGAACTCGATTTTTGAGAAATAAAAGCAATCGCCATGGTCAAAAAAAGAAGGATTTTGATAAGACAAAATTGATTTTACCATCTGTTGAGACTTTGGATATGAAATTAAAGAAGATTTTTAATAAACATAATGTACAGATTACTAATAAAACTGATAATAAACTAAATGCTGGAATTATTAAAAGAGGCAAAGATGGATTGCAATTTTTTCATCAACAAAATGTGGTTTATAAAATTAATTGTAATTATTGTAGCTCATGTTATGTAGGACAAACTAAAAGGAATTTGAAAACTAGAATTAAAGAACATAAAAATAATATTAATTTAATTTGATCAAACCATAATGCTTTATCGAATCACAGAATCAATGAGGGACATGAACTCGATTGGGAAAACGTGGAAGTTTTACATAAAGAAATTAATAGATTTAAAAGGAATTTTATGTACCTCTGGCATAGAAAACTCGTTTCTCGTCCAGTTCAAAATCTCTAAACTCGTTTTCCAGCCCTCGGTACATAAAATATCCTACGTAACTAGGACAGAAATTTTATATTCACTCGTGTGATTGTAAACCTCGTCTTCGCCTCGGTCTACAAACTTCACACTCGTAAATATAAAATTTCAGTCCTAGGTACGTAATATACTATTTCAGAAATGATTTTCATTTGAAAGAATAATAATACGATCAATAAACAAGAAGACACGAAGAATTTGAGTTTTGTATATGATGGATATTTAAGCTTATTTTGAATCGGGGCAAGAGATTTTGGAATGAGAAAAAGTTAGAGCTACAATTTTAAGTTTTCAATGTGTTTTGAAGATAATAGCTGTAGATGTAATGCACGAGTTGGGTCGTTATTACTCGTCGTCGATACGCACAAGAGAGTGCAACGGAAAAAAATATTTGTCCATATTCTTATTAAATGATGGCTGATACCATAAAATATAAATATGTATAATATTGAAACGACGGTCTTTACGACACCTGGAAAATAATCTGATTTATGAACACACTTTGTAAGTAAGATTTATATTGTTTGATGATGATTCAAATTTACATAGTTTATAATTTATAGTGTACAGAAGTCCTGATGAGGACCCACAATAAGGGTTGAAATATCGATAAATTAAAAGTAGAAAGAAAAAAAAAGCTGGTTCCCAGAGATCACTGTAAATTCGTTATATGAAAATTTGGAAGGAAAAAGAGGACATTTGAGATTATATATAATAAAATTGGAAAAATCAGTTTAGACTTATATAGAACTTTCTGGAAAACTGAGGATTAACTAATGGGAAATAATTGAAATAAAAATAATAATTTTTTGCTGATTACATGGTGCTACAGTGTTTTTGCACTTTTCAAGTGACCTAGTGAACTTTGTAGGTCTTGACGAGTACATCATGAAAATGTATTTCATGATCTGTAAAAACAATTACTTTTTTACATTTATTCTCTAAGTACCTTTTATCTTGAATAAAAAAAGTGATGGTTTATGAAAATCGGTTGAAAACAGTTAACGTTATAAAGATTATTGTAAGAAAGAAAATTTGACTCTCATCATGATATCGATGTCGCGCAGCGTCAGGATTGTGCATATGATTTCAATATAGTATAATCACGGACGAATATATCATGATTCTTTTCTAAGAATGTCTTTGTAGCATTCATTTTGTATATAATTTATCATCATAAGTCATCTAAAATATTTTTCTGTAATTCATTAAATACATTGTTAATAGTAGTATAAGAAGGAAGAAATAATTGATTTTGAATTTTCTAAATCCTTAATAATGTTTGTTTGATCTCCTACGTTTGTTAATGTAAAAAAGTAATTGTTTTTCAGATATGGTACATAAAAAAGACGTCAAACTCTACAAAACTAGGGAAAAAAAAGGGTAAATCTTAGATAACTTTTTAAAAATGTACTAACTTTGTTGTTGAAAGAATGAACAAATGTATATATTTCGAAAGCTTAGCTTTTATACTTCCCAAAACCATACAGCAATCAAAAAAACGGTGAAAAAATGACGGAGTTACAATTGTCGGAGTACGTGGAGAGCGAGAAAAACGGTTTTTAAACAATAACTTGAAAATTTAGGGGTGTAAGATAATTTTGAAACACTTTTTCATAATGTACTTGTCAAGACTTACAACGTACACTAGGTCGCTCAAAAAAATTTTTTTTATTTTTTTTATTTTGTAGCACTGTGTTATTTAAGATAATAATGAAAAAAAATGAAAAATGCATCGTGGACAATCATCTCACAAAAGTCTCATTTGTTATAGCCTTCGAAGTTGAAAAGCGCATTGGAACAACTCATTACTCGTGATTTGAGCACTTTAAATGAGCCAGCGATTCATTCTGAAACGGTTGAAACTTACGAACACGTTGCCCAGCTCGTGGCGGTGAAGAATACTGCATCACCCGAAGAATCGTCTGTTTATTACATCAATCCTCGTGAAAATTCATCATCGTCATATAGCAAAAAGTCAAAAGCTGAAATGCAGCTACAACTAGAAGTAAAGAAGGCGCGGAAAGAAAGTTACCAAAGTTTAGAAGATACTTCTAAAATGCCGGATAACCAACAAGGGTAGGTTCCTACTTTTATCTAAGTGACGAGTATTATTCACAACCATTGATATGATTCATAAATTGTTTCCGTTGCCTGTTCACAATTCATTTTCCACCTTTTTTTTCATTACTTGCTCATTTATCTATATAAGATGCTTTATTGAACGTTTTAATAAACCATGTGACGATTCCACGAAGCTTATTTTGTTAGCGCTTAAACGCGCTATTCGATGGAAATAAAACAGTCACAAAACGAGACTTTTCTTCTTTTTTTTTTAAACCTGGGTTTCGTTTCAAACGTCACTTTTTGATGCATTCCTACCATCGCATAATTCAATGCTTGTTTGAAACTGCAAGCATCAGTTTATCGCTGTTGTCCTAGCGCTCAGATTCATTTTGGCCCGGCTGCACAGAATACGTTTAATTCAATTTCTTAAAAGAAATCCAAAAATGAAACAAAAGTGATGGAGAAAGATTTGGGCAGCTTTTTTTTCTGAAACAAGTCATGTAATCAAGGGGACTTGGCGCACTTTCAGTTCGTTCAATACACCTAAACATCAAACTGCAATGGATGATGACGAGGATGTCGTGGAAATAATCGAAGAGGATTCAACGTTGCAAAAAATTCGCGTCGACTCCAATCCTCCCAAAACTCAAAGCAGAATGAGCGTCGACAGAAGCTCGACTGTAAAAGCGCCGGGCCAGCAGTTTCTGACACTGGAAGATATAAAGGATACGGGTCTTACTGGCGTCGATTTGTATGCATGCCCTTACTTTGGTTGCAACGCGAGGTACTCGGAGGAAGAATCGCTCAAAAACCACGTTGGGACTTGTTTTTACGGGGGTAAAGGGTCTACTATCGCTTGCGTGATCTGCCGAAAAACTTTCATCAAGATGGCTAGTTTCTGGGAACATTTGAAACTGCACGGCCTCAAACGTTTTGGTTGCTCATTGTGTGGCGACCGATTCGTCTTGCCATGCCACGCATCGCAACATATGAAGCTTAAGCACAGGGCCAACCCTAGGATCATCCCGGCGGACCCAAAAAATCCATGTGATACTGGGCTTTTCATTGTCCAACCAACGGTACATATTGTTTTAATTGGTTGTTAGTCTTCATAGAAAATTATTTTATGAGTGTTGTAGAATGGCATCCGTGCTTTTCACGAATCCATGTTTCTGTGAATGAAGTTTTTCACGAATGCCATTAATCTTTATAACTTGAAATTTGCTTGAACAAAATTGACTCTTCAGCAGAGGATTTACAGTTTTTTGAAAGTTGCCATTGTCATCCGATGAAATTCATGGTATCATTTATACATCGTGAATTTTGATATAATGATTGAGAGTTGGCATTATTTCAATAAAATTTTTATCAAGACACACTTTTTCATTGTAAAGCAGATTTTTTTGATCCTGTTAGTGTCTTTTGCTGATGGAAAATTGAATATTACGTTAAAATGGCTTTCGTGAAATTTGACTCGTAAAAATGAACGGTTACCCAATAAAACTATTTGGTCACATGAAATAGAAACGTTTTGTAAGTCCCAAAGTCGTGAAATTTTTCTTTCAAAAGCGCCAAACAAGTAATCGGTGAATCTTGTATTTTTTTTACCATAGTTTTATTACAAGACTCTTATCATCATGTGTTAAGTAACATTTGTTCACAAAATAGTTTGAGATTCATCTACAGCAACCAAATGAAAATTTAACTCTCGTTAATCTACAAATTTTAACAGGCCCGTAGAGAGATAGGGTTTTGGTGTTTATACTCCTGCTGAAATTCGGATTAAATTGATTATTATTTCATGTAAAAATGAAACAAAAATTATGATAAAGAATAAAAATATTAGTTAAAGTAATAGGGAGAAATGAAAATGATCAAAAATTCACTTGCTGAAATATGGAGGACATGGTTTAATGTAAGTTCTCGAAGTTGAACAATATTCAAGATTCTTGATTCTATTAACCCAAAAACAAAACAATGATCCTGGCTTCAGAAGAATTTTTTTCAAACATAATTTTGATCATTAATGTTTGGCTAGGATAACGTAGAAAACTACAATTTGAAAAATTTTTTCGACACAGTGAATTATAAAGAAAAACTAGATTCTGCGAAATTTCTGAAAATCTAAAAAACTTTGAATTCTGAACAGATTTCTGATTCTTGAAATCTTTATTCAAATTCATATAGATGTACCAGAAAATCTTTCAGATCATGCAAACTCTGAAAAGATATTGAAAGTAATAGAATGGATGTAATTTTCCCAAAAATCTATGAAAATACTAATAAAAATCGTCCACAGATTTATAAATACTGAAAAAATGCAAGAAAAATCACAAATGTTTTAATACTTGAAATCAATGTAGTAATCATTTTCTCAAAAACTAATTAAACTTAGAATCCTAGAGCATATAATTTTAGAAATTGATAAATATACTAAAAAATTATTCGAATTGTATAAATAACTTGTATTACATGCTTGGTGCTTTTAATATTCAGCCCATGGAATTTCAACAAATCCTTTTCACGTTGGGTAGTAAAAAATTTGCATGAGAGTTTTATTATAATTCATCTTACTCTTGTAAGTATTTTTTGGATTACTACTCATATAAAAGGACTATGCATCGATACCTTAATAGTCTTCAATTTTTAGGATTCAACAAATTTCTTTTAACTCTCAAAAATTTTTATGTTTCTTATTTCTATAAAGCTTTTCTGTTTTTTATCAAGTAGTATTGAAATTCATATAGTCTCATTGAGACACAAAATTTTCATGTGCAATCTTTTAAAATTAGTGTATATTTTCAAAAAAACTTCACAAGGGCTTATATAGAAAATGTAGTTAATTTTTACAAGAGCTTGAAAACTTTATAAATTTATCAAGTATTAATACCCTAGTTTCCAGTTGGTGAGGCATTTGGAAAAAAAAATTTTTTCATTTAATGAATCTTGAGGATTCGGCATTTTTAATCTTCAAATATCAAAAAAATAAGTGTTAAATGAAATTTCTTCATGATTTGATTTTTTTTTTTTGAGCCTTCAAATAAATCATGTTAAAATAGTGTTCATCAGTTTTAAATATTTTTTTAGAAAATATTGACGATTAACTCAATTGTGAATAAAGTTCTCTTGAGCTCGCTTTTTCGAGAAAAATTTCCAAATTTACATCATATGTTACTGACGTTACCGAGAACTAAGATTTTAAAATTTGATAATCCTAATCTTCATTTGAATCGTTTTTCAGAATGCGGTACAGGAAAAACCAAAACTGAAGAAACGCAGCTCGCCGGTGAAACAACCGGAACCAATGAAACAGCTGGAACCAATGAAATTGCCAGAACCAATGAAACAGCCGGAACCGACGAAACCTGAGGAAATCGAAAAAGTTATTTTTTCCCCGGAAGACATTGACTTGTTGCCTTTGACTGCAATTTTCAGCCGTGAACTGCATTGTTCTCTGTGTTCGTATAAGACAAAAGTACGTTCCAACTTTAGGCGCCATTTGCAATTACACGCAAGCGACAAAAAAGTCGCGGAATCAGGGCCCGTGAACCCCGTGCCCTGCCTTGACAAAAAAGAAAAGATGTTCGACAAAATGGTCAACTTGGCGAGTAGCTCCCACCAAAATGGACGAATGGGAGGGAAACCGGAAGAAGATTCCAACTTGCCTAAATACGTTCCAGAAAACAAACGGTACGTACTTTGAAATTTTTCAAATGTTTTCACGGGTCCCATATAAGATTCTGTTTATGTTGCAGCAGCAATGCATGCAAAATTTCCATCACCTCCAGAAAAAAAGATATTTTTCTTATTTGGTATTATAATTATTCATATTTACCTTACTTTATATTTTTTTGATTTAGGATTACTTGAGTATCTTGTTTTTTATTCTACCTTGCTTTCGAATTAGCTCTGATGGAAAAAAAGTGTGAGACTATGCGGATAATTTTTTGAAGGGGTTCATTGATCTGTAATTTTCTACCTCGTCTGACCAATATTCATTTCGAGGGATTCGTTTGAGAATCGATGGTTGTGTTGCATTTCGTGTACTCAACAGTGCTGAAATTCGACTGACGTGTTTGACCGACTTGGACAATAATGAAAGGCAATGAAAAATGAAGCAAAATTTGACGGCAGAATGGAAATTGGGAACTTGTTTACAAACCGATTGGCGTATTTGACTGCTCTATTACCAAAAAAAGTCTGAATTGGGTTAGGAACAAAATGACGAGTCAGGTTGCTTCCCCTTGAAAAAATTACTTTCCGTCGCCTTTGCTAGGTTGGCTCGCTCTTATCGTCATTGTATCATCTTTAACGTCCGCTTATGTTTTTCACGCTCATCGCTTATTTTGTCGTTAATCGTGGTCTCATTTTGGGAGCCAAGCGTTAACACATATTGATAATCACAGATACGTCTGTAGCGTGGCCGAGTGCAACTACTTGTCGATCGACGAGGGCATGCTGCGATGCCACATAAAGGCCTTGCACTCAGACGAGCCGTACTTTCTGTGTCCCCATTGTCCCCCGCCAACTAGTCCAGAGGCACAGAACATCACAATCGACAAAATGGGAGTTCACTTAAAAATGCATGACACTCGATTATATAAATGTTCTTATTGCAATCATCACCACCATCACAGGTTCGTCAGCCACTATGTCCGCCTGTCTGTCTCTTTCTCTGTCTTGTTACACGGAAAAAGTATTTGGGTGAAAATTCGAAACTTTAAGGAGAACGCGACGGCTCCATTGAATTCTCTAATATCATCCATCATTGCTTTTGTCTCACATCGTTGCATTTCGAAAACGAGTTTTAACAATTTGCACCCTCTATGTAATCATGGTCAACTCGTGCACTTTCTCATCGCTCCCGAATCCCGTTTCAGGCACGTCGTTGAACGCCATTTGACCGAGAAGCATCCAGAGAAAAAACCGTTCATCAAGATCGTGCGGGAACCCCAGCAGGTCGTCGAAACTGAAAAAACTGGGAATGCTGAAGAGCAAACCGAGGACCCAGATGGTAATCATTGGCGTTGCAACATCTGCGAATTCAAGTGCGTGTACAAGGTGGACATGATGACTCACGCCAAGAACGTTCACGATGAGACGTACCAATTCAAGTGTGGCTCATGTTCATACAAAACTCTTTCGGTGCCATCACTGGAACAGCATTTAGCAGCGAAGCATTCCGCGGAAGAAACAACTTACAACCTGGTTTACCAGAGAATCAAGGCTGCCAAAAAACCTGACATGGTTGAGGTTAGTCAGTACGATGGGCGACCCTTCGACACCACGCCATTGTGGAGGCGTGATATGCATCGGGTTCGACACATTCGAGGTAAATTGGTTGATTTCAATGCTAAACTTTATTGATCATTATAGGTTTCATTTTTCCAGGCTGATGTTGTTTTCACTTTCGAAAATATTCAAGAAGTAGATTATTTAAAACACAGTGCAACAAGATATTCCAGCCCAAATAAGTACAACCTGAAACGAAAGTAGACAAACAAACTAGGAAAACCCTCCAAGGGTTTGATGATATTGCTCGCGTTTCTTTTTTATGGTCTCTCGTAGTTCTCATCCTTTGTAGCCAATTTCTAAATAATTTATCACATGTATATCAAAAATTGAACAGAAAAATCATTCAAACAAGTAGGATTTTGTTTTTTATCATTGCAAAAAGTGAAAGAGTGAAGTAATTTGCCTTTAATAACGAAAATGCCTTTTTGAGGTTATGTTCAACAAATTTTCAGTTTTATTTTGGATTTCGTCCTTGTTTTTACTAAAAGATACTACTATAAGATTTTGACGATGAAAAATACAAGAATGACCATTTTCCACTCCTACCAGTATGAAAAAAATGATATTTTTGTGATTTATAGAGTGTTTCGTTTCATAGAAAAAAATATAATTTCAAAAAAATATCCTTTTCTCATATGTTACATTATTAATTTTCTTTGATAAAACATGTAACAATGTTTACAACTACATTTACCTAAAAGCGAAAAAATTGACTGAAACATTTACAGAAATAACCTAAAAACTGCCCTTGCAACTACTATTCGTATAAATGATGTGAGATGTTCCCTTTTTTTAAGAAAACACCGTATGTTTTTATTCATTATTCATTTTTTCATTGACTATGTCGACTTTAACATTGCCAACAGTTAAAGAAATGGCCAAAAAGAATATGTCCCTCCAGGATGCCATAAATAAATGTAGAGCTAACATCATCAAACCTCGCGAGGGTTTCCTTAGTTTGTTTGCATGCTTTAATTTGGCGTTGTTCTTATTTGGCCTGGAAGAGATGACCTAAAAACTGTTGCACAGTGTAACTAGCTTTCATCGAGGTTAAGCATAGTTTGTAACCATGTGTAATTGATTCAATTTAATGATTTATATATTTTTGTGATGTTGTGACTTTTTGTAATTTGTGTGTGCGTGTGTGTGTGTGTGTGTGTGTGTGTGTGTGATACTTTAAAAATGCAGTGGAGGTGTAAGTGGGGGAGTAGGCCATCTAGTTCATCGATTAAAACATGCCTATAACATTCTTACGAACATGTTCAATAACTGTGAAAAATTTCACGACGTTTCGTGCAGTAGTTACAGAGTTATAACGGTACACAAATTCAGATTTTCACTTTTTGTATAGATAGATTAAGAAGCTGTTGTAATATTGTTTTCATGATATGTAGGTCTTAAAAAGAGTCCGAATGGAACCAAAACATCGACTGTTCTCAAACGAGGAATAAATTGACTGGGGACTCGAAATAATAGGTCAATTGTTGAGGAAATTGGTCATTTATTTGTTTTAGGAATTCTAGTCGAGGACGCCGAGACGGATGCGAAAGACAGCAGCGAAAACTCCGAATCCCCACAATCGAAGAAACCAAGTTTCCTTGAGGAATGTATATCTTTGAAAAAAAAAATAACAAATTCGAAGGAAGCAGACCGAGTAGGTCCAGTTGATGATTTGGAGCCAGAAGAAATTGGTGCTTTTGGACCATACGGCAAACCCCAAGGGATGTACATGGTTTGCCCTTTGTGCAAAGATTCGTCGGATCCGTTCAAGACGATGAACAAGCTGGAAATGCGTGAACACTTGTACACAGAACTCGAGTATATTAAGTAAGATATTAAAACATTGATCTATTTGATAATGATTTCACTCACGAGTTTCGTGTGCAAAGTTAAGATAATTTTAATAAAATCGTTTTCGTGTTTGTTTAAGATTCGAGTGCAACTATTGTGCATACAAGGCCTACAACCGAAGCGCTTTGCAGAAGCACCACTCTAGAAAGCATCAGGGAGTGCAGTTTTGCGTCACACCGATCCCTTCTAATTCTAAAATTGAAAACTGGGTATGTAATCAAAATTCCGAAATGACTTTTGTAAAATACTGAACCATTTCTAAGTTTTTTTTTTTTTAATTTTCGGATCACTGGATTTATTTTTCAAATACATCGTTTGGACCTTTCTTCGAGTTTCATGCAGACTTTTGATTATTATCATTATTATTTTTTTGCGATCATAAGAGTTTCGTCTTCATATCAGAAATTTAATTGCGGAATGAATTACAGGTTACTGAACTTATAAACCGGCAATTCGACATGGTAAGGAAAGTGGTGATGACAGAAGTATCTAGTGACACGAAAAAATCGTCAACAGTCGAAAAAACGCCAGAACCCAAGGGATCTATTGCAAAACAAGCCAAAATCGGTAAGCTGAAAAACATTATTTTAAAACATAGCCTCTGATTTTCCTCTTTCGTTTGGTTTAGTAATGAAAATTGTAAGAACATCTACTAAGTTGGTATAGTCAAAAACTTTATACGGATGGGGAGACTAAAATGTTATACAAAAAATATGATGAAGCCTTTTTTTCCAATGAACCCTAAGTAACAAGTTTGCATAAAAGTTAGGAACAGAATTTTGAAGTTTATCAGGATATCTTGAGGTGACAATGGTTTTACATGTAATAGCGTAGTCACTTGGTCGTAATAGTATTGTAGTAACATATGCCAGTGATACCGAAAATTTGTTTTACCTTCCGACAGCGAATTTACAAAAAACCAGTTCCATCTTGTGCAAGCATTGCAACCTAGTTTGCAACGGCACCAAAGGCTTGAAGAGGCACATTCGCTTACAGCACTTGAAGTATTACCAATTCCTCTGCCCATACTGTGATCGCAGCGCCAAAGAGAGAATCCCGTTGGTGCAACACATCAATTCCAAACATCCCGGCTGCCCGCAGAACATCATCGAAAATACCCGCGAGAAACCCGTTTTAAGCGACGAATTTTGGCTGCAGGAGTACGGCATCTATCCCGAGACACAGACGCCCAAGTTCGCCTCAGTTGAACCCAAACGACAAGTCGAGTCCAAGCGTTTCACTTGCAACAAGTGCGGCTTTAGAACAGGATCTGCAGCTGTTTACAAAGCACATACCGATGCCCATCTAACCACATATAAGTGTGTATACTGCACCTTCACGACTACAAGTCATTTCGAAGTCCGTAAACACTTTGAGGTCAATCACCCCTTCAGTGCGCTTGATTACATAACCAGGGAACCCGCTTTGCCTGAAAAAGTGACAGGCGAGGACACTGAGCCTGAAATCGTGACGATCAATGATAATGATGACGAGATAGAGGAAGATGAAGTAGACGAGGACATTGAAGGGGATGAAGTAGAGGAAGTCGAGGAAAAGGAAGACAGGATTGAAGTCGAGGAATTGTTCGTTCCTGACAGGCTCGAAGAACAAGCCATATACTCGTGTCATTATTGCGCGTTTTGCAGTATCTCCATAGAAGCAGTCAAGATCCATACGGCTGAAAAACACAAGTTGAGCAAAAACAGCAGGTTAGAATAAGTTTACATCAATGTTTTCATGTTTTTGGTATAATAGTTTTGTAATCAAAACCCTTATTATCATTTTTCAGGTACACCAAATTGAAAAAGGAATCCACGAGCTTCAACTTCAAATGCTGCTACTGCAGCGTGACGTCTTCGGTGACGAATCTCGTGATACACATAACTCAGCATCACGGAAACGTCCCTGTGAATTTCATGCAGGTGGAAGAAATCCTCGCCGAGGAGCCATGGTTTTGCATTTGGTGCAGCGAGATCTGCGAAAGCCTCAGCAAGGCCAAGCATCATCAGAAAATGTGCCATTCGCACCTGACGCCAAAATTCAAGAAACTCCCTCGAAAGAACTACCAGTGCCCTGAGTGTCCATTCTACGAAAGCCAAGAGATAGGAGCTTTGAGGCGTCACGTCTCGACGCACATCAAACTCTTCAAGTGCATGTACTGCAGCGAGTCATTCTGCAGGACCAGCGAAAGCGCCAGGCACAATCTGGAAGTTCATCCTGGCCTCGAACCAAAACTCGAGAGCACGTCCAACTACGACACTCGCGTCAGCCAGTTGATGCTGCGCGCTGTCAGAGATGTCATACCTGGAGCAGTGATTCGCAAAACGTTCGACAACGAAACCGCGAGGAAGTCGACGACGAAGCAGTCCTTGATCATGGCGAGTCCGCAGAAAAACCGAATGGTGGCACGGAAATCCACGACGCCGAGATCATGGACCCAGATATCTGCTGGGTTCAGCTACTATGGCTTACCTAAAGAGCCTGTGGACCTTTGCAAATATAGTTGCAAAGTTGTACTCGGAGGGCACCAGATGGCGGTTAACTGCTCCACCCTCGCCAACCTTTTCGATGTCAATCCCAAGCTCATTTTGAAGGATATTCGAAAAACAGGAGACGCGGTCAACTTTCCAACTCAATTGTAATTTCAAGGCATAATTGATAGGTTTGGAGGATTAGGATTTTTGTATAAATATTTTTTGCAAGTTTTGTACTGTTTTTGGACTTTTGGTTTTGAACTTAGCTTGCTATTTCTATTTTACAGTAGCGTCGAAGGAGTACCTTTGCAGATTGCATTCTATGGGAATGCTTGATATTAAAATTAGAGTTTTTTCGAGAACAGCACAATGTAAACAAATGTATAAACGGAGTTGTTTTTTTACTGTTTCTTGTGAAACTTATGCATTATTTCCTAGTGATTTCTCCATCATTGTGTCTGTTTTGAAAAAATTTACAACCATTTGTGATATGTTTGGCATTACGACTTTGCCTCGTTGTTCAATGCTTTTACAAAATTTTCATAAAATAAAATTTGCAAGGGTTGATTTGTATGAGTTTGCATTAATTGATATCTAAAGTGGATAGGTTGAAATGCAACTGATACATTTGAATAAGCGTTTTAAAGGGAACCTATCCACTTATGTCAGAGATCAGCAATGAACTTATTATCACGTGATTATGAAGACATGGTAGATTCTGAATGAAATGGAATCTCTGATTAATCAAGAGTTTCAAATGTATACATTTTCTTTTGGCACATATTTTTTCAGGGAAAAATATCACGACTGTAATGTATCACTTTTAAAATGTAAAGAAATAACATAACTCTGAATTTTCAACTTAATTTTCTAAATTTCGCTCATGTTTCTACTATGTAACTTGTGTTCGAGATTTTTCTAGTTGAAATCTTTTGATTTAAGATAAACCGGATTCAACAGACGCGAAAAATGTATAAATTGTTACGAAGTGTACATACGCTGTTTACTCCTATAAAATAATAAACCTACAAAATGTAAGACAACAAGTTGGATGTACACGTCGAAAATATGTTACCTTGTAGATATGCTGTACGTCTTTTTGTGGAATAAAACGATGACTACGACCTATTGTATAGATTTGTTTTTCTAAAACTATCAAGTCGTGGATGCTTACATTTTATTTCCTATCGTCGTGGCACTAGTGTCACGTCCTTTATTTTCATATTATTATTTGCATGCCGCATGCTGGTCTAAAATATCGAAAAAACTGGCCAAAAATAGAAAATTTATTTTTCGAATGTCGAATATGATATTTCGTTGAGGACCTATTTCCGAACGAAAAGCTGAAAATGTGAAGCATTACGATGCCTACGCGATTGCTACGAACAGATGAAAAATCTTGTTTTTACTTCCTCCCGAGAATTCCCAAAAGGTCAAAATTCGAGCTTAGTGAGAAATAATATTTTGATTGATAAAAAAGTGTTATTTGTAACTTGCGATATAGAAATTGTTGTTGGAAGTACGAAGATTGACTTTTTTATTTTGTTTGTTAGAAATACACGTGTTATATGAATATTGGCTGATGTTAAACTGCTCGTATCAAATCGTAACCTGACTAAAAACTTTTCCATGAATTTCCGTTAGTTGTTTCATTGGTGATCATCTCAATAGAAATATAAAGTTAAAGGCCTATAGATAAGGAATTATGAGGAAGAATCGCTCCGTTTTGCCCCATTTCTTATGAATTTTTTCCAAGCGCGCAAACATCAGTTACTTTGAATACCTCAAGAAGAGGTATTCAAAGTAGAATTAATGTGAAATAAATTTAAAAAATGCGCCCGAAAACAGGTGAACTTCTCGGTCCGAAAGTACTGGAATTGTTACTGTCTTCCCAAGCTTGTTCGCCAAAACTTGAAAATTTTGACTCAGAATCGAGTAATGAAATAACAGTATAACTTCATAAAAAAGAAGAAAACATTCTTGTAATCCTTATTGAATGATGAAAGAAGTAAAATGAAACAATACTTTTCAAAAAGTAACTGTAAGTTGTTTATGTTTTACTGATAATAGGATATTTTTCCACAAAAGCATTAAAAAACGGCCTATTTTTACAATCGAGAAAATTATATAACATCATTATCTTAACCCTAAAGAGAAAAAATTTAAATGTTCGTTAGTCTGGGGAATTTCTGCTGCGTGACGTCACTTTTGATTAATAAAAAAACCGTCATTTTTATATGGCCATTGTCTTTTTTTATAACCTGACCTCTATTTCAAATTTTTGACTCAGTAAACCCAAGATAACATATTTTTACTAATCTGACAAAGATTTTCTAGAAATCTGTCCGCCATTTTTTTTAAATTGTCGACTTCAAATTTGGATTCTCCGACAGGGTCCTTAAATTCTAAATACTTTTCTTAATAACTAATTACAAAAATCAAGATTAATGGTGAAAAGCATAAGTAAGGTAACTTAAAAATCGCACATTTTTCTGAGAAGCTAAGAAATTTATTTCAAAAATTTTTATGAAAATACGAAGTTACATACGTGACCTAAAACAGTAAAGCAGTGATAACGTTAATTTGAACAAAAAGTGTTAGCCTTTCAGTGAAGACATTCCAGCCCTCATGATTTCATCCACAAGAAGTAAATTGCTCGCTATTACAGTGCTGAAAGAAAAAAAAATGCATAAACTTCATGACTCAATTAAAACTTGACTCAACGAAAAATGAATAGTGTTTTCATTACCATGAGTTGACAATTTGTTTCTTCACGACGTAGTTGTCAAAAATGCCAGCTTCACTTGGCTTCAAAGCTTCACCAGAAGAAATGTCAAGTCCTACCGGTACTCCAAGGGCTATGCTCTCATCCAACAATTTCACGATCGTGTCTTGCGAGTCAAATCCAGAATTCACCGCTGTTACAAAAAATAAAACTCAGTAAATGTAAACATGTCCTCAAAATCTTGTTCGATCGTAATAATTACCAAGTGTTTTTGGAATGACAAGAAGAGCTTCAGCAAAAGCTTGAACACCGAGGCGCTGCTTGCCTTTGACTTCTTCCTTATACTGGTGCAACACTCGACTTGCCGATACTTCGAAGGCACCAGCACCGGGAATAACGACTTCATCGTCAATAGCATTTGTGATCGCTCGCAAACCATCACGAACCGCGTCTTGTAACTGGGTCAAGGTGTATTTTGCTGGTCCCTAAAAGATTGAGGGAAATTATTAATCACATTCTTGAAGTATTATTTATAATCTGCATTAATAGTCCATTTCATGTATTATTTGAAACATTTGTTTTACTGTAACTTATGATTTGTTTCTGCAATACTCACTTTCAGGAGAATCGTGACAGAGTTGGGTTTTTTGCAATTTTCCACAAACGTATACTTCGTCTCTCCCTGTATTGTAACAAAAAATTAATTATTATTTAAACTTCAAGTACTACATCATTTTAAATGATATCTTCCTTTTCTGTTCATTTTAATGTCTTGAAATATTTATGACGATATTGGTTAACTATTAAGGTATATTTTAATTGTCTCAGGAACCACGAATTTTCTTGACTGACATTGTCCTTGTCTATTTACATGAACTTCAAGTTGTTTACCAAGACATATTCATAGACGAGTCCAGCCCATCCAAGGTGTTCTTCTTTCAAGTCTTCAACAGAATTCATAGCGACACCGCCACACGCAAGAGTAAGGCGCTCCATGTTCCTGCGCTTGGCGCGACGCAATGCAATGATGCCTTCCTTAGCCAACATGTTCAACGAGGGTGGATCGATTCCCTTTTGATTCAACACGACAAAGGACTTATCAGTTCCATCGCAGAGCTTTTTCTTCAACTCTACAATTTTTTGAACTCGATGGTCAATGAATTCTCGCTCCGCAGCAACTAACTTTTCACGCTCTTCGGCAGTTTTGTAGAAGAAGCCTGAGTTAACCTGAAAAATAATCATCGTTTTCATGATTTCGTCAAATTTCATTTTCCATCCTCAAACAAAAATTATCAAAAAGTTCAGATCAATTTGTGTATACCTCGCTTTTCTCATACTCTAAACTGACGTTCAAAGTGAGGATATATGCGTTCTCCAATCTCTTTGGCATATCTGGGTGCCTCGCACCGTGATCCATGACAATTCCATAAACCAAATTCATGTCAGAAGCAGTTCGGTGTTGCATCTCCATAACTTCGACCATGTGGAGATCGATGGGTTTTCCTTTTTGCCAGATGGCCAAAACGGCGTCAACGCAAATTTCGCTCAATCGGTTCGCCAAATTGGGGTGGATTTTTGTTCGAAGAGACGTTTTCGCGACGTCCAGCAGACCTTCTCTGGTGGCTTCTACCGGAATTTTCATTGAATCCAAGACCGAAATGATTTTTACTCTTGCGAGCTCGAAGCCTTCTGTCAGCATTCTGGGGTGAAGACCTTCAGCAATGTACAAATCAGCTTGTTTAAGAAGCTCGCCGATGAGCAAAACCGTGCTCGTTGTTCCATCACCGGTCATATCGTCTTGAGCAGTTGATGCACGGGCAATAAGAGATGATATAGGATTTATGATTTGCATATCGTGCAACAACACGTTGCCATCCTTGGTAATTTTTATGTCACCGGCACCGGAAACAAGCCTGAAATATATTTTTTGCAGGTATTTTCGTGTGAATATTGTAACAAAATATATTAATTGACAGAATTCAATGTAACATAATGTTTTAGAATTATAATTACATTCCTGAAATGTATATATGATCTGTTACTTTGTAATATTTTTGATCTCATGTTGTTGGAAATTATAAACTTTACATAAGAGGGTTCTCAATTTTTAATTTCTTAAATCTTCAATGTCAGTTTGGGAAAATCATACGATTTCTCGGTTTGGTTGCTCTTATATTGTTCTGTTTTTTTTTTTCTTCAAATTTAACATACATAAATGTTATTTGGTTTGAATCCATTAACGCCTGTATTTCTTGACTCGCTTAATTCGAAAATGTTTTTATACAAGTTCAATTTATATTGACTTTTAATTAAAGATTCATCATTTGCATGCTTTGTTAAAATACTGTTTATTTTTAAATTGTTGAAAGAAATATTTTTAATAGATAGCTATTTTGTTGTTTCTATTGCTAGTTATCAAACTTTATCATGGATTAATTCTAATAATTTTGTATCAAATTTATTTCATCGAATTCACAGTATTTAATTTTGTATGCAGCAATTTTTTTCACTCTGTGAATCATGGAATTTTAAATTAGGAAAATTAAATTTATAAGTCTCATACATACTCTAAAATTTTATAATTATTGAATCTAGAATTATTAAACTCTAATGTAAAAGTCGCCAATTCTTGAATTTTGCCTTTTTTCCATTATAGGACAAATAGTTCTTATGTTTTTACTTTTGAAATGTAATAAACACCAGCAAAATTTATATTGTTAAATCAAAGACTTTCATTTTGAATTTCTAAATATTGATACTTACACTAAGAAAATTAAAGAAGTTGATTTAAATTAAAATCGTTTTAGTTTCAAATATCGGAAAAACTTTATAACCTCAATACTCTGATTCTCATATTTTTAAAAATTTTATAATCTAAGAACTTCATGTATAGAAACAGTAAAACATTCATAAAATTTTTAGTATTATTATATTCATCAATTCAGTACTAAACAAAACACTTCAAAATTAAAATATTTGTACATATTTACATTTAAAAATTTTAAATTATTTATCAATCTGAGTTCCAAGTTTTCTTGTAAATGAAATAGTTAATTTGATTTTGAATTTTTTTTATAATCAATTAGTTCAAATATTATTCAAGTAACAACTAGTTCGATTTAAAAAACAAATGGATTAGTTTGACATTCAGAAAAAATGGGTCTTTTTCGGCAAACTTTATATAAACAAAAATGAAGCAAGAAATAAGAAATTATTGTGTAATGCGCAATATGCAATACAAAATTATGATTTATACTTTTATTTCTTATTATAAGGTAATAAAATATAATCAGTGTCATATGCCCTTACATTTGACAACATGTATTTCTGAATACTGAATTTGAAGTAACTAAATGCAATTATTACAACTGTTATTTTCTTATTGAATAATTTGATTACCACTCATTTTATTTGTTTTTTATTCACAATTTGTGTATTATACTTTTATGACTGAAAACTGAGTTTGAAATTATAAAATACCATTAACATTTACTTATTTATTATTTTTCATTCGTTACCTCTTTAATATTTTTTCATTTTTTATTTATTATTCTATTATACTACTTTGAGTAAATAATAAGTTCGAAATTACTAGATACTATTAATTACTATCATTATAACTAAATTACTGAGTCCAAAAAAAATTAAGTAATATATTCCTATCAGTTTTTATCATGATTTAACTATTACTTGAATAAATCAAGTTCTGATAGTAAATTTTCTAGATAATATGAAAAAAAAACTCATCAAATAAATTCATTTTCATGTTGGTAATTTGAATTTTTTTTGTGAGGAATACTTAGAAATAATCAAGTTTTATGCATCTCGAGCCAAACAATCAGAAAAGCTATAAAAGAAAAATTTATGTAACAGAATTCGACATGACAATCTTTTTAAAAGTTCAAAAAAATGAATTACTAATATAATCATTTTTTCAAAAACTTTTTGATAGTTTATTAATGCACATAACACAATTTTTTGGGTAAATCTGCACAAGAGTTTTTTCTGTCAAAAATGTTTTTTTTAGAATGTGCGAAATAGGTTTCACCTTATTTGTTTCTTATGTTTGCAACTAAGTATTACCTTTTTAAAAAAAATATTCAATATTTGACAAAAGTCATTGTATGGATGTACTATTTTTTCTTAGTTCTCTTTGTCTAAATTTATCAACTTCAATCATACGAATCAAAAAATTATTTCCTTTACAAACATTTTACAAAATAAATCTTTTTTTTTTCAAAACAGGTGTCCAAAAATATACTGGAGGTAAAATTTGCATTTAAAAAAGGGCAAAACGAGGGGTACTTTTTGACCGCAATGGCGTAATGCCCATATAAGGTCATGATGAGCAAATCTTGTATTTTACATGTTAAAATCATTTTCTTCCGACTCCAGCATTAATATATAATTTTTAATTCGCAGCGGGAGTGACAGTTTGTTTAGATTTCGAAAAAGTAGGATAGTAACACGTGATTAACTTACATTTTTGAGGTTCCTTTCGGGCCCAAATTTGACTTCATAACTTCTTGAACTCCTTTGGCCGCTGAAACGGTAATCGCCATAGTCTGCGAGGCCCTCGCGACCTCGGCTTTGGGGTTTAATAAACTTATCGCTGCCATTTTTTTGAAGAAAAAGCTTTTTTACACAATGTTTTCAAGTACCGAAACGAATTTGTTCAAATTCGTTGCAAATTGTCACGTACGTGAAGAAGCCAAACTTTCGGAAATATTCGACAGTATTCGCCAACTATCGATTTCTATACATATACATATCGATGTCGAACAATCGATTGTATATTTAAAAAATATATTTTGATATTTTTTGATTCATATATTCACGTCAGATCTTTATTTTTCATATTCTTCGCAGAGTGAAACTGACATTTTTTCAAATTGTTTAATCATACTTCAGTTATTAAAAAAAATACCAACAATTGAAATTATGTATCTGAACTTAGCTTATCATTCACTATGATACCTGAAGTTGCTTCTTGCAGTCGGTTCAAGGGGTTTAAGGCAGCAGTTTAACAAATTGTTTGAATGTATGTACAGATTTTTTCGCACGTTTTTTTTAGTAGCAATCTAATTTTTCGATAACTTAAATAGCACATTTGTGAGAACTTCAGATAATCAATTTATCATAAATGTGCAATATTTGAGATTTTTTGAATGTTGAAACCGTGCATAGCAGTGTTTAGTCAATGAAATATTTAAACAATATACTCTAATAACTCAACACTCATATAATGATTTATATACTTCCCTCTAACAAAATTAATGAAAAGGCGAATATTAATATGCAACAGGAGTCAAATAATCTTTTTATTCTATAAATTGTTTTAGTTACATGTCAAAAATTTTTCTATTTTGAAAGAGATAGAAAAAAGAAAATAAATCAATAAAATAATGTAAAATTAAACGTACTATCCCACTTTTGCAAAATGAAATATATCTGTACTAGAAAATTGCACATTCTAATTATCACGAATTGAAGTGAAGTCGTAAAACTATTATTCCATACAGAACTTGTAATTTTATAAAATTTAGCACTATTTTTACGACTATGAGTTTGTGTCAGTTTTCAGCAAACAATAACACACCCAGTTTCCTTTTTGAGTTTTTACTAAACGATCACCTTATTTTTGAATAGTTCAGGTTCAATTTTTCAATTTTCTTAGTCATATTATTACTAGACATTATATTGTAATAATTATGCTTCAGGTTAAAAAAAAATCGTATTCAAATTTTCGATAACTTTTATTTATCATACACTACATTAATTCAAAAGATGAATCACTTTCATCAGAAACAAGACTACAATAATCTTCAAAATCATCTTTGACCACCATTTCCTTCAACTTATTTAAAATATCTTTTGTTGTAGCCTTTTCTTCTTCGGGTTCATTATCTTCAGATTTTTCCTTCTTTTTATCTGAAAAAATTCACAGCATTGTTTATTTTAGGTCAATGATTGTGAGTAGCGTTATTCAGAAAGATTTTTGAAAATTTCTCGTCATAAAGAAAAAAAAAAAAAAATTAAATGTATAGAAAATTATACATCAGAACAGAGAGCTAAAAGACAAATTTGAATTTATATGAATAATGAATCATTTAAAAATGAAAAACTTTTTATTCTTTCTGAACCAGAAACTAAAATATACACATGTGGTAAAAAAAACTCATTGAATGAATATAAGAATAAAGAAAAGTTTGGACGTTTTAGTACTTTTTTTGTACAATTTAACAATGTAGCAAGTGACTTTCAATATAATGAAATTTTAAAGTGCTTTTCAAGAGATTTTATAGTTTTTTTAGTATTTTCATAGATTACTTTTGAGATTTCTAGAATTTTATGCTTAAGAATTTAAACCAAACATTCATAATTAAAATTCCAAATTGTTACTATTAATTTTGTAAATAAATTGTTTATAAATGAAGTAATAAATAAATTCAATTCGACCTCAAAATTCATCTTGCGAAAACTTTGTTATAAAAGATGAAAACTGATATTACACCAAGTACACAAATAATACGCAGATACCCGAAGTCTGACTTTTGGTATAACATGAAGTACACAGACGGTGCGAATAAGCACTACTATAATAAAAAAAATTCACCAGAAGTCAGGATTTCCATTATTTCAACGTTAGTCAAACTGAAATTTCTGAATTTTGTTGGATTTGGACAACTTATATGAAACATTTTGTTATATCCCTTTTTTAAAATAAATACATTTCCAATGATTTCCACTGATTTGGATTACTTATTGCAATTTTTTTTGTTGATTTGATTCTCATCATCAGAACTATCATTTTGCAAATAATTTTTGTGTTGTTCATATTTTACAATTATTTTGTTACATCTTTCGTTTTCATCAACTTTTTAATTTTTTTTACACATTAATTTAATATCATTCGAATTTTTTAAAATTTATCCTATTTATATTTCAAATTTCGTAATATTCCATACATAATTTTACCTTAATTTGGAAAGGATTAGTAAAATTACCTTTCTCATTTTTCTTGATGTAACGGAAAAAAGTCCTCCTTTTTCGCTCAGGCAACAATCTCAGAGTTTCTTGCAATTCTTGTTCAATTTTTAACTCTTCTTCTTTACATGGTCCTGGTTCAACCACAGATCCAGATTTTCCACATTTGGGACAAACTTTCAATTTTTTCGCACAATTCTGACACATTGTGTGATAAGAATGTTTGATCGTTTTTTGATCGCATTTGTTGCATTTTCCTGGAGCTTTCAAAGGCTTGTACTTTTTGTACTTGATTTTCCATTCTAGTTGAAGTTTGCATCTCTCGCAAACATGGGCAATTTGCAATGAGTTGATTGTTTTCGTTTGTTTTGTTTTGTCATACAAATTATTTTTGAAAGCATGAGTATTTTGGTATTTTTGAGGTCGAGATCGCGAACAATTTCCTTTTTGAGAACTCATCGCACAAGATTTTTAAAAAAATTTTTGACTGTTTTTGACGATAAGCAGAACTTTAGGTTATGTTGTTGTATTGATAAGATATCGATTAATGTCGACAAAATCGATACGTAAACGATTCATCCTCTGATTGTGATTGTGATCAGTTGTGATTAGTGCTATATAAAACTCTCGTGAGTACGTCGTCTTCCAAAAATATCCGATTTTGCGTATTTTTTCTCGGAATTCGAAAGCTCGACTTGCATTTTGCGCAGGGTGGTTTAACTCTCATAAGAGCCAATGTAAACTTTATTATTAACTTCCGCGCCCTCTGCGACCTTATAAAATGCAAGAGAACTAACGTACGAGAATGGGGATAAGGCGGCAAATTCAAAATGCATGCGTAACGTCTAGTCTCATTTTTAACTTTTTAATGATATATTGGCTTATGAATATCAATAATTACAATACAAACGTTGAGAAAATTGTATTTTCCGGGATTATGCGTAAAATTAAATAACTTTTTACAGTACAAATTTTGTTTGCTCATTGTAAGATTTCAAAAAAATAATTTTTATGTATATTAACAAAATATGTTCAAAAATTTACGAATAAAACCAAGTAATCATTCTTTGTAAAAAATCTAATTACAATTTCAAACAATTGTATTTTTGAACTTTTGATTTCCGAGTGCATTATACTTCCTTCAAAATTTCCCTTTTTTTGGCCCTGCCTTCGACGTTGAATGTTAAAAAAAATGCTTTAACATACTCTGTGTCTTCTTCCATGTCATTTTGCCCTTTTCTATTCATTGGAATACATTAGAATATTTCTTTCCCGTACCCACAATTTTTTCACATTTACGATTCTGTAAATGTGAAACTTCCGATACGACATTTCGCAGTTTTATAACAAAATTAAAATATTAATAGAGAAACTTTGCCTTAAGCCATCGTAGTTTTGCATAGTTTTGTTTTGTTTGGTTTTTCGACAATGTCAAATGCGCGGTGACTGTAGCGCTGCCTAGGACGTTATGAATTACTTGGTGAACTAACATAGGCTAAATTTTTCATCGAAGTTAAACCATCCTGATTTTGCGAGTTTAATCGTGTTCCTCGTCGGATCCCGTGAAAATTGAAGAATGCCAGGCAAAAATTACACGGATAATCACGCTTGAAAAAAAGGCGGGGGCGACGCGCCATTTTAAATTTTAACGGTCGTTCATTGTGACGCTTCGGCTGCTATGCAGCTAAAAAAAAGTACTCTAACCCACTCTAACCGTTCATTTCCTGATTACTGGTCATCGCATGTACAATTTCATTATTTAACTATTAATATCAAGAAGTTCATTGTAATCATGTAATATATATACCTCAAAAAATCTTGATCAATTAAACTCAAACAATATGATAGAAATTTGCAGAAATGTTTTAATACATCTAAACATATATCATAATAAAAAATAAAATAAAATGAAGAAAATTCACGAAATAATAAAAAAAGGATTTTGAAATTCACATATTGAGAGATGATTCTTTGACGCGTACACTGATGATTGGAAAACATGAACCCTGTAATTTGGATCCTTATAAAAACCATTCAAGAAAATGAAATTTCTTATAAAAAGTTGATGAAAAAAATTGTATAGTTTTTTATTTATAGATTTAATCTAATACGTTCATATATATTCATATAAGAAACTTTAGCTTCTTATAAGGTTTTTTTTATAAGATGCACTTTATGAGAAATTGAATTCTGATACAAAATTCCATTTTCTTATTAGTTTTCATACGATTCAAAATAACAAAGGTAAAAATTCAATTATTTCCTGAAAAGGACTCAAAATTAAGCGTCAAAAGCTCGGAAGAAAAATAAAGATATGGACTTTCAATAAAGGAGAATGAGGAATTTTCATTCTATCTTGGCCTTCTTTTAACCAGACAGTTGACTCCGAGGATAAAAATGAAAAATTGTAGTAAATACAAGTAAAAATAAAAATATATTTCAAGGCTAAGAAATTATTACAAAAAATCTTGTACAAAACGAATTTCCAAAACAAGTTATCAAGTAAGGATCATTTTTCATCTTTTCATAAATTTTTTTTTGGAAAATTTTATTTTTCAAAGCATTATACCTCGAGTTATCAATTTGAAAAATAAGTGCCAGTAAAAATGATGGCTCAAAACTTGAGGATTACGAATAATAATACTATGTATTCATTTTTTATTTTTAAAAGTATTAGTGTACTTTTTATACTACTGAAAATTTTCAATCGGTTTTCCAACTAGAAATCCTCTCATAAATCCGATTGGAAAATCAATCCAAATTCTACTCGAAAATCCAAGTATATTTATAATCATACACTTTAACTACATATTTCCAAAAAAATTTGTGTCACAAATACTAGTAGTTTTCCATTTGAAAATTTAATCAAATAATTTGGAAACATGCTTGAATTTCCAAGTAGAACTCAAATTGATTTTCAAATTTGAAATTTTAAGCAAAAATTTCTTATAAAGTAATTCATTGCAAACGGTATACTGTAAGATCCCATGTTCAATGAAAAAAAAAATTCACGTTATACACTCTCAAATCTCAAACCAAAAAACATTCTTCTGATTGAAAAAATAATATGGTACATACTTAAAAAAAATTTTGATAGATAGAAAGTACAAAACAGACATAAGACATCTCTATTTTTTCCTATCTCTTTTTAACAGAAACAAAGCCGCAGATGAAAAAATTAGCAGATCAATTTTCGAAATACATTTTTTCGTCACAATTTTCTGCTGGTTTTCAGCGAGGCCATTCAAATTCCCTGAGTTATTCGGTGGTTGCACAGTAGCAGCTAGTGAGGTTCCATTGTCATTTAAAGTTCCTATAGTATTTTTTTCTTCCCCTGTATCTTTGGCTTTTTCTGAGCTTTCATTTTGAGCATTGAACTTTGCAACATTTAAATCCTTAGATGTCACATCACTTTTAATCTCCTCGCCATTTTTCATCACTGAAATGTTTTTCTCAGATTCTATTTTTTCAGAGTCAGAGATCTGGGAGATGGCTTTTTGGGGAGATTTTTTTACTTCTTTTTCAATTTTTAGTGTGTGGTCTTGTTCCTAGAACACAATTTCACAATGAGTAAATAAATTAAAATAAATAAAGAATATATATTTTCTTTCATTTAATGGTAAATCATTTAGTAAATAAAAGAGAAATCAATGGATCAATAATTTTCATGAGAAGTGATAAAAATTTTTCACATGTACCTTATCTAGAGCATTTGAATCCTCAAGATTATTTTCCATACTTTTCCTAATAGTTTCTTTTAGTTTTTCTTGCTCGAAATTCAACATCAGCGTTGAATCTGTTTGACAACTTTGATCACTTGTTTTTGCTTTTTTCACGTTGAGTATCTGCTCGTTTTGGGAAGTTTCCCTTACATCTCTTTCCTGCAAATTGTATTCAATTCAGTAAAAAAAACATAGAAATTAATTTTAAAACAAAAAAGATATGAAATTGACAGGAAAAAATCCTTTTGAAAATTCTAATGAACTATTATTATGAGTAAAAAAATCCCAACTTAGTTACTTTAAAGTTTTCCAAAAAATGGGTAAAAAGTGTTCTAAAATAAAATACGTACTACATTTTGAAAAATTCCGCAGTATTGATGCCCAGTTGTTACTTGTGCAATATCCGGCAAAATCGTTTCCTCAAAATTTGAATTCAGATTCGATGAATATTCCTCATCAAAAATTTCCGTATTATTGTCTTTTTCTGGCTCAAAAAAATCTTGCTCCTGATGACTCATAAAATATTCTGATTTTCGAGATATCTGAAAATACCATAATATTATGATAAACGACCTCCTGTGGGGTCTGTGGGACCTTATAGTGGTCCGGGGGCTTAAGCTTCGGGGATTCCGCGGTGTCAGGTCGCGAAGTGGAAGGGGGCATCTCTATAAACGGGCTCTCCCCATGAATGGCAGGGGATTCTATAAACGAACCCGCCCTTGACTGAGGACAAGTGGATGGCAGGACACCGGCTCAGGCCTAGCCTTTTCGGGTCTGGCAGGGGTATCCCTGTCGGAGGAAGGGGCGAGCAGGGGTGAAGGGGCTCTGAGGCAACTAAGAAGTGGCCTGGGGGGTCTCTAACGAACGCACTTTATCTGATTACAATTGGGAGCTGGAGTGTATGGCTGCACAGACGGGGTCTCTTTGGCGATCCCACTGTGTTCGAGCCTCAGTCTTCAAAGCAGAAGTTAAAGCCATCCTGGAGGGCTCTAGGATGGCAATAAGACTGCGAAAGTAGGGTGCAGAATAAGCTTCTGCTCTGATAGTAGAGCAGATATTGCTGCGCTCACGTCTCCCAGATTTACGTTGAGGGTGGTACGGGAGTGCCAAGAGGCCCTGACAGAATTAGCCAGGGCGAACAATAAGGTCGCCTGGCTAACATTACCTGAGGTGGCGAGTTATTTTTGGGGATCGCAGTGGGTCAGTAGACCTAAGTGACGCACACCAGCCCAAGGGCCAGGAGCGCCCCTCTTATGAGGGGACCCGTACTATTATCAATCTAATCTAATCTAATGATAAACGAACTCTGACCAAACCGAGACTTATTGAAATGGCATGTAGTAACTTTTTCGAATTTTTCTCTTGAATTATAAAAATGTTCAGGTACCTCGTCATCGATTGCAAGCATTTCACTGTTCACCATTTGCACAGCTATGGAATGAAGAGGATCATTTTCCCAATTTGAAGTATTCACGCCAATTTCTTCACGATTATTCAGTGAAGTGATAACTTCTTCCAAAAAGCATCCTTTTGGAAGCTCAATACTCATGCCAACTTTGTTTTCCAGAAGATTTTGAGCTGTTTCTGTTTCATGTTCAAACATCTCTTGATCAAAGGATTTTTCTTCAAAAAATTTATACTCTCTGCTTTCATTCTGGAAGTAGCAAATTTTATAAATTAAAATAAGATAATGTGTACAAGAAAAAACACATTTAGAAAATAATTGTACTTCAAGCAAAATTTTTCTTGTTAACTATTAATATTGCAAAAAAAAAAAAAACAACAAAACTTACTTTAACTTCCACTGGATTTGGTTCACTTCCATCACTTTCAAAACCTTCAACGTCAACATCATCACTCTGCAAAAAAAAAAGGAAATTTCTCTATAAGCTCAACATTTTTATTGCTAATCAAAAAATTATTCCCAACCAATGTACCTCATTATCTTCGGAATCTGTCTTAAGGTGCAATTCTTCCATAAATGATTCACTTTCTTCGTCTTTCTATTGAATTAATAATCGTCTCGTTAGTAAATAGTAATGTTGAGTATACAAAGTATAAATTTTTAAACCTTAGAACTGAAATTCACATAAATGATTGAGTTTTCTGTAACATTTTCTTGTATACATTATTTTTGAGTACAAATTTTTATTCATACTTTCATCATTTTTGTAATTTACTTTGTCAATAGAAATTTATTCAACAGCAAAAATGAAGATATTTTTTCAGCAAGTTTAAAAAGATTTCAAAAACATTCATACAGAATAAGATTAGAAAGACAAATAAAAAACTGCACATTAACTTGATACTACTTTCGACCAATTTTACTTTTTAAGTAAAAAGAAATGATTTGAATAAGGAAAATATACCTGCATTTTCAGTATTTTTTGATCCTCAAGATCATTCGATTCTTCGAAGACAGATTCCAGTTGGCTATTAGAATCTGTAAAAATAATTGTTCAAAATTGAAACTGATTTTATAGGAGCTGACATCAAAAATTTTTTTCAATTTGAGCAATGCGGAAAAAAAATGAAAATTGCGAAATAAAGCAGTAGAAATGTGATAAATAAAAGTCTTACAAGATTCTTCTATCGAATATCTCGATTCAGAATCCGAGGGGTTCAGTCCGATGATTTTCATGATTTCTGATTGAGTATAAATGTCTTGTATTTCTTTCGAGTGAGTGGTCATGTGTCTCATGATATTGCACATGTTTAAAAACGACCTGTTGCACAAAGAACATTCGTAGCCATTTTCGTTGCTACTGCTTGGAGTGATGTAACTCTTTAAAACAGCCGAAGAACATTTGTACTTGGTTCTTCTAGTATTTTTTCTGGACACAATTTCTTCTGATTGACGACTTCGTGTCAGCGCAAAACTTATTTTTTCGTTGTTTTCTTCTGCGTCATTCATGTTTGAATCATCCTTCGAAAACTGTTCTTTTTTGACAAAAATCTATAAAAAATTGTAGCGTTGAATGGGTTATCAAACATTTCTTTTCTTGTAGATATTACCTTTTCAAGTTTAATCTGTTTGGGCTTTGCTATTTCATCTGTCTCTTTTTCCAATATTGTTTTTTTACCTGTAAATTATAAATTTTTATTGTCATGTTAAAAATACAGATTGAGGGAATCTAACAAAATCATGAAATCAAGTTTTTTAATGATTTTAATTACGTCAATGCAAATTAAATAGAAAATGTTTTCATTTTTATTTCTTAGTTTATTTATTTTTAGTTTTTGAACTTTTCGAGCTTAAATGTTGTTTTTTGAAATAGGTGGTTCATGAGATTTAAAATGTTAGATTTGTATGTTTACTAATAGATTTTTTGATTCAGATATTTTCGAGTTTAGCAATATTTACTAAAAAATATTGAACCTGTACAAATAAATATAAAAATTTTTTGCTTTAGAAAATGAAATAAAAAATAACAATTCAATAGAATATTAACGTTTGAGCATCTCCCTGGTGTTTCTCCTTTCAAAAGTTAACTGCATTTTGCAAAATTCCATATGCTTTTTTACATAGTATTTATATTTGAAGAATTTCCCACATGTCGGACAAGCGATATCTTTCTTACGATGAACAACCAAGTGATTTCTCATCGAGTCTTTGTTTGGCAGTTTTTTGTGACATATGTCGCAATCAAACAATTTATCAGGAGGAATGATCTCATTACTGTGAATCTTTTCGTGTCTTTTAAGAACAAACTTTGTGAAGAATTTTCGTTCGCAGACTGTACAACTGAATTTCTTATTCTCATGAGTTATCATGTGATTTCGAAGAGAAGTTTTGTACTTGAAGCTTTTTTTGCAAATGGGACATTCGCTGAACTTTTTTGGTGGCAAATGTGTCAACATGTGACTTTTTAAAGAGTTGGCATAAAAAAATGCCCTACTGCAAAAATGGCATTTATAATTTTTTTCCGCATGAAGCTTTTTGTGACAAATGTATGAACTTTGATTTGAATACTCCTTTTGGCAAACTTGACATTTGTAGATAGAGGACTTGGGCTTCTTTTTTATGTTCATTTTGAGAGACGTATTTGTTCAGTTATGTCAGCATCTGTTTTTCCCAATTCACTCTGAAAATATAGAAAAACCGATTCATGTGTCAAATCATTTTCAAGTATCAAACTTTGGCATTGAAGATTGATACAAGGGTGTTCATTGTTTTTATTTTGGTACTAATATGATTTATTTTATATTTTTCACAAGGTTTTATTATCAATTTATATTTCGCTAGCTGCACAATTTTCCCGATCTAGACATTTTTTCTTTAAGGTTTGTGTACTTCAAAGATTTTTCAATAATTGATAAAACAATTGTTACTTCAAGTAAATATTCAATTTCATCTTTTTTTTAAATAGCCTTAGAAAGTTTTTTGAAAAATAGCATATTTTAATGTAGATTACAAAGCTGTTTGCACCACACCGAAATAATAATTTGTTTTATTATGAACATGATATGATATCATATCATATAATATACAATATGGAATATATTATGTGTTTGGAATAAATATGATCAAAATGCTTAATTATACCACTTTCACAAAAAAACAGCTTAAAAAAATTTGCAAGATACTATAAAACAATCTATTACAAACATAGATTATGAATGTATCTGCGCCTTACCAAAATTATAACAATTTATTTTATTACAAGAAAAAAATGGTTTCGAACTTGTAATATTTACAATAATCCACTCTAGTGTATTTTGAAGGCAACGTTGTAACAGCGTAGTAAAGATGACAATGAAAACGAGTGTATTATAGAATAAATAAATAGTATTATTACACATATGTAGGGTGTTTCCAGCTCCCCACATAAAAAAAATATGTGATTCCTTAGTGAATTTCAAGTCAACAAGTCCTTTACCATCTTTTATAATACTCACAATTGAAAAAGTTATTCAAGTCCAAAATTTGAACAATAAATGCACTCTCTCGACAAGTGGAGGTAGACTTTGTGGATGAAAATTTTCTCAAATTTTTTTAAACATTTTTCTGAGTCAAAAAGTCCTTGGCTACTTTTAACAAAAGTCAATATCAAAAAATTTATTCGGGGTAAAAGTTTCAGCCAATCAGATTTTATGCTCCAAAAGATTTTATGCTCCAAAAAATTTTATGATTTTGACTTTTGTGAAAAGTGGTAAGGGGCTTTCCGATTTTAAGTTTTATAAAAAGTGGTGAAAGAGTTTTTGACTTGAAATTCAATAAGGAATTACATATTTCTTTTTCATGTAAGGAATTAAAAATATCCTGTATAATAAAAATATTATAATAAAACCATAAATAATTTTTTAACATATCTACTTTTGGCTATATATTTATTCTATACTCTATACTATATTCTATTATATTTGTATTCTGATTTTGTTTTATTATCATTATTTTATTATATTCATGATTTTAGTTTATTACAAAACAAATCACTTTTTTGGTGTGGTGCAAATGGCTTTGTGGTTGGCATTAAAAAAAATCATTTTACAATATTTTGCAAATTTTGTGAAAACATTTTTGGCAGAAGTGGTAAAACTACACACTATAAATTATATTAGTGAAATAATATCTATGGCTTCCCGCCATAACCGAGAAAGTCACACATGCCATAACGTTTAAAATTTTATCAGATATCATGTAAACTGAGCCTTATGGCACAAGTGACTTTCTCGATTATGGCGGGAAGCCACAGATACATTGTTAATATTCACATATTTTATATTAAATTATAGAAGTTTCTTTTCAGCAAAAAAACTATTGTTTCAATAAGTGGGAACAATTTTGTAATATGGGTTAAAGAAAGGGTCGTTTTTCAATATTAAAAAAAATTTTTGTGGGATCTTAAACAAAAGTGGCAAGACTAAGTCAAATTAAATTACTCTCAAAATTATGAACTTTTGTTGTTTACTCATTCCCGAATTTTTGGGTTAATTCCATTCGTTAAAAATATTGTTTTAAGTTTATAATTAATGTATAAGAAATGTGAGGCTTTGCTTGTCGCTCACCGTAATCAATTCTTGTAATTTTATTTATCACAAAACATTACTACAAAATATTCGTAAATTTGGCGTACATATTATTGTTTTTGTTTGTTTTTGTTTACAAGCTCGTTGCTCGATGCACAAACATATGGCGCCGGTTTTGGCACAGCCAATCACAAAAAAGCTACGCAAAATCATACCTAACCTAACCTAGGAAACATAATGTTACCAAACCCGGAAAACAAAACATTATAACCCAACTTAACCTGACATTATTGGACATTATCCTGACCGCGTGGTGTATAATCTATAATCGTGCAATCTTCAAAATTTTACATAATTTTCAAACCAAATTTTTAAAAAATGGAATCTAACATTGTTGTGGATGAAATTTTAAAATCAAATAATCGGCCCGCGTCTGACGCAATTGATTACGAAATCGATGAGGGCTCTATGGTGGCATCGAACACCTCATCAATCAATACTAATGAAATAAGGTATGTATTTCCGTTTCGTTATATTCCGTTTCATAAAAACGTGAAATATACACATAAATATATTTACTCAAAGATCGTATAATTTATTTTCTGATAGGTAGACTTAATTTTTATTCTCTATACATATTAATCCTTCGATGACAATTTTCGCAAAAACAGATGTGTATGTGTAGATGTATATTTATATAGTTCAAAGTATTGTTTACAAATTTTTGCAGTTTGGATTGAGTTACATTTTAATAATTTTCAGGCTTTTTGTAAACCAATTTTGGTGCTGGTGTATTTTCTTTTTATTTAACTGTTATATTTTGAGCTATCAATAAATATTTTTTATTATTTATTGATATATTATTTAAAAGATATAATTAATATATAATTATAATTGTTATATTATAAGAATTGATGTCTGTATTATACAGGGTATCCCAAAGTCCACGCTACAAAAATAAATCATGGATTCCTCATTCAATTTCAAGTCAAAAAGTTCTTTACCACTTTTTTTAAAACTCAAAATTAGAAAAGTCATTTGAAATTTAAATTTTAACGATAATTGCACTCCCTCGACAAGTAAGGGTAGATTTCAAAGACCAAATTTTTCTCAAAATTTTGTCATATTTTTTTAAGTCTAAAAGTCCTTCACGACTTTTCACAAAACTCTAAATCAAAAAAAATATTCAGGTCACAAGTTTATAGCCAATAAGGTTACTTATTGCCTTATTTGTTTTTGAGTCTTGTGAAAAGTGGCAAAGGACTTTTCAACTCAGAAAAATATGAAGAAAATTTGGAAAAGTTTGGTCTTACTTGTCGAGAGAAAGCATTTATAATCGAAACCTTAGACTTGAAATTTTGAGTTTTATAAAAAGTGGTAGAGGACTTTTTGACTGAAATTTAATAAGGAATCCATGTTTTTTTTTTTTTGTATTGTGGACTCTGCGACACCTGTATATAATTTCATATTTTGAATTTTTTTTGTTCATAAATTTTGTTTTAATTTTCAACTAAGTATTTGATATCGATAAATTTCACTCCATAACTCCTTGGAGCAAAAAAAATATTCTCCTTAGAAAAAAATGTTTGATGAGAAGAAATTTTCGAAAAAAAAATTTATTTTGTTCTTTGCTTCCAAAAATCATAAATTAAAATTAAGAATAAATATTACTATATTATAGCTCCAGATTTTCAGAGTTCTGATTTTTCAGTTATATTGATTAATTTTTTATTTTTCAATGAATAATATTTTAAGCAACTCAATTTAACAATTTGTTGGTTTATTTTTTAAATTCCATTTTAGGAGAGGGTGAAACAAAAATTACAATTATGAAAATCACAATGCATCATATAAATTCTTGATAAATTTAAAAAATTACAAGAACTGTTAAAATAGTATATGTTTATTGTCTATATCAATTCATTTTTTTTTTTTTTTTTCTTTAATATTTTTCATGGTCAGCTTTGAAAAGAATGTGTTAGGCTGCTCGCGGATTGAGCGTAAGATTCCCCTTTTCGCTACGTGCCCAATTTTTAAAATATGATAACACAGTTTCAAGCATAAATTTCAATGATACACTTTATTTTAATATTATTTCTGAAACAAATACAAATTAACATTTTTTAGGAAAAACTTGGAATCTTATCTTACCAAACAAGCAAAAGAAGGAACTCAAATTTTGGTAAACAATATCTTCAAACTGCCAACAAAAAGAGTAGAGGAAGTCATTATCGCAGAATTACCAAGGCCAAAATTGGTACTGCCTCGAGCACGGCACGTTCCTAAACCTAAAGCACCGACAAAATGGGAACAATTTGCTAAAGAAAAGGGAATCACGAAAAAAAAGAAAGGAATTGCCAAAAAGCATTGGGATGATGTTTTGGATGTAAGTGTTGCTCAATGAAAGTATTTTTTTTTCAGTTTTTATTTGTTCTAATTCATATTTTTCATTGAATGCAGGTTTAGAATGCTACAAAATTTTAAGAGATGTAATTATTGGCCTCAGATTCTTGATTATATAAAATGTAAATATTTAAATTCAGAAAATTTCAAAAATAAAAAATATTCAATACCTTTTGAATTTTTGTTAATCGTAAACTCTAAAACTTGTGAAAAAAATACTGTAAGAAAACCAGAAAAAAATGTACGACTCGAACTAATAATATCTAAATGTGACCATGTATCATTGAATTTTCAGAAATTCGTTCCAAACTATGGCTTTAAAAAAGTCCAAGCTGAAAAGCAGAAAGAATGGTTGGTTGAGCTCAATCAAAATAATGAGCCAAAGGAGGACGTATTCGCAACCAAAAAGAATGCGAAAGTTGAGCGACGCTCAAAGAACGAGTTTCAACGTCTAAGAAATTTGGCGAAGAGTAAAAATATCAAAATCCCAAGAACTGGTTTACCCAGTGGAGACAATTTTCCAAGTTCCAGTCAATTGGGAACTGCTGTCACTGTTGCCAGAGTGGCCACGGCTTCCCTGGGAAAATTTCAGGATCGGTATGTATTTTTTATATTTAATTTTTATGAATTTTTGTAGAGTTCCATTAATAGAATGCAATACAGGTAAAAGTTTTTAATTTACACGAATACTGATTTCAGACTTTTTTTTTGTTTAAAAATTTTCAAAATTAGTTGAAAGCTTATTATCCGAGTTTTCAAGTTTGGAAGATTAAAAATTTTAAAAGATTCGTGATCTCGTATCCTATGAAAATTTAAAAATGTGGCTCTACAGTTGAGATATTTTAAATATTTAAAATTCTTAAACCCAAATACTGTGAAATTGGAAAACGTGTTTTTTTTTTTTCATATTTTGTATTTTTGATGTCATTTTTATTTCCAAATTCTTGTTCAAAAGGTTTTTTTCAGTTTAGAAGTGCAAAAACTGAAAACTAAAAAAAAATGAAGAAACTATTATTTATGTATTTGATTCATTTCTAAACAAAAATTCAGGAAAAAATGTTCTAAAATGAAAAGGTTTTTATACATCCTACAGTAGTAAATGCAATTTTCAAAATGTTGAAAAATACCAAAATGCTAAGTTATAAAATAAGTACACTCTAGTTGACTAATTTGTAGTGAATGTATGTTTATGACTTGGTTTATTTTAAGATTTCGTTATTTAATACAATGTATATTTAAAATCTTATAGGGAAAATTAATAGGGATCAATTAAAATCATTAGTTATAGAAACAATAAGGTTTTACTGAAATGCTTTAATTGTCATATTTTTTCCAGTTTGCCCAAGGAAAAGGAATCAAGAAACCCAATTGTTAAAGAGGTCCCTGGTCTCAGAAAAAGAAAATCGGCTCCGCCGCAAAACGTTGCAGCAGAAAAAAAGAGATGTCTTGATATTGTGAACAATGTCATTCGCACAGAAAAACGTGTCAAATTTGATATCCCTGCAACAAGGTAAATTTTTATCACGTCTTTGTGCTTGAAAATTATTCATCAAAATACATAATTATTTTTTCATATTTTGCAGCAATGTTGGTGCTAAAACAGCAGGAAAAGCCAAAAAAAGGTACATTATTATTCAGTTTTTATTCTCGTAAAACAGCTATCGAATACTTACCTTTTGAATTGTTTTTAGAACTGGCCCTGCAAAAAAACAGAAAACTGGGAAAAAAAAGTCATCAAGGTAAATTTCTCTTACATTTTTTGTTTGCGAATCTTTTACTGAATCTTAAAATTTGTATGTCTTCCAACTTTTTTCAGTGGCCGCTCTTCAACTAAACAATCAAAAAAGCGAAAGTGAAAGAATTCATGATTCAATAAAAATTTGAATATGAAAATACAGCATTTTCAATTTACCTTGATTGGAATAAATTTCACCACTGGCGATTTTTACAAATGCCTTTATTATCATAAATACATAATTGATGTGTTAACTTTTTTTACGTTGATTTTGGATTCGAGACTGAAGTTACTGGTAGCAAAAATCGACTTATTCATTCCAATCTGTGAATGTTTCTGTGTACTTTTTTCAAAAATCACTTTAGATCAATTTTATATTTATCTGCTTCATTTAGGCTATTATGTATACGCTGTAATCGCGTATTTTCGCCTTTTCACCCACGAAATTCCATGTTAGTGCATAGCCCTTACTAAAGGCTACTGATATTTTCTATTTATGAGTAAATCCGACAAATGGTATGGGCGTAATTATGGGGATCACGGTTCAATAATTTCTAGTGTTCAGTGCATATAATAGGGGGGGGGGGGGGGGGCAAGCCAGCAACAGTAAATGAGCCGACTTCACATTTTAATGCCTCGCGCTTGTTTGCTATTGTTTTTTCTATCAGTAAAGATCATTTACAGTGGTTCTGAATTTAAAGAGTTGTAGTGAATTTAAAAAATTTTTTATTGCACACAATGCAATTACAAAACAAGTAACTTATACACTAATTGTTCTAAATACATTGAAGCCATTAACAGCAGTGGACACCATGACTCCTGGACATTGTGGATGCCAGTGAAGTTCCTTGACGTCGTTCTGGCCCTGGTGAATAAAAAGTAATTGGGATGGAAGATTTGTGATTTCCTCCGATTCCTTATTTTCTGCTTCGTCTGCCTCGAGAGCAATATCCCATTGAGCGATTAGTTCGTCCTCACCGCCAGATGCGAAAACCTATTAATATTCAAAAAAACAAGATATAATTAGCATAGTCGATACAAATTTTTATACACCACATTATTGAAAATTTTGGTTAAAATTACGTAAATTCGTTCAAGTCATGGAAGATCATTTTTACATTTTTAATGTATAGTAAATTTTGATAAGGCCAGATGGACGCAATTTTCAAGAAATTAAAAACAAAAGATGAATTACTATCAGGGTGTGTCAACTCTATAGGCGATTTTTGCTAACTGCTTGGAACCATCATGGCATGCGCAAATGGACAAAAACAGTGGCGGGGGTACATGGATGAAGTCACATGACTTGTGTCAATTTTGCCGCCACATTCTCTGATTGACCTATTTAAAAATAGCCCACAAAAAACTTCCAGAACCACACACCAGCGGCGCTGATTTTCGACAAACTTTTAACACGGGAGTTGGCGTACCCTGATTACTATAAAAAGTTCACTAATAAAATTGAAATAAATTTTCACCGTCTGCTCCTGAGGGTGCCACTCTATAGTTGTTACCGGTGCTGTGTGCTGCTTGAATACTGCCACAGGAGTTGATTTTGCTGAGCCAAACTGTCTCAAATCCCAGATATTAATCATGCCGTCATCTCCACCAGAAACTAAAAATCTCGGTTCCACTTTGTTCCAAGAAATGACATTGACGTCTAGAGAATGTGCATCAGATGCGGTCAACATGCATGCTGTTTTTGGATTTACTCGTGCATCCCAAATTTTGATACTGTCAAAGTTAAAATGTAACTTAGTATCACAACTCTTTATTAACTAACATTAAATATTTCAAGCTGTAATTTTGCGAATGAGGAAAATTAACTACGTTTCATTATGTAAAAACTTCCTCCAAAATAGTATTTAATAAATTAAATCACCTTTTATCAACCGAACAGGAAGCGAAAACGTGTTTTTCATTTGGCGACCATTGTATGTCCTCGACACTGTGAGGCGAATGAGATCCGTAAGACCTTAGATTAACGAACCAATCTGCCCCCGACTCGTTTGGTTTCCAAAGGTGAATATTTCCCTTGCAATCTCCTGTAGCCAGGACTCCAGGTTCTGTTGGGCACCAATCGACGGCGTAACCCTCGCATAAATGACCTTTGAACTTGAAAATTGGCTTCGTCTCGCTCTCCATTTTTGCGCATTTATTTTTTGCACTCGATTTACGATGGATATTTGAACCAGGGCTCGAGAAATATTCCAAATCTTTGTTCAAATTCCAAATGTTGACAGTTCCCAACTCGCTCCAACTTGCCGCCAAAGTTGTGTTCCTAATTCTAGTACTCCTAAAAATTAGGAACGTTAGAAATGAGCACATGGTTTTTAATGAAAAGTTATAAATTGTAGAAAGTAAAAGCTTGAGCTTTTGGTGGTTTATTATTCTATTTTTATTGGCGATAAAAACTGGTGATTTCATTATAACAAGTTAATACAAATGTTACAAGTAACATTCTCTTGACATTTTTTGCTAGCTGCAAAAGCATGAAAAGTACCATATGATTTTTATTTATTTACCTAACTCTGTTAACACAACCCTGGTGTTTGATACAAGAAACCTTCATAATTGGAGACTTATCCTCATCTTCATCATCATCGTCAGAACTTTCAGAATCTTCAGAATCATATTCTTTTGTTCCCATTAAGTTCGACATTTGCACAACCAAAAGCTGATTGCAGTGGGTTTGTGCAGCTTGAGTTCCAGCGACAAAGCGAATGCTTAAGGGGAAATCTTCTCGCCCTTCGCCAAGATCGTCACGAATAATGTCGAAACTAAGACAAGGCGCCGAAGCTTGGGCCTCGTGAAGCAACCTGTAAGCCGATTTATCGACCACGAGTTTTTCGCCTTTCTCTAGTTTCTGCCCAGGCAAATATACTTTTGGTTTCCCTTCTTCTTCTTCTTCTTCTCCTTCTCCATTTTTCGAGTTGTCTTCTTCCATCTCTTCATCTTCCGGTTCTTCTTCTTCAGAACTCTCAGTTTCTCCTTCACAACTCATTTGTTCCTCTTTCTCTTTCATTTCTCTGTCATCCATTTTTGAGTTCTGAAATATTGATATGATAAATAATTTTTGCATGCTGTTTTAAATCGTATACATATTTATAATAATTTTTCATCATTTATATTGGAAACTTTATGCTGTTTTAAATCGTATACATATTTATGATAATTTTTGTATCATTTATATTGGAAACTTGTATTGATCTGTAAGAATCAAATTAATATGTACAACAATTAATATAATTAGCCTAATGGTAAATCAAATATTTTAAATTTGAACATCTTAAAACTAAAAAAGAATTTAATGGAAATTAATAATAGGAGTTAATCAGATAAACAAACTTGAGCTGAAATGGAAATTGAATCTGAATAAGGCTCAGAACTGGCTCTTGAAGGTTTAAACTTGAAGGTTGAAAATGTGGAAAACCCTGATGAAAATTTCCAATTGGTTTTCATCTTGTAAATTGTAGTAAGCTTTCAATTAAACGTTTTAACTGCTTAAAAAAAAACTGACGACATCACAAAAGCAGTTAGTTTTCAATTTAAAAATCCAAGTTGTTGTTCATTTAAAAATTTTTGATAAGAAATCTAATGTACTTTAAGAATTGAAAATAATTTTCTAATTGGAAAACCAATTTAAAATTATCAGTAGGGAATCACAGACATTTTAAAATTTATCGAAAATTTCGAAGACTATTTAAAATTATCCATATTTAAGCAAAATTCAGACTTGAAAAATCTAGGAAATATTGTCATACACGAATTTTATCTCAGGAATAGACAAATTTTTCAAATTATAAAAAAAGGTATCATTATCTCATTGCAATAGAGCAGAAATCTACAAAATAAAATCCATTAACTGAAAATCCAATTAGATTTTCAAGTGGATATCTGAATATTTTCCCATTGGACAAACCAACTAAGAAAGTGGCCTTTTTTCCAGTTTGAAAATCAATTGGCAAACCGATTGGAAATTTTATTCAGGAAATGCTAGATAGTCTTTGGAAATGTACATATAAACATTTTTAATAATCTCAATGCAAAAGATCCAATTTAATTTAATGATTGAAAATCGAATTTTTTTTGTAATAGAATTTACAAGTAGGAATCTAAATAAATTATTTCATTCATTTTCATTGGTCAAACCACTTTGCTAAAAATTTCTAATCACTTTTATAATAAGAAAACTAACTGGATTGTAAAATGGCAATTTTTTTAATTGGCTTGTCTAACTGGAAAGTTTTTTTACAATTGGATTTCCAAATGGAAAACTTGTTAGATTGGTGACATAGTGTTTGAAAAAAAAATTCAGTTGGAAAAACCAATTAGTTTTTTAATTTAATAACTAATTAGAAATGTTCAGTTAGGAAATTGGAAATTAGAATTTTTTCCATTCAGAAAATTTATCGGAAAACCTATAGGAAATTTTCAGCAGGTGATCCTAGATAGTCTTTCAAAATGTATAAAAAAAATTTTAAAACAACGAAAAATTAGAAAACGTTATTACCATATGCAACGAATAGTTTAAAAATTTCTTAGTAAAAGAAAGAAAATAATGAAAAAATTTAAATATGAAATAAATATGATGTTGAATATTATTTACCATCAAAGTACATAAAAAATATTAGGATTCTTTGAAATATGTATAAATTTCTTTTATAAATGATTGTTATTGAATATATAATTGATTATTATTAAAAAATGGTAAATGCTAATAATAATAATAATATAAAAATCATGATAATAAATAGCTGGGATTATATAATTATTATAGATATTATACTATCGAAATGTTCATGAAAATTCCATTATTTTTCCGTAAGTATACAAGTTACTTTATACGTATATTTGTTATAAACATTTGTTTAAAATATCAGTTCGTTACATTTTATTCCATCGATATTTAAGGTTTATTATTACTGTTAAAATCCAGGCAATGTGTCATACGCTGATTAGATTTTCATCTGGATAAGATGAAATTTCAAAATTTAAACAAAAATTTTGAATTTTAAGAATATATTAAATAGACTTACTTTCGTGATTATTTGAAATTCTCTCGTTGCTTTTTCGAAATGTTCCGAAATAATGCTCTTTATGACACTTTTTTTCGGTAAAAAATCAAGTTTCCAAAGTTTGCAAACGTTCTTTTAGGTTAAAACATGCATATAAACAGCATGGATGAATTCATAATGAATAATTGATGATTGATACACAATTAATACAGATTAATGCCATATAAAAGACGAAACAAGACAAACCATGTGGCACATATGTGTACATATATATGCTTACTTTATCACAAATTGTCACAACTGCTGTTGACTTGTGATTGAGAGCTTGTGAATGGTGTATAATCGGAGAAATATCGCAGCGATATTTTAAATTATCGCGAAATAATCTCTATAGTGATATCGTCACGACACCAAATCGTCACGCTCGATAATATCGCTGCTATGTTTTTCTCACTATGTTGATGCAATATTTACAAAAATATATAGCTGCGATGTTTTGAGATAAATATCTTTGCGAAGTTTCTTGTCATACTGTAAATATAAATATAAATGTTGGATAATTAAGGTCCTGATTATATATAACTCAGAGTACACAAAATATGCCGTGAAATTATAATCCAATATGGAAATCGTAGCTTGGGTAAAAGTTTCACGGCATTTTGTGCGCTCCAAGTTATATCATCCGGCACTTCAATTATTGTCACATAACGTGTAAGGTGGAAAAAAACGGAAATTTAACTGTCTTAAAGGATATTTTATTATGAATTCAACAATTTTGAACGGGCGCAAATCACATATAAATTATTCGCTTGCGTAAACCGCGGTAGATGAGTCTAAGAACTTCAAATAATTTGAGCTGGGATGTTCCTTTACAACCTTTTGCCAAAGAGAGTGCCATTTTTGTTATGCACAAAAACATATGTCAAAAAACATCTTCGTGACATTCTACCAGAAATGTACAAAAACCATATGCCGAAAAACATCTTCGCGACATTCTACTAAAATTATACAGAAATCATATGCCAAAAAACATCTTCGCGATATTCTGCCACGAATGTCTGAGAATATCTGACATATGTCGCTCCGATATGTTGAGATTATTTCCCGACTTTTTTTTCCACTCGGGGGGTATCTGTTTGACACACAAACAAAACACGACTCACATGTAAGAAATATACAATGCAAAAACATTGCAAATAATCCAAAGGAAGTAAAATTTGTTAAAAATGGCAGCGACACTAATCGGGAGAAGATTACTTTTGGCCCGAAAAACATTTTGTACTGTACCCAAGAGAAACAAATACATCGTTCTGTAAGTATATTAAGAGCAATAGACGTTTCTTGGTTTTAGGTTATGTTTTCACCAAATTGTTATGTAGTTTTTGTTGAAAATTATTTTATTGGTTAATATTTGCCCCTGAATTTCATTTTGGGGTTTTATTTTGAATACTTTTATGGATTTGTCACAATCATTTGAAACTATGAAAAATCAGTAGTTTTTTATACGTTTTTATAGGCTGCCTGAAATCGGCGAGGATTTGCCTGAAAAAAATCCTCTTCTTAAAGAGGACACAAAGTTACCAGAATTCAATACATTTGCTATTGAAAAATGTGTTGCTGCACTTGGAAAACAAGCTGTAGAAACAGAGCAAGCAGTGAGAAGTATAGAGGAGAAATTGTTAAGTGAGTGATAAAAAAAATGAACGAAACAGTTGAATACATTTTATGCACTAATTAAAAACGAAACAACATTCAGTCGTATTTTTAAAGAGCAGATACATTCATAATCTTGAACTAGAATTGGTAAAATCTTGGGCGAATTTCTAACAGAAAACTTCAATGATATTGGACGAGAATCGATAAAACCTTGGATAAGCTCATCATGAAAAAAAAAAATTGATCTTGAGCTAGAATTGACAAAATCTTGACCGTGGGTCTAGTTCAAGATTGAATTAAGATCTCGATCCAGAATTGATACTGAAAAAGGTCACAGATATGAACAAAATTTAACCAAAGTTTCTTCAAGGAATTTGATCAAATTTCGTCCAAATCTCTATATCAGGTGGTTTACGAGAATGATGTAAAAAATGAAAATTGATTGTTCACAAAAATTTTGCAAAAACATACATTAAAATATACGACTTCAATAAATAGAGTATAATAATATAATCGAATGGAAGATTTTTATTAATGTATCCGAATTTTAAATTCCTCAGTCTTCAATTAAAAATGCAAGTGTGATTCAAATAAAAATTTTAAATACTTTTATCTGATAGAAATACTAACATTTAAAGAAATTGCGAAACATGAATGTGATGATAATTGTAATTGTTAAAATATAAATTTACAAAATCCAAATAAAAACTGCAAAGAAATTTGGACTTCGAAATTAGTAGGAGAATAAAAACATTTCCTGATAACATATTATTCAATAAATGAATTTAATTGTGAAACATAAAATAAAATTTTTGTGTATCAAAAACTTCATGAAATGTGTCTAGTAAAAGTGTGATAAGTTGATCGTTTTGGATTGACGGTGCTTTTTTTTAAGCACTATTGAAAACTACAAAAATTATTATAATAGTAATGTAAAGTTTTAAGCGTATTGATACCGATACTATTGGAATATCGATATTTTGGAATCAAATATCGACATGGATATATAATCTGTTACGATTGGATACCAATACCAAGTACCGATAATTTCTATAGTTCCCATCTCTAATCCAAATCGTGAAGAATTTCATTGATTATCATTCATAATTGCTACATTTTTCAGTTTATGACATTTTATATCAATTTATTCTCAGAATTTCTGTCTCTCCTGAACTATGTTTTTTTTATTTATTTCAGTTTCAAAGAGAATTAATTTTGTTGTTATTCAATACATGTTATTTTATAATGATGATGAATTTTCTAATTTTGCAAATATTGGAAAATTTTATACCTAGATAATTTCTATAACTTCATTAAATTGCTTTCAAAATTTGAACAACTGTTCAATATGTGAAGACTGAAAAATTAAAAAATGTTGCAGTTTATTATACTAAATTAATGTTAAGCAATAATATTTTTTCATTGGCAGCGCTTATTGGTACTATTTGTGTATTTTGTGTACTTCATGCTACACGAACATTCAAACTTTGGATTATAATAGTTTTTTAAATTAAAATATTATATACTCTAGAAATTAGCTCAAGTTTTAACTAGATGTTTCAATTGAAAACTTTGAATTTCTTGAAATTCTCAGAGTAACTGAATAATCATCACACTTATTCTAAATCTGAAAAAAATATTTATTAAATTCTACACTTTTGAAACAGTTGAAAATCTTAAAGTGATATTCAAAACAGATATTATAAATTGTAAGCTAGATTCCTGATACATATGAAAGTATTCTACTCTTGAAAATATTATGGCTACAGAAACTGATTTGTTGAAATGAACATACAATTTTTCATGACTGGGAAAACTACCAATTTATTTTTATTCTATATACATTTCAGAAACGGAAAATGTAGACATCATCCAAGATGTTCTCAATCCTATCGAGGAACTTTTAGTCCCTTTGGAAATAACATGGGGCATTGCTGCAACATTGTATTTTGGTAATCAAACATTGATGCCAACAAAGTTGTTTGTGAACATACAAAGTCGAGCTTTAAACGCGAAATCGTTCAAACACATGAGCTCACCAATTTACGAAGCATGCAAAAAAGCTAGTACGAACAGTGCCAAACTCAGTCGAGAACAGAGTAGACTGCTGCAAATTTTCCTGTTGGAAGGAAAATTGAATGGCTTGGATGTAAAAGAAAAGGCTGTGTTCGATTTCACGAACAAACGAATTCGTGATAAGGAAAATGAATTCCAAGAAAAAATAGATGTACGTACTTTGGTCAATTCTAAAATGTTCAAAACACAGAAAAAATTCAAATATTGAAAAACGGTTTTTAATCAGGGTGTTAGCTTGACTAACATTGAATTCTGGAAAATAAGTAAATTGTGATTTTTGAGTCGCTGAAGACATGCAGTAGATCAAGTTTCAAAATTTCGTTTCAGGGTTGGGGTTCTCTATACAAGCGCACCATTTCCGACCCTTTGATGATGAGGGATTTTCCTGACAGCTTTTTGTCTTTGGTCTGCAGAGATGCTACACAACCAAGACAGGGACCGTGGACCATCACTCTGAAGCCTCACATAGTATCTACATTTTTAGGTAAATGTTAATTCGCTTCGTTCAATGAATAAGTAAATGATCAAACATTGTTTTCTTGCTCCAGAATATTGTCCTGATAGATACCTGAGGTATACTGTATGGGAACAAAATAATTTGCGTGGTTCGTTGTACAACGACAAACTTTATCAAACCAGCTCCGCTTTGGAGGCCATTAGAGACAAACGGAACCAGAAAGCTGAAATGCTAGGATTCAAAAATTACGCTGACATGAGCATGCAGACGAAAATGGCGGGAAGCTTAGAAAATATTTACAACACTTTCGACACACTCCGCGAAACAGGTTTTTGCCCACAAAAATATTCAATTTCCATGTTTTGAATGCCACTGAAACCATATTAACATAAAAATTTTTTCATTTTAGCATACCCTTGTCAAGAACAAGAAATCGAAACCCTGAGCAAATTCGCATGGGAAAGAGGTTTTGAATCCGATTTGGAAGAATACGACGTTCCTTACTGGGGCCGAAAACAACTTCGCACAGTTTACAAGTATATTTCAGATCCTCCTGCTAATCACATGTCAAGCCCCGGAATTCCACAAGACAATTTTTTTTGCAGTTACCATGATGACGTTTTGAAACAATACTTCACTTTGCCCAATGTGCTTGATGGTCTGTACCAAATTCTCGAAAGTTTGTTCAACGTCAAGATCATAGAGAATAAAAAAGTCGACGTTTGGCATAAGGACGTTAGATTTTTCGACATTTTCGATTTGAGCGAATCCAGCTCCGAGCCAATAGCAAGTTTTTATCTTGACGCATATGCTCGTTCAAAGCACAAGAGGTTGAGTTCCGGCTCGACAAGTATCAAGTACAGAAGTGAATTGACAGGACATACTCCTTTGGCAGCCTTGATTTTTAATTTCGACGTACCCACTCAGGAGAAACCTTCGCTGCTCTCATTTGAGGATGTTAATAATTTATTCCAAAGGGTATTTGATTATATTTTGAATGACTTTAAGAAAATTCTCGTCTTTTAATTCTGTTATTTTTTACAGTTTGGTTACACCTTCAGGCATTTGTTGACAAAAACGTCGTACCATCAAATGTCGACTCCTATTGAATGGGATGCCTTTGGAATTACGGGAGGCTTTTTGAAAAATAGGTAATTGTTCATCATTGGTCTTTTTTTTTACTTAGGTAATAATGGTTTTTGTATTTCAAAGGTTGTATGAGACTTCGACGTTGAAACTGATTGGCCAACATTATCAGACACAGGAGCCATTGCCAGATGAAATGATAAACAATTTGAAAAATGTCAGGTCACATTTAGCTGCATACAAACTTTGTAAAGTCATGTACCTTTCGCATTTGGACCTCCAGTTGCATTCTACGTGAGTTACGTTTTATAATTTTGAATGAGTCGAGATTTTACCGGGCGCTATTATTTGATTGCAACATGATTTTCGTGAACTAGAGTAATGTTTGACACTCGAATCATGTAAATTTATCGACTTCACACTCATAAATATAAAATGTAAGTCCTAGTTCAGTAATATACTATTATATACTTTCAGTAAAGAATTCTGGATGCCAATGATGACTCGTCTCTGGAAAAGATATAACGTTATCCCCATGAACAAAAAAGATTCACACGTTTGCAACTTTTCTGAAATATTCAGCGGCCAATGGGCGGCTGCTTATTACAGGTAATATGATTTTGAACAAAATTGACTATTGCAAACTGGAACAAGCTTTTTTGTGTGGAAAAATGGTGTTATTTGTTAATTGATTTTTTTTCAGTGGATTGTGGTCAGAAATCATAGCAGCAGACGCGTACAGCGCTTTCCATGAAATTCCTAAAGGAGACATCGATCAAGAAAAAGAAATTGGGAAACGTTTCCGCAACACATTTTTGGCTCTGGGAAGTAGCGAATCTTCTAATGAAGTATTCCGCAAATTCAGAGGTAGAGATCCAAGTCCACTTGCTCTTCTGAAACAATTGAACTTGAAAAAAACTGTATCCGTGAAAGATAATTCAAAAACGTCAAAAGTTGAATCTATCAAGTAAGTACAGGAAAGTTATTATTCATAGGTTTTCAGAATAGTATTGTATAACGAATTTTCAATTTGATAAAGTTGGTCACGAGGCCTTGTAAAATATTGTACATATTCTAATCACATGAGAATAAATTCCTGCCTTGAAAAAATCACTGGCGATTTTATATTTATTTCGAAATTTTATAAAATCAGGATATTTTTATGTAAAAATATCGAAAATAATTTTATGGCCATCAAGTTTCGTAAAATATAACCTTTTATGAAATTTGTATATACATGATTTGTACAAATTTGTGCACAAATAGTTTTTATGATTCGGCATCACATGAAAATTACACAAAAAAATAACTTCTTTATTTTCAAAACGTACAATGATGCAATTAAAAAACAAAGTTTTTACCACTAAATGATACACATATTACACTTTCATTATTGTAACACGCAACTTTTTCTCTGTTAAATAAATTTCAGTTACATTTTGTATCTCAAAAAAGTATATAACATTCAATAACATATTCTTTCAATCTTGAGAAGTGGAGAAATAACCTATTTTCTCAAAGCTCATTATGTACACTTGATTTGACTTTGTAAAAATAATTTTCTATCTAACAAAAGTAACTATCACTATACATCCAAAAAGCAAAAGTATCACAACCCAGTGACAAAAAGTACTGACTTTTTTATTTATCGATTCCACTTGACGAGTCTCGCCAATTAAACGAGCGTCCGTTCGTTCCATGTGATCAACCAAGTCATCGAGAATCTCTGGAAAAAATGAATATCGAATGAGTGATACCTAAGGTTCATAAATTTTTGAGTTAACACAAAAACAGTAAATCACCATTGTGTTGATCGACTTCGTTGTGTATGGTATGAGCGATGTGTTTTTGCCTGGATATCGCTTTGGATAACTCATCCAATCCTTCATCTTGCTCTGGAACCAAACAATACATAAATTTCTGGTGAATATAACTGGTGGAGTCAAGGGAAGTGTTTCTCCTTAAAACAAAACAAACAAACAAAAAACCTTGCAAAATTTGGGCCTGTTGACTTTTGAGCTCCTCAACAGGGATTTCCAAAATTTGGTCATCATCATCATCATCATAGTCAATACCCCAACCTGTCGTTCCTCGATCAGCAAACGCTGATTGAGAATTTGAACCCATAAGTTGGTTCCTTGATAGGACCAAACTGTTCGAGTGTGATTCATAAATTTTTTTGATGTTTACTTCTTTGCTTTGCAGTTGTTCCACTTGCCTCATTCTACGCTCAGCTTCTTCAGCAGTTCTAAAAAAAACTTTTTCAGTTATTATTTGATCATTTCTTTTATATTACAATGCTAAGTATAAACAAAACTTTTTCTAGTTCTTTTACATGAAGTTCTAATGTCTATGAAAATGTGATTTCTCTCTGAGGGGGTGGCTACGATTTTTTTCAGATTTTTCGGTATTGTTGAAGATAAGAATAAAAAATACATTGAATGCATTTCCAGAGCAGCCTCGACTTTGTTTTTCAATTGCTGAATTTGGAAAGTGTATTGTTTTAAACGTAAACGAATGTTCGCCGAGAGACTTGCAAAAACTTGGGACGTTCTCGCTTCTCGGTCTCGTAATGTCAATTGTTCCATGATTTCTCGATGCAACGTTTCGCAGGAGTCATATTCTGCTAACCTGAAATCGAAAATTGCATTGTGAATATAGGACATGGAAAAATTTACATTTTTTAAAGTAAAATTATTGCTTTTTTTTATGCAGTTTTGGATAATGAAGTTAAAAACTCTTTCAAAAAAATTGCAAATTAGATTGGTTGATTCAAAAAATAGATAGAATCAACCCTAGAACTTTTTTACAATATTTATTAGGTATGAGTTTGTATCTTCATCATAATTTCAATATAAGGGTGTATATCAAAAAATATTTGTTAAAAAAATTATTTGGTAATGAAACTAGAGTTTCAAGGTACTGGCTGTAAAAAAATGTACCAACTTTTGTGGTCATGTAAATTTGAAAATACTTTTTTTAACATTTTATTTTTAAAAAATTTGAATTTATTTATTTATTTTTACAACATTTAAAATTCTAATATAGGTTTCTAGAATTCAATACCCCAGAAACTAAAATTTAATAGCTTTTTAGCATATCAGTAAATTTTTTCGAAAAGCAACATCTTTAAGTATTTTAAATATTTCCCAGATTTTTAATACTCTTCGTTTACTTTGTATTTTTTCAATATGCATTAATTTAATTTGATTGATTCTTCTGTAGATTTTCAGAGTAAGATGCATTAGGATTAAAAGTTATACAAATTTTAATTATTTTCATTAATTTTTGATAAAATGACATCTATTCATATAGAATTTTAGTATTTTAGAGATTCCTGTCGTTTTTAGTCTTTTTTATATTTTACAGCTTTAATTAAATTTCATAGATATTTATAAAATTTTTCTAAATTTCTAATATGCTAGATTATTTCCTATATTTACAAGATTTTATATTTCTGGCATTTTTTTAATATTAATATAGATATTTGGAATTAAATGCATTCGGATTCAAGGTTTTCTAAATACTAAATCATTTCGAGTTATGCGAGAAAATGATATGATAATTTTATGTACCTTTGGCATAGAAAACGCATTTCTATGCCAGCTCGAGATCTCTAAACGCGTTTTCTATGCCCTTGGTACATAAAATATCATTCGTAACAGGCACGGATGTGCGAATTTCCCCATTTCGCCAAATTCGCACATCCGTGCCTGTTACGAAATATACTATTTTATATGTATCAGCTAGTATTATTCTAATATACTGAGATTTAATACATTTTTTTATGGACTCACAGTACTTTTGAAAATGTCAATATAGATTTCTAAAAGTTTATTATTGTGAAAACAAAATTTTACAAATTATTTGTAGTATTTCACTAAATTTTTCAGAAAGAAATATTTTCATGGATTTCAATTACTTCACAGATTTCTAAAACTCTTAGTTAACTTTCCCAAATTTTCAATATTCATAAATTTTATTGAATTTTTTAATGTGATAATGAACTTTCATACAGATTTTAAAGATTCAATGCTCTAAAATTAAAAGTTGTAAAAATTTCAATTATTTTCATAAACGTTTAAAAAATAATATCTACATAAAATTTCAGTATTTTCGAGATTCCAATTATTTTTGTCATTTTCATGATTTTAAGGATTTATTTCTGATATTTTTACAGATTGTAAAAATGAAGTTTTATATATTCCCAGTATTTCAGGCCATTTTTAGAACACACTTTTTTCGTAGATTTTTCAACTGTTTTAAAGAATGTTTGTTTTTTTTAGTATGTTGAGTATTGTTTTGAATATCTAATAAATCTGAATGATTTACTGTAATTGGCTCTGAGTCGTATGTATATTTGAAGAATAAGATGCATTTGGGCTGAAATTGCTATAGATTTACAGAAAATAAACGAGCAATCTGGAAAATTGTATAAATTACTATATTTCGTTTATTCACATATAGATTTGTTATATTTTTTGTCACTTACAAAATTGTATACAATTTTCTAGTTCTTTTATAGAATTCTATATTGATTTTTAGAATTTGATACTCGTAGAATTAAAAAATTTTATTCATAATTTGCTAGTAATCAGATATTTGGACGTGAATTACTAGCAAACTCTGAATAAAATATCGTATTGTCAGTTTTGTAAATTGCCTCTTTTGACAAAACGATTACAACCCTCAGCTTCGCCTCGGGCTGCAATTTTTCGTTTCGTCAAACTAGGCGTTTTCAAAACTGTCAATAATATACTATTTTCCAGTTATTTTTATGCATTATTCATTTCGTTTTTTGATGTTTTCTAATTTTTTATTCATTGTCAATTTATCATACACTTTAAATACTGTGATTTATAAACAAACCCAATCGATTGCTCAGAGCCAAGAAAACCACTTCTTTTTAGAGTATCAATTTTTATTAAATTCTCTAGCTTTCGACTGGGTTTGTTTGAAATTTGACGGAGCAATACCACATCCTTCTATTCTGTGATTTATATTATTTTACACTATAAAAATTCATTATCATTTAAAAAAAAATATGTATCTTAATGTAACATTGGTTGTCAAAATATATTTACAAAATCTGAACTGTAAATGTCGGTGTATTTTCATCAAATTTGAAATTAATTAGCTGTTATAGTAGTAAACCGTTTTTGTAAAGTGAAATTATATGACTCACCAAGGATCGTTGTCGTCTAAGTAAATAAGTGCCATTTTTTGTTTTTATTTATTTACCAACTTATCACCGCTTGTTTCGACGAACAAAGAATCAAGATTAATCACCATTGAAGTGATTGCTTACGAGATTTTGACATATTCTAGTTAGTAAAAAGAATCGTGTTGTTTTCCGAATTGTTTGTTTGCTCTGAAAAAAAGCTGGAAAAAACAGAAAAAAATACTGAAGTTGCTGATTTGCTATTGTTTGCTATATCAAAGTATCGATATTTAACTCCGGTATTTAAGGCACGATAGATATCGATACTTAAATAAAAAATCGGATATCGGTGGGATATCGGGAAAAAAATGAGTTAGAAGAAGTATTAGATTCGTTTAAGTTGTTTCCTAAAACAATAAAAAAAAAAAAAAACCTGTAAGTCAGATTTAATATACAGACGCCAAAAAATTTAAAACACTTATTGTTGGCGCATATCAACCTATATGAGCATAAAATTCCCATAACCAGGGGTCGCATATTTAATTTCTACGATAAAGGGTCGTGGAGGTCGTGGACGTAAGAAATTACATTAAAAATAATTAATGAAAGCAGTTATCAAATAAAACTCTGTAAAACTCTTTCCTAAAATTTTGTTCAAACTATCGATATATCGATATTTTTATCGGCTCTAAATACTGAACAACCCCTTAGACCTTGTAATATTATATTGGGCTAAGAACAACCCAAATTTCAATTTGACATCAATCGTGAACAATTATGGACAATCGTGAACAATCATAAAACAATGATTCAATTGCGCGACGGAAAATTGTCGCCGTCGCAGTCGCAAATCAGTCCATGTAAATGTCGCTTAAGGTGCATAGATATACGTATGCATACATGTATGTCCATACCAGTCCATACGTGTCAAATCATGTCAAATACAGTCAAACACAGTCAAATAGCATCTAGCATTGTTGTCAATCATTTTCATCTTGTGTTTTAAGTTCCTAGTTCAATTAATTAAGGGAAAAATCGTAGTTGTATTGAAGACGCGTCGGAAGAGCGTTGTACGGACCGCGTTGTTGTCGTCGTTTCAGTGAAATAGGCAAAAAAAAAGGCTCGTGAGAAAGAAAAGTTCGAGAAATGGCGTCAGCTGAACAAGTTGGGCTAAACAAAACATGGGAATTGTCTTTGTACGAGCTGCACAGGACGCCCCAGGATGCAATCACTGACAATACGGAAATTGCGGTCAGTCCACGCAGTTTGCACAATGAGCTCATGTGCCCCATTTGTCTGGACATGCTCAAAAAAACGATGACCACTAAAGAGTGCCTTCACCGATTTTGCTCTGATTGCATTATCACTGCACTCCGGAGTGGTAACAAGGTGATTTCACTGTTAAACGTATCTAGAAAGCAAAACGAAATTGACGAATATTTTTTAAAAATAAAAAATTTTTTGAAAGTCCTACGCTTAAGAATAATGCTCTATTTTATTTTGTTCATGTACATTGGGGTGTCATTTATTTTGGCGATGTTGAAATATTTCAAATTCGGGGCCTTATAATTAAGCAACATACTAAAAAAACATTTTCCGTTAAGTTTGAAGCGAATCTGACATAATTAAATCGTGCCTTAATGAGACTAAATTTTTAAATGGGAATAATGTGTAATTTTTTGTATATTTTGCTCAAATATTCATAACTCTTGCAAAACTTGTGATTTATTCTTGAAACTTGGCGGAGTTTAAGTACGTAATGTAACATTCGAAAAATAATTTATGTGGATTTTTATATCGCTGTTATCTGTATTTTACAAGCAGTAAAAATTATATGTTTGCCTTTATTTATTTCTTTTCAATATTAATTACTTTTAAAAAACTAATCATAGACTTATAAAATTTTGCAGAATAGAGTACATAATGTAACGCTGAGAACTGAATTTTTTTGGATTTTTCCATTTCTGTAATTTATATGTATCTATATGTATGTATTTTACAAGCAGTCAAATAGTACAGGTTTGCCTTTATTTCATGAATTTTTAGTTTAATTACTTTATATATTTGTAACTCTTTAAACTAATGATAACTTTTTGAAATTTGCCAGAGTTTGAGTTTTTAACGGTTTTTTAATTTTAACGCTTTTATTAAATTAAATTTTTCCAGTTTATTAATGAAACCAAGAAAATTAAGCATTTTAAAGTGTTTCTGAAGCATACATAATGGTAATGGAAAAATCACGAAAATCTTGACTTTCAACTTAATGCGATGAACTAAGACTCAGCCACATTTCAAAAGTCTATCAAAAGTTTTCTAAGAGTTACAAATATGTAAAAGAAATAAATCAAGAAATAGATGAAATTAAGGCTATTCGGCTGCTTGTAAAATATACACTTGTAGATTACAGCACTGGAAAAATCCCCCCAAAAAACTCGATTATTAACGTTATAGTGTGTACTCCAATTCTGCTTAATTTCAAAAATATATCATTAAAATTTCCAGCAGTTACAATTATTTAAAGAAAATAAATTAGGAAATGCATGAAATTAAGGTAAACGTGTAATATTTACTGCTTGTAAAATGTAAGTAACAGTGATATAAAAATCCAGAAAAATTTGTTTTTGAACATTACATTATTTACTTTAACTCTGCCAAGTTTTAAAGATAATAATCATAAGTTTTACAAGATTTATGAGTATTTGAGCAAAATCTATAAAAAATTACACGTGATTCCTATTCAAAAATTTATTAAGTTTCGATAAATTTTTACATGGTTAATATAATACATATATATTTAGTGAGTGATGTTTGAAAAATCTTTTTTTTTTCAATAGAAATAAATTTTAATTCAAATATTCATCCAAATTGAGAGGCTATTTATTGTCAGAAAGCTAGTGCTTAAAAAGTTAAATAAGTTTCAAAAACTTTTTTGACTTCTAGATTGTGATTCAAAATTTTTATATTCTAGACATTAAAAAATGTTAATTAAAAAAATTCTGGTTTTTTCATATTTCACTGACTGTCTACTATTGTTAACATTTTTTCTTGTTGATCTAATTTTTTTAAAAAGAAAATAACTGAATTTCTACTTTCTCTATTCAAAAATTAAAAAATTTCTAAATTCTTCTAATTACATCTTGAATTATGAAGTATCTACTTAAAAAATTTATTTATTGAAATCTTATAAATTATGAAATTTTTTGCATATTTGTGGATTCTCTGATTCCTGAATCAAATACTTCTAGTCCTTATAGTGAACTTTATCTACATTTTTGTTTTTCAATTTTTAAAATATAATACTTGTAGATCCTGATTTTTATATTTTGAAGTTCATGATTTTGAAATCAATTCTTTTTTTTTCCAGTTTGCTTTTTTTAGTACAAATTTAGAATCCTAGTTTTAAAAATTTTAAAAGTACTAGCTGTCTCAGCAGGCTTTGCTCTGCGGTAACCACGTTGTTATACACGGTTTGGTCAGGAAAAGTCAATCATTGTTTGATGAAAAAACTAAAATTACCAAAAAATTATCTGAATCTCAAGGTTGAAAATCTTTTTTTTTTTGTTTTTTTAACAATTTCTGATTTTTTGACGAAATATGGATTGGTTGTATAATAATGGATTACCACGAAGATATACTATGCTAATACAATGGATTGTATTGGTCAAAAAGCTGTTATAAGCATTAAAAAAAAATAATTTCTAATGATACTTTTTTACGATCAAAGTAAAGAGTAAAATTGATGAAAGTTTATTTGTTATTCAGGATTAGGAGGTGATCATGGTGAGGCTTATAATAATAACTTTATTGTGACTTTTCATGATTTGTGACAATGTATGATTTTGCGATTCATAGAATTCTGTGATGATTTACCATTGTGACATTTTGCGACTTGTGTATATTAATAGTTGGTTATATTTTCTGATATTTCCTATACAGGGTGTCTCAAAGTCGGCGGATCATCAGAAAATTATCGATGTTTCATGAAATTCTGAGACACTTTTTCCTTCAAGATTTTCCAAAATTCGCAAAGTTTGAGGAGTTATTAATAATTCAGTTTTGTCCACTCACCATTCATCAAGTTGGGGCTTTTGATTGAAGCCCCTTCTCTTTCTAAGCCTACTCTAATAGTAAATTGAGGCGTGTTATGGATTATTGATACATGATTTCTCTTATCTTGGAAGAAATTTTAAAACGAAAAATTCTAGGAATCAAAGTTTTTGCTTCCTAGCATTTGTTTTAGAAAATATAATATTCTTTTGTAAAACTGTCACCTTTATAATGCAGTATCTTCTAATTTTTTTTAAAGAGAGATAAAAGAAGCCATTAACCTTGACTCCACTATACACACCTAAGTGATCCCAGTATTCCCATGAGAGAAAGCAAAGGATAAAGTGTCTAAGAATTTTATGAGGAATTGATGATTTTCGGATGACCCGCTGACTTTAGAAGACCCCATATTTCATGGTTTCGTAAATTTTTATGAGATTTTGTGATTTGTAACCTTTTTTGATTTAGTGACTTTCAGTGATTTTTCGCATAATTTTATAATTTCATGTCTTTGTCATTTTTGTTACTTTTTGTCACTTTTGCAAATTTTTTTTACTTTTTGTAACTTGTGTGTGTGTGTGTGTGTGTGTGTGTGTGTGATATTTCAACAGTCCATCAGGGGTGTAGGTGGGGGAGTAGGCCATATAGTTCGTTGATGAAAACATGCCTATAACCTTCACATGAACATAGTCAATAACTGTGCAAAATTTCAGGACGTTTCGTGCAGTAGTTTTGAAGTTATAGCCTCACAAAATACAGATTTTCACATTTATATATATAGATGATTTGTGAAATTTGATGCATTTTTTTCTGAGTCTAAAATATATAGAAATGTTTGTAAACTTGTGTAAACAGTTAAAATTACTTCCAAAAATATGATTAGAATATAAATATTAATCATTTTCACCAATAATTGTATGAATAATGATTAAATGTGAGTAATCAAAAAATTTAACTCTTATTTTTTCATGATTTTCCAGGAATGTCCAACGTGTCGCAAAAAATTAGTTTCCAAACGTTCTTTGCGCCCTGATCCAAATTTCGACCTGCTGATATCAAAAATATACCCAAGCAGAGACGAATACGAAGCGCACCAAGAACGAGTTTTGGCAAAACTCAACAAATCCCACTCGCAAGCAGCCTTGGTCAATTCCATAACGGAAGGCATCAAATTGCAAAGTCAAAACCGACCTCAAAGATCAAGAAAAAATGCCAATGAGCCTGAAAATGTGAATAATGCTTCTTACACGTCTGGAATCAGCGCACCTGCTACTCCAAATCCAACAAATCAGAGTGATTCTTCGCAAGGACTCACAAGCAACAGTTCTGTCAATTCTGTTGGTCCTAATTCTCAAAGCAATGTGCAAACTTCAAACAGTAAGTATTTTTAAAATCACCAGTTACAGAAATTGAAAAATTTATAAAATGTAAAATTTAAGCTATAGGAGTTGAAAAATTACAAGATGTTAAAATTGATTTTGGATTTTGATCTAGAAACCTTGTTATGAAAAATTATATTTCTATAAATAAATATTATTATCTGTAACGAGAAGTCTAGGAAAATGAAAAAAATTAGAGTCATTAAAGTGATTTTTTTTAGGCACTGCTTCAAGAAATTCGACTACACCGTCTCCAAACCCAGTCAATCAATTGCAAAAACCAGCAAAACGCTTGAAAAGTGTTCACAATTCTGAAAACGAATCATCCAGTGCAGGCGCGGAAACTGGAGGTGGCGATTCGATGGTCGACACCGAAGGTGAAGGTACAAGTGGGCCTTTGATGCTTGATGAAATCGAACTTGTTTTCAAGCCTCATCCAACAGAAATGGCTGGAGACAATTCTTTGATTAAAGCTCTGAAGGAGAATAGCATACGATATATAAAAACAACTGCCAATGCGACAGGTAATAAAAAAAGAGATAATGATTGACACCATTTTGTTATTATAATCAAAAAATTTTCCTCGTATTTGAAATCTTGAAGGTTCTTAATAAATATTGCAAAAAAACCATTTTTGATGTTTTTACTCCATGTTCATCACAATTTCAGTAATTAAATTTTAAATTCTATAAAAAGGAAAATGAAAAAAAAAAAAAAATGTAATTCATAATATAATTTTATCTAATACTGAAATTTATCGTGTTTTATTGAATTTGGATTTTATATTTTACAGTGGACCATTTAAGCAAATATTTGGCAATGCGACTTACTCTGGATTTGGACACGGAACTTTCCGAATCGGACCGGCTCTTGAATTTTTGCATTTACATTGCACCGTCACCTGGTCAACTTGTAACTTTGAGTGGAGTTCAAACTTTGCGACAAGTTAATGACAAATTTTGGAGAGTCAACAGACCCTTAGAAATGTACTACTCGTGGAAAAAGACGTAGGGAAGGGCGCGAAAACACCCGGTCGACGAGAGCTAGTATCTTTGTGAATCATTGTTTTTTTTTTATTCTCGCCAAGTTCTTTGAAGGATTTTTGATATTTCGATGAATTTCATGAATTTTCGATACTTATTAGTTATTTCCATATAGCGGGCTATGTTTTTGCATAAATTATATTCAGTTAAATAACCGGTAAATTAAATATCTGAATCATGTTATTTATAAGAATTTATAAATATTTTGTCAATATTTATTGAGTTTTAATTTATAAAGAAGTTATGGATTTTTTATGAAAAATTAAAAGAATATTCAAGGTTTTTGTAGGCTTGCAATAAAAAAATGAATTTGTTTACATTTCACTACGAATCATGTATTTAAAATGAATTTCATACGAGTAAATCACTTTTTTGATTTTTGTCAAAATTATTCTCGTAATATATTGTTAGTGAATGCAAGTAATTTTTTATAAATTTGAAACTTGGAGAAAGTATCGTTGCTCTATTTCAATCACACGAATTTTCTGAATTCACATAAAATAAATTCGTGTGGAGTAAATTGAAAAAATTTAAGTCTGAGATCGAGTTATATGAAATATGAAGAAATTATTTCCAATTATTTATGTTTCAAGATTTTGTCTGGATTTATTGGGATGTTAATTTTTCAAACATTGATTTTACCTAAAATTGTAAATCCGTAGATTGATCTTTTATCTGTTATGAAAGTAATTTTTACGTACTGTTAGCTCTGCAAAATATAATGTACATGAAAATCTCGGTCATAACTGTGGTTTACTGATATATTTTATGTATCACTGAAAAACGAAAAAAGTTTTCTTTTTGTTTAGTTTCGTTTTTTATTTTTTTAATCGCTGAATCATGGGAACAATGTCAACAAAATATCAAAAATCCTGTTTAAATGCCGGTTTTTTAGAAACTACTCGCGTGTGATCATTGTCTCAAGTATAAAGCATTTTTACACATAAAGGTCATGCGACTTCTGGTACCCCGTAAATATGAAAGAATACTTTCAGAAGCGACGAGGTCCAGCGATTGAATGAATTTTTTAAAGTGAAAAAACGTGATCGAATTTTACAAACTGCATACACCGTGTAGTTACAATGCTTTATCGAATTACAAAAAATTCTCTCATCGCTGAAAAAGTATATAAGTACAGAACGTGCGCAATACATATTTATTATAAATTATACATACAATGTTTATAATTTTTGTTCTCATTTATTGTTGCGTCGATACCATCATTGTCAAGTTTTTAATTTTTTCCATAAAGTTGTGTGAACCTGCAATTTTCTTTGATTATATGGAAAAAATGAATTTCTTGTGGTATTACTTTTGTACATAGAAATGAAATATTGAGGGATCAATAAAAAATACTGCAAGTAGTTATGCATTTTTTTTTACTAAACCTATTTTTTTAGTTTTATCATTATTGTTGGAAGAAAATAGCTGAGAGGGTTTAATTATTTTACTAATTTGAGATATTTTTATTTGTTACAGAATTTTGTATTGCCTGCAATGATAAGGACTGAAGATGGCGCATACGTAACTGATACTGCAAATGAGTGAGTCGTATTTTGTATCGTTTTATCCGTTTTATCTGTTATGCCGTTTGTTAACAATTGTGAAAGTAATTTCAAGTTATGACATTTGCATGTGTACTTTTAAATTCTAAGTTTACAAAGAGCGTGAGGCAAATAAGAAAAATAGTTGAAATGACAACGAAACCACGAGTTTTGGTTGCTGGCAATGAAATGCCACAAGAAGCACTTGATTTGATGCGGACAAAGTATGTGACAACTAAATAACTGTATGAAAATTTACATAAATTTTTTATATTAAACCTATTTTTCGACAGTAAAGGTCTCAATAAAATTATAGGTGTAAAAGTACTAGATTATAAAATTATTTGAATACTTCTTTTTTTTTGCTTCATTTACAGTCAGATTTTCGATTAATTAAATCTTTTGTTATAAGTATTTATGATTCGAAAATTTGAGTTCCATGATAAATTTTGTTTACTTTTTTATATGCATTTTCTAGAAAACCTAACCTCCGATCTCGGTTTTTATTCTTGAAGTGCAGAGTTTGATGTATGTTAAAAATTTCTAACTGGTTTTCCAATTGGAAAATTAATTGGAAATCCAATCGGAAATTTTTCATTAAGTAATTTGTATTAAATTGGTTTTTCAGTTGGATTTGTCCTGTTGGAGAATTTTTTACAAAAAACTTACCTGCTGAAAATTTCCAATTGGACAACCTCTATGGAAAGCTAACTGGAAAAAAAACTAACTGGTTTTGGAGAAAAAAACTTACGTCACAAATGCAATTAGTTTTCCAAATGAAAATCTAATTAAATTCTCAATAGAAAACTGATTTATTTGTGACATAAGCTTTTATTTGCAAAATTTTCCAATAGTAAAAATCAATTGAATTTCCAAAAGTATATTCAATTTATTTTCCAATTGAGCAACCCAACTGGAAAACCAGCTGGAAAATGGTAGTTTTTCACATTGGTTTACAAATTTGTATTCCAGGTGTGTTTGTCCTTTCGGAATATTTTTTACAAAAAACTCACGTCACAAATAAAATTAGTTTTCCTAATGGAAATCTAATTACATCTCTCAATAGAAAACTAATTGTATTTGTGACATAAGCTTTTTGTAAAAAATTTTCCAATAGGACAAATCAATAATAAGATTCCAAAAGGATATTCAATTGATTGTCCAATTGGACAACCCAACTGGAAAACCAACTAGAAAATGGTCGTTTTTTGAATTGGTTTTCCAATTTGTTTATCCAGTTGGAAAAACAATTGGATTTCCAATTCGTTTTCAAAATTTCCAATTTGTTTTCAAATTTTCTAATTTGTTTTCTAGTTGGATTTGTTGTACTGGAAATTTTTTTATAAAAAATTCATGTCACCAATACCAACAAGTAGTTTTCCAAATGAAAATCCGATGATATTTGTAAATATAAAATTAATTGTATTTGTGACATAAGTTTTTTTTGTTAATAATTTTCCAATAGGACAAACCAATTGGATTTTCAAGTAGATGTCCAATTGATTTTTTAATTGGACAACCGAACTGGAAAACCAACTGGAAAACGGCTGTTTTTTGATTAATTTTCCAATTTTTCAAAGTTGAAAAACCAACTGGGTTTTTAATTTGTTTTCCAGTTGGGTTTGTCCTATTGGAAAATTTTTAACACAAAACTCACGTCACAAATACAATTTATTTTCTAAATGAAAATCTACTTAGACTTCTAAATAGATAACAAATTGTATTTTTCACAAGTTTTTTTGGACATAATTTTCCAATAAGACAAACGAATTGGATTTTCAAGTGGATATTCAATGAACAATGTAGATTATATGTCACTGGGTTTATATAATAGATGACATTATTCGATTTATTGATATTCAATTAATTTTCCAATCGGACAACCCAACTGGAAAATCAGTTGAAAAAACAGACATTTTTTCCAGTCAGTTTTCCAATTAGAAAATCAATTTGAAATTTTCAGTAAGAAAGTTTTTTGTAAAAAACTTTCCACGGGACAAACCCAACTGGAAAAACAATTTTAAAAACGGCTGTTTTTCCAGTTAGTTTTCCAATAGGAAAATTAATTGCAAATTTTCAATATAGATGATTCCCGCCCATTTTCTAGAATGACTAAAATCCGGAAAAAAATTTTCGGATTATGAAAAATGGAAGTAAGGCAATGTTTTCTCAGATTCTTACGGTTTCTTTGTATTATTTCATTTTATTTTCCAGAATTCGGAAATCCCTCTGTATTACTTAATTTCCATTTAATAATGGAAATAAAACAATCTTCGTTATTTAATTTCAATGGTTTTATCAAAATGTACAATATTTTCTCCAGTTGAAAAAATCTCAGTTACCATTTTCTTTCAATCAAAAAGAAATTAGGAAACTTTACTTCATAGTTTTAATATATATTTCGTTTTCTGGAAAATTTCTATTCTGGTGAATATGTTCTGGATAATACCATCCCAAAAATTTTATTCCGTGAAAAAAATTTCCGGGTTTTGGTGACCGTGATTAGAGCTAGATATTAATTTTATAAGTAATTTATCATTCTGCTTTTTTATATTTTTTTCTTTATTTATTTATTTACTGCTATTTTTCCTTAACCGGGTTAAGGTTGCAAATTTTCGCAATTTCAGATGCGATTTAACTGTAATGCCAAGTGAAAGCCCAAAAAGAGAAGATATCTTGAAGGCGTTACCAATGCACGAAGGTTTATTAACAATAGTTCCTGCTGATTATGTCGTTGATAGTAAATTCCTCGATTTAGCAGGTTGATAATCACAATACTTATATTAATGTACGAAAAGTGGTTGGGCTTTATAATTGAGTGTATAACGAGAATTCGCAGGTTCTAAATTGAAGGTGATTTCCACGATGTCAGCCGGTTATGATCACTTAATTATACCAGAAATAAAAAAACGAGGCATCAAAGTTGGAAACACCCAGCAAGTTGTTGCGTCTTCCGTGGCTGAAATTGCGATATTGCTCATGTTAAACGCCGCTCGTCGTGGCCATGAGGGACGATTAAAATTAGAAAAGTAATAATTAGCATTTTTTTCTTGCATTCTTTCTTTCCAAGCACTTCATTGAGCCAATTTTTGGGCAATTAGATGTTTGCGTGAGTGGTGTCTCAATTAATGCAGTATGTTAGTGTCGATTGAAAAAAAATGTGCACCATAAAAAGTGAGAAAAACTGGATTTTCAAAAGAAAATTATTAGTTTTCTGGGACATGTCAGGATTTTCTTATTTTGGTTCCCGATTTTTATTCTCAGTTTAATTTTAATATATTTGTTTATATGAAAATTACAGTAATTTGGAAAAAATGGGAAAGTTCTTGCTAGTTGAGAAATTCAGAATATAATAAAAATTAACCGGGAGAAATTGGCGTTTTTCCGAGAAAATTATCAGAGCTGTAAAATGTCACGATTTTCTGAAACTTTTACAGATTTTTTTATTTTGATTCCTGATTTTTAACCTAAGTTGAATTTAAATGTACATTCTTTTGTTAAAATCTTTAGAAAATGAGAAAAAAAACTTTTGTAAGATCTAGATACTCAAAAAATGAGGAAAAGTAAAAAGAAAAATAATTTTTTACTTTGTGAATTAAGTGAGGAAAATAAAATGTCGCAATTTTCTGGGACATGTCCGACTTTTCTTACTTTGGTTCTAGATTTTCTGTACAATTTTTATTCTAATAACACTGTCTTTGTGAAAATGAAAAGTCTAGAAATTCAGAAAATTTGAAAGTGTGGAAAAAATTTTACTTTTTCTCCACTCTGAATGAAGTGGGAATAACTAGTATTTTTTGATCAAATAAGTGAGTTTGATAACTTTAAGCAAAGTTTTGATATATTCAGAAAATACGAAAAACTGGAAAAAGTTATGTAATTTTCTTTTTTCTGGATTAAGTCGGAAAAACTGGCAATTTTTCGAGAAAATTAGTAGAGCTATTTGATGCCGTTATTTTCCTAAACATTTCCAGATATTTTAATTTCCAATATAAATTAAATTATATGACAAGTATTACAACTGTTGTAAAAATGACAGTTATTTCAAAACAATTGAAAAAGAAAAAAAAATAACATTAAAAGCTAAAAAATTCAGAAAATGCGAAAACCAGGAAATGATTATTAACTTTACACTTTTTGGATACTAAAAAAGAGAAAAATTTTCCTTATTTTTTTGAGAAAATCAACAAGGCTGTAAAATGTCGCAATTTTTCGTAGTATGTTCAAACTTTTTAACCTGGTTGCACGATTTTGAATTAAATTTTAATATTAACTGTTCAAGTTAAAATAACATGTTAAAAAAAGGAGAAGGAAAAATTGTTGAAAAAGTTAGATATTTACATAATTCATGTGATATTCAGAAAATACGAAAGATTTGGAAAATTTATTTTGTAATTTTCCACTTTTTGATGCAAGTAAGAAAAATTAGTATTTTTCAACATATGTCAAGGTTTTTTTTACCTTGGTGCCCAATTTTCACTATAAATTAAATTTTAATATTACTGTTGTAAAAATGACAGTAAAAGTTTGGAAAAATCAGAAGGGAAAAATTTGCTAAAGCTTAGACATTCAGAAATTACAAAAACGTGTAAAAGCTACAAATATTCCTTTTTCTGGATAAAAAAGGAAAAATAAGCTTTTTTTTTTCAAAAAATAAGTCGTGCTATTATCAAATGTCACGATTTTCCGGAACATGTCCAGATTTTTTCATTTTTGTACCCAATTCTCGATCTAAAACAGCGATAAAATTACTAAATTTCGAAACTTTGAAATGTAAGAAATCCAAATGAATTGAAAATGAGAATATGCAATCTCAAGAATACACACACGTGAAAATTATTCAAAACCTTGTAGAATAAACCACTCATTTAACTTTTAGAGTTAAATTGTATAACAAATAAACACTCTAGTTATTTCAGTTCTTAAAAAACTTAATTATTTAATATTTTAGTGGAGAATTCAAATCAACAGCCTGCTGGCTATACGGTCGAGAAATTCGTGGATCCACGGTTGGTATCGTGGGATTAGGAAACATAGGACAATGCATAATCAAACGTTTGAGTGGTTTCGAAGTTAGTCAATTTTTGTACACAGGACGCTCAAGGAAAAAAGCTGGTACCTAAAAATAATTGAAAATTCTCTATCTGTCGAAGTAAATTTGCCTTGGGAAATATTACAATACACTTTTGTATATGTATATTTTTAGTATAAGGTATTTCCGTATGAAAACCGTGAAAATTTTTTTTCACGAAGAAAATGCAATTCAAGATTAAGATACGTTAAAAATTTGGAACCCAGCAATGTCTACGTATATTCATTTAAAAAAAATGTTGCAGGTTCTATAATCAATTATTTACCAAGTTTTGTAACTCTGTATGTACACAAAAGTTTTAATGTTCGTTAGTAAATAATTGTAGTAAATAGCTATGTTTCAAATCGATATATTTCACTGTTTGCAAGTTCACTCTTTGATAATTGCATTATCAAATCAAAATTTGTTGAGTAGGTTTTCCAGTTGATTTGTTTATTCAAAATTTTTTGAAATAAGAGCATATGAGTTAGAAAAAAGAGTGAAAAGGTGGGCCAGATGATTTGATTTTAGGGAATGTGCCGTTTTAGGGGACGATTTGGGGGCCACTTTTGTGTCTCTTGAGGATCTACTGGCCCAAAGTGATTTTGTCATTGTGGCGATTCCATTGAATTCGGAAACTCGAGGGATGTTTGATGATCAAATGTTTAGCAAAATGAAGAAGAACGCGGTTTTTGTAAATGTAGGAAGGGGAGGACTCGTGGATACGGACAGTCTTGTTCGGGCATTGCAAAATGATGTAATATTTGCTGCGGGATTAGATGTAACTGAACCAGAACCTTTGCCGGTCGGGCACGAACTTTTGAAGTTGCCAAATGCCGGTGAGAAAATTCAGTGAACATCCTTTTTTTGAAGTTAAATAATTTATTGTCAAAATTACAGTTTACAAAGTGCATTAGAAGTATCGTAAGAAACGATACAAAATTTTAGAAGGAAAATTTGATGAAAACAAGAATCACTGGAATTTTTTTTTTTTTTAGGATTTTAAATTATTTATCTACATATTCGCTCAAAATGTTTCTATTCTAATATAAAAAAATTCTATTGGCGTTCAATATTTCCTGTGAAATTTGTGATTTTTGTCAGTATTTTAAATAATTCGTGGAACTTTTTTGTCACTTTTTGATTTTTTAAAAAGTTTGTAAAAGTTATTGTTTGTGATTTTTCAAAATAATTTTGTTACGAAGTAGATATTTTATTGACGGCTACTTTTTGTACTCGATGAGAATTTTTCCAACTTTCCGAGCCGTTAAAAAATTTACTCGTTGTTATCGCTGGATAAATACACGGTTTCACTTTTTTTTTATCTTTTTCGATATTTTATGAACAATTTTTTCTTTGTTTTCCAAGGTTTTCAAAAAGTTTTTCTATTGATATATGAAACTTTTATTTTATTAAAAAATTACATTTCGGATGATTTTCACGCGTTGCGAAGAATTTCAAAAAATTTGTTTCGATATATCAACTTGCAATTCTTTAAGAGGATTTTGCATTTTTATTTTTTAAATTATACAAATATTTTCAACTAGATTATATCTTTTTAGTGATTCTCCCACATTTGGGTACTTCAACTATGAAAACCACAACTGACATGGCAATTGCAGCAGCACAAAATATTCTTCTTGGATTGGAAGGCAAACCTCTTCTTTATGAGTTATGATCTAATTTAAACATTCTACAAACTGATTTGGTGGATAAATTGTTGTATTAATTCAATTTTAGAAAGTAACCTTATCAGGGAATAAAAGGAAAATTAATTTTTTTACATGTATTTAGATGTTTCTTTATGTGAAATCTGTAAAATGTAAGACGAAGATTGAAAAATACTTACAGCCCTTTTTTTTCAAGCTTAATTTTAGTCATAATCATAAACTAAATTAAAAACTTTTTATTTAATAACTCTGATTGTAGTATTTTTTTTGGCCATAAATCTATGATTTATTATTTCCATTGGTAAATATGTTTGATTTCATTTTCTTTTTGCATTAATAAATAAACCGAATATTCACGAAAGTCTTAAATATAACTATTGGACACTTTTGAAAGTTAAATAATAAATTTCAGGAGTTTTTTTGAAAAAAAAAAATCCATTTTCTACACTTAGTACTTTTTATTTGGACTGTTCAATCTCGAAAAAAATGCATGAAGTTCTCGAAATATTTATCATCAAACAGATATGATCAAATCTTTGTTTATTTTTACAGACAATATTATGGTCTCGTTTGATCGTTGTGGAATATAGTCAAATATTTACACAAGAATTTAACGTGGAAGCAGAACCTTCAGTCGGCTAAATACGAGCATACTTTTGAAGTTCTCAGACGCTGGTGAAAAAATTCATTTTAGAGTCATTTGCAAAACAATTTTTAATGAAAATTGCAGTAAATTGAATGTCTTGTAGAACATCAAGCTCTTTGATTCGCATTTTAGCTTTTGGTACCCGGAAATTTTTTATTGCATTTCATTTTTAATTATCACGAATCTTGTCATCGTGTTACTTGACAAATCCATTCAGTTATGGGTGTCAGAGTTCCACGCTTATCGTTGCCATTTCCGAATTTGGTCATCCTCTCTGCGATTTTTGCTTCAGCCTTTTCATATCAAGTGAGCTTTCGTTGAGCCTGCTTAACGATTGCCTTTTTTTGGCCAGCACCTGCTCCAGTTGCTGTTGCAAAGCGTCTTTTTTTACGCTCATCTTGACCAGTCTTTCACGCCCTGGTGTCTCGAAATTCGAAATTCGAGCACTCGCGTTTCAAAATTGTATCCTAATCAAAGACGTCATCAGGAATTTCGAAGGGGGGCGGGGCAGTATATTTATTTTGTCACCCTGCTTTTGAGCATCAAATTTAGAAATCTAATGAGGATTTTACAAAAGAACCAGAAAATTGTACACAATTTTTATAAGTGCTGAAAAATAGAAGCAATTAATAAATATTCGAATGTGTCAAGATACAATTTTCTCGGTAATCCATTTATTCACTGAAAATCTTTAGAAGTATTTTAATTTATCTGCCTGAAATTAAATGTATAATAAATTTGAATTAACTTAAAACCACATCCCAATTTATAACTTGAAAAAAATTGTTTGTAAAAAATTTTTATTATGTTGGGGTAAGATTTTTTATCCCTTCTGGAAACAACTGATGAAATCTGATAAAGTTTCGATCAGTTTTCATCATTTTTCATGAGGTTCAGTTTAATGCCAAGAAAAAAACAAGATTTTTTCTATCAGTTTACATCAATTTTCATAAAGTTGAAGAAAACTCTAAGTTATTCTACATCATTTTACATCATTTGGTACTTAAAATATCATTTTTTTTCCATTAGTTTCCATCATTTTTCATAAAAGGTGAAAATATAAGCAAATGAAAATTCCAGTTTTTTTTGTATCAGTTTTCATCACTTTTCATAAGACTTTAGCAAATACAATAAAAAATCAATATAAAAAATTGTTCAGCAATTTATTGTTTGTTATGTTGTAGTGGTGTGCGGGATTGAGAATTTCGGGGGTCGGGATTTTTCGCAATCTACGGGAATCGGTCATCGTTGTAATTAATTGAAAAAAAAAATGAACCGTGTTCAGATATTTAGATTGTAGAATTGCATCGTCAGTATTTTTTTTTTTAAATTTAATTCTCTTCAAAACAAATTAATTCGCAAATTTGTATTCGAAATGCTGTCATTGCAATAAAGAGAATTTCAAATTTTACGATTTTTGAATTAAAATCTATATAGAAAAGGTTTTGAATAGATGGAAAATTTCAAATTTCGATTGAATAATTAAACAATTAAACAATGAAGAATGTATGTTAAGGGAATAAATTCGTGACTCAGAATTTTTTTAAATGAAAAAAATACACCTCACTGATTTCGACTAGATAGAGATTAAATCTCTAGGTTTTTAAAATTCATCAATTGTTCATGAGAATTTTTTCATTGGGCTCACAACTAAATAAGAGCTTGAAGCTCTTATCTTTGAAAAAAACAAAGGCAGAAAATCAAAATTATAGAAGTATTCTCATCTTGAAATTTTCTATTAATCAGGAATGAAAGTTTTAAGAGTAAAACAATTAGCATTTTTTATGTTTTGGATAAACATTGTTCAAAATCATAAATTGTTTGCGCCCAAAAACCGAATTTACTGCAATCTTATGAATTTATATTGATGAACGAAGAAGTATCAAAATTTATTATTTGCAAAAATGTCAATTTCCTTAAAATAATTCACTTTTTCACTAAGGGGAAAGATACACCTAAACAGCTGAAATTCGGTCACAAACTTTGCGCATGGATTGCGGGAAAACTATGAACGATAGGAACCCAAAATTTTGCATAAATGAAGTTTGTACCAACATCTATGAGGCGTAAGTCTTCAAAAAATTTTTTTTATGCGGCAACTTTAAACGCGTTTTTCCGAAAATCATTTTTTTAAAATGGTGGGACAAGTAGAGAGAGAACAGCTCGACCAATTTTCATAATTTGTTTTTTATATTAAGCCAAAAATAATGCTTCATGAATTTACATTTCCTGATTTTGCAAAAAAAAATTTGTTTAAACAATTTTTTGCGAAAAATGACAAAAAAATTTAACTTTTTCACATTTTTTGCTTTTATTTGATTGAAAATTTTTTTTTTTCAAAAACCAAGAATGTCAAGCTATAGCAGACGTAAATACCTAAAAAATATGTTTAAACATTTTTTTTTAGATTGAGTTCCTGAAGCTGTACAAGTCCCACCGTTTGCTTCTGCAAAATGTGCAGGTGCGATTTTGAAGGCTTGGATTCGCGAACGTGGCAACATTTTTGCAAAATGACATTTATCACTTTGTAGTATATTGAATAAACTTCATATGTGCCAAATTTGGGGTTCTTGTCGTTCATAGTTTTCCCGCAATCCACGCGCAAAGTTTGTGAACGATTTCAGCCGTTTAGGTGTATCTCCCCCCTTGAGTATTTGATGGAATATGTCTAGTGAAAAAAATAGAACAAGATTATGCTTCAGTTTCATTGGATCCATACTTTTCAGGGTCGGGGAAACAGACTGTGTGTCTGAAAAGATTAAAAATAATGCGAAACACATTTTCCTATGAATTCCGGCATCAGGGAACTTTTTTGGATTGTCGTATCCTAAAAACTTCGGGATTTCCCGAAAAGTCGGGATCCCGCACTCCCCTATTATTGTGTATAAATTGTTCTTAGCGATTTGTTCATTTTTTGATATCGATTTGTTATAACATTTTTTGTGGAAACCTCTTTTTGATTCAACTGAATAAACCATGTCGTATCGTTAAAAACAATAAGTTTATGTAATTTATTTATAACAAATATGATGAGTTTTCGAAAGAATGTTTTAACTTTTCCTCACGGTGCATGCTTTTTTTGAGTAGCGTGGAAAAAATATTCGCCAATGATTTATGACTAGTTATTATTGTAAATATTTTATTTGTTTATAAAAATTTATTATAAATGATTTCTATTTATAAATTTGTAGTAATGTTGCGTTTTTGGCATAGTCAAAAAAGTTAAGTTTTTTTACGACATTTTTCATTATATTTCATAAGACTTTGAAAAAAAAGTAATAAGTTCTATTCCACCTGTTTTTTTTATTTCAAGTTGTTTTCTTTGTAAGGATTTCATAAGGTTATAAATAAGTTTTTCCTCCGATAATTTACAATATTTTCGCAAATCTTTTTGCACACTTCCTAAACAAAAAAAGCCAAATAATGCTCTAGTGTTTTTTCCCTCAAAAATAAGAGTAATTTTTTTCGGGAGGGGTAGTTATGAATTTTTTCAAATTTCGATAAAATCACTACTACTACCAGAGCACTGTTTTCTGTTTATTATTATTTTTTAAATATAATACACTAGGTATTATTTTATTAGTGCGTAAATGTTACATTATTTTGATTTCTTTTTATTTATAAATGTAATAATTTTTTACAAAGTAACATGAAATAATCTCGTATGATATTTATCGGTTTTCTTAGCTCTTATGCTCACCTCTACAATGACTATCTGAATCAATGTTTTTTCATGACAATACAACTTTTTGCTGGTCCTTTCTAACGCATCAATGCTACATCAATGTATTTCTAACAGTGCATATGCAATGTACTAAAAGTGACAGCTTTTGAATTCGTATCAAAAATACTAGCTCAGGGTAAATAACCTTTTTTCCAACAAACTTTTTTTGCTTTTTTAACCCGTGGCTTTGAAGATGTACTTTTTATACACAGTTTTCAAAAGAAACACAATTTTTCTGTATTTTATTTTCAAAAAGACATTCTATTTACAGAATGGGAAGAAAAAAGACACTTCTTATTTTTTATTCCTAAGAGTAGGATTTGGATGTTAAATTTTACAAAAAGAAAAAAAAATCAACATCTTTTCATATTCAAAAAATTTGAATAACTTCGCTTTTTCGACAATTGTACAAAAAAGGATTATTATTCAAATTCTCTACTGATTGTTTCTCTTCGTAATTAGCACTTTCTTTTGCAAAATTACACGTGCGAATGGAATAAAATGCCACGATCACTACTTCGCATCGTGCAATCGCTAGATTTTTTTTGTGGGAAAATCATTATAATATTTGGAGGCAGCGCATGCGAAGATAACGTAGCAAAATTTTAATAAATAGGTTCCGTTGGCCGAACACGCCTCCTTGTTTCGAGACAAATTTAGGTTCCCTCATTTAATGACGAGGAATTAAGAAACTCCGACTCACTTCGCACTAATTATGGTACTTTAAAATCTGCGTTTTTCAGAGAAAAAAAATGTAGCTTTAACCGAGTGACTCACAAAATGATTAAGATTTTGGAAGTCGAGTTTTTTTTTAAATTATATAAGAAGAAATGACGAGTCTCTGAAAAATTGTTACTTTCCTGCTGAAAATTTCCGATTGGCTGGTAATTTGAATTTAAAGCTTTCAGGCTTAGAACTTTGGTACAAAATAGATTAAAAATTTTTCCTTAGACCTATTATTTTGGAATTTTTTCAATACATGAACCCAGATTTTGTATTTCATTTCAAATCTGTGGAAAATAACTTTCTCGTCTGGGTTTTAGTGTATTTTCGAATAAAACTGAATTACTCTTGACCTGACGACAAAGTTCTCATGGAATTGCGTGATTAGCAATATTTGCAGTTTTCTAAGCTAAGCACGTTTCGGATTTTCAAACGGTACTCGCCGGGCTTCGGGAATCTCCGACCAGTTGCGCGCTTTGAACTTGTTCCATGGGATTTTGCTCGGTTTGCTCAGTCGTTAACGCGCTCTTGCACGATATGTTTGCGCACCATATAATACTATACGATTGAGTGATTTTTGGAAATTACGAGTGTCGAATTCCGAATTTCAAAGTTTCGCAATTTTTCGACAATGCTTCGCAATTTAAGGTAATTTTAAAAAATTTTGAATTAGGGAGAAGTTGAAGCTTCAGTACAAAATTTTAATAAAAAATTGGAGTTCTGTGTAATGTCTTGAATGAGGAGTTTCAAATAATTTTTTGCAAGTGGAAAGCACTTGAAGATTTTAAAAATGCATTTTTTTAAATTTTCCAAGTTGCTTCCTGAAGAGTAATTAGTCCAAATTTGGTAGCTTGAACTAAATAGTGCGTTTAGTAAATTTTCGAGAATTTGGGCTCGAATCACTCATCATGAATTTCAAAAGAAATGCTTTCTTTTTATTTTTTAAACTTGATAGTTGTCTTCTTATTATAGAAAAAGGTTTTGAAAGCTTTGAACTTTCTTAAGGGGATTAATTTCAAATCGTTCGATGACTTTGAATATTTACATACAGAATTAGTTAAGTCATTTAAAACTAATAATAATTAAAATTAGTAATATTACTTGAAATTTTATAACGTAATAGGTGAAAAAATTTTAGTTTTAAGTGTACGAATAACTAATATTTTAAACTATTATTTTAAATAATGATTGGCTACTTTTTTTCTATTTGAGAGTTGATTTCGTAGTATATTAGAGCTGAGAAAAAATAAATGTATTTCATACTTCAGGTGTTTCTGAATTTTTATTTATAGAAAAAACTAACTTTGCCGGAGGAATATTGTAAAACGCAGATTGTATAAAATTTCGTAACTTTTTTATTATTTGTTGCACTTCATTTTCTTCGTGAAGCTCATTCTTTTAACTTTCGAAATATGTGGAACATTCTACATTCTTCCAGACTTGAAAAAATCAATCATTTCATATCTTCGCAAAAAATAATTCCAGTGAAGCAATTATACCTTACGATGTAAAAAATCATCTTTTTTCTCTCTAGATAATAATTATTTCAGCCAAAAAGAATTGTATGGAAATGACTGAAACATTTTTTACGTTTCCAAAATTCCGTAAAAACTTCAAAAAACTTTTTTTTTTGAGTAAACAATCATATCTTGAAAATGATTTTATCACAAAAAAGGAAATAAGCACGTGCCGTAAAAAACAAAACTGAAACAATTTTTCTTCATTTTTATTGAAGATTTATTCATTTATATTTATTGCACTTTTCATCGCATCATGTCGACCCAAAAAGAAAAGTAGTAGAAAATATTGCCTCCAACATTTTTTGTCCTTACAAATTTTTCCAAAAACCTACGATTTCCGAGATAAATGAAATCCAAAAACTTTTTGAGTTTTCTCAAAAACCCGCCACTGGGCAATCCCGCATTTTTCAAGTTAAGTTTTTCGAGTGCCCTTCTAACTATTTCCGCAAAAAAATGTCTTGAGGATTTTTTTTCCAAAAGCTTTGATGAAAATTTCGAAATAGTTTTCCAATTGATTTTCTAGTTGGAAAACGATCTGAAAAAATGACAGTTTTTCCAATCGGAAAATCGACTGAATTTTCACTTGTAAAACTAAATTTTTAAACAAAAAACGTATATTTGTGAAGAATTGATTTTGTTTTTGATTTTATTTAATGACCATTTTAGTAAAATTGTTGATGAACAGTTTTTTATAATAATCCTTGATAGAAATGGATCGTAAAAGTAATTATTTTAGTTTATTAACAATAGTTTTCAATAACGATAGTCATCAACAATTTTTTCGAAATTTATTTACACACAACGAAATATCAAAAGCTACTCTGCTGAAAATTTCCAATAGAGTTATCCAATTGGAAAATCAATTATATATCTGCTTTGGAATCCAATTGGTTTGTACTACTAGAAAATTTTTTTACATAAAAACTTGCTTTAAAAAATTGTTATTTTGGAATTTCCCTTAACTCCAAAAAAAAGTAGATTAACTGATTAATTTGGAAACGTCAGAAATTTCTTCACATGAAAACTTTAACTTTATATACCAAAGATGAAATAACTTTTTTTACGTACCTCTGGCATAGAAAACGCATTTCTCGTCCAGTTCGAAATCTCAAAATTCGTTTTCTAGCCCTCGGAACATAAAATATCGTACGTAACTAGGACAGAAATTTTTTATTTACGAGTGTGAAGTTTGTAAGCCGAGGTTTACAAAAAAAAATTTCTGTCCTAGGTACGTAATATACTATTATAGTCTACCGAAGGAATGTTATTTTATCTTCGACACCACTGTGTATATTTCATTTTATCAATATTTTTTTTATTCCTCACTGACATTTCTTATTTCTTTATTATTATACTTTTTTTCATGAATATTTCTGATTGCAAATATTCAAAATTGTTGTTACATACTTTTTCCCACGCGAAATAGAGGAATCGCTCTCTTGCTGAAAAATGCCACGATTTTTTCGGGCGATACAATTGCTTCAAAGAAGAATGCGACCGGCGCTCCGGCGCTTTTTGGCAATTCCGGAGCCGGCGGACCGGCTCTTTCCTTCCATCTTTCTTGCACTCGCGAGCCGGCAATTGAAGTTGTCCCGACGCGAGTTAATACGCTCGCGAGCATATAATCGCGTTTCGCGTGTGTCGGCTGTGCCCACGAACACGGGCCTCGTAAATATTTGCTCGTGCGCCTTCCCCTTGGGATCTCCCGTTCGATCGAAAACACGATTCGCAAGCGCATGATATAAGAAACCGCAAATTTTCCTGTTTTTTGCGTGTTCCCTCGCGAGAGGAAAAAAGTTTTTTATGCGAATAACAATTTTGAGACCAGTTAAATACCGTGAAATAAAACTTTAGGCCCTTTTTACTAGCCAGGTTAAGAAAACTGAACGAATTTCGCATTATTTTTTATTGATATGCAAAGAACTGAATAACAACTATTATTATCCATTGATTATTTTATCTGATAGCTATGCAAATTACGAGTATTGGAACAACAAATTTGTCGCAATTTGTTTACTTTTAGTAAAGTTATGCGTGTGTAAAAATGAAAATCCTGAAATTGACGGAAAAAACTACACTGAGAAAAAAATCTTGTACTTTCTGCCATATATATAAAAGTACAATAATATTGTACTTTTTACAATAATATCGCATTTTTCACAATATTATTTCACATCACAAGTTTTTAGCACACTTTAGAACTTTTAAAAAAATGTTTTGAAACTGAGATCTTGGTAATTTTCAACTTCCTCATTTTGAGATATAAAATTCTATATTATTAATTTTCAATGAAACTATGTGGAATAATCGTAAGTTGTGCAAAAATCTTGACGAAGAATAGGCTTTTGTATTTTTTATTAAAAACTTTGACGACTCAAAGCGTTGAATTTTATAAATCCGCATGAAAAGATATAAAAATACTTAAAATCTATAGATCGCAAAATCTATAGCAGGATTCGTAAGATTTAGAGATCCTGCAAGAAAATTTTATGGAATAATAATGAATACAAAAAAAAATTTTTTTAAATGAAATAAAATACGAAAAATACTAGATTTTATTGGGTGTTCAGTTCCTTGATTTTTAAAAAATTTATGCAATTCAAGGAATCAAAAAACTTCAATTTCTGGAGCTTTAAATTCTAAGAAATTTATGTTAATAGAAGTCTATAAGAACGTAAGAAAACTTTTATATTGTATAACTCTGTTAAAAAATGCAAAAAATATTGAGGGCCCTTTGAATATACAAAGAAACTGTTTTCTGCAAAATCGATCGAAATATACTCCAGAAATTTCGAAACTCCAATTTTATTTCATTCCGGAAACTTAAAAAAATGTCTTTAAAAAAACTAGAAATTCCACAACATTCTTTAAATACTTAAAAATGCAGAACGAAAATGCGTTCGGAAAATACGTGCGAATATATAAAACATTGAAAATCTTTCGAATTCCAGAAATTCATACAGCAATATATAGAAATAATGAACGATCCTTGAAATCATAGAAAAACTAAAGAAATACAAAAAGTACCTGAATAAGTAAAAATCTATCGAGACACTGTTTTGTGTAAAATCCTGTGAAACACGTAATGTTTCATTATATTCAGATACTAGAGTTCGAAATTTTTGAAATGTATAGAACAATTATTATGGTAAAAATACTAAAATTATGTTAAAATACTGGGAAATTTTGCAATATTCTATCATACTGAAAAATACGAATGGTTTCAAAAATACTGGACAATTATTCAAGTCCTAGAAAAATCACAAAAGTTAAAAAAAAATGAAATAAAAATCTTCTCAATAATTTTTTGCTGAAAAATCCTCTTAAATACCAATAATTCAATAAACTTTTAATTCTAGAGCATGAAATTCCGGAAATCTATGTATCAATGTACAGAAAAATAGTAGAAATTTTTAAATATTCTAGAAAATCCTGCAACATTTTATAAATACTGAATAGTACAAAAAGATTTAAAAATTCTGAAAATCTGGGTAGGTATTGAGATTCTTTCAAAAATCTATGAAATTCGCGAATGTTTCCTTGCGGCTAACATTGAATCAAATGTCAGATTCAGGAATTTCGTAAACTTAAAAAAAATATAAAAATTTGAACAAGCTGATTGATTTTTTTTCTCATGATGAAAAAGTTCAGATTAAACTTTTTTATTATATTCGAAATAAACAATTTCTATAGAACAAAATCACAAGTACGTTGAAATTGTATTTTTCAGCCTTAGTTTATCGATTTTTGCTATTTACATTCAATTTCGTCCAAAAAGTAACGTGAAAGTAGCGGAACGTTACTTTGTTTAAGTGTTAACGGTAACGAGTTACTATTTCTTTTTAAGTAACGATAACGTAACGAATTACTTTTTAATAACCTTTGTAACGGTAACGTAACGCGTTACATTTTTTCGAGTAACTTTCCGAACCCTGGTTGTTCGCAATCGTGGAGCTTAAAGTGAGTTATGAAGTTGGTGATAAACTCTACGGGTAGTTATAATAACTACATTAATCCATACAAAAAAAGCGCAGACGTCTATCAAGATTGTCAAGAATTTTTTATCGCGACCGGAAACACGGCTTTTATACAAAGTCATGGGATCAATGAATTTCGCGGAAACGAGTCGAGCTTGGGGGAACGGGATTTGGCGGGGGAAAAAAAATTAATTCCCTCGTCGCGGTGGCTTTTTTTTCATGGCTTCGCACTCGATCGTCCCGGCAAATTGCCGGTAAAACGCCGTGAATCACGCGACGCGGATTCATAAAAAGTTTTATACTCGTTCGATCGAACAAATTTACACGCATCATAAATTCATTCATTTCTAGAAAAAGTGGGTTCTAGTATACTTATGTAACGTTAATTATATGGTCACTTGGTTCATTAACAAAGTGAGACCTTATTCGTTTGTTTATAGTTTGAATTGATTGTCGTTGAAATTCAGGGGCGTAGGCAGAAAAAAAATTTCGGGAGGGGTTTTTCTGATAAATATTTTTCCTTCGGGATTTCCTCATTTTTAATCTTTGACAATATTTTAGAAGAGAGCGATTTTGAAATATTTTACATATCAGAATTAAAAAGTTATACAACTTTTGGAATCCAGAGTTGCACATTTTTCATGTTCGTAAATAATGGAATTTGTTTTTTGTAATTTTCAATTAGTTACTGAGGTTCAAATTTTTTTCACCAATACTTTTCGTATTTATACCACTTCAAGGATTATGTAAAATAGAGCTTTCAGAAATTCGATGATCTAGGAATCAAACTTCTAAAAATTTTATATATTTGAATTGATTTTTTAGCAAATTTGAACAACATAGATAAAAAGTACATTAAAAATGTATATTATTTTCGTATGGTATATTATGCATAAAATTTTGTAATATTTTTTGTTATTTTTATATATTTCAAATATTTCTATGGATCGCTCGATAGATTTTTAGTAATTGATGCTATAGTATTGAAACTTTCAACAATTTTGAAAATGTATATTGATTTTTCAGACGACAGTTTCTTTTATAAAGATTTTCAATACTTTTATTTCATATTTTTTTAGTATTTCTACAATTAGAAATATGTTTAATTGTAGGAATCGTATGTATTGATTTGAATGTCTTTTTCTTGTTTTCTTTGTGAATTTCTAGAATAAATTCCAAAATTATAGGTGTATAATTTTTGTATTATATTAATAAATATACTCTAGGACAATATGTTTTATAAATTTCTAAGAAAATTCCATCTACATAATTTTTATGTATTAAAAGTTTTCTAGTAAACTCGTAAGCTAGTAAAATAGGAAGCTAGTAAACTAGGAAGCTGGTTAACTACTAAACTAGTAAACAAGTAACCTAGTAAACTAGTAAACTACTGAAATTGTAAAATAGTAAAATAGTACACAAGAAAAACAGTCGAATAGTAAACTAGCAAACTCGTTACCAAGTAAATTAGTTAATTAGTAAACTAATAAACTTGTCAAATTTGTAATACCAAACTAGTAAAACTAGTAAGCTAGTAAATTAGTAAGCTAGTTAAAAAAAACTAGTTAGCTAGTAAACTAGTAAGCTAGTGAACTAGTAAACTCGTTAACAAGTACACTAGTAAGCTAGTTAACTATTACACTAGTAAACTAGTGAGCTATTAAACTAGTAAACTTATTTTTCACATTTTTTAGTATTACACCTATAATATACGTAACCCTGGAAAATTTCCTAGTATTTCAATAGATTACTTATATTTTTCTAGATTGCTACAGAGATTTAAAAAACTTGATGCTTTAAAATGCGAATTTCGAACTATTCTCAGTAATTTCAAAAATTAATGATAAAATTTAAGTCACATAGATTTTCATGTTTTATATCGTTAGTCTATTTTCGTATTTTTGAAAGATTTAATAGATTTTGTTACGTTTTCCAGAATTTTCATAGATTTATAGTATATTTAGAATTTGATGCCCTAGAATCCCAAAATTCATAGATCATAGAGTCATTTGTCGAGATTTTTCAGGACACAGTTTTTTCATAGAATTCAATTATTTTCATTACTCTTTTAGATATTGTATGAATCGAAGGATTTTTAATACTTTTATATGGATTTTTCATAGTTTTCTAGAATTTGATGATCTAAGGTTCAAAGTTTTGTACACTGAGAAAAAAATATAGTAATTATTACAATACTGTATAGTAAACGGAAATCACTCTGACATATTGTACTTTTTGCTAGATAATATATCAATTTTTGAAATAACGTGTTGCAAATATTGTCGAATGATACTGTAGTTATATGTAGATATATTTTGTTGTAAAAACTCCTCTACGTATTTCGTTTTCTAATATACTTCTTGTATTTTTGTAATATCATATTGTAATTCCTATTAATCCACATTATTGAAAATTCCATACAGCTTTTTCAGTATGCAGATCTGTATAGGTTCTTTTTGCAATATTTTTGTATACTTTCTAGGTTTCTAGCGCATCATATTATAAGCTGGATAAAAGTAATGTAGCTTATTTTTTTGCCATGTATGGTAAAAATTACAGTTTGTATAGTGAAATTTGCATTTCAAGATGTTAAATTTTCCGAAATTCTACAGTAAAAACCGGCATACATATTGTAATTTGTACATCAACAGCGGTTTTACTGTATAATATTGTAATAAGTAGAATAAATATTGCAAAAACTACAACGATATTGTAAAAACTGTAATATTATTCCAAAAAGTACAATAATATTGTACTTTTTACAATATATACGGCAGAAAGGTACAAGATTTTCTTCTCAGTGTAAGTTTTCGGTATTTCCGTAGATTTTAATTTTCCTCGATTATTCACTGGGTTGCAACAATTTTTCTGATTCACATTTTTTAAGTAACCCTAAGTTTTGATAATTTTTCCTTTTTAATTAATTACATACTGCTAATGTTTTTGTGCATTTATTTGTAACTTATATTTTTATTGTTTATCGATGTAACTTTTTCTAATTTCACATGAAATATTGATTGATTTGATCAGAATTTCGGAAGGGGTTTGAATACCCAAAACCCCCCTCTGTCTACGCGCCTGTTGAAATTATATATTTGTCATAACGTTTAAACAAATTGGATCATCAACTTCAATCGTTTCAAAATGTAACATAATCTATCTCTGAACATTTTTGTTTGCTTCTCGTTGCAAAATTGCAGCGAGTCATCGCGTGTTTTTGCAGAAGAGGAAAAAATTTTACCCCAAGCACGTGCTGCAGGGGCCGGGATCGAAGTAATTAACCCTAGGGCAATTATGATTTCGCGCGCGGTGGTTATTGAATATCGGCGATTATTATTTTCTGCGCGCTCGACTCTTTGCTCCTTTTGGTCGGCTTGTTGTGCACGTAACACGAGCATCCTTTGTTCGGCTTTGTTCCTGCTTTACATTTTCTCGATCCCCCCTATCGCGAAGGCACTTGCCCTTACAGCAAGCCTCTTCCACTGGATAAGCACGCAAAGAACTTCGGGTGAAAGAGCCGTGCCTACATACCTGTGTCACCCGAGAACTCTTATTTTTTACCGATTTATCTTCCTCCCGCGTTTCGCTGTAATTGTTGCGAAAAGAAAGAACGTTTCCCCGCATTTTACTTGTAGATTTGCGGTTAAAGGGAATAGTAGAATTCGTGTACTGTAGAAAAAAAATTGAAATTTTGCAGATTTCACACAGATTTTATTCTGAAATCATGTTTTAAGTAGCAAGGATATTTATATGGAGAGGAATTCGAGAGAATTTGTATTACATTTATTGTTTCGAAGGTAGATACATGATATTATTATTATTTTTCATGCAATGATAGTTAAAGCAGTTTTTTCGCAGAATATTATTATTCATCATTGTTTCAATTAAAAAAACGTTGCGCAGGAAAAATTAATGCAACTTATGACTGTGCATTTAATTGATTGTGCGATTTGCGTTCGATTTTATTTGTCAATCGTTGCGTACATTTTAAACTCTTAAATGATTGTTTATTTTTATTTACATGCATTTTTTGTCTATTCCATGATTCCTGAACGTAATCAAATTTTTGTGCATAGTATGAGATGAAGAATCTCTGAAGAGAAACTGTAGAGTTTTCAAGTTTTTTTATTTTTACCTGTTTATTTAAATCCTATCCCTGCAAATATTTTGTTTCTTTTAACTAAATTCTCCAAATTCTTACACATAACTTTTTACAATATAAAAAAATTCCCTTGAAAAGGTGCAAATCAAACTCTCAAGTTTCGAAAATAATCTCCGATAATTTCAGAACTCTAACATTCTGCAAAACTTGAAGTTTCTTCCCGATTCTGTCCTAAAATATATTAAACTCCTTCCTAAAATTTAAATACTAATACTTATCATCAATTACTCAATAATTCAAAACATTCCAAAAAAAATCCACAAAATTCCAACACACTCGTACACACCGGAGCCTATCTTAATCCCCGGCTATTTCCTGTCTGACTAATCGCTGAGTAAACTACTCGTTTTTTTTTTCTACTTCAAACCACCTCCACGGACCGCGATTTAAGGTGCAAAAATAGTCCAAGTGCAGAAAACTAGTTCTCCAAGGGGAAGCAATATAGATTACTCTCGCATTTCAATGTTCCACCGCGAAAGTGCGGTGAGTCAGGAATTTCTCGGTAATTAAATGAGCGCTCATCTGTTTCGTTTCAGCAACAAGGGGAACAAGAAAAAAGGAGGGATTAGAAACACATGCGCTCGGTGCTAAACGGGCTTTTCGATTTTTTCATGATCCGGCAAGAGATTTCGTAACGAGCGCGGATGAATTAAAATATTCCGAGGCAATTATGAGCGCTCGTTAATCTGCCGCGGATACATCTCATTTCGCAACTTCTGCACTTGTTGGGCGATAAAAAAAAGAAGGGGAGGGGGGCGGGAAATATACACTTCCGAGACTCGATCGCGGATCGCGAGAGGCAATTATGAGTTTGTTCCCCAGCACGAGACGCGGTAAACGAACCGTGCTCACGACACGTGCTTTCCCTGTCGTGAATGCCGGCATTATTCGAGCTTTCTTAAATCGCGAACGCGATCGATGTAAGAATCTTGAGGATCCAGAGATTGAAAATTGGGTTAATTAGATCGATAATTGAGGTTTTTAATGAAGTCGTTGCGTGGGATGTAATGGGAGATTCATAGTTTAGAGCTGTTTTGAAAGTCGTGACAGTTTTAGCAGTTTGTAACAGAAAGTCGTTACAAACTGGAATACAAGAATTTTAATAATCATATAATTCCAGTTTTTTATTTCCCAGTTGAAAATGTTTATTTATATTTTACAATTTTTCGAAGTTTCGGCTCTTGGTTTGAGCCCTGTGTACATTAACATGAGCAAGCTTACAATGCAAATATAATTTAATGTACAATTTCAAACTTAATATCAATTAATATCAAAAACTTGCTTCTTATAAAACAGTTGGTTAAACATGGACACCGGAATATACATTAAACTTGTGGTTGTTACAACATGCACTAAAGACGATTCTCAAATGTAACCCAACAATGAGTCGTAAATATTATTCCAACCTTCCAGATCTTTCTACTTATTTATTATTCCGATGTTATCCTTATCAAGCCCATGGTTGAATTCTATTCCATGTCCACTAATTACTGGAAATTCTGAATGCGTTTGCTTAATATTATTCCTGTGCTCTTAACTTCTTTTTTCAAGATATCTTTGAGTCTAACCAATGTTAATTTTGTCACATTTATTACAATTTATTCTATAAACCAAATTATTCTGTCATGCATTTTTTATCTTATCTTTACCAAGTCTAATGAATGTGTTGTGCGGATCCCTGTAAATTCTGTGGGTTATATTAAATAACAATAATAATCCCAGATATAAACTGATGGATTCCATTTTAAGACCATCAGCTGCAGTCAACATAATGTAATAAATCATTATTTGTAATAACTCATCGTAAATTTGTGAACTAGGGATTTCGTTAGGGAAAGGTTGCTTGAGGTTGATGATTGCAGAAATATATTATTCCTGAAAAAAAAAAACTGTCTGAAGTTTACAACCCAAAGAACTGGATTCACTGAACTTTTAAATTCTAGTGCCTTGATATAGATTCTATTACAAAAAAAATGATAATTATTTCTAATACCAACGCAGAAAAAACTAAAGAATTTTATAATGACAAAATGTTTCTTTTAAATTAACCTAGATAACAACTGATGAAGTCCATTTTCAGACCATCTGATACAGTCGATATGATGTATGAATGATTCATGTATATAGCTTGAACCTATTTGAACGAAAATATCAAATTCCCAATCATTGATCAATAAATTGACAATAATAGCTGTATCTGATTCATGAAATATTGCACGATGTTACAGTTGAATCTTTGATATATGATTCCACAAATGGTTCATCTAAACGGATTGTGCTATGATTGTGCGTTTATCTGTGAAACGAGTATGCAATCACCTGTCACAAATTTTAGTGGAATCATCGCACAATCTCATGCAAGAAGTTTTCAGTCATTGTACAAAGAATAAAATGATGATTTAAATATGGTGCCATAGCATTATGCATGGCTGATTAATCGATGTTGGTGCCAAGATGGTGCAATAAAAAATTTTTTTTGTATATCAGAATATAAATTTATATTTCAGTCTATCGCCACCTATTAAGAAAGCCACGACGTTTTTTCATTTGTGTGTTAAATTGCAAATGACTACGAACTTTGCATATAAAAAAATTAATAATAATAATAAATGATTGTGGGATGATGAGGACGTTTCTTTGTCAAATCGTCCTAAAATATGAGCAGTCGTGATGTTGCAATAATTTCTTCCCTTTTACTATCTGGGATGAAAATGATAATAAGAATAATAACATGAATACTAATACTGATGAAAACAAAAAAAGTCATATTAATATTACATTTTATAAAATGAATACATCAGCAAAAAAAACTTCGGTAATAAAAACAACAATAACAATGAGAATTATATTATAAAAATGAGAAAATATTGCAACGAAAAGTTAAAATACAAACTATTCAAACAGTGAAACAATAAATAAATAAAAAATAACAAAAATCTGAAAGCATATTTATGACAGTGAAATACACTGTCAGAAATTTGATTATTATTTATCAAACTCTTGAAATATATGAATATTCAATACTAAATATTGGATTGATACAGATCGCGATGAGCAAATTAAACAAAAGATATTGAAATATTAAATTACTAAATTTAAGAGATTGACTTTGAAGGAGATTACATAGGCCATTTATTAAACTGTCTATTAAAGGCATGGACGTACCTATGAAAAAAAGACACTATCTATGAAAGCTATATATTGTCTATGAAATCGAAATGTAAAATTAAAATATAACAGAAATTGAAATCAGTGTATTTTTGGTTGATTTCTCAAAGGAAATGCATATCAAAACCTTTTTAAATTTATAAATGTTGCACAATGAGACTGCCCGTGAAAATGATATAGATAAATAAATAAAAAATGTCAAACAATTTTGCAATACATGCAATACAAATTTTATAAACAGTTTTAGCTTTTCTTTATATATTTTCAACAAATTTTTTGGAAATTATATATTTTTTTAAGTCTATTGTACAAACAATATGACGTTTCAAAAATATTTGCTTTAAAACTTGTTACACAATTTTTTTTGAGTATAAGGGTGAGAATAAATGTGTCTAATCATTATCGAATAAGTTTTAGTACAAGTGGAAAAAACGTTTCCTGGTACATGTATTTTGGCATCATATTGCATACGTAATGGTTCAACTTTTTGTTATTCTTGACTATCAGATGTGTTTTGCAATATCACTCGCGAAATTCAAAATAGATGTATCAAAGTCATTTTGAGTTTTTTTTCTGCTTGTAGTTTGGTTCACTTCTTAATATAAGGTGAATTAATTGACAATACTTATGCTTACGAATATTATCGTTTTTGGAAGAATTATAATTTTTAATACAATGTTAGATATTTTCAATGTTATTTATTTTATGAAATCATGTTTGAAATTAAGAAGATACGTTCATGTAAAGTGTTTAAAGATATTTGCGTTTGAAATTACCTAAGATACCACGTACATTAAATTTATAAGACAAACTTCAAACATAGTCCCTTACAATTTATTTATTTTTATTAAAAAAATTGAAAATAGTATATTCAACAACTTGATGAATGTTAATGCAGCAAATAAGACATCACAGTAGAAACTTTAAACTGGCAAGACTATTATTTACCATTAAATTTTCAAAACTAAAAACTACCAAAAGCGTTAAAAGTAGTCAAAATCGTTAAAATAACAAGGTCGTTTATGTCTCTCTGCTCAAAAAGAATCAAAGTCAAAACTACTTTGTATTCCAAAATACGAAGTCCTAAGAATATTTTCATGTCCAAGAATTTCAAGGAGATAATTTTTTCAAGCATTATTCGACATTCAAAAAAAAATATCTAAGATTACTCTCAAAAGATGAAAAATTCTAAGCTGTATAATAAACGGAAATTTCTATCGAGAATGGAAATATTTATATCCAAAATAAGTGACTTAAATTCTGTTACTCTTTACTGCACTTTAATCATCGACACTTCCAATCCTAGGTACACTGAGAAAAAAATCTTGTACTTTCTGCCGTATGTGTTGTAAAAAGTACAATATTATTGTACTTTTTACAATAATAATGCAATTTTTACAATATCATTGTAGTTTTTACAATATTATTGTAAAATCTGCAATATTTATTCTACTTATTACAATATTATACAGTAAAATCGCTATTAATGTACAAATTACAATACGTATGCTAATTTTTTACTGTAGAATTTCGGAGAATTTAACATCTTAAAATGCGAATTTCTCTATACAAACTGCATTTTTTACCATAGATGGCGAAAAAAATGATCTGCATTACTTTTATCCAGCTATTTCAAAAACTGTATCATATTACAATATGATGCACCTGAAACCTAGAAGGTACACAAAAATGTTGCAAAAAGAACCTATACAGATCTGCTTACTGAAAAAGCTGTATGAAATTTTCAATAATCTGGATAAATAGAAATTACAATATGATATTGCATTGCAAAAAGTACAAGAAGTATAGTAGAAAACGGAAGATTTATAGGAGTTTTTACAACAACATATATCTATAACTACAATATCATTTGACAATATTTACAATACGTTATTTAAAAAATTGATATATTATCCAGCAAAAAGTACAATATATCAAAGTGATTCCCATTTACTATAAAATATTATAATAATTACTATACTTTTTTCTCAGTGTATTACCATGAAGTTCGTAAGGTATACTTGTTAGTTTAACGACAATATGCTATTTTTGTTAATTTTTTGTTGTTGTTTACTTTCAAAAGACGCAAAATTCTAGGCGGAAAAATAAATTTCCAATTTTTCTATTGAAAATGGAAATATTTATATCCAAAATAAGTGACTTAAATTCTGTTGCTCTTTACTGCTTAAAAATCCTGAAATATAGGATTCCTGCAGTTAAATCATCGACACTTCCAATCATAGGTACACTGAGAAAAAAATCTTGTGCTTTCTGCCGTATATGTTGTAAAAAGTACAATATTATGTACTTTTTACAATAATAATGCAATTTTTACAATATCATTGTAGTTTTTACAATATTATTGTAAAATCTGCAATATTTATTCTACTTATTACAATATTATACAGTAAAATCGCTATCAATATACAAATTACAATATGTATGCCAGTTTTTACTGTAGAATTTCGGAAAATTAAAAATCCTAAAATGCAAATTTAACTATAGAAATTGTAATTTTTACCATACATGGCGAAAAAATTGAACTGCATTACTTTAATCCAACTTTTTCGAAAACTGTATCATATTACAATACCATGCACTAGAAACCTAGAAAGTATACAAAAATATTGCAAAAAGAACCCATACAGATCTGCTTACTGAAAAAGCTGTATGGAATTTTCAATATTCTGGATAAATAGGAATAACAATATGATAATGCAAAAAGAACAAGGAATATAGTAGAAAACGGAAGATGTATAGAAGTTCTCACAACAAAATAAATCTATAACTACAATATCATTTGACAATGTTTACAATACGTTATTTCAAAAATTGATATATTACCTAGCAAAAAGTACAATATGTCAGAGTGATTCCCGTTTACTATACAGTATTGTATTAATTACCATATTTTTATCTCAGTGTACAAAAGTACAACCTATCTTTATATTTTTTGTTCGGTTGAAAGGAACCGTTAAAAAAAGGGAAAAATAAATAGAAGATCGCATTCCAAATCTTCCAAATCAAGGGAGCTGAAACGTGCGTTTCGTTATGTACTCTGGGAATGGCAATAAACTTGATACGGCTTCGAGGAGCTATTTGTATTGATCGACGCGTGTCTATTAGCACTTCAAAGGCGAGCCCTATCGCGTCTTTGAGCTGAGCAGGAGGCGCCGGCGGAAAAAGAAAACACGGAAATATAGTGCTTGTCCGAGTAAAATATCAAACCCTACGCGGTACTCCCACTTTGCCCCGCGGGAAAATCAATATTGCCTTGGAGCTGTATTTTCGATGCGATCCCATGTACCCAGTTAATTGTTTCACGACATTGTGCCGCAGCGCGGGTTCTGTAAAAAAAATAAGCGCGAACAAAGGGAAAATTTATTACACTAGTTGATATTAGAAATTTACCTCTTGAAAAAAGTGTTTTTTTTTTTTTACTTATTTTGGGTGCTTGAGAATGAGAATAATTGTCTTTTATTTTTATAACACTGAGAAAATCAGTATATAAATAGGAATCACTCTAACATATAGTATTCTTTGCTAGGTAATACATCAATTTTTGAAATAACATAATGCAAATGTTGTCAAGTGATATTGTAGTTATAGATATATTTTGTTGTAAAAACTCCTACACATCTTCCGTTTTCTACTATACTTCTTGTACTTTTTGCAGTATCACATTGTAATTCCTATTAATCCAGATTGTTGAAAATTCCATACAGCTTTTTCAGTATGCAGATCTGTATAGGTTCTTTTTGCAATATTTTTGTATACTTTCTAGGTTTCTAGTGCATCATATTTTAATATGATATAGTTTTCGAAAAAGCTGGATTAAAGTAATGTAGTTCATTTTTTTCGCCATGTATGGTAAAAATTACAGTTTCTATAGTTAAATTCGCATTTTAGGATTTTTAATTTTCCGAAATTCTACAGTAAAAACTGGCATACATATTGTAATTTGTATATTGATAGCGATTTTACTGTATAATATTGTAATAAGTAGAATAAATATTGCAGATTTTACAATAATATTGTAAAAACTACAATGATATTGTAAAAATTGCATTATTATTGTAAAAAGTACATAATATTGTACTTTTTAAAAAATAGACGGCAAAAAGTACAAGATTTTTTTCTCAGTGAAAGAAGAGTTTTCAAAATATTGGAAAAAAACGTGTTTTTCAGACCTTTTTGTAGTTATTGTTAGAAATATTAGCAACGATCGATTTTATTAACTTGAAGTATGTATTGTTCGAAGTGTGTAATTGTTAGCTTTACGATAATAAAGTGTATTGTTAATTGAAACAGTAGTTTGTAAGTTATAGACATTCTAAATTGAAGAAAAGTGCATTTTTTGAGTTTTTTTTCTGAAACTGCTCATGCTCTTTTTTCGACTTGCAATACATAACTCATAAACTACTATTATAATAAACAAAAATAGCATATTGTTGTGAAACTAACAAGTATACTTTACGAACTTTATGTTAATAAAATCAATCGTTCTCAATATTTCTTGAAATAACTTTAAAAAAATAAACTGAAAAAACATGTTTTTTGCTAATATTTTGAATACATTTCTTTGGAGAAATAAATGACAGTTATTTTCGTACGCAGGAACTCCAAATTTGTCAAAAAAAACTTTATTTCCTGAGGTTGTCGAAATCATCGAAAAAATTTGTAAATGCCAGTGTTATTTTACAAATTGTTTTCAATAGAACTTTATAAGTTATGTACGTTTGAGATGTTGTATTTTAGAATTATTTGAGTCATTTAGTCATAATTTTGACGTGATTTTTACACAATTTTTACATCTCACTGAAAAAAAATTTTGTACTTTCTGACATATTTGTGGTGAAAAGTACTAGAATACCATATTGTAAGTTTTAGAATCATATTGTAGGTTTATCGTATTATTGCAGATTTTACAATATTTTTCCAAATTTCGTCATTTTTATTTAACTTATTACAATATTCTTCAGTGAAAATAGCTATATTGTACAAATTACAATATGTATGCCAGTTTTTACTAGATACTTTTGGGAAATTTAAAATCTACAGAATGCAAATTTTACTATATAAAATGAATTGTAATTTTTACTATTACAGTACACACAATTTATTATCTGGGTAAAGTAAAACATCAAATGAAATATTTTACTTTTTATCATTTGTTTTTTAGTTCGTATAATATGACATTTCATGTATTAAGAGAAAATATTGTACATGTAAGTATGTGCATCGCAAATATATAAATAATATTGTAAAATCTACAATATATTTTCGACTTTTTCCAATATTGTATCAATTACAATATAATATACAATAAAGTACACAAAAATAAAGCAAAAACAGATCTGAATCCTGGCAAAACTGTATGGCATTTTCTGAAATCTGGATTAGTAGGAATGGCAATATTATATTGCGAAAAGTACAAAAAAGTATAGTAGAAATAAAAATATATAGGAGTTTTAACAACAAAATATATCTACTACTACACTATTATTTAACAATATTTACTATATATTATGACAAAAACTGCCACGTATGAATTTCTAGCAAACAGTACTATATTTCAGACTAATTCGACAGTACAATACAGTATTGTGATAATTACTATATTTATTTTAATTGCAATACCAGACTTCATTCAAACATTTTTTGAATTGGACTACGACGTTATACAGGCATCATTTTGATGGATTATGATGACTTAATTTTAGGTAATTTTGTATAAAGTTACTGTGGAAAAAGAAGATCTGGACAAGAAATTTTTAATAACAAAAATTCGTACTTGCTATCTACAAGATGCTTTTTTTTTGTTATGAACATCTATAAATTGCAACTCACGATAAAAATATAATTTTAGATTGATGTGCATTTATTTTTTTTGTTATAGTGCTTTTTTATATGATGATTTTTTGCACAAAAATAAAGAATTTATAACATCCTTATTCTCTATTTCAACATTAGAGAAGCAGAATCTGTAGATTTATAAGAATCGTATAAAAATGTACAACTATAAAATTATTCCTTACAAAAAATTAGGAAATCGAATATTTTTTTTTCTAAATTTTAGTTATGAGTAAATTTACAGAACATCTAAAATTTAAGAAATGTATATTTTCAAACAACAAATTCTTAAATGTCTTTGATTCACAAGCATCCAAAATGTAAAAAATGCACAAATATATGAGTAATTTGTGATTTTTTAATTTCTATGTATGTTTTCAAGTATCGAAATTTCCTTTCCAAATTTGATGTATATTTTAACCATACATGTAAGAAACAGGATTCTTATTATAAACGAAAATCACACCAAAAATTTACAAGTCTCTATTTGTTTCTCATGAGAAAATTGGCAGTTCGAATATTTTTCTAAATTTGAGTATATGACATTCACGAATTTTTCAAATTTGAGGTTTTATGTGTACAAGCAACCGATTCTGTTTTTTTTTTTTTTTTTTTTTTTTTTTTTCTATTTACAAACGTGTAAAATCTTGAAAATGCCCAACATTCTAAATCTTCACAATTCAACAATTAATTTACAAATTTAGGAAAAATCTGTGATACTCAAAATTCTATAAATTCAATATTTGGAACTTTTTTTCTGACCCCGCATTCTTCGTCATCAGCACATTTTTCTAAAATTCCGAAAATCCGAGTCATTAAAAATTGTACCCTTCAAAATTTTTACCTTATGGTTTTTGTTAATTATAATCTGATTCTATTGGCAGTGATATAACTGGCTTATTATATCATGTGAAGTATCGGAAAAAGATGAGTAATGAAAGTCATATATCTGAATAACAAGTTCTGATTAAAATAATCGCGACAGCAATTTTTCAACCACAGCAAATTGATTACATTCCATGCTCTCCAATTGCGGTGCCTTTGATTTCATTAACTGCTAGTATTTTATTGAATAACAAACATAGAAGCTCGATACGTAATTTATAAAGTTTGATGAACATTTTTTTTAAGGTTCAGTGCAAAATTTGCAATGGTTTCCATACAATTTTTCATGTAAAAATAGCTGAAGTACTAAAAGATATAAACTTCCTGGTCCAAATTATTATAAAATTTGTAAATCACTAATATTTTTCAATCATTGATGTTAAACTTTCAAAAAATTGCCATATTTCGTGTGATACCTAACACAATTCCATATTAACGATAAAAAGTAGCATTTATAGCGATTAAATTTTCATCGTTTCCATGCTGAAAAAATTAACGACACGAAGTGTCACTGACTGAAAAATAACACGCAAGCGTAGGAATAATTATCGTGAGATTTTCTCGCAGATGCGCATTTTCTTGCCTCCACGGAAGTATCATTCAATTTCTATAATTGTGGTGATTTTTAAAGTCATCGTGTGTTTTGCATGAATGAAATGGTGGAAATGTTGCGTGTTTATTTATAATGAAAATGTGGATATTTTCGAAAAGTTATCATTAAGAAAAGGAGAAATATGCAATGAGGAATGTTAAAAATTACGTTCATAATAGCGTTTTCATTAGAGTGTTTCCACTAAGCAATTACGAGGAAAATTGAACGGAAGTTGCAGGTGTAAGTAGCTTAAAAATTTAAAGATAACATCTTTTGAAGTGGGATGAAAAATGTTTTATCTCTGATAAAGACTTGATTTTCTAGTGTTGTATGTTATACTTCAAGTTTGTGAGTGTATAAGGAATTAAATCTATTTTAATCCAGAATAAAGAACGAAGATCGGTTATCGAGAAAACATAAAAAATTTGTAAATAATAAAATGAATGATTACTTTTTATAGCTTAATGTGTTGTAGCCTTTGAAATTTAAAAAACATAAATGATGTAGGGATCACCATTTTTGCATATATTGTAATATAATAATATATATAATATTGTATATAAATAATATTGTAATAAATACAATGATATTGTTAAATTGCAATATTATTGTAAAAAGTACAATAATATTGTACTTTTTACAACATACACGGCAGAAAGTACAAGATTTTTTTCTCAGTGTACCTAGGATTGGAAGTGTCGATGATTTAAGTGCAGGAATCTTATATTTCAGGATTTTTAAGCAGTAAGGTGTAACAGAATTTAAGTCACTTGTTTCGGATATAAATATTTCCATTTTCGATAGAAAAATTGGAGATTTATTATTCAGCCTAGAATTTTTCATCTTTTGAAAGTAATTAACAAAAAGAAATTAACAAAAATAGCATATTGTCGTGAAACTAACAAGTATACCTTACGAACTTTATGTTAATACACTGAGAAAAATATATAGTAATTATTACAATAGTGTATAGTAAATTAGAATCACTCTGATATATTGTACTTTTTGCTAGGTAATATATCAATTCTTGAAATAGCGTATTGTAAACATTGTCAAATGATATTGTAGTTATAGATTTATTTTGTTGTGAGAACTCCTATACATCTTCCGTTTTCTACTATATTTCTTGTTCTTTTTGCAATATCATATTGTTATTCCTATTTATCCAGATTATTAAAAATTCCATACAGCTTTTTCAGTATGCAGATCTGTATAGGTTCTTTTTGCAATATTTTTGTATACTTTCTAGGTTTCTAGTGCATCATATTGTAATATGATACAGTTTTCGAAAAAGCTTGATAAAAGTGATTGAGTTCATTTTTTTCGTCATGTATGGTAAAAATTACAGTTTGTATAGTGAAATTTGCATTTTAAGATTGTCAATTTTCCGAAATTCTATACTGAAAACTGGCATACATATTTTGATTTGTACATTAATAGCGGTTTTACTGTATAATATTGTAATAAGTAGAATAAATATTGCAGATTTTACAATAATATTGTACTTTTTACAACATATACGGCAGAAAGTACAAGATTTTTTTCTCAGTGTACCTATGATTGGAAGTGTCGATGATTTAAGTACAGGAATCTTATATATCAGGATTTTCAAGCAGTAAAGTGTAACAGAATTTAAGTCACTTACTTCGGATATAAATATTTTCATTCTCGATAGAAAAATTGGAAATTGATTATTCAGCCAAGGATTTTTCATCTTTTGAAAGTAATTAACAAAAATAATAATAAAAAATAAATAAATTAACAATTAATGTGGAACTAACAAGTATACATTACGAACTTTATGTTAATACACTGAGAAAAAAATATAGTAGTTATTATAATATTGTATAGTAAATGAGAATCACTCTGATATATTGTACTTTTTGCTAGATAATAAATCAATTTTTGAATTAACGTATTGTAAATATTGTCAAATGATATTTTAGTTATAGATATATTTTGTTGTAAAAACTTATATACATATTTCGTTTTCTACTATACTTCTTGTACTTTTTGCAATATAATATTGTAATTCCTATTAATCCAGATTATCGAAAATTCCATACAGCTTTTTCAATATGCAGATCTGTATAGGTTCTTTTTGCACTATTTTTGTATAGTTTTTAAGTTTCTAGTGCATCATATTGTAATATGATACAGTTTTCGAAAAAGCTGGTTTAAGTTATGTAGTTCATTTTTTTCGCCATGTCTGGCAAAAATTACAGTTTGTATAGTGAAATTTTCATTTAAGATTTTCAATTTTCTGAAGTTATGCAGTAAAAACTGACATACATATTGTAATTTTTACAATAATAGTGGTTTTACTGTATAATATTGTAATAAGTAAAATAAATATTGCGGATTTTACAATATTATTGAAGAAACTACAATCATATTGTAAAAACTGCAATGTTATCGTAAAAAGTACGATTTTATTGTACTTTTTACAATGTATGCGGCAGAAATTACAAGATTCTTTCTCAGTGTAGGTCCAAAGTTTGAGGAAACGTTGGTCGCATTGCGGCGAACCCAGAAAAGCTCGATCGAGCAGCTGCTCATTAAGTTCAGAAGAGTGCAGTTGGAGTCGAATCGCGGCTTGATATCAAAGGACGATGACAAACTCGCGGCAAGAGCAAGAGCAAGAGCGTTTTCATTCCGAAGATAGAACAGGGAAACAGGAGCCGGGAGATGATAGCGAGCCAAATATAGTCCTTCCGATTGATAGCTCTGCTCTTTTCCCGCGAAAGAACTTGACGAGATTTCTGCCGCTTCGGTATAAATGGGTTCCGGGCGAGTGTCGTTATTTTATAACCCTTTCTTTCTGCGCCCGAAGGGGTTTTTGCCTGAAGTGGCTTCTTCATTAATCACGCTTTAATGCGGGGAAAAAATGAGCAACTTGTTGTGATCGCTGATTATTATGAGATTACTTGATGAGATTCGAAAATAAATGTTTTGGTTTAATTGTCCATGCCTGGAGGAAAGTGTGTCATAGAATTTCCATCATATTATACATCCAGGGAATTGAGAATTAGAGGGGAATCGAATTATAATTATATAAGATTTCCATAACTCGAAGGGTGGGGAGAGAAAAAATTTTGAGATCTCACTCAACTCTAAAGTACACGTCTTCTATCTTGAAATTTTTTTAATATTCGAACATTTTGATTTTTACCGACGAATTTTCTGATTTTTTCTTTTCAATTCTTAGGAATCTTAAATTTGAGGTATTTCAAGTTCTAATTTTGAGGTTCCACCTAATATTTACTTTCGAAACTTAGTGGATGACATAATTTCCCAGATAGCAAAGAGGGAAAAATTATTGCGACATCATGATTGCTCATGTTTGAAAATAATTAGACAAAGATGCATCAAATATTTATGGATCAAAATGTGTCTGGAGTTTAATAAAATATGCCTGACTAAATATACCTATAGTCTTTGAATTTTTAGGGTTTAGAAACCCTAAAAAAACTACCTTAATTTGTAAAATCAGACGAGAACAGCAATGTTGTAAATTTGAAAGCTTGAAAGATTAAAAAAATAATAAAATCCCCGAAAAAAACCCCTCATCAATCCCACAGAAATCACATTTTTGGAACTAATCACTATCGTTCCTAAAAAACCCATCCACATGAAATTTCTCCACTCCTGTAACATTATCTAGAACATCACAAAAATTCTCAAATTCCACACTTACCTACAACCCCAGTTCAAAACGTACAATCAACACATTCTATTTTTAAAATCTAACAGGGTATCCTGATAATAAACACGTAAGAAGTCATTAAAAACCCCAACACACATAAAAAAGTAAACAAGATGATTTATATACGAAAAAATCATGTCATTTCCATGCACAAAGCTACCCAGATTCGTCCTGGATTTCATTATTAAAGCTCGCCATTGTCACGCTACCTCATAATATATGGAACCATTTCTCGAAACAAAAGTCCTATCTTCGTAGCCAAGATCGCCGCGATAAAATGCAAACTAGAGCACACGGGAAAATGCGATATGCGTTATTCGCGGTTAAAATGAGGTTGCTAAGTAAGGTAAGATTTTGCACGTACATGTTGAACTGTGTCAAAAGTTCAGTGGCTTTTATAGGTCCACGGCGGAAGGTCATGATATTGCTCGCATGTGCGCGCAATCGAGAATAATAATCGCGACGCCGAGATAACCGGTTATTTCATCGAATAATGAAATGCTAAAATGCCGGCGATCACACATGATGACGGGTCATCAAGTGTGGAAAAAGCGCCCGGAATACGTCCGCGGGATGTAAATTGAAAACACGGGGTAACGCGTGATTAATCATCGGAGAAAAAAGAAGGCGAAATGGAAGGGCTGTGAAACAACGATGCAAGATGAAGGACGATTTTTTTTAATGACTGCGTTTGGTTAGCTTGATGTACAGCCTGTGTCACGGGAAAGTGACCGTGATTTAGGGTTGTCTTGGGCCTGGAAAACCTGGAATTTTTAGGGAATCGGGGAATTTTGTTGGGATAGAAAGGAGGCTGGAAGAATTTCAGGGAATTTTGAAGATCCTGTCAAATCAGGTTTTTGCGTTGCGAGGAAAAGTTGGGTAAAAAGGATTGACAGTCCTTGAATTTATACAGGGTGTACCAAAATCCCCGTACCAAAAGAAAACCCAATATTCCTTTTTGAATTCTGTATCGAAAAGTCCTTTACCACTTTTCGAAAAACTCAAAATGGAAAAAGTTATTCAATCCAAAAGTTTAAACAATAAATGCGCTCTCTCGACAAGTGGGGATAAAATCCATGAACCAAACTTTACCCAAATTTTTTTCATATTTTTTAGAGTCGAAAAGTCCTTTGCCACTTTTATCAAAACTCAAAATTGAAAAAAATGTGCGAGCTAGAAGTTTTGACCGATCAAATTTCTTAGATTTCAAACTCGAATATCTTTTTTGATTTTGAGTTTTGTCAAAAGTGGCAAAGGACTTTTCGACTCTAAAAAATATGAAAAAAATTTGGGTAAAGTTTGGTCGGTGAATTGTATGCCCACTTGTTGAGAGAACCCATTTATTGTTTAAATTTGAAACTTAAATAACTTTTTCAATTTTGAGTTTCGTGAAAAGTGGTAAAGGACTTTTAGATTCAAAATTCAAAAAGGAATATTGGGTTTTCTTTTGGTACGGGGATTTTGGTACACCCTGTATATAACAAAGGGATTATTCAGGATATTTTCTGCAGGATTTTGTAATTTTATATCTTTGGTTATCTTATTTCTATTGTGTGATATTTTTAGAATGTCTGAACTTTCAAGTTATATCGCTATTGAGGTTCAGATATGCACATTTTTCATTTTTGTGATCTACTTTTTCATTGAGTATTTAAATAATGATTGAAATGTGTCAATAGAAGATTTTCATAATTTGTAAAGCAATGAGTTTTGGATAATTTTTTTCCTCTTTTGTTTATAGTTCTTTTTAGTATTTTTTATGTTTCTTTAGTAATCAAACGGTTTGAAGGAATTCCTGATTTTTTTTTCTCATTATTATATGTATGAATTTATAGAACCTGACATTTAGGGTTCAAGGATAACGATGTGTTTAGTATTTTTCTAGATTTTTAAGAAAGCAATGTTTACATAGATAGATTGTACTTTTTAGAAACCTAGAATATCCTTATTTTTTGGTATTTGTGAGATTTCGTAGTAATTTTGGTCGCTATTTGGATTTTTTGTGTTTCTATGAATTGTTTCATGGATTTATATGCTACGATGCTTTAGGAATCAAATTTTTTAGGAGATATAGTATTTTAATGGATTTTTGAGAAAATAATATACACACGGTTTTTAAGTCTTTCATGTATGTCTGAGGGTGTCACATATTTTGGGGATCTCGGAATTCATTCCTTTCCAGGACTTTAGATCAATCAAAAGAAAGAAAAATTTTTTTGGTAAAGTTTGAAGCAAATCGGACATGATTAACACGTGCCACAAAACGACTCAAGTTTGAAATGGGATTCGCATGTAGTTTTTTCATACATTTTGTTCAAACATTCATAACTTGTGCAACACTCATGATAAATGTTTGGAACTTGGCATAGTTTGAGTGTTTCATGTTACGTTCAATACAAAATTTTTCTGGATTTTTTTTTATCGCTGTTATCTATGTTGTATAAGCCCTGAAAAAGTACATGTTTCGACGTTTTGAAGAGATTTAGTATTTTTATGGGTTTTTGAGAGACTAATTTACACACAGATTTGAAGTATTTCATACATTGCAGAATTTTTGTATTTTTTTGTAATTTTCAAAATTTTGTCCTGATTACGCTAATTTTATAGGTTTTTAAGATGTCTGTGGATGGCTCTATAAATTTGTATGATTTGAAGCCATAGAATTGAAAGCTTTGTGGATTTCAAGTATTTAAATAAATTTTTCAGAAAATAGAAGTTTCAATATAAATTTCCAGTACTTTCCATATTGATCTTATTTTTTCACTAATTATACGGTTTGATGAATTTTTCGTTTTTTTATGGATAGAGCTGTGCATTTTCAAAATTCGATGCTCTAGGATTCGAGGTTTTGGAAATTTTTGAAAAAATTGTATTAACATAGTTTTTGAGTATTCATAAATATCTAGCTTTTTTCGTTTTTTTACTGTGTATAGAATTCAAAAGATTTTATAGTTTTTTTCGCAAGATTTTTTCCATTTTCGTGGATTTTTATATAGATCTCTTATATTTTATGCTCTAGAATTGAAATTTTTCTTAATTTTTAGTATTTCTATAGATTTTCGAGAAGACAACATCTACCTAAATTTTCAATATTTTATAGATTTCTTTGATTTTCGAATTTTTTATTATGTATAAAATTTTGTGGTGTTTTGTAGTATTTTTTATAATTCTGTACATTGCTATGTACGTTTTTAAGAACTTGATGATCTTGAATTCTGAGTTTTATAGATCATTATTATTTATTCAGATTTTACAAATAATGGTTCTCTCATTGATTTTTATCCCTTTTTATCATGGTAGTTTTATTGTTTTCAATTCTCTTGTCAAAATAGCAATTGCGATCAGCCCTTATAGTGAAAATATAAAACTATGCAAACAGAGCAAAAGTCAATTTTAGTTTAGACCTCACCTTCATTTCAGCAAAAAACCTCTTCTTCGTGAAAATCAACATTTGCTCCTCACAAAAAAACATACAACTTTTCAAAAACTTCAAAATTTTCTGCACATTCGAATTTCTAAAATTTTCAATCCTTAGATTGCAGTTTCCAGAAATTCGTCCAAAAAAATGACAACCAACCCAAATACCAGAAAGCTCAAATTTTTCATTCATTTTTTAAACTTTTTACTGTTTCTTTTGCTTTTCTATAAATTGGAACCGTAGTTCCGTTACGTAAATTGAGAGTATTCATAACTATGCTAATATTTCTCCAGAAAAACGTCATAAATCACTAATCCATAAATCAGCAAAAGTCAGGAAACTTCTACTGACTGCCTATTTCAATCCTGGCAAAAGAAAAAGTCGAAAAATGCCGGCTAAATGGCCAAAGCGAGCGGAAAAGAAAGACATAATCATTTGTAAGCGTAAATGGTGTTTCTTATGGAGACGGCGTGTAACGTTTGCTCGGAAGGAAAAAATGCACGACGCCGAACGTGTTCGAGTCCTTTCTTGGAGGCTGCGCGAGGAATAAAGTTCCAGGGACAGTGAACCTTGGCCAGGGTCAGGGTTTTTTTTCTTGCTAATTCTCGTTACGAGGGATCAACTTCATTTGCAACCCACAATGAGCGAGCTTTTCGAGTCATTATTTCACAATTAAAACGGTTTATTCTCATTTTTTTTCTAATAAACTTGAAGTTTCCTAATCAAAATGATATGTATTGGCCCATGGTTTGCACAATCGTAATCGTCGAATTTGTTTTCCATCAATCATTCATTTCATAGATTATCTTTCCGAAAAAAAGAAAGAAAAAAGCTTAATTGGCATGTAATACACACCGTCAATTAGTTTCGGGCGTTACGATTTCGTGGCGCAAGGATTGCGGAAAGGCATCCAATTTTCCCCGCCTTTTCCACGGAACATTAACGAGCTTCTTCGAAAAGTAATTATCAAAATTACGGTACTCTTTGGTACCGCACATATTGCGAAAAAATTCTTTCTCTCGGTAGTGGTCTTGAAAGATATTGAGTATATCGATCAAAATGCGATGTCAAGCACAACTTATCGATTTGATCAGCGCTGCTCCGATCGATTTTGGTCCTTTTATTCATGTATTCATCGGCAATGTGTAAAATGGAAATCGCTCGTAAAGTTACAAGATATGATTGGTAATATTTTTATTACACTTATTTATGATCGCCTGAAAAAATGTGCAAGATTCAGAGATATACTGGCGGTTATCATGAAATTTGAGATTATTATTGATGACGAATTTTTGAATCTTCGTAGCAGGCCCGTGCACAGAAACCTGTATTTGGGGGTTCAAATTTTATGTTGTACTTGTAGAATAACATGCAATTGAAATTGATTTGGTTTGTACATGGCCCATTCATAGTGATGTGGATAATGAATGTAGATTAAATTAGTGAATAAATTAAATAATTCATCAATAAATAATGAAATGTATAAGGCAATATCAAAACATTATTTGTGTTCAACAACTTATACTTTATATATTGAATCTTTGTTATGTTTTCAACAAATTTAACACAAGAAACTCAATAATTACAGGTACACAATTGCGAAAAACACGTTTATTATTTCTTTTTCACATTTAGATGTATAACGAATGCATAATAAATAAAAAAAAGAAACACTTTTTATTACTACACTATACAAATATTTTATGATTTAAAGGGTTATACACCTTTTTTGAGGACGGTTTGGATTATTTTTTAATGTATATAGCACATATACATATATTATTGTGATAAAATATTGTCAACTTTAATATACAAATATTATTTGATGAAAAAAATATCAACAAATGGTGGAGTTATGGCCCTTTCTCAACTTTTTTTTTTTTTTTGGCTTGCAGTGACTGCAATGCAAATACAAAAAGGCAACTGAAATTGTAATATCCAAAAACGTTACATTTTTTAGTGTAACAATAACAGGAACAAGTTCCTTTTTTTTTGGTAACGAGTAACGAAAATCGTATTATTCATTTCACATCTGTCTCATCAAGTTTTTAGAACGACTTGTAACTTTTTAAAAAATTTTTTAAAACTTAGATATGAGTAATTTTTCAACTTCTTTATTTTCAGATAAAAATGTTATAATTTTGTAATTTTAGATGAAACAGAGTGAAATATTAGTAATTTATGTACAAACATCGACAAAGAATATGATGCTTTTTCATTTTTTATTGGAAATTTTCACATCTCTAGCAATAAATTTTAGAAATCTGCATATAAATATATGAAAAGACTGGAAACCTTAGTTCTTAAAATCTATAGCGGGATCCCTAAAATCTATATATTATGCCAGAAAACCTTACTTAGTTTTATGAATACAAAAAAAAATGCAATACGAAAAATACTAGACATTATTTACTTTTTTTGAAAAGCTATTAGATTCTTCGAAAATTTCTGTAATTCCAGAAATCGAGAAACTCCGATTTCTCGAGCACTGAATTCTAATAATATATTTGTATAGAAAACCATAAAAATACTAGAAAAATGTTTAAATTTTTAAAATCTGTTAAAAATTCAAAAAATGTTGAAGACACTCTAAATCTATAAAGAAACTGTTTTCTGCAAAATCGATCAAAATACTGCAAATATTTCAAACTTTTAATTCTAGGAAATCTAATTCTTGAAATTCAAAGAAATATCTTTGAAAAAACCTTAAATTTTCCAACATTCTATAAATACTATGAAATACAAAAAGGAAATACATGTCTAGAAGAATACAAGTATATGTATGGAAAATAAAAAATCTATACAACTTTCAAAACAAGAGCATCGAATTCCAGAAATTTGTACAGAAATATACAAGAAAACTGAACAATCCTTCAAATCGTAGAAAAACTGATGAAATGCGGAGGATATTGGAAGAAATATGAATCTATTGAGACACCTGTTTTCTGAAAAATTCTTTTGGAACATGAAAAATTTATTGAGCTTTACATTTTAGACCTAGAAATTCTCGAAATCCATGTATAAAAATTTATATCAAATTGCTTGAAGTATATAAAAATACTAGTAAATCCTGCAACATTTTATGCATCCTAAAAAATACGAATAGTTTCAGAAATACTAAACAATCCTTCAAATCGTAGAAAAACTGAAGAAATACGAAAAATACTAGAAGAAAAAAATATCTATTGAGACACTGTTTTATGAAAAATCCTTTGAACACTTTAAATTCAATAAACTCCAAATTTTACAGTTTGAAATTCTTGGAATCTACAACAATTTAAATGAAAATGCCAGAAATATATAAAAATACTAGAAAATCCTGTAACATTTTATAGATCTTGAAAAAAACGAATAGTTTCAGAAATAGTGAACAATTCTTCAAATCGTAGAAGATATATACGAAATATACCATAAATAAATGAAAATCTATTCAGACGCTGTTTTCTGAAAATATCTTGCATTGCATCATGCAATGCAAGATACCCAAATTCATATCAAAACGTAAAAACCAATAATAGAAGCATTACATCGAAATCGTTTGAAAAATCTCCTTAGGGGGGGGGGGGGTTCTAACCCCTAAATCTTGGGAAAATTAAGATAAAAAATTGATTGAAAGACTTGAATTTCACCTTATGAATTTCCTAAGTTAAAAAATCTGTAAATTCTTTAAAAGATGGAAAAATTGTTATCCTGAAATGATTAACCACATTTTCTTAAAATGACTGAAAGTTCGTCATTTGCAGTTAAAATTTACAACAATAATTCCTCAATTTTTCAAAATTTCAAAGTATTGTTAAAAACTCAACTCACTCATATTTTTAATACTCTTAGGGAAGATTCTGGATAATTCAAAAACCATGTATACCAAATTAATTCACACAATAAATAATTTTCATAAAAATAAAAAAAACTTGCCCCTTCCTCACAAATCCAATTCACAGCTACTTTACGAGCTTGAAAGGCCATACATGGAAATCCCCAATATTGCATGTAATTAGCTGACTCCGTAGAATCAAGTTTACTAGACATGGGTCTTATTATTTATTAACTTATTTTTTTATTACGAGTCTCGCCCATTCTCGGGCTTACGTGTCCGTTTGCACGTGCACACACGTGTCGGGAAGTCGGATCGTGTTCTTTCGCTAAGGTGAACAAACTCCGAAGTCTTAAGGCTGAAGAAGCGAGAGACGCCTCCGCAAAGCTTGCCCAGAGTATGGGTACCTGAATGTGCCTGAATGTACCTGAATCGGCTCGAGGAACGCATTTTTTCTTATCGCGTCCTTTCGCGCGCCCCCAAAGTCGCGGCCTCGCCGCGGCGCTTTTCCCGGCCCCCCTCTCTCGTTTTCTTCGCATTTTTTCCCATTACGTGACAATCCTGTGAATGTCGGTGATTCTATCTCCGGAGAAATTTTCACGTTGAATACACATACCAAGAATAAAAATTTATTAATATGTATTGGTGACATCGCTCCGTTACATAATAACATCAATGAAAAGTCCCAAAAATGATCCTCAGAGCCAATTTCTTTACAAAAATTCAATAATTGATCATCGTTTATTTCTCTTTATATCATTATCACTTAATTCAATTCCCAAGCTTTCGACGATACCATACTCTTCAGGGGTGATCACATCAATTGAAAAGCACTTCACATGATTTAATTTTACTCCAAAATGAAATTTTTGCAATATTATTGAAAATTTTATCGTTTTTATTTTTATCATTTTCTTTTACAGAAATGAATTGTAATTTATTTATTTATTTACTTATTTATTTATAATCAGGTGTAAAACAATGTTTACAGAATATGCAGTATATTCCCATAAAAATGGCATAGCTATTTGACGGTGGGCCTGACGTACATTTACAAAAATAAGTACAAATATGTAGATGAAATTTTACAAATAATCCTGATCTAACAATAAGTACAAATAATCCCTATCTTCAATAATTTAATCTAAGTATCGTTAATAACATACGAGTGGAAATCAGTGATAAAATTGTATGGTACAATTTTATATGTTACATATTCCTAATAAATGTATATACTAAGAAGAAGACGAAAACAAAGTATCTGGAAATGCTGTCGAACCCGAGGGAAATGTTTGTTCATGAGACAAAAATTTTGTGTGAAGTGAAAAAAAAAATCGATTTTCATACAATACCTCAATCTTTTCACTGTGATACACGTTGAAACTTGAAAATACTTCACCGCGATTGAACTTTATGAATTATTACTATAATTACAAAGAAACCAACTGTGATGAAAATATACGTTTTCATGCTTAAATAGTAATTTATTTATTACTAATTTCATAATTTCCAGAGTTTTTATAGATTTTCGAAATGATAAAACCAGGATTTATAGGTTTCTTCTCAATTAAAAGTATTTTTCGTATTTTTGTGTAGTTATTGAATTTCGTAAAATTTTCTAGCAAATTTGAAGATTTTTATAAATTCTGATATGAATTTTTAGAATTTCATGCTTTGGAATTTCAAGTTTTATAGATTGTTCATTAGAACAGTTACTTCAGAAGCTCCGAGTATTTCCTAATAGGTTTTTGATAAATTGTTACAACATTGGTATTTAAGTATATTTATTTTATAAGAAAATCATGAAATTATCATTACGAAGAAATCTTAACGTCTATTTAATTTTTTTGCGTCTATTGTTTTAAAACTGTCCACCGCAGACTATCCTTTAAGTTGAAAATTCGAAAAGTGAATAGTTCAATCGACAGTATATTCCAAATATTCCAGCCAGAATTTTATACTTCCCAATTTTTCGATAAACTAAGCGAAAATTTTTTTTAATTTTTCTAAAAGTTTAATTATGTATCATTTAACACAGAAATTATACTTAGCGAAAAAATACATAAGTAACTTGTGTGTAAAAAGAAAAAAAAAAAAAACAAGTTCTTAAAAACCTGAAAGTATGATGATTTCCAGATCGAAATTAACTTGATAGCTTTCATGAAATACTTTTAAAAATACGATTACAAGGCTTCTGAATCGATTCTGCTCCGTCAATTTGAATTTAATAATTTCCTCATTCACGCTCGATGGCTATTAAATGGCGATTCGATTGGCCTTTGAAAACCGAGGGCTATTTTTTCATTATCATCTCGTATATTTTTCATGATTTTCCACGTTCTGTCACGTAGCGTACCTTTGACCGCAATCTCATATCACTCATCACTCGCGAACGTAATTTACAACTTTCAACCGATAAATAAACAAATTTATCATTGTTCATGTATGAATTTCTTTATTAACCATAAATTAAAATTATTTTAGTTATCAATAAGATATAATCAATGGAAAAAGGTTCAAAATGAAGATATCCTAAACGTAAAAAAGTGCTCCATAAGAAATTTGTTACATCTTCAAGGTTCGACTTAAAAAAGTATATAATCTCACTGATAATGATTCACTAATAAAAATGCATTTTTCACACTTCTTATAAGAGTATGCGTTTCCGGCGTCCAGGTGCACGACTGAATCAAATTCAAAAACAAACGAAAAATAATTTTCACAGCTCGTAAATTATCCCCTCAAAAGAAATCACGCCGAAGAACACCATAATGACGATATATGTGAGAATGAGGTGCGAGGTATAAACTAACGGGCAAAAAAGTATCAGATTCTTAGAGAGGTGCGTGACAGAGACAAAAAGCATGATTGTTCTCATTGAACAACTCTGGCGCAGGGAAAAACTGCATTGGAAACAGCATAATTAATGTTGATAAAAATTTAGTGTAAAGCAGGTTCTGAATGCATCGTTTTTTATTGCAGTTAAACAATTTTTTTATTTTGACATGATTTTTATGATTGAAGCATTTTCTATAATTTTTCAGAATACTTTTTGTGTTGAATAGTTTTCAAAAAATGTGGGAATTTTGTAAATTGATTTAAATACTGAAATCGTTGAAAATTTCAATACTTTAACTCTAGAAATTTTTAGAGCGATTAATGAAGCTATACGAGAAATCTACAAAAATATGCGCCAGAAAATTCTACACAATAACATTCAATACGAAAATTACAGAAATCTATGAAACATTCAAAATCATAAAGAAAAATAATACGCTTTCAGCATTTGTTTAAGCATATATTTTTCGAAATTTATATTTTGGAAATCTATGAATCAATCCACAAAAATTCTAGAAATCTATGAAATTAATAGATAAATCCTTCAAAGTTTCATGAATACTAAAAAAAAAAGCAATCATTTAATACTAAAAATCTATCGGGATGTAATTTTCTCGAAAATGTAATAAACTTTGAATCAAAGAGCATCGAATTCTAGAAATCTATATACGATTCTACAAAAATATGAAAAATCTATAATAATAATAAAAAACCTTTCAAACTTTTATAAGAATGGGGAAAAAAGCGAAAAATACTAAAAATCTTTTAATACTCAAAAAGTGTTCAGGTACGACTTTCTCAAAAGTTTACGAAAAATTTAAATCGTATATGATTATTATACGATCAAAATCTTTACAGGAAACCATAAAAATTCCAAAAAATTCTTAAAGTATGGTATTGAATATAAAAAAATACGATCCCAGTAAGCCAAGCGTGCACATCCAAATCAGCACAATGTCATGGCGTCAATATCATGCAGCTAGTTTGCCCCTATTATGCAGCTAAGAATATTCATATCCATTTTCATTCCTCAATCTTTGCGAAATGTTTGCAACAAAAATGGCCAATGTCTTGCCGTTATTAACGAGCAATAATTGTAATGCAACTGCTGCAAATTTGAGTACAAACTGTTATAGCAAATGCGTAACTAAAAAATGACTGAAGTTTTTCGGAAATGTTTTTCGTATTAATATTTTTGTTTATCTGCTGCCAATTTGAGGGCAAACTGTTAGTGATAAACATTTGGTCATAAAATAACTGAAATTTGTCGACAAAAATTTTCTTCAATCATAAATTTTTTTACAATAGAAAAATTATTCATTGTGTTTATATGGATAAATAAATGTGATCGTTTTGCAAAATGTTAAATAATTTAGTCAAATTATTATTTATCCATAACGAATTATTTAAAACAGATTACAAACAATGAATTAATTAAAAATTGAAGGATTGGTTCATGATAGTTGTTTACAAACGATTGTTGAAACAGTTTTCTAGAAAGATGTGGGGGGGGGGGGGAGTATCCCCTCCTTACGTAATAACTACAGTCAGCTGCAGTCAGCTGTGATTTTTGTGCGTTGACTGCACGGCAACGCTATTCGGAACATGTAAAAATTACTAATAATATGCATATATTTTTTGTGGTTGTTGCATTTATACATTTTTTTTTATTTTTGTCATTGTTTATAAGTATGGCGCGTTGATTTGAGTGCAAGGTGCAAATATTAAGATCTGGCCACGTTGTGGGTAGGTTAGATTTCCGTCCTCGTGTTTTTGTCTGACGCAATATGAAATGATTGTCGGTGGTGCTTATTTTTAATCTTCCACGTTATGTTAGACACTACTTGAGTATAAATTTGCGCCATTTAATTTTTTCAGTTCATTATATTATATATTTTATTATTATTATTGCTATTATTATTATTATTATTATTATTATTATTATTATTATTATACATTATATTATTATATTAACTTTAGGAGCATATAATTGCGACAATATGACGTTAAAATTAATATTTTGCCCATGGGCAGTAAATGCATGACATTGAGCTAGCTTGCATCATATTTATAGCTGTTTCGTTGTGACAAACGCTTGTCGACAAACTGCCGACCTATTGCATCTGCAACTGCTGCCAACTTTGCGCCATGCATGTCAAAGAGCATGCAGCAAATATGACCTAAAAATTGACTGCGTTTGGCTTTCTGGGATATTAAAGATATTGTTTTTACGAAAATTAATTTAAATACTCAAAATCGTTGGGATTTTTAATGTTTCAGCATCGAATTCTGGAAATCATTAGAGCGATTCATAGAGATGCTAGAAAGCTATGGAAAAACAAGATAATATTACAAAATTTCATAAATAACATTGAATATGAAAATCCAGAAATCTATAAAATACCCAAAATCTCTGTTTCCTCAAAAAATTACAAAAATTGAAAAACTTTCAGAACTCTGATTCTATGAGTATCGAATTCAATAAACTGAATAGAAATCCACAATAATAATCAAAAATCTTGCCCTTTTCAGGGAAATTCTTGCCCTTTTCGGGAAACTGAATTTACAATAATTAAGACAATAATCAATACAATTCCAAATTAATCAATAACAAAATCATCATAACATCATTCAATCTACTTACATCAGAATATAATTCAGGTCAACAATATCTCATGTGTAAAACATTTTGTCATTTTATAATATTGAATCAATAGGAAAAAAAAACAATATGTCGTCACAGGAAACTTCATCCGTGGTTAATGCACGTCTACAAAATTACCTTAGTTTCCTTCCCTTTTATAGAAAACAAATGGATAAGAATTCACATCACGTTATCAATGCATGCGTCATAGATCGAACTCAAAAATCTCGTATCTTCCTGTCTGTTTAACGTATTTTTAGTCCCCTTTATGAAAAACATTTCTGAAAACATTCTTTTTCTATAATCCATCTCTCTATCTAAAATTTTTCTGTATCCCAATTAAACTCATGATTCATATTTATTCTATGTTCTGTTATAACCGAATTATTTCCTGTTATTTTACGAATATCATCCTCGTGTTCTTTAATTTTAGTTTCTAAACATCTTTTAGTTTGTCCTACATACTTAAATTGGCAATGTCTGCAATCAATCCTGTAAACTACATTCTGCTGTCTTTTATTCCCCAATTTATCTTTTTCCCTTTTAATAATGTCCATATTCAATTTATTACCACTTTTATAGATCACTTTCATATTTTCTTTCTTAAATATTCTCCCAATTCTTCTTTGTCCTTTTTCTATGTATGGTAAAACCAAAATTCTTTCTCCCCTATCATTAATATCCAACAATTTATCATCTTTATCATTCTTCCATTTAACATATTTAAAAAAATTAATTCTAGTCTTAATACTTTTCTCTATAAATTCAATGGAATAATTATTCTTATAAAGTAATTCTTTAATTCTATCAAAATTCTTCCTATGGAATCTTTCATCAGATAATTTAATAACTTTATCAACCAATAACCATAAATTGTTCCATTTTTCTGTACAATCGGATTCTTTGAATAAATGAATAAATCTTTCTGAGGAAGTCGGTTTTATGAGCCAATCAAATATTAGCTTTTCATTTTCTGTAATATGTAACTTTCAACTCCAAAAAATTCAACTTCCCATCCCTTTCTATTTCATTCGTAAACTGTAACCTATCATCGTATGAATTAAAGCTTTTAAAAATCGTATCCAGTTCATCATTCTTTATTATCATAAAAATATCATCAGCAAATTTACAATAAAATATTGTTTCATAGTAAACATACTCAAAACATCTAATTCCAGATCTTCCATTACTATATTAGCTAAAATAGGAGAAATTGGGGAACCCATTGGTGTTCCAAAAGTGTGTTCATATACCTTCCCATTACAGGATTGATTGCAGACATTGCCAATTTAAGTATGTAGGACAAACTAAAAGATGTTTAGAAACTAAAATTAAAGAACACGAGAATGATATTCGTAAAATAACGGGAAATAATTCGGTTATAACAGAACATAGAATAAATATGAATCATGAGTTTAATTGGGATACAGAAAAATTTTAGATAGAGAGATGGATTATAGAAAAAGAATGTTTCCAGAAATGTTTTTCATAAAGGGGACTAAAAATACGTTAAACAGACAGGAAGATACGAGATTTTTGAGTTCGATCTATGACGCATGCATTGATAACGTGATGTGAATTCTTATCCATTTGTTTTCTATAAAAGGGAAGGAAACTAAGGTAATTTTGTAGACGTGCATTAACCACGGATGAAGTTTCTTGTGAGGACATATTGTTTTTTTTCCTATTGATTCAATATTATAAAATGACAAAATGTTTTACACATGAGATATTGTTGACCTGAATTATATTCTGATATAAGTAGATTGAATGATGTTATGATGATTTTGTTATTGATTAATTTGGAATTGTATTAATTATTGTTTTAATTATTGTAAATTCAGTTTCCCGAAGAGTGCAAGAATAGCATGCCGAAAGCTAGAATGAAAGAGATTTTTATCTGATTATTGATTGAATATGGCTCCAAAATGATCGAATACAAGATGAGACATTATAAAATCCTTATAAGAAACTAAAATTTCTTATAAAGAATGGATCCAAAAAATTTTATAAGGTTTTATTGCTTATAAAATTTTATAAAATACATCCTTATTATTATATTGATAAATTTCATTTTCTTATAAGGTTTTTATAACGATCAAAATTCCTAAGGTTCTGAAAACTTGAACTTTGCAGAAACTGTTAGACACCTTAAAAAACTCAGTTCAATTTGAAAAAAACGCCTCTTACGCTCCTCTTGAAGATTTACGCTGTTTGTGAAGATTTTTGGAATTTAGAGCAAAGGTTTGGGCATTTTTTTGTCTTGAACGATTTTAAAGGAATTTCTTGATGTTTTTCCTTAATTGTTGATATCGATATTGTTTTACTTGTTGATCTTCTTTTCTCATGCTTTGTTTTTCGATGTCTACCGAATGACATGAGTACAATTTTTCTTTCTTTTTTCCAGGTTCCTGGGAAGTGTCCTTTTGCTGTTTCGGGTGATCGTGGGTTCGAGTGCAGTATCGGAACCTGTGCCTTTTAAAACTGTTCGCACGAGCAACGCCGCGATCCTGAACCGCCTCGGGCTCGTTCCTCTGGAGATCCCGGATGGCCATCACAAGAAAAGACTGGCTGGTCCGGAACCTCCTAGCCTGGGGGCTTCCTCGCTGTCGCGGCTGCACCAGCAGCTGCAGCAACCGTACGGGCGGCACCACAGTGCCCACCGGGACAGTCACGTTTACATCGTCAAATTGCCCGCGAGCCCACCTTATTACTCCATCACTAAACCCCATCGTGACACGGTCAAGAACGACAAGAGCAGCGTAAGAGACGTATATTTCATATTGAGCCGAGTTTTCTATGGTGTCTAACGGTATCTGCAAAGTTCAAGCTTTCAGATCCCTAGTAATTTCAATCGTTATGAAAACCTTAAAGGACCCTATCTCTAATAATCTAATCTAAGTATCGTTAATAACGTACAAGTGAAAATCAGTGATAAAATTGTATGGTACAATTTTATATGTTACATACTCCTAATAAATGTACATACTAAGAAGAAGACGAAAACAAAGTATCTGGAAATGCTGTCGAACCCGAGGGAAATGTTTGTTCATGAGACAAAAATTTTGTGTGAAGTGAAAAAAAAAATCGATTTTCATACAATACCTCAATCTTTTCACTGTGATACACGTTGAAACTTGAAAATACTTCACCGCGATTGAACTTTATGAATTATTACTATAATTACAAAGAAACCAACTGTGATGAAAATATACGTTTTCATGCTTAAATAGTAATTTATTTATTACTAATTTCATAATTTCTAGAGTTTTTATAGATTTTCGAAATGATAAAACCAACGAAATGATAAAATACAAAAGTATTTTTCGTATTTTTGTGTAGTTATTGAATTTCGTAAAATTTTCTAGCAAATTTGAAGATTCTTATAAATTCTGATATGAATTTTTAGAATTTCATCGAGTCTGCAACAGTCTCCTAAAGAGTATTCCGTTTGGCTAAATGGAATACTCAGGCTACTCTTGAGACTCAAACGATACTTTTGTTGTTACTTTCAAGAAATAGAGTATTCAAATCGGGGGTCAAAGGTGACTGTAGGATACTTTTCGAGATTTTTAAAAAAAATTTGTTTACTCTCGGAGACTCCTTTGATACTCTTGGATACTCTTGAAGACTCGATGACACTGATTTCGAGACTGAAGATACTCTCGGAGACTGGAGCGATACTCTGATTTTTTATCCCAGGAAAACCTCATAAGAAACTGCAATTTCTTACAAGAATGTATTTTATAAAATTTTATAAGGAAAAAACGGTATGAAATTTTTCGATCAATTCTTTATAAGCAATTTCAGTTTTTTTTTTCAGTTCATCTTATAATAAATTAAATTCTTAAAGGAAATTTTATTTACTTGTAAGGTTTTTAGAAGGATCAGAATTACTAGGGAAAGATGTTCTTTTGGGCTTGGCAAAGAAATTCATTCAGTAGAGTAAAATTTGGTAATTATTTTGGTTTCATCCCGAAAGAAGGTTCAATCAAACCTTCTTTTTCATACTCTGAAATTTTTAGTTCAATAGAGTAATATTTTTTCTTTAAATAATTTCTGTCTAAATCAACCGTATTTGGTGAGGTGCAGAAAAAACATTTTCGAAAAAATATATTTCCCTCTGGATTTAATGACTTTTAAATAATCTTCGATGATCTGGTTTCGGAAGTACGAATTTTCAATTTTTCGAATTTCGGGATTTAAAAGTTATGCATACAATATGGAATTCGAAATTTTGTGGTTTTCAAGTCACCGAGGTCTAGATTTTTTTTTTCTAATACTTTTGGCATTTTTCATCATTTATTAGTATTTATTCAACTTAAACGATTTTTTGATATCAATTTAGATTTCTATCCACTTTATTTAATTCGATTCTCATAAGAATCACAGTTCTGAATAATTTCGATATTTTTGTAATTTTTTGAGAAAATTATAACAGAGATTTTGGGTATTTCATGGATTTCTCAAATTTTCGTATAAAATATCATTTATAAATCTTTGTACCATAATCTAGTTTTGAGGTTTTTGGTATCTCTATAAATTATTTTAATGATTTCTAGAATTCGATGCTACGGTATTGAAAATTTTAACAATTTTCAGTATTCAAATTAATTTGCGTAAAAACAGTATCTATCTTTTATATAGTTTATGAGTAATTTTTTCTAATTTATTTTAAATTAAATTAGATTCAAAGAATTTTCTAGTTCATACATAGATTTATATTCTACAATAATCCTATAGGATTTAAATTTTTTATAAACTTTTAATAAATTCTTATGTAAATAGTTTTTGAGTATTTGTAGTATTTTTCGCCTGCTTTTTTCTAATACTCATGTAACTTTGAAAGATTTTTTAGAACTTTCATAGATTTTCCATATTTTCGTAGAATCGTACGTAGATTTTTAGTACTCAAACATTTCTAGGAAATATTACTTGCTTTTTTTTTATTACTTATGAAACTTTGAAGGATTTGCTAGTATTTTCATAGATGATTATAAATTTCTAGTATTTTTGTAGAACAATTCATAGATTTCGAAAAATATATCGTTCAACAAATTCTGAAAGCGTATTATTTTTCTTCGATTAAGATTTTGAATGTTTCGTATTAGATTTCTGTAATTTCCGTACCGAATTTTTTTGATAAAGTTTTGTAAAATTTTCTGGTTTATATTTTTATAGATTTCTATAGAAAGCTCTATAGATAGTTTTATTGATCGCTCTAAAAATGTCTAGAATTCGATGTTACAGTATTGAAAATTTCAACGATTTTAGAATTTATATTGATTTCTGAAAAACAGTATAGTAACTGTAGGTTTCTACAGTTCGATGCTGCAGATATCAAAGTTTGAAAAATTTTTACCAATTTCTTACATTCTCATTTTTCTTTATAATTAAGGCAGTTTTCTAAATTATCATTTATTTCATTATTATTAAAATAGTTATTATCATAAAATGAAAAAAATCGATGATAAAAGATTTATATTTTCATTACGAACATATAATCTAATCTATATTATTTCTATTCCTAAAAACCTATAGAACGAGGTCGTCCGGAACCCTTCTCTGGGTTTTCAAGGAAATGGAAAACCCGCGAAAATCTACCACTGGAACCTCCCGATAATGAAAAAACTCGGTGAAAAAAAACGCATCTTCACACGAGCCAGACTAGAGCAAAGAAAATCCATTCCTTCGGAGGCGGTAATCTCCCCTCGCGGAAAATTCCAAACCGATGAAAAACTGATTTTCCGGAACAAGATCTTTTTTCCAACACCAGAAAAGCACGCACGGAACAATGACAAACGACTTTCTTATCCGGAAAGCGTGTTTCCTCCGAAAATCGCTTTCGGGGCGAGCAAAAATGCCAGCAAATCTATCGATGTCGAGGATCAAAAAAGGAAACAGCAAATCTGGTACGATCACGATTTTCAAGATTATATTGAACATTTTTTTTGAATTTCGTTCGCAGAAAACAAAATTCATTTTTACCAAAACTTTTCTAAAATTGCACTGTTTTTTGATATTTTTTTATACAACTTTTATGTTATGAACATCATTTCCTGTAAAATTTGTAGAGTTAGAAGACAACAATTCCATGTTTTAAAATTAATGATTATAAATACCAAAATCGAAAAGTTGTACATAGTACTATCTGTAATTCCCCATCCCATACTATAAAATTTAGAATCATTCAAGTACTGCAGAATTTAAATTCTTATGATTTCTCATGAAAAATGCATGCAATAGTAATTGAAAATTAAAATTACATGCAGTCTGAAAGTTTGAATTACAGGCTATCTTCTAAAATGTGTAACTTCTATTTTTTGAGAATTTCAGAAATTTAGTGAAAATAAAATCAACCTAGAATACTTTCTTAGATATAAAAAGATATCAGTATTGTTCAAATCTGGATGATAGAATGTGAAGAAGAATTCGAAATTCTAGAATTGCAGGCTCTATAATTAGGAATTCTGTTGTTTTCTATACTTGAATGGTCAATCTCGAATTGCTCTTTTCCATTCATCATAAGTTTGACATTCTACATTCTAGAATGTTTTGGAGTGTGATAATTTCATAACCCCCCCCCCCCCCACTCTTTTCACTCCTAAAAAATGATGTCGATAATTTTTTGCTGCTTATCATATAATTCTATTATATACCTATTTATGTACATTGTTGGTTCGTGATCTTCACTTTAATACAAAGTAGGAACTTGAAATAAAAAAGATGAGTCGAACAAAAATACATTTTGGAATACAAATTTTTTCCCCTGGGTTCTCGAAATGAATTTCCATTGGTTTAACAGGAGCCTGATAAAAAACTTTTTCTTTCAACATTTTAATGCCGTTTTTTTCGACTAAATTTTTGTCGATCCACTCGTTCTCGTTTTCAATAAATAGCAGTCAGTAACTCCCTTTGAATTTTTGCTGCTACTCTTACTTGGCACATTTTCGGGAAGGGAGTTTGTTGTGCACAGCACTTTTTGTGTTTTGTCCAATTCCCAATGAGACATGTTGCGTAATGTTTGTGAAATATTTGCGCAACGAAAGTCCATGGCATGAAACAAAGTTGACGACAAGGTGCGTCCTCATTCGTCTATACTTCTGTCGACAACAGTTTGACCAACGCAATATCGCAAAAGTTTCAGCAACATCGCTCAAACAGGTGGTTCAGCCATGACAGATCGTATATGAGTCTAATGTGCCCAAAATAATAGCAACATATCGCAAACTGTTTGTGAAATCTGATTTCATTATTATTAACAAATATTTCACTGTTACAATATTTTTGATTATATTGAAAAAATGAATGGATTATAACCATTTCAATAAATTTTTGCATCAAGCAAGTTACTTTGAAAGAAATTGTCCACTTAAATGAATAATACAAATAGCATGGCAGACTTTCTCATCTTTTTCTATTAAAAAAAAAAACATTTATTTGAACATGCGACAATACATTATGGCACGAAATCCGCCAAATCGTTTGAAAAATGCAATTTTAAGATTTGAGTAGCATAATTATTTATTTACATTGAAAAATGAAACATTTTTGACTACCACATGCATGTTCTAATAAAGTTTTAAGAGATTTTTCATGTCCAGAAGCAAAATTTTCAAATGTAAACAAATTAGCTGGCGCAGATAACCTATATATTACCGAGACACTTTTAGAGCTAATAATGACATTGATAGATACAGAAATGGAAGCTTTAGGCATTCTTCAATCAGCATTCATTTGACACGTACTATTTTTAGTTTATAGCGATAATACATACCTTAGGAATCCCCGATTTTGTCGGATTTTGTTGGGAAATTGTGCAACGTATACGCCAGTGTACGCGCCCCTAGCAAACGCGGCGGTACCTTACGAGGTACCAGTTAGGTACCAGTTAAGTACTTTCCCAAATATCTACTTCTTTTTATTGGAAATCAGGGAAACTTTTATTTTATCTTGTAAATGAAGTGTTTTTCTTCATTTTCCAGAGGTCGAACATCCGAAAAAATGGTGCGTTTATTTAAAAAAACGAAAATTAGTCACACAAATTGTTAGATAAGTGTAGATAGCGCACTTGTCATACGCTAGATAACATTCAGATAATGCGCTACGCGGGAAATTTGACAAATTAATTGACTAATTAGTCGTGGCAAATCAGCTCGCGATTATTATTTTTTTGGATAGTTCTATTGCATTTCGAGTGTTCCCAGAGTTTTTAAACTTTACCATAATGATGTAATAGTAGACGGTTAACGTTCGGAAAATTTTTGCTCAAGTTTTCCGGAACTTTATACACGATGTTTATCGAAATTGGATTCAAATGATTTTAAGGTAAAATTATAAACTCTTAACGAAAATGTCGATGTTAATCGTGAATAAAATACAGAAATATTTTACACCTTTCTTTTTTATACCTGTAACATTGCTGGCAATCGAAAAATTCTCTATGAATTTGAATAATTTAAAAATAAAATTGGTCGTTAAAACCCCCAACACAAAATTTCGATGTTCATCGTGTATGCAATTCAGGAAAACTTAAGCAAAAATTTTCTGAACGTTAACTGTCTACTATTACATCATTATGGTAAAGTTCAAAAACTCTGGGAACACTCGAAATGCAATAGAACTATCCAAAAAAATAATAATCGCGAGCTGATGTGCCCCGACTACGTACGCCCCTGTGAGAACAACTGTGTGATGGCGCATTTCAAATTTCCCGCGTAGCGCATTATCTGAATGTTATACACTGTATGACAAGTGCGCTATCTACACTTATCTGACAATTTGTGTGTCTAATTTTCGTTTTTTTAAATTAATGCACCATTTTTTCGGATGTTTGACCACTGGAAAATGAAGAAAAACACTTTATTTACATGGTAAAATAAAAGTTTCCCCGATTTTCAATGAAAAGGAGTAGATATTTGGGAAAGTACTTAACTGGTACTTAACTGGTACCTTATAAGGTACCGCTAAAGTACCGATTAGGAACCGGGGCGTTTGCTAGGGCGTGTAGTGCTCCTGCACATTCTTGCACATGATTCTCGCAGTAAAAAAAAGGAGTCACTGTCTCTTTCCCACTCAATCATTTATTTTCACTCACAAATTTTAACTCAATTAGTGATATATAATGACAAAAACACAATCCCAAAAATTTGAAAAGCCTTCAACTTTTTAAAATTTTATTTCAGAAATACAATTCCAAAAATGAGAAAATTTGTTCGTTCATATATATTTGTTATTATAGCGCACTTGTGGCACAAACATCTAGTATGTTTGGAATTTCACAAAAGTTCGCATAATAACTGCAGCTACTGTTTGTAACTTTATTGAAGCAACGACTAGCGAAAGAAGGTGCATTCATATTGGAGGCAAGGTGCGTCCTCATTTTCCTAAGTTTTTTATGCAAACGAATCCAGACGACAGTGGCGCATTTGTTGCGCGACGATAACGGCAACGATAAGCGTGATCCAATGTTGCCACCTCTCGCATTCGCAAACATTGTACAAAACTTACAGCAACAGATGGAGAAAACTCCGTTTGAAGTATTTGTAACTGCATGAATGTCTTTCTGGGTTTGTTCAAACAGGCAAGGTACAGGCTTTAGTACATTTTTTTGTGAACTCGTAAGATGTATTGGATGTTTAATACAAACACGATAAAAAATGATTTAACGTATCACGTGATTTTGGACTCTGAAATTCTTTGTCCTAGAATGAACGATTCTCTTATTCTCTTCTGAAAAATTTTGAATTCTGGGATTCTGGACTCCACCATTTCTATAGCTTGACATCCTATAGTGCAAGATTCCAGAAATCTGTATTCTAGAATCAAGAATTTTAAAATATAATCTTGTTAAGTTTGGTACAATGCAAATTTGTGTATTCACAGGCACGAGACCTTTTTCACCAACGACCTTCACGCTTCCCGCAATGTGCTCGAGGATCAAAAACCGAAAAAGCACCGTAAAAAAGCCGCAATGACATACTACGCGCCCATGCTAGCTTCCGCAAAATCCGGCTCCATGAACATCCAGAAAAACTTCCCCGGCAATGGACGGCCAAAGGCGTTTTACGTGATGGAAAAGGGCCGCGACAAATCCGTGTATTATCATCAGCTCTTGCCCTGAATAAACACCGTTCGCCACCGTTAATTTGCGCGCTTTTTTCTCTCGGAAAATGACGGCCCTGATTTTACAACGCTCGCTTCATTTTTTCCTATGTAGTGATAAAAGGCTTGACGTCGAGAGCGTTGCATAACGAGACGAAGTTCTTTCAAAGATTTCGAGCCCTGAACAATCTGATTACAGGGTCACCATTTTATGGCCAAAGCGAGCAAATTAAACGATGGCGGTGGACGTAAAAACGAGCCCGGAAGAATAGACAACGCTAGATTTTACGAGAAATCGCATCGGGAAGACTGAATTTTTTCGTTCGTTCATCGATGACGACGTTCGGTTTGTAAATATAAGAGCAGCAGTAATTTTTAGAGACCAATGCATAATCAAAATGTCGACGTGCTCATTTTATACTTTTATATGGACGAATAGTTTTTAAGGGTGAAAAAAAACGACGCCGGACGCTTTTTTGTACGATGCGAAAATGCTGTAGGGAATTTTAAGTTTATAACTATTTATTTGTACTAAGAATTATTTTGTGCAATAAACAGTCAGTTTTTTACAACTTGTATAACGCAGTTTTGTCTACCCAAATCAACAAACCGTTTCAACTTAAAATTCCTAAATTTATTCATTCTTTTTACATTTTTGCCACTTATTCTAGGACTTGCAAAATAAAACAATGGTTTTGAGGAAACAAACTTCTACAGTTTATTAAGACTCTAAACGTCACGTACTTTAAAATGAATCAAAAATTACCAAGTAGGATTATTTTGTACCACAGCATAAAATCTAGTTTAGTAAAATATCCTACATTAAAACCCAGGTTTTGTCCAAAATATAAAACCGATTACAAAATAAATCAAAACGAAATTAGTTTCGAATGATTTTGATATCATACACTACTGCTTTCAAGTACTTGATCGTTATTTATCCATGGCAGTGAAAAATTTCCAAAATCCTTGAAATGAATTTATAGATATTTCCTTTTGGTACCAAGATTCATACTTCATATTACGTACATAGATTATAATCTATGTATGGGGATTTATCGAAGCTTTAAAAAATATAGAACAAACAATATCTATTTACATCAAATGCACTCGTAAATATAATCAAAATTTTAAAAAGTACACATCAAATTACGTATCTTTCCCTGCGTTCATCAGTGGCATGAGACGAACCGAGATTATAGACATGTCCAGCATTTTCCTTTGGTACGTTTTGTGGAAAGACAAAGCTGCTGATGGGCTTTTGAATTTTACCGTTGCGCTGCGTTCTCCCATTTCAACGCTCTGTAAGTTTAACAGAAATTTAATTGAAAATCTGGTTGTTAAAAAGTAACATTTATTTTCTGACGGAAGCATTGAATAATGAGCAACAAATAAAAATTTAATTATCCGACATTCAAGTTCTATTTTGAAAAAAAAAAAAAAAAAAAAAAAAACCAATAAAATGAAAATTATGAAATTTGTACTCACTTCGATAGGACCAATTTTCTCGCACATTCGACGTATCTGAGCTTGAGTCGTCCCAGCACTCAGATTTTCCACATTCACGACGTTTGTTTTCGTGGGAACAGAAACTTTCGAAGTGACATTTTTTGTGGCTCCAGATGGAATCAGCTTTTTTTCAGGAGTTTTTTGGATAATCTGAACCTTTCGCACTGTTCCTGTTGCAACTGAAGTTTTTGCTTGGGGAATCACGACTCGTCGAACCGCTGATTTTTCATTCTCGTTTACGACTTCGTGAGTTTGAATGTATTTTATTGTGCGCACAGTGCGGTTTACACTCTGAAAGATTCACAGAACAGTTATGAAAATAGTTCAACAATAATTTGATCAAGGCTGCTGATGGTTTTTTTTTTAAATTAATTTTTTCCTATTTCAAAAGTAATGTAGTAATAACATTAAAAACATGAAACTTATCATTATTAACAAAAAATCTCCAGATAGAATAATTTTTCAAGTTTTTCTTTTTCTTGGCTATGAGTACAAAAAATTTATCACGTTTTACCTCTGTAGATCGTGAAGTTGTTGGTATTCGTCCTTTGCTCACAGAATTTGGAACTAAATGAGTTTGACTTTCTCGAGGGGCAGGTGCGACTACTTTTTTAGTTTCAGGTTCAGGTTCGTCTTCTGCCAAAAGTGCTAGAAGAATTGCATTAGAATATTACCATTAGAAGAAATTAAAAAAATGCAAGTTTATATTTCAAAAAAAGCATTTCGAGAATACTGTATACTACATCAAATTATGAAAAATAATACAGTAAAATAGTTTTTAGTTTTTATCAATTTTTTTCCATTGTCACAAATTAAAATCTTCGAGTTTATCCTTCAGCTACAAAATTAAAGTACTTATTTTTTTTGGTAAAATCCGTCGAAAAAAATTTACGAACCTTCTTCTGCAGCCAACTCTTCCTGAAGTTTCTTTTCTTTTTCTTCCTGGATTTTCAAGGCCTTTGCCTTTTCTTCCTGGATTTCTAACGCTTTCTTTTTCCTATTTTCTTCTTTCCTTTGCATGATTTTCTCTCTCAGAAGTCTTTGCTCCTCCACTTTTTTTTTGTACTCAAGCATTTCAGGATCATTTTCCATTTCCTGTGATTTTTTTAATATTACAAATCGACAAATTAAATAAAAGTCTACACACATTGAGCCCCAACATAAAAATTACAACTTGTCATAGTTAGAATCATTATAAAATGTGAAAAAATCTAAAATCTGAAGTACAGAAATAAATAGTAAAAAATTGAATTAAATGTTATAAAGAAACTTGACTTTTAAATTAAAATTTCCGATTCTTGAAGAATGTGATCAATGTGATGTGTAAATGATGAAGTATAGATTTCAACATGGCAAAAAAAAAATATAACCTATACTTTAAAATATACAAGATTGAGTATTGTCTGCTTTATATTTTTATATTCTTTCACTAGCAATCAGAAATAACTAATAAATAAAAAAAGTGTAATAAATTACCTCGTCCATTAAATCTTCTGGGTCTTCATTGACCTTCTTTTCTTCTTGCTTCTCAGTTTTCAATTTTTTAGGGGGAGTGGTGTTATTATCATCATGCAATCTTTTTGGTGGCGTCTTTTTATCATTTCGATTTTCATCTCTTGGTGATCGATGCCGGTCTCTACTATCACTGTACTTAGAAGCATTATTTGAAGTTGGGCCATGAAACCTTGAAGTGTCTATCCTTGATTTCACAGGACTCTTTTTTTCTCGGTGGTGCGAGTGATAACTTTCATGATTCTAGAAACAAATAATTATTTTTTGCATAAACTGCAATAATGTGCGAAAACTTTTTTTTCAATATAATGTCTCAGCACTTAATTACGTAATTAAAAATAAAGAAATTCAAAGAATAAAAATTTTTTGGGATGGAATTGAGTTTTATTGGAAATCCAAAGTTCAAATTCACTAAATCATGAACTCACCTCAGAATACCTGTCTCTGCCATGAGAACTGGATTTGTAATCATCGTCATGATTGTAAGAATCATGATGCTGGTTTGTTCTTGGTGGTTTTTGAGGTTTATTATCTTGCCACACGTCCGAAAAATATGAGTATGGGTCCTTGAAAAATCATTCATCATAATTTTGAAAATTATCAAATCATTTTACAAAACCTTATAAAATAATCCTTTAGTTTTTCAAATTTTCATATTCAACTTTTTTTTTCAACTCAGTATAATATTGTTCAAAAGTGATTTTAATTTATGCATTTCATCGCTATTTTATTTTCTTGGGCGTCACTTATGAATTTTGCATGCAAAACAATAAACTTACATCGCTTTTCTGTTGTGGAACATTTTGTTGTTGGGGTGCGCGACCATACACATTCGAGCTTTGAAATTGTGGATGTTGCTGCTGCGCAAACTGCTCATTGCTCATTGGATTGTGTACCATGGGTGGCAAATAAGGCCCTAAAATTGTGATATCAGCTATTAGAAACAATTTACACATTTACACTATTATTGTTACTCAAAAAAAAAAAAAATCATAATAAACATTTCCATGCCTTGCTGTTGATAATTCCTCATCGGCATTCATCCAGTTCAAGGTGTAGATAAAAAACGACCAGTCAATAGTATTTATTGTGTTAAAAACACTACGTTTCAGGAAACAGGTTTTTGTCCCTTATCAAGTGCCTATTAAATAAGAGATGGGATCGAATGAATTTATATTTAACATTGAATAGCGTGATTCTGGTAATTGTGGTATCCATTAGTTACAAATGTAATAGTTTCATATTTATTAACAATTTTTGTAATTTCCTTAGGCACTTAATAAGGGACAAAAACCTGTTGTACGAAACGTAGTGTATTTAACACAATAAATGCCATTGACGGCAGTCATTTTTTATCTATACCTCGAATTTCCATGCCTTTTTTTTATCATAATCACTAAGCAACATACAACTCATTTTTATTTTTGGTATACAACAAAAGCGCCAATAATGTGCAAGCTCCCAAAAAATTCGAATCGGTATGAATGGAAATTTACTATGAAATTGGAAACGAATTTAAAAATTCGATGATTAAGAAAACATGAATTTAGAATATCGTTTGATCTTTTGATTTTAATATTTTTATGTTGAAATACAATTGGACATTTAAATCTTTTAGTTATATCTTAATCATAATCATGATGTGACATTTTGTGTCATTGTGATATTTTGTGATTCATAGCATTTGTGCCATTGTGACATTTTGTGTCATTGTGGCATTTGTGATTTTGTGACTTGTGTGTGGTATTTTTGTTTCTTATATTTCATTATTTCGTAAACTCTTGTGATTTGCGAATCTTCATGATTTTGTGACATTTTGTGATTTGCATGTGAGTGATATTTCAACAGTGCAGTGGAGGTGCAGGCGTGGGATAAAACCATTTAGTTCGTTGATGAAAACATGCTTATAACCTTCTCACAAACATTGCCAATAACTGCAAAACTTCAGGAGGTTTCGTGCAGCAGTTTCGAAGTTATAAAGTAACAAAGATTTAGATTTTTACTTTTATATAAATAGATCAAAATAAAATCCAAGATGCAGGGATCATACATGGTAAACAAAAACATCAAATAAGCGTAAAATAAATGTCAGGAAGCATAGCATTGCTGATTTTCAATGTCAAAAATAAGTAACACTCAACAAACTTAAATTCTCAGGAATCCCGTTTCAGAAAATTCTGATTTCCAGGACCTCCTCAAAAAAAAAAAAAAAAAAAAAAAAAAAAAAAAACCCACATGCTCAACCGCAAGAACCAAAACGACAACCAGCCAAAAAAACCCATCATCTACATTTTCTCAAAGAAACACATAAGTTCTATGAATATCACTTGACACGTACCATCCGGGGGAGTTTGTACATTGCCCCGGAAGTGCGGGTTAATCAGAATCTTATGTCCAGCGCCAGGCGGCAACTGCTGATGCGGCGGTTGTTGCTGCACGCTATTTCCAAACTGACCTGGCGTTTGATCGTTGAACTGTGGCCCTCTGTTATCGTACATCGGGGGAGGTTCGAAGTGACCAGGAGGTTCGTTAAAGTGCATGGGAGGTTGACGATTATTGATCATTCCTTGACCCGGCATCATCGGTTGAACAGGTGGTTGCTGCATCATTGGGCCCGGATGATGTACCATCGGTGGCGGCATCATCATCGAATTTTCCGGATGTTGTTGCTGCATAACGACCGGTGACTGGAACTGTGGTCCTATTGGCTGCTGCTGCGGCGGATAATTCGGCGGGCAGTTGTAGGGCCCAGGTTGGCCACGGGGCCCAAAATCCATCCTGGGAGCCATCATGTTCGGGGCCATAGGGGACTCAGGAAACATCATTGGAGGCTGATTTTCTATGTAAGGCGGTGGCATTGTTCCGTTTTGCAAGAACTGAGAGGGGAAGTGGTTTGGCTGACCCACAGGGACCCCGGTTGGATTGTAACCCATTTCCTGGTTCGGTGCTCGTGGATACATTGGGTTCTGCTCGTGCATTGGATATCGATATTGTTGCTGCTGCATGTTCATTGGGCTTCGAGCATTCTTGAATCTGGAAAAGATCGAGGTTTCATGATTATCATTTATGAGAATAAGTTATTACTATTACTGGTTAAACCGACAATTATGTACCAAAGTTTATTTTTGTTAAAACCTTTCGATATGTAGTTAACTCTCTTCCACAAGACAAATCAAAACGTTAATAGAAAGAAAAAAATGAACGTGCAAAATACCTTGGGTGCTCGTGACCAGAGAACCTTGCTCCACCAACCCGCATTCCTCTTGACCCTCTTCCTCTTCCCCTGATCCCTCGAAACGGCAACCTATGCTGTTCCATGTTCCTCACATTCACACTTTCTAGGGTATCTGGTATCTCAGAACCCATTTTCCCCGGGACAACACTCGATCTTTCATTCTCGAATCTATTTCGTCTTTCACTCTCCTCTTCTGTGTCTTCGTCATCCAGGCTCGGTCCTTCATCGTTGTAAGAGTTGTCTCGTCGATAATTGTTTCTTTGCAATTTGGTCCGCAAATCACCGACTGGTCTCGCGTTCTCGTTGCTATCATCTTGACGTTTAGCTGAGATCTCACGTTTACCGCCGTTGTCCTCGTCATTATCCAAATCGTCTTCGAGAATTCCGGTTACACCCAAATCCAAAATGTCTTCGGTCTCTTCTTCCTTATAGCTAGTTTCTTGCTGCTCGGACAATTAAATATTCGGAATTTTTGTTATGAAATATTAGTGTTCTGTTTCGCTTAAGATACTAATGGGTACGCTTTATTTTTCATGGGTTACAGAATCATCAGACAAAATCGTACATAATAATGTTTCATCTCATTGTGCATGCGTGTTTATCGTTTTTTTTTGCGTCATTGAATGGGGTTAATAATATCATGTTTCCAAAATTCTGACGCTATTTCACGAGGCGCATAAACGTTTCAAAATACTTTTTGTTATGGATTAAACACGATTTTAGGACAAGATTGGAAGAAAATTTGAAACATGGCAAAGTGGTTTTAGAATGCTGAGGTATTTTTGTAACACTTCAAGTTTTAGGCTACTTGCATAGAAACAAAAAAACAAGGTACCTCACTTCAAACTGATAAGTAGGGATTACATTAAGGGAACGCAACATTTTTTCAATCAGGGTGACATGTTTTAGCCGGTTCAAATATCACATGATTTTGGGTGAAAGTCGTGGAAATTACCAACTAAGAAGAATCGTTTACCAAAAATCATTGGTGACTTGGAATGAAGAAAAGAGCTTCGCAACCAAAAATGTTTTCTAAGGAAAAATCTGTATGACAATCATTGGTTACAACCTGAAGATTGCTTCATATGCTAATCGAAAGAATGTCTTGCGATTTGTGAACATCTTGCAACTAGTGAAACAAAACACTGGAAATCAAAACAAGTTAACGCCAAAAAATTCAATGTTAACCATCTGTAGACCATGGCGAATGGAGCTGATTTCACAGTAAAGAATTGTCATCATTAGTGATGGAAATGTTGCTTTCTGGAAGGCAAAATCCCACTACATTTTAACCTAGTTCCTCAAGTTCTCTAAATCTGAATCAATAAAAAATCACTGCTTCTCAGTAGTTAACCAATGAACAGATTTTCATTGTCAATCAGTGAAAAATCACTGATTCAAATTTAGAGAGTGTTTACAACAGTTCAGTATCTAGTTTACTAATGACGTTTCTTCGACTTATCCTGACGGTTTCGAGGTATTGATCTTTTGCTCGATGCTCGACTACTAAAATTTCTGTGGCTACCTTCAGTTTAATCAATAAACAAGGAAACTACCGCAATATCATTTTTCTTTCATACTTATTCATACTCAAGAAACGCCGCAAATTTATCGAACTCTCGCAGTACAAAAACAAAATCAATTTTGTGTGTACAAAGCTTTCATCTATACAATGCCAACTTCACGCTTTTGGAAGACACTTTTCTTTTTCAAGTGGGCAATGATTTATGCATCTTTAAAGTCTAACACGATGATAATTTCATATATTTACGTACCCTTTTTAAAAATTGCTGCAACGTTTGGGATTCTGTGTTTTGAGTAGTTTTTCAAATCAATGAGTATTTGATGCAACTGATTGAATTGAAATTGAGTGTACATATAATACTAAGTAGTCGACAAATAATTTTGTATTGCCTTCTGAATTGAAATCTAACAGAATTGACTTAAATGATTTTTTTTTGGAATACTTCAAATGATATTTAACAGCTACTCCACTAAATGACGAGTTCTAATGTTAGTACCTACAATTTTTTATGAAAATATATTATCAAGACTTCTGAACAATATCGAAATTTTTTCATCAACTAAATTATGCATAGAATTTCTGCCTTACATACAAGAGATGAGCTTCCATAAATGATGTCACGGTTTGAGGATTTTTTGTAACTCTCTTTCCTATTCTGTCACGAACTTTTAGACCTATTCACTCTTGTGTTGTCTTTAAAATGTGAAATTTAACAGAGAACTATATATTCCTTCTTTTAAATTGATGGTACTATAAATATATTGTTAGTTTATTCTTTCATTCATAGTATCTTTAATTTTAGCAAATTTCAATCATTCCATAACATCCTCAAATAACGTACATGAAATTTCATGTACACATGTCATCGAGACATTTCAAATGGAAAAGTTTTTTCAGGTTTGAAATAAACATTTTTTTCTGTTTTGAGTCCCCTGAATTTTCATAATTCCTAAATCTGAGGATGTAGGAGTACGGAAATTTCTTTAATTTGATAAAATTGTATTTAATTTTTCCAAATTATTTATTTCATTATGTAGACTTGTCCAATTTACAGAACTCTGCAACTTTTATCAATTCTAAACGTTTCGTTGATTTCAAAATTTATTATTTTTAAGAGTCTTGGTGGAGTGAAATAGTGAAAACAACTTGGAAGTACGAGCCCGAAAAATTCTTCCAAATCAAAGATATTTCACTTACAGAATCAAATTTTTCAACTTTCATAAGAAAAAATATTGTTGACATCATTTTAGAGAGACACCCTTCCCCCTCTCAACCATTGCATCATTTAATAAAACTAAGACTACAAAACAACAGACAGTCAAAAGTGGACAAGTAGAGACAGATTCTAAATAGAAAAAGGAGATGAAATTATGGTGACAGCCATCTTGTATAACTCTCTGAAGTTAACTGCGAGTGTAGAGTTTTTCCGTGATTCACAATTGTTTTTGAGACTCACAATGTTCACAATTCAAGTCCAATTTTCAATTGGAAAACCAATTGGAAATTTTCAGCAGCATAGTGTATTCGAGTAAATAAATGCGAGGAGCGCATAATGGTAAATCAGGTAGATAATAGTTACCATGTTTGCTGTCTTTACTTATCCATTTTTGGCTCTCAAAATAAAGTTAAATATAGCTAGAGAAAGGGCGCAAATAGGACTTTCTTTCCCGTTTTTTTTTTTACTGCAGTCTCTCAAGTAAACCACTAGTTAGGTATGGGCGATATGTATCGATTTATCAGAATTTTTACATCGATAACTTCATCAACCGATAATCGTTATATCGATATTTTCGTCGCAATATTAAACGATATCGCAACCTTTTTGTATGAAAAAAATTGAGATGGAATTTTTTTTTTTAATTTATTTATTCAGGATTCAAGCCAGTGACTTCCAAAAACATCAAAATCATACTTCTAATAAAATTTTTTTAACTTTCAAAATATAATTAGTGACATGTCCATAAAAAGCATAGTATGTGTTCGTCAGTTTTAAAAATATGATGGCAGAAATTTTCAATAGACGCTAAGATTTTTTCATAACGATATTCTCATGATATTTTTCTTATAAAATGAATATACATACTCTAAAGCCAATGCTATAAATTTAGTGTAAAAATATTTTTGTAATAATTTATCATAAATCTATGAAATGCTAGGAATTTAATAATTGATCTATGCACGATTATTAAATATATATTATGAATCAGTGAAATTCAAGATTTTAGAGCATGAAATTCTAGAAATTAATATCGAAATTCATGAAAATCTTCAAATCTTTTAGATAATCTTACGAAATTCAATAAATAATTCTAATTACTGAAATAAATTCAAAAGATACTTTCAATGCTGGTTTAATTATTTCGAAAATCTATTTTTTTCTGGAAATCAATATATGAATCTGTAAGAATGCTAGACATTTCTATATTTTCTAGAAAACCTTACGTAAGTTGATAGATACAAAAAATAGGGAAAATAATAAAAATGATAACATTTTATTATATACTTTTAAATGCTAATTGCATACTTTTAACAATCCATGCAGAAATTGGAGGTCAATGAAATTTCGATTCTTACAATCACAGTATCAAATTTTAGAAATTCTCATAGAAATCTATAAATAAACTAAAAATCTTCAAATCTTGCAGAATCACACAAAATTGAATGAATACAAAAAACTACGAAAAATACTATAGTTTCATTAAAGACTTTTTAATATAATTCGAATTTTTTTGAAAATCTTTACAGCATTCGGTCATCAATGAAACTTTGATTTCTAGAGCATCAAACTCTAAAAGTTATTACATAAATCAATCAAAATACTAGAAATTCTTTTGAGTTGTATACATTTTCAAAGGAATTAAAATATTTAAAGTAATTAAGATAAAGAACAACATAAAGAACACATAACAATGTGTGAACTTTCATAACAATTCATAAAATTATCAATAATATATTAAAATACTCGAAAATCCTTTCCCATTTTATGAATACTGAAATGTACGGAAAATTTAAAATATTTATAAAATCTAGATATGCATGATCATGTCAATTATATATGAAATCACTAGAAATCTTCAAAATTTTAAATCTAAAGGAATTAAATTTTAAATTTACATGTGTAAATCCATAAAAATTCCAAGCAACCTTTCAAATTTTATGAACCAACTGTTTTATGAAAAATCTACCAAAATCCATGCGATACATCAGCATGTCGATATTTTTTTTTCAATACATCGATTGATTATCGGATGAGCCGATATTGATATCATTCGTCTCGATTTCCGTCCCTATCGTTAGCAAAGTTAATAGACTTATATAGTCAATTATTGCATTATATCTACGACTTAAACCTATGTAGAAACATGCATAAAAAAGATATATATAAATAAATATGTGTGTGTGTGTATATATATATATATATATACGAGTATGCACCTTGATACGAACAGTACTTTTTTTATCGAGGACATTAAACACGTGTTTTCGATGTTTACATGTAGAAACCCAAGGATGCCTTTCCAAATCGATGATTCGGCCGTCCCTAAAAACTGACATGAAAATGGTGACCTCGCATCCTAATATCGTTGTTTACCCACGGTTCCGTGCTTTTTCATATTCGTAAATACAAAACATTCGATTTTTTCACTTACTCCAAAACATTGTTCGAAAAGGCAGCCGTAAGTTTTCTACTCATAAGCACGAAAACGCGCGTTTTAATGTTCAAGATAGGAAAATAATTTTTATTTATTGTCATATTTACAACTTGCATGTCTCTCGGGGTGTTAAGTTTCTAAAATGTTCGTTAGCTTGTTTCGATTTCCAGCTCCTTTATCGATCTAATTAGGATTTATATTGATCCTCACATTAAAACTTTTTTTTTTTTATTCCAGGTCACATACCGTGTACGCATTTTTCATTATTTTAAAATATTTTTAACCACTACATTCATTATCGTTCTGAAATACGTTATATTCTTTTTCCTCGTTCAACAAATATATACTTCAAGAACTGGAAAATGTCAAATTCGAAAAACTCAAAACTATTTTATCGTAAAAATAGACTGAAGGTGGCGAGTTCGAAGTCACCCACTAATGTATCGTGAACTTTCTAAGTTCGAAAGAGCCGAAAACGATGCCATAAAATTCTTTTTTTCCACAGCGAGAGGAAAATTTCCAATAAATGAAAACGTCACAATCGCCACATGTATTTTAAATTTCTCATGCGGAACTGTTGAAATGCAATATTCGATATATGAAAATTATTACGTAAAAAGATCAAAGAAAATTTTGTTCTCCTAAAAATTTGATATCCTTCAATTTACCTGATAACACATCACCCTGTTTAATGCAAAAATACGAAATGCATTGGTTTTTACAATTCTTTCAATTCGCTCTAAAAGTAGAACACAAGCATCACATATTTTCTAATAGAATTAATTTTCATTCATTGAAAGTCAAGGGCTCATTTTAAATCCGAATTAGTCAAATTATTTGTAATGCGATCTGCCACAATTTTTTTTTCGAGTCATTTTTTTTCATCCATGTATTTATTTATTAGAAAATATGTTGTTGCATAGCTATAATTGGTATAGAACTTCGTACATTCGGAGGAGAAAAAATGTAACTGAAACATAAAGAATTTTAAGGAATTGTACTACTTTTATTTATACTAACATTCCAGAAAAAGATAAATTACTTTCGCAAACAGATCAATTTTTCTTCCTCCAAAGTACTAAAGACAATTGTTCGCAATTCATTTTCTCAAACTACATTGCTTGAATAAAAACATGTGTTGTTCGAGAAACATTCAAACGCTGAACATATTTTTTTCTTGCTCCATACATATTTGTAAACATTTGCTGCAAAAATCAGACAATATTAGTACGTTCAAAGTGATGAATCATATCAGCCCATCAATTTTTTGAAACCATTGTTGTAATTGTGTCGATAAAAATATCCTATAATAGAAAAAGTTATATAAGGAATACCATAAAAACTCAAAATCTAATATAATTGTAAGAATTTTTTACAGTAAAACACATCTTGCTTTTTTCAGCAACATGTTAATTTAGTTCTGCCAAATTACGAAATTTTTTACAAATTTTTCTAAATAAAATATGCACATATATTTAATTCTAAAACATTATTCAAAACATGATAAAAACTACGAGAAATAACAAAAATGTCAAAACAAATAAATAGTTTATGTATATATAGTTTTAACAATATGTGTAACACATATTTCATGATCCACTAAACTTATTCATCTGGAATAAAGAGCAACAGATTATTACACAGGATAACATAATTTTTAACATATTCACAACTGCAATTTCAAAGAAAAATTCAAGTGGTACATGAAAAGTAAATTTGTCGTGGCTGAATGCATATGGATTCATTGTTTTTTTGTAATAGTTTCTAACAAGGATTTGGTTCCAAGAAAATCCAAGTAATTTCAAGAAAAAAGAAAAGGTAATTTATGTAATGAATTTGACGATAACAATGTTGCTGCATCGGCTACACTCACCCGTTCTGACTCAAAATCTTCTGCTAATAACGCTTCTTCTTCATCATTGCCTAGATCGTATTCATCGTCTCCAAGATCGTCGTTCAACAATTCATCATCACTGTAACAAAGAAAAAATACTTAAAATGAACTCTAATCAAGTTGATACTTTAAATTATTACTATTGATACAGAATTAAAAACATATGTGATAAGTAACTATAATTTATAAATATCAATAATTTATCTCTAACTAGACTTGAGCTATGGAAATATCTGGTTTCGTAATTTATAAAAAATTAGAACATTGAAATTTCAGACTGCACAAAATTTGAATATTTCAAGTTTTATATCTATATAATAGGAATTCATGTAACAGAGTCAGGTAGTGTTAAAAAAGGTATTATATTGTATAGTAAAAATAAATGTAACATTTTCATGTTAAAATAGTGAACTAATAAAATTTTTCTGCAAAATGATAGGGTCTTATTTAATGACAAAGGAAAAATGAATGTAATTTTCGTTTTTCAATTTAAAAATTGACCAAATCTGACCAAACCGCGTGTAACAACATGGTAACCGCGCAGCAAAGCCCGCTGGGACAACTAGTCAAAATATTTTGACTAGGTACCGATTGCCAGGGTACCAAATAAAATTTTATTAAAAATATTCATAAGCAGTCAAGTTTTCAGACAAACGTTGATTCTAGTAATAACTACCAATAATGAGAGAATAATTTAAAGAATCGAATTATATTTTTTGAAAATGGTGCACACGTGAATTTACGAAAATGTAAATGTAATTTTTTCTAGAATCATGAATAACTTATTGCTTGAACAAATGAGTACACAAGGTTGGGCCTCGATTACATTTTGATAATTTTTGCATTACAAATAAACTATCGAAATTTCGTCACAGAACTGTGAAAATTCGTCAACATGTATACTTTTTTCTCTATTTTTCAGAATTACAGTAAAAGGTTTTGTTACAACTTAATTACAGAAAAACCTATTTTAAATTACAAAATCTGTAATTTTTAGTAGTTTTACTGTAATTAAGGTGCAACAGACCCATACTTTTTTACTGTAATTATGAAAAATAGAGGAAAAAATACATCTATAGAAAAATTTTCACAGTTCTGTGAAAAAATTTAAATAGTTTATTTGTTGTGCAAAAATGATCAAAATGTAATCGATGCCTAACCCTGTGAATATACAATTCAAAATTATAACGTATGATGACGTACCAAACCAAATTTTATAGAATAAATATATTGAATGTAAGAGCTCTATTTAAAATACATCTCTAGAATATCATGCAATAAAAACCAAAACTTTAGTTTAAATATCGTTTGAAGTAATAAAAAAATAACTGGATTTTATCAAAAGTGGATTCGAATTTTTTAATCCTGTTATTTTAGTTTCTTGCAGTATTGAAAGTGGATTTTCTTAAAATGAACAGAGGTTACAATAGCATCATGTTGCAATGATTTCGCATACACCTATATGTCCGTACAAATTCTTTAATTTATTCACATTTGGAATTGATTATTAGTAACATTATTTATATGCACATATAATTTATGTAAATATAAGTAATATTGATTATTAATGAATGTATTCTATATGTTGATAAAAATTAACAAACTAAAATGTGTCCCGTTTTTGTATTATTCGAACATCGTTTACGTAAAAAATGCGAATTTCAAGAAAAATTAACACAGCTAAAAAAGCATTATTTTGCCTTATTTTTGCATATTATTATACACCCAACAATTTTTATTTGTAAATATGAAATAATAATACTTGAGATGCTAAAATAACACTGTTTTCTGCCCAAAATATCAACGTAATTTTATCGCATGTTACGACTGCAAGAAATAGACCGAAAATCAATACGATCAATACCGTCATGAACGATCATAAAAACGCATTAGATTTGAGGAAATCGCAACTTTTCCTGACATTCCGTGTTTGACAATTTCGTCTCCATGTGTTTCGTCGCAATTTTTCGTATTAAAAATAGCTACAGAAGAACACGAGTTGACAAAAATAAGTACCCAAGCAAAGCAACGAAGGTAAGTAGCAAAAAAAGTCAAAAATTTGATTTTACAAATAATGATTTTTTGCGAACTCGAGTTTTGTTGCGAACAAAAATATACTTACTGATCAGACATTGTTGCGGAGGTATCCGTTGTCCGTTTTTTTCCAAGTTTCGGCTGTTATTTACTACGTGAACAATAAAATGCAACAACAATACACGCGAAAATTGGGAGTTTGGTTGAGTACTGTTTTTTTGATGCAATTTGTAGGCGAGAGGTGAGAGAGGACTAGGGAGGACGGGGGAGGACAGAATTTTTAAGATTCGCAGAATCTTGTCAGCGGATTAAAAGAAAATTCGCGATTAGTAATTGCAGGAATTGCACAACTCTGAAGTAACGAATTTGTATTTAAATTACTGCAAATTTCTGATTAGAGCGTTTACAGCGTTTCCAGCAGTTTACTTGAGTTTGCTTGGGTTTACTCAGTTTACTTCAGTGGCTCTCACTGGCTATGAACCCCACTGAAACCCATAAGCCTATTAGCGTTTTCGAGTGACCCGATCTGGAGCAGATCCGGAGCAATTTTTCTGCTGATACGTGCTCAAATCTGCTCGAACCTGCCTAGAAATTGCTCCAAATCTGCTCCAGAGCAGGTCACTCGAGAACATTATATGTAACCCGGATACACATATATGTAATACCCCTATATGGCTAGCGTCCTATGTTCGCCTGTAAGCGGGTGTGAAGCCAACATCATGAGGCAGAATATCGTCTCATCTCTCTCACTCAAGAGGCAATTCGGGGAAAAGGCAGTAGACACTACTGTTCACAAAATATCGATACATATCGATATTCGTATCGATACTCCAACTACCACCGATACTCCGATATTTTTTCCGATACTACATGGCTATATATATATATATATATATGATATATATAGATATTTATGTATTCTGATATTTCGATATTCCGATTCTGCATCGATACAGTATCGGTGTATACAAATCGATATATGGCAGCGCTGCCGTACCACCGATACTGTACCGATATACGAATATCGATATTTAGTGATCACTAGTAGACATGTTCCGTGAGTGGGGGAGCGGAGAAAGGACAAGTGGACTCAGCTGAGCTCAGCTTGCTTACTCCCCTACCGCCCCTACCTCCCCGCCATTCCCCACTCTTGGAACTTGCCTTCTGCCTTTTCCCCGGATTGCCTCTTGAGTGAGAGAGATTAGACGATATTCTGTCTCATGATGTTGGCTTCACTCACCCTCCCACAACTAGCCATATAGGAGTTATTACATATATGCGAATTCATCGCTCTGTCTCTTTCCTTTAGAGGGAGCAGCAGGAGCAGCATAGGATTTCAAATAGAAACTAGCGCCTCTACACCCAACCCACTGGAACTAAACATTGGCGAGCAAACCCACTCGCAGGGCTCTGTTAAAGTTGTTAAAGTAAGGTGCTATAAAAGGGAGTATACTCGACCGCCATTTTGAACCCAGCTCATGGGATGTAAACATGGATGTAAACATATATATGAGAGTATATATAGATTCAGTAACAGTAGACAATGGGTGCTTGATGTTTGCACATGCGCAGTACCACTCGAATCTTCTTATCCCTTTCTCTTTCTATCACGGTGCTCCTTTCCAACAGGCGAGGATAAGACGCTGGTAATATAGAAGTATTACATATATGTATTATACACGGAAATGCTGCAATTCCTTAACTATTAAAAAACCTAATTAGACATTTATAACTTTTGAAAGTTAGAAAATAAATGTCTTTTATGACGAGATAGATATTTTTAGCCTTCAAACTGCTTTTACACGCCTAAATTATGAAATAGCAAGTTAATAAAAAATCGTTGTTAACTATCCAAAATTACAAATTAAGGCAAATCCTTTCGTTTTTTTGCTAAATATCTCTTGAAATATCACAACATAACTCTTCCATATCATATTTTGGTTTGAAAAGGCATTTTTAGGTCATTTTCGTAGGCGACGTTCGTGGCGACGTTCAACGTCGCATCACGATTGCCAGGGTAATACTTTTCATATTTTCATTATTCATTATTTATGAAGGTGAGTTTATTTTATGATATATATCGAATAAATATGGTAACGTTATACAACATATTCAGTGTGTCACATAAATTAGTAATAGTCATGAATTTTCATTTTTTTTTTTTCAAATTAAAGATTAGGCTTTATAAATAATTTCTGCGTTAAAAAAATGTGATTTCTATGGTCCAACTTTTTATAAATAATTTTTAAAAGTCGCTTAAATGAGATCCCACTGAAACGCTACGTGATTGGTCGGCGCATCTGTGACGTCACTAATGTTTGTTTATTTTGGTCTCCCTATGCTGCCCTATGCTACAACACTGGCCGCGCGCGAATTTTACGGGAAAATTCAAATAATCGGGAAAATGAGCCGAAACCCGGAAAATGGGTTGGTTCGGAATACCTAAGATAATCTCCCGAACGTGGATTTAGCAACGATTTTCGCATACTTTGCGAAAAAAGAGTGTTTTAACGTCCCTGAATCCAGAGCTGTCAAAGCCCCTGGCGGACGGCCGAATCCTCCCGAATACCGCTGACAAGAAGCTATGCAAGGAGAAATCACTCACTATGTCTCTCTCAGTCTCTCTGCACGTTACGGTGATACAAGGTCACCGTTCGAATCCCCACGCGGGGTCCCTGGTCGACTTGGCGCGAACTGACCAGTTTGCGTTACTGCGCATCCCCACGCTTGCAAGAGGAGGAAACGCGAGCACCTGCTGTTCAAAGACGGGATGCTAGCGCGAGCACGTGCTTTTCAACTCCCTCATTGGTGGGGATGCGCAGTAACGCGATCTGGTCAGTTCACGCCAGTTCGAACAGGGACCCCGCGTGGGGATTTGGACGGTGACCTTGGATCGCAACTTTCACCCGAGTGATTTCTCCTTGTATAGCTTCTTGACGGCTGAATAACGTAATACGGTTTTCGGTGGTACTCGGCGGTATTGGGCGAATTCCACTTCCGAAAAAACTCCATTTCGCAAGAAAAAAACCGGTCGGTAGTAAAAATGATGTTTTTTATGAACTTGTAGCAACTATTGTTCCTAAAAATACACATATTTAATAAAAGAAAGGATTAAACTTTTAATAGCATACTTTACATGAAATGGAATTTCGGTGGTAAGGAAGAGTGGTTGGTAATCGTAATGGCTTTTGGATTGCCATACAAGTTGGTTTTGTAAAAGGATTGGATTTTATTCGTTTTTTTATCGACATTTTCGAGCGGAATTCGCCCAATTCCGCTGAATACCGTATTACGGAATTCGGCCGTCCGCCAGGGGCGCAAAGGTAAATAAATGTTGTATTGTACATACATGGTTTTTACATTTTTCCGTCGTAATAGACGTGAAAAAAAATAAATAGACAAATACAATGAAAAAAAGCTTGAACTTCGTTTTTTTCTCAAAAAAAAAAAAAAAACGAAATTCAAACTGTTTTTTATTGTATTTGTCTATTTATTTTTTTTCACATCTATTACAACGGAAAAATGTAAAAACCATGTTCAGTCTTTCTCATTAATACCTTCACTTGAATTGCATTCGAAAACATGGGTTCGCGTTCGAAAAAGCGAAGGCATTAATGAGACAGACTGTACAATACAACATTTATTTACCTTTGCGCTTTGACAAGCTCTGGATTCAGGAACGTTAAAACACTCTTTTTTCGCAAAGTATGCGAAAATCGTTGCTAAATCCACGTTCGGGAGATTATCTGAGGTATTCCGAACCAACCCATTTTCCGGGTTTCGGCTCATTTTCCCGATTATTTGAATTTTCCCGTGAAATTCGCGCGCGGCCAGTGTTGTAGCATAGGGCAGCATAGGGAGACCAAAATAAACAAACATTAGTGACGTCACAGATGTGCCGACCAATCACGTAGCGTTTTAGTGGGACCTCATTTTAGCGACTTTTAAAAATTATTTATAAAAAATTGGACAATAGAAATTACATTTTTTCAACGCAGAAGTTATTAATGAAGCCTAATCTTTAATTTGGAAAAAAATCGGCAGTTTAATTTTGAGGCAACTCCTCTATTATAATTAGAATAGTCCATGATATATCAGTCACGATTTCAGTATACAGAAACGCATGTTTCACACTTATGATGGTACGCCATAAATAATCTTTAGGTACAAGAACTTGTTCGAAATCATATTTTCTTGCTTACACATTATATTCATCGTTTGTAGCGATGTGCGCGCGTGTTTGCGGGTGTGTTCATGTGTGTGCGTGTGCGCGTGCGCGCGTGTGTGATGATATTTTCAGCACTTCCCGCACTTCCTGTGGAGAAGGTTTGAAATATATGAAATATATATGGTTCAAATTGCGTAAGTAAACTCCTTGTCTTTTTCTCACTGTCTCCATGAGCTTTTGTGATATTACTGGTTCTTCACTGTGGTTATAACCACAGTTGTAATTACAACTGCGAAGTCGACGAAGCTTGAGGAGGGGCGGGGGAGGTGAGAGGTTGAAACTCTTTTTGAAATTCGAAAAACATCTATTTTAGTAATTATAATTGCAAAAATTCAAATATATCGAGAATAAAATTTCACATACAAATCAATTCGTTACGTTACTTTGAAAGTAAGAATTTCAATGATTTTTTAGAAATAAAGAAAAATAAATAGTTAAAAAATGCCCGCCAAGGTCATTTTTATTGTGATAAAATGTAAAATTTAGGATGGGTAGTGATGCAAAATTTTTACTGTGGAATTGAATGAATCTAAAAGTTCAACCTCTAGATTTTGGAGGATGAGTAAAAAATTGTAATATAATCAAACTTTAGAAAGAATGGTTTTGTTAGGTAAAATTTAAAGGGTGAAAGTCAACATTTATTTCAAATTTTTACTGTCAAACACAAAACTTTTACAGTTTTCACACAAAATTTATTTAAATCTATAGATTTTCTGATGAAAAATAAGGATTATAATAAAAGTTTTCGACAAAAGTGAGGTTACTCTAAATTTGCCAGCCTAGTATAAAATCTGTATTTCTCGACAAAAACCAATTTTCAGCGCAGAATAAAAAATACGTATGTTTTCAAACTAGTTTATGTGACTATTGAAAAAATTTGAGAGAAACCGTGATATGGTCAGTGACGATCAAACTGACTTTGAAAATAATGACGCCATATTCATTGTATTGTTTCAAGTTGTTTTTTTCTTATTTTGGTGTATAACAAACTGCTAACTGAAGAATAATTTCCGAGGAGTAGTTCGTTTCTAAAATAATATTCAACCTAAATAAAAAATATATTTGTTAGTCTAATTCATTCCTTGAGCTTGCTTTCGCCTCCTCGTTCTGTAGATACGGATATATATTCTGTAGTAGTTCGACAAAAAGTCTAAAAAGGGTGCTTCCGAGGAAAATCTAAGAAAATCTATGTTATAAAGGGCAATACGAGGTCTGAATTTATTATAGGAAAACAAAACTGCATGTGACACAGACACTCAACAGAGTAATGTACCACTGTTTTGTTGAGAAGAAAATTATTCGTTTCTGTAAAAAACTCTAAAGAGTTTTTAATAAATCAAGTTAAAAATTCATTTTCGATGTTCAGTCTAGCATATAAGGTCTTTATTTTGATTCGTGAGCCATCTTGCACGTCTTGGTTCTAAAGATACGAGGATCGCTCATTTCAGTAATTACGAATAATTTGAAAAACAGTAATCCGCCGTAAAGTCTAAAAAGTATAATTCTTCACAGTCTTATGAATAGGAGAAATTCAACTTTCATGTTATAGTAGGATCTTAAGGGTTCTCTATTATTCATCGCAAAGTATAACTACGGGTGAAAGAAATATTTAACAAAGAAGTTTATAATAGTTTTGTTAACTTATTGTATTGTTTAATTGATTCAACGCACAATTCATAATATCTCTTTGTAACTTCATGAATATAAACCGGATCGAAAATTAAAATGTATAAGAAACTTATGAGAGCAGAAAACGGAAAAATTGACCTACTCTGTCTGCTCGTTCCAAGAAAGTTCAAAGAATTCTGTTCTCATTATCATGACTCAACATGACATGCAGAAGTTCGAATTCTTTGGAGAAGATAATTTGGGTTCCCAAGGTATCTGTTCGAAAGAGTGAGCCTGGAGTGGAGCGTGAGCGTGGAAAGTGGAGGTGGAACTGGGTGGAGTGTGGAGGAAGATGACGCCAGCTAAAAGCAACTGATGGTTTTTAATCTGTGGACCCTGCTTCACTCTGCTTCACTCTAATTCTGTTCTTCCCTCTGAGACTATGTAAATAATGCATACTTCATATCACAACAAACTTCTTGAAAATACTGCAGGTTCCAGTTAATATTCCAATTGTTCGCGTTTTTTTGAACACATCAGTAGCATCAAAAGTAACAAATTTTCATACCAGACTATTCCCAACTAGTACAAATTCCAAAGTTTATAATGAAAGTGTAAGTATAACTTTTTTTCCATCTTTCTAACCTAACGAAAAAACAAGACGCAACAGAAAAATCATAGAAAAACGCTATCTCGCCAAGACATTCATTGTTATTTGCCAGTATATAAATTCTTCACATCGCTAGCTGATATTTCGGTGTATGATTGAACATTTTTATTGAAGCATTCCATGTTAAACATTGTGACATCGACAACACAAAATAATCTTATTCCAAATGGCGCCATAATCAACTGTAATGATAAGAGTGATAACAAGAAAGTAAAACCTGTGTTATAAAACATATTTCGTCATTGAATTATAGGTTTTATTCCAATAGTTCCAACAAATCAATGGGTAACAATCGTTTTCATCAAATAGTCAGATTTCTAACTTGTAGATGTTTCGATTAACACAATCCATGAATGTTTTGGCGGAAGAAACATATCGATGAAGTATCAACTAACGTTTTCATCGATGAAATTGTTGGTCTTATGTGTTAAAGGATCAACGAATGTACTGATTTTTTGAGCGACTATGAAGTGCTTACTTCTTTGAGTGGAAAGACAGTGGTTGAAACGCAAGTGATGCAATATTTGAAAAACTCTCCATGCGTGGAGCAAGATCCTGAAAAATATTCCGTTTTATGGAGGTTATGAAGGACTACAAATTGACGAAATGCGAACAGTTGATGCTGTTAAACTTACGTCCAAAAACAGAGGTTGAAATTGAGTTGATAGGAAAACATAGATGAAGAATAGTACATTTCTGACATTTAATATCTGGTATTTGGGATATGTTTATGTAAATATAATGTTATTAGATCTTGATGGATGACAATCCTCCTAAATATGAAAATTTGTCAATACTACTGTATAATTCCAGATATTTGAAGATGGAGAGGAACGTTTATCGAAAGAAAAAGTCAAAGCGATACTCAAAATCGTGAAAGATGTAACTGCAAAAACGATAAAAGAAGAAAAAAATGATCAAGATAGTGAAGAAGCAGAAGTCTAATAGAAATCAAGCAAGAGCCAATTCAAAACAACACATTTGACGTACCTGAATGTCGACATTAGATTACGGTGGTATTTACTTTTTATGCAGCAATTGTTCAAGTTTTCATGTTAATTCATACAGTCGTTATTAATATATGTGAAAAAAATGCGTATACAACAATGCTGCCAAGTTTTATTGTTTTTTTTTTAATTCAAATATGCCTGGATTCATAACTACACAATGTTTCTGTTGACTCATGTAAAATGAAAATGTAAATATACCCAATGAACAAAAAACACTCCGAATTCGTTTTTCGTGATTTATTTATTCCCCAAACTTTCGTTGAAAAAATGTCGATACATTCATAAAAAAGTACAAATATTCACAATAAAGTACCACTGATGAAGAAATCGTAAGGTACAGGAGGAAATATAAATGAGTACTGAATAATTCATACCAATACCAGAGCTATAAGTATCGTTGATTATGGAGTTGACTAGATAAAACCGCGAGCTAATAGTTATTTTTCGTTGCAAAAACGCTCGCTGTTCGACATTATTATATTCATAACGATGATATGAGCGATAGTCCTTTAACAATTTTTTCTTATATTATACATTTTTCAATGTATTATATGCCTTATTTATATGAAAATCTCAACCTTCAAACTATATGACGAACTCTACAAACATTTCTAAACAGATCACTGGTACTCGGAGTATGAATAATGAAACACGTTTTTACAATGTCAGTTATTTCGATCGTTCCACGCTGTGTTCTGAAAAAAGGCTCATGCTCAGAGTATAGAATGTATAAGTACTAAGTCTCTATTATTTGCAAGCTCATGCAAATAATCCAATATCACGCAACGCACACGATAATTTTCTGGCTGTACACACTCATATAACTCTTTCATAAGCAGAAACCGATACATGTTCAAATCCAAAATTATTCTAATGATCTAATTAAAAAATTATTTTTTCTAACGTTTACCGAAGCAAATGAAGTGCCAGAACTATACCGAGCTTATTCGACCCGTAAATATACTTGCACTGTATTTTTTATATTTGTTTTCATCATACAGAATATGTTATCATAAACTAGGCATTATTAAAATAATTGTAATGCATGACACCAGAGACTTTTTATTTCAAATGAGGCAATTAATTTCAAAAACTAGAATTGTCAGGCTTTTACTTGTAATTTGGGGTTTGTATGTTCAATATTTAAGACTTCGATAGTATCCAGGGGTAAAATATTCATGATAGTTAATTGTAGGATGAAAAATTTTCAGTTATTGTCACTGATTTGTATAAAAACTGGCTAAAAAATGGAGGAAAAAGTTTGACCGTCGGCCATTTTGTCGGCATTCGGGCGGCCTGTACGCACGTAAATGAATATCCAAACGGTGGAAATGGTATGATGGTGATATTTATTTTGTTTTTTACTTAATTATGATACACAGATCAGTGTTTATTTTACAATTGTAATTAATCGTAAGCTAGAAAAACGAAAAATTTCCATCGTTACAAGATACCGTGGAAGCTCTGTCTATATTTTTTCACTCGTTTGTCCAGTTACGAAAACGGCGGATTCGTCACTCGCCTTTCGTTTCCTTAAATTACTAATCTCATCACTTACAGCTTGATGTCTTTCACGGTTCCGTGTGAAAAACACTTATTTTTATACGAATGGTTATGCGGAAGAATACCAATCATTTTCCGCGAAATATTAATTAGAGTTAATTTTCCGAACGGAATCGTGCATTAAATATACATAAGTGTCTTCGAGATCGGTTTTTGAAAGACTTTTACACTTCAAACGAACTTTTCGAAACCACAAACTGAAAGAGTTAAAATCAATATCAAAATATTGATCGTGAAAAAACTGAATAATGATTCATTTATGAACAATATCCAAAATAAAAGAAGATAAATTAGTTTTTAATCGTTGGAATCAGTTGGAAACTGAAAAATAAGGATTTAGAAAACAAAGCAATAAAGAATTTCGTGTTCAAGTAATGAGATTTTTCAAATCTCGAGATAAAAATGATATAAACTTAAAGAAATAAAAAATATTATTAAAATCTGAATTGAGGCAAAATTACTATCAAAAAGCATATATTACATTGATTCTAGTTTTTTTTTTCAACACCATCAAAGAATGATTTTCTAATTAGTAGGTATTCCCGAATAGTAAGAATTTGATGCGATTTAGCCAAAGTAAAATGAATTCTTAAACTCCCATTTAACAACATGCAATAAACAGCTTTTGTAATATCACCAAATTCTCATACGAACTGTGCCACATAGAAGTTTAATATTCTCAATTTCTTCATCGTTCGCTCGACACGATAATTATTAATACTTTCGCGTTTGACATTCGCACTGAGACGGCTGTAGCCAATATTATACATATTTATACGTACTAATCTATTAAAAAGCATCTCATACATTTTTTGACCGAATAATAAACCGGAATAAATAATTATTCAGCCATACTTTTTAAGAGTATGCGGGAGCCATTATAAATTCCCGTAACCCATTTCTAGTGGAAACTTTATTTGTCAATAAATCATTGACTCTTGCAAATGTAGTAGGGGGAAAAAATCCACAAAATTGTCACTATTCGTTACAATAATAAATAATAATTTTAATTTTATCTGATTGTATTTGAAAATAGAATCGGATAACAAATGATAAATAAAATCGTCTGCTCAGTTTGGAAAAAATAGTAAAAAACATTTTATGTATTTATAGGTTCCACATACTCTTAATTTTACGTTGATCTACTTGGTCTGACCCAAAATTGTCGTTACTCGAGAATCACCGAAGAAAATTCGTTGCTTTGGATTTTGTTTAGAATACGATATACTCATAGCAGTCACTTTTTTGTACCTTTACACTAATGGACGCGAAAATTTTTCACGAATATAAATGAATTTTTTCAGACATAATGATAACGGGTTTTTTGACTATTTGATGAAAAATGATCCCTAGAGTAGGTTTTTGTATAAAAAATTTTGAAGGGGATGTAGGGTAGGGATGCTAATTTTCTTAATTCATCCCTATTCCTCAAACATGAATCCTCGTGTTTTTCAGGACAATTAATTATTAAAATTATGTTTTTTTTTTCGAATTTCAAATGTTAACACTTGAATATTTAAATTAATTCTTTTATAGGTTGTTTTCGAACAATTTGATGACATTTCATGTAATGATTTAAAATATAAATGAACATAAAATGTAATATAATGTTTATTCATCATCGTAGTATAATGTTTTCTTTTAATTTCAATTTCGATTCTTCTTCCTGTGCATAATCATGGTTGAAAAATTTTTCAAATTGTGTAAATTCAAATTCTTTCACTGTTATATTTCAAAAAAGTAATTTTGTGTCATCGCCACCTTTCGAAATTATATTTTTCATATCTAATTAGGTCCTCAAACACTGACAACAACCGTAAAAAATATTTCTTTAATCGGAAACTGGCAGGCAACCTGAAACCATTGGCTTCCAAATAAAAAAAAAAAAACAATATAGGGTGCAAGCTTAGGCATAAACGTATAAATCACATGATTCTTATTCTCAGTGCTCTCCAATATAAATCCTTAAGTAAGCTAAAATCTCGTTTACCTTCGCGAATTACATCTAAAATGGCAGTGATTACCGGCAATCGAAAATCGCGTTAAAAAACGCGATTCGTTCGTTGGAATCGTTCATAGGCAATGTATAATATATTTATAATATTTTCAGTCTAACGTTACTATATAGTCTGATATATATAATTTATATAACCTCACACGTCATGCGTTGCTTACCCTAGCTTACAAATAATTAAAAAGTAAAAATTTACGCCTTCTTTTTCAGCTCGACAATCGTACCGGGAAAGTATATGTATTCAAAATGTAGTTGGTTGATTTAATCGATCTAAAATTTATATGTTTCGTGAGTTTTACGTAGTTATTATTGCTGTTCCAACAAAAGAGGGCCGCTTTATAAGAGTAGTCTTATATTGAGTTAGCGAGATTTTGAAAGACGATTTTTTTCATCGTACAAATGAAAATTTGATATGATAAATGTCACCTATGAAAAAGTCAAGTAAAAATTCGTTTCTTTAAGGGGCGTAAGCAGAAAAAATTTTCAGGTGTTTTTAAAAAAAAATATGTTCCCTTTGGAAATTTACCATATTTTATCTTCGACGATCTGGATTCGAATGTATGATTTTTCAATTTCCGAATTCCAGTATTTTGAAGGCAACAACTTTTGTAGCCTAGAGTCGTACATTTTTCATATTAGTATTTAAGATGATGGAATTTGATTTTCATGATTTTCACGTCACTGAGATAAAATTTTTTTCTAATAATTTTTGTAGTTTTCATAATTCTTTGGTATTCATATAATTCAAAGGATTTCCAGTTGACATTATGGATTTTAATACAGCTTTCTTGAATTCGACGCTCTAGGAGTACAAATTCTAAAAAATTTAAATGTTTCGTATATAAATTTGAAAATAAATTATAAGTACACAGATGTAAGGTACTATATACATTTATAAAAATTTGGTATAGTATCAATTTTTTTAATTTGGCTCTATCTTTTCCGGTATTTCTTTTTAAAATTTGTTTAATTAATTATTTAATTGATTTATCAAAAGAATATTGTGGGATCTTTATAGTTTTCCATATAAATTTTGATTATCATATGTGTGCTCTATGATATAAAGTTTCATAAATTTTCGAGAAAATAATGCAATATTGTCGTGAGCTAGTAGATAGATTTTTACAATTGAATGCTCTAGAATTCAAATTTCGATAAATTTTCAGGAATTCATCATATTTCTGGAAAAACAGCACTTACATAGATTTATCATGTTTCACAGATTTCCTTTATTTAGGTTTATTTCAGATTTCATCGAGTTTTCTATTATTTTTATAGATTTTCCGTTTCACTATAGATTGCTATATACGCTCTTTAGAATTCAAAATGTTATAAATCGTAGGTATTGGTCCTGATTTTGCAGAAAACACTTCTGTTACAGAATTCTTTACTTTCATTTTATATCTTCAGAGTTTGTACGATTCAAAAGATTACCTGGTATTTTGATGAATTTATATGTAGACTTCTAGAATTGATGCTCTTTAATCCGAAGCATTTTCTTCGCTACGCTCGCTCACAAAGCTCCGCACTCGTGAACATGCTCATTCTGCTTCTTGATACGAAATATACTATTTTATATTTTCATTTCCCGAACTACTCGAGCCAAACAATATTTATGAATGAAATTCTGCTTGAGAAAATTTTTTTTGAAATCAGCAGTATAATTTTTATTTTTGCGTAAGTAAAATGAAGAATTCTGAATAATATTGATCAACTTTGAGGATTCACGTTAATTCATCTAGAATTTAGCATTAACCTTTCAGATAATTTTAGCTTATTTCCAAAACTATCATTTCTTTTGCATAATTTTTTACACTGTATATCTATTTTTTATTCCAACTTTTTTTTCAAATGAAAAAAGAATCATTTTATCTGAATTTCGGTAATTTTTCGCCTCCCCAAAAACCCCCTTCTGCCTTCACTCCTAGTTAAACTCATGCATTTTCAAGCGAACCCTCGAAACCTTCTTCAAACTCAAAAACTATGGAATTAGTACAAGAAACCTCACGATCCCGTGAAACATAACCTCTCTGATGCCACGTGGGAACCATTAGAGAAGCTTCAAAGACAACTGTCAACTACGAGTTCGCCAATTTTCGTGACAACATCATCGAAAGTTGGCCTTTCGCGTGGATCGATAGACCAGCAGAGCGTTTGGAGCTCTTGCAAGCCCGGAGGTGCTGCTTTGTGGGGCTTCCAGGTAAGGGTTTTGGCCTTGATTTGAGCCAAGACGGTGTCGTCGTTCAATTTACTGAACGGCATTTCACCTTGATGGAATATCTCCCAGAGCAAGCATGCGTAGGAGTAGACGTCGCTCTTGGTTGAGTACTCATCTTCGAAAACGACCTCGTAGGGGAGCCATCGTAAGGGAATCACCTGATTGCGTTGTTTGGCGTACTCCTGCTGATAAGGTTCTTTGCTCATGCAGAGGAGGGAAATTTTGAGGCTAAGGTTGCTCGATATGAGACAATTCCGAGCCGCCACATCCTTGTGTACGAGGCGGTGATCGGCTAGGTGTTTGAGCCCTCGGGCAGCTTGATTCGCTAGAGAGACTATTTGGGTGACCGACAACTGGGGCGGGCGCTTCTTCGTTTCGTGGCTAGGACTCGAAGTCGTCTGTTGCGAAAACAAATTTAATGCGATTAGGATTTAGAGTTCGTTCCATCAAATTGTCATATTACTGAAACTTATCACCCATGAGATAATTATATTCCATGAAACCAGAAGGCAACTACTATAAAACCTATACGGAGGGAAAAGAATAGTTGGTGTGACTAAAATAATAGTTCAACTGACAAAACAGAATAGTAAAATAGGAACGGGCAATGCGCTTAGTTGTCCGAACTAAGTACCCATTTAGGCAAACGGACGATACTCTGTTTTGTTCGAACAACTATACGAATCGCACTCGTTATTGCTCGAACGTGTAAAGGATGATACTAATACTAAATGTTTAGTAATAGCGAACCAACTTGAAGTCGTACCGAGCAACAAACTAGGCATTTTCTACGAATCGTTTAGTAAATGTTACTAACACAGTTAGTTTGTTCTACTAGTAGCCTATGTAAGTATGTCCAAAATGATGTAGTCCTATAATTTACAATCAAGAACTCAAATTTCCGCATTGTGAATACTTTTGCGTGACAACAATAAGCTATATTAGAAAAAAACGATTAAATTCTTTTAAACCTTATTTCATTACGGGTCTGTGGTAAAATGTTGTTCGACCGAAAGTACTTGTGAAAGACCCCACGTACTTTTCGAATATCCATTTTTCGAATAGATCTTCCATATTATTTACATGCAAATAATAAAATTGAAAAACACCAAAAAACACGCGGACGTTCGAAGATGTCAAAAAACCTTGTCACGATGACAATAATAAATACGCAAGCGTAACAATAGTGCGATGAGCTTAACGGTAAGTTTCGTTCACGCAACTAGAGATGGGCGATATATATCGATATATCGGAATATCGATATTTACTTCCGACATGTTTCCGATATTATATCGATATGTCGGTATATCGATATTGAGTGACCGATATTTATATGCGTATGCATGTAAAATATTATATATTTTACATGCAACTGTAATATTTAGATGCATATTTAACAAGATGTCATAAAATGTAAGCGAAGCTATATTAATCAACAGTTTGATTATTGCTGTTTTTTTATCACATATAATAAAAATTTTCGAAAACCGTACTATACCTTATTTTACTATACTTCTCTTTATCTTTCACTTAGAAAGTGAAGAGACAAAGAAAGTTTCATTTGTCGATCGATGTCGATCACTTACGGAGTTGTGTTTTTGTGTATCCATTATAATTGACATCATATACATACATATTGTATGTTTTGAGTTTATACCTTAGAACTTTAGATTTCATCGGTAACAATCAAAACACAATGCTATCGCCAAATATTTCACTGCCCTGGTAAATTTGACAAGTGACTATTTATAAAATGACATACAAATTGTCGGTAAAATATCGATGATCCTAACAGAGAGTGGTCGGGAAATGGTTGGATTTTGCGTGGATTTTTCCATTTTCCGTGGGTGACAAAAAAGGATTGTTATTTTATACTGAGTGAAAGATGTTTTTTTGTTCGTGTAATATTACACTATTTTTCTGCAAAGAATCTAAAAACGGCGGCCGAAAGCTCAAATGTCAAAATTAATTCAGTGGAAAAAGATGGATTAGAGGGATGATTTCAACCACAAATTTATTCCAAACTTAAATTTTCAATAATTCAAAAATTAAAATTCGAAATTGCGAACACTTTTGTTCTATGATCTTGAAAGATTGATGTTTACAATTTGGAATGCCTCAATACATTTTTCTCTATTGTATGTGATTTCGCTAATACAGCGAATAATAAAAAAACACGAAATCCTTTTGATATACTCCATATATCGATATTTTATTTCGATGTATCGATATTAGATTTCGCAAGATCCGATATATCGAAAAGGTAAATATCGATATTGTCCCTTTCGATTCCCATCTCTATACGCAACTAAACGACTCGTATTAGATGCGTATGCGCAAATGTCATTGCTAATGGTGCTTGCCGACTCGTTTAGTTATTGTAAGTAAACGATTCGTGTTAAATGAAATCGATTATAGCCAACGATTCATTTAGTTGAATCGTTCTTGACTGACCTGGATGGTCCAGAGGAGTCCAGAGGAGTCCAAAAGGGAGCCAAAAGGGATCCACCGTGGATTTCTTTTGGAACCCTAAGAAATCCAAAAGGAGTCCAAATGCGTGTGTGTTAGAATTGAAGTGTTTCATTCAATGAAGACTCTAATAAATATGAATTTTCGAAAATTTCTTCAGCACAGTTGCGAAATGAATCAAAGTAGATTTTTTGTTTTGAAAAAAGGCAGTATTTTCGATGAAGAGTGATATTGCGTTTGCACGTGACTATTTTTACGTTTTTACAGTTTTTTATGATATGTTTGTAAAATGTGTATGAACAAAAATATTCCCGATGTGTTTACGATGATTATTTGTGCAAAGTATGTGGCTAAAATACGTGAAATTTTACAAAATCATAAGGAGTCCAAAAGAGAGCTAGAAGGAGTCCATGGTGGCTCTCCCGGGATCGCCAGGGGAAGAGTTTCATTATTTCTACTAAACGAAACGATATATTGTTTCGTCCACATAACAGATAGTTTTGTTGGAATGACGAAAAAATGAGCAACTAAACATGTTGAATAACTTTAACTACACCAGTTCCTTCCGTGTAATGATTATCGATCGTAAATCATTGAATATCCCCACCACAAAAGACAGGAATCACCTCATCCAGCTATTTCAACAACATACTGTGTACAGTAAACCTTTGCAAAATCATTCTAATCACACCCACCTTTTCCGTATTCTCTTTCCGCGAAGCAAGAAGGAACTTTTTCAAATCTCCCCAATCCGTGTACTCGATGATCATGTAATCTGGCTCTTCATCACGGCAAAGTCCAATGAGTCGAGCCACATTCTCATGATTGAGCTTGTGCAGCAAGTCCAAATGCCTCTTAAACTCTTGCAGGGAATTCTCGTCCTTCGTTTTGGTCAAACTCTTCACCATGACCAGCGACTCTTTTTCCCCGTCAATTTGGAATTTCGACGCGAAAACGTCACCGTATTCCCCACGGCCCAAAGGCTTCAGTTCGCGCAAACACGTACGTGGAACCGCGAGTTTGTCGTAGCCAGATTTGGATTTTTTCGAATGATTGCTACCCTGACTTTGGGCAGTGTCAGCACTATCACTTTTATGGGATTCTCTGTGTTCTTTTCTCTTGGTGGAATTCAGTTTCAAGTTGGTTTCTTTGAGTTCGGTTTGTTCTTCTTGGACCTCACCGTTTTCCAATTTTTCTGTGATGAGGAAACACGTTTGTGATGAATACAAAGTCTACTCACAATTCGAAGACATTATATGTTGATTTACCTTCTCCTTGTTCCTGCAAGTAGCGTTGCTTTCTTCGACGACGTCGATAACGACAATACAACATGAGCCCCACGACGAGGAACATGTATGCTGCAGCAGCACTCAGTGTTATGGTCACGGTTTTGGTCATCATCGAGCCATCGTCTGTGTTGTCCAAATCCATGTCCGATCGGTAGTTATCGATAGCTGAAGATGTACAAACATTTTACATTGATTTACTTGAAGTACATTTTTGTTTTGCTGTTTTGACTTCACGAGTTTCGATTTGTTCCTGTATTCATGATCAAAATAAAAACATTGAAATGACGTAGAGAGTTATTGTTTGGCACCTTTCACATCGAGTTGAATTTCTTGTCGCTTGAAACCGCCACTGTTTCCGGCTGTGCAGCCGTATTTTCCTTGATCACTCATGTAAACCTCTTTGATGTAGAGACTTCCGTTGGGTAGGAGCTCGAATCGTGCACTGTTGAAATTGTTCATACGAGAATCTTTGTCCCAGTGAATGTTCGGCTTAGGATCACCCTCGGCGGCGCAATGCAACATCACCGGAAATCCCTCGACCGCTTCGGTTGGGTTTTGCGGTTGTATCGTGAACTTTGGGAAGACTGGATAAAGTTTGAAAGGGGTGTTACAAAATATTTATTGATTCCGCAGGATCAAAAAAGTGAATTTTCTGGTTTAAGAGTAAGTGGAACTCTCAGGCCAAGTCTAGTGAAAAGTACGAACTCATTACTCATAAATAAAAAATGGACGTCGCAAACGATATGAAACCGATATCAAATATAAAAAAGCATCTGATTCTAAAAGTTTATGTGGAAATTCATATTAATTTTGGAAAATCAAAAAATATTAGAACAATGGGAATTCTTCGAAGCACCATAGTTTTTAGTAGACTTTATTTAGTACACTCAAAAACCAGTTTGGTTGTCGCAAACAAATATTTGGTCGACATAATGAACATCAAATATATAGCTCAAATAAATTTTTAGTTCGAGCAAACAAGTTTTAGGGTGCTATGATATATTTTAGGAACAGACAAACACAGTATATTTAGAAGTCATAAATATTTAGTTGATTGAACCGAAATTTGTTAATGTCAAATAAAATTTGTTTGCCCATACCAAATATTTTTTCGAGTCAACCAAATTTTCGTTTGGTCATATATCGACCAAACGTTTGTTTGAGCCAACCAAAATGGTTTTTGAGTGTAATTTCTACATGAATCTTGGAAAAATTGTCTTCTGAAAAATCGTAAAACTGAAATGTAGAGTATGATATTATCAAAATTTACATAGGACTCTGTACAAAAATATAAAATCTAGAAGATTACCAGAAATTAGTTCAAAATTTCATAAATGCCGAAAAATACGAAAATGACTAAAAATAATAGGAATCTCTAAGAAACTGAAATTGTGCATAGATGTATTTTTTTTTAAATTTATGGACATAATAAAAATGTATTAAATATTAAGCTCTTAAGCATTCGGTTCTGAAAATCTACATAGAAATTAATAAAAATACTAGAAAATTGAATAAAGTTTGCAAGCGTTGAAAAAAGTCAAAATGCATCGAAAGTTCAATAAATTAGCGGAGTACTTCAAGAATACATAAAACAATACTGCTTTTTGAAAACTTTATTAAAAAACTAAAAATCTATCAACTTTTAGATTCTAGAGTATGAAATTCTCGAAATTTTAGAGTATATAAAAAAAATTCAGGCACAAAAAATTGGAAAATCCTACTGAATTATATAAATTCAAATCTCTGCGAGATACTGAAAAAGATGAAAACAGTAAAATACTGAAATTCCATGGGAATATAATTTCTTTGAGTAGCTGTAAAATTACTAAATATTTTTAGGACCTTGAATCCTTGAGCATCAAATTCTAGATATCCATTAGAAAATCCATGAAAATTCTAGAAAATTGTTCAAACTGTAAAAATACCTATAAAAATACGATAAATGCTAAAAGTACTGAAAATTTTGAAAACCTAATTATTTTTGAGAATACTCTTTCATAGAAAATTCTTGAGAATACTCAAAATCTATAAAAATAAAGTTTTCTGAAAAATTTATGGAGATACTGAAAATGTTCATAATTTTATATTCTAGAGTTTCGAATTTTGGAAATCTATCCTGGAAGAAAAATACTCGATATCCACAAAAAAATCAGAAAAAGTTATATAATTTTTATAGTATTAAACAATGTAAAAAGTACTAAAAATACAAGAAAGCAATAAAATACTGAAATCCTTTTGAATATTATTTTCTTAAATAACTATAAAATTACTGAGTGTTCATAAAACCTTGAGTCCTGAAGGATCGAATTCTAGATATCTATATTTAAATCTGTTAAAATGTCAAATTCTTCCAAACTAAAAATACTGAAAAAATACGATAAATACTAAAATACCACTAATGCTGTTTCTTGGGAAATACATTGAAATCTTGAAGTTTAAAAAGATACTGCTAACTGAAAAATTTATTAAATTCTATACATCTATTAAATTTTAGATTCTTAAGTATGAAACCATAGAAATCTATAAAAAACACAAGATATCCACATATAATCTAGAAAATCCTGATGAACATTAATAATGTCAAAATAATGAAAAATACTGAAAATTCATTTCAGTATCATTTTCTTAAGTAACTACAAAATTACTAAGTATCTATAAAAAGTTGAATTCCAAAGCACGAAATTCTAGATATCTTTATAAAAATTCGTAAAAATTGCAGAAAATCGTTTAAACTGTAAAAATACTCAAAAAATACGATAGGTACTAGAGGTACAGGAAATTTATGAAATACAAGTTATCATAAAAATTACTGTTTTATGGATAATTTTTTAAAAAACTCAAATTCTACTAATCTTCGTATGCTAGATTATTTAATTTCCGAAACCTGTATGATGATCTACAGAATGCTAGAAATAAAAAATTGGAGTATCTTTCAACATTGTTTTATGGTGCCTATTGATTATAAGAAAATCCTCAATTTACTTTAGTAGTATAGTAGAAGTGTTGAAGCTTTTTATTAAATACCTTTAAAAGCGAAGCCTAAGTATAAAATATCTTTAATTGATGAAGATATTATTTCCTCAAAAACCTATGGATACACTTAAAATCTACAAATACGAGAAAATCTTTTGAAAAGTAACTATACTAAAAAAATAGGCAATGAGAAACGATAGATATGAGATGCAATCTTATATGGAAAGTGATGTATTAGAAAACTAAAAGCTTGAACCTGCAAATCAGCTTCCAAGATATAACAACGCTGAAATAAATATTTATTATCACTTGATCTGCCATGAATGAAAATGCATTCTGTTTATAAATTTCAAATCATGTATTTGATGAAATTAAAATCAGTTTATGAATAGGACAAAACTTATTGTCAATTTAAAGTCTTTATTTATAAGACCGACGTTTCGTTCACATTTTCCGGAACATTATCAAGGTCATACGAAATTCTTCTCGAGATCTACCATCAGCAAAACAAACAACATCAACATCATCTTGTGATGAAACATTCTTTACATTTCAATCGTTTAAGGCTCTGGACTATGTGTTGTTTTAAGGAGCACATGTTTGCCTTTTTTCCGTGCTTGTGAAATACAGATAACAACGATAGAAAAATCCAGAAAAATTTGGTCTTGAACGTAACATTCTACACTCAAACTATGCCAAGTTTCAAACATTTATCATAAGTTTTGCACAAGTCATGAATATTAAGACAAAACGTATGAATCATGTCCGTCGTGTCAAGTCATGTTAATCATGTCCGATTTGCCTCAAACAGTACAAAATTTTTTTTTTTTCATTTCGATTGATTTAAAACCCTGAAGAGGAAAAATTCCCACATCGCCAGAATAAGCGACACCCCAGTGTATATTTCCTTTTTTAACGATGTAAAATTTTGAAAATTCGTTCCAACGCCCCTGCCACAAGTTACAAAAAACGAACCAACGAATTCACGGCTTGTTTTCCCATTACCCGTAACAATGGCGTGACAACCCCATCGCCAAAAATCAAATAACAACCCCGACCCCCGGGGAGCGCCGACAAAGCCCTTGATAAATGAAACCCCTGACGTGACACTTTCAATTACTTACTGACAACGTCGACGGTAATGGTGTGATTAATGGAGCCTTGGGCGTTGCTGGCGGTGCAGGTGTAACGTCCCTTGTCGTGCTCCGTGACTCCATTGAAATGTAGCGTGCCATTTACGTCCTGCACATGTTTCGGCAATTCACCTTTGGCCTGTTCCTTGGTCCACTTGACCAAAGGGACAGTGGTGCCCTGGGCTTTGCAGGATATCTTGGAGTTGGCCCCGAGTTCTAGGCGTTTGCTCACCGGGGCCGGGGCGAACTTGAGCTTTTCCCGGACGGTCAGGTTCGCCTGGGCGGAGAAAATCGAGGGGAAACCCTTGGTGAAAATTTCGCAGGAGTAGGCGCCCCTGTCGGAGAGCTCGACTTTGGTGAAGTGCAGGGTCACGTTTCCGTGGTCGTCGGTCACATGATGGCGTGTAGGGCCGCCTTCCTTGAGGGCTTCCTTGTCCTTCAGCCACCTCACGTGTGTCACCGAGGGCGAAAATTTCCCGATGTAACCGCAGCTCAGGGTCGTTTGCTCGTCCTCTTCCACGGTTCTCGACATAGGAGAGTGGGTGAGTGATGGGGCGACTGTGGAATAAGCCATTCGGAATTTTTGGGACAAAATTTTGGACATGTTTTGAGATGAAGGAATTTCCGATGAAAATGGATGGCAGTGCACTTTCTGAATTTCTTCAATTGACTTTCAGATGCATCTTAGAACTTGGGAATGTGTATTTTTGGGACGATTGTGGAACGAAATTTGATATTTTGGCTGAAAATGGACGGTGGTACACTTTCTGGATTTCTTTGAAGGACTTTCTTGGGAATGTTTATTGCTTCGACTCACCTGTGACGATAACTTGAACGGACATGTCGGTTTCACCGGCGAGGTTCTCAGCGACGCAGGTGTAATTGCCTTCGTCTTGATCGATCTGCGCCTTGGAAATAATGAGGGTATTGTCTTGAACCCTCACCGATCCCGTGTCACTTACGATGTGACCTTCGGTATTCCTCCAGTACACCTTAGGCGTTGGAAGTCCAGAGGGTACCAAACAACTGATCTGGAGTTCTTGATCCTTGCCAACCACGGCGTACAAATTTGGTTGCACTATGACCAATTGGTTCGAGGGCTGCTCGAATGACGCCATTGACAGGTTTCGCATGTCTGTGTTAACAGAATTTGTTTGTTTCTTTGTTTTTTTTTTTTTTATTGTAATTGTTTTGGGGATAGGCAAACAAGGGTTTTCTGGGTTTGAAATCCTTCCGAAATTTGAGTCGAATCCGTAGCTATATAATAAAAAAATTAGAGATGGGTCTGTTATGAGTAATAAATAATGCAGAAACAGATTTTAGATAAATAAAAGATAGGAATTAGATGATTACAATGATGAAAATGAATTGATTATAATTTAATGATGAGGAATAAAATTGAGTGAAAATTAGGTAAAATGTACATGAACTCAAGAGGACAAAACAAATGGTTGTATGTAAGTTGTCAAGGTAAGCTAAGTTCAGAATTCTTGATTGCACTAATTCAACAATAACAAATATCCTGGTGCCATAAGAACTTTTTCTGAACGAAATGTATTAATAAATGTTTAGGATAATATAGTATAAAATGTGGTTATTATCAAAAAATAAGAATTCACGAAAATGCTCGAAATCTAAAAAACTTTGAAGTCTAGAGGATTGAGTTCTGGAAATCTACATAGAAATTCATACAAATACGAGAAAATATTGGAAATCATACAAAGAGACAAGAAATACTGAAAGTAATAGGAAAGTATGCAAGTGTTATTTTGTTCTATGAAAAATCTCAGCAAATATTCAAGGTCTCTGTAACCCCAAATTCCAGAGCATCAAAGTCTTGAAAATGTATACAGTAATCTATAAAAATATTAGAAACCTAAAAATTTGTGAAAATATTTCAAACCTGTCGAAATTCGTATTCTAGAGCATCGAATTCTAAAAATCTATAAAGTTATCGTCGAAATTACTAGAAATTTTTGAAATACTGGAAAATTAATTGAAATTTCATTATTCAGGAAAAATTTAAGGAATCCTAGAAATCCATTAATACTCAAAAACTCTGATATCATTTTCTTATGAAAATTTCGACAACTTTGAAATCGATAGCATGTTATTTTATACATATACATAGAAACTAATAAACATACGAAAATATTGCTCTAGTTATAGAGATACTAGAAAAATACGAAAAAAATAACGAAAATACAAAAACAGAACAAATACTGAAAGTAAGAGGAAAGTATATATGAATGTATAATCTGTTCTATGAAGAATCTTAACAAATACTCAAAATATTTATAAATTTGGATTCTAGAGCATCAAATTTCAAAAAATGTATATGACAATCCATAAAAAAATTAGAAACCTATAAAAATACTAGCAAACGCTACGAAATCTTATAAAAACAGAAAAAAAATCGAAAATACGAGAGAATTAAAAAATACGAAATATCTACTAGATGTTATTTATATCAGAAATCTATAAAAAATACTGCAAAAGTATAGAAATTCGAATTCTAGAGCATCGAATTTTAAAAATTTATAGTCGTCTTCAAAAATACTAGAAATTTTCGGAAATACCAGAAAATTTATCGAAATTCCATTACTTATGAAAAATGTAAGGAATTCTAGAAATCAATTAATACTCAAACTTTTTCTAATATAACTTTCTTCAAAATTTCTAAAACTTTGAAACATAGAGAATGTAATTTTTAACATGATCTGTATAGAAACTCAGTAAAATACAAAAATATTGTTTTAGTTGCAGAAATACTAGAAAAACATGAAAAAAAAAAAAAAAAAAAAAAAAAACGAAAAGCATTCGAAGTCTATAAAAGACTTTTTTTCTGAAAGATCAATTTGTGTACTCAAGGGGTTATATGCCTTTTTGTGCGGACGAATTGAGGATGGTTTGGAGTATCTTTTAAAGTATGTAGCAATAATGTTATGACACCAAAGTTACTGTTTTTTTGATTGTGGATTATCAACTTGAAAAAACATGTATTTGTTCATGAAAAATATCAACAATTGGCGGAGTTATGGCCCTTTCTCCGAAACAACTTTTTTTTGAAGAGGCTTGCGGTGACCACGATGCAAATTGAACAAGTCTAGTTCAATTGAAAAATCCAGAAAATTTCATTAGTTTAAAAATGTATCTAGTTCTTGAACGATTAAAAAAATGAATATAAATTTTTTTCTGTATGCAAGAACGTTTTCCCCGATATTTCGATTTTTTGAGCGCTGAAAATTTTAGTAGCAAATTTTTATTTGCAAAATAAAAACTTTTCTATAAAAATGCGATCGTTCAAGAACTAGATACTCTCTTTGAGTAATGAAATTTTTTGGATTTTCTGATTGAACTTGACTTGTTCTACTTGCATCGTGGTCACCCCAAGCCTCATCAAAAAAAAGTTGTTTGGGGTAAGGGCCATAACTCCGCCAATTGTTGATATTTTTCATGAACAAATACATGTTTTTTCAAGTTGATAATCCACAATCAAAAAAACAGTAACTTTGGTGTCATAACATTATTGCTACATACCCGAAAAGTTACTCCAAACCATCCTCAATTTTTCCGCACAAAAAGGTATATAACCCCTTAAAATTAAAAAAAATTTAGAATACCAACTATGGCATTATATTCTAGGAATCAATAAAGTGGTCCACTATAATACTATCAAATACTGCAAAATTAAATAAATACTATACAAAAATCCTCTAAAATGATGAAACACTTAAAATCTTCATCAATACTTTCAAATCAAGGATTGAGAAAAATTTTTTTTTTTCACCAGTGAATCGACTTTCTGAATGTAAAAATGGAATATACTCAAGGATTTCAAGGTATTGTACATTTCCTATTTTTTTAAAATGTGTTACGATTTTAGAACGCATTTTTTGTGGAAGCAAATTTTTATTCTACCACATCAAATGTAACTTACATGATTTTTTAACAATATTTAGATTTACACACATATTTTTCCTAAAAATCGTACGTATGTGTAATAAAAAAGTTACAACTCATGACATGTAGATTTCTTCGATACATGGCTTAGAGTCCAATGTATGAGTAGCAGCCACAAATTCAACTTTCTCCATCGTCATAAAATCTTGTTCCGTGAATTCTTTTTTATTTTTCATGAAAATTTTGATTTTTTTGGCATACTCATAAGCTTCTGCAGCAGATACTTCTTGCACAGATTCAGCTGAATTTGCCAACATTTCATGATTCTCTTCAACATCTTTACTATAGTCAACGTTTTCAGTGATTTGCAACGGGTCAGATTCAATCTCTTCGTTATTCAATACCAACGCAATGATTTCTGTATCTGACAATGGTTCCCATCCGGAATCACCACCATCTTCTCGCAGCAACCACTCATGAATCGCGATTTCTATTCGAATCATTGACTCCTGCAATTTTTCGTCGCTATCTTCATTGTCTTCTGTTACAAGTTCAGCCAAATCTTTGCAAACAGATAAATTATCTTTAGCTTCACGTTCATTTCCAAACGAATCTTGATTTTCAGGACAGGAATTTTCAGTGGTATTCTCGACGAAATCACCGAGTACTCTTTTCCACGCGTTTTTCAATGTTGTTTTTTCGAGAGTCCGCCAAACGTCACTTAAAATTTGGATAGCATCTTTCACATTGAAGTTTTTCAGGAAAAGATTGACATTGGCGCAGTCGTTTTCGAGAAGAAGTTTTCTCAACAACGCTTTTTTGTATAGTCTTTTCGTTGTCGAAATGATGCCTTGGTTTTGGGGTTGAATTGATGCAATTACATTAGGAGGGAGGAACATTACTTCGAAATTTAGATTGACCGAGTTCAGAGTCTCTGAACTTGGGTGCGATGGAGCATTGTCGAGAATGAGAACGACTTTTCCTGTAGTCCTTGTTTGCTCGCGGTACTCCGTCACGTTTTGGATGAAAACATTTTCGTACCTTCGAAATAAATTTTTAATTACGATCATGACAGAAGATAAAGTATGTATCTGTTTGTAAATGATGAATAATAGACAGTATGGTCAAGTGCGTAGGCAGAGGGGTATTTTAGGAGTTCAAAAAACTCCGCATATTTGGAGAAAATTTTTATTTCATTTAAAGATAATAATAATTATAAAAATGAACAGCAAAAATACAAATTACAAAGAGGAGTGCAAGAAAAATATAATAAATGCAAATCATCGAATTAAGTTACAAGGATATTGAGAAAAACACAAAAGGTTTAATGTGAGCAGAGTTAACAATATTTAATTTCTGCAATTTTATCAACACAAAAAAAATGATAATTTAATTTCAGAAGAATATCATCTTCAATGTAATTCTTATCATGAATGCTTGGCTAGGATAAGGTTAAAAAAATTTAACAAAATTGTTTGAACATGATTAATTATACAGAGAAAATTGAATTGACGAAAATTCTAGAAATCTGAAAAAATTAAAACCTTCAAGTATCGAGTTCTAGAAATCTATAATAGAAATCTAGAAAAATACCAGAATATTTTACAAATCTGAAAAACTCTACAGAAGTACTAAAAATACGTAATTGAATTCTGTGAAAGAACTTTTTTCTTGAAAATCCTAGAGAATAATTACTTTGAATTCTAGAGCATCAAATCTTCAAAAAAACGCGGATACCAATTTATAAATGTATAAAAATACACGAAATAATTACAAAACCTCATAAATACTAAAAAATACGAAAATACAAGAAATTTTTGAAACACGAATAATTATTATAGATTTTATTTTATCGAAATCTGTAGAATTTCTGAAAATCGACAAAAAGTTGAATTCAAGAATACCTAGTTCTATAAATTAATAAATATACTTGAGGGGAGTCTGGAAAAAACATACTATATATAAAAATACAAGAATAAGTTAGAAAATCTTACAGATACTGAAAAAAAAACGAAAATACGAGAAATTTATAAAACATACAAAATCTATATAGATGTCATTTTGCGAAAAATCTAAAAAATTATTGAAAATTTATTTATGGAACATCGAATTCATGGAATATATATACCTACAAAAATACTAAAAATTTAAAAAAAACTTAACAATTCTTCAGGTTTTATAAATAATAAACATAACGCGAGAAATATTGAAAATATTTTGATTATCAAAAAATATATTAATATGATTTCCTGGAACATTTAGAACATTTTGCGTTTTAGAGCATACAGTTCAAGAAACCTAGATAGAAATTCATAAACATATCGAAAAGTTCTTTAAATAGTATGTATAGTAAAAAAATTCAAAAAAGAAAAATCCAAAAGTATTGAATATCTAAGTAAATGATACCGATTTCTGAAAAATAGTTTAAAATATTTAAGATAGTTGAAATTTGCAATATTATAGCATTATGTCATATACTAACGATCTTTAGAAATGGCAGTAAATTTTACGAAATTTTATAAAAATATACAATGTGAAAATTGTGGGAATCTAATGGAATACTGAAAATATTACTAGGTATAATTTTCCTAATATTCTATGAAAATATTGCCAAATTTTCATATTTTTGATTCCTAGTAATAAATTTTGAATAGTTATTCAAAAATTCATTCTCTTGCATTTGAAAATCGTTTAAGTTTAGTGAATACTGAGAAAATTATAAAAAAAAAAAACCAAAAGTATTAGAAAAAAAAGTTTAACTTTAGTAACTTGCAAAAAGTTCAGAACAATCGTATACTCATTATATCTTAAATACGAATATGAAAAGTGCTCTAGTCTGGACTCAAAAATTTCAAATTCTGAAATCCGAAAAATTTCAAATTCTTGAAGAAAACATATTTTTTCGAAAAATCGCTCTTAAAAATGTTTTCTGCCTTCCCCTCTGAGCATAATGAATATATCACGTAATTATCACAATACACAAAGTAGTAAAAGCGACATAAAATTTTTTATATATTTATGAATAGAATATAGTATAATATCAAATTGATAATATAATAAAAGGATTCATAGCGAAAACATATGCTAACAATGATTATTTATTGAAAAAGTAATGCTATTTCATTAACAGATTTTTATAATTTTGAGGCACATAATTTGATTGTCTCTGTATTTACGTAATATTAACATTCCACATTAAATTATATGCTGATTCTTAATTAATTATAATTATAAATTATACATCTGTTGTGTAATACGTACATGATTTCGTTTTCAAATGATTTTCTATTTTTTCACCCTATATACTTGAAAAATGAAAAATATTATTTATTATATATATATATATATTATATATAAATATTATTTATTAAATTTATAGCAGTTCAAGAAATTAACTATCGTTGCAACTGAATTTCCAAAATGATACTCAATCCCAATACAAAGAAATTGATCAAAATCTAGTCATCCAAATGAAAAATTCTTTAATAGTAACTTCAATTTTGAAATCGCTGAATAGAATTGAAAGATATATTCATCTTCGTCTCCTTACATAAAACTCTTACCATTCCAAGAATATCGATTGATCCATCATTGCTTTTTCACTATGTCTATAGAAGACAGGAAGATTTTCGATGTTTTTTATACACCTCGACTTTGCGGATTTTCCAATGACGAGAAGTGGAATTTGATGATTTCCACTTGCATTGAAGCAGAATAACGCGGTGAACCTTTCTTCGCTATCTTTCATGTCTGAAGTTTCTGTGAATGATGCCAGGGTAGCATCCTGCAAGACCCTCCACTTAAACCCAGTTTCATCCGCGCTGTAGATATCTTCAGGCTGCAAATTTTCTTCTTTCACTTTCTCTAGAAGCTGAGTTTTGAATTCCTCTGCTCCATCTTGATTGCTTGTCGAAATTTCTGCTTTCATGAACAGATTCCTGATGCCATAGCGTTTTTTGAAACCCAGAAGCCATCCTTCACTGGCCTATTTCAAAGTATGTGGAGGTTTAGGGAATGAAATTCAAAAACAAAATGGGAATCATAATGAAATAGAAATAAAAATTTACAGACTTAGGGAATGAGAAATAATTTGTGATAAATGAGCAATTCGGAATTGAAGAAATTCAGAATAATGAGGAATAAAAGAAAATATACAGGTGTCATCAATATGTACCAAGTACATATTACTCAAAATCTAGAATCTCAAACTTATTATAAAAACTGAAAAGTTCAACCTACAAAATAAAAAAATTAAAAGAATCCTTACAATGAAAAAGGCATCAGTTCTGAATGGACTACAATTCTAAAAACTTACCAGAAAATTGGATGGACCGTTCATTTCTTTGTTGAAGATGACAGCTTTTTGTTGCAGCTTTAGGCTACTCACTGGACAGCCCATGTCGCGTTTTTGCATAAACCATTTTATCAAAACAGACTCCATTAAAAAATTAGGTGTTGTTTTTAGTTTACTTTTTTTTCTGAACTCGTATGATTTCGACATTTCTGTAATTGAAGCCGCGTCTTGGAGTATTCGATAATAAGTTGTTTTCGGCAACCCAAACTCGCGCATGATTTCGTTTTTAGGCACGCCATTCTTTTTTCGTTTTATCACTTCCAACTTTTGTTCGACGGTCAGACATTTAATTTTGCGCCCTGCCATTTTTGCCGCGCGATGGCTGACGAAAAACTGAGCTCTGTAGAATAAGGACCGAAGTTTTTACAAGGTATGAGCTGAAGTGGCACGGAAATAACGGCCTTGAAAATTCCGAAGCCAGCCGAACAATAGTTTCCTGTCAGCCGAATGCTAGGGACTATGGGTCTAACGCTTCACGGCACATTGAGCCGAGCCTCGAGTCCCGCATAATCATTTCCCGAATAAACAGGTTATAGTGTACAGTACGAGCTAAAAGTTTAAATCCATCGAATAAGAGTAGCTACTCATTCAACGCTTGCAGGAAGAGCTTTTTGAACTAATGTGAAGCTTGCAAATTGGGCTGAAGTCGAGTTTTGTAATCACATGAGTTAAAAAGCCTTTCTGAAAAAATTGAGTACAATATTTTACAGCACAACGTGTTGAAAGTAGAATTTTCTATACACGCAGTGATGCAGGCGCGTAGGCAGAGGTTTTGGGGGTTCAAACCCCTCCCTAAATTCTGATAAAATAAATCAATATTTCATGCACAAATGAAAAACGTTACATCTTTTAACAATGAAAATATATGTTTCACAAGAATGCATGAGAACGTTAGCAGTAGGTATTTAGTAAAAAAAGAGAAAATCATCAAAACGTAGGATTACTTAAAAAATATGAGTGACAAAAATTGTTGCAACCCAGTGAATAATTAAGAGGAATGAAAATCTAAGAAAATGGTGAAAATTTACTCAACTGTGAATCTTAGAGCATCAAATTTTAAATATACTGTAAATCTATAAAAATTCTAGAAAATGCAACATAATATTTTAAATATTCAAAAATACAAAAACAGAATAACGATTTATAACATGAGATATCTATATGAATGTGATTTTATCATTTATTCTTAAAATTACTGAGAATAGATCGGAATTCGCATTTTTAAGCATCGAGTTTTTGAAATTTCTGTAGCAATCTACAAAAATTTAAGTAATCTACAAAAATACTTGGAAATCCTCCAGCGTTTTACATAATACACTACAAAAATGTGAAAAATAAGTTTACCAGTTTACTAGCTAACTAGTTTACTAGCTTGCTATTTTACTAGTTTCCTAACTCACTAGTTTACTAGTTAACTTACCAGTTTACTAATTTACTTGTTAACGAGTTTACTAGTTCATTAGCTTACCAGTTTATCAGTTTACTGTAAAAAATTTGACAAGTTTACTAGTCTACTAAATGACTAATATACTTGTTAACGAGTTTGCTAGTTCACTATTTTACTTTTTCACCTGTTTACTATTTTACTATTTGACAATTTCAGTAGTTTACTAGTTTACTTTACTTGTTTACTAGTTGAGTAGTTGACTAGCTTACTATGTAGTTTGCTGGTTCACTCTTTTTTTAGCTTACAATTTTACTAGATTAAAAGTTTACTAGTTCACTAGAAATCTTTGAGTACATAAAAATTATGTAGAAACAATTTTCTTAGAAATTTATAAAACTTTCAGTTCTGGAACATGTAATACTATAATTATATATAATTTTAGAAGTTATTCCAGAAATTCACATAGAACACAATAAAAATACACCAAATTCCATTGATACAATTTATACAATTGAACATACTCTTAATTGTAGGAATACTAAAAACTATGGAATAAAAGTATTGAAAATTTTCGTTAAAGAAACTTTCGTCTGAAAAATCAATTGGAATTCTCAAAACGTTGAAAGTTTCAATATTATAGCATCGATTTCTAAAAATCTATTGAGCGATTCATAGAAATATTAGAAATATATAAAAATAACAAAACGTTTCACAAAATCTGATGTATATTATGTATTCCATACGGATATAATATAAATTTATGATATTCCTTTTATCTGTGTGGTTAAAATTTGCTCACAAATCAATTCAAATATATGAATTTTTCAGTAGTTTGATTCCTAGAGCATCGAGTTTAAGAAAGCTTTATAGAAACCAATACTACTTAATATCAGATAATCTTTAAAGTCTTATAAATACAAAAGGTATTAGTAAAAAATTGAAACCTCATTGTAAAATCTGTGTAGGTATTAGGGTGTCATTCATTTTGGCGATGTCAGAATTTTTTTTATTTCGAGGCTTCAAATCAATCGAGATATTTAAAAAAAATTTATTGTAAAGTTTGAAGAAAATTGGATATGATTAACACGTGCCACAAAACGATTGTAGTTTTAAATGGTATTAATATGTAGTTTTTCATACATTTTATTCAAAAAGTCATCACTTGTGCAAAACTAATGATAAAAGTTTGAAACTTGGCTTAGTTTGAGTGTATGGATAATATTACGTTCGAGAGACAATTTTTCTGTATTTTTCTACCGCTTTTATACATATATGTTTTACAAGCAACGAAAAAAGGCATACATGTACTTTTTCGGTTCTTGAGAAACATAGATAACAGAGATAGAAAACTTCAGGAAAATTTGGTCTTGAACATATCATTATACACTCGAAGTATGCCAAGTTTCAAACATTTATCATAAATTTTGCACAAGTCATGAATGTTTGAACAAAATGTAAGAAAAATTACATGTTAATCCCAGTATAACTCCAGTCGTTTTAGGGCACGTGTTAATCATGTATGATTTGATTCAAAATTAGGAGAAAATTTTTTCCAAATATCTTGATCAATTTACAGCCCTGGAATGGAAAAAATTCCGACATTGCCAAAATAAGTGACACCCTACTAGGTATACATATTCTTCTACAAAATCTATGAAAATATAAAAATTTTTCAGAACTTTGATTTCTAGAGCATCGAATTCTAAAAAACTGAATAATATGTAGAAATGCATAAAATCATTAGAAAGTATAAGTTGTTCGCATACTGAAAAATTATAAAAATACGAGACCCTAGACTGTAAAAGTTGCACAAATTTGGAATTCTAAAATTCAAAAAATTGGAAAATTGAACTTTCATAACCAGATCATTAAAGCATAATAATTATGAAGTCCCTAAGGAAATTTGTTGTAGGAAAACCCCTCCTGAAAATTTGTCTTACCTACGCCCCTGTTTCTTACATAAGAAGATAAAATAAGTATTTATTGTAGTATTTGCAAAAAATCATTCTTTTCAACCAGACCGTTGAAGATTCAAAATCAGAAAATCCCGAAGGAAAAATATTCTCAAAAAACTCTCCCAAAAATTTCTTCTGTGAACACCCCTGGCAATTGTTAATTATTCATTTACATTGCTCATAATCTTGCGAAATCTCTTCGCAATGCCTAAAAAATGTTGAGTGCCTCAAGTTCCAAACGTTTAAGAAATAAACAAAAACAAATTAAAAATGATTTCTTGCATCTACCCAAGACAAAGTTGAAAAAAAGTACATCACATTGAATAATATTTGTTAAACATCGATAATTATTTCGTTCCTCAACTATCGGAAAGAATGAAAACGAAAATCCCTATTTAAATTTATTTTCATACATTTCTAACTGCAGAAACATGAAATATCGATAATTTAATTAAGTTTTTGTCAAAATAATTGTTATGAAAATATGAGCGATGTCTCACATGCAATCTGCAACTCAGCGGTGTAAACTTGAGCTGTGTCGCCCCGTATCCCATGGCAGGAGTAGACGCCTTGGTCCCTGTGTTCGGCGGCTCGGATGTGAAGAGTGCCGTTCTCGAAGACGGTCTTTTCCTCGTCGGACTCAAGAGGTCCGGCCTCCTTGAAGTACCATTGCACCGCATCGGCCTTCTCAAAGACGCAATTGAAAATTGCCGGTTCGCCACGTTTGGCGATCACATTTTGTGGCACCGTGATTATTGTGGCGGTCTCGTTTCCCGGTATGATAAGCGCAAAACTCCCTACCATAGGAGAAGATCCAGCCTCGTTGCGAGCGAGACAAGTATAAACGCCGTTGTCTTCAGGACTGGCTTTGTGAATGTGTAATTTGTTTCTTTTTGCTTCGACTCTACTATTCATCAGTATAGTTTCAGTGTTTCTAGAAAAAAAAGAAGGAGGAAACTTTTAATTACTATTGGTTGGGGGGAGGTTACTATTGAATACGCACAATAGTATTTTTACATTCTTTTTATAAAAAACTAAGATACTTGAACAACATTAGAAATTACGAAAATTCCTACTGTATTGGCCAATTTTTATTAACATTGAAAATTTTTTGAAATAATTCAAAAAATTCACATAACTTCGAAATAATTTTGAAAAATTCGTGAAATTCGTGATATTACAGAAATCGTTTATCAATTTTTCGAGAATCATGTTTTTTTTACGTATGCACGATAATGTTTTTTTTTAAATTTTTTTAACAAAAATTTCAAATATTCGAAAAATATGTACTTGGGAATCAAAAGAAACCTTTGTGAGCTGGAATAATGTTTATAAAATTTGGAAAATTTGGGTACTTAATACCATGTTGGAAATTTTGCAAATTTTGAAATATCAGAATAGATTGGTAACAACAGTTGATGTCAATGAATTTAAAAAATATCAAAATTTTAGTAGAATCTCAGAAAATTTAAATAAATCTTTAAATTGTGTTTCTTATTATATTTCTTTAAAATATACATAACAATATTAGGTATATTTTTAACGAAAATTTGGAATACTTGAAAAATATTTAAGAACCACCGAAAAATTTCACAAGTTTGATAAATTTTATAAAATTTTGTAAGTGTAGAGTAGGTGATTTGATGTTATTTAAGAACTTTAGCAAATTCAAAAATCATAAGACATCAACAATTCAAAAACAATTCAAAAGTTATTTATTGAAAAAAATCGAAATTTTTATAGAATTTTAGAAAACATCATTTATCGTAAAAATTGTGTTTATTATTATTAATTTATTTTATAGGAATAAATTTGCAATGCTTGAAAATTATTAAAAAATCACTAAAAAATTTCACAAGTTTGAAAAATTTTACACAATTTTGAAAGTATTGAGTAGTTAGTTTGATGTTAATAACAACTTTGAAAATTTGGTTAAACATAACCCATTAAATATTCGAAAGTCAATTATTTTTCAAGAATCTGAATTTTTTATAGAGTTTCAGAAAACATCCATTATTTCAAAAATGTTGTATATTATTTATATATGCTGAGGAGATAGGCATGCGTAAAAATAATTCCTACAATTTTTTTATTCATTCAATTCGCAGTACTTGAAAAGTATTCAAAAAATAAAAAAAATCATAATAAGCTATGACGATTTTCCACAATTTCGAAAATGTTAAACAGTCTGCATGAGGTTTAAAATTTTGGAAATAATTACAAATCAAGAAAACTTTGAAAATCTTTAGATTGCCAATAATTAAAAAAAAAAGTATCGAAAAATCAGTAGAATTTCATAAAATTTTATTAAATTTTGTATCCTGCGTTCATCATCATACATATTTATTATTTCTCTAAAATATGCATGATAAAGTTATTCAAATTTTTTAATGAAAATCTAAAAAATCAAATGAAATTTCATGAGTTGCACAAATTGTCGTAGAATTGTTAAAGTCAAAAATTTTGAGGATTTCGGAAAACTATAACGCAGTGGAAATTTTAGAAACTGTCAATAATTCTAAAAAAATTTTAGAATATGTTCAATAATTTTTTGAATAATAATCGTGTTCATCATATTTCTTCGAAAAACGCATTATGAATCATTTTTTCAACTAAAAATTCAAAATACTCAAAAACTATTTAAAAATTAGGGAAAATCTTACATGAGCTAGGCGAATTTTCATAAATTGCAAAAAATTGAATAGTCTATTATATTTTTTTGAGTAAAAAAATTTGTTCAACAGAAAACATTTCAAATTCCAAAGATTGTTAATGATCCTGCAAAATTATAAATATCAGTAGAATTTCAGAAACTGCACTAAAATTTATAGCACCATAGAAATTTTAGAAAATGGCGTAGAACAACGGAAACTTCGTATAATCTTTAGCATTTTCTAAATTGTTTCAGTTCAAAGCTGCACTTCAAATAACGAAAAATGTATCTCATGTACCATCGCATTTTCGCAAAACACGCTAAAATCGATCAACGTGACATATCTTCAGCGTCTGAAATCCTGGAAATCACGTCGACGATTCCGCTCGAATGCGATATCTCGGAAGGAAATGAAAGATTCATGGGCAAAAGTTATCCGCTTTTATTTCTCTTCAAATCGAACGTTCCTGCGATTCCTTCGATCCAATAAAAGCGTGAAAACTTTTATTGGCGCGAGCGAATTGGAAACAAGGAAAAAAAATGGTTTTTCCTTTTCACTGAGACAAAAATTCTGCAATTTCGATTACGCACACGTCTTCTATTTCCTTAAAAAAATTCCTTCTCACTAAATATTAGTTGAAGAGCTCAAAATCAGAATAAGATTGCAAAAACTTGTTTATTCATTTTCAGTTTGCCCAGTTTCCCTGGTATCGATTGTCCAGAAATTAATTAGTTTGGATGTGAAATCAAAAGAAACCTTCCGAAGCCATGCGATTATACTAACTTGAACCACTCGTATTTCAGGTCTCCGGAGCCGTCCACGTGACATCGAAGCTCCACTTCGCTCCCGGCACTAATGAGGTCCGATTGCTTTGGCAACTGCAGTTGAACACTGGCCTCACTGATCCCTGTAAGATGAAAGCAAACGGTTCCGTTTATCGGGACATTAGGATCCTGATTCGCTCGAATTTGATCTAAGCACACCACCCCAACGCGGCTTTTAATCCCGCGAATAATTATGGAAATCCGACGCCAGCTATTCCACGGCGACTAATGGGAATTCGAGAAGTTTTAACTCGATCGGCCAACAGTGCCGCGAAAAAGATTAATGGGATTCGGTCGTGATGCCGACCACGAATTTCAAAGTGGAAAATTTATCTCATGATGGCGCAACTTCTTTTTGGAATATCGTGAAAAAGTTGGGGTAATTGGGTTATGATTTATTTATGGGGAGGGGGTTGATCTTAAGGGCGTTCTGGCATCGCATTTGCGTAATTTTGTTCGGTCAATGGAGAACTTGTTCAAGATTTCAAGAATTTGCTAGAAAGATTCATAGTGTCCTCAGTAAACATAGAAAAAAAAAAGACAACGCTTCTGTTGAAAATAAACTTCAGAATCGAAGATTGCCCGAACAATAGGCAAGGCAACGTCGCCAAGAGCAGTAAGAGGTTTTCTCATTGTCTTATTTGATTTGATTAAGTCCCTTGTGAATCGCAGACTTCTGTTCTCGAAGGCACGTTAGGCTGTGCCAAAAAACCAAAGGAAACGAAACAAAATCATCCGGAGCGCCCTGACGTATTCGCATCTCCGCGTCATGAGCCGATCGAGTCCCTTTGTCCATTGGCAATCCGCTCTTTTTCTTTTTTTTTCTTTGTTGCAGTTTCGAGTGCAATCGCGATCCCTTTTCCCTGGCCCGATAAGCCGTCTCCTTCTTTCGGATTAATTCGCTTGTCAAAGGGGCCGAAGCAATTTCGGGATAATTAAGGGTCCCTCTTCCGCTTTCGCGGTGCTAATTGACTTGGCAAGGTTTGGGTTTATAAATTTTTTTCTGGCGTTTCGATTATGTGACTTTTTTTAGTGTCTTACTTTTAAGCCAAAACTAAGAGCTTTTTGTCATTTATATACAAAGACATAATGATAGATAAACTCAAACTATGCCAAGTTTCAAACATGGAGTCCTACCTCCAGATCGAAGATATAGGAAGTTTATTGATTCACAAGTTGTGATATGTGGATTGAGAAAGTAATCGACTCAGTACTGTGGAACCAGAAAAATCATCATACATCTATCCATCACCTTTTGCTAACCCCCACTCATCTCAAAAATTTCTATTTCTACATTCAAATTATTCTAGGATGAATACAAAAATATCTCGGGAGCCCTAAGAAACAATTTTTCTCAAATTCCATTGCAGTCCGATCTCAATCCAACCGAAGAAAACAAAACGTCCGCGAGTTTTCTTGAAGCCAGTTGGCTCTTCATCCACTTCCCGTTTCTTTTCATCCCGTCGCCCTTCGTTGGCTCGTACCTCGATTTATGGCTGCCTTGACAAGCCGTCGAAGGGCTTGTATCTATCTTTCTTTGATGAAACGAGAAAGCGGAGACATTCCCCGGGATCGAAAACGCCGAGGAAGTAAATTCGAGGAGACTGCTTTTGCCGGGCTTGTCTAGTGACTCGAAAGCTCGCTATCGAGTTTATTGATCATCTGCTATTACCGGAATTCACTTCAAGACTCTCCGCATCCGCGGGTACTCAGTGCAAGGCGAGTCGTTGTCGGGATGCAATTTCTTCTTCAGTGTACAAGGCTGTCGTTCCGAAGACGTGTATTCCAATTTGGGATCCAAGGATCCGATTTGATTTCCAGGATCTGAACCATTCTTTACATTCTTACAATTCTTCTCAGGTTCGGGAAATATTTGTCATAATGGCAGCATCTTCAGTTTGTAAAAAGGATTGTTGCTTGCATTATTATTCGGAGTCCAGATGGAGCCTACCGGAAGCCATCATAGGCTCTCTTATTACTTTATTCTTTGGGAGACTCCGTCAGCTTTTCCTTACCTTTTTTTTCGGAGATTTGGGAAATGTATGCAATAATAATATTTTCTAAACCTTCCTGGATCTCAAAGATCAATCTCCGCAATTCGTCCAAAATTCCCTCGAGTGGAAGCAATATTTCTCTTGATTCGGCCATCAACTCCTTATCTAGACGTCCATTTTCATTCTTTCTATTGTAATGAGCGCATGCTTATGTAAAGTTTCTATCATGTAGATTGAGTAAGGGTCGATGATATTCGGGCCACTTCATCCCACGTTCCACTTGAGCGCGCTATCAATATCAATGGGCTGATCTATTTATCTCATGTTTTTTTTATCGTTATTAAACATGCTGTTTTTGACATTGGAAAGTATCTAATTTTTTCGGGTATAAATACAAATGTGAATTAGCTGCTAATTCAGAGGTTCATTGGTGAATAACCAGTAAGCTTCTTGTACGCTGACGTCGCCGACGATTTGGAATCAAGCGAACACGCAGAAGATCTGAAATCAGGCGAATAACTCCTCAGTCAAAGATCTTGGAATCAGGCTAAATTGTGCCCCAGGCCTTGAGTCAGACACTCCGTGGAAGAACTAGAGCATCTTCTCAAGATTCACACAACGCGAATTCAAAAGTAAAAGATCATTCGTTTAATTGGTTTTTATAAGATTGTTCATTGACAAAATATTCTTTTTCGAAACTCTTTTCTACTGACATAATAAATTAGAGACACTTCTTAAAATCACGGGCGTGGTTGAAGACTATTATTTATGATACTGTTTTATTTATGCGACTAGGAGAACTAATCAGTTAATTTTCCAGTGGTTAAATTCCAACGCATTTGCGTCCCTCTTCAAATTTCCTATCGTATTTTAATGCCAGGAAGGGACATTTGCACCCGAAATTTCAATTATTTAAGAAGCATCGGAATTTCACATTGACCATCAGTAAAGAGTTACTCGATCGAGAGGTAGAACGGGTAGCTCCCAAGGGATTCGGCGTAAATTTGTATTTAAGGCTTCCGACAATTCCCGCTATTTGTTTACATTGCGGATCCCATTCTGTTGTTCGGCTCAATACGGAAATCAGGCCAACCACCGGCGCCGATCCCCGAGATATTGGAACAGGATTCTAGAGAGCTTGAAGAAATTACTAATCCTAAGCCATCGACTCAAAATTTGTCATTATACGTCTTGTTCGGCAATATCTCAGATTTTTCAGGCGAGGAATAAGTGTATGAATGGGTTATGATGAATGACATTAATTTCAATTAGCACTGTAAAAGCTGTAGAGCAATAAATTATGTATGTTTGAACTATGTACGCCTCATCAATCCTTCACCCCAGTCCTTAAAAAAATAAGTTGTTCAAGGGTCAGGAGAGAGGTTTTTGAATCTTCTCCTTGATCTTCTCAGTTGGCGAGCTCGCTCGTCACACTGTATAGCCCTGTAATACGAAATAAAGATGTTATGTAAGTGTTAAATGAATTGATCTCTCGGAGCCAATATGATTTCCAAATTCTTTATTATATCTGCATGATTTGATCAATATTTCGACCTTAAATTAGGTCCTCTTCAGGATCCTTACAAAATCAAAAATTCATTCTGTATATACAATCAATCACATATACGAAAAATCCTCAAAAAAACATCCACTTACGTATATAAAATTCCTATTTCCTTTCAATAATGTGAATCTTTGTATCAAATTAGGTCACTAAGACCATCGTTAAAACAATAAAAGATCAAAAAATTACATATCACATTTTCTCAGTCGTCCTTTTCATATAAATGTCCGACGATAAATGACTACTGAACGTCGAAATTACATTATATAAAACTATCTTTCAGAAAAGCTGTTATCTTCAAAACATATTAAAAGTTTACGTCTAACTATATCATTCAATCACTCATCCTATCAAAACAAATCAAAATACCTATCATAAATTGAATCCAAGTTCTTTGTGTCTTCCTGTTTGGTCTTAGTGACCTAATTTGATACAAAGATTCACATTATTGAAAGGAAATAGGAATTTTATATACGTAAGTGGATGTTTTTTTGAGGATTTTGAGTATATGTGATTGATTGTATATACAGAATGAATTTTTGATTTTGTAAGGATCCTGAAGAGGACCTAATTTAAGGTCGAAATATTGATCAAATCATGCAGATATAATAAAGAATTTGGAATTCATATTGGCTCCGAGAGATCAATTCATTTAACACTTATTGAAAAACGTGGAACGGAGCAGAAAGAAAATTTATTTGAAAGATGTTATGTATCGTGATTTCCATATAGCTCCGATGAATCCAGAAAATTATAATTGCTCTTCAGCTGTTTGTTATTTGGCTGACATTGCTCCTCAAGACAAGAAGTCTGGGCTGAAGAGGAGAAACAGAACAGTCCCTATGTTTGTACTCCATCTTCCCTGACTTCCGAAACTTCTCTTAATCCATTTTTAACGACGTTACAAAGACGAAATTTGGTTAAATTCCCCTCGACGAGACGGCCACCGCGTCAAGTGAATCGCGCCCATAAAATACGCGGCTTATCCGATCGAATTGGATTTGTTCCAATAACGGTTTCGGAATTTCGTTACGCGCAGCTCACTTCAAAGTCACGGATATACGTGCACGCCGAAGCTGACTTTGTAACTTCGTTTAGAGCGACCGCAGGGAAATGTTTTCACCCGCGTGCAGCCCTTCGGCAAAGTGAAGCAGAACGCATGGAAACCTTTTTGTGGACGAGGAGTCTCCGTGAATTGCCCTTAACTCGGCCACCCCGTCCTCACATTTCCTGGCATCGATGGGATAACATGTTGTTTGCACACGTCGGGGATTCATCGCGGCGACTATCGTTTCACCGTGTTATTAAACGCGCTGATCCGTATCGAGATGTCTCATATTGTTCGATCGATACAATCGGCTTTGCGATTTTACGAGGGAATGATCAGGCCAAGAGTGGGGGAGGGTGAAACCATTGAATCTGAAAGGAATTTCACTGATATGTAAGCGGATTATACTTAATAGTAAGTGGATATTGCGACTTTTATTCGACGTGGAAAACATTCCGTGAATTTTTCTACTCATTTTCTTCAATGTTAATAGGTGTAGAAGAAAAGTTTTGTATAAATTGTAGAAATAAAACAACCTTCAGCAAAAAATGAGACACTGTTCATTATGTTCACTTGAAAGGGGCTTGACCACTGTAAAAAAGTATCTATGAACGCCTGTTTTTTCGTTAATTAAAATTTCGGTGTATAACCCAAGCACTTCAAATTGCTTCGAGACTTTAAGTCGTACATTCGAGGCCTCAAAAGACAGAAGAATTGAAATAAAAATTTTCTAAATAGGCCTGGAAGAAGATTTTCCTGAAGAGGAAGGTCTTCCTCATGAAGCAGATAGGTATGACAGATTGGGAATGCGGAGCTTGAATGATTTTTGTTTCGGAAAAATGAGCCCTCAACCTTTAACAGGTTTTTTCTCGAAACAATGTTTTTCGAAACGTTGTACATGATTTCTCAAGATCCAATCAATGAATCTATTTGACATTTGGCACACTTATTCTGAGAACTAGTGTCTCTCGGCTGATGTAAGGGTTTTTAGGTGTATCATTTTGTTATGTATATGTTAACATAGATAGTATATATTCACTGAAAATAGAGAAATGAACCTCTCATTTAAATTTAAAGTGTATTTTTCCCAATCTCTACAAACGAAAGCTCTAAACTCGAAACATTCGTACAAAAGCCCTCGTGCACCAGCAGCAGAGGGTATAATGTAAACACGAATGCATGCCCAAACACCGGGGCAACATATGAGAGTTATGAGACCATCCCTTCCTCCCCCCCCCCCCCACACCCCCCGTGCCTAGAATAAATAGTCTTACGCGGTCCACTCAGCGCATGCATTATTCGCGCGAGCGTTGCAAGTCGTGGCAAGAGATATCATACTCGCTTTTCATTTCCCTTTGCTTTCTTTTCCGGGACCAGGGTTTCGGCGTTTCCCGCAATGTGGACACAGCGAGAAATAAATCCGCGCGATACCCAGCTCGGGTCAAAGAAAGAGAGGTCGTTGCGACGCTTTTTCTTTCTGTCTTTTATTTTTCATCATTGAACCTCTTCCCGGCGATTTTTCATCATTATTTTCTCCTCTTCGCTCTCTTTCGTTATTTCCTCTCTTGGGAATAGTGAATGTCGACTGGCATTGCTTTACTTTCGCACGGGCACGTTTTCGTTGCATCGAGCTTTGCTTTTTCTTAGCGCTTCTCGCGGATATCGAATTCTGTGGCTTTTGCTGGGTTTGGTGTGACTGGAATACAACGTCCTGGAAAGAAAGTTTCGGGATTTAAGGAAAGCATGAGAATGGGATTTAGGATGGTTGGGTATTGATGATGCAGTGGTGTAGGGAAGGGGATTTTGGGAGAGGTTGTTTTAGTGTAGGTTGGATGGGGATTTTGGGGAATTATGATGATGAAATTGTTTTCCGCACGTGGAAAATGTTCAATCCTGAAGAAGGGCAACATCGATTTTGAGTTTTTGACTTGGAAAAATAGTTTAAACAATTACCCATCTTAATAGCTACGTCACGAGTCACTACAATCATTAATGGCCGTAGGATAATTTTTTTAAAAATATATACAAGCTATTGAGAATTGGAGAAAGAGAAAGGTTTCTCTTCATTTTCTCAAGATTCTCGTTTGTAACCATAGGACCCTTTTCTTACTCAAAGGCACATATTTTTTTTTTTTTTTCATTATGCTTGTGAGCATCAATATCTTAAAACCCATGTAAGTTTCGAGAAAGAAACTAGAAAATCGTAGAAAATTTTATAGATGCTGAAGAATTCAAAACATATGACTTACATGTATTTGTGAATACATAAAATGTAAAAAATTGAATTAACTCGATAATCTATTTATTTACCTTGGATCTGATCAACTTTTAATCCTGAAGCAGCTTATTCCAAAAGTCTCAGTAGAAATTCATTGGAATATTAAAAAAATTTTCGAATTTTACAAATATCCAAACAATATTATAAAATACTGGAACAACAAGAAAGTTTTGAAACACTTGAAACTTATGAAAATACTATGGTATGAAAAATTCTTTGAAATACTAAGAGTCTATGAAAATTTTGAGTTCAGAGCATCAACATCGTAAAATCAACATACCAATTCGTAAAAATGTTTGAAATCTAGAAATATTCTAGAAAATATTACGAAATACCATAAATGTTGGAAAATATAAAAAAGTAGTATAAATAATAGGAACATCTAAAATAATGAAAATATATATACAGTAGGGTGTCACTTATTTTATCGATGTCACAATTTCTATATTCTGGGACTTTACATCAATCAAGATGAAAAAAAATTTTTTTTCGTAGTTTGAAGGAAATCGGACATGATTAACACATGCCTCAAAACGACTCAAGTTTTAAATGGATTTTGCATGTAGTTTTTTATAAATTTTGTTCAATAAAACTTATAACTTGTGAAAAATTGCAAAATAATGATGCATGTTTGAAACATGGCATAGTTTGGGTGTAGAATATTACGTTACAGACCAAATTTTTCTCGATTTTTCTATCGCAGTTATCTATGTTTTACAAGCATCGAAAATGTACATGTTTGCCTTTTTCCGGTGTTTGCAAAACATAGATAATTGTGATAGAAAAATCTAGAAAAATTTGGCCTTGAACGTAATATTGGACACTCAAACTATGCCAAGTTTCAATCATTTACTATGAGTTTCGCACATGTAATGAATTTTTGAACAAAATGTATGAAAAACTACATGTAAATCCCATATTAAACGTCAGTCGTTTTATGGCACGTGTAAATGATGTCCGATTTGCTTCGAACTTAAAAAAAAATTTTTTTTTCCATATCTAGATTGATTTAAAGCCCCGAAATGGAGAAAATTCTGACATCGCCAAAATAATAGACACCCTAGTATACAGATATGTATTTTTATCTCAAAAATGTATAAAAATAATGAAAATCAAAAAAAATTTTATCCTTATGCATCATAGGACTCCATCAGAATACTAGAGAATATGATAAAATTTATGAATATTTAAAAAGTAATAATTAAATGAAAGTTTCAGAAGTTTGTGTAATACCTAAAATCTATGAAGATATTTGTGTTTTCTAGGGAATTAATTGCAATCTTAGATATTTCTCAAATGTTAAATCTGAGAGGAGCCAATTTTTTAAATTTTGGTACATTTCAAATTTAAAAAAAACTGGAAATCTAAAAAAAACCTAGAAAATCCCACTAAATTCTGATGATATGAAAAAAGAAGTGAATAAAAATTACCATGTAGATAATATGTCTTTCAAAAAAATAAAATTACTAAGTATCTTTAAAACCTTGACCTCAGAAGCATCGAGTTGAATATATGTATGTATATTGAAATTTACGAAAATGCCAGAAAATGGTCTGAACTGTAAAAATATTAGAAAATTATACCGTTATTACTATATGTTATCCTTTAAAATACTATTTTAGAAATGTTTTTTGAATATACTGAAATTTCAACAATTTTCGAATTCTGGATCATCAAATTCTCGAAACCTATATTACGATTTACAAAAATGTTGTTAATTAATAAGAGAAGCAAAATATCCTTTTGAAAATTACATAAATAGTATTAAATATGATACATACAGAAAATGCTAGCCCTTCATAAAATACTTTGAAAAGGGAAAGTAGAGTATGAAATACCTTGAATGTATGCAGAGATAATTTGTCTTAGATATCTATGAAAGTAATAAACATCTGTGAAACCTTGAATCCTAGAGCATAAATATTTTAGAAATCTATAAAAGAAATCGCTGTAGAGACGAGATAATTTTTGTAATGGTATACATACTGAAGAAATAAGTGCTTTGAGACGATAAAAATAAAATATTTTTATTTTTTACAAAGGTGAAGGCTTGAAATTGCAAATCGATTTCTAAGATGTAATATCATAAATTTATTATGTATTAATATATGAAGCAAATACATCATGTTGACTTTTTTGATATTTGAGTCTGCCCCTCCATGTAAAAGTTTGTTACGACACTCCTGGTTCTAGCTGATTACGATAGTAAATTTTTACAATTCAGTGACATTTTTTTTAACTAACTCTTTGGAAATATTTGACAATAAGGAAACAACATCAAAAGAAATCAATAAATAATCCTTAAGAATAGTTATACCATTCACATTCCTTACTTCATTCTAACTATATTTATGCAAAAAAGTTTTTGACCTAGAAATACTATTCATTATGATGTTACTGATGAAAATAATACAGTCGAAAAGCCGACGTATTAAAAAAAAGATGACGATTTGACTTCGAAATCAATAGGTAGTTTTTACTATAGCTGAAGCAATAAAATATTCAAAGTCAGGCAATTCTAGAACAAATATTGGTGAATTTTAAAATTTGCGTTGGGTAATGTAAACTAACTTATATTGGTCTAGAATTTCTTAATCAAATGAAACTGTCTTTCTCATTTAATTTTTAACTTTGACAATCCATAAATGTACACCTTTTTTCATACATATAGAATGCGGTCTGACTATTGCTAATTAGTACCACTAGTTTTTTCCCTCTATTTGTAAGTCACGTGTAACACTAACATCAAAGAAACATTTTTTGATAAACAGGTGACATCGGTACCTGAAGAAACTGCAGCGATACCGAAAATCCCGGATAATTCTGTCAACCCATACGCGAAAAGAACAAAAGCGTTTTCACGTTTCCCGTAGATTTCCCAAGTCACAAAGAAAAAAGTAATCTCAAAGCTCTCACGTTGATCTTCTTCCTCGCACTTCAAACGTACCACTCTCAGCCTTTGCCGATCAGTTTTTTCCCTCTGGCACTTAATTATCATGTTTTTTCTCGCGTCGACCTAATTTCCCGCAGTTTCATAATTAAATAACGTGTTTCTTTGAGAACTTTTAAACACTTCTCCCTACTTTTTTTTCAAAAGCATAACTGAATGCAAAGCTTTCAAGTGGCCCTCGAGCTTTTCGCGATTTTGGAAATGTAGACTTTTGTCATTGAAATGTGCAAGAAGTGTTTGAAAAATTGGATTTAGATTGTAATACTACTTATGTTAAAGTACGCAAGAAAAAAGGTTTCCATTCACATTTCCGCAACGACATCGCTTTATAATCTCAAAAAGGGACGCAAAAGTGTCACCAAAAACAAAAAGCTCCTTTCAAGGGAGAGTCTTTTTCCATCAATTTCACGAGCCACACACTGGAGCTGCGAAAATCTCCATACTGGCACTTCATAAAGATGCAATAACAATTAACAATACGGCAAATGCGGCGTTTCGCGGCGCGCCGCGGCCCCTTTGATCTTTCATTTCGTTTGTACGCTTAAACGCGAATTTGCAAGTGAAGGCCAGTGGGGATATATTGAAAAGAAAGGGGGAGACCCAGAGAAAGCATGGCTTGAGTGGCCACGTGAAAATCTCTCGCAAGTACAAATCTCGTTCACTTTCCTTTGAGCAAAGCAAGTTTCGTAATTACAAACGCTCGCGACGAGCAGAGGATCGCCCTTGACTTTCCGCTTTTGACGCACTCTTTATAATCTTTCCGCGTTGTCCCGAAACCCTCGAATTCACTTATGACTTTATCTCCTCTTCGCAGTAATGTGTCTTAATGTTTTGGCGTTAGCTCATACTCTGTTCGCGCTACATCGACTTGAACATCATGATGAGATACTTTTTTGATGTCATGATTTGCTTCTCTGTATGTGGCTGAGACTTTTTTTGATGGAATAAGATGTTTTTTGCAACGAAATTATTTCTGTATGGGAGAATGTACTTGAAAGAAATATAGTAATTATGAAACTACTGTATTGTACTGTAGAATCAGTCTTTTTGCTAGACATTTATAGCAATTTTTGTCAAAATAGATAGAAAATATTGTCAAAGATATTATAAAAGTAGATATATTTGATGTCAGAATTTCTATAAATATTTCGCTTTCTATGATATTTTTTTTCATGTTTTGCAATGTTACATTGTCATTCTTACTAATTTTCAGAAAGTGCCATACAGTTTTTGCCAGCATTCAGATCTATATGGTTTTTTAGCTATATTTTCGTCCTCCATCAAGCGTAACATATTGTGATTTATTCAGTAATTGACAAAGTTCAAAATTATATTGTAGATTTTACAATATGATATAAATTTTTGCGATGCCATTTAAGGTGTCACTTATTTTTCCCATTCCGGGGCTTTAAATCAATCAAGATATAAAAAAATTTTTTTTTTGGAAGTTTTGAAGCAAATCGGACATGAATAACATGTGCCACAGAACTGAAGTTTTAAATATGATTTACATGTAGTTTTTCATTCCTTTGGTTCAAAAGTTCATAACTTGTGCAAAACCTATGATAATGTTTGAAACTTGGCATAGTATGAATGTATAATTTTACGATCAAGACAAAATTTTTCTAGATTTTTTTATTACTGTTATCTACGTTTTACAAGCACCGTGAAAGTAGATGTTTGCCTTTTTTCGGTGCCTGTAAAACATGGATAACAGTGATAGAAAAATCTAGAAAAATTTGGTCTTGAACGTAACATTATACATTCAAACTATGCCAAGTTTCAAACATTATTCATAAGTTTTGCACAAGTTATGGCTTTTGAACAAAATGTACGAAAAACTACATGGAAATTCCATTTGAGTCAGGAATATTTCCTAAAAACTATAATATTGACGGAATACGTATAATAAATATCGTATTCATTTATTGACGCTTACAGTCAGAATATTTATTAAAATATTTTTGATTTAAAAAAATATTTTCGGTTGCCCTGATTATCATACATATTGTTTCTTTATCAACCCTATTTCAGGACGTTTCAGGACCACAAACAACCCAGTTTCACATCCACTGAAAGACTAAACTCACATTGAACTTCACCCATACACGCTTAGTTACCAAATCACAAAAAAGCACTCGGTAAAATGCAAAAACCACTCGAAAAAATGCTCAGGAGCTATGTATAATAAACTCAGCAGCTCTCATATTGGCCGAGTGCGCTTAGCGTTGAATTATTAGTGGATTGCGTGGCGAGGAAGACGACGTCTCGCGACGCTCTCACCCTTTCCGTCCCCTTCAACCTTAACCCTTCGCTCCCTTCGCCTCTCGTCCACGAACATCGCGCTTTCTTCTTGATTTTTCCACATTTTTCGTTCGCCGAGAGAACAAGCCACCCTGTGAAAACGAGCACGAGTCGTCGCGAGGGTCACGATTTCTATCGCAAAACTCGGCCTTGGTGTGCGTCCGTGTGTTTCGTGTCAGAGGGTTGGTTGTGTTGAAGACGAAAATCTTATATGTTCGAGGGTTTTTTGGGTAAAAGTAAAATAATTTTTTTAATAATATAAAAATTACTTTAGTCATTTAGTATTTCAGTAAATTTAGTAATAGATTTTATTCAGTCATTCATGAGCAGGAATCTAAAATCTCAAAGATGACTCAACTAGAACAATATATTGTTCTGTAAGTGGAAAAAGCGTTGTCAGACGTTCTGATGTTTTATTTCAATATTGGTTATAATTTATTGAAAGGTCACCAATTTTTTTTACGTATGAAGGTTTGGGGTCATTCATATGAATTCTGGGTTTTAGGTTGTTAGTTGGACGACTAGATTAAGCGTGAAAAGAAGGATAATAATGAGTCCCACACGCGCCCTCGCGGGGACAACATCGCGTGAAAATTTGTGGCCATGAATATTCATGGATAGGGCGCTTTGTTGTAAATCCAGGCCACATTCAATTTCGCCGCAGTTTCACTTTAGAAGACAAATATCGTCAAAACAAACCGATGAATCACGTGGCTGGATCCAATTAATCAACCACATCACACCCCTTTCATTTACCCTGAATTTGTAATTATTCGTCACATTTTGGAAGATACTGAGGGCTAAGGTTAACGTATTATTTAGCCATGGATAAAGACTTTATAAAAAAACTTAATATTTTGGAGTTGAAAAGCACTCAAGTTTAGTACGTAGAAAAATAAACCCAATTCAAAAATAAGTTTTCAACAAAATAATTATACATTTTATTATTTACTTCAGTTGTGAATTTATCCTTTTTTATCAAAAATAGTATTTCCTCCATTTTTCGCATATACTTTCTATCGATATATAATTTAAAATAAAATTTGAGTGTCAAAAGTAAAATTTTACCTCCAAACTCAACATGAAGTTAATTAAATTGAATTCGCGATCAAAATACTTTTAATCGTTTTTCTTGCTATAAACGGAGGGGGGGGGGGGAGGGTTGAAGAACGACTCTGACTCACTATTTTTGCGTTCATTCGACAACTTTTTAATATCTGACGACGATTTTTTTTTTAAATTCACTAGTAGAATACTTTTGTCAGTATACATGGTAAAATAAAACGATGAAATTCTTTTTTTTTTAATAATTTTAGAAAATCATCGTGAAGAATTTATGCTTAGCGAACCTGACGTAAGAAATCTTCAAAACTTGTATGAATCCTTTGCGAATCCGACTCATATAGAAAATAATCCGAAACCACATATTAAACATTCAAGAAGAACTTGCATCAAATTATGTAGATTTTGCCAAATAAGGAAGTGTTTACTTTATTCACTTTTTTTGAATCCTATAAAATTTCCAAACAGAATAATAGACATAATAATCTTATGGAATGCATTCGATATAAATTGATCACGTAAAAAAAATGTGGATTTAGAAAAAGATAACTTGCAATCCTTTTATATGTCATCTTATTTGAGCCACACTGTAAGAAAACTTGAAAGTAAATTTACTATATTGTATCGGAAGTAATGAACCTAACATATTATTGTAATCTTTTAGAGCGTCAGTATAAGAGAATTACAAAATCTATGGAAATTTTTCATAATGGTAAGTAAACGGTCAATATTTGAGTGCAAAAATTAATACACTTGTATCGTAAATCTTAAGAATGGAAAAAATTGCGGCTGTAAGTATGGAATAAATACAAATTTTTTCTAACAGCGCATATTGATTTACACATCGTTCTATACACTATGAAAAATATAACAACACGTTAAAATCTCTTATGTGAGATCAAAATCTAGTATTTTCTGACATAGATATGGTAAAAAGTACTAAAATATTGTAAATTTCGGAATAATATTGCAGGTTTTTTTGCGAATATTGTAATTTTCATATTACTTTTTACAGAATTGTATAGTGAAATTTGTTATAGTGTACAAATTACAATGGGTATGCAAGTTTTAATAAGCTCATTTTAGAAAATTCATAATCTACAGAATGCATATTGTTCTATATGAACTGCAATTTTTACTCTACTCTTACACATGATTTGATATCCATGAATAGTAAAACATCAAATAAAATAGTTGACCTTTTATCATTTGTTTATCAGTTCCTCCAATATGTTACATAACGTACTTAAAGAATTTATTGTACATGGGAGTATATGCATTATGCATTTCAAAAAATCAATTCACATTGTAAAATCCATAATGTATTTTCGCCTTTTTCGAAAATATATCAATTAGAATATAATACACTAGAAAGTACACAAAAATATATCAAAAAGAAATATATGTATAGACAGAATACGGGCAAAACTATGGCATTTTCTGAAATCTAGATTAGTATAAATAACAAAAGGATATTGCAAAGAATACAAAAAAAGTATAGTAGAAAACGAAATACTTATGGTAGTTTTTAGAACAAAATACATCTACTTCTACAACATCATTGGGCAATATTTACTATATATCATGACAGAAACTTCGAAAAAAAGAAAATTCTGATTATTGTAATAATTCTACGAATCTTGCAAAAAACGGATAATTTCAAAAAAAAGTTCATAAATTTTCAGGTTGTGTTTGGTTTTACAGTTTTTCGTAATAGGAATCACACAAATTTTGTTTCTATTTTTGATAAAAAGCTGAAAAATTTGGAAGATTATAAAAAATCAAAATCTGTCAGATAAAATGCTAATAAATTTGGAAATATTGAAAATGCATTAATGACGCATGAAATTTCGAAACATATAAAATCACTGAAAATTTTAAAGATTGTTAAAAATTATCAAAAAATTTTGAAATTCTAGAAAACATGCACCAAGAAAAAAATCTATTAATTTGTGGTATACGTGTGGAATAAAGAAATAGAATGTTGTAACTTTTACATTAATTTTGTAGGTTTTACAATATAGTGGCGAATCATGTCATCGTTATCAAGAGATCTAATCGTGTCGAGAAGGCTAAGGTAAAAATTTTTACTTATCACAATTCGTGATATTGTATAAAAAGTTTTTATGGTGTACAAACTACAATATGTATGCGAGTTTTTACTTTTGGAAAATTTAAAATCTGCAGATTGCAAATTTTACTACATAAATTGTTGTTTTTACTGTACATTTACACAGGATTTAATATCCTGTGTTAAACGAGAGATGTTGTACGAGTAAGTATATGCATCCCAAAAATTCATCATAATATTGTCAAATCTACAATATATTTTTAACTTTTTACAATATTCTATCAATCGGAATGCGGTATATACAAGGAAATACTGAAAAATATGGTAAAAAGAGTTATACAGACCTGAATATGTAAGTACTGGAAAAACTGTATAGTATTTTCTGAAATCTGGATAAGTAGGAATTACAATATGATATTGCAAAAAGTACAAAAAATTATAGCAGAAAACGAAATATGTATATCGTATAGGAGTTTTTACAACAAAAAATATCTACTACTACGAAACGATGTAGCAATATTTACTATATATTATGACGAAAATTGCTATAAATATCTTGTAAAAGTACAATGTTTCTGTCTGGTTCCACAATATTATATATTTTCGACTTCTTCCAATATTGCATCAATGACAATATGATTTACTACAAAACACAAAAAAATATGGTAAAAAGAGTTATACAGATCTGAATATATAAGTAGTGGAAAAACTGTATAGTCTTTTGTAAATCTGGATTAGTAGGAATTTACAGTATGATATTGAAAAAAGTATAAAAAAAGTATAGCAGAAAAAGAAATATGTACATCGTATATGAGTTTTTACAACAAAAAATATCTACTACTACAAAACGATGTAGCAACATTTACTATATATTATGACAAACATTGCTATAAGTATCTTGTAAAAGTATGATGTTTCCGTCTGGTTCCATAGTATTATATATTTTTGACTTCTTCCAATATTGCATCAATGACAATATGATTTACTACAAAACACTAAAAAATATGACAATAAGAGTTTTTCAGATAAGAATACTGACAAAACTGTATGGCATTTTCTAAAATCTAGTTAAGTAGAAATCACAATATTTAGGATATTACAAGATGCACAAAAAAAGTATAGGAGAAAACGAAACATAGGTAGCAGTTTTTACAACAAAATATATCTACTACCATAATATCATTTGACAATATTTATTTTACGTAATGACAAAAATTGCTACAAATATCTAGCCGAAACTACAATATTTTTCACTGATTCCCCAGGAGAATGCAGCATTGTAATAATTGCTACATTTTTTTCTCAATCTTACCAGAGACGGGTTAGTGGAACCATCGTTCCAAGGTACATGGTAATTTCTCCAAGAATATTTTGAAGTAAAACTTCTAAGGCGGCATTATCACTTTTCTAGAATGTATTTTATTCTAAAATGTAATTTATGTAGGGAGTAATTTGGTGATTTTACAATGTAAGATGTAAGACTGTGAGATGTAAGAGTGTAATATTTTTGATTACAGGGAGTAATTTTGAGATTTTGTAAGTCTGTTATTGTGTAAGAGTGTAATATTAGATCGGAATAGTTGGAGTTCGATGATATTCGAGCGTTTTTCGAGTGTAAGGAGTAATTTTGAGTTTTCGTAAGTCTGTAACATTAAGAGTGTAATGTTACGTCGGAATAGGTGGAAGTCAGGTGATATTCGAACGTGTCCCGAGTGTAGGGAAAAACACTTTTTAATGATATTATGCTTTCACTCCCATGAAAATTATCAGAATAAAGTATATGAGGTTATGTAATAAAAGCAACAAGAATGTAATTGATTGATTCGACTGAAAATAGGAATGAATTTATTTTTCAACTGATTTAAAAATTGACGAATCGCTTAGAACTAAGAAGGTAAGATGAATAAAAATCTATACATCGGAACCTTAAAGAAAGCAGCATGAGAAGTTTTACTTCTAACGCGTGTTGATGTTTCTAAGTGTTCGGCTTGTTTCGAATCGGGGTAGAAAAATGGGTATAGTGCCCCCTCATCGAGACCCTGGCCAAGGCCAAATTCACGGGTCCCGGAGATAATGGTTGGGGGGCCAACGGGGGTAGATCGGTTCCAGAAGGAGATGCAGCTCTCGGCTGGTTCAGGGGTCGCTGGTTGCTATGGGAACCAGCAATAAGGGGCAGAGGCACGGTCGATGCAAACGCACCATAAAGTTTTATGGCCCTGCAGAACTGTTTCTATCCGCCCTCGTCTGCTGGGAAATCGTCGGCAGCGGGCCCTCTCGCTTCCGCGCGCACCCGGGATAACTGGAGAATACAAATGGTAAACGAGAAAAAAGACCTCCACCAAAGCTCGAAATAATCTCCAGTCCTCGAGGCAAAACGGTTTTCGAGAAATTTCAATTATTAAAATTTTGCCCCCCCAGTTTTTTCAGCGATCTACAGTGCAGATTTCAAAAAAGAATGCGAGATTTCTATCACAATGGATGATACGTTTGCATGGTACGAGGGGGAATTCGCTCTAAACCCCCCTTTCACCCTATTGTTAGGGTACTTACGTAAATCACGAATTTTTCGAGTTAAAGAGGATTTTCTTTTTTCGAATTCGTTCGCTATTGCGATATTTAACGCAATAAAATTACTATTTCATGAAACGGTAGTGGAAATTATAAAATTAAATGAGGAAAATACACATTAAAAAGAATAATGCAGGAAAAATGAAATAGGTATCATCATCAAAAATGTATTTACTGAAATCTTGAAGAAATGAATGGTTTCATGTAAGTACTCAAAGTTAACAATATTAAGGATTCACAACTATAGTAACATAAAAATTGTAATTATTTTGTCTCCAGAATAATTTTTTTATAAACAAAATTCTAATGATGAATGGTGTTTGGTGAGTATAACGTAGTAAACACAAATTTGAAAAATTATTCCAATTAAATGAAATAATACTATAAAATAATTGAAAGTTACTATAATCTTAAAAAACTGGGGAAATTCAAAGCCTGAAGCATCGGATTCTAGAAACCTACAATGGAAATCCAGAAAAATACTAGAAAATCTTTAAAAATCCTGCAATCTTTAAACAAATACTGAAAATTGAAGTAAATATTCTGTGAAAGAAGTTTCTAAAACATCTGATGAAAATAATTGACTTTGATTTCTAGAGCATCAAATTTGAAACGAATTAAATATATATCAATCTTCAATCTTTTAAATACTTGAAATCTATAATATATGTATATATATATATATATATATATTTACGAAATCGTATAAATACCAACAAAACAAATATATAAGAAATTTATAAATCACAGAAAATGTATGCAGCTGTGATTTTTCCGAAAATCTGCACAATTATTGAAAATCGATTTCATTATGAATTTCAGAATATTGAATTCTTTGAATGGAAGTACTTCTGAAAAACATGAAAAAATACACACGATCTATGAAAACCCAATGCAATAATACAATAATAGAAAAACAATACATCGATACGAAATATGGTAGAAATCCAGGAAAATCCCAGTAAATCTTATCCCAAAAAATCCATGCAGGTATGATTTTTCCGGAAATCTATGAAATTATTGAAAATCGATCTAAATCTAAATTCTGGAACTTCAAATTCTAGAAATGTAGGTACTTCTGAAAAATTTGAAAAAATAGACACGATCCAAGAAAATACAAATATAGGTACAACACCTTGTAAATATGTACTATATAAATAGGAAAGTATAAGAAATCTATAAACACCGAAAATTGATGTACACGTAGTTCACTTAAAAATCTATAAAATTACTGAAAATCGGCTAAAACTTTAATTCAATAATATCGAATTCTAGAAATTACCATCTTTTATGAAAATCTAAAAAAAAAAACTCACAATCTTTAAAAAAACAAGAAAAAGTTACAAAATCTTATGTATAGTAAAAAAATACAGAAATACCAGAAATCTATAAAACACAAAAAATTTGTATAAACGTAATTTTCACAAAATGCATTTAATTATTGAAAATCAATTTATGTTTGGATTCTAGAACATCAATTTTCCAAAAAATATGCACAAAAAGAATAAAAATCGTGCAATATACCAAAAAATCCTCCAGGTTTTATGAATAATAAACAAGACGCGAGAAATACTGGAAATTATTCAATACTTCAAAAGAATGTAAACACGACTTTTTGAAAAATTTATAAAACTTTGAGTTCTCATGCATACAATTCTAGAAATCTATATAAAAATTCATGAGTTCAATAGAAAAGAAAGTTCTTTATATTGTTTGAATACATAAAAAATCGAGAAAAATCCAAAAAGTATTGGAAATCTATGTAAAAGTTACTGTTTTCTTCGACATTAATTGAGGTACTTAAGTTCGTTAAAATTTGCAATAGTTTAGCATCAAATACTAAAAATCTATTAAAATGCCAGAAGATATTACAAAATTTTATAAAAATATTTACAATACGAAAATTCTGGAAGTCTAATAAAATACTGAAAATCTTTTACGTATAATTTTCTCGAAAATCAAGAAATATATTCAAAAATGTTCAAACTTTTATTTCTAGAGTACCTAATCCTAGGAAGCTACTACATAAAAATTATATTATATTACATTTCAGAATCATCCAAGTATATATTTATAATTAAACAAAAAAAATTATGAAAATTACTAACAGTAATACTAAAAAAAAATCTAAATCTCAGGGTACTTGCATGGAAATCACAAAAATCGAATTCCATTATATTTAATACAAACCTGAAAAATGCTCTGCAATCCAAAAATCTAAAAAAATGCCGAAAGAAATACTTTTTTTCCAAAAACCCCTTCCGAAAATGTTTCCTACCTACTCTTTTGTGACTTATTACGAAAAATATCAGCTCGGTTTGCTCTTTAGGCGAATGCATGAAGAAAAAAAGTATCCATATTCATCCGCGAACTCAGCAACCGAGTTATTGGCGCAATCTTGTTGGCTGCGTACTTGTGCCAGTCTCGAGCTTCGCGACGAACGAGAGGGTGAAACAAGCGAGAAAATTTAATGCTGTATACCGTCCATGACGTCGTTAATATTTAATGGGAATACATGAATTAAGGCACAAACCAACAATGAGAAATTTATCGTCCCAAAAAAGGCAAGCCATATGTGAATGCGTAAAAGGTGCCATTATCACGTAACGGATCGATTTTACGAACGACAGATGGCATGAATTAAAATGGACCACGGGTAATGATCTGGCTGAAAGCCTCGGAAAACTGCGGCTGAAATTTAAAAACACCTTTGTTCGTAAAAGGAACAATTCTCATGTCGAAACGTATTGAAATAAAATTTAATTTGTTCTACATCCAATGAAAAGTGATTTCGAAAAACCTCCTAATTCAATCGGAAAATTTTATGACCAAGTAACTTCCAATGAATAAATTTGCCTGATAATAAGTCGAGACCAGTGAATACAAATTGGATCGTCGAGATGATGAAGATAAAAAATGCACCCCCTGCTTTTCCATGCAGAGAGAAAATGTTTCCTTAATGCACGTGTCGGGAGTTACTTGTCCGTCCAAATATGACGAGGTTCCCATGAAACAGGAAAATCTCTACTTTTTACCCTCGTTAGTGTAATTACGCGTCGGGGCACTTGGAAATCTACAATTTTCTCCGACGTCGGAGATAGATACCGAGAGCAAGATTCACTTCGTTCGCTTCCTCGTTCGTTCATCTTTTTCCCCTTTTTTTCGTCAGACCCTCTGGGTTTGAAAATCAACGACTCCGCAGGTTAGAGTGGACGGAAAATCGGAAATAAATGCGGTACTTGACTCAGCATTCGAGATTTTTAATGAAATAGTGAGAATATTGTGAGATCTTCCGATATAAATACAATTCAACTTGACGAGAAATAACGACATGAAGCGCAATGTTCTTCCAGATTTTAGGTACTGCTTATAAGAGCATGTGGGTGGTGGTATCAGGATGAAAATACGACCCCAGGACGGGCGTCATTGAGATAAATTTATCACATTCGTTGACCGATAACATTTTTCATACATTTCTGTGTACACGAGGGGAAAACTTCATGAGATAGTAAAGGAATACGGTAAAAGGGGACGTATAAAACGAAAAAATGAGAGATAATCTAAATTAGATCTCTTTAGATTCATACTCCAGTCTTCGAAAAAAATTGTCAATAACCTTTTTTTCCAACCACGAAAATACCTTGAGAATCCCGAATCGTGTAAGAATCCGTCGTAAATATTTATGGGGTTCGCCAGCCAGTGCTATTACGGTACGTCGCGAAGGTATCACGTGAAAACGTTCGTTGACACTTGCGAATTACGTAATTTGAAAATCTTCAAGGGGAAAAGCGCGGGAAGGATGGGTATATAAGCCCAAGGGGGTCGACAAGGCCCTGCTGCGAACGTGCCTCGAGTGCCAATTCTCCTAAGCCACTTCATACGTGGAATATAAAAAAAAGGAAAAAAATTGGAGACGTATACTGTAATTATTTTCGTACGTCAAACCAAGCCCGTGACGAAGGGCACGTCCCTTACAGAGAGATATCACTTTATTAGCAATTTACACGGCGCGACGATCATTAGCCTCGCGAAAAATCAGGGGTATAATTACTCGTGGAAGAGGTTTCTTCCGTGGTTAATCACTGTCACGTATCGGAATCCCTGAAGGGATTTTAGTATTGGGAATGACGTAATAATGAAAGAGGGAAATGATAAGGGAAGTTGAGTTGGGAGATTTGACCTTGGATGTCAAATTCTTGAATGCTTTGACATGTAATTTATAATATTTAATCGGAGAAGAAGGTGCAGGAGCGATAGACACATCTTTTTTTTATCGAAAAATTAAATTTGTTAAGAATTTTTAGGATGCCAGATCAAAATTTGTATTTGAAATTTATTATCTTGAAGTATAAAAGGACAGGGAACATTGAAGAATGTGTAGTTGCTCACTGACTTTTCTATAAGCTCTCTCGAGAATAAAAAAGAAAAGAATTGTATAATTATTGGTGTTTTTACGTTGTTTTTTACATTGTGGTAGAATTGATAGAGATTGTATGATCTAAGTGAGTAAAAATAGGATTGTATCAGGAATTTGATAATAAATTGATGGAAATCGATGTAATTTGGATGTATTTTTTAGAAAAATATTTGGAATTTTTATTGACTGAGGGACTGCTTGTGAAACACAACATGGGGAATGTAACGAAAATATGAGACATTAAATATTCATAACGGAAAATGTTGTGTTCTACGTGAGAACTGCATGAATTGTACTGAATGAAATTGTAGTTGTAGAAATTTCATCGATAATCATGTATTTCAGTTCCCTGAAGAAGGCATAATAAATAATGCCGAAAGCTCGAAAGAATTGATGCTTTATTTTTGATACAAAAATTTTGGCTCTAAAATGGTCATTGAAATGAAATAATTTAAATATTATCTCGAAGTATAATCTTATGTACGTGTGCTCAAATAAAATGAAAGAAAACAATCTATACCTATTAAAAACGTAGTATAAACGTCAGCCATCAGAGAACTACACAATATTGTGACGTTTTGTGGAGAACAAATTTTTTTTGTAAACAAATTTATTTTTCGAATTAGAATTCAGATGATTGAGTAGAAAAATACATTTTTTTGAAAATAATATACATTATTATTAAAAAGTACTATATAGCATTTGAGATTGAATAATTTTTCTAGATAGATTTCGAAAGATATAACTGACTGAAATTGAAATAAATGGTGAATTTGAATCAAAAAACAAAATTCAATCTAGTTTTAAGAAGCAATAATAGTGAAAGTTATAAAAATTTTAGATTTTACAACTTCTGGATTCAAAACTTGATCGTAAAATGTGTAAACAGCCAAAAAAATAATATTTTTAATTTAACAATGAAAATATTACACAAATGAAAAACTGAATGTTTGAATAAAAAAACCGTCACTTCAATTTTAAGGTAAAAAAATATACTTCACTGATAAATAACTACTTATTGAAAATCAATTATTCCGAATTTCAAATCTCATGAACTTTTATGTTATGAAAACTTTTTTCATCGAACCCAGGGCGAAATAAAAATCGAACAAAAGGCAAGACACAAAAATTGACAATGATTATTGTCATAAACTTAATTTTGAAAAAATAGCTACTTGAAGATCAGAAAAATGTGTGATTTAAAAACTTTGGATTAACAATAGCAAAAATTGAATTTTTTCATCATATCAAAGTTCTTGATTGAAACTTTACCACAAAATGTGTGAATCATCAAGAAATAGAAAATTTTGGCTTCAATGAATTAAAAATTGAAGACAAATATTCTTTAATAACGTATGGGTGATTCATGCATTTTATTTCAACAAATGATTCAAAAGACATCATTAAGGTAAATGACAAAAAAAAAAAAGATAGATGTTTGTTCATATATAAACAATTTCGTTTGATTAACATACTGTCATATTGTAGGTTTTAACGAAAAGTTTATCCAAAATGGCAAAATTTCACATTTTTCTGATTTTGACATTTGTGTTATTTCTCTAGTCAAATCTATAACAATAGTTTGATTTTACAAATATAGGTAGAAGTAGTACAACTTAAAAAACCGAATTTTTTTTATGATACACTATTTGTCTCAAAAATTTAATCGTTAAATACAGGTACCATCTCTAGTTATAAACACGATTATTTTTATATTTATAAAGTCGCTACAGTTTTTATAATTCGGACAACTTCAGCATTAATTGTCAACGATTTAGACGATTTCCATATTTTTTAATCAAGTTACAATTATTTCCAAAACATAATATAACATCTAAGTAATTTTTTATTCTTACAGCAGGTTATCAAAATTTCGACTCTTTCGACAGTTTTTAGAAAATTTTAACAGTTTCTCAATTTTACGAAATTCCGACTATTTGCATATCAAGTTTACAGTTTTCTTCCTCAAATTAACTTTTTTCTCTCTCTGAACGAGATTGATTCAACGAATTATCGAAATGTTGAATGAGTGAACAATAACTAATTTTCAAAGGCGCATTTTTCTCTTTTTTAATTATCAAATCTTCCCCTTCAAAAAGTAATTTTTTACCTACAGTTAGTGATTTTTACTAAATGAATAGCCCATATCATCACAATAATAACGAGTAAGATCCGACAAATTCTAAATTATTGAAAAATTGGAGTGTGTTGAATCACAACACGCGTTAGAAGTAAAACTTCTCATGATGCTTTCTTTGAGGTTCTGATGTATAGATTTTTATTCCTCGTAACTTTTTTAGTTCTTACAATTTTTTGTGACGTGCGATAGTGTGAAATTTTGTGTTTTTGGGAAATTTTGTAATTTTGTAACATTTAGTAACTTTTTTCAATTTTTTGACGTGTGATGTGACGTTTTGTGATTTTTGACATTTCGGGTTTTGCGACAGTATGTAATTTTGTGGAATTTGGTAATTTTGTGATTTTGTGAGGTTATGTGACTTTTTGCGATTTGTGAGATTTTGTGATTTTGTAAGATTTTGTAACATTTTGTGACCTTGTGGCATTTTGTGATATTTTGGAATTTTCGTGATTTTGTGACATTTTGTGGTGATATTTTTTACTCTCTCACTCTTACAGAATCTGAAAATTCCTCCCTACACTCCGTCTTACATCTTACAGTCTTACAGTTTACAGGCTTACAGTTTACAGTGTTACACGTAACAATGTAAAATCTCCAAGTTACTCCCTATATAAATTTTATTTTCTAGAATAAATTACACTCCTGGAAAGTGATAATGCCGCCTAAGAAGTTTTACTTCAATACTACACTCTTACATCTTACAGTCATACAGTTTACATCGTTACATGTTACACTATAAAATCTCAAAATCATTTCCTGCAATCGAAAATATTACACTCTTACATCCTACAGTCTTACAGTTTACAGTGTTACATGTTACAAAATCTTCAAGTTACTCCCTACATAAATTTTATTCTAGAATAAATTACACTCCTGAAAAGTGATAATGCTGCCTAAGAAGTTTTACTTGAAAAAAATTGATAATTAATAAAAAAATAACTTATAATAAGTCAAAAGAATTACTAATTGTAATAGAAAAAAGTGCTCCTCCAAAAATCATCAATTTTTCACTAATTTATCTTAAGAAAACAGACCATCCATATCCCAAAAACCCAACAGCCTTAGACTTCTTTTTTTATTAACCCAACTGTATCTCCAACAATGGAAAGTAACCCGATATTTTCCAAGTTCGCCAATTTTCATCTCAGTGCAAATGTTCGTTCTTGGAGATCACCTTCGCACTCGAAGCACGATTTCGCGAAACAGCAACTTCACGCCCGCAATCGTAATTCTCCCCGTACGTTTTCTCGCGGCGCGGAACGTATTTCCCGGATGTGCTTTTCCTTTTCGGTTTGTCACGGAGTTAATGGTAATCGCGTGAGACCGAAACCGAAGTAATCCCAAGATTAAAGGGCCCCGCGTGCAATTGTGCGTACGGAGGCGTGCGTGCTCTCGCGAATTCGCGCGGGAGTAGCACCTTCGTTAAATGATTTACGTTGCAAGACCCGCGAGCTGCAGTTTCTCGGGTTTCGTTCGTGGCCCAAGAAAGTTTATACATACGTAAACTGAGGAAAATTTTGACAATGTTTGTAAGAATAATAGATTGTATAGCCATTTGCGGATAGCCTAACGAGAAATTCTGCTGTTCATACAATTTGTTTACACTTGAAAAAAAATTTATGGAATTTTTTCCGTACTGGTATTTGAAGCAATTAACCCATTCCAGGGTTAGTAATTTTCCTATACCAGTATAAAGTAGCTTAACTGTACATAAATAGTATTTACTATACTTCAGTATTGTAATTTTACCTTATTCGAGTATAGAATATCTCAAATAGTGGTTATAAAACATGGCAAGTAAATTTTTTTCTTGTACTCAGGAACAGTAAACATTTTCTATCGTTCTGTAGTAAAATTAATATGTACATTCATTTTTACTATACGAGACATTGAAAAAATGCATAAGCGAAATATAGTAAATAAGCAATGATCGTAGAAAAGTGTCGAATGGACTGTAGAAAAATGCAGATTTTTGGAAATTCACTATGGCGGGCATGGGAAAATTTACCAGCTTTTCTACCATATGGTTAAAAAAATAATGAAAAATTTTTTGTACTTGGGTAAGATATTTTTAGTACAGCGAGAAGGTTGACATAATATTGTTCCAAAGTAAAATTACTATTTATATCTTTCATATACCAGACATAGAAAAAATTCATGAAAAGAGTAGTAAAAGTCCTATGGTCGAGGAAAAAATTCTATTGCGGTATATTGAATTTCGAAGTATAAGAAATTTACTATATTACGTAATAAGAAATTTACAAACTTTTTTTATAGTCTACTGTAATAGTTGAGTGGAGGAGGGATGAACGATTTTTTATATTTTCATTGATTGAGCTGCTTATTTACAAGGAGAAAAAATTCCAGGCCTTGTAAGTAATAATTTTAACCCTTTTAATCAAAACCATGCATTAGCTACAGTTGCCAAAATCACACACGAGAATATGCATCGAATAAAAAAAAAATTGGAGGATAGATGGACTACTTTGAAAAATGTTCAATATGTCCAAAAGTGTTCAATAAATAAAAAAACCCCTGAAAATTTCATTAACTTAAACTAGTAATTCTGCAATTTTAACACTAAGTTATAATCAGTTATAATCAGGGTTTGGAAGTAACGCGTTACTTGTAATGCGTTACAATAAATGACGATAATAAGCAAGTAACTTTTGTTCGGTAACGAGTAACGAAAATTCCGTTATTTTACGTTACTTGTATCTGTCTCATTAAGTTTTCAGCACAATTTGTAACTTCTGAAGGAATGCTCTAAAACTAAGATATAAGTAATTTTTAACTTCCTCATTTTTTAATTAAAAATTCTGTATTGATAATTTTTAATGGAACAACGGGGAGTATTTGTAATTTGTGTAAAAATATTGAAAAAGAATATGTATTTTTACTTTCTATTAGAAACTTTTACAATTCAGAGCGTTGGATTTTAGAAATTCGCATAAAAATATATAAAAATACTTAAAATACGTATATCTCAAAATAAATAGCAGGATCTGTAAGATCCAGAGATCCTGCTGGAAAATTTTATGGAATGTAATCAATATAAAAAAAAACGAAAAATACTCGAAATACTAGATTCTATTGATTTTTATGTTATTTGATTCGTTCAAAATTTATGTAATTCCAGAAATCAAGATTATTCTATTTCTCGAGCTTTGAATTCCAAAAATATGTTTATAGAAGTCTATAGAAAGTTGAGAAAATTTTTCAAATCGTATATTTGAATTTCATCTCATTCTGGAAATTCAAAGAGATATCTTTAAAAAAACTCGAGAATTCCACAACATTCCATAAACCCTTGGAAAAACAGAAAGAAAATGCGTTATGAAAAATACGTGTAAAACTATAAAACATTGAAAATTTTTCGGATTCCAGAAATTCATACAGCAAAGTATAAAAATAATGAACGATCCTTGAAATCATAAAAAAACTGAAGGAATAAGAAAAATACTGGAATGAGTAAAAATGTATCGAAACACTGTTTTCTGGAAAATCCTGTAAAACACGGAAAATTTTATTCTGTTCAAATGCTAGAGTTCGAAATTCTTGAAAGGTATATCAATTTATATTATAAAAATACTAAAATTATGTAAAAATATTAGGAAATTCTGCAACATTCTATCATCCTGAAAAATACGAATAGTTTCAGAAATACTGAACAATCCTTCAAATCGCAGAAAAATTGATAGAGTATAAAAAAAATCAAAGGAAATGAAAATCTTCATAGACACTATTTGCTGAAAAATCCTCTCAATTACAAATAATTTAATGAACTTTGAATTCTGGAGCATGAAATTCTTGAAGTCTTTATATCAATGTATAGAAAAATAGTATAAATTTATAAAAATTCTGAAAATCTGGCTGAAGATTCTCTCAAACATCTATTAAATTTGCGGATGTTTCCGTGTGGCTAACATTGAATCAAATGTCATATCCAGAAATTTTGTAAACTTGATAAAAAACGTAAAAATTTATACAAGCTGAATGACTTTTTTTCAGGGGGAAAACTTATTACAGATTAACATTTTCTGGTACATCTGAAATAAACAATTTCTATCGAACAAAACCACGAGTACGTTGACATTGTTTTCTTTAGCCTTAGTTTTTTAATGTCTTGTTATTTACATTTAATTTATTCCAAAAAGTAACGTGAAAGTAACGAGTCGTCAATTTTTTTATGTGGTAACGGCAACGAGTTATTATTTCATTTTAAGTAACGGTAACGTAACGAATTACTTTTTTCACCCTTGTAACGGTAACGTAGCGCGTTACACTTTTTAAGTAACTTTCCAAACCCTTGTTATAATAACAAATCGCAAAAACGATAAAAGCGCACGCGAACGAACCTCCATTGTGTGCCTAAAATCAAGGGAGCGATATCGCTTAAAATCGGGGAAATCGCGAAATATTCTTGAATATTGAAATATCCCGAACGCGCTCATCTAACTCCCACGACGGGCGATAGAAGTCATTTCGGTATGGAAATTTCCCTGGATCGCGACGCGCGGAAAAATTAATTTGGCGGCGAGACAAATTACTTTTTCTCGTTCCCGCGTTGTGGAATGCGGCTCTAATTATCACGACCCTCTTAACGTATTCTCGGTCGGGAATTCACGGGAAGAATATCGAAAGGTTTTTTCGTCGCCGAGCAATTTCGCGGTTTCAAATCGCGTTTCACGGTTCTTATTTCTAATCGAACAGAACGTCCGAAGTAATATAAGGTTGAAAATTCAAACGTAAGATTTTTTGGGTAAATTTCAGGCCCGTGCACAGAAACCGGTATTAGGGGGGGGGGGGGGTGTAAACTTTTATGTTGTACTTGTAGAATAACATGCAATTGAAACTGATTTGGTTTGACAGAACATGGTCCATTCATTGTGATGTAGATTAAATAAGTAAATATATAAATTAATTAATCAATAAATTTTTCAACGACTTCTACTTTATATATTGAATCTTTGTTGTTTTCAACAAATTTAACACAAGAAACTCAATAATTACAGGTACACAATTGCGAAAAACACGTTTATTATTTCTTATTCATATTAAGATGTATAAAGAATGCATAATAAATAAAAAAAGAAACACTTTTTATTACTACACTAGACACATATTCTATGATTTAAAGGGTTTTACACTTTCTTTGAAGACGGTTTGGATTATTTTTTAATGTATATAGCACATAACTCTATTACATTGAAGTAATATTATTGTGATAGAATATTTTCAATTTGAATAAACAAACATTATTTGATGAAAAAAAAATCAACAAATGGTGGAGTTATGGCCGTTTCTCAACCTTTTTTTTACGACGCTTATAGTGACTGCAATGCAAATACAATAAGTCAACTGAAATTATAATATCCAAAAACCTTACATTTTTGAGTGTAACAATAACGTAACGTGTTATATCAATTAACAAGTAACGATAACAGGAACGAGTTCCTTTTTTTTTGGTAACGAGTAACGAAAATCGTGTTAGTCATTTCACATCTGTCTCATCAAGTTTTTAGAACGATTTGTAACTTTTTGAGAAATTGTTTGAAACTTAGATGTAAGTAATTTTTTAACTTCCTTATTTTCAGATGAAAATTGTATAATTTTATAATTTTAGATGAAACCGAGTGATGTATTAGTAATTTATGTACAAATATTGACAAGCGTATGTGCTTTTGCACTTTTTATTAGAAACTTTCACAATCCTAGCAATTAATTTTAGAAATCTGTATATAAATACATGAAAATACTGGAAACCTTAGTTTTTAAAATTTATAGCAGAATCCCTAAAATCTATAGATTATGCTAGAAAACATTACGTAACTTTATGAATACACAAAAAAAATGAAATACGAAAAATACTGGATATTATTTACTTTTTTCTGAAAAGCTATTAGATTCTTCGAAAATTTCTGTAATCCTAAAAATCAAGAAAAACTGATTTTTCGAGCATTGAATTCTGATTATATATATATATATATATATATATATATATATATATGTATAGAAAACCATAAAAATACTAGAAAAATGTATAAATTTTAATAATCTGTCAAAAATTAAAAAAACATTGAGGACACTCTAAATTTATAAAGAAACTGATGTCTGCAAAATCGATCAAAATACTGTAAGTATTTAAAACTTTCAATTCTAGGAAATCTAATTCTTGAAATTCGAAGAGATATCTTTGTAAAAACCTTAAAATTTTCCAACATTTTATAAATACTAGGGAATACAAAAAGAACATACATGTATAAAAAAAAACAAGTATATCTATGGAAAATAAAAAATCTATACAACTTTCAAAACAAGAGCATCGAATTCCAGAAATTTATACAGAAATATATAAGAAAACTGAACAATCCTTCAAATCGTAGAAAAACTGAAGAAATACGAAGGATACTGGAAGAAATATGAATCTATTGAGACACTTGTTTTCTGAAAAATTCTTTTGGAACATGAAAAATTTAATGAACTTCACATTTTAGAGCTCGAAATTTTCGAAATCCATGTATAAAAATTTATAGCAAAATACTAAAAGTATATAAAAATACTAGAAAATCCTGTAACATTTTATGCATCCTAAAAAATACGAATAGTTTCAGAAATACTGAACAATCCTTAAAATTGTAGAAAAACTGAAGAAATACGAAAAATATCAGAAGAAATTAATACCTATTGAGACACTGTTTTCTGAAAAATCCTTTGAACACGTAAAATTTGTTAAACTCCAAATTTTACAGTTCGAAATTCTCAGAATCTATAACAATGTAAATGAAAGTGCTAGAAATATATAAAAATACTAGAAAATCCCGTTACATTTTATAGATCTTGAAAAATACGAATAATTTCAGAAATACTAAACAATCCTCCAAATCGTAGAAGTTATATACGAAAAATACCAAAAAGAAATGAAAATCTATTCAGACACTGTTTTCTGAAAAATGCCATGCAATGCAAGATATCAAAATTTATATGAAAACGTAAAAACCAATCATAGAAGCATTTCATCGAAATCGTTTGAAAGATCTAGTTAGGGGGGGGGGGGTTTTAACCCCCAACCCCCCGTCCGCACGGGCCTAGCTGAATATAATTATGTTTTGATTGATTTGAGGAACTGAATTAGGAAAAATTCTGAAGAGGGTATAAGAGGAGCACGAAGTAAAATAATTTTTCAGTAGCAGGAAAATCGCAGAGCATGTTTAATTCGCGAACACCGAGAGTGAAACGTGAAATTAATCAACGGTAAGCGCTTTCGCGAGTTTCTAGAGCAGCCCCTGACTCGCTGAGTTGCATTGAATCTCTCGCACGCACGTTGCCCATATTATTTGCCTTCATTAATCCGAGGGATGATAAGTTTCACGAGAAACAGTGCATACGAGTATCTTCCTGGGAATTCAAAAGATTCTTCTTGCGCCGGAATTTCAGAGCTTTGAAACATTCTGCAGAAAATTGCACTCCATTTATTTATTATTTATATGCTTATATAGTATCAGATTAATTTAAAATGTGACATCGGTTTTTCCCTCAAATATAACAAAAATAAACTCAGATTGAGGCGCCGACAAGAAGTTTTTCCTTGGACGTTGCAACGTCCGAGGAAAAAAGCCCAGAAGCTGTTTCGCTTGATAAATCGACCCGCTATCTGAAGAAAATGCATTTTGGCAAGATTGCGGAAATTTCCCGGGATTGCGCCCGCGAAAATCTGTCATACACATTTTGCAGGATTGAAAAATGGCCCTTGGAGCACGCACGTGAATCAGTAATTTTTTATGTTGCTGTGATTTGTCTTGGATACAAGAGTGCGAATGAAGTGCCATTGGGTCAGGAGGAAAATATAGTTTTCTGACAACTAATGAAAGTGAACGCCATAATCTTAAATATTTGTTGAATTCTCGGATAAAAACATAGAAAAAATAAGATTTTAAAGCAGTCAACGACAGATTCATACAGAAAATAATCTAGTTGTCAGTGTTTTTCATTGGTGCATTAAAATTTTTTTTTCCATGATGCAATAAACGGGAAAAAATCCATTGACCGGGAAATATTGCAATCAAACGATGAACGATTTTGGTGCGCCAGCCCAAGCGTGGAGGTTTCACGAAAGAGTGGATTTTCGAGTGCCGCGCCGCTTGTTATTTCAATAGGCACTCCTATTCAACGCAAATAAAAACTCTATAAAAGTGGAATTTCGTTAATGATTGAATGCAACGAACGAGCCTTTGTCAAAGCATTTTTATATTTCATTGTTTTTAATAAAAGAATTGGGATGTCTGATATTTTGGGGACGTGTTGGGGATATTGTTGGTTTTTTTCATAAATTTTGAAAAATGGTAATATATTTAAGATTGATACAGTAAATAATATGAATAACATAAACAAACATAATAAAGAAAATCATCTAATTTAACAACAAAATATGAATATGAAGAATCTTTTTTTGAAGCATACATGAATTTAAAATTCGACAAATTATTTCAGGGCTTAATGAAAAAAAATAAGAATAACCATAATATACTCTCGAAAAGTTCAAAAATTTTGTGATATTGGAAAAATATGACCGTAATGCAATTAGAAATAGTAATATTACAATGTGAACTCTCAAACGTTCGTAAAAAAACATATTCAAACTTTTTTCTTCGCTTCTTGCTTTTAATGACTTATTGTTAGCGACATATCCTCCTTCTCTGGAACTGGAAACTTTTGATAAAAAGAAAGCTTCGATATATCACAGCGTACTCTTTATCTCATAACAAACACGAGAGAAAACGTTCCCGGACAAGTTGTGGATCAATAAAATGCTCCCCCATCACGAAAAAACAACTCCATAGCCCATGCGTTGGATAAACTGAAAAAAATGCGGAAACTCGCTTATCGAAACGTCGAACAATAAACAAAAGAATTTATTTACGCTTCGCCTATAGCGTTCAAGAATTTGCGTGGAAATGACCGTTTCCCGATGCATTTTTCATTGCGAATTGAAATTGAGAAAAAATTGAACCTAGGGAAACTCAATAATGAAAATATAATTAGGAAAATTAATTAAAAGGGACATAAACTTTCGGGCGATCGGAAAATTGGAGAAAATTATATAATGGGTGAAAAAGTATGGATTCCGGAAAAAGGGAAGCCAAATATATATACCGAAAACCCCGGCGCCTGGAATCAATTCCCGGTAACGTGCCCGGGTCCAATTATCTGGGTGGCATCAATTAAGCAAGATAATTTGAACTCGAACGGTTATACCAGGCCGAACGAGAGCGGGCTGATATTTTAATGATTCAGAGGCGCCCGAGGGCCCCTGTGGCCCTGAATAAAGCATGACGCCGACTGTTTTACCTGAACTTAAAACCATATTATAATTTCGGTACATCGTCAAAGTTCATTCCTCCAAGATTCGTAGAAATTTGGGATCTAAAATTTTATATTCCTCTGAATTAAAAAGGTATTTTAGAAACATAGCAATAATATTTCAAGTATTAGACATGTTATACACATAATGTAATTGATCTTTTTTCTTAATTGTGCTCATAGTTTTTCATATAATCTAGATATTTTAAAATCATAATCCCCTTTTAAAAAAAATAAAGCTAAGTAAAAGTAGGATAGCGTGAAACAGTTATCAAAATTATTGATAGTACAAAAATAATATATCAAAAGCAATCATTATAAATATTTAAAAAAATGGTAATATTATCAAGTATGTATTATTAGATTTCTTCAACATATTAATAAATTTATATTCATTTTATGCATATAAAAGTTACTGTGATAAATTTCATTCATTTTTGATATTTCTATCGTCCAGGCGCGCAGGCAAGGGTGGGTTTTAGATGTTCAAACCCCCTCCCGAAATTGAGAGAATATTACTCCCTAGTGATTTTGAACCTTATAAAAACTTTAGAAGAAAAAGAAATTTTTTATAAGAATCCAATTTCTTATAAGGTGCAGCTTATAAAAACCTTATAAGAAACTGAAATTTCTTTTAAAGAATGGGTCAAAAAACTTTCATAAGGTTTTTTTTTTTTTTTTATATAAAATTTTATCACATACATTCTTGTAAGAAATTTCAGTTTCTTATGAGGTTTTTATAAGGTCGCCTTATAAGAAATCGAATTCTTATAAGGTTTTCATGAGGCGCACCTTAAAAGAAATTGATTTCTTAAAAAAAAAAATTTTTTCTTATAAGGTTATTATAAGATTTAAAATCACTAGGGCTTTTTTATGTAATAACAATAAAAATTATAACAGTAAATGAGAGAATAAACAATAAAAAGAATAATGCAGGAAAAATGAAATAAGTACGAATCATCAAAAATTTACTTACTGAAATCTTGAGAAAATAATAAATTTCATGTGAGTACTCGGAGTTTGCAATATTTAGGATTCTCGATTATACCAACAATAAAATTGCAATTATTTCAAAAATTTGAATTCACGAGAATCTAAGAAATCTGGGAAGAGTAAAACCCTGAGTATCAAATTCTAGAAATCTACAATAGAAACCTATGAAAATACCAGGAAATCTTTGAAATCCTGCAAACTCTAAAAAAATACTAAAAATTGAAGTAGATTTTCTGTGGACGAATCTTTAAAAACATCTCAAAAAATTATTAACCTTGAATTGTAGAAAATCGATTTTTAAAAAAACTCATGTATCACTATTAAATCTATATAAATACTTTAAATCTATGAAAATAAAAAAAAATAAAAAAAAATTATAAATAATAATAAAATTAAAATAAAAGAAATCTATAAATCACAAAAAATTTATGTAGGTATGATTTTCAGAAAATCTATGAAATTATTGAAAATCAATTCGACTTTACATTCTAGAATATTCAATTCTAGAAATTTGGAAAATCTGAAAAAAATACACATGATATATGAAAATATGAAAATATAAAGAAAAGGTACACAATCTTGTTAATACTATAAAAATACGAAAGTACAAGAAATCTATAAACACTGAAAATCGATGTACATGTAGCTTACTAAAAAATCTATAAATTAACTAAATATCGGCTGTAATTGGAATTATACAATATCAAATTCGAAAAATTAATATCTTTCTAGAAAATATATAAAAAAAAAACATCACGATCTCTCAAAATACAAGAAAAAGCTACAAAATCCTACGCATATTAAAAAAATACAGAAATACAGAAAATCTGTAAGACACAAAAAATCTGTATAAATGTAATTTTTCCAAAAATATATGAAATTATTGAGAGTCGATTAAAATTTTGATTATAGAACATCTATTTTCAGAAACATATGTACAAAAATACTAAAAATCGTGTAATATACAAAAAAATCCTTCAGGTTCCGTAAATAATAAAAAAAACGCAACAAATACTGGAAATTATTTAGTACTCAAAAAGTATGTAGGTTTTATGATTTTTTGAAAAATGTATTAAACTCTGAGTCCTAGTGCGTACAATTCTTGAAACTTATAAAGAAAATCATATTGTATGAAATTCTTCAAATGTTTTGAATACTTTAAAAACACGAGAAAAATCAAATATGAATTGGGAATCTGTGTGAAAGATACTAGTTGCTTCAAAACTTATTGAGGTACTGAAGTTTGTGAAAATTTGCAATACTCTTATATCAAATACCAAACAATTATTTAAATGCCAGAAAATATTCCCCAATTTTATAAAAACATAATATACAATACGAAAATTCTGGAAGTCCATAAAATACTTAAAATCTTTTACGTATTGTTTTCTCAAAAATCTAGGAATATATTTAACAAAATTTTCAGAACTTTCATTTCTAGAGTATCGAGTTCTAGAAAGCTATATAAATTTATGCTAACCTGTTAAATTGAAATAAAAGAAAATAAAATGAAATAAAATATACAAATCCAGAGTTAAATACCATAAAAAAAACATAGATGAAAACTGTAGCACGAAAAAATATACCAATAATGAAACAAATCAACCAAAAATGAAAAAATTTCTCCACAAAACAAACGCTTAAGTAGAATTTATTGTGTCTGAAACGTGGAGCTAAAGTGTCACTTTTTCAGCACCATAAATCACGTGACTCGCTTTCCCCATCTAAAAAAATATTTTTCAGCTTTCTCGTCACAGGCAATAAAAAAGCTACACTTATCCACACATTTCGCAAAAAAATTTTATTGCAATACAGAAGTATTTTTACCAGAAGTGATATGTTACGATTCACATACTATCATTGACTGTAAACAGGAAAAGTTTATAACAAATGTCGTTTTCAACAACTGTCAACGAATAACAAAAAATATCGCTTACGTTAAACACAGCTTGTCAACGTATCTTTTCGACATGCTTTTCCTTCTTCAGAATGAAATATTTTAGGAACGTTTTTATCGAAAATCATTAATTACAAAACGTCCCTATTTTGTCATAAATAATATCAAGTTTACAGGTGTTTACAAAAGTATTCGTTGACCATGAATTCGTCGCAGTTGGAATTTGTAATCTTGCGTCGAAAAATGAAGTTTTTAACATTATATGTGATATTGGTTGCAGCTGTATTTCTGAATTTTAACATTGCAGGTATATTCGAAAAAAGCTGTACTTTCAGTTCATTTTTTAAACGTTCCATATAAAAATTCTACTTGTCTTTGCAAAATTAAATCAACAAAGTTGAGTGTTAACTATGCATATTTAATTCCAAAATTACACACATAATAATGATTTTTATGAAATTGATGTCAAATACAAGAAACACTGAGTTTTACATTTGTTATTCATTTCTTTTTCTAATTGTAAGCATGCAACAACGTTACACTCACTCTCTTATCCTTTGATCTCAAATATTTGAACTCATGCAAAGCAAAGCTAATGATGTTTTTTTTTTTTTCGGTTTATTTTAGATGCCTATAGCTACAAATCAAAAATAAAAATAAAAAGAGTGGGCCGTTAAAGAAACAACTGTTTTTTACATTTATGAACATGACACAAGCTGAGTGACTTTTTATGTATTTGCGTTAAAATCTATCTATAAAATAAGGGATTTCTAAGTTGCAACTATTCAAACATAAAAAAATGGAATAACATTTAATGTTCAGCAAATAAATCCTTATGTATACATTCAACGTGTTAAATTATTTTTTCCATTGACTACAGATGTAATTTATGTTGATTTTTGCAATAATTATTTCGGGGATATTTAATTTTATTTGTGTCGTACAAAAAGGGGTGTGAGTTTACTGGTCAGAAAAAAATGGGTCAGGTTATGGTAATTTTTGACAGTCATTTACAGTCAAATTTCAAAACTTTCTAATTATATTTTACCGCCAGAGCTCGTGTTCGGTCAGTAATTACCGGACATGAGAGAATTTCGATGAAAAAATGTGACTAAAGTAACTGACCAAACGATTTCCAACAATTCCAGGTGAAAATAACTAATCTTGTTGTTTCACATTTCATAAACCTAGTAATTTTGATTTTTATAAAAACCTCATAAGAAAAAGGAATTTCTTATAAGAATGTATTTCCTGAAAAGGTGCACCTTACACTGAGAAAAAAATATATCAATTATCACAATATTGTATAGTAAATGGGAATCACTCTGACATTTTGTATTTTTTGCTAGATAATGTAGTATTTTTTGTAATTCATACTGTAAATATTGTCGAATGATATTGTAGTTATAAATATATTTTGTTGTAAAAACTCCTCTACATATTTCGTTTTCTACTATACTTCTTGTGCTTTTTGCAATATCATATTGTAATTCCTGTTAATCCAGATTTTTGAAAATTCCCTACAGTTTTTCAGTATGCAGATCTGTGTAGGTTCTTTTTGTAATATTTTTGTATACTTTCGTTTCTAGTCCACCATATTGTAATATGTTACAGTTTTCGAAAAAGCTGGAAAAACGTGATGTAGTTTTTTTTCGCCATGTATGGTAAAAATTACAGTTTGTATAGTAAAAGTCGTATTTTAAGATTTTAAATTTTCCGAAATTATATAGTAAAATCTGGCATACATATTGTAATTTTTACAATAATAGCGGTTTTACTGTACAATATTGTAATAAGTAAAATAAATATTGCAGTTTTAACAATAATATTGTAAGAAATACAATGATATTGTGAAAATCGTAATATAAGTGTAAAAGGTACAATCTATATGGCAAAAAGTACAAGATTTTTTCTCAGTGTACAAAAACCTTATTATAGTTCATTTTCTTATGAGGTGACCTTAATAATTCCTCATAAGAAATTGATATTTCTCATAAAGAATTGATCGAAAAATTTTATAAGGTTTTTTCACAAAAGATTTCATCAAATACATTCTTATAAGTAATTTCGATTACTTATAAGTTTTATATAAGGTCACCTTATTAGAAATTTGATTTTCATAAGAAATTTCATTTTCTTATAAAATTGTTAGAGGATTACAATTACTAGAGAAATGGCTTTTTCAATTTTCCAGAGAAACTCATGAATGATTAAGTATACTACTACGTTTGCTACTAAATATATGTACATGTTGTCATCATCAATAAATCGAAAACAGATATTTAATATTTATGTTTAAAAATTAATGTCATAAACGATCATCATAAAAGTTTTGGAATCATAGTATTTTTATCAAGTTACTTTAAAAATCATATACTTTCTAAAAAAATTATGTACTTTTTATTAAAAAATATTGCGATTATGGTTCAGTCTCAAATATTTTACTCTTCGATAAAATTTGTTTCATATGCTTCTACATTCATTTATAACAAAACTTGACAAAGTTCGCTGATTTGAGCTATAAATGTAGTAAAGTAAATAAAGAATTTCTATAATAAAACAGTGCAATAGTCGAAACTGATTCACAATTACAATATTTTATAGTGAAAAGTATAATACTCCTGTGTAGAAAACTGACGTGCAATACGTAATATATACATTTTTCCGAAAGTATAAATACCGAAGGAAAATACCTAAAAATCAACAACGCATTTTTATGAAGTGTTTTAATACTTCCTTTATTAATAACCCATTTCAAATAGGAAAATTTTAATTGTATGATTATTTATCATTTCAGAAACCAAATTTGTTTTCATCTCTCCATGAAAGTTTGACGGAAAAAAGAAAGATGTAATAACGAACCAGTTGCAATTTTTTTAAACTCATCTTTGTATAAGTATGTAATAATTTTGACCGTCACAATTATTCTGACGGTCAAAATTGACCGAAATTCTTTGTCGTAATTGACGGTTGTGACAAGTAATTTACCGGTAAATTTACTGGTAAATTTAAGGTAACTAAAGGGATCCTAAATAAAAAAAATATCATCAACTTACTGCACTGCTCTATTAAAAATTTCCCTTTTTCCAGGCTATTAGAACGATTAAATGATTTTTTTTTAGTCAAATACAGGTATATTCTACTAGAAAACAGGGATTAAAACTGGGGGATTAAACGAAACAGGAAAAAAAGAAAAATGAAGAGCGAGGGATTGAGACTCGGAATCGTTAGCATGTCGTTATGACGCGGAGTCACATAATAATTATAACGACATGCGTCGTTTCAGCATCAGGCTCGTTTAACGCGCACTTCAATGGTCGCGATTTGTTAATTGCAGGCTACATAAAACCACACGCGAGCTGGGGTTTTCGTACAAAATACCGCGACTTATGTTTTTTCAATCTCGCGTTTCATATTGCTTAGCGAAATCGACATGTTGGTGTTTGTTTTGTGGGAGTGAAACGCCAGCTCGCGCAGACGAATTTAATGGGCTCTGAGGGTGGCTCTCGGCTTCGTGTGGCAAATGTAAATGATGACTTGTTCGGGTAAACGCGAGATTCGTGAAATAATAATGTGTGCCTTTACCATGGATTAGTGGCGAGGAAACTTTTGTAATGTTTATTGAACTGGATGAATGGAAAGTGAAATTCAGCTGAAGCCAGGAGAAAAATCTATTTTTTTATTGATTCCGTTGTAAATTTTTATCAAAAAAAACAAATCTTTGATGAAAATCGTTCATTGTCTCAAATAATCTTGAAAAGAAATTATTTACTTGAGTGAAGAACAAAAGAACTAATTGATTAAATGAAAGGGTCTGAGTGATCATTATTATATTTAGCAAAATTCATTATACATTCATTGTATTGAAAAAAGAAATTTTTTATCAATTTGTAGTTCATTTTTAGGAGCTTCAAAATTTTTATACTAGGCACATTATATTTATATATAATATATTTTCATGAAAATAAAATAGCCCAGGTGCTTAGACAGAGGAGGGATTTGAAAGTTCAAACACCTTCGGAAATTCTGATGAAATTGATTATTATCTTATTTGAAAACAAAAAATGTATACACATCAATGCATTATGAAAATGCAAGCTACCAAAAAAATGAATGAAAATGTTGGTAACATGTATTTAGTTACAAAATGAAAATTATCAGAACGTAGGATCACGTAGTAACATAAATTTGAAAAAAGCTTTTATTTAGTGAAAAATAAAAGAAATTAAAATTCATGAGAATGCTATGAGAATGCATATAAAGGTATAAAGAATTTTTTCGTATCTTGCTCTCTGAGTTTAAATTGGTCAAAAACTACTTATTAATAGTAGAATCTCACTTATTGGAAAAGTGAAAAGGGAGCAATTAGAGTTTTAGTGAAATTCTACTAATTGAATTGGCGATACAGCTTACTGATGAAATTAGTAATATTTGACTGAAAAAAAAGTGAATAACTATTTGTGAACTTTATTAGAAGTCCACTACTACAGTAAGTATATAAGTTTTGACTACCATTATCCGTGGATTATGACTAAAAGATAAGTATACTTTAACTAATAAAAAAGACTATTTTTACTAATACTTTAGTGAATAGTTACTGCTCATTATAATAAATGTTTACCACTGCAATTATTGATTATCTAAACAGCATTCAAATGTTACAAAATCATTATTTTTTTGTGTGAAAAATCAAACAATAATAATAGACATGTTTAGACAGTTGTTAAAATATTTATTCCTTGAAACATCAAGCTTGTAGCAATGTTTTTTACACGATTTGTTTTTACAAATAGGTACACATAATATATAATTTAGTAGAATTCAATTATTAGTTTTAGTCAACTTGTGGAATTCTACTAATTTTTTAGTAGATCTCTGACGATGTCTGACCTACTAATTGAATGAGTAAAAATGTTACTAATTCGAACTGAAAGAGAATATACGAACTCTGAAATAATACTAGAAGTAAATAAATTTTATGAAAAAACTGTTTTCTGAAAAATCTCAACAAATATATACGATCAATAAAATGTCGAATTCTTGAGTACCAAATTCTAACAAAAATTTACCACAAAAAAGTTTTACTATAAATCTATGAAAATTCTTACAATCTCTACAGAATCTTTATGTTACGGAAAAAATTATGAGAAATCTAGGAAAATATTATTGTTTCATAAATAACCGAGAATGGATCGAAATTCACATACTTAAGTATTGAATTTCGTAATTCTATAAAGCAATCTACAAAAATATTTAGAAATCTATAAAGTACTGAGAAATCTTCTAAGGTTTCATGCACACTGGAAAAATGCAAAAAAAACTCGAAAACTTTTAATACTTAAAAACTATGTATCTAGATATAGCTTTCTCATTAACTTAGAAAACTTTGAATGCTAGAGAAAAAATAAAATATATTTCTTTAGATACTGACATAATTATATCTGTGGCTTCCCGCCATAATCGAGAAAGTCACTTGTGCCATAAGGCTCAGTTTATATGATATTCTGATAAAATTTTGAACGTTATGGCATGTGTGACTTTCTCGGTTATGGCTGGAAGCCACAGATATATAATTGTAGAAATTATTCTAGAAATTAAATAGACCCAATCAAATTTAATACAATTTATAAAATTGAACATTATTACAATTTCACAAATATCAAAGAAAGAAAATGTAAAAATTTTGTGTATGAAAGATACTGTTTTCTAAATAATATTTAAGTTGAATATTATTCAACCTAAAAAATTAGAACCTTTGAAACTTTCAATGCTATATTATTCTATATAATCTATTATATCCATAGAAGTATTACTTTTTTAATCTGAATCTGTTAAATTTTGACAGATTGCAATCTGTTGGAAATTTTTACTGAAAGATATGAACTTTTAACAGATTTGTCTGTCAAATTCAACAGGTTTTCTATTGTTTGTAACAGATTTACTCTTCATTTGCAGATTTTCAATTTTAATCTGTTCATTTTCCAGATATAAAATTGTGACAATTTTAACATAAAAATCTGTACGATACAACAGACAGTTTGTTGAATCTAACAGAATTAGATTAAATGAGTGAAAATCTCTAAAAATACTAGAAAATCTCACAAAATTTTATAAATAACATACTTTACAAAATTTCCAACAATCTATGGAATACTTTAAATCTGTAGAGTTTCAATTTTCTTAAAAATCTATGAAAATATTTCATTTCTAAACAACTCTCTTAATCTGAATCTCTGTCAAATTCAACAGATTGTCTGCGATATTTTAGAGATTGACTTGGTGAAATTTTCACAATGCAATATGTTCAAAAATCCCAGATCGAATTTGTAGAATACAACAGAAAAACTGTCAAATTTGACAGATACATCTGTTGAAAGTACAAATTTTTCAGTGAAAAATTGTAACAGATTCAGATTTATAGAGAACTTCGATTCCTAAAGCATCGAATTATAGTAAGCTCTATAGAAACCTATAGTAATACCAGAAATGAAAGTATTAGTAAAAAAATTTAAACCTCAGTGACTTATTGAAAATCACAAAAATCCAATTCCATTATATACGAACATATCTGCAACTTTGGACTCCAAAAAGTGCATGATTTGTGAATCCCCTCAAACAATTACACATTTTTAAAAAACCCCTCCCGAAAATTTTTTCTCTCTGCGTCCCTGAAGGCATTTATTTGTACATATTTTTTACATTTTAAGTGACTGTTGTGCACTAAAATCCCATTGGAAGTCTCGTTCCTAATTAATATTTGTTCACTCGTTTACCAACAAAGCCAGCATCAATAATCCATCCCCATCAGATTTTTTTGCATCCCGATTCAACATCACACGGAATGATGGCATCAAATGGAATATTGTCGTTCGAAATTTTCACCACTCCGTCAACAAAAGAGATCCTAATACCTGCTTTCAGCCGTTTCTCTCGCGAGGATTCAATTGCCAATAACGCAGCCATTGCAAATCTTTGTGCCAGAATGAAAAGCCATTCATAACCGGTGGCTTTAAAAATGTCATTGGTGTCGGGACAAGGTGAACGTGGATCAAAGCAGGATCGAAAAATTGACGAAAAAAGGATTTCGTCAAAGTGAATTCGTAAACGATAGAATTATATGTTTGATTTATTTTTGGAGTACTTTTGATTTTCCAATGACATTATTTTTCAGACACCAGAATATTCCAGATGTTTGAGTATCATTCTTCCATCATTTTTTTTTTTAACAATGTCATTTCTACTGAAGGTGGGCAACAGAAATTTGCAATGGCAAAAACATCCCCTCAAGAAATGGCGAGAAAAGAAAGCTTCTGTCCCCAATGATTTAGCGCTCATTCGGCATCCCTCGAAAAAAAGCTCAGTCCCTCTCAATTTCCAACCCTTCCGCGTCGCCGGGGTTAATAATGACAGCAAGATGATGCTTTGTCCGAATAAAAAAATGAAAAAAACATCTCGTCGCGTTGCAGCGGGCGAGTACGAGAGAGAACGTGGCGCCCACAATGGGTAGGAAGTTGTTCAACTTGCGCAGGGGTTCCCCAGCGATACTCATTAGATCGCAAGACCGCACCTGAACCGAATCCGCGAGTGCGAAAGGAGAGAAAAAAAAACCATTTCCCATGGTGTTTTGACTCCTCGGTCTAAAAAAGGGGCTTCGGGTTTGCAAGTGTTGTGAGGTTATGTACAGACGAGAAAACAAAATGGTTGGTCTGATTAAAACACTGTAAAGTAGTTTAAAACAGTTGGTTTATATAGAAAATGTATGGGGAGTTGTGTGTTTGCGTTTATAAATGTGAGCTAATTTGCAAAACGTTTTTTTTTTTAAGGCTACTCGTCTTACATGGTCTTACTAACTGTAATTCTAATGAAAAACTTACAAATCATAGCATTTTCTCATTAAATTTAGATTCCTTACAACACAGTACAGCATACAAAAATTTGCTTCAACGAAAGTTGACTCTTGAATACAACTACCGAAAGTTTTTGAAAACTAAGCTCAGCTTTATCATTTGTTTTGCAATTTAAGAAATATATTGACAACTTTGGCAATTCTCAATCGTTTTTCAATATTTTGAAACAAATATATATAATATTTGTAAAGATGAGAATCTCATTTCTAAAGCGGATAAAAAAGAACAAAAACTTTAATGAATTAGAATGACGATTTCTTATCATTTTCGGAGAAAAAAAAGGCTTCATTGTCCCCAAGTCACTGGCGGTCATTGTGTAGCATCTGTAATCGTGATAGATTTCTCTCATTCGAAAGAAGCTGAAAGACTAACGAATCTTTTAGATAGACATTTCCCTTCTTGATGCGGGCACAATGAAGACTTTTTTTCTCGAAAAATAATCAATCGGAACTGTCATTCTTATTAGTTTGAAATTTTTAAAAAATTTTGTGTTTTATACTTTTGATCCTTTTCTCTGAAAACATTATATTTATTTTTAAAAATTTTTAAACGATCGAGAATTGCCTTAGTTGATAATAAATTTGTCTGATTGCAAATGAATTAACGAAATTAGCTAAGTTTTCAAAAAACTTCAGTGATTCGATTCAAGAGATATTCAGTAATCATTTAGAGTTTACTTTTGTTTAGGCCTCTTTAAAAATTTTTAGTGTATTTACAGTGTAATAGATTCTTATGAGTAGTATAATTCTTTCAAGATTGGAAATTTCCTTATGAAGATTTGACGTTTCTATATAAGGAATCGTGTTCTTCTTATAAGAATTCGCGATTACCCTAGGTTAGGTTTTGAAGGTTTTTTTAAGATTTTATAAGGAAAAGTTATCAAAATGTTGCGAGTAATTATAATTCTATAGAATTTTTATTACATTATATAATTGAAAATATAGTTACAATATATAACTAGAATTCTGATTATATAATAAGAATTATAATTCTATAGAATTATGATAATACAATCGTATATGGAATCAGACTTTTATTGAAATTCACGTTTTCTATAAGGAATTGCGATTTTTTTATGAGGGATAAGAATATACAAGAAATTCTCACTTATTCATGAAGAATCAAATCTTTAGAATTTTCAAAGATTTCTCAAAAGGATTCGACTTTTTCTTATAAAGGATTGCAATTTCCTTGTAATAGTTGCTCGTTTTTTACGTTGTATTCATCACCTAAAATCTATTAGAATTCGATAATTTAACAATAACTAATTGCTAATTCAACTTTTTTAGAGGTCATGAACTAAATTTTTATTTTTTTTCATCAATCTGTTCTAATTTCTAAATGTAGCAGCTCAGAATCCTTATGAAAACAATTTTTTTCACGAACTGTTAAAAAATGAGGTTTTCTAAGGTTTTCCGGAAATTTGAGTTTGAATTTTGAAGTTTGAAATCTGAGTTTTGGAAAATCACCTTAACGAAAGTATAATAATTGTTACTTAAGACCTCTTGAATCAAACTACCAAAAGGTTTTGCAAAGTAAGCTTACAGCTAATTCATTTGCAATTTAACAAATTTATTGACAACTTAGGCAGTTCACAATCCTTTTTCTATATTGAAGAACTATTACAAAATAACGTTATTAGAGATAATGATCTTATTCCTAAAGCAACAAAATAAAAACAAAAACTTTTTGAACGAATTAGAATGACAATTCCTATCTTATTTGGTGATAAAAGTTTTCAATGTCTCCACGTCACGGGTGGTCATTGTGTAGCGCCTCGAACCATGGCGAATTTCTCTAATTTAAAGGAAGCTTGGAAGTATTTTAAAATCTTCGAGATAGATTTTTCGTTTCCCTTCTTCATGCGGGGACAATGAAGACTTTTTTTTCTCTAAAAATGATGGGTAATCGTCATTCTGATTAGTTCAAAAATTTTTTTTTAATATTTGGCTTCAAGAGATCCTCATCTCTAAAATTTTATGCTTTTCTGTACAAATATTAAAAAATGATTGAGAATCGCCTAAGCTGTCAATAAATTTGTTGAACTGCAGATAAATTAACAAAGTGAGTTTAGTTTTCGAAAACCATTCTTATTTAGTTTCAATAGGTTTTAAGTCACTCACTTATATATTTAACTTTCGTTTAGACAAATTTCATGTTTTTTACAGTATAATATACCCAGCAACTTGAATTTCCACTAAATCCCTTCATCACGAATTCTTTCCTGGACCGAACTTTCCCAACCGTTTCCCGAAACCCTAATTTCAAGCTTCGATTCGCCCTTACATTCTCATTGTTCCTCGGTTTTCCGCCAACATCGAAAATTCCTCGTTGGGGGTAAGTTAATCGCCGTGCCGGTGCATTTTAAAAATTTCAAAAGCTCGGCAGCGCACTCGAGGCGACCGGTATTGTGCCCGGGGAGGAAAGTATCGTGCATGCGCTTGACGCCCTTACGCGTATAATATACAGCGAGGCTTAAATATCCTACGAGAAAAAGATCCCTGATGGAAGGGCAAGGGGGGAAGAGAACTTGCTGAATGAAGGGTTGAAGAGGGAAGGAAAAGGGACGGGGGTGAAAAATGCAGACGAGGGCAACGAGAGGGGCTCACAAGCTGCCACTATACATCTTTTATTTATTGCGAGATCGCGAGGCGAGGTTTTCGAATAGGTGCGAGAATTCGCGGAGGTTTATGATTCCAAGTGAAAACAGGGAGAAGTTATTCGCGATGGTATTTTTTTCAGTGGGGTGGAAAAAGGGAAATATGGGAAATGTAACTGAGGAGTTACATTTTCCTAATTGGATTACGTTTCTTGGTATCATCGCATTACAAATTCTTCTTCACGATATTCCTTCCTACAACTTACATTAAAAATACAATGGCGTCTATGAAAAATCTTAACATTTGCTAAACATTGGTGACTGTGGCAAAGCTCAGCATAAGACCAACATTTTCCCAATCTTGGCCCAACATTGGTTGCCTTGACAACTTCCAATCTGGGCTCAACACTGGTAACTGGCAAGACCCAGCATCTGACCACACTGTCTCAAAACTGGCCTAATATTGATTGTCATGACAATTTCCAATCTTGGTCAAACATTGGTTGCCATGATAAGACACAATCTTGGCTGAACATTCGTTGCCATGACAACGCCTAATATTGGTTATTGTTGCAAATTCCAGTATCTTGCCAAGATTTTCGGGAAACTGGTCCAACATTGGTTGACGTGTCAAAGACCAGCATCTAACCAACATTTTCCCAAAACTGGCCCAACATTGGCTGTTATGGCAGCATCCAATCTTGGCCCAACACTAGTGAATGTGGTAAGACCCAACATCGGACCAACATTGTACCAAAACTGGCCCAACACTGTTTTCTAAAAAAAACGCCCAATCTTGGCCCAACATTTTGGAATCGTCCTGTACCTTTAAATTGAATCAAAAACTGTACTCACATTGGATGTTGATTTTGGCTCGTGAGCTTTCGATGGAAAATCCGTTTTCCTTGTGCGTCGCGACGCAAACGAAGCTCCCACTGTCGAGGATCCGATTTGCCCTCGTGATGTAAAGGTCACCACCGACCTGGTGTCGCCGAGGACTCGGTGCCAAGGGTTTCTCGTCCACGGTCCACGAGTACTTAACCTTATTTCGAGGCTCAGCCTCGCATCTCAATCTCACAGAGAGTCCCTCCGCCACTGTGTGATCAGCAGGGCTCACCGAGAAGTAGAGCTCCTCGTTCTGCCCAAGGGCGAAGCCCACTGTAACAAAAGAGACGAGATTTAATTTCAGGCGACTCGGCGAATTTGGGATAATGAATGAACGAGCCGTTATCGCGACGTGATTAGACGTTGAGGAGCGATTCGAGGTGGGCTGGAATGGGGATTTAGGACCCTAATCGATTGGGGAAATTTTTTTTGGGGATAAGGAATGATGGTCAAGATTTTGTGGAGTCATTTGAGGATATTTGAGTTTGTTGGTTTATTTGAATACGTAAGGGAATAAAAAAATGACTTGAAGGATTTTTTTCTCGTTGGGCCAATGAATGTCTGGTACGTAACCAGAAAAGGATCTAAACTCCTCCCTAAATTCTGATGGAATCAATTGAAGTGAAATGAAGAATGTGACAAAAAATAGTATACAAAAGTTAGAAAAATAATGCATTGAAACGTGAGTAATATATTATGCTTTTTAAAAATTATCAAATCGTAGGATTAAGAAGGAAATATACACTTTTTAAATTGTTTAAATTCAGTGAAGTTTAAAGAAAAACTCCAATCTATAAAAGTGCAAAAAAATATAAGAAACTTGAAATCTTATTTCATCAAATTCTAGTAATTTACATAAAATGCATATGAAAGTTACCAAGGAAAGATGAAAATTTGCATTCTAGAGCTTCGAATTCTTAAAACCTTTATAGAAATCTACAAAAAATATTAGTAATCTATAAAAATACTGATAAATCTTCTAAGGTTTCGTATACATTAAAAAAACACAAAAAACACCAGTAATTTTTCTATAGATAAAAACGATGTAACATTTTATATCCACCTTTAGTGTTGACTGGATTTTGCCATGCAAATCTGGATCTGGATTTTGCCATACAGATATTATAGTGATTATATTTATTACTGATAATTGAAATATCGAGCTTAAAAATGTTCTTAATTGAAGAACGAAACGTTGGTGAATAAATATGATTTTGAGAAATTGTCCGTCTTTGGCTGTTGTTTAATTATTTAACCATTGAAAATTTAAAAAGACCAAAAAGGGGACGAAATATCATTGTATATAATAAAATAAAAACGATGTAGATAAAATTTATTGAAAACGTATAAAACTTGGAATCCTGGGGAATATATATCAATATAATTCTATGTTTCATCACCTAATTATACGTATAAAATTCTAGAAATAATTTTAGAAATTTATATAAAAAACAAAAAAATACATTTAATTCATTCATACAATCTATAATATTTAACAGTATTTCAGTTGTATAAATACTTCAAAAAAATGAAATAAAAGTATTAAAAGTCTATATAAAAGATACTGTTGTCTGAAAAATCAATTTAAATACTCAAAATCATTGAAAATTTCAATTTCTAGAAATCTAGAAAGCAAACCTTAGAGATACTAGAAATATAAAAATATATACTGCAAAATAATACATAATCGAATAAATTACATACTATTCAAAAATTCTAGAAGTCGATGAGATACTTTAGATCTGTATGGTTACAATTTCCTCAACAATCTTAAAAAACATTAAAATTTTCCAGAATATTGATATCTGTAGTATTGAATTCTAGAGAGCCATAGTATATAAATCTATTGCAACGTTAGCGAATCCTTCAAGTTGTAAAAATATTAAAAATATTAATAACAAACATATAAGTCTTAGTAACTCATTGAAAATCACTAAAATCGAATTCCATTACATACCAACATAAAAAATGTGTAACTTGAGACTCGAAAATTTGGATAAGTTTGGAGTTCTGAAATGTGGAAAATTAAAAATTCGTTTTCATGTAACCATATTGTCGAAGCTTAAAAATTATGAAATCTTTTCAAACAATTCAAGAACAGTCAAAACTATATATGTTCTCTTCAGCAAATTTTACTGGCAAAATAGCTTATTACGTTACTCATTTATTCTGTAGCAATTATTTTACATAACTCTTATGCAACTTGTATAATACATTGCGTAAAACATTTTGAGAATCATAACACATTTGATTTGTTTCAACATAATAATTTTTTGATAAACGTATGAATAGTTTACAAGAATATAAGAATATACAGGCATATACAGCTTCGTGTTTGAAATTTAAAATGGGAAATCGTCTAATTGACTCTACAAACTTTTTCTGCCCTTGAACTTACACCGCTTTGTCTTTAATTGCCTTCCATTATCATACGAAAAAAGAATAAAAAAGTGTAGCACACCGATTAGATAGTTATGAAAATCGAGAGTCTAACGAAGCGACTTTACATACTTTCACATTCAGTAGTCGTGATTTGCATTCGAAGATTCGATAAGAGAATCTCCCACATTCGCCCGACATGCAGTCTAGCAAAACACCATGATATAATTATATTTATCAAGAGCATTGTGTTCAAGAACTTCAAAACTTTTCCGAAAATTGAATATTCCTAAAATTAAATAAAGTAGGCATTTCATCCTAAAAAAAATGAAAATAAAAACTATTCTTTTTCATACTTGTAAATTTTTTTTATTCTTGTTTATCTTCCCCCTATTTTCTACATAGATTCATCAAAATCTCTTCAAGTTTATCGAAAATCTTCTCTAATTTAAAACCATGTCCACTGCTTTTGATCCAGTATCAAACCCCAATTTCGCAAGTCCCGAATTAATCAATCCCGACCAACACCAGCAATTTTCCATACACGAGCGAGCATCGTTCGAACTATATTTCAACGTCTATTCTCGCTTTTTCGTGGATCAGTGCACTGATGCACCGCGCTTCGTACTGCATTATAAATATGTAGATGAGTACAAAATGAGAATCGATGATGCGCCCGATGTGTGCATCGTTCTCCAAAGAAAGACGGAGGTAAAAGCGCGAATCGCATGTTACAAAAAACGGAATAAAAAAAAACCCCAGCGAGGAATGTTTCAAAAGGAAGAAGACTGCAGGGCCAAGAGCACGGGGGTGGAAGGGGTGACTATATTTTCCGAGAGAGTGGAGGGCATGATTGTATATCGAGGGAGCGCATAATTGACTTCTGCAATCGACCGAGAGCTTCCTGCAAAACTGAGCCGCGTCGTAATTAAAATTTACAATCTAAAGAGCATTCTGCTAAAGAGATGAAGAGGATGAAACGTTCGAGTGGATGCATTCCATGGGAGTAGATATTTTTTGAAACCATGATATCGAATTTCCTTCATGAAATGAATGATTTACGTTCATGTATTTCAGGGATGGGAATCGAGTGTAAATTTTCGATGCATTTCATCGAGCCTTGATATTGGCCTGCCTCAGTTTTGGAGCGAGGAAGACGGAAAAAAGTCATAATTTTTATTCTTGAATACTACTTTCTTAATACGAATCTGTTGAATCATAACAGCTTGTTAGAAATTTGGTGGTGAGAAGTTTTGGTAAATGGTCACTCAAATGTGAAGCAGAACTGAGCATATTTCAAATCAACAAAATGAAGTCATTTGCAAATGGTGAATCGCGACAGATGAATAACCTTAATCAACGAAATTCCCTCAAAGGGCGAACATGTCGCATCGAAAGATCAAAATCGCAATCGCCCGGGGAAAATTGATCATCCGATGGAAATGCTCGGATTGCCTGAATTGATGGGGACAATGGCCTGATACAATGTGAATTAAATTCAGCATGATAGAACGAACGCGATCGATGTTCCGTGCAGGGCATGAAGACAGAAGCGACGCTCGTATAATGCGTGGAATACACGCCTCCAGGTATTGTACGATCAGCCAAATGTGAGATCGTGATTGCGGACCAAGGTTGCCCAACAACTACCCAATGGAATATATTTAATGGCCCCGAATTTCGGTTAATCGCAGCGACGTTGCAAAAAGCGTTTCCATCGATTCACTTTTCATGAATGGGGTGAGGAATAAAGGAAGGATGTTTTTCCAGGTTTTGTTTCGATTATTTGAGGCGTGGACTTCGGTTCTGATGGACTTGTGTGATTATATTGGTGGGATGATCCTATCGATTTCACTGTGAGAATTTTTTTTTGTTATTTCAGTACTGCGGTTGAGGGGGATCTTTGGACTGAAAACCCGATTCATTTGGAATTTCGAACAAACATTTATATTTTGCTATGTCCAACAGGATTTGATTACTGCGAAACTACATTTTAGGATTTCTGAAGAACTATAGAAACCAATCGCTTTCACAAGCTTATTAACATCTTAAACGTGATTTACAAAAATCAAGTATAATGTCCATATGGAATTATTCACACAGGGCACAGATAAATGTTCGTGAAATTTATCAAGGAAAAATTATAAAATCTTACAGATGCTTACAGAGTTACAACGAAGATAGACATCGGTTGGATGTAGAAAAACAAGAAGAGCGTCGCACTGGCGAAGTGCGCTTTTTATTCAGAAGAAAATATTTTATCGAAATAGTTTGTTTGCGCATTAGCTTTTTCGAAGGCAAGAGCAAGAAGATTTTTTTATCGTCGCCATTGTAATGATACCTGTCATTTGCAGTCCTTTGAACTCGTGTTTCAAAAGTTATCAAAGTTAGCAAGTGATTTGTCTGTGATAAATTGATTTTAGAGTTTTGTTAGGAATAAAAATTCTCGTTTATTAGCAGAACTTATTTTAAAATAAAACGCAAAATACATTTTTCTTTTTTTTTCTTTCAAGGTTAACGATTTAAATGGAAACTGATTTTACAGTATGTAACAATTTCGTCGTCAAATCTAATTTTGCAAGCTGAAGTACTTTTACTTTTACTTTTTAAAAGTGTTTATTCAAATTTCGTTACATTTTTGATGTTTTTACATAATTCGCTGGATAAACCGAAGCATGTGTATTAAATTAATTAATACATATCGGGTGAACTACCTCTCGCATGTCCTCTCATTTGTAGTTATTGTTTACATAATACAAAAGTTTTTTTTTTCCATTTTTTTTGTGTTTTGTATAATTACAATTTGTTGTCGTCGTTTAGTTGGTTTGGGTGGCGTTAGGAAAAAAGCTGTTTTCTTTCGAAACCAGCAAAAACCTCCTAAAAAGATTTTTACTACGAATCCACTATCAATTTATTCAATTTCCCTGTCAAGTACATATCAATATCTATGATCTTGCATCTCTAAAACTCTCCACAAACGTTGAATATTTGATCGCAATTCAGCATTTTCAAAAGCCGGGGACAAGCTTCTTCCATTTAATCTATTTAATTGACACTGGCGAACGAGTGGAAAATATCAAACGTCAGTTTTATCCCAGTTTCATTCCAGTCGATGCTGCGAATTCAACGAGTAAAATATACCTTCTTTGTTTCATTGAATTACCCAGACCTTTCACTGACTGCAGAATAAAATCTATTCATCATTCAGTCACCAATGACTAAAAATGAAAAATCCAACGAGTAGCAGGTGAAATAAAAATTCAAGAAGGGCTCTCATAAAACTTTCGATGCACCCAATTTTCCAGTATCAAATCGTCCGTTCCCTCCAGGATTTTTTCAGCATGATTTCGTATGATCATTCCGATTCAAGCTCTAGTTGGACGTCTGAAATTTTTCTTTTTTCCGAAAAAGAGCAAGTTCCGAGTTCCAGAATCCTATTTGGCGCCCAACGAACCGGAACACGGTTCCGATTCGAACGCAAAAAACCTTTTCTGGGTTCTTCCTTTTTTCATGAGAAGTAGCTTCGTCGTTCCGCAATCAACTTTTCGAACGAGAAGCGGCGCAAAAAGAGATAACGAATCTATAAAGCGTCGTCGAGTTGCTCTCCACGCCGGCACGTTTTTATCGGCTCGCAAAAGCCCGTGTGATTTCAGATGCCACATCCAACCGTCAAACTGGGGTACGTTTGAAGTCGCGCAGCCTGGGCAATAAATCCTTCACGGCGGCCGCCTCGCTTCGCTCCTTTATTTGCCTTTGTTCCCAAACCCGAGCTCGATCGCGGACCCAGGTAGACCCTTCAACTTCGCCGTGCCCGAGTCCCCAATTTCCAGATATTTACAAATATAAAGAATAAAATGATTTCTCAAAATAACGATATCAAAGTCAGATTATTTATACTTGGGAAAGAATCATTCCGCAACTTCCCCACGTATTACTTCTGGTCACGTATCGATGCCGCCAGGTTCGCCCCGAGGAAGTTTTCGAAAAAAAGAAAAATCGTGTGAAAAGTTCAGGCAAACTTTGGCGTCATATCAGCGAGCCCTTCATACACGTTCGGGAAATGCGCCGCGCAAACTTCCCTTTTCAAAAAGGTCTCCGTGAAAATGTTTATCCTAACTTTCTGGGGTTGTAAATGCGTGATGGGGACTTTTTGTTTGCCCGTGTAAACTTTGAGCCGCGGCTGATCACAAGTTTCTGGTCCCTCGCAGCAGGAAGTCATTTACTTTTTTTTTTGCGCCGGGTGGGTCAACTCGGGGACCTACTATTTCGGGTCCCGACCTGCGGGGACCAGAAATTTCACGATGTTTTGCGTCGGGAATTTCGGGGGCTATTAGTGGCATCTGGAGGGAAAGTGACCGTTTTGGGAAAATTTGGCGAATTTTAAAAATTTGGAGGAATGGGGATCTGACGAGATCCCCGTGAGTAATTGCTTTTAGAAAGTTGACGCCAGATGTGTTTCGTCGGAGGTCCGCCACCAGGGGAGTTGTAGAAAAGTACGTGAGTTGCAAAAAGTATACGGTTTGTTTATTATAGCTCTAAAGTTTGCGACTTGTTTTTTACAAGTGTTTTCCGAGTGCCCGAAGATCAAAGGGTTTTTTTCATCATACGTTGCGCTAGGGACGTAAAAAAAGAATTGGGGCAGGGTTTTGAAAAATGTATGTATTTCCTTGCGAATTTTAGAACTTTTTATCTTTGATGATTTAGTTACAGGAAACTTATTTTTCAATTTTTAGAATATTGGCATTTTTGGGTTATAGGCGCAACTTGTTATAATGGAATATTCACTTTTCGTGATGTTCGAGTCAATGAGGTTACGATTTTTTTTCTGATAATTTGATCATTTTTGTTATTTCTTCAGTATTTATACAGTTTGGAGGATTTTCTGATATAATTAGGGATTTCTATATGATTTTCGTGAATTCGATGCTCTTGTTATGAACGTTAAATAAAATTTTTTTAAATTCCATTGATTTTTGAGAAACTAATATCCATACAGATATTTTATAATTTGTATATTACTCAAATGTTCGTACTGTAGAAAATATAAAAAATTTCAGTGTTACATAGTTTTTTTATACATTACTTAAAATTTTTAAAAAACACTATTGATTTCTTGAATTCGATGCTATAGTATTGAAAATTCTTACGATTTTTGGTATTTGAATTAATTTCTTAAAAAACAGGATCTTTTAAACAGATTTCCAGGATTTGTTGTTTTTTTTATTTATATTTTACTATATTTATTGCGGATTTTTAGGATTGTATGCTTTTGGATTCAAAGTTTAATTATTTGTCAAAAAGATTATGCGTAAATAATTATTAGTTAGTAATAAATTTCTCGTATTTTTGCATTCTTAAAGTATTATAAAGGATTTTCAAGTATTTTCACATGTTTTCAGTATTTTCAAAGATCGCTGTTCAGATTTTTAGAATTCGATCTTTTTGTGTATTAAAATTTCAAAAGATTTTTAGCTTCTTTATACAATAAGAGAATAACATTTGCATAGATTTTAAATGTTTCACAAATTTCTTGCCATTTTGTATTTTTTTTAATATTGAAGAGAATTCCCAGCGTTTTCTTGTATGTTCATAGATTTGCATGTAATTTTCAAGAGTGGAATGCTTTTAGATTCAAAGTTTTTATGTTTTCGAAATAATTGTATATTTTTAAAGGTATTAAGTATATAGTCATAAATTATTAGTATTCTTGCATTTTCAAAGTATTTTTGAGAATGTTCAAGTTTTTTTTATAAGTCGCTAGTATTTTTGAAGATTGCTATATAAATTTGTAGAATTTGATCCTCTATAATTGAAATTATATGGTTTTTCAGTGTTTTTATAGATTCATGGGAAAACAACGTCTGCATAAATTTTGGGTATTTCATGAAATTTTTGAATTTTCTTTTTTTACAGTATTCATAAAAATTCGTAAAATTTTATAGTATTTTCATGGATTCCTCTTATTTTTATCGATCTCTATGTATATGTTTTTCAGAATTTGGTGTTCTCCTATTTGAAAGTTCTACAGATCTTAAGTATTTGTTTTAATTTTCCAGATAACAGTTTTTTTATCGATTTCTGCTACGACAAGTTTTTTTTTTCAGTGATATTTTTTTCAAGTATATTTTGTATGATTCGAAAGATTTTCTAGTATATTTATGGAGTTTTAAGTAGACTCATAGAATTTTTACCCTCAGGATTTGAATTTTTAGCCTTTTTCAGAATTTGTGTAGATTTTCATTTTTCTATATTCTTCACTTGGTTGACAGTTATTGAATTTTTCGTTTTGCACCCCATCCCGTTCAAATTGTATAGTTCTGTTTCATTTGAAAACATTTCCTTTTTGAAGCAATGACGTTTATTTTTGAGTTAGTGGAATAAAGAATTCTGAATTTTGCTTAACTTTGAGAGCTTATACAAAACTACTCGTTATGTCCTTTTGATTTCAGTGAATGCATTTTTTTTTTTATTTTCACACATTTTCACAATTTATTACTATCATGTTTTTTGATTCCTTATGTATTATTTTATTGCATTTCATTATCTGTATTTTTATTTTATTCATCATTGGAAACACTGACAAATTCTCTCAATTCTTGACACCCTAAAAGTTTCCACACTTACAGAGTGTTCATTCTTTTACAATAATTCTAAGAGAACTAAAATTGGTCACTGTAAGGCTCATTTTACGAGATTTTACAAAGAATTCCTTACACAAAAGTTTTCAACCAAAATGCTTAATTTTCCTGATTTTTTATGTTACATGTTTATGTACAGTTTTCATTTTGAAAAAAGAAAATATCACCGACGTTTCTTCCATTTAAAATTGACTACATACTCTTAAAGCTTGAAAATTCTGGCAAAGAACTCTACCGAGAGAGCTTTTATGGCGTTCGCTGATTTTTACGAAACTCGCGGGCAAACAAACCAATCCTAGGAAAAATTGCTTCCTGTTTGCTTTCTTCATCAGAATATGTGAATGTACAAAAGAAGAAAGGGACTCAGTAAACAATTAATTTACGTAGCATAATTTGTTTGCATATAAGGGCGCAGCTATTTGGACGAAGTCGTGAATTTCATGAAGAATTTTTGAGAAACTTACAAAATTTTAATGAATTTTTGGAAAGAATTTCAACAACAAAAATTTAAGTTTCACCGTTGAAATCGAAGTATAGTGTCCCATAAAGAAGTTTACATTTTTTGAATATCAAATTCTCCTGCCGATCATTTTCTATAGAGAAAATTTCGTTATTATGATGCAGAATTTGCAACGAAGAGAGGACAAAGTGCCCGAGGAAAATTCTTCGCTATGGAAACTTAATTAAGAATTTCATCGAAGACGGATAATTGAATGGTTAACGAAGTTAGGCGGAGCCGATAAAAATGGCATCGCCCGGGGACGCGCTGCGGCGAATGTGTTTAATGAGCTTTTAATGATAAAAGGCGAACGAGCTAAAACACGAGAGGACGTCTTTATCGTTTTCGCGATGGTACATACTTTCGGCTGGCGTGTTTATGAAAACTAATATCTTCGGCCTGAAACTACGCGGTGTTCTTGGTATATTTACAATAACAAGAGATTCGAGATTGGCGTTCTGGTTCGAAACGTTGGAAACGATGAACGATGTACTCCAGGAAATAACAATTTCATGATTGAAGTTCCACTTTTTTTTACTAATTTATTCAACCAAAGTTTCTCCACCATAATAGAACAGAGTTCACCCAGTATAAAATATGTAATCTTAGAACGGAATTCGGACCGATTCAAATTCAAAAGCAAGTTTCCCTCTCGACGCCCTCTTCGCCAGATCTAATCGAAATAATAAAAAAAAAATAATTCAACGTAAAGGAACTGAAGCGAAATTACTCAAAAGTTCGACCCGCTGGAATCCAGACGATCTTCAACCAAATTTCACCATCCCATCCCCAATAACGAAAAATGCCATGAACAAAATCCCACAAAAACACAATAACAAAATAAAATTCAAACAAAAATGAATTGAAATTTATTCAATATTCCTCATGGTAAATCTGAACATACAAAAAAAAAGAAAAAAAAAAAAAAAAAACAATCAGGGAATACTTATTTTGGCAATGATACACGAAAATGGCTGACCTCAACAACAACAAAAAAAACTGTTCCGAGTTTTGATAACGTTAATATAACGTAAGTTTTAATAAGCAGAATATTTTGATAACGACTTTAGAAACCTCGTTGTGATTTCGAATTGGGAAATTGAACAATAATATTTATATTTTCTTATAACTCATGTTTTGCAAAAAAATAAGAATAGTACATTACATGATAACAGACTTTCAGTTGGGTTTTTTCGCAGTTCTCCCCGTAAGGGTAGGACTGAAATTTTTCCCAAACGCCAAATACACCATTAAAAAATCTCGTTTGTTATTATTCGAAAACTAAAATTAGTCACAAATCCCATATCAACGTAAGATGTACGTTTTGGAGAAAGGAAAGAATATCAATGTAAAGAGCATGCGAGTGGTAGTTAATCCGTCATGTCACACAGAACGGAACACGTTTTTGCTTTGTTCATTCAGCAACAGTGTAAACAATTATGTAAATAAGTTATGAATAAACACCTCTTGACTTGACTTGATAACAGACTCTGGGAATCCCGATTCATTTGTAAAGTCGAACAAAATTACATTTATATTTCGTCGTCAATAATAATTTTGCAAGCTGAAGCTCTGAAAACAAGATAATTAAAATGATACATTACATATGTATATACAAAATCAAAGAACTTAAGGCTGAAGAAAAATTACCTTAGAATTTTATGAACAAAAATAATGTTTGCCTGTCACTGTAAGTTGTTTCATAGACATTCATCTTTCCTAATTATTCACTGGGTTAAAACAATTTTTCAAAATTTTATTTTCTACGATATCCTACATTTTAACAAGTTTTACTTTTTTATTACGTTTTCATGTTTTATTTTTTTCAACTTTTATTTTTACTATTTCTGTGGCTTCCAGCCATAACCGAGAAAGTCACGCATGCCATAACGTTCAAAATTTCATCAGAATATCATGTAAACTAAGCCTTCCCAGTAAGCTAAGCGTGCACATCCAAATCAGCACAATGTCATGGCGTCAATATCATGCAGCTAGTTTGCCCCTATTATGCAGCCAAGAATATTCATATCCATTTTCATTCCTCAATCTTTGCGAAATGTTTGCAACAAAAATGGCCAATGTCTTGCCGTTATTAACGAGCAATAATTGTAATGCAACTGCTGCAAATTTGAGTACAAACTGTTATAGCAAATGCGTAACTAAAAAATGACTGAAGTTTTTCGGAAATGTTTTTCGTATTAATGTTTTTGTTTATCTGCTGCCAATTTGAGGGCAAACTGTTAGTGATAAACATTTGGTCATAAAATAACTGAAATTTGTCGACAAAAATTTTCTTCAATCATAAATTTTTTTACAATAGAAAAATTATTCATTGTGTTTATATGGATAAATAAATGTGATCGTTTTGCAAAATGTTAAATACTTTAGTCAAATTATTATTTATCCATAACGAATTATTTAAAACAGATTACAAACAATGAATTAATTAAAAATTGAAGGATTGGTTCATGATAGTTGTTTACAAACGATTGTTGAAACAGTTTTCTAGAAAGATGTGGGGGGGGGGGAAGTATCCCCTCCTTACGTAATAACTACAGTCAGCTGCAGTCAGCTGTGATTTTTTTGCGTTGACTGCACGGCAACGCTATTCGGAACATGTAAAAATTACTAATAATATGCATATATTTTTTGTGGTTGTTGCATTTATACATTTTTTTTATTTTTGCCATTGTTTATAAGTATGGCGCGTTGATTTGAGTGCAAGGTGCAAATATTAAGATCTGGCCACGTTGTGGGTAGGTTAGATTTCCGTCCTCGTGTTTTTGTCTGACGCAATATGAAATGATTGTCGGTGGTGCTTATTTTTAATCTTCCACGTTATGTTAGACACTACTTGAGTATAAATTTGCGCCATTTAATTTTTTCAGTTCATTATATTATATATTTTATTATTATTATTGCTATTATTATTATTATTATTATTATTATTATTATTATTATTATTATACATTATATTATTATATTAACTTTAGGAGCATATAATTGCGACAATATGACGTTAAAATTAATATTTTGCCCATGGGCAGTAAATGCATGACATTGAGCTAGCTTGCATCATATTTATAGCTGTTTCGTTGTGACAGACGCTTGTCGACAAACTGCCGACCTATTGCATCTGCAACTGCTGCCAACTTTGCGCCATGCATGTCAAAGAGCATGCAGCAAATATGACCCAAAAATTGACTGCGTTTGGCTTTCTGGGTTATGGCAAAAGTGACTTTCTCGATTATGGCGGGAAGTCACAGATATGTAACTTTTTTTTTATTTCTACATGAAATCATAATTGATGTCACCCCTCTGCTTCAGCCCCATTCCAGAACTACGGATATTTTTATCTTGAAAGACCAACTCTAAAGACGGCGACAGTATAATTAATTTTTTAATGAATTCCATTAAGGACTGAGGCGCAGCGTCCGGGACGGGAAATCGTTTGAAATTCGAAGCCGTGATTTCCCGGGCGATCTCTTGTCGCAAAACTCCTTTGTACCTGGAGAAACACTCGTTTGTCTTTAAGGAGCGCAAAATTGTTCCCTCGGAGGAAGCTAATAAGTGCTTTGAATGGGAGCATTTCGAAAACGAGAACGCAGAAACAACGTCATTAAAGGACGTCGCGATATTTCCCTGAATTACGGCTCGTGTGGCGTGGCTTTTTTTTCAAAAGCCCCGCGAATGAAAGTGAATCCACGCATAATGCGGCCTTTTGGTGTTATCAATGCGGGAGCTTTCTTTATGATGCAAGTTTGTGCATTCGCGGGCATTTGTACCCGCAGTTCGCGGGTACGGATGCGATATTTCAGCACTGGCGAGGCACTTTTCCGCGGCCCTTTGACTGGCGGAAATGCAAATGAGAGCGCGTTTACTCGCGATTTCCCGCAAATTCGTGTATGCTAAATTTGAGATGAATTGGTGATTTGGATAGGAAATTATTGGACTGAATCGGAATTGGTGAGCAGTGGAAAATGCGATAGACGGAAAGGGTATTTGGTGTGTTTGGTAGTAATTGCGTAAGTGATACCATTGTATTGGCAGCGTGATGATAGGTTTGGACATTACGCAACTGAATAGTCGCGTAATGTCCAAACCTATATTTTCATATATTCTCATCATTTGGGTCAATCCTGAAATTGTATTTATAATGAAGGAAAGGGTAATCCCAAAGTTTAGTGTTAATGTATGGCTCAAATTTTAACTCATTTAAGAAATTGAATACGAATCATAATGAGACGTGATTCCACGTGGGATTCCCAGAAATTTTGTCAAAAGGTTGTAACTTGCATAATATAGTAAAATAAGCGAAACGACATGAGAAATTATTCGGTTTATCGCGGTCGTTACAGATTAATTTGTAACCCATCGATTGACGCGAATAAACACGATCTATAATTGGTGATTTCAACATCAATTGACTTTGAGAAATTTCTTATCGGAATGGATTAGTATTTTAAGGAGCAATAATAATTTTCAACAATTTTCAAGGGAGGTCTACCAAAAAGAAGACATTTATTTTCCGACTTGGAATAATTTCAATGTTATAATTTTCAATTAATATTTTGACTAATAAGTGTATTAAATTTGTTTATTTTATGCCTCTGGAAATTTTAAATTGGAATTTTTGCTACCTTAAATTTTAAGTTTAAATATTTTTGATTTCAATACTTTTTTACTTATGCAGTTTTGTTTGCAGGGGAAATTCGGGTAGAAAACAGGCTCCCTAACAGTTTTTTAGTTGTAACAACTAGTTACATAGTGTAATTACTGATTTTTTTAATAACATTTAGAATAAAGCCTCACACACGAAACAATGTTTTCTTTTTTTCATAAAAAAATGTTCTTTATTGAAAAGTCGATTTTTAAAAAAGTTCAAAGTGACCTGTTTTATATCACCGGTCGGGTAAAATTCAAAAACCTATTTGAAGCCATGTAAATACTTTCGGGTTACAATATACATCTTTCATTCTGATTGCACAGCAAATTATGAGTACAAATTAGAACCTAACATGAATTTTTATTAATAGTCGTTATAATTTATGCTGTTTTTTTTTTTGCATTTTTTTCCTTTTCTAGCCATTTCTGAAGTGTTTTTTCAAGTTTTTTTCAGTATTTTTGCCGCTTTTTCCTCTTCTCGCTTTTCTTGCTCGTCGACTTTTCGTTATAATTCAGCAACGTACGGAAATTGTTTATTAATAAACATTTTTTTAATACGTAATAAAAACTCAATTACAAAAATGGATAAAAAATTTGAAAATTAAAAATGTGATAGACATAAGTCACGTTACATTATTTAATTCATTTGATGTACGTTATTCAATATTGATTAATTACATTTATTTTAATTATAACTTTTTTTTTCGAATTATTAGGATTCTACAATTTAAATCATATTCGTGAGGTGGTTTCATTTGCATAAATAAATCTCATTTCATTGAATTACGATTGAATATTACTAAAATAGTTGTGAATAATTCTTTTAGAAAAAAAATAATTTTGAATTAAGGAATCGAATTTTTTAATAAATGATGTCAATTAATTTTTTTTCCAACTTTTCTATAAAATATCATACACCTACTATTCCCTTTCACTCATTTCTCCGAGAGCTCAATAAAAGACGACATGTGAGAATAATTTTTACATCAAAAGCACTGGAAAATATGATGGAACTTCCATAGAATTGTCTGCACGTAGAACAAAATAGTTTTTCAAAGCTTTGTACTTTTTTAATTTTTTAAACGTATCAGGAAGTAGCTATTCCTGATCAAACCTTACCTGATAAAAACGTCCAATTTTACCCAACCCAGAAAGGGGCCCCTTCTACCTAACTCAAACTTTTTTTTCACCTTAAATTTTATCTTTTCTACATTTTTACGGGAAAATACGAGTAAAGGCGTACATTATATAAGAAATATAATGTAATGTAATATAATGTGATGGTCAAATCATTGCAAACTTCGGTCTTGTGTCACTGACAGCTGTCATATGATAAATAATCAAATAATTAATAATAAAGTTTGTAGGTTACGAACTGAAAATAAAGTATGTTTATTGATAGGTAGCAGTCCTGGTTATTTAAAAATAGTCTTCAAGAGAGTTTTCCAAAGTATTTTTTTCATTAGAAAAATCATAACAATAAATTGGTCTAACAATCGTTTTCTTCTACTTCTTATTCAGTCACTTGAGCTAATTATTATTATCATTCCTATTTTTTTTCCTGTATCAGAAGCACTTTCGATAATGGTGTCAAGTTCGCACTCAGTCCCCTTTTTTTTTGCTCTACACTCAACAACCACTGAGAATATCCAGAATGAGGAAAGGCATTCAAAGGCAAGAATTTCACGGTGCACCAAGCGCCTGGAAGGCGGTAAACACAATTTACTCTCACGATTATTCTCTGCCCGCGCCAACTTGAAGCATCGCAAGTCTCGCGAATTTCTCGAGGCCCACGAATCACGGCTCATCATGTGAATTCGCATTGCCAGGACTCACGCACGCGTGAAAAATCGAGAAGCGCCCGAGGTTACTTTTAATTACAGTCATTATGCTAAAATTGCAGACTAGGGCCTGAAAAAAAGGGCATGATGTTATTTTTGATGCCGGTTACAAAGCCACAAAGCTACACTCGCATATTTTTTTCAACATCAAGACCCATTCTTCAGAGTACCCCTGGAATCTATTTTTTCCATTTCCTCAATAATTTTAATTCAGGAGTGGACTAAAATTAACAGACAAACCAATTCTCATGGTTGTATTTAAAAATTTTAGTTTTGTGCATCTTATGGAACAAAATACTCAGTATATTCAATTTAATCTACAATTACGCAAATTATTTTGGGCAGGTTGGGAGTTCGAACCCCACCCGAAATTCTGGTAAAATCAATCAATATTTTATGTGAAAATGGAAATAGTGACATCGATAAACAATAAAAATATGTTACAAAAAAATGGATGGAAACGTTAGCAATATGTAGTCAATAAAAGAGTAAAAATTATTGAAACATAGAATTATGTAGAAAATATGAATTAGAAAAATTGTTGCGATCCAGTGAATAATCAAGAAAAAAAAAATGTACGAAAATGTCCAAAATTCACATAACTTTTGATCTTAGATTTTCAAATTCTAGAAATCCATATATAATCCATATCAAAGTTTTGAAAATCTTTCGATGTATACAAACTCTAAAAAAATAATGGAATCAATTAAATTCTATGAAAAAACTTTTTTCTGGAAAATCTCGACAAATGCCTCTACGATCTATAAATTTTGGGATTCTATAGCATCGAATTCTAAATGTACTATAAACCTCTAAAGATTCTAGAAAACGCAGCATAAACTTAAAAATCTTTTAAAAATACGAAAAAAGAATAACGATATAAAACATGAAAAATCTATGTGAGTGTGTTTTATCATGATTTCTTGAAATTGCTGATAATAGATCAAAACTCGCTTTTCAAAGCATCGAGTTTTTTTTATTTCTGTAGTAATCTACAAAAATGTAAGTGATCTATAAAAAGACTTATAAATTCTCCAGGGTTTCGTATATTATACTAGAAAAATGTGAAAAATGAGTTTACTAGTTTACTTGCTTACTAGTTCACTAATTTACTTGTTAACGATTTTACTAATTCACTAGCTTACTAATTTACTAGTTTAATAGCTTACTAGCTCACTAGTGTACTAGCTTACTAGTTTACCAATTTACTATTACGAATTTGACAATTTTTCTAGATTACTAAATTACTAATTTACTGGTTAATGAATTTGCAAGCTTACTATTTTTCTTTTTCACTTGTTTACTATTTTACTGTTTGAAAATTTGAGTAGAAACTGGTTTAGTAGTTTACTAGATATCTATCAATACATATATGAAAATCACGTAAAAATAATTTCCTTAGGAATTATTAAAACTTTCTGTCCTAATGCATAACTTTTATTATAATACTGTAATTATACATAATTCTAGACATTATTTTAGAAATTCATATACGATACAATGAAAATGCATTAAAATCAGTCGATACAATTTACCCAATTAAACATACTTTTATTTCAAGAAATACTAAAAAAATAAAAAATGAAAGTATTTAAAACCTTCGTGAAGGAAAAAAATGTAGTCTGAAAAATCAATTCAAATTCTGAAAATCGTTGTAGGTTTCAATAATAGCATCAATTTCTGAAAATCTACTAAGCCATCCATAGAAATATTAGAAATATATAAAAATACCAATGCTCTATAATAATTTCAAGTATATAAATTTGAAAGAAATTTGTTTCCAAGAACATCGAATCTGAGAAAAAATTAAAATCTTAGAAAAAATCATGAAATCCTGATGGGAAAATATTTCTCAGAAGAACCCATCCCAGAATTTTTTATGCCTACGCCCCTGTTTGAAGTGATCAATTTGTAATGAAAAAAAGGCACAATTCCAAAATGAAGCTCGAAAATAACTCAATTAGCCATCTTTCCATTGACTAGTTATTTTGGGGCCGGAAAGGTCGCGCGGGGAAAAAGACTGGTCCGTTGAAAGGGAGAAAAATTGGGCGTGCATGTTTGACTGATATTCGAACCAAACGTTATAATAGCGAGGAACGAATGGTGGTCTTTTGAAATTGGGAGTTGGTAACCTAAGAAGCGTACTCGGGACGTCGAGGCGCAGTGAATAGCGAAGTGCGCTCTCGGTGGAAACCCGGTCTGCGAGAAGAGAAGGGTCCTTAGCGGAGATTATTATACGCAGGTTGCACCGCTGCGACGGGATACGCCTAACCCCCGATATTAGACGTATGCGCGATTTACACGCACATCTCTTTTGTCGGGTCGTACGTGAATCGCACCAATACCCCCTGCTTCGCGTGCACCCTGTTTTGTTGAATTATTCTAGATGCATTAAAAACCACTTTCCGGCTTTCGCGTGTCATCTACACAGTGAAAAATATTGTTGAGAATGTTGAGAATACGCAGATATAATGATAATAAACAAAATAAACTTTTTCGACCGCTACGACAAAAAAGTGATCTTCGGAACCTTCCCTTTTCGTGACACGACGGTAGGGTTTATTTACCATACTAGAAAATTCTGAACTTATGAAATTGTTGAAAATATGAAAACAAAAAAGCATTAACTAACATATTTTAGTCTCATCGGGTCACCAAATTGTGCGTAATTTTTATATTAGACAATATTTTCTAAATTTCTGGATTTTCATTGAAATTTTTTAAATTATCAACGATTTTCCAACAATAGCATGACATACTTCGATTTTCAAAATGTTCAAAATTAATTCAGATTTTCTGTAGTTTCACAGAATTTTCAAACTTCTCCAAAATTCACAAAATTTGTCAGTGTTTTTTAACAATTTGCAATTTTTCCGAAATTCAATATTTTTCAATTTAGAAGGGTAACAGAATTTTACATGTTTATAAAAATTCGAAAATTATTAATGATTTTCCTGCGACTTAAATTTTGTACTTCAAAAAATTTTGTCATTTAATGAGATTTTATGAATATTACAGTTTATGCAATTTTGCGAAATTTAACACACTATACAGAACTCATCAACGTTCACTAAAATCTTATGTAATTTCTTATAATTATAGACATTATTTTGAATTTCTAACGTTCGTCAGTTTTTCGCAAGTTTTTTTATCTTTAAATTTTTATTGAAATTTTCAAAACCGTCATCGATCTTTATACAACAAAATGTTAACATTGTTTGATTTGAAAAATTTTAATATCTATTACTTTTCCGCTACTTTGACTGAATTTTCGAAATTTTTCACAATCTGAAAAATTCATGGACACCGTCTCAAACTATAAAATTTTTTCAAATTTTTCATTAGGAATAACAACAATCATTATTATTTCATCAAAATTATGAAAATTTACAGAATTATCTACGATCTTCGTACAGTAACACATTTTATTTGATGTAAGAAGTTGTGTAGAATACTACACCGCAGTTTCTGTAAAAATCTGTGAATTCCCCAATTTTTTTTTCGGTGTTTACAAAATTTGTCAGCGTTTTCATATATTCTACAAAGTTTTTCAAAAAATAGTCGATCCTTGAAAGATTTAATTTGTTCTAACTTTGAAAATTTGAATATTCTGGAAATTCGTATGGAAATTTTGAAAATCAGTGACGATTTTTCTGCGACAAAACTTTTATGCGATACCTACTTTAGAAATTCTATGAATATTACATTGTTTCTGCAGTTTCACAGAATTTTCCAAAATTTACTAAATTAACAATCGTTTTTGGAAATTAAATACATACATTCATAATTTTTCTTACCATTATTGACATGCTTTTCATTTTCCAACGTTCTTTCATTTTTCGCGATTTTATGAATTTCTAGATTACAATTAAAATTTTCAGAATCGTCGAAGACCTCGCTTCGAAAATATTTTTCGACTTGAAAAATTTCAAAATATGACACACTTCCTGTCGTTTGACTGAATTTTCGAAATGTTCAGCAATCTACAAAATTTATCAACACTTTCTGAGTCTTTATTAATTTGTCACATGTGTAAGGTTAACAACGAACAATAAAATTTCCTTTCTTTTGATTCTTTAAAATTATGCGAATTTCTAGAATTTTATCAAAATTTTCAGCATTATCAACGATTTTCGTGCGATAAAACCTTTTCTACTTTGAAAAATTCGAAGAATGCACACTTTCTGTTCTTTTTTTTTCGGAATTTTCAAATTTCTCAATATTTTCTGATGTTCGTTTTTCGAACGTATGAAGAGTTATTGAAATAGTGTATGTATTTCGAATTATCAAATAAATGTCATTATCAGGTGAATATTTGGCAAAAAAAAAAACTACTTTTATTGTTTCTGAAATTTTACCAGACCCCCCAAACCTTACTCAACTTTACAATCAATGAACTAATTAAAGTAATGTTCAGAAATACAATTAGAGAGTCTCTTCATATATTTAATTTACATTTCATTTTCCTAGAAAGGAAGAGCATTCTGATGCGATATAATTTCAGATAACACAGCGCACTTCAATTCCGGACTGTTCGTAAAACGCTCCACAATGCCGGCCCCGTGTTTGCGCGCATATTACGAAACCGGTTTTACTTTGGCAGCTTCGCCGCTCAGAATTTTCAAACCATGTTCCTCTTTTTGACTTATTAAGTGCGAAATTAACGTTATTTGTTCCGCATGAAGATAGAGTCACAAGACGGAAAAAAGTTTGAAATCAGGGGCGGAACCATGTGACAGATTTATTTTTAAGTTTCTGGGGTTACATAGAATTTTTTTTAAGTTTTTTATTTTTTCACGAAAATGTTTGCGAAGTGATTAAAAGTTTTCTGCTTTTTTTTTTCAGTGGCAAAAATATTTACGAACAATATTTTCAGAAAATTTTATAACTTCTGACATATATTTTTCTGTGATTTTCATAACTGTTTTCAAGTTTTAGGAAATCGGAGAGAATGATGAGATTTATTGCGAAAAAGCTTGAGTTATGAGATGATTTCCATAATTTTTTTTGTGTATTTTTGATAAATTTCTGGTATGGCAGAAGTTGTAAAAATAATATACAGAACTGCCATACTAGAAAATTTAAAATAAATAAAATACTTACAGATACGTATTTGAAAAATGTATCAGTTTGAAAAATAGAAGCTCTATCGATTTGTTTTAGTTTGAAAAATTGTTCCACATTTACTGAAATTCCAGATTTTCATTGAAATTTTCAAAATTATCGACAATATCCATTCTTTGATATCATAATTAATTGATCAAATTTTTAAAAAAAGTTTAGAGTTTTTATTGTTTCATGCAATTTCCAAAAATTTCTCACAATCCATAAAATTCAATAACATTTTCTGAGATTCCGCAAATTCTTCAAGTTTTGAAGAATCACATAAATGAACCATGTTTTGAATATTAAATGTACCCTAGCTTGAAGAATTTATTTATTTCTAGATTTTCATACAAATTTTCAAAATTATTGCTGATCTCTGGATGATAAAATATTTTTTGATATAGGAAAGTTTCGAAAATATTACGAAGTATCTGTAATTTTGTGGAATTTCTGGAATTCTCCACAATCTACAAAATCCATCAACATTATGACAACTATAAGAATTTTCTGGATTCTTTAATGTTATTGTCAACCTTAAAAATTCTCTGCTTTTTATTTGTCAGAATTCTACTAGAATTTTTTTTGATTTTTACAAAATTTTTCAAATTTAATGACGATCTTCGTACGATAAAAAATTGTTTATCCAAGAATGTTACACAATTTTTGTAGTTTCAAAGAAAATTTTTATTTTTTTATAATCTATGAAATTTAATACGGTTTTTAAAATCCTATGAATTTTGGATTTGAACGATTTAATGAATATTACAGTTTTGCTAGTTTCGCTGAATTCTCAAAATTTCCTCCAATTTACAAAATTTATCAACACATTTCTGGTGTTTTATAAATTTTTTTCGTTTTTTTATCAGGATTCGCAAAAAATCTTTTACAAATAGATAGTTTTTTATATTCAAAAATTATGATGATTTCTAGATTTTCATCAACAATTTTCTTAATCATCATCAACCATCTTTGTACGATAAAAACGCTTGAATTTCAAAAAATAATTCAATATCACACAGTTTTCTGTAGTATGTATAACGAAATTTTCAAAATTTTTCCGAATCCACAAAATACGTTAACATTTTTTAATATCCTTTAAATTTTTCTATCTTTGTTAAATTGTCGACATATTTTTAAATTTCCGATGTTTTAAGTTTTCAGAAATGTGCAAGATTTCTAAATTTTTAATGAAACTTTCATAATCATCATTTAAGAAAATTTTTGAATTCTGGAAGTTTTTAAGTAGATTTCATAATATTTGCAATTTTACGAAACTTGTAAAATTTGCAACAGGCTACATAATGCATCGAAATATTTTTAAATCCTACAAATTTTTCTATTTCTTTAATTTGTCCGTAATATTTTGGATTCTTGTTGTTTCCAAATTTTTTTCACTTTAATGAAATTTTCAAAATAATCAAAGATGAACGTGGGGTAAAACATTTATTCATTTCGAAAATTTTAAGAAACTTACAGTTTCTGTAGTTGCAAAGCATTTTTGAAATCATGTACATATCTGAAATGCATACAATTTATCAGCATTTTTTAAATACTTTATACTTCCAGAATAAAAATTATGAACATTATTATGTTCATTGTTTAATGTGTTTAAGTATGCAAAGTTTTAAAAATATGCAGTTTTCATTAAAATTTTTCTTAAATAATGTACGATGTTTGTAACATACATTTTTTTCTGATTTTGGGAAGTTTAAAGCATACACTGTTAAAAAACTTCCTGAAAAGCATTGGAAGTTTTTAACCTATATTCGGTATGGGGTTTTTCCTATAAATCGATCTGGAAAATTTCCATATTTATGGAAGAATTCCCATAGTATATGGAAAAATTTCTAAATCTATTTATCGGGAAAATCCCATAAAGAATATGGGTTCAATACTTTCAATACTTTTATGGAAAATTTACCAAATTTTTGTATGGAAAGATTGCGGTTATTTTTTACAGCGTATCTTACTTTTTCGATTATTCAATAGATTTTCGGATAGTTTAAATAATCGACAAAACCTAACGATATTTCTAAAGGTTTCACAAATTTTTTTCATTTTTCATAATTTTCGATTTCAAAAAGTCTTAATTGTTCTCTATTAATAGTAATTTTCGAAATTCGAAGCTTATAAATAATACAAGGTATTTAGAACTTTTCAAATTTTATAAAAAATCATTCAACTTATTAAGGTTCTCCGTAATTGTATACCAATTTCCATGTTTTCTGACGTCAATACGAAAAATTTTTAAAATACTGTAACACGTACTTTAAATAAATATAATAGGTAATGGAAAACCTTCTTATATACGTTGCTTGGGGTGACACTAATTTTGGTGATGTCCAAATTATTAAAAAAAATTTTTGTAAAGTTTGAAGCAAATTGGACAAATGAGTGCCACAAAAAGACTGAAATTTTAAATATTTTTTACATGTAGTTTTTCATACATTTTGTCCGAAAATTCATAACTTGGGCAAAACATATGATAAATGTTTGAAATTCGGCATTGTTTGAGTGATTAATGTTACATTCAAAACCGAATTTTTCTGAATTTTTCTATCGTTGTTATGTATGTTTTACAAGCACCGAAAAAAGCCAAACATGTACATTTTCGGTGCTTGTAAAACATAGATAACCGTGATAGAAAAATCCAGAAAAATTTGGTCTTAAACGTAAATTTATACACTCAAACTATGCCAAGTTTCAAACATTAATCACAAGTTTTGCACAAATTATGAATTTTTGAACAAAATGTATGAAAAACTACATGTAAACCACATTTATAACTTGAGTCGTTTTATGGCACATGTTAATCATCTTCGATTGGCTTCAAACTTTCCAAAAAATTTTTGCGAATCTGGTTTAAAGCCCCGAAACGGAAAAAATTCCGACATCGCCAAAATAAGTGACACCCTAACGTTGCTAAAATCTCAATTATTACTCAACGCTCCAAATTTTTCTTTCTGCTGCCCCTTCTATCATACGCTCATTCCAATAAAAAAGTAAATGAATGAATAAAAACCTTAACATACCCCTAAAATTCATCACATTCTCACCATTCAAACGCACCATACATAAATCACAATATTACATCAAATCTTCACCATATACTCAAAAAATTTGTTTTCCATACTCACGTAAGCACAAAAATCCGATAAAACGAACCATCCTGGCGTAAATTAGAACGAAATCACACGTTTTCAACTTTTTTCAGGGCCGTATCATTGTTCATTATTTTATCGCCACCCACCGAAAGGTGCACGCAAAATCAACCCGTAGAAAAAATGTTCGTTGGATAAGACTCGGAACAAATTAATCCGAACTAACCCGGACGAATCGAAACGACGCGCCACACTGGCAAAACTCGTCGATGCGAAGGGTGACGCCGGCTCCAGTTCCAGCCCTATGGCGAACCCGTCGGAGAATATCGGCTCACGAACTTTGCCGACGAGCGAAGCGAGGTGAGCGTAGCGAGGGATCGCTTTTTTTGCCGTCACCGCTTTCGCAGACGTTTCTGCAAGAAACATAGCGCTTCGCCCATGAGAATGGGACGCGATTGCGAGTGCTTTTAGGACTTCTGTAGGGCCGCGCGAGGGTTTTTTTTTTATTACTGAATTTTTCGCAGGAAGAGATTCTTCTCTACTTTATTCGCGACACTGAGATTTTTGGAGAATGGGATTTCCCGAGGATTTCCCGGAAAATAGTACATTTCGCAAGTAGGGAAAAATAAATTCCTCGCGAGGGTGTAAGTTTTTTTTTCCGTGTTGATAACGATTTCCATTAAGTAGTGGAAAAAAAGCTCATTCAAACCCGCGAATCGGTCGAAAATGTAGGCTTTTTCGACCGCTACACTGGAAAAAAGTTTGTTCATTTCTCATAACGTAGTATAGTTAATTTCCTATACCTCGAAATTTACTATACGATAATAGAATTTTTCCCTCGACCGTAGGACTTTTACTACTCTTTCCATGAGTTCTTTCTATGTCTGGTATATGGAAGATAAATATAGTAATTTTACTACGGGACAATATTATTTTTACCTTCTCGCTGTACTAAAAATATCTTACCCATATACAAATCTTTTCTTAAATTTTTTCAACTATATGGTAAAAAAATTTGGCGAATTTTCCCATGCCGGGTATAGTAAATTTACGAAAATCTGCATTTTTCTATACTTCATTCGACACTTTCCTACGACCATTGCTTATTCACTATGTTTTGTTTATGCTTTTTTTCAATGTCTCGTATGGTAAAAATTATAACCATTACAATTTAAACCATTATTGGAGATATTGCATACTCGAATGATGTAAAAATACTTTACTGAAGTATGGTAAATACTATTTATATACAGTACAAGCTACTATACACTGGTATAGGAAAATTACTAACCCTGGAATGGGTTAATTGCTTCCAATATCGGTATGGGAAAAATACCATAAACTTTGTTTATAGTGTATGATTAAAATGATTCTTATAAGTAATATATAATATACAGTAGTTTACTATATATATTTAAATTTCCAGAAGTCGATGCTTTGAAATGCGAAGTTTTACAGATTTTTTGTATTTTTCTGGATTTTAAAAAAGAGTGTTACTTCATTGACTGAAATTATTCAGTGAATCACAAGTATTTTTAACGTTTTAGAGTATTTATGAAGATTTGAAAGATTCTTTGAACTTTTACATCGATATTTATAATGTTAATGAATTTCTTGTACCTTTCCAGAATTCAATATCTAAGAAATCGGAGATTGATAAATTAAAAAAAATTTTTTTTAGTACTTATTCGTACAATCAGGAGAGTTTTCTTGAATTTTTTTAAATTGCTTTGTAGCAAAGCTTAAAGATCTCACATGTACAAATCAAAAATTATAAATATTTACATCGATATTTTAGCAAATTTGATCAGCAGAGATTGAAGATATTTTATACACGGCCAGATGCACAGGCAGATTGGGGAATCAAACACGTTATTAAATTGTAATAAAATTAATTATCGTATCATGTCAAAATGAAAAAAAAAGACTCAATAAATGATAAATATACAAGATACAAAAATAAGGCATGAAAATGTTAGTAACATATATTTTTTGGAGAGAAAAATTTGTTGAAATCTCGAATTACGTAGAATATATACGATTAAAAATTTCTTCAGCCCAATGAATCTAAAAAACTTTAAATGTTTGATTATCATGTTCTAGAAATCTGTGTAAAATTCATAATAAAGTATTATAAAATCTTACGAATCATAGAAACTCTTAAAAAATAGTGAAAGTTATTCAAGCATATGAAAAAACTGTTTACTGAAAAATCTCAACAGATGCCTAATATGATCTAAAAATTATGGAATTCCCGAACATCAAATTCTAAAAAGCGTTTATAGCAACACATTGTTATGCAATAAATATATACAAATTGTAAGAAACGCGTTACAATGTTTGAAATACTTCAAATTACAAAAAAACGAGAACCCAATAGAACATAACAAATTGAAAAATATGAAGGTGATTTTCTTATTTATCTATGAAATTACCATGAATTGATCAACATTCGCATTCTAGAGCATCGAATTTGCTGGATCTGTAAAGCAATCTAAAAAAAGGTAGGAATCCATAAAAATACTGAGCAATCCTTCAATGTTTCATATATACTAGAAAAATGCAAGAAACAATAAAAGTTTTAAATACAGATAAACTGCAATGTACACAGGTATAAATTTTTACATATTTATAAATCTTTGAATCCTAGAGAATATATATTAATATATTTCCATGCATATAGTTACTTATTTATGTGTAGAAAAGATTCTAGAAATTCATATAGGAAACAATCAAAATTATTCTTATCCAGTTTCTACGATTTCTACAGTTGATTATTCTTACAATTGTATAAATACGGAAAAAAATGAAGTTATGGTAGTGAAAATCTCTATAAAAGATACAGTTTTATGGAAAACTTATTTAAATACTCAAAATTGTTTAGCGTTTCAATACTGTAGCATACATTTCTAGAAATCTGTTAAGTGATCTATGAAAATACTAGAAATCTATAAAATACCAGCAAATGTCACAAAATTTAATTAATGATATATATTCCTACAATACCTAAATTCTAGGAACGATGAAATACTTTATATCTGTGTGCTAATTATTTTCTCAATATGTAATCTATTAAAAAATTTTGATTTATCAGAACCTTTGTATCAAGAGCATCGAATTCTGGAGCTATACATTAATTCATAATGATTTCCAAAAATCCTTCAAGTTGTATCAATATTAAAAGTATTAGAAAAAAAATGAATTAATAAAATAAAACCCCAGTGACTTATTAAAAACCATAAGAATCGAATTCCATTATATACGAACATGAAAAATGTGCGACTCTGTACTCTAAAGACTGTATAACTTTATAATTCCGAAATGTGAAAAATTGTTCGCTTCAAACCATACTGCCAAAGAATTATGAAATCTCGAATGAAATATATTGTTTAGAAAAACCCCTCTCAAAAATTTTGTCTGTCTACGCCACTGTACACAGTTCGTATTTTAAGTATTTTCAAGATTTTTTTTAACTTCATGTTACATTCTACAGTATTTTTCCCAAATTTTAGAATTTCTCTAGTTTTCTACACATATTTTTACAATTTAATACTGTATAATTCCTGCTTCGCCCTATTAATTCTAAGGGTTAGTTTTTATAAGGTAACTTCAAAAAATCTTTATGAAGAATAATTTATCTACAAGATTTTAATTTACTTATAAGAATTTCATAATACATACCTCATAAACTTATAAGGGTGTACACATTTTTTTTATAAAAAATTATGTTCTCTTTATGAAAAACTTAATTTTCTATGAACAATCAGAATAAAAGGATGGAAATCCCCTTAATTCTTATGTAGTAAAAATAATTTCTCAAATTATCATCTCTTAAAATCTCAAACAACTTTCTGAAAAAAAATATTTGTTAGTCATCAATACCCTCAAAATTAATATTAATACAGACGAATGAAGAAAAAAATTGTTAAAAAAATTATTCGCGAAGAAGGAACGAAAGATACAACATTGCTAGTGTTGATTGCACAAGAATGTGAACGGGTGTGGATCATGTGAAGTTGAAACGCTTCATCGTAACTCAAAATTTGGACATTTTCCGAAAAAGTCTTTTTTAAAATTTTCAAAGCTTCAAGCATGTTCCACAAAAAATTTGGAAAAAAATATTCAATTTTTTTCCTTCAAAACTGAAAAACAAATCAGGACGTCTTATAACTCGAAGTAATGACAGTTTAGAATGTTTTTAATAGGTTTTTCAACTATTTTATACAGAAAATATGTTACTACAGTTTTACTACATATATTGTGTCTGAAAAAATTGGCAACAGTAAATTAGAGTTGATTATTTGAACAAAATAAATTATAGTAATGTTATCATAAATTTACAATTAACGGCTCTCAAAACCAAGAAAAGCATATTAATGCGTATGCAAAAATGTGCTTTCGTAACATTTAGATACAGTTTGTTGTTTAAACAAATAAATTTTATTATTCTAATGCAAAATATGCAATATACGGATTGAGAAGCCATGAAAAGTATGTGCGTTTTGCGAAAATGTGTTTTTGTAACAATAAATTCAAGTTTATTGTTTAAACAAATAAATTTCATTATTCTAATACAAAATATGAAACAGACGTATTTACAAACCATGAAAAATATATGCATCTTGCAAGAATTTGTTTTTGCAACAATTAGTTAAAGTTTATTGTTTAAAAAAATTAATTTTATTATTCTGATAAAAAATATGGAATAGACGGATGAAGAAACCATGAAAAGCATATGCTTCTTGCAAAAATGTGTTTTTGCAACAATAAGTAAAATTTCATAGTTTAAACAAATTGATGAATTTTATTTATTACATGCAAAATATGCCACTGAAATCTACGTGAATGAATCTTACGAGAGGTATATATTTTTACTATAATATACAAATTGTTAATGACAGTAATATAAATAATAATGATTCAAACCATTTATTATCAACGACCCCAAAAATCATTATAAACAATATTATCAAGACTGAATAATAGATACATGAAAATGTTTATGTCGGAAGTAATTTTTAAGGTGGTTAATAATATTTTTCATCAATAGAAAGTTTACAGCCTTCTTTTCAAAAATTAAACAATCACTGTGTAAATTATTTACTGTAGTAAACAATTTGTTTTTTTAAATCCACAAAATAATGTTTTTCCATGAAAGTGCAAGAAAAATCATTCTTATTGCACCTGAATTTTGAATGAACAAAAATATTTTAATTTGGTGCAATTTTTATCTTTCTTGCTTTATTTAGAAAACTTATACATTATTTTGTTTATAATTTGAAAAATGATGAGTGTAACGTTATTATCTTGTAACGAAACCTCAAAAATATTAAAAATATGTGATTGTAACATGTTTGCCTGCCATCATTTTGTTTCTTCAGTGAAGGAAACTTTGAATCATGTTTTCTTGAAACTGTGATTTTTGAGTTACGATGAAGTGTTTCAATTCTGCCAGAGATGGGATGAAACGTTCGAGAGCGCTAAAACATAGAATAGATCGTTTCATAGTCCCGAAGGATAGAATACTTACAGCGGCTCGGTGAAAGTTGAAATATTGTTGGAGCGTGCTCACGAGATAGAATAGACTTGCAGGGACCCATCGATATATATGTGTATAAAACCGAATTTTTCGTAAGAGTATGTCTTGAAAAATAAGGAATTTAAATAAATAAAAGAGCTGCAATCAAAATGATTAATTTTTCATTAACTAAACCCAAAAAAAGACTTGAATTATAAAATCACATTTAATCTACTTCCTGCAGTAAAAATTCAAGCTGTCCATAAAAATTACTAGCAAAATGTATAATGCCATTTCTTTCAAAATTTCACTCTATTCTACCAGTAATTTCACTAATCCAATCAAGATCCCGAAGTTCTTCAAGCAAAATTTAGCAATTTTACTGAAAAATTTTTTATTCTTTACGAAAATAAAATACATACGTCAAGAAATTGTGACTTGAAATAGACATCAACACCAATTTGCTACAATTGCGACCAGAGGCTTCAGATTCATTGTTCCTGGCTGTTAAACAATGTTTAAACCGTTCATCCTGCCGCATAGTGCGCTTTTGTATCTTCCTACTCGAAACGTTAATGTCGTTTATGCTTTGGGAACAATTGTTGCCTGGGCTTTTCAAGTTAGGCAGAAACAAATAGAGAGCTTTTCCATTATACGTGATGAATGGAACGATCACATTTTCACTTCGAGCTTCGAGGCCCATTCCAGGCACATTCTCTGTTAAAGTGTACGGTGGATTGCTCCCTGTGAGATCGAACTGATTTCCTTCATTGAAACTCACTTTATTGCCAGTTACGATTGAGTACTTTGTTCTCGAGCCAGTCGATGTTGCATCAAAGACCATGATGAGCTCTGATGAATTAAATCCATACACTGAAGAAAATTTACTTTTAAATAGAATAAATATCAGGATGATGAAAATTTGTGGGTATATTTGCATGGAACAATTTGAATTTTGAAATTTACTTTCATATACAGAGAGTAACTGATGGAATCCACTTTTAGACCAGATGCAGTCAATATAATGTATAAATGATTTATGTATATAATCATGCATGGCTGATTGATCAATGTTGGTGTCAAAATAGTGCAAAAAAAATTTTTTTGTGTATCTCAGAATATAAATATATGTTTGAGATTATTGTCACATACTTAAGAAGCAATGTTGTTTTTTAATTTGAGTTTTCAATTACGAATGACGACGGTGATTTCTTCCCTTTGCTATCTGAATTGAGTTAGTTTGGTGTATTGAGAGCAAATATTTTCAGTTGATAAAGCACTGACTTTATGGGTTGAATTTATTTGATTTTAAAATTCCTTTGTGAATAATTTGTTGAAATTCATTTTCGTTATCGGATTTTTCTGATGATGAATACCTAAAGTTGAAGTTTTTACCTTAATTCCAAATTTAGTTTATTATATTTTATAAAATATTTTTCTGGTTTCCGAAACCCTATTGTATATTTGAAGAAGTATTATATAGAAACAATTTTCTTTCATTTCTAAATTCTTTCTGTCCTTTGATGAAAGTACGATAGATGATGAGTTGAAGTAAAACAGTGTTACTTTAGCACTTATGCCAGTAAAAAAGAACCTATGAAAGTAAAAGCTAATATTGTGGGATTTTATGAGTATGTAGAAAAACTTTCGAAAAATGCTGAAAACACTCGAAATGTTTGGAACTGTAAATCTAAAGCAACTATTTTTCGACACCTATTTAGGAAAATACGTTGGGAGCTGTAAATCTTAATAAAGATTTTTTATTCTAGAGCATAAAATTCATCAGATGTACCTACGTAAATAAACATCAATGGAATTTCTGGAAATCTAAAAAATACGACGAAATTTTAGGTAAGGTTTTAAGTAATTATGAATTCGAAAAATACGATCAGTATATTAAAAACTTCATATTCATGTAGATACGACTTTCTTCAAAAATTGTTGTAGTACTTATTATTCATAAATGTTTGAATACTAGAGCATGACATAAAAAATATTATATAGAGAAATTTGAAAAAATACTAGAAAATTCTTCTGATTGTATAAACACTGTATAAATACAAAAAATACCAAAAACTTCGACATTAAGATACATTTTTCTGGAAAATACATTGAGGAGCCATTAATCTATAAAATTTTGAATTATAGGGCATTTGTTTTCCAAACATACATGAAATATTAATACAAACCTATTCGAATTCTGGAAATCTAAAAAATACAAAAAAATTCTAGATAAGGTTATAAATAATGAGGAATCCGGAAAACTCGATCAGTATTGAAAATAAATTTATGTTTGCATCGACTGTGATACACATTATTTAATAGTTATTGAATACAAGAGCATCGAAATTTAATATTCTCTGAAGATATATAAAAAAATCCTTCTGATTGTAGAAATGCTGTAAAAATACAAAAGTAAAAAATGTACCAACTTTAAATCTACGAAATACAAAAAATCTATACAGATAATTATTTCGAAAATGTGTTCAATTATTTAAAAGTATTTAATATTTTTTAAATTCTAGAACCTGAAACCCTAGAAACTTACGTAAAATGAATAAAAAAGACAGAAGTCCCTAAAAAAAAGTTTAGTAATCATCTAAAACTTTATAAATACCGGAAAATACGAAAAATATCAAAATAACTTCGAATACTGGTAATCCATTGAATAACCAATGTATATGTATATTTCTAATAGCTAAAGAATAATTACAGAAATATCCTTAGAAATTTATGAAGTACAAAAAATCTGCAGAACTTTAAATATAGAGTATCGACTAGTAGAAATCTATGTACAAAGAAAAATATAAGATACACCGAAAAATCCTTCACAGTAAACCAATTCTGAAATAACTCTTAAAACCCTAAAAGTACTTCGAATCTACGGAAGACTTGAAATAATATAAAAAGATAGGTCCATTTTCTGAAAAATATATTAATACAGTAAATCTATTGGACTTTGAATTCTAGACCATCAAATTATGGAAATCTATATATTTATCTACGAAGACACTGAAAACTAATAAAAATACTAGAAAATCCAACAAAATTTTGTTAATATTTTAAAATCTGGAAAACTCTTAACACAAAACAATTCTATAAAATACATAGTAAGCATAGTAAGTCAGCAAAAATTTATGATGACACAATTTTTTAAAAATCTATTTATTACTTATGATTCTCGGAAGTTAAAATTCAACGATATCAAATTCTAGGAATTTATATAGAGATTCATGAAAAATTGAAGGGGAAATCTTTTGAATTGTATAAATACTGGAAAATCTTGAAAGTTGAAAATCAAGGGCGTAGGCAGAAAAAATTTTCGGGAAGGGTTTTTCTGAAAAATATTTTTCTTTCGGGAATTCCTGATTTTTAATCGATGACAATATGGTTACAAGAGAGCGATTTTGAAATATTTTACATTTCAGAATTTAGAAGTTATACGACTTTTGGAATCCAGAGTTACACATTTTTCATGTTCGTACATAATGAGAGTCGATTTTTGTGATTTTCATTTAGTAACTGAGGTGTCAATTTTTTTTACTAATACCTTTTGTATTTATACGACTGTAAGGATTATCTGATATTAGATAATATGGGTTTCTATAAAGCTTTTTTAACTTCGATGCTCTAGGAATGAAACTACTAAAAAATGTATATATTAGAATTGATTTAATTGTGAGCAAATTTTAACCAAACAGATAAAAGGTACATCATAAATTAATATTATTTTTCTATGGTATACATATTATTAATTAGATTTGGTAGCACTTTCTGGTATTTTTATATATTTCTAATATTTCTATGGATAGCTCAATAGATTTTTAGAAATCGATGTTATAGTATCGAAACTTTCAACGATTTTGAGAATTTTAATTGATTTTTCAGATAACAGTTTTTTTTAATGAAAATTTTCAACACACTTATTCCATATTTTTTAGTATTTCTGCAATTAAAAGTATATTTAATTGTATAAAATCTATCAATTGAATTTGTTGTATTTTTATTGTTTTCTAAATTTTTTTATTTATTTGTAATAAGTCGTAAAACAATGTTTACAGAATAAACAATATATTCCCACAAAAATAGCCAGCACATATAAAGGACTTGAAGTTGGGTGCAATTTCACTGGGTTCAATAATCAGCAGATTAATGTTGTAGGAAAATGGAGGAGATAAATTAGTATTCTCGAGATAGGACGGTGAATGCACATGCGTTGGGGGCTTTCGAATTTCTGGAATAATTTCTAAAATCACATATAATTACAGTATAACATTTATAATTATGTTCCAGAACAGAAAGTTTTATAAATTTCAAAGAAAATTATTTCTACATAATTTTTATGTATTCAAAGATTTCTAGTAAACTTGTAATCCAATAAACTTGTAAGCTAGTAAACTAGTAAACTACTGAAACTGTAAGATAGTAAAATAGTAAACAGGTGAAAAAGTAAAATAGTCAACTAGCAAACTCGTTAAAAAGTAAATTAGTTATTTAGTAAACTAGTAATCTTGTCAAATTTCTAATAGTAAACTGGTAAACTAGTAAGCTAGTGAACTAGTAAACTTGTTAACAAGTAAATTAGTAAACTGGCAAGCAAGTAAACTAGTTAACTTGTAAACTGGTAAGCTAGTATGCTAGTAAAGCAGTAAGCTAGTAAACTAGAGAGCAAGTAAGCTAGTAAACTAGTTAGATAGTAAACTGGTAAACTTATTTCTCACATTTTTTTAGTATGGTATACGAGTCTGTAAAGGATTTCTGAATATTTTTACAGATTACTTATATTTTTCGATGTTGCTGCAGAAATTTAAAAATTCAATCCTTTAAAATGCGAATCTCGCTCTATTATCAGTGATTTCAAGAATTAATGACAAAATCACATTCATATATTATGTAGATTTCACACGTTTTATATCGATATTATTTTTTCATATTTTTGAATATATCAAAGATTTGTTGCGTTTTCTAGAATTTTTATAGATTTATAGTTCATTTAGAATTTAATGATCTAAGATTCAAAATTTTGTAAATTTTCAGCATTTCCGTAGATTTTTATTTCTCTTGATGATTCACTGGGTTGCAACAAATTTTCTGATTCATATTTTTTAACTGATTCAACGTTTTAATAATTTTCTCCTTTTTACTAAATACATACTCGTAACGTTCTCACGCATTTTTGTCAAACATATATTTTCATTGTTTATCGATCTAACGTTTTTCATTTTTACATGAAAAATTGATTGATTTTTTCAGAATTTCGGGAGGGGTTTGAACCCCAAAAACTCTCCTCTGCCTACGCGCCTGGTGAAAATAATAGAAACCTACAAATTATTACAAGTCATTGAAGTAACTATTGAGGTACTGAAAAATCGTGTAAAATGTAAAAAATCACTGAAATTTCTGGATTCTAGAGCATAAAATTCAAAGAATGTTCGGAGAAATCTATCAAAATACTGAAAAACTGTAGAACTTTCTGTAAAAACTTCAATTACGAAAATAACTGAAAATCTATAATATTGCGACTCCTAGAGCGATAAATTCTTCAAGTCTTTATAGAAATCCATAAAAACGTTAGAAAATCCTACCAACGGTAAAAATACGTACTTCAGAGATAAAACCTGAAAAATGTTCCATATACATTAAATATTATGGTGATTCAATGAGAAAAGTCCTTTTCCAGAAAGTATTAGCTTCAGCATCGCAAGTATGTACATATATTGCTAAGATGTTATGATTTTAGATTAAATGTGTATCCCACATTCTAAGAAATCAAAAATCCAAGTAAGTGAAAAATTGCTCCCTCCTACCTTTCAACAAATTATAATCTAGAATACTTGCCAACACAATGTACACGAAAATTCAGAAACGCGTAAACTGCATGCGTTTGTATGTACAGTCACATATTCGATCAATGTCCCATTTATTATGCCGTTCGTGCCATGCATTGCGAGTACAATGTTCTGCCTCGTTGATTTTAGCACAACGGGCGCCGACAGTAGATGTAAATCTCAAATTCATCAGTTGCACTTTGACACTAAATGGAGTCATTATTCAAATGCACAACCACTCGAAATCGAAAACAAATACACAAAGCTCACAGAAAAATCAAAGTTCCTTCTCCCACAAGTGAGGAAAAGTGTCAGAAATGTCCAAAGATCAGTTTTTAAGAATGTCTTCAACCCAAGGAAAATACAATAAAACTCGCAAATATTTTACATGATTAATATAGTATATTTTTTCATTCACGATCGTTTCGTTGATAATGTCAATATTTATATTATTTACACTCCGATACATTTATAAATTGCATCGTAATACAGATCATTACTCGACTATGATAATAATTCATTATTACAATTTATACAACTTACAATCACGCTGATGCAACATCATGTATCACTCAAGTTTTGCGGTGGCACATAATTTGAAACGTCGCTGCGACGTCCCTGTAACGGAACTGTGACGTCGTAGTGACGTCGCAGGACGTGAAATTACGGTGTATCGTCATTTCTTTGCATTCATAAGAAATTTTTTCATGACGTCGCAGTGACGTCACTTGAGAACATAATATAATGGTGAAAATCTAGTTTAGATTTTCTTAGGGCAATTTCACGTCCTGTGACGTCACTCGAACGATTTTCGTGACGTCATTGGAAAATCAGGCAATGTACCATTTTTTACTCTATTACTTCGATATATGACTAGAGAACGTACATGCTCGTCAAGATTCGCTGACAAAATTCACATTCCGCCTGTCGCCCGTGAGAATGCTGCAAAAATTTTCGTAAAACGCTACGACAATTTTCAAAATCACGTCTCGTGGAGAGCTTTTTTGTCAGCGGAACAATAGCTATGTTACAGCGTACCTCGTATATGAAAAATGTCTTAGATTACACGTCTGACGATTCTGTAGACAGATAATTTTGTACAAGTCTATGATTTCCTAAACGGGCTATCAAAAGTCACTCAGTTTCTCGAAACTCGAACCGAGAAAACTTGCAAACAATGGTATTTGGGTATGGGAAAACAGAAGATTTTTGTGTAAATTTTATCAAATAGTTTTGCGATCGTCGGGTGATGAATTGAATTTTTTTGATTCTATGGCGATTTTTGAGTAATGTACGTAAGGAACAAAGAATTTTTTTGTCATTTGGTGTTTCAGTTGAAAATGTCGAATCTGCGTAGAAATGACGTTTGTCATACGATCTTCAGACAAAAAAGAAGCTTCCAGAAGAAGATTTGCTAAGATTATTGCACGAAGACCATTTCTACTAGACTTGGCCTCTTCAGACTACCACTTCCTTCCTCACAAAAAAGTGACAATTTGGCTTGATGAATAATTAACCTCAAAAAACGAAATTCATTCTTTGCGCAATTCTTCAATTTTCAACATTCTCAGCCGAAGCACCTTTTACAGAAGTCGCAAATTTTATGGCAACTGTGAATAACTCGAACGAAAAATCTCATTTCTGCAGAACGACACCTTCTGAAACAGCCTATTTGCTTGCTCGAAGTATCAATGAATAATGCACATGGCATTTTTATTTCGTCGCGAGTGATTCGAGAAAACATTGACACGAGGAATTGCATTGTTACAAAAACATTCTCGCTAGTAAAAATGGAGAAATAAAAGTCCACTTTCAGCTCGGGATTCGTTTCATTCTTCATGCGATTTCGTCTACGGTCTATTCAATGTATAACTATACAAGATATAAGTGGCTCAAGGCGCGATTCAGTGTAAGTGTCCTACAGGGCTTTCCTTCACATGTCGATATGTTTCGTGCATAATGTTCCCACATCGTTCTCTTTTTCTCGGCTTTTTGCGTGGTGATGATACATGCTTGGTTACGGGGATTTTCACACTTTTCGGCCTTTTTGGCACTGGGTTTTAACATCCCTTTATGGTCCAGTAAAATGAACGCCGATTTTATTACTAAAATACAGTAAACTGACAGAACACGATTTGCTTGTGATCAAATAGGAGAAAATATTTTTTTTCTTGCCTTCAAGGGATTCTCACTTTTTTCTTGATGTAGTAACATGATTGAAAGTGCAATATCAAGAGAAGAGGAAGAGTAAACGAGTCGAAATCAGCAAGAGATTCTGGGTACGAAAATACAGTACAAGAAAATCTGAGTTTGTAGTGTATGTACTTGTTTAAATTAGTATATCATTAAAAGAATCAAGTTTGACAGTTTTAAATGTAAATTTTAACAGTTGGGTTTTTTACTTCAGTTTTCGTAAGTTTTGAGACTTTGAACAATTTAACATGTACAATGAAGATAGTTTGTCCTATTTTAAAAATTTGGAGACAGTTTCGATAGTTTTCGATGTTATAAATTGTTATAACATATTTGATTTATATATAAATTTAAAGAACTTTATTGAGAAGATTTTAAATGCTTGTGACATTATTGAATAATTTAGAAAATATTACTAACTCAACAGTTCATGACAGATTAAAAATTTTTACTATTTTCGACCAAGTAAACGATTTTTTAGAAGTTATTGTAATTTTTGAAGGTTTTTAGAATTCTGTTATTGAATAAAGTATGAACCGTTTAATTTATTTTGGTAGTTTCAAAAATTTTTCAAGAATTTTGGATAATATCTAAATTTTCAACTGTATTTCAAAAATTTTGACACTTTTTACAGTTTCTTACAATTTTTATATTTTTGTTCGAATAACTTTTTACCATTTTGACAGTCCAGTGAGGAAAATCTGCTGAAACAGTTTAATATTTATAACTGGTTGAAACTGTAAAAAGTAATATAAGCTCACAAACTTTTCGAATTCATGTCAAAACTGTTAAAAACAAAAAAAGGCTGTAAAATTGTCCATTAAATGTTAAGGGGTCATATACCTTTTTGTGCAGACGAATTAAAGATGGTTTGGAGTATTTTTTAAAGTATGTAGCAATAATGTTATGAAACCAAAGTTATTTTTTTTCAATAGTGTATTGTTCACTTGAAAAACCAGTATTTGTTCTTGAAAAAATATCAACGATTGGCGGAGTTATGGCCCTTTTCCCGAAACGACTTTTTTTTGAAGAGGCTTGCGGTGAACACGATGCAAGTCGAACAAGTAAAGTTATATCAGAAAATCCAAAAAATTTCATCAGTCTAGAAATATATCTAGTTCTCGAACGATCGCTTTTTTATAGAAAAGTTTTTATTTTACAGATAAAAACTTTTTAATAAAATTTTCAAAGCTCAAAAGATCGAAATCTCGGGGAAAACGTTCTTGCATACAGAAAAAACGTAATATTCATTTTTTCAATCGTTCAAGAACGAGATACATTCCTAGACTGATGAAATTTTTTCGATTTTCTAATTCAACTTGACTTGTTCGACATGCATCGTGGTTACCGCAAGTCTCTTAAAAAAAAATTTGTTTTGGGGAAAGGGCCATAACTTCGCCAATTGTTGATATTTTTTTATGAAAAAATTCTTGTTTTCTTAAGTGGTCAATACACTACTGAAAAACAATAACTTTGGTGTCATAACATTATTGCAACATATTTCAAAAGATACTCCAAACCATCCTCAATTCGTCTGCACAAAAAGGTGTGTAACTTCTTAAAATTGTGTCAAATCTGTTTAAAATTTTTAAAACTATCAAAACTGTTCAATTTTTTTCAAATTCACGAATAATTTAGAAACAATAAAATGCAGAGTGTCCCAAATTCTCATATGCGAAAAGACCATTGATTACTTATTCAATTTCAAGTCGAAAAATCGTTCACCATTTTTAATAAAACTCAAAATTTAGAAGTTATTAAAACCAAAAATTCAAACAATAATTACGCCCTCTCAAACTTTACTCAAAATTTCCTTCATATTTTTTTTGAGTCGAAAAGTCCTTTGTCCTTTTTTACAAAACTCAAAACCAAAAAAGATATTCGAGTTTAAAATTTAAGAAATCTGATTGGTAAAAACTTGTCACCCGAAAAATGACAAAGGACTTTTCGACTGAAAAAAATATGAAGGAAATTTTGAAGAAAGTTTGAGAGGTCGTATTCATTGTTTAAATTTTCGGCTCAAACAACCATTTTAATTTTGAGTTTCATGAAAAGTGGTAAAGGACTTTTTCTCTTGAAATTAAATAAGAAATCCATGGTTTATTTTGTATATGAAAATTAGGAATACCCTGTATATTGTACATAGTCAAACTTTCCAAATTGTATGAACTGTAAAAATTGTAATAATCTTTGAAACTGTTAAAAATTTTCATCCCCCAATTTTGAAAAATATCGAATTATAATTATATAAATAACAAAAATTTTCTTCACATAACGAAAAATATGATAGATTGTGAATTTGGCGACCAATTAAACAGTAGTTTTGTTGGAAATATTCAGTTCCTAAATCAGAAAAAAGGAAGTCATATTAGAATAAACGAGACCCAAAAAATATGTTACAATTCTTATTGCAGTATTTATTACAAATAATCAACAACTTGAAAAGAACGCATTTCATGAATCACAATAGTAGGACAAAAAATCACTTTCTATACCATGGGAAGAAGATACCTTGTGACCAAAGTAACTTGTCAATTCCAAAAAAAATTAGTTTTCAAAGGGGATGAAAAAAGGACGTAAGTAAAATTTGGTACCAGAGAAGAAGTAATTTGGTGTACAATAATTTGGTACTGTTGAAATCTATTTATAGTTAAAAAAAGTAATCTCTTAACGTTTCTCAACAGGCCAGGGTAAACAATATTTAACGTTTCGTCAAAATTATAGTTAAACCTAATTAAACATATTCTTGGTTGCTAATTAAGTTTCCGCTCTTTTACTGGGCCATTTTCCGGATTTTCATAGAGGAAACAAACTCGACTCTCGAGGGCTTCTCGATGATATGTACTCGGGCCCCTGGTTTCTGGGCCTTAGTTCACTTCCGCTCGGCCCATCCCGCGCTGTTGTAAAACCAAGAGGAAGCGTTTTCATCCCTTGTTTTACTCCAAGTATTATCTAGCCCATTTCCGCCGCCATCCTACAAAAATTATAAGGTCTGATGAGAATTTGAACGCCTTTTTTTATCACTACGAGATAAAACATCCAGTCGTTCCACGAAATGATATAGCAGGCATTTTTCATGAGTTGGATAATTAATTGTCCCTTTTTGTCGGGATTTTATCTATTTAAGTGGAAAGGGTGATATCGAGAATTGTGACGTGGTGTCAAAAAGCGTGTAAATGAACTATAAAAAAGTTGATTAAAAAGAAGTAGGACTGTGACGTCATTTTTTTACTGTTTTTGATAGACTATGGAAGACTCTTATCATTATTATTGATGGAAATAATCTTTTGGATGAAAACTCAAAGATTTTAACAATATGCGAAATTTATTTACATTTTCTGACATTATAGACTCTTATTGAAATTTTAGAATTATCGACCATATCTGCATAGTAGAACATTTTTCAATATAAAAAATTTTTTATTGATTTTAGATGGATTTTGTGGTTTTAGGGAATTTTCCACACATACAAAATTTATAAGCATTTATTGAAATTACACGATTTAGTAAAAATTGTTAGACTACTAGTAAAATGTTTTCAACTTTAAAGGTTTTTGTGAATTTTTTCAATTTTTTTACATTTGAAATGTGAAGCATTTCCAAAACTTCCTGAACTGTATGTAAAATTTTCCGAATCATTAAGATTTTTTATAATTTTTTTTTTTTTTTTTGAAGGTTTCAGAATAAAATAAGAATAAAAAAACTTTATAATCCATATATTGATAAAATATTACATGAACAGTTGAAAAATTTATGAACATTTTCTCGAACTCTACCAATCTTTCGGTTTCTTTGGAATTTTCGACGATCTTATAAATTTTCAGTTTAATGATTTCTGAAAATATTATAAGTTTCAAGCATGACACGAACTTTTTACAACATTTTGATATTAACGAAAATTAGTCAGTCATCGAAATTTTTCTTAGCTTTTAAATATTTTCCACGTCTCTCAAATTGTCATACAAAAATAAAAAAAAAGTAATTTTTTTTTTTTTTTTGGTGGCATGTAGCCATGCACATAATCAACGAGATTTTTATTTTCTGTTTTAGAATTTTCCAGAATTATTTACAATCTTTAGAATTTACGGAATTTTTTTTTTTTTTTTTTTTGAAATTCATAAAATTTCGACGGTAATACGAATGATTCGAAACTTTTTGCCTTTATCAACATTTAAGATTCAAATTTTAAGAATGTTCTAGATTTATATTTTTTTCAAAAATACTCTATATTACACCTGTAACAGAGAAAATTTATTATGGTATTCTTAAATATTATTGACATTTTTTGGAACGCAAGGTATATTTTAATTTTATCAAATCATTTAACTTGGAACTTTTAAATATTTAAAAAATTTTCCGAATTTTCAATTATTATACAAGATAATAAAAACTTTCAAAGTTTTATTTTGAATCTGTTCAAATGCGCAAAATTTTTCGTAACTTTTCAATTATTTTAATGTTTTGCAGATTTTGATTATAACTGAAAAAATAATTCTTACGCATATTTCGATAAAATATAGGTAATAAGAAGAACTACGAGTTTTCCGAATTTGATGGAACTATCAACAATGTTCAAAATCTTAAACATTTTTTGAAATTTTCGCAATTCCAAACATAATGCAAACTATTCAGGAGTTTCTGAATATGTTTAAAAAATGTCGCAAATTAGACAAATTATTGTTGTACTTTTAATTTTTTCAAAACTATTTCTATTCACATAAAAGAATGGAAAACTCCAAATCATGCAAAAAAGTGTTGACAATCAGAAAATGAATGATTTTGTTTAAATGAATCCGGTAAATTTCGGAATAATAATGTTTAAAAAAAGAGCAAACATGTGTAACTTATTTTTAATTTTTCTTGAATATGCAATATAATTCATTTATTTTGAAGTACTCAAGTTGCAAACAAATTGGGAATGTTTCGAATATCTTTATCATAAAGCAAACCACCTGGAAAATATTCTTTTCTAAAGCTTCCTGAAAGCTTTCTGAAAGTGTTATAATCAGTCAAAAAAAAAATGTAAATATTTCCCGAGGAAAATGAAATTGTAAGTGGAAAATATTATTTTTTTCACGAAATTTCGTTGATATTTTCAATTTCATAAATAATGAATTATATATCATGTAATCTCTAATACTTGAATTCTAAGTTGATGTTTTTATGTTGCACTTTCAAACGACAGAAGATGAAAATTTAATTTCTACTTAGTAAAATGTATTAGTTTTTCCCTTGCTTATAGTCTGTTATTTAAACTTCGAAAACAACCCTTCCTAATAAAACCGAAATTTCTAGTAACAGAGTTCACTTTTCCTTTTTAGATTTTGTAGACGTGACTATTATTACCACAACAATAAAAATCCAGATTTCTTTTTTTTTTTTTGTAACGCCGAATCAAACTAGTTATCTAGCGAGCGTGAGTGTTTGAAATCTCACAAATTAGTCGCGCGGCAGTAAACCCGTCAAAGCCCGGCGAGAGGGGAGTATCAAATGTTTATCTCTTACGGTTTCCGAGAAACGCAATTGTATAATGTGTGTATAAATACACGCGAAATAAGGAGATGTATTTTTGGGATCCAAAGAGATTGAAGTCATGTGTGGGGATCTGCGAGGAAAAATGTCACAAAAAAAAAGAACCAAGTTTATGACAACTCAAAATTTTTCGAAAATAGCTGCTGGTTACGATTTTCCTGTCTCTATTAACAAAATAAGTCTCACTGAATTTGTTTTATGCTAAAAGTATATTTCCTTTTGTTTTAGGAATGTTTATTTTATATGTTAATTCCAGAAAATTTTTATATCAAAGAACTCAACAAATATGAAATTGAAAAATGAATTTTCTGTAATCTGTCGCGACAAGACGAGTAAGTGTTTTTGTGCCGACAACATTATCCGGATGTGATAAAACATTCAAAGAACAGGAAGTTTGAATAAATAACGCTCTCGATGGTTTTATCCGCACGTAGAAAATAAATTTCGGGAATGAACTTTTCTATATAGAAAGAAATTTCACTCTGAGAAGTGAAAAAATATGATAAAAAAATAAAATGATGATAAAACGTGCTATTTATAATAAATAGTATGATAAATTATAAACAGGTAAGAAAAACATTGAGTAGTTACATTTTTTCATGAAACAACAATATTATGGGATAATCCGATAATTATAGAAATTACAAGAGATGAAATTCAGTTTCCTGCAATATATTTTTTCAGGGTGATTGAACGTAATCTGATTACGCAAAAATTGTAGATTCTTTGTGTAAATTTGAGATGTTTCCTTGCGCCTTATTTGTGGGAATTCAAAATTGACAGAGATACTGATGATCGGAAACATATAATCATATAATTTTGAAATGTATCAGTGAATATTTATTGTGACATCATAACATATTAGAAATCCATTTGCAAGATCAAGCTTCAAATTTCTGAAATGTATTACTATCGATATAAAATCACAATATTTTAGTTCTATCGTCTCTCAGACTCTTGGTACTTATTTTTTCAGTGGGTATATCATTTTCAGGATTATCTCGTACTTGTAGAAATTTTCTACAATGATTTCTAGAACTCCTAGGATCCAAGGTTTCATCAATTTTTAGTATTTTCATAGACTTTTATCAAATTTTATCTGTACATGAACATCCATTTAAAGCATTTCCTAGAGTGCTCGTATTTTTAGAATTATTCATATATAATACAATTTATGAAAATTTTAAAGGATATTCTCGTTTTATATGTATTCTTAGCGTTTTTGCAAAGTGACATACAGTTTTAAAAATTTTATGACCTAGAAATCGAAAATTACTGTATCATCAGTATTTTAAACGATTTCCTAAATATGTAACAGTCTTTCCAAAGATATTCTACTTACAGTGATTGCTGTATTTTTTCAGTACTTTTACAGTTTAAACGAGATTATGGAATTTTTGTACAAATATACATAAAGGATTACATGATCTAGGATTCAAGTGACTCGGTCATTTTATATTTGTTAAAAGGAATGATTTCTACAATGTTATTTTTGGTATTTTCTTGATTTTATTAATTTTGAGTATTTTACTTACAGCATAACTAAGATTTATGCAGAATTTTCAGATGTTTCATAGATATCTAGTATTTTTTGATTTTTCAATACTGATTCCTAGAATTCGATACTCTACAATCTAAAATTTTAGAGATATTGAGTTATTAAATATATTTTTCAGAAAACAGTGTTTTGATGGATTTCATGCATTCAACAGCTTCCCAAAACTTTGAGTTCGGTTTTTATTTTGCCATTATATTCATAACTTTGATTGAATTTTCAAAACATTTGATGATGTTTCTATATATGTAGGATTGAAAGATTCTGAAGTTTTCATTATTTCTGTCAATTTTTGAGAACATTATATCTATATACAATTTCAATATTTTAGAGATTCCTCGTATTCTTAGCCTGATGGTTTTTTTGTATTTCATTAATTTTGTGTATTTTAAGTATTTCATTTATAGCATTATTAATATTTAGTAGGATCTTTTAGGTGCCTAATAGATATCGAATATTTTTCGAATTTTTAATGCGAATTTATAGAATTCGATACTGTAGAATCTGAAATTTTGAAGATTCTGAGTAACTGAATGAATTTCACATGAAACAATATTTTGATAGATTTCAAGCATTTAACGGATTCCCAAAACTTTTAGCTCGTTCTTTTATTTTGCCATCATTCATAAATTTCATTGAATTTTCAGATATTTGATGATATTTCTATGTATGAAGGATAAAAAGTTTTTGAAATGTTCATTATTTTTGTCAATTATTAAGAAAACAATATCTACATACAGTTACAGTATTTTAGAGATTCCTTCTATTCTCAGCCTACATATTCGTGTTTTTGAGGAATAATAGGATTCCATATTTCCAATAATTCGCCTCGATTTGAAATATTTTCTTAAACTGCTAGGTATATTGGGCATTGCTTCAAAATTTCTTGGATTTTTAGTTTTCATACGATTTTTCAAAACAAAAAAAAAAAAAAAATATGCCCATGGATTTCCAGCATTTTACATATTTCCAACACTTGAAGTTTATTTGTACTCTTTCAACATTCATAAGTTTTATTAAATTCTCTAGTATTTTGATGGATTCTTATACCTATAGATTTTCAGAATAGAATGCTTTAGGATTGAAAATTAAGGACATTGTTAGTATTTCCGTAAAATTTTTAAGATGATAATATCTACAAAGAATTTGGGTACTTCGGAGATTCCTATTATTTTCAGTCTTCTTATTTTCGAAAATTCATGAAATTTCGTAGTATTTTCAGTTATTCTTCTGAATTTCTAATATTTTTACAGATCACCAAATAAATTTTATGAATTTGACGCACTGAACCTAAAAATTTCATAAAGATTCTTAGTATTGCAAACGATTTTTCACAACACAATTTTCCATAGATTTCTAGCGATACAAAATATTCCTGTTGTTCAAGTATTCTTTATATTTTTCAAATACCTACAAAATTGAAATAATTTTCTGATATTTTTATGAATTCCTACATACATTTTCAGAATCAAATGCTCTAGGATTTAAAATTCTACAGATTTGGAGTAAATGAATTATTAACATATCTATGTAAATTTTGAGTTCTTACAAGTATGGCAAAGGAAACACTATCTCAGAATTTAGTGAGAAACCTAAATTTTCAAATGATCGAGTCATCTTCAATCATCTTGTATATAAAACGAAATTTCAAAATAATATTGCATTTTTTTTTAATAGTTATAAAACATTTTACTATGGAATCAAACTTTTTCGAGGTGATCAAAGTTTCTACAATGCAATGAATAAAATCTTGAGAAAAATTATTTGTGATCAAATATCAGCAAAAAATGCACAGATTTTGAATTTTTCAGTCAAAACATACAACTTGCTAACATCATCTACACATTATGGTAATGTTAAATAAATTCAAATAAATTTTGAAAAATTTATTATTCGTCATATTATAGAAGTTATTTGCTATTTGTTATAATATCCAATAACATTCAAACTTGTTAGTACTCAAAAATATTCACAAAAAATAAAACATCAAAATTTTTTTCTTACAGCAGCGTTCTGTTTGTCGGGATATTCATAGTAATTAAATCTGCCTTCACTGACCACAACGTTCAGTTGGTGTGAAGCCGGCGATAGGTAATCCATATTAGTATAATAGGACGTGTAATTTTGGTAGCATTGTTGCTGCGATGCAGACGTGGTCCACGCTAACCTTTGGTGGTCACTCGGGAACCCTCCGCCACTTTCCGTCACTGCGGGGCTCCAAATGCTACTGCTACTGCCGCCGCTACTGTACACGGTCCCGCTCAACTGCTATCAAAAAATCAATCATTAAAGCTCATTTCTCTTCAAATACATTATTTTGGGAATGGATTCCATCCCTAAAATAACGAAAAACCTTGAAACTTCAAATTTTACACTCTCTAAATCTGAAAAAGTGTAATCGCCACTTTTTGAAACAGTGAAAATTTTTTCACTGTTTTACCAGTGACTTGATTAAAATACACTGGTGGAACAGTGAACAGAGAAAGCACGCCAGTGAAATTATTCACTAGGGGAAAAAGTGAAATGTTTCCCACTTTTTTAGAAGTTAGCGGTTTCCGTTTTCACTACCTGAAACAGTGAATTAAACTTTTCCCGCGCAACTGTGCCAGTTTGTCACCTCGTGACGACAAATCGTACGTGACAATTGACAAAAGTGTATTAAAAGCAGTTGAAAGTTTTGAAAGTTGTTTCGTTTGAGATTGTTTTGGGTGGTTTTGGGCGGCATCAGTTTTTCACGAGTGTTCACAAGTGTTCATGTGGAGAAAAAAGAATGTGAGTACTTTTGAATGCTTTTTTTGGAAATGAAAATGCCGGATGATCTAATCAAATGTTTACATGCACTGTTAAAAAATGCTGCTAAATTTCCCATGAAAGTATCAGAGGTTTTTAATAACCCATATTTTGTATGGGATTTTTCAACAATTTTTTTTAACTGTGTGGAAATTTTCCGGATCCCCGAAAAAAAAAAAAAAATGTTTACGTTCGCTACTGTTTGAAACAGTCAGATTTCACTGTTTCACTAGTGAAAATTCTATTTTACGATTCAGAAAAATGCACTTTTCAATAAGTGAAATTTCACTGTTTCATCAGTGAAATTCACTTATCATATAGTGATCATTCACTGTTTCCTAGTGGAAGACATTTCACTGCTGCTTATAGTGCATATGCACTGCGAAAAAGTGGAATTCCACTTTTTCAGATTTAGAGAACACGTCATCAAGAGATGATTTATAGAAGGAAAGGGAAAAGGCCATAAGATCTGACTGAAAAACTGTGACAGTTCATAACTACAGTATTTTTGCGAAATGAGAAAAATGGAAGAGGAAGGAAGAATCATCTCAAAATAAAATGCGGAATCTACTATTTCAAAAATTTTTATTTAATCCAAGATTACGTAAGTCCCTAAAGTAATTCTGTCTCAGACTCATCATAATCGCCTTCATTTATTGCAAATTAATCTAAGATTTAAATTATTTAACTTTTATCTTCAGTGAAATTTCAGTTCTTTCCAGGTTCAACGTTCTTTCGACGGAAAACTCATTTAAAGACGCGTCACATTCGGCGGGCAATTTCGAACATCAATAATTCAGGCGGTTACATCGTGATTATTATCTCGAATCTGGGACGAAAATCGATATGAATTTCATTCGGAATACTCTTCGAGTTTCTCGTAGGTTGTTCCCGGCTTCATCGAATATTCAGTGCAGCGACACTTCATTAATGATTATTTGTTATGAATAAATACGAGGATGGGATCGGCTTGCGAACCGTTGTGCATTTTGAAATTCGAAGAGCGCCCGGTTTATGCGATCAGCGAATTCCAATAACGAAGTAATCCAAAGCCGCGAAATTTCCGTTCAAAATTCGATGTGTCGGCGATCGAATTCCGAAATAATGTCGCATTTTAGGAATTTCTGCACCAAGTCATTTATATTGGCGATGTCGGAATTTTTTCCATTCCTGGGGTTGAATCAATAAGGGTATCGAAGAAATTTTTTTTGTAAAGTTTGAAGCAAATCGGACATGATCAACACGTGCTACAAACGACTAAAGTTTGAAAAGAAACTTGAACGTAGTTTCTCATACATTTTGTTCAAAAGTTGATAACTTTTGCAAAACTTATGATAAATGTTTGAAACTTGGCATAGTTTAAGTGTATAACGGTACATTGAAGACTTAATTTTTTGGGATTTTTCCATCGCTGTTACCTATGTCTTACAAGCACCGAAAAAAGGCGAACATGTACCTATTTTAATTTATATTTCCTGACGTGAATGTTCAATATAATTACAAATTATCGATTAACATTAAATTCTTCCATTTTCTATTTCTCCTTTTTTCATCAGTTGTTATAAAAATAAAGTTTCCAATGACGGTACACGCCTTTGACCGAGGGTACGGGAAAAGAACGCGTCGGTAGATAAGCGCGGAAGCTTCCGCTCTACTGCAACTTTTACTTAGGAATCCGCCTTTAACCGAAGCTACCAATACGAAAAGAGAGCGTTGGTCGGTAAGCGCGGGAGTTTCTATTCTGCTGGCAACTTACACTTGGGGATGCGCCTTTTACCGAGTGTTCGCGAAAAGACGGCGTCGGTGGATAAGCGGGTGAATTGCTACTCTGCTGGCAACTTACACTTGGGGGCGTCGTGCTCGTTGTGAGAAGCAAGCTAGTGGCGCTCCCTGTAGGCTTGTATTGGGGGGAATCCCTTAGCAGGGCCGGAGAACTTGCCGCCGATCCAGTTCCACCGCTTCTGAAACAATTGTACATATATTGAGGCTTACACAAAATTACGGCAAAATAATGTTGTCAATATTATAATTTGAGGTCGCTGAGTACGAAAATAATAATCATTTATATTTTCAAAGAAGAGTTTCCAATATATCAGCAGAAAAACACGTTTTTCAGCTTATTTTTAGGTAATTTTTAGGAATATCAAGAACGATTGAGTCTATTTACATAAAATTTGTAGCATGTGAAAGGTATGTTTGTTAGCTTTACGGAGGCATGCTGTTTTTGTTGATCAGAATAGTAGTTTTTAAGTTATAAGTGTTGAAAGATGAAAAAGTGCATTGGTAAACATGAGTAGTTATGTCAAAAATTCACTTTTTTAACTTTGAACGCCTTCGACTTGTAAACTTCTGTTTCAATTGACAAATACAGTACATCGTTATAAATAATTAAATATTTTTTACAAACTTATTTAGGGTTGCTAAGTACGCAAATAACGGTCATTTATATTTCTAAGGAAGAGTTTCCAATATATCAGCAGAAAAACATGTTTTTCAGCTTATTTTTAGGTAATTTTTAGAAATATCAAGAACGATTGAATCTATTTACATAAACTTTGTAACATTTGAGAGGTATGTTTGTTAGCTTTACGGTGGCATGCTGTTTTTGTTAATCGGAATAGTGGTTTATAAGTTATAAGTGTTGAAAGATGTAAAAGTGCATACGTAAACATGAGTAGTTTGAAAAAAAGGTCAAAAATGCACTTTTTTTTAACTTTGAATGCTTGTAACTTGTTAAATACTGTTTCAATTAACAAATACAGTAGATTGTTATGAGTAAAAAAATATTTTTTACAAACTACTTTGGGGTCGCTTAGTACTAAAATAACAGTCATTTATATTTTTGAAGAAGAGTTTTCAATATATCAGCAGAAAAATATGTTTTTCAGCTTTTTTTTTAAAAGTTATTTTTAGAAATATCAAGAACGATTGATTCTATTTACATAAAATATGTAAAATTTGAGAGGTATACTTGTCAGTTTTACGGTAGGATGCTCTTTTTGTTAATCTCAATACTGGTTTATGAGTTATAAGTGTTGAAAGATGAAAAAAACGTAAACGTGAGTATACTGTTAGAAATTTTTGTCTTAAATTTAATATAACGCGTATAACGCAAATTTTACATAACCTGTATTAATAATGCATTTAAAAAATATACAAAATATGTACACACTTACAATACTTCAATATACGGGTTTCTCAAATTTTATACATCATTTGTGTTTGAATTTATAAATGACATTAATATATACTTCTATTATATTCTAGATGAATTTAAGTCAGATTTTTATTAATGCACTGATGTATTAAAATCATACGAAAATGTTTGAATTAAATTTAATACAAGTAATGTGTAATTTGCGTTATATCTCAACAAACTATGTCGAAACAAAATTTTTTTCTGTTAAAATTCTAATACAAAAAATTTTGGTATTAAGAAAAGCTTTACAGAAAACATTCTTATATTCAATTTCTTTTCTTTTTATTTCAGTTATTAGTATTTTTAAATTTCAGTTGAATAAAACACTTTCAAAGATAAGTTATTTCTTCGCATTGTTTGCATGTAATATTCCATCCATCAGGCCCTTCACCCACCTTCACCTTAATATTAATATGATTTCCACTCATATTTGAAGGATTTCCACTCATATTTCAAGGATTTCCACGATAATTCGCATGTGAGAAAAAATTTTGTACAGCCACCTAGCGAGCATGAGCGTAGTAACCAACTTGTATGGAAAATGTATTTTACTCAAGTAAGGTTCTCGAATTTATACACATTCAAAGTATTTCTATCTTACTTATGTTTCAAATATCAAGTTTGTGAAATTTCAAGTACATTTTAATACAGAATCTATGGAAAGTGTATTAAACTCAAGTAGGTGTCCCTAAATCATACACTTTTAAAACATGTGTATCTAATATACATTTTATACAGCTGGCTTACGAAATTTAAAGTACATTTTAATACATTTTGAATAAAGAGTGTATAAAATCCAAGGCAATTTTTAACAGTGTAGTTTGAAAAAAAGCTCAAAAATGCACTTTTCTTCAACTTTGAACGTTTGTAACTTTGAAGGTACTACTTCAATTGACAAATACAGTATATCGTTGTGAATTCAACAAGTACATCTTTCGGAAAATAGATATTTTAGTTTATAAAATTAATTGTTCTAGATTTTTCTGGCAATAACTGATGAAAGGACCGAAAAACTTAATAGATTACAAATTGAAATGTGGAAGAATTTCTTTTTTTTTTCTGCAGAATTAAGTAGTGTAGCTAAAAAAGTTTAATGTTGCCAAATGATAGTGACATATCCTAAATACTAATGGGGATGAGAGTGTTTTGTAAATGGAATGCAACTCAAAATATTGAACAATTATTTTACATTCAAAATCCAGGTTCATCCATGCGTGGACAATAGAAAATTCAACTATATTATTGGTTACGTATATTTTTAAGCAATATTTTTAATATCACTCTCTCTGAATTATAATAAGTTATAAGTATACAAATGTTTGAAAAGTAAAAAAAATTATAGTATAAATTTATTAATTTTCAGTTTTACGACTGTCGTTTTTGAGGTTGATCGTAGTGATTACTCACTTTTTTGTGACTTAAACTATTTTCTACTTATTTTAAAAATTGTTAGTGAAAGTACGAACTTATATATTACCATAGTATTGAGATTATGTTTTTTGAGAATTTTTTTTTTTTGCGAAATAAGCAGGAATTCTCAATAAGTGACCTCGCTAGTTTCTTAAACAGTTTTCATAGTTTATACTGTTTTTTAACTTCTTTTACAGTTTTGAGATCACATATTTTAGAACGTAATGTCATTAACTGGCATCAGTCATAAGACACAAAGAATCTTGATTAATTTTTACGAACAATCCTAAGTTGAAGAGGTTTCCAATAATTTTGACGATTTTGACAAATTTGAAACTTGAGTTTATAATGATTTTTTTACTTCAAATCATACCTACATTTTCGACAATTATGGGGAATTTTTCGAAAGTTGAGCCTTTTATTACACTTTTAAAAAATTGTTACACTTTTAAACAGTTTTCATTGTTTTTAAGAATTTAAACAATTTATTATACTTCTGATACTTTTGACAAGTTTTCAACCATTTCCAAAATTTTAAACCTTTTTCATTACATTGACAGTTTGTCAAAAGATTCAAGAGTTTTGGCAGTTACGACTTATTTTCAATACTCTGACTACTATTCATCAATTTCCAGAAAGTTCAAATATTTTTGACAGTTTGCAAACAGTTTTAACGATTTTTACAGGTTTTTACAGTGTTTCACAGTTCCGACAGTATATAGTTCACGATCATGTATTATCGGCCTCGATCAATATGTAAACGAAAAAAATTTCAATTTATTCACTAATGTTTTCGATACAAAGATTATAAAGTTCGAAATTATTTCAACGATTTTGACGGTCTTGACCTTTTTTATATTTTCAACATATTTTAACAGTTTCGTGAGTTCTAGACATTAGAAAAGTTCTAAACATTTTTCAAGGTTGAGACAGTTTTTTTACAGTCTTAGACAGTTTTGTCAGAATACATTTCAACATTTTCGTGAACTTGTATAAATACGTGAATCAAATAAATTTTAATATATTTTCGTAGAAGTTTTCGTCTGAAATATTTAACAGTTTTGTATAATGTAAACAATTTTGACGATCTTGGCAGTTTTAACAATTATACCAGTTTTGGTACTTTTGCCAGTTTCTAAGGTTTCGACCTTCGACTGTAAACTTTTTGCACTTCTGACGAGTTTTTGAAAAATTTGACTGTTTTTACACATTTTCGACATATGTGTCAGCAGGTCGAACAGTTAGACTGCAGTTTGAAACTTCAGAAATAGAATCTTGTACCGATTTTGTAAAATAGTAATTAATGAAACCCGGAAAAGGATTTGAAATTCTGGAACTGGAAATTCCGAACTTGCTGATCTTGAAAAATATAGTCGTAGAATTTTGATATCTGGCATAGAGAATTCCATATTTCTGTTCTCCAGAGTGTAGAATTCTTGAATTTCAATAGTACAATACAAATTTCTAAAACATTGTTTCACTACTTATTATTAAAGAATACAGAGTTTGAATATTGCGATACAGTATGATATAATGAAGAATTCTATAGCTATATAGGTATTTTCATCAATAAGTCTCTCGAATTCCGAGTTATTATAGAACTAAAATCAATATTTCTGGAAGATAGTATCCTGAAACTTTGAATCGTAAAGTGAACGTTGAAAAAATCATGAATATTAAATCTGAAACTCCTAGATTAAAAAATTTATAATTTAACATAACATGATTTTATTTTCTTTCAAAACAAAGTCCCTGAGATCGATTGTGCTTAGATAAATTATTCTTGATTTTTATCCGTTTTTCACTGTCATTTTAATTTTATCCCCAAATTACTGGGAAAAGAAGAAAATAATCAAGAAGCACTTATCAAAATTATCATATCGGTATATTTCTATAACTCTTCAGGAACTCTTGAGCTTTTCATTCATGACATTTGTGACCCGCCCCTCTTTAAAAAATACTTTTAAATATATAATATCCGGGAGAATCCACGGAATTCCTTCTGCAAATACTTCAATTTTCCGTAGAATATATTTATATTCTAGCTGAATTTAAAAAATAATAATAATAATTTAGAATTGAGACTTACAAAGGCGTGGTCGCGGCAACGGCTGCATTCGTGGGTGTGGGTGTGGTAGTTATGGAAGGGCTTTTTCCAGCCGCCGGCGAAGGGTTAGCCGGATTCACCATGGGCTTTTTTGATCTCGGAGCTTTTTCTTGCTGCTGTTGCTGCTTCTGTTGCTGCCTGCATTTCGCCCTCCGGTTTTTGAACCACACCTGAAACAGGTACGGCAAGCATTTTTCATTTCATAAACCTATTTCGCTTTCTGACTCCTTGCCATTGACAATATTAAAGATACCGAATGATAAAATGTTCTAATCTTCATTAAAATGACTGAATATTGAAATAAATTTTATTTTTCTGTTATACATTGGTATTGTTTTCTACATATCTCTTTTTCTCCTTGGTGCATAATCTACTATCAAATTATTGAATACTGCATTTAATCGATTGCAAAATTAATTATTGCCGGGAACAAACTGAAGTATTTTTCAGCGGAGAAGCGTCACTGAATCTCAGTTTCGTTCCTCGGGGTCCCTCTTGAAATCCGTAGAAACTCAAGCTCTTGCGCAAGTTCGCCATATAACGTTACACGATGACGAACGCTAGGCACATTTTCCAGCGAAACAGCCGGGCCGCGAGCAAACGGAGAAACATATCGCATCCGAAGATTACCGCGAGATTACGATTCTTGCGCAATAATATCTAGTGTCTTTAATTCCTCGGGAAGAAAGGGGATTAGGGAAACTGCAATTCCCGACCAATGCCAACTCGTCGATGGCGAGAACAAACACTTTTGTCGAGGGGAAAACTTGACCAGAGGAATGAAGGAAAAGACAAAATTTTTATTTGCTTTTCAAGGCTTGAATAATTTATTAACAGCCAAAACTGGACAATTTCTCAAAGTCCTTTTTATTCGCTAACGTTTAATTCTTCAATTGAGAACATTTTCAAGATCGATATTTTAATTGTTGGTAATGAATATAATGACTAAAATATCTGCATGGCGAAATCCAGTCCATGCTATGTATAATATGTAATGAAATTCTTGAGGAACAAATCGATAGACAAGTGTCCTCGCACAAAGGCGGGAACAAAAAAATAGCCATTGAAAATTTGAAAAGGAAAAAAAAGGAGGATGAAATTTCATTATCTGTATGTAACAGAATTTATTTGTTTTTGTTGGAGATCATGAAAGAAATTTGAATTGTTTTTAAATTCACGTGCCTAACGTTGGCGTAATGGTGTCAACCCAATCAGCTGTTCTGAACCACATGTCATGACATAACCTATCCATTGGTTTCAATATGTTTCAGTCTGTTTGAAACAGTTTCAAACGTCCATTTTGTGAACACATTTTCTGTATATTTAATCAATTCATTTTTCTCAGTTTAATTGCGCAGCCGAGTGTGACAAAAATGAAATTCGAGGTTTATCTGTATTTTTCAACATTTTTTTAAATATTCTTCATTGATATTTTAATGTTAGAGTAATGTAAAATCTGAAGTAGGAAAAGATAAGAAATTTTTCCTGCTGCAAATATCCAATCGGTTTTCTTATCGAAAAAATAACCAGAAAAATAGCCATATTTCCTATAAAACCTATAGGTTTTTTAGTTGGGTTGTCCAATTGAAAAATTAATTTGATATCTACTTGAAAATCTGAATTGGTTAGTCCTACTGAACAATTTTTTACGAAATGAAAATAAATTTGAAAATAACAAAAGTTTCAAGTGCTGGAGTAGTTTTTGAACTTATTTCTATAAAAGTATGTATTTCAATTATTTTTAGTATGCTAAGTACGAATCTGTAACTATTTCTGTATACAATCTGAAAATTGAATCTTATTTAATTGTTATTATCTTATTAAAATATTATTATTATAATATTTTGAGGTCAAGTTGCTTCAAAATTCATCATTATGAACTACTTCTTTCATTTTCTGAAAAACGAATTAAATAATGCTATACATATTCTATTATAATTTCAGCAGTTTGACAAAGTTATACCATTTTTCTATATAAGCTTGAAGTAAAATATCCATTCGCTACCATAACGATAGCTAAATTTACTTCCAATTATAATAATTCAGGCTGTCTATCAAAACTAGAAGAATCGTATAGAGTTTCATTCCTATATCATTTTTTCTATATTTTGCTAATAATTTAACAAGTCAAGCCAACTTATAATTATCCTCCAGATGAATTACATTAACTGTACAAACATATTTTTTAAAGTGCACTGCCATACATATTGTAAAAAGTACAGTCATATTGTACATTTTACAATAATAGTGCAGTTTTAACAATATTATTTTAGTTTTTATAATATCATTGTAAAAACTGCAATATTTATTTTACTTATTACAATAGTGTATAGTGAAACCGTCATATTGTACAAATTACAATATGTATGCCACTTTTCGCTATATAATTTCGGGAAAAGTAAAATCTGAAAATGGAAATTTTTCTATACAAACTGTAATATTTACCATGCGTTTTTTTCACATTTCCTAAGGTCAGCCAACTGGGAATAGGTGGCGACCGGGTTTTTTTTCTCGCCCGCAATTTATTCACACATGCATTAAAATAGAAAAAAAGCATTGCTTTTTTCCAACTTTTTCGAATACTGTATCATATTACAATATGATGCACTTGAAAAATGCACTTGAAAAATGTTGCAAAAAGAACCTACACAGATCTGTTTACTGAGAAAACAGTATGGAATTTTCAAAAATCTGGATTAATAGGAATTACAATATGATATTGAAAAAGTACAAGAAGTATAGTAGAAAACGGAATATCTGGAGGAGTTTTTACAACAAAATATACCTATAACTACAATATAACTTGACAATATTTACAATATGTTATTTCAAAAACTGATATATTATCTAGAAAAAAAGTACAATATGTTAGAGTGATTCCCGTTTACTATACAGTATTGTAATAATTACTATGTTTTTTTCTCAGTGTGTAAAAAATATCAGCACACTTCATTGAGAAAAAAATATAGTAATAATTACAATACTGCATTGTACTCTAAAATCAGTCTAAATTTTGTACTTTTTGCTGGATATTTATATCAGTTTTTGTCATAATAGTAAATATTGTCAAATAATATTGTAGTAATAAATATACTTTGTTGTAAAAACTCCCCTACGCAATTTCTCAACTACTATACTTTTCTTGTAGTTTTTGCAGTATAATATTGTAATTCCTATCAATCCAGATTTTTGAAAATACCATACAGTTTTGCCAGCATTGAGATCTGCATAATTTTTTGTATTTTCTAGTGTATCATATTGCAATTGATACAACATTGTAAAAAATCGAACATATACTGTAGATTCTACAATACCATATAATTTTTTTCAAAATACGATTAATACAGTAGGTGGAACATTTGCATTTCATAAATTTAATATTCTCCAAAAGTATCAAGTAAAAATGGCATACATACTGTAATTTGTACAGTATACAAATTTTTATTATTATTCATCAAAAAAGTTCTCTCGGAGTGCCTAATTAACAGACAAAAGGAAACCATTTTCAAGATCCTTTATTCATTCAAGCTTTCGACCGAAATTCGTGGTTTTCTTCAGGAATAATCTGCATGTCAAATTTCCCTTTCTCAAAACATCCACATATCCAATTGAAAGTCCTCATGATTATGGATGAGTCAATATAAGTCAAATTTTTACTGTACGAAATCCTGATGAATAAAATAAAAATAACAAAATTTGCAGCAATCGTGTAAAACCTGCAATATTATTGTAAATCATACTTCAAAAGTACTAGTTGTTTTTTTTTTCACAATCAGTGCTGACTCAGAACCGAAGGGGTTCTTTTTATACGAGAATCAAACGCCCCTTCAGACATTTCGAAATATGTGAAATCGCCTTGATGACGCTCGGTTCGCGATTTCAATGACAGTTTTCCCGTCCTCGAAACGTCGCCGGGTGAAACTGGAGAATCCGAGGCAAGGAGTAAAAGAACGCGAGCGGAACATGTCGTACGTTCCCCAGAAAATCCGGAGAGAAACCCAAGCTCGCAGCCTGCCTAACATTGATCGCGCGGGGCTTCGCCGAGGCTCTCGTGGTACGTCTCACCTTCCCTCAAACACATTCGAACGCGGTACGAAATGCCATCGGAGACACTGATTTTCGAAAAAAAAGACTCACATGGCTTTCTAATTTTGCGAATAAACGAATATTAATCAATTGAAATTTTCCTTATCTTGGTGTTGGGTCCCAATTCATTAGCAAATAAAAATTTCCAGAATCTACACGATCTTCTTCAGTGAAGGTCCAGTTTCTCTCTTAAAAATAGATCAAAAACTCGGAATGAAAAAAATCGATTTTCCGCCTCTTTCCACGTTCAATTGGAGTACCCCAAGCGGGCAAAAAACGTGCGCGAGACTATAGTTTTTTCGGGGCCCATTCATTTCGAGACCTGGCCCAGGTGCGCTCGTTCGCAATTGCGGATGCGCCCTTTTCTGGCATTGATTTCATCGGAAATATATGCGTGGGCACGATCTCGGCGTTACGACTCTGCGAGGCAAAACCAAGAGGTCAAAAGCGCCTTTCATTGACATTTAATTCGTAGTGCCATTATTCACTACGGAGTTTTATTCAAAAAACACTTTTTTATGTGAAAATAATAAATGATGGTTCGCTCAGTTACGATTGTAATGACACGCACACGCATAACTTGTGTCGCATGTCATGGGAGAAATTTTTTCATAAGACCATGTCGCGACAAAAATTACCGACGAATTTTATGTGCGAATTGTAATCAAACTGTAAGATATCAGAAACATTGTTTGAATGAAAACAAAAAGATACAAATTGATATTGTATATTCAAGATTCGTCCGGATGGAAGGAATCGATGACTTGACAAATTCTAAGCAATTTTTTCCAGTGTCATTTTATTTGACATATGCAATAAAAGAAGTTATCAACGATTGAAGTTGGTATATCAGAGTGCGCTTTATACTTGTGCTTCTGCGCCTGCTCAGTGGTCGCGGGGGGGGGGGGAGAGGTTTAAACGTTGCGGTCGACCTAACGTGACGATCGCTTCTTAGGAAGTAAATAATTTTCGAATTCTCCCTTTTGGAAAAATTTTGTTCAGGACAAAATGTTCAGGAATGTCAAAAGAAATTCATTTTTCCAATTTAACTCCGAGATTTTTCAAGCGCTTTTGAATGTAATAGTGAAATAAGTACTTTTTTGATAAAAGGCTTGAAAGTACAACTTCAGCATGGATTCATAAGTCGCGATTCAGAAATTTATGACTTGTACACTCACCTGTACTCTTGATTCAGGCAGGTTGATTTTTAGGGCTACTTCTTCCCGCATGAAAATGTCGGGGTATCTAGTCTTGGAGAACAAGCTTTCTAGGATGTCCAGCTGAGTTCGCGTGAACGTTGTTCTTTCTCTCCGTTGTTTTCTAGGATTGCCTTAAACATAGAAAAATCATATTTCAATCATTTCATATAGTAGTCATTTCCCTATTTTCAATTTCTAAAGTACTTGTTATGCGATCAGGTGAGATCTTTTTTTCAATTTCTTGTAATAAAAATTGGTAATTAGGAAAATTATATTGAGAGTGCAAATTAAGAACCGCTGTTTTCTCTTTGTGGTGACAACATTGACTGTGTGAAAAGGTAACATCATTACACACGTCAATTTTTGTTTTGTTGGGGAACAAGAGTCTTCACTGGATGAAGAGTGGCTCAGCAAGCTGTTCAACATCAGTTAAAATCATCCACGAGGTAGAACGTAGCAAACAGATCCTACAACGACTGATCAGGACAATTTGTCTTTGGACCAGCTCTGTGTTGTATGTTATGAACTGTTGTGGCCAAATGAAACTATCACAGGAGCTCTCTACTGAACAAAACTCATGCCTTTAAGCCTCAAAGGAAAACGACCATAAAACGAGGGAAGACATGGCAAAATGATACTTTTGCCATGAAGAAATTAGATATCTAAATTCACCAGTCATATTCTTTGTACATTGGTTCTTCTGTTCCCTATTCTGTACACTTAAATATGAATCTGACTGATTAAAGCAACTTGACATTGTTGGGATCATCCATCTCGTGGAAATCACAGGTTTCATGGACTTATCATACAATCTCAAAAATTCTTAGGATTTATCATTGGTGATGCTCACAGCCAAGGACCACACCAGACCACTGCCATTGTCCTGAAAATCGATGTGTTCCAGGGTAATACTTTCAAGGGGAAATTCTTCGTTTTCATCCAAGGGCAATGGATGAACTCCCTGAAAATCGTCGTCATCCAAACTAATATTTTCAATGAAAAATTCATCGTTGGTTTCCGAGGGCGAAGGCTTAAAGGTCTGAATTTTGCCATAATCAGAAGCAGTGTCTGTGACATGTAATTCATGTGCCGCTAGAAAAATGTAAGTTGTATCTTTGATGAAAAATACTTTCGGGAATTGGTATGTACCTTTTTGTTAACAATAGGATCTTAAATTGTTAAAAATGAAACGCTGGTTTTTAATCTGTACTCCCAATGTTTTTCCTTTGACCTCCCCTGCACTGATGTGATATGAATTTTGTTCAATCTAATACTTGGAGCATCTAGATTTCCTTCGAATTTCTAAAACTAATGATAATCTCAATGTTACTTATAACTTGGAATAAAGTGATGAGGCTTAGTACAAAAATTGCAAGGTCTATTCTACTTACCTGCGGCGCCATCGACAGTCTTTTACAACCTTTTTCAGCATCAATGATAAGCTCTACTCTGTCATTGATCCTGAAAAAGTTCAAAAATATCTGTCGATTTGGCAGCGAATTGCGTTAAATCCCTGAAAATGACCGTACAAAAATCCCGAGTTGCGCCAAGCCAAATCAGGTAAATTTTGTTGTCGCCTGAGTTGCGCCAAGAGTCAGAAGATTGAAAAATCATATTGAAAGTTTTGAAAACCGAATTCCGTGGAACGAAATTTGAGAAGACGAATTTTCAAATTCATTGTCATGATTTTGCAAATGGCATTTGAACTTTGGCGCAACTCGGGCAAGGGATCAACGTACCTTTTTTTCGGTCAGGTATATTCTGGCCCAACTCGGGCCCCACCGTCTGTCGACAGTGCCGCAGGTAAGAGTTGGCTAGAAAAGTAAAATAGACTTTATGATTTTTCCACAAAGCCTCATTTAAGTCACAAGTACTAAATCTAGACTTCAAAATTCTCATGTTAATCGAAATAAATCCACATAAATGAGTTATTGGATGGAATATCATAGAAATTATTTATGTAAGCATTTTACGAGATCAACTAGATTTCTCTCAACTGGAAAAAATGTCGATACTCACAATAGTACGATTCGCCGGCGGGAGTGCAACCGGGATAGCCGATGGAGGAATGTAGGGCCTCGATCGGTGGCATGCTCAGAGCGCTGACGTAAGGGTTACTTTTGAGAGCGCCGTAAGGCCCGGCTGCGGAGGGCCCAAAACCTCCTGGGCCGAAAATATCGGACGCGGAAGTGGCTGAAGCGGCGAGGCCCCCGAGGTCCGTGGCACCGGCGCCACCGCAACCGGAACTTCCGCCGAGGCTATTCGGCCACATCGCCAGCACCTCCGCCCCAACCCTCTGCCTCGACCCCCCCGTGGCCCCTGTGAGAGGGCCCAATCACAGCAATTATCCGCCCTTTTCACACTGCAACAAAATAATAAGGATTTTTTCCAATAATTTTTTCAAGACAGATACAGTCATCTTTTTTTAAACCTATATTCAAAAGAGATCTTATCGAATAACTTATTTTGAAATCATTCAATTTAATTGTTCAATTTTAATCTAGTCATATTTATTGTTATTTATCAATATTCAAATAATATTACAAATGTCCCGGGATAAAAAATTAGAGTATCGTTTCAATCTCCAAGAGCATCTTGAGTCTCGGAATCAGTATCATCGAGTCTCCAAGAGTATCCAAGAGTATCGAAGGAGTCTCCGAGATTATGCAAAATTTTAAAAAAAAGTGACTGTGAATCTCCGAGAGTAAACTACTTTTTTTCACGAATCTCCAAAAGTCTCCTACAGTCACCTTTGATCTCCGATTTGAGATCATCTTATCTATCTTATCGTATCTTGAGTATTCTATTTTGCTAAGCAGAATACTCTTAATGGTCAATTTGGAGACTCTAAATACTCTTGAGACTAAAGGTTACTCTGATTTTTTATCCCGGGGTAAAAAATACCTAAGGTGAACAATTTTTTTTTGTAACAAGCTTTGTCATATTTAACTGAATGAATGATAATAATGATAAAAATTTGAAAATATGTTACTCATAGGCTTCAAAGACTGAAAAGGAATCATACATCGATTTTCAGACTCAAAGGGGTGGGGTGACCGCCCCATCAACCCTCCCTTTCCTATCCTCACCATTTTATTGATCACCGATACACCCAGTAGCATCGGCATCCAGGGGCGACGAAAACAAAATTTCACTTGGAAGGGCAAACTCAAATGTAAAAAGGGTCAATATATATTTATCCGAATGTATCAATAAATATTTATTCTAGCATTATAAAATATTAGAAATTCATTTGCAAGCTTAAAATGTTGCTTATTAAAATATATCACTTTACTTATTGAATTACAATATTTTACTCCTGACGTCCGTCAGTATCTATTTTTTCAGTATAATGTACAACATTCAAAGAATTATATCGCATATGTGTATAAGAATTTTGTACATTGATTGCTGGAATCCGTTGCTCGAGAATTCAAGGTTTTGAAGATTACTCGTACTTTATACTATTTATAACATTTCGAAGGATATTCTAGATGTTTTATACATTTCTAGCATTTTTGTAGATTGCCACAAAGATTTTGAAAAGTTAAAGAATCTAGAATTCGAAAAATATTATATTTTTAGCATTTCAAATAATTATCGAAAGGAAACAGTACGGGTATTTTTAAAGGTAACTGGAGTTTCAAATATTACCAGTAATTGTTGTATTTTTTTTTTTTTTTTTTTTCAGTGTTTTCACGGTTTTAAGATTTTATGCCCTTTCGTGCCAATGTCTATAATTGAACGTTTCACAGGTATTTAGTTATTTCATACTTTAAAAAAATTTATTCAATTTTCCATAAAAGTATTGGAAGTTTTTAACCCATATTCTATATGGGATTTTTTCAATTATAGATCTGAAAAATTTTCCATCCTCTATGGGAATTCATTCAAAAATACGAATATTCTTCCATAATTTATGGAAAAAACTCTAGTGTATAGAAAATGTTCTATATCCACTAATGGGAAAAACTCCATACAGAATATAGGTTAAAAACTTTCAATCATTTTTTTGGAAATTTTCCAACTTTTTTTACTAGTATTATTATTTGAGAAAATTATATATACATCGATTATCAGTATGTTAATAATTTGAAGTATGTCTTCCGAGTATTATTTATTTTTTTTTTTGCATTAATAAAATAAAAAATTATCATGTACCTGAAATTCTAAACGTTTAAAATAAAACGGAAATAAAAAATACATGATTTTTTTTATTTTTCATCATAATAGGAATTGTCACGAATGTTTTTTAGGGAGGACGCAGTTTGATGTTGCAATTAAAAAGTGTTCGAAAGCAGCTAGAACAATTTTTTTCTCCTATATTAACTGACAAATTTTTTTCGTTTAATTTTAAACGTTTGAAACTTCAAACACACAAAGTTTTTTTTCGGTTCTTTTTAAATATCCAGTATTTTTTATTATTCCAACATTTTTTAGAGTTCGATACACTAGAATCTAAAATTTCAGAAATTTTAAATACTCCAATACATTTTCATTTACACATTACATAGGTTTCAAATAAGTACATTACATATTTCTGAAATTTTCAATTGATTTTCTGTTTTTTGAATATTCTTGATGTTTATCGAATTTTCCAGTATCTCAATGGACAGGTTCTCAAAATTAAATGATTGGGGATGGAAAGTTTCATATTATTATTTCCATACATTTTTGAGATAATAATATTAATATAGAATTTCATCATCCTACAAATCCTTATAATGTTTAGTCTCCTTTATATTTTTTAGCAACATATTGAAATTTAGTAGTTTTTTTTTTTTTTTTTTTTTTTTTTTCAAATTCTTCTAGATTTCAAATATTTTTACTGTTTACTATGTATGTGTAAAAAAATTGACTCTCTAATTTTCAAAGTTTTCTACATTCCTAGTATCACAAGTAATTTAATTTTTTAGACCTTGGTTATTCGTAGAGTTCTAGTCCTTTGAAGAATTCATATAATTTTAGTATTTTTCACATTGATTGATTATCTATAAAATTCAAACGTTTTATAATATTTTAATCGATTCCTACGTAGGTTCCCCAAATTGAATGATTTGGAATGGCAAGTTTCATAGATTAATTATTGTTTTCATGCACTTTTGAAAAAAAGTATCCTCGCGAAATTTAGGTATTTCACACATCTCCATTATTTGTAATCTTTCTAATATTTTTCACCATTAATGATGTCAAGTCGTATTATCTATCGTATTCTTCTAGGTTTATAATATTTGCTCGAGTTGCTAAGTAAATAATAATAATAATTTTATACGTCAAACTTCTAATTAGAGATTCTTCCTGTATCAAACTATTTTTTAGAACACAGTGAATCGTAAATTTCTAGTATTTCAAACGATTCTCCTTATCTCAGTATTTTTCATATTATGAGTAAAAATCAAATCCGAATAACTTTCTGATAGCCTACTGCATTCTTACATAAATTTGTAGAATCAGATCCTCTATAGTTGAAAGTTCTATAGATTTCAGATAAATGCATAAATGGATTATCGAGAAATTATGCATTTGATGTATACAAAGAGTTGTATTTGTTGTATTGTCCAACACTTATAAACTTCTGTACAATAGTTTACATTTACACTACATACAGGAAACACCTCCAGGATCCTTAGAATGTTTCTTATATGTAGTTCTAGAAATACTGCTCCCTCGAAAATTTCTAGCTCCTTCAGTAGTGACGTCCTTATCAACATAAAAAAACTTGCTCAATTTGTCGTAACGATTATTCGCTTCTCCCCCCTCCCCCAATCCGTAACGCCTAACACAATTGCGAATTCAGTAACCAAGAAAAAAGCTTCAGTACATATTTATATCAGAAAAAATTTAAAATACACCATTTCAGCTTCATATCTTCTTTCGCGTATTCCCACCCTGCACCTCCCCTTCCCCTCGTTGAAAAAAATAGCTCGACGAAAATATTCCGTCCACGTCTGTCAACCAGACGCCGATTAATCCTCGCTAATCTTCGCCATATGCCGGACATGCTAGGAACAATGGGGCTAATTTTACGTATTCGAATATGAGGCGTCGCAGATGTCCGCGAACCGGGCGATTAAGGCGAGGTACGAAAAAAGGAGGAGCGAAAGTTAAGAGGGAAAATGATAATGCGAGGAGTTCGTGGAAGTCGCGACTTTGTAACACGAGAGGATGAGTCGCGGATTATCGCCGATATGGGCGTGCATGCGAAATGGTCGACGGGAACTAGAAATCCCTAGGCGGCCTCTCGGTTTTCGGGGAACGTTTTCGGGCGCGGAATTAGGTCGGAACGCGTATTTCGGCCACGCGGGGCTCGAGTTGCACCTCCGGATAATCCCCGACGCATCTGCCGAGAGAGTTCCGTTTCTTGGCTCGCAACGGTCAAAGGGTGGACTGGAGATTGTGAATTTTTTTTCTATTTTGGGTTAAAAAGATATTTTGAACGAATAATATTGCAAAGTGCGGTACTACTAGTAGTATTGACTAGCGATAGTCAGACAGAATTATGCAAGTTGAGTTACAGTGTTTAAACGTCTGTTGATTGTTCCTCAAGTTCTGAACGTTTAAAAATATAAGTTATAATAAAAAATATTGTTTACATGAACACTGGTAGTTGTAGATAACAAGGGATTTTGAACAACTATGGTCTTTTTTTTCCTATTTTATTTGTTTCTTAAACGTTCAGGATTTCGGCCATATTTTGTTGTAACTTACAAGTATTTTTTCCTTTGCTCAAACGGAATTTCATAGAAGATGCTTATAAAATTATGAGAGGCAAGAATTTTCAAAATTACTCTTCTAGGAGTTTGATCTTGGACTGGTAAGTTTATCATCTTTCTAACGAAAATACTGCACACGGTCTGGACTATTTTGAGATTTTAACTGAAATCTTGTACTTTCTGACATACACTGTTAAAAATTTTTGTATTGATTTTGATAAACTTCCCATGGAAGTTTTATAAAAAAACGCATATTTAAATCTGTATACAGTGTTCTTTGAATCTCATAAGGGTCTAGACATTTTAATGTACTCTTTTGAGAATTTTCATAAACCTGTACATTAGGGTGTCACTTATTTTGGCAATGTCGGAATTTTTTCCATTCTGGGGCTTTGAATCAATCAAGATAAAGAAAATGTTTGTAAAGTTGAAAGAAAATTTGACATGATAAACACATGCCAGTTTTAAATGGGATTTACATGTCGTTTTTCATACATTTTGTTCTAAAATTCAAAACTTGTGCTAAATGTTTGAAACTTGGCATAACTTGAGTGTATAATGTTACGTTCAAGACCAAAATTGTTCTGGATTTTTCGTCACTGTTATCTATGTTTTACATGCATTGATACATTTTCGGTGCTTGTAAAATATGGATAAGAGCGATAAAAAAATCCAGGAAAATTTTGTCTTGAACGTAACATTATACCCTCAAACTGTGCCATGTTTCAAACATTTATAGTTTATTAATTACTGTTTCATACAAAAGTTTGTGATTTTGAATACTATGTAAATATATAAAAGTTCATAATAATCGTTGATATTTTCAACAGTGTAAATATGGTAAAAAGTACTACTGTATTATTACAATTATTTGGCAGGTTTAACTATATCATTGCAAATTTCGTCTTTTTTGTTTTACTTGCTATAATATTGTAAATGAAAAATTGTTACATTATTCAAAATACAATATGTATGCCAGTTTTGACTTGATTATCTCGGAACTTTGAAATTTTACAAAATGCAAATTGTACTATACGAATGACAATTTCAACTATACTATTACACAATATTTGATACCCATGTACAGTAAAACATTATAGAAAATATTTTACCTTTTATCATTTATTTTTCAGTTCGTATCATATGATATTTTATGCACTAAGAAAAAATTTGGTATATGTAAGTATATGCGTTGCAAAAATTCATATCATTTTGCAAAATCTACAATATATTTTTGACTTTCTTCAATATTGCATCGATTACAATATGATCTACTAAACAGTACATTAAAATATAGAAAAAAGAACATTACAGATCTAAATTTCGGCAAAACTGTATGGCATTTTCTAAAATCTGGAATAGTAAGAATCACAATATAATACTGCAAAAAGTACAAAAAGTATAGTAAAAAGTAAAATATGTATAATAGTTTTTTGAACAAATTAATATCTATTACTACAATATCATTTGACAATATTTACTATACATTATGACCAAAACTGCTGTAAATATGAAGCAAAAAGTACAATATTTAAGATGATTCTACAGAACAATACAGTATTGTTATAATTACTACATTTTTTTTTTTCAGTTTTCGTACAGAACATTTCACAGATGACCGTGAAAAACGCAATATTTTTTAGTTGCAAAAACTTCACTGAATGATCAATATGAATGCTTGATTTCTCATTATAATGAGGATTGTGCTATATACTTGTTAGGAGCAAACTAAAATTTGTTGTTCGTGCTCGAAAGCAGCTACAACATTTTTCTCAAATGTTCATACATTCTTCTATGTTCAATTTGGAATGTTTAGAACTGAAATTATGAATATTAATTATTATTTATGAATATAAATAATGATTTTTTTGTGTTTTTCTTTTGAAACTTTAGAAAAAACTCATAAAATTAATAGTGATAGAACTTCGATGACAATTATTCATTATTTATAATTTTTAATATTGATTAGACTTATCTTTTCTAATGACAACAGAATGAAATAATTCAAGTATCACCTCTCAATTTATTTTCGAAATTAACCTTCCTTCGATGTGTAAAATCCTGTAATCGGAGGTAAAAAAATTATGTTAAACCACAAAACTAGATATATTATGTCAGCGAAAAAAATTGAAAAATCGAACAATAAATCTACCAAGTTATATTCATGACTATCATTCAGTTTTGTTAACTGGGTGTTTTTTTTCTTCTGAATTTCATACATCAACTATTCTTCAAATTCGAAGTGTGAGATAATTTCAAAATTATGCAGTATCCATCTGATGATCAATATCTTGTAAATTTTCTTAAAAAAAACTGAAACTCAATTCAATGGTCCCAAAAACAACATCTCTTCTGGACAATTGAAAAAACTAACTGTGCATCACAACGTGTGATGATTCAAAGTTAAACTAACCAATTCAACTCTGTTTGGTCGGAAAAGCAAATTACATGATCTCCAGATTTACTTTGACCGCAAGACTGCGAACCCCAAGTATTTTTTCAAGGGCCCGCGGGCATCGTAATCGGTTCGCCGATGTTGCAAATCGAATTCTCGACGCGATCACCCTCGACGCCAGAATGAAGAACGTAATAATAGGGATTTAGCAGTCATTAGGGATGGTGCCGTATATCTATCTATCGTCAATACAAAGTGTTTGCAGTAGAGACCAACACAGAAGGGGTAGCTGACAAGGGTAGAAATTGGGGAAGGCCCACCCCCATTTCAAGTCCGAAGAAGATATATTATTCCATCCAATACTCCAATAATGTATGCAAAATCATCTACATTTTCTCTACATCCAACCCAGTTAGAAAAAACACAAACCAAAATTTTGAGTTTGTGCACCAGCACTTCAGCAAAAGAAAAAAATAGCCAAATTTTCATTGTAAACACAGTCGGAAACTTTCGAATTTCCACAAAGGCCGAAAAATCGGAAAATTCGGGAGAGCCAGCTTTTTCCAGAGAATGCAAATAGACCAAGGATTTGCTTTAATTTCCATAAAACACGCCGTGCTCAGCAGGAATTTTATCTCTTCTCTGTTCTCGATTGTTTGGCTACATTGTCCAATTGTCAGCGAATCGACTTTTCCCCACTCGATAAATTTGCCCATCGTCGAGATCAGAGAAGTTTAGTAAAATAATAAAAATGAAAAATCGAGAACAAGCGACTTTGGAGTGTACCTGAAGCTCCAAATGTTGGAAAAGAAAAATTTAATGAATCGTCGATTTCTCATTACGTGGAGGATTGTGTAACATTCTTTGTTGGTGAGCATTAAGTTTATTGTTTAAACCAAAAAGCCCTTGAAAGTTGCACTTGAATACACGCACGCAGAAAAAAGAATGGATGTCACGTTAATGCAAATGGACAATTTTGAACAATCCTTAAAAAAAGGATGTCATGTTCATTTTAGGGATGAAGTGCAATTACAGATTATCACCACAACATGGTGATAAGTATGTTTCTACCGTCAAATACAAGTGTGTGGTGCCTTTTTCTAATAGATGAGACATCCTTTTTTAAGGGGGGAACCTGGTTTAGAACGCCGAAAATTGCATGATATTTGGCACAGTTTCTAAGGCTGCTTATCTTATGAAATGTTTCAAGTACTGTTGAACTAGGTCATAGATACACAAATCTTGCAAAAAAAATTTATTTTCATGTTATTCGATAATGTCAAACAATAATTATTCATATTTGTTTCGGGCACTACTCGCTTAAAGATCCTCCAATGCGTACACGATAGCGATCGTCCTATTTATCAGAAACATGAAAACTACAATTTTTTTTGCACTTTAGAAGTTTATCTTCTATTTAAACCTAAGAAATTTTTTTAAATGTTACAAATTGCAAATTTTATGGGTGTTTAAAAAGAAATTCTCGTTTCATTGACGAAATTTTGAGATAATTAACCACAAAAAAAATTGATTAAAAAAATTTTTTACGTAGTTTTTTAAGTTCACATACAAGCTTACACTTTTAGCTTTAAAAAGAGCTGTGACTTATAAAAATGCGGCAATCACAACATTTTTAATCGTGTACGCAGTGGAGAATCTTTAAGCGAGTAGTGCAAGAAACAAATACGAATTATTATTGCTTAACATTATAGAATAACATGAAAATAAATTTTTTTTGCAAGATTTGTGTATCTATGACCTAGTTCTACAGTACTTGAAACATTTCATAAGATGAGCAGCCTTAAAAACTGTGCCAAATATCATGCAATTTTTCGTCGTTCTAAACCAGGTTCCCCCCTTAAGGATTGTCCAAAATTGTCCATTCTCATGGAAGGATTATCCATTCTTTTCTCTGCGCGCGTCGTTCTTTCTTTTTCGTTTAATTTCAAACGTGTGGAATTTCATGCACGTGTTTTGGAAATCTTTCGAGCAACCTCTGTAAAAGTTAATATGAAAGAAAATCATCATCTCGGTTGGAGAGATTCGATAAGAGTAGCCTCAAACAGAGGGCGGTCTGCGATGTGGAACTCATTGAAGGGTGGTGATACTCGTAGGGCCATCGAACGCTGAAGGGCACTTGTGTGGCAATCGAGTGTCGACTTGGGTATTTCGCCCACACTTTAAACCTGTAACAAGTGCGCCTAGGCATTGTGAAACGGGCGCTTGATTCTGCACAAAAATAAAGGAAACCTGCGAACGCACTTGAACGACTCCGAAGGACCATCCCGCTGCCATTCTACCGTCTATTCCTGAGCATTAAAGGGCCTTTAGTATACAAGAAACGAGCACAATGCAATATTAGAATCCGTGTTTGCCCGCCCAAAACCGACACTGCGGCCCCCGCAAATTATTTTCCCCCGCATTTTTCGCACGAGCGAACGCGCCAATAGCCAGTATGGAGCTGTTTCTGGGGACCCGATTTTTTTCCTTTTTTTCCCCTCGGTTTACTTTCCTCGCCAGGACTGTGTTTTATGAATTTTTCAAGAGGAGCTCGCGACTGGAGAAAAGTTTAATAAGTTTTTCAGTCATCGGGAACGAGGTTCCGTGGTATATATGAGCTTTTCTCGGGGTTTCATTTAGAGTTGGGCGTTCTGGGTCTTTTGCGATTTGATGTTTCTGTTTTTTGAAGTGAAGGTTTGGAAATTTATATGGATGATGATGATAAGGCTTGTAAATTTATGGAGGGCATGGAAAAAAGAGGTATTGAGTAATTGAAGTAATATAATGAAATTTCTTGGTCTAGAAAATTAATGATTTGAAAAAATGATTCGCGTTTCAAGAGTTCAAAAATTTACACCTTTTTCAAACTAGCGTTTAAATGGCAGCAGAATGCGGTTTTTTCATGTGAGAAGTATGTAGTTTTTTTATTTTTCAATGAAATTTCAAAAAAATTACAAAAAACATTGATAAACTGAACAAATTTTGTCACAAGATTTTAAAACTTTTATAAATTTGTATGATAGTTCAAACTATCCGAATTTTGAGAAAATTCTATACATGAAAAAATGCAAAGACTGAATAATTTTGTTATAGCCAAATAATTTGCGAAATTTTGTACATTTATCATACATTTCCAAAATTAACTTTATTATTCTATCATAAAATGTTTCTTTCTGAAAAATGCATTACATTAAAACTGAAAAAGTATGAACAATGTAGATATATTAAAAACAGGTGTACAAATCTAGGTTAATTAAACACAGGTGTATATATATTTATATTTTTTAATTGTTATGAAGTTACAAGTCGTTGGAAAAATTTTGAAACATGGAATATTTAAAAAAAATGGTGAACAAGTTGTCATTATTCAAAAATTTCTCACACATTTTTTGGATCACATCGATGATTTAATTCTATACCTACAAGTGAAAAAAATGTTTTTTGATTTTTAAAATAAAAATCTTGGTGAAATTGAATGAACTAAAGAATACGAAACATTATAATCAGATAGGCAAATTCACATTATTTATTAATCATTTTGAAATGTTTCTCTCATGCTTAAAATTTCAAGAATCTTTGGTAATTCCAAAAATATGGAAAATTTAAAACATCGTGAATAAAACCTAGTAATTAGAAAAATTTGTCAGAGCTTAAAAGATAACAATAAATGCTATAAATAATGCTCATTTTCATACAAAATATTTATTAAATAAAACTTATTTCAAGTTGACTTTACTGCTTTTTTTTCATTATTTCATATAATCTGCATAGTTTGAAAAGTGATAAAATCTGGAACTTGAAAATTGGGATGTTTGGGATAGTGTGTGATATGTTTGAAAATTTATAAAAATTACAAAAAGATTTAGGATTTGAATTATTTCTGTCCACTACTCTAAATCATCAGAAAAATTTGTTGTATTTTAGAAGTAGTAAATGGATTGATCTTGTTTTCGTTCTCAGAGTTGTCATAATTCATCTTTAAAAGTATTACCTTCTATTTCTTTTTTCATTTTTTTATACCAATCTGAAAAACCAGTCCAGTTTTACAAACTAAGGAAGAATGTTGATTAGTTGAACGAATTTTTCTTAAATTTGCATAATTTTGAACAATTTATGTAACATTAATACTGTAAGAACTTTGGTCAACTGAAAATAAACTTCGAAAATTTTGGACATTATCAATGCTTGTGATAAATTTCGAAAATTTGAACTATGTTAGAAAACGTTTGTAAAGTTTATAGTTTTTGTTTATTATTATTTTTTTTTTTAATAATGTACGACAATGTTCTTTGAGTTTTTGATATAAAATCTAAAACACTTGAAAATCTCAGAAAAAAACAAAAAATTGTCTCAAGCTAAACGAAGTTCTAAAACATTTAAGGTTTTAATAATTCGTAATATGTTTGCAATTTCTTACTTCTTCAAATTTGAAAGTAACATTAAAAATTTCAAAAGTTGTTGAATGTTTCAACAAATGCGAAGAATTTGCGGAATTAGTATTGTATTCTGTAGAATATCAAAAAAAAATTCCGTAAGACTACAGAAACCGAGAATATTCTGAAAATTTTTTATAACTATAAAGTTCTGATCGTACTGAGATGTCAGATTATGCATTTCGAAAATTTCATTTTGAATCTAGGGTTTAAAAAAAACGATAACGAATGTTGTAAATTGTAAAGGTGTAAGCGATTTATCAGGTTAATGAAAACGACGGTTAGTAAATAAATGCATTTTCAGGGACTTGACTAACTTTGAATTTTCCCGGTTTGTAGTGGTGCCCACTATCCCCACTTTTCTGCAGTAGCTACCAGTTTCAATAAACAAAAAGTTGAAATAATCTAATAGAATCTAATTTCAGCAAAGTTTTATCAATTCTGGACCTTTTTTCAAATTCTTCATGTACAAAGAATATGTATAGCTTTAAAGTAAGCCTTTTCATGCATTTAGAAACATTTGTTTTAACACCAGAGTTACAAAATTAATTAAAAAAAAAGAGAACATGTCAAACAATTAGTTAAAATCAAAGCATTGCATCAATCTATCTTCACATTAACCACACCTCGCTAAGATTCTCTTGAATGTAAAACTTTTATCGTCGTCACCCCACGGACTTAAGTACCATAAAAGAGATAGTACCCCTATATCACCGTAATCGTCGTGAATTACACCTAAAGCTGCTAATACTTTTGCCGTACATGACCAAGACTAACAAAGTTAATCGTTACTTGAAACATTCAACACCTTGTTAATTTGTTACGCCACATTCCACAAAACCCTTATCCAGAGATGATTTATACCCATTCAAACACTATCCAACGAACCATCAGCAACTTCATTGAACGACTTGATTTACAGATGCTCAGGTGAAAATATGAAATTCAAGAAATTCAGATCATTCGTTGCAGAATATAAACAAATAATTATTGTTATGCGCTATAGAGTCAAAGGATTTCGCAGTTCTCTATAACTTGATTACTGCAAATTACCTTTACATACAATTTTCGCGTTTCCACTTAAGGGAATCAACAGAGATCATTCCTAAGTTCAGCAAGAAAATTCCACCAACCACAATTGCGAAGGTCGCGATGAATGAGGTGCGCTCAAAGTCGCCGTTTCTTTGCAGTGAGACTATGGCCCTCGTTAGACATGGTTTCTATACCGGGAGCTTTTCGTCGGTAAGTTGAGTTCTAGGCGCATTGTTTCCAGGAGTGTTTGCACACAACCGCATTGTTTCTGGAGTACTCTCGCTAGGCAACAATGCCTCGGTGCCTACATCGCGAAGCATGTGGCGGAAAAGTGAAGAAGCTGCACACGTGTATGGACGTACACATTATCGAGATGCGAGCGTAGAATAAGCGCGGGCGTATACGCGAATCTCGTTTCGTATTTCGTATTCTCGTGCTTGCTTTCACGAGTAAGCACAAAATGACGCGATCGAACTTGACGATGCCATGTCTGGGGTATTAGTTTCAGGAATATCGAGTAAGTGCATGGTAGAGAGACTATATCCTTGCGTGTCATTAGTGGGGACCAATCAAATTTATTTTCAAAAGATGCAATTTGAAATGAATTCAAAACTAATGCATATTCTTAGGAGCATTGGAACAAAAAAGAGATCCAAGGACCAAATTCTTTTAGGTACAGACTCAGGGGTGTGAGTTTACTGTTCAGAAAAAAATGGGCCAGGTTATGGTGATTTTTGATGGTCATTTACTGTCACTTACAGTCAAATTTCAAAACTTTCTAATTATACTTTACCGTCAGAGCTCATGTTTGGTCAGTAATTACCGGTCATGACACAATTTTGATGAAAAAATGTGACTAAACGTAACTGACTAAACGATTTCAAACAATTCTAAATGAAAATAACCAATATTGTTGTTTCACATTTCATAAACCTAGTAATTTTGATTTTTATGAACACCTTATGAGAAAAAGAAATTTCTCATAAGAGTTCAATTTTTTATGAGGTGACCTTAGAAATACCTTATAAGAAATTGATACACCTTATAAAGAATTTTGATGAAAAAATGTGACTAAACGTAACTGACGATACGATTTCAAACAATTCTAAATGAAAATAACCAATATTGCTGTTTCACATTTCATAAACCTAGTAATTTTGATTTTTATTAACACCTTATAAGAAAAAGAAATTTCTCATAAGAGTTCAATTTTTTATGAGGTGACCTTAGAAATACCTCATAAGGAATTGATCGACAAAATTTTTGTAAGGTTTTTTCTTAAAAGATTTTATGAAATAAATTCTGATAAAAAATTTCAATTTCTTATAAGGTTTGTATAAGGTCACCTTATGAGAAATTCGATTTTTTGAAGTTTTCACAAGGTGCACCTTATGAGAAATTGAAATCTTATAAGAAATTTCATTTTCTTATAAAATTTTTGAAAGGATCAAAATTACTAGAGAAATGGCTTTTTCGAGTTTCTAAAAAAACTCATGAGTGATTCAGTATACTGCATCTATCTGAAGTTCCAAACGTTCAAAATTAAACGAAAATAAAAATTTTTGAATTTTTCGATTTTTTATAATGATGAAAAGTGTGACGAATATTTTTTTTGGCTGCATCAAGTTTGTTGTTACGTTCAAAAAGTGTTTAAAAGCAGCTAAAAAATTATTTCTCATACATTAACTGCATGTTTTTTTTCGTTAAATTTTAAACCTTTGGAACTTCAGGCACATTATACTACTGCGTTTGCTACCAAATATATGTTGTCATTAACAAAAATCGAAAACAGATATTTAATATTTATGTTTAGAAATTAATTTCATCGGCGATAATAATAAAAGTTATGGAATCCTGGTACTTCTGATTAAGTTACTTTAAAAGTTATATACCCTGTTAAAAAATATTGTACATTTTATTATAAAATATTGCGATTGTGGTTCAGTCTTAAATATTTCACTCTTTGATAAAATTTATTTCGTATGCCACTAAATTTATTTACAACAAAACTTGACAAAATTTGCCAATTTGAGCCATAAATATAGTAAAGTAAATAGGGAATTTCTATAGTAAAACAGTGCAATAGTCGAAACTGATCCACAATCACAATATATTATAGTGAAAAGTGCAATACTCTCGTCCTACAATCAGTGTAAAAAACATATGCCTGAAGTTTCAAGCGTTTAATATTTAACGAAAAAAATCATCAAGTTGATGTATAAGAAAAAAATTTTCTAGCTGCTTTTGAACACATTTTGATCGTAACAACAAACTTGATGCTCCCCAAAAAAATATTCGTCACACTTTTCATCATGATAAAAAATCAAAAAATTCATATTATATTTTTCATTTTCGTCTAATTTTAAACATTCGGAACTTTAGGTACATGTCGAAAACTGACGTGCAATACATAATATAGACAATTTTCCGATAACATAGATACCGAAGGAAAATACTTAAAAACCAACAACACATTTTTATAAAGTGTTTCAATTATTTTTTTATAATTAACTTGTTTTAAATAAGAAAGTTGTAATTGTATGATTGTTTATTTTTTTTAGAAACTAAATTTATTTCAATTTTTCATAAAAACTAAAAATAACAAACCAGTTTCACATTTTCTCGTCATTTTCGTGTATGTTATAATTTTGAATGTCACAATAATTCTGACTGATAAGGAAAACTGACGGTCATGACAAGTATGTCATTTACCGCCTCACATCCCTGGGATGTACATGAAGTTCCAAACGTTTAAAATTAAACGAAAAAGGAAAAAACGACAAGTATTCAAGAAAAAAATTTTCCTGTTGCTTTTAAGAACTTTTTGGTTGAACTAACAAACTGTATACTCGCAAACAAGATATTCAATCTAATTTTCCTTGTAACAAGAAATCGAAAATTCGTTCATTTTTTCTTTTCATTTAATTTTGAAGCTTCAGGTGGGCACAGTTGATTCAAGGGCATTAGAGAGTAGGAACCAAGGAGTTCTTGTTACAGGTCACATTTCAGAACTCAAGTATAAATTAAATTTAAAACCAAATTGTGATCTCGTAAATTAACTTTGAATAGAGACAAAATTCGCATGTAGGTACTTGTGTCCATTTTCTGAACTTCCTAGATCAATTTCTTTAAATTCATCTACTGTGGAACTGATTCAGAGAGCACAGATAATAATCATTATAGCAAGGGCTCAATTTATCTACTCAGCAACCCCCCACCCCCCAAAAAAAACCATTCCACATCTACTGAACACAAAACACCAACAAAACCGTCGATCAAAAACCCTTTCACACGCCCCAAAGTTTTGCTCTGCGACTAGAAAACGCCTCTTCCCGCGGAACCATCAGAGACTCGCATTTAATCCAATCACCTCGCCCATTATCGAGAGCACACCAAGCGAGAATAAAGAGTTAACTGATTCTCCTGCAGCAAAAGTATCACAATCTAATAACTGTGAAGGGAATCGTTCGAGCCAATATTCGCTCTAGCGTTATTACATTCTCGTCGGTCGAGGATTTTCCCCGGGGTAGAAAAAAAGGAACAAGGCAACGGCCCCATACAATTATAAGTAGCATTTTCGCAAAACGTGAACGCGTCGCCGACGGCATTGTCGCGGGGGTTGAAAGGGAGAGAACGCCGCAATTGTAGCGGGCTCATTGAGCGTAAGAATTCGGTACCGTGGAAATTTTCTTCGAAATCCGCGTTGTCCCGTCACTTCATTTTTTTTATCCCCTAATTCCCGTCGTTTCTTTCACGCACTCGATCGCTATCGCGTTTTTCTTGCCCTCGTTTGGGGACGCATGAAGAACTTTTTGATTCCTCGGAGCCAACTTCAAGAGGCTTTTCCTTTTCAGCCCGTCGCACCTTTCGGACGCGAAATTTTGGTACAAAAGGGCCCGTAACAATTACGGAAAAGAGATTACGAAATTTTTTTCTTGGGTTGGAATTGCAGTTATTATACAGATTTCCTGTATAAGCCCCGAAAGATTCTGGGATTCACATGCTAATCCTGGACGGAGTTTTGGGCGAGGAAACAAATCGTGAAAGGGAAGTCAGAGTTGATATCAATTTATTGTCGTGTGACAACGTTTGGGATAAAAATTAATCCCTTTAACCATCCCGAAATTGCCTGCGAAACTACACCTTAGCTGAGATTGGAGCCAGTCAAGCAGGCGGAGCGTAAGCTGATTACATATTTCCGTGAAAAGCCCAGTAACCGACTCCCTCGCTCCCGATTGTTTTTGCATGCAACTTTTTTTCTACCGATTACAACGTGCTGGCTGAACTCGCTCATTCCAACCGAATACCGTAGTAATCCATACGTATAGCAGTAATAACTGTCGTGCATTATTTCACGAATGTTTAATGTTTCATCGCGATATTCACTCTGTGAAGTGAGAGTGTCCATTATAAAAATTTCCGCGCCATAAATTGCGGGATTTGTGTCCATAAAATATGGGAGCAACATCGGGCGTTTTTTGTGTGTACATGGAATCTATGTTTCATGTCGGTAGGACGTGGATGAAGTCGTTGATTTTTGGTTTAATGCGGAATTTTTAGTTTGAAGGAGGATTGGAGGCAGGACTTGCAATCTTGAAAATTTTGAATGGGGAGAATATTTAGGGTACCTATGCAAAAATGCATCAATTTGAAAAATGTAGTTTCGACATATCGTCATTAATTTTGAGAATTTACAATGTTGATGAATGTTTCATCAAATTCATGTTTTTTATTGAGATTCTTGAAATAATCTATACTCGCAGGATGAAATGTTTGTTGAATTGTAAACTCTAAAGAATATTACACGGTTTATATTGTTCGACTAAGTTTTGAAAAATTTTTTTTTAATAAAAATATAAACGTATTTTGAAATGTTGCACATTTCTCATATTTTTCTTACTTATAAAAAATCTTCAAAAATTTACATTGTTTCATATTTTTGAGAATTATCGAAACTTCCAAAATCATGCAAATTATTCAAAATATTCTAAAGTTTATGAAAATAAGCCCAACTTATGTATATTTTTGGTATACAAATATTCGTAATATTTGGTATTCGTAATATTTTATACTTTTTTAGATTGTGTAAAAAAATTTTAAACCATGGTAAATTTTTGTGAGGAATATGATAATGAATACGAAATGCAATACTTATAGTCATTTTTTAAACTTTTACGAATAATTCAAATGTAAAATAATAATGGACAATTTTTAAAATTTGCAATGATTTTCAATTTTTTCAATATTTTCCGAGTTTTTCAGATTTGTATTGAGAAAAAAAAAATACATAATAATGATCACAATCTAGAAAATATATGAATGTTGTAATAATTCTGCAAATATTTAAAATTTTTTAAATCTTTGAGAATTTCTAAGAAGTGCACTGCTATTTCAATCTTTCAACATATTTCAAATTCCAAACATTATTCAAACTATTTAACATTTTCGAGTTTGAAAAAATGTTTTGTAAGTAATGAAAATTTTTTTCTTATGGATAAATGCTTTCCAAGTTTTTTACATTTGCATCAGAAAACGAATTAACATTATGATGTGCATTTTTTAGAAAAGAGATTTCTCATAAAATCGACATATTTCACGAACGTTTTGTCCAGTTCTAAAACTTTTTTGTATTCTCAGGTGACATCGACAATTTTCAAAATTTCCTATGGTTTTTTTCACTTTTTAAAATCGCTAAAATATCGAACATAATGAAAAACTTTCAAAACATTTTGAACTTGCAGACCTTATAATTTATTTGCAAGCCTTATAAAGATTCTTGGTAATATTTCTATACTTTTTAAGTTTTCTTGAGTTTTATTGAAAAATGAAATAAAATAATCGTGCATGTTTCGTAGAATTTCAATAATGACTGCTACTTATCCAGAAAGTTAATTAGCATTTTCTAAAATCCTACAAATGTTTTTTATATCATGGTATGCTAGACATTCTTTCGAAATTTTGATATTTCCGAATTTTACGAAATTTTTAAAATTTGAACCTAATAGACACCATATGAAACTTAGCATACAAAATTTCTTCGATTGATTGATATTTCCTAAATTTATTATACTTTTCTGTTTTTAAGATTCAATTGAAGAATGAAAGAATATTATAATGGAATTTCAAAGAAATGTAGTAATGTACACAATTACCATGATTTCCGAAAAATTCTGAATTTACACAAATTTTTTGGATCTTGAAGAATGATTGACTATCTTGAAACTGCAAATGTTTTTCCAACTTGTCGAAATTTTAAAAATTTTCAAATATAATGGAAACTTTTCAAGATATCCCTACTCATATAATAATTTATCTTGCTTTTATTCTAGGTCATTTTTAATTTTTTCCGAATTTTCTTCAGATTTTCTCGAAAAATAAAATGATATCATTATGCAGACTTCCAAAAGAAATTAAACAAAGAACGCAATAAAAAAAATGTATGAAAATTATTTGAAACTTTACAAATTTTACGAATTATATAGAATTATTGGCTAGCTCTGAAATTCTCTATAATTTTTTTATTCTCAAAAATTCTTTAAGCTACTCACAGTAGAAACTATTTAAAACATTCCAAATTCTACCAAAATTAGTATACAATCCAAAAAATAACTGCAATTATTCTGATGGTTCAGGAGGACATTTTTCTGTTGAAAAAAAAATTAAAATCACTAAACGGACATTTTCCAGATGTATCCGTATCAAGAAAAAACATTACCTTTCGTTATGAATCTCTCTTCCCAAAACTAAGCATTTTTGTGCATACTAACAAAAAATTTCAAAAATTGAACTAGTTAATGACTTACAGTCAAAAACAGAAGTTTCCGTCTGAAATTTTTACACTGTGATAAATTACAATCTTACATAATTTTTAATCCCTCTACAAAATTTTCAGATTCTAACCTAACCACCTCCTCCATAATTCCAATCTCAATTTCTCCTTATATAATAACAGGAAACAAATTTTGAAAGAAGGACAGATTTTGAAATTATTTGACATGATATGTTTCGAAATTGAGTTATGACATAAGTTTTCTGATAATTGATTGGTTTATTTGTGAAGGTCTAGAAAAGGGATCCGAATAGAATTTGGATAACAATATGCAAGAAGAATTAATATTTACCTAAAAATACCCAGTGATAGAAACATTTTGAATAAATAGAATAAACCAAACCAAGAAACTTAGATTGAAATCGAAGGATTTTCTTTCGTCAAAAGCGAATATTCGTTTCGAGTGCAAATTTTTTCCAGTGTTCAGTTATTCGCCGCGTTTCCACGTGCGGTGGCAAAACGTCAATACCACATGAGCGAGCGAAACCTTACGTTCCTTGGGCGATGTTTTATTGAATTAGGTTCGCGCTTACAAGTCGACGCGGACAAATCCGTACCGATGGGAATTTCCAGCGTGCTTGCAATCAAACAACTTGATCACATTATATGATTTCCATTCGTTTAAATGTAGCGTTATCAGCCGATGGGACGTTACGATAATGCGCAGCTTCTGTTCCGTTTCCGATCGGGAATCGTGATTCCGCCGGCTGCGAATCGCCGCGATTTTCGAATTTGCAAACCGCGGCCTGGTTAAGCCGACCGTGTACACCGCGAAATGGTAATTGCGCCTATGGCTAGCAGTAATGAATAATGCCCATACCTGATATTCGCGCGAATCCAATTATACGCACTGGTAAAAATTTTCACCCCCATGACGCGGTGATTTTCCGAAAATCTGTCTGTTCTGGAGTAGTTAAAATTTTTTATAGAAGTAAATAAATGATAGTTACAACTGAGCCGCGAATTTGAAAAATTTTTCATCTTGTCAATTTTTCTAGCTAATTTATTGTCGTTTTTATCCAACTTATAGGATATACCTGAAATTCTAGATGCTTATAACTAAACAAAAGAAGATATGAATATGATGTGAAAGTATTTTGAAGCACTTTTTAGTTGGAACAACAAACTTTACACTCTCTGATAAATTATTAAGCACAACAGGTACCTTGCCCACGACAAGAAATGGGAAATTTATTGATGTTAATTTTTGTATTTTTTTTTTTTTAATTTTCGACGTTTGGAACTTCAGGTACATCTGACTGAAGTCTTTTTAGGGCAATGAGAATTCTTCATTGTGTTTTTTAATTTAAAAAATTATAATTCCTTAACTTATGAAATTGAAATTGAGAGTAAAAAGAGCTAACCTTCGATTCAATTTATTCATATTCAGAATAATTTTATGTAGGTACAGAAATCTCAGACTCAACGCTTTTAAATTCTAAGTTTTAGAAACTCTTGCAATTAGTATTTTAATGAAACAGTATCTTCATAGAATTTTAGTATTTCATTAATTTTTAGTACTTTTCGTATTTCTCCAGTGATCATAAAATTTGAAAAAACTTATACAATATCCATCGATTTCATTGTAGATTTCTTGAAATTGATGTAGCAATATAAATGTTTTATATTTTGGGTATATTTACAAATTTTCAGTAAATTATTCCTGGAGATTTTTGAGTGTTTCGAGGATAAACTGAAAATTTTCGGGATTTCATAACATTTTTATGTATTTTGATTAGTTGAATGGATTCCTACATATTTTTTTTTTTTCTTTTTTTTCGGATTTGATACTGAAAATTTCAAAATTCGTTACATTTTCAAGTAATGTAATGACTATTTCGAGTTGGGAGAATTTTGAAAATTTAAAAATTTCTAGAGTTCGATGTCCTAGGATTCGATGTGTTAAAAATTGTTGGTATTTACATTAATTTTTCAGTTAATCACATACACGATTATTAAGTGTTTCCAGAATTTTCAGTATTTCAGGTAACATTCGTATTTTTGAGTATTCATTTAATTATTCAGGATATTCCAGTATTTCCGTAAATTTCAAGTAGTTTGATCGATTGGTATGTACATATAATGATAGAATTAATAGATACTCGAGAATTCAAAGTTCATTGCATTCTTAGGATTTTCATATTTTTTTTACATACAAGGGAAGATTTATTATTATAAATTTTCATATGTCTAGAAATTGTTTTTCTTTTACTTTTTTACATTGTAAGTGTTTCTTACATTTTTAGTATTTCAGGTAATATTTATATTTCTAAGTATTTATTAAATTTTGTAGGGTTTTCTAGTATTGCCGTAAATTTCAAATGGTTTGATGGATTGGTATGCATACTATAAGAATTAATAGATGCTCTAGATTCAAAGTTTGTTACATTCGTAAAATTTTTATTTATTTTATAAGGAAGATTATTATTATAAATTTTCATATCTCAAGAAATTGTCAGTCTTTTAATTATTCTTTACTAATCAAACGTAATAGTACTTTTTAGTATTTTTCTAAATTATGGTAGTTTTATGAATTTTCGAATAAATTTCTAGAATTGAATAATGTTCCCTCATTTCATTCTTTTAAATTTGATGCTCTCGGATTCAGAGTAACACATATTTTTAGTGCTAAATTTTAATGAGATATTTTAGTCAAAAGTATATGTATTAATTAATTATTTCTGGTATTTCATGTATTTCCAGTACTTCCAACTTTTTACAGCGTTAGCACAAGTGAAATGACCTTATGACGTTTGGATAAATTTCTACATAGAAATTTTGAATCCAATGCTTTATAGAAGCTAACTTTTCTTTTTTTTAGTATTTTTATAGATTTTAGAAAATAATTTCTATGTAGATTTTCGGTATATTCTAGATTTTTTTGTACTTTCAGCATTTTTTGTTTTTCTGAGTATTTTCTAAACTTTTCTCTAGACTCTCTAAATTTCTGTTAGTTTCTAGAATTTTTTTGATTTCTACGAAAATTTAATGAATCTGATTCTCAGAAATTGGAAGTTTCATATATTTTTCTAGTGACTTATTGAATCTTTAGAAAACAGCATCCTTAGAGATTTCTGGCATTTCATTGATTTTTAATTTTTTTCTAGTTCATTCAGTATTTTTTGTATTCATAAAATTTTATAAAGTTGTTAAATATTTATATAGTTCTCTAGTATTTGATTGGATTTTTGAATGGAATTCTAGAATTCAATACCCTAGAATTTGAAGCTCTTGTAATCCAAGCTCTACATATTTTTTTACTATTTTACTAAAATTTTCGGAAAACAGTATCTTTATCAATATCCACGATGTAAGTACTGCATGGGTTTCAAATACATTTGGTTATTTTTCACTCTACACACAAATAAACAGATTTTTTGGTTGTTTTATCGATTTTTATTTTAATAATGAGAATTCCATTCTCCAGGATTTTAAGTTTCATGAATTTATGGTATTTTCATAGTTTTTCAAGAAAATCATACTACATAATAAATTTCGAATATCTATCGAGTATAAGCGGTTTTTTTTTTCTATTTTCTATTATCCATGAAATTTCGCAAGAATGTTGGGTATTTTTATTAATTGGAATGATTTGATGTATCGCTGAATATATTTCCTGAAATTTAATAATCAAAAATACAAGTTGGAATATTTTCGGTATGTAATAGTATATTAGGTAGAAAATAAAAACGGGTTTTTTTATAGATTACTAGCATTTCGGCTTTATAGTATTTCTAGTATTCATAATCAGTATTTTTCGTCTTTATAAAATTTCGTGGAATTCTATAAAGTTACATAGATTCCTAATTTTTCTATGGAATCCTGTATTGATTTCAAAAACATGATTCTCTCGAATTCTATTATTTCAGATATTTTATTAGATTTAACACCACTTGCATGGATTTAAATGATTTTGTAGATTGATACGTAGTACTCTTAGTATTTTTCGGCATTTATAGAATTTTATAGACCACTGATATTTTCATCAATTTCTATTTATATTTCCAGAATTTGATTCTCTAAAATTACAAGCTTCATTGATTTTCAGTATTTTCAAAGTTTTTTAAATGTCATACTTACATAATTTTAAAATATGCCATGAATGTTTGATATTTTTAGTTTCTAGCTTTTTTTGTATTTTTGAATACATATTTCAAAAGTTATGTCGGATTACCTAGTGTTTCGATATTTCTAGATGTTTGGGTTTTTTTTAATTTTTTTATTTATTTTAATGATTTGTTGATGAACCAGACAAAACATTAAAATTTTGCATGACGTCGAAGTAGTTTGAAAACCAACGTTACTACATAAATTATAAAATCTTACAAATTGCACTCATTAGTGAATCGTACCAGAAAGATAAAAGAAATTTGTATCAACTCTGGTTTAAATAATTATTTTAACCTAACAACTTTAATATCGAAAATTACTCCGACGACTCATCAGTTTCAGTTTGAAACCTAACAAAATAAAGGTAGTTCCACTAATAATTGAATATCCAAGTTCACAGATATCAGACTTAAATAACCAAGTTGCAAACTTATGTACAATTTAAATTTATATCTCTCCTTATAACAAATACCGGAAAATTTCATTAACATTTAAATTGACACATTTCATGTGACGCCGGAAGTCACCGTGAAAAATGCAAGTTTTCTTCAGAAAGTTATGAATAATATATGCAATGTATAAGCTTCAAGAAGAGACAGTAAAAAATGGAACGCTTTGGAAGGAATATAAAATAAGCTTTTCACTCAAGGTGATGATGAGGGGATGCTACATTGAAAGCGTTTCATTAACTGTTTCGAAGACAAATCAAGATCTGGACCAACTCATAATCTTGCTTCGTCCGCTTGTCACGTCACTTTGAAAGTTTTTTTTTTTTTTACTTGGTTTATCCTCGTGGACAAGAAGAGTGTGAAAGGCGAGTTCTTTTACTGATATTTGACACCACACAGGGAGTAAAGAAATGGAAAACCACGAATTTCTGCGAAGAAACTGATTTGTTGTTTGAAAGGATGTGTGAATAATTATTCGGAGTTTATGGAAATGATGATAAATGGAACTTTAGTTTGTTAGTGAAAATAAGATGTGGATATGATGAGGTATGAAATTGCCGTGAGTATAAACAAAAAAAAAAAACTGACGATGTTAGAACGTAATATGAACCATTTCGTATTTTTTTTTGAAGATAAGTAATATGTAACGGACATTTTGAATTTCAGTTCTTTTCTGATAAATAATTTTTTTATTCAAAAATGAGTATCTGATTATATCAGTTATAGTACTTGACAATCCGCAAAACGACGTTTAAAAAATATTGTAAAAACAAAGTTATTCAGTAGTGCTAACTAGCAATAGTCAGACAAAATAATCCAAACGTTATTTGAGCTTTATTTTATATCAATATTTTTAATATTGATAACAAAAAATGAAGATTTACATTAAATGACATTTTTTGCCAAGCCTACAATTTTTTTAAAACTATTTTTCAGTGAGTTAAACTACTTTATTTCCCGTGTATGGAGATATTATCCAATTGATCGAATCTCGCAATGGTCATAATAAATCGACTTTTATTCATGCGCTCATGTAATGAATGGAATCGAAAAAAATTAAGTGCCTTCTAAGTTGACGTGTCGAGAAAACTCGCTTTTGCAGGATGTTGACTTTCAGTTAGATCTTGATAAGTTTACAAAACAGTTTATAAAGCGTTTTTAATAAGGAGTTTCGTCATTACTATCTTTTCGAGAGTCGAACTTAATAGGTGGCCTTTTTTTTCAATGTTTGAAGTTGAAAATTGGAATGTATCAAACTTCAAGTTCTTTTTTTACTGAATAGTGATAGAGCCAATGGATTTTTGTTTCATTTCATCATAGAGAACTTTTTGAATCCAATTTTAGAAAATTTCAAGTGCTATTTTTATTGTTTCGCAATATGAAGTAGTTACGTTTAAAAATCGGTTTGGCTGGCTCATACAAATGTTTGAATACATTTTTTGTTTAGTTAAATAAAATGTATTAGACTTGACAAATTATTTTTCAGTCGAATGAAAAATGTTTATGACTGCTAAATGGAAATCACTTTTGTAAAATTGTTGAATAAACATTCTTTAATTGTGAATGAGACAACTGAAGTCTCAGTTATGGCAAAAAAAAGTAAAAAAAAAGTTCGGTTGTTGTCTCCGACAAGTTTTAGTTTTATATTGCAACGAATTTTTGTGTTGTCAAAACGAAAAAAAGAAAAAATTAGATTTTTTTAAAACTATATTTGTTTGATGCAGCCATAGTCGAAATTTTTAATAAATTTTGACTTGATAAACAACAAACAGGTACTTTTATGCTTTAATTGTTTTTAAATATCGCAGTAACCTTAAACTTATAAACTGTAGCCATAAATATTTTTGTCGCGACCCTGACTATTAATGTAGTTGTGACACACATTAAGTTTTTTTTTTTTTTAAGATTATTTCCAAAATTATTTAACTTCGTGGCTGCAAAACCAAGAAAAAATGCGAAGTATGAGCAACCTTAAATTTGTTTACATATAAATCAACACAAACTTTGGTTCTGAAAACCAAAGTTTCAAATACGTTGCTAAGACCGAATAATTTTCTCGATGTCAAAAATGTTTTACACTGTGATGGAGGTTTAATTGGAACAAAGAAAGATTTGAGTAAAATTGAAACTAACAAAAGTTCTGGTTACTAGAACTAAATGTTGGGTTATAACAAAAAAAGAATGAACGACGAAAGTTTAAAATTTATTTTATAACAAAAACTTTCATAATTAAAACCAAAATTTTGGTTCTCTTGTCCATGCATTCAATTGATACTATTTTCTTAAATCTTTGGTTGCTGCGAAAAATTCTGTTTCTCCAGGTATGTACAAATATTTTATTATTTATTATATTTTTCCATCTTTCTTAACCTTCTGTTCAGTTCAATAAACTATTATTTTTTTTTAATAGACTGTGCTCTTAAAAAGGAGACATGGTTTTAAAAATAAAAAAAAATCAATAAATAATAACAAATTACTTTCAGACATCATTACTCAATAGTGCCGAATGATTCAAGAACGTCGGAAAAAATTTTTGCTTTTCCGACGGTGCTGCTTCACAGAAAGAGAATCGGCTCGATTTTATAAATTTTATTCATTATTTATGTATTAATCATTTACAGATGAAAAACAGTTTTTAAAATTTTTATTTTCTTTGATTATCCCAGCTGAACATTTATAATAAAAAATCCATGTAGTTACATAAAAATGGAAAAAATGATATTCAATCAATTTCATCAACTGGATATAATCAGTGATAAATTGATGATTCGATAATCTCAAAATATTGATTGATTGCATTTTTCAGACGGTGCTACTGTGCAGCAATAAAATCAATTTCATTCATTTTCTAAAAAATGAACAATGCACAATTTTTAGCATAATCTTATAATGAAGTTACTTGAGCTTCTTTATAAGTATTAGTTTGGTTGAAATTTGTAGCAGAAAGTTATTCCACAAGTTAAAATTTTTCCAAGAAAAAAAAACTATTAACTTCAATAATAATGAAATTTTATCCTCCTGCCAAAGTTTCTCTAAAATGCAAGCATGCATATAATTTTTATGCCAAATAATGTTTTAATGAAAAGCCTCAGAATATTTTAGAAAATCACAAAAATTTTTCATTTTCACAAGTTTTTTTGACTTTCTCTTCAATTCCACAGTAAAAATGTATATCCCATGAGACAGCATAACAAATCAGCATTTTCCTGACCCAAACCACGAGAAAAAAACAACAGTAACCAAAAAAGTACGTCAGAGCCTAAACAATCATGAAAAATCTGAAAAAAGCTATTTGTGAAAGTTAACCACAATCCAATAAAAGAAACAGTATCTTAAAAAACTCTCATTCCACGTCAATCACTTTGGAATTTTTGACCCTTGAGTGATTTACTACGGATCCACAGGGAAATGCTCGAGATCCTCTTTTTTCATTCATCACTTACATTCCAGGAAACCGCAATTGACCACGCTAGAACTAAGAAAACATACCAGACAGAAACTCTCTGGGAAATTTCCATTGGGAAAACCAAGTCATGTTTTCAATTTGAAACAGTGGTGATTCACTAATGTAGAATCTGAGATAAAACTTTAAATAAATAGATATACACTAAAAATTAATAAAATTATTTTTGAGGAGTGAGTTAACTTCAATATTGAAAGTAAAAGTCTTTGACTTCTTTGGTAATTTCATTTATTTTCAATTTCAATCTAACAAATTTTTCTTAAAGTGAATATAAAAATATTTTATTTTGTTTGTTGGATTTGGAATGATGCGATTCTGTTCCCTGGAATTTAGAATGCTAATCCCAGATTTTGAGATTCTGAAATTCTCCATTCTAGAATTTACAAGTCTGGGAAGCAATTTTATTTTTACATATTCTACAAGTTCATGATACTATTCAAAATCACTCCGCTATTTTCTCTAAATTTCTTGTTTTTTACTTAAACGATATCTCGGAGCAAAAAAATGTTTCTCACTTATTTTTTCTTTCATCCTTCAAAAATACAGACTTTATTAATTCCATTTATTTTTCTAGCTTTCTAGAAGCTTTCTCAAAGTTTATTTCTGTGATTCAATTTATGCCATTATTCATACTATTGTGTAAAATTTGGAATTCCTGTTGCCTAAGTTCACATTTTTTAGTTTTGACAACCTATACTGTAAATAATATAAAAATCCTTCGATTCTATTCATAGCATTATAAGTTTCAAACCTATTGATGACAATGTCATCAACTTCATGATTCTAGGTAACAATTGCGTAAAATGGCGTTGCGTTTAAATTAAGGAATTCGGAATTCTTAGAGGTCTAATTCTAAAAAGTCTAGGAACTTTGACTCGCTATCTTTATAGCTTAGTTATGTTATATGATGCGACGCAAATCCATTGAAAGAGAGTTTATTATTCAATTTTTTCTAAATGTAAGTACATGATGTCCGGAATTCATTGGTTTATGTTTCGTTAATAAATGAAGTGAACCTTTTCTGCTTGTGAGTTTTACCTTATAGACAAAATTGTTAATACTTTTCCTGATGATGGTGATGCACATGATCAACGAAACTCTTGATAAATAAAGAACATTTAATCCATTCACTGAAGAAAATACTTTGTTACAGCAACCAATATAGACTCGACCAAGATTTTTTTGGTTCTTGCAACAATGAAGTTGATAGCGTCGATCATAAATTTGTTTGCTGCAACACAAACTTGGTTACGATAACCAGAAATTTCGTTGGGCCAATATTAACCAAGTAACTTCCTGATAAAAATTTAGAATTCTTGGAATATCTCCAAATTGCGGGATTCGCAAAATCGTTAGGAATATTCCACAATGAAAGTATGTAATCAAGGTGCTATGGGCTTCACTTTGTTTTTTGTCATTATTTAGTTTTCAGGGACTCAATGATGACTAACAATGTCACCATTCAAGAAAATAATGCCCAGAACATTCCTATCGTTCCTATTAGTCACGAATACAGTGTCCAGACTATTATGCCCGAAAATTCCTTGACTATCGTTTAGAGAAAAATAAATTTGAAAAGGATCATCCAGCATACAAGTGTAAAAGAATGAATAATTTGAGCATTGAATTTTTGACTTACAGCATCATTAGTCATCTTTGGGCCCCTGGAAACTGAATAATGACAAAAAAAAATCCATGAAAGAAAACCAAATCATTGGCATCTCGGTAAAATCCACTGCACCGTAGATGGCTGAGAATTTCGCAAAACGACAGTTAAAAAATCCTTAATATTTCACGAACTGTACTCGATTTTTCAATCTACTCGTAAAACCTTGCATACAAGAAAGTAATAATCAAAATTATACATTTCATCCGGATTTAAAGAGTGCAGGGGCGGGCTACCATAACCCCCCCCCCCCTCTCCTTGAATCTTCCCTATTTTCACTCATTTACTCTTCCTCTTCTCCGAATTTCTCACCCCTGATCACGTGCATCCACCAAGAAAAGCCCAGGAATCCCTTCAATACCAGAAAACCCGAGTTTCACGCAATTCAATACGTAAGGACGAAATTCCGAGTTTTGACTGCACCACTATCACTCCACGCGTGGCACAACAGCTCCTCTCGTATCACCATAAACTCACCTAATCCTTTGGCGTGGCTCCCCGGGGTATTCCAAACTACAGATTCGCGGCCGAGGACTAATCCGAGCAGGTTCCACACAGAACGTATCAAAGAGTCAAGTCACCACTGTCCGAGACACCGGAGGAATGAGCGTAACGAATACCACGATATATCCGTTCGCAAAGCGCGTGAGGTAGGAACTGACTCCAAGGTCCAGAGCCCGGCGCGACGTCGCGCTACGGGAGCAACCACCGAGCGACAAAACGAAGACTCACCGTCCGCGGGAGAAGATTAAGGACACCGTCAGAGTGAGACGGAAGACGATACGGATTGTTTCGCGCAACACGTAACACACGCGCGACGACGTCTATAATGAGTATTCTATTCCCTAATCCCCGCGATGTGGGACAGGATGGAGCACAGATGGACCGGCTATTATGAGCAGGAGGGCGTAGGAGAACCCAGCGCGCAACTCTTCGGGAGAAAACTATACTTGTTACGGATCGAGTCCCGCGTCTTGAAGGGGAAAAGGGTAGGGAGAGAAGGAGGGGAACCGGCCAGACCAGGCCAGACGTCGCTTGGGCTGTCGGGAGCGCTCGGAGTCTCGGCGTGACCAATCACCGCTCGCCGGAGCGGAACCTGCGACGCAGCGAGTGGACCACCGACCAAAAGTAGGGGCGTTCAGAGCGGTAGTGGGGGTTTGGAGAGGCTCCGCAGGCGTCTGCGCGAAGGTGGAGAGAGCCCGGAGGTAGGCCAAACGCCGGGGTTGGAGTGGAGCAGGCGTGACCTGAGGGAGACCCGACGTCGCAGGGCGGGAGACCAATCGTCGAGCCGTTTTCTGCTCCTACGGTGGATCCACAATGGAATCTGGCTGGACGCGAGCTTCGCGATAAAAAAATTGTGCCCGCAAGGGGTCACGGGGATGGGGAGGGAGACTCCGGACCAAAAACATTGGACATTTTTCAGGGAGATGCGATCTGGAAGAAAAATGAGCAGAGCGGATGGCGTGAAAACATTTCGGGAAATGGCGGGCCTGGACGAAGAGGGGGATAAGGGCGCAATTAAAGGGCAGTCAATGGCTCTGTATCGCGTTGGTCAATGAGGGAAATTGGGTAAGAGTTTATGAATGGCGCTTGGAGATCATCCATAGTAACGCTGGTATTAGCTGGTAAAACCGGATTGCTACCATAAACCTCCTTTTCGTAAGAGCATTAACTGTTCGCACGTGAGCAAGTTAAATTGCTATGTTGCCGCTGCACAGACGGCTTGCCATAGATATGCTCTTTCCGAAAGTGGCGTGGAAATTTCGCGCGTGACCAAACGTCGCACGCGTGGGCTAATTGGATTTAGGCGTTTTTTGCCGCCCGACGGTTTTTGTTCCGGTAACGAACCGCGGTCGCTTTATTAAACAATGCTCGGCGGCCTGGAAAATCACCGTGATAATACCGCGATAAAAATGCGGTACATTCAATTAATTTGTTGCGAGTGGTGGAGGGTGCTTTAGCGAACGCGGCCCGAGTTCAGAGTAGAGTTTATTTGTTGTTGTATTAAATGGCGGGCATGTCTGTGAAGTTGCGTTCGTTATTGACTGTACGGAAAGAAGTGCTTTGGTAGTGACAAAGAAAAAGAAATCTCATTCGACACTATTAATAATATATGGTGTCTCTGAAAATATCTGGGAGACTCAAATATCAAAAAACAAAAGACTACTCTCTCAGATCAAATTAATCAAATTTAACTATTTTATGGTGATTTTTCACTATTTGAATTAAAAGGAATCCGGTTACTAAGAAATAATTAAAAATTACTAATTCAAATAGTGAAATTGTAGGAAATGACAAATCAATTAGTAGTTTTTCACCTGAATCGTTAGTCAAATATAACTTATTCTTCAGTAAATGTTGTACGTGTAAACGAAAAAAATTACTAATCCAGTAGTCAATTTATATATATTTTTTGTTAGGATCTAATCCGAAAAAAAATTGTGAGGATTTCTTTTTCTCTCGAGTTGATATCTGCCTGACAAAAATTGTTTCATGAAAAAAAATGAAAAATTCTAACCAACATATATATCGATTATTAAGCATTCAAGATAATAAAAAAAGGTCCATTGTATTTCAACATTTTCTGTAGCCTCATATTGTAAAACTATCAAAATATCAAATACAAACAATATTTCAAAGTCCAAAATCAGCAATACCGAGAATTTCTCCGAATTATTTAATTCAAATGTTCAATTTTTTTGATTTCGTATATATTGCTGAAAAAAGATATCGATCGATCATATTTCATTGATCAACAAAAATATACATAGTCTGTGACAATTTATGTCGACGATCACCTTGAACCAAACAATTTTATCAATATGAAATGCCATATTTACCTTCTTTTCACCTGCGAGTTATCCTCTTCACTTATGAAAATTAACAACGATTTAGCTTCTTCTCCGTAGATAATAAACTATAATGCATATCTCCGCTAAATGCATCCACAGAGTCACTTAGAGTGTATAAAGTTATGTGCTGAACAATGCCGATCGAACACGATCGAACAGTGCCGAAATATAACAACTCATCAAATAGTCAGAGATGACTATAAGATTAGTAAAAAAAATTTTGACTAAGAAAATAGTAAAATAGCGTAACTATGAAATATGTAGTTAAAATGCACGACTATTTTGAATCAGTGAAAAATTCTACTATTTCGATGTCAAATTTTTACTGATTACATAGTCAAATCTACAAAAATGACTATTTCGTTAGTAACAACGCGTGTTACTATTTCAAATAGTAAAAATTTGACTATTTTATCTGAGAGAGATAATATATTTCTATAATATATTTTGGAGGGAAAATTTCCAGAAAAAATTTTTTTTTAATTTTATAAGCCCGCTGCTTGATTCATTAGTTGCATAATGAAACGTCACAACTTGGAGCCACAAGTTAAAAGTGTCTTTAGGTTTTTATATTTATTGATACATGTATTTGAAAATTTTTTCAGAAAGTAAATAATTCGATCCAGCTTCAATACCTGCAAGCAAGCTCCAGCTCTGACTAGAATTAATTCGAAAAACTGTAATCTGAAAACATTTTGAATAAAATTTTCTAACTGAAATATCTGTTGCATTCGACTTCGACTGATCCTTATCCTAAAGTCCTTTAATAATATTATTCAAGGAGAAGCGTTCATTTTTATCGAATGAATGTGCACTGAAAATGTTGGAATAAGTGTAAATTAGCGGTGAAAAAAATTTATTAACTTTCATAGACCAAGTACCAATTCACATATGAATATAGTTAATAAAATTTCTTTCTCGCTACAAAGTATTTATTTCGCTATACATTTTCGAGTAAAAATTTATTCAATATTAATTAAGTGTTTTCCTAGTGTATCAGTTCGAAACTCAAAAGGGCCTTGTAAATAACTTGTAATGTCTTGAGAAGTATACGGAATTTTTAACCTGTACCTTGACATTGCCTCAATAAAAACTAAAAAGTTTTGATTAGCAATTGTTTCAAATGGCATAGCGTTACACTACTTTCCAGTAACTCTCAAGTTTTCCTCGAAAGGCCCTTCAATGTAACGAGGAAAAATCACAAGTTACTAGAGTAAAACTCGTGTCAATTTCCACCTGGGTTTATGTAGAGTGTACAAAAATCCCGGCACTAAAGGAAAATAGGTTATTGCTTTTTGAATTCCAAGTCAAAACGTCGATCTCATGATTCGAAAAAAAAAATTAAGATAACTAAATATCATTGCAAAGACTAAGAAAAATATGATGCTTATCATTAGAAGTACATTTTGAAAAAAAATTCTGAGATTTTATTAAGATTTTGAAATTAGAGAAGCAGACAAAAACATACACTATTGTCAAAAATTAGGATTCTAATTTTGATACTAAAAAAATAAAGATTTTATACTTTAATTTACTTTGCTTTGAAATTAACAAGTTTGACTTTCTAGATTCTGTTTTTCATTAACGTTGCCCTGATCAAGGTTTCTTTTTTTATTTTTTCCAACTAAAAAGTCGAATGATTGTTTCAATATTATGCCTTACGTGCTTCTAAGATAGTGATAACCTGAAAATCAGAAAAAAAAGAAAAATAATTTCTAGACAGGCTACATTAATTAACCAAGAGCAAGAATGTAAAACTTCTACATGTTTTACCGGCTCTTTGGGATCATTAACAAAATTCATACTAAATTTTTCTGTAATCCTTCGAAAGCTGTGAAAAAGTCAATCTTGTTAGTCACGGATTGCAATTTTCAGTGTTTAGTGAACCTATAAAACTGACAAAGGCATTCATATTTATGATAATTTTTTTTTTTTTTTCGTTTTTGCAAAGCTTCTCGAAATTGATATTTCGAAAAATCCCAAGATTTACGATCGACTGTTTTTGTGAAATTCTAACTTGACACCAGTCACGTTTTTTCCAACAAGTACGTCATACAGAACTCGGAAGAAAATTTCCGCCAGTCATGATCACATTTTTGAAAATTCTAATAAGAATATAAATTCTACGCTCTAAGAAAAATAAATGGCAAAACTGAGTGAATAGTTGTTCGAAAAAATTTTTTTTAAATAAAAATTCTCAATTCATAAGGAAGAATAATATATTGAAATGATAATAATAAAAATTGGGGTAGAATCTACAAAAATATTTGGGATAATCACTTTCTTTGTTGGAAACCCTTCCAATACATGAGTCATCAATTTTTTTATTGACTCAACTATTTTTTAAATTTGTTTACTCTCACTGGCTCAATACAGCTCTCTTACAGAAAATCCCCATTGATCTCTTTCTAAAAAACCAGATTATCATGCTTGGCTAAACAAATTCCCCAACAAAGTAACACTTGCCCGAAATCCGATAATTATTTCGAAGTCGACGAAATAAGACCCCGTACTCGCGTGCAAGACCTTTCCGAGCATACTTCCGACGGTTAATGCGCGGTTTGATATAAGTATACACGCGTACACAGAATGCAGTTCCTGCTTATCCCCAAAGATCAGCCGGCTGAGCTGTTGGACAAACCGTTCCGACAAAAAGCCGCGTTAAAAAAAGACAACCCAGTGCAAATAACCTTTTCTTCGATCCCCGTCAGCTCTTCATCGTACAATTCTTGGCGCCCATTCTTTCGATCCGTCTCCAGGGTTTTCTCCTATTTTCTCTTTGGTCTTTTCTTTACCTCTTAAGGATGCTATGTGCTACGTCATACAATGAAAAAAAACTTTGGACATTTACTGTTATTCATGGGAAAAAGACTGAATTATTTAGGTATGTACTACAATAGACGTAAAAAAAAGTTCTTCCATAATCATTTTTTTTTTTCAAAGGGGATGATCTCTTTACAGCGTATTCATAACCTATTTGTCATCATGTTTATTAAAATTCAGGCTGTTTATCAAAATTACTTGTATTGGGTGGAATGTCGTTTATGTGACAATTTCACTGTATTTTACTAGTCTCAAATCTCAATGTTCTGTTGAGACCGTGATTGTTTAAATTTGTAACGGTTCGGAATTTAGTAAATAATTTACTTGATGCTTTTTATTTCAATTTTACTGAACAAAATTTGAGCCTTGCTCGCTCAAAGAATTATATGGATACAAGAACCGATTTGAACCGAACACATAACTTCGAAAAACAAGGACCCTACGACGTGAGCAGGCGCGCTTTATATACCATCGAATCGGCAACTTGGGTTTTTTCCAAATATGATTGACGATATCTAAATTACAACTAAAATCTAAAAGCTTACGAAATTGGGAAACGAATCGTTGTAAAAACGAGTAATATATTGTTCGTTTCTATTATCTATTGCAAAATGCTTATCGTTCTTAATAGCTATTTCAAAACACGTGACAAAATATTCCTTGAAACATAGAAAATTGAATATGTGAACACAACAGTTCTTAAAACGGTGTGAAGTAATTTTTTACTCGGTGTAAAAGAAGTCTGCAACGTTTCAACGCAATCCCAGTATGTCTACAATAGATTAGAAAGATTAAGGCTTCTGTATAATTGTAAACAAATGAAGACGTAAGACAGAATTCAGAATTTGAAAGATCTTTGCTGAAATGTATGTTTGATTCTCTGTGAATTAACTATTTTGCAAGGTTTCTAATGATTCTAGAATTAACTAGCATATTCCAGATACATGTTTATCTACACTGATAGAAATATTTAGGCGCAAGAACCAAATCTTTCGATTTTGTTACTAAATCGTTTAGTAAAATATGGACCCACTAGAGTTTTGGTTGTGGCTAGTGTGGCTACAAAAGTCTATGTATGAAGTTAGTTTAGAAGTGTACAACTAATACTTTGCGTTTCATCACAATCTTGAACTTTTTCGTAGCATACAATATACGTATGTAGTTTTTTTTTCTCAACGCCTATTTATGTATTCACGTCATAAGCTATTTTATGAATTTTTTCAGAAAACAATCTTCGTAATTAAGGTCGTAGTCAACATTGTGCCGAAACACAATTTTTCTGACACCGCGCGCGGTGGGCATGATAAATAAGGAACTGTCCATCTGTAATACAAAAAAACAAAAAAAAACTTCTATTTTATACCGTCTATACCTTTACGCTCTACCTGAACGAAGGATTTTGCTAGATAAATATTTTCACGAAAATATTGGTCATTTTCCTAAAATATTTGATTTTTCAACGTCTTGGCTTTTGGTTTTAGCAGCAAGCCAAAAAAGCTTTGCTTAAAATTAAAAATTCTTTGTTCACTCAGAGGCTATTATAATTATAAACAAGCTTTAAAAAATTCAGATTGTTCAGATGAATGGTTTTCGAGAAACTGTGCTAACCGCGAAAAAACATCAGACTTTGGCACAATTGCTGTAGTGCACCTAATGCCGAAAATACAAAACGTAATCTCAAAACCAAATTCGCATATCAAAATAAAATACCAACCACCTTAGTCAAAAAGCTGCCATACAAACTAATTTTTTCCAAAACATTTTTCAGTTGTTAACTTCGTTATAAAACACATCTTTGTCACACAAAAAAATCTTTTACATCTCCATACAACCACATCGTCAAATATGTAACGTGGCAAAGGTCAAAACGAGACTAATCAAAATGATTCGACTAGTAATGTCATATCTTTCTTCCAATAAGCTAGATATGGAAGTTCCAAACAACTCAGATGCAAGTATAGTACTTATATTATATCTCAAAAATCTTCTTAAATAATTCATCATAATTCGCATTCAAACAAACCGTCTGAACTGTTTATTAATGCTATTCCCATTTGATTTATTATGTTTTTGTCCTACTGAATAGCTAAAGAGCAAAATTTGGACGCGAGATCCAAACATGCAAGATTATGACATTTCGTCGTAACATCATCAAGAAAATGACACAATAACAAATCCTTCGGATAAAGTATACATTTATTTAATGTCACAACCAATATGCCTCTAACTAAAGTTTTTTTTTCTCTCTTCCAAATCATTTCTTTCCGTCAGATGATGAGACCAAACCAGCATAAGCATCAAAAACGAAGATGGTCCAGAAAAAATTGTTATTCACTTCTACACCACTCTTTGCTTCTCTCTGTTTTTGCTTTTTTTCAAGATTTCTGCCCATACAAAGTTGAAACAACCGCAACTCGTGAATTCGGTGTCAGCACTTCGCCTCGGTTCCTTCCTCCCTTTTTTTCTCAGTTCTATCAGTCGCGGTTCATTGACGAGAACAGAATCTGAAACTGAGGCAAGCCGCTTACGGAAGCTTCGGTGGAAATCACCGGTGAAAGTTACCAAGTTGCTCCAAGTCAATGAATTACCAACTGCCTCGCGACCGCGCTGTACAGACGTGGCGCACGCAACTTGGAAGATTAAGACGATGAGAGCACACTTTCTTCAAAGCTCCTCTGCATTTCCGTTCCATTCAAGATCGGCGGATTGTTGTTTTTAAAAGAGGATCAGCCGGGCTCGGAAAAAGGTCTCCCGCACACGCGAGCTTCTGGTACTCGAAAGCGCTCGGAATGTATTATGCATATTGTTTGTTTATGGGTTTTGTAATTCATACGTGTTCAGGCATCAAAAAGTGCATTGTAGATTGAGCAGCTGAATCGGAGGTTTGTTGGTTCAGACATTTGGTACAGAAAGAAGTGTTGCTGAAGATGTTTTCGAACTGACGATGATATCTCTCGTAAATCTTTGTGTACACCAATCAAATGTGTTATTATACAACTTCTGGAAGATGGTATGGCTGATGCTTCCATAACGTCATTGATACGTTTGTTACGAACGGATTTGTTGCTGGCGCATGTATCATTGTTTTTCTTGATCATAACATACCACAATTTCTAATAATGTCGTGCCCATGCCGTAGCTGAATATGTATTGAATATTGTGTTCACGCAGCATAGGAACTCATCCGGTTTGCGTATAATGCCAGTTTAATCGACTCGATCAATACAGCAGGTCCGTATTGTATACGGTGCACTCGCGGTGCGCCGCCAGCGCAATATTCCGGCCATTGCTAATGATTGATCGGTTCCGTAACTGAGATAAAATCGTCGATTTCTTCTCTCCTGTGTATTCCATTGTCGAATCGAGAGCTTCAATTTCGCTGGTCATCTTGGGTAGATCAAGTGAGGCAGATCGTACGTCAAAACACGATTTCGTTACAGGTGTAGCAATGTGTGAACTCTATCCAGGACACTCCTGTAACCATAAATTTGTTGTATATCAATGAAGATCATAAGCTATTCTAATTCCAACAATGGCAGAAGTCACCATCAACACTTGTTCCTTTTTTTTTGGTAAAATGTCTCCTATTCAGGTGATTTTGAAAACAATTTTATGTAAATGAAGAATCGTTCTTTTCATCTCACTTGGATCTATAAAAAAAAAACTATCTATTGTACGTTTATGATTTCCGAAAAATTTTCTCGCTACTTCCATTTAACGCAGGTAGAAATTTCAAAAATCCTGGTGCCATATTTTTTTATAATGCAAGAATTTCTAAGGGTCTGGTGCCTCTCGTCAATCATGGAGAAAACTGTGAAATGATGTGTATCAAGCATTTTCCATGTTTACGTTTTGTCATCTTTGGTCAGCTTTGCGGTTACGCTCGCTAAGGGGTCCCAAATCTTGGGCCAGCTCCATCATTTAGCATCGTCATTCTCGTGGGACCATCCCATTTATCGATCGTTCATTATGAAATCGCTATGCCTACGACACTTTCCGTTCTAAGGACAATGGCTCGGATTGTTGACGTGGGCACGTGGTCGACAATGGATATTTTTCCATTCATCTTGAGTGGATGACTCGAATGATTCCCTTATTAGTCATCCGGGACGAGGGAAAATTCGATGAAAACGTTTCAGCACTTGAAGTTTCAACGGGAAGAATGTGAGTTTGAATAAATATTTACAGGTATCGTCGGTCAAGGAATAGGCAGTTGCTGGTGTATTCAAATTTATTCAGTTCTCGAATAGATTCAACATACAGATCTTTCGAAAATTTTATTATTGTCGCCCTTAAATTTTTTTAATATAGATTAGTAGATCTCCATTGTTTTCGGGCCTGAGAACATCTGGCAAGAGAATTTGCCCTACATTTCGGGAGTGAAATTCTCGTAGCCGGAAACGGCTACTTCTGGCAGTTTCACGTTTACGCAAACGATTATCGGCGAAAGCCTTTTAACGTGGAGTTAAACGTTGCAAAGTCTATCCGGCGTACAAATAGGGGGCAATGATGGTGCTCTGCAGAGGAAACTACGAGGAACGCGTGTCGGAGTTAAGGGGCGCCACGGCGATCGGCTTAACGGAACGGCGCCGCCGGCGGCTCGCCAGGATCGCGTTCACTGGCAAACAAAGTGAACCTACGCCGTCGGCACGTGCAACTGGCCTCGTATTTATCAACGCCAATCTACCTTTTGCCAGTCCGACGAACCGCCAATTTCGTGTTTCACTCGGGCAACTGTTCGGGGGCAATTTCGGATTAATTCCAGAGGCCTCTACAAAGCGTCGTTTCTGGAACGCAATTTGCTCTGGTTTGGTGTAGTTGATTTGCAAGAATAATTGTGTGTTGGGCTATCGAAATGGAAAATAGCAGAGTTTTTATTAATAAAAAAAATTCATATTAGGAGAACTGAAAGGGTTATATGTAATAAAAAACTTGGAATGAATGAGGAATGAAGTTACTCCCAAAACAATAAATTTTGGTCTTTTTAGAGAATTATTTTGATACTGACTGCCAGATATTGTAATTGGTAATCTGGGGCGTGGTAATGGAATTTTATATGATAGGGCAAAGTCAAATGTCGGAAGGGCCACTATGTACTTTTTTAACGTGTCAGTAAATATTTATTCCAGCATCATTATATTATGAGAAATTAATTTGCATGCACATGCTCAAGGTTAAGTTTTGGGAATATTATTAGTTTCGATACAAAATTTTATAATATCTTATTTTTATCGTCTCTCAGTACGTACTTATTTTTTCAGTATGTATACTATTAAAAGAATTATCTAGTATAAGTAGGTTTTATTCTGAGGGAACATAGTACAGTTTTTCTACATTGATTTCTGGAATTCGATGTTTTAGGGTCCAAGGTATGCATCATAGATTTTTAGTATTTTTATAGATGTTTTAAAAATTAAAATTATGGATTCATACGTTAAGCGGATTTTATACTCTGGCTTTTTTATCGAATGTATATTACGAGGTGCAAGTATTATACAAATTTTTAGTATTTATTACTATTCTAAAATTTTTTACGGATATTCTAGCTTTCTTTGTTATTTTATACTTACTGAAGGAAATTATGTCTTTATACATTTTGAATATTTTATTAATTTCCAGTATTTCAAGAATTTCCCTCTTTTTTTTTACATCGTTGAAATTTATGATTAGGTATAGATTATTAGAGTTTGATATATACATTTTCTTCAGTATTTTTATATTTCTGTATCATTTATGAAATTTAGTCATTTTTTTAAGTCATACTTTTTTAATAAATCATACTTTTTATGGCTATATGTAAAATTAAAGAATTTGATGCTCTATATTTCACACTTTTATCGATTCTTAGTATTTCAGATAGTTTTTCAAACACAGTTTTTTGTATATGTATTTCTAGTGTTCCAAAGAATTCTAGTTATTTCAGTATTCATAAGATCAAGTCAAATTTTCTAGGTTTGTGATAGATATCTAGTTTTTTTTTTACTTCTATATAGATTTTTAGTATTCGAAACACTAGTATCTAAAATTTTAGAAATTTTCAATATTTTAATAAATTTCCATAAAATAGTATCTGAATGAATTTTTTAATATTATTGTCGATTTCTCCATAGATTTGCAGAATTTGATGCTCATAGATTGAAAGTATCAAAGATTTTTATTATTTTTATTACAATTTGAGAGAATAATATCTTAAATATCTATATTAAAATCCAGTACTCCAGAGATTTCTTGCTATTTCCAGACTCTTTTATACATTTTAGATTTTACGAAATTGCGCTGCAATTTTAAGCTTTCTTCTTAATTTTGAATTTTTATTGATTGCTCTGTATTAGATTTGAAAAATTCGATACCCTAAATTTCAAAGTTTTAGAGTCTTTCAATCTGAATCTCTTGAGTTCAACAGATTGTCTGTTGTATTGTACTGATTGTTTTGTTAAAATGTTCAGAATGTAATCTGTGAAAAATCAAGAGATTAAATTTGTAGAATACAACAAAGAATCTGTTGAATTCGACAGGTATATATGTGTAGAGAACAGATTTTTCGATGAAAACTTTGAACATATTATTATTTCATTTTTTTGAGATGTAACAGATTCAAATTAAGAGAGGGGATTTGAAAGTTCATTCTATGTATTCCAATTATTTTCGTGAATTTCTGAGGTATTTTTAATTCAAAATCTCGAGATTCCTATGATTTGCAATTTTTTTATATATTTTTGAGCAATCTTAAAATTTCGTAGTTTATTAATTACCCAGTGAAACAAAAATCGAGTTTTGGAAAAACCCAAAGAAAGTTTCACAGGCAATATGTACTTTATGCCCTCCTGAACCTATAATCCTGAATGTTTATTCTCTATCACGTCACATTACCAAGTAATAATTTTTAAAAGATTTAATAAATTTTAATTTGTACCTTCTTCAGTTATTACGCTTTTGAATCGTGCAAAAAACTATGTTGTTCAGTTTTTTCCATAGATCTCAAATATGCAATTTAATTATTTTTATAGATTTCTCATTTTTTTTTAATTATAGTTGTGCAGATATAAGAATTTGATGCGCTAATGGCTGAACTTGAAATTTTCATTGATTCTTAGTATTTTAAACGATTTTTGAGAAAATAATAGGTATTATAGAATTCTAGTATTTTTGATAAAAAATCTCGAGATTCCTATAGTTTATAGTCTTTTTCATATTTTTCAAGATTCATGAAATTTTGTAGTTTATCAATTATTCTTTCCGATTTCTAATTTTGTTATAGATAGCTGTACATAGATAAAAATTTTTCGCGCTAAACTTCAAAATTTCATTGATTCTTAGTATTTCGAACAATTTTTTAGAACACAGTTTTTCTTAAATTTCTAGTATACCAAAGAACTCTAGTTATTTTAGTATTTTTTATATATTTTCCAAAATCCCTAAAATTTGAATAATCTTCTAATCATTCCATGCACAGATTTTTATAACGAGATGCTCCAGAATTCCACAGACTTCAAGTAGATAAATTAGTTTTTTTTTTTTTTAAATTATTGTCTACCTACATTTTGTCTATTGATTGATTCGTTACATTCTTTATAACTAGAATGATTTGGAAACTTGTCCTTTATTTTTATCAAATCCTATATGAATTTCTAGAATCTGATGCTCACAACGAAGGAAAGCAAAATGAATATATGTGGCGTGGACTGAAGAAAGGATACTAACAGCACCAAAAATCGAATTCAAGATAGTCAGTGATTCTGAATATAGAAATCTTACTCTATCGAACGAGTCTACTCTTAAAAATATATGACCCCTTTATTTAATAAAAAATTGAGGTACAAAATTGGACGGTCCATGCTGCGCTTAGGGACTTTCTCTTTTCAATCTCGTTTTTCTCGAAAAGCGGCGAGGTGCTGTTAGTACCCATTCTTCAGTTCACGCCACATATGATACAGTCCCCTGGTTGTGACATTCCTCTTAATAAAATCAGATATTCATGAATTCAAAATTGAAATACTCACCAGTATTGAAAGGAATGGAATGCCCGAAACGATAAAACCAACGCTTCATGCAATCCGCACAAAACATATTAATTAACGTGGAATGGGCGCGTAAGGAGAGCTTTATAAGAAATCCTGCATTCAGCAGGCGGCCAGATTTCCCGCGGGACGTGACCGAGGCTTCGCTATTAGCGATCACAAGAGGCTATTACAAGCCCATTAATACAGCGTGGCTGCTGAGGGTGCACGGGCCACCCGCCAGCGACCCCCGTCCACGGTGTAGGGTTTCTGCGGAGTGCGGACCCTTGAGACCCCCTCCCCCCTTGCCTCACAAAGTAATCCGAGATTCACTTTGTCCCGCACTTGCACTCTTTTGCCGTCACATTCGCCAATGATGCGTTACACATGCGTTGAATGAACAATGTAGGATCGTAATCATGGTACGTCTCTATGACGAAATCCTGAAAATTGCGTTTATAAAAGACATAAGATGAAATTTTTACCAGTCAAGTGCAAATTGTTCACATCATTGTAATTTCACTAACGTTGTTTATGAAGGATACTATTTAACGGACAACCGTTTGCCACTGGCCTAGGCAAAAAAATTTTCGAGAGGGGTTTTCGGCAAAAATTATTTCCTACGGAAAATTTTAATTTTTGGGATTTTAAGATTTAAAAGTTATGCAACTTTTAAAGCTCAGAGTAGTGCATTTTTCATGCTCGTATTTTATACAAAAGAATTTTGTGATTTACAGTAGGATTCTTGTGATATCCATGCGAGTTACTGAGATTCAGGTTTTTTCCTAATAACTTTGGTATTTTTTTAAAATTTTTTTTTGTTTCATCATAAATGTAATCTCTGAGTATTTTCGAATATGATGTAATAAATTTTTTATACCTCTAGAATTCGATACTGTAGAAATGAAAGTTCTGAGAATTTTTTAACATATGTATTATATCTAGATTTTTGAGAAAATTGTACGTAAAAGATTTTTAATACTTTATGGACTTCGAGAATTTTCGTATTGTATATATTTTTCAAAATTTTCGTAATATTTCTAGCATTTTATTAGAATTTTCGTATTAATTCATCAATTTTGAGAAAATCAGCATCTTTTACACAGAATTCCAATACATTTTGGTTTTTCTTGTATTTTGATAGTATTCAAACTATTTGAAGAACTTTATATTCTATGAATTTCTTCATAGGTTTCTAGAATTGTATGTGCTAGAACCCAAAGTTTTATAAAATTTTCAGAAAATCATGTTTACATACTTTTTGAGTATTCAACAATTTCCAGTATTTTTTGTCTTTTGTTTATTATTTACAGAAACTGGAGGATTTTTTTAGTATATTTCACGATTTCGAGTTTTTTTGTACGTATTTCTGAAATTCGATGTTCTAGAATTGAAATATAAATCCATTTTTAATGATTTTGTACATTTTTTAGAAAATCACATTTATAGAGATTTTTTGTGTTTGATATTTCTGTTATATCCGTGTTTGTTTGGTATGCATAGGATTTTGTGGGTTTTTTTTCTTGTATTTTTAGTGCTCGTATATATTTTTGCAGATTTTCTAGAAGAATATTGAATACAAGAATTAAATATTGTATAATTAAAATTTTAGCCGCTTTTCAGTGATTTCATAGATTTTTGAGCCAACTACATGAATTTCGATTTTTAGTGTTTATAGGTTTTTCGCACTTTCGTATTTTTATAGTATTTACATAATTTTGTACCTTTTCTCTGAATTTTCGTAGATTATGTATATTTTTCCGATTTCTACGGAGTACCTACATTCTCAGAATTCGACATTGTACAATTTGAATTCGAATCGATTTTCAATAATTTCATAGATTTCCGAAAAAACCACACCTACATAGAATTTTCGTGGTTTATGGATTTCGTATATAATATTATTCGTTTTATTAGTATTTATACGATTTTGTACACTTTTTTGTATTTTTACATATTTTTATATATTGAAGATTGATACCTAAGTTTTTTTTCAAATTTGATGCTCCAGAATTCGAAGTTAATTAATAATAAATGTTTTCTCACCGGGTAGTAATGTCAAATAAATTTTCTTAATTTCCCTGTCAATAATGTTTATCACTAAAATTCGTCAAAGTTAATTATTATTTTAGATGTTATAGAAAATTATTTAACAGAATACCTACTTGAATTCTGAGTATTAATTTTTAGTTTGCAGGATTTAAATGATTTTCTGATATTTTTTTGGATTTCTATTGTCGATTTCTTGAATTCGATGATTCAGGGTCGAAATTTCCCTAAATTTTTATGATTTTCGTAAATTACACTTATACTGTAGCATGATTTCATTAAATTGAAGCGATTTTCAAATATTTGTTTGCTAAGTTATCCTTACCAAACAATTTTCATGATTATAATTTCATTTATAAAAAATTCTTATGGTGACAACATAATTGAAATTTTTATATTATTTAGTAAAATTAAGAATCCTAAATATTGTTACCTTTGAGAACTTACATAAAAACACTTGTTTTTTTTTTCTCAAGATTTTAGTTGGTACTTTTTTAATAATTTGTACTTATTTCATTTTTCCTGCATTACTTCTTCCATGCGTATTTTTCTCATTTATTGCTATAATTTGTAATATTTTTACATGAAATAGTAATTTTATCCAATTTCGGAGGAGTTTGAACCCCCAAAAGCTGGTAATTTTCAACAAGTTTTTTTACTCGTGCAAGCCAAGACATGGGAACTCCAGATTCTTGTCCCTTGTACACTGTGTGAATATGCTAGATCTTTCCTTCCATTTGACGATGTGAAAAATGTTGTCGTTTGTTTGTCAAAAAATGATCCCATTCCTGTACACTCTCGCGCATTTAGGCGGCAATACGTCTCACGTCCGGCGGAACATACTACGGATTTCCCGGACAAAAGGTACCGCCAGGAGCAGGTTGAATGGGACGTGCGACTAAAGGAACGAGGATCGCCCTTTGCCACAGTAGCAGGGACGATCAAAACTTCGTTAGACGCGGAGCGACGTGTTCCGGATAATAAATGTGAGAACCCGAGCGCGGCAGGAAAGACGCCCACTCTTAAGACCCATTACCAAAGATTCATTGGCTCCGCGCTTTTTGGTACATTCACCTTTTTGCCTCCGGGACTACTCGTTTTACGTAACTTATATTTATGACGAAAAGTCGACCGATTGTGAAATCCATTTCCAGGTCCCTTTCTTGGGCTTCCTTAGGGCGAGAATTCAGGAAGGGAGTTTTTTAGCGTGATTCGCCGGGCTATTCTTTCGGCTAGGAAAGCATTTTATTGGGAATTCGTTGGAACATGTTAAGCTTATCATTTATGGGCATTTGGTGGCAGCAGGCGCGTAGGCAGAGTGGAATTTTGGGCGTTTAAACCCTTCCCGAAATTCTGATAAAATCAATCAATATTTCATGTAAAAATGAAAAACGTTACATTGGTAAACAATCAAAATATAAGTTACAAAAAATGCATGAAAACGTTAGCAGTATATATAAAAAAAAAAAGTAAAAACCATCAAAACGTAGGATAAGGTGGAGAATATGAATCAGAAAAATTGTTGCAACCCAGTGAATAATCAAGAAAATAAAAATATACGAAAATGCTAGAAATTTACAAAACTTTGAATCTTAGATCATGAAATTCTTGAAATCTATATAAAATCCATATAAAAGTATTAAAAATCTTTCGATTCATACAAACTCTAAATGAGTAATGAAATTAATACACTTCTGTAAGAAAACTATTTCTACGATCTATAAATTTTGGGATTTTAGAGCATCAAATTCTAAATATACTATGAATCTATAAAAATTCTAGAATACGCAACAAAATCTTTTAAATATTTCAAAAATACGTAAAACAAAAAAACGATATAAAACATGAAAAATTTATTTCAATGTGATTTTATCATTAATTTTCAGAATCACTGAAAATAGATCAAAATTTGCATTTTAGAGCATCGACTTTTTAAATTTCTGTAGCAATACCCAAAAATATAAGTAATATATAAAAATACTCAGAAATCATTTAATCTTGTGTATCATACTAGAGAAATGTTAAAAATAAGTTTACTAGTTTACTAGCTCGATAATTTATTCGTTAACTAATTTACTAGTTCACTAGTTTACTAGCTTACTTGTTTACTAGTTTACTAGTTTACCAGTTTACCAGTTTACTTATTTACTTGTTAACGAGCTCGCTAGTTTACTTTTTTCCTTTTTAACTTGTTTACTGTTTCACCTTTTTACGATTTCAGTAGTTCATCAGTCTGATAGCTTACTTGTTCACTAGTTTAGTGGTTTACCAGTTTACTAGTTTGCTAATTCACTTTTTTTCTAGCCTACTAGTGTACTAGCTTACTAGTAAATAGAAAACTTTAAATACATAAAAATTATGTAGATATAGCTTTCTTAGAAACTCAAAAAACTGTCTGTCCTTGAGCATAATTATTAATATAATAATATAATTATATACAATTTGAGACAATACTCTACAAATTCATATAGAAAACTATAAAAATACATCCAATTTATACACTTTATACGATTAAACATACTTTTACCTGTAGAAACACTAAAAAAATATGAAATAAATGTATTGAAAATTGTCAGAAAAGAAATTGTTGTCTGAAAAATCAAATTAAATTCCCAAAATTGTTGGAAGTTTCAATACGATAGCATCATTTTTTTAAATCTATTGAACGTCCACAGAAATATTAGAAATTTAAAAAATACCAGAAAATACTACGAAATATGATGAATAATATACCATACGAAAATAGTTTAAGTTTATTATGTATATTTTGTCTGTGTGGTTAAAATTAACAAAAAATCAATTCAAATATATAAATTCTCTAGAAGTTTGATTCCTAGAGCAACGAATTTTAGAAAGATCTATAGAAACCCATATTACTTAATTTTAGATGACCCTTAGAGTGGTATAAATACAAAAAGTATAAGTAAAAAGAATCGAAACTTCAGTTATTAATTAAAAATCACAAAAAGCGAATTCCAATAATTATGAACATAAAAAATGGGCAATTTTTCATGTGTAACTTTTAAATTTCGAAATGTAAAATATTTCAAAATCGCCCTCTTGCAACCGTATTGTCAAAGATTAAAAATTATGAAATCCCGAAGGAAAAATATTTCTCAGAAAAACCCTTCCCGAAAATTTTTTCTGCCTACGCCTTTAATTTTCATTCAAGGATTTTTTCTTCTTTTCGTTTAATTATCTCGAACTCCATGAACTTGATGATCCCTACATCATTGATGTTTCTAAAAAACTTCTATCAAACTTCTATCAAACTTCTAAAAAATACAAATATTTTAAAAGATTGATTCCAAGAACATTCAATTTTAGAAAGCTTTATAGAAACCTGTATTACTTCGTATCAGAAAATCCTCAAAGTGATATAAATACAAAAGATCTAAGTAAAAAAAATTGAAACCACAGTTACTAATTGCAAATCACAAAAATCGAATTCCATTATTTACAAACATGAAAAATGTGCAACTTTGGATTCCAAAAGTTGTATAACTTTTAAATTCCGAAATGTGAAATATTTCAAAATCGCTCTCCTGTAACAATATTGTCCAAGATTAAAAATTATGATATCCTGAAGGAAAAATATTTTTTACGAAAACCCCTGCAGAAAATTTTTTCTGCCTACGTCTTTGGGTGGCAGGAAACTTGGGTTTGTTTTGTGTCAACTATAAGGCTGGTTAATGAAGTATAAAAAGAAATTATTCGAAGAGTATTGTACATCTTTCCCCTCTACATTGTTCACTCTTATTTTTCTGAAGTAAGGGAAGAAAAAAGTTCAACAGTAAGGTGCTCTCTAAAAAAACCAGAGCTTGGAAGCCTGAGCGTCGTAGTGTATAGCAAATATGAGGACACTGTCGATTTTATTTATCGGTAGATCTACTTTTGATCATCCGGTACCCAATGTTTCCTCGACCTTTACTCAAAACTTCACCGGTCCCTTGTCACTTTTTCTACATAATTTCTGAAAACATAATGTTATTTTTCGAACTCAATCGTCGACCTCATCTTCTTTGAACGTTCCTCTACTCCAACCTTAATTGATGCATCACCATTTCTGAATCTCCGATCTCGACCACGACCATGCTCGCGACGCCAGATTGGAAAACGTCGGTGAGATCGTATCGTTTCGCTTTTCTTTGAATCTCTAACTTTCAGGATCATAAAAATGTCCTTTCATCACGTAATGACGTAAAATGACGTGCTCCGTTATGCTCGAGTCTTTCATTTTCACCACAAGAACATTACACAGTGGATCAAAGTTTGGAAGGGAGGAGAAGGGAGTGACCAGTGACATACCAGAATCGTAGAAAGTGTATGATTGAATTATCTTTTGAACAGTTACACAAAATATTTTATAAATTCTTTCCAATCATTGTTATATTATTCATTACTATATATGTTAAAACGACTTGTTTAATGTTTTTTTATTCTTGATTTTGTTAACAGTATATTATATAATTACTGATTTTTTAAATAAGTTACTTACTAATAATAAAAAATAACTTATTATTAGGAAGAATAAATTGTTTTTTGTAATGTTCAAAATGTATACATAGATTTCTATGAATATGATGATGGAATTGCAAATGATGTACGACACTTATTTTCCTGCACATTTTTTGAATCTCATGAATGAAGATTATTGAGATACTCAGAAGTTTGAGTAATAAGTTACGCAATAAAAAATGCATACATATATTGTATTTATACGAATCATGATGAAACAAACTTATTAAATATCAAAACTTCTTTTCTATTTCACCAAAAATTTTCGAAGCGTTATAGTTGAGATATTAAAAATTATGATGAAATTTATTATTTGTTTTTTGGAAATTCATCAAACTGAATTTTGAGTACGAAATCCCACAATCCCAGTAAGCCGAAACGAACAAAAAAGAAAATTTATAATTTATCTTTATTTAAAATAACGTTTCTTGATAATCAACCTAAACATATGTGAAATAAATATATGATTCGAAAGAAAAACATGGATTTTCTAATACATACATTTCATTGAATAAAAATATATACATGTAGGTTAGTACTTTTTAGGAAAAAGTAAACTACAACTTCGAAGTATAAAAGACTTATTGTGGATATAAATTTTGAAGTTGTAAATAATGTTAAAAGATAACAAAAGTATCACTCATATGTTACTATTGTTATAAGATAACATATGCTTGTCATGTTCACGTGATTCGTGATTAAATATTCTAAATCAACATTGGAATTTTTTTCTATGAAAAAATAATTTAATTAACTATCGTAAACAGTCGAAAATTATTCTGAATGAAGTTTTAGGCTCGTATAAGATAAAGAAACATGTTATTCTATAACATATATTTATTTATTGTAGCTATTTACGTTCGTTATAGGTGAAGTAAAGAGCAACTTATGGAAAACTTGAATTTATTTTCTATGTAATCTCTTAGTTCGAATCAGTAAAATTTTTACTAATTCAATTAGTAGGTCAGAGATAGTCCGAGATATATATAATGATATATATATATATATATGATAATATATATAATGATATAAAATATGTATCATTATACCTAGTTATAAAAAAGTTCATAAAAAAAACATTGTCAAAAGCTTGATGATTCAAGGAATAAATATTTTGACAAATGTCTAAATATATCGATTATTGTTGTTTGATTTTTTGCTATAAAACAATAATGAAATAGTAGCGTTTTAATGCTAGTTAGATAATCAATAATTGCAGTAGTAGATATTTATTATTATGAACAGCAACTATTTACTAAAGTATTAGTAAAAATTAATTTTTTGATTAGTTGAACTATACTTATCTTTTAGTCATAATGCACGAATAAGACATCAAGTCAAAACCTACTTACTGCAGTAGTGGATTTTTACCAAGTTGAAAGATAGTTATTCACTTTTTTGTTCAGTCAAATATAACTGATTTCATCAGTAAGCTATATCACTAAACTAATTAGTAGATTTTCACTAAAACCTAAGCAGCTCCCTTTTCACTTTTTTAATTAGTGAAATTCTACTATTAAGTTAGTAGTTTTTTACCAATTTAAACTGAGAGGGTAACTAATTTTTAGGATAGAAAGTTAGAAATACTGTTTTTTTTAATAAATAACATTCAGAATTATTATAAAACTTTACATTTTTTTGTCATTTTTAAAAATTTCATACAACTTAGATCATAATACCATAATTTATTGGTAGAAATCAATAAAAAGAATATACATGTACGTTTCTTGAAAAAAATTTTTCTGAACATCAACATCATAATTTTCATTTTCAAAGAATATGTATTACGTATATTACGAAAAACATGGAATATATGAGAAAAAGTGCAATAAATTTGTAAACCAAGTAACTTGCTCGCTTCCGAACTTATGTCATATATTATTACAAAATGTTCAATATCAGGTATTGAACAACAAAATAATGACACGAAACATTTCCAAACTTACGTCACAGTGCCCTTCGGAAAATTTCAGGATTTTTTACATCTTTTTCGACTATAAAATTTTCCACAATTACTATTTTTTCCCTCTGTAATTCGAATTTCCCATAAAATCGGGAAAAGAACTGCACTCTTCATCAAACAACTTACCATTATTTAAACATATTTCCAAAAAATGTTTAAAATATACATGTATCCTTCGCAATTATGAACATTTTTTTTTCATGTCAATATGCCCTTCATGAAAAAATAACCCTCGAATTCGATTATTCAATTACCACCTTTCAAAAATATTTTTAAAAAACTCTGCAAAATACCCCAGTCTCGCCCTTCAGCCAGCACTGACTGTTCAATAACCATGAACATCCAGAACAATTTATTTCCTCGGAGCTCATTTCCTACCAGAGGAGGGAAAAAACTAAAAGGAGACGGAAAAATGGTCATTTTCTTTCTTCGGTCGAACGCACACAAAACTTGCAGGTTCGCAGGGGGTTGGGGGCAGGGACGAAAAGCGAGAGCGAAAGGAAAATCAGGTGGAGAGAGAGACTCGGGGGCCGGGGTACTTTGGGAAGGATCTTCTGTGCGAAGAGCACGAGAGAGGGTACGTCCTATAAATAATTAGCGAGGAGTCGTTCGCTCTCCACTCCATGGGCGTAAGCCGCTTACGGCCCCTTTCTCCCCGCGCCTCGTCCCAACATAATGTCGCCCCCTCCGCCCCTCAGCCCCCGGCGCGACCGCCCCACGATGATGGCCCATCGACCAGAGAAAGCTCCCGACCTCCCTTGGTCCTCCGGCCCTCTTCCTTCGGCAGCCACCCTCGCTGGTCTCTGTCTTCTCGAGCTCTTCTCCACCCCAACCCCACTGCGAGGCGAAGGCTCCTGTTGGCGAAGAGATAGGAAAGCCACCTACCCTGCTGTGCTTGCTTGTAACGATAGTTGCAAAAAGGCGAATCTCGGGTTGGATTTTTCATGGCCCAAAGAAGGAAGAACACTGAGAAAAAGATATAGCAATTATTACAATACTGTATAGTAAATGGGAATCACTCTGACATATTGTACTTTTCGCTGGATAATATATCAATTTTTGAAATAACATATTGTAAATATTGTCAAATGATGTTGTTGTTATAGATATATTTTGTTGTAAAAACTCCTATACATCTTCCGTTTTCTACTATAGTTCTTGTACTTTCTGCAATATCATATTGTAATTCCTCTATTAATCCAAATTGTTGAAAACTCCATACAGCTTTTTCAGTATGCAGATCTGTATAGGTTCTTTTTGCAATATTTTTGTATACTTTCTAGGTTTCTAGTGCATCATATTGTAATAGGATACAGTTTTCGAAAAATCTGGATAAAAGTAATGTAGCTCATTTTTTTCGCCATTTATGGTTAAAAATTTCAGTTTGTATAGTGAAATTTGCATTTTAGGATCTTAAATTTTTCGAAATTATACAGTAAAAACTGGCATACATTGTAATTTGTACATTAATAGCGGTTTTACTGTAGAATATTGTAATAAGTAGAATAAATATTGCAGATTTTACAATACTATTGTAAAAACTACAATATATACGGCAGAAAGTACAAGATTTTTTTCTCAGTGAAGGAACGAGGGAGGTAAATGGAAGAACCAGTTGAAGGGTGGATATTCAAAGTCGCATAACCGCAAATTTTTCAAAATTTTCGGTTATATTATTATTGTTATTATATTATCGGCAATTCAAAGTCGTATAACAGTCAATGGAAGCTTATGTAATTTAATAGAAAAAAGTAATTTTATGTTGAAAAACGTCAAACGGTGAATTTTTTATCTTGTTACATACATTTACAAACATTTTGAAACAAGATGCAATGTTATTAACAATTTTGTTAACAATAAAACCTACGAATTAAAATAGAAAACGAATTTAATAATTTAATTTCTATTTACAATCACGAATAATGACAGTAATAAACAAAAAGTGAAAATTTATTGAAGTATATTTCGGTTATAGAATTACCAAAAACGTAATAAACCTTCGCCAAACTTGTTTCTCTAACTTTCATTTAGTTAGGCTGACGGTTGATATACACATACAGGGATGTGAGACGGTAAATTTACCAGTAAATTTACCGGTAAATTACATGTCATGACCGTCAATTACGACAAGGAAATTTTGGTCAATTTTGACTGTCAGTTTTCCATACCAGTCAGAATTATTGTGACGGTCAAAATTGTTACATACACAAAGATGATTTGAAAAAATATGTAACTGGTTTGTTATTACATCTTTATTTTTTTCGTCAAATTTTTATGAAACAATGAAAATAAATTTGGTTTCTGAAATAATAAATAATCATACAGTTACAACTCTCTCATTTAAAACGAGTTGTTAATAAAGAAATAATTGAAACACTTCATAAAAATGTGTTGTTGATTTTTTTATTTTTTATTTTTGTCATTCTTGTGAAGTATTTCCCTTCGGTATCTATATTTTCGGAAAAATGTCCACATTATTCATTGTTCGTCAGTTTTCTACACTGATTGTAAGACAAAAGTATTGTAATTTCCACTATAAAATATTGTAATTGTGGATCAGTTTCGACTATTGCACTGTTTCAATATAGAAATTCTTTATTTAATTTACTATATTTATGGCTCAAATTGGCAAATTTTGTCAAGTTTTGTTATAAATAAATGTAGTAGCATATGAAACAAATATTATTTGTGACTGAACCACAATCGCAATATTTTATGATAAAATGTACAATATTTTTTAACAGGGTATATAATTTTTAAAGTAACTTAATCAGAAATGCCAGGATTCTAAGACTTTTATGATTATCGCAGATGACATTAATTTCTAAACATAAATACCAAATATCTGTTTTCGATTTGTTGTTCGTGACAACATAATGCATAAAAATATATTTAGTAACAAACGCAGTAGTATACTGAATCACTCATGAGTTTTTCTAGAAAATTGAAAAGGCCATTTCTCTAGAAATTTTGATCCTTTTAACTATTTGATAAGAAAATGAAATTTCTTATAAGAATCCAATTCCTCATACGGTGCACCTTGTAAAAACCTTATACGAAATTGAAATTTCCTATTAGAATGTATTTGATAAAATCTTTTGAGAAAAAAACCTTGTCAAATTTTTTCGATCAGTTCTTCATGATATATATCAATTTCTTATAAGGTATTTCTAAGGTCACCTCATAAGAAATTGAATGCTAATAAGGTTTTTATAAGGTGCACTTTATAAGGAATCGAACTCTTTTAAGAAATTTCTTTTTCTCATAAGGTTTTTATAAAAATCAAAATAACAAGGCTTAAAAAATGTCAAACAATGAGATTGGTTATTTTCATTATTAGAAAATCGTCGAATATTTAAATCGTTCTCAATCCATTGATTCATTTTGAATTCTTTTCTTCTTACTTCAAAAAAACTATTTTCGTCATAGAGTAACAATATAGTCAATAAATCGTCGAGCAATGACGAACATCATCTTCTTTGCGTTTTTTTGGAAAAAACGAATTGATAAGACGTAATTTCGTCTAAAATTATTAAAATAATGAAAAATTTCAGACCTCTGATTCCTATCGATACCATCGATTTCTAGAAAGCTACAATATACTACAATATCAGAAAACTCTTCACGTTATATGAATACCAAAGAATTATGAAAAATACCAAGTACATTAAGAAAGATATCTTAATTTCAATTACTTTAAAATCACGAGAATCTAATTCCATGATAATAAATACGAACATTAAAAAAGTCTGACTCTGGTCTTAAAAAAATGTGCTACTTAATAACCCCAAAATTGGAAAAATTGTATTTTTAGAACTAGACTTTCAGATATCAAAAATTATAAAATCCTGAATGGGGTATATTTCATGGAAAAACCTCTCCTAAAAATAGTTTGTATCCTACAGAGTGAAAACCCACCCCAAAAACGTACCTGACAATCGAAGATTGGCCATCGTTATCTGAAATAAATTTCCTCAACGAAAAACGGAATTTCGCAGAAAGCCGCGCCGGTGATGGACGCGTTAACTTCAAACAGGGTGAAAAAACGTGAATTCGAGGTCCATTTTTTAGGATTACGTCGGTACATATACGTACATACCCAGCAACCTAACCTATATAGCGGGCAGAGCTTTCGAAAAAATAGAAGGCGAGCGAGTCGAAGGGAAGTGTTTGGACAGAGGGAGCTTAACAATGCATTCGCGCCCCTTGACTTCCTGGCGGGGCTTCTGATCCCTCCTCTTCCTCCCCCGCCCCCTCGTTTGAACTTTCTCGAAATCGCAATTGATTTTACGCGGGTTTACGACCTGCGAGCCAGCACAATCGCGGCGTTGCAACTCAAATTAATCGGCAACTCCTGCGATCCGGAAACTCTTGTATTCCAAAACAGATCGACCGTGAGTAGAGAGTAGGTGGGGCACACCCAGAAAAGAACATGTTTTATTGTACTATTTCACGTTCGTAGAGTACCGTTTAAAGTTTTTTTCTTTTAAGGATCTTTTTGGTGTTTACATTGTACCTTTTCTTTGGTACTTAGATATACTGCCCTTTTGAATTTTTTTGAGTAGATGATGATTGAGGAATTGAAAGGCTTTCTCCGAGTTCAATTTCCAAAAAAATTGATCGAGGAATGGAAACAGCAAAGTGGACAAAGAACATGGATATTTTGACAAATGACCAACGTTATGTTCTTCAGGTCAAAAATTTTTTCTACAAGATTAGCAATATTCATAACGTCGATCTACATTATTCCAAAAATGAAAATAAACAATTCAATTTTCGATCTGAAAGAAAGTCGATATTAAAACTGAATGTATGATATTGTACATGATCATGTAGTTTTCACCTGTAGATATCACATTTAGTTTTTTATACATTTTGTTTGGAAATTCAGAACTTGGTTTGCAAGCTCCGAAAAAAGGAAAACATGTACTTTTTCGGTACTTGGAAAACATTGATAACAGCGATAGAAAAATCCAGAAAAATTTGGTCTTAAACGTAACACAATACACTCAAACTATGCCAAGTTTCAAACATTTATCATAAGTTTTGCACAAGTTTTGAATTTTCGAACAAAATGTATAAGAACTATATGTAAATACTTGAGTCGTTTTGTGGCACGTGTTAATCATGTCCGATTTGCTTCAAACTTTACAACAATTTTTTTAATATCTTAATTGATTTTAAGCACTGGATTAGAAGAAATTCTGACATCGCCAAAATAAGTGACACCCTAATGTACATATTGAAAAAACTTTCTATTATAATGAAAATAGAACACTAGAAAGTACCGATACTAAAAAAAAAAAATAAATAAATAAACAAACAAACAAACAAACATACTTACAATAAGAATCCAAAAGAGAAAAATTAACGAAATTCGAGGATCACGTCTCGCCAAAAATCATCAATTTAAAAACTTTGAAAAAATATTTCTTTCAAATGAATAATTTTTCACAACATCCATCAAGATTCACTAAGAAAAAAATTCATGTCAAAAAAAACCAGTATATTGAGAGTTATACCATAATTTCGCAGGCTTTACAATATAATTGAAAGTTTTGTTATCTTTATTTTACTTATTACAATATTATACGGTAAAAAATGTTATTCTGTACAAATTACAAAAGGTATACCAGTTTTTACGAGATAAAATTGTGAATAAATAAAAATGCACAGGATTCAAATTGTAATTTTTACTGTTCTCTTGCACAGTATTTAATTTAATTTCATCATTATTTGCTCTTCTCTTCTTAATGTATGGTCTTTCATGTACTAGTGAAAAATATTGTACATAGTATACATGTAACTATAATATGTGCTCCACAGAAATTCATATAGTATCGTAAAATCTACAATGTATTTACGTATTTTCCATTTTTTCCAATATTGTATCAAGTACAATACATATACTATATAATACACAAAAATATAGCAAAAAGAACTATACGGATACTAATACTGGCAAAACTGTACGTCATTTTCTGAAATCTTGATTAGTAGTAATTACAATTCGATCTTGCAAAACGTTAAAAAAAAAGTATAGTAGGAAACGAAATATGTACAGGAATTTTTACAAATTAAATATATCTATTGCTACAAGATCATTTGACAATCTTTACTATACATTATACAAAAACTGCTATCAAAATCTAGCTAAAAGAACAATATTTCAGATAAATTCCACTGTAAAAAATGTATTGTAATAATTACTATGTTTGTTTTTTTCAGTATCATTCATTACATTCAACCATTACTTATTCTTCTAATGTGACATCTCACTAATTATCTTACATTTTAAGTCAGATTCTGAATCTAACATCTCTACATTACCAACATCTAAATAATGACTAGGAAATGTTTTTTCTGATAATTTTGAAAAAATTTATCTACTCGTTTGATTTTAAGAATTTCTTTCTAGGTAGGAAATTGAATTGTTTATTTTGGTTTTCGTGGGTAAATGTATACTGACGTTCTAAATATTGTTAATTTTGAAGAAAAAATTTTTCACCTCAAAGATGTTCTGAATAAAGAACGAAACGTTGGTCCTTTTCTGACATATCCATGACATTCGTCTTTTTTACTGATTCCATTCATTGATATTTTTTTTTTTTTTTTTTTTTCGAAATTTTTAGAGTGGACTTTTACTGTATATTAGACTAATCGTTGAAATTTTTATTTAAGCACCTACTAAATTGTTTGAAAATAGGTTTAGCAAATTTTCTGATTTTTTTTTTTAATCATTAGAATAACGTAAACACCTGCTAGTAAATGGTGATGGGATTGAGGGGATCAAGATTCGGGTTTTTTATTATATTTATTGTTTTGTTTAAAAAAGAATTTCTGTTTATTGAAAATGGAAATTTTGAACTTCATCGATCCTTATCCCTTTAGATTATTTAAAATCATTTAAATCTTTATTTTAGTGGATAAGTAGACAATATGAGAAGCACCTATAAATAATTAAATGTCCACATACTTCTTATGATTAATAATTCAAACATGTAAAATACTTTTAAATTAAACAATGAAAGTTTCAAATGATAAATTGACCAGATTATGATTTCATTTTGCAAGGCTCTGTCCTTTTGTTCATAATAGTGCTTGATAGTAAAAATTTCGGAATACTTCAGTGTTAGTGAACTCAAAATCAAAACTCATCATCAAACTAAAAAAAAGTACAGAATAACTCGAATTTAAACTGCAACAATATATTAAAAGTAAAATAAAACCTTCTAAAACTTTGCAATAAAAATATCAGATCCCTGCCTCGATCTCAATGGAATAAATCAACTCGAAGAAACCCGCCTTTGGATGTATAAAATTCGGGAATGCGAAGGTCCGATGCAGCAATGCGTGAAACGATGAAAGGAAGTAATTTGTGCACGATCCTGCGGTTCGACTAGAATAATTCAATTTTTCAGTTTAAATCGGCCGCTCGGGGACCACAAAGTAATAACCGAAAATCGAGTTACCAAAACCTTTGATCCACCGCCTCGTTAGGAATATTACCAATCAAAGACGCAGCCTCGTTTTGCACTTTTTAACGAGACCATATGAATGGATCAGATTTTTTTCTCCTTTGCTACATTGCCAAGTGAACAATTCCACTCTAGAAAAAAAACAGGTCAAAAATTTAAATGTTTGTTCACAAAACCGAACGCTTTTTGCGTTTTTTAGATAGTAATGTGTTTGAAAATTCGCTAAACTTTGCTACAATTTCAACTGAACAAAATTGTATCTAAACATCGAGGCATCATGTTTCAAAACGTTAAAAGGCACTTAAGAGACCTATAAGATTTGAAAATGAATGAAAAAAAAGGTTATGAAAATGAAAATCGAGGAATGTTTCAATAAATACGTTGGCAAGTCTGAAATTTGAATGAAATTCTGGCGTGGAATGACCCAGGTAAGTCTGGGCTTAGCCTAGTGACACAGTGCGAGCTTACAGCAGCTCCGAGTTGTTATAATAGGATCCAGCTAAACGCAAGCCGATTTTAACTCTTCGCCACTGTATTCGGCCAAGTTCAAGGCCATTGTCTTGCGTGAACTTGCGAGTGCATTCTTCGTTTGCTTTACCGAGTCCTGGGGTGTGAAATCGAAAATCCTGGGGATTTCGATCAAGAGGGAAAGTCTTAATCGCGAGTACGACGACTCCAAAACGTCAAAGAACTGAAGCATTGAAAGGGGAGGGAAAGAAATTTTTATCATCATTTGTGACAAAAATTTGAGTTTGGTTTACGAAGGTTCAATAATATAACCATGTAAAGATGAAGTTAAAATAATGTACAGATAATGTCCAGATCAAGTGATGTAAAAAGGTGATGTTTTAAGAAATATGTAGGATTTGATTGAATTTTCGATATCTTTTGATAATTCAGTGTTATATTTTGAAAGAATTTATTTATTTATGGTTACAATTTTTGATAGGACAACTCACTATTAACTATATATGGTTATGATTGTTTCAAATCTTGAGAACGTGAAAAAATCTTTCAAATAATAAAGATCTTATAATAATTTTGTATTGAGGGTTTTTTCAAAAAAATATATTTCCATCGAGATTTCGTAATTTTCATTTTTAGACGATCTAATTGCAAAAGTACATTGAAAATTTGTTGTAATTCTAGGATTTTGAAGTTATTAAAACTCAAGTGTCCAGAGCCGCACATTTTCCATGTTTGTATTTAATGTAATGGAGTTCGGTTCTTATACCTAATTTTTATGCAAACTACTGCGATAAGATTTTTTTCTTCTGTATGCTTTATTATTCTTTAGTAACTATATGATTTGAATGATTGTATTATATAATAGTGGATTTAAATACAAATGTATGGGATTCGATGCTATAACAATCAAGGTTCAAAAACTTTTCATCATTTCTATCGATTATAAGAAAAATTGTAACGATGTAGATTTGAAGTGTCATGTACATTTTTTTGAATTTCGTATTGTATAAGTATTATAAAATTACTGTGTATTTTCTGATATTTTGATAGATTTCTAGTAATTTTATAGATTGCTTTAGAGATTTCTAGAGTTTGATGCTAGAATCTTAAAATTTCGTTCACCAATTTTAAGTATTTTAATCGATTTTTCGAACACAGTTAGTATCTTTTACACAGATTTGACATATGTCTTGTTTTTTTTTTTTTTTTTCGAATTTTTTTAGTATGTACACAATTTTGATAAAGTTTAGTACTTTCAATAATTACTAAAATAATTTCCAGAATTATTATACAGCACTACGATTTAAAGTTTTATAAATTTTTGCAGAATTATATCATTAATAAAAATCATCAATAAATAATAGTTTTTAAATATTGAATGATTTTTGATATTTCCCGCATTGTTCAAGTACTAGTGAAACTTAGAAAGATTTTTGTGTATTTTTTTGGATTTTTAAGATTTACATTGATTGCTGCATAGATTTCTAGGATTTTATCATTTTGATATATTTCAATAGATTTTTAGTAAATATATCGCTTTCTGTGAAAAACATCTGTATAGATTCTTCCTGTTCAATAAAAACATATTTTTAGTTACAGTATTTTTTCTTAGTTAGTTGGTTATTTCGTTAGTTAGTTGGTTAGTTAGTTAGTTAGTGAGTGAGTGAGTGAGTGAGTTAGTTAGTTAGTTAGTTAGTTAGTTGGTTAGTTAGTTAGTTAGTTAGTTAGTTAGTTGGTTAGTCAGTTAGTTAGTTAGTTAGTTAGTTAGTTAGTGAGTTAGTTAGTTAGTTAGTTAGTTAGTTAGTTAGTTAGTTTAGTTAGTTGATTTAGTTCTTTAGTTTAGTTTTAATTAGTTTTAGTTTTTTTGTGTTTTCAGTGCTTAGAGTATTGTCTCGTGTTTTCAGTATCTCTAATAGAGATTTATAGCATTTCTATAGATTGCTTATTACGCTTTTTAGAATGATAGTATGCAAAGTTATATAACTAATACGTATTTTTTTTAGATTTTTCAGAAAACAGTTCTTTTACAGAATTTAACTTCCTTAGTATTTTCTCAGAGTCTGTATAATTCGAACGATTTTTTGATATTTTTATGAATTCCTACATAGATTTCTAGAATATAATGCTTTAGGATTCAATTTTTTTTTGTATTTTTAGCATTTTCGAAGATTTTAATATTTCCATACAATTCACTGTAAAAAAAAATTTTTTACAATTATTATTTTCTACGTAACCCCAACCAAAAATCCATGATCAGAATTTTGTTCAGGAAAACATTCTTTTGAACCCAGTAATATTTTTATTTTTGAGTTAGTAAAATTCAGAATTCTGAATAACGTGTAACTTTAAAAACTGACATGGAACCATTAATTTTGTTTTGTCCTCTAGAATTCAGTAAGTACATTTTTTATTTCTATGCAACTTTTTCTGTGATTTGTATTTACATTATTTATAATTGTAACGTTTTCCTATATTAACATAAAATAATGATTAATTTTATCCGAATTTCGGTAGAGTTTAGAGTTGTTTGGCAAATTTAAAAAAAATTTTATTCGTAAGATTCACAATGTTACTGAGCAAAAGCAAAGGAGCTAAAAATATCTTCCTCTAATTCCACGATTTAACTACCAAATTCTACTATAACTTCTATATTGAGCTGAAAAAGTATAAAAAGGCATGAATTTCCCACATGAATGTGCACTCCCAAATTTCCTTTGGCAGCTCAGCAGCTCGTTCGCCACGCTCATTTAATTAGCCAAGCGAACGTAGATTCTGGCGCAAGTGAAAAAGTCCAAATGGACGATGTTCTCGGGCAATTAAGCGCAGCTCGTTAATTTGACGCGAGTCAAAAGGTCGGCGGATTTCACCGTCAAACAACAAGCAGGTACGCGATCCATCCAATTAGCCAGGTACACAATGCGAGGGTTCCGTCGCCCCATCTGGACGCTCGCTCTGCTTTGCACAAAAGCGTGTAACGCTTTCATGCATGAAACATCCCTAAGCATCTCTTTATACATATCAACAACCACCAAGTGTGTCGTGCACCTGTTTAGAGATCATAACCGAAGATTACGACTTCCATAGAGGCAACTCCGACGGTTGGCCCTGATTGGGTCCGAGGTCATTAATGAGCTCGTCATGGGAAATCTCAGCATTGAAGGAAACGAAATCGCTATGGAATTTTCCAATCAGTAAATCCAAGTCGTGAATGAATACAAAAAGAAAATAATAAACAATTTATGGATTGAAATTAAAAACAATAAGTATTTTAAAAAGAAAGAGATCTCACAAATCATGCGCTCCGTTGCATACACTGAGAAAAAAATTCTTGGAGAAATTACCATAAACTTTAGAACGGTGGTACCCCTAAGCCGTTTCTATCAAAGATTACTATAAACTGTTGGAGTTGGAAATTACAGGATGATTTCATATAACCTTTGCAATAACTCTTAAAATTGTAGCATGAAGCCATACAGTTATAGGATTTTTTCCTTTAGTAGCATACGTCACGTTGTTCCAAAAACTATAGTAATTTTTATCAAATGTAAACGTGAAATATTTCATTTAACTACATCGGTTTATCTAAAAACTTCTCTGATAAATTATCATAATTTTATAAGACTTTTTAGTGCAGCGACTTTTGTCAATATTTACTATAGCTCACAAGTTTTAATCAAATGTGACAATGCAAATACTCATTTGCATTACAATTTATCATGTGTTTCAAGAGGTCGATAATTTTATTGTTTATTCAAACATTTGTCCAAAAACAAAAAAAAAAGGATATCGTTGGTAACATGCTGAGATTCTAAATTTTGTCTAAAAATTCATAAAAATTTGCTGCCTTGATTAATTTCTATAAATTAATTTCAAAACATTACTACCTCGATTTTTGTTGCGAGAAAATAACGTATTTTACTTTTGAAAATAATAGTGAAAACAAAAAGCACTCGCCGAAAAAATACGGTTATCTACAAAATAAACCACACAATTTCTTTTCAAAAAAACTAAAAGCATACGGAAAAAATCGCTAATTCGTCGACAAATTAATGTCAATTTTGATCGTAACAAAATTCGAAGTTGCCGTACGAAAATTTTTTTAATTTCATCATGCGAAAATAATTTATTCATAATTAAGAAAAATTGACGGTGATCCTCGGAGCCAAAATAAAAAACCAAATAATCCGTTCAAAGGTGTTATTTCGATTTTCAAAAATGTAGAATGTGGAATTCAAGGAAGGATGAAATCTAGATCAGTCATTTCACAAATAATGCGATAAAAGTAATAATACAAAAAAATATCGATTCAGTGGAGCCAAAAATGAAAATAGTTCTTTTTTCTTTTTTCTTATAAGAAAACAGGTCAATGAATAAAAGTTGTGCAGATGATTTCGTTCTCGAGTTTCCGGCTGTAATTAAGCTTTTCTTTAAAAAAAAAACAATTTCTAGAATAAATCAACTTTACAATTTTTATATTGAATATAACAATTTTCTTTCCACGATATTCCTTCTTTATAAAATTCTAAAACGTCTAGCATTTAACGATTTCAGAGATTTCTACGTCATTTTCACGATATGGTGAGAAAAAAAATGTACAGCACTTTTTGACATAAAATATGTATAGTGAAAAGTATACTTTATACATACTTAAATATTGTCAGTTTTTCAGCAACATTGCAGGTTTTACAATATTATTGCAATTTTTAGAGTATGATTGCAAATTTCGTAATTATTAATTCACTTATAACAATATTGTACAGCAAACACATGTGATATTGTACAATAACAACAATATGTATGCTATACTTTTCACCAGACCATTTCGGAAAATTCAAAATCTACAGAATGTAAATTCTGCCATTTATATTATAATTTTTACCATACTAATACACAGGATTTAATATCCACGTACAATAAAACATCGAATGAAACATTTTATCTTCTTTCATTTCTTTTTTAGTTCGTATGATACGGTATTTTATGTACCAAGAAAAAATATTTTACATGTGTGTATACGCATCACGAAAATGAATATCACACTGTAAAATTTACAATGTATTTTCGATTTTTTCCAATATTGTATCAATTACAATATAAAAAGTACACAAAAAATAGCAAAAATAACTGTACAGATCTGAGAACTGACAAAACTGTTTGGCATTTTATGAAATCTGAATAAGTAGGAATTAAAACATGATATTGCCATGATTACAAAAAAGTTTAGTATAAAATTAAATATGATTAGGAGTTTCTACAAAAAAATTTATCAACGACTATTATACCATTTGAAAATATTTACTATATATTATGACCAAAAGTGCTATAAATATCAAGCAAAAAGTACAATTTTTCAAACTGATTCAACAGTACAATACAGTATTGTAACACTGTGGAACAAAATTTGGGTTTTGTGAAATCCCAATATTTTTTTTTTCATGCATCAGGTAGGTACAGGTCACTGAAACACGTATGCAAAAGGATTTTGAAATTCATACTAAAATTTGCGAATCATGAATAAGTAAAGATATTACAATGGAAAACTACTATTTTTCATCTTATCATAAAAATTAATAAAACATTTTTTCCGTCTTTTTACACAGAATTCAAAAATCTTCGCGAAATCGTGATCGCATGAATACTTTAATGCGCAAATTTCCTCATTAAATTTATTCTTTTTTTCGTCATTCTTTCCTTCAATCCGTATTAAATCATCGTTTGGACTCATTGACACGTGAAAAATGGACGAGAAACAGAACGACAATATTTGTGAATAGGTTTTTCTTTCTTTTGAAGTATGTTTATTCTATAATAATGATTAAAGTCGACCGAGTTTTGTGTCTCGTCTATTTTTCAATTGTCAATGGGTCCAAAACATGATTAGATACGGATTTAAAGGAAAGACTGACGAGGAAAAAAATAAATTTCACAAGGGAATTTGCGCATTAAAGTACTTATGGGATCGCGATTTCGTTAAGATTTTTGAATTCTGTGTAAAAAAAATAAGAAAAATCGTTTTCGGATTTTTAGAATAGAATGGAAAATGAAGGATCTGAATTTTTTGTATTTGAAAGTCTGTAAACATGTATAATTCGCGAATTCCGTTTTGAATTGCAAAATCCTTTTGCACGCGTGTTTCGGTGACCATTCGGATACATTAGAATTTTTTTTTGCTCCACAGTGTAATAATTACCTACCTGTAAAAAGTTAGCACGTTTTTTGAAAATCAAAAATAAACGAAAACAAAACAATAAGTCGATTCTTACCATTCTATAATTGTAGTCTTATACAAGAATCTTAATTTTCACCTTGTATTAGTAAACAATTAATATTTACAAATAGAATTAAAGTTTCTTCTCCATGATAATATTATTTTTTCTTAACTCACTATCATTAGGATAAAATTAAAATTGAGTAGAAAAAAAATCATTTCATATTTCCTGAGGTCTCTATATCTTTTTCAATTTTACTCGGTTGCTGCATTTTTGTAATACCTTTTGGCTAATCGAAGAGAACAAACTGACAGTAGGATTATTCAAAAAATAACATTGAATGTTGATGTATTTTTAAGCTTTTAGAGACTTAGAATCATCAAATCTATATATAATTTAGAAATATTTTTAAGTTACTTTGATATTTCATAAAAAATTTCCATATTTTTTAGTACCTAAAAAGTAAAATTATAAAAATAAAAGAAATTAGAAATAGAAAAATGCTATAGAACGACAAGATGATTTTTTTTTTACTTTTATGTTCAAGTAACTCATCAATTATATTCATCAATGCAATAAACAAATTATATTTTAATTTTATTTAAAAAAAAAAAAACATAATTTTGTGTCACAAAGGGTCCCTTTCAGTAGGTGCTGGGTACGTACTGCGCTTGCGTGATGATTCTGCCCCTCCACTCGATAACTATCATCCATACCTTCTCCATTTATTCTCTGCCAGTTTCTATAATCTGTAAGTCCCAATCATTGTACATAGTAAACAGGTTAATCCAGCAAACAGTTTTTCGTGATAAAAACAGTTATTTTTCATCCAAATAATTATGGACTTTAATTTTTTCAGTAAGGCATTTTCCAAATAGTCACCATAACAAATACATTATATACGTTCATTTTATTACATTTGTGTGTCTGTGTTTTTTATCATCAACCTATCACCAATTACTTTTCATTCAAGTTCTGTAAATATTTTTTAAATTAATGTAAGCATGAATTTTTTCTTCTATAGAACTCCGTAAATGCAGTCACTGCAGACATCATATATGGAGTTGGGACAGAGTGGTCCCCGTTGGAAAACTTACAACGCTATGGCACCCCGCATGCTTAAAATGCTGTACGTATTACTTTATCAAATTTCGAAATCGACGATAAACAAAAACATTTCTGACAATGCTTAACATAAGCATGCAAATATTAAGGTGTTCTGAAGTCGGAGTTAAGACTAATGGTTTTGAATGGAAAAATAAACTTAATAACTCGCCCAAGCAATTTAATCAACAATATTTGTATCGCAAATTCTTAGCGTTGTTCGAAAATTGATTGATAATAATGATAGGAAACATAATTACATTCTATCAGTTCATATTTTATGAATTTTTTTCAAAAAAGTATTGTTCACAGCTTTGAATATAAAAGAATTTTTTGGCATTTTCATAATTTAGGCATAACGATAAAATAAAATAAGTCATAAAATTTGAGAAAAAACCTTTTTTTATTACAGTTAAATGCAAACGTTATCTTGGCGATGGCTCCAACTTTATATTATTTCCAAGGGGTCCCGCGTGTAACCAATGTGTTTTCGTTAATTGAAAGAAATCCGGCTGCCAAAATTGACATAATGAACGTGTACAATAATAAACGCATTGTTTGAGCAATCTTTGAAAGATATTTTTATTGTTCCTCAGACCCAGCTTTTATCAGAACTTGATGTGATAGGAAAACTTGTTGTTTTGTCAAATGGAAAAATCACATTTCTTATATTATCAAAGAATGAGAGATTAGAATCCAGAAATTATTTCGAGTTATGCTACCAATTGAATATTTATTTCTTAGTACAACACAAGGACTTCTCAAAAATGTTTCCCAATTTTCAAAATTTTAAATTGAATGGAATTTTAAATTTTTTGTTGCTTTCTTTCTGCCCTGATGAAAATTTGATTTGTAATTCTTTTTGTATACTTATTTTTACAACGTTTCTTTAAGAATCCGAGTATTTTTGAAGTAGCTTAAATGGATTGTGTTTCAAAATGAAAGGGATTACTTTTCACTGTCGACTGCGTTCTTTTATTTCTAGGCATTGACAGTTTTAAAATGAAAGTGTAAGAGTTTTATTTTGAAAGAAGATGGCTTTAAAATTTTTTGCGTTTTATGCCAATTAAGAAATGTTTTGTAAAGATTTCAAAAGCTTTTCGAACTTTCGCGCTTTAATATAGTGTCATCTAGGAAATTTTAATACCTAAATACGCATGCGCGACATTAGCACGAGAATCGAGTACTGCGCCATTTCAGTAGCGACTCGCTGTATTCACAGTTAAACTCGTGTACTGAAATATCGCGAATCAAGTTCTCTACACAAGAAGTGTGTAGTTTCTAGCTGAAATCATTCAGATAATTGAAAAGCCATTCTTACATTTGACAAAAAAATAATGGAATCTACAAAGGAATCCAGTAGTAAGTCATTGTTTTTGTGAGAAAACAAGAAAACAAACATTTTTGACGAGACTTTATTCGGAATTTTGTTCATCAGCTGATTCCATGAGTCATCCGAACGTATACTAACAATAAACTTTTATTTGATGATTTTAAGAATCTAGTCTACAGAAGTCTGACAAAAGTTACATAATTTCTGAAAAAGCAATATTTTTGTATAGAATAGAATGGTTCCATTTAATTTCATAACATTTTTATTACAAATTGTGTAGTTTAATAGCGAACTACGCAATTAATTTAAGTTTTTGCCATTTTTTACCATTCGTCCGATTTCTACAATAATTAATAGGCTCTCATTATAAAAATATTTTTTCATTTACTAACATAAACCATAACTCTAGGTGTTTCCCAACCACAATGCCATTCCTGCCGTGAAGCTATTCTGAGTGACTTAGTTTCGTCAAAAGGAACAAAATGGCATAATTCGTGCTTTCGGTGCAGTGTGTATTTGATCAAAAATATCACGTGAAAAAAGATTTTGCAGACTATCGAAAAAGATTGCGGATTTTATAATTTTTTTTCATTAAATTCCAGAACTCTGCAATGAACCGCTCAAAAAAGGTCTTTTTTCGCTGGAGCAATCGGGTGCCATTTGTGATGTGTGTTTTGTGAAAGACACAGGAGTAAAGTTAGTACCCCATACTGAAAGGATACCCAGAAAAAGTACTTCAAAAGATTGATTAATTTGCATGAAATTTCTTCATGCAACACCCTGCTGTGGAAAAAATTTGAGATAATTAACTAAATTATCTCAAATTTTTGTACCGTTAAGCAGTCATTTTTGCTGAATGCGAAGAAAATGGTGACAATAGTTTTGATCGAACAATCATGTCAGATGATTATTTGTATTTTCATTCCTTTCAATGAAAAACAATCAACTGTATGAAGCAATAAAAAATTATTTTCAAGTTTTTGATGAAAATGTGTGTATTTTCCTGCATTATTTCAACTAATAGTCGAAAAATTATGTATCATTAAAATTTTGGAAACTTTAGATTATTTGTTCGAACGATATTCGATGATCAGCTAATCTCGTGTAATTTTCATTTAGCAACTGATATCATTTTTCCTTAACTTTGGCCCGTAATAAAAGGAGTTCTGAATTTTACAAAATAATATTCTGAAAGTCATTAGTTCTAAGATATCAGTCTATTCAGTTGTGGATGATATATGAATTTTGAGGATTCGAAATAAATTTAGAATCGCAAATCACAGACTTGTAAATTCTAGAACAGAAAGTTACAGAATCGTAAATTCTGTAATGTAAGATGATAGAATTCTAAATTCTAGAGGATAAAACAGAATTTTGAACTGTATGAATTAGTACAATTTTTGATTTCTGGATACTGAATATAGTTATTAGTAAGTTGGAAATTATCTCATCAGATAATTATTGTTGCTATTTTTCTTATTTTTTCCATCGCGAAATTCAGTCATTTTCGTACGTAAATTGTATCATTCACAAACATAATTTAACATGATTCGTCAAATTTCATTGATATTTTATCCACAAGTACATAGTAATTCGATTATAAGTGAAGTCAACAGAATATTATTTTACATTTTATCAATTCTGATTAAGAAAAAAAAGAACGTCTTCTGTGTCTTTAACAAGCCATACTATTAAGCTGTCCTATTTTGATTGGAAAAATTTATTCATAACTGAAAAATCATTTTTTTGTAGACGTACATTGTTGATTCCGGTTGTTTCTGCAGAGGTTTTGTCCCTAAATGTATTTGAATGATTCTAATAGGAATTTAAATGTTTTGTTGTAATTTGGATTGTTCTTGAATAGAAACTTTTATCTTACCTTCCTGACCAGAAGATGCAATTTTTGATGCAGAATAGCAGTGTCAGCAAACGTCCTGTAAGCCAAAGGTGGTCTTACAGGACAACAAGATTTTCTACTAATTTCTAAAATATCACATTATCTTTACTATTATTTCCCCATGCAATCATAATGCAGATCACGAACTCACCAAAACAAAATTTTCTCGTTTCGGTAGGTCAACAAATCAAATCAACATTTTATGAAAAATATTTTATTTATCTCCGTACAAAAACATATTCTACAACATGTACATGCGATATTTTGCCTGAATTCACATAGTGTGGCGAGGTCGTCTATTGATTACAGTAGTTGATTCGGGACATCGAAATTAATGTTTATTGTAGCTCGAGGGCAAGTTTTAAAGCATCGCCCATTGCGGCATGTACATTCAACTGCATTGCAGCCTCAGGGCATAGGTTCCCGCTGTCATTAGTTTGAGAGTAATAATTACCGTTTCCTCGATTCAATTTCCAGGATGAAAGTGCAATTATAAATATTAAGGCACGTTGACCTATCTGAGATCTTTTACGAAAACGCATATCAATTGTTTTTATTGTGCTGCAATGTAAATGTTAAACACTGGAAAATTGTTTCATCTTAGGTACGTATTTATTTATATACTTCATTCTGTAGGCGACATTATTTCATCTTACAAAATTAATGAGTACCTTTTCAATGTTGCGATGATGAATATTCTGTATTTATAAGCAATAACTTTGGCAGAAATGATGTTCCTGACCATGGGCATAATGAGTTTAACAGTTTCAAGAAGCCTTCCATATAAGATGCACTAGCAATATTGTATCTGCCAAAGTTATTGTTTAGACAGATAGATACACTGTTGGTCAAAAAAACTTGACCAATGTAGAGATTATCTTTTTTTTTTCATCTTTCAGCCTCGTTCAATAAAAATGAATTATTTTATCACTCGATTTCATACGATTCATAAGAAAATGAAACATTCAGGCCCGTAGGCAGAAGGGGGTTTTGGGGATTCAAACACCTCGCAAAATTAGGATAAAATTACTATGTCATGCACAAATAATAAAAACTATAACAGTAAATGCGAAAAATATAAATTAATATAATAATGAAGGAATAATGAATTAAGCACGAATCATCGAAAATGTACCAACTGGCATTTTAAGAAAATAACAAATGGTTTCATACAAGTACTTAAAGTTAACAATACTCAAGATTGTTAATTATAATAACATCAAAATTGCAATGATTTTTTCTCCAGAAGAATTTTTTTACTAACAACATTCTAATCATTAATAATGTATGGTTAGATAAACTCGGTAAACAAAAGTTTGAAAAATTGTTCCACAATTTGATGAAATAATACTATAGAAAATTGGAATTTATGAAAATCTTAGAGATCTAGGAAAATTTGAACCCTGAAGCATCGGATTCTAGAAATCTACAATTGAAATCCTGAAAAATTCCAGAAAATCTTTTAAATCCTGCAAACTCTGAACAAATAAAATTCTATGGAAGAATTTTCTAAAATATCTGAAAAAAATAATCAACTCTGAATTGAAGGGCATCAAATTTTAAAAAAACTTATGTATCAACTTTTAATCTATAAAAATACTTTGAACCTATGAAAATACAAAAAAATTTACAAAATCGTATAAATAACAATAAAACGAAAATGTAAGAATCTATGAATCACCAAAAATCCATGTACATGTGATTTTTTCAAAAATCTATGAAATTTTTCAAAATCGATTTAAATTTAGGTGCTAGATAATCGAATTCTATGAATATATGTATCTACTTCTGAAAAATCTGAAAAAATACCCACGATCTCTAAATTATAAAAAAGAGCTACAATATCCTATGCATACTAAACAAATACGAAAAAACCAGAAATCTGCAGAACAAAAAATCTTTTTCAGAGCAATTTTCCGAAAATGTATAAAATTTTTGAGAATCGATTTAAATTTGGGTTCCAGAACATAGAATTCCAGAAATATGTATAGGTAGAAAAACATTCAAAATCGTGAGATATAGAAGAAAAAATCCTCCAGGTTGCGTAAATAGTAAAGAAAAATGCGAGAAATACTGGATATCATTTAACACTCAAAAAGTATGTAAACATGATTTTTTGAAGAATTCATAAAACTTTGAGTTGTAGTGCATACAATTCTATAAAACTTATGGAGAAATTCATAGAATATAAAGTTTTTCAAATAGTTTGAATACTATAAAAAATACGAGAAGTTCCAAAAAGCATTGGGAATCTGTGTGCAAAATACTGTTTTCTTCAAAATCAATATTGTATAATTATAATAATTATTGAGGTACTCAAGTTCGTTGAAATTGGCAATACTATAGCATCAAATACTAAAATTCTATAAGAATGCCAGATACTATTATAACATTTTATAAAAATAAACAATATGAAATTTTCGGAATTCCATAATATACTAAAAATCTTTTACCTATAATTTTCTAAAAGATCTAGAAATATATTAAAAATTTTCAGAACTTTCATTTCTAGAGTATAAAATTCTCGAAAGCTATATAAAAGTTCATTAAATTGTATTCGAAAATGCTCAGAGTGTATATTTATAATGGAACAAAAAAAATTGTGAAAAACATCAAAAATAATTGAAGAAAAATCTGAATCTCAGTGACTTGCACGGAAATCACCCAAATCGAATCGTATTATATTAAATACGAACATGAAAAATACACTACTCTGGACTTCAAAAGTCATATAACTTCCAAATCCTGAAATCCAAAAAATTTTTGAATTCCGAAAGAAATAATTTTTTTTTGAAAAACCCATCCTGAAAATGTTTTCTGCCTACGTCCCTGGGAACATTACTTAGTATGATACATTGAAAAACATATTAAAGCGATATAAGTGTGAGAATCAGAGAATGTCTTTGAAATACACTTAAACGAGTTTTTATTTTGAAGATAAGCACCCTGATTTGAGTATTTTTTGAAAAAGGTCTACAAAGCCTCATGTTCAAAATTCTTCTACGCTGTTCAGTATATTCAGTTATCCTTTTTCCTTGTTTCTCAAATAATTCATACAAAGTTATTATGTGTGAATAGTATCATTACCTTGTTGAAATATGAAGCAATATGAAGCCACGATCTCTCAAACACACACTAAGCGGAAGTGCTTGGCATTGCAATATGCGACTAGAAAATAAAACAATTGAGTTTTTCAACATTAGTCAAGTTTTTTGACCTGCAGTGTGGATAAGTTAATTTTTCAAAATCATTTAGCCTAAGTACTTCTTGCAATGATACTCCATTGTCGGGCCCAAGAATGGCTGATGAGGGGACAGCATCATCTGGTCCTGAACTGAATGACAAGAAGGCGTCATTATCGTGTCAAAGTCCATTTGCCAAAATTGCGACCGTGTCACCACACTTTGCTTTGAAGTGTCATCGGAAACTTCCGTTACTTCGACCTGTCGACCTCCCCGCTCTGCAGATTTGGCTGTAGCACGCCTATTCTTGTACCATAACTGGAAACAAAAATGATCATGTCCACCATTATCCTGACAAACCAAATTCAACCAAACCCAAAATACACCTTCAGAATACTCGCAAACTCTTTCCCTAATCGAAGAAAATCGCGCCAACGTGAAACTAAAATCCGTAACATCCGCTTGATTTCCCAGGTCGTCCCGTATCAACCCCAAAAATCAACCGACGCGGAAGAGATAGGGATCTTGAAGGCAATGAAAAACTAATCGCGGCCGGATGGGCGTAACATTTCATTAAATCCCGACAATAAAATCATAGCTGCTACAACGGGAGCGAGTCAACCCCTGGGACTTTTTCGGGCTGCGGCCGATTGCGTTCGTTTCTCTCACAGACAAGCATGTTGGCAACCACGTTGCAACAACAAACAGCCAAGATGACGCTTCCTCACCCTGGTTCGCAAAAACGCATCGACGCCCCAACATGGAAAGTTTTCCAACCCGGGGTTTGTACGTCCTACGAGAGATTACTGTCAACGGTATATAGACAAGGGGGGAGGGGGTAGGAGATTCAGGAAGAGCAAGAAATATTGGGGGGGGGGGGATGCGGCGGTGTTTGGCACTCCGCGGGGGAGGGAAACAAAAAGCATCCCCTTGTATGCCCGCAACCTCGGGCACACACCCCTGTAATCCCCCAACACAATGTGGCCATGGGGTGCGATCCTATGAATCTCGCCCTCTCTCTCTTTCTACGCGTTAAAAGAGGGACCCGGTGGTCCTTGTTATTGTTGCCATTGTCGCTACTATCGTTGTTATCGTGAACTTTCAATGCCATGCACGTAGCATGTGACACAGCAGCCGTTGGCGCGTGGCATCCGAAACTCACGGTGCCCCCTGTAATTTTGAAAAATTTTTTTTTCTACTTTAAACAGTGTCTCGAACTTATTAGTGAATGATTTATGCTACATTTTTGATTTTTTGAGGGAATGGTCGTGGTAGGTTGGTCAAGAAGAGAAAAATGCACTGAGCTCACTTTTTCTTGATTTATTGAAAACAAATGTCAGGAAACAAAACCGGCACCGCAATAAGAACAAAAACGGCAATTAATATGTAAAGCAAGAAGAAAACTCAACGTCAATGAATTCACATATAAGAAACATCCACACTTTACTAAGAAAAGAACAAGAATGCGCTGAGCGCAGAGCGCGAGAGATGAGAGTTACACTTGTGTCACGCACAAAAGTAATGACGCATAGTACATTCCATCAAAAGATAATGCTGTAATATCAGAATCTCCAATATGATAATATTCTCAAATTTCATTCATTTTTCACAAAAAGTACTGAAAAAAATAAGGTTAAAGTTCCATTAGCCTCTAATTTTATGTGGTTGTTGTGTGTCCAGTCCTTCGGATGTCGAGTGTCTTAATCAAGAAGAAATCGCTCAGACGCTTTTTAAACATTTTTTAACTGTAATATCTTCATTTTGAATATTCGCACCATCTAAAATCAGATGTCCGGACTAACCTTAGACCATATAGTACATGGACTGCGCTTCGCCTATCTTGATGTACAGTGAAAGGTGAAGCAAACATCTGTGGAAGTTGGTTTGGTCCAAACCAGGGGCGAAGCGGTACGTTTCCCTAGGCGTACCAGGGATGTAGTTGGGAAAGGAGAAACATGTTTGTAGATGAATTTTTTTCAAAAGTCATGTTTTATTTTTTCTAAACAGAAAATAAAATGGAAAGGACAAAAGAGAGCATACTGCATTTTGTTTTGACCTAAATTTAGTGCGATTCCAAAAAAAAGGAGCCAATCCGCAATTTATACCTCATCTTTCGGAACTTTGTCAGAGTAAAATAAATGCGTCGACATTATTGTCAGGGGAAAAAAAATGATTGGAAATCTTGAATTTAAAAAAACGAAACTGTCAGTCTAAATTTTCCTTGAATAATATACATATGCTACACAACAAATTGTCAAAAAAGAAATTTGTAAACAATTGTAATTGACGATATTTTTTAAATATTGTACACTATTTCAATGAATCTTTTTAAAATTATAATGTCACAATAAATTTTTCTACATTACTACAACTGAACACGAATATGTTAAGTGAAAATAGCGTAACTTTCAGTAATTTTCGCTTGTTTACTTGTGAAATGTCACTTACGCGGGAAAATCTGGGTCAGTGGTTCTGACGGTACCATAAATAAAACAAAAATTTTTCATACAGCCCAACATTTTTTCCTTCCTTTTAAGGCTTTGTTCAGTTTCTCTGAATTACACTAATAATTTTCATCTACCACAGTTATTTTATCCCGGGAGCGCGAAATACATTGAGACCGCGGCCATGTTGGATTTTGGAACAATTCAACTTGAACAGTACTGATATGTTGGCTTCACTTTTTTGCCGCAGTTTATCAGTCCATGCTCTATATAGTCTAAGAGACTAACCCATGTATAGCCTAATTTGTACTTATGCTCATCATGTTATTATGTTCACAACATGTATATCAATCAAGCTGTTTCTCATATCAATGAAACAATTGCATCACTTCAACAATTTTCAACATATTGGCTTCATCAATATTGTTCATTAAACTTTAATCCAGTACACTTTCAACCATGTATTGATACAACATCAATCATTGGTCCGTTCTTCTTCAGACTTGGTGAAACAATCAATGAGCGATCGATATAGGTGGATTTTGGCGCACTTTGTATTACCACAAATGCGTGAAAAAGATCTGGAAAACTTCTGGTTCCAACAAGATGGCGCTACATGCCATACAGCAAACGCAACAATAGACTATCCGCGTCAGAAATTTCCGGAACGTGTTGTGTCAAAAAACAGGAATATTGACTGGCCGCCAAGATCTTCAGATTTGACTCCACCAGACTTCTTTTTGTGGGGATTTTTGAAGAGCAAGGTTCACATTAACAAGCCGAAGACCATAGAAGAGCTAAAATACAACATTCAAGCCTAAATGGCAGCTATATCTCCCAAGATGCTAGGAAATGTGATGGAAAATGCGAAAAAAAGAACCCACTATTGTATTAGCAATAACTTGGTCGATATTGTTTTTGGAAACAATCCGGGATAAATTATAAAAAGGTTATCGTAATAATAAAAAAAAAAATTGTTGGAAATGCGCTGAGAACTGTCGCAGATATTTATGCATTACATTGACCCAATTAAGATGACACACACTGTAGTTGTGAAGTCCAGAACAAGTCCATTGTCCAAATGTCTTCGTGTTACATCTTACTATGATGAAACAGACCAACAATGCATTCAAAATATATGGTCATACAACAAAATACACGAACACAAATCCTCTCCTATCATATGGATTACTTACATCTCCTATCGATTAAACTCTTTTTTTTTGTGCATTGGGTGGAAACGCCAGTTCCTCCTCCACAGGGTTCAAGAGAAAGAGTAAAGTTTGCTGAGGAAAGATATTAAGCACGAGGCAAGAGACGATGAGACAGGCCATTCCCGGCGAGTGTTTACCCAGAAGAGACTCCCTTAGCGCGACGGAAATCCGAAAGCCGTATTCCGGAGAGCACGTATAGCTCGACGACCTCAAAAACCGCCCGCGGTTCGTAACTATAGCTGCTCCCGAGGTAGTAGTGTTTGTACATCGGCACCGAGGTGCGAATTGCACCACCAGATGGTTCGCGTCGGGATGTGTAACCACCCCACGGGTTTGATACTTCTCACCGCAGCTGCATTGACACGATATTGACAAATGTTTGTGCCCGCGATGTCGTAAATAAGGGTGTCCAATATATTCCGGATTAGCATCAATTTCGAAGTTCTCATACTATCGGGAAAAGAGGGCCTGCTGAAATGAGTTTGAAATTTTTTGAGGAACTTGTTGAGGTTGAGAGGATCTCGATTTTCTATTTTCCGCATTTTTCATCGTTTAACATAGCTATAAGGCTTCTTTTGTTTGAACGAAGTTTGTGATACATGATTATCAGAGCTAACAGAGTTATGTTTTTAAAACTGTAAAAATATGTATGGAGTTATGGACGAACAAATGGATAAATATGGACAGTGTATGGATAATATTTATTTTTAATTACGATGAGATTCCACTTAATATCGTTGCAGAGCAATGTAACATGTTGTATCAGATTATCAAAAACAAAACTTCGCCGTTTGTCACTCAATATATGTTAGGTTAAAATTGTCACCAATGTATGTATAATCTTTGATTACGCATACATTGGTGACATTTTGAGTAAAAGTAATTATAGGAAAATTTTTCGTAACAGACGGCTATTCCAGGGTGCGCCATCTGAATCAGGTCAATGTTATCCATAAATATCAGGTGATACAGCGGCCATTTCGGCTTGAATGTTGTCTTTTAGCTCTTTTATGGTCTTCGGCTTGTTAGCGTTAACCTTGCTCTTCAAAAATCCCTACAAAAAGAAGTCCGATGGAGTCAAATCTGAAGATCTTGGCGGCCAGTCAATATTCCCGTTTTTTGACACAACACGTCCCGGAAATTTCTGACGCAAATAGTCTACTGTTGCGTTTGCTGTATGGCATTAGCACCATCTTGTTGGAACCAGAACTTTTCCAGACCTTTTTCACGCATTTGCGGTAATACAAAGTGCGCCAACATCCACCTATATCGATCGCCATTGATTGTCTCACCAGGTCTGAAGAAGAACGGACCAATGATTGATGCTGTATCGATACATGGTTGCAATTGTACTGGATTAAAGTTTAGTAAACTGTATTGATGAAGCCAAACGGATGAAAATTGCCGAAGTGCTGCAATTGTTTCATTGACCAAATTCATATGGTGCACCCTGTAGAAAAACGGTCTGGTAGAATACTTTTTTTTAGAAAAACTGTACCCCAATCACCTCTAGATCCCTGTAATACGCCACCCCCGAAGGAATGCTCCATCAAAATTACCGAAATAAGCCCCAAGGCTCGTTGACTCGGTGAAAAGTTAGTGATCTCGCTCGCACGTGGCGAAACTCAGGGCCCGAGCCGCAAAATGACGGACGAGCCCTGCAAAGATAGGGCCCCGAAGAGGGAAATGCGCAGCTGCGGTACGTCTATGTACATTCGGCAGTAGCGAAAGAGAGGGAGACGAGAAAAAAAAGATAAAAGAAAAAAAGGAAAAAGTTCAGGGGCTATAATCCACGAACAAATCAACGATGCCGCCATATCTCGTGTGCACTTCTGCGCGTCGTTACCCACTGTACACGCGCCTCCCCTTGACCCCCTCCCCTAATTTATATATATATATATACGTACGCGAAACACACCCGAATCATTTATCCATGCTATATTGCTGCGCCTGTATTGCTTTTATACACACCCTTTTTCTAGTCGCGAGAGCTATTCACATCGGCTTAACTTGGCGCGGAAACTCTCGGCTGGCGCAGACTTTCCTCGCTTTTGTCCCATTTCCACGACGCCCGACGTTGCATCGTCGGCGACTTAATCTCTCTTTCTCGTTTTTAGACTTTTTTTTCTTCTTTTTTTTTTATCGAACGACGAGAGTTCCGAGGGTTGAAGAGAGAGAGAGGATGAGAAATAAAGGGAATAGCTAAAGAGTAGAGGATGGGCTTTTTTTGCTCCAGGCTAGGAAGAAAAAAATGGAGTCGCGCTTCTTTCATTCGCGATTACCGGAACGAATGCCTGAGTTTTTGACCCGTAAAACGTTGATTTTTTTTCTGAATTGAGTATTGTGAGAGCAGGGGTGGTTTTGATGATGGAGAAAAAGAGTGTTTAGGAGGTTCACGAGTGAAATAACGAAGTTGAAGGGGCTGGATTGGAGGTACTGCTTCGGGGCGATTTAGGACAGGAATTCATCCTATTAGGGCAACCTCGAGTGAAAACATATTCTAAATGGAATACAATGTGGTGTGGTGTTTAAAAGGAAGATAAATTTTACGTTTTGCAATGGCGAAAAAACATTTTCTAGTTGAAAGTTCATTGATTTTCAGTCAGTAATGATCCACTGGTCAGTCAGGGAACGGATCACCAGTAAAGTTTAAATGAAGAAACTAAGGGTGAACCTTGGCTCCCAAGATTCCTAGACTCAAGATGCTCTTGGAGACTGAAACGATACCTTCATTTTTTATCCCGGGGGCGTCACGTAAAATTTTTGCATTTGTAAAAAGGTTGAATTTCATTTGTTCTATGAATGTATATACATATTGAATATAACTCACAATTTTGCAATACCCCAAAATTTTGCCCTTTGTATGCAAAATAGGAAATAACGCATTATCTGGGAAACCACCTATATTTTCGATTGTCTGGACTGTGAGGGCTATCGATGACAGGGGGCATTGTGCGGAAGAGCCGCATGGGCTTTTCGGCGATAATAGATATGTTACGGGGCCACAATGAGGCGTCGACGAGGTCGTATAATCGAATGTATCGGCGTGTACACGTATGGGCACAATGGTGACGAAGTTCTGCCACTGCTTGCGCTGTGTAAATACCTTAAATCTCGGCTCTGCTTGCGAGAGCACGAAGTTTCTTCGGGGAGAGCAGTTTGCTTGTTACGTCATCGTGATGTATAACTTTTCGCGATGACGCGTCAGTGCTACACATCCGATTCACTCCCTTCTAATATTGCATGTTTTTTTTTTTTTTTCAATTAAATGAGATTTTTATTGTTGAAATTAGTGATCTTTATCACGAGAGAACGGGATCAAACCTGAAACAACGTTTCCCGAAAACAAAAACTTTCGTCCATTAACACCAAAGAACTTATCTTTTTTATCCTAAATTTTCCTGGAACTTCAAGCTACTTATTATACACACGCCTTAAAAAAAACTGACCTACATTCACATTTTTATAAGTCAGTCCGAGAGTTTGAGCCATTTCTGCCTTGTCCAGTGATGACGGGTATGGATCAATTTTATACTTGTCCTCCAAGACTTTCACCTGTTCTTTGGAGAAATCGTTCTTGTTCTCTTCTTCACTGTAGATTCTTTTTCTCCTTCTTCTGGAACTTTAAATACGTCATACATTTCATCAACATGCTATCTCCAAAAACCTACATATTCAAATCGTAGATTAAATTGGATTGGGTTTAAAGTGACTTCATTCTCAGGATGCAGTGTTCATGGCGTGGATTCTTGAAAGTTCAGGATTTTTTATTTTCTATTCTGTCGCGAGATTAACGAGTGGTTTGAATTAGCGAGAACACGAAAACCGTGGAACGATGGGGAGATACCGAGGAAGAAGGCAAGAGCGCAGTGTAAGGGCTGACGCTGAAGCTCGTTGCGAAGCCGCGATAGCGTAATTTTCAGCAGCACCCTCGTGCCATCGAGCCTCGTTTCGGGACCCATATAATCCGCTTATGAAAACGTTGGTTGGTGGTGGTGGAAGAGGGGGAGGGGAAGGGAGGGACGGAGGGGGAGGCCGACATCCTGGGATACATCACCATCGAGAAAGAGGACCGAGGCGAACACAGCTGCTATCAAAAAATGTTCTATATGCCACGTATGATATTATGCCTTTCATGAAGAACAACTCCGGGCTTCTTTTAGTGCACCCTTTTTGGCACCTAAAACATTTCATTCAGAGTATTTGAAAAGTGTACACATGAATTCGCGGGTGGTCGGGGCATTTAGATTGTTTGGGGGTAGGGGAGTTTTTTTCTTTTTTCCAGCTTGGAAATATGGAAAAAATTTTTGCCCGAATTGGACGGAGTTCTGATAGAGTCAACACGTATCACTGGGTTGAAAAAATTTTGAATGGAAAATATATTTCTTCGTTTGCATGTTTTATGATATTGACGGGAAATTCTGTAATTTTGCAGAGTTTGGGTATACATGGTAGAAGGTTCGATGGTGAATTTTTTGAGATTTTTTGATTATGTGATTCACTGTAGCTGTAGCTGATAACAAAAGCTAGTGGCGTTGTTTTGAAAGGGTTATTATACGATGATAATGATGAAGAAGAATGTGAAAAAATTCACGGTTGTTACCTTCTACCGTAACCAAAAATTAAAACTCTACCCAATCACAAGATCCAAGAATTGGCAAGATTCAAAAAACAGCAGTTGTACGAACGTTCAAGTGAAAAAACGATTTGCTCATTTTTAAAAAAAATACAAAAAACCTAGATGAAATGAACAAAAAACAAACCAAAAATAATGAAAAACCAAGAAAATTCACACAAATCTACAACTAATGGCAGAATTTTCAAAATCTGATGTTCACAAAATTCTTACCAATATCGATTCTAACGACATTCAAGATTCAAACTGCGATTTTTGGAATTTCAACTTCCATTGTGGACAGGCGCGTAGACAGGGGAAGGTTTTGGGGGTTCAAACCCCTCTCGAAATTCTGGTAAAATCAAGTTATATTTCATCTAAAAATGAAAAATTTTACATCAACAAGTTATAAAAATTTGAGTTACGACAAATGCATGAAAACGTTAGCAATATATATTGCAAAAAAAGGAAAAATAATCAGAACGTAGGATCGCGTAGAAAATATACATTTTTAAATGTGTTGCAATCAAGTAAATAATCAAGAAAAATAAAAAAATGCGAAAATGCTAGGAATTCACAAAATTTTGAATTTTAGAACATCAATTACTAGAAATCTGTATGAAATCCATATACAAGTGTAAGAAATCTTAGGAATCATACAAACTCTGAAAAAATTCAAGAAATATTTGAATTTTACGAAAAAACTGTTTTTGGAAAATCTGACCAATGCCTCTACAATCTATGAGTTTTGGAATTTTAGAGCATAAAATTCTGAATATATTATAAATCTATAAAAATACTATAAAACGTAACAAAATCTAATAAATATTTCAAAAATACGAATAAACAAGAACAGTAATGAAACACAGAAAATCAATTTGAATTATGAAAATGAATATGCAGTTATAATTACCCTAGCAACGGGGGTCCGAGAGTCCACTCTCGGAACTCTCTCGGAAGTCTCTCGGAACTCTCTCGGACAATTGTCCGAGATAGTTCCGAGAGACTTGCATATGCATTTCACGGTTTTTTAGGTCGCTTATCATGAATCTGAGGTCAAATTTGGTAAATTATTTTGCTTAAACAATTTGTATAAACAATTATGAAAAAAACAATATTTACTGTGATGCATATGCTTTTCATGGTTTTTCAGGTCGCTGATCACGAATCTAAGGTCAAATTCGGAAAATCATTTTGTTTCAACAATCTTTATTAACAAATTATTTAAAAAAATATTCACCACGATGCATGTGCTTTTCATGGTTATTTAGGTCGCTGATCATGAATCTGAGGTCGAAATTGCGAAATTATTTTGTTAATACAAATTGTTCGAACAAAATTATTTCGCAATTTTAACCACAGATTCATGATCAGCGACCTAAAAAACCATGAAAAGCATATGCATCTTAGTAAGTATTTTTGTATAATTTTTAAAGCAAATTGTTTGAACAAAATGATTTTCCAAATTTGACCTCAAATTCATGATCAGAGACCTGAAAAACCATAAAAATCATATGCATCTTAGTAAGTATTTTTTTTATAATTGGTAGAACAAATTGTTTAAACAAAATAATTTTCCAAATTCGACCTCAGATTCATTATCAGCGACCTAAAAAACCATGAATAGCATATGCATCTAAGTAAGTATTTTTTTATAATTTTTAAAGCAAATTGTTTAAACAAAATAATTTTCCAAATTTGACCTCAGATTCATGATCAGCGACCTAAAAAACCATAAAATGCATATGCAAGTCTCTCGGAACTCTCTCGGAAGTCTCTCGGAGCCCCGTCACCAGGGTACTTCATGTAATTACTGAGAATAAATCGAAATTTGCGTTTCAAAGCATCGACTTTATTTGAATCATCGTAACAATCTACAAAAATATAAGGAATCTATAAAAATACTTAGAAATCCTCCAATGTTTTGTATATTTTACTAAATGCATGTGAAAAACACTAGAAATCTCTTAGTTGATAAAAATAATGTCGATATAATTTTCTCAGAAATATTAAAACTTTGTGTCCTAAAGAATATTTGTTATTATAATTCTATAACTATGTGTAATTCTAGAAATTAAAATAGAAAACGATAGAAATATATTTTACTCAATTTGTACAATTTATACAATTAAGCATAATTCAAACTGTGTAAATACCTTAAAGGTATAAAATAAATGTATTTGAAATCTTAATCAAATATACTGTTGTTTGAAATCAATGCAAATACTCAAAAACGTTAGAATTTCAAAATTATAAAAATGATATCTAGAAATCTACGAAGCAATTCATAGAAATACTAGAAGTATATAAATACACCAGAAAATACTACAGAATTCGATAAATGACATACTGTACGAAAATTCTATCAATTTAACAAATACCTTTAATCTGTGTGGTTAAAGTTTGCTCAAAAATCAATTGAAATATTTGAATTTTTTAGAAGTTTGTTTCCTAGAGCTAAGAGCATCGACTTTTCAAAATTCTATAGAAATCCTCATAGAGGTATCAATACCGGAAGTGGTAGTAAAAACATTAAAACCTGAGTGACTAATTAAAAATCACAAAAATCGAATTCCATTCTATACAAACATGGAAAATGTGCGACTCTGTGTTCCAAAAATTGTATTACTTTTAAATCCCGAAGTGAAAAAAAAAAATCCCCCTCTTGTAACCATATTGTCAAAGTTTAGAAATTATAAAATCCCGAACAAAATATATTTTTCAGAAAAACCCCTCCCGGGAATTCATTCTGCCTACGCCCCTGATCGTGGAAAATATACAAAATTCAGAACCAATCTTTTCATAAGCACCATATTTTCACCATCAAAAAACTCCACTTTCAAATCACAATCATCAACACACAAATCTCGCCATGAAAAATCGACGTTTCCCCTCCAACCATCAACAGCGCACGATTCGACAACTTATTGCCCCCTTCCCCCTGCCCCTCCTCTGGCCCACCAAATCCCAATACAAATCCCCAAACCGCGAATCGCCTTTTTTTACAGTAGCCCCGAAGTGACCAAATTGCCGAACGTCGAAGAAGATTATCACGGTTGTTGGAGCGCACCCATACACCCCCACGAATCGCATAGTCTCTCCTTCTCGCTCCCACAAACTTTCCTTATCGTTGTTAATTATCTCCGTTCAATTGCGTGATATTAAAACGTAGGAGCCCTCGCTCCGGTTAAGCCCACTTGACCAGTTCGTTAGTCGAAAAAGGTCCCGGGTATGACATTTCTTTGGCCCCGACCACTCCTCGAGTGGCCATCACCCTTTTTTCCTCGCGCATTGACGCCTTGTCTTTTTATTTTTGCAAATTTTTTTTCCAAATGAGTCGCTTCGTGGCGGTTTACGGTGACGTCCAAAACGAGGTGGGTTGGGGGGATACCAAGGCAGCAGCATGGCTGCGTCGGGGAGAAACCGGGAGCATCGATCGCACCGTAAACATTTTCCACCGGCGGTCAGATGGGTACAATGGATATTGAATTTCAGAAAACAGAAACGAGAAAAATCATACAGGGTGCGCCATTTCTTATGTCGGTATTGTAACATTGAATAACTTAAACATTTGACAACCGATTTACTTGACTTCACTTGTTTTGGAAACGTCAATTCAGTACAATTTCAACCATGTATCGCTTCACACCAAAAGAACGCGCTGAAATAGTTACTTTGTACATTGAAAATAGTCGTTCAGTTGTGTTAACTCAACGAGCATATCGTCGAAAATATCTTGGCAAACAGGCACCATCTGACAACACTATTCGTCGTTTGGTGTCGAATTTTTGTGACCACGGGACAGTGAAAGATCGCGAACAACCCGTTCATCAACGACCAAGACGTTCAAATGAACTGATTGAAGCTGTCAGAGAGAGCGTTGCCCAAAACCCAAAAGTTTCATATCGTCACCGCGCTCAGCATCTCGGCATCAGTGGAACCACTCTACGGCGCATTTTGAAAGATGATTTGCATTTGTTTCCGTACAAAATGCAATTAACACAAAGAATATTGCCTACAGATCATCCACGTCGCTTGGAATATGGACAAACAATCGCTCGAATAGTTGATACTGAACCTGATTTTTGGAAGCGAATTTTAATGACCGACGAGGCACATTTCAAACTTTCTGGAGGCGTTAATAAGCAAAATTGCCGCATTTGGGGAACGCAGAATCCACACGAGATCCATGAAACGCCATTGCATGACCAAAAAGTTACTGTTTGGGCCGGCGTTTGCGCCAAAACCATCATTGGTCCTTATTTTTTCAAAGAGAACCAAACGATCGATGGAAACCGATATCGGTGGATGTTGGCTCACTATGTCTGCCCACAAATGCGTGAAAAAGGTCTTGAAGATTACTGGTTTCAACAAGATGGTGCGACCTGCCACACTGCGAATCAAACAATCCAGTTTCTGCAACGAAAATTCCCTGGACGTCTGATGTCAAAAAGAGGCGACATTGAATGGCCACCCAGATCTCCAGATTTGACCCCTCCAGACTTCTTTTTGTGGGGTTATTTGAAAAGTAAAGTGTACGCCAGCAAGCCGCAGACCATTGAAGAGCTTAAGGAAAATATTCGTGCCGAAATCATTGCTATACCACCCGAGATGCTCGAAAAGGTAATGGAAAACGCCGCAAAAAGGGCATATTTTGCTGTGAACAATAAGGGCGGCCACTTGATTGATGTTGTGTTCAAAAACTAGTCTAAATAAATTGTAAAGGACCAAACTAAATAAAAATACCTCATTTACAGAAATCGGTTGTTTTTTTTTCAAGTTATTCAATGTTTACATGCCGACATAAGAAATGGCGCACCCTGTAGAAGAGCAGGGGTCTCAGAATGTCAACGTTTCCGCACGCACACTATGAAAAAACAGCGTCGGTGAGGGCTCGATGCGGAGACCCCCGTCGAAGAGTGTTATCGCGATGGTCGAAATCCGACCAGGATATCGCGATATTTTTAGAACAACTTCATTTTTTGATAGTTAAGTGTTCGTGGTTGTCATTGTGAATTGAAATATTCCTTTTTCAGTTTTTTCTATTTGAGGTCGAGGGCGATCCAGCTACTTTATACGAGAAAAATGATATTCGCCCTTTTTTTCGACTTGACGTGCAGAATTCTCGAGAAGCTCGAGAGGCGAAAATACGTAAGCGAGAATAATAAAAAAAAGAGAGATAAAAAAGAACTTGAGGAACTTGATTGTCGAGTGGGCGTCAACGTTGCCGTTAACGATGCCTTTGCCTCGCTACCGGTATTTCTGAAAGCAAGGACCCTCTACCGCAAACAATGGAATTCCGATTATGGTCTGCCTTTTGAGGATTGTCAAAAACACTTTTTCGACTGGCCCTTTTCAAAAAAACAAGAAGTAGGAAACAAGGGGGCAAAATCAGAAAAAGGGAAACGGGTTGTCGGGATTTCGTCATGAAGGAAACACGGTGAAAAAGGACATGTGTCAAGTTTCTCGAAAATAAATAGATCGAACTGGACAATAGGTGTGTTCCTAGAAAATGTCGGTGATTTTGGAAGAACTTTGAACCATTTGCCGGAAATCATTATTTTTTGGTAATATATGCAAAATGTCATGCTAAAATGTATGATATTATTTCAAGATTCAATAACGTTTTAGGAAATACGTTGAAAAGGACTATTTTTGTATTGTCATTTTGTCATGCCATTTCAAATTCACAAAATTATGAATTTTGTTCAGATCTACAGTGACGATTCAAAAGAAAATGAATGTTATGCTGAAAAACGAAGCTGAATAAAAATGATGTAGTACATAATTGTTGTATTTTCGCTTTGAATGTTCCGTCGTTTTTTTTTTTAATCGCTTAGTTTTTATCGAACGGAAAGTTTCATCATTTTTGCTTGTCATCATTTTTTTTTGCTCTATCTAATCGTGTCATTTACTTTAATATTTTCGAAGTTCTAATGATTTTGTTTTCGAGTTTCAAAGCTTTCAGAAATGATGAAGCTTCCTGTCGTTTACTCTTTTATCAGCTGCTCATTTTGTGACGATTGATTTCCTGCTTTGATGATTTTGTTTTTCAAGACTCAAGGATGTTAGAAATGATAATAATTTTAGCAACGTATATTTTATTTAGTTGTAATTCTAAGTGCTTTTGTTGAGTGTACTGGAAGTTTCCAGTTGAATTCGTGTACTACGTAGTACAAACATATAAAAACCGGCAGTTCCGTGCCAGCCTTGGTTTTGCTTGGTTTTCTCTTCAATAACTTTTTCCGCGTTGTGCGAATTGGTACTCGTACCTAATAACTGTATTTTTGGACATTTTCCAATAAAAATGCGTGAACTCTCAAATTGGTGAATGATTTGGAAACCCACACGGATCCCAACATAATTTTATAACGATTTTGACTAGAAAATTCTCTCTATATTAGCAAAAAAAGTACAAACATGTAACTTTCCAGCAAAAAGAACCTATTGATTGTCCAGAAAATCGATGCATCGACCGAAGCCTTATATACGCAATGCAATGCCGGGGCTTCTCAACGTTAGGTTCACATTCCAATTTCTTACTTTTTGCGTTTTCCTGCGAAAAACTCAAGTCTATTAAGTCTAGCACATTTTTAATACTAACAACATTGTAATGTTGTACTCGTCGGGGTGATGACGAGCGAATGAGCTGCCGTCCACTGATGGTTTCCTCGGGTAATTAAGAGGACAGGTCCAGGGACAAGTAATTCATTGAATACTAATTTAAAATCTATTATTATGACAGGCCTTGTTCTTTTTTACATGGTAATTTCTATTCATATAAAAGTTCCATATAAAAAATATGATGAATTCCCTTGGTTAAGATAATCTATGATCACTTCAATGATTCACAAATCAAGGTCGTCGATAGATAAAAATATTGAGAAATATTGGAACAAGGAAATACAGCATTTACTCAATGTTGTGCTATTCAATCGGCTACTCAATGTTGCGTCCTACAGATTTTCTTTCTAAATTTTGTTTGAAAGAAATTCGTTTACAAATGCAAAAAGTTATGTTCCTCCCTAACTAACTAACCAATATTTGCAAAACTCGAGAACCAATTCATCCATTTTTAACCATATTGACAAAACAGTCATTGTCCAAAAAACGAGAAAAAAACCCTTGTCCCAGTGTTGACGGGGCAAAAAACGATCGATTTCCGTAAGAGTTTCGAGAAACGAATGAATGAAGTTGTTGCGAACGAAAGAAAAAAAATGGTGCTCGAATTTTTGTGGTCTTGGCTCTCGTTAGTATTTTCGAGAGGTTGTACATTTTCCTTTTGGTCGGGATCGAAAAAGCATTGGGGGGTCCCGGCACTTGTGAAAGTCCTTGGAACCCCACGGGACGGGACGGGAGGTACAGAGGATGTATTCAGAAGAAGAGAGCACTGCAAAGCAGCATCCGAGGGACCATGAGAGAGAATAAGCCGCTTATCAGGGTGGCGGCGAGCTCTATACAGGAACGAACCACGCAGATATAGGCTATGGTTGCCGTGGAAACGCGTATCTCTGTCCGTCGGGTTACGTCCGGAGCCCTTGTAGGCATATACGCGACACGAAAAGCTTTTGATTAGAGAGAGAAAGTTGTTCGAATATTCAAAATCGGCGATCGAGCTTATTGAAGACGTTTTGTACGTATTTCCAAAAGTCAGCTTATGTGAGATTATAATAACTTATCTCATTGTGAGAAGGTAAATCCTAACCTTAAATGGACCTAGAACCTTTAGGCCAAAAAAACCTCTGCAGGAGTTGCGAGTACACTGAAGCCTCAGTAAGCGGGAGTGAGCGGGAGCCCCTTGGAACGTATACTTCGTTTATCGGGACGACCATGGAGCATAATCAGTTTGCAAGTGGGGTGGGTAGCCCTTGCCTTACTGATGAGTTGGTGTGAATAGTAAATATTCTGTGATTGTGAATTTAAATTCGTCTACTGTTTTTTTTATCCTTTTCATCATTACATAGTAATTGATAAAATTGAGACGTCCGATTGCTCGTTGTCATTCATGAGAAATGTGAAACCTATTCCTAACATATTTTCATTGGCTTGACGGTTGTTTTTTTCGTATTAATGTTTTTCTCTGCGAAAAATGCTTCCGAAAATATGCATGAAAAAATTTCTGAGGCTAGATCTGACCATCGCTGACCAGGGGCGTAAGCAAAAAAGAATTTTCAGGGGGACGGTTCTGAAAAATACATTTCCTTTCGGAATTTCATGTTTTTAACCTTTGACAATATGGTTACAAGAGTGCAATTTCGAAATTTTTACATTTCGAGATTTCAAAGTTACACAACTTTTTGAATCCAGAGTTGCACATTTTTCATGTTTGTATCGAATAGAATTCGATTTGCGTGACTTTCAATTAGCTTACTGAAATTTGATGCTCTAGAATATAAATTTCTAAACAATTCAAATATTTCATTTCAGCAAATTTAAACCACACAGATTAAAGGGATTTTATAGATTTATAGAATTTTCGTATAGTATGTCATTTATAAAATTTTGTAGTATTTTCTGGTATATTTATATATTTCTAGGATTTCTTTGAATCGCTCAATTGATTTTTAAAAATCGATATTATAGTATTGAAGCTTTCAAAGATTTTGAGTATGTGCATTGATTTCAGACAACAGTATAGTTGATTTAGATTTTCAATACTTATATTTTCATACTTTTTTAGTACCTATGCATACAATCAAAAGTATGTTTAATTCTATAAACTGAATAGGCTGTATTTCTATTGCTTTCTATTGGAATTTCTTGAATTATATATAGTCATAGCATTTTATTAATAAATATTCTCCAGCACACATTGTTTTATAAATTTTCAAGAAAACTATATGTACATAGTTTTTATGTAATAAAAGATTTCTAGTGTTTTTCACATTTTTCTAGTAAAATCAGAAGACCTTCGAGGATCTAAATATTTTTAAAGATTTTTCATGTTTTTGTGGATTGCTATAGAGATTATAATAAAGTCGATGCTGTAAAATGCAAATTTCGATTTATTTTCAGTAATTTCATGGAGTAAATTCATATTTATAATTCATATAGAGTTTTTATGTTTCATAGTGTTTTCGTTTTTTCGTATTTTTGAAATATTTATAAGATTTTGTTACGTTTTCTGGAATTTTCATCGATTCATAATATATTCAAAATTTTATACTCTAAATTTCTAGAACATATAGATTGTAGAGTCATTGGTCGAGATTTTTCAGAAAACATTTTTCTTCATGAAATTCAAATACTTTTGGTATTTTTGTAGAGTTTGGATTTTTCGAAAGATTTCTAATACTTTTATATAGATGTCATAAATCTCTAATGAGTGATGATATCAGTTTCAAAGTTTTATAAATTTTTAGCATTTTCGTAGATTTTTTTTATTATTTACTGCATCGCAACAATTTTGAAAATGTATATTTTTTACGTAATCCTTCGATTTGATGATTTTTACTCTTTTATGTAATGTATATTGCTAACGTTTTCATGCATTTTTTGTAACTTGTATTTTTATTATTTATTGATGTTCCTTTTTTTATTCTACTTGAGATATTGATTGATTTTATCAGAATTTTAGGAGAGGTTTGAACCCTCAAAACCCCCCTTTGCCTACGCGCCTGTGGCTGACAATGAAAAATTTTTGTTTAGAATAATTGACGAACAACTTGGGTTTTTAACGAATTCCACGCTCGTCGATGTATGTTTGCCAATGTTCATAGACAGACGTAGAAGTGAGGTTAGGTTTTAGGCCTCATTACATATTTTAATGCAAGAAGAAGAAATCTAAATTAAAACAATATCCTCATCTGCACTTTTATACCAAAAAAACTTTCACAGAAACCACAAATCTAACAAGGCAAACAAAAACTGAATACACTCAATTTTCAAGCCATAGTCGGCCTTTTGGTATTGATTTTTTTTCTCCCCGAAAACCTCGGCTATTATCTTAGAAAAATTCACCATGCTGTATCTCACGATTCCTGATATTGACAAATTTTTTGAAAATTTTCGGTGAACAACTTCAAGTAAAAAAAATTCCTTACTAAGAAGTCTCATAGACGGACACTTTCACAGTAAAATTTAAACAGTAATATATATCATAAAAAAAAGACCTTTACTAAATTCGAGATTTTTTGAAAACGGAAGACAAAAATACCAAAAATTCTTATTCAATGCCCGAATAGACTGAGCGAAATCTCAGGAACGACAAGCATGGTCGTTGAACCGGGAGGACAAGCAAGTGATGGGATTCCCACGGCAAAACTTGCCGTCGGAGAAACCCCTTTCTGATATTACGCTCCTTGCGCATCTACCGCCCCGATAAAATAAACATTGACACTTGGGTACCCGCGTTAACGCGACATCGACACAAGAATCTCGTTCCGAATAGCATGCGATGAAAATGAGACTTGCTTTCGGTTTCTCTTGTATTTTCACGAGTTCTTTTTACTCTCCTTTTTTGAAAAATCATGAAATAACGTATGAAATTATAGTAGCTTTGCAAAAATTAATTTTAATTTACCATTCGCAAATTAATTACTTAAATTCCGTTTAGTTAGTCCCCCCAGAAGGCTCCTACGTACGCCCTTGGGCTATGAAATAAGAATAATTCGGCTTCTCGGATTACGGGAAAACAATGAGCAACTGGAGAGCCGTCAGATTGCATGAATCGACAATCACTCAATTAGGTATCAAGTTAAGGGCGGCACGTGTCGGTCGCGTGCGCGCGGGTCTTCGGCGACTGTCGGCGACCGCGGAGGCACAAACGCGTGTCTTGGGCAAATTGCGTGGGCGAGGGCGGGAAAAGGCAAGGATATCGCCGCCGGGACCGAGCCGATGGAATACAAATCGAGGCCTAATTGCAGAGTAAACACTCGAGGTGAAGTGAAAAGTACTCAGCGCCCCGCGGGATACAAGTCTTGTCGCAACTTTGTTTGCTTTGGGAAAACGATTCGAGAGTCACTAGCGATACGCGAGACTTGAAAATACATTGCAGTTCAATTTGCGAGGTTTCTTTTCGAACTTGGAGGAAATGCCGAATTCTGGGAGAATGAGGATTTAGGGGATAGTTTGGGATGAATTGGAGTATGGAAATGGGTTTTTCATTATAATGTTGCGAAGATTAAAAATGACAGTTTTTTACTGTATTGGCAGGTACTGGCAGTCTTGAAGATTGCTACAATTTCAACAGCCTTTAGTAGAGTGTACTGTTTCTACAGTACAAGACTTTTAAACATTTTTTTTTTTTTTTAGTTGTTCGCTAGGTTGAAACAATTTTTCAATTTTCATCTACCTTGATATTTCCAGTCAAACATTGATTGTTAGACTTTTTTGTAGGAAAAAATTTGTCCGGAACAAGGATACGAACTCGGGAACTTCCTCATTACGCATCGAGTGCTCTTTCAGTTGGGCTACTTTTGAACTTATTTTGATTCACACACTGATACAATATAATGAATAAAATGACTGGCAATATCGAAGAAAATCAACAGTTGATTGATTTTTTTTAGCCTTCAAAATGATTTTTTGAATTCAAATATTCAAAGTTCCAAATATTTGCATTTTTGCTGGTTTTTAATCGTTTTAACCTTCGAAACAGCTTAAATTTTGATTGACTAATGACACTGTGAAAACTGTTGATACATTTTTTGAAGCAGTTCAAAATTTTCAAAACTATGATTAAATGATAAGCTTTTATGTCTGTTGACAAACTGTGAGAAAGTGTCATTCTCAAAAAACATGGAAAACAGTAAAAAAAATGTGAGAGCTGTTTATGTGTTTTATTTTTTTAGACGTCAATACTAAAAAAATTTAAAATATTTCTAATTTTTAATGTTTTTTAGCAGTTTTATAATAGTAATAGTATCGATAATATTTACAGTAAATCAGTTTTACTAGATTATTCTTTGCTTGACTGTACAAAATTTTGACAGTATTTACAATGCTTAGCCAATTTCACAGATTATTTGACACTCGAAACAATTTTTACAGCCTTTCAACTATTTTGGAAGTCGAGACAACAGTTCAAACTGCTTTGACGTGGATCGACTCTTAAAACAGTTAAAAATGTAAAAAACTTTGAAAAAATGTAGAAACCTTGGGCAATTCGAAAAATTGTAAAAATTTTAGAATTGTTCAAGTGTAGAAATTATAAATAATAAATTTCGGAATGGCTGAATTTACAAATTTTTCTATGTTGATAAAACTAAGAATGCTCCCAATAGAAACTTTTTGATATATTCTAATTAAATAGGCTATTGAAATTTTCGAAATCTGTCAGTTTCAGTTATTTCCAAAAATTCTACATTTTCGACAATTTTTAATATTTGGACAGATTTTCAAAAATATCGAAAGTAAAAAAGGTCAATACAGCTTTGACTTTAATTGACTGTTGAAACTATCGAAACTGTTCAAAATTCTAAAAACAATTTACAAATGTTACACTATCAAACTAGTCTGAAAATGTAAAGAAAGTGGTAAATCAGTGAGAAACTGAAAAAACTGAAAAATTTCGTAAGTATGAAAAACTGTAAAAAAATCTTTAAACAAGTGTCAGAACTATAAAAACTTGAAAAATTATAAAAAAAAGAATCACAGTTCCAGGAACTAATTTATATGTATAAGTCAAAAATACTATGAAATTTTTAAAATGTTGTAAAAACAATAGTAAGACAGTTTTGGCAGACTTCAGTTTTAGATGCTGTTAAAACTCTTAAAATTTAAATAAACGAAAAAAAAATTTATAACACACGTTACATTTTGGATATTTAAAACTATTTTGACGGTTTTAACCATTCTAAAAGTCAAAAAATTTGAAACGGCTTTTATTTTGGTGAACTATTTAAACTGTTAAAAAAATTAAGTAGAAGAAAGTGTAAAAACTGCTGTAAAATGTTGAAACTACTAAAATTAGAATAAATGTTTTGAAAAAGTTCAAAAAATGCACATTCTGAAAGAATTAAAGTGTTTAAAAAATGTAAAAAACTGTAAGAAACTATCAAAAATCCAAATGTTACTGCATATTGATGTTTTCTAACAGTTGACTATGTATTCCAAAAAAACACGCAACAAAATATTATGTACATAGATTTGGTCCGATACAAATAAGACCATTATGCAAATAAGCTAGTGATACTAACTAGCGATCGTCAGAACTAATAAAACAAACTGACTTACATCAACTATCACTGATTATAGATATCACTAACCTTTTTGTCATCAAATCGATTGTTCTTCAATGTTACAAATTTCATTTGTTAATACCATACTGTCATAACTAATGAAAAACTTTAAAAAAGTGTCAATACTGTTAAAGAGTTATAAAATCTGCCTGCAAACTTTTCCGACCTCTACAAACTCTTAACATCGCTCACCGTCACTGTCAATATTTTTAAAAAATACCCAAAAGCTCACGTTTTTAAACCCTGATTCCAAAATTTGATAAACATTTATACATGAAATAATGAAATGAATGTATAGATTTTACTTACAACTTTGTAAAATAGCGCATTATCTTGAAAAAAAGGGCATTAAAATTAGGAAAAAAATTCAAAATAGTGACATGGTCACAGGTACTTAGATATTCATAGAATGCGAAGGGCGTAGCGAAGTTGGGCAAGGAAACAAGCGCACATAGTGTGAGATCAAATCGAAAATTAATTAAAAGCCGAAATGCACGAAGGCGTCGGGGTGGATTTATTTTAGGGACCGTGGGACGTAAGCACGTGGTCGTGCGGACCACCTCAAAAGGCCATCAGCTACGAAAACATTTGGCCAACTTTACACTTACGCCCCAAGGGTTGATTTACATCACTTGGATGGAAATCAAGACGCTACATAGTTGAAAAGTCTATTGAAAATCATCAATAGCTAACGATTTTCCAGTATTTTTGATTCACTATCTTCCTCTCACTGTAAAATGCGAAATTGTTTACTTGGAAAGCAGAAGCAAAAATGAAATCTGCAGTAAAAGGTAAAGTAAATAAATTCATATTTTACTGTACACTGATATTGAATTCCGTGTGGTAACAAAATTTATTTATTCCGAACATTCTAACTTTTCTTTTATTTATTTATTAAAAACAGGCATAATTATAGTATTTTTTACACTGTAACAGTTTTTAGTTCAGAATATTGTAATGAATTAGAAAAAAATGACAAAAGTAGCAATAATATCTCAAAATTTGTTTAAAAAAAACGTGTATTTTTCGAAAATTCACCGTTGAAATTTCAGTTTCCGACGATTCTCGTGGTATGCGAAGAAATTCGGGGATGATTGTGTATCGGGCTCGCGAAAGGTAGACGAGCGTGAAATTCGGTTAGCTACCCATTGACTCCGGGCGCGTTTTATTCGAGACGCTATGTGGAATCCAATAAACAGAAAACGAATTTGCTATTAGGGTCGCGTCTGATCTCGTTGCGGGCCAATGAGCCAAAACAACCCTTGTTTCAACCCTCGCCCGCCCCGTGTTGGCGGATAATAAATCGAATCATACTTCAGCATCGAACGGGTATTTGCCAGGCCATTAGGGTCGTCTCGGATTCATACGTATTTTCACCCTCCTTCATTCGATATTTTGTTCAATTTACGCTCGCGCCTCTTTTCAACTACGCGTTCAATAATATAAATTAATTATCAGCCTTGCAGGTTATTTAATTAATTTACAAATGTATTGTTGATATCAAAAATTTTAGTAAGTTCATCATAAAAATACAAAAATCCATTGTAAAATCTTTGAAATGAGTCAAAGAATTTGGGTTAAAGACTGGAGTTTTCAACAGTTAGAGTGCAATTCGAAAAACCTTTAAAATAACAAAAATAACACGATCTTAGCATAAACAAAAGATACCTGGGTAAAAATTTGAAAAATCCTGAAAATCATGTCTTACCTCGTTTAAACGATGTTATGATATTGTAATGTGCAATCAGTCGCTGTTGCATATGTGGGCGGCCAGCAAGCGCCATTTTTGTGACGGGTTGTTGATGACAAGCAGCTCCAGTTGGAATTTGAGAAGTGCCTGCCATGTTGTCAGTTGGGATGTCACAGGTATACGATGGGTTGCCAATTGACATGTAAGGGTTGCCTCGTACGTTGCCAATTGGCATATTATGAGGGATGTCTTGTGCGTTGCCAATTGGCTTGTAAGAGATGTATTGGCACGTAGATGAGGAACTCAGAGCGTTGTTGAGGTAGTTCTAATCACAGAAAAAAATGAAGTTGGTCGTAAGAAATTAACTGAAGTTGTCGCTAATGGCTGAATATATTCAGTATTTTGGCAACGTTGCGATACGACAATTGACATTCATAGAACTTTTGTTGTTTTTGTTGTTTTTTCATGGCTAGAAACAGTAGAGGGATAATTATATGATGAATGTTTCGTTTTCATGAGCTAAGAAGTTCAAATTAAATCGTTGTTGACAAGAAAATAAATAAAATAAATAAAATATTACACTACTACTATATTGCACAATAGACAGTTTCTGTGAAAATATAAGATTTTGATAGTGCAGACATAATAATGGTGTTTTGGATTTTCAGATTTGGATGTTTTTGACTTTGAAAATTTTGTGTTTTGGAATTTTTGAACTTTTGGGCTACAAATGCTTTGGATTGGATGTCTTGCACCTCAGCTATCTGATTATTAATACGTTCAGTACATCGCTTTTTTTCCAATTTCAACCGATTGCACTCATAACGACGTACAAATAAATTCGGGTTTTTGAAAAAGGCCTAGACGAAAGTAGCCACTAATAGATTTTTGAGACCTCTAGAAACAAACTACCGAAGGTTTTTTCAAACTTAGCTCATTTTGTTAATTTATTTGCACTTCAACAAATTTATTGACAACTCGGGCAATTCTCCATCGTTTTTTAATATTCAAAAACGAAAATATATGATTTCAGAGATAAGGATCCAATTTGTGAAGCTAAAAATTCAAATAATTTTTTACCGAATTAGAATGAGAAACAAAAGTCTTCATTGTCCCCGCGTCACGGTCGGTCATTGTTAGCGTTTCGAATCATGACGGATCGCTCTAACTCGGAAGAAGCTTTAATCACTTTCGGAATCTCTGAGTGACAAACTTCATTGCCCCCTTAGATGCAGGAACAGTGTAGACTTTTTTTCTCCAAAAATTAATGGTAGATGTCATTCTAATTCCTCAAAGATTTTTTTTGCTACAGAAATTAGATTCTTGTCTGTAAAAATATATACAGTCGTTTTTGAATATTCAGAAATGATTTAAAATTTCCTAAGTAGTCAATAGCAAAGAAATTACCAAAATGAGCTTTAAGGGGTCTTTAGCAACCAATATACTTCACTTTTGTTTAGGAAAATTTTAGTGTGTTGTACAGTTGATGGCCGTGAGTCCCCAGAAACAGTTGAGTACAACGTTGCCAAGTTTTCATGCGGAACTTCATTTATTCAATGTTTATAGTATTTTATAACAAAACAAACAGTAAAAATACATTCTTCAAAGTTCACATCGTGGCTTGGAATAGCGTTCATAGATTGAGTGCTTTTTCAGGAAAAAACATTGTCGCATTTAATTTCTACAGAGAAAAATGTAAAAGTCCCCTTGAAATTAATGCATATTTACAATTTTTTTGTATAAAAAAGTAAACAATGGATATTATTAAAATTTTTTGTAAACCATAATGAGACTGTAAAGATTTTCTATGCAAAATTGCATCAAAATCTGTCAAAAACTTCATATATTATGTACACTACCTTAAATTGCATGGATGAGGAACCCGGCGCGTTGTTCAATGGCATGTATGAGGAGCCCGGCGCGTTGTTCAATGGCATGTATGAGGAGCCCGGCGCGTTGTCAAATGGCGTGGATGGGAAAGCCGGTGCGTTTTTAAATGTGATGGATGAGAAACCCGGTGCGTTGTTCAATGGCATGAATGAGGAACCCGGTGCGTTCTCAAATGGCATGGATGGGGAATCCGGTGCATTTTTAAATGTGATGAGTGAGGAACCCGGCGCGTTGTTCAATGACATGGATGAGGAGCCCGGCGCGTTGTTCAATGGCATGTATGAGGAGCCCGGCGCGTTGTCAAATGGCGTGGATGGGAAAGCCGGTGCGTTTTTAAATGTGATGGATGAGAAACCCGGTGCGTTGTTCAATGGCATGAATGAGGAACCCGGTGCGTTCTCAAATGGCATGGATGGGGAATCCGGTGCATTTTTAAATGTGATGAGTGAGGAACCCGGCGCGTTGTTCAATGGCATGTATGAGGAGCCTGGCGCGTTGTCAAATGGCGTGGATGGGAAAGCCGGTGCGTTTTTAAATGTGATGGATGAGAAACCCGGTGCGTTGTTCAATGGCATGAATGAGGAACCCGGTGCGTTCTCAAATGGCATGGATGGGGAATCCGGTGCATTTTTAAATGTGATGAGTGAGGAACCCGGCGCGTTGTTCAATGACATGGATGAGGAGCCCGGCGCGTTGTTCAATGGCATGTATGAGGAGCCCGGCGCGTTGTCAAATGGCGTGGATGGGAAAGCCGGTGCGTTTTTAAATGTGATGGATGAGAAACCCGGTGCGTTGTTCAATGGCATGAATGAGGAACCCGGTGCGTTCTCAAATGGCATGGATGGGGAATCCGGTGCATTTTTAAATGTGATGAGTGAGGAACCCGGCGCGTTGTTCAATGACATGGATGAGGAGCCCGGCGCGTTGTAACACGACATAAATGGCTCAGCCGAATGCGTAGGTCTTGTATATTTAACGGCTACCACCTCTCCTTCTCCTCTGGCTTGACAATCTGGAGCCTGACAATGAAATTGTCTTCCCGAAAATGAAGACCACTGCAGTTCAGAGTCTTGCAGTGATGAATCTGACTTTACTCGTAGTGAATTTTGAACCATGGTGTCTGCGTTTGGATCTAAAGTCAGTGGGTCAATCCGACTTATTTCACAAGTCAGAATCCTCCTCTTGAAGAACTCCAACAGTGTAAGTAGATTTTGATTCTGGAAAAATAATATATCGTTCCTTTTTATAAGAAAGTTTTTTTTCAGGAAAAAGGGATCTCCCTCTACTTTTACAAATTCTTTTACACCAATTCACAATATTTTCACAAATCCTTGATTCTCGAAACTTATTCAAACTCCTTTTATTTGTGAAGTTAGGAAAACTATACACCAATAATTTACCTATATTTTCAATGTTGGTTACAGTATCGATAGAATGGGTACAAGAAAGACTTTGCGATCAAATGAAGCGGCTTTCGCGATATTTAGAAAGATTAGGGCGTTACCACTCGGGTAACGAAGTGGCATGAGTTCGCTATCTCTCACTCAATTTGAGCCTCATCCTTTGTAAGCGGATCGAGCATTACTGTAGTCGCTTTACCGCCAGGCCAACACCTCGGTCTTAAACGCTCATCATAACCGTCTATAACAAACGCCCGTGCAAACACACCTCTCCGAGTCTTTTCCCATCCGCCCATTGTAAAAAAACTCCGTTAAATTTATTTGAATTGCATTTCAGCGGGCGGTGCTTGATCCTTTCGGATCACTAGCACGCGCCTCGTGGCTTTTCGCCTAAACCCAGATCCTCGACAGTCTCTGTAACCCTACTTTTGGCGAATGTTCAATTACCCACAATAATGTGGAATTCTCTTTTTCTTTCAGTATTCATACAGTGGAACTCTTCTACGTCAATTACGTCATCAGAGATAAAAATTCCGCCATCAAGTGAATTCAAAATGAGCATTCTCTCTTGTACAAGTTTATAAGAGAGGGCTTCGAATTTCTAGCTGAAAAAACGCACGCACATCAAATTAATTTCGAATGTAAATGAAACAAAAAACACGAGAGCTATAAAGTAGGCGGTTTTTGTGTGATGAAGTTTTCGTAAGACGGTAGCCCGGTGATAATACAAAATGATATATTTTAATAGAAGCTTTCGAAGGATAAATGCGCGTCCCGAGCCCGAAATCTTCCGGCCGTTTATGCACGTATCATTAATTTCATCTGTCGCGGCTGCCGAATAAAGTCGCGTATATTTTACCTATAATTTCGCGAATCTTTCGGATATAAATTTACGATAAACTTATTGGCCTCCCAAGGCCGAAACACGGTGGCGTTGGAGCGAAAATATTATTTTTCTTGGAGGGATTGGGGAGAGGGTCTTGCATGATATACATATCATGCTGAAAATCGTGGATAAATTTCATAGTCAAGGAATTTTTGAGCCAGCATAAAAGTTTCCCAGTGTTTCAGGAGCACGAAAAAAGATGGTAGAAAAAATGTGAAGCGAGGAAGAAAAAGTTTGTACCTAGTCTTTTGATTCACGAAAGCGTCCGAGTCCAAAGGGCCGAAAAAAATCCATATAAAGGTAAAACAAGGAAAACCGGATGTCATGGAAGCGAAGGCAGAAGAGAGGCGTAGCGTTTGCGCATTTCATTCCTCCTCTTGTAGCTCCGCCTTTGGCATCACCCTCCATGGTTCCCCGCCATGTATACCCTCGCTTCGCTCCCTCCTGATAAATCCGAACCAGTCCACGACTGCACAAGACGCTCCAAGTGATATTTCCTCTCGTGAAATGTTCATGGACTCGGGAATACGCGTTGCCAAATGAAACTTTGAACGAAACAATAAGTTGAAATTGAAGAACTCAACCAAATGACTTTAAAATGGCAGTCAATTAGAGCCAATGGTTCTAAAAAAGTACGAGTTTGCCTATTTTGGGGGCTTGTAAAACATAGATAACAGAGATAAAAAAATCAAGAATAATTTGGTCTTGAATGTAACATTTTACACTCAAACTATGCCAAGTTTTAAACATTTATCGTAAGTTTTGCACAAGTTATGAATTTTTGAACAAAATTTATGAAAAACTACATGTAAATCCCTTTTAAATCTTCAATCGTTTTGTCGCACGTATGTCCAATTTGCTTCAAATTTTACAAAAAGGTTTTTTTTTCTTAATTGATTTGAAGCCTCTAAATGGAAAAATTCTGACACCGCCAAAATTAGTGATACCCTGATGTTGTTATTATGTAACTTTTTTGAAAGGAAAACGAAAAGAATTCAAAATCAATCATGAAAATGAATTCAATTTAAATAATCAATAGTGCTTAAACAATATAAGTGAAGAGATTTTCAAGACTCAATAATATTATAAATGGTAAAGTATTGTTGATGTTTTCATAATCTAAAAAATTTTGTAATGAGAGCAAGCTTTATTACTAATACTTGAAAAACAGTTGTTTTCATTTGTAGGTATAAAACTTGCTGTTTTTTGTTATTTGGTATAATAAAACCAAAAAAACTATTCACAATGTCATATTATGAGATTATAGAGTATCTTGAAGATGTTAACAAATAAAATTTATTTCATAATATATTCCAAATTTATTAATTTACATTCTAAAAACTGATGGGTACTTTCATACAAATTCTATACGAATTCCTAACAACAGTCAGGAATTTTTGCCACTCTTAGAAATTCATACAATTCTCTCTCTCTCTCACTATCAGTTTGAGTTGCTAAAAAACTACTAGTTAACAGTAGATTTTCACTAATTGAAAAAGTGAAAAAAAGCATCTAAAGTTTTGGTAAAAATCTACTAATTGAATTAGTGATATATGTAGTTTGCTGATGCAATTAGTAAAACTTGACTGAAGAAAAAAGTGAATAACTATCTTTAAACTTTAGTAGAAATTCACTACAACAGTAAGTAGGTTTTGATTAGTCTTATTCGTGCATTATGACTAAAAGATAAGCATAGTTCAACTAATGAAAAAGCATATTTTTACTAAGACTTTAGTTATTAGTTACTGTTCATAATAATAGATATTCGTCTTTGCAATTATTGATTATCGAAATAGCATCCAAATGCTTCTTATTCATTATTATTTTATCGTGAAAAATCAAACAATAATAATATTCATACCTAGACATTGGTAAAATATTTATTCCTTAAAACATCAAGCTTTTAACAATGTTTTTTACATGAACTTTTTTCACAACTAGGTAAATATTATACATATATAATTTATTAGAGTTCAATTATTTTTTTTCGTCAACCTGTGGAATTCCGCTAATTTATCAGTAGATCTCGGACTATCTCTGACCTACTAATTAAATTAGAAGAAATTTTACTAATTGGAACTGAGAAAAACAATGATAATGGACACATTTAGACATTTGTTGAAATATTTATCCCTCGCAACATCAAGCTTTTAACAATGTTTTTTATATGAAATTTTTTTACAACTAGGTACATATGATACATACCACATATAATGTAGTAGAATTTAACTCTTTTTTGCCAACTTGTGGAATTCTGCTGATTTTTTAGTCGTTCTCTGACTATCTCTGACCTGCTCATTGAATGAGCAGAAATTTTACTAATTGGAACTGAGAGAGAAACAGTAATAATAGATATATTTAGACATTTGTTTAAATATCCATTCCTGAAAACGTCAAGCTTTAAGCAATGTTTTTTAACATGGACTTTTTTTACAACTAAGTACAGATGATATATTATTTAATAGAATTCAATTATTTTTCTAGTCAACTTGTGGATTTCTACTAATTTTTTAGTACATCTCTGACTATCTCTGACCTAATAATTGAATTAGTAGAAATGTCACTAATTCTAACTAAGAGAGGTTATTCACGCCTCATTGTCAGTACTTCTCCAATTAGTTAGACTAACTTTTTTTTTAATGATTATCAAAATTATTACTTAATTCATACGAATGTCAAAACTTGTATCATTCTTTATTCAGAATATCGAAGAAAAAAACCATACCCAGAACATTCGGAACAAAAAATCAGTTCATAAAAAAATGTTAATGTGAACTTTCAAAGTTCAGCGATCCCTGAAATGAAACATATAAATAATTTCCCTCATCAATGCTACCGAAATCACCTGTCGATACGATAAAAATATATATTAACAACACTAAACCTAACCCAAGCCTCATAAATTTCATAACCCAAACTAGTATCGCCCACAACTGGCCTTATCCTTTTAATTACTACACGTTTTATCGGAGTCGATATTACTATCAGTGTATAAGTCCCTCGTTGTAAAACTGAATGAATCCCCAATGTCGTAAATTAATTAAAGTAATAGTTTACTACGCTTGAACGAGTTTCGCTAACGTCCAATCTGCTAGATGAATGGAATACAACACATTTATCTGGACTAAGAAAGCACTAATTCTTGTAATTTACATGTTGTAAAAATGTAATATGCTATGTTTGATATATCTAGTGATGATCTCAATTGCAATAGTCACGTTTTATTTCAATACAGAGAGAGTCATTTTAGAAAATTTCATACCCTAAAGTTACACCGAAGATGAAGTCAAACTCCACTCTTGCAAAAGGTTGCAACTTATAGCTATTCAAAATAAAGTAACGATTTCACAAGAACCTCCGGATTTGGGTGCTTCTGAAATGTCAGAATACAGTGATAAGTCTATATTATAACAACAGAAATTCTGAAATGGTTGACTAAATTTTAAGTCAATTTTCGAAGGTTCACACGACCAAATCACAAACAGCAGCGCCGTAAAACGAAATCCCTGCGAAATCCGGGGTCCGTTAACGTTTAACGAATAACGAGTGGCCGGCATATAGAGAGGTGTCGAGTTCTGTCGGATCGCGCAATATTTTTACGCATACACAAGCCGAGGATATTCCTACGGGTGCCCATACCACGGGTCCTCTAATGATGATCTACGGTTAGCTACCGCGCACAGCTTCTCTAAACCTCCTAATTTCTCTACTATAAATTCGTCCGCATCGCCACTTTCTTTGCCTCCTTCATTTTAATAACATCACCTCTCTCTTCACCGTCTTGTCTACCTTGTATTACCTACAGAATTCCAGGTAGAAGCGACCTCTCTTCGATTAAACTCCCCAGGTAAAAAAAGTAAATCGACATAGATCTCGAGTAGATCTACATAGATCTACATGTCACCAAAAATTGTAAGAAAAAATTAGTATTAGATCTACGTGTAACCGAAAATTTAAAGAAAAAAATCAGTGTTAGATCTACGTAGATCTTGAATAAATCTGCACAGATCTCTGTAGATCTATGTAGAGATATATTCAATGTTGATCAACAAAGATCTTCATAGATCTATGTAGATCTATGTAGATCTACTTTTTTTCCTGGGTCGTGTATCTCTCTTTGCAACTAGAAGGAGAGTTTGCCATAAATAAATTAAAATTGTGGTTTTTTGGAGAACCGTTTCTCCTAAGGACAGTGTTTTCAAAGAGGCAGAGACGAAAAAAGAAAAAGGACTGTGCGCTGGAAAATTAGGAATAAAAGTTCCATTAGTGGAAAATCGACGTCTTTCTGTAATTACTTGTACTAAATTACAGGAAATTTATCCAGTCAGTAGTGTAGATGGAGGGGGGATTAGGAATGCCAACCTCCCCCCCCCCCTAAAAGTAGTATTCAAATTCCAAAATTTGTTATCCATCGTAATTCAATATCATAGAAATATATACTCTAGAATTCAGATTTTCAGAATGCCATCTCCTTAATTTTCAGTTTCCTATCTTCAATAATTCGAAATTTCTAGAAATGTATGTATTTTATAGGTCTTATCACACTTGAATTCTATACAGTGAAAATATAGGCCCTGAAAATTAATGTACTAGAGTTGAAAAATTGACAACTCCGTGTTATAAAACTAATGATTATAAATACCAGAATCATGGAGAATTTAATAATCATAGAATTATAAAATACAGATCTTTATTATTCACTTATTAAAAGAATTAGAAATTTTAGAATCGTAGAAATTTGTCATTCTTATAGTTTTTACTCTAAAAATTGAATATCTAAGATCATTTACTGTAAAATTTTGATTTGCATGATTCCTTATTCTAAATTCATACTGCCTCTCTCATTGTCAGTTTAAATGGGTGAAAAACTACTAATTAATTGAAGAATTTCACTCATTGAAAAAGTGAAAGGGGAGCTACTTAAGTTTCAGTAAAAATCTACTAATTAGTTTAGTGATATAGCTTACTGACGAAATCAGTTATATTTGACTGAAGAAAAAAGGGAATAGTTTAGTTAGTTAGGGAAGTTTGACAATTTTATAGTTTGCTATACTTGAATGGTCAATCTTGAATTCCTCTGTTTCATTCATTCTAAGTCTGACTTTCTACATTTTAGAATTTAGAATGAAATATTTTATGTCATAATTTTTTTTTTTTTCAAGATTTTCTAAAGTTTATATTCGATATTAATTTAGAATCCATTATTTGTGATTTAACATGTAATCTCTAATTCTCGATTCTCATAACGAAAAATTCTTTGAAATTCTTTGTTGCAGGATAAACGATTCTTTTATTCTCTTTTCAAAAATTCAAAATTTGAGGATTCTGGATACCATCATTAAAAATTCTAGTACTTGATATCCTATAGTGCAAGATTCCAGAAATCTGTATTTTATAGAATTAAGAGTTCCTAAATACGATCTTTTTGAGTTTGGTTCATGGGCCATGCAAATTTGTGTAATTCTGAAAACATCCCCAGGATAAAAAGATGACTTAAAGGATATTTGGATGACTGACTGAAACCTAATTACTGATTCATGAAATTGTGTACTAATTTTGAGAAATATTATAGAGTACTTTTCTAAAGTGCTTGTGATATATATATTATGTATAATGTATACATAGAAAATGAGTACTTTGAGCACTTTTTGAGCATAAGACGAGGACTTTGGGAATATTTTTAAGACCCAATTTTTCTACTCGGTGTTACCTAGATGGTTCACAATATTATCTAATCCCATATCATCTCATCTCTCAATACTGTTGAAAAAAAATTTATTACAAACCAAGCAATTTTTTTCAAAATTTTCTTATCACTCGAATCTTGTTTACAAGCATGAAAAAATTCTAAACCATACAGCTGTCCTGGAATTCAATTCGACAGTTTTCTCATTGTACCATTATGTATATATACATTTACAACATCCCACTCCCATTACATCGCAAAATCATTACAGTAGCTCCCATAATTATCACACGTTATAATAAGCTTATTACCCCATAATGAGCTTGATTTCACGCTATGAAAATCTCCGGCTACCATCAATGATTTTGCCGATCCATTGATTCCATTACCAAAGTTGCAGATTAGCCAACTCCACGAATTTTCGAGAGGTGGCCCACTGAAGAAAGGCGCCCCGGGGCTAAGTCACAGACAATGCGTTTCAGAGCTTGGAAAAGTGATCTGATTTGAGAATACTTTGGGAAATAGCTGAAGTGTGCATGCCGTGGAAAGAAAACAGGGTTTCGTCGTTTGATGATATGATATAGACCAGGCTGTCCTATAGTGGAAACAGTTAAAGTCTGTGGTAGCAAACACCATCAGCACTAAGCCACAAATCCGGCTTAACGCGAGCTTATGAATTAATTTGGTTTAAACCTGCGTTAAATGGCCATGGTCCCAGGAACCTTTGAGATGCTGCTGCTTCAGGAATGATTCTGTACCTGACAGAAATTTAGAAATTTTCAAGAGATGTGATTAAAATTCTGAATTTTGTTGAACGTTTTGCAAAACTGGAACTTGCAAGCGAAGAAAATGCTGACGAAAGCCCTTGTAGGTTTTTCCCATTTCGTTACAATCATGACGAATCCTATTGATTTAGTTACGAAGAAAACGCCAACACAAAAGATGAAGCAGTCAATTGGAAGGACACAGGAAAACGTGATTTTGCCAAATTTTCAGGATTTGAGAGCGGCATGATGTAAGCTCTCGAACATTTATTGTTCCTCGAAGTTGCATCAAGCGCATACAAGAGATTTACAAAATAGTTTCAAACTGTGACATCAAAACATGATAGCAACATTCCGGAAGAAATTTCGTCCCTGTCACTAAAACTCAAGGTGCACAACAAGAAGAACACATCTATGGGATACAGGAAAATTTGGACAGGAACATACCCTCCCACGGCAAATAGGAGAAACTAACTTTTCGTTCTTTTCTTTTCTACGACATCCTATATACACTTCCCGACGTCGTTCATCACGTTGCACAAAACGGCACTTGGTGTCCGAAAACGCCACATCTCTGCGTCGTAACAAAGGATCTCGTACCAGGTTACATGCCAACTTGGCGATTCGTGAAATTCACCGGTGAAAAGGACGCAAGGAAACGTGGTGAAAGGGCCCTGGATCGCGAGCATCGCCTAAGCAAACGCATTTTTACTCGTCGATCATCGCGCTGCTGGGTAAACACGCGTTACAGGGCGTAACGTGCCGCTACAATTGGGATGCCAAATTGTAACAAACTGATCTGTAACTAAATTACACGCTACGATCTCGGAGCGGCAGCTATATAAACACATCAGCGCGGTTATTTTCGGGGCCCCATTGTCCGGGGCCCTCAGGAAAAAATCGACCGGCCCCGCTCTTTTGCGATTCTCGCCCCCGACGAATTTTCATTTCCGGATGTCTTCCCGGTAGCGAAGAATCTTTATGTTTTCTTGTAGGTGAGTTACGAGACGAAGGGGATAGCGGTCATAGTGGAAATAGTTGAACCGTAGAGATGCACTGCCAAGAAATTTTAAATTTTAGACATTTTTCATAGACTTCGTCTTAAAATCGTGTTTGAAACTTCATAGACAGGTATGTGAAAAGGATTTCAAAGAAACATATGTTAAATTTATTGTTTATATACTGTATACGTTGATTTAAATATTTTTGTATTAATATTACTTTAATTGTAAGAGACTACATGTTTGTTTTTGTATCCCAGGTAAAAAAAGTAGATCTACATTACATAGATCTACGTAGATCTAACACTGATTTTTTCCTTTAAATTTTCGGTTACACGTAGATCTAATACTGATTTTTTCCTTCAATTTTTGGTCACATGTAGATCTACTCGAGATCTATGTAGATATACTTTTTTTACCTGGGATATTATTAAGTATACAATACAATTTATGTTATACAACTTATATTCTATACAATATAAAGTTTTTGTTTCAATGAAATAGCTGTTGATAGATTAGGAAAAAACTGCTTGAAAAATTGTATTCCGTCGAGATCCACTTGAACTTAAAAAAGTATGAATATCCATTTTCAATGAGAAATCATTTTGAGTTGAATTGATTTCACTGTCTGCTTTAAATTAAATATACACTTCAATTTCATAGAAGGTTTATTATGTCCGTAGTCTAAGTCTACTTTTCTAAGGTTGCGACCATAACTTTAATAGAAAATTTCTGAGATAGTAGAAGAGCCTGAACGAGCAACTACGGATTTTTTTTAATACTAGAATTCGGAAGCTGCGTCAATTTTTCTCATTGTTGATATTGTTAGTTTATAAAAAAATATAAGGCACTTGCTTTTTCTTACTGTCATATATCGAAATTTGACGAAAATACATCGCTTCCAAAAGCATGTAAAAGTGACGTCATTTACATGCTCAGCATATCTATACATTCGAAAGAAGCAAAAAAAAACTATCAATTTTCTATTCAAAAATAATTGACACATGTATCGCCAAATTTTCAAGAGGTTTTCAGAAGGTTTTCAGGATTCAAATTCGGCCCGAAATCCAAAGTGAATCAATTATAATGAAAAATTAAAACAACTACACTGATTGATAAATAATAAAAATACAAGATACATAAGATATTGCATAATAACTTAAATAATGTACAACAAAAGTAAATATTATCAAAAATATGGATTTTCCGAAAACTAGGGGACATAAAAAAATTTGCATTCAAGTTTTCAAAGTTTACTAAAATTTGGAATTCTTAATTTTGCTAACTTAAAAATAACAATAACCAAGGTCCACATAAATTTTTTCTTCAATTAAACTCTAATCATAAATTTTTAACTAGAATAACATGAAAAATAAAAATTGTTAAGTATTGTCAACAAAAATTATAATCTATGAAAACGCTAACTACTTTGAACCCTTGAGCATCGAATTCTAAGAATCTACATAGAAATGCATAAAAATCCTATGAAATCTTTTTGAGTCACACAAACTCTAAAGAAATACTAGAAGTTATAGAATTCTAAAAAAGAACCCTTATTTCTGAAAAATCTGAGCAAATACCTGGGTTCTAGAAAACTTCGAATTCTGCAGCATTAAATTCTTAAAAAAGCTAGTAGCAATCAGTCGTAACACTAAATATCTACAGAAATACTAGAAAACGTTACAAAATATTATAAATACTTTTAAAAATAGGAAAATACAAGATATCTATAGAAAAAATTAAAAATCTATATAGTTTTCATAAATTTAGATATTTGTAAAATAACTGAAAATTCATATTGCAATTTCAGAAATTCATAGCAATACACAAAAATACCAGGAATCTGTAAATATACTGAAAAATCTTTCAAAGTTTCGTAAATACCGAAAAATTTGAGAAAAGCTACGAATATGCATTAAAAATTAAAAAAACAATGTAGATATGAAATTCAACTTCTAAAAAATGTATAAAAGTTTTAATCATTTAGCGTATAATTTTTAAAATTCTATAAGTATTAAAAAAATACAAAAAAGTAAATTTTAAGTATTAGAATCTGCATAAAAAATTTCGTTTTTTGAAAAATCAAGTGAAATACTCAAAATAATTAAAATCTTTAATACTGCAGCATCGAATTTTAAAATCGATAGAGCGATCTATAGAAATTCTGAAAATAAATAAAATTTAAGAAAACATACCAAAAATTTTTTAAATAATATACTGTCCGATAATTCTTCTATTGAAATGTAATGAATACTTTTAATCTTTGTAGGTAATAATGCAAAAAATTTTGCATACTTCGAAAAACAATCAAAATCTATTCTACATGATATTGAAGAAATTCATAAAATTTAGCTCGCAAGTCAAATTGTAATTTATATTTGACCTATAGGTTCACAATCATGAAAACTGTTTTTGCAGAGCTCGAATAATGAAGAACTCGCAGATTCGTGAATTGAAAAACTTTTTTATTTTAACGAGTAATGGTGTTGAATTTCACAATTTTTAAATTTGAAGCTCAAAAGTCCTTTTTTGTTGTACATTATTCATTACATTTTTATGACAATTGAAAAAACTCAAACTTTCAGATTCAAAAAGTGAAATCGATTTAAAAAAATTATGGAATTCACATGTTTCAATCGCAATTTTTATTATTATTATAATTATTATTATTACCTTTTTTTAACACTTTTAAATTCTCGAGTATTTCCAATAAAACTTTTATCAGCCGTTTTATCAGTTTTTGTATGACTTACTAATATCCCTCAATTTTTATATACCTCCTAAAGGTCCAAGTATATATAGCTAAAAAAAGTTTTTTCCCTCATTTTAATCTCACTTGCTATGAATCCAATAGCGCATAAATCTCACGATTCACGTGTATAGAAATTTATAACTCATAAAAAAATTTCATATGACGGGAAATTAGTGCAGCTATAAAATCTCTTTATTCACTTTCGATATTTTTTCCCTCGATAAAACCGTCTATTAAGTACTGGATTTCGCGGGGGAGTCATGCAATTGATTTCTTTGGCCCTTTTTTATTGCTTTTTTTTTTCAAAAGAATAGGGACCGTCTAAAAAAAAGTTGGGGCGTAATCCAGGAAATGAAAAAATGATGCAATTTTTTGAGGGATCAATTCAAGTCGAGTCTACAGGTTTTGATCAAGAGAAAAATGTGAAATTCAGAATTATTTTATGAGTTCGGAAGGTATTTGTTTGTGTCTGTACTTTGCGATAGTAAATTTCATCGAATTTCATTAAATGAAAATAATTCTATCAATGGGCAGTTTAAAAAACAACTCTGTCAGCACGATTCTTAAATCAATCACTTTCTAAAACTCTAGATTCACTCTAAAAAAAAGTTCCACGTCAATATGAAATATCTTTCGCCCTTGTTCCTTCCTTCGCAACCTTTTCGAATTCCGATACATCTCGCAGACAGAAGACATAACCGAGGCTCTCAAAAAACCAGTCTCTCATTTATGACATTTTCATCTAAGGCCATTAAAAATGCAGAACTGGAACGACTGGCAACAATCGAGAGTTTCCAAGTCCCAAAAGTGGTGTAGAAGGAGCGATTCGAAAAAAAAAAAGATAGGACCGGGAGTGACGTGGCGGCGACAGGCGAGTCCCCTTGAAAAATTGAAAAGTAGTGAGACGTTTTGGGGCCCGAAATGTTCCTAGATCCACCTGTCAGTTGTGATACAAACAGGAAAGGGCGAGACGATGCGTGGGCGTCGTCGCCGAAATATCCGACTTTCCTGGCACTCGATCTCGTGAGGGTTGCAGTCTTTTCAATTTTCGATTTCTGAGGTTCCGCCGGCGGAAGTCGAGTCGCGAGAGCTGTCATAAGTCCCCGTTATGAATTGTGTAATTTTAATGAAAGGTGTTTCAGTAGATTATGTCAATTTTTCTATGTATTGTATTTAGATTTATCTATCTATTATACAAAATATTACTAAGAAAATGTACGCATTGTAAAAGAATAAAATATACATGAGAATAACGCATATATTCGACTGAAAATTTTTTGAAAAAATTGAGAAAAAGAAGCTTTCTATTGACTGACATGATTTCTGTTGAATGGATATACATTGAAAAAAAAATCTTGTACTTTCTGCCGTATATATTCTAAAAAGTACAATATTATTGTACTTTTCAGAATAATATTGCAATTTTTACAATATCATTGTAGTTTCTACAATAATATTGTAAAATCTGCAATATTTATTCTACTTATTACAATATTTTACAGTAAAACAATTATTTATGTACAAGTTACAATATGTATGCCAGTTTTTACTGTATAATTTCGGGAAACTTAAAATCTTTAAATGCTAATTTCACTATACAAACTGTAGTTTTTACCATACATGGCGAAAAAAATGAACTACAGTACTTTTATCCAGCTTTTTCGAAAATTGTATCATATTACAATATAATGCGCTATAAACCTAGAAAGTATACAAAAATATTGCAAAGAAAACCTATACAGATTTGCATACTGAAAAAGCTGTATGAAATTTTCAATAATCTAAATTAATAGGAATTATAATATGATATTGCAAAAATACAAGAAGTTTCGTAGAAAACGGAAGATGTATAGGAGTTTTTACAACAAAATATATCTATAACTGCAATATCCTTTGACAATATTTACAATATGTTATTTCAAAAATTGATATATTATCTAGCAAAAAGTACAATATGTCAGAGTGATTCCCGTTTACTATACAGTATTGTAATAATTAGTATATTTTTTCTCAGTGTAATACTGAATCTCGTCTGGATTTTTTTTATTTTATTTTGACATGTGTATACATGAGAGTTGATGTTACCAGATTAAAAAATAAAGGATTATTACTTATAATATTATGAGGTGGAATTGTTGATATATTGAACTTAAAGGTACATTTTTTATTCATTTTGATTATATGTTGGGTGCTTTTAAAGATTTAGACACTCTTGAATCTTTCATTCATTGATTAAAATTCTGATATTGACGATAAGAAATGTGGCAGAACTGGATTAGATGGACTTTGACTCAGATTGTAACAAGGTAAATAAAAATGCATTGTACATAGAAAAAAATTTCATTTTATTTATAATTATTTTAAATATGTGTAATTATTTGATTGAATTATACATTCCTCATTAGAACTAAAATGATGGCCGAAAGCTTGAGAGGTTGAAAAAATAAAAAATTTTATTGAAAGAGGATTTTTGAATGCTTAGAATTGGGCGTTTTTGTTGGAAAGAAAATTTGGCTCTGAGGATCGAGATACTGGTTTTCTGGACAAAATATCTATTAAATTTCTTTTATATATTTTTATTTTTTTATTCAATATGTTCTTGTAGTAAGATTTCTATGGAAAATTAAATACGTTATTATTCAAAGTATTGTCTATCGTTAGATATGACTTGTTTCCTTTAGTCTGTCGAAGAATGGAATCCGTGCCAAAAGAATATCACCCGTATGAAAAATTACGCAAATAAAAAAAATGCATGAATGAATGTGACGCAAATTTTGTGACAAATTTTCATGATTTTATACATAAAAAACTTGGTTCCAAGATATCAATGTAGGCCATCATGAAATTGTTCTTTTTTTCAAAATTTCCGAAAATACTCCCTTTTTTTCGAAAACGCCAAATTTTTTTAAATCTAAACTGTAAAATTTAATTATATCTTAAGTAGGTATATGAATTTAATTATATGATTCAAAAATATCGTCTTTAAATTTGGAAAGTCAATTTCATCCAAGTTAAAGGTATAAAAAGTTTTTCTAAGCCTGTATTCCCATCAAATCTTCATATTTCTAAAATTTTCTATATCTTTTTTTCATGATGTGTGGGAGATTCGAGTCTCACGTTGAATATTCTCAAAATATTCTCAGAATATTTTCATGTGAAACTATGTGGACATTCGAATGTTAATATTGAGGGAATATTTTTGGAAATATTTCTGGCATTATTCTATAATAATCTGTGCTACTCGGGAACGGCTTCTCTGAGTGATCATATTACGGGTTTTTGTAAGATTGGTTATTGTGGGTAATTTATTTTGTTAAAAACATTTGTCTTTGACTTACCTATTTCCTCTGCACTTTTCGCGCACAATTTTTTTTCCCCCGCAACTTATCGTTTCGCAGGACGTTTAATTTTCTTTTGTACATTTGTTGTTTTATTTTCAACTGCTCAATCAAAACAACTGTTTTGGTTGGGTTTACAATCACCTGTTCGACAAGATTTCGGGCATGCGCGATGAACATTGATCTGACAAGGTCCAAAGCAGTGTTGCCTTATTTCACCCAATCCAAGTTCGCCTAACATGGGCCCGGTAAGTCCCTTAAAGGGCAGGCCTCTAAAAGGCAAGACTGGATAGGCCTGGACAGAATTAGGGTATGCCACGATGTATTTCCAGCCGAAAAGAATATCGCATGATCAAATATTAATTTTGCCAAAAGTTTTCGAAAACTACAAAGTATTTGAAAACTTGGGATGAAGAGCCAAATGTACCCTTCAGTCTCAAGAGTATCTTGAGTACACAGACAGAAATTTATAGCAAGTATTACTATATTTGTCTACCACTGCAGCTTTAGACTGCGAATATAAAACTTAATGCCATACTGAAGTAGTACTTCTTAAAGTTTTCTTATTGTACTCCGTACTCGACAAGATAATAGTAAATGCATTCGAGTATAGTAAATTTTGAGAGACAAGTATGGTGACTTAGAGACATAGTGACTTTTGGATATATTCGTCATCTTTGTCTTGTGCTGAAGGTCGTCCTAGAAATGTTTTTATTCCGTTGCATCCGAGAGATGGCATCTCACCGACCCGTCTAAGTTGTGGCCCAGTTACTGCAGCTTGATCTTGGCGACTTTAACAATGACTAAGTAACTATGGCACTTAAAACACCCACGTATCACGTGACTTTCGGCTCGTTAATTTTTACCAAACGTCTAGGAACATATCGTGCACTTACAGTAAATAATAGGCATTTAAATATGAGATGATGCTGAATTACTTTTTTCCCATAGATATTGGACTTATAGCATTTTCTAATAGCACAAAGGAATAAAATTTCGTATTACCTACACTGAGCTAAGGACAAAAATAGAAATTTGACCCTCGTCCTGCCATTCCAGTTTTTTATGGGAATTTGACCCGAGAATTTTTTTTCCGTGTAGCACTGCAGATCGAGTCCGAAAATGTAATACTTAATACAAGCGTAAAAATATATCTAAATGATTTTTTCTATTTCTCTGCACTTTTCTCCCAGATTATAAAAACAACTGTATACAGACAACTAATTTTATTATACGGTTCCTTGCAAATTTTATTATATGAAAAAAGCAGTGTGCACTTATCTCTCGCAACACTCATTACTATACTGGAATGGTAGAACCACGAATCTTAGAATAGCGATTATAAATTGTAGTAAATATCACCATAGATAGCTGCGTAATGTTTGCTATTAACGGCTGGTGATTATTACTATATAGCATTTAGCAAATTTTATTATTTTTATAAAGCTGCATTTGCTAGACTCAAACGGCAGTTATTACTACACTGGGCTAGTAACATTATCTATATGATACTTATTGCTATAATATCAAGTAGATATTGCTATTTTTCGAGCAATACTTACTAAAATATAGTAATCAATGCTATATTTTAGTAATTTTCATCATATAAAGTTACAAGCATAGCGATTCGTGCTATATATTTTTCTATTTCGCCAAACGAAATACTCATTTGGAAACTCAAGAGACTCCAAATACTCTTGAGACTGAAGGACACATTTGGTTCTTCATCCCAGGTTCTCGAATACTTTGTACATAGATTTCGAAAACTTTTGGCAATATTGATTTTTCATCCTGGGATGAATCTTCCAAAAGAAGATGTTATTAGTATAAGTCTCTCTGTTGGAGACTTAAAAGGTCATTTCGTCTACATCAAAGAATGGAAAAGTACCCGAAATATCTATAATTGTTGCATAGATTCCACCTGACTCAAATTGGAAAATCGTCCAATTCTTTCGCGATGGGGCCCCATTTTATCGTTAGTACCGCGAGCGGGAAACGAATGTCACGCTCGTCGCAAATCCATGATAATCGTCGGAGGGAAAACGATAATGGAGATGACGGCGCAGCGCATTTTACGGGTGGTCATGCAGCCCATTGTCGAAGAGCAGGGCATTTACGGGGTTTTTGCGGGGGTCGTGCGCGCAAAGATTAGCACTCCCAATGGGATTAAACGGCCCTTTTCTACCGTATCTCGTCGCTCGCGTGACGTACGTATATACGGTCTATTCACGTTTTCGATGATACACGTATACGAGCCCGTCGCGGCCAAGGTCGTCATGGGGCTTCTAAGCTCGCATGGGGGGACACGTCTCTCCATAGTTAATCACTGACAAACGACTCGTTTATTGCCGCGGAGGAACCGAAATTCGTGCTAATAGAAAAAGGGGGATCGTATCTTGCGAAATTCGTAGCTTTTTATTCTTCCAGGGAATGCGACACTGTGGAAATCGGGGACGAAGGGATATCAAAGGCTCTTGTCTGAAGGGCTTTTTTGAGATTGTGCGAGGAAGAAGAGAGGTATTGGAATATATGTGCCTGAAGTTAGTGTGACTACTTTGGATTAATTCAATTGTTAATGAAGTAAATAGTCAGTAGTTGGAATTGGAAGGTTTGAATCCAAGGACTTTGAGACCAATGTGGCTAAGGATGCTCACTCTCAAAATTTCTGTGCAGTTTTCTCATACTGTCTATTGCATTGTCTATCAAAGTTATAGACGCATGTATAAAAAAAGATACACTGCCTATGAAAATAATAAACCTTCTATGAAGACATTCCCATTCCCCGAATTCCCCTTCAGCCCACTCAAATGAAGACAAACCCAAGGAACCTTCATCACACCTAATGACAACCCCCGGCCATAAAACAGTAGAAATTGAGAAGTCAAAACATCCTCAGGGGCCCGGGTTGATCGACCCGTCCCAGAAGTGAATGGCCCTAACAGATTTCCGAGCGTTTCCCTAAACGAACAAGTGTTCACGTCCGAATGTGGCACAACGTCCGGTTCTCACGGCGAGAGGTCAAAGGGAACAATGAGGACACCTGAATTTATGGTTCCATCTTGTGAATGAGCTTTCTTTGCGGCTCCACCCTCGAGGGCTACCTACAACCCCGACGCGTGGAATTAATTTATATTTCCTGGACCGGATGGCGAACTCGCGAAAGGCCAAGGAAAGAAAGTGGAAAAGTCCAACGACACGTATCATCTACGTTTTAGCTACTTCCAAACGATTTCAAAAGCCACGAGACGAATCCGGCGAGCATCAAGATCTTTGTTGGGGATCCTGTACGGGACCTTTGTCCCGCATCCGTCGCAGGTACGAGCTTATGATGCATTGCTCGGCGGGCTAATTTTGAATGAAAATAGGAAACGTAATCTACTGTGACATTGGCCCGGCCGGGATTCTCGAATATTTGAGGCGAAACGGTAATAAATTTATTTCTACGCTTATTATATTTCGGGCGTCAGAGTTATGCTGATTGGGCAATTTTTTGATACGCCGTTGTGGGTATTTTCGTTGTCGATTTTTATCGGCGATGGTGGAATATGATTTGTGGCCAAGTGTGATTTATGTGGGAATATTACGGAGGCGCATTGAGGACCGACGTTAGGGGTTTTTACTTATATTTTAACGAGGTTCGGCCATTTCGGTAGGTAATTTTTGGGCTCTATAAAGGAATATGGTAATGGCATGGTGAATAAAGGTGGGGGAGTGTACAATCACAAATGTCATGGAAATGGCATTTGTGAAAATGAAATTCAGTGCCCTGGAGTTCAGAGGTCTAAAAGTGTGCTGTATTGCAGAAATATCAGATATGTAAATTTGTATTCTAGGATATGCAAGTCTGTGATTTCTAAGTCTCAAATTTCACGGAGAAAAAAATTCAGAACCTTCTGACGCATACATGGTGAAAGATACTAGAATATAGTGAGTTTTACGATAATATTGCAGGTCGTACAATGTTATTGCAGTTTTTCTAATGTTATTGGAAATTTTGTAATTTTTTTATTCATTGCAATATTGTATAGCAAGTATTGTTATATTGTAAAAACTGCAATATGCATGCAATTCTTCACTAGATAACTATGAAAATTGTTTAGTGTAAAGAATGTGAATTGTACTCTGTAAATAATAATTTTTACAGTTAAAATTACTATTTACAGAGTACTAGTAGAGTAAAAATTTTACTCTACTAGTACACAGAATTTGATATCCATGCAGAGTGAAACATAAAAAAAAATTTGGACTTTTTCAGGTGGGGGACAAAAAAGGATTTTTATTTTATTTCATTATTTTGTAGATCGAGGTTCGAATTGTATTTTTCTTTAATTTTGTAGGAGGGAATTCTTGACCCTGAAGATGTTCTAAAATAAAAGAACGAAACGAAATGATTGACGTGTCATTCTAATAGTCCATGTGATGTTTTCATCCCTTGTTAATTTGAATAACTACTATATATATTAGTAAATAATAGATAACGCTCCGCTGGGAAATTATTATCCAAGAAAAAAGCGGTCAACCGGGGCAAAAAATCCACCATCAAATTCTATATATATTAGGTTGTCACTTATTATGGCAATATCGGAATTTTTCCATTCCAAAGTTTCAAATTGATCAAGATATATAAGAAAAATTTTTTGTGTATAGTTTCAAGCAAATCGGACATGATTAACACGTGCCACAAAACGAATGAAGTTTTAAATGGGATTAACATGTAGTTTTTCATACATTTTGTTTGAAAATTCATAATTTGTGCAAAACTTATGATAAATGTTTGAAACTTAGCATAGCTTGAGTGTGTAATATTATCTTCAAGAACAAATTGTTATGGATTTTTCTATCGCTGTTACCTATGTTTTACAAGCACCAAAAAAAGGCAAACATATAATTTTTCGTTGCTTGTAAAACATATATTTATAACAGCGATAGAAAAATCCTGAAAAATTTCGTCTTGAACATAACATTATACACTTAAACTGTGCCAAGTTTCAAACATTTATGATATTTTTTGCACAATTCATGAATTTTCAAACGAAATGTATGAAAAATTGCACGTAAATTCTATTTGAAACTTCAGTCGTTTTATGGTGCATGTTAATCATGTCTGATTTGCTTCAAATTTTACAAACAAAATTTTTTTCATATCTCGATTGATTTACAATAAGAGCCCCTGGATAGAAAATATTCAGATATTGCCAAAATAAATGACACCCTAAAAATATATATATAATGTCAAAAAAGCTATGAACATCCAGAAAAAATACAATATTTGAGAGTGATTCCACAGTACAAGACAATATTGTAGCTGTTTCTGTTTTTTCTCAGTATTCGTATTGATACATTCCAGAATCTATGATTTGATATTCTAGAACTAGAAGTTCAGAATACTATTTTGTAGACTCCGAAAATTTCGTTTTCTACGATTAAAAATTATAGAAATAAATTTTATGTTCTGCATTATTGAAAGTCACCATTATGATTCTAAAATTCTGTACTATACAATACAGATTTATAGAATTTGATAGTCCACGGTTCGAAACTTGATAATTCCATAATATCAAATTAATGTGACTTGGTATTGGAATCGTACATAGAACTCTGCAAAGGAGAATTTAAAGTTCCACATCATTTGGTGAAAAAATATTATAATCTTCTATTTTCATTCTAAGATTTACATGTCTGCATTATTAATCTACAATAAAATTGAATTCAAGAACTAGGTACTCGTCATTTCAAGATTCTTTCAATTTATGTTCTAAAATATGCATCATACTGGCAAAGTTGGAATTCCTGTTTTCTGAAATCAAGAATAATTCTAGAAATTTATTCTATATCCATACTGTAGCATCAGAAGTCAGTTATAAAATTGGAATCTTCAAATTTTATACCTGACAGTATGGATTTATATAACCTACAGCCTATAGGTGTCAAAATTTTATTATCTTATTTGAGATTTAAGATGTATGATTATAACAGAATCAAAGAACTCTGATGCTTTTTAAATCTGAATCATAGAAATATCACAGATTTCCGATCAAATATGATGGACTCAATTAAAATAAATTGCAAGTCCATATTGTGGCTTTTAAATTCTGTATTGTACAATAAAGATTAAAAGAATTCGATAGTCTTGGGTTCAAAACTTGATGATCTGATGTTATCAAATATCAAATTCATGATTTTGGTATTGGTATTGGAATTGTAAACAGAACACTGTATCATAGAATATGAAATTCCACATTCAACAACATTTGATTTAAAAATATTGCAATCTATAATTTTACAGGTCTGGATTATTTATTGTATAACAATTTTTAATTCAAAAATTAGCTACACATTTTTACAAGGTTCTTTCGATTGATATTCTAAAACATAGCTCCAGAATACTTTATCTTTGACAATTTAAACTCCTATTTTCTTGAACCAGAAATTATAGAAATCGATTCCATACTCTGCATCATTAGAAGCCTATGCTATCAAAATTGGAATCTTTAATTGAACAAAATCATACATTTTATTTACTCAACGAGGAGATAAAAAGAAACCCCCCATCGCCACCTTTCTATACCCGCCCTTAAAATGGACCAAAACAAAACCTTTTCCTGGATATACCATTGTCATTAGGAAACCTTGCAATACACCCTCAAATCGAACAGTGGTCAAGTACCCCACTGAGCTACTTACTTCCACTCCATATAACATCCCTAATTCACGTCCTACAACCACGATGTTTTTCTCAATGACGCATCATCATCCCCAATAAGTCGTTCCTCGCGAAAAATGATTGTCCCATGAATCTGAATACATAGCTGATTCGTATCACCGTCAGGGCATGCGTCTTCTTCGCGAACCGAATGAGATGGTAAAATGAAATAAAAAATAGAAAAAAAGTTGAAGGAAGGGAAAAAAATGAGCAGAAAAGTTGTCGCAATAGCAACAGATGGTCACGTATAGTTAAGGATCCTGAGAGTGGAACACGCCCCTTTTGCGTGCCCCGGCTGATTTAATATCGGTTGACTGAGCTCCGCATACCTGTTCGGGGTACACCTATATCGATGCCACGTTAACGTAGGTGGCATTTGTTGTACGCGGTTGAATACGAAAAGAAATCGAGCCAAATAGAGAGCCGGCTCGATCGTGCTGCTGATCGCACTGGGCATCTGCGGTTGACGTGATTTTTCGAGGCTCCTCGAGCACGCATGAAAAAACAACGACAATTATTTCTCTCGCCCTCGATCCGCGACACGAGTTTCTTTGTACCCCAGGTTTTTTTCCACCCCGATTCGAGATTGTAACCATTTGGGACGTCGATTTCGTCGAAGGATTCGCCTTGACGATAGCCGAAGCACGTTTCGGAATCAGTGCTTGATTCACAAACGCACCGTGAGAAAAAATTTTGAAATTTCATACATTTTTCATAGATTTTTATCTTGAAATCATGTTTGATATATCATGGACAACCCGGGTAGGAAAAATAAATAATAAAAAATAATAATAATAACGAGTACATAAATACAAGTAAGGATAGTGACGAGCCACGTTTCGGTCGTCTATCTTTGATTTAAGTAAGGATTTTATCCAGAGATTTCAAACTCAGAATATTCTTCTTATTTTTATTTCACTATTATTTCGGCATCAATCACTACTCACATGGATGAACCCACAGTAAAATCTCTAATCAGCAATCATTGCCACTGTGACAGGCTAACAACTTTTCCTTTTCAGCAAGCACAAGTAATTATTTGTCTTTCAGTTTGCCAGTAAATTATGATTATTTGAGAATACATTCATGTTTTGTTTTATTTCCAGTGTACATAAACTTGAGTATCTTTGAAATGTACTTGCGCAGGTGTGCTATACGAAGAATTCAGACAGAGACAACCAAAAGACTTTTAAGGAAACTGAAATTAGATTTGCCGAAACAGGAGCCTTTCTGGACTCCCGCCCCAATCAAGAGGAAAATAGAGGAGGAAGCTCAAAAGGCAAAATCCGATAAAATAAGCAATTTAATGACAGGAATTTTGATTCAGAATCTAATAGGATTTTTGATGATATCATCGTGACAGAAGAATCTTTCGCAAAAAGGGTTAAGCTAGAACACTCGTTTATGACGGATTTGGAAATAGAAGAAATCACGGCTTTATTTCCATAACTTCCAAGGCCCTTATCTCCTATTCCCATCAAGAACACATTGCCAGAGCCATAACTTAATGATAAAATTGTATCGAAACATCGTTTGTATTGTATCACGGAGAAAAATCGAGAGTAAATCTCACCAAAAACGCACGAAAAATTACCAAACTGCTGAGAAACGCGGGATAAATTCCATGTTTGAGACAGAATGCTAAACATTCGGTAAAAATGAACTGCCAGAGTGATAAAAATTACCAAAAGTTCGGCAAAAATTACATGCTGCGAAACCTGATTCGTCCGATTCTTTGAATACTTTTTACTTCAAAATAAAAGAAGAATTTTTCGTCCCCGGAAGGATTTTAAATGATGTGGTTTAAATAATGAAATTCCATTATGCAAATTTTTAGTGATTTAGAACCTTTAAAATCTCATCAGAATAAAAATTTTTATTATCAAACAAAAATTTAAATTTTATATTTATAAACATTCATTTCTGTAGAAATGCTAGAAATTTTGATGCTAGAAATTGATGCTAGAATGAAAAGAGATACTTCGGTGTTGATCCTTCATTGGTAATGTTCAGTCATGTTCCTCAATTCTTTTTCTTATGTATGGTTTTCACTTATATTTAAAGGATTTCCACAATATATCGCAATCAAGAAAAAATTTCATGCAGCCACCTAGCGAAGTCGAGTGAAAGTTTATGTAGGGAAGCAAAGAAAACAAACGCACTTTTCGGCGACTATAAATAGAATTCCTCGGCGCGCATACCGACACTAACGCACGCTTGAACGTGCATTTAAGGAAAAGTGTAGAGAAAGAATGTGAATACAGCCTTACGGCAAGAAATTTTTACCAAACGATCGGTACATATTCTTCATTTTGGAATAGTTCCTGCTGATATGCGGAATTCTCCCGCGTTTCTCAGCAGTTTGGTAACACAGCCCCACAAAATAAAAAAAGTACCTGGATCTGGGATCGCGACATATGTTTTCCTATGTATTTTGACGCGCTGAATCCGAATCAGCTATCAGAATTGGCCCAATGGGCCTAGATTCAGCCATAACCTCAAAAAATGACGGAAAATCACTCAAATTCGTAAAAAAATTATCGTTAGGGATATACCTGAACCCGTTGGACTCATTCTGATGACGTATTTCGATTCAGAGTGTCAAAATACAAAAGAATACATGTGTCATGTTCCCAGATCAAGATACTTTTTTTTCTGCTCAAGTAGTGCATAGCCACTTACAAAAAAAATAAATTCTTGATCTGAGAATGAAACATATGGTTTTCTATGTACTTGGATGTGCTGAATCAGAATCCATTATCAGAATTGGCCCAGCAGGTCTAGGTTCGACCATTAACCTCAAAAAACTACAAAAAACACTGAAATTCGCTTTAAAAAATTGAGGTTAGGACCGAACCTATACCCGTTGGACTAATTTTCATAGCAGATTCAGATTCAGCGCGTCAAAATACATAGGAAAATATATGTCGCGATCCCAGATCCAGGTACTTTTTTTATTTTGTAGGGCTGTGTAATTTTTCGTGCGTTTTTGGTGAGATTTACTCTCGATTTTTCTCCGTGTAACAATGATTACACGTAACTTTGGAATATGTTTTCATAAAAACGCTCACTAAGAAAAAGTTTTATTTAATGTTAATAAGCTACTGAATTTTGTTTTTTAAAGAAATTTATTAAGCTCAAATACTTTCATGAACTATTCTAGTGGGTCGTCCAAATATAAATATGTTTTAGTGCAATTGTTCATGAATATCTTTTGAACAAAAAAATTTCTCAACAGTTGACAAATAATCCATTTGAAGCAAACTATCCATTTGAACTCAAAAAAATTGCTAGTTTAACTGTAAACAATATATATTTGCTCGTATTCAAATATAAGGTTTATTAACAATAAATTCAAAACAATTTTAAGTCACCCAAGGGTCCAACAGAGCAGTTGTTCTACATTAGTCCTTTTCTGGACATCGTGGGACAACGTTCTCCCCAATCGTGGTCTCGTGTGTCTCAGTCGTCACAAATAGGTTTGAACACTACATCTTCTGTACACGCTCGTTCCTGAGAAATTCCTCCACTGCGCGATACCATGAAAATTCATAAAATCACGTATCGCGCGCAACCAGAACACGTTTTTGATAAAAAACCCCAAGATAATTGCGATCACTTACAAGGACTCTAATTAACGGCCTGAAAATAGCTGTTGCCAACTTCCTGCGAATCTCGCGCATATTTTATCGCCGGAGCTCTGGAGGCATAATACATGTCGAAACGCGTGATCCTTATCAGCGTCTTCCGCTACACGGAGAAGCCCAATAAAAAGCTCGAAAGCTCTAAACATTCGTGTAATCGCCGTGCTGCGCCAATGGTTCGCGATAATGCAATTGATTTTCGAGGCTATTTCCGATTAAAGATGTGAAATACAGTGCAAGAAAGGTTTTTTTTTAATTCTTTACAATAATATCTTTGAATAATCACGAAAACTACAAGAAAATCATATCAGAGTACACGGCAATATGTGCAAAACGGTTTTTGAAGGCTATTTTCAATTAAGCGTGGCAAGAATCGCGGAGTATGGAGGTAAGGGACATAACGAGATGAAATGGTAGCCCTTGGCTGAGTTGAACTTAGCGTCGCTTCGTTGCCGCGCAGATTTACGATGGAATAATTGAGCGGCGTACGCACGCGAGTGTTTACGTACACCGGCAAGCGACGGGATTTAAATTAAAACCGGTTTACGAGCGTCGGGACTACCGTCGTCCGCTGATCAACGGCCATTTATCCGCGTATATCCGCGCGAGCTTTGCGGGAATCTTTAATCAAAGACAAGCTCGTTGGGCTTCCCTCGCGCGCTTGATTGCGCGACCCGATGAAATATCGTATCGGCGCAAATACCCTTGTCAATCGGGAAATTAACGCAGCAAAGGTCAAAGTTCACCATTTGTCCGCGACGAGAGAATTCCTTCCCTGCTTCTGAGAAAGGGCCTGGAGTTTAAGGTGCAAGGGTTATTTAAAATGCACTGTAAATTCACTGTAAAAAAAACTTATGGTGTTTTTTCCATACCGGTATTGGAAGCAATTAACTCATTCCAGGGTTAGTAATTTTCCTGTACCAGTGTATAATAACTTTACTGTATATAAATAGTATTTACCATACTTCGGTACAGTATTTTTACCTCATTCGAGTACGGGATGTCTTCAATAGTGGTTATAAAACAAGGCATGTAAATTTTTTTCTTGTACTCAGGAATGGTAAAAATTTTCTATCGTTCTGTAGTAAAATTATTATGTACATTCATTTTTACTATACGAGACATTGAAAAAATGCATAAGCAAAATATAGTAAATAAGCAATGATCGTAGAAAAAGTTGAATGAAGTATAGAAAAATGCAGATTTTCGGAAATTCACTATACAGGGCATGGGAAAATTTACCAGCTTTTTACTATATGGTTAAAAAAATAATGAAAAATTTTTGTACTTGGGTAAGATATTTTTAGTACAGCGAGAAGGTAAAAATAATATTGGTCCATAGTAAAATTACTATATTTATCTTTCATATACCAGACATAGAAAGAATTCTTGAAAAGAGTAGTAAAAGTCCTATGGTCGAGGAAAAAATTCTATTGCAGTATAGTAAATTTCGAGATATAGGAAATTTACTATACTACGTTATAAGAAATTTACAAACTTTTTTTACAGTGTCCTGTATGTACAGTGGATTTTGACTCTACATTAAGTCAATTTGTGGAGATTGAAGAACGTGTTTTAAGAAAATTTACGGTTTGGAATGATGTTCAGGAAGGAACAGAAACTCAAAAGTAAGTTTCAGAACAAGTTTTACCATGAGCTCTGCTCTCTCGGTTTGAATGAGTAAAATTTTTACTAATTTAATTAGTAGGTCAGAGATAGTCAGAGATCTACTTATAAGTTAGTAGAATTCCACAACTTAACTAAAAAATGGTTTAATTCTACTAAATTTTATATTATACGTACCTGGTTCTAAAAAAAAGTTCATGTACAAACATTGTTATAAGTTTGATGTTTTAAGGAACAAATATTTGAACAACAAATTATAAAACTATATTGAAATAGTAGCTTTTGAATGGTGAATATTTATTATTATGAACAGCAACTATTTACCTAATTATTAGTAAAAATTGACTTTTTCATTACTTGAACTATGCTTATCTTTTAGTCATAATGCACGAATAAGACAAGTCAAAACCTACTCATGGTAGTAGTGGATTTCTACTAAAGTTTAAAGATAGTTATTCACTTTTTCATTCAGTCAAATATTTGTACTTACTAAAACTTAAGTTGCTCCTTCTTGACTGTTTCAATTAGTGTAATTCTACTTATAATTAGTAGTTTTTTATCAATTTAAACTGAAAGAGTGGGTTTCTTTTCGTACACATAACCAGAGCGTTATTTGATACTCAACGTTTAGTTTTGATAGAAAATTAAATAGGTATATATTATAGCGTGATATTCAGTAGTTATAAATCCTGTAATTTTTTTTTATTGAAAGATTAATGTGAAAATAAAGTAATTGAACACGCTGATTTGACAGATTCAGAATTGAATTTCAAGAAAGGAACTGAAAAAATGACAAGTTTTACCTAATTTCTTATATCTTTGAAAATCGTTGAACAATTTGACATTGTTGCAGTAAAAACTTGTGAAATATCTGAGTTTTTGGGTTTTTCAGCATTTTTCCAACAATAATTTCAAGTGATGGAATGATTTATTGAATAATTGAAAACATTAGATGATAATTTACGAAACATGATAAGAAATGATATGTATACTACTTCAAATAAAAAAACATTAGACTTATAATAATAGACTAGTTGAGTTATTTGCAAATTAAAATGTTATGAACTTCACCAAACTATGAAAAGTTACCTATTGTGTGTGAAGATATACAAGAATACAGAGTTAACTCTAGCTTAATGTTGCGGAATTTTTCAACTGCTTTACTATGAGTTCTATGAATAAGCAAAATCTTATGATTCTTCGATACAATGTCTCAATTTCATTGTGAAAGTTGTTTAAATGTTGAAACTATTCAACTGTCAAAAATATGAAAACTTTTTCAAATATTTCTTACAAAACTTTTGAGACATTAAAATTGTCCAACTTCGATATTTTTGAGAACTATCAAAATGAGTTTTAATACTTTCATACAGTGTTAGAAAGTGTTTTGTTAAACATACTAAAATTGTTAAACATACTATCAATTATGTGATGAAACTATGAAAACTGTTAAAACTGTTGTAAAATTCTCAAGAATTAATAGAATTTTATTAACTATTAAACTGTGTGAATATCAAAGCTGTTACAAAGTGTCATAACTATTATTGGGTTAAAAAAGTTAGAAATGTTATTAACTTATAAGACTGATAAAATTGTTGAAAATTACGAAACTATTGAATTTTCAAACCTTCCAATACTGTTTATAGTGTCAAAAAAAAACTTTAAAATTATCAAAACATACTAAATTTTCCCAAAACCATCTTGTGAAAAACTTTTCAACTATCATATTAGTTAGAAACTGTTGAAACTTTAAAAAATTAAAGAATTTTTACATAGTGCCCTAAACGTTATGTTTGAAAACAATGAAAACTCTTCAATTTTGAAATAATCAAAAGTAAAAAATCCAATTATTAAACTGTTAAACTATCAAAGCTGTTAGAAACTGTAAAAACTGATGTAAACTGTAAAAAAGGTTTCAATGTTATAAACATAAGAAACTGATCAAACTGCCACACAAGACGAAACAATGGAGTTTTCAAATCTTTAAATACTGTAAAGAAGATGAAAAAGTATTAGACACTGTAAAAGTCACGAACCCATTCTAAAAACATTTCACAAAATTACAAAAGCTTTCACGCCCTTAAAACTCTTCGTTTGCCAGTTCTGCCAAAAACATTGCCAACTATCAAAAATTTCAATACTGTAATACAACTTTAAGAAGTTAAAAAAATGAGCAACTGTCTTTATTATTCAAAATTTCGATTTAGTGTAATCTCCTGTTTTTTGTGACGTTCCTCCCACTTTCTCAACCTCATACATTTTCCTTAGATTCAAATCTAGCATACCAAAATTGTATATAGAACCCGGAGTTCCAGCATGAAAAAAAAATTGAAATCGAAGGAAACAACATTGCACGACGGAAAAGAGATTCATCTTTTCTCCAGAGGACCCGAAACACGAGACAACAGGTCTCTTGGGTTTGAGGAAGAACCCACGAGATTACTAGTTTTTGCGTCCTTAGTGGGAAACGATGTGAACTCCGAATTGAAGATCCAATCTCGGTTGAATAAGGAGCGGCTCTTGACGAGCGACGCCTGTGGTGCGAGGACGCTACTTAACGCGAGGCCCGGCCCGTTTTATCTACAAAGCGAATATGTACCTTTTTGTACTCTACATCACTTAACGCTCGAACGAGCTTTTTCAGTAGCAGGCCTTTCTCGAAATGCGGCTAAGGACTACCGCAGATAGGGCGTGCTGCCAACTACGATGACGCCACGTAAGAATACACCCGAAAGAATACAAATCCTACGATCACTCTTCAGATGCATCCGAATTTTTTTATTTCACTTTGCAGAGATTTTTTCTCATCTTTTCCTGTTATTCTGCCGTCTATTTATTTATACTTACACTGTAGAAAAAATACGGAAATTTCCTATCTCATGGTACTGAAAATTTACTATTCTTTTACGTTTCACATACTTGAATAGGAAAATTTCTTTAAAATATGAAATATTAGTATAAATAAACTAGTAAATTACAGTAAAATAAGTAAAATTATGGTAAAATATCACCACCGAGGCAATGGTTAATGACTTTCGTATGGGTACAGTAAAATTACCACAAATTTTTTTTAGAGTGTACGTTCTTTTATGAACATTTATTTGTTGAAGGGTGAAAATTTGATTTGAATAGATTATTAAGAAATGAAGTAAAATTCACGAGAATATATTTCGAAGAAGAAAAATTTGTTGTCTAATATCAACCTACTGAAGGTTATTTATAATTATAAATTTTGTAACGAGCGAGACTCGGAATATTAAATTTGGAAATTATTATTATTATTTTTCTCTTGTGTTGTTAGGCTATGCGCCTAGGAATAATTATATTCCTTAATCTCGTCGACAGAAAAGGACCCTCTGTAGACAACGGCCTACAGTGACCCTTTATCCGACTTTTAAAGGGAGTCGGGAGAATTGTTTAAGGGTTAAATAAAGACACCTCGAAAATACAGTTTGAAGTCACAAGGTGACATTATTATTATAACTTTCTTTTACAAGGTATAATTCCTTAATCTAAAGGTTGTTCTTCTATTTCCTCTCTTATTTCAAATAATTCCTTTTTGTGTGACTCTGGTAAATCATCTTCCGAGGATGTGTAATACCCTTCCTCTAAGGACGCATGAAAGCTTGAAATTGTTCCCTTTCTTGACAAATATTCTTCGAAAATGCCCGCCCTTACTTCTAAATCGTCTTTTATTGCCTGGTAAAATTCCTCATCGGCAATTCTAGGCTCTTCTGGTCTCTCTAATGGAAGGTTATTCTTTCAAAAGGTCTCTCTTGCTTCTTGAATCCTCTTTCTCGTCCAGAAGGGACGAGGCCTTTTTAGATGACTTATTCTAAACTTCTGGAAGGCTTCTCTGCCTAAATTCTGGTATTTATAATCTAGGTCTAAATTCCTCTGGAACTTGGGATAACTTGGGTGAGAAGACCGAATCTGAATGGACTCTCGCTCTCTTATCCTTCTAGCAGCTTCGCACCCTCGTCTATACGTCTGGAAATCCTTAGAACTCACTACCGAGAAGAAAAGTGGAAAACATCTTTAATATCTTGATATCCTCATTTACATTACTCAGCCTAACCAAACTGTATCAATTAATAATTGTTAAATCTTATTCCTTTTTATCTATAGTAAATCGTCATCCTAGTTAATTCTTTTTTTTAAAATGTTCTTTGGTTCTTTATTTAGGTTCGTACAATATTTATTTATTTTATTTCCTAAATACTTGTTGGTGACGCTTTTCCATGCCAAAACCTCGCTTTCCTTGATTCGGAGTCATTTGGATGCTATATGAGGATGAAGCCGTGTGACTTCATCACCAAGTCAGGGGTACAAGGTACAGCATGGAATAGACGTTTTAAACAAGTACAAGGTTTGGCTTTAAATGCTTACTTGGAAATTTGTTAGCTTTGAAGCTGGTTTTTAACTTTGAAAGAGTTGATTTTTTAGCTTTGAAAGAGCTGGTTTTTAGCTTTGAAAGAGCTGGTTTTTAGCTTTGAAGAGCTGGTTTTTAGCTTTGAAGAGCTGGTTTGAATCGTCTGGAGACGACTGACTTGAGACGACTGACTTCCAGTGAAAAGTCCGGGGTTTATATACCATTCTAAAAGGATGCAAACGGATCCTTTTTCGTTCGTTTGTATCCGGTAGTCATTAGATAAAAAAAAAAAAGAATCATCGTAGCACGAAAAATAAGCAAATTGAGTTGATAGTAAGTTGAGAAATTTAGAAGTCGTTTACCTTTTCCAGAAATAGCGATTTTATTTTCTTATACTGAAGACAGAATGAATGATTACTCTTATCTAATTGACTTCTTCATGTTGCACGAGCGTCGGTTCTAGCGTCGGTGAACTCATTATGATATTTCGCGCGCTATCTAAAATAGCTTTGCGAAATTCAGTAAAGTGAAATATTCCTTCTCCTTTTGGAATAAGTTTTCAAGACGAGGGGAAAAAACCCCGCTCGTCACAATTTATTTAGTTTTAACAAGATCATTTCTCTGAGTACAGAGCAACGATCCATTTGGTCAATTTTAAGGGCGGGTATAGAAAGGTGGCGATGGGGGGTTTCTTTTTATCTCCTCGTTGAGTAAATAAAATGTATGATTTTGTTCAATTAAAGATTCCAATTTTGATAGCATAGGCTTCTAATGATGCAGAGTATGGAATCGATTTCTATAATTTCTGGTTCAAGAAAATAGGAGTTTAAATTGTCAAAGATAAAGTATTCTGGAGCTATGTTTTAGAATATCAATCGAAAGAACCTTGTCAAAATGTGTAGCTAATTTTTGAATTAAAAATTGTTATAGAATAAATAATCCAGACCTGTAAAATTATAGATTGCAATATTTTTAAATCAAATGTTGTTGAATGTGGAATTTCATATTCTATGATACAGTGTTCTGTTTACAATTCCAATACCAATACCAAAATCATGAATTTGATATTTGATAACATCAGATCATCAAGTTTTGAACCCAAGACTATCGAATTCTTTTAATCTTTATTGTACAATACAGAATTTAAAAGCCACAATATGGACTTGCAATTTATTTTAATTGAGTCCATCATATTTGATCGGAAATCTGTGATATTTCTATGATTCAGATTTAAAAAGCATCAGAGTTCTTTGATTCTGTTATAATCATACATCTTAAATCTCAAATAAGATAATAAAATTTTGACACCTATAGGCTGTAGGTTATATAAATCCATACTGTCAGGTATGAAATTTGAAGATTCCAATTTTATAACTGACTTCTGATGCTACAGTATGGATATAGAATAAATTTCTAGAATTATTCCTGATTTCAGAAAACAGGAATTCCAACTTTGCCAGTATGATGCATATTTTAGAACATAAATTGAAAGAATCTTGAAATGACGAGTACCTAGTTCTTGAATTCAATTTTATTGTAGATTAATAATGCAGACATGTAAATCTTAGAATGAAAATAGAAGATTATAATATTTTTTCACCAAATGATGTGGAACTTTAAATTCTCCTTTGCAGAGTTCTATGTACGATTCCAATACCAAGTCACATTAATTTGATATTATGGAATTATCAAGTTTCGAACCGTGGACTATCAAATTCCATAAATCCGTGTTGTATAGTACAGAATTTAAGAATCATAATGTAGACTTCCAATAATGAAAAATACTCAATTAATTCAGATTATTAAGAAATGAAGTCGAATTCTCGAGAATGTCTTTCGAAGAACTAAAATTTGTTGTGTAATATCAACCTACTGAAGGTTATTTATAATAATAATTTTATTTAGTTCTGACAAGATCATTTCTCTGAGTGTAGAGAGGGTCCAGCTCCACTTTCTCAGACTCCCACATTTTGCACTCTCCCAGATAATGTATACGATGATGTACATGTATATATATTCATGGGGTTTTTCCTCTCTCCTCCCTGGTTTTCTTTATTCGATGGCTGGTGGCTGATACTACTCGTATTTCCTCGTTGCGCCCGAGGCGCGCTTGGTACAAGCTTTTAGGGAGCATTAGCCGGGCTCATGGTTCGTCGCCCAGAGTCGCTATGCATTAAAATGCTTGCTGACAAATGGCGAAGCGTGCTGAAATACGAGCTGAGGTGTGTTTGATGCCCCGTTACGTTTCTGTCTGTTTCTTTTTCTTCTAAACGAAAAAAAAGTACGCTTACACAGTCGGGGATGAATGAGGGAGTCGAATCGTGGGTTAAGGCAGGTGGTTTGTATTGAAATTTTGTTGAATTAATGACTTGAAAATGTTCCATAGTTTTTCGCAATTATACATTATTTTTTTTATTTACTTGGGCTGGTGTTTCTAATTGAAAAGTTATTTAAAAACGGAGGTAAAGTGTACATAGCTATTTTGGTATTTATATAATTTATTGTGTTTAGTGCTTTTTTTATTTACTTTTTTTATCACTTTATAATGTAGGTATAAGCATTTGAGGAGAGCTTAGAATAGAATTTGATTCCAGAATAGAATCCAAACACTCATCAATCGTCAAGATATAAAAAATGAAATTCTAACATTTATATCTGTACATCTGTATGGGCATTCAATATTTTCAACATTTTTCTACATACTAAAAGAAAACTTTCTAGAAAACAATATCACCATAAAAAATTTTTCACGATGCTGACTATAGATCCAACAACACAATTACGATCACACTCCTATCAATGAATAATTAATTGCACAAACATTACACCATTACACAAACTTATTTACATACCCTCGCAAGCAATTTAATTTCCATAATTCAATATCAAAAATAAATGACCAGTCCAAAATTAATACGCCATAAACACTGCGGTAAGCCAATCACGGTAATGAACGAGTAATAAAACAAGCTTTTTATCGCACAAAAACATATCCCCTCACACCTACCCATTAAATGAATGCTTTTTCAATCAGTGAAATTTAAATAAAATGTATCATTGTGCGGAATAAAATAAATGAGTCCCTTGAGTGATTATTTTTAGGAATAATGCTCTCTCAAATCAAATAAGTCTGATTGGACTAATTACTAGTCATTTTTCACTATTTCAATTAGTAGGGATCTGGTTACTTATAAATGGTTATAAATTACTAATTCAAATAGTCACATCTGCTTACTATTTGAAATAGTAAGAAAATGACAAATGAATTAGTAGATTTTTACTACTGAAATTTTGAAGGTTAACTAATTCTTTAGTTATTATTTGACTAATGAAATAGAAAAAAGTTACTAATCAAGAAGTTGATTCGTACTAATTGATTAGTTGGGCGTTACTAATTATTTCGTAAATATTTGACTACAAAAATAGTGAGAAATGTGCTTCATATGAAGTTATCACTGAATAATGCAGGATATACATAAATTTTAAATACAATTTCTTAGGCAAAAACTCTAACATGATTCAATATGAATATTATAACAACGTATCTCAAACACATTAGCTTTTTCTGTACCCTGTAAAATAAAACATTTTGTCGCCCACAATAGCTTATGGAATGTTGTAATAAACTAAGTTTCTGTAATAGAAAAAAAGTCTGCGTTTTCAGGCATTAAAATATCTGCAAGTCAAAACACTGAGAATTAAAACATCTCAAATAAAAAAACACCGGGCGTCAAAATATCCAGGGTCAAAGTACACCCACAGACGTGATTTTTGTGACACGGAAAATGACGTGAGTAGAAACACGATTTACTATTTCGAATAGTAATAATTTGACTAATTCAATCTGAGAGATATTGCAATAAGTATATTGTTCAGATAAACGGAATTCCTCGTCAGGTCATCAGTAAATAGCCATACAATCTATTACTGTTACAAATATTCTGGAAATTTTTCTCACTGAACAACATAAACTTTCGAGTCGTTCTGATCAAGACGGGAAAACTTATAAACATTTATCCCACATTCAAACCAGCTCATAAATCATTAACAAAAAAAGAGCCTCGATAAATCAGTCAATTGCGAAAAACTTTTTTCCCCAATTCTCATAAGGTCAGAACCACGGTGTATAAATACGAAAGAAGAGAAGAATTCGATTCCAGAACGCTTTATTTATCTCGTTCAACAGTAGTACCACTTCTCCTGACTGCGCGTTATTATGCTCGGTTCGCTCGCCGAGATTAAGGTCGCGTATCTGGGCGATTGGATCCGGATATTATTTTCGCGACTCGTTCCAAAAGCGAAAAGATCGAGGTCGAGGGTCAAGGCCGCGCGTGCGATGTTCGCCTATCCAAAAGTCAGTTCGCGCGATCGGTGGCACAATCGTTAATTAAGGGCCGAGCCGCGTTTCAGGGATCCAGCTCGCAAAACTACGCACATAAATTTCATCGCCAAACACGCGGCAAGAGGACTCGAGAAACCAGGGATTGGCGAGAAATAAAAAGAGGGCCGCTATACAAGAGACGAGAACGCCGACAATCATGACGGTAAAATCGTACAGTCGGAGATAAAAATCTTGTTTACAACGTGGAGATGGCGAATCTTGGTGAGGTTTGGAAAATATTTAAGTTGCTCAAAAATATACAATCCGAATAAAAGAAATCGGTTGTAGGATGTACAATTAGTTTGAAAACTATTATTTTAATCAAAAAGTTTTTCGTGCATGAGAATCACACTTTTAATTACTTAAGTATGTTATTTTTGTGTAGATACACATCCATCTTAATGCATGCATCGAGATGCCTCGTGAAACAGAGTAGGAGTGGGGATCGCAACTTACCTTCGGCTATCTTCGACTACCCCTATGCGCGTGGTGAGCACTATTTGCACTACCTGTCGAGTACTCCCACGCGCATAGGGGGAGCCGAAGACAACCGAAGACAAGCATCTTGCCCTACTCCAGCACCACTAAACGCTGCAGTTTCTTAATTTGAGTAGAATTTCTTGGTTGAAAATATCATGAGTCTTATTATACTTTGATCTTTATATGCATCATGATAGATTTCAATATTATTTTGGGTAATTATTTATTGGCCTAACTCCCATCGGAGAATATGCAGTATTACCCAGAGGTCATAAAACCATTGGAAGTTCTAATTAATACTATTCTTTCAATTAAAATAAAATCATGTATCCTTACAGATTGCATATATTTGATTAAAAATAATGGATTCTCATTCGTTCACAAGAAAAATTAATGCAAGAGCGCATCGGATGGTAAAATGACTGCCGGTTCTTCACGCGTGACGAAAACAAGAACGGAACCGACCCACACCGAAAGGATCATATCAAGATCATTCCAGGCTCGTGGAAAAAATTCAGTGGCTTCCGATTAGATTAATACCCAACGCCCCGCAAACGGATCTGACCCGACACGATGGTCTGAAAGTTGATATATCAAAGAGTTTCCAGATTTCTCGCATCCACCCGACCGTCAATAAACGTAATATATCCACATTTGGGAACGTCTGGGTGCGGGGGGCCAGCAAAAATATCAAACGTCGCCCGCGTTTGTGATTCATGAATTCGTCGGTCGAGCATGTTTTAATCGACATGGCGATTCTGCTGTTTTCCCATCGTAATTGACCCCGGCGGCGATTCACAAAGAGTGCGAACTTCCAATGGACTCGAAGAGGAAATTCTTGAAATGGATTTCCTGCAAATGTCCTTATTTGATTAAATCATATTTGGAATTACTTCATGATTAAGGATTGGAGCAGGAAAGACGTTTTACGAGGGAAAGCGGTTGAAGCTTATGGTGAACATGCTCCAAAACAAAATAACTGTGACACATCGTAACATGGTGATTTTTATATGAAACACAAGGAGCATCCAGGCCAAACATATAAGTTTCAAGATGAAGATTTCCTGGTGTGACACGCGAGACCCCGATTGGGGAAAATAACATTGTCCTACGATGTCTAGAAAATGACCAACAGGGTTGCCAGATTAGGCGATTTATAGCCAATTGGGCTACTTCGAGAGCTCATCAGGTGACCAAAATATTTGTCAGGCTACAGGTCGTCAATTGGGCTATTTGAAAATATTAGCTTGGCTACGAATCGCCGATTGGATCAGATGCGAAAATTTGGGTATAGGTTTCGAAAGATAGTTTTTCGAATGTTGGCCATAAAGGCTATCTAGGAAAGCGTAATTATGACGACATATTGTCAAGATACCAACATATAAAACGATTATTTAGGGACTTTTGCCAATCAAATGCTTTCGAACTCGAACTGTTTTTAGTTTTATTTTGCATTTTTTGCGTCATTTTGTGTACCTCTGAGGTGAATCCACGACACAAAACATTGTAAACAGACATTTATGTACTACCGAAGAGTATGTTGAGCGTTATTCGTTCATTTCGTTCAGTTCTGTTACGTCCGTTACCCTCGAATATAGGAATCTGTTTGTTTATTTGTAGTTCGGAAAAGTTTGGAAATAAAATGTTTATTTGAAAACAAAAAACAAGAAAGATGAATTACAGCAATTCAATTCTGCAATATCCATACTTTTATTCACTTCTCATCAAAATTCAGATCCACTTAATAAAAATGCCATCATTTTCTGAAGTTTTTATAAAGTTTTTATTAGGTACCTATATTTAAACTGATAAAAACTTCAATAAACATTCCTCTTTTTATAGAGTCACTTCATAAAAAAAGCGTGATTTCATTGTTTTAAATTCGAGATTTTATAAGGGGTTCTATAAAAAGTTTATGAGAACCCAAGTTATTAGGGTATGATTAAAAAACATGTTCTTTCGGATTATTATAAATTATATTGAGGAGCTTTATGTTTTTCGAAAGTGGGCTTCATTTGGGCTACTACAAATTAGAGCGCGACTTCAGCGTCAGTAGTTAACAAATTTGGCTAACGATCATCTGGCAACCCTGATGATCAATGTAGAACAACTGCTCTATTTGACCCTTGGGTACTTAGAATTGTTTTGAGGGTTTTTGAAATAACAACAAATCAAGATTTATTCTCAGAAATTATCATTAAGTTAAGGCTCTGGCAATGTGTTCTCGATGGTAATAGGAGATAAGGGCCTTGGAAGTGGTGGGAATAAAGCACCGATTTCTTCTATTTCCGAATATGTTATAAACGAGTGTTCCAACTTAACCGTTTTTGCAAGAGATTCTCCCGTCGCGATGATATCATCAAAAATCCTATTGAATTCTGAATCCAGAACTACATTGCTTATTTTATCGGGTTTGGCCCTTTTGGCTTCCTCCTCTATTTTCCTTTGGATTCGGGCGGGAGTCCAGAAAGGTTCCTGCTTCGGCAAGTTTAATTTCAGTTCCCTAAAAGCCCTTCTTCCGTGGGCCACTATTTCGTTATCTCTGTCTAAATTCTTCGTATAGGTACTGAAATTCGGGTTGTGAACCGAAGGTGGGTGTAATTCTCGTTTTCCAATTCTATCACCTGTAGCACACCCGCACTGGTACGTTTCAAAGGTACTTCAGTTTTTGTACACTAGCAAGAAAACAAAACATCAATTAATTCTCAAATAATCATAATTTACTGGCAGACGGAAAGATCAACAATTACTTGTGATTGCTGAAAAAGAAAAGTTATTAGTTTGTTACGTTTTGCCTCTTCAATAATTTTCAAACGTCTACAAGCATTGGAAAAGATCCAAACAGAAAGACAATGAATCAAGTATAAATTGAAGGAAAAAAAACATTGGTAGGCGAAAAACCACACGTGAAATTTTGCATGTCAGAAAGGCAAAATTTCCATGTGGTAGCGGGTCGTCTTCGGATGGAACCACGAGAGGCTTCGGGCTGTTGGGCATGTCACGGAACGGAATGGGACGGCATGGGAGATGACACATGGGTTTCCGAGCTCTCGAGGCTGACCAGCTTCTTCTCCCTCGCTCCTCGTCCCGGGGCATATATCGGAACGCGGAGAGCACAGTAGCGGCAAATACGCATAAATATAAAATATGTCCCTCCTTTTCACCCTTTCTCACGCACACACGCGCCCAAAGCGCGCTCGCGCGTCGGCAGCAAAAAAAAGGCCGACTGCGCGGATAATATATCGATAACTATACGGACTCCGCTCGCGGTCGGGTCCCCAGCTCAACACCTTTGTGTACAACATTCCTTACTTCCTTCGAGAAATGAAGAAAGAGTGGACAGGGGGGCAAAGGGGACGGGGGAGACACGCTGATACTTCGCTTCGAGGACCTCGCGAGCGACGCGAGATGCTGGATTTGGTTTATTCACGATGACGAAATTTGACTGATTCATTTACTGTAAGAAAACAAAAAGAAAGATTGTGGATGAAAAGGACAAAGAAGAAAAAAAGTAGCAAAGAAATCTCGAACATTCCTGAAATATGTGTAAAGGCCGTTTAATGTATGTAAAAAATTTTTAGATGGGACCCTACCATTTCATCATTCAACTTGTGATGGTTGAGCTCTAGTAGCTGAAGAGCTCGGATTGGAAAATTTTTCCTGGGTCAAAATAACCCGCGATACCAGATATGGCTGAAAATCCAACTTGGAAAAAACAGACATTCAAAATAAGATAAATCTCACTACCAATCATCATTTACTGAATAAAAACAGTACAAACAAACAAGAACACATACTACAAAAATGCGTACTACATATAGACAACAATTTATCAAAAAGACTAACATCAGAAATGATATATATAAAAAAAGAAAAAGATGCATCTTTGAACAAACAAAAAGACACGGAAAAATTAAGTTGAATATATGAACCATTACTTCAATATATATATTAGCGTCCATCTTTTCCTGGTTTATGTTTTCGTTTATCCATTCTATGCGGCTCAATGTGTTTAATGACTTATACCAAAACTTTATTCAGTCATCGACGAGCGGTTGACATGAAAACAAGTGCCTTGTACAGATTTCCAGAAAAGCGATTTATTGTTACTAAAAAACTGTTTATTATTACTATTTATTTGGTTTTAATATGTGACATATCCTTATGGATTTCAACAAAAAAATGGTTCTCCCGAGTCTCGTTTGGATTTTAACTGTACTTGTATAATCGGCCTCCATGTTAATCAGTGATTTTTAACAGATGATTGTAAATTTTAAGCAACGCCTTGTAATTATCATTTAAATGTTGCACAGATTTCCTTGAAAATGATGGCATACAAGGTCATCGAAACGTTGGAGCAATAAATATCTCCTGGAAAAAAATTTGACTGGTTGGTCGTTTTTCGAAAACCCTCATTCACGTATACCAGCGACAAATAATAACTAAAAACAACTTTTTTTTCAACATTCAGTCATTTAAACAAAAATATATGAATATACCTAACTTTTAAAAGCTTGTCCAAACAGTAGACCCAGTTGTTGACCAGCAAAGAGGCGAAATTGTTTATGTTAATGAACTGATTTAAGAACATGAGAAATGTTAATTTTTATCATTATTAAGTATGTATTATAATGATGTGAAAAGATGAACATTTTCAATTAACTGAAAATAAATCTTCCACCTCACCAACAAAAATGCATGAAATTGTTTGAAAGAATATCATTACAGTCTGTACATAAATGAAGAACCCTTGAGTCACTTGTTGAAAAGAAACTTTTTTTCGAAATCGTTTCTGTATAAAATTACTAAACTGGCAACAGTGAGACCAAATAAGACCGAGTATTTTTTAACAACTACTCCACAATCTGTCAGACTTGAAATTCTGTTTCAGTATAGAAACTGAACAAATCCGCCATATGAATTTTTCATTGGCATATTAACGACACATCCAAAAATAAAATTCCCTAATCACAATCCATCCCAAACCCAAATTCCGAAACTCGAAGAATCTAACCACGCGTGAAATAACCTTAGAAGTAACACCAAAAAGTGCCACTGACTCATCCCAAATCCGGTTAGGATGCGTGTCAGAAGACACCAGTAGCTCCAGGTTAGGGCAACATCGTTACCCGCGTGATGAATGCGTGTCGATTATCTATACGTGTAATTTAATTCGAGATCTTCATCGAATCCTCCACATCCACTGAAAAAAAAACAACCGCAAAACCCAAGGTATCGAACCTGGAAAGCCTGAAGAAGAACCAGAATTGTTTATTTTCAAACAAAATAGACGAGTATCTTCATTTTCCAGAACCTAGCAAATTTTTTTTTACATCAAAATGCATTGATTTGGATAACCTCCAATGGACCTATAAATAACGAATGAAGCCACCAGTGACATCATTTCTGAATGTCACGCAGCGAAAATATACACCTCCCAATTCCATCACTGACACTCCTCCCGAAATCACATCGAACTCGAAAAAAATCCCACGGAATATTCGCCGATCTATCGTCAATGGACGAAAATGAAGGACGACACGAAAGAAAGGGAGAGACGAAAATATTGGAATTTTTTGTATACCCGTCCTCGCACACAACGGGCGTCGCGGTATTTCGCCGGTTTCGGTGTGAATTTCGCCTCGCGCCCCCTCGGACGTATTTACATAATTCGAGCCGAGACCAATAAATTATTCAGAAATATATGTCCGTAAATCACGTGCGCGCGGTTTCGTCAACGGCTCAGTGGCTCTCAACCGGCATGCAAAACGCGCTTAATAAGGATTTGAAGACGTGGCCGGCTACCAAACGCTAAGTCGGGCTACCGTATATTCATAATCAACGTCCGACCACGCGAGCTCGTCGTATTTTATTTGCCGGGGCGAAATTAAACCGCGGCCACTTCAGTTCCGCTCGTCGATTAATGCAAGCCGGCACTTTATCGCGCTGTAAAGCCGTGATGGATCGCGGTTTTTTATTCGCCCCCTCCACGCCGCTTATTTGCGTTTCTGTTTTTGGATCAATTAGTTTGTAAAGCTTTTTGTAGACAATTTTCGAAAGGATCGTCGAGGAGACACGAGTGATTTGGGGACTTGTTTATTCTTACAGGAGCAAAAAAAGATTATGATTGTGTATTTCCAACACTGGAAGAAAAGTTTATTCGTAGTCAACAAAATTTGCAAACTGTTAACAAATCTCTTATTTTGATATCATCGAATAAATCTTTATCATTAAATATCTACCCTTCTTCTTTCATTAACGAGATTATTAGGAAGAGAATAGGGATCTTGAAAAATTGTAAAAGTGATAGGACTGTTGAGGAAGAGTCTATAAAACGTAGGAAAGGACTTGATATGAATTCGGAAGTTATTACTTTGCCTTATGTTAAAGGTTTTTCGGAGAAGATTTCTAAGAGATTCAAAAATAGTGGGTTGAAGATTGTCAACAGGTTTCATAGAGATAATGGTTATAGTTTATTTAAGTTGGGTAGAGATAAAGTAAAAAGGGATGAACAGTCAAATTTAATATATAAAACTAATTGTAAAGATTGGGAAAGGAATTATATAGGTCAGACTAAGAGATATGCAGGGAAAAGGATAAATGAACACAAAAAGGACATTGAAAGTATAGGACCGGAAGTTTCGGTTGTAAGTGAGCATAGACTAAAATTTAATCATGAATTTGACTGGGAAAATTTTGAGATTTTGCACAGAGAGCAAACATACAGTAAGAGATTATTCGCTGAAATGTCATACATTAGGAAGTATTATGGAGTGAGTTTAAACAAACAGAAAGATTTAGAGAATTTGAATGATACGTATGATGGCTTTATTAGGTACTTCAGATGAATTTGTCGTTTTTTGCTTTTCTTCGCTGTTATTGGTTTTTATCATGTTTTTCATTATTGCTGATATGGACGAAATGATGATAAGTCAAGGTGACGTGGCGCACTGAAATTCCTTTCGACTGTTAACATCTTAAATCGTAATTCCATTAATCGTGAAAGAATTTTACTATCCATTAAACATGTAGATTTGTCACGGTAGTTTATAATTTTAACATTGTGTTGAGATTCAATAGTTTAGAAGAGGATGAAGTTTTTCGATTGTTTGACATGATAATTTACAACTGTTGTTATGACGTGAGTTCCTGAAAGTTTGATTAGTTGATTAAAATATTGTGAAACTCAGAGATGTTATTTATTTAATGATATAGGTCTTGAGAAGAGACCTGAAAAAGGATCCGAAACGCGTCGACAGTGTGTAGAGAGAAAGAAATAAATATTTGACTGGGCTATCGAATATGAGGAGAATGTATAAATTTTATACCCAGTGATAAGAAACAACGTAAGATATAAATCTTTATTTTTATCAAAATAGCAGGTCATTCAAGTGATTCTTTTGAAGCGAAGTCATAATTTATAAACTGTTAACAAAATCTTTTTTGCTCTGACTCAACGAATGTGAATCGTTAATAAATCTTTCATTATGTCAAATAAATGATTGGTTACTATTGATGCATCTTTTTTAATCATGAACAAATCGATAATCACTGTTGTAAAATCTTTCTCTGACCTGACCAAGAAATGAAAACTACATATTAAAAATATATCGTCCTTCCGAGTACAGGTAATATAACTGTTAAAAAATCTCCTTTCGCCCCAAACAGACGCAAGTCGAATCTTGAGAACTATATATTAAACTCAATCAGGCATATTTTAACTGCAAATTAATATATTATTATATAGTATATTGTACAATTTCCACACAACCCTTCAGAAAAAGTAGAAGATAAAACTTAGGTTATTTTGGTCATTCTTTTATTATTGTCCAATTTCCTCACAGACCAAGCTTTTGGCTGCAAATTCAAGCCTGGGTCAAGCCATGGGTCCAGGATAACAGCAAAAAAATTGTTCGTCAAACTTCACGAAATGCACGACGTAACAATAAGTGGTAGAGAAAGTCGAGGTTTGTTATTATAGTAAAGTCATAGTTCATGTCATACTTACTCAATCTATCTTCATTGTTGACTTCTAAGTTATGCACTTCAACTGACCCTTCTTCGACGTTAAATGAATTGATTGTTTATCCCAAAATAAAATGAACATATCCCACTAATAATTGTATCATGAATATGGATAAAAATTGACAGTTCATTTGTGATTATAAATTTGTTAACACAAATCTCTTCGACATATTACACAATCTCCCTCTCCAGTAACATGAATTATATCAGTGCAACATACTTATCTAAACTCAATTTATACACTGTTTCTAACACAGTAGTTTTGTTGTTAAAACAATATGTAAGTGGTTAAAAAACGAAATAAATGATGAATCGGATCTCGTCCCGGATCCTCGAAATGATTGGAAATGATAAATTGTCATAAATCACTAAAATCACGGGCGCATGCGCGAATAATCTCGAGCAGCGCGTGAATCAAACCTGAGCACATGTTTTAATCGAAATTGATTTCTTAACTGTTAACGAATCAACATTTCTGTACATTGGATGGACTATTCGCATATAAAAAGGTAAAAGATTGACAGGAATGATGCGACAATATTCGATTAATACTTGATCGACTTGGCCAGAACATATAGAAATGAAATATTACAATTCATTTTTAATTGTAATTCAACATTATGAAATAATAAATTCGTTAACATTTAACAAATTATCAAGGCAACGTACCAACAAATATATTTGTTAAATACGAATGAACCTTTCTCTCAGTGAAGAGGGTGTTCTCTTCCCTTGTAACTTTGAACCTTATGAAAGCCTTATAAAAATGGTTACAAAAATATTGTTCAAGATGGCCTTGTTTAATCCTTAGAAGAAGACGACATTTTTATTAGCAATTCATATGGTCGTTTTATAAGGCATTTGAAATTTTATAAGGAAAATAATGAATCTTCGAAAGAATGATCATTTTAATCATAACTTTTTGTGAGTGGAAATGAGCTCGATGTCAACTTTAACCTGAAAAAATCATTCATAAGTCAGAAAAAACTTCGCTTGAGACGGGATTTGAATTCAGGTGTGTAACACGGAATCTGTACCACTGAGCCATTCTAATATGAGGAAATTTATGTAATAATTTTCTGCATTTGAAAATGGTGATATTAGTTTTCGGAGCACAGTCGACGATATTATTTAATTATTTATTACTGTATTTGTAAATTCACTCTCTAATTCCTATCAAATCATCATGACGTGTTTATTATGGTACGCAGTAAAAAATCTTTGATAAAAATCCTATGTCCAAAGTTAGTCAGGCTAAGCCTAGTAATTTTAAGAAGAGCTCGCTTAGTTCCACAAGCTTTGATGAAATTCTCTAGGCTAGATCTCGTAATTTTCATCAAAACTTTTATGCAAATCACTGCAAGCCAGAAGTTTTACTAGCAGCTGGAGAAATTTGCAAAGATTATAGAATTATAAAAGAAAATGATTATAATAATTTCTTCCTACTTCTAAAAACAAGAGTTCCAAAATTTAAAAAATTCCGTATCCAATCACGCGTAATCTGGTGGCTCGTTGATTTTCATTAAGACGTTTGTGGGTTTTCGGTAGTGATGGATGCTTCTAAAATTTTTCATGGGTTAGCAAGAATTCGCAGGTAGCACATCAAAGGCAGCCGCCGATGCAGCGGCTAATTAGACCAAAAAATAGTCGGGATCTTAGGCATTGGCAGTCTCTCAGGTTATCGCGTCGAATAAAACCAGCGATGCGTATGAGCGATATGAAAGCGCGTGAAAAAGAGATGAGACCACGAGCGGTGGCCATCGCGGAGTCGGTTCCAAAACTAATAATTTACTATTTGTGATTTCAAAATATCATATCTTGAAAACAATAACTGATTTTGCAAAACTCTTTCGGAGATCGTTTATTGATAACCTATTCTACACGTTTGTGCTAGAATTTCCGATGCCCATTTTTTATGCACCGGAAGTGCATTGGAAGTGCATATTTCAAAAAAGTGAGTTATAGAATATTTGTATATTAGGTGTTTATTATTTTGAATATATAAGGGAAATTCCTGTCCAGTTTATAAAAATTCAAGAAAAGAAGACCTTGGAATTCATATATCGAAGAAAAAAGAGGATTTTTGATCTCTAGATAATGATTAGGAAGGTATGAGATTCACTAATTTTGTAAGCAAAGTTATTGTGAACATCTGGTTTTATTAATATTATGAATATTAAATGTGTAATATGGATGACATTTTATTTAGTTCCTGAATATGGCCAAAAACAAGGGGTCGAAAGCTTGAAAAGTAAATAAAGATAACGTAAAAGAAAAAGGAGAGATTTTCATGTAATGTCGACCTCCTTTTTTACTGAATTGGCTCCAAGGATCAGAATTAGGAAGTATTTATTAAAATCCTTCATATTTTTAACAATGTAAAAGACTGTCACGTGAATCATAATTGCAAATATCGAAGGATCAGTATAACTACTTTCATCTCTATCAATACCAACACTTTTCCTGTTATAATTACAGGAATTTTATGTCAGCGTCAGGGGCGTAGGCAGAAAAAATTTTCGGGGGGAGTTTTTCTAAAAATATTTTGCTTCAGTATTTCAGAATTTTTATTCTTTCACAATATGGTTACAAGAGACCGATTTTGAAATATTTTACATTTCGAAATTTGAAAGTTCTACAACTTTTTGAATCCAGATTTGCACATTTTTCATGTTCGTAAATAATGGAAATCGATTTTTATGATTTTTAAGTAGTAACTTAGGTTTCAATTTTTTTTATTAATACATTTTGTATTTATACCAATTTAAGGATCATTATCTGATATTAAGTTTTCTAAAACTCGATGCTTTAAAAATCGAACTACTAAACAAAATTTATGTATTTGAATAGATGTTTGAGCAAATTTTAACGAAATAGATGAATGAATTATAATTTTATATTTTTTTCGTATGGTAATTATTCATCAAATTTCGTAGTATTTTCTGGTATTTTTGTATATTTTCAATATTTGTATGATTTTCTCAATAAATTTTTAAAAATTGATGCTATAGTATTGAAACTTTCAACGATTTTGAGAATTGAAATTAATTTTTCAGACGAGACTTTCTTTTATGAGGATTTTCACCACTTTTATTCCACATTTTTTGAATATTCCTACAATTAAAAGTATGTTGAATTGTATAAATTGTAATAATTAAAGTAGATGTATTTTTTATTGTTATCTTTATGAATTTCGAGAATATAACAAAATATGCTCCAGGACCGAAAGTTTTATTAATTTCTAAGAAAATTTATCTACATAATTTTTATGCATTGAAAGATTTCTAGTTTACTTGTAAGCTAGTAAACTAGCAAACTAGTAAACTGGTAAACATATGAATTAGTAAGCTAGTAAACTAGTAAGCTAGAAAAAAAAGTAAATTATCAAACTACTTAGCTAGTAAACTAATAAAATAAGTAATCTAGTAAACTAGTAACGTACTCAAATTTTAAAATTGTAAAATAGTAACCAAGTGAATAAGAAAAATCGTAAACTGCCAAACTTTTTAATAAGTAAATTAGTTAATTAGTGAACTAGTAAACTTGTCAAACTTGTTATAGTAAACTCGTAAACTAGTAAGCTAAGAAACTAGTAAGCTAGTTGAATAAAAAACTAGTGAGCTAGTAAACTAGTAAACTGGTAAGCAAGTAAACTAGTAAACTTGTAAGCTAGTAAACTAGTAAACTAGGAAACAAGTAAGCTAGTAAACTATTAAGCTAGTAAACTTATTTTTCACATTTTTCTAGTATAATATACGAAACTCTGAAGGATTTCTAAATATTTTTATAGATAACTTTTATTTTTATAAATAGGGAGATTTAAAAAACTCAATGCTTTAAAATGCGAATTTCGATCTTACATTCTTTTTGCGTATTTTTGAAATATTTAAAAGATTTTATCGCGTTTCCTAAAATTTTTATACATTTATAGTATATTTAGAATTTGATGCTTTAGAATCCCAAAATTTATAGATCGCAGAGGCATTTGTCGAGATTTTTCAGAAAACAGTTTTTTTATAGAACTCCATGAATTTCATTATTCTTCAAAAGTTTGTATGAATCGAAATATTCTTAATTCTTTTATATGGATTTTATATAGATTCCTACAATGTGATGATCTAAGATCGAAATTTAAATGAATTTTCACAATCTCCGTAGATTTTTATATTTCTCGATTATTTACTGGGTTGCAACAATTTTTCAAATCCATACTCTCCACGTAATCCTACGTTTTGATAATTTCTACTTTTGTATTAAATACATAGTGCTAACGTTTTAATGCATTTGTTGTTACTCATATTTTAATTGTTTATCGATGTAACTTTGTTCATTGTCACATGAAATATTGTTTGAATTTATCATAATCTCGGGAGGGGTTTGACCCCCCAAAACCCCCTCTGCCTACGCGCCTGGTCAGTGTACCACCATAAAATATTGTCTCTAACCTCCTATTTATTTCAACTACTCTCCTGTCTCCTGGACCAACTATTTTTTTCCCTCGTGTCGGCCAACGAAATGCCATTCCAGGTGGCACGACGTTTACGAAGCCGCGTCAATTACGGCAACGTATGGCAATATCAAATTCGTACCTCTCCCTCGTCTCTCTTCGTCGCGCACCTACGCGCGTCCACGGCACAGGTGTAAAGATCCCGGCACCTTAAAACTCCCCGGTAGGGTCGAAACCAAGCGGCATATTTCATCCATTGTCGCCCCTCAACTCCGGCGGCGGCACTTTTCAACTTTTTATAGAGATTTTTATATCGCTATATCTATACCGCGTCTCTCGCGCTTCTCTCGCTTCGTCTGCTTCCTCCCTTTCTCCTCTTTTTCATCCCGCGTCCCCGTTCGAATATGAATATGAATATCATAATGAGAACGGGTTTTCGTCGTCATCCAGGGACCCCCCTTACGCCTCGGCCGGGCCCGTTTCTTTCGGGGTCTTCTTCGCCGGTCCTTGACTAGGCGGCCCAACAAAACCCGGGCGTGTCACTGTGACCCTTAAATTGCCGTCTCATCCCGGCATCCGCGCATTATACTCTTATTATTAGCGACTCGGCCTTCTTCGCGCTTGCAGACTTGTATACGCGATTTCTAATTCACCGTCGAATGGAAAGGAATCACCAGGGTTCTAATGATCCCATTAGGTAGAGGCTACAGAAGAGGTGGGATGAATGAAAATCCTTCAAGTGCGAAGTACCCGAAAATGATAAAAATATGTATAGGGGTTGTACTCCTTTGTTGTTGTTTTTTGTCTGATTCATAGCTTCATAGCAGGGCGTAGGCAGAAGATATTTTCGGAAGGGGTTTTTCCAAAAAAATTATTTCTTTCGCATTTCAGAAGACACATCAATGTCACAATTGATGTCGCCACATTTGATATAATATACATTCACATTTTATCCATGAACAAACGTAATTTACATGTCTTCCAAATTGAGATGATCTTCTATCAATCTGACGTTGACACAGTATTAATTGATGTCATGTTTATTATATGAACATGGCAAATATAACAATTGTTATGACCAATATAACAATAGTAATGTTAACAACAGTTGACTATCAAACCTACATATATGGACGTCACATCCATTTTTATTGATACGCCAGGATTATCACGTTTTTTTTTGACGCAGAATCCATATTTGTGTACGCGACATCAACTCATTTCTCTCCGTGCGGGGTTTTTTAATTTTTCGGGTTTCAGCATTGCAAAAAAACATACATGAGACATGTCTCCGTAGAAGACGCGAAGACGCGAAATCCATGTTTTCAGTCATTCAGTGTCTTACTTTTATGTGTCAAAAAGAAGTGTTTTAAAGAAAACGTCTTAAAAACAGCGCCAAAAAGTGTCTCGTGGCAAGACACCATTTTTTGTAGTGAGGATTTTAAAGTCATACAAGTTTTGAAATCCAGAGTAGTGCATTTTTCATGTTCGTAATTGATATAATAGGATTGGATTTTTGGGATTTCCATGCAAGTCATAGAGATTTAGTTTTTTTTTATAGTTTTGGTATTGTTCATAATTTTTTTTGTTTTATTTTAAATATACACTCGAAGATTTTTCAAATAAAATTAATGAATTTTTATATAGCTTTCTAGAATTCGATACTCTAAAAATAAAAGTTCTGAAATTTTTTTATATTCCTAGGTTTTTGAGAAAATCATACGTAACATATTTTCATTATTTTATAGAGTTCCTAAATTTTCGTATGGTACCTGTATTTTTTTTTTTTAATTTCGTTATCTTTCTGGCATTTTAATTTTTAATTTTTAGTATTTGACGCTTTAGTATTGCAAATTTCAACGAACTTGAGTACCTTTATTAATTTTGAAGGAGACGGTATCTTTCACACAGATTTACAATATTTTTTGTACTTTTATCGTATTTTTGTAGCATTCAAACCGTTTGAAGAATGTTCTATTACGTTTATGAATTTCTTTAAAGGTTTCTAGAATTGTATGCACAGCAAAAATTGAAAGTTTTATAAATTTAAAAAAAAATCATATTTACATACTTTTTAAGTATTGACTAATTTCAAGTATTTCTCGCGTTCAGGTTCTTATTCATTATCATTTACCAAAAGAAATTTTAGTATATTTCACGATTTTTAGTGTTTTTGTATATATATTTCTAGTATTCGATGTTCTACAATCCAAATTTAAATCGATTTTCAATAACCTTACAAATTTTTGCAAAAATTACATTCATACAGATTTCTCAAGTTTATAGATTTCTGGTACTTCCGTAATTTTTTAGCATGCATTAGGATTTTGTAGCTTTTTCCTGTAAGTATTTTTAGAGCTAGTGGGTGTTTTTTCAGATTTTATAGAAGGATGTTAAGTTTTAGAATTTTATATTGTAGCATTAAAATTTTAGCCGATTTTCAGTAGTTTTACAGATTTTTGAGTAAACTACATGTATATCGATTTTCGGTGTTTACAGATTTCTTGTACTTTCATATTTATATAGTATTTATACGATTTTGTACCTTTTCTTTGTATTTTCATAGATCGTGTGTACAATATTTTTACATATTATTTTTCATAAGTGCCTTCATGTCTAGAATTCGATGTTCTAGAATTTAAATTCAAAACGATTTTCAATAATTTCATAGATTTTTGGAAAAATCACACCTATGTAAATAGATTTTTTATAGTTCATAGGTTTCTTATATTTTCGTTTTATTGATATTCATACGATTTTGTGAACTTCACTACTTTTTATGTTCAATTTTTATAGATTTTAAGTGTTTATGTAGATTGAAGATTAATACATACATTTTTGAAATTTGATGCTCTAGAATTCGAGTTTATTTGTTTCTTTCAGATGTTTTAGAAAATCCTTTCACAGAATACCTACTGTACTTTTTACTATTTCTTCAGAGTATGCATGATTTAAAAGATTTTCTGGCATTTTTCTGGACTTCTATTGTAGATTTCAAGAATCCGATGCTTCAGGGTCCGAATTTTCCCAGATTTTTCAGATTTCCGTAAATTTCAAATTTGTCTATAGTTCGATTTCATTGAATTGGGACAATTTTTCACATTTTTGTTTACGACGTTATTCTTACAAAACATTGCTCATTACTATAATTTTTTTGATGAAAAAATTCTTCTACGGACAAAATAATTGCAATTTTTATGTCATTATAGTTAAAAATTCTGGATATTGTTAACTGTTAACTTAAGAGTACTTACATGAAACCATTTGTTATTTTCTCAAGATTTCAGTACGTACATTTTGAATGATTTGTACTGACATATTTCATTTTTCTTGCATTATTCTTTGTAATGTTTTTTTTTTTCATGTATTGGTATAACTTTCATTCTTTTTACATGAAATAGTAATTTTATCGCGCCTGCTTTATAGTTCAACGTAGACTTGATTATTGATTTGCTGTTAGTCTTCGATTTTTGTGTCGTATTAGACACGACAGGTCGGAACTTGAAAAAATAAGTAATTTGATGATTTGTAAATTCAACTCTGAAGGGTTTTGAAAATTGGACTGCTTACAACAATTATACAGTTTTTATATTCTTCACCGTGATTTTGATTTCGATACTTTTCAACTTAAAACAATCATTCATGTCTCTATTCATTGTTGTGCTTTTTTTAAATTATTTATACATTTAATCTGCTTTATTTTGTTTATTCCTCACATTACCTTTGAGAGCCATACATTAAAATAAACTCACATAAAAATTTATTAGCAAATGATATTATTTTCAATAAATACCAATATAAAGCAGATACTCAAATTCTCTCCCCAGAGAATTCACTTCCACGCCATACGCTTACTCAAACTCTAAAGAGAAAAAAAGTTTTTAAACATTCGATTAACACAATCAAGTTCAACAATCGCCTCCCACATAATGCAAACAGTAAAATATACCAAGTATTTTACAAGCAAAAATAACTGTCCCCATTGAATCCAAGGATCCAATGACGCAATATTTCGAAATTTATTTCCCTTGTAGCGGAAAACCTTCAAAAACCGACTCCTTTCATCAAAGACGATAACATTTGAGAGAATTTCTGATACACGAGATTTTTTTCTCACGCGAAACCGCGTTTTTGAATAAAGTCGCCATAACCAAGGAATTATTCAAACGAGCTTCCATTTTGCACCGGAATGAAGGTATTAAAATTGACGACAAAGAAAAATTTATCGAAGTAAAAGAAAAAAATAGGAATTCAGTGACATAACATCGGCTTCTGACATTTATGACGTTCCTGAACTTCAAAGAGAGACCCTGGCTATTATTTCCTATTCCCATCCTTGTTTCGCAAACGCTCTTTTATTCGAATCACGACTCTCTACGAATGTCTTTATACTACAGCAACGTAAATTTGTTGTGACAACTCAAGAACTACCTAAAAACGCGTCTCTGGCCTATGGCATTATCCATCAACTCGTGTGAACGCGGACACTTTCCATAATACACCCCATAAGCTGTTGAGCAAGTGCGGATTATTCCAGTGTACAAACGTATAATACTTGTTTATTGTTATTGATCTTACTTATTTGAATCTCATTTGCAAAGGGGGTAAACAGAAGAATTGGTCTTCAAAAAGTGAAATGGTATTTCAACTTTCCTGGGAATTCCTTAAGTATAAATTTTCAATCTCTATGGAATTATAAGTGGTTTACCAATAATATTGTGCAAATTTCTTGAATTTTGCACAATAATTAATGAATATGCAAATGTTTCATTAGTAGAGCTATTTTTTTTCCTCCTGAGAACTCCAAAAACAATGTTCTTGAAGTGTAGTCCCAATGTCTTAGCTAATTCAGTCGCTGATTTTTAATTAGGAATCACTTTGTTCCTGAATAATTAAATCGAATCCACGCGTTGCCGATCGAAAGATATGCTTTCGCCACGCCCAAAGATCATCTCCTTGCGAGGACGATCAACTTCTCAAGATCGGAGTGGAATCTGCAAGCCCAGGAGAAACACGATACGCGCCTCGCTCTTACGCTCTATTAATAATTGCTTGCGCTATCGGTAAGCTTGGACCGCGAATGCGTGCGATAACTGATTGAATCGTTATCAAAACGATTAGCATTAAAATATCAACGACGCGGGATATCGATTAATCAGATAATTATATCAATAAATTTCCTGGCTGTGGCGCCGGCGTGCGTATAGTAAAACTCGAATCCATATACAACATTTTATCATACACGCGGTTCTCATTATACTCGATGTCCCTAAATATATGTGACTACCGGAAACTGCGGAATCGTAATTTATTTTAAGAGTATATGGAACCTAATGTGGATTTCTATGACTGACCTTAGTGACCTTTGGTAGAATTCATATACTTTGTAAACAGAGTTGTAGACATACAAAATCTTGTCGTTGAGAAAAAAATTTTGTACTTTCTGACATATGTGTGGTAAAAAGTGATAAGATATTGCATGTTTTACAATATTATTGCAGAATTTACAATATTATCACAAATTTTGTTATTTTATTTTACGACGCACAATATTGTACTGTAAAATTGGTTTATGGTGCTGATTACAGTATTGATGTTAGTTCTCATCAGATAATTTCAGACATATTTAAAATCTGCAAAATTCAAATTGAACTCTCTTAATCTCAATCTGTTACATCTCAACGAAATTCAGTCTGTAAAAGTTTTTATTGAAAAATCTGTACGATACACAGATGTATGTATATGTCAAATTCAATTCGTTGTACATATTCTACGAATTCAATTCGTTGATTTTTTACAGATTACATTGTAAAAATTTTAAGAAGGCAATCTGTAGAATACAGCAGACCATCTGTTGAATTCAACAGATTAGACTACTGTATAAATTGTGGTTTTCACTATACTGGTCCATAGGATTTAATGTCATTGTTTACTGAAACATCAAATGAAATATTTTACCTCTTTTCATTTGTTTTTCAGTTTGTATATGATATTTCATTTACGAAGAGAAAATATTGTACACGTTGGTATACGCATCGCAAAAATTCATATCATGTTTTAAAATGTACAATACATTTTCTACTTTTTCCAATGCTGCATCACGTACAATATGCTACTGTATGGCACTTACTGAAATCAAATTAGTAGAAATTACAATATGATATAGCAAAAAGGACAAAAAAAGTATAGTAGAAAACGAATTGCATATGTATAGGAGTTTTCACGACAAAATATGTATCTCCTACTGCAATATCACTTTTTCATCAACATTAAAAAAATGATTTTTCATATACTAATCACTGAAAAAAATACTTTGTTGCAGCAACCAATTCAGTGAACGAATCGAATAACCGGTTGAGATGCGTGACCCCTCGCAGCAGTAGGAAGAATGGTTAGAGAAACTGCAGTTATCCCGTTTTTGCAAGTAACAACAAACTTTTCTGGATTTCCTTATTTTTTATGACATAACCTCAGTCTCTAATTACTTTTCTACAAATGGAACAGTTAAAATTATGATTTTCTAGTTCCGGATTACCTCTACTTTCTTTATCGATCACTTTTAAATAAACGAACATCTCGAAACGCAACTGAACTTCACGGAAGCACTGAAGTATTACGAACATTTTGAAGCAAAAATTCACTCAATCGGATGATAACAAGCGGAGTAACAGCCAGTGGAAAAAGATGAAAAATTCGACCCGCAGAGCGATCCGAATCTAATCCTTGCGCTTTCATGCAGTTTCTCAACCATTCTTCCTGCTGCTGCGAGGGGTCACGCATCTCGACCGATTATTCGATCCGTTCACTGAATTAGACTCAACCAAGATTTTTCTGGTTCTTGCAACAATGAAGTTGATAACGTCAACCGTAAAATTTGGTTTCTGCAACACAAAATTGGTTAGAAAAACCATAAATTTGGTTTTTTTCAGTGATCAAACATGAATTTTTTGTTTAATTTCAATATAAATTTGAGATAAAAATTGTACAACAATATTCAACAAAATTTGGGATTTCCAACAGTCAGTTCCCAAAGAAGAAAAATTTTACCAAGAGTCGTTTTAGATTGGTTCAGAAGTAGGTTGAACTAATCTCAAAGGGTTATAAATATACCTTTTTGTGCGGACGAATTAAGGATGGTTTGGAGTACCTTTCGAAGTATTTAGCAATAATGTTATGACATCAAAGTTATTGTTTTTTAATAGCGTATTGTCCACTTGAAAAAACAAGTATTTGTTCATAAAAAAATATCAACAATTGGCGGAGTTATGGCCCTTTCCCCGAAACAACTTTTTTTTGAAGAGGCTTGCAGTGACCACGATGTAAGTCAAACAGGTCAAGTTAAATTAGAAAATTAAAAAAATTTCATTAGTCTAGGAATGTATCTAGTTTTTGAACGATTGAAAAAATCAATAATACGTTTTTTCCGTATGCAGGAACGTTTTACCCGAGATCTCGATTTTTCGAGATCTGAAAATTTTATTGAAAAATTTGTATCTGCAAAATAAAAACTTTTCTACAAAAAAGCGATCGTCCAAGAACTATATATATTCCTAGACTAATGAAATTTTTTAGATTTTCTGATTTAACTTGACTTGTTCGACCTGCATCGTGGGCACCGCAAGCCTCTTCAAAAAAAAAAGTCGTTTCGGAGAAAGAGCCATAACTCCGCCAATTTTTGATATTTTTTCAAAAACAAATACTTGTTTTTTCAAGTAAACAATACGCTATTTAAAAACTATAACTTTTGTGACATATCATTATTGCTACATACCATAAAAGTCACTCCAAACCATCCTCAATTTTTCCGCACTAAAAGGTATACAACCCCTTAATTAGATTTCACTGGTAAAAACATTCTTGAAAATCCGAAATTTCCCCCAAGATTTTTCCATCGCATGTAACCCATGTAACTAATTGTAAGACACTGAAGTCATACTTTTTTTTATCAAAATCGTAAAAAATGCTATATTCATTGTTAGAAGTTTTTTTTACGATTTCGATGGAAATATGAACTATGTAACTCCAGAACTACACGTTAAACAACAATATTCAGCAAGATTTTGGATTTTAAACAATCCTCATGAAATCGAAAATTCTACTAAAATTCAGTTTGAATGGGTTATAGGTTATTAAATTTATAATAGATTGCACGTATCTTTCAAGACTTCAATTCAAAATGCAAAAACCAATTTTAATTTTTAAATAATCATAAAAGTAAGTAATACAAGTAACCGACTACAAGACAGTGATTTGCCATCCAAGCACAACTTTTAGTAACTGAGAAAAATTTTTTCCTACTTACTTGGTCGGAACACGTAACAACATCATTTGTGCTCCAGATGAATTCAGTAGAAACATTGGATGTCAAAAGTTGGCAAGTTGTAAGAGGTGGAAAACGCCAACGGCAGTTTCAGCCCAGACTCTGGCTGAATAAAAAAAAATTAGAACAAGTGACTAGATGCTGATAAACTGCACCTTTCTTTTTGAAATCCTAAGTAATGAAGCCAGAAAATCATTTATTCCAATTTGGTATACATGTGATTGAACATCTATTTGTAAGTAAAACATATAAAGATCAATTAGATTAACAACTAACTTAATAGCTGTCCTAACTACGTATAATCCTCCTAAAGAAGCTCTTGTGTTTTAGTTGTAGTTTTAACACACTAACTAGAAGCCAGGACTGAATTCAATTAAGAGCAAGAAAGAGTAAAGGCAAAAAATAAAAAAGGAACAGATGAAAAGTAAAATTGAAGAGAATAGGCGAGACCAGCCTAAAACCGGAAATGATTTTACCCATTATACTACTGCTGCCATTTATGGTTGAAGCAAAAAAACTTCTTCGCAAGAATGCAAACATTCGACAATTTTTTTGTCCGTGTACACCGACTAACGCAGGTTATGACGTCCACTGCCATTTATTTTCATATCGTTTCTATTTTTTCAACTACTTTCCAGTTATTTTGTCTGAATAGTTTTTTTACCATTGCAGTCAGGTTGTTTTTATTTCGATGAAAACAAAATTTTTTGACAAAACGAAAAGCAAACAACAGGGGGGTGCCCGCGATATCTTACAAGCGGGTTGATTGACAGGCCGTGGATGGGCCCGAGTAGGACAATGAGCCTGAATGAGCCCAAGGAATGCCCCGCAGAGCCAGACATGAAGACGTCAGTCAGAAATGGAACGGCAGCGTGGGGTCAGGTCGGGCCGCAAAAACCAGCTGCGGCTCCTTCGTGAGTCAGCGACGGTGCGCGAGCGTAAAAAATATCATTTTTTCTACCGTCGGATTCCTTTGGGCGAAATTAATGCAGCCACACTACTGAAAAAAAAGTCGGCGCATTTTTTAAACCGCCCGAATGCAATTTCGGAGCGAGCATTGTAGAGTTGACTTTTGATTCCAACCGAGAAAAAATGCCCGGTGATTCCGCCCGGGTAAAAATAGCGAATCGAGAATATCTGGATCTTCATTCGCGCCGTTTTTTTCGTATTTTCGTAACGACCTAAGAGATTCATCCAAGTTGGGAGGGAGAGAGGAAAGTCGAGGAGGCAGAGACTGCGTGCTACTGAGTGCTACTTCAGATACCAAGACACTGAAATTTCAGAGGGATTAAATGAGCATATGAATAAATTGCCTGAAGATTTGATTAATAATGGGAATTCGGTAGCTATCGAATGTGAATGTTAATTCTTCAACTAGGAATTCAGAGATTTCTTAGACAGGGTGTCTCGCAGTCACCGGATCACCTGGAAACAGTCGATCCTTCATTACATTCTAAGACGATTTTTCCTTTGCCATTTTTCACAAAACTCAAAATCAGAAAAGATATTTGAATTGTGAGTTGAACCAATTTGTTCTTATAATTACAAGATGTATTATACGTCTACACTTATAGCTAAGCGACTTTAAAACACGGAAATATCACTGTCATACAAATTTGTAACAGACACGGTAAACCTTGACAGTTTTTCAACATCCTCAAATTTCAGTTCAAAAATATCTGTTCTATATTTACAAGTTTCAGTAAATGACTCAATGACCCTAGACAACAAACACACCGTGGAAAGCACGGTTGATGTATAATTCAGTAACTGCTGAAGTGGTCGAGTGATTTGGACCGCTGGCATTAAAGCGCATCCTAGGTTCGTGTCCTACCAAGTGGAAATTAATTTTTCATACACTCTCAAGTCTGTTAAGTAACACTCTCCGAATTACCTAAACATGCATTAACCCTGTCTCACATAGGCTACAGCACACGCTGAAACTCACATTGCAAAAGTTAGTTAACGATTGGTTGTCAGTAACATCAACCCAGTACCTTCATTGTATCAAATAATTTCAGTAGCTGGTACAACCAGTAACTTTGCAGACTGTCAAATACTATTATAAGTGAGGTTATCCATATGCTGTAATATTTGTTACTTGATTTACAATATTCTTAAACCATTGTAATCATTGAAAGCATAATAATGTATGTAATAGTAAAAATTTTATTTTCTCAAAGACTTCTTAAAAGTTGGGTTCATTTTTGCTGAGTACCTTGAATGAAATTCGATGATCTGGAGAATCAAATAAAATGATCGTTTTTGAACATTCTTTGTTCTATAGAAGCGATTCAATTTATGAGAATTAGGATACCTTTTTATGTCTTCGACGCATCTATTTCTGAACTTTCAAATTGTAAATTATTTATTGCAATGATTTCGTCACAGGCTCCATCTACTTCCATCGTGATGATGATACTTGATACAAGAGATGTTTGCACGAGCATCTTTTTTTCAAAGCCATCGAATATAATTTAAGGTAATATGTACTGTATATGTATAATATAAAACAGAAGGTATTTAAAAAATTCGAAAAATCTTGACGAGCTATACAAATTCTAATATAACTTGGTTTGAATAGCATAATGTTTAAAAAAACGAAAGTTTTGAAAACTTAAACGAACCTTCGGAAATTTTGATACTAATAAATCCTGAAAAATTTGTAGGATTTCTTAACATTTTCCTGAATTTTGTAAACCCTTTAAAGATTATAATCTAAATGTCTGCAAATATGACGTTTAAGTTTACAGAAACTAATAAGATGTTGTTTAAAAAACTTCTAAGTTCTCCAAATTCTGTAGGGCAGGCTTGTAAGTGTGTTCGCTTCACAAGGCAAAAAAACTTTTAAGTCAGGCAAAAACATTTAAAAGTCTATCTTGCAGAATTTGAAAAACTTAAGTTTTTACCTCAGCACTTTATAAGTTTTCGAAACTTCGAAACTTCTATAAAGTTTTTTTTTAAACTTGTACGGACATTTAAAAATTTTTAAACTTTAAAATAAAATCTAGTGGATATCTCAGTAAATTACAGTTCAGAACCCAAGTGATATCCTTCAAATTTTGTAGAGATCAAAAATTTTTATCGTACGAACATACGTAGTTGACAATTTTGAACATTTTCAATAAAAACGTATAATTTTCGTTAATAATAATAAATTTCGTTAGTTGAGATTAGTTTGGACAATTTGAAAAAACCAGTATAAAAAACCAGATTATTGTTTCAGTCTTCAAGTCAAGAGTATCTTGACTCTAGGAATAATGAGTATCATCGAGTCTCCTAAAGTATCCAAGAATATCGAAGCAGCCTCCAAGAACATCAAAGGTGTTTTTACGAGTCTCCAGAAATTTCCACTTGGCACATTTAGTCTCAAACTCAAATACATCATCTTTTAACACGAATATCTTAATTGAATACTGCAGTATTTTAGTAACTAAATCGGAGACTCTTGTCTCCCGGAGTCATTTTTTTTATGATTACAGTCTCCGACAATCTCTCAAGTATTTATTTTAAAGACTGTAGTCTTAGATTCGCGCTAATTTTTCCGAAAATACGAATTCAGTTCAGAATAATTAGATTGGCCGGAGACTGAAGTATCTCGTATGTTCACTTCTTGATCCTCGGCAACTTTTTTTTCCAAAATTTAAATTTTCATGGATGCACTCATTTATTGAAGAGTTGTATATCCTGAAGAAAGACCTTGATCTATGAAACTTTCAAAAGTTAATTTTTTTATTCATATCAATTTTTCATAGTACAATAAAAAACTTGAGAATATATTGAAAAATTCCAAAAATTTATTTTTCTGTCTTTTAATTGAAACAGTCCAGAAATTATAAAAACAAGAATCATCCATAATGAATTTTCACAAGTGCAGTTGCTTCTTAAATGAAAGCTATAGACCTCATCCGCCCATAAGACTCCAATTTTTTTAGCAGAGTTTTGAATAGTTATTTTTTTAAGATTTTGCAGTCTCTTGTAATCATAATTTAGGATACTACAGTTACCTCCATTTATGTTTATGAATACTTAAGTAATTTTTGATAGAGTTTCCACCGGTATCTTTTTGGGAGACTTCAGTCTCCTTGCATCTCTTTTTAGAAAACTTTGGTCTCACGATGGGGCGAAGTATAAAAAAACTATAATAAAGAAACTTTATCTCAAAGCGAATTAATACTTTTAAAATGAAAGAAGAAAACTAAACAAAATAAAATTTTTTTGATTCAATGTTTTTTTCAAAAAAATTCATTTTATCAACAAAAGCTTCTCCACTTTCCTCGTTTTCTTCATCCATACAGTCCATTTGTGTGGTAAAACGATCGATAACGCTGCGCGATTCTGTCCATCTGATTTTTATTTCTGACACCTGCGTTCAGATTGTTTTTTCTTCAGCTTGATCAATTATCAGACTGGCAATGTTGTCATCTCCAGATATCTGTTTGTTGGCGATTTTAAAGTGTTCTCCACATTTAAACGCAATGACAATGTAAAACAGTTTACGCCGAGTAAGCTGGTATTTGCCCACTTCTGGATTCTAAATTATGCAGATAATCACATTTAAACACATCAATTTTGATATGAAAAAAGGCATTAGTACGTTTGTTTTCACAAAATTCTGACCAATCAAAAAAATTTGTCACATATCCAATAAAAAGAGCATTAATTTTCAATTTATAGATACAGCGTATTATAATCCGTAACTTCAGATAGATCGCGGAAGAGATTTTGCTGTTCAGCCATCAAATTGTAACCATTTCTCTTTATTTTTCCATGAATTTCATGGTGGCGCGTTATAATGCCTTTGAAATTGCAACGTACAGGAGCCTCATGAATACGATTATTGCACACTTAATTCTAAAAACATTTTGATGGAAATTATTATAAATCAGTGAATTACTCACCTTCAGGAACACAATCCATTGAAAAAGTTCAAGGTGACACACTTAGATTTCGAGTTTATTAACATGAATAAGAATCACTTATTTTGCGTAATATTCATTGTTTTGATGTTTCAAAAAAGTAACAACAATAAAATTTGAATCAGCAATTCTGTTTGATGATAAGCGAGCTGTCTTTTCAGAATAATGAATATAAAAGCTCCATCTCGCAGATTTTGAAAAGCCTATGTTATTTTCGAACTTACATTTTCAAGGTTTTGGCCAGCTTTTTTGATTTTCGCGCCACTGAATTTCTTTTTTGGATATGTGCTTAAGTCACCTTGGGTCCCTTTTTTGAATACTCAAGTGATATTCAGAAGATTGAAGTCTTTATTTTGAATCCTACCTCGATGGCCACGAGTCTCAGAAGAATATTCAGAAACTCGAGATACTCTGAAGACTGATATGATACTCCGGTTTTTTATCCTGAAAAACTACGATTTTTGCATTGTTGAACATTTTATCAACCTAGTACTTTCCTGGTTAGTTCTGCCGTATATCCCAACATCTCAAACCACCCCTGCTACACCCCCAAAAACACCTAATCATCATTCTACTTCCCAAAACCTATGACTCAACGACAACCAATAATCTACGAAATCATCGACTCTTTCACGGAAATCACCGTTAAACCGATGTCACTTTAAAGTCCACGTCACTCAAAGTTCAATGAATAGTCCTAGAAAGCAGCCTCGGGCGGAAAAGGCGCCTCCGAAACGCCGGTACACGGAAAACACACCCGCGTCCCGAACAAGAGAAATAATGGACTGGAGAGCTTCTCCGCGCTTTGACAAACAAACCGCGGCGCCCTTTCAATCCAAACGTTTCGGTATTTTGTAAATAAGCTTCCGTGTCCGTGGCATTAAGACGTGCCAGAATGGAAGGCGCGGAATGAAAAGGCAAGGCACAAAAAATGTTGGCCATAGTTGTTTCTGCGGGATACCATTGGGAAAAATGACAAAGGGAACGTTATGTTACAATGTCCTGGAAGTAGTGAACGTTTTCTGGGCCGTGTGCCAACGATGTCATCGCCATCACTCCGGGAATAAAAGGGGACCCGGGCCCCAACAAAGGGCCCCCAGCCAAGCCAATGATCAGGACCATTTTCGGGACACTTTCCGTTGAACCAGCCTTTTTCTTCGAGGCCGCATATCTTATTATTGGCTTGGCGAAAATAACGCGTTACCCCCAATTAGCGGATTCCTCGGAACACGCCGGGGGACCCTTATTTTCCTGACACCTGGGTTGGGCCCTTCTCATTTTGACGCTCGGGATTTTGTACATACGTGGTTATATCTCGCGATTCGATCGCTCCAAGTTACTCATTTGGCACGGGGAAAATTTGCCGAGGGGGAAAACGAGTTTGACAATTTAGGGAACCAATGAAGTCTGTGGTCGAGATTGTTGGGGAGCTGTTTGATTTTCGTGGCTTCAAAGATGGGTCTCGATCGAGTGGGAAAAATTGAAGGGACTGAGAACGTTTTTGAATTTTATAAAGGCTGGGGCTTGCAAGAGGGTAGAGGTTTGGTGGTTGAAAAAACTTCGAAATGGAGTTTTTTCACTAAACTTAAAGAAATGACGGGGAATTCGAGAAGTTTTGTAGGCGTCTACAAAAAAGTTTCAAAGTTCTAGATTATGGAGAAATATTGACTGACATTTCATATGTTTAAAATGTTCTTATTATTGTCCAGAGTTTGGTCGAAACTTGAATCGATTCGAGATTAATAAATAATTTCATGATTTTATGAATAAATGATTGCAGAATTGACATCATTGACCGAAACACAAGTGAAAAAATACAATTTTTTCAATAAATCTTGTAATCTCAGACATATTACAACTGCATGGTCTTAACAGTGAATGCAATATACATCAAATCCAAACATAAAAACTTGTTTACAAGAAATCCAAATACTTTACGATTTGAGATACAGACACAATCAATCACGTATTCAGGCAATAAAAAAAAATTTAAATGATATTTATCTATAAACGTGCATGATCGCACTGTCTGCATTAATTACAAGTGAAAAAAGCTATTTCCTATTCGGAGGCGAGCACTCAAAAACGAGCCAATATCCTTTTGTTATTGTGATAAAACAAATCGATTCGTCGTGTTTTTGATTAATATCCTTTCACTTTTGTTACTTTTTGGTCCATTCATAACGCATGTTTCAGCCGGGCGTGATTTCGTATTCACGTATGAAAAATGCGTCCCAGAACGTTCCTAGAAATAAATGATATAATTCCGAATAAAAAATTCATAGTTCGAATTGTACCGAAGAATTTCTATTATAAAATTTTATGTCAATTTAAACATGTCAATTAATAGGTATATAAATATTAATTTTTTTTTAATTAATATTCATATGGTAGTTTATAGAGTTTCTGTTTCCATGGCTACAGGACTTTTGTTAAACTCTTTTAAATCGTATTCCATTATATTTTTTTAAATTAATGTTGGATCGAGTAAAATCCTGAACTTTTTTCTGGTTCTCTAAAACCTTATGAAATATTATGGTTATTTTTTAAATATCTAAGGATCCAAAAAATATTATGAACTGTCGGATCTCGAAATAAACTGTAGAAAGAACTTGTAGAAAAATTCTTGAAATTTTTAGTAAATTCAAAAAAATTGTTTGGTAATTACAATAACTTTTGGATACCAATACAGGAATATTTATAACAATAGAAATTTGACAAACGATGGAAGATCAATGATTTTGAATGTTGCAGTTTTCAAATTCATAGTTTTTTTTTTTTTAATGATTTAAACATTACAAACAACTAGGTTCCCACAAAACTTTAACATGTCTGGAGAATATAGATTGGTGCAAAATAGACTCATACTTGGTACAACTTCTTTTATTGTTAGTAGAGCCATATTTTAAAAAACTGCAAACAATAATAAAATTAAGATATCTCGATATAATATTCTCACATTAAAGACAATGCAAGTCAGAAAACTTGAGTATTTCGAAAAGATATTTCAGACTTCTTTGATTTCTTGAAATTTACTTTGAATGCATGTGAGAGCTTCATCAACGATGGAAAAAAAAGTCTTAAAGTTTTCTGAGTCAGCTTCAGTTTGTCTCTCCGTTTCATTCTTTTTTTGTCTCAGGAGCATGTTTTGCAGTTGCCAATTGGATAAAAAAATTCTTTTTTCAACGGAGAAAAAAATTTTCTTGAGCGCAGGGCCCCTCCAAGCGTGGGGCCTGAGGCGATTCGCCCCGTATGCCCTCCCCTCCCCCCCAGAGACGGCCCTGGTGACAACCACAATATTTTTTTCATACACTAAAGAACACTTTTACGTTTGTATTATGCGTAAAATAAAAAAAATATTACTTATAAAACTAAACCAATTTCATACATGATCGTTTTTTTTAATTTTGTGCAATATTTTATACATTTCCATTCTTACAATTGATCAATACAAATTTTAAAGTAATTCAAGGTTCTAGGGATCTTCAAGTTTTCATTAAAATGCGTCTTATACTTCTTAAATCTTTTATTACAGTTTTAACATACTCGGAACCATATGCATCAAAATACACAGGCAAATATACAAATTAATGTACATTTCGAAACTGCGAAATCCAGAACAATGTAAAAAATCACACAATGGCTGACCAAACTCGCACCCCTTGAAACCTCAAAATCCGTTTGATGCCATAGTTAAAATTCATTGAATCAAGCGAAACATTTCCGAGTGTCCTTCGTCATTAAAAATTCATCCTCCGCTGCATCATCATCATAATCATCATTGCAAATAACCTCTAGCCATGAAAACGGTAAGCGATCAAATACCCGACGCCATTTTTCCGACATCAATCGCTCGTAACTATTTTTTCCCGATTTTCTTACAAAATTTTTCTTCGTTCAATTTACCATTTTTTTCTGATTCTTCTCTTTATAAATAATTGCTTGTAAAGTATTACATTTCTACAGTATTATTACTGTAACTAACAATAGCATGTAATAAAAGAAATTTCAACTAATGAAGAAAATGTCATACATCGCCTTGAATTTCGGCTTGTACTGAGTGCTGTACGTCAATCGTTCAATTTAAAAACACTTTTTCATGATAATTCAGACGGTCAGTCTGTCTTGAAAAATCAGGCAAAAGCTCATAACCCATTATTCTCTCTATCATTTTCCTTCCGATCGTTTTACAATTCCTACTTCCTTTATCTCGCGATCCGGTCGGATTGCGACCGTCGCAGCATCTCATTGAAATTTTCTTATAAATTCTACCATACATCTTAAATAATATTTTAAAACATGGCCTGGCAAAAAATCTGTTGGGCGTATTGGCGTCATTTATTTCGTCCTACAATTATGAAAAACACCCCTCAAAGTCGCGAAAAAACCTGTTGCAAACGCACCTTTCCGTGCCCCGCGAATTCTCCTAACGCAGCTTGCCGCCTCTTTCGATTCCCGAAACGCACTTCCGCCTTCCGCGGAACTCGGAAACGAGCCCTTCCGTCACTGTCCCTTCTCCTCCCACTCGCGGAAACGCGGAAACAACGTGACGCGGCATGTGTAAAGAGCCCGAAAACGCGGAGATAAACGGCCGTTCCCGTGGCATGTAGTCGCGGCACGCACGTCTTCTCTCGCAGGAGTGCTCACGTTTCGTTCGCGATCCTGCCGCGGTTAGGCGCTGCGCGCATTCCGCTCCCTGTCGCCCCCCCCCTCCCCCTCCCCCTCCCGCCGCCCTCCATCCTGCCCCCTACTCCCCTCACTCCTGTCCCCCTAACCATCCCTCCTGTCACCCCTCCTGCCCCCTCTCTTTTGCCCACCCTCTTGCCCCTCCCCATCCCATCATCCCCTCCCTTCCCCTCCCCCTCCCTCTCCTGCCTCACCCCCTCCAAGAAAGCGAGATATCGCGTATCCCGGGCTCATGATTGCACGCTTTGGGCCGTTTGAGCGCAGCCTCCACTGTATCAAAATGGCCGATCGCTGCGAGAGCGATTGGACGGGGTTGAAAATGAGGGGCGGGGATGCAGTGGAGGAGTAGAGGGGGTATCGTTCCGCTCTACCCCCATCACGGCCGATATGGGTGGCGTCTCCAACGGCGGGGAGATGAATTCGCTCTTTTTGTTTTTTATCTAACTGCAATATCTCGCGAGGGTGAGGGCGTTAGTGTGAGTTCGCCGGGTGGTTAAGTGTAAGTGTCACTGATGCATTTACCCATCGATATATCGAATGCGTTGCTTGGGCGTATATTTGTTTATGGTACACGCAGAGAAATCCATGAATGCAAAAACCTTCTTACAGGTCATCATAACCTTTTTTGATGGACAATTTTGGGCAGACCTTTCAAGAGGCTGCATCGTCCATTTTGTCTAATTGAATTGGTTATGGTGGCATATCTAATTTTATGTTTAGGTATTGAAGATTAAGGTAAATGATTCATCATTTATTTTTGTAAGGTCATTATGTCCATTTTTTTAACCCTATATTCATTCTTAAATTGACGTGACGTCCATTTTAAAAGGTTCCAGATAACTTAATGCTTCAGCTTCGTGGTATACATTCGTTGTACGCTCCTTTGAAAAGGATGTGGTATCCTTTTCAAATGATATTGGAATGATATGTAATGTTTGTGTGTCATTTTCTTTTCTACTCATACAAATGTGGATACAAATGGATACAAATGTGGAACTTTCTACGTGGGCCTAGCTTTTTTTAACAAAATCCCCACGTCTTCTTGACGGATTTTTTTGAAACCATCCCAGTCAGCAGTCAATTCGTTTTCTGCAAAATAAGTGAACGATTGAGAAATGTGATAGGTATGAAGGGAGAATTAACTGAAATTTCTTATTTATTTGTTATTTACATGTTGTATGGTTATGAATATCAGTATTGCACTACATGCACTATCGGATGGCTTTAGATTTGGGACTGAACGCGAAGGCCTCGATTCAAAGAGAGCATAGTATTTAAGCTTCAAAATAGGTTTAAGATAAAGAATGCATAAAATTGAGGCACACACTACCTTTAAGGACTCCAAAATATTCCCCCAAACCCCATTTCTTCAGCAAATGTTCCACGCACGTTTCTTCCATCTTGCCAGTCATATATTTGTAGCTAGCTGAGTAACTACGTAGTGCACACATAAAAAAGGACACACTGAACACATCACTATGTTCATTCGGTACATGTTGCCACAGATGAGGATGAGTCACAGATTTCTTTTTCCACCACTTACATTGTCTTATGGGCTACTTGCCATGTCTAACATATGATCATCCCACACATCAGACATCAACCCGACACCAAAAGGTTACAGACGCCACATCTATGGAAAAGGATGTCCCATACATGAATTAGTCATGAGTACACCAATCAACATCACATCCGTTGATATAGGATAAAATATCGAAAACATGTTTATCGGAATCGTAATGTTGTCGAACCAATAAAATTTAGACGCATTATTCCATATTATTACCGATATAACAGGACTTGCTATTTTCACATTAGGATGTCGCTAGTCTAATATTAAATTAACGTCACATTCAGAGCTGTTCCCAGCGTGTGGTTTTTGCTTGATAGGCTGAGGAAATCAATGAGACGAGTTGTAGGTAGCTGTTATCTGCAGCAGTGAAATTTCGGCTACCGAATTTTTTTAGTTTTTAGTGAGGTCTGACAATTTATCATGGAAGATTTGACTCCGCAAAAACGGTAACCAATTTTCGAAAATTTTTTCGAATGTATGGCTACTGTGTTAAAAATCGTCTCAAAGCGAATTTAGAATTTTATGGCCGAAAGAACCGTCCGTCTGAGTGAGGTATCCGCTGTTTAATTGAGAAATTTCGCATCCGTTTTACTCTATTGGACTTAGAGAAGCCAACCAGAAAAAGAAGTATGAGCGCAGAAGTAGTAATTAGTTTTGTGAGTGAGAGGGTGTCTGGAGATCCAAATTTTTCTATTCGTTGTTGATACTAGTGATCTGGGCTATGTACATCTACTATGTGGAAAATGCGTAAAGATCTTACTATTAGTGCACATCCTATCTAGCCAATTGTGTTTCAACTTCATTTTGACATAATATAGTGCCGTTTATTTGTGTTTTAAAGTTGCAATGATGGTGAAAGCAGAATAATGCAATTTTAACTCCATTCAATCTTCATTTGCATTCACTAACACAGTTTGAAATTGAAAATCAGTTTCAAGAATTATGATAAAGTATCAACAAAATTTGCGATGAATTCCCCATTCCTTGCATCATTCAGCATGCATGACGAAGGATAAAAAATATTGCAGTATACTTTGATAAAAAAATGGTTGCAATTGTTAAACTTAGACATGTTACATACAACAATACGAAATTCATGAGAGAAGATACATATTTTATATTAGAAACAAATAAATATGTATACTTTGTTCAAAAAATTTCGCATGTCGATGTATTTTATTTTTATTATATTTCAAATGATTATTCAAACTAAAGTTTCATGAGGGTTTGAAAAGACAATTTTAAACTTTGAAGGTTGTAACGAAAACAAAGGAAATTTTTAAGGTTACTTTAACGTCGGATAAGAGCTCTTGAGCTTAAATATATACCGGGATAAAAAAACTAGAGTATCGTTTCAGTCCCCAAGAGTATATTGAGTCTCACAATAATGAGTATCATCGAGTCTCCAGGAATATCCCAGAGTATCGAAAGAGTCTCTGAGAGTGTCAAAGGTGATTTTATGAGTCTCCAAAAGTATCCAGTAGGCACTTTTAGTCTCCAATTCGAATACATTAAATTTTAGCATGAGTCTCTTTATTGAACACTGCAGTATGTATTTTAGTAACCAAACCGGAGACTCTTGTCACCCGGAGTCATTTTTTTCATGACTAAAGTCATCAAAAATCTCTCAGGTATTCATTTTAGAGACTGTAGTCTCAGATTCACGCCGATTTTTCTGGAAATACGAATTCTTCCGGATCATTAGATTTATCGGAAATTGGAGTTTCCCGTATTTTTACTCTCTGATCATCGGCAAATTTTTTTTTTTTTTTGTATAGTCCTCATTTGATGAAGGCTTGGATATCCTGAAAGAGAACTAAAATCTTTCAAACTTTCTTAATTCAATTTTTTGAGGCATATTAATTGTTCTTAATAAGTACTATACAAAACTAAAGAATATTTTGTTATATTCAGTTTCTAGATTTTTTCATGTTGAAATAGGAACAGTCTAGGAATTATAAAAACTGGCATCATTTCATGTGTATTATGCATATTCTTTTTTTCATTGGCATAAATGAAAATAAAATAAGTAATAAAAATACAACTCCTACAATCGCTTATAATAATAAAAATATCAGATAAGTGAAAATAATTTAAAAAATTTTCACTCGTGACACTATGAAAATGCACGAGTATTTGCAATACATTATTGAACAAATCAAAAATTTCTACTTATTTCATCGTCAAATCTCCAAGTGCTGCTATTTTCTTATTACCAACACGTGCCATTCTTTAATATACTAATAATTTGATTCATTCAATTTGAAACCAGTACAATGATATTTTCATTCATTGTAGTATATGGACGGTTTCGGAATCAAAAAAGTGCCCTTATTGACACCGCTATGTCGATTCATCCCTTTCAAGGAAAATAGAAACATTTCTCGAGCTCGATCCAAGACGTTTTCCCCGTATTGAAAAAAAAGGGTGGCTGTGATAGCCCCGGGTGGTTTCCAAAAGCTGGATCTGTCAGCTCGCGTTTCAAAAGGACCATGATATTTTGACACATCTCCTCGTTGTGACACACCACTCCGCGCCCAGCTACGTTGCTTTGCCCTCGCAGGCCCATATTCTATTGTCGCGAGCATGATATAGGTACACGAATACGTACACAATCTTCTATTAAATAGTACGAATGCGTCCTTTGATCGCGTCGGATACAAACATATCGCGTCTAGGTTTCCATCCACGAGGACTTGGGCCAGAATGGAAGGGCCTTTCATCGTCGTGCTCTCCGTTTTGAAAGCAAATTTCGGACAAATAAGCATGAAACTGCAATGACCGAATGCACGCTTGTGACATGGCTCATTGTCTATTTGTTCTCTCGAGGGCATAATCGATCCATGCCGGAATTCCCATTCAGCTGGGTATCGATGTGTTGACGTGTGAAATTTATAGAAGTTTATAATTTCTTACTTTCGATCCTCACTTGTACTGCACAAAGCTGATTCTCAAGAAGAAAACCACAGCAATATGAATCTTAATATGGAAAATGAATGACTGATAGACCCAACAGTTGTTCGCTCTTTTTATGAGGCACTCTCTTGATTTGAAAAAAGTGAAATATCTTGCACTGTCCAGAAAAAAGGAGTATGCACTGCTGAATAAGTGAAATTCCACTGATTTACCAGTCAAAAATTTTGTTTCATTGGTATTCGTTGAACACGCAGGGAACAGCTCTGAATGTGACGTTAATTTAATATTAGACTAGCAACATTCTAATGTGAAAATAGCAAGTCCTGTTATATCGGTAATAATATGGAATAATGCGTCTAAATTTTATTGGTTCGACAACATTACGATTCCGATAAACATGTTTTCGATATTTTATCCTATATCAACGGATGTGATGTTGATTGGTGTACTCATGACTAATTCATGTATGGGACATCCTTTTCCATAGATGTGGCGTCTGTAACCTTTTGGTGTCGGGTTGATGTCTGATGTGTGGGATGATCATATGTTAGACATGGCAAGTAGCCCATAAGACCATGTAAGTGGTGGAAAAAGAAATCTGTGACTCATCCTCATCTGTGGCAACATGTACCGAATGAACATAGTGATGTGTTCAGTGTGTCCTTTTTTATGTGTGCACTACGTAGTTACTCAGCTAGCTACAAATATATGACTGGCAAGATGGAAGAAACGTGCGTGGAACATTTGCTGAAGAAATGGGGTTTGGGGGAATATTTTGGAGTCCTTAAAGGTAGTGTGTGCCTCAATTTTATGCATTCTTTATCTTAAACCTATTTTGAAGCTTAAATACTATGCTCTCTTTGAATCGAGGCCTTCGCGTTCAGTCCCAAATCTAAAGCCATCCGATAGTGCATGTAGTGCAATACTGATATTCATAACCATACAACATGTAAATAACAAATAAATAAGAAATTTCAGTTAATTCTCCCTTCATACCTATCACATTTCTCAATCGTTCACTTATTTTGCAGAAAACGAATTGACTGCTGACTGGGATGGTTTCAAAAAAATCCGTCAAGAAGACGTGGGGATTTTGTTAAAAAAAGCTAGGCCCACGTAGAAAGTTCCACATTTGTATCCATTTGTATCCACATTTGTATGAGTAGAAAAGAAAATGACACACAAACATTACATATCATTCCAATATCATTTGAAAAGGATACCACATCCTTTTCAAAGGAGCGTACAACGAATGTATACCACGAAGCTGAAGCATTAAGTTATCTGGAACCTTTTAAAATGGACGTCACGTCAATTTAAGAATGAATATAGGGTTAAAAAAATGGACATAATAACCTTACAAAAATAAATGATGAATCATTTACCTTAATCTTCAATACCTAAACATAAAATTAGATATGCCACCATAACCAATTCAATTAGACAAAATGGACGATGCAGCCTCTTGAAAGGTCTGCCCAAAATTGTCCATCAAAAAAGGTTATGATGACCTGTAAGAAGGTTTTTGCATTCATGGATTTCTCTGCGTGTACCATAAACAAATATACGCCCAAGCAACGCATTCGATATATCGATGGGTAAATGCATCAGTGACACTTACACTTAACCACCCGGCGAACTCACACTAACGCCCTCACCCTCGCGAGATATTGCAGTTAGATTATTAAGTTATCTCGATTCTTTTAAAATGGACGTCACGTCTATTTTTAATGAATATAGGGTTAAAAAAATGGACATAATAACCTTACAAAAATAAATGAAGGATGTTTTGCCTTAAGTTACAGTATCGTATCTTCGATATTGTAAGCATAAAATTATACATGCCATCATAACCGATTCAATTATATAAAATAGATGATATAGCCTTTCTAAAGGTCTGTCCGAAATTGTCCATGAAAAAAGGTTGCGATGAGCTTTAATAAGGTTATCGCATTCATAGATTTCTCTGCGATAACGAAGTGCAATATATCGGTTACTTCAATTTTCCTTTCTGATTTTTTACGAATTTCTTTGAGTGTCATGATATGTAAATCGCATTTCATTCCTTACGGACAAATCGTCATAATCACGATGCAAAAAGACGAACAAAGCTCTTCAAGCGAGAAACCGAAATTTAAAAAAGACGTTATCGGACCTGTTGGAATTAAGATAACAAACAAAACGGGATCGTGATATCGCGACTTGGTGAATTACAAAAGGAAAGTTTCGCATGGAGCAAATGATTGTCCGGGCAGCGAAAGGCGTTATTATATTGGGCCGGGAAGAAGGTAATTCCCTTTTTTCTAACGCGTTGCTGGGGGTTTCGATGCAACGTGGTGTCGATCATACCATTGGCCTGGAGTCACAAAAGCTACGTCGGATACGGCTTATTGGCGACAATGCGCGAGGTCCACGGCCGCATAAAGGCGCATAATGCCCCCTACTAACGTGAAAATTATTCTGTCAAACATTCGCCCGTCGGATTAGCTTCTGTCGTCCGCCCCGCGTACGCGTTTTATACACGCATACACATAAATACGGACTCCTTTAAACGTCAATCAGGCCCTCAAATTTTCGGCTTCTTCGAAAATATTTTCAATGACGTCGTAAAAGCCCGATTCCATCGCGCCCTCCGACGTTCACTTGCCTTTTACCTTTTCTCGCCGTATTTTTTCGGCTGTATCTTGATTCACGTGAATGAGATATGATTCAAAAACATGGACTGTTTTAAGACTTTTTTTTAAAGGAGCTTGATAAATTTATTTGGTATTTATTCGGAAATGAGGAGCGTTTTATTCAATTTTGTTTAACTCCAATAAATACTTCTGATTCTGCTCCGTACAATAATATGGCTGAAATATCGATGATCACTCAGAGCCAAAGAACTGCATTCAGCAATGAAAAACCAAGTCACATGGTCACACGTTCTATATTTCGGCCTACTATCGGCCCCTCATCAGGAAACTACAAACATTTTTCAAAAATTCAACCATTTCAGAAAACATTCCTTCTACAAGAATATCCACTCTACAAACACCACTTACGATTCTTCTCATGCAAGTAAACTCACAAAATTCTTTTCCCGAGGGGCTTTCAGTATTTGGAACGAAACCACCACGCATGATCAAATCCATGATGAAATAATCAATTTTTCAATATTCATAATTGTACAAACGAATGAAAACTAGTGGTTTACGGCAATCGTGACAAAACCACTACATTGAAAATTAATCAAATACATGATCAAATCCTTGATGAAATAAACAATCTGCCAATATTCACAATCAGGCGCGTAGGCAGAGGGGGGTTTTGGGGGTTCAAACCCCTCCTGAAATTCTGATAAAATCAATCAATATTTCATGTGAAAATGAAAAAAGTTACATTGATAAACAATCGAGATATAAGTTACAAAAAAATGCATGAAAATGGTAGCAGTATATTATATTTAATAAAAAAAAAAAGTAAAAATTATCAAAATGTAGGATTACTTAGAAAAAATGAATCAGAAAAATTGTTGCGACCCAGTGAATAATCAAAAAAATAAAAATCTACGAAAATGCTAAAAAATTACAAAACTCAATCTTAGAGCATTAGATTCTAGAAATCTATATAAAATCCATATAAACGTAATAAAAATCTTTCGATTCATACAAACTCTAAATGAGTAATGAAATTAACTAAATTCTATTAAAAAGATTGTTTACTGAAAAATCTCGACAAATTCCTCTACGACCTATAAATTTTGGGATTTTAGAGCATCAAATTCTAAATATACGATGAATCCATAAAAATTCTAGAAAACGCAACAAAATCTTTTAAATATTCCAAAAATACGTAACAAAAATAACGATATAAAACATGGAAAATCTATTTCAATGTGATTTCGTCATTAATTCTGGAAATTACTGAGAATAGATCAAAATTCGCATTTTAAAGCATCGAGTTTTAAAATTTCTGTAGCAATCTACAAAAATATAAATAATCTATAAAAATACTCAGAAATCCTCCAGGGTTTCGTATAAAAAAGAACAATCTATGCAACTTTCAAAACTAGAGCATCGAATTCCAGAAAAATGTGAAAATTAAGTTTACTAGTTTACTAAATAACTAATTTACTTGATAACGAGTTTGCTAGTTTACTATTTTTCTTTCTCACTTGTTTACTATTTTAATATTTTACAATTACTGTAGTTTACTAGTTTACTAGCTTACTTGTTTACTATTTAAGTAGTTGACTAGCTGAAAAGTTTACTACATTACCAGTTTACTTGCTTACCAGTTTACTAGTTTACTAGCTTACTAGTTCACTAGATATCTTTCAATATGTACATAAAAACCATCTAGAAATAATTTTCTTAGAAATTTATAAAACTTATGTCCTAGCGCATGATTATTATTATAATACTATAATTAATATATATAATTTTAGACATTATTCTAGAAATTCATATAACAAACAATAAAAGTACGTCTAATCAATTGATACGATGTCTACAATTGAACATAATTTTAACTGTAGAAATAATAAAAAAATATAGAATAAAAGTATTGAAAATCATCATAAAAGTTACTGTCGTCTGTAAAATCAATTAAAGTTCTGAAAATCGTTGAAAGTTTCAGTACTGTAGCATCAATTTCTAAAAATCTATTGAGCGATCCATAGAAATATTAGGAATATTTAAAAAAACCAGAAAATACTACGGATGAATAATATACCATACGAAAATAATATACATTTTTGATGTACCTTTTATCTGTATGGTTCAAATTTGCTTAAAAATCATTTCAAATACATAAATTTTCTAGAAGCTTGATACCTAGAGCATCGAATTTCAGAAATCTTTATTAGAAACCCATATTACTTAATGTCAGATAATTCTTAAAATCGTATAAATACAAAAAATATAATTAAAAAATTGAAACTTCAGTTACTAATTGAAAATCACAAAAAGCGAACTCCATTATTTACGAACATGAAAAATGTGCAACTCTGGATTCCAAAAGTTGTAAAACTTTCAAATTCCGAAATGTAAAATTTTTCAAAATTGCTCTCTTGTAACCATATTGTCAATGATGAAAAATTATAAAATCCCGAAGGAAAAATGTTTTTTTCAGAAAAACCCCCTCCAAACATTTTTTCTTCCTACGCCCCTGTTCACAATTATACTCAGAAATAAAAACTTCTTAGTGCATGCTACTCAAAAAAATGTTCCTTCATTCTAGTCTTTAATTTTCTTTTTTGTTTGGCCAATGTAACAAAAATTGCGATCTTGACAATTTTCTTTATGAACAACACATTGCTTCTCACAATCACTAATTCAACTATACCTCTGTTACAATTTGAGTATTCAGTTTATTGTCAGTCTTGTTTACTATTCCTACATTAAATATCTGAAAAATTCTCTTCATATATTCATATTTAGATTTCCAACTAAAGGCAAAGTTATTGTTTCTCTTTCATTTTTTGACTTTTTTATATTAGTATCTTTAAGATTTTTTAAATAATAAACCCCCTTCTTAATGTACGTATTAAAAAAAGCTTCCCGATCGCTATTCATTTATATACAAACTATATCAGCCAATTTTATGTTCTTATCAAATAAATTCTAAATAGCACCAATCTTTCAATGCAAGGGGTATTTCAAATAATAATTGATATATCTACGCGACGAAATCGGTTTAATATACCAATCAAATTTTATCCCTTCACGACTTCTTATGATTTTTATTTAAATTTAAAAATTGAATATGTAGTATATTATTATATTAATAGTTATAAAATTTATCAAATATTGAATATTCAATATTCAATATTGCCGAAAATGATTAACAGGTAATGAAAGGTTGAGATTCATTCAGAAATATGTAGACATGAAAAAAAATCGGTTCGACAAAAGACGTTAGTAAAACATTAGCTTGTGGCTCATAGTACCAGCAGTACTTTCATAAGACACTTCAAATTTTACATTAAATTCGATGCCTTTTTCGGCTGTAAAAAGGTAAAAATAGAAAAATTTAACTCCTTGCGATAAATTGGCCACATATGGCCATTAACTGCCTGCTCATCTTCACATTTTCTTACAATAATGCTTACCATCTTTGCTCCTTGTATGCTTAAAAGGAAAATTCTTATGTACATAAAAAAATTTGCAATCATCAGCGGAAGTTACTCTAATTGTTACAGTGATAGTATACACCTTGCCGTCGCTTTTATGTGACAACGATTTCATTTTTTCCTTAAAAAATCGTTTGTTTCTTTTCTCATAGAACTGTACTTCAAAATCGTTCATATCTAAGTTGTGATATCTAACAAATCATCGATTTTCAAATAAACATTGCACAAACGGAAGATAGGTATGTTTCATTCGTTTTCCTAAATTATTCCTTGTTCACAAATGAAGAGAAAGGGTACAAAATTATTCCATCTAAATCTTAATAAGGTCCATGAAATATTCAGTCCCCGAAATTTCAATCGACATTTTTCGAATTGGCGATCGTGTTGACTCACATTTTTATACGAATAAAAGGCCAATCTGAAAGGCGAGAGAGAAATTTCTGTTGGCGTGTCATTTACGGGATGCGAAGTAAAGCACTTCGGTTCGTTCTCAGAGATCGTTACTCGACACCAAATCAGACAGAAAGTGTCAAAAACGCGTCAACTGATCACGATTTCGGGGCCCTTGTCGCGCATTCGAAAATGAGGGGAGCGCGCCTCACACAAAGTGGCCTCGAATTCAGCATACGCACATGTAGGTGGGCCTTTTCTCCCACATTTGACACCTTTCAGCCCAATATAATGAAATAGCCCGTGGAATGTGGTCCCGACCGCGGACACGAGTCCTGTTCAACGCCTTATGAATTTGGCTGACTTTATCTCGCGCGATTACGCCTCGATATAACATTCATCCACTTCGAATTCTCATTTTGATACTCGCTATCTCGGTGGAAATTTTTTTTCCATCGCCAGGATTATCGGGAATAACGTTTTTATCTTGTTCCAGAATTTTTTTTAGTGGATTCTCACTCTAGTCTCCGAACGGGAAGCACAAATCTCTATATTTAGTCCAGCGTATTTAGATTTTTTCTGAAAAAAAATTAACAGAAGGCTGAAACTTTTACATCCTATTGGGGCATGTGTAAGGGTCATTCGACCTCATTTGCGAACATGAAACCCTTGCAGTTTGTCCGCCATCTTGTTTATAAGGGTGGTTTTTTTTTTTTTCTTATAGCTCGGCCAATTTTCAACATATGGAAAATCCAAAACTATATTTATGTAGGAAATGACATCCTGAACAAGTTTTGTCGTATGAGTTTTTTCGATTCAGACGATTGTTTATTGCTAAAACGACGATTTGTTTTTAAAAACGAAGGGGTGATATTTTATTTCACCTCCGTCCGTTTTTTATTACTCAATTCCAAATAATTGTTAACAAAAACTGTTGGCTATGAAATTCTCGACATTTTTTATTGAGGCAATCGTTTACTATCATTAATAGTTTATGAACTACAGTGAAATATAACAACAATTTATCTCAGTCACTGTTCAGCTAGATACATGCTAGCGCCTCTACGCAGCTGTAGATTATTTTGGCTATAAACATGAAACAGATAATGTTGTAACAAATTGGATTGAACATTTAGAAAATTTCAACCCCTTCAAAAAGTAGCGAAATCCTTGTTGCGGGGAAGGTTTTTTGTTTCGCATATATTTTAGTTATGTTTCAACATAAAGATATTAAAAAATATGCAGTAGATAGAAAATCCCTACAACTGACATTTGATATGTTTTTACGGAAACGTCGATTTTTTATTGAAAAGAGCGTAGTATGTTTAAAAAACGAGAGGGTTGTTCCCAATCTCAGATCGTCCAGGCAGTTAGGGTCAGGTCCTTTTTTTGTGTTGAAATTTGTATTTTATAGTTTCTACATCGAAATCGATGATACAAGTATTTTGTCTTTTAACTTGATTCTTAGTTCTTTCTTCGTGGGGAACTTTTGAAAATGCGTCTAAAAATTCGATTTTGCTCTTTTGGCGCATGTTAATTTTTTTTGGAAATGCGATAACTCAGAGGAAAAATTACCAATTTTCAAAATTTTTTTTCCGTTTGTAGATGAAAGGTTGCTCTACAAGATAAAAATATGAAATATTGTATATTCTGGAGAAAAATTTTTATATCGTGATTTGAAAAAAAATCAAAAAATTTTTGACTTCAAAAATATCAAATTGCATTAGTTTTTATTCCTTCATAATTTTTTTTCATAGTTATATATATAAACAAAATTATGCAGTACCCAGACTAGCGGAAATTCGTTGTTTGGGAGTAATGATTTTTTAAACTCAAAGTGCCAATTATTCAGTAATTTCAGGCTTCATTTTAAGAAATGCTCTGTTAACAGTGAAAGGTTGATTCTTGAAGAAAAAATTATAAAGTTTAGTAAATTTGAGGGGAATTTTTTTTCCATAATCGTCTTTAAAATATACGAAAGATCGAATAATTTCTATTACATAAATTTTGGCATTGCTTGGATTTTTCCACGACGTGCATATTTTTTATAAACTTGGACAAGAGGGAAACAAGAAATATATACTTTAGTAAAAGACTAATGGTAAAATGTCTTTAACAATTCATAAAATCATAAATCATTGAAAACAAAGTTAGGTTTATTTAAAATGCTTCTGGAAATTGTCCACTTAAACAATGCTTATAAGTACGCACAGAAATTAAGAGTTGTCATTTTGAAATGTTTTTTTCAGTATATATTACGTTTCATCGTTTAAAAAAAATTTTTGATGATAAAGAAAAAAATTTAATTGGAATTTCATAATTTAATGTGATATAGTATAATTATATTCGAATAGATCTAACTTTGGATTGAAAAAATTTCTTATCTGAGGTCTTCCAAAAAAAGATACTGATGAGCAAAGTCTCTCTGTGCGAGACTCGGGAGACTCGTTAAGACTCAAGAATTGAAACGGAAGACTTGACTTTTCATCTTCCATAGGTTTCTTTTTTATAGAAAAATTTGTTGTGCTCGAAAAAAAAGTGAACTTTCAGCATCGAATTCTAACTAAAATGCAAAAATTTTCCAGAATTTTTTCGGTAAGAATGAAAGAAAAATGGACTCTTGTAATTTTTGTGACCATCGAAAAAACGATGGACTTTTATCGTACAATGCTCTTTTAATGCAACGTATTGTTGACAATGGTGTTCGCGTCATTTCGAGGGTGTTGTAATTCAAAATTAAGCATACAATCGCATACAGTTCCTGGGATCGTAAACAGGCATTAAACTGCACAGTTTGACAGCTGGATTTGGTCAACACATTGCACATTCGATTACACAGCTTTTTGAAGTCGATTTGTTTTTTATAGGGGAGCTAAATACCCTATTTTGGAATTTAGGTTGGAAATAGTGGCCTTTATAATGTGAACTGAAAATCGTTTTTTCTCTCCATTTTCAAATTTTTATAATTTTCAACTTGATCTTTTATTTGGGAAAATTGTTTGTTGTTGTTGTTGAAAAGAGATTTCTGTTGTTAGGATCTATACTAAAAAACTGAATTTTTTAGGTTCGAAAAAATCTAACACTGAATATTCCAAGACTTCAGTTTTCTTAAATTAAAGCTCTTGAAGATTCTTGAATACAAGATTTTACATACTAAAGTTCGATGTTCCGAAATTCTAAATTATTGACTCAGGATTATTGAAAATTTCAATTTTCTAGTTCGAAACCTGAAGAATCAAACAATAATATCTTTTCAAGCCTAGAACTCTATAATTCTAGAACGAAAAATTTCAAATTCATGAATTGTACATAGTTGGTAAAAATTTCAGCTCCAATTTTTCAAATACATAATAGTTCCTCTAATTCTGCAATTTTACTCAATTTGTAAAATTTTAGGCATTAGAATGATATTTTTGGAACACTAGAAATTTTAAAACTACAATTTTTCTACAAGTTTTGCACACGGAATAAATTATAGGCAATATCCCGATAGTCAAGTGATTTCCAGAACGCACTAATCAATCATGCGAAAAAGGTAACGAAATGACTCATCATAAATGGACTTTTAAAAGCGACATTCGTCGTGATTTGATAAACATCTTTATATGCCAGATGGCCCCTGCTTTTGTTTGTATATAGATGAACCTGATACCAGAAATCCAGTCAATCCAACACCCTTATTTGGCAGCCAAGAATTTGGATTTACACCATGCAGAAAACAGCTGTCAGCGATTTTTCGCTGTTCAAAAAAATAACAAAACTCTGGATTTCTGGAGGATAAAATATTAAATACATAAGGTGCGAAAAAAAATTATATTCAAAAGTTCATTCGTGCGACTTACAACAAAAAACAGGCGCGTAGGCAGAGAGGGGTTTGGAGGTTTCAAACCCCTCCCGAAATTCTGATAAAACCAATAAATATTTCATGTAAAAATGAAAACAGTTACATTGATAAACAATCGAAATATAAGTTACAAAAAAATGCATGAAAACGGTAGCAGTATATTATATTTAATAAAAAAAAAAAGTAAAAATTATCAAAACGTAGGATTACGTAGAAAATATGAATCAGAAAAATTGTTGCAACCTAGTGAATGATCAAGGAAAAAGGAAATGTACAAAAATGCTAAAAATTTTCAAAACATTGAATCTCAGATCATCAAATTCTAGAAATCTATATAAAATACATATAAAAGTAATAAAAATCTTTCGATTCATACAAACTCTAAATCAGTAATGAAATTAATTAAATCCTATAAGAAAACTGTTTTCTGAAAAATTTCGACAAATTCCTCTACGATCTATAAATTTTGGGATTTTAGGGAATCAAATTCTAAATATATTATGAATCTATAAAAATTCTAGAAAACGCAACAAAATCTTTCAAATATTTCAAAAATACGTGAAAAAAAATAACGATATGAAACATAAAATGTCCATTTCAAATTTCAATATGATTTTATCATGAATTCTCAAAATTTCTGAGAATAGATCAAAATCCGCATTTTAAAGCATCTAGTTTTGAAATTCCTGTAGCAATATCCAAAAATATAAGTAATCTATAAAAATACTCATAAATCCTTCAATCTCGTATATTATATCAGAAAAATATCAAAATAAGTTGACTAGTTTACTAGCTAGATAATTTATTCGTTTACTAGTTTACTAGCTAACTAGTTTACTAGCTTACTTGTTTACTAGTTTACTAGCTAAACTAGCTTACTAGTTTACTAACTTACTTGATTATTAGTTAACTAGCTTACTAGTTTACAAGCTTACCAGTTTACAAGTTGACTAGTTTACTTGCTTACCAGTTTATGAGTTTACTAATTTACTTTTTAACGAGTTTACTAGTTTACTAGATTACTAGACAACTGTTTTACTAGCTTACTAATTTTTTCATTTAACTAGCTTACTAGTTTACTAGCTTACTACTTTACTATTCCAAATTTGACAAGTTTACTAGTTTACTTATTAACTAATTTACTTGTAAACGAGTTTGTGAGTTTACTTTTTTCGTTTTCAACTTCTTTAATGTTTTACTTTTTTACAATTTCAGTAGTTTACTAGTCTAATAGCTTACATGTTTACGAGTTTAGTAGCTCACTAAATTACTATTTTGCTAATTCGCTCTTTTCCTAGCCTACTAGTGTACTAGCTTACTAGTTTAATAGAAATCGTTTAGTACATAAAAATTATGTAGATATAACTTTCTTAGAAATTCCAAAAATTGTTTGTCCTGGAGAATAATTATTAATATAAGACTATAATTATATACAATTTGAGACAATATTCTACAAATTCATAGAGAAAACTATAAAAATACATCCAATTTATACACTTTATACGATTAAACATACTTTTAACCGTAGAAGCACTAAAAAATCATGAAATAAATGTATTGAAAATCATCAGACAAGAAACTGTTGTCTGAAAAATCAAATTAAATTACCAAAATTGTTGAAAGTTTCAATACTATAGCATCCATTTTTAAAAGTCTATTGAACGTCCATAGAAACATTAAAAATATAAAAAATACTAGAAAATACTACGAAATATGATGAATAATATACCATACGAAAAAATTATAAATTTATGATGTGCCTTTTGTCTGTGTGGTCAAAATTTGCTCAAAAATCAATCAAAAAATACAAATTTTTTAGATGTTTGATTCCTAGAGCATTGCATTTGAGAAAGCTTTATAGAAACCTATATTACTAAGTATAAGATAATCCTCAAAGTGGTATAAATACAAAAGATATAAGTAAAAAAAATTGAAACCTCAGTTACTAATTAAAAATCACAAAAATCGAGTTCCATTATTTACGAGCATGAAAAATGTGCAACTCTGGATCCCAAAAGTTGTATAAATTTCAAATTCCGAAATGTAAAATATTTCAAAATCGCTCTCTTGTAACAATATTGTCCAAAATTAAAAGTTATGATATCCCGAAGGAAAAACATTTTTTACGAAAACCCCTGCCGAAAATTTTTTCTGCCTAAGCCCCTGACGAAAAATAAAAATTTCAACTATCATGCACTTTAGGCAGAATGCATCGTTTATTCTTTATGGTTGTCGTGATTTTGTGAGTTTTCTTTTTCATTTTTAGTCATAATCGTTGGTGGCAACGTGCCCAGAGATACTTCCATGTATTTTTTCTTCGGCAGATACCTGCAAAAATGTGGCAACGTTCAATTTGATTGAGTCGATCGATATTTTTGAAGCTATGAAAAGTTATGTCCTTCGAAAAATAGGGTTTTGGGTATCACCTTTGAATGATTGGAGGATAATGATCCACATTGACATCATCGAGACTGTTCGGGCCAAAAATGAAGGTGACGATGATCCCAATGACCATTACGAGAAGAGTGCCAACAAGTGTGTAATACATAAAAGACAGGGTGTACAAAATAAAAGGCTCGTCATCATGTGTCGTCGTGGGCGTCATTGTTGTAGCAATCGCGCTCATGTTAAGAGATGGATTATATTTCCAGCAATTTTCGTCCGATAACGGAAGCGTGTCGAACGTGAATTTTTTATTGGCCATGTTCCACTGTGCGCCTGCAAAGTTGTCGGTCTGAATTCACAAAGTCAGTATTTTGCCTGACACAAACAAAAGATAACAAAGCTCATGTTGACATATTTTTAACTAATGCACGTGTTTTTATTCTTATCTTAAGAGATGACACTCGAGTTAACAAGGATAAACATTTGAGTGTTGATTACTATAGCAGCTGTTGTTGTAGAACAGAAATTTATTCAAGTCACGAAATTCTTCAAAGCTTGTTTTTTTGTTGTGGATGATTGATTGTGATGTATATAGAGGTTCTATGAGACGTTTTTTTTTTATTTTGGAGTTATTGATCGTTAGAAAATATTGGGCAAATTTTTTTTTAACTGACCTATGACAATAGCTGTCATGACGATCAAAGAAACGCTTCCACCGATCATAACACCGAGAGTCGTAGCCCAGGGGACCAACATACCCAGAGAAAAAATTCCTGAAATCGGAGAAAATGCTTCTGATTTTTTAAATTACCAACAGTAACAAAATTTTGAATGTTTGGATATTCGCAAAGTCCTTGAAATTCGGAAAAAACTTGTGGTATAGGATGTAATTCAATAAAATCAAATAATAACCAGTGATTACCTTAAAGTAATTGTTTTAGATATAAATGAAATATTTTTGCAAAGCAGTAACAATAACGCTTTAAATATTTTTAAAAAATTGTGATGTAATACTTAATTAATAAAAACGAGAATTGGACAAAATTATTTAGAAAACACATACCAAGCATTCCACCTGCAGTAATTCCATTTAAACTAAGTGAAACTTGCCAAATGTCTCCAAGCTTGTCTAAAATGAAAACCATCGCAATGCATATCACTCCCAAGATAACGACAATGAACTGTAAAAAAAGGTGCATTATTTTCCATTCCTGTAGAATCCTCTACAGCATGAAAATCAGTTGTGTGAATTCATGGGCTACAAAAAAGGCTATAAAATCTAGATATATCTATTCGTGTGTAAATACCAATTTCACTTCGACAAATACATGAAACGTGAAAATTTTGCACTATCAGTGGCATTTAACAATGGTTATAAATTTGTCAGACTCTAGATTACTTCAATTATTCATAAAGATCGCTTATCTAAGGAAATTTCTATTTCATTCATGTCAGAAAGAATTTATTGGACATTGTATAAAAATATGTTGTTTTGGATAAAATTATTCAATAAGTTTCTATGGTCATCATCAATCAATAAATGATAAAATTGTTCGAACATAAAACGTAGTAGTTATTTGCTTACAGCAAATTTTAACGAAAAAAGAAAAAAAAGTCTAACAAACGTACTTTCATTATTTTCGCAGCATTAGATTCCTTATTTTCAGAATCTGGAATCCAAGGGTCAATGAAATCTTCGTAAATGGTGCCTGCACAAGTGTTCTGAAAAATTTATTTCAACCGTAAAAAAGACTGTTAAGTTTAAATTATTTAAATGCCATCATTTAGTCAATGTGTTAGGTTTGTAATCAGAAGTTACTTTGTTCATTTTGTCAGAGAGATATGATTTCCTGAAAGATAAAATCAACTATTATCTGATATGTTAAATAAAAAAAGTTACATAAAAAAAATAATGACACAAGTTACGAAAAAAATACTTGAAAACGTTAGTAATATATGTTTAAGAAAAAAATCAACATTATCAAAACGTAAGATTACGTAGAACGTATAAATTTTAAAAATTATTTCAACACAGTGAACAATAAAGAAAAATTAAAATCTAAAAAAATGATTAAAATTCATAGGTTTTAAACCGTAGATTATCAAATTCAATAAATGTATATGAAATGAAAATAAAAGTATTATAAAATTTTTAGGACCATACAAGTAATGGAATTTTTTTAAAAATAAGTTTTTTAAAAAATATTGAAAAATCCCTACGATCTATAAAACTTTGAATTATAGAGCATCAAATTCCCAAAATCGTATACATAGTTATAAATCTATTGGAATTCTAAGAAACGTGACAAAATCATTTAAATACCTCAAAAATACGATAAAATAAGAGTCGAAAGAAACATGAAAAACCATATGGTAGTGATTTTATCATTAATTTATGAAATCATCAAGAATAGATCGAAATTTACGTTAAAAGCCTACATAGTAATCTCAAGAAATCTTAAAAATCTATAAAAATCCTGAGATATCCTCAAAAGTTTTGTGTATACATACTAAAAAAATACGAAAAATATTGAAAACATTTTAATACATGAAAACTTCGTAGATATAATTTTCTTAAACATTCTTATATTTTTGAATTCTTGAGGATTTATATTATTAGGTATAGTTATAGATAATTGTATAATTGTATGTATTTCTAGAAATTATTTTTGAAATTCATTCAGAAAACAATGAAAATACTTCCAGTTCAATTTATGCAATTCATACTATTGGAAATTATTTCAATTGTATGAATACTAATAAAATATGGAATAAAAGTATTGGAAATCTATATAAAAGATACTGTTTTCTGAAAAATCAATTTAAATACTAAAAATCGTTGAATTAATTTTTAGAAAATATAGACGTATTCATTAGAAATACTAAAAATCTATAAAAAATACCACAGAATTTGATTTATAACATACTATGCAAAAATTCTAGAAATTTATGAAATACTTTATGTCTGTGTGGTTATAATTTTCCTAAAAATTTATTGAAATCTCTAAATTTTCTAAAACTTGGATTCATAGAGCATCGAAGTCTAAAAAGCTATATGGAAATTCATAATGAAATCAAAAAATCCTTCAAGTTGAATAAATATCAAAAGTTCGACACGGAGAAAAAAGTCGTAAGAAATTTGATTATACCTTCTCGGACTGCAATCATACCTCAGACTTATACCTAAAAATAACTATATTGATATACTAAAATTTAGTATAGGATAGAATACTTTTTGTTCGGACATTTACCAAAAATTATTGAATCGTAAAAGAAATTTCATAACACGTATTGTATATTTTAGTATACTGGTCTACCAATTTTTGACTATGGGCTTGAGGTATGATTCTGGTCCAAGAAGGTATACTAAAATTCTTATATTTTTTTTCTCCGTGTAGGAACAAATATTTTTAACTTAGTGATTACTGAAAAACCACAAAAATCGAATGCAATTATATACGAACATGAAAAACGTGCGACTCTGGACTCCAAAAGTCGTCAAACTTTTAGATTGCGAAATGTGAAAAATTGAAAAATCGTTATCTTGTAACCTATATTCAAAGATTAAAAATTATGGAACCCTAAAGAAAATATGTTTTTCCCCGAAATTTTTTTCTGCCTCTGCCCCTGGTACCATAAAATAGGCAGTAATCTAATTTCTAGATTGGATGTAATTCTTAGTATTTCCAGTGTGTAACATCTATAACTAATATTTCCTCAATATATTTTCCACGACTTTGAAAACGAAGACTTGTAACCAAAATCGAAATAAAAGTTACCAAACTAGCGCTCATCGTTGACAAACCAGCGCTCACGAGACCCGCTAGGAAAAGCCCAGGAAGTCCCGGAAAATTACGGGCCACGTCCATCACGTAATAAGGCAATATTTGATCGCTTCTGGCAACTATCTAATAGACAAAGTAAACAATTCCGATTTACGAATTTCCCAAGAATCAACGAACTCGAGCATTCTCTTATCAACGAGGTAGTAAAACAAAACCTGTTTGGATAGAAATGTAATCAACGCAATCACGCATTTCTCGCTGCTTCCCAAAGAATACATTATCGCAAACGAAAGTCATCGAGTGCACGATTGTGTCAAGTGATAAAATTTATTAACAGCCGACGCCGGCGTGATTTGAAAAAACTCACGTGTGCCTTGACTGGGTCGCAATCGTGGTACTTCGCGTACATTGTGACGCCGGTGAACATCAACACGAATTTTATAATCAGCATTCCGATCGAGGTGCAAATGATTCCCCTAGAAGATTGGAAACATTCAATTACACAAGTTCAAAGGTTCTTGAATTATTGAATATTCCCTGGAATTTCAGATTCTTCATAGGCCACTTAGCGTGTTTCATTTGAAATTAAAATAATTGATTACTAATTAGATTTCTCTGAATCAACCTATTTTTTTCCATATTTAAAAACTTTCGCGGAATTGGAATAATGAATTCAAAAGCGGCCTGACCATTCCTTGGAAACATATCTTTGATCTACGACATTTCCCGGATTTTCAAGGTTTTCCAAATAGATCGGCAACTTTTGTCTTCATTCATAAATTCCATGCCATTGATGGTTTCAAAAAGACAACTCACTTCCTGGAGTCCGAGATCGTTGGGACGGCCAGAAATCGTTGGATAGCGCCTTGAGAGACGCCGAGACCGGAAACCCAGGTGAATGTCATGCCTACTGACATGCCCCAAAAAGAGTTTCTCGCAAAAGGGCTCGGATCCATGCTGGCAAATTACGCGAAGACAACCTTATGAAAAATTACTATTGAAAATAGTAACTATTGATATAGTTGTCACATAGAAAAATTAATTTCATTTATTTCTAGATCACAATGTAGAAGCTGCAAAGCTTCAGAGGCTTGATGAATTATGAGTTCGAAATGTGTGCAAGTGGTCGGTTACAGAGCATGAAAGTCTATTGTACATAATTGATCATTGGCGCGATTCTTAGATGATGCTTTTTTAACCAAAATCAAAGGTGTTCCTGGTAATAATGCTCTTATTATTGCAAATTTTATGATATACCTTTAAATGAAGCTATGTAAAATCTTTTTCTTCAGACAGGCTATTAATGGCATTACACTATATATATGACTAGAATATAGCAAAGAATCTATAAACATTATTAACCGAAACTCCAAATTTCAATGTAGTGCTTGAAAAAGAAAATCATAGTTATCATACTCCCAGAATATGAATCGACCTCCTTCATCGGCTATTCTGATGATCTCCGAGACACTTCCCATCGCTAGAACTCCTAAAATCATGACGCTAAACAAACTGCCAAAGGTCAAAAATAGCTGGATTGTGTCTGCCCATACGACAGCTTTCAAGCCTCCCTAAAAATGAAAAAAACAACGTACATTTTTCAAAAATCATTCAACCGCTTCTATCAGGGGCGTAGGCAGAAAAAATTTTCAGCAGGGGTTTTCGTAAAAAATAGTTTTCCTTCGGGATATCATAACTTTTAATTTTGGACAATATTGTTACAAGAGAGCGATTTTGAAATATTTTACATTTCGGAATTTGAAATTTATACAACTTTTGGGATCCAGAGTTGCACATTTTTCATGCTCGTAAATAATGGAACTCGATTTTTGTGATTTTTAATTAGTAACTGAGGTTTCAATTTTTTTTACTTATATCTTTTGTATTTATACCACTTTGAGGATTATCTTATACTTAGTAATATAGGTTTCTATAAAGCTTTCTCAAATGCAATGCTCTAGGAATCAAACATCTAAAAAATTTGTATTTTTTGATTGATTTTTGAGCAAATTTTGACCACACAGACAAAAGGCACATCACAAATTTATACTTTTTTCGTATGGTATATTATTCATCATATTTCGTGGTATTTTCTAGTATTTTTTATATTTTTAATATTTCTATGTAGTAAACTAGTAAACTATTTGGCTAGTGAACTAGTTAACGAATAAATTATCAAGCTAGTAAACTAGTAAACTTATTTTTCACGTTTTTCTAGTATAATATACGAGACTAAAGGATTTCTGAATATTTTTATAGATTACTTATATTTTTGGATATTGCTACAGAGATTCAAAAAACTCGATGCTTTAAAATGCGAATTGTGATCTATTCTCAGTAATTTCAAGAATTAACCCTAGTGATTTTAAACCTTATAAAAACCTTATAAGAAAAAGTAATTTTTTATAAGAATTCAATTTTTTATAAGGTGACCTTATAAAAACCTTATAAGAAACTTAAATTTCTTATAAAGAATGGGTCGAAAAAATTTTATAAGGTTTTTTTTTTAATTTTATCACATACATTCTTATAAGAAATTTCAGTTTCTTATAAGATTTTTATAAGGTCGCCTTATAAGATATCGAATTCTTATGAAGTTTTTAGAAGGTTTAAAATCACTCAGGAATGATGAAATCACATTCAAGTAGATTTTCCATGTTTTATATTGTTATGTTTTTTTACGTATTTTAGAAATATTTAAAAGATTTTGTTGTGTTTTCTAGAATTTTTATAGATTTATAGTATATTTGAAATTTGATGCTCTAAAACCCCAAAATTTATAGATCGTAGAGCAATTTGTCGAAATTTTTCAGAAAACAGTTTTTTTATAGAATTTAATTAATTTTATTACTCATTTAGAGTCTGTATGAATTAATGAATCGAAAGATTTTTAATACTTTTATATGGATTTTATATAGATTTCTAGAATTTGATGATCCAAGATTCAAAGTTTTGTAAATGTTTAGCATTTTCGTAGATTATTATTTTCCTTGATCATTCACTGGATTGCAACAATTTTTCTGATTCATATTTTCTACGTAATCCTACGTTCTGATAATTTTTACTTTTTTATTACATAGATACTGCGAGCGTTTTCATGCATTTTTTCGTAACTTATACTTCGATTGTTTATCAGTGTAACTTTTCCCATTTTCACATGAAATATTGATTGATTTTATCAGAATTTCAGGAGGGGTTTGAACCCCCAAAACCCCCCTCTGCCTACGCGCCTGGTTTTTATAAATTTGTTAAGATCAGGAGATTGTCTCAATTGTGCATTGCTTTATTGAGCACCGTATTTATTATGCGCATGAACGTGTGCACAGAAAGATATACAAATTAAGTCACAGTCTGGATTTGATAATTCAGAAGTTTTTATTCCCAAATTTATTGAATCTAGGATCGTAGTGATAAAATTCGTGAAAAATTGCACAATTTTCCAGTTCACAATAAATTCATGCACAACTCAGACCCTCCTGGGATAAGAAGTTTTGCTCACAATCGTCGTGTAGAAAACGCAAACCAAACCAATGATTGGGGTCACGATGTGCACATTAAGAGCTGTTGCTTGTGCAAATGCCAAAGCTGGGACGTACAAAACCATGGGGATGTAAGTGACCAAGGAAAACGTGTAAAGAAACGAGGCAAAAATGCGTACAGGCCTCGCAAAACGAGCTTCCAAGTACTCGAAAGCACTGGTAAGCTGGAGTTTGTAAAAAATGGGCAAATAGATAAAAGCCACGGCGCTGTAAGCGAATACTGTGGTAAAAATGCAGGCGGCATATTGGGTCCCATAATGGTACACTTCAGAAGGCAATCCCAGTAGTGAAATTCCAGAAACGTGGCTAATGAGAAAAAATTTTGTTTCTTCATAAGTATTGATATATTTATAACTAATGAAAATATTCAAAAGTAGTAGAACACTTGTTAATTCTTTAATGTTTATTTCGTGCTACAGCTAATATCATTCATGTATTTTATACATTTAACTTATATATGAATCACCTAATTTATTTTTCTAAAGAAAAAACCCATCACTTCTCTCACCTTGCAATAAGACTCATAGCAACTGGAAAATACTTCATCGTCTTTCCTCCCATCAAATACTCCGTAGTGTTGTCTTGTTTCTTTTTATCGCAAAATCCAAAATAAACCCCAATAAGCGCACTGATGCCCAATAAGGCCCCAAACAGAAAGTAATCGGTCCATCCAAAAGTCAATGCGGAAAACTGCTGCGATGAAAAACTGGTTGGAACCGGAGTACTGCCCAGAATTTTCCCACTCATTGTAAGTTTCACTGTTTTCTTACAAAATCAATCGAAGAAGCGCACACATTCCGATAAAATATTCTATAAATTAATCAAAATCGTTGCAACTTGGTATAGTGCCTATGACTTTGGGTTTTCATGTTGCAATGAAAAATGGAGCGAGATGATTTCGCAAGAGAACGCTCTTAAAGTCTGGGATGCTTGATAAGAGATCAAGACTATATAAAGTGAATTTCGTGAGATGTACATCAAACAATGTGTAATTTGGTGCTATCAGGTTGTAGATAAGTAAAAGAGCGAGAGAAGAATTTCGTTTAAACGTTACATAAAATTTTCAATGAGGGCCAATAGTTGTTGGGACGTCTCAATCGATATTTATTCATTGACTAATCAATTGAAATTTATTTTCACTTGGAGCTGAACCTGAAGTGATTTTTCAATCTTGTAGAGGAGGTAGTTACTTCAGAATAGTGTACGTAAGTCGTATTACAAAATCAAAAAATGTTTCCACCCAAAAAGGTATATAACCCCTTAAAGAGAAATTGGTCGAGACAGAGGTCGAATTCTTTTTTTTTTTTTGGCAACCAAAAATATACTTACAATGTAAGTTGTCAAAGAATGGAATATCTGGTTTTATAAATATATAATCATTGTAATAAAAATAAAAACTTTGTATTTAGCTTCCTGAAGGGGACCTGGAATTACAAGGTCAAGAGCATAAAAAAAAAAAACTTAAAATAAAGACGTATTGAATGAAAGAAAATATTAAAATAATTCAAGCTTCTTCGTTTACAACATTGTCTCCAATGATCGATTTTACAAACATCTACATCATTACGAAGCGAGTCATGCTTGCAACTTATAGTTTTATTCAGATATCATTTTATTTTTACAGAAAGATGATTACATAGATCCGATTTATCAATTCATTTTATTATTAAAACTTTCGGCCATTACATTTAAGCACTTATCAAGATTGATAAGATGTCAAGGCTGATGTCAGAGCCAGATATGCCTTGTACTTTGATCAAAATTTTATAGCAAAGGGATTCGATTTTCTGAAAGGAGATCAGCTCTTCCGAGTTAAGTTTTACGCCGCTGAAATAAAAGTGTGAGAGTTAAAGTTAAAAAAAAGAAAATTAAAAAAAATTAACAATTGTTATCGTCATGGATTTGAATAATCAAAAGCAAAAATTTTGAGATAGGGCTAACTTGCGAATATTCATAAATATAAATATATTCGATGATGATTGTATTAGAGAATATAAGTGCAATTAAAAAAGTTGAAAAATTGAAATATAAACGCATGAGTTTACGCATGGTTTAACGAACAATGAAAGAACCTTATATTTGATTAGAATAAACCTTTCTCTCAGTGTACGGTGATGCGAATCGGAGAAAATTAAGTTCGTAATCTTGGCACTTTCGTCAGAAAACCCGTAAAAAAAAGGCAAGATACTTTTATTTTTTGTATTAATTAATTACTAATTTACTTTCTAGATTTTTCGTTTTGGTCGAGTTAGTGTTTTATACTATGAATTTCTTGTTCTAGAATATTCGGTTATTGTGAAACCAAATGTATACTACATTTTTATTTTGGAATTATATGTTGTAAATATTTGATTTTTAACCCGTATTAAATATTTACATTTTAGGATATACGTGTTGAGAATATTTGGTTATTTAATCGAATTATTACTTTATATTTTGGATTTTACATTTATAATATATCATTTTCGAATAAGTAAAATTAGGAATTATGAATATTGGTTAACTTTGAGAATATGTACCTTCAATCTACTAACCCGACCGATCCCAGTCTTAACCGAATTCGGTTAACATGGGTTAAGATTAGGTTAAGATTCTGGGTTAAGAATTGAAAAAATCCATAATAAAGCATTTTTGGTTGTTTTTACTACTTGGATACCCATAAAATTACATAAAAACGATTTGGGAGAGGTTCCAAAGTTTCGAAACAATTTATTCTTATTGTTGGAAAAACAAAATTGTCGATACGAGTGTCATCCTAGGGTGCCGAAAGCGGCCGAACACTGCCGAAGGCGCTCGAGGTTGTCACTCGTGTCGACAAATTCGTTTTTCCAACAACAAAAATAAATTGTTTCAAAACTTCAAAACCTCTCCCAAATCATTTTCATGTAGTTTAAGGAGCATTCAAGTCGTAAAAACAACGAAAAATGCTATATTATGGATTTTTTCAATTCTTAACCCACCTTAACCTAATCTTAACCAATGTTAACCGAATTCGGTTAAGACTGCCCGCTCGGCAAATTTTCTTTCAGAAATCTTTTATGTATCTTTCATATGAAATATTGTATCTTTCAGTAATGTGACAGAAGTACTTCAGAATTATTTCAGACAGACTTCTGAAATATATAAAAAACCACTTTCTATTACAACGTCATATTTCTGAAAGATTTCTACAATATTTCATAACATCAATGTTATGTATCTGAAACATAACATTTTTCGGTTGCGCTACCCAAATTTTTTTAGTAACATTTCAGAAAGGTGTATGCATATTTGTATAATTTTTGAACCACCATTGTAACATTGAAACCGTAATGAAAGCTTTTAGAAACATTTCTATGATACTTCAGAAAAACTTAATTTTAGTTACTTCGAAGAAACATTTCACAAAGGAAATTTTGCAATCTTTTTGAAAAATTACTAATATAAATTCAGTATCTTGAATATTTTGGCGTTCAAAATGCATTTTATGAATTTCTATCCATCAGCTTAATTTAGTCATCATCTCTAAACCACATGTAAAGAAATATTACAATGTACCCAGGTCCACGCAAGTATAGAAGTTATTTTTAACAGATACACCCACGAAAAATTGATTTCACGTTGTATTCCGAGTAATGCAAAATTAAGTTGAGAATTTCTCGTCAAAAATGTATATTATCACCGAATGGTACATATTGTTTCAGTGTCTGAAGATCAAGGAAAGTGAAAATATAATAAAATTTCATAATGACGGTATGAAACCTATAGAGCGCGAGCTTTCACTAAACATTTCAACAACGTTTCTACAGGAACATTTCATAAGACATTTCACAAAAAGGTTACAAATGTAAATCTTCTGAAAAGATTCTTGTTAAATCATTCAAAAACATTTATAATGAAACTCTGACGAAATCTGATAACACAATATTACAGTAGCATTTTTCAAATGTTTCAAAAAAATTTTACATCTGAAATATTCCAGAAAAACTTTACCTGAAAGGATTGTGAAACGTAAAAATGTGTTTTTTCGGAAATTTCTCCAAATCGTTTCGAGTGAAACGTTTTATTTATAAAATTTCGAAAATCATTCATAAATGTTACCAATGAAATGTTACGGTTGTGATGTTTCTGAAATATTACACAAAATTTTGAAATACTACATGCCGAGTGGGTGGGATCGATCGGGTTTTAGATTTTATTTGATCATTTTTACTTTTTTCACAATTATTATGTCAACGCCTTTTTTATAATATGTACGCATATTACTTATAATTAGTACTTTTTGATATTTTTACATCGAACATGAAATAATTTATCCTGTTTTCGAAAGGGGTTGGGACCCTTAAAATCCCTCTTTGCCTATTTACCTGAAAAACCATTGCACACAAGTGCGCATGCGCCCAGGCAACGTTGTACAACATTGTATACAATTGTATTGCATTGTGTGTGATTGCATATATCGTATGTATGCGTATGTACATTTATGTACATTGAATTAGGAGCAATTGAAATCGCTCCTAATTGGAGATGTAGGTATGGCGGCCATCTTGGACACAAACTCAGCAGAAACACAGTACTACTCTGTACTACTCAGCGTACTGGGCCGTCCGTGTGTGAGGATATATATTCGTGTTAATAATAATTACAGCAATTGCACTTCACTTGATTATCAAATGAATTTTCATGAATTTGAGATAAACTTTTAAAACACGTATGAAAAAGTAAACAGAGTCAGCTGTCCTCACACAGACGGCAAAGTACGCTGAGTAGTACATAGTAGTACTGTGTTTGTGTCCAAGATGGCCGCCATACCTACATCTCCAATTAGGAGCGATTTCAATTGCCACATTTGCCACTCTCTCCCTTGAGTCTCTCTACATATATGCATATACCAAGAAGGTTAAAAATTAAGGAGATATAACTCGCGGGCTAAACAAAAGAATCGGGAGGGCCGAAGCCGTATCCTCGATGCGAAGCAAAACGCTGTACTGCGCATGTGCCACTTGTCACGTAGTTTTGATCTCGATGTTAGCGTTGGCTGTAGAGATGTAAAATTACCCGTAATTTATTTTTAGGGTAAGTAACGCGTAATTTACGGTTTTATTACAGTAAATTACGGTAATTTTGAAAAAGGTCATATTGTGATGTATACTTATAATTACTCGCCCATACCAGTCAGTAATGTATCGATGTTGTGAAATCATTTTAATTATACGAATAATTAAAAAATCGAGGAAATACATTATTTTCTTTGGAGCAAATCAAGCTTGCCGATGTACGACCACCCTAGAATTGCCTATGATCAATATTATAATAATATCACCAATTTTGTTCCTAGCATTTATAATACTTCACATGATATATATAAAAACATTGCTCTATTTACAAAAACTCTTCTTTCAAATATTCTTCATTCGTAAACTATTGCTCAACGTTGCTCAATACTCAATATCATTTCCCATCAACTCGAAATCAGCAGCATTTAAAGCTATCCCCTCTTCTTGACAACAGAGAAGAAACAATATTGCGTTTTCAAACCAAAACACAGACGCAAGAACATATGGTGTTCTTGCACAGGCGTCACATAGCACTTTCAGACTGGTCATTCCCGGTAGGTTGAGGCTGCTCCACGGTAGGTTGGTTCTATAGGATTGTATATCTATATATTTACCTGCCATCGTATACATAGATATAGAACCCTATAGAACCAACCTACCGCGGAGCAACCTAAACCTACCGGGAATGACCAGTCTGAAAGTGCTAACACTGAAATTAACACGCATATGCATTAATATGCATGTAAATATATACTACGCCAAAAATTACGTGACCAACATCTTCGTAATTACCGTCATATTACGGTAATTAACCGTAATATTACAGGGTAATATTACGACCTTACATCTCTAGTTGGCTGGGAATCTGGAATCGCGGCAAAGCAGCGAGACGCGCACGCGTGTCACCACTTGATTCCTGGAAATCGGGATACGGATTTCGGACCGACCCCCTGCTGGGAGGTACACAGTAAAAAATGCAGATGAAAAAAGCTAGCCGCTAGTGATTTTTTTACTACGCTCGGCGTAGTAATATCACGAACCACTCTTGTGAAACTTCGGTCGCTAGTGATTTCCCGCCAGTGTGGAACGAAAAACGACATCCGCTGAATAAATGACTAGCTTCTATGAATAAAACTACGCTCGGCGTCAGTAACTAGAGGACCTACGCTTGGCGTAGAAATATTATCACCACGCGCTTTTTTTACTGTCTCTAGTGAATTTAACAGCAGATGGTAGATTTCGTAACGTGGTTCGTAAAATTCTGAGTGCTTGTGATTATATGAGATGATGTCGTAATTTCTTATCCTATTCAATCACACTTGTCATCATATGATTTGTATTATCATTCCCATTCGTTAACATTCATACGTTGTGTTATCGTGTGTTATAGAGCGGTTCGCATTAATAAAGAACACAATATACATTTTTTTTATAAATTTTAACTGAGATTAATCGCTTATCCTAAAAATAAGGAAAATCATTATCAAGTAAAGTGAATTTCGATTTTCACTTTCAAAGATTAGTTGCGATCCGAATATTTATTGTGCATGCACGAGATATTTGAGGTTAAAAAACACGCTTACATTCCTTGCATTATCGCTAGCGTGTTTACATATTTATGCATATATGCAAAATATCCATAACAATTCATTTTGTAATGATTTTTTATTTCATGCTTTTTAATGAATTTCAGCTGCATTTTACTGGCTACCTGATTATCACTATTGTACTGAACAAAATCGCCAGCCACACCGTGAATTCACAATCCCAGAGATGAAATTAACAAGCGCTCTGAAATTTACTAGCGCGCTGAAAAAGTCGTCAGAGCTAGTAAATTTTCGTGCGGTGGGAATTTCACTACCGCTCCTAGTAATTTCCCCTCGCTCAGCGTAGGTCTTTTGGTTACTGACGCCCAGCGTAGTGTTTTTCAACGACTATTTTTTACTGTGTACCTCAGAAAACAAATATGACTGAATCCAATATACACATTGATACACGATCCTACCCACCCTTTGACACATTGTATGCAAATACCCACTTCCATATTTGGACAGAATAAATGGTTGAAGCACAAGTCGAAACTGAGGACTGGAATAAGTTTTCTCAAATTGATAATACATATACTAATAAACTTCTGAAATTTCTATTCTTAGGGAATTTTGAGTTTAGGGTTTTAATGGACTTTTTGGAAATTAAAAATCAACTCTACACTTGTTCGCCGAGTGAACGAGCATTCTCTATCCTCCATTTATGATCCTAACAGATCAGAATAGAAATAGACGACACTGTTCGTTCACTCGGCTATAAAGTGTGTATCAATCCCTCGGAGCTAAAATAAAGACAGTTTCTTCTTCCAAAAGTTTGTTATTTAAAACCTTTAAATTTCAGTAGTAAATTTTGAGATTATGACAATACCCTGAAATCAGTATTTCAGCATTATAAAATATCACCCATTTTTTAAAATAAAACCTGTCAAATTTTATGTCATAATTTTGATACTTCAATATACAGGAATTTTTTAAAAATTGAAAAAATGAAACTTCAAAATCCAAACCTTTTAAAGTATCAAATTTCCAATTCAAAACACTCATTCTATAATTTGAAAACCATTTTATTGAAAAATGAGGGGATAGAAAATTAAGTAATGTAAAGAAAAAAATATATTGAATAATTATAATTCATCGTGAAATTAAAAAAGAAACAGAAACGTTCATGAGAAAATGAATATGATGCAAATTTGAAATTATACATCAAGCCAATATAAAAATCAAAATGTTTTAATAATTAAAACGAACAGTTATTTCTTGCAAATTTTTAAAGTATACAAAAGCAAAAATTTTAAATTGAAGGAATGGAAAATGTATGCAATTTTTCTTTCAGAAAGTATAAAATATTTTTTGATACTAAACTTATCGAAAACCTGCTTGGAACACGATATCATTTTTATTTTCATATTATCATTTTCCAACATCAGTGACATTCGTATTAAGTTAAAATAAAAATTTATGAATATTATGTATACTTGTATTTAAAAAATTGAAAAAAAAATTTATAAATTCGAGTCATTCTGCGTCTGGTAATCAAAATTTCTGCTTTGCTCTAATGATTATCACAATTTATGAATTATTGTTGATAATGATTGTTGCTAAATTTATTCTTGAAGAAAATCGTTTCATGCTAAATTATTTCAGTGGTAAATTAGAATATAATTAAATATTACATTTATTCTGTTATCAGACCTTGATCAGACCTTGGTCTCCGTTCGGGGGTGCAGGTAGAAAAACTTTTGAGGGGGAGGCGTTTATCGGAAATTTTTTTTTATTTTTCAAAATTTCCAAGTCTTCAATAGTCGACCATCTGGTTTCAAAAACATTAACTTCCTCTTTTACAGAATCTCTGGATTATCAAATTGTATTGCTTTTGCAGTATATAGTTGCATATTGTTCATTTTTGTAGTTCTTTGCTTTTATGATTTTCTCTGAGATCCGACTATCTTGATTTTCGGTCACTGTTTCATAGATTATTGTTATTTTCAAGTGATTGAGATAAGTTATTCTGAACTTCGTTTAACTTTCAGGATTTATGCAGAACATATTTCAATATTATTTATTGGATTTTTGTTTTTTAAAAACGTGACTGCAAAATCCTCGGAACCCAAAGTAGCCCTTCCCAAATAATTACCGCAGGCACCAAGGAATCCCACCCCCTCAAACTCGTGTTCCTTGCCCTCGTCGTCGAGATCCTGCTGACCAGCAACTTTGCTGAGAGCGAAGTAAGTCACTATTGAAAGTGGAAGCCAGGAGAAGAGGAAAAAGACACGATGAGTGTAAGCTCCATTCTGAGACTGGCTCAGTGTATAGGCTTGGACGTGGACAACCTCCAGGCAGACGAGGTCTGGCGCCTCGTGAAGGAGGCATCACTGCCTTTTTTGCGCTGCTGCGCCAGGGCTCACTTCCAAGGGCACAGATACTTACAAGAATATTTGTAGATGTCACAGATGCTCGGCCTGCTGAGCATCTGTGACAAGTTACTGGACTCAGAGGTTGTGACGGAGTTGACAGTGACTTGGGCCAGGCATACCAGCATCTCCAGGTGGGCCTTTACCGTCAAGGAACCACTTCGGGCTAACAAACTCGTGGAAATACCCGAAAATTACAACCAACTAATCGAAATCTTTGCGAGATTTAAGTGTCCGAATGGGGAATCCGATGAAATGCTCAATCCTATTTTGTGCCTTCTTTGCGGTGCAATTCTATGCTCCAGGTGCCGATTCTGCAAGAACGAGCTCAATCAGGGAGCCTGCAATGCTCATTTGGATAAGTGTGGTGCTGGCTCAGGTATATTCCTTGGGATCCCCATGCGCAAACTTAACTTCTTGTGTAACTCTGGCCGAAGCGGTGCTGCAAATTTGCCTTACTTCGACGAATATGGCGAGAGGGACGAATTCTTGCGGTATGGCAACTCCTTGAGATGGAACAAAGATAGTTACAAGCATATTGGCAAGGCTTGGCTAAGTCATCAAGTTTTTGAGATCATTAACAAGGAAGGATGTTTGCCCTTGTTTGAGGGCGAGGTTTATAGTGGCTAAAACCCTAGTTCATGAAATGTTTTTGTTTTTCTGGTATTCTATACATATTTTTATATTTTTCATAATGTAATGTTTTTAATTCTAAAAGTATAATAAATTGTGAATTTCGCTAACATCCATGTGGGTTTTGACTCTAGTGATTCCCATTCATATAATCAGTTTTATAGATTGTGTTCATTATCATTTTTCTTCAAAGATGCATGATGATATTTTTCTTATCTAAAAAAAAGTATACAATATTTGAAAAGTATTCAAGTTTACAAAATATCCTAGAGTGTTCAGTCAATTTTTTTCAATTTGAAAAATTGGAAAAACATTTTTAATATTATTATATAATTTTTTAGATCAGAACAGTTTGTTGAAATTCATAACATGTTTATATAAATTCATAAATAACTCAACTCTTTTATTTTTTTTTTTAATTGAAAAATGCTTCATGGTTTGGCGATGATCAGTATTTTCGAACATTTTAACTTAGGTTTAGAATAATGGAATCGTTCGATGAACTTTATTTATCGTTCGAAATTCTAACCATTCAGTAAATTAACATATGTTTCTTTAAGTGGGTATTATTGTTATTTTACTCATCCAGAATTTTCAGTGTGGAAAACAGAGCAACCCTTTATACCCACATATTCTGCCACCCCTGGTCCTTTTACGCAGGATTTTCCCGCAGTAGACAAGGACTGAATTTCCCGGGAAAATGCCGACACACTTGTTTTGCTGTTTGTTTTTCCTTCATCGAATAGCTCAAAGCTGCGGGATAAAGTGAAAAAAGCCAGTCGCGAAGTAAGATTAAAGCAATACGAATTTCCTGTCACGGGATCGATAGCAGTGATTCCCTGATAAGAATTAGTGTTTACCCGCGCCCAGGCCTCCGCTCATACTGTAAAAGGGGTGGGAATATGCAGTTCGATAAAATGCTCAATCTCAGGTGGGACAAATTCACGAATTTCATCGTCGGGTCGCTGGATAATTGTTACGAGAAACAACAGTTCGTAGACGTTTCCCTGGTTTGCAAGGATGGAGAGATAATCGAATGCCATAAAATTATTCTTGCGAATGCAAGCAATTTCTTCAATCGCATTTTGGCAGCCAACAACCACCCACACCCCATGATCATTTTGCACGATATCGATGCCGACGATTTGAAAACGTAATTAAAATTCAAAATATTGCATGTGAGAGTTTTTGAGTGAAAAAAATTGCTGGTCATTTCGAAAAAATTGCTTCAAATGTTGATTCTGTTGAAAAAAATGTTTTTACACTCTGCTCGATACCCCAAGATTCAAAAATTTTTTTAAAAAATTACACATACTTAGAATTCATCTGAGACTAGAATGTATCAAAATTTCAGAATAATGACATTCGTTTACTGCGGGGAAATCCAAATCATCGAAAGAGACGTCCAGCGAATTTTGAAAATCGCCAGCAGGCTCCAAATCACTGGTCTCGCCGAAATTCACGCGAAACCCCAAATTTTGGACACGGTCCCCCAAGCCAAAGCCCATGAAAATCAAACCCTAAAACCCCCTGCAACTCCCCCACAAGGTACCCAACAATTCGCATCTTTCCACAAAACGAAATTTCCTCTTGAGCCAAGCAGGAAATTCAGTCCTCGAGCAACCGACGTTTCCAACAGGCCCAGGGAAAATTTTCAATACCCTCCGAATTTTACGATGGATTTGAGGCGAAATTCTAGAAATTACAACGACAACATTACACCAGGAACCAGCAGAAGTCCGCAAATGCCGTTTCGTTCAAAAAGGAGAGATTTCGAAGATTCAGGATTCAATTGGGGCCAGGGTTTCAAACCACTTTCCCGGAAAATTTTCATGGATGAGATCGAAGTAACTCCGAGGAAAATGGAAAAACTCGTTCAGGGCATCGAAAATAAAAAGGAAAGTGTCGAAGTGATCGTTTTGAATGACGATGTTGATTCGTCGCATGGGACTCATGAGGATTTATGACGCCAAGTGAAAAAGGATCCGAACATTGATAAGGAGTCCAAAGATTTGCAAGAAATTTTATCGAGCTTGTTAGAGATCGAAGACGTTCAAGTTTTGAGTCATAGAAAAAATAATTAATTTCGATATAAGTGTATTCGGTATTGATTTTAGAGGAAATTTTTTTAAAATGAGGTTTTCTAATTGTGGAAATTGTGTTGTTGAAATGTGTAGAACTGTGTATAGTAAATGTCAAGATAAAAAGTAAGTTATTGTTGTCTTAAAAATGATGTCATGTATGTGAGTGTAAGGCAGTTTTTATAAATAAGATTATTGAAAAAATTTCACTGATTCATATTAAATGTTTGATGATATTGAAATAGAGAATTCCAGCATATTGATTTTTTTGACATTTTAAAATTTTTAAAAAGTATTTTATTGCAAGAAATAAGAGTAAAAACCTAAGATTTCCGTTTTCAAATCCAAAAATTCTAATTTCAGAAAAATTTTACTTTTGTTCATTAATTATGGTAGCAAGTAATCTTCATTAAATCCATTATGACTGTAAAGTCTAAGGTATACTGTCATAGAAATATTAATGCCCGACTAGAAAGTTCGACCGAACTGATGTTGCCCAAGAAAACTTTAAACGAGAGAACGTGCATTATTCATATTTCCAATTTCTATAGAAAGTTGTACTTACTCTAACCTTAAAAAATTTATTATCTAATTATTCAATTACCAGGGATGCATGATTTCATTCAAAAAGTGAAAACAACAAATCATGTCATATATTTCAAAAGTCTTTTATCCTTTATTAGCTTTTGTGTTTTGTACTAAAATGTGGAAAAATCCATATTTGTTGATTACGGATAAACCGCCTCACAGCAATTGTTTGACATATATTATCTTTTGATTACAATTCATTTTCATTGCAAATAAATACGGCTAGACTTTGCTATGGGTAGTAATAAATAAAAGCAAAGTCCCATTTGAAAGTTCATTTGTCGTGAAGCCTAAGCTGGGATATACATATTCAAAAAATATTAAAAGTATTTGATAAATGTAAGTGTGAACCAATAGAGATTATTTAAAGGTTATTTTAAAAAACTTTTCAATACTTTACAGTCGTATTGACAAACTGATTCATTGGTTAAAAAAGGAGCAATCAACTTGCCAATCTAAGAAAATGATTCTACGTGCCTGCGATACACTGAAATTAACTTTTACAATAATTCAAACGATTATTATTAACTTTACTTTGGCTTCAGCGACAAATCAACTTTAATGGGTGATCAGTCAAGTATAATACAAGGCAGAAATGTGATGTTGAAACATTCTATAGACTAGAGACAGTTTTATCACAGCTGGAGCAACATAGAGATGAGTGATATTTCAGTTCATGGAAGGCTCACGGGGATATAAAAAACAGAATTGTATGTAGAATTTGTTGAACTTTCTAAGAAATTTCTATAAAACATTATAGAATAAATTAAATAAAGTAAAATAAATGACATTCTACAATAAATTGGAATTTATATAAAACATTGTATATAAACCAATACAGATGATGGCATTATCTTTTCTCAAATTCAAAAATCCTGTATAGTGTCTATAGCATTTGGATTGGATTGGATTGGTTCTGTTCTGGGTCCCCTGCTAGAGAGGCATCGCTGAAGAGTGGGAATTTGTATGTAATGCCCCGCAATCACGGTACCTGTTTTGGACCCCGTAACGTGTGATAGCAACATTTACTCTTCCCTTCTCTGTCATCGACGACACTTGGACCCGCAGGTCCACTGCGTCTTCTCCATGTGTTTCTTGTGTGTGTGCGTGTGTGCGCGAGCGTGTGTCAATGTATCGGCGTCCCATGCGTTCACCCGGGACCGACTGATTAACATCCTCGTCCAACAGAAGACCCTGGCCACCTTACCAGGAAAAATCTACAAGTTCATCGCCGGTCCAATATTCGCCCCTGGCTCCTCAAGAACCTCTAATATAAATTAAAAATTCCTGGGGCAGCCGGGATTCAAACCCAGACCCTTCCCAGATCCGCAGGCCAGTAACATAACCACTGGGCTACCAATCTGGTTGTCCATTGCATTAACTAAACTTGAATAATACTTCTGAATCACTACATTTTTACAATAATTTGAAATATAACTGTTATACAAATTTTTCAAGGAACTTTGCATAAAAATTAAACAATAATTTTTGACAAGTTCAACATTGCGGCATTTTAAGATTCAAAAAAGATGATGACAAAATTTTCACCGGAATAACAAGCAAAATTTATAACTATTGACTTGTAATTTTTTTGGTAGTTCAGGTTTGTTTGAATATCATTCATCACTAGTTAATGCTGTTCTAAGAAACTTCTGTAACACTCATCACCGGGATGAAACAAGGTTTTTACACGCCAAAGCTTTTTCTCTAGTAAAAATACTATCACATGTTCTTACACCATCATTTTCAATCATTTTGAGTTGATTTTGAGTCATTACGCCAAAACAACTGAAAACAGCTGTTGGCAGGTTAATTATTTTCGACCTGTATTGACCGGTCCAACAAAACAAGCTTAAATCCCCTAAATTCAGAAGCGATCTAATGCTCCTCAGTTATGTGCACACACACGACACATATTGTAAACTCACGTAGGTATGTCCAGTGTGCTATTCAGTGTGCAAACAGTGAAGCGCACAGTGAAAATCAAAGTGCCAATGGTTAAGAAGTGTCAAGAAGTGACATCAAAATTCGTGAAAATTTGTTAAAAAAAAATGTCTCGAGGAAGTAGTGCCGGTTTCGACCGTCACATTACGATTTTCTCACCAGAAGGTCGGCTCTACCAAGTAGGCAAGTATTAATTCATTCTTTTCAATACTTTTCGTAAAGTCCGAGGCCGCGTACATAACCACCAAGTTGTGCGTGATTTGCACTTTTCAACGACAGGCAACTTAATTCCCAAAATATTTCATCATGGAAATATTAGTTCCCTTTTTTGTCATTTTTTAATCGCCAAAGTTGTACTTTTTACCGAAAACATACCTTTTTTAATCGAGTTCGATCTTTATTAAAGTTGACAATTTGTAGCTTTTATTGTTATTCATTGTAACTGAATTTGAAAAATTGTCAACTCACGGATTTTATTGACTCTTTTGAAAGCAGAATTTATAAAAATTCAGTTGTACTGGTAAATAATTGGTTAAAATATAGTGTTAATAATTCAAAAACTCATCTTTGGATATTTTCGGAAATTGAATTTCATTTTTTAGGATATCAATTCATTAAAAATTTTGTTCATTGTTGACAGAGTATGTATTTAAATCGATAAAACAGGGTAGACAATCATTAAAAATTAAATAATATTTAGTCACACAACTAAATATGTAATTATATAATTTTCTATAAGTATTTATTTCATTTGATTCAAATGGGAATATTAATTATCATTTAAAATACAGTATTTATATTTTTAAAGCCATATGCGAGGTTGAATAAATAATACATATTTGGTTATAATAATAAATGCTTATTTAATGTTATTTTTATAAATAATTAAATAGTTACTCAAAATGTAACTTTAATATTTGAGCCATTATTATTTCAAATATTCATAATCTTTGAATATTTTCAGAAATGTAATATAATTTTTTGTGATATCTACTCATTGAAAATTTTCTTTGTTATTCATAGAGAATGCATTTAAAGCGATAAACCAAGGTAATTGTTAACAATTACTTAAAAAATTTTTCAACTCAATAATAATAAATACCAAGTTATATATCAATCTTTAATTATTATTCCGTGTATAGCATAAATATTTAAAACATTTCTGATCTTTGGGTAGTTTTGAAATTTATTGTCATTTTTACAATATTGGCTCATTGACATTTATTTTTGGTTGACAGACTGCATTCAAAGTGGTAAACCATGGATAATTATCAATAATTATTAAATAGATATTGTGTCACAATTATAGATACTTATCTCGTTATCTTAAAATAAGTATTTCTATAATCATATATAAAATTTATTATCTTTGAATATTTTTGGAAATTTATTGTCATACATTGTGATATTGCTCGTTGAAAATTTTATTTGATGTTGACAAAGTATCCATTTAAAGGGATAGGCCAGGGTGAATAATTATCAATCATCATCAACAAAACAAAGTTTATCATCTATTTAAAATAAAGCATGAATGTTCCCAAAATCTATGATCCTTGAATATTTTAAAAATGTTCTTTTTTGTCATATTGGCTCATTGAAAATTTTTTTCATTGACAATGAATACATTTAAAACGATATACTAGGGTGCATAATTATTAACAGATAATAATCAATGAATATTCAAATAATAACCCAAAATGAAGTAAAAATGTTTCAAAAATGTATGATAGGATTGGATGTACTTGAGAGTATAATGTAATTTTTCGCTATACAAACTCATTCAAAATTTTATTAGTTGTTGACAGACAATGCATTTAAAGTCATAAACTAGGGTGAATTGTCATTATTAATAATTTATGAGTAAATAAATTTTTCTAATCATAAATGATCATTCATATAGAATTATTTACCTTAAATTAAGAATAATTGTATAATTACCATTTAATTTTATCAGTCATACTCATTCAATTATATTAAAGCATATATTTCGAAAATTCCTGATCTTTGATTATTTTTGGAAATTTAATGTCATTTTTTGCTATACTAGCTTATCTGAAATTTTCTTTGTTGTTGGCAGAGTATGCATTTAGAGTGATAATCCAGCATGTATATTTAATGATAATTAAATAATATTCAATTGTAATAATTAATCCTCATTCACTTATAAATAAATTAATATTAAAATAATTTTTTGAAACATAGCATACATACATGTACATACATTAATATTTCGAACATTCATTGGGTTTGGACATTTTTCGACATTCAATGTTATTTTTGCTATATTGACTGATTGAAAATTTTATTCCTTTGTAACAGAATACGCCTTCAAAGCAATAAACCAGGGTGGATTGACCTCTGTCGCTGTCAAGGGTGTCGACACCGCAGTTTTTGCAACCCAAAAAAAAGTCCCTGTGAGTATTTATTCATGAGAATTAAATGGGAGAGTGGTATAATTGAATGAAATATTAACAAATAAAAGACAGTTCATAGCATTATTGTTTTTTGATGTATTTTTTATATTATTAGGAATTTTTTTACATATTTTTTCAATTTTCAGCGTTGCTCAACTAAATCATGAAAAAACAAAATTTTGACCTATCATGGGGTCTTTTTTCAAGGTTCAATATACAAATTGTTGAAATTATAAATCCAAGAGCAAAATTTAACAATTTATCTTCGATTTACTGTATATTTTATCTAAATTATTCTTACAAGTGTAATAATAAACCAATTTTATCATGATTATATAATTATGTATATAAATATTACGATTGTTGTAATAATAATATTAAAAGGTAATATATCGTGTAACATTATAATCATATTGATAATAATTACATCTTTTAACAAGTGAACTTGTGTAAACAATTACTGTTGAATAAAAAATGATCATACCTCAAAAGTATAATTTTCATTAACATTTGAATCCACAGAGTATTATGAAAAAATTAAAATACCATTTCATTTACTATTTAAAAATAGTTAACTTAACAACTAATTAAGTATTTCATTTCGTCATTTTTATGATTGCCAAATCTGTAGACTTTTTTATTTGTATTTTTTTTTCCTCTTTTTTCCCTACTTTTCAAGGAAATATGGATGAGTTGTGATGTATAAGAGTACAAGTAGTTATTCGGAAATTCAGTACTTTCAAAAAGGATAGAGAATTTTTTCCCATCAATTTGATATTTTCTAGAAGTTCCAAAATTTCCGCAAAAAGAGTTTAATAACATTTAAAATACAGCTGTTGCATGATTTTTTTACATGACTATTTCAATAAATACTGACTACATTTTGAAATTCGTATTATTGAGGGTGGTTACATGTTGTTTGAGATATTAAAAAAATTGATGTTTTTTTTTTTAATGTTTCAGGACAAGCTTTTAGATGCCTCGACTGTGACGCACGTATTCCCTATAACTGATAACATTGGCTGTGTTATGACGGGCATGATTGGTAATAAATATAATTATTCTTGTTATTTTTGTTCCTGTAACTATTATGATAACTATCTTAATTATCATTAAATTTTCTTTTTGTGTCTCATTCCTTAAATTATGTTTATTCATGATTATGCTTTATATCATAATTTAATCAATTTTACTTTGAATGATACTAATTATCTTACTTTAAAATGTTATTTTATATCATGGAATTATTATTATCATGGAAAATTTTCTGATGAAAAGTATTCTAATGATGTTTCATTAATCTTAATTAGTTTTGGCGATGTTCTGCCCTCATATTATTTTTGTATTAATTAATTCAAGTTTTAAATTCATGGTGATGGAAATGGTCATCATCGCTATTTCATTCCCATTTTTAATCTTACGATTTTTATTCTGATCATTATTGAACTTTGTTATCATTTCGTTTTACATATCATAAATATAACTACCCTTTGTATTATTGTCTTTGTACTCCCAATTTTCATAATCTTACAAAGTCATCATAAAAATGTGAAAGAAACAAATGATAATTACATTTTAGCTGACAGCAGGTCACAGGTACACCGTGCACGCTATGAAGCAGCTAGTTTCAAGTACAAGCACGGCTTTGATATCCCGGTGGATATATTGTGCCGGCGTATGGCTGACATAAGCCAAGTTTACACACAAAATGCTGAGATGCGCCCTCTAGGATGTTCAATGATCCTGGCTGCATACGATGAGGAGAAGGGGCCATGTATCTATAAGGCAGACCCTGCTGGATACTTTTGTGGCTACCGCGCCGTCTCAGCCGGGTCCAAGCAGACAGAGGCAAATTCATATCTGGAAAAGAAGCTTAAGAAAAAGCAAAATTATGACAGCGACGAAACCGTTCAGCTGGCTATCACCTGCCTGTCTACAGTTTTGTCAGTTGACTTCAAGCCCACGGAAATCGAGGTTGGCATCGTCTCCAAGGACAATCCTAAGTTCAGGTTGGTATTTCTTCTTTTTTTTTTAACTACATAATGTACTTTGTTCTTAAATTTTAAATATTCGAATTATGTCATGTTTTTATAACTTTTGATTGAAAATCGAAGTTGAGGTTGAGGTTGAGTTTGGTTCAGAATTAAACAGAATCTGCTTTGGTTTTTTGCAGGATTTTGACGGAACAAGAAGTTGAGAGGCATCTCACTACCATTGCCGAAAAAGATTGAAATCTATTTTTTTTATTATGGGTTTATTGCTTACAACGTGTCAAATAAAGTTATTTCTAATTGAATTATAACTGATATTATTCAATTTAACATATAGCCTATTCAAGTCATTGAAAAAACCTATACCCAACTCCAGTGTTTTCTTAAAGTAAATTGTCAATAATTGCCTACTAAATCGGTTGTTTGGCAACATTCAATGATACAATTGATATATATAACAATAGATATCTGGTATGTTAATGTTCAAGAGTCCTTAGAAAAAGTCCAGTGTTATGTTGCCAAGTTTTCATATTTTTCTATGAGTAACTTCTAATAAAATTGACTGGGAAAATTAGTTTTCCAAAACGTCTCATCGTATCCGTCAATTGTGTGCTTTTTCAGAAAAATTTGTCAAAGCATTCAAATTTTATAGAAGAAAAAGTACAAGTGTCCATATGAAGTAATGCATTTTCAGATGCATCAAAAACTGATTGTCTGCAATCTGAAGTCAACTTCAGATTTTTTATGACTAGAGGTACTATCACATCCCCATAAGTCAAGGTCAAACATGAAAATGACTTTGTTATGACTTCACGAGTTAAACAGACTGAATACTGATTATGAATTTTTTTATTACTTATTCAACATAATGATAACATTTTTTTGGTAAGGATAATATTAGAACTAATGATTCACATTATAGTGACCCAGAAAATGAGGATTGAACTTCAAGTAATTCTTTTTCAGTGGCCATCTTGGCCCCCATCAAATCCTCCAACTCTTTCTGCAGAATTTTCGTTTTTGCCTGAAATAGTAAATCCAGGAAAAAAATCATGAAAAAACTGTAAAATATATAAGCTTACAATCCCATCAGGTGCAATCTCTCTTTTCTTCAAAAGAACGGCTCGTTGCAGACAACGCATTTTCTCAATAGATTCGTCTCTCTTGGCCTTTTCTGTCTTCAGAAGAACCGAGACTCTAGATTGCTTAGCTTTCAAAAAATCAATTTCTGAAGCTCGTTTCTCCGCAAATTCGATTGGCTCACATATCTGACAGTTGATATTTTTGAAATTCTGGTGGATTTGATCCTGTATTTTACGAATGTGTTGGGTGCTCGAATCGTTCGCTATCGACGCTACTTTAGCTTTATTTTTCAAAATCTTAATGTTGTACAAATTTTCGTCAAGCTTTTTTAGCTCCAGTTGATTTTGCAATACTTTTCGTTCCAGTTTGCGCATTTTTTGCCACTGTGCGTTATCTGCCATTTGAATGAATATTGTTATCAATTTGAAATTTTTAATTGAGTTCAAAAAGTTCGTTAATCACAATAATTGTTATGAGTCGGAACTCATCATAAAAACGTTGTGAGTTGGAACCACTGATATAAGTAATATTTATATCCATGATATTCTTATTATGTATATAAATAATTTTAATAATATTTAATATTATCAATATCACAATAATTGTTGTGAAACAAAACATCACAACAATACTTGTGAGTCAAAGTCACAGTCATGATTGTGAAACACGCACATGCAGACGACAGTGTCAGCTGTGCTTATTTATGTAAACACTCAACAGCTGTGAATAAATAAGCCTTATTAGTGACTTTTATGGACAACATCGAAAAGTGAATTGTATTCGACAGCCAAGAGTTTTTTGAATATTATAATTTCTAATTCAGCAGAAAAAATCGTTCGTGTCGTGTTCGAACAATCGTCAACATTGTTTTCGTTCGCGTTGCTTACCCTTCGCTGTTTGTCACGACCAAATAATGGCCTCGCGAGTCAACAGTGGGGCCCAAAGAGTTTTGGCGAAATTGCAGTCCCGCGTGAATGCTGGCGAATATTACGAGGCTCATCAAATGTACAGGACATTGTATTTCAGGTAAATGATTGAGCGGTAAAAAGTACCTTGCGAGGTTTTCCAAACAACAACATAACCTTTAAATTCGATTTCGTTATCCAGATATCTCGGCCAAAAAAGATACACGGAACTGTTGCAATTGCTGTATGATGGCTCGGTTTTGCTTTTGCAACATAAACAGGTAATTTTTCAATTACATGTGTGACCTTGAAGAATTTGGGAGAGAGGAGTGGGGGGTGTTATGAAATGTATATTTTAAGGGTATTGAAAATTGATTTTTACAGTATTCAAAAATGACTATTATTTGAGTTAATACTATAATATTATTATGATAGGTATTTTCGATATATTTTTTATGCAATATAGTTATCATTATAATATTGTTATAGAGTAAATTCGTTAAATAATAAAGTAATATTATAATTTAATATTATATGATTTTATCCTATACATTATAATAGAATATTATTACAATTTATTCATTCAAATCATATGTAATCACTGATAATGAATCATAATTATATAGTATAATTACAATTAATCAATTATAACAGAATGTAATGATGAATTTTTTGAATTACTATTTATCTTTGAGTTATCACCAGTTAGTATATCAATTTATAGTTGATTAATTTTTTGAGTTGATAAGTTTATATACATATTCTATTTCCTTCAAATTTTCGAAAAACTATGGTAATTTAAGAAAAACTATGTGACAACTTTGCTATTTTGTTTCTAAAATTAAAAATTAGAAATTTTTTGTTGTTGTTAATAAAATATGCACTTAGGTGATAAACAAGGCAGATAATTATTGATAAATATTCAAATATGTGGCGTGGAATGAAGAAATCAACCTATCAGCCCAAAACTTTTCAGCTTACTTCATAATGTCCTTGGAGCGGATTATCTGCCAAAACGTTTGAGACTGCTAGATCGATTTCTATGTTTCACAATACACATTAATTAATACTTATTCAAATATATTTAAATTATTCTCTAAATAATCATTTGAAATATAGCATTAATATTTCAAAATGCCATATCTCAGAGTATTTTTGGAATTGTATAACCATTTTTTGCTATAAGGGCTCATTAAAAATTTTGTTTGTTGTCGACAGAGCATGCATTCAAAGCGATAAACCAGAGTAGATAATTATTCATGATAAAAGCGTTCATTTTCAAATACATCAAAAAATATAAATCCTAATCTATTGAAAGAAATATTTGAATATTAATTCGAAACATAGTATAAATATTTCAAAAATTTGTCTTCCTACAATATTTTTGGAAATTTCATTTCATTTTTTGCAATATTAGCTCATTGAACATTTCTTTAGCTGTGGACAAAGTGTGCATTTAAAGAGATGTATCAGGGTCAATAATTATATGTAAACAATAAATAAATAAAATTAATGCCTAAACAAAATAATAATCAATAGTTTCTCAATTTTATTCAAAAAAATATTCAAAGTATTGCTAAAATATTAAGGCATAAATATTTAAAAAAATCATAACCTTTGTATATTTTTGGATATTATGTCATTTTTTTAATTATTGGCTTTTTGAAAACTTGACTTGCTGTTGACTGAGTATGCATTCAAAGCGATAAACCATGGTGAAAAATTATTGATAATTTAATGTTCAATGTATCATTATGATGATAAAAACTCATTTATATATAAATATTTAAATTATTATATGAAATTGAGTAAAATATAAAATATAGCATTAATATTTCCGAAATTCAGGATTTTTGGGTACTTTTCGAAATATAATGTCATTCATTGCGAAATTGGATTATTAAAAATTTTATTCATTGTTAACAGATCATGGCAGTTCAAGTAATAAAAAAGGGTGAATAGTTAGCAATAATTAATGCATAAATATTTTATTATATTATTACTTATTCAATTATGTTGCATATCAATATTGAAAATGATAATTGAATAATCAATTGTAACCAATAAATAAATTGATTCGTTATAATTGATTAACTCATTGAGTATATGATGGAATTGGATACGTTTTTCATGATCTAAAAAATTTGAGAAAACTGGTATTTGGAGAAGTAGTCAATGTGATAATTTTTTGCAATTTTAATGAAAAAATAAAGGTATACAAAAAATAATGATCATAAAAACTGACCACATAAAATTTTTGCAATTAAAATATTAGAAACATTTTTGTTAATTAAAAATTATTAACTACAGAATGAAAAACGAAAATAGATAATTTATTATTATATAGATATGATGAACATTAAATTATCATTTCATTATTTTCAGTTGCAATCGATCATTTAACACAAATTAAAACTAACGAGCACCTGCGTTTAATGATAAGTTATTTCAACTAACATAGTTGAATATTAAAAAAATGAAGCTGGTGAATTTACTTCCATTAATTTTCGATGCTAATTTTGCTATCAAATATACCACAAAATAAGGGTTAAAAAGTATGACATTTTTTTAGTTACTTTTTCAAACAATAAAAAATGGAAGTTTTTAAATCAGGATATTGTGTACACAAATTTACTACAATGTTAAGAGTTCAAAATAAAATCTGTAAATAAAAGTATTGAAAATAATTGTATTTATTTGTAATAGTATAAATATAAATGTGAAAATCGGATGAATTTTCAATCCGATGTTTTGGATTCATTTTGTTAAAATCGACATTGACACTAACTCAATGATACTGATCACCCAAAATTTTTAATATGTCAACACAAAATTCCTTTTATTAATGATTTACGTAAATGTTATTATTTGAATGATTTTTAGATAATAAATGCCTAATTCACACATTCTTTATAAAGGAATGTTTTTCGTTCAATTTGGAATAATTCAAGCAAAAATGTTTTATTTTTGAATGATGTGCACGTTGTCCAGTTCTGTTTCAATTCTGAACTGTAGTAAAATATAATTCCTTTTTTTCCAATCTAAACTGTCTGAGGATGCAGTGAAAAATTAATTTTTTATTTATATAATTTTTGTTTTTATTTAAAAAGTTTTAAGTCATGATTTATTTATTTTAAGATCATTTTTTTTAAATTTTTAATTACAAAAATCTGCAATTTTCAATCTATAACTAGTAAAATTTGATAAATTGCAGTAAATAATGATAATTGATAAAATCCTGTATTGCAAAATCATGCTTTCAAAAACCTACTGTTTTTTTTTATTTTATTTATCAAGATGAAATTTAAAAAAAGTGAAGGACATATCACATGGAATGTTTTCGAATTGTATATAAATAATTCTTCATAATTGTCAATATGCGCTCACACATTTGTGAAAAATGACCCCAAAAATCTGCTCAGCTCTGTTGCAAATGTGCTCTCTCATAGCATTAAAATCATAATCATTGGTGTATAGTACGCAAGCGGAGCGGACCTGGGTATACTATACGTGGACGTATTGACAAAATCAGGGACAGAGGGCTCAGACCTGGACGACTTGTTCGAAAAGCTTGGTTACCTCTTTTCCCTGATGAGCCCTACTTCCCCTGAAAGGGAGACGTTTGCACAGAATGCTCTCAGGTGGAGTGTCACAGCCAAAGGATCCAACTCTGCCTCAGGCCCAGTTTACAAAACAGGTCACCCGACACTCCATCAAAAACTGGCCCTAGTCTTTTGGAGAGGTGAGTAAGCAATGAACAAGTGCCATTAAACCAGTATCATCGCACATGTTTTCTTGTTGCAGAAAAAAATTACCAGCAAGCGAGGCAGCATTTCATGCACAGCACGGACGGCTCAGGCTGTGCCGCTATGCTAGTCGAACTCCACCAGCAGAGAGGATACACAAACGAAATCGACCTTTTCATTGCACAAGCCGTACTGCAGTAAGTACCACCTTTCATAAAAACTCATCATGAAATAACCTACAAATTACAAAACGCCTGATCAATTGACACCCTGAAACTGCATGAATAAAATAAACCCTTATAATCTTTTCACCCCATTTTGACAGGTACCTTTGCCTGCAGAACAAGGTGACGGCGCATGAAGCCTTTGACTGGTACACATCGCGGCACCCAAAAATAAAGAAAGGTGGGCCACCTTTCTACCTGCCACTCCTTAACTTTCTCTTTTTCCTGCTCAAGACCATCGACACTGGTACACTGGCTATCTTCACAGTACTTTGCGAGCAGTATCGCATAAGCCTGAACCGAGACCCTTGCTACCGCCAATACCTCGACAAAATAGCTCAGCTATTTTTCAACGTGCCACCCCCGAGGCCTCAGAGCCACGGCGGCCTCTTCGGTTCCATTTTGGAGACCTTGTTCAATGATCTCGAAGGCGACGACGATGAAGAACGCCGTGGTGCCAGGCCGCCCACCATGGCCTCGGCTTCCACTTCCTCCCACACAGTGCAAGACCTCGACTGATGCAATGAATCCGATTCACCATTCCTCCTTTTCTGTACAAAGAGCCTCCAACACCTGTGTAAATTACGCGTGAAACCTTGGCTGGTGTATTTATATAACAAGTGACGTATCGTCCTTTGCAATAAAAAAAAGATGAAATGAAAAAATTAACAATAAAGAAGACTAGAGATAATGGAAAAACTTGTGTCGTTTATTAAAATTAAAAAGTGTACAAAAAGGGGGCAAGGGTGGGCTGGTTAGTATGTGGGTAAACCCGGAATGGGAAAATTCTCGGCAAACTTCTCAACCTCTTGCCTTAGACTGCCGAGCTTGGCTGCGAGAGCCTCGTCCGTCTCGAGGATGCTTTTGTAGTCGACGAGCTTGGGACCAGAGAGAGCCTGCGCCTCGCCGGCCAGCTGCAGTCCGCGATGGATGAGGTCGGCTACGCAGTCCATGTCAGTTTCGATGAAGCCGCGTGTAGTGAGGGCTGGAGTGCCGAGACGAATGCCACTGGGGTTGAGGGCGCTCTTGTCGCCTGGCACCGTGTTCTTGTTACAGGCAATGGACATGCACTCGAGTAGGTGCTCGGCCTTGGAGCCTGTGAGTCCTTGGGGTCGCAGATCGACCAATAGGAGATGCACATCGGTTCCGCCCGTGGCAATAGCGTAGCCGAGTTCTTGGAGACGCTGGGCAAGCCGCTTGGCATTCTTCAGCACTTGCTTCTGGTATGCCACGAACTCTTCGCTCTTAGCTTGGCGCATGGCCGTCGCTATGCCAGCTATCTGGTGATTATGGGGTCCACCCTGCAGCCCTGGGAACACGGCCTGATCGATCTTGCTCTCTAGTTCGTACATTATTTTCTCCTCGTTCTTGCCCACGCTCTTCACGCCCTTGCGATAAAAGATGACGCCCGCTCGTGGTCCACGCAGTGTTTTATGAGTGGTTGTCGTCACCACGTCACTGTACTCGAAAGGGCTTGGTATCAAGCCAGCTGCCACCAAGCCTGAAATGTGCGCCATGTCGCTCACAAGATATGCTTTGTTCTCATCCGCTATTTCCCGGAAGCGCTTGTAGTCCAAGCAGCGGCTGTAGCACGAGACTCCCGCGATTATGACCTTGGGCTTAAAAAGCTTTGCATTTTCTGCCAGCTTCTCATAATCTATCAGACCGCTCTTTGGGTCCACCTTGTACGGCATTGACTCAAAGTATATCGACGTCGCTGATATCTTCTTGTTTCCCGTGAAGAAGCCTGCCAACATTAATCAGTTTTTTCATCCCTTTGTGTGTGGGTGCTGGTAGCACTTTTCACTTGCTACGTACCATGGGTCAAGTGACCGCCATCAGGCAAATCAAGCCCCATGATCCTGTCGTGCGGTTGTATCAGACCGGTGTAGCACGCGAAATTCGCTGGACTCCCGGAATAAGGCTGCACATTGCAGCCCCACTCCTCAGGGTTTAAGTTGAAAGCTTCCAATGACCGTTTCTGTGCCATCCTCTCGATCTCGTCTATGAATTCGTTGCCACCGTAGTATCTTGAATACGAAATGTTAATCATTCGCATCACAAATGGATTATATTTTGATACTACAATGATTATTAGATAATCTCCAAACATTTTGCACAACCAATTTTTTGTAAATTTCTAACTAAAGTTGCTTGGGTAAAAACAAAAAAAATGAACCTCATCAACTCGGCACTATTCTCAATTTCCTCTCTTCAATGATATATTTTGTATAGGGTTGTAAAATATGTATCACCGTGCTCCAGGCAGGCCCTCGCTGTACTTGTTGTGCAGGCAAGAACCAAGGCACTGTAGCACGCTGAGGGACGTGAAATTTTCGCTGGCTATCATTTCCAGTCCACATCGTTGCCTCTTTTTCTCCTTGCTCATCAGCTCGAACAACTCGGGATCTGTTTCCCATAAGTTTTTGTGCAGCGTCGAAGCCATTTGTTTATCTTGAGGCTATATGACATAAAGGAAAGAAACATTCTTATTATTATTTCTATTGTTATCAGGGACATAGACAAAGGGGAGGGAGACATAAACAACATACTTAATTAAAAATTACAATTTGGAATCAGTAAATGTTACAGATATTAAACGAAATAATTTTTTACAAGTTTTTCATAAAATTAAAGTAACAAATCGATGAAGATTTCTTGCTTGAGACTGTTTTCTTTAAAATTTATTTTTCCTGAAAAATTTACAATGCATTGATTTTAGAGATATAATTCTGCAAATCTACATATATCATGCCATTAAAATACTGGAAATACTACAACAGTTTTGAAATACTTAATATTACGGAAATTCAAAGATATTAAGTAAATGCTACAAAACTATGTACAAAGAATTTTCTCAAATATTACATAACTTTAAATTCTCAGACATAAAATTTTAAAAATCTACGTATACCCTATGGGAAATCTTGTAATAGTATGTAATTCGTGTATTAAAAAACTATTACAACCGGCAGGGTAGATTCCGATTCTACCAGCTGATCATCTAGATCATTTCTTCACGCGGAATTAGATTTTGAAAATTCCCTTATGTATTCATTTGAATAATTACGAAAATCACATTGTTAGAGTTAAAGTTTGATATGAATCTTTCATAATTCTGTGGCTTTCCGCCATAACAGAGAAAGTCACTTCTGCCATAACATTTAAAATTTTATCAGAATATCATGTAAAATGAGCTTTATGGCAGAAGTGACTTTTTCTGTTATGGTGGGAAGCCACAGAATTGTAATCAGTGAAAGTATATTTAATAAGTAAGATGCCGGAAAAATATAAATTATAGATTTTGCCCAAAGAAATTATTGGGTTGATCAGCTGATAGAATTAAGGCACTAAAAACATGAGTATTCGCATTTGCCGCCATTTTGTGTCCTGGTGTTTATTGGGATGGTTGGTGTGTAGTGTTCATTGTGTTTTCAAACCAACACTTGTCACCAGGACCCAAAATGGCGGACCTATGTTTCTAGTGCCCTAGTAGTATAGGGATCTAACCTGCCAGTTGTAATAGTTTTGTAATCCATAAATTACAGACTTTTACAAGAATTCCCATAGGATTAATCCAAAAAATACTATAAAATCTTTTGAACGACATTGATACTGACAAAATACGAAAAACATTTTAAAAACTAGAAATCTATGAAGGTTTTTCCGGACAAATTTACAAAAATAATAACAAATTATAGAATTTTGATATTCTACGAATCTAGGCATATAGCGGTCCATCAAAAATCTTGAAAAATTTGAAAAATATCAAAAAAATAAGAAAAAAAGAAAAGAAAAAAGTTGAGCATGCTCAACCTCATATATTTTATTTGTTTGATTAAATTTTATGTAAAATTATCTTTGCTAATATTTTTCATGTAAACAGTAAATTTTATAAATTTTAGATGAATGCGAAGGAAAGAATCATGATTAAATGATTTAACTTTATCCAATCAACTTTAATTGATTTAAAAATTATTTATTAAAATAATTTTATCGCGATTCGTTTGAGGGGTCTTAAATTTTTCACAAATATCAATACAACTGTTCAAATTAAGGCACCCTTAAAACAGAACATCTAGCTACAGCCCTGGTAAAATTGCCCATATATATTTTTTTGCACGTGCAATTACGCGAAAACGTTTCTCAATTCAAATGAGAAGCAACAAGTTTCAAGACACGCGTCGCTGATAACTGCGTAGATGACCCACAGCGTGTATAATCTCGAATTTTATCACTTTTTCCAGCATCTCAATAATTAACAAACACAGGATTATTTTCGATAAAATATTCATCTTTTCACATAAGATTGAAAAAAGCAAGATTAATAATAAAATTATGAACAATTTTGGAAATTTTACTCACCTGTTCCATTGTAGAGAGGTGTACTTTCGCGAAAGTGGTCTGGTTGACAACGATCAAATTCGTTCTGTTCGCGTGGAAGGAAGTTGAAAAAACAGCCGGTACCCCACGCACAAAGTGTTTACCATCGTCTTTGACGTAATGCCTCGATAATTCGCTGGCCAATCGGAAGCAACGACGAGTTAAAGCCGATTGTATGTTTGTTAATATTGTCAACGACATTCTCTCCTTTTTCTGCGTTAAGACGACTCCGCAGCAGCGACGTAATTGTGGCACTTATAGAATACAAGAAGACAAATGCGAGTAAATCGCAATTACATATTATGTAAAAATAAACCCAAGTTTTGTTAATGTTGTATTGAAACGAAATGCCGGAATCTGATAGAGAAGAGAATTGAATATTAAATCTATTAAACCAAAAAAATCCCGCGAATGGGACGTGAAATTTGAATCATTTCGCCCGTGTAACAGACTGTTTTCCTTTCACCTGAAAGTCTGGTTCTTGCAGGAATCTGGTTTTCGCGATTTTTTCGTCAACTGTTATGCGATCCGGTTTTCCCAGTTCCAATAACATCGAATGAAATGCGATTAACCGTCTCAGTTCAGCTATTTTTGCACTTAATCTTTAAAAAATATTTTTTAGAATTCTAACTTTTAATTGAAGCATTGTGAAATCATCAATTTTTAGATTACCATACATGAAAATTGATGTGAATAATTAATAGCTAAAAATTTATCATTGATTTTGAAACCCGGTCGGACTACGTCCGTCGCTCTCAAGTACAGAAATTTTAGATGAGAATATAATTTCGAATTGTTAAGTGAGAATTATACTTTGTATACTCGGTAAATAATATTTAAGTATAAAAATTACTAGGGATGCTGTGCGTTTGAATCCTTCTATGTGTCCTTCAATGATTTGTTGTTAGCAGTGTTCAGCTGAATTTCGGTGTCAAAATGCATGCCGGATGAGATCAGTTTCGTGCTAAATATGTCAAACTTATTTTTGTGAGGACTAGATTGCATATGCTTCCAATTTGACGCAAATCCTTGATACCCATGCATATTTATGAATATACTTATTATATTATACGTAATTGGATGAAGTTGGCTACTGGACAAGGTGTTCCTTTGTGTGCGTAGATAGTTTTTAATTCCACAAACCAGTTTTTTTTCCATTCCAAAGCAAAACCTACAGTAAAAAACTCCACGCCAATACTTTTCGTAAACTTTATTACATGTACATGACAATCATTATAAAGTTTCCTTACAAAATATTTGACAAATTATACAATGGTAATAACAAGGCTGCAATGAAATGTCTTCTTTACAAGAATCCTCCTTTGTTATCGCATTTGATGGGCCTTTGTCATAATAGCCATTTTTCCAGTGACGAGCTGAAATTTCCCAGTGGAAATGCGTTCTACCCAACAACGACAAGATTTCTGTAGCTTGAAAAATCTTACTAGATCTCAGTAGACCGAGGACGGAACCAAAATTCTAAAAATCTCATAGGAACTCTGTAGATCCCACATATACTGTATGATTCTTCAGAGTTCCTGATGGATTCCATACTCATCCTGCACCAGCCAACCAAGATTAGACAAGCTTACACTATCAACCTACAGAAACCCAAATCAGACCCGCTGTGACCCGCTTGAAGAAAAATGATTTTATGTCCAAAGTTAAAAAAAATGCCAAGCATCATCAATTAATTAAATAATAAAATTGAATTAAAACTTTTTGAATCAAAAACCATGCTTTTAGACCCAAGCTCCTTCTTCTGAAAGCGTGTCACTCCTGCATTTTCACTAGGGTTGCCACTGCCGCCAACATAAGTTCAATGTCAAAATGTTAGCTTGACGAAATTAATATATACAGTGTAAGAAACGGCCGCGACGAGCCACGAAACGTGCCGACGAAAATCAATGATAGAAGCAGATTATATGTGTACGTTTTTTTTAATCGTACTTGATCATCTGTGTGTGGCTGCTATTATACGAGTTTAAGACGGTCTACATCTTGTGCCTTGCTGTTTCCGTCGTCGTTAAGGTATGGTACAAAGAGGGAAGGGGGAATAACAGTTGAACAGGCTACCCCCCCTTGACCCTTCTTCCAAGCCAAGAGTAAAACACGTAATGACGTTTGCGCCATGGCATTGTGTACAAGAGCAAGATCGATCGACAGAATTTCGCATTTTATTGGTGATAGCAACATCGCTGCTATCGTTATTTTACATTCGCAATTTGATGGACATGGTTCAAGACGCTTGCCAGTAAATTTCACATGATTCGTACATGTAAGGGCTGTTTTTTTTAAATAGAAAAGTTTAGTTCGTGTCGCGCTCTCTGTCTTACGCAACAGGGTTTCTTGTCCTACGGATCAGAATCAACCCTTTAATTGTAGATTTTGATGGCTTTTTCGAGGTAGTTGATTCGCGAACGCTTAGGCGCTTTGTTGATATGCTCCAGTCCTAGCCAGGGTTTGCCTGAGGCCCCGGCTGGCGACGTCAGTGGGTAATCTGTGTAAGAAACGAAAATCAGTTTGAAATTCGAACGTCAAGTGCGCCAAATAATAATACTTACTCTGGTGATTTTGCGATGACTTGAAATCGGCCACATTCATTATGTGACCAGGTTCGAGGAACATGGGCTTCGCTAGTGTGACGATTGCAAACTTGAACTAAACAAATAAGATAATTAAAAAAAAAAATGAATAAGATAGAATTAAATTTGTAGTGTTCAGCTGTGTAGCAATCCCTGAGGATGAAACTTTTCAATATTTCCTTCTACAGTTGAAACCAGTGGCGATCAACTTGATAAATATGATGTTAAATAATAAAAGGTAATGAATCATGATATCAATGCGATTTTCAATTTTGGACAGTACTCGCATAATAAATTTGCAAAGAGGTCCAGAAGCAGTGCTGCTGAATCTGTTGGCTAGGAAATCCATATGATACGCTAAAAAGTATCGATACTTTTTACATGAAAAATATTGGTGTAATAATCAACAACCCTAGACTTGGTCGCCACTAGTTAAAACTAAAAGCAGTTTAGGCTGTATAAGATATCTCAACTACTTGTTTTCATCAATTAAATTCTAGACACTGCAGTAGAGAAAAAAAGCTCTAAGTTTATTTTTTTAAAAACAATTATTGAAGAAAATAAAATAGCAATGTCAATAGTACCTTTTCAAACTCTTTCTCTTGGACCCCGAGTTTTTGAAACATCCGCTCCTTCATTTTGGCGAATGGCTCACCCTGTGTATGTGTGTGACGTAAAACAGTAGAAATTAGTTATTTATGTATTATTATAAAATAACTATTATAAGATAAAGAACTCGAAATAATTGATTTCCAAATAATAAAAAATTTTCCGGTTCATCAATACGAATCTATCTCTTACATCATTTTTTTCAACGATATGGTATTAGTTGAAATAACTCATCATCAAATGCATAACGTGCACCATTTATAGTCCAACACAATACCTTTTGCACACACAATCCGAGTCTAATATTATACAAGCAACATTAGATGTCGAAATTGTTGTGCAATTTCTAAAGTCCCACAGTGCCATAAAAAACAAAGATTCTCACATTTTTGATTTTGAAGAGGAAAGGTATGCCAAAAGTTGAGTACGTTTCCTTGTAGAAGTGGGCAACAGGTACGAGCATTTCATCTTCGCTCAAATTGATCTCGTCATTGAGCACCTCCTCTATTCTATAGATTTTAGCATTTGTGAGGCTCAGGCTTTCCAGAGGCATGTCCTCTTTAGGGCCAGGTAGCAGCTTGAACCCGCTGACCTCCATTATCCTAAGCCTGCCCGAGCCATTCTCCGACAGCCCAACCTGTTTCTTTGCCTCCTCCAGTAAGGTCGCCACAGTACCATTTTTGTTTGGGTACAGTATTATCTCCTTCTCTTCCTTAAGCGACGGTCCCACCCAAATAGCCTTGAACTGACGTTTGTTCTCCAGCTCGCTCACCCGGATGCTTAGTTGTTGGTAAAAAATTTTCTTGGACTTTGTTTTGCAGTAAGATACCAAGTCCTTGACCGTGCCATCGAAGGTGCACTTGAGTGGGTGACCCGGCGAGTCTTTGTAGCTGTCAAAGAAATTACTAAGAGACGAGATAGTAAAGTATGAAATGAGATGGAATCGTGATAATGATCGGTTTAATTGTTCAACTCTTTGTAAAATGATAACTCCGCTCAATTCTTTCTTCTAAACTTGGATTATTTATTCAAAGCCATTTCATTCAAATTCAGCTTTTGGCCTTCAATTGGGCCCTTTTCAAGATAAAAATTATAACAACATATCGAATTATGTCCGCATTAACAATCCGTCCTTTACAGCCATTCCTTCGAATCTTGTGAATAACATCGTCAATTCTCAATTTCACGAAGCGAATACAAAATTGTGACCGTGTTGGCGAAAGAACTATATTACAATCTGATACGTGGTTATAATTTTTATCTTGAAAAGAGCCTAATTCAGGGCTGAAAGCTAGATTTAAATAAAATGACTGAACAAAAAGTCCAAGTTTGGAAGAAAGAATTGATCAGAGTTATCATTTTACAAAGTATTGAATTTCTAAACATTTTTAATTGAAAGTTAAAGTCCCAGTCAACTCAATGAGTTGCTCGAATTCATGAATGTTTCTTACTTTTGACACTTGAAGAACTGCAGGAGGTAAGGATCTATGCCCAGCCTTTGGGCGACGACCTTGGCCATCTGATCGTAGGTCAATTTCTGTGATAGCTCCATGGTGAAGCCCGGGTCGTTAGGTATGGTTTTGTCACAGAATGTGATTTCCACCCTGAAATACAAGTCCCTGAAATAGTCGCGGCAGGTAGGAAGCTCGTACATGTCTGTGTCGCGCTCGTCCTTTTGGAAAACAATTATGTCCCCGTCTAGAAGCTCCTCCAGGACCTTTTCCAGGGAGTCGACAAGATTGTCGATCCTCTCCACCATGTTGGGCTTGATCTCTTCGTAAAGGGCAAGCTCCGTGTCCAGTGGAAATCCAGCGCGTTCGTTTAAAATCGGTATAAGGTCCTCTGCAACGAAAGTATTAAGATCGTGTGAAAATGTGGGATATCGTTGGTTGAAACAGTTACACAAACAAGCAGAACAGGACAGTTTTTTAATGAATATTTTGCTTCATAAGTTTTGATACAAATGTGAAATTACAATCTGTTGGAGTATGATACTCACGGACTTTGGCGTTTGCCGGCACGTAATGATGCCCGCAGTAGTGAATCTTTTTGTACTTGGGATCGTACATCTTGAAAAATAACAAAACGTCTGTATCTTTGTCGAAAGGCGGCAGCGCCTGAAGGCCCGAGTCGGGGGGAGTCAGCTCGACAAAGACGTGCCAGGGGTTTGAATTGTCTGCGCAATCCGTGATGGGCTTCAATAGATCAGCCTCGGGCTCTGTCGGTCGAGTCGTTTGGTTTGAACGCTGCATAAATGGCCACACACGGATCTGCTCCATTGGGTATTTCTGACAAAACAAGAAAACCAAATGCTTGTAAAATTTCTTGTCGCTGGATTAGTGTTGTATACATCATGATCACATAATTCATTGTATTCATGTGATCTTGAAAATTTAAATCACTTAAATATCAATACTCTGTTAAAGAGGCCACACCAGATTATAATAATTCAGAATAATTTTGTTATCATTACTCTATTCAGTTAAGATTATAATCGAGTACTTATATGTAATCAAGTACTTAGGGATTACAGAAGTACTTTGATTGTGACATTGGAAATTTCCCTTATTGCAAATGATAGCTTTTTAAAAATGCAGTAAATTTAGATTTTCGACGAAAATTTACAATATACTCATATATCACATGGATTTCAGATAACTGTTTGTTCATGGATACTTTTAATATATTTCTAATTTTTTCAGTGCATAGTTTTGAAAATTTTCTGGTACTTTTATGGATTTCTACAAAGATATCTAGAATTGAATTCTATAGGATTTCAAGTAAAAAAATTTTCAGTAATTAATAGATTATTGGAAAAATCATATGTACCCAGATTTAGGTATTTTGCAAATTTTTCGTATTTTTTTTAATCATAAAAATTTTAAGAATTTCCTAGTATATTTATAGATTTCTAGAATTTTGTGCTCTGGAATCAAAATTTTATCAAATTTTTCGTCTTTGAATGGATTTTTTGAAAAATAGTATCCCTATAGGATTATAGTTCTTTTAGCATTTTTCATATTCTCATGAATCGTTCTATAGATTTCTAAAATTCAATACTTAAGTTATTGAAGTTTTGTAAATTTATAGGATTTCATATATTTCTACTACTTTTACATTTTTTAGCAGTCATAAAATAATGTAGAATTTCCTTCTTTCGAAACATGTGAGTTTAAATTTTTTGAGTGTGATTTCCTAAAATTCAAAGTTTAGAATACTTATTATGATTAATAATAAATACCATTCATATTATCATTTTAATTAATTTTTCAACTATATAAATTTGAAGTACTATTAAGATTTTACCTATCTCAAAAAAAGGTATACGATTTGATAGAGTTTTAGATATTTTATTGATTTAGATTTTTAAAATTTTTGAAAAAATTCAATAAACATTTATAAGTTTTTTAAAAAAATTGTAGTGCTTTCACTATTTTTCTTTTTTTTTTTGTATTTGCTGAGTTTTATAAGATTTTTATGATTTAGAGATTTTCAAGTTTTTATTGAGATTTTTAAAAATAAAATGTTCTTGAAATTCAAGTTTTATCAATTTACAGCATTTTAACAGATGACCAAAAAAATCCAAATTAGAATATATAAGTATCTTTTTAATTACAAATATTTTTAGTGTTTTTTGTTGTTGCATTTATTAAAAATTGTATTATTTTTTAGCAAATTAAAAGATTTTCAGTATTTATTAGATTTCTTATAGATTTCTAGAATCTGAAGTTCCATAGATTGTGAATATATTTTTTAAACGTTCTTATAACAGTTACTTCATCTATCCCTAGTATTTTATGTATCATTTTATATATTATTTCAAAAATTGTAGTAGATTCAATTTACAATGTTATTTCTAAATGACCTATATTCATTTGCTAAGGAAAAAATCACGAGGATTTTTTTATGAAAGAATTTTAACATCTTTTGAATATGTTGACACTTATATTTTTGAAACTGCAAATCACAGACCATTCTCCGCATGAACCATCAAACTATTACAATTTAAAACTTGAAAAATTTTTAAAGAAAAAATGAAACTGACGTTAGAAGAAATCACTAACCAGTATGCTGAACGTTTTAAATAATAAAAAAAGAATCCAAAACAAAAATATACGTCTCGATTTTTTCCAACATAAAAAGCTTGCTATATTATTTAATATCGCTACAAAGGTATCGATTCATAAAGATCACAATCTGATTAATATATCGATAAAAAAATAGATAAAAAAATCTAATGCATAGGAAAGAAATATCAATACGTATCATCCACAAACAGGCAAAGCAACAACTGACGCGGACACTCACCAAACTCTCGCTGAGAATCTCAACAAACTCGTTAAGAGTGGCTTGCTTACGAACGCGGAATACGTGGAACGAAGCCTTCTCCGGATCGTAGAGATCGTAGCCTTGATGACCGTTAAAGTTGTCCTCGAGGAGGACATTGACGGTCATGTACAAGTATGACTCATTTCGTTCCTTTCTCCTGATCTGTTCCAGTCTCTTTTCCTCTTGCAGCCTCTCCACCAGCTAGATCAACAAAATTAAAATTTATCCACAAGAAGCTTGCTGAATATTTATCTTGCTTTTACAATTTGTAACATAGAAACGTACGAGTATGATGGAAAAATGTACTAAAGAGAACAAGAAAATCAGAGAAAGAGAAGAGACAAAATGTGCGCGTAGGCGAGATGCAGATGTTCATTTATCTCAGAAATAATTTTAATTTTGTTCATCAGTCGCCAGTATCCACTACCGGCCGAGGCATTCGCGGCGTTGCCATCGAAAGCGAGGTGAGTGGCAACGCCGCGTGACACGCCGACCTTGGTAGCGTGGAGATACTCTCCATCGAGCTGCCTTGGGCACGTCGTGGCGCCACCGCCGTCTCTTCTTCCTCGCACAGTGGGGGCACTCAAAATACTCAACACTTTCATTGTGGATTGTTAAAATTTCATTTATTAACTTCATATTTTCTCCTCCATCCCGCTTTCTTTATATCATATTCAATAACGTTTATATATACATACACTGACCAGTGTATGTATACACAAATCTAGAAAAAAAAAAGATTCGAAAAAGGGCATTCTAGTAAATACAGATTTTATAAATATATCACTCGATATTGCAATCAAGGTCTTTTAACTCTGCACACCCGAGTCGTTCTCATAACGCCCGCTCTCTTTCTCTCTCTCTCTCTCTCTCTCTCTCTCTCTCTCTCTCTCTCTCTCTCTCTCTCTATATATATATATATATATATATATATATATATATATATATATATATATATATATATGTATATATGTATATATATATATAATATACTCTATACACGTACAGTACGTATGTATGCAACAACAAATAAATATCTGATATTCTTTTCTGTATATTCAAAACTATGTAAACACCCGATTTCATTTGTTATCCCCGACGGTCGAGTCGTTGTACGGGACGTTAAAAGAGAAGCCTTAAAATTATGTGTTTCTCAATTTGATTATTATCCCTTTGTTTTTTAAGATGCAGGCGATTGAAAGGCTTGATTTTTTTCTTTGTCCTGTCGATCGGACCAACAGGACACAGTCGAATGCAAAATTAATAAGACGCGCGAGGAAATCAAAAAAGATCAAATCAAAAAGGGGGATCATTGTTAAAGACATGATGGGATTAAAAGTCGTGTATGCAAAGGTTGGGATTGCGCCGTTTGAAGTTAGTGGTGTCTGAGTGTGAGTCTCTGTTCGCGTCGGTCGCGTCTTTTTGTTCGTGTTGGCTAGCCAACTCTTGTGATAGTTCTTTTTGAAGGACGTTTCTGACCTCTTGCGGTATGTCCTCCTCAGAGACTTCCTGCAGGACGTTTGTTAGCTCCGTGTCGCGAATGTATACCAACATGTACGCGTTGGTGCTGTGCTTCACAGCCATCGATATATCCTCGTCCTGGCCTCCCCAGTTGTGATCGATGGCCTCTTGCTTGGAGCACTTAGATACGACGTCGTCGTCAAATTTGCACCAATGCTACAACGAAAAACGTTTTTTTTTTTATAATCGTTGGAAAAGACAGATTAAGAATTATAAAAAAAATTCTTAATTATGAATATGTTTTGGCATGTGAAAAATTTTACAAAATTCAGTTCATATTCTGACACACACACACACGCGCGCGCGCGCTATATGAAAATTCGCAACTCATGTAATAAATATAAAAATTACGAACTTTTCCATCTCCGGGTGGGTTGATGAAAACTACGTAATGGCCTCCATGATTGTCGCCACTGTGAACCAAAACAGCGTGAAGCGTGTAATTGGCTTCCTCTTCCTTATTCTTCAAGTATGGGTCGAGGCTGATTTTATCGTAAAATTCAAATTTGTCATTGAATTTGACGGAGCAGTCTGTCACGGGATCATATTGAAATCTCATGAGATGAAGGTGCAAAACAGGCGGGAACGACTGGAAAATCACACCCTTCTCGGCTTCTTGCATGCCGTTATTACCGGCGTCGTACTTATTGTCGCCATCTAGAATCTCTTTGGTAATGTAATCTTCGAAAGATGCATATACTGTAACAAGCAATACAAACACATTATTATTCTCTGTTTAAACCTTTTATTTGCAAAACTCATATTTTTTTTTCTCGACTTGTTTCAGGGGGAGAACACAGGTTGAAATGCACATTTTCAGTTTTTTTCCAATACGTGATTTTTGTTATTGCAGTGATGTAGGTATAATTACAATGAATTATCTATTAAAATATTTATAGGTACGAAAAACTAAATGATAAAACTTTTCAGAATGTCTTTGGATCTCATCTAAATAAGAACAATCCCTAACAATTACAAACCACTTACTATTTTTTTTATTTTTGATGTTGAGTTGTATATCATAAAAAGTCTCTACCCTTGTCGAAGTGTATTCTATGTTTTTACACTTGATGAACGACTCCATTTTACCCTCAAACAATTTTGGCACGGTACCTTCGACGCACGTTCCCTTCATTTTGCTTTCGAGTTTGTCTAACAACTGCAAAACAAATTTTTTTCATTAATTCCTGTTCATTTCAACAACAACAAAAATGGAAAAATGTCGGAAAAACAATGAAGGTGATCAATTTTTTCTACTCATACAATGAATAATTAAAAAAAAGTTGAATATATTTTAAAATTTCATTTGTAAAAAAAAATGTCTAAAAATCAGTAGAAAGGGAAAATTACAAAATTATAAAAAACTTTTAACAAATGATGAATAACACTAAATTATACAAAAATATTCATAAAATAATACATTCTCCTGCATTTCAACTTATTAACAACACATTTAGAAAAAAATTAACTAACTTCATAAATTTTATATTATCATTATTGTTTCTGATTAGAAAATAAATACTAAAAACACATTTTTTTGATTTTATAATCAATATGATTTCGGTAAAAAACTATGAAAAAATCTAAGTTAGTACAAACTCTGGCGAGTATGGCGAAAATATTGTCTTACCACGCGCAAAAACTCTTGTACATCATGCTGCATGAAAGAGTCTAATGTTTCCCAGCCAAAACTCTTGGTGAGTTTTTTGGTGCCAACGGGTTTATCGCAAAATTGCAACTCGTGAAATACCCTTTGGAGTGCAAGGGCGACGCTCTTGCTTGAATCATCGCTTTCTGTTGGCATCTTATAAACTGCTTTTCGCAACTGCAACACAATAAAATAAATTGTTTATTGATAAATTTTGTTTTGTTTTTTACGTGTAATCCTATACTGAAAATGATAAAATATCTTGAAATCATGTAATTTGAATTCGCTCAATCGACAGATTACACAGCCCGACAACATAAAACGTACCTGAATCTGGGATCGCGAAATATGTTTTCCTATGTATTTTGGACCAATAGCAAATTCCGATTCAGCACATAAAAATATATGAGAATACATGAGCCATGTTTCCAGATCAAGATACTTTTTTTCTGTGTATGTGGTGCGTTAGCCAATTACAAAAAAAAATCCTTGATCTTGGAACGAAACATATGGTTTTGTAATTTGATGTCGCAATCAGACCGTAACTTCAAAAAACAACAAAAAAAAACACTGAAATTCGCAAAAAAAATTGAGATAAGGGCCAAACCTAGACCCATTGGGCTTATTCTGATAGCAGATTCAGATTCAGCACGTCAAAATACAAAGGAAAACATATGTTCTAGATCCAGGTACTTTTCTTATTTTGTGGAGCAAATAAATTTTCCTGTATCTAAACAAAATATCTGAAATTTCACATACCTGGTTTGTGAAGTACAGGGTCTGAAGAAGCGAGTTCATGTAACAAGTGGCACCTTGGTTTTTGAGGCCAACGTATCCGGTATGTTTCTTGCTGTCCCAGCTAACTCCGTGAGGGGCATCCGCATTTACAATCACTTGGAGTGTAATTTCATCATCTTTGATGTATCCCTTGTCAGGATCCAAAACGTCTTGCCACGACATAAAATGACTGAAGCCCCAATCATTTTCCTTGCTATAGAAAAGATGCTGAATCTCTGCGCGATGGGAAAAAAAGGATCGTGAAATGTAACTGAGGAACACAGAACATTTTTTTTTTTGCATAATAAAAAATGCTTATGAGACCCATGACATGACTTGACAGAAATCGCGGTTAAGATATTTTGACAGAAATGGCGGCGCATACATATTCCCTGGTCACTAGTGGCGCCACAATCTTCAGGGGATCTTTCCCCCTTGCCCTTCAACAGGGTTGCTAACCATATGATAATAATCGTGCAGGTCACATAAAGCATGTACGATTATAGACAAAAACCCGATAATTTCGTATTTCCCTACCGATTTTCCCAAATTCTTGTATTTCAAACAGGCGTTTGGTGAACTTTCGCTCATTTTTTTGGTAGCATATGCACATACATAGGAATATGTAGCATATGTGTATACCCCTATAGTTATGCACATATTATAATACCTAAAAATACATCAATCTCAATTATTCGTTTTTTTATTTGGCTGATTCCCTTAGATTTGAAAAAAGAAATCTAGGGAAATCAGACGAATAAAAAACGAATCATTTAGACTGGGTGTACATTAAGGTGTTATGCATGTGTAAAAATTCATGACTTACGACGTACACTCGGACGTCGGGCTATTGGGCTGATCGGGGAACTTAAACAAACAATGACGAGGCAGTCCAATAAATCGGCCCCTTTCTGGTGACACAGTGAGAGAAATTTTAATGATCCGTCACAATGCCCTACAATATATAACAAGTCTCAGAATTTTGGCACCACAATGACCCAATGACTGGATCCTGACTTGGCATTTCCAGCGAGCAGGATTAAATCTCTCGAAATGTCGAGAACCTAATTCGAATTTTCTTCACGCCTATTAAAATGTCCAATATCTCGACTTCCAATAGCTCGATGTCCGAGTGTATTTATGACGAAAGGCCGATTTATAAATTATAATATTCGACCTTAAGATAGTTTTTTTTTAACGAATATATCATTAAATTTAGTTAAAAAATAGCAACACGATAATTTTTGCCGAACTAGGGATGTTGATTTTTTTTTTTTTTTTAATCGGTTTCGATATACTCGATTTTATTTAAACAATCGTTCTAGACATTGATTTATTTTAAATGAAAAATCAATTATATCAATAGTCGATACTTTCATTAAAAAATCGATGCTCATTGAAAACTAATTTTAATACGAACTATTAATTTTAATATTTCATGTTTATATATTGGTAGTATATTTTTATATGTAGAAAAAATTTATGCTAGTAAATAAAAAAAATCAGAAACGATATTGAGATTATCTGACGATATTTTGATACTATCGGAGATAGTAAAAAAACGTATCGAAAAAATCTATTTTCCCATAAAAAAATCTAATTTTCAAAAAATCGATGTAAAATCCACATCCCTATGCCGAACCCAATAATATCACGGCCCCGATACGATAACCGCCCTCTGCTGAGTTGAGAACCCTGCGGCCCTTGCTCCCTTGGCTCTCAATGGAGTCACAGCTGATTACAGCTGATTTGAGGCAATATGAGCCAATGTGAGCGCTTCGAATTGTTTTGAAAGTTGTTGACATGATCGTCAGCAGTAGGTTCAGTCGGATTTTCGTAAAAGCGATATTTTTAATAAAAGAAAAGTAAGGATATAAATACGAGTAATCTTACAGTTTAGGAGATAAAACTCCACCTGAAATTTAGAAGAAATTCAGTATTCTGTTCAGAATAACACAGGTAATTTATATGTGCCAAAAATAAAACTTGAGACATGAAAAGTCAAAACTTATGTCAATCAAAAAATATTAATACATAATTTGTACTTACTATTGTAATGTCTGATGTGACAGATTCAAAATAATAACTGCGAAATTAGAATAATTAAATTGTTTGAACTTCCAAGTTGAGTAAAGTTGAGTAAAAGTTGAGTAAAAAATTGGATACAATGAAACTTTGAAATCATTTGTTTTTAGAGCTAGAATTTTGAGTAAAAAAATAGAAACTGTTTAAAAGATTCAATTTTTAAAAACGAGAAAAATAACCAACAGCATATCAACATATAAAAAATATCAAGTTTTTTACAGTTTCAAATCATTTATTTAATTTGATAAGAAGTATTATGAATATAATAATTATTATTATTACTATAGTATTACATTTATTCATATTTCATATATTATTTATAACCATCACCATGCCTTGCAATAAATTTCAAAAAATCAAAAGAATTTGTTATCGTTTTTTAATATTAATACTTAAATCGATTATGTTATTCAATTTATGGCAATTGATCAATTATTATATATCAATTAAAGAACATAAGCCATTTGGATACATAAATTATTAAAATGAAAATGAATCCTTTATTTTTTGAAATTAATAACAATGTATGGCGATGGCTAAAAATTATAAATGAAATATGAATTAATGTAATACTATAATAATAATAATAATATTTATTATGTTCATAATACTTATTATCAAATTAAATAGATGATTTGAAACTGTAAAAAACTTGATATTTTTTATATGTTGACATGCTATTGATTAATTTTTCTCGTTTTTAAAAATCGAATCTTTTAAGTAGTTTCTATTTTTCACTTGGAATTTTAGCTCTAAAAACAAATGATTTCAAAGTTTCATTGTATCCAAGTTTTTACTCAACTCTTAAAACTTGGAAGTTCAAACAATTAAATTATTCTAATTTTGCAGTTATTATTTTGAATCTTTTCCATCAGACATTAGTTTAGACGTTAGATAAATACAGGGTGCGCCATCTGGATGTATCCTATTTCAACAGTGAATAACTTCGCCATTTTTCAGCCCATTTTCACAAATAAACAAGATTTTTTTAGGATATTTTTTGCCATTTATTTCAAACCAGGTTTAGAATACAACGTCGATTAAATGACCACCCCCATTTGATACACAAAAAGCAGCTCTTTTGCGGGCATTCTGCATAACAGTGGCCAGCATTTCGGGTTTTATAGCAGCTATTTCAACTTGTATATTAGCTTTGAGTTCGTCAATGTTCTTCGGCTTGCTGGCATAAACTTTAACTTTACTTTTTAAATATCCCCATAGAAAAAAGTCTGGTACCGTTAAATCCGGAGAACGAGGAGGCCACTCCAAATCACCATTTTTTGAGACAACGCGTCCTGGGAATTTGCTCTGCAAAAACTTGATCGTAGCGTCTGCGGTGTGGCAAGGTGCACCGTCTTGCTGGAAATAGAAGTTTTTCAGACCTTTTTTCTGCATTTGTGGACAGACAAAGTGCGCCAGAATCCAACGGTAGCGTGCGCCGTCGATGGTCTCTCCAACTTTGAAGAAATAAGGCCCGATGATGGTTTTTGAGCACACTCCGGCCCAAACAGTTACTTTCTGGTCGTGAAGAGGTGTTTGATATATAACGTGTGGGTTCTGTGTTCCCCGAATTCTACAATTTTGTTTATTTACTCCGCCGGAGAGGGTAAAATGAGCCTCGTCCGTCATTAAAATTTTGTCCCAAAAATCAGGCTCTGCATCGATCATTCTGGCGACAGTATTTCCATATTGCAAGCGACGTGGCATATCCGTTGGCAACAATCTTTGAGTAAGCTGCACTTTGTATGGGAAAAGAAGGAGATCTTGCTTCATAATCCTCCTTAGAGTCGTTCCACTCACGTTTAACTCCTGAGATCGGCGGCGATACGACGTATTTGGGTTATCAGAAACACTTTTTTTTACCGCTGCAACAACTTCATTGGAGCGTTGCGGACGCTGTCGAATAGGAACCTGGGGAGTTGCTACAGACCCGTACTCAAAAAAATTCTTCACCAAACTGAGGATTGTTCTGTTTGTGGGCGCCGAATGCCTGCCATATTTTTTAAGATAAGCACGCACAGTTTTCACAAGTGAACGATCGTTTTCAATGTAAAGCGCTACAATTTCAGCGCGTTCTTTCGGTGTGTATCGACTCATAAGTAAAATGGCATTGAATGACGTTTCAGAATTGTTATTAACTGTCAAAATCGGCTGAAAAATGGCGGAGTTATTCAATTTTAAAATAGGATACATCCAGATGGCGCACCCTGTACAAATTATTTATTTAAATTTTTTTGATTGACAGAAGTTTCGACTTTTCATACCTAAAGTTTTATTTGTAGCACATATAAATTACCCGTGTTATTTTGAACAGAATACTGATTTTCTTCCGAATTTTAGGTGAGGTCTTATCTCCCGAAACCCCTCAACTAACTTTTGTTCGCTGCATTTATATGGTATAATATTATTATATTACATTATTGATATATTACTGTATAAACATTATTGTTATTACGATACTGTAATAAGATTACTAGTATTTAAATCCTTACTTTTCTTTCATCCAAAAATATCTCTCATATCAGATAAAACTTTGAAATTTTTTATGAAAATTTTTTACTGCAGTTTTGATTTTGATTGAATTTGATATACATGAAAAATGGATAATTTTATATTTTGTAAAAAAATTTTAACCACACATGATATTTGAAAAAATTTTTTTTAATGTTTCGATAACCTTCTAAGAGAATTATTTTAAAAGAAATACTATAGCTAAAACTTAATTTGGGTCGGTGGGCGCAAAGCATGCAGGAAGCGAAGCTCCCCAGGCATGTATGATAAATATGAAATATAATAAAATTATTAATAAATCGTACTATGCTGAGTATATTAACAAATGATATATCACCGTTTATCCTAATAATAATAATGTCATTACAAACAATATGCCTAAGTTATACCAATACATTTTAAAATTATTATTTCACGCAACAATATAAAAATATTATGAAAATCTTTGAAGATACTGTTTTCCCAAAACTTTAATTGCTTCATTTCAAAATTGGCGCTCATTCTTTCCCCAGACGACAGTGGCGCTAAAAGGAACATTAGTTCGTTGCAAGTTTAAGGGCCTTGTCATGGGGCTGTTCTACATGTGGGAATAGTATATTACTCAGGGGGTGAAGCTCGGGAAAAAAGTGTGCTACGGTTCCGTGACCAGTCGCAGTTTCTCAGTTTGCTCATGTGGAGCGCTGGCAGTACCATTGAAAAGGTCACGTAAGTCAAACGTCCAATCAAGAGCGATTTACATGACTTTCACTAAGACCGTCAGCGCCTCTACCGACTACTCGGCGCAGAAAAAAACTTGAATACACTTTTTCAAGCCCGGAGATAAAGAGCTCCACCCCCCTGATATTACTCAACTATTGTGGAAAGAAAAAAATTCTCTTATGGACCGAGATATTCCAGATGCAGAAGAATCTAATCAAAGAGTATTTAGAAAATGGCTACAAACTTCTACTAAAAGGTTCCTGGCCCTCTTTGCAGGAAATAAGACGCAGCTCTGCAGTAGCGTAGCAACTCCAGGAAGTGGATTCGCTCTCTCCGTTGCACTGGAGGAAAAAGCCGAGCGATCTCTGGGGCTGTCGATCTTGTGTTTGGCTGTGTCTCGGCATCACCATGATTTTCCACGGCAAGTTCCGTACGTAGCAGGGTGGTGACAGCTGCGATTCCTTCATTTTTGAAACGTTCTCCACTGTGTACCGAAAAGTTGCCTCCGACCTGGACTCGTCTACAAAAACCAACATTATATCTGTCAATAATTCCGATTATTACGTTATCACTTGTGATATCAAATTTTTTACACCAGAGTTATATTATCTTCAGCCTTCACCAAAAAAAATTTATAAAATCATATCACGGATTTACTAATACACAAATTTTAATTCTTTTCCTCAAGAGGTTAAATAAGATGACAAAAATGTAGATTTGATCATGAGTTTGTCTTCCAAGCAGTACAAATAAAATTTCCAATCTAAAAAAATTCCTTGCATTTTTTTTTCTTACCATCTTCCATTTCCTGGTCTTGGTTTTCATCGGCGCATGCTAATTCATATCGACCATTTATCGGATGCTCTGCTTCTCTGGCTGTTTCTCCTCTTCCGTCGTTGGTTACTTCTAATTCAGAGAATAAAAATAGTTTATTATTGGGTGAACGTATAGTTAAGCTATCTAGTAGATCCATAGTATATTGAAAATTATCACACATATGTCCTTGTTTTTTTGAATGAGCTCCATGATTTTATTTTTATAAATTTCAAATAATCATGGTCACTACAGCTAATATTAGTTCTTTGGATAAACGATACAAATGTTTACAGACATAAATCACAATATCCATAAGTTTCCACAATAAAATACTAAAAATATTGATCATTAATCATTAGAATCAACTGTGGAAATTGAAATAACAATTCCTAAACTGTCCATTTTTTAAAGTCTTACTTTGTAATCTATTTTTGGCATTATTATCTGCATTTAATTTTGTACATTTCTTTTTGATATGTCGTTTTTTTTCACTCAACGTTTCGGACCCTCAATTTAGGTCCCTCCTCAGGAGCTATGAATATTTCAGACTTATTAACAAAGACAATTCTCACGAAAACTCCAATAACACCATCATTATACTTAATCATTCCCTTTTCTATTTTACCTATGTAACTGAAGTCTATCACTATAAATCCTCATGTGGTCGCCAAAGTCAACTACTAATACATGAAAAACAACAACAATTGAGTAAGCGTCTTGGCTCTCTTCTCGTTACATCATTAATCTACAAACAATAAAAAAACCTCTTCATCAACCACCTATAAAAAATCCCCCGTGAAATATAACTATATTAATTTTAATCACAAGCAAACATCTACATAGCGCCATTCTTACAATAATCCCCTTCCTATCTTCCAATATGTTTATCTCGAGTATATATAACAATGCGATCCTCATAACTAAGCACGGAATTCCTCCCATTATTATAAAAATTTTTGACATCGACCAAATTTGAAAACGAAATCATTTCTCGTATGGATAAGTATTATTTATTTTACATTCAAAATTTACCTTGAAGTTTTTATGAATTTTTCATGTTCTCAAAAAAAAAAAAAATAAAAATTATTAAAATTGACCTAAGAAATAAAATGGAAAGCTTTTCTTCTGTTGGGTCTTTAAAGAATGGGTGTAAAAGTTTACATTGAAATGGTCATAAATTTGCAAAAAATATTTATAAGAATAAGCATGGCACGTGAGATGCTTCACATGCTGATGACAAAAAAATACAGCGTAGCTTGGGTGACAAAATGTCAGCCTCACAACCAGCCTTCGTGGGTTCAATTCTTGGCAAAGTAAATTTTTTTTTCGTTTTTTTAATTTATTTAGCAAGACTACCCCAAGACTTGATCAAGAATCTCAATTCAGACGTAGCTAGCAAGATCAGGGTACTTGTACGAAACATTGGCAAGAGTAGGTCAAGAATCTTGTCTAAGACTGGAGCAGGAATGTGGCCACAGGCCCACCCAAGACTTAGGCAAGAACTCTCAAGATTTTGGCTTAAGTCTTAGGCAAGTCTTGACATCTTTCCGTTTTATGGGACGTGCTGTTATTATGCAATGTTGTGCAATGGTTTCAGGACAATGTTTATAAAGGGTGCAAGTGTGCAAGTGCAAAAAAAATTTTTTACTATTTACAATCCAGCGATATATGCAATAAACACTAAATTCTGAATATTTTGAAATTAAGTGTTCACATATTTTTAAACTTGTATCGATTTTTTTTAAGAAAAATTTGTTTTAAATGTAAATTGCGTAAATGGAAGTTCTAAAATTCAAAAAATGCTCATGCACATTTTCGAATTCAATTTTTATGGTATTTTTCCCCTCTTTCTTTCATTTAAAAATTTGTAAAGTAAATTTTTTTTACGTCTCCGGGTAGAAAATCTTATGTGAATCTTGGCGCATTTGCCATCCTCGGACAAGGACGATATTTTCCTGTCCTCGGCTAGTGCTTCAGAACAGCAACTATGCGCCTTGATACACAATGTACTATTTTTATTTTCTAGTCTTGCATGCATGAAAATTATTAATTTGATTCAATAGGTGTCATATGGCAAATTAAATACACTATAGCCCGGAAGCTATTCACTCCGAAACAATTCAGTCGTCCTGCCGCCTAATGCACTGCGAAGAAAAATTCGACAGTTTGGGAACTTCCACCTACTGTGTTGTCATTAGATGGGCGACGGAATTCCGGTTTGATGGAGACTGTTCAGTGACGGGTGAGTCCCAATCGATTGTTCATCTTGGCTATGCCGGAATATAAATGAACCTCACTCGTTTTCAAAGAGGCACTGAATAGCTACGGGGCCATAGTGTAATGTATATAATAGTCAGCATTGTCAATTATAAATTTAAATAAACTGGTGCTATGAATAAATAAGGTTTTTTAATCAAATAGTCATGTAATTTGCAAATTGATTTCTACATTTAAATTTAAAACAGATTTCGATTTATAATCTCATCGTTTGAAGTTTTGAAATGATAAAAATTACAAAAATAATACTTTTATTAAACTTTTCCGCATTCACAAAATCAATTTTTTTTAGTTGTTATTTTGATTAAAAAAAAGTCATTGGGTAATAATAATATAAATTACAACAATAAAAACTCTACAATTTTAGAATAATTTTAGGATGGAACAAAGAAGCATAAATAAACTAATTTTCTTTACTCAATAATTAATTCATTTGATACAATTACTAAAACAAATTAATAACCCACAATTTCTTTCAGTATGCAAGGAATTTGATTATCGGTGGAAAAAGCAGTGAAATCGACACTTCCAACCACTATTGAACATAAAAATGTTAAAAATGGAGGCTAATGTTAGTAACCCAAGTATGATTTCGGATTCGATCTTTATGAAAAAAAAAGGCAGATATTAAATAATGTTATCTATTTTTTTGCAAAATATTTACAACTGCATCATGAATACGTTTTACGGCTTACCTTTTGATGCCTTTCTTTTCGGCTTACAAAGGCTGTGAAATCATAAAAGAAAGGCTAATATTGAATATAATATTTCATGAGCAACACGTCAAAAGTTTGCAGTTGTCGCTTATAAAAGTTCTGATATCATATTAAAAGACTAATTCATACTTGAGTGTGACAAAGCATAATGTGACCTATGTTTTTTCCATTGATGCCCTTCTTACTAATGTTTAAAAAATTGCAAAAATGTATTTAAGTTTTACGCATGCAAGGTCCTATTTTTGTTTGCCATAAAAAAGGTGTAGCACTATTCTCAGGAAGAAAATTAATTCTATTTACATATGTGCAATTATTGCATAAAGTTTGGCTTTCAAGTCCTTAGCGGCTCGTTGATGGGGAACGAGAGCATAGAAGTTTCACTTCAAAAAAATAATTTTTTTGTTTTATTTTGAAGCAAATAATAAATACTAAAAATGCTGCGACAGCCTATCTTACAACTTTTCTATGTAGGTACTGCTGCTTTCAAAAATGTTTAGATGCGATTTAAAAAAATAAATGTTTAAAAATTTCTCAAACAGTAATGAGTTATACACTCTTTATTATGAACTACGATTGAATTTTGTAGGGTCCATTTACGTAGCAAGGAAAAAAATCTGACACGTTCATATAAATTTTTATTACAAGATTGTAAAGTAGTTCTTGCTTATAGTTAAGAAACTGGCGCTCTTTTAAAAAATTGTTACTTTAATATCAATGAAAGATGTGCAAGCGACTGAGCTTGCAATATGGCCGCACTGGCGAGTTATGCATTCAAATTGACTTAATTTTTTTGATTATTCTGAGATATATTTCGAAGAAGTTTCAGTAAACTATAAACAAAATAAATATACAATAATATATCGTTACTGCTGAGTGGTTATAAAATGAAGAAGTGGATGAATTTATTTTAGTCCTAAAAATACGGTTTCCCGGAAGTGCTGTTATAACCCATGAAAACAGCTTTTTTTCACATTAATTTTGGAGGAAGAATTTATCTTCAAATTACGACCATTATTCCAGTTCTTTGTTAAATACTAGGAAATAGGAAATGTCTTCCATGGAAGGCGCCACCTTCTTAGACATTATTCACCGCAACAAAATTGTTAAAAATAATGAATTTTGCAAACTTCCAAAAATGGCAGTAGAAAAAGTGCCTAAGAATCGCATTAAAAATAAGTGGTTTTTGGGTAATCTGCAGTGACTGAAACACCCTGTATATTCATGAAAAAGGATTGAGAATTTTCCAATTCATAATTGTATTTGTTGAATTTAAAGAAAAATTAACGAAACAAGCTCAGATCACCAAATCCTTCGGTAGTAAATTTTAAAAACCCGAATTTTGTCGTACAGTACAATAATTTTCATTTTTTTTTTTTCATTTTTGCATGAAATAATCAACTCCAACCCTTTGCCTACGCATTATTTTAGAGGATCTGAAAAATATCACCCAACCAAGGGATCAACAACCTACGAAAAAAAAATTACGAACAAACTACATGCCAAAAAAACCAAAAAACAAACCTTCCTGCGTATCCATTTCTTCGACCTGATTGACCTGGGGCGCGAGGTTGAGCTGTTTAAGGCTATCCTGGTTATTAGTGTAGCCACTCATCTTGCACTCCAGGAGTTGGACTTCTCCTCCTCCTCCTTGCACACAACGGGCCCCGTCAACTCGGCGATCCTACTACGTCTCAACGACGATAGTCCCGGTGATTGTTTACCCTCGCTCCTTCGGACGAGAAGGGTGTTTGGCACTCGCTTCGCCAATTTCTGCAACTCACCGAAATTCGCGTGCGTGACTCTCTTCGAGGGGACGCCCACGATTTTATAATTAGACCTCGTGCCTCATCCTCCGGGAAACCCCGTTTTTCCTCCCTTTTCTCACCCTCCCCTCTCCCTTCACAACCCCCCACCCACTCGCGATTATTCACATATTCACCCCTCCCACCCTGTACATGACCAGCTCAACACCCGAACCCTTGCACTACCTCCGTACCTATACTTCGGGTATCGCGAAAATCGCCGCGTTTCTGCAGCAACGCACAACAATGACGAAAAATTTCGCGCATATGCAGCCGTACAGTTACGTACGAGAAACGAGCACGAACGGTGAATCGCTACCTGCATACACTCAAATTTTTTGTATTTACAGAACTCACTAGAATGCCCGTATACACCCGTATATTAGCCAGTCCCAGTGTGTAAATCTAGTTTTGGGAATGATTTGGAATGCGCGTGTAAATCGTGTAAGCCCATGCAAAAACAGCAATGGCGACGGGTATTTCGCGCATGTTTCAATGTATTTCAACCGTGCCGTTGTGAGTCGGGAAATACTAAAGATGGCGACTTTGTGAATCGATTTCAGCGGCAAATCTTCATATGCATACGACTTATACGAGCATTCTAATATTTACATACCGATCCTGATAAGCGATCCATTTACGAGCATGCTTTTTTTTGGCGGAAAAAATGATCGTGATCCGTCAAAAAATCGAAAATGACAATTTGGGGCTTTCCTCTTATCCTTGGGTTTAGATAGGCTACGTGGGTTTGACGCGATCAGTGTTTATTTTTATGGTACTTACGAGGTGCAAGAGCAACCCTCGGAGAATTTGAGGATTCGGGCACGGCCAAGGGGCAGTCGTCCGCACGTCAATTAATCAAACAACAAACAACAAGATGAAACAACGCGGGTTACCCGTGATTGTGGCAACAGCGCGCACTTCACTGCACTTTACTAAGATTGACGTGCAAAAAGCACGATGTTTTGGTTTACAATAAAGTATGGTTTTTAAAAAATGGTTTACTATGCATTTAGACAATTAAAGACAATCCGGATTTCCCACGAATTCATTGAATTGACTTGAATTCACTCAATTCACTGTGATTCCTGTATATATCTACCACTTACCTGCACTTATCACTAGTAAGTTACTAGTATGTATGCAGTTCATCACAACAGTATCCAGCTACCGAGTGGAAAAAAAAGGTCGGAGAAATATCGTAACGATATTTTAAATTATCGCGAGATAATCTCTATAGTGATATCGTCACGACATCAAATCGTCATGCTCGATAATATCGGTGCTATGTTTTTCTCACTATGTTGATGCGATATTTACAAAAATACATGGGTGCGATGTTTTGAGATAAATATCTTTGCGATGTTTCATGTCATACTGTATATATAATTATAAATGTTGGATAATTAAGGTCCTGATTATATATAACTCAGAGTACACAAAATGCCGTGAAATTATAATCCAATATGGAAATCGTAGCTTGGGTAAAAGTTTCACGGCATTTTGTGCGCTCCAAGTTATATCACCCAGCACTTCAATTATTGTCACATAACGTGTAAGGTGGAAAAAAACGGAAATTTAACTGTCTTAAAGGATATTTTATTATGAATTCAACAATTTTGAACGGGCGCAAATCACGTATTAATTTTTCGCTTGTGTAAACTGTGGTAGATGAGTCGAAGAACTTCAAAGAATTTGAGCTGGGACGTTTCTTTTCCAACCTTTTGCCAAAGAGAGTGCCATTTTTGTTATGCACAAAAACATATGTCAAAAAACATCTTCGCGACATTCGACCAGAAATGTACAAAAATCATATGCCGAAAAATATCTTCGCGACATTCTACTAAAAATATACAGAAATCATATGCTAAAAAATATCTTCGCGACATTCTGCCACGAATGTCTGAGAATATCTGACATATGATGTCGCTCCGATATGTTGAGATTATTTCCCGACTTTTTTTTCATAGCACTTGACTGGTACCAACCTCGGAGAAGTGTGCCAACCAAAAAAAATTCATGAAATTTCATTTTCTATTAAAAATTTTTTCATGGTCAGCGTTCGAAAAGAGCGTGTTAGGCTGCTCGCGGATTGAGCGTAAGAATCCCCTTTTCACCCCGCTGTGCGCCCAACACGCTCATTTCAAACGCCGACCAAGAAAAATACAGTTCCATACAGTTTGCATCACAGAGCCAGAGCCTTTTCACGCGCGACGAAAACATTCTCGAAACTCGTGGAATTACCTCGTTCCGAGAATGTTGCCGTCGCGTATGAAAAGACGCTGTTAGGCCCCTTGACACGAAATATACTATTATTCTATCTCTTGTATGTTGATTAACAAATTTTTCATAAGCAATATTCCTCCAATTAAACGTACATATTACAAATACTCAATTTTTAATATCGAGTGAAGTTGTCTTCCAGTGTGAACATTTTGAGTGAGATCTTAAACTCCTGAAATGTGGTTGCAACGTTTCTAAGATTTCTAATGAAATTTATTTTAAAATAAAAGGCAATCATTATTTGTCAATAATAAAACCCAGTATTCTAAAAAATATACAATTATATGAATGTTTATTATTTAAATTGTAACATTATTATTAAAAAATATCAAAAAACCAAGGAAAGTAATAATGAATAACAAATTGAATATTGATAAAATATTTAATAGCGTTGGTGTTGGTTACATTCAAATCATGTTTTGTACAAAGCATTCCAACTATAAGTTGTGAATCTTCAACAATAATTCAACACGCAACAGACTAACGCAAATAGTGATGTGAAATGTAGAAAAATCCAAATTGCGTGAAGCTGCATTGAATCATCATTCAAGATTCACTTTTTCATCTTACTCATAATACAATGAATCCAAAATTGCCTTACGGATTTTGAAAAAAAAAAAAAAAAAAAAAAAAAACGAGAGTAAATCGATTAAATCTTTTTTTCCTTTTCATTGCAAGATTCCAGCTATTATGAAAATTTTCCAATCTATGCTTCCATTATAAATTTACTTTTTACATTCCGGAAATTCTTTCTAATGATGATTTTTGTTTTTCTAATTACTTATTTTTTCAAAACCCGTAAATATATAATATACATATACAAAAATTCAATGGAATATCATTGCCGTAATCCTAAAATTACTGTATAATGTTTGTCATTGATTGCACGAGCGATTCGAAAGAAAGAAATCCACTTTCGAGATGGAAAATGAACGTAACTAAAAAAATATAATGTATGTATCCTTATGGCATACAAGACTATTTAAATTACGATTACAATCAGTACATAATATATTAAAAATTTCATCGCTACTGCGATTGACAGCACTTAGACTTTTAGTTTCTCAACACTTCAGTAAAAGTTCTCACGTGTACACAATACAAATTCTAGTTCATCTTGAAAATCCAAGCCGAGAGAAACTTGAGACATTCTGAAATTCGTATCTCTGATTCCTGATTTTTAGGTTTTTCATTAATTACAATAATAATAATAATTTTCCTCTGGCTGTATGACGCTTAAATTGATGCAATATTCATACAATGATTGATGAACAAATAATGGAGCATAAAAATAATATAAAATTTTACCAAATTGATATAAACTATACCTTTAACCTTGTCTTTTTTCACGCAAAACCTGAAAATCCCTAATTCAGAAAAGCCAATTCGTTACTTTTTCCCACGACGCATCAATTGATTTGATTTTTACATTTTTACAATTTCCAAATTTTGAGATGTTATGCCCTCGTTTCATTGCCGTCACTCTGTTCTGCTCTATTTTCATAATTGCCTAAGAATTCGGTGATTTGTTGCTAATTCGAATCACGAAGTGTAATTTTGTAAGAGCACAGAGAGCCGACGATTTTCGTTTTGAGAATTGTGAGGGAAGGCGATTATTTAAGTATTTCTTATTTTCCCAGGTACGTAATTTTTATCTATGATGAGTTCTTGTAAAAACATGTGGAGACATCGCTCATTTTGTGCCAATGGGTGTCCTGCGATTCTGTAAGAGAAGAGTTTTTTGAGGTCATTTTTTAAGGTCGAAAAAACGGGTTTTTTCTAAAAAAAAATTTTCAACGAATATTCCATTCATAAAATTTAGTTAGTTTTTCTTAGATTTGAGAATTATGGTTTGAATTCTTATACAACAGAAATTTAATGACCTTATACATCAGAAATGAAAATTTTGATTGTGTTTTTTAATGTATAGAGACTATTTCGAATTTATGTTCAACAACTTAGTTATTATTCGAAAAATCCAATTTTCACAATATACATATATTCACCATGCCAGGCGTTATGAAATGAACCTACGAGTAATCACGCATTGATAACTAGTGTTTTTTTTTTATCTGAATTTATGACTCAAGGACACTTCACTTTAATGTACAGATATCCAAGTGCAGTGATTTAAAGTAACTAAACAAAAAACAATGGATAAGATAAAAAAAATGGAAACAAGTTTGAAAAATTTGACATACAATCAATTAATCAACAATGTAATTTAAATAATATATATCAATTTCATCCTGAAAAATTTCGTTCTATTGGAAAAATCATACAATAAAAATAGCAAGTTTTCATACTTATTGACAAAAACTTCCAGGCCCTTCCTGCGATCCTCGATAAAATCTTCATCGAAAATACCGTCATCACCTCTGAATGGCATTTGTCTTTTCCACGCTTTTCCTGGTAATGGTGGCACAACAATCTGCAATTTTTTCAAAATCTAATATAATTTCACGAATATCCAGACCAAAACATAATTTGTTTTATTTTCATAAAAAAACCTCAGGTTCAAAACTTTACTATTATATTTATTTTCATGTAAATAGTAAAAAACTGTCATATTCGCAATACTACGTGTAAATAATTGTAATGCAAATATCATTATTTAATACTCATTATTGCATACTTTTAGGTATATTATCTTTAATTTTTAAATAATCGAATTACCTTACTATCTCTTTCTAATTCATTTCTAAGCCACTCAAAATCACTGTACCGTCTTCGGACACTGGAATCTTTGACCTTGAAAACTGGCAAATTTGTCTGAAACAAAATATTTATCCATTACTGTGATGAAAATGGATTAATTTAAGTATCCGGCGAATTTAATCTCAGCCAATAAATAGGACTAGCTTATTACCAATTTAAATTCTTTATTCTTAAGACTGACTTTTAGTTCGCAATCTTCGGAACATTATCAAGGTCATACAAAATTCCTCTCTATAACATAAAACATTACATTCACTGTACACTGAATATTCTCTAAGAAACAAAAGCCTCTCCTAGCACAATGTCTTTACTCACCGAGATCTACCTCAGTAACAAACACAATTTAAATTACACCAAAAGAACATCATCTCGTAATTAAGCATCTCTCTTCACATTTCAATCGTATATGACTACATATATTGGACTATTCGTCGCCGCCAAAGGCGGAAACCTATTACTGAATATGAATTTGTCTACCACTCTAGTCAATAGATAAAGACTGGAGTATGACTAAAAAACATAATACCAAATAAAACCGACAAGCTAAACTAAAAACACCTATCAAAAATGAAACCACAATCTCCGAAACCTAATCAACTAATAAAGTCTATTATGTGCCTTATTAAGATTGTCTGTGTCAGTTCTCAAATTCAAACAATTATTGTCACTTCTTAGATATAACATTTCACTAATAGACCTGCATTCATAATCTGTTTTACAATCTAAAACCTCCGTGTTATCAAAATCAAAACTATGTGGGGGAGAGAAATTTTAACATGTATTGGAATAACCTTCTCTTCTCCTTTTTTAACTGAATTGATATGTTCATTGATTCTTGTCTTCAAAGCTCTTTTCGTCTGTCCAATATACTTTGAGTCACAATCCGAAGATTGAATTTGATAAACTACCCCTGTCTTCTCTACAGGTTTAATGGTGATAATATTATTCAATTTATTTAGAAGTATATCTGTAACTCTCAAATCATTCCTATTGCAAATATTATTAATGTTCTTTGACAAGTTCCCATACTGAGGTAAAACTATTCTTTCCCTTCTTACAACATTACCTTTGAGATTTGAACCAGCATCTATACTGTTATCTATTCTCCCATGTAATGTTCTCAATCTAATTTCAATAAATTTCTCTATGAAATCCTTCGGATATGAATTTTCAAACAAAATCTTCTCAACTCTGTTAACATTTATATCATGAAACTTTTTATTCGAAGCGAGAATGGCTCTGTCTATCAGATTATGCACCATCGCAATCTTCTGATGAAAAGAATGGGAAGAACAAAAATTAAGAACCCGATCTGAATTCTTGAGTTTCGAATACCAGTTAGTTGAAATCTTACCATTGCCATTTCCCTGCACCAATACATCTAAGAAACTCAATTTACCATCCTTCTCTACTTCTACCGTAAACTGTAAATCATCATGAAAGATATTAAATCTATTAAGAACCACATGAATATCATTTGCGTGTATAATAAGAAAATAATCCTCTATATATCTAAAATATTTATGAACTCTAAGAGGAATGGAAAACAAAAATCTCTCCAGTTCTCAAAGTACTAAGTCTGCAAAAATCGGGGATACTGGGAACCCATAGGTGTGCCTTCAACCTATTCATGATAATTACGAAAAACGATTTTTCGAAAAATTGACGATTTCGATCTTTAGAGGCTCGCACCAGCAGAGCAATGCAGAAAAAGTGTTTAAACTGTTTCAATCAAAATTTCTTTCACGTCATATTTAAAATCTCTTCAATGCTTTAAGAAAAACATAAAATGCGATTGATTGGAAAATTAATTTTCCAAAAAATTGTGGATTATGATCTTTATAGGCTCGCATCAGCAGAGGATTATAGAAAAAGCGATATAAACTATTTTGATCAGAAATTCTTCTACGTCATATTTGAAGGCTCTAAGAAAAGCATGAAATAAAATGAGTTAGAAAAATGATTTCGAAAAATTAACGGTTTTATTCTCAAGAGGCTCACGGTAGCAGAGCAATGCAGAAAAAGTGGTACAAACTATTCTTATCACAATTTCTTCAACGTCAACTTTAAAGACTCTAAGAAAAACAAAAATTGAAATTGATTGTAAAAACAATTTTTCGGTATATTGACGATTTTTCATCTTATGAGGCTCAAATTAACAGAGCAATGCAGAAAAAGTGTTTAAAACTATTTATGTTTAAAACATAATATATGCGTAGACAATGTTTCATTACATGACTTACAAAAAATCTTTGACATATTTAACCATTCACCTAGAATATTATCGATACTTTGATCTATGGAATTAGATGAACAATGGGGGCCAAAAAAATTTTCTCCTTTTTTTAATGTCAAAAAAGTAAGTAAGGTTGTAGGTACAAAAATGGTTCTTCCCTACCTGCTACATGTTTTTGACATGTAGCAGGTAATTTGTCTCGATTCAGCACAGAAGTAGCTGAATCATTGAGTAGTGAAAAAAAACTGGTGTGAGTTTAAAACTCTCAAGAAAAGTGAAACTTCTCATGCCGAACTACTGCAAGTTTAACTAAACAAAAAAAAGTTCGTTCAATTTTATGAGAAAAACAACTAAAAAAACCATTAAAACCAAAGCATGAACTACGTTCAAAACTATAGCTAAAAACTGATTAAATTAAAATCAGAATTTTAAAGGAGTAAAATTTGAATCTATTGATGTGTGAATACATCAATAGTCAAAAATACTAAAAATCCACGTATACATTTATGATTCCATTCAACTTATATCAAATTTTAAGCCGTGTGAAATTGAATTCTAGATATCTCAATACAAATCCATAAAAATATTACAATATCCCTTAGATTGTGTGTATACTAAAAAAAATGGGAAAAATACTTTAGGTATTATAAGTCTTATTGAAACATACTTTTTCCTGCAAAAATGTTCAAAATACACTAGGACCCCGCATAAGAAAATTCTGTCTGGAAGTAAGTCTTAATGTGCAAGTCTTAATTGAGGGCTTGTCCTAACAAACAACAGATCTCAAAAATATGATATTTTGTTTGAGCAAAATGCTTTGTTAGTCTTAATGTGGCGTGGACTCAAGAAAGGGTACTACCAGCACCTCACCGCTTTTCGAAGAAAACAAGATTGGAAAGATAGTCTCTTAGCGTAGCATGGACCGTCTAATTGTATACCTCAATTTTTAATGAAATAACAAAAATCATACATTTTTAAGAGTAAACTCATTTGACAGAGCAAGATTTCTATATTCAGAATCACTGACTATCTCGATTTTGATTTTTGGTGCTGTTAGTACCCTTTCTTCAATTTACGCCACGTATGCTGAAAAATACAAATAGTTACAGAAATAACAAAAACCTACATAGACAAGATTCTCTTTAAAATCTATGAAATTCGATAATTTTTTCCTGCTTCTTTTTCGAACTTGAAACAAATACAAAAATTCGAACAAGCTGACTAGTTTTTTTCTTAGATTCAAAAAGTACACATTTACACATGCTTAATGATTTTCCTCACTTAAAAAAAATATTCATTGAGGGCTTGTCCTAACAAACAACAGATCTCAAAAATATGATATTTTGTTTGAGCAAAATGCTTTGTTCAAATTCAAAAATAAATTGAACACGTCTAATCTTTTTCCATCTCAAACTATCTTATTATATCTAAAATTGAGTTTCTAGAACAAAACCACGGGTACATTGATATTGTTTTTTCATCCCTAGTTTTTGTTATTCCCATTTAATTCATTCCAAAAAGTAATGCGAAAGTAACAGAACAAATTTTTTTGATAAATAACAGTGAAGAGTTACTATTTCTTTCAAAGTAACGGTAACATAACAATTTACTTTCTTCACTTAAGTAACAGTTACGGAACACATTACATCTTTTCAAGCAACTTTCGAAACCCTGATTATTATATAAAAATTTGACATATCACTAAAATAAAGAATTACAAAACTCGTTTCCAGAGAGACAGAAATCAACACTAAAAAGGAAACAATAATTCCACATTTTACAGCTTAAAAGTTTTCAACAATACATCAACAAATATCCCTAAGGTCAAAAGACCCACGAAAAAGGTCTTTTTAATTACGCAGAAGCCGCAGAAGTGACAAATTACGTAGCCGAGCATTGAAACAAAATTTCCGCGACATCTAATTTTTGCAACGTGCTGAAGAGGAAACTCACCCTCATGCGGACTTCGTAATCCGTGTAGCGCTTTTTCCCGACGCCGTGCGTGATCGGGTTGATCACGTCGATTTCCAGGAAGTTCGCGGGCGCCGCATAAGCGTCGTCCAGTGTTTGTTTTTTCACGTTTAGTCGGCGCGTCGCGTCTACCGTCGTATCTGCCATTTTTTAAAGTCGAATCACAGGAATTCACACCCAAATACTATTAAAATCCGATAAATCTACGCAACTCTCCAACTAGGCGATCAGGAAAAAAAACAACACCCTTTTTTCAATCTCGCTTTCGTTCTCTTTTTTTTTGTTCACTTTCTATTTCCGTCTTTCTCTTGCACTGTCAAATTTGACAGTGCGTTTGTGTATGATGTACATACGTCATTGTGTGTGTGTTTTTCACATATTGTGATTTATTGTGAATCACAATATTCTAATTTATCATATTTGAAAAAACAAATTCGAAATTTGAGTTGGTTCTAGTTCGAAAATCACAATTTTAAACTATTTCTACACATTCATCGTTCATTTTCATAAAAAATGAAAAGTGCTGTAAATAACGTTGCATGTTGAAAAAAGAAGCGTTTATTTCATTGATGAAAAATACAGAAATACAATGTACATGACCCTAAAAGTTTTGTCAATAAATTGCATATTTTCGCACTGTTTGTTTTTTCGCAACATGTCAATCATTTGATGACGTCGATGACTTTACTTTGTTCCCTAATCCGATTATGATCTCAAAATGAAAATGAACACAGCAATTTATTCTTTTCTAGCATGTGCATTTACACTAAGTTTATCTTGGTTTGTCTCTCTCACTCCACCCACGCTTCCATCAGCTTCCATATCAAGATTGCCAAATGTTTTAAAATACGTGGCAAATTCAAATCTTATCCTCATTCAATAATATTTCCGAATTAATTTCTCAGAAAACCATGCCTTGTATTTATATGCTATCTTTTACTATCTCTATTACTTAAGAAAAGAAAGGAAATTGCGTAACGCAAAGAGAAAAGAGTCCACGACAGTTGGCAACAGTTGACAGAAAGCAACAGTAAGCTGATTTGAAGCGTTTTGACAGATGACAGATACACAATAGCTCCTCGAATGCCGTTATCGTTTAGATAAAAGAAATTTTTTACAAGTATATTGCCATCGATAGCGTCGCGTGATTCATAGTAGATTTCTCGCGTCGCGAACAACGTACGCTTTTTTTCGTTCTCTGCCGCGACGACATTCGAATTTGCGAACGCGTTTTCAGGTACTTGCAACAAAATTAAACAACATGCTCACGAGAAACGTCGAGTCGCACGAGGTAGTCCCCGCTAGATCGCATACATTACCTACATACATGATAATTCGCAATTTGATTTATATAAATCTCGTTACATCTGGCGTACTTGGCGCGAGTTAAATCGTCCTGACACTTGGTTCAATATTCGTGGCCGTGGATCTAATAAGTATTTTGCAATTCACATTTCGCGACGTGGACTGTTTTTTCAGGTCGTTTGAGGCTGGTGAAATGACGTCCTCGCGTTGGTCTTCGAGGTCGTTTTCGTGCGAACGACCCGGGTCGAGAAACGGTGGATTTTTGTCCTAATTGTTTGACCTGATTCTGCGTGGGAAATATTTTTTCGATTTTTGCAACATGGGGTCCATTGCTTTGGAGGAGTACGAGCTCATGCAGGACTCCAAATACAGGGTGTAAGTTTGAATATGTGCATTATTTATTTATTATTTCAAAGTTTTAGTTCATTATTATATTTTGTTTGGGGATGGTTTTTTTTTATTTTTGTCAAGAGGAAAAGTATTTTGATGTTGATATACAATGTAAGGAAATTTTTGTATTCTTTTGATTAACAGCCTCGGAAGTTTCATACAATGACACGTTATTGAAAATTTGTGAGTGTCGATAAAATTATAGAAATTTACTGGGATATTCATAAAATTTTTTATTAAATTTTATATACTTGTTAATGAGTGTAATGTATAATATGAAAGATTTGATATACTGATCGAACGTTTTAATATAACTTATGTTAAATTTAAGTAACAGTTAATGAATTTTGAGAAACACATTTCAATTTAATATTGTAGTTTATAGATATACGTAATAGGTTTGTGTAAAAGAATTTTCAAAACAGTTTATTGAAATTATTCTTATTTCTAAAAGGTAATTAATTCCTCTCAAAAGTTAGAAAATGGTCAATTATTTTAGTCGATGTAACAGCGACAATTTTAATATGCCAAAAGTAGAGCTTAACACACAAAATTAAATAACTAATATCATCAAGTAGGAAAAGAAAAAAGCATACTGTAAAAATCTGGGAGATTTATCATTACAAACTTAGAGTTCATATAACTAAAAATTACAAAACAAACTTTTATCTAATGCATCACAAATCAATTATTTATATTATCAGTAGTTGAAAAATAATCAATCATATACAATAAATAATATCACAATCAAAAATAATAATCAATTATTTTAGTAAATACAATTACAGCAAAAATTCGTACATTCAAAAAATAGAACAACATAAAAAAAAATGAACTAATTAACGTTCTCAAGTAGGAAAGGAAAATAAAACAAATCTGTCAAATCTGGAAGATTGATTGTTTTAAACTTCAATAATTTATGTAAATGCTAATTTTTATATAAAAAAAAAATCGAAAAACAAATTTGTATGAAAATGTAATAATGAAAATAGTAAAAATTGATCTAGGAAAGAAAATACAATGTTATTAGAAATCTGAAAGACCCACATCTTGAAAACTTATATTGTAATAATGCATTACCAATTATTTTACTAAATATAACAGAGAAAATGAGTTCATGAAGGACTCTAAATGCAGGGTGTAAGTTAATTAATTTCCCCCTGAAATTTGAAAAAAGTTCATTATTTTAGTCAGTCTAGCAGCGAAAATTTGAATATGCTAAAAGTAGAGCTTGACACACAAAATTAATTAACATTCTCAAGTAGTACATAAAAGGAAAAAAAGCATACTAGAAAAATCTGGAAAATTTATTGTCACAAACTTCAAGAGTTCGTGTAACTGCTAATTTTTTACTTTAAGTGAAAAAAATTGCGAAACAAACTTGTAGGAATATTTTTGTAATAATACTTTACAAATCAATGATTTACATTACCAATAGTTGAAAGATAATAAATTATACAAAATATATTATATTATAATTAAGGATGATAAATATTTAATTATTTTAGTAAATACAATTACCGCGACAATCCATTTATGCCAAAAATATAACTTAACAGAACAAATAAATTAACTAATTATCATTCTCAAGTAGAAGAACAGAATGAAACAAATCTGACAAATATGAAGAATTTATTATTTCAAACTTCAATAATGTATGTAACCCTTAATTTTTATTTGAAGCGAAAAAAAATAATAAAACAAACTTGTATAAATGTAATACATAATAAAAATAGTACAAATTAACTTAGGAAATAAAATAAAATATACTTGCAGTTTATTTATCGCTGGGTACATTTGTAATAATCAAACTTGCTTATCGATTGACTGGACATTATCGATATTGATTGGGAAATCGATAAGTGAGTTTGATCAAAATAAAATATTTTTAGAAATACGTTTCGAAATGTTAGATTATTATAATACATTACCAAATATTTTAGCAAATATAACAGAGAAAATTCGAAAATGTCAAAAGCAGAAGTTGACACAAAAAATTAGAAAATAAAATAACATTCTTAAGTAGGAAAGGAGAAAAAAACAACATTGGAAAATCTAGAAGATTCATTTTCTAAAACTTCATAAGCTTAAGAATCTGCTTATTTTTATTTTAAAGTAAAAAAAATCGCAAAATGAACTTGTATAGATATTTTGAAAAGTAATTAAAAATTAACCATCGAAAGAAATCAAAATATTTGCAGAAATCTTACAGATCTATGTCCTAAATTTTAGACTGTGATGATGTATCAACAATCATTTTAAATGTAAATATAATAGCGAAAATTCGAATATTCCAAAAATAGAACTGACACTACAATTGGATAAATTAACATTCACAAGTAAGAAAGGAGAAAAAAAACAATCTGAAATATCTGTAGGATTTAGTACTTGGAACTTCAATAGTTTATGTAACCGCTAATTTTTATTTTTAATAAAAAATCGTAAAACGAACTTGTATGAATATTTTCGTAGACAGTAAAGAAAACTAAAATATGTTTAGAAATCTAAGAGACCAATGTTTCAAAATTTTAGACTGGAAGAATACATTATCAATCATATAAGTAAATATATATAAATAGCGAAAATTAGTATATGTTTAAAATAAAAATTAACACACAAAATTAATTAATTAATTAACATTCTCAAGTAAGTAAAGAAAATAAAACAAACCTGAAAAATCTGAAATATTTATCATTTTCAGTTCCAATAGTTTATGTAACTGTTAATATTTTATTCTTAATGAAAAAATTACAAAATGACATTATATGAATATTTCGATAAAAATAGTAAAAATTAACATTCGAAAGAAATTAAAATATCTTTAGAAATAAAAAAAAAACAATGTTTACAAAATTTAAACTGTAACAATGCATTATCAATCATTTTGTTAAATATAACGGTAAATTCAAATACGACGAAAATAAAACTTTAAATATTGACTTCTATGTTTTTGTTTTACAAAAGTAAATATCTCAGTCGTTTTATAAAAATGTTAAAATTACAAAAAGTTCAAAACTTTCTGCCACTGACGTACGAGGGGGGACCCAAAAGTAACGGGAATTAGGTGGTGGGGGGACCGCGGAGCGGGGGATCGGGTTCTCCACTGGTTCTCTTCCAAGCTGCTACTCTCCCAAGTCAGTGTGCAAAGTTCATTTGCTGTGAGTGCATTCGTTCGTCCGTAAGAATTTTTCTAGTGAAACGACTTTTTCCGTTTCGGCGAAAACGTGAAATGGCTGAGTGCGGAGAGCAACGCGCGGCTGTAAAATTTTGTTTTTTGTTAGGAAAAACACCCGCGGAAACCCTTGTGATGCTGAAAACAGCTTATGGGGATAATGCTTTGAGTAAAACGCGTGTGTACGACTGGTTTTCGCGTTTCAAGAATGGAGAGATGTCAATAGAAGACCAACCTCGTTCTGGGCGCCCCTCGACTTCAAGAACGGACGAAAACATTGAAAAAATCAACACTCTTGTTCATGAAGACCGTCGCCGAACCATCGATCAACTTTGTGAGATGTCTGGATTGTCATGGAGTTCAATTCAGAGGATTTTAAGTGAAGATTTGAGCATGCGGAGGATTGCAGCCAAATTTGTTCCTCGCCTTCTCTCCGACGATCAAAAGGAGCGTCGACTTCAGGCCTGTCTTGAGCTGCAAAATCAGTTGGATGAAGACCCAGATTTTTTTCTCAAGGTTGTAACTGGCGATGAATCATGGTGCTATGGCTACGACCCCGAAACAAAGCAGCAATCAAGCCAATGGAAGACACCTCTCTCGCCTCGTCCAAAAAAGGCACGCCAAGTGAAGTCCAACATCAAGACATTGCTCATTTGTTTCTTCGATTGCAGAGGTATTGTGCACGCAGAATTTGTTCCTCCAGGCCAAACGGTCAACCAACACTTCTACTTGGAGGTTTTGAAAAGGTTGAGGGAGAACATCCGGAAGAAAAGAGCGGATCTTTGGCGCACAGGAGATTGGTTCTTCCACCACGACAATGCACCTGCCCACACAGCGCTGTCCGTGAAGAAATTTTTGACCAAAAACGGCATGACACCGATTGTTCACCCCCCCTATTCACCGGACCTTGCCCCCTGTGACTTTTTTTTGTTCCCTAGACTCAAAAGGGACATGAAAGGAAAACGTTTTGGGACTGTAGAAGAGGTGAAACAAAAATCGCTGGAAGGTTTAAAAAACATTGAAAAAAATGAATTTCAGAACTGTTTTGAACACTGAAAAAAAAAGATTGAACAAGTGTATTACAGTCAATGGGGGTTACTTTGAAGGTGATAAAAATTGTGTGTGAAAAAATTTGTCAATAAAAAAGTTGTAACACAATTCCCGTTACTTTTGGGTCCCCCCTCGTATGTTAATTGTAAAATAATGTTGAGCAGGAAAATGTAAAAAATTATCATCGCATAATCAAAAAATAAAAAGCTTCAAATTTCGTAAACAGTTGAATGAAAAATTATAATATCAAACTTTAAGATCATTTGTTTTGATACATACATTTTTTTGTGAAAAAGTAAACATTTTTATCTTGATATTGAAGTTTCTCAGTCATGAAATTCGTAATTTTTTTAGTGCATAAACTTTTTATGATATGAACGCTAAAATCATCAGTTTACAATTTTCGATATGCCTATTTCAAATTTCACGGACAAAAATACAAATGAAGAGTAATTTAATAATTTTTTTTACTTTAATGAATTTTGCGCCTAATGGTTAAAATATGTGCTTAGTTTCTGAATTTTGATTCTGAGAATAGTAATTAATGATATGAAAATTAATTATTCTTTCAGTTTTTAATTTCCAGAGCTGAAAATTTTTAGAAATCAAAAATAAAATCTGCAAGTCTCAATTTTCAAACTATTGTTCATAATTTCAACAATTTCAAATTATATTCTGGTTTCTCTTTTAATATTTTATAAATTATTAATCGAATTCGAATTCATTTATTGATTGATTGGTTCTATTTTTTCACTTACGTTATTTACTTATAATTATTTACATTTTTGTTTCAGTTATGATTCATATATAGTTTTAAGTAAAAGTGATTGTAAAAAGTAACAAGGTTTTTTCACATCATTTTTTCCTTAGAATGTTATAAAACCTACGAGTTAATAATTGTCTAACTTGAATTTCTACTTTGAAAAATTTTTCCACGAGCCAGTTTTATTCTTTTCGTACAATGTATATTGTATATGAACATTCTCTAGCTAGAATTTTTGAATAATGAAATTTTCTTTTGTCAAGTTTTTTATTATAATAACTTGATAAGTCTTTCATTTAAACTTTTGTTTCATAAAACGAAATGTGGATATTTATTTTTTACTGTTGAACATTGTAATTGTAATTATTTTTATTTTTTATTCATCTGGTAGCTTTTTGTAAAAAATCAATATTTCCTCAGCAACCAATTTTTTTTAAATTGATACCTTGAAAGTTATTGCATTTCTGTTAAAAACGATAGAAAACTTATCTTTTATCAAATTGAAACGAGTTACTTTATTAATGATATTTTCAAAAGCCTTGGAAGTATGTAAATATATGGCAAATGTTTATTTGAAATAGTGAATTTATCTTCATTCATCAGAATCCGAACTACAAAGAAATTATAAATTTGAATGTATAAAGAGTTTTAGATCAATTTTATAGTATGATAAAAAAATTAATGAGTTTTGATAAGGGACCAAAAGAGTTGTTATACAAATTTTTAAGTAAGCAATTTCTTTCGAGTTTTTTTGAAAATTATAACTATGAGGTGAAAGTCGTAAAGTTTATTACAAAGTAAATTCAATAAATGGAATCGTAACATTTTGTAATTCTGAGCATTGGAGAAATGTAGGTCAATGTGAATAATAAATATTTTCAAAAAATTATAGACTTGAAACTTTTTTATGATTTTCGTGAATTATTGACGTTTCATAAAATCCATGAGTCAACTTCATGAAAATTACTCATAAATCTAAAGTCACAAATATTTATTTAAAGTTAAAAAGATTTTATTGATTGTTTCCAGTTTGCAATTTGTCATATATTTTTTTTTTTTTTTTTTTTTTCGTTTTCAAATTATGCAATTTTATCTGTAGCATACTATTTTGACCTATTTGTGTATTGACAAACTGGTTATTTACCTCAATTAGTATTGCTTTTCTGCACATATGAAATAGTGCTATTCAGATGAGTTCAATTTTCATTAAGGATTATTGACGAAAGTCTGTTATCTAGACTTATCTCATTTTTTTCTGAAAGCGTGAAGATAAGGATTTCTCCAAGTCGAATTTTGTTTTATCGTACAAGTGCCATTATCATTTTTTTCTCGGAAAGTTCTTGAAATCGTTTAAATACTGGAAAATTACGAGAAACATTATAAATCTATAAAGACACTGTCTTTTGTGGAATCTGTAAAAATATGAGGATGAAACTCTTTTAATCTCTACGCAATTCATAAGAAAAAAACCAAAAATCTCTTACAGTACATAATGTTAGAAAAATTTCCAAGTACTAAAAAATGTGAAAAATTCTATAAAACTGCATAGAAATTCACTAAAATACCAGATAATCCTCAAAGTGTTACAATGAAAGATGTTAGAAATGACTAATAACAATTTTACAAGAAAAGTGACATACTCCGAAAAATAAAAGCTTGAGCACCAGAAGTCAATTTGTTATGATGCTAGAATTAATATTCATTGATAAATCAAAATGAATATATGCAAACACATATTACCGCTGACCGTTTTGACAAATGAGTTCCCATCATAAAAAATTTTACTCTGACGTCCCTGATTTGTTCACAAATCCTAACCAACCAATTTTCGAACAGCTATGTTTCAGCGGTGGATAAAGCCCTGAAGAATTTCGATTACACGAGCGAATGGGCTGATTTGATATCAGCTCTTGGGAAACTGAGCAAAGTGCTGTTGAGTTACATGAAATTTCCCGTGATACCAAGAAGAATCAAAATTTCAAAAAGATTGGCGCAATGCATGCACCCAGCTCTGCCTTCAGGGGTACATTTAAAGGCCCTCGAAACTTACGACATAATCTTCAAATGCATGGGCACAAACAGACTCAGTCACGAACTTTTTATATACAGTGCTGGTTAGTTGAATCAAATTTTCAGTTTCTCCTTGTGAAAACAATTTTTATGTAATTTTTTCGAGCAATAGAGAAATTTTAGGGCCTTATTAACAGTTGGAGGAATAATCTACTATTCGAAATTTTAACCATAGAAGAAGTACTCATTTCTACAATGTCAGTGTTGGAATATAATACTAAAAGAAAATAAACTATTTCTTCATAAATATAAATGGAAAAATCCTGGAAACATGTCAGTGTTGGAATATAATACTAAAAGAAAATAAACTATTTCTTCATAAATATAAATGGAAAAATCCTGGAAACGTAATGCCTTGCAAGTCACTGCAGCGTTTTGTAATTGACGTCATTGACATATTTGAAATAGCATGAATTTTGCGATTGTTTAAATTTTTTTACGTAATTGTATGGAGCTGACGTAAGATGAAAAAACTCCAATGTCAGTAATTGATTACTTGGGATATAAAAATTATGTAATTTACCTGACGATGAAATAAATCGAAATTTATCTCTCAGCATAAGAAACGTTAACAATTATGTTGAAATTTGCGATTTTGAAAACGAATTTAGAAAATAAATTTCATCTAGCTTCATTTCGATTTTCGATTGGTTTTGTCTTTAAGGCTTGTTTCCGTTACTTGGAAATGCGGCAATGAATGTTAGACCTTCATTGTTGACGGTTTACGAGACGCATTTTGTACCTCTCGGTGAAAGATTGCGACCTGGACTCAGCGGATTTCTCAGTGGAGTTCTTCCTGGTTTGGAAGAGGGGTCCGATCATTTCGATAGGTTCGTTATAAAACGAAACGATTTTTAGAGAACATAACAATTGAGTGGAATCATGTTCTACAATAATTTTTATTGAAAATTGCTTCTTAGGATTCATAATAAAAAAAGAAAAAAAACTTTGTCTTTCAGAACTAATTTGTTGCTAGAAAAAGTATGCGAGGGAGTGGGGGCTGAGTATTTTTACGCCTGCCTCTGGGACTGTTCAGCTTCGAATTCGGGCATTAGATTGCCTGCTATATCATTCGTTTTGGCACATTTCAACAAAAAACTGCCAATGGAAAGTCAAATGTACATAATGGGAACAAAAGTTGAAATCATGGTGAGTTTTGTTTCTAAAGAGAGGGAATATTAGTAGAGAGGGAATAGATGGATTTCGAAGTAGAGATGTGATAATCTTCATTTAGTTATTTTTCAATAATCGTGAATTTTATTTTTAATGTTTATGTCTGAATAAGTTATTTAAATTGTATGTGCAAGTAGGGATGGAAGGATGTGATTTTCATTATCATATTACTTCGAAAAATACTGATGTTCTTACATTTTGTGATAAAAATCTGAAAAATTTTAAAAGTATTAGGAAAGTTGAAAACATACAATGAGTTGGACAAATTTTTATGTTGTTAAGAAAGTTTCTAATAATTTACATTGTGTTTGTGTAACAAAAATTTTGCAAAATATAAAAATATCGATGATTAAAAGGCTTTCAAGAATTTTTTGAATTGAATACGAAAAAATTGTTTATTAATTTTTTAAATTGTGTTAATTTAGTAATTTTAAATTAGTTTAAATTAGGTTAGTAATGTTAAAAGAATCGAAAAATTTGTAGAATTTAAAAAATGTTTATTAATTTGGTATAGTGTGTTTATTATCATATTTCTTAGAAATATGCATGTTAAGTTTTTTCAATTTTTGAATAGAAATCTGAAAAATCTGAAAAATAACGAAAAATCTTACCGAATTGGACAAATCGTAAAAGAATTCAGAAAGTTTTGAATAATTTATAACTATGTTCTTATAAAGACCAACCAGAATTTTGTGAAGTTAAAGTAAAAGTTTGAAATTTGAAAATTTTGGTGAACATTGGAAAGTTTTTATAAATTTTGCAGATTTTATTTTGCAATACTTTGTTTGTCTTCATATTTCTTCAAAATATAAATGATTTAAAAATTTTTTTCACTAACATTTTTTACTTTCTTAATTAAAATCTGAAAAATTTTAAAAGTATTAAAAAATAGTAAAACACCTGAATAAGTCATATGAGTTTTCTTTTTTATTGAGAAAGTTTAAAATATGTTGGTTTCGTATTATGTTAGTAGTTCTGGAAGGTTTGAAAAATTTTTTTAAAAAATGCAGAAATTAAGAGAACGTTCATAAATTTTTTAGTTTGTGTTCATTATCACGTTTTATCATTTTTTAATAAAAATGTGGGCAACTTGGAAAGTATGAAAAAATCATAAAAAACCTTAATGAATTAGAAAAGTTTTTGAATTTTATAGCATTTCGAAAGTTTCGAAAAGTTTGTATAATGTTCAAAATTTTGGAAACTGAAAAATTGAAAAACAAAAAATTTCAAAGATTGTCAATATAGTTTTGTAAATTTTGACAAATTTGTAGGATTTCACAAACTGTTATTAAATTTATGTAAGTAATTCATGTTAACTATCATTTTTTGAAAATATGTACAATATCTTTCTTTTTTCCATTTTTCAATAAAAATCTTAAAAACTTGAAAAATAATGGAAAATTACGAAAAATCCTAAAAAGTTGAAAATATTTGAAAAATTAGTTAATATTGTCAATATTCCTGAAAATTAGAAAAACCTGTAGAATTCTGGAAAATATTGGTGAATATTTTGTGTTGTGTTCATTATTATATAACTTCGAAATATGTGCGATAATGTTTTCCAATTTTATGATAAAATCTGTAAAACTTGACAAGCAATAGGTACATAAATTACTAAGAATTCTAATGGGTTTTACAAATTGCGAATAAAATTTGAAAAGTTTTTTAGTTTGTTCTATGTTAAAAATTTTTAAAAAAAAGAAAAAACATAAAATATTTTAGAAACTGTCAATAATTTCAAACAAATCGAAAAAAATTACTCGAATTCTAGAGAATGTTGATAATTTTTGTAGGTTCTCGAAAATTTCGAAAATTCTACAAAATTACAGAAACCGTGTAATATCCTTTAAATTTTTTAAAATCGAAAAATGTTTTATCGTACAGAGATGATTGATATTTTCGGAATTCCAACTAAAACCCAAAATTTCATAAAAAGGTGGCAAGTTTCAACGATTTGGTAAAACAAAAATTTGTAAATTAATGCAGTTACGTGTATTTTACTGATCCAGAATTTTCCAGGTGGATTTTAATGCTCTCCTTCCCCACATTTTCTGCCATCTTTACTTGCAAATTATATGAATTATTATTATTATTATTTATTCAAAAAGTGATTACTCGATGACAGGTTCACGCACTTTGCGCCTGTGTTCAAGACAATTCAGTTCTTGTGCAAAGGAGCACGCTGGATTTGTTGCTTGTTGGATTTCCAGTGCATTGTAGTCAATTGTGTCGCAATGACATGGTCGCTCTTCTCACTGATGCTCTAGTTGCTATTTTGCGAAGAGATATGAGCTTAAATAGGTGAATACATGGTTTTCAGAAACCCAGAAACTCTTGTAACAGTTTTCATATTTATAATTCAATTTAAATTGTTATACAGCTCTTTTTCACATTTAATTAATTCTAAAAAACAAAAAAATTAAATATAAAATTCACAATTAAAAATAATTCCCGTAGGCGCCTGTTCGCTTGGCTTCTGGGCACCGAAGTCAATACCTCAATTTTGAAAAAAACAGCGGATCCGGCAGCGAAGGAAAGTGACATCGCGTATTTCGAAGTCTACGCCAAAGACATGCTTATCGAGGCTATCAAAAACACTCTTAGGCGAACTTGCGAGGAATCACCTCTGGATCTCAAACCTTACAGAATTCTGGTTTCTCTCCTCGACAAGCCAGAAATCGGTCCCATTATACTTGACGACATCCTCTACGAAGTTTTCCGGTTGGTACCCCTCAAATTAAAATTTTTATTTCCGAAAGTCTTGAAAAACGTTCTTGAATTCTTTATATTGAATAAATTATCATCTGTTTTTACGCTTAAATCCAAATTTGGAACGTTTTACCAGGACATTTTACAACGCTTGCGTCAAAACCGAGAAACAGTCGAGATCAAACGAAGTTGTGAAATCCGTCAACCTCTTGTTCTCCACTTTGGAACCGCAATACGTCTGGTTGCATTGTGGATTTCTGCATTCAAAAGCTTGTCAAGCATCGGCCAAGAGCAGAGAAACATCGAACAAAAAATCTTGTGTCAAAGCTGTCGGCAGCGGTATGCCCGATGTGTTCGAAGTTTGCGCTTTGACCGAGTTTTTGCTGGAGAACGTGTCTTTAGACACGTCGATTGATACGCCTTCTGAGCATTTGCCAGGATTGTTTTACGATATCATCAGCACTTTGACGCAGTGCTCGAGTTCCATTGCCTTGCCGGAAATCGCTTCAAGCCTGGAATTGTGCTCTAAAATTCTGTCGAAAGTACAACCAACCGTTGCTCCTGTCGCAACGCAGTTGGAAAATTTGCAAAAACCTGACCTGAAAACAGATAGGTTGGATGAGAATAGTTTAAATGCTATACCCTTGGAGAAGAGCCAGTCGGATAGTAAATTGAACAAAGCTGCGGGGATGAGTTCACTGGCTATTGAGTCGAGTCCTAGTCCGAGAAGAAGGTGAGATTATTTGTAATTGATATTGTGAAGTTTTTAATATATTCCAAGAACATTCATTGTTTAGACAAGAGTGGTCTATGAGATCTGTCATTTTGAGGTTATGATGGGAACTTTTTTTTCGCAGATCAAACTCCGGTGGATCCTCCAAGAAAAGTGAAAAAAAATCAAAGAAGAAGGCCAGTAAAAGCACTTCGAAAATAAACGAAGCAGACACGACACAAGTCGATGGTGGCTGCGTATCCGTTATCGTGAGCGAATCATTGCCTCGAAATCAAAGCCTGGAAAATTTGAAAAGCGACCTTCCCTTGGAAAGCGAACGAGATTCCCCGAAGCTAGATTATTCCATGGACTCGTTGCCCTCTCCTAGCAGAGTACCATCGCCTGCTCAGCAAGCGCAGCGCACGATGATGGAAAAATGTCTGCGAGCGTACGAATGTTTCTACGTGAAACTGATCGGGGACAAGATGCTGGAAAAAGAACGCCCGGTTTCCAAGCTGTTTGAGGACCTCATGGTGTCTTGCAAAAGTGACAGTGTCGATGAAGGAACGCGGACGCTGGAGGCCATGCTCAACTCCAAGCTCATGAGCGAGGACTCCAGTTACTTTAACCAGGAAATTGTTCCCTTATCCATGAAAGATCACCAGGAAGCGATGTTCCAGCTTCCGAGCATCTCTGCGATTGCCCAGTCCGAGGATTGGGAGGAGGTTCTGAGGGTCGCGTCGAGTCTCCTGGTGGAGTTGTCCACATTTACGACGTATTTCCTTCCGGGTGACGGGCTCCTGGCGGATGAGGATCCTGCTGACGAGAAAATACCCGAGTGGCTCAAGGTAAGTCCTATTTAACTTTTCTAAGTAACTTTCCAACGGACGAGGTACTTGATGTTGAAAAACTCATGTTCAAGGTCCTAGTGGTATGCGCTTGCTGGCTCGGCAAGCAACCCTCGTTGCAGCTCATCTCCATAGCCAGCATCCTCGATCTTATTGCTTTGTCCAAGTGTGACGCCAAGCCCAACCAGTCACAAAGTGGCGAGGGTGTCACTACTGTTGTCATCATGCCCCTTCTTAAGTCCCGGCATGTCAGCTTCCTCCAGTATCGCACCAATGTTTTCCCCGTATTGGCGCACTCACTCTGGCGTCACCTTGGCGAACTGCCTCCTCACAAATTTCGAATAAGGTGCGTCGAGCTGCTTTACGAGCTCCATCACGCCCTCCATGAGACCTGCAACGCCGTCGAGGACGCCATTGGCTTAGCCTTGACCGGTGGTGCCTTTGAAAAGAAAATTGAAGCCTTTAACAGGTTCATCACCCTGTGGCATTTGGGGCGTGAGGTCGAAGCCTCAAAGTCCAGAGGTTCCCTGAAGACCTTCGACAAGTCACTTCTGAAAGTCCTGGATAACCTCCAGCTCTCGGAGAATTCTCCTCTGAAGCTCCAAGCGCAGTCGTGGTTGTTGCACTCTCTCATGAGAGGTGACATCTCTAGGGTATTGACGCCTGTCTTGACGATGCTACTGGATCCTTCGACTTGCAGGTAGGATTTTTTAAAATCATGAGCTTTTTTGTTTATTTCTTTGCCAGATTTCATTACTTGAGCCTTTCGGGTACTGAAAGTTTTCAATTATGAACTGAGTCATCCTAAGTGTTTGTGGTTTGTGAAAAAATCAAATCCACATCTTGTGAAACCTATTATAACCCTGCACTAAAATTATCACACAGGATGAGCGTTCTACACGTCAAAATCCAACACAGCAACGTCATCCTCACAAAAAGCGACCCCATGGAAGAACCCTCTGAAACCATGGACGAACATGAAGGCGCCACCAACATCTACGCCATCAGCTCAGTCGACGGAAATGTCATCTACCACGTCAGCAATGGTAGACAAGACAATGATCACAAGGAAAAAACGAGGCGAAAAAAAAAGAAAAAGTTTCCTTCTCACCAGCATTTTATCAACCCCGTCAAAGTCAAACGCATTTTCGCAGTGACAACCTTGGCCAGCGGCGTCAAAGGTATGCGATACATCACAGAACGAAACCAGTCTGCTAAGGAAGTCGAGGTCCCACCGAGTATCTCCGGTAACAGGAAAATCTCCGTTTTCATCAATCCCCTTTCCTTGAATTGCCCTGAAAATTCCCAGGATTCCCCGGTACCCAACGAGGCGAACAAAGCCGAGTTATTGAAACACGCAAAAAGATTCAAGGATGGAGATAGCGGGTCCACCGGAAGTTTGGACGAGAGTATTTTCGAGCCTCCAAGTTCGAGAAAGAAGGAAGACGGTTCCTCGCCGGATTCAATGGATAACAGTTTCGACTCAAGCAGTCCGCATGTCACGGAAAAGCCGGGGAAGAGGAAAGAGTACGTCCTTTCGCCGGGTTGCACCAGGGGGGAGATCCCGGGGACCATCACCAGGGGAAAATACAGGAGCTCGAACGAGTTCAATACCGCTTACGACGTCCAGGAAATGAACGGAAGTTACGAGGCGAGCACGGAGATACCTAGCTGGACTATGGGCGACGAAGAGGCTGACCTCGAGATGAGCACCACTGCCGAGGAGTACTTTAGTCATTCCAGTGGCGCTAGCATCGTCGAGGAAGTCTTGAATGATGTAGTGGATAGGGCTATGCTGTTGTCGGATTTGCCGGAGTCGAACAAAGTTGTGAGTTTTTATTACTGATTGAATTATTGATGTAGTCGTGATTACGCCAATTTTCTATACAATATCAACTTTGATAACAACTTGCGTACTAAATACACGTAAACATGCACCAAACTTATGTAGCGCGACGTAGCGCGACGCAGCGCTACAACAAAGTTGCGAGTCTTTAGTAAAATTATACGAAATATGAGTATTACGAACGCAAATCAGGCAGATATGATTCTTTCGAAAATCTATGGATTACTAAAAAATTTCCAAATTTTAAATCTTATAGTATTGACTTCTTGATATTTATGAAGAAATCCTTCAAATTATGTAAGTACTGAAAAAATACGAAAAATATCAAAAGTATTCATGAACAAAACGTTTTTTGAAAAACTCATCAAAATCTATGCTATACACATAGTGATATTTTTCCTTTCGATTCCCATTTCTAAAAGCTATTGTAAATGACATCAAATGAGATTGAAAAATTAGCCCAAACGTATGTTTCAAAAAAATTTTCAGTCGGATGATTCCATCCAATTGGAGACCGAGGTAAAACGAAGTTCAGGAGTCGGCGTTCACAACCTTCACTCGCACATGTTGCTCTATTGCGGAGTCTACGATTCCACGCGATCTCTCTACGCCCTGACAACTTTGAAAAACGCGATTTTAACAAACGCGAGGATGTTTCTTTGCTCCTCGGCTGCAAACGGCATCAACAGTTCCAGAAACAGCGTACTCTTGAATCTTCTCGCGAGGCACAGAAAAAGCGTTTTTGGCCGAAATTTTCACGGAGACATCGGCAACTCGGAATTCATCACGACATACAGAAGCAGCATGTTCCTCGAAGTCCTCGTTAGCGTTTGCCTTTATTTTGCTAGAAGCTACTACCCGAATCTAGGGCAGATGAGATTGACCCAAGAAGAAATCTCAGGGAATCGACAAGTAAGGATAAGAAAAAGTCAGGAATTTCATAATGTAGTGCAATTGATGAATCCATTTTTTGTTTCACTTTTCAGGTTCAATTGGTGAGCGTCGAACTTCTTACTTTGATCTTCTCCGAGCTGATACCAATAGTTCGTGATTCTGGCAAAGGCTTCAGCTGTTACATCATCGACTTACTGGTAAAGTGCAAGGTACAGAAAGTGGCCCTTCACTGCCTAGTGTCGAGCGTGCTGAGCATGAAGAACGCGCAAAAGGAGGGCGACGAGCTGTTCACTTTTACCGAAGAAATTGTCTGCTTTAATGACCCCGTCATGGAAATGGAGGCTAACAAGTGCAGGTACCGCGGCAGCGATCACACCGAGGCTTTTCAAATGCAACTTCTCCGGCTGCTCTTGGCGCTGATCATGCTGGAGCACCAGTGCGCGGTCCAGAAAGGGGAAGACGTGACGCCCGCATCGGCGACGGAACCCGCGAGTCCCTCAAAACTACCCCAGAATTTAACTGGCTCCAATTTGAAATACACGCCTGGATTGCCCATTCCGCAGCAGCCAATGTTTCTCGCCAGTATTATCAGTGCCTTGAAGCTGGTAAGTTTTTTCCCTTTTTTATCAGAATAACTAAGTGATGGAAGGAAAAGTCATTGTCAAAGAAAAAACCTGTTATTTGCATCTAAAATATTTTGATGTGGGGTTTAGAGGAGAAGCCCTAGTTGAAGGGTTTGGGAGGTCAGAGGCCCCCCAAGTCAGATAAACAATATTTAATTAAGAATAACAACACTTGATTAAGAAAAATAGAGAATTGGAATGTGTACAAATTATTGTTTGCGCCTTTGAAATCAATCGAAAAAAAAAATTAAATAAAACACTATTCAATTTTCCTGGTAAACTTTAATGTTACAGAACCACATGCGCCATTTGCATCAGTATTGGACGACTCTAGTGACCTCGAGTCTGCCTTTTATGGGAGCATCACTAACTCAGATTGTGACCAGTGTCATTCACCAGCTTTGCTGCAACATCGAGCAATTGGCTTCTTATTACGCGAATGATATCGCAGCAATCCAAATCCCAAAACTCGAGGATATCAGTTTGGTCGAATGTTGCCTCCCAGCGGATTACACTGTCACGCATCTGGAAGCTTTGACATTCTTGCTGCATTATTGCCTCCTAGACACGTCACAGCAACAATATGGATTTTCGTTCAACCAACCATTGAGCGGTGCCATACAAACTGGCGTACCCACAACGAATCCTGGACAAATATTCAATAACCTCATCCATGTTTTTATGCCCGGTCCACTTTCTTCGGTAAATATAGTTATTTATAAAAATTATGATGGATGAGATTTTTTTTTTTTTTTTTTTTGGGAGGGGGGAGGGGTTTAAGTTGTAAATATGTTTTTAAAATTTTAGTAAATAGTGAAGTACATGAGGCAAAATTTGACGAAATTGCAGGAGGTTAGTTTTTCCAAAGACAAAGCCAGCTTGAACGAACAATTACTTCATGCAAGAAGAACTGCCTTGAGTCATTTACCAAGGATCATCGCGTCATTATCTGCGCTATGGCAAGCAGTGTTGGCGACCAAGGACAAGTAAGTGATTTTGAAATATTGAGATAGATAGTAAATCGAACGTTTCTCAAAAACTATATGTTAAATCGAAGTGATGCACGGTACTTCCCCCGAAAATTCCTTCTGAAAAAAATTCGTGCTGACACGACTCGAACCCCCGACCTCCGGACTCGTGGCCAATGACACTAACCATTACACCACGGGTCCTTTCAATGGAAAAATATAATAATAATAATAATAACACTATGCATGAATACTACGTACAAAAAGTTATGACAAATAAATATAATTCAATGTACTAAATATGTTTGCATTAATAACTATATTATATTTTACTAGCTGTCACCTGCGGGCTTCGTTTCAAAGTTACACGTGGTTTTGAAGCATGTGTAATTAATTGAATTCTATGATTTTGTGACTTGTTTTGATTTTTTGCAAAATTTTATGACTTTGTGACTTTTTGTGACCTTGTGATTGGCGTGTGTGATATTTCAACAGTTCAGCGGGGGTGTATATGGGGTAGTAAGCCATTTAGTTTTGTTGATGAAAAAATTCCTGTAACCTTCTTACAAACATGGTCAATAACCATGCAAAATTTCAGGGCGTTTCGTGCAGTAGTTTCGGAGTTACAATGGTACAAACATTCACATTTTCACTTATATATAGATCATTTCATTAATTCTATAAAATACATTTAAATTGACGGTAATAATATCAGTACTGTGCATTGTTATATCATAAACAAGAATAGTATTGAATTGTTATATCAAAATTAAATTTTTTCCTAAATATGTGTTTTTTAGTGAACAAGCAAGTTGCGTCGTGGGAAGTCCTCGAGTGGTGAAGCATCAACTTCTGGAACTTTTGTCCCCGATTTCTTTACATCACGGTGTGAATTTCCTTTCGGCCGTTGCCGTTGCTTGGCACGAAAGGCGACAACCATCGGCTGGCAAAAAGGTAATTTTTGCACATCCTTGCATGTCATTCACTTTTGAGACCTTTTCGTTATAATGAAAAAAAAATTATCTGTAAACTCTCTAAATTTTTTCAATTCTTAATACCCCAAGTCGTGCATAAATTACGCGAAGTGAATTTTAAACTTTTTTGTTGTCATCCCATTTTGCAGATTTTCCCGGAAGCTTGCGCGAACCAACAAGTGATGGTTGACTTGATTGGCGCGATTCGAGTGATGCCCATCGATACCTTGATACAAACAGTGTCTCAAGTCATAAAGACGCCCCCTCCGATTAACGGCGTCAAGCAAGATTTCTCACTTGAAGTCTCCGTTTTGGAACTTTTGTACGTTTACATGCAGAGCAACGCGTCACAAACCCTCGTTGAATCGTGGACGTCGATGTTGGTCCTACTCAAAGAAGGACTGTCCCTTACTGCCCCGGCACAGTTTTTGCTTCTGGCGATCCTCAACGAATACGTGCAAAAGTGCCCGCCCATGCAGGAAAAAAAGGACATTCGGGATCTTCAGGACATTTGCGCGAAGGTTAATTTAATTTTGATGATAATAATGATAGTAATGTTATTTGTTTTTGAGGTAAACATGTGTTTCCAGTTGGTAGAGTCCTGCTCGCAAATCGGTGGAGCGTGTTTGGAACAAACAACTTGGCTACGGAGGAATCTAGCTGTGCGAGAAGACGTTCTGGATGTTGCTGATGAGGAAGGAAAGACAGCTGGAGGTAATATCACGAATTTTTCGGGTCTTTAGAGATCACAAAGTTATGTACAAGAAGTGTGTTTTTGTATATTTTGTAACATAATGTTTGGTTTTTTTTATTGCAGCTTCACCAGGAACGCCACCTAATACCGCTTACTGCGTTCAAGCCCAAGCTGTTTTAGCAGAAATTCTGGCTCCTCTATTGGACGTCAGTTACGGTTCGCAAGAAAAAGAACGTGTCGCAACTTTGCTTACGAATCTTATGTATAATGTCACTCCGTATTTGAAGAATCATACGTAAGTTTCATTGATCATATTAGTTGCTTGAAAGATTTAAACATATCAAAATATCTGGAAATCAGATGAGGTTTGAAAATTGAGTTGAATGATAGTTTTTCGATTTTTTTGTCAATAACTTTTTTTGGCAATGTTCATTGGTACCACTGTGGAGATGAAGGGAGTTGATGTGGAGATAAAATACGTGAATAAGTATTAAGTAGATTAAGTTTAGAGATAAGTTTATATATATGAATTTAAGTAGATATACATTGAGATAAGGGGATATTCGACAACCTATGGTCTTTTACTTTATTCTAATGAACAAAAACTTGGTGTTCTAGAATGAAAAATATCGCCTCGTTCACGGCTTGTTCGCAACTGCTTAGTTCACTTTCGGGATATCAGTACACGAGAAAAGCCTGGCGCAAAGATGTTACAGATCTTTTGTTCGACCCGGCATTTTTCCAAATGACACCTGCGTGTTTGCCTTTTTGGAGGACAATCATTGACAATCTCATGACACACGATAACACGACGTTTCGAGATTTGTTAAGTAAGTTGATGCAAAGTTTTTCATGGTTTTTTAAGTATGAAATTCATCAAAATTTAAATTCAGAAAAAGACTTGTTATGTTAGTAAAATATAACTCGGAAATTACGATCCGGGACATCAGTTTTCTGAAAAATAATCATTTAGTGCATTGGGGAAAATGTGTAGTAATCCTGTTATATATTTCAAGTTGTCATAACTGACTAGTTAATTTGTCATAATTTATTGTGCGTTATGGATTAACACTTGATTAATTAACTGTATGATAAATAATAATGAATTAATGTTTGATTATTTTAAGATAAAGTATCACCATCGCAAGGCAGCGGAATAAGCTTATTCGTGTCGAAAGAGCAAGAGTACGAACAAAGGGCACAATTTTTGAAAAGACTCGCTTTCGTGATTCTCTGCAGTGAAACTGACCAGTATCACAAATATATGCCGGAAATTCAAGGTGAGTTTACACAAACTTACAGTTCAAACTCGATTCAAGACTCGCCCAAAACGTCAAATCTGAGTTCTAAAGTGCTGTAAAGTTACTATATATGTTTCATTTATTTTTTTTTTATTTTTGTTTTTAGAGAGACTCGCTGACAGTCTTCGACTTCCTCAAGTGATTCCTTCTGTCCAGTCCCAAGTGTTTCTCTGTTTCCGAGTTTTACTCCTTCGAATGTCGCCGCAACATGCGACCTCTTTGTGGCCCGCCATCTTCAGCGAACTCGTTCAAGTTTTTTTACATATCGAGCAAGAACTTACCACAGATACGGAAGAATTCACGTAAGTTTTAACAAAAAATCATCTCAATATACTGTTGGCTGGGGCTCTGCCCCTGAACCACACAGTTAAATAAATAAGGTGCAAATAATAAGTTCTCGTATCTCAAAGCGTTAGGTTGACTGTTGTATCTACTGCATTTTTCCTTCGAGTGCATTCCCAAGAATCTTTTCGTTTTCATGTAACTTGTGTTCTTGCCACTGCTAAAAGCTTGGGTCTTTGATGGCATATTCGCTTTTGGGAAAGAATAATGTTTGCACTGAAACACTTGGAAAAGTGTGAGCTTTGTCTTCGTGGGGTGAGAGAAGCTTTAATAAATTGTGATGTTTTTGTCCCTTTTTGTATCTGGCACTTGCGGTTTCGTGGGATTTTGTGGTGACGTTTTAAATTGATCGGAAGCACAGTCGTCAAAGCAGGTAAAGAATTCATGGCTTTTCTGTTCTATTCATTTTTTTTGTCGTAGCAATCAACAAAAATGACGGTTCTTAGTGTGTATGAAATATTGAAAGTATGTTGGATATGTTGAGCAAAAAATTATGAAAAAAGCACGGTTTTTTGGGGAAACAATGAATTGTCAATCTGAATTTTTTTTATTTTCAATAAATATATATTATTTTAATGGTAATGATAGAAACCATAATAATACATATTTATTAAACCCGTACTTTTTCAAATATATTGTTTTCAGTTTTGTGGAAAAAGTGTTTGAAACTTTTTTTTTCCTTTTACCAATCAGAATGGCTTTGATTAACAAATCTACTTATCAGTAGAACCATGAAAAAACGAAAAATTTAATCGCTTTGACTGTGATCACTGCAATCAATCTGATGAGAGTTATACATTTATTTTGGAGTAATCTCCATATCTGAATTTATGAAATTTCGGTTTTCGACAGTTCGCACATAAAACTTTTGACAGCGTTGGATTCTTCGTGGGCAGTGAATGCCAGCAATGGACTTCATGCTCACGGTCATCCACATTGGCTGCAATTGGAACTTGCTGCAGCGAAACTTTTGGATTTGGCCTTGTTGTTGCCAGCGCATAGATTACCTCAATTCCAGATGTAAGCAGTTTTTCACATTGCAATGAACAGTCCAATCTGAAGTTTGAATGGAATTGAAAACTTCAGAATATTTGATTCGAAAACAATACTTTCTGGTATTCCAGGTACAAATGGGCATTTTCTAGTGATGCTGCAGCAAAAGATCCCGAAAACAACAATTTGTCTTCGGATTTTATACCACATGTCACAAGAATAGCAAAACTCATGGATGTCAAGGTATTTGGAATTTTATTTTTTAAATTACTCTCTCAGCGAGTCAAAGATTGAAGTGATATATTTTTTTATTGATACTTTTGTAACCCACAAAATCTACTGCATGATGCGGACAAAAATGTCAAAATTCCGATTTTGAACGGAATAGCTATGATGAGTAAACGATAGTTACTGATGAAGTATATCTACTACATTCGAGCCTAACTTTGGGAAATAATTGTGTAAGAGCTACTAAAGATATCTTTTCAATTCGTCACTCAAGTCAAAATCACAATTATACCAGACTAAATTGTGTCCACCCCGAACATTTGTTCTCTGTTTTGAACATGATGTGATCGCGCTTTGCAGTACAAAGATACCCCGAATTTGCCCAACATTCCTCCGGGTGAACTGATGCTCACCTCCAACAGCCTGCAATCCCTGCAAGATCTTCATACGTTTTTCACAGTACGGAGTCGTCAGTTGCGGGAGGCGGACGTGCCGCTGAACAACACCCAACTCGAAACAGTCATCGAACAAGATTTCCTGGAAAAAATGCCGAATGTGCCCGCAAGATAGTAGGAAAAATATGCGATAGGCAATTTAGCTTTTGTATGAACTTACGAAAAGCTGGCATTTTTTCACTTGACAAATGTTATATTTTTAAGCCAAGCGTGGAAATGCTTTTCATTCTATTTATTGAACGCGTAACTGGTCGTTGATCGAAGCTATGAATAGCACTTTGTGAGATGTGATTACGGTACCGTCAATTAACGATCGGCAAATGCAATTTACCTCGTCGCCGAAACGGACACTTTGGTTGTGAAATAGAGACATTTGTGAATCATGCATTTTTGCTACGTCAAAGTTATTTGCGTGTGGAGGTTACATCCGTTGTTTTAAAATCCTTGAGTTTTGGGAAGTGGTGTGTATGTTATTAAAAATCGTTGAAATTGAAAACCGCGAATTATGATCGTATTATTGTAATTGTATGAAACATTGTGATCGGAAAAGTGACGGCATTAATATTTTTGTACGTTTTCGGGTATGTGATCTGCCGTGCCGAGTATATTTGTTTAACAAAAACTGACATGTTTTAATGCAGTGAGGCTGCTATATTTATATAGAATTTTAAATGTTGAAGCGTGTATATGAAATTGTGTAAGTATTAAAGAGGAGCTATTTCGTCCAAAAATTGTTGACCTTGGTTTTTTTGTGATTACAGGAAAAGTGATGACAACCAAATTGATTTCAGATGAATGGTAGGATTCTTCGAAGGATGCAATGATTATTGTCATTTTTTATTTGGTAGCTGTTTAATTTTTTTATAAAAATAACGTGGTCATGAAATGCAACAGTCCCCGCAGTCACAGTCACCACAATCGCAGTCGCAGTCGCCACAATCGCAGTCACAGTCACCATCGTGATTTCCGGTAGTTATTACATTGACAGCAAGTGCTGTAGCCTGCCAATTAAATTTTGCGACTTGTATGAGCATGTCCGCGGCATCCATACATGCCCACAGTGTAATCCAATGCATAGGCGTATCTTCTTTTTCTGCAAAGCATTGTAAATCAAACAGAGTTGATTATTTAGCGCGATGATGGTTCCCAATCTGATGCAAATTTTTGCGAGTTTTATGCAAACGTTTCAAACAAAGGTATAAATAATTTGATTTGCATGGTGAGTTTGACCTCGAACCTCTGAGATGCCCAAAAAACTTACTCGCAGTTTGATAGACTTCGTATCTGATGGGCACGTTCTTGTGATGCAAAACTAATTTAAAACATTCCAGCCGACTTCCTGGGAAAATTTTTTCCGCTTCACAAGGGATCCCCAGCGAACGCGAGGCTCTCAACAACAAATCGTAATCGTTCCTCATCAGAACTTTAGCATCGAGTAAAATCTTCAAAATTCTATGATCCGCCCTCTGCAAAGCGTCATCCACAACTTCGGTCAGATCCAGATACAACGCTCTTTCAATTTTCATCAACCTCATCAATGCCACCGACAAACTCTTCCTGACAGCCATTTCTATCAATGTCTTCAGTTCCTCAGATATAATTTCTACTTTTTCCAGTGAATCGCAAAATTTCATCTCTTGTCCGTTCTGAAGACATTCTTGCAGGAAGGTTAGGTCAACGGTTACTTTCTTGAGGATATCCTCGAGGTCCGGAAATCGGTCCAATAAAATTTCTCTCGCACTTAGGTTCCGGTGATCCTTCAAATCATCGAGGTCTAGAGACAGGTTGCTTTGTTTTAAAATTAGCTCCGCCAAGTCTTTACTTTCAACATCCGCTGCAGCGTGCAGCGCCGTGCGGCCGCAGTCATCTTGAATGTTCGGGTTAGCTCCATGCTTCAGCAATAGCAAACAACTGGAATAGGAACCTTTTTTTATCGCGACATGTAATGGAATTTGTTGGTTCATTTGGGCATTAGGATTCGTATCGGGATTCTCAAGCAGCAGTTTCACAACGCTAGGATGGTCATTTTCGATCGCGGAATGTAGGCATACGCCATTTCCTTTGGTTTTGCACAGACGCAAAATAGCGGTGACAATGTCGTCGCGGCCTTCGGCGCACGCAATTTCGAAGAGGGTTTTGCCGTTTTCCACGGTATGATTTGCGACGTCGAAATTTAAGTAGCGTTTGGTGTATCGATCGAGGCGTTCTGTGAACTCTTTGTCCTTTTTTTCTCGATAGTTGACAAGTAGTTTGTCATATGCATTTGATTCCTGGTTCCCCATGGTTAATGATGTCTTTGGATCAGCCTGAAATACATATAAGTTGGAGTTAATTCAAGTAAAATTGGAAACAGTCACGTGTTCCGTAATAGTATATTTCGTATTATGAAGCAGAAACGAGTGTAATGCGAGTAAATGCTCCGTGATACGAAGTGTATTTTTTATGCTTGCATGTCGAAAATCATTTTTCTGGTGTTTACTTGCTGAAATTTGAGAATATGAGTTTGAAGACGCGATGATATCGCTGCAATGTCTCCAGTGGCAGTAAAAAAAATTTCTGTGCTATTTGAGACAGAAAAACATTGCAAGAATTCCCTATCGCTCTGTCATTCACAGACACGAAAAAAATCTCTTCGCGTTCACCGCGAGCTCCAGGGCCACTGAAGATCGCGCGGCTAAGAATTCGTTTTACAGGACACAGCGAGCAAACACCCAGAAAAATGATTTCCGACTTGCGAGCATAGAAAAAGACTGTTACTTTACTAGTACAGTAAAATATATCGTACACTACTAGGACTCATAAAATATACGTTAAATAATATTTAAATTTATTAATATAATTATATGAAACCAGTAAACATTCCTGATTATTCGTTATCATTGATGTCATACACTGAGGAGCATTAGATGGCTTCTGAATTTAGGGGATTTATGCTTGTTCTGTTGGACCGGTCCACAAAACAAGCTTAAATCCCCTAAATTCAGAAGCAATCTAATGCTCCTCAGTGTATGACGTACCAATGCTTCCGCATATGTATGTCACCATGACGTCATGTCGTGATAACACACATGCGGAAGCATTGGTACGTCCAAGGATCTAGAGACAGGATTAGCGACTCTGTCGTGAGAATTGGACAGTATTTCGTCGAGACAGTGGGTGTGGCTTAACGAGAGTGGGAATCGTGCATGAAAGTATGAGTATATGTGAGTATGTGTGGCGACAATGCAAGCCACACCCACCGCCTCGACGATATTCTGTCCATTTTAGAAAGTAATTCGAGTATACGAGTCGCTAATCCTGTCTCCAGATCCTTGGGTACGTCGTATGACATCAATGATCACGAATAATCACGAATCTTTACTAGGAAAATAATAACTGTTACACTGACCGTACAAAACCTTTGATCTTTGCTATGACATATGTCGTATACCATCATATATGTCATTTATGTCTTTTACACATGCTAAATATAGCTCATCCTTAACTGCTTAACTCAAAGGCTTAAGCCCTGGTTACATGTGAGCGACTTGCAACTTGCAACTTGCAACTTGCATTGCTTGTTGCTGATTGGATGCCTAAAGCAGAGATCCGCTCTGCGTAGATTGAATTTGCAACTTGTAACTTGCGTTGCTTGCTGCTGATTGGATGCGCAGAGTCGAAATCTGTTTTGCGCAGGTTTCAAGTCTTTCTTGAAACCTGCGCAATAGATTACTGCGCGAGTTGCAGGTTGCAAGTTGCTCGCATGTAAACGCACCTTTACACTCATGAGAAATGATTTTATTATCGTCCCAAGTGACCACAAGTGGCGGAATATACTATTATTTCAGACACCATGGAATAATTGCACTATTAAAAATATATCTTACCTAAATTATGAAACAGATTTTTATAATTTTTGCCGCCAAATTTATAACTGAAACTGATGAAGCACTGTTGCATGGAACTTTGATACACGTCACGTTGGTCACGTTATCATCACCTCAAGCTGTGGCCGCTCCCGTAAAACTGTAAAACGAATGATATTCCTTTCGAAAAGGAGTGTATTTTATTTACACTCACCGGTTGATTTAGGGAGTAGATTTTTAGTGCAACCAATTGCGATAAATCCGATTCACGCCTACGATTCATATCTCTAATATTATCAATTCAAAGATAAGAAAAGTGATAAAAAGAATTGACATTGTTTCGAAACATTTATATCAGAAATAATTAACCATAATTTTAGTTCATATTAACTTTTAATATTAAAAACAAAAAAAAAAATATAAAAGTAAAAATAAGAGAGTATAAAGGTATTTGCATAATTCGATTTAATGTGTTCTGTATATCTTGAGAGAGATATCAGCTACATATCAGTTAGAAGATGTTTGCCGGACATACTTGTCACGTGGCCCGTTGACGCGCTCTTCTGACATGTTTTGACTTTGAAATGTAACCGATAACCGTTTGTACCGGTTTGTACGTTAACTTTTTGAATGATTTGAATCATTTGGAATTTGCGCGATGATTGAAAAAATAGAAAAAAATGTCGGGTCGGTCAATTCGCAAGTGTGTTGGCCCTGAATGCAAATCGTAAACGGACGACCACTACAAAAATAGTCTAGAAAACATATTTTTTTAAGCTACCTCAAGACAAATTTCATCGAGAATTGTACCGCGACGCTTTGGGATTACCAAAAGAAATTGAATTAAAAGTGCAACAAGTTGTGTGCTCAAAACATTTTCATCCTAAAGATATTTTATGGGAGACAGTAACTGAAGAAAGCCCATGTGTTGTTTTTTCTGAAATGTTGTCGTAAAAAATTGAGTCCGAATTGAAAATTTCATCATCAAATAAGCAACTGATTGTTGACTCCAATTTATTAAGCGTTCATATTTCAATAATAGAGAGAGAAAAATGATCATCGCCAATCAACGTTAATGCTCAGTTAACAGTTATTGAAGATTTGAGAAAAATGATGCAATAATTATTGGAATTAAATATTTGTTATGGGGTCTTATCAACCTGCAACGACGTTCAAAGCCATCTTGCATTAAAGATTCTTGTTCAAATTATCGACATGTTTAATGTCCAATAATTGAAAATAAAGGGAGAAAGTGCAGTTTGTGTGAAAAAATCAGGAAAAATATCAGGAAACATATTTCAACCAAATCACAGGTTTTTTATGGAAAATTTTCGAAAGAGCAGAAAAAGGGAATGTTCAAATTGGAATGCAAAATTAATTACCAAAAATTAAAAATAATGGTGAAATTAAAATTAGAACTAAACGAAATTTTGAATGAAATGAAAAAAAGTGTCAAATAAGCAAATACTGAGTGTTTGTAAGAATGTAAATGTATCTGGAAATTCAAAAATTTTGATTCAAGAAATTATAAATGCATCAGGGTTCTATTACTTCTATTGCAGGTAGCGCTATTTGAAAAATGAGATAATTTTTTTCATGATGTTTCAGCTGATGTCATCAGCTGTTACAAGCGCGAAAATGCAAATTTTTCTATTTTCAGTAATTAACTAAATTTAGTCGAGTGTTTTTTCTAAAACCTTTTAATCAATTCAAATTAATTTATAAAAAATTATTACAATAATTTCTGTCATTACTGCATATACCAACAAATAAAAGTTGAAATCAATAAATTTATACATTTATTATGAATTAAACCTACAATTTTCAAAATCACTTAATACATTTATTCTATATAATCTAAACATATGAAAACTTTTTCGATGATTTTACTCTATTCTTATTCAAAATTATCTCTGACTATTTCGCAACGTAACCTCTACAAAAATGTATATATTTGACAGTTTTCATGATCTTGAAAAGTCACTTTGAATAATAATAGATATTAGTAAAAATACGAAAATGCAAATGAGATCCGGGATAATTTTTCTATCATTTCGTCGATATTCTACAAAATGTTTAAGGAGGTCAAACCGTTTTTCAGAAAATTAAGCTACTCTCTTATTTGAAATTTGCGAACAATGTTGAATTGTTTCAAAAAATTAATTATTCTCTCTATGGATGAAATACATTTATGTGTAAAAAAATTGAAATTTTATTGCAGTGCTAAGCCTGTGAAATTAGCGTTCGCGTCTTACGAATCTACGAATAATGAGTACGAGGATAAATTGTTGGCTCCGATTGTGATAAATCATGGACTTTTCGGATCGAAAAATAATTGGAATAGTTTGTCGAAAGCGATTCACCAAAATACAAAGAGAAAAGTGAGTATCTTTTTTATCATTGCATTTAATGAAAAACTAGATTTTGAAATAACATTTGAAGATTTCAATTATTACTTGAAAAAGTTTTTATTTTAATTTTGTCAGATTTTGGTGTTTCACAATAAATTAAAATGTTTAGCTTTTGTGAAAAATCACAATTAATATTTATACCAAAGAGAATCTAATGTATTATTTGTTAATATTTAATTTTTTCTTTGGAGAAGTTTTGTGATAAAATTCATTAAGTAAATTATTTGATTTCATTATTTTTTCAATTTTTTGTTTTCATAAATTCTCACTACAAGTTTTCAAATTTATTTAAATCATGTCTCTTTTTTGTTCATCAGAATTTTTAGCACAAAAGTTTAATTCATTATTCCTGAAAATATGCTACTTAATTTCATTAATTTTTCATAATAAATCACATTCAAGTTTTACTTGTAAAGTTTGGTTTTTTATAATGATATTGGATGTTTTAATATTTTCTTTGTGAACTTTCAAATCTTAAACAAATTACAGTTTTTGGGCACAAAAAATTAAATTACAAATTATTTTAAGTATGTATGAAATTTTTAATCCAAATATTCAAAAAGTTTCATCAAAGTTTGCATCACAGAAAATTTATTGTTTAATTTTGATAAGTTTTGTGATACATCATATTCAAATTTTATTCGGTAATTTATTTAATTAAATATTTTTCAGATTTTTATTTCACATATTTCCACTATAAACTTGTGTCTATCGAAGTTCATACTACCAAAAATTTAATATAGTATTCCTGAGAATGTACTATCAAATTGATAGTTCACATTCACATTTTATAAGGTAATTTTTGAAACTCCACTTTTCAATTTTTATGTTTTTGAATAATGATATTATATGTTTAAATATGTTCATTATGAATCTTCAAATCTAAATCAAATTACACTTTTTTAGCATGAAAAATTTAATTACAAGTACAAATCAATTATTGTCAGCGTAAATGTTGAAATCTAAATGTGATTATACTTTTAAATGCTTATTAAAGTTTGCACCACAGTAAATTAATTGTTTAATATTTGAGAAACGTGATCAATGACATTCAAACTTTGTTTAGTAATTAATTGAACAAAGAAAATTTTTCAACTCTTGGTTATAAATATTTTTGCATTATTTCTGAAAATATGCTATTTAATTTGGTTGAATTTTTACGATACTTCACATTCAAGTTTTGTTCAGTAATTTTATCTACCGAAATTTCACTTTTCAATTTTAATATAAATCAAATTACTCTTTTTTGAGTACAAAAAATTAAATCACAGATCAAATATTTTTAGTTTGAACGGTTTCAATTTTTAAATCCAAATTTTATTATACTTGTAAATTTTCATCAAATTTTGCACCACAGAAATTTGAATGTGTAATTTTGAGGAATTCCGTGATAAATCACATTCACATTTTTATTTAGTAATTTGTATCACTGCTTTTTTCGTAATTTAAAAAAAAATGTTTTTGCTCTAAACTTTCAAATTTTATTAAATTATAATTTGATTTTTTTATCAGCTTATACCACAAAAAATTTAATGCATTATTCCTGGAAATATGATATTAAATTTTGTTTGTTAATAATAAATTATTAACAAATAATAATAATTAATAATAAATTATTAATCAATAATTTGATTTGTGTTGTTAACCACAATCAAATTTTATTTGTTGATTTACTATGCTGACATTAAGTTTTACTTCCCACTTTTTGTGTTTTTTATTTCAAAAAAAGACTGTGCTTGGAGACAATAATTTCTGGCTTTTTTATTTAATTATAACTCATTAATATGTATACATAAGATATACATTAAATAATAAAACAGGTATTTATAAAATATAAACAATAAAATAAATTGGAATTATTCCAACCATATAAATAAATTTGAATGTGATATGATTATATTAAAATTATTTGTTTTTATTCATTCATTAAATTTTTGACCCCAAGTAATCATTTCCCTGAAATCATAACAAGAAATGGAGCGTTATCTTATTTGAAAAAAATATTATTATTAAATGAGAATATTCGACATTTCCATATTTTCAGTGTGAACTTACAAATTTAAATGAAACTAAAATTTTGAGCATAGGAAATTTAATTACAAAATACATAGTTGAATGCTGAAAAAGTAAAATGTACCTGAAGTTGCAAACTTTCAAAATTAAACGAAAATAGAAAATATGTGAATTTTTTTATTTTTTATCATGATAAGAAGTGTGTGATAAATATTTTTTTGGGGAACATCACGTTTGTTGTTACGATCAAAAAGTGCTCAAAAGCAGATAGATAATTTATTTCTTATATATTAACTTATAAATTCTTTTCGTTTAATTTAAAACGTTTGGAGCTTCAGGCATATAAAAGTAAAAATCGTTAATACATCATGAAAAGCAGTTAATAATTATAAATTGTACTTTTAAGACTTTCTTTTTTATTTTAATTTTTAATTGTATATTGAATCATAAAATGATTCTCTTTTATTCAGTCTATAATATTTTGCAAATCTAGATCTCGAAATTCCAATATTGCGATTTTTACTGTGAAAAACTTCACCAGGTGATAACAATAGATGCAAGGAATCATGGTGACTCGCCTCACACGGAGGAAATGTCCTACCACCATATGGCGCAAGACATAATTCACCTCCTGAAGGACCTTTCCATAGAGAAAGTAATATTAATTGGCCATAGCATGGGAGGTGCTTGCGTCATGCACACCGCCTTGCATTATCCAGAAAAGGTCGAGAAATTGATCGTTGTTGATTTTTCACCTGTCAAAGTCAGTCCTAGTCTCATGCTTTTGTCCAAAGTTTTCGAAGCTATGAGATCTGTGAATCTCGAAGGAGTAGGATCATTGACGAAAGCACGAAAATTGGCCAACGAACAAATGGGACGTATCGTTACTTCAGAAATGATTCGTCAGGTATGAAAAAAAGAAATTTTCCAAAACCGGATATGTAGGTTCGTGATACCAGAGTTTGGATGATTTGCAAATGTTACAGTTCCTCCTGATGAATCTTGTGGAATCCGAGTCGGGAGAATACAAATGGCGAGTGAACCTCCCAGTTTTGGAAAAAGTTTTTACCAACAATATCGCCAGATTCCCAAATAACGATGGAAAATCTTACAATGGGCCAACGTTATTTTTAGGCGGTGGCGAAAGTGATTATTTGAATCCCAAAGACCACTTAAAAATCCAAGTTTTATTCCCCTCCGCGAATTTTCATTACATCGCTGGTGCCGGTCATTGGCTTCATGCTGAAAAACCTACCGAGTTCATCAATTTAGTTACAACATTTATAAATGAAAAATAACTAATTTATTAAGATTATCGGAAATTTAGCCAATTTGTAAATTTGTTGAACGTGTCAAAAAATTTGATCAACTAGAGTATATTAATAAAAATTTTATGTTGATTTGTTGAAAAAGGGTTCTTCTTTCCATTTTAAACAATTTTATCTGCAATTTGAAAAAATGACAAATTGTTTATAACTTATTTGTACGTGAGTTTATTGCACAACCAAAAAGACAAAGAGCAAAAGGACGGAATAAATGTGAAGCGTTGAACGCTTAAAGACTAGATCTTGAGAATTTAAAATTCTACAACTTTGCAACTCATAAAGTACAAAGATGCAATTGACTCGTTTTTTTAATTGCTCGAACTTGCAACTTTGCATTCTGCAATATTTGTTGTTGCTTTTTTGTTTATCACATTTGCGAGTGTGTTATAACTATGTTAATCAAGTTTTTCGAGGCCACCATTGAAAGCGTAATCTGCTTTGTTGTGCATCACGAGTTTGTTGTCCACAAAGTAGAATGAGTCTGATCTAGTTTCGAATGGATGTGCGATCATTTCTGATACTGGAAAAAAAAAGTTTTTTTTCCTGAATAATTAATTTGTGAAATGCCTCGCATCTCAACAGGATTTTATCTAGGAATAGTATTTCTTTTTAAAGACAATAATTGAAATTAATGATAAATTATCAATAATAACATACTCAAATCCGGAGGCAGATTTGGAAACTCGTAAATGTGTTCGCATGTGTTCTTGCTGTTGGGTATGCAAAATCCAAATTCAAAGTCAAAAATTTTGAGCAGTTTGTCGCGAAAGAAATGACGTTCAATCATCCGAAAATTGTTGACTGGTTGAGCGCCCACTAAAAATTCTACAGTTGCGCCAACAGTTTTTAATTTTAGAAATTGAGGAGTAAATTGGTAGCGCACAAATCTTCCTGAGTTTGCGTCAGTTCGGCCAAATTCTCCTAAATGAGATTCGGATTGATGAGATGTTTCGAATTCTAGAAAAAGTAGTTGATTATTAAAAATATAAAAACCATCTAATTGCATTTTTAAATTATATTATAATTTTTCATCTGTCTGTTGTAATTTTTCTCAAAATAAAATCTTAAGAGTTTATGATTTTTTATATTTGGGATACAATACTTTCTTTTTTTTTTAATTTTCATTTCCCATGTGCTGAATATTTGAAATAGATAGTTCTTCAGATGCAGCAGTTTTCAATTTCGTTGATACATTCAAATATTCGTTTTAATATTTATACCTTTAACGTTTAAAAAAAAATTTTTGTAAATGTAATTTAAACTGTTATCAATTGGAAAATATTTTCATTAAATTCTCTAATGAAATAAAAAATATGTCACATTTAAAAAAATTGTAAAATCTCGTCATAAAAATTGTGATTGTGAAATGAAATCCTTTATTTTACAAATAATAAAATAAATTTGAATTTTCATTCAAAATTATTGAAAATTTTACCGCTCACTGGAGGTTTTGTAATTTCAAACAAAACTGTTCCACTTTCAAGGTCACGTATCTGGAACCTCGTGAAATCAATATCATACATATTCGCCTCTGGAGTACATAAATATTCTGTAACAGCAAAATCAACAATCTTCAAATATTACTAAACAATGACAACACATAGAAGTAAGCAAAAAATTACTGTCTGTTATTGATGGTAAATGTAAAATCATTTCTGGAGTGATTTCACATTTTTCGATGTTTCCATTGGCGTTTTCTCTGTCATTGATCGAATTGTTAAACATTATGCTATTTTTGTCGTTCATTTTCTTCAACACTTATAAATTGCTCAATTGTATAACAACGCTTTGGAAATGCAGTATATCGAATTCAAGAGTGTCGTTTGTCCTTTTTAAAAATCACTAATGCAAAATCATTGAATTGTTTTATATGTCAGATGTAAACACTTATTGACATGTTTTATTTATACTCTGAAATGGCGAGTTTTGTTGTGACATTTCGATCATTTCGATGTTCGTGCACGCATGAACACAATATATAGGTATAGTCAACACGAAGAGTTGTTGACATTGTTCATGTGTGGTTTTGATAAAAGTTGTCATTATAAAAAAACACACAATTTTGGAAGATTTTGAAAATTTGGTTTATTTTCGAAATGTTAAATATTAGAAAATTGAATCTAAATTCTTTAATGCATTATTTTACGTATCTAATTTTGAAATACTTTGAACAGTTTCTATCGTTCTATATTGTATGCATTGTTATTGTATAACGTTGTATGTGTAAAAAATGATGTTGTCTCTCTCCTGCATCGTACTACATTGTATATGTTGGCACTCCTGTCCTGTTATTAATGACACGTGGCGTTGTTGGCACTCCTGAAAAATTTCAGATCTGAAATTTGACATATTTTGACAGAAAGTCCAATTTGTAGGTGAAAATTGGTGAAAATAAAATAATCGAATGTGTGAAACGTGATACAAAAATGAAGTTGCTACCTTTAACATCGTTTTTATTTCTTTTCTGTAACTGTGCACAAGCTTTCATCACCCAAATAGACGTTTTTGCGAAAGAATGTTTTTCAGAAAGGGTTGAACCCAGAACCAAACTAGGTTAGTTATAAATATTTTGCACTCTTATTTTATCATTAATAGCTTTTTTTAATAAATATTACCATCTTTTTATGTCACTTATACTGCAGTTTTTACATATGCTTGTTTTTAAGTTAAAAATTCAAAATTCACTCAGATCAAGTTATGTGCATATTGAATGTCAACAGATTGCAATTACTGACGTGTAATTCCATTCGTAACAAGTACAAATGTTTGCACAAACTTTTGAAAGAAAACTTTTACAGTATGTTGGAGTTTTATTAACAATCAGGTTTTTGGGCAGACTGTCAAAAATGACAGTTCGCATTCTGTCAATAAACATGGGAGCACTATTGAAGTTGGTGCTTATGTTTTCAATTATATTTATAAGTTCATACAAAAACTTTCAGAATTTTTGAAAACATAAAAAGTATTAAGAGCTCATAAATTTTTGAAATTGTCTTACTGATAAGATTTTGAAAAATCATATATTTTTGCACTGAATCTCATTAATTTTATTCCTTTCTACTATTGTATTAGTATCAAAACATTCATTATTTATTCAAATGACAAACTTTTAATTTTTAATTTTTATAAGGAAAAGCAAAGAGAATGAAAATACAAAAAAAATTTTCAGTGATAATTAGTATAGATGCATGTTTTTTAGGGAAGCAACAATTTGAAATTCACGGATGTTATTGCTTGCATTTTGCATGAATCTTTAAAATATTTCTTTATTTTTCAAGGTTAACAATTTAATTATTCAATGGATTTTGTAAGCCATTGATAATTTATCAATAAATAATCACAATTTTTATAGAAAAAATCTTCTATCATTTTTAAGTAATTATTGTATAGCATGGAATATTTATTTTAAATATATTCCATAAGTTAAAAACAATCATATTATCACTGATTGCAAAAGCAAAACAATATATGTAAAATATATTTGTGACAAAGAAAAACATGTAGAACAAATGTTTCATAATTGGGTTTAAATTAATTGTGAAATTACAAATTTTTGTAATTTATTATAATTATTCCCTGATGCTCTAACTCTCAACAATATTTATACTTTTTATTGTATTATATACATCTTAAATTGGTGTAAATAACAAATACATTTTTAGTCATGTAAAATAACATGATTTTTTTATCACAATTATGAATAAAGTAATTATTGATAATCATTCATTTTTACTAATTCAATACTAGTTTTGATTTTCGAAAGTTTTCACACGGTTTTTATACATTTTTCTTATTTCAAACATATTCTCAATGTGTTTAAAAAAAATACTTGCAAAAATTTTTTTTCGTTTCCATTTTTCTAAGAGTAAAGTTCGTATGCAATCATTATACATACTTTGAATTCAAAAAATGTAAAAATTCAAATTATTCATAAATTACATATTTTTGTGGTAATATATCGTTTATCTTTAATATTCTAAAGTTCAAAAATATTGATTCTTTTATATCGTTACACATTAAAAAAGTATAATATATTTGTGAAACATCTTATTAAATTGATGTTATAATTTATTTAAGAATAATAAGTAATTCACAGTAGTTATTCATGATATGAATCCAGCAGTATATGAAGTATTTAAATTTGATTGTAATAATTTTAACAATTAATTTCTACAAAAGCTTCGATTTCTCAGGTTTGACATTTGAAATCGTTGATGGTGGATTTTCTGACATCGACGTTACTTTAGTCGGGCCTGATGGTCAGTTAATACACGAAAGTGTCCAAGAAGAAAGTGGAAAATACACTTTTACTGCAGACCACGAGGGAGAGTACACTTACTGCTTCAGTAATGAAAACCGAAGTGCAGCTCCAAAGCTCGTCATGTTTACGATGGACGTCGAAGAGCCTGCTAAGCACAATGAAAGTGAAAAAACTCAAGATAGTGAAAGCCATGCAAGTTTAGAAGACATGATCAATGAACTGAGAACTGGTCTTTCAAGTGTGAAAAATGAACAAGAATATATGAATGTAAATAAACTAAATATTAGAAATATTGAGTGTTGCTGTGAATTGAGAAAAAATTTGAATGTTATTTTAAAAACTTGTATAAATTCAGAAGTTTGTATTTTAATATCAATCAGAATTTAATAAATAATTATTATCATTCTTTATTTTACATAAAAAAATGTTATATTTTCATCAACTTTTTTTACATTAAATATTAACCTTGTGTGAAACATTTAAATTTTTTTACGCTCTTTCCAATCATATTTGAATCCACTCTCGTGAAGATGTTAATTAACCTGCAGTAAATAAATGACGACAAATGAAAAAAATTATCATCTAATCGCAGTGGTGAATCGCATAGTAAACTATTTGCAGCAATCATTTTTTTGTATATAAATTTTTGATAGATTGTAACTTGAATTTTTTTTTCAGGTAAGGGACAGAAACCACCGAGCGATAAATGAAAGCACAAACTTCCGTGTTGGTTTGTGGTCAGTTTTCGAGGCTGTGGCCTTGATTTGTATGACCCTTGGTCAAGTTTACTATTTGAAAAGATTCTTTGAAGTCAGGAGGGTTGTATGAAATTTCAGAAACTCATTCTCATGTATGGTCAATCTTTTTGTTTGGGTTGAATTGAATAATAAATGGCATTTTTTTTCTTTTGGTGCGATTCTCAATTACAGTGTGAAAAAAACTTGGAATTGCTTGTATGAATTTGTAATACAGATTTTCAACTTAACAAAATCATATGTCACATGTCTGAGGGGATATTTTATTGATGTTTATTTTGTTGCTATGAAATTGCTTTACTGTTTTTGAATAAATGGATTTTTCAAAACACTTATGTTCGTTTTTTTTTATAGCTATAATTTTATTTATATTCAATCATTCATGAGTTGTTTTGTAATTATAACTTTATATATATGTATATGTTGTAATTATAACTTTATATATTTAATTAATACATCCCTCATGAATATTTGAGATTGCATAAGATAATTCACTAATTTAGCAGAGTGAATTTGAAAGTTACTAAAAATCAATGACGCTCATTATCAGCAATCTATTGAAATGTTTCGGAAATATTGTAATAAGTGATTAAAGGTCGAAGGATGAAACGAATGTAATACATGATTCTTAATAAAAGCAACACACAAATGTATTCAGTTTTATATTTATTCAAATCCAAAAAGAATGTTGAAAGTTTTTTATTGAATTAATTCTATGCAGTATTATTTATTCAAATACAGTCCAGGGTTTTTCGGATCGTTTGAAATACTGCGTTTGATATTTTATGTATTGTTCAGGTTCATCTAATTTCAACCCTTCTTTTTCTGCTTGCTGCGAAAACAGCTTTAAATTTTCACTATTTTCTGTATCCAAGTAAGATTTAACAGCAAAAATTCCACTTTCCACACATCTTCGAGCTATTGTTCTTCCCAAGTTCATGTAAGCAGCACCGTCTATCAAACTGAAAACCATTTTTTCATTTTAATAAGCAGATAGAATATTTTTGCTAATCTTAGGAATGTTCCTTTTCGAATTTCTTTTGTTGATACATACAAGAATATATGTAATGTAACTTTATGTATCATATTATAAAAAAATAAGGTAAATTAGTATTAATGAAGTATTAAATAAATTTTTACATGAATGTTTTGTAATCATGATAAATAAAACAATAACATATTATGAATAATATTCTATCATACTGTTATTTAACAGTTATTTTCATTTTTCCAAATTATCCCAAAAATTTTTATAAATTATAGCCATATAGATCTTAGAATTGATTTAAATAACTTTAAAATGCTTCCACTTTAGAATAACAAGATAATTTTTACATATTTAAAGATATTTTTCTCATGTAAATTTAAAACATGTTTCGATCTTAAATTTTACAGAATTGCTAGGAAGTTTAAATTTTATTCTTGAGAGTAAAAAAGTATGTTGAAATGTAAAGTCTATTATATATTTTCCTTTTATTGATTCCCACTTACTCAATTTCTCAGCCAATCATTCCTCTCATTGAATTGAAATGTGAGAAAAATCTGCCAGGAGCCAGGAATAATAGAAATCATTGACCAGGAAATCGAGCAAGTGTAAATTAATTAGTTGTTTTAACAGTGGGATATAAGGATATATTTGGATTTTCCTTTTAATACAAATATAAAATGATGATATTTTCTGAAATTTATTATTTGTTTATTAAATAATGGAGTATCTGAAAATCACAATTGTTATGATGGGAAAATTTTAGTTTACATAAAAATCAAAGATTTTGTTTACCTGTACAAAGATTTTCTCATTCCCCACTCTCTTGTTGATGCACTCAAAATGACACCATTTTCGTGATGATGAATTTCAGCGACCAAGTGTCGAGGATGTTTGGTAACTGAAATTCTATGTTAAACAACAATTTTATTAAATGCGAAAAACTGAGAATTGAGGCTGTATTTGAATTATGTAAATGCAAGAATTATATAACTTCAAATGTATAATGTAATTATTATATTAGAAAAATGGTATATTAATGAAGAATATTAAAATTAGATACCAGTAATTTTAATCTTGAATCCTGAATAATTTATTTTGTTCAAGGAATAGAACAAATCCAAAAAAAGCCAATAAAATGAAAAATTCATCGAATAAAATTGTAGATTATATTCAAGAAAATAAGGACTAATATCAATTAATTTTACAAATTCAAAAGTTTCTAAATTATTAAAATATTTTTTTTAAATTTACGTACTTGTGCCAATGCCATTGCTTGAAATCGTCCACCACAAATCCAGCCGGTTTGTGAGCAATTCTCAAGAGTTCCAAATTTCTTGGATTTTTGTTTAACACGTTTTTCAAGTTGTCAACAAGGCTGTCATTTGTTTGTACCCATCGTATTTGTGTCGATAAAACTGAGTTAATGACACGAAATTCTTTTCGCATAGCAAACATTGTCCAAAAATAAGAACCACAGTTATAATAGAAAAATCACTTAAATATTTTTATTCAGTTTGAGAAACACTTATAAAAAAAGAAGTTTTCGAGTAGATAACAAAACAATCAACAACGATGTCACATGTCAATTAGTAACTAATGACGATATCTTGTGCTGTGTTGTGATTATTGTGATCTACTTGTGTACTTTGGCAAATTTATGTGTATTCATAATTGCATATTCATGCGGTTATAAGAATCATAGTTTCGATTGGTTTTAAATTTGCGTTGAAAATGAAATTTCACTTGAAAAAAGTACTTGGATATGGCCCTTTACCAAAATATTTTTTAAAAGTTTAATTTCATCGATATTTCCTAGTAAACATTCCATATTATGTAAGAAGCAGTAAGCAGACACATGTCTAGCGCATTCATGCACATCTGTGCACATCAATGTAAGCGCACCTTCACGTTGTATGTATATGCCATTGACACTTGCATGCCATTGTATGCCAATGAATGTGTATTAATGTGTATGCTGTAGGCGGTTGTCAGCGGTTGTAAATCGAGGCCGAAAAACACCTAAAACGATAAAAAAAAACACATCTACGAATTTCATCTTTCCAGCATTCAATAACCATGGATTTTGCTTATTCCAAAACGCTTTACGTGGTGGATTACCACGTATTTTCGTGCAGTGAATGCCACAGAAAAAGCGCGACAAAAATAAGGACGCGCCGAAAGGGCAGCGTTCTAATCAAATTCAAGCCGACCACGAACTTTTTCTTCAAGCCTTCGAAAGTGAGTCTCAAAATCCTATAATTGCGAATTCCCGCACCTTTTCAGGCCAGAAATTTGCCTCGCAATTTGCGAACTTAATCGACATTTTTGTGGCCTCGTTTTTTCGACGTTACGACGCCTTTTTTACCCATTCGCTAAATAGAGGAAAATTATTATTAGCATCGATTTTGTTGCTTTTTTTTTGTGTTGTTTCCGAGAATTATAACCTGTAATCAGGTTGCTAAGTAGCATGGGATATAAGCAGGGCTCCTACCAGGGGTCGACCAGTCCATAGGAACTATTTGGCTAAAAAAATGGGGCGACGGGGCGGAAGGGATCGTCAGTAAAGTATACCTATATATGTGGATATATATAGGTATACACTCCCACTTTTTTTTAGGTTAGTTTTCGCCAAAAGTGAAACCCACAGTGTTCGACCCCTGGCTCCTACACAGCCCCATGACATGAGCAGGTTTTTTAAGCAAAACCCCGTCGCGTTACAAGTCCCCTGGCCGCCAGAGGCGCCACAATCTTCTGGGGCGCATTTCCCCTTGCCCCTCGCTCCCTTGGCCATCGATTGATTCCTGGATTGAGTCAGCTGCAGTAGGTGCCAGGCTTGTCAGAAAATAAACCGACCAGCCCAGCCAGCCGTGTACACATCAAACGGCGTATCGGCGTGTCTCCCCTCCACGCCCGAGAATTCTCCGCTTTTGCCATGCTTTGGCGTTGTGTCTCGGCAAGTAGGAGATTTCAACTGCTCGTCGTGGTTTCTCGCTTTGACCGTGCCGGGCGACTCGCGCAATTGCCAAAAATGATGCATTTTACTGGCGCGGGGTTTTCCTTGCGCGCATGAATAATAGAAACATCAATATTTTATTGAAAACCATAATTGAACCAAACAATTTTAAAAACGTATTGATGTATTTATTGTCGTTAACAGCAAATCCATTAATTAGAATTTTTTTATTCATAAGGACTGATAACTTCGTAAATTGAAAAAAAAATATGATCCCTTTGACGCGGAAAGAAGTGAAAAAAAAACTGACATTCTTTCGAGAATAATAAAAAAAGTATCGTATGCCACACGTTAAAAAAGCGACAGATTTTGAATGAGCGTGAAGTTAATTAGCCGGAGCGTAGCGAGGGTAATTAATGTAATGTACTATTGTATTGTATTGTATTATAATAAATGTATTACATGAATAAATTTATTCCCGTAATCGTCTAATCCTATAGTTACTTGTAATCCGTAATCTGTAATCCCGGATTATTAATCCCGCCCACTTCTGTTTTTTAATACTTCAATATTCTTTGCTGTGGAGAAATTAAAAAACAAATGCAATCTATAAATATATAGTATATATAAAATAAATAAAAGACTGTCAAAACTTTTCCCGGTCTAATGTTTGCACGGGGTTTTTCGGCGCGCGGAGCACTGGAGATTAATGATATTCCGGAAAAAATTTTCAACCATTAGGTACATAATTCTGAGAATTGTTTTATCTTGGGTTTTTCCTAATGTTCCAAAAACACGTTTTTTATCAAACTGTAAAAATCTTTCAGTCCGTTAAAAGCAGTTTAGCTCGTCGGTTCTTATATTTTGTGTTGAAAAAAATTTAGTGTTTTTCTGCACTTTTTTTGGCATAATTTTTCCTAAGAGTGATGAATAACACCGATTGCTCTGAAACGTCTGGTCTTCGAAAACGACGTAAAATACCGCGTTTTCACGACGACTGGCTCAACCAACGTGGAGTGGACGAATTTATTTCGAAATCTGACGATCCAGCAAAATTTCGATGCAATCTTTGTCACGTAGAATGCACTGCTCATGACCTCTCTCGCGTGAGAGAACATGTTTCTTCGAAGGGGCATAAAAAAAAATCTTTCGAGCTTTTGGTACGTTTAATATTTTTAGATATTGATCTAGTGCTTTCCGAACCATATAACTGTTTATTTTAATTTCCTACAATTTCATAAATTTTCCAGAACTCTAGTGTAAATTTGTTTATTTTCGTTACATTTTTGTTCAAGTGTTCAAAATAATTTGTGGCATATTCTTTTTTTTTTATTTTTGAAAAAGTGATAGTTTTTCTCACTGCTTTGCGAGTAAAAAGTGATCGATTTTTTTATTTTTGGAAAAAGAACATATTTCTTTCATTCTTATCAAAAAAGAGTGAAAATAGTTACTACTCTTTCTGCTCTGTAAGAAAAGTATGTCCTTTTGCCACTCGTGGAAAAGAACATAATAATGAATTCATTCTTCTTCAATCGATTTCGAAAATTGAAAATCCTCCCCTATGGAAAGAAGATCATACATGTGAGATATATGCGAGATATATGAAGCATTATACCTATATGCGACCTGTAAGTGACATATATGCGACCTGTAAGTGATATATATGCGACCTATAAGTGACATATATGCGACATATAAGTATCCTGTAAAATATACGTCGCATATATGTCACTTATAGGTCGCATATATGTCACTTATAGGTAAAATGCTTCATATATCTCGCATGTATCTTGCATATATCTCACATATATGATCTTCTTTCCATAGGGTCAGCCTTTCTTTCGTGAAATTAGGAAACATTTTTAGGTATTTCAGTAAAATATTCGATTAATTTTCGGTACGTTCGCTAGAAATTCTTGCTTCAGTGGATGATTTTATTACGTAGGACCCGGGTGACCATGATGCTGCTGACTTGGGCCCAGCAGCTGCGCTGCAGCAGGAGGTTGGTCTACTTCAAAAAGAAACTGCAAATTAGCAAAAATTTGAGAAACATTGGCTGCAGAAACCGATGTATGAACCGTGGTTGCGAGCTGATGAGAACAATGAATACGCTGTTCACTGTATTGCTTGCGACGAAATTTTGTCTTGCATATCAGGAAAAGTCAGTCTTGATCGACACGCGTTAAGGGAAAAGCATATTGGGAATTGCATCAAAAAGGGGATCCCAATTATTTCGGATCAACAAGCTCTTTTAATTGAAGAAGACAAGGGTTCCTTTGAAATTAAAAAAACTCAATTAGAACTTGAATTCGCCGAAAAAGTTGTATCACTCAATCTTAGTTTCCGATCAGCCGCAGAACTTTTGAAATTTTCTCAAGAAAAAGCTAAAAAATCTCCGGAAGAGTTCGCAAAAATGAAATGTAGTCGAAACAACATTCGTTCATTAGTCACAAACGTCATTGCCCCAGTCCATAAAAACAGATTAGCCAAGATTTTACAACATAACCCATTTTCAGTTTATATAGATGAAACTACAGGAAAAGTAAACGGCACAAAATACATGACTTTTTTAGCAAGGTACGTCGATCCAGAAACTTTTGAAAATAAAATAGAATTACTGACACTGATTTCACTGGACCCCACTAAATTGAAGGGGAAAGATCTTTTTAAAAAATTTAAAGCAGTTCTTGATCAATTTTAAATTCCAATAACAAATATCATAGCTATTGCTATTGACAATGCTAGTGTTATGGATGGAGTCAGAAATTCGTTTAGAGTAGAGTTAGAAAAATATAACATGACGGTCAAAACGGTAAAATGCATTTGCCACAAAATCGCGTTAATCGCAAAAGATGCCTTCAAAGCCTTTCCCCTCAACATCGATAAATTTTTGCAAGACTTAATTTCATTTATTCGCGTCCCAGCACGTGTTTTCAAATTCCAAAATATTTGCAAAAAAACGTTTAGGCAAAACTATTCAGTTGTCGACATTTTGCACGACGCGATGGCTTAGTCGCTATCAGTGTATTTCCAAATTATTGACGTGTTACGAATGTATCAAGGAATTTATGAGGGAAATTGAGGAAGATTTCAAAAATAATGAGACCTACGTTCATTTGAGACAAAGTGTAGACAGTCCGGAAATGTATGCAACTTTACTTTTTTTAGAGGATGTTTTGAAAGTTTTTAACGAATACAATCTTTTTTTCCAATCCAAGCATTTCCAAACTCATTTACTCAGCCAAAAATCTTTGTCTTTCCTGCTTGAAGTCGGCGAAAAAATGTTTACTCCTTTCGTTATTAAATGTTTGAAAAACGATAAAAATGTTCTATCCACAATCGATCCTTTAGCTTGTGAGAACCATTTAGATCTTGACCACGTTAAACTTGGAGCTGCGTGCGAGTCTGTTTTAGAATCCATGGAAATAGACGAAGTTAAAAAAATTAAGGAAAATGCTCTTCTTTTCTTGAAAACTGCTGCAAAAGGGATTAAAGAAAGACTGTACATCGATGATGAATTTTTCGAAAAATTGGAAATTTTTGAACCAGAGAATGCTTTAAGTGAAATTAATCGGGAAAAATCTTTTGAAATCGTTGATTTCATAGCGAGAAATTTGAGTGGCTGTGATAACTTGGATTGTTTGGAAGCCGAGTGGACAAGGCTTCCAAGTGAAATCACATTGTCCGAGGATATACTGTCAAACGTGGTTAATGATGAAGTAGTTTTCGAAAAATTTTGGTAAAATGTTCTAAAACAACAGAATGATGACGGTTCTCGGAAATATCCACGTTTGACAGTATTGATGAGTGCAATAATGACACTTCCTCACAGCAACACAGATGCGGAAAGGGCGTTTTCAATGTTGACAGAAGTGGTAACTAATTTAAGAACTCATTTAGCAGATAAAACGATCGATGCCATTTGTGTTTTGAAATCGGGTACAATTGCGAACGGAGGCGTTTGCTCCAACATTGATGACGACCACTTATTTTTGATGAGATCAGAGAATTTGTATGCCCCGATAAAATCACCGCAAAAAAGGAAACTAGAAGACGTTGTAAGTTAGAATAAGAAAAAAGCTAATGAATCTTTCGAAATTCGATATTCATGTTCACGACACTAGGCAATTATTTATTTTTAGTTTAAGCTTAGAAGAATTACGTATATTTGTAATTTTTAAAAAAATTGTCTGAACCACGATTAAAACAAAATAAATGTTTTTTTAATTTACAAAGTTATTAGGTAATAGCCTTTATGAATAAAAAAATTCTAATTAATGGATTTGCTGTTAACGACAATAAATACATCAATACGTTTTTAAAACTGTTTGGTTCAATTATGGTTTTCAATAAAATATTGATGTTTCTATTATTCATGCGCGCAAGGAAAACCCCGCGCCAGTAAAATGCATCATTTTTTGTAATTGCGCGAGTCGCCCGGCTCGGTCAAAGCGAGAAACCGCGGCGAGCAGTTGAAATCTCCTACTGGCCCAGACACAACGCAAAAGCATGGCAAAAGCGGAGAATTCTCGGGCGTGGAGGGGAGACACACCGATACGCCGTTTGATGTGTAAGCGGCTGGCTGGGCTGGTCGGTTTATTTTCTGACAAGCCTACTAGGTGCCAGCGCGAGCCCAAATTGAAAACTGAAATCGCTGCACCATCTAGAAGTACTCAGCGCTTTGGAACTAAATTTCAAATCGAAAGAGGCGCGGTTTATTCGTCGCCTGTTCCCTTCACCCCGACACTCCCTCGCTTTCTCTCTTGCTTCTCTGGCTCTCTCTCAGTGCTGCCAGATCAGAAAGAGCAAATTTACGTATAGAGGGAGAAAGTGGTGGGGGTAAGGGATCAAAAAATATGTATCCATCTTTTATCTCTCTCGCACTCATTCATGTGTCGAAACTGTGTGTTTGAAAAAAGGCGCGAAATAAATAGAGATTCGAATGAAAAAAATAACAACTCTAAATACTGTAAATGCAGATTTAATGTAATAATATTCGTATTTCATACCAGTTGAGTAATCATACCAAAAATGTCGTCCTTTGCTACATATTAGAATTTTGACAAACGCACTGTTTTGTAGTCCAAGGGAACGCTAGATTAAAACAAATATACCAAAATAAATATTAAAAATAATGAAATATAGTGACATAATATGTATATAATATCATTATATTCAAATGTATCAGTAGACAAAACAATTTCAGTGAAACTTTATGGAAGTAATTTTTTTACAATAAAGAAAAAATTTATAAATCGTTATAACCCAGATAAAGTATTTATATTACATCAAAATATGTACATGTATATAGGAGTAAACTACAAAAATTAAAAATAAGTATAACATAAAAATAAATTTTCAAAAAATAGCACAGTTTCAATAACCGGAAAGATATAAAAGTTGATCGTTTAAAATAAAAGCCTGATTATAAAAAACTAACTTAAGTTCTTAGTAACAACGAAGAATGAAAAACAAATCATTATCTAAAAAGTGTAAAAACATTAAAATTCTTATTACTATTTAAACTTTTATTCAATGTACAAATAAAAAACTTTTTATTGCACATGATTCCTTTGTACATTTTTTGGCCAACGAGTTTTGCCATATTTTTAAAATCGAACTCATGAACTTTTTTGTTTCTCAATAATGCGTTTCCGTTTCAAGGGAGTTGCGCATTTTGGTTTTATTGAGGTTGATTCTGCTGAAGATCCTTTCACAATTTGCAGAGGAGTGCGGCAGAACGTGGACCCTTTGCACAATGTCCAGAATTTCTAGAAATTCCGGAGTCCCGTCATGGAATTTGGCATCTTCAACTTTTTTCCAGAAGTCTTCGAAATCCATGTCTTGCTCCATCTCTTCCGAGAACATCAACGTGAGCTTTTGAAACTCAGCGTGGACGACCTCTAAATCTTTTCTGAAAAATTTCGCAACACCAGAGATGTTTCTCAAATTTTTCAAAACGGATGGTTGCATAAATCCCAAATTTTTCAACATCTGAACACTGGGTTCTTTAAACGGGAATCTCATGTACATTTCTCTGGCCACTTTGATCAAGAAAGATCGGCAGGTGTTGCGAAATTCATCAATTTTTTGGGTTGAAAAATTAGGGTTGTTGTGTAACCAAGTCTCAATGTCCGATTGCACGACTGGTCCAAGATCCAAATCTCGCAGCGCCAACCAGATTTTTTTGTTGTCACTTGTCTACTCGAAAAATGTGTTTTCATCGTAGATGTCTTCCAAGTGAATTCTCCTGACGAAATCTATCTCCAAGTAGCAACAGACAATTGACTTGAAGAGGGTTTCCATTTTTTTATACAATTCATGTATTTTGGGTTTTTCAGCTTGGAATTCTTTATTTCTTGCACACACGAGAGAAAGAACGTGTTTCAAAAACTGCAAATGCCACTTTGTGAATATTTTTTTCAGGATGTTGAAAATGCGTTCGGCTTCAGCATTACCAGGCTGGGCTGCTTCTTTTTTGAAGTAGTGGAATATAGGGTCATATTCTTGGAGGAAGGTCGAGACACCGGATTCCATCGACAACCATCGAATTTTGAAAATTCTCAGAATTTTTCGCTCTGGGGTGTCAAATGCCTTTTGAAATTCTTTAAGCGCATTTTGTCTTTTGCTACTGTTTTTCACGTAGTTGTACACATCAGACAAGAGCTGCTGAACTTCTTGGGAAAATGACTCTGATGCAGCAGAAACAGCTTGAGCCAAAGAGTGGCAAATGCACTTCATGGTAAAGAGGCCCGGAATTTCTTTTCGCAGTAAGGCAGCTACGGAGTTGTGAGCACCGAACATAACACTGGCTCCATCGCTGGCAAAACCAACCATGTTTTGTTGAAAAAGGATCTCATGTTTGTTGAAGAATTCGGAAATCAGAGCGAAAAGCGATTTGTGATCTCCTTCCATAGCCTGCGAAAAATGTGATAATTGAATAACTGTTTTCATTCATTATTTTTAATTTTATTTGAGAAAGAGAAAAAAAACTAATGATTTTCAGCATTTAAAATTTGAAAAACTAATAAAACACGTTTTCAAAGTCTGAAGTCTTGAAAATAATTAAGATGTATTAAATCATTTATAAAACACCAAAAATAATCATTTCAGATATATAGAATTTGGAACATAAAACTCTTCGGCATAAAAGATGAAATAGATTTAACATAAAATATTTTTTTAAGTAAAAAAAAATAAGGAAAAGATGAGAATAGACAAAACGAAAAACACTGATAACTAAGTTGTAATACAAAAAATCCAAAATATGAATAAACAATAAATGTTTCATATTATTTTTGAAAAAATTTTATTTATTGTAAACATTTATTGTGACAAACTTTAAATTATTTAAAACACCAGGAGCAATATTAACTTTTTATAAGTTACCTCTAAAAGAGCCAGGAATTCGTCAGCGACACAATCTTTCATGCAAACGCGCACATTAAGAACCAAATGTTTTGTCGTGGAAATGTCCGTGGATTCATCGATAATCAATGAGAAATAGGATTCCCTGATCGATGACAGTAACTTCTCAAAGTTTGCCTTGCCCATCACATTGCGAATTAGCATCGTACATTTAGTACGATCGCATGTCAGTTGTGTCAAGCATGCCGGTTTGCACTGCAGGTTTTTAATGAGGTCCGTCAAGTCGTCTGCGATCGCGATCGGCAAGTTTTTCTTCACAATAAACGCAGCAATTTTCAGAGCTACTTCATTGGCATTTGTTGCATCAGAAATGAACTTTGATATAAGAGTTGTCTTTGTTCTTGTTTTCGCTGCAACTTTATGCCCTTCTGAGTTTGCATGTTTTTGCAAAGCTTCACGCCCTCCTTGTGCGCAGGACAGTGGTTTTCCAACTGGGGCGCATCATTTGCATTGAAAAAAAAGTAAACCTGAAAAAATATTTTTTTGTAGTTTTCCTTATTAGAAGTTGATAAATAATTAATTTTTTTCTTTATTACATACTAGCTGTAGATTTCGTGCACCACGGAAAAGCTTCTTCCCAACATGGATTATATCGCTGCAGTCCTCTGAAAATTGCATTTTTAATATTTAATTTGCGAATATTATAAGTAATCTAAATATAAAGATAAATATTCACCTTTTCTTATCTTTTTGGTCAAATTTGGTTTTTCATGATGATTTAACGTTTACCCCAGACCGATCAGCTTTTTGTCTCGATCTAGAATTTCAAAATACACAAATCAAATTAACGAAAAAACAAAAAATGTAAGGTTATGCCCAAGTTCAAACAAGCAGAAAAATAATGAAACATGTTTGCACATACGTTTGAGAGTTTTTTGGAGGAATCGTTCTGGGATCTGACTCTAGATCTGAATCCGTGTTCTCATTCATTTTGAAACATCAAAATCGAACAACAATTACTATTTTTTTCGTTCGAAATTGGTTGATGACAGATGTTTTTGTTTACTAAATTCACTGTTTACAGCTTAAGGCTTAAACACATTGAACACTTTATATACGTCCGATAGACCGACATACATAAATGAGTACATATTATAGTACGTACTAGAGTGAAAAATCCTCAAGTATGTTTTCCCCCACCATATTTGTTGGTACGAATGTGCAGGAAATTTCTATATGTCATTGCACGCCTTGAGAAAGAGATGGAAGACGTATAGTACACTAATACGTATGAAATTACGCATGACCCTCAAACTGCGTATAAAATTACTTACTTCACTCAAAAGACGTATCACCGTCCGCAGGCCCGAAAAATACGTATATCTGGCAGCACTGCTCTCTCTTCAATTTAGTTCCTCCAAACATTGGGTACTTCTAGATGGCGCGTCAAATTCCTGTTGCTACAGAAGTATATGAGAGCTGGCACCCACTGGTCAGCTGATGCTGAGAAATGCATATAGCGATGTTTTGGTCGTTTTGGTTTCGAATAATCGAATGTTGTGTATGATATTTTCAGCCGGGTTGTTTGGGTTTGTGCGTGAATGTGGAAATTATTTAGTATTTGATCGTCTTCATTTAACAGTGCGAAATTAGGCCGAAAATAAAAAAACTTCGTTGCATTGTTTAGCACTCTATGAAATACCTTCAAAACAAAAGAAAAGCCGGAATATAAAATCTCAAACTTACGCAGACATAATTTTTCAAAGAATCTATAAAAATACTTTTTAATAAACTAATAGACGTAAGGAATGATAAATATTAACCATTTTATCACACCGTGTAAAATTTCGTTGCGACACTCTGCTCACAAACCAATAAAAAATGTTTCATTCAATGTAAACATTCGGATCGCTTAATTTAAAAATCAGCGCTCATTTTTGCCCTAGATGACGGTGGCGCCGAAAGGAACATTAACGCGCCGTGAGTTTGAGGGCCATGTCATGGGGCTGCTCCTACACTCCCATGTTAAAGTATTCTCGCCAAAAATGAAAATGATTTTTGCGCCATCTCGGTTTTAAACCTGGAAACCTTAGGACACGTCACGATCTTCTTGATCGACTTCTCAATCGTTTACATCACGTTTCTAAACCAATCCCTAAATTTTGACGAGAATCGTTCCCATTGGAGTGTAGGAGCCATGGATATGAGTAATGATTTTCGAAGGTTTCGAGGTGGCGATTTTGTGTGAAATATGGCGGGCGAAAATGACGTAATAAAAAGAGGAACGATTTCTTTCAAAACACTGGGTCCTTGTTTTCATGAGAAATTATCGTGATATTTGATCATGATATTCTGTATGCGAAGTTTCGTTAACAAATGAATATAATTTGAGTGTAGTATCCTTTGGATTTTCTGTTGTTATAGATAAATTACACGAATTTTTCTCTGACAATTCGCATGACAGTTTTTTTGTACTCAATTGAATGATTTGAGAATTGAGTCTGAAAATGGTTGTATTTGATTTTTTTTAATAAAATTAATAACAATACAAGAATCTTGCGGATGACAAGTTCTGTAGAAATGCAGTTATTAGACCATGACTCATGTATGTTTTTTCTTTTCTATTAACTTTATGTAATTTCCAGAAACTTATTATAATAATGCAATACACTTTTTTTGTCTCAATCTGCAGAATTTTATCTTTTACTCGTACTACTCCCTGGTCGACTATAATAATGTCTTATGAATTTTAAACTTGAGTACAAAACTATTCTTAGTTTTTATTTCCTTTAATATGAGGTTTTTATCATTTCTTTCATCGGGTTCAAGAATCCAGAAAATGACTATGATTATTGACATTTTAATTTCACATACGAAAATCATTATTAAAACTTATTATGAATATTGCTTTAACAGAAAAATATGTTTATAAATTTTAATGGTCAATATCGTTCTTCATATATATTGTTTTATTTAACAAATATTTGAAGGTTTCTGTTCAGACAACGAAAGTTCCGATAAACACTTCGGGAAATCAGCAGTCTCCAAAAGCTACCATCACGTTTCGACAGAGTAATTTACTCTAAAGAATGGCCATCCGATGAAAACTTTCCTTTTATTACTAAAAGTGTACTGCATGTACAACGATGACGCCGCCATTACCCTCAACTGTGATTCTGATGGTGAGAAATAAAAAAAAAATTCTTCCAAAGAAATTAACACAAAAACATGAATCCCAGTTAATGTTTATTTTCACCTTATTTGATACGCCATTTCTGAATTTGATAATTGATGCTTAATTATTACATTATAAATGTGGTGATTTAAAATCTACCGTTAAAATTTGCTTCTTTTTAGAAATGAAATTGTTTTCTACACGTTACACGTACACGTTTAAATTGCGGATATTTTTCTTTTTTAAGTTTTAATGTACTTCAGAAATTTTGTTAAAAAAAAAGGAATCTCATTATATTATTTAGAAAATCGTCATTCGTGACTTGTTCTGCAAACCCTTTGAAACTTTGTTAATGTAGTAATTTGAATGAATATATGTGAGGCGATCCGAGAAAAGGGACCTACTATCCAAAAAATCGTTTTTCCGATTATGAGTGATTCTATAAGTTCTTAATCCAATCTTCAATTATGTGCAATCCGAATTTACTAACTTTGATTTTTTTTTTGCAAGCTATGAATTTATAAAAATCTTTCATTCCATTTACCGTTATTATTTTGATTCATTCGATCGCCCGTCCTGTAAAATTTGCTTTTTGGATAGTAGGTCCCTTTTCTCGAATCGCCTCACATATTTTTTAAAAGATCAGTTCATAAATACTACTTGACATTTTTTTAGAATCTCATGAAACGTTCAATAATTGTGAAATTAGGAGGTTTAAGCCTCTGTAACAAAAAATTTTTATCTTTATTCAACCTATTTCACAAGGTGCACGCATCGATTTGGCCATAAACGACTGCTACGATGGTTCATATTCAGCGAGTCCCCTCGAGCTGTTTTCTCAGCCTTTGGATGTTGCTTTTTCGTGGTCAGGCCAGACTCCTGCTTTTGCGTAACACACATTTTGGTCTGCCATCCAAAAAGAACGGAGCCTAGTTTTTCAGAGATTCTGGAGCTTAATAAAAATGATTATGAATGTCCAAGGCTGCATATCACTAAACACAACAGGTGAGTTCTTCACACAATTGAATTGAAGACTTGATTCTGGGGCTTCGGGAGTTCATAAAAGTTAAAAATTCAGTAAGAAACTTCAAAAATAGTATATTATACTTGCTATCTCTACAAGTTGGTTTGATTGCTGGGACGATCTTAATTTTCTTCATTTTTTATAAGTACAGTAAAAAAATACATTTATACATGTATAAAAATCTATCGACATTTTACATGTATACATTGATCATTAACGTTGTTTTGGTACAGGCCAAAGTGACCTTTATAGTAAAAACGGAGCGACAAGTAATGACATATGATACTTTCAAATGCCCCCAGCATATGGACCCTGGCGTTTGAACATACACGTTATATGGCGTACATTTTGTGTGTATAACTATTACCAGGTGTACTCCTAAGTAATTTCCAGTTTTTTTTGCAAATAAAACACATAATTCCAAAAAAACCGTAACCTTTATTTTATTCAAAGTATTTTCCATCGCTTTCTACACATTTTTCCCACCTTTCTGGTAAATTGTGGATACCACGCCAGTAAAAATCATTGCCTTTGGAGGTGAACCATTCGGTGAGCCATTTTCGTACATTTTCGTACGAGTCGAAGCGCTGCTCAGAAAGGGCATGGCCCAACGAGGCAAAGAGGTGGTAGTCGGATGGCGCCAGGTCTGGTGAGTAAGCCGCATGATCAAGCACTTCTCACTTGAGCCTTTCCAGCGTGTCACGAACGACTTTCGACTTATGCGACGGCGCATTGTCGTGGAGCAAAATCACCTTCTTCTGTCGTTGTTGATATTCTGGTCGGTTTTCCACAATGGCTCGGCTCAAATCTTTCATTTGCTGTTTGTAGCGAATGGCATTCACAGTTTCACCAGGTTTCAGCAGTTCAAAGTATATAACACCGGACTGGTCCCACCACACACACAGCATGACCTTCCGACCGTAACGATTTGGCCGTGCCGTCGATGTCGATGCTTCACCTGGACTCACCCACGATTTGTTGCGCTTAGGGTTCTCCAGGAAAATCCACTTTTCATCACCAGTAACAATACGATGCAGGAAAGACTTTCTTTTGTATCGTTGAAGCAGCATTTCACAGGTCACTTTTCGATTCTCCATTTGTCTCTCGGTCAGTTCATGGGGCACCCACTTTCCACACTTCTGAATTTTTCCCATGGCTCGCAGACGTTTGGAAATTGCTTGCTGTTGAACTCCCAACGCATCTGCAAGCTGTCGTTGCGTTTGCGTGTTGTCTTCATCTAATAATGCTTGCAATTCGGCGTCATCGAACGATTTTCGCTTGCCGGAGCGTGCGGCGTCGTTCAGGTCGAAATCTCCATTTTTAAACTGTCGAAACCACGTTTCACATGTTTGAAGTGTTAATGCACGATCACCATAAACTTCCACAAGCGCACAGTGGCTCTCGGACACTTTTTTCCCCTGATTGAACATGAAAAGCAATGCATGGCGCATATGCTCAAAATTCGGTACAAAATTCGACATTTTTGAAGCACAATAAAAACTTACTGGAAGATTTTTTCGAGAAAATGTCAACGCAGTTCAAGCACTCGATATGACTGAACAAAATGACATATGGTATGTGTTACCAACAGCGGTACAAAACAGAACACCATCCATTGAAAAAACCGGAAATTACTTAAGAGTACACCTGGTATACAATCATTTTCATCGATTTCGTGGCTGTAAATTCGAAATTGGTGTTACATTCATGCCTGTGCATTATTTTGGGAGTTTTGTCATAATAACTTATGCGAAACTGTTACGAAAATTTATAGGTTACATAATTCAGTTAGGTCATAGAGTATCATTTTTAAATCACTGTCTTGGCAGATATTGTCGGAACAATGTCTGGAAATTCTTTGAGAGAATTGATATACCTATTGCAGATATTTAAAAAAATATTATATTACATAGCATGTGCGAATTTGGCAAAACGGGGTTATTATGGACCGAGCCGAAGGCGAGGTTCACTTAAAGAAGGCCATTAATGATAAAGTAAAGAAGGAAGGCGTCAAGTCATTTAAAAATTTGAGTTTTGAGGTTAGAGCGATGAATATATATATAAACCGTAAATTGCAATTTGGATGGTCATAAAATCATGTGACAATGATTATCTCATGTATCTAATCAGCAGCCTAGAGTAATAGATGCATGGGATAATGCTTGTCGGATTATTATACAAATTTCCTATTTGCAATTTAGGTTAGGGTGTAGATTTTTTCTCACAAATATCTGCGGGGGCTGAATTAATTCTTTTAAAGAATTTCCAGACAATTCTTCGACAATTGAATGCTAAGACAGCGGTATAAAAACGATACTTAAGACCTCGCTGAATGCTGTTAATAATAAATTTTTGGTACTATAGCATAACTTATTATTACAAAACTCTTGAAATAATGTACTGGCCTGAATTTAACACCGATTTTGACGTTATAAGCAAGAAATCCATGGAAATGAACATACACCAGATCTGATGTATGTATGAACACCAGGAGTAGGGGTTAGGAGTAAGGCATAGAGAAGGTGCAACATTTTTCGCATGTATATTCATTTATTTATTTATTTATTTATTTACATCAAAGCCCAACAGGTATGAATGACCCAATTACAGGGCTACTTATAATTTTAATGATACAAAGTAAGAGCAATGAGCGAAAGCAAGGTCATTGTAAACCCTGAGTTGACTCAAAATATCTGACATTATTCGCAATAAATTCATGCAAAGAGTCGAAGAATAAAAGTCATTACGCGCACAATCATTAAACTCGTTGCATAGTCGATATGATGGAGGGTATCGGGTCAAAGACAAATACGACTGAATGTAGAAAATATCAGTATAACAAATTGCTCGCTGAGGAACATGAAATGGTATAATCAATAACAAAAATGAAGAATCAACTGATTGTCTAATTATCTTATATAGAAACAACAAACCAGCAGAAAACCGTCTATTTTCCAATGTCCAAAACCTGAACCTGTTACAGAAGTCGCTATAGTTTGCCATAGTTACGAATATATATCACATTCGTAAATGTTTGACATTGCATTTATGACAAAATATCCTTGAATTTTCAATATAATAATGATAAATCTCGGTATGGACACATTTTTAAATGGAAAATTCCTAATACTCACCCCCCAACTCACAGGGTCTCTGAATCTAGCCTACCTCCAGTAGACTTTATATTTCTCTATCCGAAATTCCTTTTACTTATCCCATGCCCTGCGGCCATGGACTGACTTTTTCGTACTGTACTTTGTACTTACATTGATTTGAGCACAATGCCCCCTATCGACCCACTGATAACTTTTTTAAATAATATTATGGAATAAAATATCTTGATTTTGAATGACAAATGATAAGAAATTAACTATTTGAAGATAGTATTCTCAACCGTTTTTAATTGAAAAAGTAACTCATATTACAAGCACCACGAGGATTTTCCCCAAAAATGATTTCTTGACCTATCAATTAATGGAGAATGTTCTGACAATGTTAACATATTACACCAAAAAATTCAGCGAGAAGACTTTAATACATTTATGTCCTATATAGCCTTTTATATACATATAAACCATATAGGTATACATACACTACTATGCAAAAGTTTGGATCCACTTGGAAAAAATGCGTTTTTCGTTCAATTTCAAGCCCTTTTGCGCAGCAAAGGACTTTATTTCATCACTTATGATAAATTTAATTTAATCGATATTTACTCAACACAAAACATATCAATATTCTCTCTCTGTCTATCTCGCGCACTCTCGTGATTGGCTATCGCCAAGTGGCGAGAGGGACGGAGGGAGGTGGGGGACTCCCACCTGCTCTCACCATGGCGAGAGCCTGTCACGCAGTTTCCGTCAGGATTCATGTTTATCCGTACATTCGAGTCAAAGTTACGTTTTGATCAAAAGACATGGCTAAATCCAAAGAAATTTCAAAATAAAAACGTGCTCAAATTCAAATTTTACACGAAACAGGTAAATCGCAACGTGAAATAGCGAGAATTGTGGGAGTTACGAAAAAGGGCGTCCAAACCACACTGGGCTGATACGCTGAAACCAAGACACATGACGATCGTAGACGCTCTGGAAGACCAAAAAAAACATCTGTACTCATTGACCGACACATTTTGGTGAGTTCCAAAAACGAGATCGGTTTAAAACTCCACCCGTAATTGCATCTGAAGTGAATAAAATACTCTCAAACCCAATATCAAATTCTACCGTTCAACGTCACTTGATTTCGTTCGGCATGATGGGCCATGTCGCGAAGAAAAAACCACTTTTGAGACCCATAAACAAGCAGAAAAGACTGTCATTCGCTCGAGCACATGCAAATTGGACGATTGATGATTGGAAAAATGTATTTTGGACACATGAATCGAAATTCGAATTGTTCGGTAGTAAACGGAGGCAATATGTTCGTAGAAAGGTCGGCGAAAGTCATATTGAGCAATGTGTCGCGCCTTCAGTCAAGCATGGTGGTGGCTCTATAATGGTCTGGGGTGGGTTTAGCTTCGATGGAGTCGGAGATCTGATAAAAATCGATGGGAAAATGGATCAAAAGTACTACCATCGCTTGCTTCAACGTCACATCATCCCATCTGGTCTTCGTTTGCTCGGCAACGGATTCATTTTCCAGCAAGATAATGACCCCAAACACACGTCCAAACTGTGCAAAAACTATGTTTTATCGAAACAGGCCCAAGGAGTGCTAAAAATAATGGAATGGCCACCGCAATCACCCGATATAAACCCCATCGAGCTTCTACGGGACGGATTAGACTGTCAAGTCCGAAAAATGCATATTACAAGTGAAAAAACCTTGTGGGAGTGCCTAAATTCCGCTTGGAATGGTCTACAACCGGAAACGCTACAAAAACTGCTTCGTAGAATTCCCAGAATCTGCGCAGCAATCATTAAATCCAGAGGTGGTTACTTCGACGAAAAAAAAATTAAACTAAGTCTTTTCCTTTTTTTTTTTGTTATTTTTTAGTCAAATAACCAAAAACATTTATGTTTCTCGTTCTAATCAAAAATCTTTTATGTTACATTTATCAAAAGTGATGGAAGAAAGTCATTTGCTACGCAAAAATGCTTGAAGTTTAACAAAAAACGCATTTTTTCCAAGTCGATCCAAACTTTTGCATAGTAGTGTATATACACACACACACACATATATATATATATATATAAGCATGCATATACAAATATACACAAGCATAGATCAGCAAAGGTTGTCCAAGCCTGCTTAGCTGTATACTGGCACAGACTGGCAAATGCAATTTTAGCTTCAGTCAGCTAGCTCCAGTTAAGGTTGTTCATCTTTTCCAAAAAATTGAAATCGATCTTTTTTTGGAAAAAACGATCGACCCTTTCTAAACATCTAATATCAACTCTAGGGCCGTTGGTCTTTTTCGAAAGTTCGAAAATCGATCTGCTTTTGAATAAAAAAGATCGAATTTTATCGATCGATCTATAGAAGATTAATATTAGATCGACCTCTAGAAGATCGATTTCTAGAAGATCCATCTAAAATCAACAACACCAGCTTCAGACCTCACTTGAGTCCAGTTTAGTTCCCTGTTGTCACATTCAGACAAATTTATCTTTATACGTGTTTGTGGCCAGTCAGATAAATTATCTTGATACGTTATTTTGTCCAAAAAAATGCAAAGAATTTCAGAAAAGCGGTGAGTAATATTTGAGTAATATTCTCAGATTGTTTCTTTGTTTAATTTTTGTTTTTACCTCAGCCATAACCTATAAAAATTGAATTTTTCATTGTTAATACAAATATCTAGCGAAAATAGCGTTTTTTCTACATGCAGTTTTCATAGTGTAAAAAGTTTGTTTGTATAAAATAATAAGATCTAAACTCGATTAATGTACCAGTTTTTCATAGGACAATTTAAAAATTCTGGCAATTTTTGACAGATGTAAATTATGCATGTTATTTTAAAAGAATTCATTCCATTTTTATGTTTACGATTCCGTTTAAGCAGAGCACATTACTTATGAATAAGCTATTTCGGACAAATAAATAATTTTTTTTGAGCACGTGCTATAGTGGCTATATCGTACAATGTCAAGTGACACAGGTGGACCTTCTCATGTGGGCTCATGCCACAAGTGGTGTTGGTTAAAAAAATCATAACGAGTGTTTAGATATAAAATCGCGACCCTTACAGATATTACAAATTGAACATTTAAATTATAAGTATAATATTATAACATTAAATCGAATATATATAACGATTTCAGCACCGAAAATTCCAATTATAGGTTAGGTTTTCGTAAGATAAAGACGAAATCATTTGACATTTATAATCGATTTATTTTTTGTAAATCTGTAAATAAAATAATGTGATAGTAAAATAATAACTTTTGTAAATAAAATAATAATGTGATAATACTTTTTAATAATAATTATCATTATTTTGGTAAAGTGATGATTAATAGTAATAATTATAGTGCGAATATAAAATATAGTTTATTTTCGTGTAGTTGCTCTTGGGTTTTAAAATACATAAAATATGATAAATAATTTACCCATGAATGTTACATGAACAATATATCATGCTGAATAAATAATTTATAACAAATAATTTAATTACCAATAATTATATTAGTATTTGTTATCAACTCATTTTCAAACAAAGAAATTGTTTTTGCAGTCAGATCAATACATATATTTTGTAACTAAGAATGATAACTGTAAAATAATAATAACTATCATTGTTATTAATCACAACTGCATCGAAATTATTATGAATGGTTTGAGAAAAATAATAATATTGATATGAATATAAACAATATGCTTTTCATTAAATTAACAAATTATTTTTAAAAATAAATAAGATGAAATGATATTTATGATTATTATTCGTTATGAAATAATTTATTTTAGAAAATTATTTATTTCACTTGATACATTTTATTTCTAACTAACTAACAAGGACTCGGAAATGCATGATATTTTATACTTATTATATTATTATTATTATTATTATTATTATTATTATTATTATTATTATTATTATTGTCAATCACTACTTCATCCAAATTGGTAGTATTTTCATTATATTTGTAATTACAGTGACACATGTACTTTATATAACGAATTGTTATGTTACAAAGAATATTTTTTTTTAAAAAATTCCTTTTTTTCAAAATGTTTTCGTTCCAAAGTTTTATTAAATATTTTATTCTTATGACTTGCTTGAATCTCCCTAACAATTTTTTTTTAACTTCAAATTTTTATTCATGTTCAAAAAGTATTATCAGAAATATATATTCAAGTAATAGTTCTTATTTTTGTAACAAATAATGTTTCAATTTTATGAATTATAGTATTTAACTTTGCATCATTACATTCATGCAATCAAAATAAATGTGTAGGTATGTGTGTGTTGTTCAATGAATGTATATAACCAGAAAATTATTTATTTCTACAAAAACGAAATCATTTTTACATTATTCTTTAAAATTTATAAACAAAAAACACATATGTACCTGTTTGTAGAATGCGAATTAAAACAATACAAAGAAATGTTCCACGACACTTGAAATTAATAGATTCTCAATGGGTACAATGAATTATTGATTATTGTTGAAGAAATCATGTTTGAATTTATTTCACAAGTGATTAGGAAGTTTACAACAATTTATTGATCCAAAAAGACATACAAACAAGAGGTAGTTTTAATTTAATGTTGCTCAACTCATTCACAGTGTTATTTGGATTAGTCCTGAAGTTCCTTGATCGTTTATGAAAATTTAAATTCCACTTTTGAAATTTTCTTTTCAGATATGTAGTCAAAAAAAGTTTGCTTTTCTGTAAAGCATTTACTATGATGTGGAAATATTTTTTTTTAATGTAAAAAATGTCATAATCAATTTTCATCGTTATGTTCAAACAATGCTAACAATTAAAAAGAGCTGGAAAGTTCTATATAATAGACCATTTAAACACTGGCAAACTTAGAAATTCGTAGAATAGACGTGAAAATCTGAAATTCCTCATGCACAAATGTTCAAGGGGTAAAAAAATCACCTTGTCAAATTTTTTATTTACTACATTAACATTTAAATTATTTTCTAAACCTTGTTGTCTTCCAATGAATTGACATTGCTCCTGAGAATGTGACCCACAAATGAAAGCTTGAGAATAAATCTCGGACAAGTAGAGACAGAAAACATGGAGTTTCATATCCATCTGTCTCTTTCTATTCTGAGTTTTATTCTCAGCCTCTCGAACATCACATGTTAAATCCACGAAGAATTATTATTTGAAATATAATGTATGAATTCATTGATGTATATATTGGTAATGATGATAATATTTATAATTTGAATTCTGATATTTTTACAGTGTGTATTACGACCTGACCAGCCGGTTACCAATCTCTCCCGAAGAATTGGATTTTGATTCAGATGGGAAGTTAGCCGGGGAATGGCTGAAAACTAAAATGGAGCGTGATATCGACGAAATTATTGACATCAACGTCGGTGAAAAAGAGTTGTTTAAGATGTGGAATTTGCATATGGCGCAATCTCGTGACTTCAGCGCTTGCCAAACTCCTGAGATCCTTGAAAAGTTCGTGAAAGACCATGGCAAAGAGGTGCTTCAGAAAAACCTCTATCGCAACTTTTTATTGCATATGTCCAACCTGCTTGACCATGGACTCATCACCCTAGCGGTGCGCCACCAAACAGAACTGCAGCTTCAAAATATCATGAGCAAAGACGAAAATTTGCGAAGGATTTTTGAACAATCCCATTGTGCCCAAGTTCAGCGGTGTACTGTGCAAAGTAAGAATAATTGCATAACATGATTTTCAGAATTTTTTGACTCCCCCCACTCAAGGTTCAACATAACGCAGTTTTGAAAAGAAAACTATGAATACTTTTAGCAATTTTTTGTATTTTACAATAGCATGAAGTACACCAAACATACGGAGATGTTTGTTGTACTTGAAAAAAAGATGTTTTCATATTTTTTAACACCTGAAATTTAGTAAAAAAATTGATTTCCAAGTGTAAAACATACTAATTGTTGATTTCTGGAATTTTCAAATGTTTGGTCACGAAGATATCAATTATTATTAAAATAATTAAATATTGTGTTCAAAATTTTGTCATACATGTTTTTGAAATTCGTATTTGATGAATTGTGAAATGGTTGTTTTGCAAGTTCGAAAGGTATACAAATTTTGCATTTTAGCAATAATAATTTACGTAATAAATTACTTCCATTTTTTTTATTTCGCTAATTATCTTAAGATTTTTTTTTTCTTTTTGAAACTCTGAATCACATATTACTGAGTTACAAAATTCTACAATCTTTTTAAATTTTTTCAGTGTTTTTGAATTTTGTTGACTTGAATATGGAGTGTACGCAATCAAATAACCTAAAGTTCTTGGCTGGATATCACAGCATTACTCCAAATTTTTAGTTTTCTTTATAGTTTTTGATATCTCGCTGTTTCCGGATTCAAAATTGAAGTACATACTGAAAGCTTAAGTTAAACAGTAGAAATTTCACACGAATTCTACATTTTGCTAGTTATTTTTGAAGTTTGTGTTAAAAGGTATGAAATTACCATATTCTAAATCCCGTTGATGATTTTGCATTTTGTCTTCTGTTTTTGCAACCCAGAATGAAATTCCTCGAAATTTGAGCTTAGGAGTAAAATGTTATTATATATTGTAAAATCGTGTAACTGTTTGAAATATTTCCATCCATATAGTTCAGAATTTGAAAATAACTATAAATTCTTACATTCGCTAATGACTTGGATATTTTGTTCAACTTGTAAAATTTTCAGTCAAATTACTCACATTCATGTTTGAAACTACCACAAGTTTTGAATCTTTCTGCCAATTTTTTCCCCGAAATGCATACAATAATTACTATAAGTCACAGTTGAAATATTTGAAATTATTACAAAGTTTGAAATTCGTGTATGATGTTTTCAGTTTCTCCTATGTTATTTTTATTCAAAATAATTCTAACTTTTTGTGGATTATCACCCAAATTTATTGATGATGGTTTCAGAATTTTTTGTGTGGCCCTCAAATGTGAAAACATATTACTTCATGTTTGGGCCAAGAAGTTAGAATTTTTTTAGATATTTAAAATATAGCTGTAATGAAAGAATAAAAACTTACTACTGGTAAATTTATCATGTTTTGAAAAAAAATTCTAGAAGCTGACAATTTTTCTAGCCTTAAATATTGAATATATGTTTTCAGAAGCACAGGCAATCGAGGAAAAAGAAGTGACAGGAAGTAACTGGGAAAATCATTCGGTTAACAAAACCGCTCCGCAGAATGGAGAAGGAAGAAATCCAGGTACTTTGGAACAAAATAAGACCCAACGACATCAAGAGAGGCGCAAAATGCCTTACCTCCGAAAATTCCGGAGGTTCACGCCAGGAACCTATTTATAAATCCACATCATAGGAGAAAGCTGTCTCAAGTCATTGGCGGGGCGGTGAAACTGGCGGTGGCACTAGTGATGTTTTTTTTTTCAAAAAAATTCGTGAACTGGTTTATATTCTGTAAAGCTCTAGTTGTGCATCTGATAATACGCACTCTCAACACCAAAAATTATATTGCTGATTGATTCATTCTAAATATTCATATCGTATACTCTACGATTAATGCCAGAAAAATTATTGTTTAGTTTCGCCATCAGACAGATGCCACTGTAATTTTGAATTTTTGATTGCCGTTGTTGAAATTCAATATGGTCAGAACATGTTGAATTTTTTTTTCTCAGTGCAATCATGTGATGGCATTTCAAAGTCATTAATTCACTTTGATTGGAAATCAAGCGAGCGAATTTTTCGGAAATTGTAGGGAAGAAAAAATTTATATCGAAAGACTACATTGTCTTTGTTTTAAAAAACACGCAGTCGAAATTGCATTATATACAAATCACAGAGTTATACAGAGTTACATACAAATTTTTTTCACGTTCTATATTAAAATTGTAAATGCGCTTCACATATGTGATGATATGTGTTTGTCCATCATATCCATTGATGTATTTACTATTGAGTTTTCTGTCATTGAAATTATGTTGTCAACATGTTTACTCTAATGAAATTTAAAGGATGTCTGATGTGTCAGCGAAAATTTTGCTGACAAACTATTTGTGGTGTATTTAATATTATAGTACGCACGTTGTACAGTGAAAAATTTTGTACATCAAATCCAACTGTGATCGATACTTTAATTAAATAAAAAAGCGTGTAAAATGAATATGTCTACTTGATTTTTGGAATTTTTTTTTGCGTTGACTGCCACCCAAATCATTCTTATTTTTTCAGAAATATTCTCAAAAACACTTACTCTTCAGAGTTGCAGCAAAAAAATTTATTATTTTTACCCTAAAATGCATGTGACAAATGAAAAAAGTTTAAATTCATGTTACGTTCTCTAATATGTATATAACTCTTGGTCAGTGCAGTAAAAAATTAACGAATTTGTGATTAGACCCGTAGAATTCTAAAAATTAAGTTGTAATAGAACATTTTGTTAGTAGCATATTTTATTTTTCAATAGTAACAACTGCCTTGTAACATAGTTGATTCATCCTGTCTATTACTAAGAATATATTATTATTTATCTTCTGTCGGAATCAAACATTTAAAATTTTATTGGTAAAGTGTCCATGGAAGCACTTTTTTCAAAAGAAATTTCAACATGAATGCAAAAACAATGAATAATATTATTTTTCTGACCGTATAAATAATATATGCAGTAATAAATAAACATCAATATCAAAAAAATTCTGAAAGTTCGAAGTTTATTCTCCAATAAAATTTAATAAACGTTGTAATTTGTGAATCAGAAATGTATTAGGGTTTGGAATTTCAAGTAAAAAAAGGTGCATTATAAAAATGATTAAAAGAGTGATCAAAGAGCTAATTAAAAGAGTGCTTATCGAAACCTCAGTCATACTCCGGTAATTTTCTTTTCCCATTTTTCTCACTTTTATTTTTATCAATATCTCATCATCATCAATTTTTATTTGTCTAATTCTATTGATTTTTTTTTTTTTTTTTTTTCTTTATGAGTCGTGTTCGGTTCTTGTATAATTTTTGTATATTATTTATTCACTTTTATTTAATGCACGCATACTTTGTGACTTTTCATGTCGAAATTTAATCAGTTTCAAGATATTTTGTAACAAAAATAAATTTTTAAAAGAGAAGGATTTGAATTTTCACCTGAGGGGTTTGAATTTTTTAGTAGACTATCCATGAGACCAGCCCTGTGCAACTACTTATGCTTTCAATAGGCGCATGTAGTCCAGGACATTCTTCTAAAAGTAACCTAACCTCAAAAAAAATTTTTTCGGGTTATTCAAATTTCAAGTTCCTAAAGAGGTTTACCTTGAAACAATTAAAATAATCATTTTATGAAGTGACCACCTTATTTCTCGGATTGTTTTTGGGTTAGGTGCAGCTCTTTAGGAACTTTATATTTGAATAACTTGAACAAAGAGGTTAGTTTATTTTTGAAAGAATGTCTCAAGCCACATAAATACCAAGCTAGGCAACCCCGCCGGCGGCACTAGTGTTCAAGGTAGCGAAATATACCGTGTTTAGCTTTTGAAAGTGTTTATGGAGAAAGCGCATAAGCGGTCTCTATGCGTTACGAAAGGCCTTTTAGAAAGTTTTTTGAGGGTTGACCTTGCTGTACTTGGCCTTACGTGGTCAGGGCTCGTCGACTCCCATGTTAAAAAGTTGGTAAAGAACAGCGCCGCCAAAATCCCTCGCGAGGAATTTGGAACTAAAGAAATCCATCTGTTATATCACTGTATATATTGTACATATAGATATACACGGCACATGCGCCATCTTGGAGTTCCTTGCCAAGGTCTCCCATAAGAGTCGACGAGCCCTTACGTGGTTCACTAACGCATAAGGACCGCTTATGGGCTTTTTCCATGAACACTTCCAAGAGCTACACACAGTATATGTGCTTAGCTCGAATCGTGTGTTGTCTACCGTTCGTCCCGCGGTTCAACTAAGCATTTGAGTTTTTAAGTAGCGTAAGTTAGTACTATTCCATAAGCAAGCATAGAATCAGTGCTACCAACTCAACTTAGGTGTTCAATTGAACCGTGGGACGCATGGTATATACATTGCTACCTACAATACTGGTGGCGCCGCCGCGATTTTCTGCCAGCTATCAATTTTGGCAAGCTGGAGAGAGTCACGGGGCTGCAGGATACTATAAAGAAAATATTTTAAGTATTGAAAATTTCAAGGCTTGATCAGAGAAACGAATACTTGAAAGTAACTTATTTTCTAATTGAAAAAAACTTAAGATTTTCAAAATATTGAAAACATTAATATTCTAAAAATTGATATTTTGACTTTTTTACTCAAAAATACAAAAAAAATATTAAAAAAAAAAAACGTTGACAAATATTTCTAATTTTTAAATTTTTAAAAAAAAATTTCAAGTCAATATTCAGCCAAGTTAATTAAATATTATGTAAGCTATCTAAAATTTTATAAACTATTTTCATAAATTCGAAATATCATTTTACATCAAAAATAATTATCTTGAAAGGAAGGAGTGTGAATTTTTTACTGAAATCGTTTTTATTTTTTAGCAGACTATTTGGGAGTCTACGTAGGAAATATTTGGAACATTTAAAGTTCCAAGCCTTAGTTCCAGAAAATTAAAACTTGGACGTCAATAATTAATGAACTTATATTCTTCGATTCCAAAAAATTGAAAAATAAAAGTGTGTAATCTGAATTTTTAGAATTCAAGATATAGGAATTTTTCAGTAGATCGTCTATGTCACTGTGTAAAAAATATTTTAAATACTGAGTATTAATTCCTAGCAAATTTATACCTTGTTGTACATAAATAATTTACTAATTGAAAAATGTTTGGATTGCAAAAATTTTAAAACAATGTTCGAGAATTTCAAAATTTGACTCCCTACACATAGAGGAACCTATACACAAAAATTCAACATTTCTGAACTCATTTCACAGTGTTATTTGGATTAGTTCTGAAGTTCCTGGATCGTTTCTGAAAATTGAAATTTCACGGTTGAATTTTTTTTCATCAGTCATGTAGCTGAAAAATTTGGCTTTTCTGTAAGACATTTACTATTATATGGAAATATTTTTTTTTTATGAAAAGTAGTTTTCGCAGTTTTTTGCGATCCCAGGTTTAAAATTTTTTCCATCGTTCGCATGAATCCTTCGGTTATTATATCGTGATAAATCTAATCAAAGTTTCGGATTAGACAAAATAAAGTCCGCTCACAAAAATGCTCTCCTCCAATGTTGAAGTCCAACCATTTGTAATTTTGTTTTTGAACTGTTCTGAAATATTTTTTTGAAGTTAATTCAACATCGCATAAGTAAATTTTTGCAAAATATGAGTAGACATTTAAAAAAGATTTGAAAGTTACAATTTTCAGGTTTCATTTTTATTGCATAAATTGTTCATAATTTAGAAATGAAAAATAAGTTATTTAATTGATAATACATAATAATTTATGAAAAAAAGTTTTTATTGTTTAACTATTTAAATATTTTTGATTTTATTAAAAATGATTATTTATGGAATCAGTAGATTCATTAGAAATCAAATAGATATCTTGGATGAAATATTAAATTTTGTTCAACAATGTGGAAAAAACTTCTACTATAATATACAACTTCAGTAGTACAACAAATTCATAAAGTTTCATCAAAATCTGAGACAAGATTTTTGAGTTGAGAACACCCCAGTAAAAATTCGTGATCGTGATATCATATACGCAGACACGTGCTTCCGCATATGTATGTCATCATGATATCATGTGATCGTATATGATATCACGATCACGAATGTTTACTGGGACTTGACATAGAATACCCCATATGTTGAATGGACTCAAATACATGGAATGAAATTTCATCATTAAAATCCATCATACATAATTTATAAGATATGGGTGAAAAAATAATGCACACAAGATTTTTACAAAACAATTGACTATTTATTGTGAGTTGAATACACGACTAGTGCACGATGTTGGACCAACTTTCCGCTGGAATCAAATCCCATACTATTAAAAAGTCTCCCTCATATAAATTCAACCATATAAAAACCTACAATTAAAATTGGGTAATCGGCCAATTTGCTTTTGGCAAGAATCGGTATTGAGCATTCAACTTTCCTAGAAATAGTATCGAATTCAATTCTTACGATTTTATCGAGTCCTTCGATATACACGATGGATAAAAAAACAAAAAAATACGAAAAAACCTAGTTCTTTTCAAGGAGGTTCGAGCCTCGAGCTCTGAATCCGTTAATTAAAACCCGGACACTTTCATCGCTGTTTTGACGAGGTCGGCAGATGCTGGCTTGAAATTCGCTTATTTCCATAAATGCAAATTCCCCGTCCATCGTGAAAGCCAAATCAATATTCAACCCAAAAACACGTCGTGTAAATATTGAAGTACAGGTCGTTATTTGCGTTTCAAAATATGAACAGCGGGAGGTGAATTACTTTTCCTTCGTCTCCATTCGTTTGCACTCTCCATTCTCTTCAAAGGCGACGAGTACCACGCAGACTTTTAGTATTATCAATAACATTGATGTCCAAATAAGATTAAAACATGGTCTATTTCGTCTATCATTCGGGCATCAATATCATCATTCATTTTTACAATCATCAACAAAATCGTAGATCACAAATCATTTCGTCACCGCTCCAGTTAAGATTCACACCATAAACGTGCTCCTAACAAAATAAAAGGCTCATCACGCTCAATTACGCTATCAATTAAAATCATGTGCAGCCAAAGCGTGGACGAGAAAAACTTAAAACCTCGCGAGAAATCCATACTTTCCACTTTCCCGCGAGAACTCAAAATTTGTACACGCGCGAATATAAATTTTCTTCTCAATTTCGTCGCACCCGGCGCGATAGATAAATCGCATCGGCTGATATTGACATTTCCCTTTTTCCATTCGTTTTCAATTCACTCGAAAGTCCTATAGATTAATGTACATGTGAGTACTTGTTTTATGTAACACGGCGAATACTGATCCGGGCTCTTTTTCAGCGCGAAAGCGAACGGATAATGCGTGTGCGCAAATTTTACGTGCTCTCTAAATCTGAATAAGTCGAAAAAGGGTCGTTTTAAGGTTAAGTAGTGCATTCACTACTCTATGGAGTTTTATTCTTCATTTTTCGCACAATTTCATAATCGCGATACGATGAAAATCTGTCAAGAATATTTTCTTATGTTACAGAGCAATATTTCAATTGCTTTTCTTGTTTTGTATTTTGGAATTTTGGAAATTAAATCTTGGAAGTTGGAGTTTTTTATTCTTTATTTTGTTTTTTAGAGTCTAAAGTTTTTTTTTTTTTTTTCTTGTTATGAGCGTGGAAAATATTAGACTTCTACTTATTAGATTTGAATAACTAAATTTGGACTCAAAATGATTACTAGTTCTGTAATAAAACTACAGTATACAGAAAAAAATGACAAAAATTATGTTTTTTTAATTTTAGAAAGTTACTATAAAGATTTTTAGCTCTGATCGTTTGTTTAAGAAAAAATTAAAGAATACGATTGTCGGAGTAGGAATTCCTAGCGTGTCTTCTGAGTCGTCTTAAAGTTTATTTACAGAGTTGTTTGGTGATCTTTGCAACGATTTCCACTGTGAAAACTGCTTGATAGCTTTTTTCTAAATTTTCGAGGGTTAAGTTTCGTAACAATAATGACACGATTTTCATAAATAAAAAGCTCTCGAGTAGTTTTTTCCATGGGAATAGTCCCAAAAACTACTGAATAAGTATTTTTTTTAATTTAAAAGGAACTACGAGTTAAAATTAAAAAAATGAAATATATTTCGAAGTTTGTACTGTAAAAAACTATCTTTAACTCAACATTGACGAATTTTACGAAAATATTTATCCTTGAGTACACCAATTTTTATACTGGGATTCTATGAATTACACATTTTTTCCATTTTCTAATTAGAAAAAAATTCTGTAATACAGATTTTATATACCAACAATCAGAAATTGAGTCATTATTAAAAGTTTGTTGAATACTGGCGATTGTTAACTAAAATTACACAGTTTCTCAGCCAGAAAATTAAACTTTTGATGACATTTTTTATTTCAGAAATGAATACTTATTTTAATAAAGGTTGAAGATTTTCTTATATGAATTTCGAAGTTTTATCAATTCCTTATTTTCAATTCTAATAATAAAATATCTTGGATCCTCAACTTCTAAAAATTTTTCAACTATGGAATATTTTTAGGTTTAAACTCGGCAAGAAATTTTTTTTATTGAAATATAAAGCCTTTGTATTATCGATATCTTCGAAAATTCTAATGATAAAGATGGAATATTTTGACTCTAAGTTTAAAAAAGAAATATGTCACTATGACATACTGGTTGAAAATTTTTGGGTTTCCAAATTTCAAGCCAGACATATATTAACTATTTGAAATCGAATGGTTGAAAAACATAGCTTGTGTTTTAATTTTCAAAAATGCACTGGAACCTACAGAATCGATTTTCATTGACTCACTTTTGGAATAGTTTTAGGAAATTTTTAGAATATATCATTTAACCAGTTAATTCCAGTATTTTCTAGTGAACCTAATAGTTAAACGAACTATAATTCAACCTATACAGAAAAATCACTATAACTGTCATAATGACATTGTGTAATTCAAATTTAACTACTTTACATGAAATTACAAAAATGACAGATAAAAACCATCGACAGTTTCAATCATTTTCAGCAGTTCTGACCTTTTTAATTATAAAAACTAAATTAAAATAAGCACCATTCAAATTTTCCCTTTTTAAACTCACAATAATTATTCCAACTCGACAAGTTCAGATAAAGAGGGCAAATACAATTCCTAAAACGCCAAGCTCATTTGTGAAAATGAAATTTCCATCACTTCCGGATTTTCTCGCTTGTTCTTTTCGTCAGTTACATATTTTCCGTACCTCTTTTGTTTGCAGTGTTTTTTCTCTACCCGAAAAAAATTATCTTTCACGTGGCCATGTATAGTCATATATGGGTTAATTCATGTTCACGTTATTCCTTGAGTGATATTTAACATGTTGAAAAATGAACACGTGCGTAGCCTAAAGGATAAATTGCGTGTTAATCACTTTCGACGGTCCGGAGTTCGAGCCCATTGAAAATTAAAATTTTGCTGCAGATTAATTGCTCAAGGCCTGTAAAGATAAATTCTACGAAATGAAAACTACTGAAAAATTTAATTATCATACCATGGTTGGTAGTCGTGACCATTTTATTTATAAAAAATGGATAAAATGACTCAAATTTTGGCTTCCGAAAAGAATCATACAGATTTGTATGTCGAGCATTATTTTTGGCATATTCTAATAACTCTAATGAAAATAAAATTTTATCCGACGTCAGATCTGACGTTAGAGATTGAATAAATTTTATTTTCAGTAGGGAACTAGAACAATTGACTATTTTTGAATTTCGGGAGGGGTCTCCGCCCCGAAACCCCCATCTACGTCCACCCTGTCTATTCAACATTCATAGATAATTGCGTTCTGTACAATCCCTACAAAACTATCCAATTTTTTTCCATTGACATTCTTTTTCTCGCCTGCCCGAATCACCCTATGAATAAAAGATCAGTGCCAAAGCGGACGAAGAATTTCATGGGGCGTCACTGCTTTCGATGTTTGCATTAAAACCCGAGGCTTCCCTTTCACGTTGCCGTAGAATGCAAGATTGCATCTTCAAACTTGTATATGACGGAATTAAGATTCAATGAAAAACTCCGAACAAGATTATTTACCTCTTAATGGGAGCGGATGTATTCGTTATTACAAGCCTTAATGCGATCTCAACTTGCCGAATGTGACTGTGAATGCAAGTTTCTTTCATTCAAAGTTCTTTGCTCGCCAACTGCAAAGCAAAGTCTTATCCGAAACAATAACGAAACAGCGCCGTTCGATCTAATTTATTTCGCGAATTAAGGAACTTTATTTCCAATTGGATAATGTTAAAGTACGGAAACGCCAGAGATAAATTCTTTCTTTCTCGGTGACGCTGACTTCCGAATAAATAGGCTGCCTTTTTGCTTCCATTCTAAAGCTCCAGCGAGAAAAAAGGCATTCTTCAGCCCCGAGATATGAAATTTTCCAAATTTTTCCTCGCGCATTCGCGGACTGGAATTTTTACCTCCGGAGGTTTTTTGTTTAAAGGCGATTTTTCGTGTATTTTAAGAACGCGAGAAAGCGGAGGAAAAAAGAGGGATTTCAGCGTGGTAATTGGGCTTTGAATTGTTTCGCTGAATTTCGGTGTTTTAATTGGGCTCGAGAACAGGGAAAAGTTGAGCTATTTTGTGGGGGAGAGAAAAGGTATGAATTTTATTTGTCTTTATTCTCTTTGATTCAGAAAACTGACTGCAAAATTAAAGTATGATAAGTGGGTCGGAAATTAAGAAATCGCGCTGATGTATGACATGTTCAGAGTAAAGACGCACCAGTGACAATAGAACGTCTTTGCTCTCAGCGTGTCATACAATCTTCGAAATTTATTTTTGAATCTTGTAGAAAAAGAATGGAAATTCCTGATCCCATCAATGAACTTCTAAATTTAACGATTATAGTACACTCGTATGATCATCAAGTTCAAAAATTCTAGGATTGCAAATTGAAGCTACAATTCCTCGAATCCTAGATGCTTAAAATAATCAATGATATTAATTCTTTTTGATTCAGAAAACTGACTACAAAATTAAAGTATGATTTATAAAATCCAAAGGGTAGGAAATTAAGAAATTATTGCGCTCATGTTCAGAGTAAAAACGCACCAACGCTAATCGAACGTTTTCATTCTCAGCATGTCATACCTATAACCTTGAAAATTTCTTTTCGAATTGTGTAGAAAAAAAAAACAGTAATTCCTTATTTAATCTAAGAAAGCTTGAATTTTACGATAATAGTACACTCTATGATTCTCAAGTTCACAAATCTTAGGATTGAAATTCGGAACCTAAATTCCTCAAATTCTGAATGCTCAAATCAATTTATTATCATAACTCTTTTTGATTCAGAATCCTGTATTCAAAATTCAAATATGATGCATGAAATCCAAAGAGTAGGGCATTGAGAAATTGTGCTGACATAATGACATGTCCAGAGCAAAAACGTACTAACATCAACAAAGCTTTTTTGCTCTCAGCGTGTCACACAATCTTCGAAATTCATTTCTGGATTCTGTAAAAAAAGAATAGAAATTCCTGATTTCATCTATGAACTTTTGAAATTGACGATTCTAGGATACTCTAATGATTATCAAATTCACAAAACGATTACCTTATGTCAAAAAAAAAACTTCTTTGCTACAATAGTGAAATTGTGCTGCATTTTCAACAAGAGTTTCTGCCACTGCAGTGAAATTATCTCAGCGATGCCAAATTCGTTATAAATACATTTTTTTTCTGTGTAGGATTGAAATTCGGAACCTAAATTCTTCAAATTCTAGATGCTCAAATGAATTAAATGTGTATCATAATTCTTTTTGATTCAGAATCCTGACTACCAAATTCAAACATGATAAAATGAAACCCCAAAGAGTAGGGAATTTGTAGAAATTGTTGAATTCTGTAGAAAAAAAATAGAAATTCTGAATTCAATCTATGAAAGTTTGAATTGCACAATAATAGTACACTCTATGATTATTAAGTTAAAAAATCCTAGAATTGAAATTCGAAACCAAAATTCTTCAAATCCTAAATGCTCAAATTTATGATCTCATTTCTTTTTGATTCAGAAAACTGACTACAACATTAAAATTTATGTGATGAATGAAATCCGAAGGGTAAGAAATTAAGAAATTGCGCTGATGTATGACATGCTGAGAATAAAAATGCTCTATTGGCGTTGCTGCGTTTTTACTCCGAACGTGTCATATCATCTTTAGAATTCATTTTTGAATTCTGTAAAAAAAATACGAATTCTGAATTTAATCTATGAATTTATGATTATCAAGTTCATAAATTCTAAGATTTGAATTTGGAACTTGAATTATCGAAATCCAGAAAGCTCGAATAAATTCTTGAATTTGATATGTTTCGCAAAAAAAAAAAACATTGCAAATTTCATGACGTTCACATTATTCAAACTAATTTTTAAGATAATTTTTAAAAAATCGGCTAGCATGATCTTTCAAAGCATAAAAAGAAAGTGATAAAATAAGTGGTTCGACATTTGTATTTTGCATGATATTTTCACACACGAAAGCTCCAATAAAATTAGCTATGATCAATGTTTCCATAAAGAACCTCCGAGCTTATCGATTATTTTCGGGGACAATTCGGATAATTCCATTTCCATCTCGCGCGGTTATTGGAGAAAATGCCTTCATTTCGCTACATTTCCTCCTAATTCTGCGACAACGTGTCTCTGAGAAGTTGGAACATGGTTAATTCTAAAATTTTTCATTTCAACTATTCCGTCAAAAATAACAGTTGCAAATAAATAATTCCAGAAACTCTCTGGAAGTTCTTCTAATTTTTCTAAAAAAATTATGGATCATAATTTGCCATGTTCCAAAATCAACACGGTAAATGCACAGACTGCCAAAATACGCCAAAAACTTGAAATCCATTTTTCTCCAACTTCGGAACCCACAAAGTTATCAACATCCAAAGTCGACACGGTAAATGCACAGACTGCCAAAATACGCCAAAAACTTGAAATCCATTTTTCTCCAACTTCGGAACCCACAAAGTTATCAACATCCAAAGTCGACGGATCACACGGGCGCCTGGTACACGACCCGACCACACGAGGTGCTGATCGCCAAGCTTCAATCATTGATAACTCCGTCAATTTTGAGCTCACGAAAAAATCCCCGGAGAACTTTCATCTTGAATTTTCAAAAGGAACCAAATTTTCTCAAAATTATCGTTGTAACCTGCTTATGGGACGCAATTTAAGCCCCAACTCCGTCCGTCGAACGCGAAGATATTTGACGGGGAAGAATGCCCGGAAATGAATGAGGGAAGAAAATTAAAAGGGTAATTTGTTTCCGATGACTCGGCGGCGAGGAAAAATGAAGAATTCGCGCATGGAAGTAACGCGCATTGTCCTGGGAAACGCGTGGGCGAGCATTAATCTCCGCGGGCGCTAATTCAATCGTTCAGGCAATTAATCATGCGAGGGCATGTTTCGACCAGAGAGCCAACGTGCACAGAATCAATACGAGGCTCTTAAAGCGCGGTCTCATCTTACTCGCGCCTCCCGTGCCCGTGACCTGCGTCACTTGATTCGGGCTGAATGACGATCCCTGGCTCCGCGATTTCGCATTAGCTGTCTCGCTTCTCCACTTCATCGTGTACCGCGGCACAGTTCTCCCCAAAGCGAACAACCTGCCAAACACACGATTTCATGATGATCGCACATAATCATAAACGGCCTGCAAAGTGGAAATGGGAAAAGGATGGAAATCCTTGAAAATCGTTGGGCAATTTTCCAGGCACATAGAATTTGATTGGGTCAATTTTTCGTCAATCAGATGCGTATGTGATTATTGTGATCGTGTGTACCTTCCAAATCTGAAATAGTGGTTTACACCAGGGTTCGGAAAGTTACTTGAAAAAATGTAACGCGTTACGTTACCGTTACAAAGGTGAAAAAAGTAATTCGTTACGTTATCGTTACTGAAAAAGAAAGAGTAACTCGTTACCGTTACCACTTAAAAAAGGAACGTTCCGTTACTTTCACGTTACTTTTTGGAAGAAATTGAATGGGAATAACAAAAATCGAAAAACTGAGGCTGAAAATACAATTTCAACGTACTCGTGATTTTTTTCTATAGAAATTGTTTATTTCAAATATAATAAAAAATGTTAATCTGGACTTTTTCACCCTGAGAAAAAAATCAATCAGCTTGTTCAAATTTTTGTATTTTTTTAAGTTTACGAAATTTCTGAATCTGACATTTGATTCAATGTTAGCCACAAGGAAACATTCGCAAATTTAATAGATTTTTGAAATTTCCAGAATTTTTCAATCTTTTTGTACTATACAGTATGTATAAAATGTAGCAGGATTCTCTAGAATTTTCAAAAATTTCTACTATTTTTCTGTACATTGATATATAGAATTCAAGAATTTCATACTCTAGAATTAAAAAATTAATAAATTATTGGTATTTGAGAGCATTTTTCAGCAAACAATTTTTAAGAAGATTTTTATTTCATTTGGTTTTTTTTAAACTTTTTCAATTTTTCTACGATTTGAAGAATCGTTCAGTATTTTTGAAATCATTCTTATTTTTCAGTATGATAGAATATTGCAAAATTTCCCAGTATTTTAACATAATTTTAGTATTTTTACCATAATAATTGTTCTATACATTTCAAAAATTTCGAACTCTAGAATTTGAATATAATGAAACATTACGTGTTTCACAGGATTTTACACAAAACAGTGTCTCGATAGATTTTTACTTATTCAAGTACTTTTTGTATTTCTTTAGTTTTTCTATGATTTCAAGGATCGTTCATTATTTTTATATATTGCTGTATGAATTTTTGGAATTCGAAAGATTTTCAATGTTTTGTATATTTCCACGTATTTTCCGAACGTATTTTCTTTCTGCATTTTTAAATGTTTAACTAATGTTGTGGAATTTTTAGTTTTATTAAAGACATCTCTTTAAATTTTCAGAATGAAATAGAACTGGAGTTTCGAAATTTCTGGAGTATATTTCGATCGATTTTGCAGTTTCTTTATATATTCAAAGGTCCCTCAATATTTTTTGTATTTTTCACAGAGTTATTACAAGATAAAAATTTTTTTATGTTCTTGTAGACTTCTGTTAACATAAATTTTTTAGAATTGAAAGCTCAAGAAATTGAAGTTTTTTGATTCTTTGAATTACATAAATTTTTTAAAAATGTAGTAACTTAAAACTTAATAGAATCTAGTATTTTTCGTATTTTTCGTATTTTATTTTATTTTTTTTGTATTCATTATTATTCCATAAAAATTTCTAGCAGGATCTCTAAATCTTACAAATCCTGATATAGATTTTGCGATCTATAGATTTTAAGTATTTTTATATCTTTTCATGCGAATTTCTAAAATTCAACGCTTTGAGTCGTGAAAGTTTTTAATCAAAAATAAAAAAGCCTATTACTCGTCAAGATTTTTACACAAATTACGATTATCCCACATACTTTCATCAAAAATTATTAATAAAGAATTTTATATCTCAAAATGAGGAAGTTAAAGATTACGAAGATCTCAGTTTCAGAATTTTTTAAAAAGTTCTAAATTGCGCTAAAAACTTGATGAAACAGATAAAAGTAACGTAAAGTAACGGGATTTTCGTTACTAGTTACCGAAAAAAAGTGACTCGTTCCCGTTATCGTTACTTGTTAATTAATATAATGCTTTACGTTATCGTTACAGTAAAAAATGTAACGTTTTAGAGTAACGCGTTACTTTCAAACCCTGGTTTACACCACTTGTTTAAAAAATGAAACCAGCGATTTCACGAGGTATTTATCTAGTATCCAAAAACATATTGTTAAAATGATCTTTAATAAGACAAGAAGCTATTCATCCGCACTTCTTTATGAGTTTAAAATCTTGAAATTAGTTACGGGTTATGTTCAGAAGACAATTTTACACATCTTTAAAACATTGCAGAAAGAATATCATGAATTAGGCAGAGCCAGATCCTGTGGGAAGTTTAAAATAGTACCAAATTTTAACAAGAAGATATACAGGAAGTCATTTTGTTGTAACAAATATATTCAATGAATCGTCAGTGAATATAAGTTTCGATAGTCATGTTCGTAATACGCCAACGGCCAGGATAAAGAAATGGGCATTTGCCTTGGATGATACTGTAATTAAGGAGATATTGTTTTTGCAGATGCGAGAATAAATATCATGATGTAAAATATGCACTGTTAAAGGTTAGGTTCATGTAATTTCGTTTCACAGATGTTTCATTGTTCATTCATTTCCGATTGTATCTTATCGATTTAAAACTGTTACGATCGAATGTGAATTAGTCGTTTAAACAGTATCAGGCCTGCGAAAGATATTGTTATATCTTGCGGAGGGTAATTTTGTTATTACTTTGTAATTATTACATTTGAATAAAATTATTATTTTCATTATTTCTTGAACGTATATTTTCATTTTTTGTCTTCTAAGAATAAGCCACTTTTAACGAAATTCTAAAAAATCTATATATCCAATGATTCGTCACTGGCATCAAATTCAATGCGAAAGAAATTACGACCTTTACAGTCACAATGAATTTTTATTGACTGAACACAATGTTTCGGACACCAATTTCGTGTCCTTTTTCAAAAGTCTAAAAAAATTATGATTTTTTAATGAATGTAAACTCAATACAATATTAAAAAGTCAATTAACAAAGCTATGTTATAAGTCATAATGAAAATGATCTTCAGGAAATTCTCTATTTACACTGTACAACATAAAACGAAAGTAACCAAAAACGGTTACTTAGACCTCTTGAATCGAACTATCGAAAGTCACCTTATTTTGTTAATTCATACGTAATTTAACAAATTTACTGATAAATTGTGTGGTTTTCCATCATTTTTCAATATTCAAAAATGAATGTATATGCTTTCTCATATTTTCAGAAGTAAACTACTAAATCGATAGATTTATTTAAAAAATGTTTAAAATAGGAAGAAGTTGAGGTGTAAGAAATATTTGTGATGTATTAAAAAGTGGAAAAATATTAGTAGACATCATAGTTAATAATAGTAGATGTTAATTAGTGATTTTAATAATAGTTATCACTGTAGGATTGTATTGATTTTAATAAACGTGTCTTGGAAGTTTTTTACGTAAACGCATGTTAAAATCAGTATATAATGATCCTTAAATTTCATAAAAATGTTTCTGAATTTTAATAAACCAATTTGAAGATATAAATGAACTTTTATTTTGAATATTCATATAATGGTATATTAAAATCCATGTACTGGTTTGTGAAATTAAATAAATATTACATGCATATTATGTTGTTGAACTTAAAAAAAAAAAAAACAATTTTATTATTATTCCAGAATATCTTACTATACTCTTTCGAAAATAGCGAAATGACTCAAGAAAAATTTTTCCTGTAAAGGTTGATTAGAACCTACTACCTTCTTACCTAAGCTACCTACACTGTCAGAAATTTTTCTTTTACATTTAATAGATGGTCTTTGAAGCAGATTTTCCATGCTATTTAATTGTTTATTCAAGTTATGGACGCATTTATGTAAAAAATAGACAAAATCTATGAAAATAATAAACCTTCTATGAAATCTAAGAGTCAATGTAATATACAACAGACATTTAAATGGTTTCAACTCCAAATGATTCCTCAATGAAAATGTATATTACAAGTTTTTTAATTTAAGTGTATTGAAATATAATACATATTGAATGTAATAGACAAATTTTTCCAAAAAGTCTCCTGTAATTCATTGAATATTTATGAAAAATATTGAAACGAATGTATCTAATATGAAAACAATAATTTAATACCTACAAATTTCTTTGGAATCCTTCTCATATACGTGTCCATGAAATTTCAAACTTGATTTTAAGAAAAATTCCATGAAAGATGTTTGAAAGTTCAAAATTTTTTGACAGTGCATAATTTATAATAAGGTGTAATTTTTAACTTTATTAGGTAGTCAATAATGAGTTCTAACTGATTAATTTATTAGTTAGTTGTATTAAATATAACTGATGAATTTCTTCATTCTTTTTTTCTTGAAAATCAATGAATATTTTTGGGTCTTTTCCGAAACTCCGTAAAAAGTTTAACGGTTAATTTTGAGCCTCCTGCGGAACTCGGTGTCAACCACAAAATTTTAATGAATTTAAATGACGATTTTCATTTATTTTCGTATAAAAAAGTCTTCATTGTCCCCACATCAAGAGGGAGCAAGATTCCAAGCGAGAGAGTCGCTACACAATGACCGTTCTTAATACGGGGACGATGAATACTGTTTTTTCTTAAAAAATAAATTTAATAGAATTTAAAATAACAACTTCGATCGTTACACTGAATCAGAAGTTGTGCATTAAAATAGTTCGTTTGTAGTTTAACATTTTCATAAATTCCTTGTATTCCCGATTCCGTCAAACTTCTTACATTCCCTCTCGTAAAACTGGACAATTCGGATGGAAAAATTGATTTTGGAGTTTATATAAATACAATAAAACGTACTTGACGACCGCAGTGTTTATCTCCTTTTCGAGGACGAATTTTTTATGCACGTCTCTCGGGCAAAAAGTGTGTAATCTTGGTCCTTCTGCGTTTTCCTTTTGCGTTTTATTGTACTCGTGTATAGTCAAGTTCCAAGCTGTGCATGGCACTGCAAAGAGAATAATAACGTAAAATTGGAACCGGCAGTAATTACACACATCACTCTATCTCTTTAACTTTGTAAAAACGGAGAAAAACCTCGCTCGCCTACATGCGTCGCTCCCGAGTCGAGTGAGAAATGAACGCAATTTATTTTCCCCCTCGCGATAATATTTTCGCAAATTGGCTCTAAGGATGCGTAACAAAGTAAAACTCATTATTCAGCGTCTTTATGAGAAAATCGCGAATATTCCTCGGTCCTTTAATATCAGCTCGACGTGGTTGAACGGGGCGACGTTTGTCCTTTTCGATCTCATTTTTTTCATGGCGTTTCCGAGTCACAAAGTGAACCCCAGTTGAGCGGTTACGAGGATGGTTTTGGAGCTGCGTTGGAATCATTTCATGTTCCAAAGACGTTAAGGTGGTCGTTAAAAGGGATTGGGTGGAATTTTGGAGAAAGCGCTTTTCTAATGGTTTTTAAATAATTTGAAAAAAATGCCTTCATTTTTCACAGATGTTTGAGACAATATTAAACCATAATAAGACTTCTTTTTTGATGCATGATCATTTATTTATTTTTAAGTTGTTTTATTTTATTTTCGTTATTGTTTTTCTGTCAAAAGCTTGTGAGTTACAAATGAAATGAAAAGTTCGAAATGAACTTTTTTCAATTATTAACTATATTTAATTAGGATATTTTTTTATTTATGATTTTCGGTCACACCTAATTATATTTGTCATATCAATTATTTATATAAAAGGTGTATTAATTTTATAGGAGTATTATTGTATTATTATAATATAATGGAAATCTTCAATCAGTTATAGCCAAACAAAATTTTTTTAAGGAAAACAGATAAAAAAGAATAACAGTTTTCATGTTCTACACTTCTCGGTCTTTATATGGTCCTCTTGAGAAAAATTTTAACTTCAATCATATTCCTTTAAAATTAACTTTTTACGATCTCAGAGATTTTAATATTAAATTAAAAAAAAAGGTTTTTTCCATTTCCATCGTAGTTTTATATTCTACATATATTCGTATTTAGAAACTCTCTCTTTAATTCGCTCTTTAACAGGTAATGAGTTATATATATTAGGGTGCCTGTAAAAAAAATTTCTGCACCCAAACCAAAGTTTAAAAATTTTATGTAATGCACGAAAATTATTGTTTTTATTATTATATATATATATATATATATATATATATATATATATATATATAAAATCATTGTTTTATGGAATGTACGAAAATTTTTGTTTTAATTGGAATAACTCGTTTCGCAAAGGCAAAAACCTCTAAAAAATGACGTTCTTTCCACTTTTCGACATGTTTTGACCCAAATCACCTATATTCTTTTTAAAATGGTTTTTAATGACGATTTGCTAATAGTCGGAAATTTGGACGTGAATTATTAGCAAACTGTCAATAAAATATCGTATTGTCAGTTTTGGAAATTGCCTTTTTTGAAGAAACGATTACAACTCTCGTCTTCGCCTCGGGCTGCAATTTTTCGTTTCGTCAAACTAGGCATTTGCAAAACTGTCAATAATATACTATTTTCTTACAAAAATTATGAAAGTTTTAACTTGATGCTAGACAACTTAATTATTTAGAACAAGGACTGTATGTAACAATGAAAAAATAAGATTTATTATAAAAAATTTACACCAAAACCTTAGTATTTACCAAGCTTGTCTGGGCCTAGATTTTTTGAATCTTGAAACTTGGTAAAGCCACTAAAATAATGGCTTTTTTCAAGTGTATCAGATATTAACGTTTGAAAAAATTATTCCAAAATGTGTCAAAATTTTCTTACTTTTGAAAGTGAAGGTTTCTCTTGGCTACGAATTAACATTTATGACGAAAACTATGAAATTATTTAATTATTTACCTACAGTATAAACGCACGACTTTTTTATTAATTGATGACGTTTCATCTGGTATCTAGTTAAAACCATCATAATTTTCAAAAAATGGAAAAAAGGTCATTTTTCAGATTTTTTTATCTCTGCGGAACAACTTGTTCCAATATATCGTTGATCCGAAAAAACAGTTTTTTTCTTTATTTCATAAAATTTGCGAGCTTTTGGTCGAGTACAGATTTTTTTTGTACGGACACCCTTATATACATGAATAAAAATTCAACTACTTTATTATTTTACTTTTTAATCATTTTGTAATAATAAAATTACATTACATTCATAAGAACTGATTGCATTTATATTTTCATTGTTATTATAACTATTATCAATATATGTATAAATTATGTATGATTTTATTCATGAGACATAAGCATACTATATCAATCATTTATTTATTTTTTTGTTATATTATGTACCGATGAATTATGTTTTAGAATTCATTATATTTTGCATTTACCATGTACATTAATTACATTTATTTTTATATTTATTTTATTTGTTTATCCACGCTTATTCATTGAAACATATTGAAATTCAAATATAGGTATATAGGATTTCATATTCATGACAGTCTACAATTTTTCACACACAGAAAACACTTTAAAAATTTGTTATTGTTCATAAACTGCAAAAAAATTTATCAAGCTTGTAAATCAATACTTAATTCGTTTCATTGAAGTCAAAAAACAAAAACCCATAAAAAATACAGCATTTTTCCTGTGAAAAACATAATTTTCTTAAAGAAAGGATCAAAAATTTCTAAAATACGTTGGCATAAGATATATGTCTTTAATGGCAGTTCCATTTTTTCGTACTACTTTGGGGCAGTTCGGTACACTTTTAGGAGGGTCGGACGTCTATTAAACTGTCCCCATCGATCAATGGATGTATATTCTTTTTTGTAGTCGTGGAATGTTTTTGGTGGAAATGCAACGTATATGGAATTACGATATTATACAGAGAAATCATATTATGTATCATGTTTATAGTCAGGGAAACCAAAATATTTACGATAAAATGCAAAATATTTATTTATTTATGCACGAAAAAACAGCGAAATATTTATGATAGGCTATTGATACGCAAGAAATATTTATGATCAAATTAAAGCAAATTTTATGTTTTTTGTATATTCGTTTACATTTTCGGGTCCAAATCAAAGTTGTTACAGAAAATGACCACATGTTTTGCTAAGTTCTCAAACAGAAATGAACGTCGGTTGTCGCTAAAACATTTTTGTATCTATAAAATGACCGTTCAATGTTCGTCGACGTCAGTGGTACAAATTTGAATGCGTCGACTTCAGTCGGTGAAAGGCTTTCAACGAATTCATCTGGCTCTGTGATTTTCCCCATGCTCAAAATGTTTAAAATTTTCTTGATTTTTAATAGCCCCTTATTGCGAGCTACAACTAAATCGAATTTTCGTTTGAATTCTGGCCGTTCATGCAACGTTCAATTGATTATTTATTTTGAAATGTAAACAGATTATTAATCTGTAGTCATATCGAATAATTTCTCGGTAAATTTCAAACTGCAAACTGAAGAAAATGACCAATATAAGAAGTACAGTATTTGTTATGGTCAAAAATAGTTGAAAATATTTGGGATTAAACATGAAAAACTGCCAAAATATTGATTTAAATATTTTTTATTTGAATAAATATTGTTGGTTCCCCTGTTAATAGTATATCTTGTTTTATTATTGCATTGGGAAAAATTGACGCCTTACTAAATAGCTACCTAAAATCACCAGTTGTTGAAACGTTAACTATAATTTGAACTTTCCAATGGAATCTCATGATAAATGATATATTTTACCTTCAATTCCACACGTTATTGCTCTAATCATAAAACTGGTTACATAAATGTATTCCAATTTACCTTCATTGACAATCTTACACTTATTAACAATTACTCTATTATTTTCATTGTACAATTTGTCAAATATTTAACTCAAAATGTCAAAAAACCAGACAATGATCAAAATACGAAGAAAAATATTCCTTTCATGCCACCGCGCCCCAGTAAACTCAATTTCCCCTCAGCTTTTTCAAAACCGCGCATGTTCCATGTTTATTTCCCCGAAAGGAAAATCCACGATATAAAAGTTTTCCTTCCTTTGATTCGTCCCGAGTCGGAAAAGTTGTGTTGCGTTTGAAAAGCGCGTTTTCAGGAGCCGCTCTTTTTTTTCATTCACCGGAAACCACGGGCGCTGAAAAATGCCGCGCCCTGCGCTGTAACATGTCGATTTCGTTCCACCCTTTGAGCGTCGAAGGGTTAACGAATAATTTAACGAAGAATAATGGTTTTTCCCGTATCGAAGGCCGGGGCGATAAATTATGACGTCCTAAAAATATCTCCATGTCCGCGGGACGCAACCTCCTTCCCCGCACCATCGAATAATTGATGGCCGTTTTTCAAAGTTTCATTTCGAGAAATATTCAGCGGGTGTAACCAAGTCCCGAGGGATAGTCGGGGGAAAGTAGCGGACGTAAAATTGTTACGAAACGTTGGGATTGTCGTGGATGGAAAAAAAGTTACCAGTTTTTCGCAACAATATTGCGAGGCGCGAGGAAAATAAGAGGAAACATTCTGTGACTGCCTGGGTTCGAATGTGAATGTTGAAGTGGAATTATGAATAACGGGAGTTCTGGAAAAATGATGATAAGGAAGCATGTAAAAAGAGAGTTTGCTTGAAAATAGAGGTTCGGGAAATAGGAATAATGACAAGGTGAAATAATGAATGTTGGTGCTGTGAAGAGGTTGGGGTTGCTACCACTGGTATGGAGGTTGAAGCATGTCAGCCAATTCGGAAACTGGAGAATATTATTTTGAGTAAGCTGCACTTTCAATAGCAATATAGATAAAGCCAAATCTTGGTCCCCAACGTGCTATTAATGTAGAGGGAAATACCCCCGTGGGGGTGGTGTTTATGTATAATATCTACACTCAGGAAAATCAGCTTTTTCTTCCTGGCTTTTGAACCTAATGGTTCGGGCGAACTGTTGAAATTTGACCAATCTGGTTACGACTGTTAATTATTAATGTAAACTGTGATAAGCATCTTTGTAAAATTATCATCGTCTACATTAGATAATGGTTCAATCTGGAAAAACGTAATTATACGAATCAATAGCACTGGCAGATATATAGGGGAGAGGTCAGTGGGTTCAACCCTTATGTCTTCATGAATTTCCGACGACAGGAACTCTGGTATTTCACCTGTAATTTTCATTGTTTTTTTGTAGACTTTATTTTTCATGTGGTCAAAAAGCGAATAGATGCATTGTACACAGTGCGACACACATTGTGTCGAAAATGTGTAAAAAGATTAAAATAGTGATTTTTCTTCATGGTGATAAATCTAATAATTTGAAGGCACAACGTTAGTAGAATATTTATTTCGAACCCATTTTTTATTTACTTTTATTGATCATAAGAGATTTCAAACATGTCCTGACAAAAAAATTGTTCTTCATGTAGCGTTGAAATTGTAAGATGAACACGTAAGTTCAATACTTTTTTTTGTTTGCATTACAAAACCATTTGTTATAATTTTTTGACGTTTGAAATTGACATTGGATCAATTTAAAAATGTTTTTACAGTAATTTTATGGGCCAAAAAGACACTGAGGCAAAACATAGATGTCATAATAAAATGAAAATGAATTTGTTGTTCTTCTATTATTAAAAAAAAAAATTAAATGCAAAAATAATTTTTCAATAAAATTTTTCCATCAGGAATTCATTATTTTTTTTATAGTGCTTTTTGTAATTTTGATGGGGATTTAACTTAAGGAACAACAAATTTTTTCCCAATTTCAGACACTTCAGAAGAATGGTCATATTTTTTTGTTTTTAAAGTAATCTAATAAATTTTTGTCGAAAAGTTGTAGCTATTGGTATGCTCTTTCGAACGGTATAATATCGCTCGCAAAATATCAATTTGGAGACAAGTTATGGACGAAAAAGCTAGAGGTGTTCAACTCACGGACCCCTCCCTTACATTATCAATAGATTGATAATGTTTGTACTTTTTATAATGAAGTAATAAAAAATTCAAAAAAATAGCAAATAGTAATCATTAGAAATTGCAGCTTTCGTCAAAAAACTGTTTCTTTAAAATCGTTTATCAATTTAAACACGAAAAATAGGGCAATGGACTTCATAGACTTCTTGAAAACTTTGCCTTCAAAATGTGAAATAAACATACTTTTTACAAAACCCGTTACTCGTCGCAATATTTTTTTCTTCTTGAAAGCGTATTATATCGAGAGTAGAACCTAAGAATAATTTTTTGCCATACTTATCAAAAATATTGAAATTGGGGTCCAGTGGACCCCAGGGTGACCTCAACGTAATTTTTAGGTGTGACCTCAACGGGTTAAAAAAGAGGTAAGTAGAACGTAATCACGTCTTATAATAAAAGTATCGTTTGAAAAAAAAAAAAAAAACTGACATCGAGAAACGAACTATTCGCCCAACAGCGTTGCAATCTTTGACGTTAACCACTACGCTACGCTCTTCAGTCACCATTGAAAAACGTTATATTATGTGTAAAGTATGAGTCGTGAGTACGTTCTACGTCAAGTTTTCGAAAACAATATTTGTAAAAAACTATAGCATTCAAAGATTTGATCTAGGTACGGAATGCTTTCTCATTACCGAATTTTATTTTCAAATCGGAGATTTTATTTCGTGTCCTCCCTTTGTCAGTGACTGACAAACACTGTTCTGCCAGAAGAAAAAAATATATTAATGTTGTTTTGTGACTCTTAAGGTGTAATTTTTGGTGATTATCTCGAAGAACAGGGTACAATAAACAACCATTACTACTCTGATACGCTTTTGAAAAAAGTGAAAACAGAGAAAATATACGTAGATCTCAGAGAAGAGGTGTGATTCTCAAGTAAGACATCGCATCTGTTCATACTGTTCCACTTATCCGTGAAAAAATCAACAAACTAGATTGGCAGGTACTGCCTCATCCTCCGATCATCCCCAATTTCGCACCATGTGATTTCTATTCATCTGGCACATTGAAGGAGGCATTACGTGGCCACGTAATTTTTTTCTGGGAATTCGGCTACTTAGGAACAGCCATTTTGAAGTTTACATTTTTGACGTTAGGATTCGACTTAACAGCCCAAAAATATATAATAAACAAATTTTGAGGCGAATCCTAACCTTTGTTGAGTTTTGACCAGTTTTTGGTGCGTTCCAGACCACTGTGCGTGTAAAGAAGAAATCCCAAAACGCAGGTTGGACGTATCTACCTCTTTGTTAATGAGTTCATCAATTTTGTTAAAATTTTTTGAAGTTGCATTATTACATAAATGACATCTAAGAGCAGACGCAGTGCCGGATAACCAGCTGACAATCTTTCCATCTACCATTGAAAGTATTAATTCGAAAGAAATTTCAACTTCTTTTTGGTTCCAGAGTTCTTTGCAGCCATCATAAATATGAATAATAATGGGCATTATGGTGAAAGGTAAGTGAAATTTTGTTTCTTCATAATGTTTTCTCTTCAGATCATATTGTATCTCTTATTATTGATTTTCCCATCATAAAAAGCAGAGTGAAAATACATCCCAAAAACAATTCCTCAAACGATACATTGTTTTCAATTGTGCAAAATGCCCAATGCACCGTATCTCAAAAACCTCGTTACTCAATCTCTCGCTGATTCTCCCACCAGATAACGAACCCGCAAATCCGATGAATCAAAACTCCGGAATCGAGCCCAAATTTGGCAATTTTTCACGAAGCCCAGTGATTTCGGAAAAATAAATCCCTTCCGCAAAGCCGCGGAATAATTGTTCCAATCAATCGGTGCAATACGCCGTAAAAATCGATCACACGGGCCGTGGTAACACTCACCATCTTGCGAGGAATCAATTTCAAGGGTTAATCGGCGATTCGTCGGCGAGTCCAAAATCCATTTACACTTTTGATGATAGTATTGATTCAATTCGCGGCCGGCGCTCGCGGCTATCCCGATGCTCACATCGCCTTCGAGTTTATCGCTCGTGTGCTCCCCGCAAATGTTATCGTCAGCGAATTTGTAATTTACCTTGAAGGTAAAATCGCTCGCGTTTGTCGAGGATTTCGTCCATTCGACATAAATCGGGGTTGAGCTGCGGATTCCCACGGGCAGCCAATCCTGTAAACGACAATTCCCATATCGATTGCGCGTTTCCATTTCATTTTCTTTGTTTGTTTATTTATTCATCCGCTTGTTTCCCTGGCTTTTTTTTAATTATCACTTGAAACCCTCTTTCGTAAAGCGATCGAGGAGGAAGTGTTTGACAGTTTTAACCCTCAGTTACTGCAGTGGGTCCTGTAGGACCAGATCATTTTTTTATCTGCTCAATATTTACGTAATTTACTGGAGGGACGACTAATTTGATGATTTGATGTTGTTATTTTCTTTTCAAGAATTTTATTGGTTTACAATCATCATACGACATGTTGAATTCAAAGAGACACAACGATTACTTCTTTCTTTCAATAAATACATTTCTGTAAAATAATTTTACCCATTGTAGTAACGTGTGAAAAATATCTTTCGGAGCTGTTTTGATCTCTTATGTAAATGTGATCGCGATTTTTAACAGTAATGATTAGTATATTTGGAAAAATTATGTACAAATTGGAAATAATTTTTGTTTATATGTTTTTTAAGACTACGTCCAGCTCGTGAATGATGAAAAGTAGTAATACCCATTTTTATGAATAAATAATGAAAATTGTATGAAAACATCTCTTTCACTTTTGAATTCTGAATACACGGTGCACGAAAATTCAGTAGAAAAATGAAAGAATAACCATATGTAACGCGATTCGAGGAAAGGAACTTACTGTCAAAAAACAAAACTTTACAGGATGGGTGATCAAAAGACGCTCTCAAGCCCGATGTACTCCATTTTTTCAATTCCAAAGCTTGGAATAAAATGAAAAAATTTTAATTCTGATTGTACTAAATAAAGGACCACATTCAAATATTACAGAATCACTCAAAATCCGAAAAACGATTTTTTGGACTGTTGGTTCCTTCTCTCGGATTGCGTCACATGTACTGGTGCAATCCAAATTGATCAAATTCTACTCCACCCAAAATAGTATATTTCGTATCAAGGAGCAGAAATGAGCATTTTCACGAGTTTGGAGTTTTGCGACCGAGCGTAGCGAGGGAGTAAATCGCACGAGTGTAATGTGAGTAAATGCTACGTGATAAGTGTATTTTTCATGCTTGCATGTCAAAAATCATTTTTCTGGTGTTTACTTGCTCAAATTTGAGAATATAAGTTTGAAGAGCCGAAGTGCGACATCGCTGTCTCAAATGGCAGTAAAAAAATTTTTTGTTCCATAACACGAAAAATAAGATCTGAATCTCTATTAACTTGATATTTATTGGATGAGAAATTGTTTCGTAAAAATAAATGATTAAATAAAATCAAAATAATATTGTAAATAAAAAAATTTGTTCGAAAAAAGTTTTGATTACAAACCATGAAAATTGGCGAATGAATATGTTTTACTTATATATATACAATTTAAAGCAATAAACACAAATAAATTGTTTAAGCTCTATTTAAACATGATATATTAAAGTTTGAAGTTTTTTTTTTCGATGGGAAATTCAGAGGTCATACTAATTGAGGGTTCAGAGAAAAATAGTCTACTGTGCAACTAGTGAGATTATTAGTAATTCATATAATTCTTTTATATTGATAATTTTACTTTATGTTAACGTCACATTTTCTAGGACAAATGTTCAATCAATAAACAAAGCGTATAAAATAATTAAATGATGCTGACATCCTAATTGGAATTTCCAATTCCCAAAGGTTCTATGTTTCGAAAAATCTTAAATCATTGAAACTCTGAAATCACTATTACTAAAATCTGTTACAAAGCTTTCGAAAGGTTCAGATTCATGTCAGTCATTCGAAAAATGAGAAAAATGTGGAAAAGCACTTACCCGATAATTTCCACAAAGGCAAGTAACAACATGTTCGTTTTCGGTTACGACCGATAGGTGATCTATCTCGTTCAAATCAATTTTACTGTCGCAAACGCAACCACTTCGGCCACATTTAATCGAGCACCGACTGTCAAAATATTGGCTCGAGTTACTGTCAACCTGGAATGGAAAACAAGGGTGAAAAAAACGTGGATACAGAGCTTTTGGTCAGAAAAAATCGAGCTTTGGAAGTAAATGATATTTTTATACGAACTAAACATGAATTGATCATTTTACATTTCTTTCGATCCAGAAAAAAATTTTTCAAAAAAAACAAGTATCTCATCTTTCCTCAAAAATTTCCATCAAGAATTAATGGACAGTCATTAACATTTATCAGAATTAATTTATGCTCCTTTCTGAACTTGAAATTTTTTCACTGAAAAATTGCTGCTTTCTTACAGTTCTCAAAAAATCTCATCAAGTAATTCATTGACAGGCCGCAACATTGAAAAAACCCGGACAAAGCCACTTTTTTGCGAACCTCTACCAAAACTCAGTGAAAAAAAAGGAAAAAACATCGTTCCCGACACGCAACCACCTAAATTTAATTTACCGCGAGATCGTAAAAACAAAAAAAGGAAAAAACATCGTACTGTTATAACGATCGATTGGTTGGCAGCTGGTATAAACTCCTGCTTGCATTTTACATGGCCATTCACGAAGGAAAGTTGGCGTGGCTCGGGGCGAACAACCGTCCCTGTTATCGGCGAACTCAACCCGTAATATTCTACGTTGCAAACACTCGTCGGCTGCTGGGTACCATCGATGCGTTCTGCAAAGTTTTACAGAAAGACAAGTAATCAACGCGTTGTTTTTCGTCATCGAAAAGGAAATCATTGTCCCTGAGCGTCGGTTCTTTTCTCTCCTCAAGAAAGCTTTACCACAACAGAGAAAAATCGATTCGGTTGCTTCAATTGCATTTTTTTAATTAGGAGACAAAAAAGTTGACGTTCCGGAAATTTTTGTTTGCTCTAACTGGAGAATTCAATCATTGTAACTGAAAAAAAAGTTGGAAATTGAGAAACTGAGATATTTCGTTACGACATCGTCATTACTGAAAAGGTCGGTTGTGGGAACTGAAAATAATTTAAACAAGCCACTATCTAAAGTTTATTTATTCAACAACGCCAACTTTTGTTTTCAGTAGAGGCGACTGAAAATTCAGTGAGAGCAACTACAATTTTTAGTGATGCCTATTCTAACGAAAACTCTGTTGGGTCAATTGAAACAGATTTTTTTTTCTCAGGGAGTTTTGCATCCTCCTTGAGCACAGGTAAAAATTTTGTCCAAAAAAGAAGAATTCTTTTACTGATGAACTGACGAGGAAAAATTTCTAAGAGAACTTGACTGTAAAATTATTTGTCTGTAACTGAAGAACCATTTGTTTTTCAATACATGAGCTCACTATTTTTCCCCTGAAAGTAAGCTCATACAAAAATCTTCGTAAAAATTATAGTTTTCAAAGATTCTTCTATTTTGTTAGTTAATCTATTCAGCTATAATTTTTTTTTTATTGTTTCCCTGAGTCAAAACTTACACTGCCATGAAAAAGTTTTTGGGTACCAATGCGTATTAGGGTTTCATGCTTAATTTTTATTCAAACTATCAGAAATGTTTCAAATACACTTTTTCAAATTCTTTTATTGTACATTGTCCGAAAAATTCAAAATTTCAAACATCTTTCATAGACTTTCTTTTAAAATTGTGTTTAAAATTACATGGATACGGATATGGAAATGATTTCAAATAAATTTACATAAAACTTATTGCCTTCACATTGGATATATTAATTTTAATGTTTTTTATTTATATTATATGAATTTCAAAATACTTTATTTAAAAATTTGTCAATTTCAATGTGTGATATTTAAATCAACTTAAAGTTTGATTGTTTAAATTTTCATTGAGAAATCATTTGAAGTTAAAATGATTATAATGTCTGTTATGTATTACAATAATGACACTTCAATTTTATAGAAGGTTTATTATTTTCGTAGACAGTGTCTATATTTTTCATAGATGCATCCATACATAGGAAATCTGCTTCAAAGATAATCTCTTAAATGTAATAGAAAATTTTCTGACAGTGTAGACTACATTATTTTTTACCTATATTAGATAGTCATGTTAAACATTGCGTGAATACATCAAACCGTTTTTTTTTTTTTTTTAATATCACTATTGTTTTTCATAGGCTTTTAAGATTCGAGGCATCTTACTGACGTGGTCTTAGGGTTTTGATTTTATAAATAATATTTGTGCTTTTTTCAAAAAAAATATTTTGAAAGATTTTATACACGACAAAAATTATTTCGGGTCCAGTGGCAAAGACCTAATAAGGGGTTCAGGGGGCGAAGCCCCTCGACCAAAAAAATGTGTCGATGTGAAAATATAAAAATTAGGAGCAAATAAAAAAAAAACATTTTTAATATTGATAATATTGACTTTCTAAATGGATCGATTTTCATTTTTTCTTTTTTGATTTTCAATAGTTTCTTTTCGTGTCCAACTTTGAGTATCTACAATTTTTTGTTTCCATTATTTGTTATCTTTTATTTATATCCTTCCTACATTCTCAAAATTAGAATATCTTTTTCGAATTTTTCATTTCATAAAATAAATAATGAATGTTGTTCTACAAACTGTAAAAATAACGTGTGAACTTGATAGTCACATTTATTACAAAAAGCGAGGATAGAGAAGGATCTTTCACACTGAGAGTTTTAAAAGCTCAATACCCGAGAGTGTACTGTAAGAGAAAAATAAAAAATTTGAACACCTGCAATTCAGAGATAAAGAAAAATATTAAACATTACAAATTTAGATAGTAAGAAATGAATTAGGAAAAACTTCAAAATGAGTGAATTCAGAAATAGAATAGAAAATTATTTAGAAAAATCAAAATTTACAATAATTAGACATTCACATAATATATACTTCAAGCCTTCAAATTCATAAACCTATCAAATATATTATTGTTGATTTAATTTTCAAAATTCTTCGAATATTGTACACTTAAGGTGAAGCTTCAGAAGATTAAATTCAATACGATTCTACAGTCAATTCTGTCAGTTTTTTTTACAAATTTAATCAAATTCTGCAGAGAATTCTATCAACATATAATTCTATAACTTTTCGAAGTTTCACCCACAAAGAATTCGAATTGTAATGATCGGTGGTTAATTTCGAATAGAAAAGCTAATTAAAAAATTTGCTTCTTTCTTCCTCAGGACTCAGATTTCACTTGTACAGTTTTCATCAAATTTATTTCCATTCTAATTATCTACGTAGTCAATCAGAATTAAATCAACGTGGCAAACCACATAATGGTAAATCTAGTATACGACGAATTGAGTGCCCAAAGACTTTTGCCCAGCAGTGTACTCCAGAAACACTCGCTAGGTACCATCGATTCATTTCGCAAACTTGCCAAGTTTAACAGAAACCAGAGTAATCAACGGTTTGTTTATGCGTCATCGAAAAGGTATTCATTGTCTTCGCGCGCTCATTGTGCTCTCGGCTCCAGAAAGCTCCTTCCTTATCATTTCCTGCAGCCCCCCAACCTCACTTCCCCTCTTGCACCTTTCCTCGAACCTTCACTTAATTTTTTTTCCCCGACCGATGGAAATATGCTACTCGAGGGCGAAGAAAAGCTCCCGAGTATTTCCCGGGAGGTATATAATTTCGTCATGTGCTTTTTTTTCCATGCAACGAGCTCGTTACGTAAAAGCCAAAAAATATCAAGTTTCTCATTCTTTTTCTTCCTCGTTCACGGTTTTGTAAAGAAGTTGCAGAAACTCATAACGTTTCCATCACTTTTACCGGGTCGGATCGGCGATTCCGTAATGGATTGGATTTTCGCGGGGGCGTACGAGCGGGATGTTTAAAAAATTGGTTGAGAATTATGGAAGTTTCCGGGGATTTACAGGAGTTTCAGGTAAGAAGGATTTGAAATATTTTCTTCCACGGGAAGTATTGAATTCCAACTTCTCCCATTTATAGAAATACTTGATTTTTTTTTCCAAGTTTCAAATGGTTTTCAGCCTCCAAGGGTTCCAAGAAAATTTCGGGGGGTCCAGAAGAATATGTTTCCTCCAGAATTTGTCAATTTTTCGAATTTCAGGATTTGAAAGATATACAACTTTTGAGGTCTAGAGTATTAAAACATCCACCATGTTCGCATTTAATATAATGGAATTTGATTTTTGTTATTTTCATACAAGTCACTGAGCTTGAGATTTTTTTCTCTACTATTTTCGGTATTTTTCATAATTTTTTTAGTGTCTTTAAGACTTAAAATATTTTCAAATATAATATAATCAACTTTAATACAGCTTTCTATAATTCGATACTAGAGTAATCAAAGTTCGAAAATTTTTATTATTTTTCTAGAAATTCTAAGAAAATTTTACCTACAATGATTTTCAGAAATTTTTATACTGTAGGGTTTTATAATAGTTTGTTAAATTTTTTATAGATTTTTAGTATTTGATGCTGTAGTATTAAAAATTTCAACAATTTCGAGTATTTTTATTTTTTTTTTTAGAGAACAGTATCTTTCACACACATTTACAATAATTTTTACGTTTTTTTTTTTTTTTTTTTTTTTTTTTCGTATAAATTTAATATTTGAAAAGCTTTTTCTTGTATTTTTATACATCGTGGGTATTTTGCAGGTTTCCCAGAAGTATGAAGATTACTAGAATTTGATGTTCCAGATTTCAAATTTTAACCAGTTTTTAGTAATTTTATAGATTTTTAGGCAAATTAAATATCTTTCGATCTTCTACGTTTATAGATTTCTTGTATTATCGTATTTTTGAGTATTCAAAAGATTTCGTACTTTTTTTTCTGTATTCTCATAGATTTCTAGTATGTTTTCAGATGAATATAAACGTTTTTTTTAAAATTTGATGCTCTAAACTTGAAAGTTGTTTTTTTTTCAGATTTTTAAGAAAACACTTCTCTTACAGAATACTACTATTTTTAGTATTTATTCAATGCTTGTAAGATTCGAAAAATATTCTAGTTTTTTTCTGGATTTCTATTATCAATTCCTAGAATTTAATTTTTCAGGGCTTAAATTTTTTGGAATTGCTAGAGCTCTTTTCGTAAATTATAACTTTGTCAGATAATTCATTATGTTTAAACGATTCCTCAAATTTTTATTTTCTACATTATCCAAGCCGAATGTTTATGACTAGAATTTTGTTTAAGAAAAAATTCTTCTGAAGCTAGAATTATTGTCATTTCTGTGTTAGATAAATAAAGAATCCTGAATATAGTTAATTTGAGTACTAAGATGAAACAATTTGTTATTCCTCCAAGATTGCAGTTAGCACATTTTTGATGATTTGAACCTATTTAATTTTTTCTTCATTATTCTTTTTAATTGTATTTTTTAGGGTTCAAATTTTTTCAGATTTCTAGTGCTTTCGTAAATTACGATTTCGTTACATAATTCATCATGTTTACAAAATTTTTTGAATTTTCGCTTTATATGTGATCCTAGCCGAACGTTTATGATTAGAATTTCGTTTAATAAAAAATTCTTCTTAAGCTAAAATTATTTTCATTTTTGTGTTAGATAAATGAAGGATGAAACATATTATTTCCTCAAGATTACAGTAAGTACATTTTTGATGATTTGAACCTATTTAATTTTTCCTGCATTATTCTTTTTAATTGTATTTCTGTTGCTTAGTATTATAACTTTTAATATTTTTATACAAAATAAAAAATTTCGGGAGGGGCTTAAACCCTCTAAGCCCCCCTCTGCCGACGCACCTTCTGACGATGGTTGCACTCGAGCTTTCAGGGAGCTTTCTGACGTTCGCTCTAAAAGCCTGAAGCACTCCCATGCTTCCATAGCACATTTTTTTTGTTCAGTGTAAACGAATGTTTTCGTTAATTGTCTCGTGAAACTCGGGGGGCTATTAAACGAGACTGAAGTCATCGCGGCGGAAAAATGGCGAGTCAGGTATTTGCACGCTGAAGCGCGTTCTTATCTACGATTGCGCTTCGCATTTCGAGTGGCTCGCGATTATTTTTGTCTCTCTTTCTTCCACTCCCATTTCTATTTTCGCGAGTTCGCTCGCGTAGTTTGAGAAACGATGTATATTTTCATTTCGGTATCGCCGAGTTCTCGATGCACCGCGAACGCGTACATCATTCCATTCCAGTTTCTCTCTTTTGATCGCCGTGGTCGCTTCCTCGCAAACAGTTTTCGAAAACACATTTCGTGAATCCGAGCTGTTTTCCTTTGGATTATCTCTTTGCCTCGCTACGTCGTATCATTTTCCTTTTCGAAACGACTTTTGGTTCACCTTCATTTGATGAATTTTGAAATTTGGGGTCAGGAAAGGAGTTGGGAAATTTCTGGGTTCACATGAGCAATGAAAAATTACTGGATTCGAATTTGTAGATTTTTCAGTCTAGAATTCACTTTCATTTTCAAATAGTCAACGTTCTAACATTTTTATTAGCTATTGACGTTTTGACTGGTTTTGACCGTTCAAACAGTTATTTTCCAGCGAATAATCTTATACAATTTTCAAATTCGACTTTTCTAGTTGTTGGTTATCTTTCTATATAATAAACTGGTGAGACATAAGAAGTTTCATTTTATATTTATGGTAAAACATGAGAAGTTTCACTTCATAGTGGGCCATGCGAAGTTTTACAAGGGATCTAAATCTATGCGAGACATGAGAAGTTTCACCCTATAGTTTGTCATTAGAAGTTTCACTTTATAGTGGGCTATAACTATTAATATTAAAAAAAAAGGAGTTTTTATGGTCGAAAGTTGAGTGAAACTTTTTAAATCCTATGTGAAACTTCTAATGACTCACTAAAAAGTAAAGTTTCTTATGTCTCACGAAAGATCTAAAGTAAAACTTCTTTTGTCTCACCATGGATATAAAGTGAAACTTCTTATGACTCGCCATACTACTTACGGTGGAAGAAGTAGTTCTTATGGGCGACAATCGAGTGAATCTTTTTAGATCCTATGTGAAACTTTTTACGGTCCACCATAATGTGAAACTTCTTATGTCTCATCATAGATTTAGATCCCATGTGAAACTTCTAATAACCCACTATGAAGTGAAACTTCTTATGTTTCGCCATATGTATTAGGGTCGTCTTTAAAATGCCTTTGGTAGAATTTTAACTGTCACACCCTCCAAATCGACTCTGAATAATTAATAAAAAAATCAAACTTTTTCGGATTTTTATCTCAACGTTAATCCGTGCCTATAGAGCCCTCTTTTTTCCCATTTAAATAATATGAGATTTTGTCTTTATCTGGGTCTCTAATTTTTTGTGGCCGCATAAGACGTCTTAAAAATCGGTTTGGCACGTCAAATTATAGGTAAGTGTTGCAGTTAACTGTAAAAAAAATTTCGAAACCGTACACCGATATTTCCCGCGTTTGGTCTTATGCAAATTATGGGTATTTTTCGAGAAAATTGATGTTTTTCGACAATTTTTGACTGATCTCTATTTACAGTGCAAATTTCTCTCAATTACGAACAGTATTTATACTAGAATTGTGAAAAAAATCTAATAAAAGGTGAAAAAGCATACTCTTTGTCGATATTTGTACATAAATTACTAATATATCACTCTGTTTTATCTAAAATTATAAAATTATACAATTTTTCTCCGAAAATAAGGAAGTTAAAAAATTGCATACATCAAAGTTTCAAATAATTTCTTAAAAAGTTACAAATCGTTCTACTTGTCAAACTTGATGAGACAGGTGTGAAATGAATAACACTATTTTCGTTGCCCGTTACCAAAAAAAAAGGAACTCGTTCCTGTTATCGTTACTTGTTAATTAATGTAACGCGTTACGTTATCGTTACACTAAAAAATGTAACGTTTTTGGATGTTATAATTTCAGTTGGCTTATTGTATTTGCATTGCAGTCACTGCAACCCCCTTAAAAAAAGTTGGGAAAGGGCCATAACTCCACCATTGGTTGATATTTTTTTCATAAAATAATGTTTGCATATTAAAGTTGAAAATATTCTATCACAATAATATTACTCCCATGTAATATAATTATGTGCTATATACATTAAAAAATAATCCAAACCGTCCTCAAAAAAGGTGTATAACTCTTTAAATCATAAAATACGTGTATAGTGTAGTAATGAAAAATGTTTCTTTTTTTATTCATTATGCATTCGTTATACATCTAAATGTGAATAAGAAATAATAAACGTGTTTTTCGGAATGGTGTATCTGTAATTATTGAGTTGCTTGTGTTTGATTTGTTGAAAACATAACAAAGATCGAATATATAAAGTAGAAGTTGTTGAAAACAAATGATATTTTGATGTTGCCTCATATATTTGATTATTTATTGATTAATCCAATAATTTATTTACTTATATAATCTACATTTATTGTCTAAATCACTATGAATGGACCATTTACTGTCAAACCAAATCAATTTCAATTGCATGTTATTCTACAAGTACAACATAAAAGTTGAACCCCCCCCTCAAATACAGGTTTCTGTGCACGGGCCTGACACAGATAAAAGGCACATCATGAATTTATATTATTTTCGTATGGCATATTATTCATTAAGTTTTGTTATATTTTCAGTTATTTTTATATATTTCTAATATTTCTATGGATCTCTCTATAGATTATAAATAATTGATGCTATGGTATTGAAACTTTCAATATTTTTTAAAATTCAAGTGGATTTTTCAGACAACAGTTTCTTTTATGAAGATTTTCAATACTTTTTTCCCACATTTTTAAAATATTTCTACCATTGAAAGTATGTTTAATTGCAGAAATTGTAAATATTGAATTAGGTGTATTTTTATTGTTTTTTATATGAATTTCTAGAATAATTTCTAATATTATAGGTATATGTATAATTTTTGTAGGTATTATATTATTAAATATACTCCTGGAAAGAAAGTTTTAGAAATTTCTAAGAAAATTATCTCTACATAATTTTTATGTATTGAAAGACTTCTGGTACTGAACTAGTAAGCTGGTAAATTACTAAACTAATAAACAAGTAACCTAGTAACCTAGTAAACTAGTAAACTACTGAAATTGTGAAATAGTGAAATATGAAACAAGTGAAAAAGTCAAATAGTAAACTGGCAAACTTGTTTACAAGTAAATTAGTTAATTAGTAAACTAGTAAACTTGTCAAATTTGTAATATTAAACTGGTAAACTAGTAAGCTAGTAAACTAGGAAGCTAGTAAACTACTAAACTACCAATCTAGTAAACAAGTAACCTAGTAAACTAGTAAACTACTGAAATCGTAAGCTGGCAAACTCTTTAATAAGTAAATTAGTTAATCAGTAAACTAGTAAACTTGTCAAATTTGTAATAGCAAACTGTTAAACTAGTAAGCTGGTAAACTAGTAAGCTAGTTAAGTAAAAAACTAGTTAGTTAGTGAACTAGTAAGCTAGTGCACTAGTAAACTCGTTAAAAAGTAAATTAGTAAGCTAGTTAACTATTAAACTAGTAAACAAGTAAGCTAATAAACTAAAACTGGAGGATTTCTAAGCATTTTAATAGATTACTTATATTTTTGTCAATTGCTACAGAGATTCAAAAAACCCGATGTTTTGAAATGCGAATTTCGAACTATTCTCAGTAATTTAAAAAATTAATGAAAAAATTTCAGTCATATGGATTTTCATGTTTTATATGGCTAGTCTGTTTTCGTATTTTTGAAAGATTTAAAAGATTTCGTTACGTTTTTCAGAATTTTCATAGATTTATAATATATGTATTTAGAATTTGACGTTTTAGAATCCTCAAATTCATAGATCGTAGAGGCATTCGTCGAGATTCTTCAGAAAACATTTTTTCATAGAATTCAATTATTTTCATTATTCTTCTAGATTTTGCATTAATCGAAAGATTTCTAATACTTTTATATAGATTTTTTATAGATTTCTAAAACTTGATGACCTAATATTCAAAGTTTCGTATATTTTCAATATTTTGGTAGATTTTCATTTTTCTAGATTATTCACTGGGTTGCAACAATTTTTCTGATTTATATTTTCTAAGTAATCCTACGTTTTGATGCTTTTTCCTCTTTTATTAGATATTTCTGCTCACGTTTTCATGCATTTATTCGTAACTTATATTTTACTGTTTGTCGATGAAACTTTTTTTCATTTTACATGAAGTATTGATTGATTTTATCAGAATTTCGGGAGGGGTTTGAACCCCCAAAAACCCCCTCTGCCTACGCGCCTGATTCCCTTGGCACTTATCAGGATATATTTCTGAAAGTTCATGACTTTTTGCCATGCTCGTTATTCTCGGCGCTTTGGCGTACATGTTCACACTTAAATATATAAGTGATTAATGGTTCTTAATTCGGAAACATGCGATTAAACAGCATGCTTCACAGTCCACGCGAAGATTAAAGCGGCGCATCGAGCTTTTACGTCGGATTAGTTCGCATAAGCCGGAATTGGCCTTAGTCACCCGACTGCTCGCAATCGGCTGCGAATTTGTCGTTGTTAATTTCGTGACTCGCAACGTAACTGCGCGACCGTATAATACAAGTTGTACCGTAACGAGGAAAATGACCACAATCGCCGGATTTTATTGAAAGCCAAATCCAATATCGGCATTTTGGGAATTCTTTACGCCAGCCTGTTTTCGATACGGTTTTCTTGGGGCTTGCATTGTTCCCCCTTTTTTCTTTTCATCACGTATCAATTAATAAAAACGCCCTGGCGTCCATGGCGCGAAGTGGTCATTACCGAAGCGCTTTTCTCAGTCGAAGATTAATGGATTAATTTCCGGCCACGGTGAAATATGAAAAACGCTCCCGCAGAATACATGACTCGATTAAAAGCTTTTTGCGGCTTTTTTCGAATTAAAGGTTTCTGGTCTCGAGGCCATGAAGGTGGGATATTGGGTTGTCAATTTTTATTTACTTACTGCAGTAAGCCTGAAGTATTGATTATGGTTTGTCTAGTTTTGATCGTAATGAACTAGAAAACCGTCGATTATATGATTGAAAGCTCACCATCGTGAAAATAGTAGGCCACGTCCATGTATTCTTCGGCACTGCTGACATCGCTCGAGGCCCGTTCCAGGATTACCGTGACATTTTGGCTCGTCGATGAGTATTGCTTCAGGATGTTTGATCTGCGAAACGTTACCAGAAGATGTAAGCACTCGGTATATCATGCAAATAATTACTTACAATCTAGCATCTCCGAGGGATCATTCGTTTTCATAAAAGTCGAGTCGCGGGCCCGCCACGTTATTAAGAGTCATAATTTTCTACAAGAGCTCAAACAAACTCATGGGGACGTTTCAAGCTGAGCTTTCCCTACCCTACCTCGTTTAAAAGATCTTGTCGCGTGCTTTTATCATCTTCAAAATGAAATATTTTAGTTTCTGAAAATGTTGGTATACTCTTCATGGCGAAATTAGGTAGGGTGTGGTGTGTACAAGGTGAAGATGAGAAATGAGTTTGCTGGGAAAATGTCTTTGGAATTGCCGTTAGTTTTTGGAATTTTGGGAATTTCATAGTTGATGTTTTCGGAATTTTGGGGGTATTTTTTGTATGGAATGAATGTCAAGACATGAAATTTTTTGTCTCAGTGAGGATTTCGAAAATAATTTGCATATTTATGAATTCTATGATCAATGAATTCTCTATAAATATATGGAATTCATTCATCAGAACCGTCTAGGTTTTGACATTTTGAAGAATTTTTTCAGTTACTGAGTTTCAACGATTTCAATGTCGTCATTTATGTTGTAACAGCTCATTTTGGTAAAAAAATTTTCTTGTAATTCAACACCTTAATAGACAGTTATCCTATTATTATTTTATTATTTGCGTAATTTTTGAAATCGGAAAATGTTCCATCAGAGGGTTTTATAATTTCAAACGTTTTAATGCAAATCTAGGAATTACGAAAATTTTCTACAAATAAAGAAAATTGAAATTTATGAAAATTAAAAACATGTTGATAAATTTTTTTTGATATTGAAACATTTTGAAGATTTCGAGGAATTACAGAAACTATGTGATATTTTTCAAATGTTTAAAAATATAGAATTCTTTTTTCATTCGTAGATCATCGATAGTGTGAAAATTTAATGCAAATATAGAAACTTGGAAGAATAGTAGAACATTGAAAATTTTCACGATTGTGAATACTTCTACTAAATTCGAAAAATTTGCAGAATTGAAGGAAACTTTGATGAATTTTTTAGAATGTAGAAAGTTTTGGAACTAGTGTCACACTACAGAAGTTGTGTAATATTTTCAAAAATTTTCAGAGTTAACAAACGTTTAACCGAAGGAAGATCATCGATAATTTCGCGAATTAAAGTGAAAATCTAGAAATTTTGAAAACTTCTGACGATAAAAAAGGAAATACTCGAAGATTGAATAACTACGAAATTGAAAAAATTTTATTGAACTCTCGAAAATACTGATAAATGTTTCTAATACGTAGTAGAAAATTTCAATGATTCCGTAAAACTATACAGAACCTATTTGATGTTCTTAGAATTTATAAAAAATAAAAAATGTCTTATTGTACAGACTTTTTCGATTATTTCAAGAATCACATAAAAAATCTAAAAATTATAACTCTGGAAAATTAAGATACATTCTAGAATTATTCAGATTTTCAGTAATTCGAAAAAAATTCGAATAATTTGTAAGATTTAGAAAATGTTGAATTTCCCATCGGTGTGAAATTAAAAAATTTTGTTAAACTTTCAAAACTGTCTCATGCTCTTTAAATTGTTAAAAATCGATAAATGACAGACTGTATGGAGATCGTCGATAATAATTCAGAAAATTCAAATACAAATCTTATGCTTTTGAAATTTTAGACAATACAAAAAATTGAAACTTTTGATTGTTAATGATATTCAAAAGTTACGAAAATTCGTATAGTTTCACATAATTTTGATAAATTTTGTAGATCATGGAAAATCTTGAAATTTTCGTAATGCTTCAGAAATTGTTTCATACTATTAAAGGTTGAAAGAATGAAAAAAATATATAATCCTACAAAAATAAACTATTTTTGGAAAAATTAGAATAAAATCTAGATTTGAAAAGATTCCATAATATTTTGTTAATTTTTATCAGTGGGAAATACAAAACTGTAAAACTAGATTCAAACTTCCTATAATAAGGGAGGTTCGAACATAGTGACAGTAGGTTGGAACCAAATATAAGAATGTTGATTCAATGTTTTTTATTATATCCAATGAAATAACAGCAAAGGTTAAACATGATATAATATCATTGCAAAATAAGGTTTTGTTGATTTTGCTGATTTTCGGTTGGTACATTTTTTTTGTTTTTGTACTTTGCAAATAATTACTGAACAAAAGTTTGCACCACCAAAATTTTGCAAATCCAACTCTAGATTCATCACCAGTGCACCTGAAAACCATAGAAAGCATATGCATCTTGCAAAAACAACAGTTTTGCAAGTAATTGTTAAAAAAAAGTTTGAAGAAATTAAAAACACAAACTAACCACCGACTTGATTGGATTTGCAACAACTGGGGTTATTGATGCAAGCATGAATTGATAATATTGATCTTATTGATTGATGTATTTATTAGGTTGAAGCCTCCCGTAAAATTCAGGTTCAAGCCTTCTGGGCGACAATTTGTTAATAAATATGACAGGAAGAAGTAAAAATGAAATCAAAATCGTTCAATATTTCTCACATTGTTTCTCATGACTATGTCGAGTTATAATGATTACGATTTACTAAAATTTGCTCATTGTAGCATTAACTACCAGCTTACAAAATAACCTGAAAATTGACAGTCTGTTACTCATACTTCGTTTTATAATAAAGATTTAGTGAAAAAAGTTATTGTGGATTATGAACTTTTTTTTAAATTTTTACCTATTTTTAGGCTCGAACCTCCCCAGTTTCTCCTATGAAACATATTCGTTATTTTTTTCTATCATATTTCATCATCTCACTTTGAATTCATTCATTAGATTCAAGAACCACTGATTTTTAAGGCCAATAACCATAAAATATTGTACTTATCTCTGTCACCAACTTGGCTTGGATTAGAAATTCAATCTTCCATGCTAGTACTTCACAATTCACGGATTATTTTATCACTTGTTCAGAATGGTCAACACAACCCATTGAATCCTGCTCTATGTATAATATAGAATCGAAAGCCTTCCTTTCAGTATATAATTAAATGTCGTAATTTTGACAGAGTTAGAACTGGCGATGGTTTTCAGGACTCCGTGGAGCATTCAAATCGTCTCATCTGCAATTTCTTCAAGACTTTGTTTTCGTACTCACTAAGTTAGTTCCAGCAGAATTGTAGACGAAAGTTTGATGGAGTAAATAATGCCCTCGGGACAATAATGAACGGAACGATTACGAAGTGCTTTTTTTGACGCTTCAAAAAATTCCTTTCCATTCTTCTAGGTGTTCTGAGTGACATTTCTCAACATTTATTTAGTTGTTGGGAAATGTCATAAGATGCTTCAACTATTTTGAATGCGTCAAGACCTGATGGTTCAGAGAATTCCTGAACGACTTATGATAAATGTTGTTATCATGGTTTTCCAGGTTAATTAATTTTTTTTACTATCATAGAAATTTAAAAAATGCAAGATAAATTTCTTCAATTTTTTAATTATTAATCGGAAAAATTTTAACAGTAGAAAAAATTTGGGAAATGACAATGATTAAGGTTATTTTTCAAAAAAGTTTGAAAGTTTTTCAAGACTGTATTTTGTTTGAAATTTTGCAAATATTGAAAAATAAAAAAGATTTAGAATTCTTCATGATTTTCAAGATTCCTGAAAACAGCGAAAAACTTGTGAAATTTTAGAAGATGTCAATAAATTTTCATGCTTCTTTTAAATATACATGTAAGTTAGATTTTTTGTTTTTATAAAAATCTAGAAAATTTGATTGGTTTTATAAAACTACGAAAAATTTCAACAAATTGGAGCAATTTTTATAAAATTTGGATATGTTTATGTAGTTTTTATTATATTCAAACTTTCGAAAATGCCAGAAAATAAAAAACCTTGAAAATTTAAAGATTGCCAATAACTTCGAAAAGTTCTAAAATTTATCAAATCGAAAAATCTTCATAGATTTTGTAGATCTAAATCGTTTTCAAAATTATGTTTCTTCGAAATATGTACAATAATGTTTTTTCAGTATTTCATCAATATCTGAAATACTTGATGTATTAAAAAATTACCAAACATTTTCATCAATTTGTCAAAGTTGGAGATAATTTCGAAATTTTTCAGTAGCTAGTGTGGTTTAAAATTTTGAAAATGTTAAAAAAATTTTGAAATGTACAAGATTATTAACTATTCTATGAATTTTGAAAATTTTTTAAAATTTTAGAAAATGTTCTTAAATATTGAAGATTGTATTCATTTCCATGCTTCTTTCAAATATGCATGATAATTTAATTTTTTATTTTGATACAAATCTAGAAAATTTGAAAAGTTTTGAGTAGTGTCTATTATATTCAAGCTTCCGAAAATGTTAGAAAATAAAAAACATTGCAAATTTCAATGATGGTCAACAATTTTGAAAAATTCTACTATTCAGCAGAATTTCAAAAATTTTCATAGATTTTTTAGATGGTGTTGATCATCATGTTTCGCTGAAATATGTACGGAAATTTTTATTCATTTTTGTATAAAAATTAAAAAAACTGGAAAAGTATTGAAAATTCTCGAAAAAACTAGATACGCTGTACAAAAATCAATATAATTTGGAAAGTTTTGAGTTTTTATTCAGTTTAAATTTTTGTAAATATTGAAAAATTAATTAACGTTGAAAATTTCAATGCTTGTTAATGATTTAAAAAAATCCTGAAATATAGCAGAACATCAGAAAACGTTTCTAGATTGTGTAAACTCATTGTCATATTTTGCCGAAACATGTACGATTGTTTTAATTTATTTTTGTATAATAATCTGAAAAACTTTGAAAATATTGAAAATTCATGGAAAACGTTAATAAGTTGTACATAATTTAATTAAATTAGGAAATCATTGAATAGTTCAAATTATTCTTGAAATTGTCAAGGTTCTGAAAAATTAAGAAAACCTCAAACATCAAAGTTCACCAATAGTTCTGGTAATTTCGAAAAATTTGTTAAATTTCAGAAAATGTTGTAAATTACAGATGCTTCCAATTTTGGAAGATTAAAAATTATTTAATTACACAAGATAGTTGATGATTTGAAAAATTTCAATTTAAATCTCGGAATATATAAAATGATGTTACCTATTAGTTCTGACGATTCGAAAAAAACTACAATTTGTAAATTGACTCTTTTTCGCTTGGTATCACAATTCCAATTTACATATCAGAACAAATACTCGAATTCGATTTCATTATAGCTGTCTGGATTAATAACTCAAGTTTTTTTATCCTAAAAAAACATTTTTCATTCTTTCTACCCCATACCAAGAATCGACATCGCATAAAAAAGCAAACAATCCCCCATCTACATAAAAATTCGAATAAAAATTCCTTCCACAATAAAAATTCCATGACGCTTTACTGGAATATTACCCTATTCTTTTAATTTAAGTGCTTCCTGTACCGAGTTATTGCGAGCGTGTTTTATACTAATTGAAGTTCCTAACTTTTGTTGAGAAGTCGCTTCTATTTGTGCTCAGCCATCATTCATAATCTTGCTCGATTGCACGATTCGCCAAGAAAAAAAAGGGTCCGCACCCGTAATCCAGAGATTTCATACTTAATCTTACTGTGGTTTCACTATCCCTGAAGAATGAGCTTTGATTCAATGAATAATGGATCCTGAATTATTTATTTCTTTTCCTTTTTTGCTCCCTTCACTTTGTTTCCTTCCCTGAAAAAGTACAAAACGACTCTCCTCCGAGCTTTTTGCACATCGTATTTTCACCGCAAAATGAAATCTAACTCCCTTGTTCCTTTTAAATGCTACATTTAATTATACTGCTCGCCCAGTCATTTGAATATAGGCAGGGTCAAGAACTCGAAATTCGAGCGGGAAAATCTCAAACTCGAAAATTGAGTAATTCTCGTTCAAGGGAATGAAAATTCTCGTTCTGTTTGTGTAATGGAAAAAGGTCGTTATCCTGGATGTGAATGCAGAAACGCTGTTTGAACAGCGAATAAACTGCCTAGATTGTTTTTTGCGTTTGTTTGTTTATCGTTCGAGGAACATGGAGCATTATCAATCTGAATCAAAAGATAATATTATTTGAATGGAATCGCTGGCAAGCCATCTCTTCTTTTTGTTGTAGATTTGTTTTACTTGTACTAATAGAAAGTTGGAAACATGTGTTATAATGTTTTCAAAAAATACAAATTTTGATTTATTGGTGTTGATATCGTGTTTATCCAAACAAGCAATCATCTTGAACAATTAATTACCTGACTTTTCTCTTCATTTTGAATTCTCTTCAAAATTTCTTATTTGTTTGAATGCAATCGTTGATTATAAAAAAGATAATATTACTTCGATATTGACGTGGACATTCTGATTGTAGAATTATTCCAGTTTGGGAAATAAATAATGGAACGCTCTTAAGTGTGATGCAAATAATCTCCCATGAAAAACTGGGAAAGTTTTCGCGGGCGTTTGTAGCCTCCAGCCTCTTATTAAACGGGCGTCAGATTATTCCTTCCTTTTCTTTTTCACGAGTTTGCTTAAGTAGTACTTGAACGTCTCTTAAAGTGCAATTAGCAAATATAAATTCATGATGAAAGCGATGATGTGGATTGTATTATGTGAAGGGACACTTGTGCTGAAAGTTTTTGCTTCCTAATGGATATTTTGTTGGATTAGTGTGAATCGAGGTGATCTTGGATGTTTTAAGCTATTTTCGAGTTGGGGAATTTCGTCATCGTTGATATCTCATTTTCTTTGTTGGGATACCATGATGTCATAATGAGAAAGAATTTAGAGAATTATTTGTTACGGTTACTAAAAATGCTCAAAAACGAAGAAAATGAGGTTTGTGGACATTCGATAAATACGATTTGTAGATTATTTCTAAAAAATCGTACATAATGTATTATTAGATGATTGAAATCTAAAATCATGTATATGTAGTTATACAATTAGCTGAGAACATTTAAATATTCGGTGCGTAAATAATAATCTAAATTTTTTATTCTAGAATTTTCAATTCTAGAGTAGAATTTGGAATGTTTTATATGGATGAATACTATACGTATATTTTTGCGAAGTCACCATAGGGCAGTACAGAAATCTACTAATATATGATACAGTTTTTTCAATCATACTTATTTACATTCGAGCTATATAAATATTCTTTAAAATATATATTGCATAGTAGAAAGCGATATATTTTAAATTATTTCTATATATTATATTTTGCAGTGATGAGATTCCAACATTTCTATACCACAAAGTAAGTAGTAGAAACTATTACCATACATGAGAGTTTTAATAGAAATGTACGGCTACAACTTCTATGAAAAACAACATTGTTGACAGTACGCGTAGGCATATCAAATGATACAAAATTGCACGGTTCAAATTAAAACGTGTCGTCATGGCAATTCACTATTTCTCTATTTTTCAGTAAAAAGTACTAGATTGAAACTCTACGCTTCATCGGAATCAAAATTACCTTTCTACACAACAAACTACTATTCCCTATATTGCTCTCCTATCATTCCCTCCGAGAAATAGTTTTGTTATTATTACTAAAATTTATTCAAAATAAATACACTTGAGTATTCTCTTGTTAACTTGTTACAAATTTTTACTGAACATTCTATACTTTAAACAAACGTATCTAATAAATTCGACAGATTGTCTGTTGTTGTACTGCACAAATTGGATCTGTGAATTTTTTACAGATTAAGGGGGGAATACCAATTAAATGAAAAAAAAGTCACTTGACTTTGGGCGTGGATAGAGAAAAAATTGTTATTACGCGTAATGTAAAATTTTGTACGTAGGTTGTGTGTTATATTAACTAACAATATAGAAAAAAATTTTCGCAAAATTCGCATTTACTTTCTAGTTAGAGTCGCGAAAAAAAGAGTACCCCAAATTTGCGGTGTGACAAATTGCAAATCTACGGTTAAACTAATTTGCATAATTTTTTTCGCCAATTACAGAGGAAACAAATATGCTGCCCTTGACGAATGATTTTTTTGCAAAAAGTACTTTGTTTTTCCATAAAAGTTCGCAAATCAAAAACAAAACAATTAGTAAAATGATTATTTACGTTTATTAACGAAAAAATTTTTTTTTGCAAAATCTGAAAAGGTCAAGGGCAAGTATATGTCATAACAAAACTATTTTATTCACACTTTTTTGCTATAGAAAAATTTCCTGAGGCCCTATCTGTCACACCGCAAATTTGCAGACTCTTTTTTTGCACGCTTGTAACTACAGGCTAGATGCGAATTTTGAAACAACATTTTTTTATATTGTTGTAAACATAACATACTGCATACGTAAACAATTTAAAGATTACTAGCATTGATAGTTTTTTTTGCTATCCTCGCTCGAAGCCAAGTGACCGTTTTTTCTATCTAATTGGTATTCCTCCCTTAAGGGAAACTAGGGAGGTTCGAATCCACAAAGCGATTGAACTTCATCAGTTTTATACGATACTCAAGTATTTTAAAATTCTTCAAAAAATATTATCAGATTTGTTAAAGTGGATAAAGTAAATTTTCGTTATTTCATAATTTACAACAACTTTTTTTATTGTATAGTTATTATAGAACAAAATGTAAATAAATAACTGTAATTTTTTAGTTTGTTTTGTAAACTTTTAGTTAATGTTAAAATAAGCGAATTTCGGTAAATAATATTGATTATTATTTGAAGTTTTTAAGAGGAACAATGTGAGAAAGAACGGAAATTCTTCATTTAATTTTGAATTTCTCTTGTCATATTTATTAATAAAATGTCAACTTGGAAGGTTAGAACCTAAATTTTACGGGAGGTTTGAACCTGATAAATGACTAAGAACCTTAGTTAAAAAAAAGGGAATTACATATACACATACATCAATATGATCAGTATTATTAATTCATACTTGCATTAATAATCTCAGTTGTTGTAAATCCAATCAAGTCGGCGGTTGGTTTTAGTTTTTAATTTGTTCAAACCTTTTTTTAACAATAACTTTCAAAATTAATGTTTTTGCAAGATGAATCTCAGGTGCGCTAATAATGAATCTAGTGTGAGAGTTGTAAATTTTTTCGTTTGAACTTTTTTTAAAGGGTTATATATCTTTTTGTGCGGAAAATTGACGATGGTTTTGAGTAACATTTATGGTATGTAGCAATAATGTTATTACACTAAAGTTATTGTTTTTTAGTAGTGTATTGTCCACTTGAAAAAACAAGTATTGTTCATAAAAAAAATCAAAAATTGGCGGAGTTATGGCTCTTTCCCCGAAACGACTTTTTTTTTTGAAGAGGCTTGCGGTGACCACGATGCAAGTCGAACAAGTCAAGTTAAATCAGAAAATCCAAAACATTTCATTAGTCTAGGAATATATCTAGTTCTTGAACGATCGCTTTTTTATAGAAAAGTTTTTATTTTGCAGATGATAATTTTTTAGTAAAATTTTCAGAGCTTACAAATTGAAATTGGGGAAATCGTTCTTGCATACAGAAAAAAAGTAATATTCATTTTCTAAATAGTTAAGAATCAGATACATTCCTAGACTAATGAAATTTTTGGATTTTCTAATCTAACTTGACCTGTTCGACTTGCATTGTGGTCACCACAAGCCTCTTCGAAAAAAAAAATTATTTCGGGGAAGGGGCCATAACTACGCCGATTGTCGGCGTTTTTTTGTAAACAAATACTTGTTTTTTCAAGTGGACAGTACACTATTAAAAAACAACTTTGGTGTCATAACATTATTGCTGTACATACATTAAAAGATACTCCAAACCATCCTCAATTCGTCTGCACAAAAAGGTATATAAAAAATAGGAAAAATTGTCTTTTACAAGAGAAGTACAAAAAATTGTATAACTAGTTGAAAAAAAACCTCATTTTTCAAGTACATTATCAACCTTTGCTGTAATTTCATTGATTATAATGAAACATTGAATCAACATACTTATACAAGGTTCAAATCCCCTATCACTAGGTTCAAACCTGCCATAAAAAACATTTAAAGTTTAAGTAAAATACAAATAGTTTTGTATTTCCCACTAAAAACAATTAACAAAAACTAATAAGCATTCCATGAGGTACAGTGATATCGTTTTATATCGCATTCCTGCATTTTTTTAAATTTAGCAACAATTAGAGCTGTTTATATGTATGCGAATACGTTAAAACCTCCCCAATTTCCCCTACTTTCTGAAAATTTTAGCACGGCAATCTATAGAACGTAACAGACGATCTGTTGAATCTAAGCGATTCAGATTTAAAGAGTAGGTGCGCAAAAGAAAAAATATTTTAGCTTCGTCAAAGAAATGATTGTAAATCTGACTATAAATTACCCAATAACCTACATAAATAATAATCTCTCCTTATTTAAAAATATTCATTCCAAACTAATTAATTTTCCTTTTAACATTCACCTACCATTCATTCATTCTTCAGAAATTTCCTTCGTTTTCTTCGACTTCACAGTCCTAAATAAATCCCACCCCTCCCAAAAACTTCAAAAAAAGTTCCCCTCACACAACCTCCCTCGAATTCATTACACCCAACTCAACCCAACCTAAAATCACGGTCCACCGCACCGTCCACACCCCCCTTCCCCAATCTACCCTCTTGACGAGCCAATATTTGATCCGCACCTCTCCCGAACAAAATCGATGACGAAAGTGCGAATCGAAAAAAGCTCCCACAATAATAACAATCCTCGTGGCCCACATTGTCTCGCGACCCCGTAAAGAACCGACGGACGTCGCGCAATAGCAATCCTTTAACTCCCCCTCCCCCCTGCCCATTTTCCATCCCTTGGGAGGGAAATTTTTGGCTCGACTCTCGGTGAAATGAATTTTTCGAAACGCCCATTCCGCCCGGTTGATCGATCGATCGTAAAAAATGCCCCGACCGCGATTTTATGAATATTTTACGGATACAAATTCGAAGGGATCGCGAGGGGGTTAGAGGGGGGGGATGAAAAAAATTTATAGCCCGCACAGGATCGGGAAGAGACTCTTCGGAGCGAAAGATCAAATAACCCGGTTGGTGAGTTGCCAAGCCGTCGTTTTCTTCCCTTCCTCTGATTTGGGGTGCTCGGGCAGAAGCGGCGCGGCGGGCGCATTTCTTGCGCTTCTTTAGCGAGCTTCTATGTAAACCTCGTAGAAAAATGAATCTCGAAAATGCGGATCCGCGAAAGAAGGAGCTACGTCTCTCTTGGGTTGAGGGTGGAAGGAAAAGGGGGTTGCGCTGTGTGTTGCGGCCGCGAAATTATCCAGTGAAGCATGAGCCGCGCGTTTTCGCTCCGTCATCCGCCATTGTTGCCCTCGCTAATTGCGCAAAAAAGCTCGAGAATCCTCTTACCCTTTTTGGCCGGGAAAAATGAAGAATTGGGAATTGTGGTAAAAGGTCGTATCGGGAAGGAGGAGGTCTATTAGGGGTTGAAGAGTGGGTGTAGGGGGTTGGGTACGGTGTCAGCGTGCTTTAGATTGAATTAGTTAGTGCACCTCTAGGTCCTCCAGTCAGGGTACAACCAGCTGGAGGCTACCGTTAATACTGGATTCCTGTGTTCCCGTGCGAGTTTTAACAATGGCTTTGTGAATAATTATTTGACCGAGGTCGCCGTGTTCGACCTACTGCGACGGGGACGCTAGGCGGAATCGAGGGTTGTAAAATTACCAGGAAACTGGGTTAGAAGTATTGTTTTATAAGTAATCTACCAGTGGTTTGTGGTTATTTTTGGTTGAATGGCGTATCTTTGTTTTACCCGAGGCGAAATTTCGAGTCATTAAATTGGAGCAGGTAGATTATGTATTAGAGAAGATAAAAGAGAAGATTTTGGAGAAGGTGGAGAAGAAAAATTATGTTTCAATGCATTTTTATCTACTCCATCTTCTCGATTTTGCTGTTTTGAGCAATGGGAGCCATGATTTTTTTTTTGAAAACATTTTTTGGCAGGGAAATAAAATTGGTGAATATGGAGAAGTATATTTTCAAAAAATTTTGTCATAAATAAGAGAGGGATTTTGGAGAATGTGGAGCAGTTCATTCTTTAAAACTCAGTTTTTTTATTTTTACATGTAATTATTCCTTATTAATCCCTGTAATTACCTCAATGAAATAACAATGTTGCATGGTAAAAATATGTATATTGAAAATATAAATGCTGACAAATATTTGGAAAAAAAAATAGCCTTGCGCCATTAATTTTCCAATCAAGGAAATTACTTTTGATTAAAAAGGGTTTTCAGATAAAAATGAAAATAAGGAGAATTCCAGAGAATGTACTGCTTCATATTTTCCAAAACACCCCTCTTTTTTCTGGTTAGATTTTCGGAGAATATACGAAAGACTGAAATGGGCAAATCATTATATTAGTTTTATACGGTTAAATTATTCTATCAATTCATTTCATTCGATGTAATAAATTACATGAATGCTTGTGAAAATCGGTAAAAATTTTAGTTCAAGTTTTTTTCCCCAAAATTTTTCAGCTTGGAGAAAGTGGAGACTGTAACGATCCCTTTTTTAAACAAAGTAGAAAGGCAATGACGAAATTTTGGAAAAGTTGGAGTACATCTCCATTATAGAACAATAGATTGGAGAAGATGAAGAAGAAATTTTTTTTTTATTTCGCCTCGGGATGCTCACATTTTTTTGGAATTTGGGTCAATTTCACCCTGTGTGACTTTAACACGATCTACTGAAGAAAAAATTTTTTTTTTAACCTGGTGAATTATAAAGAAAATAAGAGGGTACGAAAATGCTAAGAATATAAAATACTTTTAAGACCTGGAGCATCAAATGCTAGAAATATACACATAGGAACTCAAAAAAATACCAGAAAATATGTTGAATTGTTCAAACTCTGAAGGAATACCTAAAGTAAAAAAATAAAATAAAAAACTGTTAAATGACAAATCTTAACAAATACCTACAATTTATAAACAAATACATAATATGATGATAAAAATCGATTGAAAAACTAGAAATTTTTCACATTACTAGAAAACTCTATAACATTTTATAAAAATTTAAAATCACAAAAAAGAAAGTAATTTATAAAAGACGAAAATCATTGTAAATGTTTTAGCAATGATCAATAATTAAACAGAATTTATAATCAGTAATAGTTAATACCAATTCTCAGAAACTAATAACATTACTGAAAATCGATGGAAATGTGAATTTTAGAGCATCGAATTCTAGATTTCTCTGTAGCGATATCTACAAAAATGATAAAAATCTATAAAAAACTTCAAAACCCTTCAAAGTCTTCTAAATACAAAAAACAAAAAAATGTTAAAAATACTACAAATCATTGAATACTAAAGGAATATGTACATATAATTCTCTCAAGAATTTATAAAACTTTGAATTGTAAAGCATACAATTCTAGAAATCTATAGGAAAAATCATAAAAACAATAAAGAATTATTAAAACTATGAAAATAAAAAAGCAGTACTAAAAGTCTATATAAAAGATACAGTTTTAAGAAAAACTATTTAAAAATAATAGAATACTCTAAACCGTTGAAATTTTCAATACTATAGCATAAAATTCTAAAAATCTGTAAAGCAATTCATAGAGATACTAAAAATTGATAGAACTACTATTCAATTTTAAACAATTTTATAAATAACATACAATATAATAATCAAAAATTTATAAAGTACTTATTATCTTTAAAGTTATAATTTTTGAGAAAATCTATAAACATACAAAATTTACAGAACTTTATTTCCAATAGCATTGAATTCTAGAAAGCTGAAGACAAATCCATAAAAATATCAGGAAATCCTTAAAGTTGTATGAATACTCATAAGTTATTAAAAAAACCAAAAAAGTATTCAAAACAAAAAATCGTAACCTCAATGACTTGTAAATATCAAAAGTCCTATTCGATTGCATTAAATACGAACATGAAAAATGTGTGTCTCCGGATTTGAAAAGTTCCGACGTTGAATTTTCGAAATTTAAAAAATTGAAAAATCCTTCTCCTGTAACCAGATCGTCTAAGAATGATATTTGTGAAATCCCGAAGGAAATTTATTTCCCTGTTTATAGCTTACACTGTCAGAAATTTCTCTGCTGAATTTTAAAAATTGTCTTAGAAGCAGATTATTCAACTCTTCATAAAAGTCATAGATGAATCTATGAAAAAAATAGACACTATATCGTTGAAAGTTATATACTGCCTATGGAATCGAAGTGTAAAGTAAAAATATGAAAGGCGTTGAAATCAGTCTAACTTTCAACGATTTCTAGATGGAAATGCAAATTAAAACTTTTTTAAATTGTTTGAGAGTTGTTTGAGAGACTGCCTGTGAAAATTATATATTTTTTTTCTAGTACTAGATGTTCTCTTGAAATTATGTTTGAAATTTCAAAGACACGTTCGTGTAAATTGTGTCAAAATATTTACTTTAGAGAATTATTTCTAGTACTACGTATATTTATTTGATTGACAAATTTTTTAACATAGTCCCCGATGGTTCGATAAATTTGAGTAAAAAGTATTGATATTACTTAAGTGTATTGACAGTTACAAAGTTTTCTATAGTTAAAGAAATTGTTACCATTTTGGTAGTTTTTAAAAAATTTAAGCATTTTCTTACAAGATTCGTTTTCCAGTTGAATGGTTGACAATAATTTTTACAGTATCGAAATTCCAGTTTGAAAAGTTGTACATATATACGTTAGAAGGTTTTAAAAGTAAAAGATTTCTCGACAGTTTCGACAGTTTGAATAGTTCTTGAATGTTTAAAAACTTTTGTCAACCTGATACAACTGAATTTACAAAAGTGTTGACAGTTTGAAGAGTTTTACCATGTATAAGAAAGTTTTGAAATTTAAGACTCCATTTCAGTTTTGACACTTTAAATTTTAAAGCCAAAAAATACACACTCCTAAAATAAGTTGATTTACACACAAATAAAGCCATAGTTTACTTATTCTATCTCAACAAGTCATAAAACAAAATCCCGAAGAAATCCTTTTTTTATTCGATCTGTTTCTGAAGCCAAAAAGATTGGGAAAATCCTTGAAAATGTCACGGGTGCCGAGGAGACACTAGAATATTTGTCAGGGGCACGATTCGTTTGCGAATGCATAAGCTTTGTGAAATACGCGAGATTCCAATAGCGCGCCACGGATATTTTTATCATAATCTATAAAAATCCATACACGCGGAGAACATTTCGTAAAAGCGACTTCTTGGGGAATCCGAGATTTTCCAGAAGAGATTACGAGCGACGTAAACGTTTTCATTTTTTTATTTTTTGTTTTACGTCCGGATATTTTGATTTCAGTTCCGTTCCTCGGCAAATTCAACTTGTACCTCCCGGCTACTGTGAAAAGGTAAACGGAAAATGGTGAAAAATTTTTCCCCGCGGAAATCGTGTGTAAATATTGCCACAGAGATTTTTCATAATTTCATTTCCATCCCCATCGCCTCCGAGCTGAATCAATATTACATTGCTGGGGATTCGATTAATATTAGGTGGCTTCTATCAATGGCAAGGAACTGAAAAATAGGGACGATCATTGAAACTGTTGAAAGTTTTCAAGGGATGTTTTGTGGTTGGAGACATAAATGTTTCTAAGTTAAATTTCAAACATTTAAAAAAAAAATATTTATTATATGGATTGTTGATCAGTTGGGGCATTAGGAAAAAATTGTTTTGATCCAAATTATCGGAGATATTGTATTATAAATGAAATTTAGGTTTGTTGCAACGAAATTTTACATGGAGGGGAAAGCTCAAATGTCAAAAGAGTGAATATATATTTGTTTCAATTTATCATCAAATATTTACTCTAGCATCACGATTTCTTGAAAATTTATTTGCAAGCTGAAGCTTTTACTTTTAAAAATATATTACTTTTCATAAAAAAGACGATCTTCTAGTGTTTTTATAAATATTTATTTATATAGATATCTGGAATTCAATCGTTTAAGATTTGACATGGTATTATAAATAATCAGTGATTTTGTTATATTTCTCTACATAAGTTATATCTACATTGATTTTCAGTATTTTATTTAGTTTTATAATTTTTATGTTTTTTGACTTTTTGTATAACTAAAATTTTGAAAGATTTTCTAGGTTCCCTAAAGGTATCGTGTATATTTAAATATTTCAGTACGGATTTTTAAAATTTGATGTCCTAGAATCTGAATTTCAGAAGATTATTTGTGGTATTTTGATTAATTTTTTTGGAAAAGAGCACGTTGATAGTTTTCAAGTATTTTACACATTTGTAAAACTTATGGTACATTTTTATTTATTTTATATTTATTATTTTTTTTAATGTTCTCGTATTTTAAAAGATTCTTTTACGGATTTTTAGTATTGTATGCTCTGGAATTAAAAATTTTAAAGATTTCAATTTTTTGCATATTTTTGACAAAATAACATCCATCGAAAATTTCAGTATTTTAGAGATTCTTGGTAATTTCAGCCTTTTTATATTTTTCAGTATTTATAAAATTTTGCAGTTGTTCCTAAAACTCTTCTAGTAAATAATTATAATTTTTTTAAATTGCTATATACATTTTTAGAATTTGATGGTGTGAACTTTTGAATTCCATAAATTCTTAGTATTTTAAACGATTTTTTAGAACGAAGTTAAGTTTTTGACCATTTTTGAATTTTTAATATAGATTTCTAAAGTTTGATGCGTTAGAACTTTAATTTAAATAAATTTCAAATTTTTCGATGGTTTCGATATATTTTTTAGAAAACAGTATGTTCATAGATTTCAAGTATGTCACATATTTATACAACTTTTGGTTTATTTCAATTTTTTTTATATTCATAACATTTTCTAAGTATTCTATTATTTTGAAGGATTCCTATATGGATTTTAAGAATTGGATGCTTTAAGATAAAAATTTTCAGGGATTTCTACTCTTTCTATATTTTTGAGGAAATAGAATCCATAGATAATTTCAGTATCACATAGAGATAGCTAATAGTTTTATTCTTTGAAATATTTTCTAGCATTCATGAAATTTTGTGGTATTTCCTAGGAATCTTACAGGTGTTCGATATTATAATAAAGTGCTATGTGAATTTCAAGAATTTGATGCTTTCCAAATTTGAACTTTCATTAATTCTCTGTGTTCTAAACGTTTTGTAAGAACAAAGTTATGTATTCGTGTATTTTGAAAAATTTCAACGTAGATCCCTAAAATTAGGTGCTCTTGAATCAAAAATTTAATAATTATTCAGTATTTTGATGAATTTAATGGAAACCAGTAGGTTTGTAGATTTTAAGTATATACACATTGCACATTTATACAACTCTTAGTAAATTTTGTATTTTTTTTCATATTCATGAAGTTTTTTAAATTTTCGTGTATTTCGAAGGATTGCCATATGAATTTTTAGGTTTAGATGCTCTAGGGTTAAAAGTTGTAAAGATTTTGTTTTTTTCATATTTTTGAAAAAATACTATCTATGGAAACTTTAAGTATTTCAGAGAATCCTAATAATTTCAGTTTTTTAAATATTTTTCAGCATTTATTAAATTTCGTAGTTGTTCTTCAAATTCTTTTTAATGATTAATATTTTGATGAATTGCTTAGTAAATTTTCATAAACTGATGCTCGAGACTTCAAAGTTTCAAAGATTTTTTAAATTTCAAAAGCTTTTTTGGAAAAGAATTAAGTATTAGAGTTTTGTTTTAAATTTCAATACAGATTTTTAAGGTTTGATGCTCTAAAATCTTAATTTTAATAAATTTTTAATATTTAGAGATATTTCTTAGAAAACAGAATGCTCATATATTTCAAGTATATCACACATTAATACAAATTTCGGTACATTTTGTATTTTTGTTATAATCATAAATTTTTTTGAAAATTGAAAATTCTAGTATTTTGAAGTATTCCTGTATGGACGTTAAGAATCGTATGCTCTAGGGTAAGAAGTTTTGAGGATTTCTATTTTTTATATATTTTTGGAAAAATAACATCTTCGGAGAATTACATTATTTTAGAGATTTCTAATTATTTTAATGTTTTCAATATTTCCCAGCATTCATTAAATTTCGTAGTATTTCCTAGAAATCTTATAGTTTTTTCATTGAGCTATGATGTTTCAAATAATTCTAACTACCTCAGCATTTTTAAAAATTGTTTAAAATTTATAATTTTTAAATGATTTTTGTGTATTTTATGTATTGTCATTTTCTTTTTTTGCAGCACATATAAAATTTTGTACGTTTTTCCGGTTCTTTTGTCGAATTCTGTAAAGATTTTCACGATTCGATGCTCACAAGCAGGATACAAAATAACATTCCACACCCCCTTCGAAATTCCTATGCTTTGGCAAAACTGTAGTAATTTTTATCCTTGTAAAAACCTTACAGGAAAATGAAATTCCTTATATAAATTCAATTTCTTATAAATTGCGCCTTCTAAAGACTTTATAAAAAATTGAAATTTCTTAGAAAGAATTGATCGAAAAAATTCATGAGGTTTTTTCCTTATAAGATTTTATCAAATACAATCTTAAAAGAAATTTCAGTTTCTTATAAAGTTTTTGTAAGGTGCACCTTATAAGAAATTGAATTTTTATAAGTAACTCCGTTTTCTCATAAAGTTTCCATGAGGATCAAAACTACTAGGGGGAAAAAAAACATCGCTCACGTGTTTAACGCTAATATCAGAACAAATCATTCACAGTAATCCTATTTCACAAAGCACTATTTTCAGGAAAAACTACTGACAAGGGAATAAATTTCAAAAGAAAAAGAAGAAAAAAAAGGTAAAAAATCAATTACTAAAAGTGCCCCCCTACCCTAGGAATCCACCGAATCTTGGCTCTTGAAATTTGTCGTCATTTTTCCCTTACGTCTCTGATATAATAAAGCTCGCAATGAAATGGCCCCTGAAAAAGTGATTGAACTGATGTTATCAATGAAATAATGCTTACTTGCCAGACTGCTTCTTCATCGGGCCGCACAAGGTCTCGAGAGATGTGTTGCCCCGGAGTGATTCTTCCAATACTCGGATGCAGGAATTGGCGCTGTGAACATCACGAACAAATACGAATGAAAATGGTGAACTGCACGTCGACGTTTCTGAGATTCCTAACAATGCGACCGTACATTCCTCCTCGACCCGAGCGCAAAGTTGCGCGAAAATTCGACAAAGTTTCACCCCGCGATCAACAATTTATTAACGTTCCCTTCCCGACAACTTTATTCCGCCTTCTTTAAGAGCCACGAAGAAAATCAATCAGCGACAAAGAGCGAATTTCGTAGGGCATTCTTTCCAATTTCGTTTCGAGAGCTCTGAGACACACGCTCGAATTTAACGACGACATTCGTCGCATTTCGCGTCGCGAACGTTTCGTAATAATGGAAATTCCCGAGCTCTTCGGAAAACGAAGCTGCGCCGATGTTTGCAGGAATATGAATTAAGGGTAATCAAAGTGCTAAATAATCGCGAGGACTCAGTTTGCGCGTGGTTATTGCTGAGCTTTTGTTTCACGCGCGAATGATTAGCGAGACGGATGAGCGGTTAATCGTTTGTGCGGGATTATAGGGTAGAAGGATTTTTTTTGGGGGTGTAGGTTATTAGTGATTCTTTGTGATTTTGGATTCAGAATGGGGAATTTTCAAGCTTGGAAGATACAGATTTTAGAAGGGGCTTTTAGAGGCAGAAGAAGCATGAAAGGTATTTTTTTATCGAATTAATTCAGACTTTCGTCAGACATTACTAAATGGTAATTTATATTCTGTGAAATTTGAAAATTTCACAATCCTATGCAACAGTATTTGGACCATAATGTGTAATAAAGTACAGAGAATTATTTTTATTGAAGCTTTCTATAGATGTTTTTGGTCATTACCTTGCTGCAAAATGAATCCTCTGCTAATGAATTGCTTTTCTGCTGGCACAGGTTTGTAAAAAAAATAACACCTTTCTAAGTGTACACGTTCAGGACCATACTATGAATTCCTTAAATAACAAGAACAATATTTCTGGTCACACTTTAAATAGAGAAAAATATTTTTTGATCACTGTTTATACGTTTTGTGATAAATTCAGCTTTTCAGGCATATAAGACAAAGGTGATGTTTTACATGAAAAATTGTTGATATTGCCTTTCAAATATCTTACGATCAATATAAAAGTTGGTAAAAAGTTCTGTTATCAATATTTTATAGTTTCTAATAAATTTTTCTGCAGTTAGATTCTAAGAGCATACGAAAAGTTGAGTATCAAAAGACTTTTAGACAGCAGTTTATTATAGAAACTTTGAAAAACCCACACTATCAAAATTTTTCGGAGTAAAATCTTTTTGCAGAATGTGAGAAATTCTATATTGAATTAATAAAACTAAATTTAGCGACGATGTAATTTTGAGATATTTTTGAATTTTTACGATGTATTTTGTAAAGAATCTTGAAGTTGTTCAAATAAATACTAATCTAGAGATTTCAGATAATGTTGGAAAAATGCAGAAGAATGTATTCGGTCATTACCTTGCTGTCAAACTTGATAAATCCAGTTTTTTAGGCATTTAAGTAAAAAATGAAGACTTACATGATACAATGTTAAAATTGTCTTTATTGTCTTTCAAATATCTTACTATTGTTTCAAAATGTATGACAAAGCTCTACCATCAATATTTTGAAATTTTTAATAAATAAATTTTTGCAGCTGTGTTATTATGATAAACAAAAAAATGAGAATCCAAATATATACTTTGTCACCATAATGGATGTTTTGTTTGTAGACTGAGCCTATTTATTTGAATTTTCGAGTTATGTATAATAGAATATTCAGCATCACAAAGTATTTTAATGGAATTTATCCTACCATACAAAAAGTTCTACGTGAAATCGTGATCTTTTTTTGAACTAATGGGAAATACTGCACAATGTTTCAATATCTTTATCATTCTTGAAAATTGTATGTTTTACTGCTCATTATCCAATTCCAAGTATTTATATCATGGTGTTGAAAATAGATGCTTGAACTTTAAGGTATCACCTCCATAATTGAAATTTGACTTAAGATTTTCATTAAAAAAATATATATGAAAGGTTTTAGCGTCCTTATTACATTTACAAAATTACAATTTTTTTTAACTGTAGCGTTTTTTAATAGAAAATTTTCAAAGTTTACATGTAGTCTTATGGGTGGAAGCAGTTTTTTTTAGAAATTTTTAACTATACTACACTTAGGATTTCAGTAGGTTTGCAATTTATTTTATTTTTTTTGTTTTATTTGCTGTTTTGTTTATTTTGCAATTTATTATATTTGCTGTTTAATTTCATTTATTTAATTTGTTGCTTACTTCAATGTATTCTATTTGCTATTTTATTTAGTTACGCAATCGATTCTATTTACTTTATTCATATGTATGTTTATTTGCTGTCAAAATGCTTTCGAGGTTGTGTTTCTTATTGTTTATTATTAAAAAAACAGAATCATATGATGTGACATATGGGGTTGGTTTCTCGCTCTAATAGAAAAGATGGCACAATGGAACGTTGCCACTGTCAAAAATAATGCCGTGATCTGAAATTAGCTAAAACCAATTTACTTTGCGACTGCATTCATTCATGGAGGTAATACCTTAAGGCTTAGTTAACTAAAGAGAAAATATTTGACTTTATTCTCTTACGTAATCTTTGCGCAAACATTGGGTAAATAGTTTACGTAACATTTTTGCAATTAGTACTTAAAAAAGAGTGGACACAGCAAGTTTGCAAAGAAAGCCTAGTTACTGCAAACTGTATGAAAAACTTGTAATTCCTTATAAGAATCTAAGTTTTCTTATAAGATTGTCGATTCCTAATAAGGCAACCTTATCAAAACCTTATAAAATCCTTATGAAGAATAAATTCTTCATAAAATTACAATTCTTTTTGAGGATTTCATGATTTTCAAAAGGAATTTCACGTTTCCTTTGAAGAATTTTTGTTCTCTTTATAAGGAATTATAATTTACTTATAAAGAAGCAAGTACTTTCAAGGTTCCAATTATCCTAACAAGGGTTCAAGATTTCCTTATAAAGACTGCAAGTTTCTTATATTTCAATTTTATCCTCCCGAAACTAAAATGTAGCTATAGTTAAGAGGATGAAACGTGCGAATGTTGATCTGAGCATGTCTGACTATGTTTACTTTTTTCTACTGACGACTGATCATGACTACTCACTCGTTCAAAATCGGTTCATTTTTCGTGTCGTGCAGTTATCAACGACTCAAAATTTTACTCTTTTTCACGGACATCATGTTTTATTGTCATTCTATAATCGTTTTAATAATAATTATATTTATTATTATTATTCTGTGAATATTGAATATTTACAGAAACTTTTCGAAAGACCTGGGTTTGAATCTTCTCTTTAATAATTTGTTTGATGTATTCATCATGATTTAACTATCTATTTTATAATTCAATTAATAAGTTTGAGTTTCTCTCGAAACTACATCCTAATTAATGAATAAAAAAAGGTTTATACAACTTTTTTCATTTTTCAGATGAGATAGTTAGTTCTCTCATAAGGTCCGTATAAGAATTTTAGTTTTCTCATAAGGTTTTAAATTCCTTAAAAAAGGTTTTTACTTCCTTCTAAAGATTCTGATTAATTACAGCGAATTTCTACGGTTCATAATTATCAAGAAAATAAAAATTCACATCTTATTCCACCTTGATCATCATCAACTAACCCAACATCCCAAGTGCAACCCCAAATATTGATTCTCCAACAATCCATATTTCCGCTGAAAAGGATCTCAGACCAACGTAAAAAGTAATAATGACAGTTTTGGCAGAAAACTCTGAGCTCGATAAAAAGTTTCCGAATGGATTCCATCGTTTCTAGTGACTCGCCGACTCCACACAAAGTGAAATTTAAAATGCAAACGCCAAAGTCGCTCGCTTTTCTAGCACTCGTTGCGTTTTGCATATTAGAAGGTTGCTCTTCGAAATTGGGATCGAGACAGCGCGGCGACAAACTTATTAGGGTGTGAGTCGAGGCATCTCTGTTGCGAGTGGTTATGCTCGAAAGAGCTACGGCACGCCCAAGGTGAATGCCAAAATCGCTTTCGTCGAGGCGCGAGAGATGCGCGAGATGTTGGTGGTGGCATTGAAATTTCAAGAGACGGAAAAAGTCGAGAAATCCATTACCTATACGAGATATGGGCTTCCTGAAAAATTGAGGATTTTCCTACCACATGGATGCATTTGTACAGAGATTTATTCTGGGAGACTACAAATTTGACTATTCTTTGTGGTGACAAAGATTTCAGTCATTTTTTTATGAATTTCTTCAAACTGTCTGAATTGTCCTTCAATATATTATTTGAATTTCAAAGAAAACAATGATTTCTGGTTACCTTCGCTTTAGAAAACATATTTGCAGAAAATCTCTCAAAGTGAATGGAACTGGATTATAAATTTGTTTGATTGAAATATTGCTGCACTTGTTTTACCGGAAAAATGCACTCTCACCACGATGGAAAATCAAATATTTCTACGCGAGCTCGTATTTTTCCGAGGCATTTCAATCTTGGACGTTTATCTGGTTTTTGATTGACTCGTGCCTTTTTGATCCAAGAATAGCGAGATTTCAGATGTTCAGTAAAATGTCGGTTTCCACTTCCCGGATTCACTTTCTATTCTCGTCATTTTCCATTTGATTGGCTCTGAGTGTGAGATTTAGCCTCTATTTTTGTCAGGTGCTTTTTATATACAAACTCTATTTTTATGCTCAATTAAATTTCATATCGATAATGTTTTCTCAAACATGTATAAAAATGCAGCATTTTTTTTCAATTAATTAACCAAGTTCTTTAAAAAAGATGAACATACACTATAATTCCGAACATTTTCGAATCACTCGAAGAAATAGTAGATGATACACGTGGAATATTTTTATATGCACTTTGGACGTAAAAAACGACTTATTACATCGCATGGTTTGTATCGCTATGGAACATTCCATCGAAATGTCCCATATAAAAGTGTAATACATCGAACATTTCATGGGCTATAAAGCGTTTCATGGAAAATTCACTTGGCATTTTTCAATAAAAATTTTAATGCGTAATAAACGATATCTCCCAGTTACGTTTTTAGCTGACAGTTTGCTTTCATTTTCCGATGCTTTGAAAATACTGTTAGGAAAATATCAGAGAAATAAAACTTTAACAGTATAGCATTGTGAAAGGGCATGTCTTTTTCTGTTTGTACATTTTCGGTTTTTGAAAAAGATAATTCTTTCGTGATTTTTATAGTTTATATGATTGATTTGAGCATGTCTGACTAAACATACTTTCTTCTACTGAAGACTGATCATGACTACTGACTCCAATTTTAAATCGCTTTTTTTGTGATGTACCGTTATCAACGGCTTATGTTTTTTCTCTTTTTTTTACATATAATATTTAACCGTCGTATTTTATGTCTGATAGTTTTTCTGTTAAATTTACAAAATGATATTATTATATTTATTTTATTCTTTTCATTATTTTTAAATAAACTATCGATAACTTTACAACTGTCAAGTAATATTTTCATGTGAAATAACATGTCAGCAATATAATAGAATCATTTTAAAGATCAAAGAAAATTTGTATTTCATCCCCGTTCTCAAAACTTCATCCGAATCCAACAAAACGAAAATAACACTGGCAAGTATTTTCCACTAGATGAGTTTCAACAAAAATCTGACGTCCCCACTATGACGAAAAAATAAACGATAAAAAAACATCAACCTGACATTCTCAGAGTTTCATTGTACGAGAAAAACCAACGAAATCGTCCTCAACTGTACTGTAAAAACTCCGCATGAAGTCATTCAAATTTTTCCTCTGTAACAAAACTGCTCCACTGTAGGGCATTTTTTTTAATCCAGCACAAAAAGCTTTATTCCCCTCATTTAGCTCGACCGAGATATGAAAAAGAAATATTCTGCAGCAACGATTTTGTCAAGTCGAGAAAGTGCATTAGAAAACGTCCGTTATCTATTCAAAAAGTAAATGGCACGAAACGTGGGCTCGCTGTAATACTGAACGGCGTATGTCGCGAGAGAAAGAGAGACGACGAGCAATGTTTTTATTTCGATATCATCCCTCGTGACTGCCCCGTTGCCGAAGGTGAGCGTTCTTCCTGCGAAATACGTATTCCCCGGGCTCTTGCGAGTACTTTCTCGGTTCAGTGGCGGTTGGATTTACAATATTCCGTTCGAAATTTATGCCGTTTTTTCTCCAACTCCGTCGCACTTTTTTTATTCCAACTTTGCTCCATTTGCAAACACGTAACAGTTCATCGCGTTCACTTCAAGGCTGATTTGCCGCGGTAACAGATGATATGGGATTGAATTTTGCGAAAATATATTGATACCTCGATGTAAGTGAATATTTATGAATATTGGAATTATATAAAAAAATTTTACTGGCAGCGTTTGGAAATTTTTGTTGTTTTTTGTACACATTCATTATTTATTTCACAGTCAACGTTTGTCTTTCAACTCTGAAATTTCCAACATTTTTTAAACATTTCAACAAGAAAAAAGTAAAAATATTTTCAATAAAATGAAATATTATATTCTATTTACACGAATCTTCAAAGAATAGGTAAAGTATGAGATATTTGAAAAATCATAGAAAATCACACGATAAAAAAGAAATTACAATGAAATAATGAAAAATTCTACAAAATGTGAAATTAATAGAAATTAATTATTCGAAATAGAAATAACAACGCGTATACAATGATAAATTACGATCCTGATATTTATTCACTGAGTTAATACAAACATTTCTTCTATTTCAGTAACTTAATAATCATGGTTATATAACCATATTGAAAATCAACTATAAAAACAATCGTAGGTATTGAAATACGATTCTAAAATATTATTTTAAATAAAAAAAAACGAATAATTAGTCGTTTATAATAGAAAGACATGAAAAATGAAGCGATTTCAAATGAGTGAGTAGTCATGATCCATTGTCAGTAGAGGAAAGTAAGTATAGTCAGACATGCTAAGATAAATTGTGTAAATAATTCCATCTATAAAAATTATAAATTTTTTAAAAAATGAAGTGAGCAATATTTTTTAGAATTTTGTTTAAAACGGTTGATTAGCCATGATCCGTTGTAAGTAGAAAAAAGTAAGTATAGACAGGCATGCTCAGATCAATTGTGTTAATAATTCCATCTATAAAAGTTATAAATTTTGAAAAAAATGAAGTAGGTATTATTTTTATGTGTTTGGTTTAAAACTAGTCATTATCCGTTGTCAGTAGAAGAAAGTTAGTATAATCAGACATGGTCAGATGAATTGTGTACCTAACTAGTTCCATGTATAAAAATTATTAATTTTTTGAAAAATAAAGTAAGCAATATTTTTAAATGTTTTGTTTTGAACGAGTAGGTAGCCATGATCCGTTGTCAGTAGAAGAAAGGCAATATAGTCAGACATGCTCAGATCAATTGTATAAATAACTCCATCTATAGTAATTATAAATTTTTTTAAAAATGAAGTGAGCAATATTTTTTAGAATTTTGTTTTAAACAAGTAAGTACTCATGATCGGTTGTCAGTAGAATAAAATAAGTATAATCAGACATACTCAGATCAATTGTACAAATAATTTCATCTGTAAAAATAATCAATTTTCGAAAAACTAAGCGAGTATCATTTTTATGTGATTTGTTTCAAACGGGTGAGTAGTCATGATTCACTGTCAGTAGAAGAAAGTAACTAGAGCCAGCCATGCTCAGATGAATCGTTTAAATTCCATCTATAATAATAATAAATATTTTTGAAAAAAAGTGAGCTATATTTCCTAGAATTTTGTTACAAACGGGTGAACAGTCATGATCCATTTTAAGTAGAAGAAAGCAAGTATAGTCAGACATGTTCAGATGAATTGTGTAAATAAATGCATCTGTAACAATTATCAATTTTTGGAAAAATGAAGTGAGAAATATTTTTTAGTATTTTTAGACATGCTCAGATAAATTGTATAAGTAATTTCATCTGTAAAAATAATCAATTTTTGAAAAACGAAGTAGGTGTTTTTTTTATGTGTTTTGTTTCAAACAAGTCAGTAGTCATGAAATGTTGTCAGTAGAAGAAAGTAGGTATAGTCAGATATGCTCAGATGAGTTGTCTAATAATTCCATTCATAAAAATCATCAGTTTTTTGAAAATGAAGTAGCAATATTTTTAAGTGTTTTGTTTTAAACGTGTGAGTAGTCATGATCCGTTGTCAGTAGAAGAGAGTAAGTATAATCATACATGCTTAGATCAATCATACAAATAATATTTACTACACATAAAAATCATGAATTTTTTATGAACTGAAGTAGGTATTATTTTTGTGTTTTGTAGTATTTGGAGAAACTCGAGAATATTTTTTGTGTATCTTTCTTTTTTGGACGTTGATTACGAATTTCGATGATGTGATAAAATTTGAGTAACTTGTTGAATTTCTGCGAAGGTAAAAAAAAATTGATCAATTTTTCTGAGATTTTCGAAGGATTTAAACATGAAATCGTCGTTTGTGTGGCAATTCTACAATTTTCATACATCGAAATTTTCATTATTTCAGAGAATCTCAAGGTAAATAAATAGAATAAATTAGAGTTTATAAATATTTGAGAGTGGGTTTTAACCAATGTTTGTTGTTTACTTGAAAAAGTAACGATTTTTCTACGTTGCGAGAAATTAATGGTGTTTTGGGATATTTTAATTCAGAATGTTCGAAAGAATACGATTTTGGATGTAACGAATGGTGTAGACTAGATTTTGGAAAGAAGTTCATTTGCTGCAAGCTACAAGCTGTTTTGACAGAGTTTCAAAAATTTTCATAAACTGTTGCACATAAGAGATTTTTTGGTTTTTTCACAATAATATAAACAAAATTTTAACAAAAATGTCAATTTTCGTAGACTTTACTCAAAATCCATGCTTCATCCTTTGGAAAATGGCAGAAGTACGACTATTACATTGATTTAGATTTTTTTAAAATAAGATCAACAATCGTCATGTGAGGGATCACCTTTTACTTATATTTCTGAAAAGCTCAATTTATCAAATTTGAAAGTATGAACAAAAAACGTATAAGCGGTGATCATAAACCGTTTTTCTCTATTTTGAATGTGACTAGAACCATCGTTCTTGTTATTCAAAGAATTCATAGTATGGTCCTAAACATGTACACTTAGAAGGGGTTTATTTTTTTTTTTACAAAGCTGTGCCAGCAAAAAGGTACTTCAATGGCAGATAATTGATTTTGCAGCAAGGTAAAGACCAAAAACATTCATAGATATTTGTCAAACATTACCCGAAGTAAAAAGAAAAAGATAGAACCCTAAAAAGAATTACTTAAAACAGCCTCAGTTTTCTGATTTGAACCCAGTAGACTTGCTTCTAAAGAGGTCGAAAATCGAATGAAAAAACGAACTTTAACTATTACTGAGGAAGAAGAATAGAATAAACTTGAGTAGTTAAAACTTAAAAACTTTATCCTCGATTATTCAAATAGTAAAAGTCGTGTTCAAAACAGAAGGTAGATTTTTCCAGAAAAATAATCATATACTGACTCATTGTCAGTGGTTTACACAGCATCCTTATATTACTTCTATATTAAACGAATAACCACTAGTCTTTTTTGAAACGTCTCCCATCCTTCGAATAAAACGTTTCCACAGCACTGCATCAATAAGTTTTTCCCCAGCAAAAAGTCCCCAATGAATTCTTCCAATTTTCCTCTTCTTTTTCTTTAGCAAATGGAATCTTAGAAAAATTGATCCTCGAAATAAAAAAAAGCTCCCACCTGCACGGTCGAGCGGACTTGGCATGAAACGCCCTTGGTGCTTTCTTCGCGTAATCCAAGCTGCAAGAAGAAAAGCGGGAAATTTTCTTCCCCCTCGTTCGTGTTGCTTCGGAAAAACGTCGACGTATTCGACACCGAACAATCGATCAAGCAAGGATTGCGAAAAAACGAGCAGTCGCGAAGGTGCGGGGCCAAGTCCACGAGATTCCGGAGGATAAAGGAAGAAACGAGGGTGATAAGAAGATCGCGAAGAAAACTGATGATAACAAGCAAAAGTAAAACCCGAGTGGGAAACGTCCATATTTTCGACCTTTTTTTCCTGCTTTCGGATGATGTTCTTTAACTTCTCATCGCACCGTTTTTCCCGTCATTTGAGTTTGAGCTTGTTCGAAACAAGTCGAGACATTCATTTTTTTATTGCTCCCTAACTTTGGCAGTTTGTACATTTTACTTTTGTTCCTGGCTGTTCGAACGGGGTTTTTTTAATGGGGCTAGTGAAGTGTCAAGGGGCGGGGGATGGGGAAGGAGATGGTTATTTATGGAGGTTTGCGGGGCTTTATGGAGGTATTATTTTTAAAGGAATGGTTCAACTTCTTGGGTATATGACTGGGGATTGAAAGCGTCGAGATTATTGATGAAAATGATTGCTGGATGATTTTTAAGATTTTTAGTGAATTAGATGTTTTTTATACTTAAAACATGGTGAGTTCACTTTTTCTTTGGGAGAAGGGAGTGTACACGAATTTAATGTTTATTATGACTAAATTTGGCGTATCATTCTGACAATGATGAATTTATGAGCAAAATAATAATAGCGTGTGATGAGGAATATTGAAAGTTCAATACTTCTAATGGTTAAGTAGAAATGGCAAAAAATATAGCCATGGTTGTCAACACTGCCCAATAGAAATATTCTGGATGGGCGATATATCAAAAAAATCCATGTGAAAGTGTATTGATTCAAGATTTGTTGTTTAACTCAATCGCCAAAACTTCAAACGATTTACAAATTTCATCAACATTGTCTAAAAGTCTTGATTTTCATAATATTATCAAAATCATTAACCAACTCCACACAAAACATTTCTTTATCAGTAAAAATTTCAAAGAAAATACGCAGTTTCTGGAAACCAATGATATTTTGAAATTTTCCATAATCTATAAAGTAAAAAATTTATAAATTTTTTCTGTAACTCCACAAATTCTATGTATGAAATAGTTTTCTTGATAGTTTTTTGAATTTTCATGAAATTGATAGTTTTCAAAATTTTCAAGATTCTGAACATTGTACGAATAATTCAGAACTTAATTAACAAATTTATTCAAAGTTTGTCCATTTCACGAGATTTTTGTGATTTTTTATACTTTTTCAATTTTTTGAAGTTTTTGAAAAAAATGAAACAGAACTTTCTTGCATAAATTTGAAGAAATGTAACGAAGAATATAAAAGTGTAAAATTTATGATCATTTATGACCTCGATAAAATTTCTCCAACTTTTTAGAATCATAGTCAGTCTTTCTAATTTTGAGAATTTGAAATTTTTTAAAAAATCTTAGAATTCCAAACAAACCATACTCTGTTTATAGCTTTACAAATTATATAAAGATTGGTCCATAAGAATTTTGTAATTCTTTAATGCTTTTTTAATTTTAAAGATTTTTTCTGGAAAATTAAAAACATCGAATGACTGATGTTGAAAAAATTTGATTAGCAACACAAACTGTAAAATTTATGAACATTTTATAGAATCGAAATTTTTTTTTTGAGTTCTTTGGAATTATTGAAAGTTTTTGAAATTTACAATGCGTTTTTATTTTTTCAAGTTTTTAAGATCCTAAATACAACACAAACCATTCAAAACTTCACGAATTTTGTGTAAATTTGTCCAACTCATAAGATTCTCGTAATTTTTTAATATTTTCTGAGTTTTTTAAAATCTTTTAATAAAATTCAATAACCATAACGCGTGCATATTTTGAAAAATTTAATAAACAACACAATATACACAATTTTTGATCATTCATGAAATCGTACAATTTTTTCGAATTTTTAAGAATTATTGATGATAGTTGAGATTTCGACTGTTGTCATTTTTTCAAAATTGAAGATATCGAACAAAATAGAAACTGTTTGAAGCTCTACAAGATTTATGAAATTCTGCCCAACTTACCAGACTTTTGTTGTTTACTAATAGTCCTTCATTAGGACATTAATGTCCTTCCATTTTTTCGAATTTTTTTTTTTTTTTAGAAAAATTATAGAAAAAATGTTGGAAGAAAATCAAAAGGCACACAAACTACGAGATTCATTAACATTTATTGAAATTCTACACTTTCTTTTAGGGTATTATTGACAATCTTAAAAATTTATGATGTTAAAATATGCATTTATATTTCCAAAATTTAGCAACCACATACAAAATGAGTCAAACTTTCAAAACTTTCTAATACTTTCTCTAATTTTTTCAAATTTACGTTTCTTTTTTAATACTTTTTAACTTTTCTGGAGTTTGACTAAAAACAAAAACAAAACTTCATCATGTATATTTCAATGAAATATAATGAACACAATTTACAGAGACGATTAAAATTTTCTGGGATTCGGCAAATTTTACGAATTAAATACAATTATTGAAAATCTTTTGATTTTTACGTGTTCCTGTTTTTTAACAGTGTCAAAATTGCAAACCAAAAACAAAATATACAAAATCTTGAAATTCCATTAAAATTTGTCCAACCCGTAATTTTCTAAAGCCTTTCAAGTTTTTCAGATTTTTATAGAAAAATACAAAAACATACTCATGAATATTATGAAGAAAAATGAATGTAAACACTATTTGCAAAATGTACGAATACTTTCTAAATTCTATCTATTTCTTGAATTTGATGAAGCTATTGACGACCCACAGAATTTTCGATGTTTTTCAATTTTTCAAAATTTTCAAAATCTCAAGCTTCATTTATATTTTTCAAAATTTTCAAAACGCTAGAAAAATTTATCTGACTCACATTAGATTTCTTTAGAATTTGCAATAATTGTTGACGTATGCTTTAAAGGAATATAATTATTAACTTCTCCTCCCTTGCCTGCCTCTCAATTACAATCTATCAAAAAAAATCCCCATATTCCTGGTTTAGATCTGTCATGACATACCCAAAAAATTTTGCCAGTTTCAGACTGTATAAAAATAATAGTGACAATGCTAATATTTTTCAACACTAATTGAGTGAAAAGTCTTCGATTTTTTTCGTTTTCCTAGTCAATTATTTTGTAGTGAACGTTTCAACCCCTAGTGCAGGGTCATCTTCAGGACTGAAAGTCGTACATTTAATTTAGACATTATAATTCTGAACTTTACACCAAACCAAGAGTTTTTTCTAATGACATCGGCCACAATGGCCGATGTCATTAGAAATGTAGAAAAAACTCTTCGTTTGGTGTAAAGTTCAGAATTATAATGTCTAAATTAAATGTACGACTTTCAGTCCTGAAGATGACCCTGCACTAGGGGTCGAAACGTTGACTACGAAATAAATTGGCTAGGAAAACGAAAAAAATCGAAGACTTTTCACTCAATAACTAAAAATAAGTCCTAGGGATTTTGAGAAGAAATCAAAATTAAGTTATATTTTTCAACACTGTTCACCGTTTCGAATTTTCTCACCAACTCTTCCAAAACTATTTCTAAATACACACTTTTCAGTTTTCATCATCCAAGGTTCACTCTTTTACGTGTTTAGTTGTACAAGAAATAACTCGCTCTGAAAATTATGTCCTCCGCTACTTCTCTAGCTTGGAGCAAAATACGCTTCTACAGCAACGATGAAACGTTAATTCAAATTAAAATTTCAATGGAGTTAACGATGTTTTACGGAAAAGTTGCTCCGTAAATGAGATGACACGGTTTACGAAGTAAAAGACATTTGGCGAAACGTTTGAACTGAATTCTCACTTGCGACGCTCACAACTAATTGTGGGTTGTACCGGCGAGGCGTGCAAGAAAGCTGAGTCGAAACGTCTAATGCCTGCTATCACCTTTGTCCAACACGACGAGGTCGATGCGCGCGTGAGAACTGCCGATTTCGGCGCCCAGAATTTTAATAAAGATATCTCTCGACCTTTTTGCTACCGCTTTTACATGGAAATTTATGCGACATTTCCCGGCATAACGTTGGTTCTTCAAGAATAACGTGACGAGGATGAAAATTTTTTTGTTTCACGTCTCGTAAAGAATTCGCCTTTTGTACAATCACAAGAAAAAAAGAAGAGTTAGAAATAATCTTGAGGTAGAAAGTCCTCAGAATTTTTTTTCATTTTGGTACTAAGAATTTTAAATCAAATTTTTTAATATCTAATTCCAGTACAAAAAGTTTCTTAATTATTTGCAATGTTTAGAATCTACTTTATTGGTTCTTTTTTTCTTTCTCAATTTTCGTAAATATATTAGTATTATTTCTGGAAGAGACGCAATTAATTTCATTGAAATAGATACTCCAGATTCTAGATATCTAATTTTCTATATTTTTTTAGTTCAGAATCAAGCTAGAAAATTCAATAGAATAAAGCTGATTTCCCTAATTTTACGTTCTGAATGCCAAGCATTGGAATAAAATCATGAGGAAATGTCTAAACAGAGTATCGGAGGAAGGAGTCAATAAACCATCGAAATCAATATACAAGAAGCATCAGGAAATAAAACAAGTCTATTTACTAGCCAAAGGCAATGTACTTCTCAACTTTCTTGAGAAGGCATTCTCGTTTGTCTGGTCAGACAATCGGATCCCTGTTTTTTTTTACATCCCAACTTTCTATGATCCTTAAAGAGCACGTCCGAGAATTTCTTTCCAAAGCAGAAAAATACGATAATAATACGCTCTGTGCCTGTACAACAACAAATACATTCTTTTGTCCGCGTCCTCCTTTTCAACCGAAGCAACTTTTTTTTTTGTTCGCGTTTTCTACAACTTCCATTAGGATTACAAGTACTCATTCGAGCTTTCGTCGTAACTATGAGGTAATTTAGCGTAATTTGAGGAAAGAAAATGACGATTTGAATCAAGGGTGGAAGAACGTGGTTTTTTCGTGCGGTATTTAAATTTCTTCGGAATTTTCCTTAGATTTTCATGAAAATACTGAAAAACTTGAAAGATATTTTAAATTACTATAAATCTAAATTAGTTTGATAATATTTCACAAATTTAGAAAGTTTGCACAGTTGGTAACTTGTTTTGAATCTGAAAATTTCAAGTAATGAAAAACATCACAATTTTCAAGGTTGTCCATAATTCTCTGGCTTTGAAAAAGTGGTATGTAGATTTCCAAAAATGTTGAAGAATTTTTTATATTGTTAAAATTGTAATACTTCTTTAAAATATGCATGGAAACGTTTTTTAAATTTTTGAATGGAAATATAAGTGCTGGAAAAGTATATGAATAATATTCAAAATTTCATCAGATTGGAAATAAATTCAAAATTCGTAATAATAAAATAGTTTTTATAATATGCATAATTTTGATAATCTTGCAAAAATTGAAAAAAAAAACTATGAAAGTTTGAACTGATTGTAAATAATTACATAAAATTTGGACAATTAGTAGAAATTTAGAGAATGTCAAACCTGAAATACTTCAAAGATATTAAAAATTACGAAAAATCTGAATCAGACAAATTTTTAAAGATTTTGAAGGTTTGCATAGTTCTTTTAACATGTTAAAAATTTTGAAAATTTTAAAACCATTAAATGCATCAAAAATTGTATAGGTTTTCAATAATTCTAGAAGCTTTAAGGTAATTTGCTGTTTATCGAAAATGTTCATAAATTTTGAAAATTGTCAGAATTGTTATACTCCTTAAAGAAATGCATGATAATGTTTTTTTCTCATTTTTTAATACAAATTTTGAATACTTTGAAAGTATCAAAGTAATACTAAAAATGTTATGAAGTTGGAGAATTTTTTTTTATATTTGTAAAAATATTGTCTAATGCTTGTGATTTTCGAAATTTTAGAAAAATTAAAAAAAGTACTAAAACTTTAAAAATATGTCAATTATTACATTAGATTCGGATACTTTGTAGTACATCAGAGGATAATAAATCTGAAATACTTCGAAGATATAAAAATTACAAAAAATCTCAATCAATAAATTTTTACATAATTCCAAAGTTTGCATTTGTTCGAAACATCTTCGAAATTCTGAATATTTCGTAATGATAACAAAGACTTAAAATTTCAGATATTTTAAATAATTCCATAACCCTCGAAAAGTAGTTCCTAGATTTTAAAAATTTTCATAAATTCTGTAAATTGTGCGAACTGCTAAATTTCTACATCATATGCATGATAACGTTTTTTCTTCATTTTTGAATAAAAAATTCAAATTCTCGAGAAGTATTCAAAAAATTCTAAAAAAAGCATACCAAGTTAGAAAAATATATTATACTTGAAAAAATAAAAGTTTGTCCAATGTTTGCGTTTTTGAAAATTTTCACAAAATTCAAAAAATTAAATTTAATAAATTCCTAATATAATTACACAAAATTTTGATGACTTGTAGAATTTTAGTGAATGTTCATGAATGTTGTTGATTCTGTTCGTGATTGTATTTGTTTAAACCATGCACATTAATATTTATCGCTTTTTAATAAACATCAGAAAAACTTGAAGAGTATCAGAAAATTACGTAAAATCCTAATCATTATCATAAAATATGTAACGTTTCAAATAGTTTGTATTACATTCGACATTTCTACGATTCAGGAAAATTATCGAACATAAAAAATTTAAAAAATCGTTAATAGTTTAGAAAATTCAACAAATCTGTAGAATATCAGAAAATGTTCATAAATATTGTAGATTGTGTCCATTATCATATATTTTTGAGATATTTACAATAATGTTTTTTTTTTTTTTTTTTTTTTTTTTTATATTCTAAAAACAGAAAAAATAGAAAGAAAATATTAGATGAGTTCAAAATTACCGAAAAATTGAAACATTTAGGATAGTTTGAATTGTATTAGAAATTCGAAAAATTTCTTCAAATTGAAAGACATTTAAGATTTATTAGGTATGCCAAGAAATATCTTAAATCCGAAAAATTTGTCGAATCTTCAAAAATTTTTAATATCACATAAAACTAGGGAAATCACGTAGAGTTCTTAAAATTTTTCAGATAAAAAAGTGTTCTTTCGCACGGAGATAGTTGGATACACATTTTGAAAGTTTTGGTTAAAATCCTGATACATACAAACTCTTGATAAATTTTGTGAATCGCCAAATGATGTAACGATTATTGATGTAATGATCATTTATAAATTGATGTATTTTTGCTTGAATAGTTTTTGGTACGTATTTAATCTATCTATAATTTTTCATCTTCCTCAAATCTTCTGTCACCTATTGCTTAAATTTCAAAATATTAAACAATTCTTTTTTCTTCCATAAAATATCAATGTAACTGCATAAGTTATGGTGAGTAATTTGAACATTCTCTGAATTTCCAGATATTTTTCGAGCAACTTTTTTATTTTGTACAAGTATCATAACTTGTAACAATTTCGACAATTTGTCAAGTTTAAAAATTTTTTGATAGCCTGTTTTGACAGTTCTGACTAGTTTTGCCAATTCGAAATCTATTTCTAGAACTACAAGTTTTGATATTTTTCCATTGTTTTAACAGTTTCGAACATTCCCAATAATTTTTATCATGATCTTCAATGTAAAAAATTTTTCATAGAGATGACAGTCTCTCCATTCATAAAATTGATCACATCGTCGGAAGTTTTCACGAATAGATTTTCAGTTTTTACGTTTTAAGAGCGAATAAAAGAATCGACAATGCTAAAACTCTTTTTTTCATTTGACGAATCTGAATATTACAGTTTATGCAGCTCATAAAATTTCCACTAACTTTTAAAGGCTTCAAGAAATAAGCCAATCATACGATTTCTAACGATATTGACTATTTCAATAATTCAAAAAAAAGAATTTCATTTCCAAATTGGAACATGTGTCAGCGTTTTGCACACTTTTCGTGAAACAAAGCACCTCTTGAAGGCTCAAGAACATTCCTAATCCTAACGCTTGAAATGAATCTCTCGTGTTAGAATGCAAATTACGATAAGGCAACTAATTATGTCGTTTGTACTTGGCGGTAAGGAAACACGGCGAGTTTTAGGACATCGCATAATCAGACCCGTTCCCTGCACTTTTGGAGATAGCATAAGTTGAACAAGCTTTTGGTAAGAAAGCGGGAATTGACGATGTTATCGCGGACGGAGTTGCATGTTTATTCATAAAACACGCCACGTTATGACGAGTGCGCCGAGTTTTTGCTCGAAAGAATAAAATTTAGTTTCAACAATTACCAAGGTAATTTCGTTTACAGTTATGCTAACTCGACTTTCGTCCGCATTGTTTAAAGTTACAACAAACTGAACAATTCGAGAGTTCTGACTAAGGGTTCAAGGGAAGGATTTGTTAACTTGATGAAAAGTGTTCTCGTTCGTAGGCGGAACAAAGTTTTTCATGGTTTCGAAATTGTTTAACGAAACTTCGCCCGGTTGTTGCTATGCTGATTGTATTAGTATTTTAATTGGGATTGTAACCAATTTTGCAGTGTTGACTTTTTTCGCCTCTCGCACTTCTTCTATAGTCATTTTTAATTAAGACAAATAAACCAATTTATCAGGGGTGGTGAAACGAGATTTATTCAGGTAGGTAGTAATTGAGATTTAAGAAACGGGGAAGTGGTTGTTCATTAGCATATTTCTTCAAAATGGGTATGATCATTTTTTCATTTTTTAACAAAATTTGAAGAAATTTGAAGGTATTTTAAATTTTTCTGGGTAGAACAAATTTTGATAACACTGCTAAAGTTTTGGATAGTCTGTAAAATTATTTAAATTTTGGATATTTCAATACATTGTTAAAATTTCAAGAATCCAGGGAAATATTGAATCATTTTGTTGATTGTATTCACTATTACGTTTCTTTCAAATATACATGCTTTTTTCCATTTACCCGTCAAAATCTAAAAAAATTAAAAAGTAGGATGAAGTGTCGAAAAATCATAATCAATTGCACAAATTTTTGTTGAATCTGGAAATTTTCGATAGTTTTCTTTATGTTTAAAATTTTTAATAGGCCAAGAAATTTAAAAACATTGATAATTACGACGTGTCGATGATTCTATAAAATTCAAAAAATTTGTAGAATTTCAGAAACTGTTTATAAACCTCAGAGGTTTTTCTTATTATCATCATATGTATTTGAAATAAGCATGGTGATGTTTTTTTAAAATAATACGAAAAATTCGCCTAGTGTTTTAAAGAAAACAAAAAATTTTGATGATATAGATTAATTGGATTAGAATTTGTAATGTCTTGAATTAAAAAAATTTTAATGCATATAAACACATGGAAAATTCGAAAGATTGTTTATAATTTCATTTTAAATTAGAGCAGTTTATTGAATTTCAGAAAATGTTGACCAATTTCGCACATTGTCTTCATTATTATTTTTTTTCAATACATACATTATAATGTTTGTCTCGTTTCTGATTAGAGTTGCAAAATCTTGGAAAGTATTCAAAAATTACGAAAGATTTTAATGAGTTTTATGAATTCTTATGAAAGATTAAGGGTTTGTAAAATTTGTATCATTTGCAAGATCTCGAAAATTTTGACTTATGAAAAAACATCAAAAATCTATCCAGATTATCGATAATTCGAAAAAACTCTATAAATGTGAAGAATTTCAGATAATATTCATTAACTCCGTAGATTGTGTTCATTGTCATATTTTTTTGAAATAAATGTCTTAATGCTTAATGCTTTGGAAATATTTTCATGGACTTTGGAAAATTTATGTTGTTTGCAAGATCTAAAAAATTTCAAGAAATAAAAAAACATCAGCAATTTATTGAGATGATGAATATTTTTAAAAAAATCGAAAACGTGGTAGAATTTCAGAGAGTTTTCATGAGCTTTAGAGATTGTCTATTCATTGTCATATTTCTTCGACGTATTTAATAAAATGTTTTTTATGTGTTTATAATATTTTGAAAAACTTGAAAGGTACCAGAAAATTATGCAAATCTCCTTTAGCGAGAATTAGATTAACTTTCTGAATAATTTTTACTATATTTAAGACATAAAAATAATAGAAAATATATGACATAAAAATAAAAGGGATTGTCAGTAATTGGTTAAAATTTGAAGTATTTGTAGAATTTCAGGAAATGTCCATATATTTTGTAGATGGCTTTTATCTTATTTCTTCGAAATGCATGTATAATTATGTGTTAAATTTTTCGCTACAAATTCTAAAAACTTGACAAGTATTACAAAATTACGAAAAGTGATTTGGACACATTTTTTTTATAGATTGTGAAAATATTTATGGGTAGGATAATGTTTGACATTGCGGAAATTTTGAAAGAAAAAAATTTACGAGATTATTTATAATTCTCGTGAATTCGGAAAATTGCTGGAATTGAAGAAAATGTGATATACTTTTGTGGATTTCGTTCATCATATTTTTTCGAAACTTGCGTGATAACGTTTTTTCAATTTAACGAAAATCTGAAAAACCTGAGAAGCATGCAAAAATTGTGATAAAACTTTATGTTCGGAAAAATTTTTGTAACATTGGTAAAACTTTGAATTGTTTGAAATATGCATAACTTTGGGAAATTGAAAAAAAAACAACGAAATTTTTAAAGATTGTCGCAAATTCCAAGATGTTCGAAGAAAATTCAAAAAATGCAAAGCTTGTTGATAAATTCCCTACTTTGTCGTAAATTTGTTCAATTTTGTTAAACTATGGAATTCATATAAAGTTCATAAAAAATTCTCAAAATCAAGAAACTTTTCATCGTTTAAACATAGTCGATAATTTGAACAATGTTAATAAAAATCTAGAATCCATAAAACCATCAATTATTAATTTCATGAATTGTGAAAAATTCACAGTATGCAATAAAACAAATATTTATGGATTGACGCATTATCAAGTACATAGGTGTTTTTTGGTATTTCATTTATCCAAAATTTGAATGTAGGGAAAACTGGGGAGTTTTGAACCTATTCGCTTATAAATAGCTCTAATTGTTGCTAAATAATTAAAAATGCAGAAATGCAATATAAAACGATATCATTACACCTCATGGAAGTTTTATCAACTTTCATTAATTTTTATCAGCAGGAAACAAAAAAACATTTGTGTATAACTAAAACTGTAAAAGTAGGTTGTGACGGAAGGTTTGAACCTAATGTAAGAATGTTGGTATAATTTTTTATTATACTCAATGAAATTACAACGGAGGTTAAACAAAACATAATATTATTGTAAAATGAGGTTTTGTTGTTTTTGCTGTTTTTCAAGTAGTCAATTTTTTCCGTATATTTTCTTGTAGATGACAACTTTTTTTGTTTTTTAGGCAATGAGCTATAATTATTTTTGTGACAGTCATTGATTAATAAAAAAAAACTGAAGAAAATTAATTTTCCAAATATGACACCAGATTTATTATTAGCGCACCTAAACACCATGGAGAGCATATGCATCTTGCAATACTTCAGATTTGCGAGTCATTATTGAAAAAAAGTTCAAACAAAAAAATTTTGCAAATCTTACACTAGGCTTATCACCAGTGCACCTGAAAACCATAGAAAGCATATGCATCTTGCAAAAACATTAATTTTGGAAGTAATTGTTAAAAAAAAGTTCGAACAAGTTAAAATTTAAACCAACCACCGACTTGATTGGATTTGCAACAATTGAGATTATTGATGCAAGCATAAATTGATAAGATAGATTGTACTTAATTATGTTTACATGTAATTCCCTTCTTGAGAATAAAGTTATTGGTCATTTATTAGGTTCAAACCTCCTGTAAAGTTTAGTTCAAATCTTCCAAGTTGACATTTTGTTAATTAATGTGACAAGAAATGATGAAAACAAAATAAAAAATTTGCGCTGTTTTCCAAATTGTATCTCGTAATTATGACAAGTAATAATTATTATGGGTTACTGAAATTTGCTCATTTTAACATTTACTACTAGCTTACAAAACAAACTGATAAATTACAGTTTACTACTTTTATTTCGTTTTCTTATAACGATTCAGTAAAAAGGTTAGTGTAAATTATGGAAGAAGGAAAATAAACACCATCTATAGCAACAATCAATAAGTATTTTTGAAAAATTATCAAAAAACTGAGTAGGTTCGAACCTCCTATAGGTTCAAACCTTCCTAGTTTGCACTATCTGAAGTTCTAAACCTTCAATATTAACCGAAAAAAAATATAAATGTTCTGCTTGAAATCATTTTCCAGCCCTTTTCAGTTGATCAACAAATTTTTACATTCCCTAACAAAATGTTTACCCTAACCTTCCTCTCCTCTCTTTAGAATCAAAAATTTATTTAAATATTTTTTTTCGTTCAATTTCAAACACTGGAAACTTCAAATGTTCTTCCAACTTTCCACACTTTCCACACATGTTCTTCCACCCCCGATATTAATTTCATATAATAAGCGATTGCAATTTTCGCTGGAAAGTTGAAGAGTATCAAAATAACTCAAGTGGGACGCAGCCGGGGCATAATACGGTTATGAAAATACTCACTTGAGATTGTAGCTGGGCAGCGAAACGTGGACTGTGTCATTAACCCGGCCTCGCAAAACGAGCTGACACTTTGTGGATTTAAGCTTCCCTTTTGTGCTGTGATTGCCCGTTCTGTACTTTTCCCCGTCAACTTCGAGGTCGCAATCGTTGGATGACATTTGACTTTCGCGTTGGAAATCACGATTCTTGTAGCGTGCGCTGTACATGTTGACCGTGGACGATGCGACCATTTCAACTGTAGCGAAAATCAACATCACCCTCTCTACGTGAATCACGCCGTTCATATTTCACGGCTTTTTATTTTATTTACGGGCGAGCTGTAATTGGACAATTGCATTATCGACACTCCACATGACCTCTCCGAACGTCGCGCTTATAATTGGAAGCGTTCGTTTTCGAGTCGCGCGAGTGCCTTCAAAATTTCATGGGTGATAGATTTTTCGGGGTGAGAATGGATTTCATCGTTTTAGCTCGTTGAGGTAGAACTTCTACGTAATCCTTTCGTGCGGATTTAGCATATATTAGCCGAGTGCATTTGTATAATGATGCATCGTTCGATTTACACGAATGTATCAATTTTAAATAATTGAAATGATGATAAACTTATTTCAGTAATAATATCACCCTTGAATTATTAATCTCAGATTATCAATTCATAATTTCTTTCATGTTATTATAACTTTCTATTGCCATAGAGAATCATTTTCAGTTATGGATGTTATGATGATAGATATTTTTCACATTTTTGGAAAATACTTCCAAGTCGATATAACCAAATCCATGGTACAATATTTTGAAAAATTTAGTGAGAAACAACGTCCGAAAAAATTCACAAAGTTGCTTGTCCGTTTTGTATGATTGTTTCCTCAATAGGTTCTTTTTTTTATAAGATTGAAAAATGGTTAGGTAATATTATTACAGAGAATATCAAACATTGAGATTCTAATAGCATTATAAAGGGCTAGCAGCCTTCTTTATATATTTCATAGAAAATTAATACTCACTATTTAGAAAGACTTCGTAAATCAATTTTATCATTATTTTTACAATAATAAATTTAAAAATCAAGTCAATAAATTTTTATGTTTAAAATAGTATATGTATAATAAATTTTAAAAACGAAAAAGTAATGAATCGAATAATTTCTCCTTTACTAAAAATTATCAAATGACAACAAATGTTAATCATAATTGATTTTCTAGTATTTATAATAATCATTTCTTATATCTGCAAAATAGAAAAACTATGATTCAATACATGGATTAAATGATCAATATTATCCAAACTTATTCAATTTCAAAAATAATAATAATTCATTAAATGATTTATCTACCCCTATCTATATATACTAATTTATGATGAAATATTGAATCTCTTATAGGAGAACGTTTGATAACACAAATTCATTATTGTGCTAGAATAAACGAAGCCTCCGATAGAATTATTCCCATCAATAATAATGTAAACTACAGATAAATAATACACTTCATCCCCATGCATGGTTCTTCAATATTTTATTTCGTTTGCATTGATCTACATATTGGCAGAGGAATATATTATGCCATTTTGTTTTCACTAACACATGAATAATCTGTGTAATTATCTTAATTCATATGATTAATAGCAACAGCTTTTTTATGGTAAGTTTTACCATAAGGCCAAATGTCAGTTTGAGTTCAGAAGAGTTCAAAAGTCCAGAGTTATTAAGAGGCTTCATTATTATGATGGTTTTTTTTGACATTGTGTAATTATCGGCGAATGCTTTAAATCAATTGTTTTGAAAACTTTGAGAAATATAGTTTATACAACATTGTAAGTATGAATTCACCATAAGAGGATTTCGAAAAAATTATAAATTTAGTTTTGAATTTGACATATTTTTCATTTGATTGATGTTATTAAGAACAAATTTATGGCACTCTCATGATCCATCGTTAATAACCTATTTTTGTAGATTCAGTTTTAAGAAAATTGGAAAATTTCACTTTTTCAAGTCCTTCGGAGATTTAAAATTATTTTAGCTACGTAGATGATTAGCTATCATTGTTTTTCAATCATTGTAGACGTTTTCGGATTTTTAAATACTCGAAAAATGTCCCAGGTAGTCAAATCAATGTTAGATTTTCGATTAAAATTTAAATTGTTTGAAACCAATGTCAGTGTATGTCTAGATGTAGATATTGGTGTAGGTGTAGGTCTGGGTGTAGATATGGGTGTAGGTGTTGGTCTGGTTGTTGTGATTTTTTTTTTATTGTTTTTCAATAACTCATGAAGATTGTATGTATTTGTTCTAATTCAGAGAGATTTGAAATTTACTTTAGAAAAAAAAGAAATCAGTCGTTGAATTTTGTAGATGCTAAGATTTCAAGGAAATCAGATGGAACTATTACTTATTAGTTTTCTCAACATACTACAGGGTGCGCCATTTCTTATGTCGGTATTGTAACATTGAATAACTTAAACATTTGACAACCGATTTACTTGACTTCACTTGTTTTGGAAACGTCAATTCAGTACAATTTCAACCATGTATCGCTTCACACCAAAAGAACGCGCTGAAATAGTTACTTTGTACATTGAAAATAGTCGTTCAGTTGTGTTAACTCAACGAGCATATCGTCGAAAATATCTTGGCAAACAGGCACCATCTGACAACACTATTCGTCGTTTGGTGTCGAATTTTTGTGACCACGGGACAGTGAAAGATCGCGAACAACCCGTTCATCAACGACCAAGACGTTCAAATGAACTGATTGAAGCTGTCAGAGAGAGCGTTGCCCAAAACCCAAAAGTTTCATATCGTCACCGCGCTCAGCATCTCGGCATCAGTGGAACCACTCTACGGCGCATTTTGAAAGATGATTTGCATTTGTTTCCGTACAAAATGCAATTAACACAAAGAATATTGCCTACAGATCATCCACGTCGCTTGGAATATGGACAAACAATCGCTCGAATAGTTGATACTGAACCTGATTTTTGGAAGCGAATTTTAATGACCGACGAGGCACATTTCAAACTTTCTGGAGGCGTTAATAAGCAAAATTGCCGCATTTGGGGAACGCAGAATCCACACGAGATCCATGAAACGCCATTGCATGACCAAAAAGTTACTGTTTGGGCCGGCGTTTGCGCCAAAACCATCATTGGTCCTTATTTTTTCAAAGAGAACCAAACGATCGATGGAAACCGATATCGGTGGATGTTGGCTCACTATGTCTGCCCAAAAATGCGTGAAAAAGGTCTTGAAGATTACTGGTTTCAACAAGATGGTGCGACCTGCCACACTGCGAATCAAACAATCCAGTTTCTGCAACGAAAATTCCCTGGACGTCTGATGTCAAAAAGAGGCGACATTGAATGGCCACCCAGATCTCCAGATTTGACCCCTCCAGACTTCTTTTTGTGGGGTTATTTGAAAAGTAAAGTGTACGCCAGCAAGCCGCAGACCATTGAAGAGCTTAAGGAAAATATTCGTGCCGAAATCATTGCTATACCACCCGAGATTCTCGAAAAGGTAATGGAAAACGCCGCAAAAAGGGCATATTTTGCTGTGAACAATAAGGGCGGCCACTTGATTGATGTTGTGTTCAAAAACTAGTCTAAATAAATTGTAAAGGACCAAACTAAATAAAAATACCTCATTTACAGAAATCGGTTGTTTTTTTTTCAAGTTATTCAATGTTTACATGCCGACATAAGAAATGGCGCACCCTGTAATTCTGATAGTTTTTGAATTTTTTGTTCTTGAAATTCAATTGATAAGAAAATGACTAAGGTATGTAAACTGATTGACAAAATTATTCTTACTTCAGAAATCTCTTTTCACCAGAAGAACATGTTGAAAAGTAGATTAAGAAAGACAGAGAATGATGAAAGAAATAGTACTTGATTGAATGTTTCTAAATTAACCAATATAGATTTTCGTAGATTCAGAATAATTTTACCATATAACAATGTCTCTGAAAATATTAATAATTGGTTGAAAAGGAAAAATCTTGATGTTATTAATAAGCTTCCAAATAAATCGAATAATGTTTTTTCGAAAGAGAATGATGAAATCAAAATGTATGATAAGATAGTGGTTAAAAATAGAATTGATTGTCTTTCTTCTGATTCACAGTATACTTATACAGTGAATACATATGTTAATATTGGTCAAGGAAAAGAAGATAAAGTTATTCCTGATAATACACTCAAAAAACTCCCGCGTACAGTTGAAAAGAATTGCGTTTTCAAAACTTTCCGTTTCAAAGTGAAAGGAATTTCCTTTCACATTTAAATTTCAACCGCCTTAAAATGAAAGGGTTAGCGTTTCATTTTGAAATGAAATGGTTTTAGAATTCCTCTCAGTTCATGACTAAACAGAGATTTCTCTCGAGTTTATTAATAATAGATTTTGAGGTTATGAATTTGATTTTATTAAGATTAGATTTTATTAAGATTTAGATTCAGAAATTGATTTTGATCGTAGAATAATTATTCAGATGTTACACATCTAAATATGTTAATTTTTATTATATATTTGAATGTTTTTAATGATACCGATAATCCTAATTATTGTTTTTAAAGACGATTTACTTCCTAAATTTTTGAAAGTTTGTTTCTAGCTTTTGAATTTTTATTTTTATTCTAGGATTAAGTTGTTTTTGAATTTTAAATTATTATCTGGTTTATGTTTATATCCTAGAATGTGGTTTTTTCTAGTGTTCTATTTTCAGTCTAGTCTTTTCGTCGTAGTTTTTTTTAGCGGTGAGGAATGGCAATATTTTGTATTGACGTTGTTTCTTGCTTAATTTATAAATATATCGTATTATAGATTTGACAGTGATGTCACCTTTTTTTGGTAAGATACGTCTTTAAAAATTCGTATTTTGTAATAATGTAGATCAGCATTTCAATTGTTGTTTATTTTGTGGAAACGATTTTTATTCTTGAAAATATTCTAAATAAAGAACGAGCTTTCGATCACTTGTTGAAGTATCGATTTCAACTGTCCATATTGCTAATTCTATTCCCTTTTTTATATTTGAAATTTTTATATCTCACTTCTAAGTCTACATACTCCAGTCTCAAATTCCCCAGAAAACTTCTTCAATGTGCATTTGATACGCTACGTAAAATTCAGATGTCATCGTGGGGAATTTCAATTAAAACAGCGACGTGAAATATAATTTCTAATCAAAGTAGAGCGAGGAACGCGATAAATCCGTTTGCCCATTGAAAGCGAGGAAGCAAGGCGTTAGGAATTCCAGGCGCCGAGAATTCTCGAGATTAAATTTTATGTGTGATTTTGGAAATACCGCTCAGTCGTGTCAACGAGATGCCTCAACAAGTGTTCCGAACCTATGTGAAATTCAGATGTATGTCGGATGGAATAGTGGATACTTGGAAAAGTCAATGCATAACAATTGACTACGTTGAAAAATTGCAAAGACGTATGTAGAATGTCGGATAGTATTCCCCCAAAATCGTGCATTATTCAGCGTAAAACGGGATATAAAAGAATTATGAAGGTTCAAAAAACCGAAAAGTAACGAAAATCGACAGTCTTTTTTATTCAAAAAACTGTAACTGTCAGACTTTTTGACATTTTACTGCTTTTTATTCATTTTCGAATGATTTCTACTGCAAAAGCAGTTGAAAATAAGGAAAAGCTTGCCTTCACTGAGATTGCAATTAGAAATGAATCCAACTTACCCATTTTACTAGTACTTTCAGTTGTGGTCGTCGTCGGTGCTTCGGTCGTAACTTCTATAAAATCAATCGTCGCGGCGAAGCCATGAAAATTGAACGGCGGAACTTCGGCACCCGATCTGAAATTACACGTTACACACTTCAAGCCCCGCACCTTCGAAAAACACCATCGACTTCTAATGAAACCGTAATCAAACTTAATTAACTTCGAAAAACACGCGAACAATTATCTGCGAAAGTTGCCAAGTTTGGAACGCTTCTACAGATAATAATGTTACTCAGATACTCGATTGCGCTATCTTCAATTTTCTCGAATGAATTCGATTGATAACGCTGAGTTGCGAGGGTAGACGAACTAGCATTTTACGGAAATTTTTCCAAGTTAGAGCGTGGAAAGATACTTTGGGAAATTAATGGTGAGATAATTTTTTGTAGAGAGACAGGTGGTTTGATGAATGTGCAAATAAATGACAAGTAGATAACGTGTTGTCGAAAAGATACAAGATTTGAGGAAAACGAGAGTATTTTATGTGTGTAATGAGTGTTAGTAATAGTCCTTTGCGTTAGCAAAAAGCATCAAATTTTATACACATTATGTGGAGCTTCACATTTTCCGGGAATATAATTGCATTTTCAGTTTAATGTGCATGAATACAAGGAAGAAACTTCGTTCAAATAAATGTAGATGATAAATAGTTTTTAATATCACAAAAATGAAAAAAAAAGGTAAGAACAACATTTTTTATAATTTTCATCAAAATTTCGGTCAGCAATATTGTAATTACGTAGAATTGGTAGGAATCTAGACAGATTTCGAATTTCGATTACTAGTTTGAGAAAATTTAAATATACGAATGTTGGTAGGTAGGAATTCCTAGCACTTCTTCTGAGTCGTCTTAATCTCATTCATTCATTTAATTTGGTTGGTGCGATGAAAAATTATAAAAACTAGAATATCAATCATAAGTATATTAATTATAATTATAAAATTATAAAATTTCATGGTATGCAATACACTGCAAAAATAGTTAACAAAGGTTTTTTTTTTGTGAGAGGACACAAATGATTTTGATCTTTATAAAAACTTTGTAAGAAAACGAAATTTGTTAAAAAAGAATTCAATTTCTGATAAGGCTTATAAAATTCATGTAGGTTTACCGATTCTTATAAGGTGACCATATAAGAACTGGGAAATTTATATAAATTGAGTAAAGTCACCTTATAGGACACTGAATTATTATGAGAAATTTCGTTTTCTTATATGGTTTTTGTAAGGATCAAAATTTTTAGGACAGAAGATTTTTCTACATAATTTAGCTTTATTATTTATAAGACATGCATGTATAAATGTGTAAAAGTGGAACAAAAGATTTTCAATGTTAAAATTTATGCAAAATGAGTGGACTTTTAAGTTGTTCTAATTTTTCTTGTCGGTTTCTAGAAAAAAACAAGGATTTATGAAAAATTCCTTGAAATTATTAAGGAATAATTTTTAAGGGGCACATACCTTTTTGTGCGGACGAATTGAGGATGGTTTTTAGTATCATTTAAAGCATGTAGCAATAATGCTATGTTCAAAAAGTTATAGTTTTGTAATTGTGTATTGTTCATTTGAAAAAACAAGTATTTGTTCTTAAAAAAAAGTCAACAGCTGGCAGAGTTATGGCCATTTCCCCGAAACAACTTTTTTTTTAAGAGGCTTGCGGTGACCACATTGAAAGTTGAACAGGTCAAGTTTAATTAGAAAATCCAAAAAATTTCATTAGTTGAGGAATGTATCTGGTTCTTGAACAATTGAAAAAATGAACATTCCATTTTTTCTGTATGCAAGAACGTTTTCCCCGAAATTTCGATTTTTCGAGTTCTAAAAATTGTATTAAAATTTTTATTTGCAAAATAAAAACTTTCTTATAAAAAAACGCTCGTTCAAGAACTAGATACATTCTTAGATTAATGAAATTTGTTGGATTTTCTGATTTAACTTGACTTGTTCGACTTGCATCGTGGTCACCGCAAGCCTCTTAAAAAAAAAATTGTTTCGGGGAAAGAGCCATAACTTCGCCAATTATTGGTATTATTTTATGAACAAATACTTGTTTTTTCAAGTGGAAAATACACCATTAAAAAACTATAACTTTTTGAATATAGCATTATTGCTACATACCTTAAAAGTAATTCCAAACCATCTTGAATTTTTCCGCACAAAAAGGTATGCATCACCTTGAATAAAATAGAAACTTCACTGTGTAAAACGGTTCATCTTTAAAAAAAATTATAATAATTCTGAACCCTACTCTCAATAGTATATAGCTGCCAGGATTTCATGAATTTAAGTCAAGTTTTCAAGTAATTATTTAATATATTATTGAAAACAGTCGGTTTTTGGCTCATTTCTGAGTTCTGAACTTCTTTTCATTCTAATGGCCATAACAATGATTTTACAGAAAATTTGTAACCTAAAGTTAGTTACGAACGAAATACTACTATGCTTCTGCTAAAATACTTCAGAAAGAAAAAAGGGCTTTTTTCTTCTCAGCGTGTTATGATGCGAAAAAATGTTATTTTGTCCTTTTTTAACACGAATTCTACGACCCTACAAAACTTTTAGATAGTTTATAACTTTTCGATTTGTGAAAATCGGTTAATATTTGCTCAGCACCGGAGAAAAAAATCTAGTAGCTTTTGATATATGTATGGTAAAAATTACTAGAATATTGTAAGTTTTACAATAATATTGCAGGTTTCAAAATAAGACTGCAGGTTGTACAGTATTATTGAAAATTGTGTCATTTTCATTTTACTTGTTATATTGTACAGTAAAAATTTTCATATTGTAGAAATTACTATATGTATGCCAGTTTTTACTAGATAATTTCGAAAAATTTTAAATCTACAAAATGGGAATTTCACTCTATATATTGTAATGTTTACTATACTAGTACATATGATTTTATATCTGTGTAAAGAAAACATCAGATGAAATATTTTGCCTTTCTTTACTTGTTTTTAGTTCGTATAATATGATATATAAGTATATGCAACTTAAAAATTAATATTATATTGTAAAATCTACATTATATTTCCAATGTTTTCTAATATTATATCAATTACAATATTATATTTGAATTTACACAGAAATACAGCAAAAAGAATTATACAGATCTGAATTCTGGAAAAACTGTATGGCATTTTCTGAAATCTGGATTAGTAGAAATCACGATATGATACTGCAAAAAATACAAAAAAAGTATAATAGGAAACGAGATATGAATAGAAGTTTTTACAACAAAATATATTTACTACTATAGTATTATTAATTTGACAATAGTAGCTATACATTATGACAAAAACTGCTGTAAAAATCCAGAAAATTTACAATATTTCAGACTGATTTCACAGTGCAATACAGTATTGTACTAATTAACTAAATTTTTTTCCCATTGAAATTACTTGAAATTTGGATAAAACAGTTTGATAACAAGTTACTTTATTAAGTGACCTTTATAATTAACTGAATCTTTCCGTAAATAATAAAATCTAATTAGAGTTTACTTTATCGAAATTCGTGTAGTTTTTTTTGGCGATGCAGTGTTGTAGTATATCAAATAAATACTGAAAATATACTCAATAAGAAATCAAAATTAAAAAAATTATTCAGTTGCATGAAAATGTCTCATACTCTAAAAAAATATTAAATTGCATATTTTTTATTATTTTTTATTCCATGATATTCGCAAAAATTAAGAAGATCGTGACTAAATTCAAAAGCTATCGAGGAAGCAAATAAAGATGCCAAGTCAATAGTTTTCGTATTTTTTCCTTCAAGATCTCACCGAAACTCCACGAGGAGATTCCGTCCTCTGTGGATGACTTTCCCTGTTTTATTTCCACAGAACATTTCAAGGAGAGGACTCGTCGTTGTCGATCCCGAATACACAGCTATGTAATCGCTCGCGCAGTGACTGAAACATAAAATACCCATTTCTTTTACGCCCCAATTTCTCGTACCTCCAATTGACGTAGCCAAAATTCTCATCAGAGTAATCGCGATATTGGCAATCATAATATAAAGAGACTCGTTCCTAACGAGTTTTTTCGTCGTGGAAAATCCACGTATTTTCACGTCATATATCAACGTTCCTTTGACGAAGCACTTTCCATGAAATATGAAATCTTCTCCTGCAGTCGTCGATATTCCTTTTTTGTTGGCTCGAAATCTCTGTTTCACCTTCGAATTTTTCTCGCACAGAAAGAGAGACACTTTCCTCTTTCACGTAGTAATCCTCGTGAAAAAGTCAATGATGCTTCGCATTTAATCTGCAGCAGTGCTTTTGTTGAATTTTAAAGAGGAACAGCTTTGAATGAGATAAATCGAGCTGTCTTTCCCGATAAAGCTCTGTTTATTTTTTTGTGCCGTTTCGTTCTCATGATGAATGGAATAAACGTTCATAAGAAAGGTAATGTCGCGGATGATTGCAGGTCATTATAAAATATGGTTTTTATGTTGGAATTATGCCGAAAAATGTTACAAATATTATAAATTTTATAGTGATAACACTGTACGTGATGCAGAAAGTTCTTCATAATTATTAACAATCAGAAACGACTTCAACAACAGTTTATATTTTGTGAGATGAAGAACGTTCCAGGGATCAGGCTTGATAAGGTAAATTTTCAGCTCCAAACGAAAATCAGAGCTGGAATACAAATTCATCCAGAGCTTTTGTTCGTTTTCCTGTTAATTAATTAAGAACAAGATTGCTCAACATTCCATAATAGCGCTGCTGCAATCTTAGCCCCGAGGTTAGCTACAAGTAATCAGAAGATCGACATCGCGTTCTTGATGAACGGCGCTGCGTTAATCATGCAGTCTATGTTTCAAAGCTGCGCCCTTTGATACACGTTTTTTGATTCATATTTTAGAAAGCTTTATCAACTGTTAATATTTAGTTACGAACATATTTTCCATTTGATTAATTTATATTTTCATTCAAAAATTAGAAAGAATACAAATCTTAAAAACTTGAAGAGAACTAAGAATTTCGAAGGAGCTCAATCTGTTAGGCTGTGTTTTCAAAATTTTTTAAACGTTTCAAAAGTTTGTGCAGATCATATTTTAATCATCTAAAAATGGGAAATATTGAAAAAAACATTGAAATTCTTTAAGAAGCTCAGGAACTTTAGAAAATTAAAAAAGTTTGTAGAATTTTAGTATGTGGTCTTCAATTTTTCGGATAGTGTTTATATTAATCATTTTGTTAAAGACATGCACGAAAACGATTTTTCATTTTTCTGATTAAAATACAAAAAATTCAAAAATTTTAAAATTACGATAAAAATTGTAGATTTAGACAGATTTTTACTTTCAGAAATTCAGAAATTTTTCAATTGTTTGAATAACGTTTGATGTATTTCGCTGATTCTTAAAAACTAAAAAGCAATACAAATCTCGAAGATTGGCAACGTTTTATGAAATTTGTAACTTTTGTAGAGTTATGAAAAAAGTTTCAAAATTTTTTAGATTGTGTAAATTTATCATTTTTTTCTTCAATCTATGCATAATAATATAATTCTCTTTTTTTTTGAAAAATCTGATAAACATAAACAGTATCAAAAACTTACTGAAAAAATCGTAATCAGTTAGACCAAATTACATGAAATTTGGAGAATTAAAAAAATTTTGTTACATGCCTAGAATTTTTGACATTCCGAAAAATTAAAAACATAAAAAACTTTCAAAATAAACTATAATTCTGTGTAATTCAACAAATTAGTAGAATATAAGGAAACATTCATAAATTTTGCAGTTTGTGTTCATTATCTTATTCCTTCGAAATGTGTATGATGAGTTATTTCATTTCTTGATAAAAATGTAAATCACCAGACAAGTATCAGAAAGTGAAAAAAAAAGAAATTGCATGGAAATGGTAAAATTTTGATGAAATTCGATGAATTCTTAATAGTTAGTATGTATTATGTTTCAAATGATAATAATTTTAAAAAATCAAGAAAAATTGAAAATTTCATATTGTTCATAATTCTATTCATTCTAAAAATTTGTGGAATTTCGAAAAATACCCATAAATTTTGTAAATCATGCGTTCATAATTATATTCTTTTGGAATATGCATTATAATGTTTTTTCGTTTTGCAACAAAAATTTAAAGAATTTGAGACCTATATTATTTTACGAAAAATCTTTTACAGTGGGACAAATGTTGAGAGAATTACTAAAGTTTTGAATATTTTGTTATATCTTTAGAATCTTGTGAAATCAGACAAATTAAGAAACATTGAAAATTTTTTCAAGTTTCAATAATTCTATCGAAAATTTGTGGAAAATTTAAGTAAATGTAAATAATTTATGCAGGCTGCATTTATAATATTTTTTTAAAATATGCATGATCATTTATTCCTTTTGTTGTTTGGAAACCAAAAAATGTAAAAAGTCTAAGAAAATAACGAAAAATCCCAATGCGGTTGAAAAATTTCTATCAAACTTGAAAAATCTTGAATAGTTCGTACATCTTATACATACTAAAGTTTTTTTAAATTTCTAAAAATCTAAAAATACCTTAAATTCCAACAATCGACGATTTGTAATAATAATTTGATATTCTGAAAATTTTTATAATTTCATAAAATTTTATTAACTTTTGTTGATGGTGTTTATTATCGTATTCCTCTGAGATATCTAATATCAATGTTTTTTTATTTTTCATCAAAAATTTGAAAAGTTGAAAAAGCACTGAGAAATAAGAAAATCCTAAATAGTGGGATAGATTTAGATGAAGTTGAGGGAATTTATAATATTTTATATTATTGTTATATACTAGGTTGTTTCACGAAGAAATCAACGAATTCTTTTTCTCAACCCAGGTCTTTTCGATCAAACAGTATAGTGTTTCTCCGAATAACTTACAAATCTTTCTGTCAGAGATAAAAGTTCAATGATGAAATATTACAGTTAACATGTTCTACTTTTTTATTTATCAGCTATTGATAAATCGTTCTATATTATTGCGTGGAGTTGATTCTAATGATAAAATATGTGGGGCTTCCAGCATAATGATTAAAGTATTGAAAATTTCAAGAAATAAACAAAAAGTTTTCTTTTTCAAGATTTTTAACAGTTTTAGATCTTGTGAATTGTTGAAGTTCATTAAAATTTCTTCCAACCTCAGAATCTGTGTAATATCTTTAAAATTCTTAAAATCAAAAAATGTTACGCAATACATAGATGGTACAAAATTTCGGAAATCTTTATTGCGAATTCTCTTTTTAAGTATAATTTAGAATGGAATGCCCTATTTTACTTGAGCGAGTTGGCATACGATGTGGTAGGATTTTCTCACGTTCGGATTCTTATTTTAAGGTTACTTCTGCGCGAACCACTCTAGGTCAAACGGATACTCTTCAGGGTATCGGTCGGTTGGTGAATTCTCTGAGGAGATCTATTGACGTATTTTCGGAAAGTCGAGTTTCGTTCCGTAAACTTCTTATAACTTGATTATCTGCATGGCATTGTTTTATGAAAAAAATGTTATATGTAACTAATGTCTCTTTCACCATTAATAAAATTTCTATACATTGTTTCAATAGTTCAAGGAATAGTTAAAATTAATGCGATTGTAAGACACATTGAAATTTCTGTAGCATTGAATATCTGTGGAAATTTTACATGCCTCGTCCCGTGATAATGAACTCGAATTCACACGAACGAGCACGATGATTTTTCTAATGCAGGTTTCCTTAAAGTACGCAACAGCGAATCAGAATCCAAGCTTTTTCTGCCTTCTCTACGAGACGTATTGATTTACGTCTTGCCAACTCTCTTTTTCTTCCTATTGCTTTCTTTTAAGTTTCTCTCCTCGCGTTTGTGATGAAAAAAAGTGGAATTTACGGTTTATCCAGCACTTTAGAACCGTGAAAAGCTCTACATAATGAAGAGTGGAAAGAGTATAATTTCGGAAGAGTTCGATGCGTAGGTGAAAGATATCCTATTAAGTGGCAGATACGTGAAAAGGTTATTTTCTAATGGTTTTCACCTATCCTTGCCGTACATTATTGTAACTCATGGAGTAAGGCAAACAAAATTTTTGTGGGGGTTTTTTTTAAAAAAAAGTATTTCCTTCCAGATTTCGTAATTTGTCTTTGATACTGAGGTTATTGGAAAATGATTTTTCAATTTTTCACATTTCGGAAGTTAAAAGTTAAACAACGTTTGGAGTCCAGAGTCGCAAATTTTTCATGTTCGTATATGTTGGAATTCGATTTTTGTGATTACCAATAATAAGTCACGGAGGTACAAATTTTTATTACTAATACTTTTAATTTTTCACAACTTTAAAGATTTTCTGATATTATTGAGATTTCAATGTAGCTTTTTAGAATACGATGTTCCAAGAATCAAAGTTGAATAACGAAAGAGTCATAGATTTTTGATAAAATTATAACTCAGTAATTAAAGAATTTTCGTATAGAATCGTCAAACTTTTTTAGTATTTTCCAGTTTTCCTATGGATGGCTCAATAGATTTCTAGAAGTTGGAAGAATGCTTAATTGTATTCTTTATATATATTATATTCGATGTATTCATATTGTTCTCCATACGAATTTCTGGAATGATATCGAATGTTATCCATGATTATATACTTGTAAATAGAATTATATCAAATGATTATTCTCTAGAACTCGAAGTCTTATGAATTTTTGATGAAATTATATCTACATAGTTTCTATGTATTTAAAGATTTCTATTATTTATGTAGACAGCTATAAAGATTATAACGATTCGATGCTCTGGACAGCAAAGTTGGATTTATTATAATTATCGGTGATTGTCATTAATCTATGAGAAAAAACACATTTATAAAGATTTTTAATGTTTCATAAAGTTCCTGTTTTTCCTATTTTTGAAGTATTTATAAGATTTTATCACAGTTCCTAGAACTTTAAAAAATATATAGTATAACTATGAATTGTTATATACGCTAGAGTCACAAAATTTCTAATGTTAGTGTTTAATATAATGGAATTCGACTTTTGTGATTTTGAAGTCACTGAGATTTCGATTTTTTTTTTTACTAATTCTGGTAATTTTGATATTTCTTTGGTATTTACTTTACAGTTCCAAAGATTTTCTGATAAAATAATAAATATTTATGTAGCTTTCAAGAATCAGATGCTCTAGATATCGAGGTTCTGAAAATTTTTGAATATTATTATAGATATTTAAGAAAATTATACCTTCAAAGATATTAAGTATTTCATGAATTTCTAGAATTTTCGTATTGTATTAAATTCATAAAGTTTCCTAGTATTTTCTAGTTTTTTACAGATTTTTAATACTTCTATTGATGGCTCTATAGATTATTACAATTCCATGCAATAGTTTTGAAACTTTCAACGAAATTGAGTATTTATCACATTTTTTTTTTTTATAAATTTTTTTATCTTAACTGAGGTTAGTGATCGTAGATTAATTTTTCAGAAACCAAGATCTTTTATATGAATTTTCAGTAGGTACTTATCGAAGTATTTTTTTAGCATGTGTACAATCAAAAAAATGTTTACCGTTTTCGATACAGATTTCTAGAGTCATACATCCTAGGATTTAAAGATTTATGAATACTTCAGTAAACTGTATCTACATCTCTTTTTGAGCGTGGACCCTAATAATTGTCATCTTTATGAGAACTTATGAAACATTGAATTTTTTTATAATAATTTGTTGTACGTTGGATAATCCCGTACAGTCACGATTTCCCGCTTTGAACAACTCGCGCCGCCGTGTCCACCAAAACGCATGCCCGGGGGAGTTCGCTCCGCCGGCCGCAGGGCGGCGTCTGTTTTTTTTATTTCACGAGCGGAATTTAACACGGATACTTTAAGTAGGCTTACGATTTTTACTAAACCAGATTCACCTCGAGTGATTTCGACTCAAGAGAGTAATAAAGATTAGGTGGACACTACTTGAGTTTTCTTTTTTGCTTGTACCCGATCACCCACTTCCCTCCTGGTAGTCGCCACCGGCTCCAGGGTGACCTACCCTCTACTACGTTTTCTGGTAGCCGCCCCGGCTCCAGATAGATTCCTCTCACCCTCCCTTCCAACCTGGGAGACGCCACCGGCTCCAGGGCATCTCCCTAATCCTTTCCCCATTCCCTGGTGAACCAATGTACTCTCTCCCCGGACGCCGAAGCGAAGTGGGCTCCGAGGCTCACGATTGTGGAGAACCGGAGATTCCTCCCAAGATATATGGTGGACCCTACCCCGGAAGACATCGATGTTCTGGAAGTGACGTTGTCGCCCACTTTTGCGCGAGAAATAGATGTACTTTAAGTTAATATAAAGGATTGTAATATAGAGCGAGATAAACTAGAAGAAATAAGACCATGAAGTAGAATAGATATAATAGAATAAATAAGAAAATAAAGCAAAATAGAACCTGTGAAAACTAACTAGAATTAAGAAAAAGATAAAATAAAATTACAAAGGACAACATAGATTAGAATTAGAACACCAGGATAGCTTGGTTCCTGGAACCTGCCTGGAACCTGGCAACCGACCACGGCTCTAGAAGTCCCCCCTTCCCCCTGGCAGCCGTCTCCGGCTCCAGGAGTCCCTCCTCATCCCTGGCAGCCGACACCGGCTTCAGGCAATCCTTACCCCCCCCCCCCCTGGTAGCCGACACCGGCTCTAGGAGAGCCCTCCCCGCTCAGTGTTGACCCAGAATATCCTGGCCTACAACAAATTCCATTTCTTATAACACCTTATAAAAACCTTATTAGAAACTGGAATTTCTCATAAAGAATTGATCGAAAAAATTTTACAAGGTTTTTTCCTTAAAAGATTTTATCGAATACGTTCTTATAAGATATTTCAGTTTTGTATTAGGTTTTTATAAGGTCACCTTATAAGAAATTGAATTCTCATACGGTTTTTATAAGGTTACTTTTATAAAAATTTAATTTTTAAAAGAAATTTTATTTTAGAAGGATCGAAATTACAAGGGGAAATATTTCTAGCAGTTTTCCCTTCTTTTCTTGGTACATAATATAAAATTGTAAAGAAAATTTCATTTTTTTCCAAGATTACTTGTATTTTTGCAAATTGTTATATAGATTTTAAAAATCTAATGCTCTAGAATCCAAATTTCGATCGATTTTCCCTAATTCTTCAGATTATATATATCTAGAAAAATGTAATTTATATAGATATTTCATGTTTCATAAATTCCTTGTTTATTCGTATTTGTTTTTGTTTTTATAAAATTTTGTCGCGTTTTCCAAAATGATGATGGATTATTGTTCATGCACGCTTTTTGGAATTTTATGCTCCGTTTTTTTTCATTTTATGGACTGTATTTGCTCAGATTTTTCTGAACACAGTTTTTTCATAGAATTCGATTACTTTACGTATTATGTATTTCTTTATAAAAGTAAGGTTTGAAATATTCTCTAGTATTTTTTAGATTCCTGAGTCGATTTCCAGAATCCAATGCTCTAAGGTTCGAAATTGTTTTATATTTCAGCATTTTCGTACATTCTTATTGTTTATCTAATTTGTTATTATTTTTGAGTCAGTAAAATAAATAGTTCTAAATATTGATTAATCTGAAAAAGCCAAGTAAAAATATTTGTTACTTCCTCTATATTTTAGAATGTTTATTTCTGATGATTTTCACTTATTTAATTAAATAATTATATCATTGTATGCAATATTTTCAATATTTTGTATTTTTATCATTCATTGTCATTACTTTCTTATATTCTAACGTGAAATGATAATTAATTTTTCCGAATTTCCGAAAGGATTCGAACCAGCAAAATCTCTGACTACGTGCCTGTTGTTAATTATATTACTTATTTCAACTGTTGAAATCTCTAAAATTCCATGTTCTCCCCAAAATGGACGAATTATATCCCTTTCATGTTTCTATTAAATCTGTAGATTCGAAAACATTTGAAAATTACAAAAGAAAGTAAACAAGTTCATTAAATTCGAGTCAGACAATCATACCCAAAAGAAAAGGAAATTCCATGAACCTCCGAATCATTTTGTTTTCTAAAAATAACTAAAGGCAACATGAAAAACGCTTTCCCTCTACACGTCATAAATGACTGGTTCATCTCACAACTTGGTCATTATGTTTACAAACTCGGACACTCTAATTTACTCCATAACGTCCCCTCCCAAAAAACAGATATCCCCTCGTAATATCATGCAGCAGCTTGCAGAAGTGTACTTAATTTTTAATGGTTCCCTCTTCATGTAAAAAGTATGCTTTTAAGGAGTGCGCGGCATCCCTGCTGGAATGGAGATATATATTTGGGTAGGTGCACTTATCCGTTCTTGGCTGACACCTACACCTACAAATTAATGGCCCTGCCCGAACTCTCCTCTCGCTAACTGAGGGGCGAAGGCAAGAAACCATTTTCGACTACGTACCAGTTCATCGATCATGAATCCTTGCCGTTTTCTTCCCTTACCCATGGCGTTGGTGTTAAAATCCACGATGAACGATTATTTCCGTACTCTCAGGGAAAAAATTCACTCGACAATAGGAAAAATCGTTTTCAAAGGCTTGGAAAAATAACGCCCCACTTGGCTTCCTTGGTTTTGTAATCTAGACAAATACGCGGGAGTGCTCCAACATCACTCGATCTTTTTCATCTCGAGTGCGAGCTTGAAACGATCGCCACTTTGTCCGGCAAGAAAAGGTGTTATCGCGAAAATGATGCAGATAATCAGGGTATGATTTTTTTGTTAGGATTCATTTCAAGAGGCTTTCGCCAATTAGTGGAGATAGAGGGAAGAAAGGAAATTTTATTGTATGAAAGGAGTGGTCTTTAGATGAAGAGATGAGTGTGTTTGGTAGCAGGGATGGCAGAAAATGTGGATTCTGGATGAAAACTCTGGATGGGGAAAATTCTTGACAATAGCCATGTGAAGATGCAATTATTTACGAATTATCGTTTTAATGAATCGTTAAAAGTTTTGATGGATTACAAAATTACTTAAGATTTCCTAAGATTCTAGATATTTTTGGAAATTTACAAAATAATTACTGTCTACTTATTTCCAGCGAAAAAGCGTTTTTTAAAGTTATCGAATTTGAAGGGTGTTTTTCCTTGTAACTTTAATTATTAAACAGTATTTCGATAAAAATACTTAAATATATTCGATAAAAAGTGACTCTGAAGCACAAACTGCTTTATAAAAATGAAATCAAACGTCTTCAGGAAAATGTATAAATTGATGAAAAATTTAACTTTTCTAGGACGAATATTAAAAACATTTTAGGCAGATGATATGAAAGTCGAAATTTAAAGTTTATTCTAGATTTAATACTTTTCGAGCATTTTAAAAATATTCCAGGCTCTACAAAATTCAAAAAATAATATGAATTCTACGAATTTCAAGAGTATTACTGAAATTCTTGACCATCTTTGAAAATATTGAAAATATTTTACAAATCACTTAATATTGTCTTAATTTTTTCTGAAGATTCGCTTTATTTTTTATACTTTTTCAGTTTTTTTAAAAAAATTTTTATCAAAAAAAAATTCATGTATGTATAAAAAACCTTATCATTTATATTTTGATCTCATATGGTTGTTCACACAATCTCCAAAACTGATTAATGTCCTCTAAAGTTACACAAGTTTTTTTAATTATGTAGAATTATTGGAAATCTTTTAAATTCTTTATGATTTTTCATTTTTCAACATTTTTTCCTATTTTCAATACGTTCAAAATTTAATAAAAAATCGTTTATCTCGTTTAAAGATTCATATTTTTTATACATGTGTTAAATTTTACAGATTTCGATTAACATGTGAAAAAACATTTTTATGCTAATTTTACAAATAATTGATAGTGATTACTATCTAAAAAATGTATGAGTATGCGTTCAATTCTTATTATATTCCTGACTCATTATTATCATTAAAAATTTTCAATATAATCAATCGTTTTGAGTTTTCGAACTTTTAGAAATATCTTAATAATACAATCCATTAAAAGCTTTCATATTATATGAAAATGTTACGAACCTGCTAAGATTTTTCCCAATTTTCCAACACTTTTCATATTTCTCAGATTTTTTATCAAAAAATCAATAACGGTATAATATGGAAATTCCTAATATTGTCTTAATTTTCTGGAAATGTATCCAACTAATAACAATTTGCTTAATTTTTTATACTTTTTTATATTTATTTTATCAATTTTTATTCGAAAATATTAAAACATCATGAGTTACGATCATAATTGTAAATGTTTCCTACAAAATGATGAATGTCTTATCAAATAACACAAATTTTTCTTATTATACTGACAATGTTTGGAATTTTCAATGAATTTTTATTTTAATTGTTTTATTGATTCTTACTCATCAATATTATTATGTTAATTTTACTGAAATATAATAATAATAAAAAAGTACAAAATTTTCAAATATGTTTCTTAATTCTTCAAGTTTCACAAATACATTAAAAATTATTAAAAAAATTTCGAAATAAACAATTTTTCGTGATTTTTCAAACTTTTCAGAATATCTGACACACTGCGGTCTGTTTAAAACTTTCCAAATTTTCCCAAATATCACAAATAGATTAAATAATACTTTTTAAATTCCACATTCTTCGGAATATTTTTCTACATTCTTCAGAAATATCATAAAATAATTTTTCTTTCAATAATTTTCATGTTTTTTAGATTTTTACTGAAAAATCTATAAGTAGCAACGTACATACTTCAAAGATGAATTATAATGAACAGAATCTACAAAATTCGTAAACATTTTCTGCAATTGCTTAAATGTTGCCTGTTTTTATAAAAATTTATCAAAGTAATAAAGACTATTTCCAATATCTCATTTTTTTCGATATATAAAATACAGTCGATATCGATAAATACGGTTGAGAATTATTAATATGCCTAGTACTGGAAAATATGATAATAAAGAATTCCTCACCCCCCCCCCACCTACTGTTAAAATAATTGTGCATTTTACCCCAAAAAATGTTTAAAGTATGTCCTTTATTTTTTATTACTATCATCTTGCTAGCCAATATATAAGAAAATAGGTCAAAAATTCATCTTTCAAGTTCATATTACTAATACTACTATTAAAACCAGCAAATTCATTTTCATGATTAAATAGAAACAATTTACAAAATGAAAAAATTTCGGGCTAATCGTTAATGAAGATACTCAACAATGAAGGTCCCAAATGTGATTTTAAAGGAACACTTAAAGTAACAGAAAATTTTAGATTTGCAGTCAAAATATACAAACTTACAATCAGATGAATATAAAAGTATTCTGTGTAACAGAGAAAGAAAAATTTTTTCTCTTTGTACCACTCCCCTTCAAAATTGAAAGTACCTGCTTTTATCTAATTCTCGATTTCTCCATTTCATTGAATAAAAGCTAATTTGTACCTCACGTTTCAAGAATTTTCAAATTCATTGATGTATTAAACAATCAACCAACATGTATATTCGTTAGTTAATTATCAACATTTCGAATTGATGAATTACGTTGCATCGTTCGATTGGGAATTTCGATTCTTTATTCAACTGAACAATCAAACATTTTTCATTTTCATCCATCATGAGGAATGCTCGCACAAATGATCGATTTATTACGAAATCATTTATCTCTCGGACCTCTTTATTAATATAACAATCGAGCTTTATATTTATTTGCTGTCAAATTCATGAGCTACACAATTGATGGCTCGTTCAAGCAATATTCCCTCTGATTATTTCAAGTAGGCAGCTCTTTACGTAATGAATGCATTTGACTACATACAGACGTTTTTCGCGAGATTCGTCCTGAAATTCAGTAATGTACATGATTGCAAACAATAAAAAAAGAAAACCATTGTTTCTAAGCGTGATGATATTGCTGAAGAAGTGAATTTTGAAGCTCTGAAAGCTCGACGTGCCTATGAACCGTGCAGATAAGCCAAGTGAATATTGCATCGTATGGATGGCTGACTTAAAATGGACTTATACTACTGGACCAGATTTCCGTATCGAGAGTCCGAATTTCATACTCTTCTGTGTATGTCTTCTATTGGGGGTTTTAGATACATTTTTTTATTAAGAAATCGTCAAGACTTTTTAAGACTCATGAAATTGATAAACATTTTCCATGATCATAAATTTTTATTGGAATTTCCGAATTTTTTGACCATTTTACTGTAATAAGAATTTTTTTTGATGTTTAAGGATTTTAACGATATTACACGATTTTTGTAGTTCAAAAGGATTTTTGAAATTTTCTTAAACCTCGAAAATTTATTTACGTTTTTTCAAGTTTTTACCATTCATAGGATTTTTTATTTGTATTAACAATCTTGAAAAACTGTTTTTTTTTAAATTTTTCAAAAGTTCAGGAATTCCAGCAATAATTAAAACTTAACAATATTTTATCCATTTTACTAACATTAGTTGAAATTTTTAGAATTTTTCAAAATTTTCTATTATTTTTCAGTTTTCACAGATTTTCGCTCCAGAGCGAAAAAACATTTGTGAACTTATTTCGAAAATGTATTGTAACGAACACGATTCGCACAATTTATGAATATTTTATACAATTCAACAACATAACATCCTCGAATTTTATGAAACTATACATAATCTTGAAACTTTAGAATTTTTCGTTATTTTTCAAATTTTATAAAATTTTTAACATTATTCAAACTCTTAGTCACTTTCTAAATTTTGTGAAAATTCGCGTAACTCTACTGAAAGGTTTTTTTATTCCAAATTATTTTTGACATTAAATGAAAAATTGAAAAACCTTATACAATTTACAATATAAATAACCTCTATCTGAAATTCTTCTTTGTTTTCCATATTTCACAGATTCATCGACAATCTTTGATATTTTTGTAGAGTGGTGATAATTCAAAATTTTTCATTACCATAGTAAAAACATCTGACAACTTTTGAAACTTATAAAAAATTATGTTTAATTGAGTATTATTTTACCTAATTTTTGAATATTTCTCAAGTTCGTTAGATTTCCAACAACAAATAAAGTATCATGTTTACTTTTAAAGAAGTATGATACTCAACACAAACTTTATGTACATTTCGTACAATTTATAGTTTTGTCAAAATTTGTACAATTGTTGATAATATTCGAAATTTCGAATATTTCTGTAATGTTTCAACATTTGAAAATATCAAACCCCATACAAACTATTTGAAACTTTTCAAATTTTACAAAAATTGTTTCAACTGATAGAATTTGCGTAACTTTTTAATATTTTATGAGTTTTCCAGATTTTCACTCAAAAATGAATTAACTATTATCATACGAATTACGAAGGAATATGATGATGAACACAATCCACAATATTTTTGGATATTCACTCAAATTTTACTAATTTTTCAAGTTTTTCATGATTATTGAGAATCTTCATGATTTTCGATGTTTATTTAATTTCTGAAAGCATTTAAATTTCAAACATCATAAAACTATTTGAAACGAGCTAAATTCTACGAAACTCTGTTTACTCGTCAAGATTTTAATTATTTTTCTGCCAGTTTTTAAGTATTCAGATTTTCATTTAAAAAATAAGAATTATTATGGCACATGTTTCGTAGGAATATGATGATGAACACAATCTACAAGATTTGCAAATTTTCATAAAAAATGACATTTTTTGCAATTTTACAAAATTGATGGTGATATTTGCGAATTTCAATGATTTTTGATTTTATTCGAAACGTTCGAGTTTTAAAACCTAAGGCGAACTTTTCAGAAATTTCTAAATTGAAGCATTGTCTATCCAGCTGATAAGGATTTTTTGTAATTATTCAACGTTTCATAGATTTTTAGATTTTCATTGAAAAATGATAAAACATTATTTATTATGCCAGGTTTAAACAAGTATAATAAAAAACACAGTCCATTTAATCCATGAAAACACATCGAAATTCTACAAATTTTTCTTATCCTATAAAATTATAAAGAATCCTCAAAATTACCAATGTATATTTTTCAAACTTCTATAGTTTAAGGATAAGAAACGAGAAAATTTTACAATGTATATTTCAAATAAATATTATAATAAAGATTCCCTTCTCCTAATACGTTAAAAAAAGTACTTTTAGAGAATCGACGTTACCCGTACCGTATCGTAAATGGGAAGTCAATATCAACATTGCTCTGAAAAAATTCCCTAGTTTCACATATCTGTTTCATAAGTATTTACATACAGTAAATGAGAAACTCATGGACGACAAAAAACTACGAACCCATTACACTTTGTATCTTTAAACAGCTATACCACGATCTATTGAAGTTTAAAACTGCTGTTATTCCTCAATAATAACTATACTATCCTTTTTGATTTCAATATACGTATTTTTTTGCCCGGTCCGGAAATTTCATCGTGACAGGTCTGTTAAAAAAAACCCCAACCTCAAGAATATTCTGTTCTGAAGTTCAACGGCCACTTCAATCATAATATAAAGTCTCGCTAAAACGACGGAAAAGCAAGTTTTTGCAAAACCTCAGAAAAACACAGTAAAACTTACGGAGAGTACTCGGAGCCGTCAAGTTTCTCACGTCAAAACATCACAGGAAAGTTTGGAGATTAGCGGGGGCTCGCAACGTGGATCGAATTTTTTTGGTGCGCCAACTATTTGGTTATTTGAGATATCGAACGACCGCTATAACCCATTTTCTCCGTAAAACCCCGGAAAGTTCCGCTGGCTTTCAAGTTTCCGGGCAAGAAAAGCCGATGGCACTTCTTGAAGCCAATCGCACGAATAGAAGACCGCTGGCGTATAGGACAAGAGTACAAAAGCTTCTATTTCACGTAGCATTTTGTCATCGTGCAGGCCATACGCTTCCGCAGGTATATTGGGGTGCGATATTTTCTACGGATTGTGGGAATCCCGAGATACATGTGAAACCCGGATATTGATTGAATATTAGAGCGATCGTTAAAAAGAGCTAGGTGGAATTTTTATGGAAGCAACCCATCAAAAAATATCGATTTAACCCTGAAAATAATACATCCCTAAAAAATAATTCATATTGTTTGAATTTTATTTACTTTATTGATTATGTCTTTAATTTACATGATGATACACCCCCAAAAATAATGATATGTTGATGTATCGTATAGATTTTGATATATTTTTCAAAAAATAGTTAGCTAATAGATAATTGACGTATTTTTTAGTACTTATCAATTTACAGGACTTTCTGGTATGTATTTTTATATACACATATTTTATGATTTAAAGGGTTATACACCTTTTTTGAGAACGGTTTGGATTATTTTTTAAGGTATATGGCACATAATTTTATTACATGGAAGTTATATTATTGTGATATAATGTTGCCGATTTGAACATACAAACATTATTAGATGAAAAAATATCAACAAATGGTGGAGTTATGGCCCTTTCCCAACTTTTTTTTAAAAGGCTTGCAGTGACTGCAATGCAAATACAATAAGTCAACTTGAATTATAATATCCAAAAACGTAACATTTTTTAGTGTATCGATATAAAGTAACGCGATACATTAATTAACAAGTAACGATAATAGGAACGAGTCCCTTTTTTTTTGGTAACGAGTAACAAAAATCGTGTTATTCATTTCACATCTATCTCATCAAGTTTTTAGAAGGATTTGTAACTTTTTAAGAAATTATTTGAAACTTGGATACATGTAATTTTTTAACTGCTTTATTTTCAAATAAAAGTTGTAGAATTTTCTAATTTTAGAATATTAGTAATTTATCTACAAATATCGACAAAGAATATGATGGTTTTTCACTTTTTATTGGAAATTTTCACAATTCTAGCAATAAATTTTAAAAATCTGCATATAAATACATGAAAATACTGGAAACCTTAGTTCTTGAAATCTATAGCAGAATCCCTGAAATCTATAGATTATGCTAGAAAACCTTACGTAATTTTATGAATGCAGAATAAAAAAGAAATACGAAAAATAGTAACCATTATTTACTTTTTTTTAAAAACCTATTAGATTCTTCGAAAATTTCTGTAATTCCAAAAATCAAGAAACTCCGATTTCTCGAGCATTTAATTCTAATAATATATGTGTATAGAAGTCCATAAAAATACTAGAAAACTGTTCAAATTTCAAAAATCTGTTAAAAATTCTGTTTTCTGCAAAATCGATCAAAATACTGCAAGTATTTCAAGCTTTCAATTCCAGGAAATCTAATTTTTGAAACTGAAAGAGATATCTTTGAAAAAAACTTAGTTTTTCACAACGTTATAGAAATACTAGGAAGTACAAACAGAAAATAGATGTATAGAAAAATACAAGTATATCTATGGAATATTAAAAATCTATACAACTTTCAAAAATAGAGCATATCGAATCCCACAAATTCATACAGAAATATACAAGAAAACAGAACAATCCTTCAAATCATAGAAAAACTAAAGAAACACAAAAAATTTTAGAAGAAATAAATATCTACTGAGCCACTGTTTTCTGAAAAATCCTTTGAACACGTAAAATCTAATAAACTCTAAATTATACAGTTTGAAATTCTGGGAATCTATAAAAATTTCAATGAAAATGCTAGAAATATATAAAACTACTAGAAAACCCTGCGACATTTTATAGATCTTGAAAAATACGAATAATTTTAGAAATACTGAACAATGCTTCAAATTGTAGAAAAACTGAATGTATACGAAGTATACCAAAAAGAAATAAAAAACTATTCAGACCCTGTTTTCTGAAAAATATCATGCGATGCAGGATATAAAAATTTATATCAAAACGTAAAAACTTACAGTAGAAGCATTTCATCGAAATCGTTTGAAAGATCTCTTTGGGGGGGGGGGGGGAGGGGGATTTTACCCCCCCCCCCCGTCCGCACGGGCCTGTTTCCGAAATCTATAAAATGTATCGAAAACTTGCCTGGATTCAAAGAATGTCGAACTATCAATCCAAATATATGTGAAACATTACTTTTTTCAAAAAGTTTTCTCATTGTAACGTCAATATTACGACATAAAAAAAATACATTTGATTTGCAACGTACCGTAAAAAATCTTTAATTAATACCGTTCGCTACAAATTAATTGTTGCTAAATGTAATTCGCGGTTTCAGACAAGTAATCCACGTTATATGGACGCATTAACATAAGATTGTCGCTCCCGGGGGAACTATAGACATCGGCTATTAGTCAAGCGACACGGTAGCGTCTTGTGATATGGCCCGAAAGACGTTACCCATCTATTTCAGACAGTATGGACATCGATTTTCGTAATTGCACCTATTAGTTATCTCATAAACGAAATTCCGAATCTGTCGCCAACGCTGTCGACGATGCTGGATTTCTCGGGGCAAACAAGGACATCCCCAAATCAAATTTACCGAGAAATTACTTCTGAGCTCAACGTATTAAAGGTCGTGATATTTATTTTTCGGTCGTGTTACTGAAAACGGTGATATTGATGTTTTCCCCTTTTTGTGACATCCATTTTCATACTTTGAAAACTTATTATAAGGCAGTCGTAAAAATTAATAAAATAAAAGATAAGAATGTAAAAAGAATAAAAATCATTGGAATAAATCTCATTAGTGGTTATCTTTTGAGAGGAATGATTTTCAGGAATGACTTTAATTGCTTTACGTAAGTTTGCGTTCAAGTGTACTTACTTTGGAGGCATTATTACACTCGTGAAAGTGACGCTTATGTGACTCTGCGGGCCAGCTACAATTAGATAACGACATCGCGTGTGAGGCGGGTACATTCCTGGATAACCGGGACTTGCCAAGATGCAATCCTTCTCACAGTGTTTATCTTCATAAATCCAGTCGCATTCTGAAAATTTTGTGCCGCAGAGCACACAAATGGTATCATTTGTAATGCTTGGATTTGGAATTACGAATTCGAAAGTTTTTCAATTCGTTTCTGAATATATGTAACTACATATATTATTAGTTCAAACAAGGAGTATAGGCAGGAAGGGATTTTGGGGGTTAAACCCCTACCGAAATTCATGTAAAATTATTATTTCACTCATGCTATAATAATAAAAAATGTTAAAAATGAGCAAATAAAATACAAATAATATGTTATAATAGATGATAATAATAATGAGTAATGTTAAAATAAGGAAAAATAATCGAAAATGTAGTTTCAGTATTTTCATCGGCATGACAAATGGTTTCATACAGATTCTTTAAGTAGAACGGAATTCGGAATTTTTAATTTTACTGACTTTAAAATCACAGTAATTCTGGCTGAACTGACATTTTTTCTTAAAAGAAATTCTAATTTAAAATATTTCGCTAGGGTTATGTATAAAACGATGAGTAATTTAAAAAACTTTTCAACCTAGTGAATGATGAAGAATAATGAGAATATAAAATGCTGAGAATATAAAAACTATTGAACCTGAAAGCATCGAATACTATGGAAATACATAAGAATTCGAAAAAATACAAGAAAATCTTTTTAACCCCATAAACTCTGGATGAATACCTAAAAAAATTGAATAAAATTAAAAGAACTGAGTTCTGAAAAATCTAAAAAAATAACTACGATCTAAAAAACTTCCAAGTCTAGAGTATCAAATTCTGAAAAACTTCTACATTGGTCGGAGTAGCAAACTGTGTGTTTGAAAAGATTAAAAATAGTGCAAAAATGCTGATTTTTATAGAATTTCTCACTTTTTGACTAAAGTATTTGCTGGATTTCTAAGAAATATCCTAGAAAACGCTATAAGTTCTAATGTAAATTAATGTCCACGAAAAAGAAAGAAATCTTTAAAACATGAAAAATTGTTGCAAGTATTTTGGTGATGTTGATAAATAATGAACAGAATTCCAAATCAGTAATAGTTAATACCGGTTATTGAAAACTCGTAATATTCCTGTAAATCGATCGAAACTTGAATTGTAGAGCATCGAATTCAATATTTCTATGTAGCAATCTACAAAAACAACAGAAATTATGAAGATGTAAAAAGTCCTAAGTTGTCTAAATTAAAAAAAAAAAAATGTAAAAATACTGCAAATCATTAAATATAATAGAAACATGTAGGCATGAATTTCTATTTAAACAAATACCCACGATCAATAAAACTTTCAAGTTCAGAGCATGCAATCGTAAAAAAAATATATCTAATAGAATATAAAAACGCATACATTATGTAATGATAGCAATCCATACAAATACCAGAAATTTTTAAAAATACTAGAAAACGCTGGAATATTTGATAAAAATTGAACCGCGAGAAAGCATAGAATCTATGAAACATGCAAAATTATTATAAATCTTTAGTTATAACAAATAATTAAATAGAATTAACAATTAGTCAAAATTACTAACCATCTCTAGAAACTTATAAAATTACCGAAATTCGATAGAAATTTGAATGGTAGAACATCAAATTACAGATTTCTATACAGCAATCAACAAAAAAGCTAGAAATCTATGAAAAACTGAAAAATGCGTGGAAGTTCTCTAAATATTAAAAAAACGTAAAAATTACTGCAAAACATTCAATGCTAAAGAAATATGTAGGTATAATTTTCTCATGATTTACAAATCTTTGAATCCAAGAGCATATAATTATAGAATAGAAATCTATATAGGAATTCATGAAAATGACAGAAAATTCTTTGAACTGTAAAAATTTTAAGAAAATACGAAGGAAAGTAGTATGGTAGTATAGTATAGTGTATATATATATAAAAGATGCAGTTTACAGAAAAATTTATTCAAATACTCTAAATAATTGAAATTTTCAGTACTGCAGCATTAAAATATAAAAATTTATAGAGAGAACTATTTACTAGAAATCCACAAAAATTGTAACATTTTCCACAAAAATTTATAAATAACATTAAGTACACTGATTTCAAAAATTTATGAAGTTCTTAAGATCGTTAAATTTTGAATTTTTCCAAAAATATATAATAATCTATAAATTTAACACATCTTTGATTTACAGAGCATTGAATTCTATAGAAAGCTGAATAGAAATCAACAATATCGGAAAATTTCTCCTCTTGTATAAATACCAAAAGTATGTCTTAGAAACAAAATCTTAACTTAAGGGACTTGGAAATAATAAAAATCAGATTCCATTGTATTAAATAAGAACATGAAAAATGTGCAACTATAGAATCCAAAACTTCTATGACTTTCGAATTCCGAAATTTGAAAAATTGTACTCCTGTATAAATTCTAAAAAAAAAGATACTATAAACATATAATACATTTATATGAAATGTTTTTCTGAAAAAACTCCTGAAAATTTGTTCTGCCGACGCTCTTGATTGAAATGATCACGTGAACTCCTTTTTTTAAATGTAACACATAAAATATTATAATATTTTACTTATTTTCAACCTTTCATCACAATTTCAAATTGTTCTAAAGTAGTTTAAACTAAAATTTTCCTTCATCCAACGCTCTGTTCATAGAAAAAAAATCGATATTCCAAAAACCTCTACCATTTTTCAATCCCAACTTCAGTCCCTGACCAAAATTCCAAATTACGCTTTTTTGATATATTCACAGCATGAATTTTCATACCAGCCCTAGGGGAAAAATTCATTAGCTATAAATATTGATGCATATTCAAATCGATATGCATATGCAAACAATTTCGAAATCCAACTTCCAGGATTCTGTGCACCGTAAGCGAAGCATTTTCGGGACAATGAACGTGAACTGAATGAGTTCATGGTCGCGAAATTTCCGTTTGGAGTTTATTCATATATTGTCGAGTTTTACGAAATCGCAACAAAATAACGCGCGGGAAAAGCTGCTTTTCCAGGAGTGGAAACGTTTCTTGAAAAGCTTCGGCAGTGGTTGCATCTCTCGCGAGGAATGGGGAATTTTCAGTATTTAAGAATCATGTGCTATTCACCTGTGTTGTTCAACTGCCTTCCACCCTTGACGGCGAGACCGACTGAGGTACTTGCTTTGGACGCGAAGCTGAAGTATGCGTAGAATTGTGACCTCGTTGTATTTTCGTTTATTCTGCAACAAGGTAAATTACGTTTTGCGTCAAAAGCTTGGTGACGTTTTTTTTCAGGTTCACACGGAGTAGATATCATATTGTAATTCCTAGAGAAAAATTCCGAAGAAAAAAAACAGAAAATCGTATGAATTAGCGAATTGTCTCGTTCCACTTGGTCGTTAAATTTGTAACAATTTACAAAATTGAACGAAATCGTCTAGAATTCTAGATTTTAACTGCGATTTTCAGAAAAATAAAACATTTTTTGCATAAAAAATTTTAGGGATATTATATGGCGTCTGTAGTTTTCTGTGATTTTCGAAATTTTACACATTCTGCAAAATTTGGAAACATCTACTTAGATCCTACAGGTTTTTCGAATTTGATGTAATATTTAAGGGGATTTAGATTAGGTGTCTTAACTTTATGAGACTAAAAATGTTAAACATGCTTGAATTTATTAAAAACTTTGTAGATTGAAAAAATTTACTCAAACTCATTCTCCAATCATTCTCGATCAAGAAGTAAAACAAAATCTTCATGCATATTTCGAACAATTATGATATATTAACACAATCTACAAAATTGATGAACATCTTCTAAAATTCAACAAATTTTTTTAATCGAATGGAATGATTGACAGTCTTGGAAATTTCCAAGGTTTTTCGATTTTTGAGTACATATTGAAGAAATTGAATATCGTATAAATTTTTAAACCATTCCAAAATGTTATAAAGATTCATCTAATTCATCAAGATTTTTCGTGCTGGTTTTCTGAAGCTTTTCAAGAATACCAGATTAAAAAAAAACTATCGTATGTATGCAAAGTAATATAATCGTGAACATAATCTAAACATTTTGAACATTTAATAATTTTTTTCAATATTTCGCAATTTCCCAAAATTTCATACAGTTATTCATATTTATAACGTTCCCAATTCCATGAAAATTTGTTCTACTGGGTTTTTTGATAATTTTTCTTAGATTTTCAAGTTTTTTGGATTCTTATTAAAATATTTCAAAAATGTTATTCTCCTACAACAAATATGATAAAAAAATTTCATGAATATTTTCTGAAATTTCATGAGTTTTGTAAATTTATAAAATCATTCACAATCTCCAAAATTTCGATATGTTTTTCATTTTTTAAAACATTCTATATTTCAAACACAATGCAGCTATTGCAAAATCTTTGAATTTTCTAGAAATTCGTCCTTCTCATGTTGATTTTTCGTGAAATTTTTTATTCTGCCTAAGTTATTATCAGATTTTCATTCTAAAAAATGATCAACTAGCATATTTCGAACAAGTATGATAAAATGAACCAATTTTACAAAATTTACGAATATTCCTGAAATTCTACAATTTTTCAAATAAAAATCATAAAAACTATTGACAATATTCATAATATCATGCAATTGTTTCCGAAACAATTGAAATTGAGAAAGTAATGCAAAATATATCAAACTTTAGAAATTTTATAAGTATCTGTTCAATTTATGATGATTTTTTTATTTAATTTAATTTCATCTGTAACATGTGAATGTCTTCTGGAATTCTACACATTTTTAGAATTTCTATAAATTTTTCGACAATCTTAAAAATATCATATATATGCTTTTTAGTTCATCAAAATTTCCAATATTTTTAACATAATACGAACTTTTCGAAACTTGCGAACTTTTTTTGAGTGATTTTAAAAATTTTTTTAAATATATTCTAGGTTTTTAATATTTGTAAAAAAAGGAAGACAACTTTAAAACATGCGTAATTTGAAAAAAACAGCATAGTAAGCACAATGTACGAAATATATGAAGGTCTTCTGAAATTCTATCAATTACATATTCGAATTGTATAGAATTATTGACAGTAGTTCAAACGTCCGACATTATTTTTATTTTTCAAAGTTCTTGAAGGTTTTATCATCGTAGGAACTTTTTACAATTGGCCAAATATTGTAAGCATTTTGATTTATTTGTAAATTTCGATTAGCTTCAAGTTTTCCGGATTTTCTTCAAAGCATGAAAAAATTATTATGAGTACTTTGAACAAATACAATTAATTTTACAGTTTTCAATTTGTACAAATATATTTCGTGATTCTTAAACTTTTTTGAATTTCATAGTCATTGACACTCTTTGAAATCATGGATATAATACTAATTTTTTAAAGTTTTTTGAAATTCCAAATTTCAAACATGATACAAACTTTTCGAAACTTTTCACAATTTTTATGAAAGTTTGTCCAGCCTACAAAGATTTTTGATAATTGTAAGTTACTTTTCGAGTTTTTTCTACTATTATCCAAAAAAAGAAAGAAAAAATATATATTATTTAGAACGCTTATGATAATGTACAGTATCTAAAAATTTATTTAACATTTCCAGATATTTCACAAATTTTTCAAATTGTCCAGCATAAAATTCTCAAAATTTTCAAAGACTTCATAAGTTTTACATTTTCAAATTTTAAAACGTAATAGGTATACACTATTCAATATTCAATCTTTCCAAATTTCATAAAAATTACACTCCCTAATTAGAATGTTTCATAATTTCCCAATACTTTATCAAGTTTTCTAGATTTCGATAAAAAAAAAAAAAAAAAACAACATACATATTTCAAACCTATTGATTGAGTGGCAATTACTATCTCAAAAATTACGTTTCAGTAACGTCCTTATTACTTATTTTTTCAACACAAAAAAATTTTCCTGATTTTTCAGGAAACTATTCACGTTCCCAGACACAACGCTGTCGAAAATAATTTTTCAAACGACGCCCATCGATCGTAAATAAACTTTTCCTCCACGCTAGCTTTATCTCGAATGCGCGAAAAGCAGATAAGTGGTTTAATTTGTCTTAGCTCTGTCTATTGATCGGTAAAGCCCGGCCGTTAGAGCGTTCTGCAGAATTAAGATAACACTTACAGGAGGAGGAAAATTAAGAGATCCGAGCCTGGAACTGGGAAAACTGCACCTGTCGGCCGCATAGTTTTATCACTTCGCGAGGCAATAATTTTTATCTCCCAAACGTGTTTTTGTTCTGGCAAGATAAGTTTTAGTAGTCGGACGTTAAGAAATCTATATGCGTATATATCACGTGATGACACTTTTATGCGAGTCGCGCACGATCGTTTTGTCACATTACATTCAACTTAGCGAGTTGTATCAGTTTTATGGCTTCCGATGGTTTTTTCATTGTTGAATATCGATTAGTACGTCGACTCCGGAACTTTTCCCGATGCGATAGTGCATCGAACGCATGAAAAATTTGAACTAGCTGACTTATCAAATGATCTTTGTCCCAACTAGAACAGTTTTTACTGATAAAAAACATTATTTGAGATTTTATAGACTTTTTCAACTCACTGTAAATTCAGAATCGCCACGGGCTTGTCGGAAAAAAAGACGACCGGCGAGTTAAATCGCACATCTTCACCGCATATTCGAGGTCCATCCACGAGTTGGAGCCAACCACCTTCGCACCTGAAAAAAAAACAACCACCTTTTTATCAGATAACGTTTCATCTTCAAATGTATCTTCCTCCAATGTGTTTATTTTTGGATCGGGTTTTGGCAGGTTTTGAGTCGGTTTTGGAACAACGTACTTATGCAAAATTTTACGAAAAAAATATTTACACAGAAACGTTTTATATGAGATAAACTTGAATGTTAAATAGGTCACTATTATTACATAAATGTTTATTCAAAAGTATCAATAAATATGCATTTGAGAATGAGAATAAATTTCGAGTATTCGTGGACTTTAAATATTGTAAGTGTATGAATAAAGTGTTGTAGGATTTTCTGGTATTATGAGATACTTAAAGCTTTTCGGTGAATCAATATATAAATTTCTAAAATTTAAAGCTCTCGTATTCAAATTTGTATAAATTTTATGTGTTTTCATTGATTGTCGGTAGAATTTTATCCACATAGATTCCGTGTATTTGAAGATTTCCTTTTTTTTTAGTATTTTTTATATTTTGTATATGGTACTTGTAAAATTTCTGTAGATTTTGTAGTATTTCAATTAATTGTTTTATAAATTCTTAGAATTTGATGGTATGGAATTTCAATTTTCGTAGATCTTAGAAATTTTTTCAAAAATTATATCAACTTAGATTTTTACTACCTAAATTTTCGTAATACTTTCAGTATTTTTCGTGTTTGAAGTGTTTATAAAGTTTTGTAGGATTTTCTACAATTTTTGCGAATGATCCTGTAGAATTCAAAGTTTCATAGATTTTGAATATTTTATATATTTTCGAGACACTATATCAACATAGATTTTGAGTATCTATGGATTTTTCATAAGATTGTCTGTATTTTGAGTATATATAAAGTAGGATTTCTTAGTGTTTTTATGGATTTTCAGTATTGTAATAGATTTCTACATACGTTTAAGAATTCGACGTTCTCGGATTAAAAGTTTGACAGAGATCTTTAGCATTTTTATAGTTTTATAAAAAGACTAGATCTACGTAGAATTAGAGTACATACCTGAAAAATAGTCACATTTCTAGTTTTCTTCGTATTACTAATATTCACGGATTCACGTAATATTTTCTAGTATTTTTATATTTTTTCAGTATTTTTATTTATCGATGAATAGATTCAAGGATGTAAAATCTCTTGTATTTTTAGCATTTTATTATTTATTTTATAGAAAACCTTTACTTTCTAGATTTCTTGTAGTATTTCATAAATTTTCATTGTTTATACTTTTTTTCGTATTTTTCAACTACCTATTTTTACCATTTTTAGAATTATTTCCGATCCGTATGGATTTTTCTAAAGATTTACAAAATACAGTGCCCTAGGATTCAAAATACTAGAGTTTTTCAGTATTTTTTAGAATTGATTCGAAAAATCGTGTTTGCATCGATTTTTTAGTATTGTAGATGCTGCCAGTATTCTAAATCTTTTCCTCCAAGGGTTGAAAAACTATGTAGAATTTTCTAATATTTTCCTAGATTTACAATATTCCAATGGATTTCTCTATATATTTCTAGTACTCTTATGTTTTTAGTATTTCTCCAGAAAGTATTCTACTCAAGTATTTTCTAGAATTCTTATCGATGTTTCTTTAGATTTCTATTATCCCATGCTCAAGGACTCAAAATTTTATAGATCCCTAATATTTTTATGAAATTTCAAGGAAACTCTATGTACAATGATTTTTTATAATTAATATACTGCTAATTAGCAGTACAATATGTATTTGAATTTTTTTTTTCCAAGTATTAAGATATAATTTTCTAAGATTTTCTTAAATTTTGATGTACCTATTTTAATATGAGATTCTCAAAAGTTGTAACTCTACTATAAAAAATTGTAAAAGTTTTTGGGATTTCAATTGATGTCTGAGACAAAAGTATTTTTATTGATATTCACTATTTCGTCAATTTCGAGCCTACTCTTAGTATTTTTTTTTAAATTACTACAGTATTTATCCAATTTGGAGAAACATCAGGAATTTTTAACTTTTCTATATAAAATTTGAATTTGATGATCTAGAATGCAAAGTTTCAAATATTTTCAGTGTTTCCATTAATTTTTGGACTAATTTTATCTGCACAGATTTAAAAAGTTCAGTGTACTGTTAGTAATTTGAGTACTCTTTCTTCTGTTAATATAATATGGAAAGATATTCTAGTATTTTTAGAGATACTGGTATATTAAATTTATTGATCTCTAAATGGCTTTTTAGTTTCTGATGATGTCAGATAATAAATATTTAGGATTAAATATTTAAGGATTATGTTAAGTAATACAATGTCATTTCGAAAAATTTCTGGTAAATATTAATTTCTGAATAGAAACCTGAATCTCGATTATCTCGATGCTTTTAGTTTGGAAAATGTGGGTATAGATTTTCCGTATTTTTAAAGATATTTGAGATAATCATTTCTACATTATATTATACTAGTTTTTCATATTTTTTAGTGTATTTATCATATTTTGTAGGGTTGTTTGGTATTTTCGTTGGTTTCTTGCATTTTCATTCCTTTTTTGACAAATTTATTGTATTCCGTGTCTTCCTATAAAAATTCCAAACACTGATCATAAAATCGAATTATTACAAGATTGCTTGAAATTTTAGCCATTAATTTCAACCTGGCTATTTGTAAACTTAACGCATCTTCTTTATTTCTTCGGATTTTTATCCAGCTTAAAAAATAAGTTATATTCAACGACAAAACCTAGCATGTCAAACTCAAACCAATAGATGAATTTCGATTGGAACTCTGCTTTTAAATTACATTTATTCTATCTCTAAAAATGCAGAAAATTTGCACAAACATGCATATCTTTGATTCAAATAATTTCTAAGCTTTTTAAGTTACTACATTGCAAAATAACTCGAAATGTTCAGTCACGTCTTGATAAGAACATAATGTATAGCAGGTTGCCACAAATTAAATTATCATTACTTTTTTTATAGCTTGGAGAGGAGAAGCTCCTCCCCTACTTCTCCAGTCGTGACATCCCTGAATTAAGAGAATCCACAACTCTTTTTTTACACTGGAGCAATTGAATTGTCCGACTAAAAGTTTTATTTGATGTCCCGGGGGCTGCGATTGGAGCTTTTGGTTTAATTTTCAAGTTCTAAATGGAAAAGTCAAGTAGTGGAAAAAAGTACTCACGCTGTTCCATTGTGATGTCCAACAGAGATCAATCTATAGATCTGCAGTTCAACTCGCTGGTCACTGTCTGGCTCGAATCTATAGGTGCAGCTCGAGGGTCCTTTTAGGTACGGCGACTTTATTTGCCCGAAGCCACGACTAGATTTCGTGAGTAGATACTTGCTATTCAATGTTATGTTGCACACTAAAACAACGTTCGAACGTTCAAACTTCGTCATGTATGTACAAGTTTTCGTGTTTTGCGGTTGCCATTCTGCTTCGCTCTCATGAAAAAGTTGGATAGCAAGTGCAAATCATTATCATTACGCGGAAAAAAAATCGTTTGAAAGACTCGATAAATGTGTTCGGAATTTCGGCAATTTATAGTTTCAAATATACAAACATCAGTTATCATTTTCTACGATAGTAACTTTTTTTTTAGTGGAACCTTAATTTCTTTCAATTTCAGGATAGTCTCGCATAATAATAAAAATACAAGTCATCTTTCAGAGCAAGACTAATATAGCACTCGTTTTAGGGGTTTTTCATTAGTATGTATCTGCATTAGCGGAAATTTATCTTGAATTGTTTATTAATTTGTTAACTTACTATTAGAACAATGTTCTTCTAGACCACATTGAGCACATCTGTGAGGAGATGCATCGCCACAACTACAACCACCTGGATGGACGCAACAAGCGCAGTCCGTGCTGGACGAATTGAAATTACACGCACACCCTGTATTATTCCAAGTCCATAAATCTATCCTACCTGGAACACAAATGAGAACGACCTTGTTATGACGGAAATGTATTGTCATGTAAAAAAATGTTTTCTGAAAATATACACTCAGAGAACGGATACGGTACGATTGGCTAAATTTATTTAGTCAACCTTGTTTTCATGGATTTTACTAAGTCTATCAGTATTCGCTAATATGGAAGAGTTATTTAAAACAACCAAGTATATACAGTGAAAATAACTAAAGTATACAGTTTTTCGAATTAAATCTGTTTAGGTGGTATGTAAAATAAATATTATTCATCAAACTATTTATTACGTACAACGTTAGGATTTCGTAAAGATAGCTGTATTTTGTTATTGACTTCAAAAAATGGTTCGTTAGTTTTACTTTAAGAATTTTCGGTAAAAAATCTCGTTTTTCGATGTAACTCAAATAATTTACTAAACCAAATCGTTTATTCAAGTCCATCTAAGCTTCTTTTTGCTGAATTATACTTAAATTTAAATGTTGATGTTATCAATAATATTGTTCTTAAAAGTAAAAGAAAAACACTTTACCTGATAAGTTGAGAAAAAAAGCGAATTACAGAAGTTTTTGTAATGCTCTCATTCAAAATTTCCATAAACCGCGAAATGGTAATAAATTGTTTACAATTAATGAACAAAGCAGAACATAGTTTTACAACGTGACTCTGAATTTCTTATTTTTGGAAAATGTTGTTTAGAATTTAATTTAGAAGGCATGCTATGTTGCAACACTAAAAAGTTAAATTAAATATCCTGACTATAGCATATTTTACTATTTATTAAGTCGCGCTAAAAATCTCTCGAGAAGTAAGTAAACGCCTTCTAGTAATACGACGATAAGTTTGGGTGGAAACGATCATATTTTTTTCCGATGTAAACATAAATGATTTAGTCACTTCGGCTTGATGTATTTGTCAAACTAGCCGAATCTTTTTTTAAAGCAAGATATCATACATTTAAAACAAGAAAATGACGCATCCGAAGCGACTCGAAAGTAATGTCAATTGATCTAAATGAATTCTACGAAATAATGAACTGTTATTCTCAACGCTCCTTTATTATTTACAATAACTCATCTTCTATTCAATAATTTTGGAACCATATCCAATCAATAGTCAGACAAACTTTTCTTTCATTCAAGCTTTCGGCATTTTATTTTTGCCCTCTTCAGGAAAATTATAATAAAATTCAGGTCAACAATATATCATCTCATGTGTAAAACATTCCGTCATTTTTTTTAATAAAATTGTTACATGTAGACGTGTATTAACCACCGATGAAGTTTCTTATAACATAATATTGTTTTTTCTTATTGAGTCAATGTTATATAAAAAAATGACGGATGAAGTTTCTGATAGCAAAATATTGTTTTTTTCCGATTGAGTCAATGTTATAAAAAAATGACGGAATGTTTTACACATGAGGTAATATATTGTTCAGCGGAATTATATTCTAATTTTCCTGAGGAGGGCAAAAGTAAAGTGCCGAAAGCTTGAATGAAAGAAAGGTTTGTCTGACTATTGATTGAATATGGCTCCAAAATGATTGAATAGAAGATGAGTTATTCTACTAAATAAATTTAGTCGAATTAAAAAAATTTATTTAGTTTGGCATATATGAATTAATTAAATTGGTCGAGTGGAAAAAATGCTAGTTGGGTAAACCAAACTTTTTTCTTTGTGTAAGGGTGACAAGTAAATATATACCTTAAAGGTCATATATGTATAATGTATTTAATTAATTATAAGTTTTTAAAGGGAGCATAATTTTTATTGAATTTTATTTTCCAAGTAACGAAACATGATTTTGTATAAATACGGATTTTATCTACAACTAATTCCGTGTGTTTTATATTAGCCTATTTTAATAGTGAATTCAAATTGGATTTATATATAATACAAAAATTTTTACTTACATTCAATCGTAATTCAACATCAAGGTCATTATATCCAACAATTGAGTAGATGAATTAAATTTTACATATTCGAATTCAATGACTCAATGAATTATTTATTTATAGTTAGAATTAATAATTGATCATTTTTCACACTTATTTATAAGTAGAGTAATTAATTGATTATTTTTCGATAAATATGGAACTGTATTTAAATGTAAATTTCTTTTATAAGTCTAATTAAATTTTTTACTGATAAAGTTGAAGTTTAATAATTTTTAAAAGTTGAGAAAATTTACATATGTTTTATCATTTTTTTTTACCTTAGCCTTCTTGACCCTACCAGGTCTCTTGATTCATTTATATTTTCTTTGATATCAATATAAAAACTGTCTATAAATATTATGCTCAATTTTTCGAGAAAGATTTATAAAAAAATTATTAGAAATTACCAATTTCTCACATTTGCATGTACGTTGTAAGTAATGATAGCTCTTTTGTTATACTCGGGAAAAATTTGAATTTCGCGGGGCTGTCACACTGGAGTTCGCCAGTCCAACTTTTAGCTTGTATTGTATTAGGAACGTAGAAGTTGCGAGGAGTTATTCGTGGATTTTTCTTACCCTCTTCCTACCTAACTGTACGGTAAGTAGGGAGAGGGTAAAAAAAATCCACGATCTCCCAGCACTGATTAGGTTAGGAGCGTAGAAGTTTTGTGGAGGTATTAGTATTCGTTTTTCACTTTTTTTCAAGGGCGATTGTATTGAAAATTTTGAATCTTAAATAAGGGCTGTGTTATACGAGATTTTTGTAGAAAACGATTACTTCTTTAGATTCTTTCGTATTCTTTTTAATTCGAGGTTTGAAAGTTTTGAATTCGGAATCCAAAATTTGTTCATTGTATCTAACCCAAAAATGTCAAATTTCCAATTCGAAAATATCTAATTGCACGTTGCACACGATTTCGAGATTTAAACTAACATGAAGAACGAATACTTTCTTCAAACTTCTACGCTCCTAATACAATGCGAGCAAAAAGTAGAGTTCGCACGTGTTCGCAAAACGGAGGTTTTACTCGTAATGTATTAAGGTAGAAGTTCTAAGGAAGTATTCCTAAATTAGGGATGTTCTTTGAGTATCGGTATGTTTAGGAGCGTAGAAGAACCAAGGAAGTATTCTGAAGTCAATAGCTTATAATATGCATTATATATATACTTCATCATAATTTACTACGTGAATTTACTTCCTTCAAATGTCTCCTCTTCTAATACTGGGTCTCAGTATTAGGCCATTTATTCGGCTTAAGGGGACACAGAGGCTGCTAAAGTGCGAGAAAGACGTATAGAATAAAGTTGTTAATATTTTTGAAAATATCGATATCGATATTTATCGTTCAGAAAAAAAATATCATTGTAGGCCGATATTTATCATTGCAAAAATATCGATATTCCGATATATCGATAGAGAATCTAAACGTACGATATTTTGAAAAAAAAAAGCAACAATTATTACGATATTTCAAAAAAATATCGATTCTTATGCTAAATAAATATCAGTAACCGATAAATATCGTCGAAAAATATCGACAATTAATATTTTTTATCGATATTTTAAAAGTATCGATATCGATAAATATCGGCGATAGAATATCATCGCAAAAATATCGATATCGTCAGCAAAAATATCGATATTTTAAAATATCGATGGAATAACAACCCTAGTATAGAACGGAAATCAAATGAGTGGAAGGAGGAGGCGGAAAAAACGGCCTCTGTGTCCCCTTAAGAAGTTTGAAATTTCACCGAAATTATAAAAGTCATAATAGAACAATAATAGAATATAATATAAATATATTACAAATAATGAAGAAAATCCTCCTTATATCCCTTAAGGGGACACATAGGCCGTTTTCTCCACCTCTTCTTCCACTCGTTTGTTTTCCATTCTATGCGTCTTTCTCGCACTTCAGCAGCCTCTGTGTCGCCTTAAAGCCAAACTATTAGAACTAAAATCATAAATTATTGATTTATATACAATTCCTGATTGGAACAGCATAACAGCTGGTGTTTGAAAAATAATATATGATTTATTGTACATTGTACATGTATTGTGTATAATATCATTCATAATAATATGATATCGTATAGAATAGATAATCTGAAATATATAAAAGATACTATAAAGTCACATACAAAATATCTAATATTACATAATGTATCACACATGTCATATCATATTGAATGGGTCATTATTTTTAAAATCAGTTTGGTCGTCACTGACACCGATTTTTCTGAAATTTTTTTAAATAGACACGTAAACTAGTTTTAAAATATACGTTTTTTTTGTTTTGGGTTGAAAATTGTTTTTTTTTTTTTTTTTTTTTTTTTTCGAGAAATCTAGATTTTCAATTAGGCTGTAAAATTTAGAGTAATTTCATTTTTGTCGAAAACTTCTTTGTAAATCATTATTTCACATCGGAAAATCTATGAGTATCAATCATTTTTGTACAAAAACGTTCGAAATTGTGTGAAATTTATGAACAGTAAATCAAAAATATTTCTCGTAGCGTTGTTTAATTTTTATAAGCGTAAATGAAAAAAGTGTAAAAATATTTTGTGTAAATATTTTTCATATTGCATTTTTTTTCTTCCCGTGTTTTTTTTTTCATCAATTGGTAGAGAACTACGAGGGGAGACCCAATAGTAACGGGAATTAGTTGGTGGGGGGACCGCGGAGGGGGGGATCGGGTTCTCCACTGGTTCTCTTCCAAGCTGCTACTCTCCCAAGTCAGTGTGCAAAGTTCATTTGCTGTGAGTGCATTCGTTCGTCCGTAAGAATTTTTCTAGTGAAACGACTTTTTCCGTTTCGGCGAAAACGTGAAATGGCTGAGTGCGGAGAGCAACGCGCGGCTGTAAAATTTTGTTTTTTGTTAGGAAAAACACCCGCGGAAACCCTTGTGATGCTGAAAACAGCTTATGGGTATAATGCTTTGAGTAAAACGCGTGTGTACGACTGGTTTTAGCGTTTCAAGAATGGAGAGATGCCAATAGAAGACCAACCTCGTTCTGGGCGCCCCTCGACTTCAAGAACGGACGAAAACATTGCAAAAATCAACACTCTTGTTCATGAAGACCGTCGCCGAACCATCGATCAACTTTGTGAGATGTCTGGATTGTCATGGAGTTCAATTCAGAGGATTTTAAGTGAAGATTTGAGCATGAGGAGGATTGCAGCCAAATTTGTTCCTCGCCTTCTCTCCGACGATCAAAAGGAGCGTCGACTTCAGGCCTGCCTTGAGCTGCAAAATCAGTTGGATGAAGACCCAGATTTTTTTCTCAAGGTTATAACTGGCGATGAATCATGGTGCTATAGCTACGACCCCGAAACAAAGCAGCAATCAAGCCAATGGAAGACACCTCTCTCGCCTCGTCCAAAAAAGGCACGCCAAGTGAAGTCCAACATCAAGACATTGCTCATTTGTTTCTTCGATTGCAGAGGTATTGTGCACGCAGAATTTGTTCCTCCAGGCCAAACGGTCAACCAACACTTCTACTTGGAGGTTTTGAAAAGGTTGAGGGAGAACATCCGGAAGAAAAGAGCGGATCTTTGGCACACAGGAGATTGGTTCTTCCACCACGACAATGCACCTGCCCACACAGCGCTGTCCGTGAAGAAATTTTTGACCAAAAACGGCATGACACCGATTGTTCACCCCTCCTATTCACCGGACCTTGCCCCCTGTGACTTTTTTTTGTTCCCTAGACTCAAAAGGGACATGAAAGGAAAACGTTTTGGGACTGTAGAAGAGGTGAAACAAAAATCGCTGGAAGGTTTAAAAAACATTGAAAAACATGAATTTCAGAACTGTTTTGAACACTGGAAAAAAAGATTGAACGAGTGTATTACAGTCAATGGGGGTTACTTTGAAGGTGATAAAAATTGTGTGTGAAAAAATTTGTCAATAAAAAAGTTGTAACACAATTCCCGTTACTTTTGGGTCCCCCCTCGTACATTCTGTAAAAACAGTTACGTGCCAAAACGTTTCGATTGTGACGTGAGTGAGAATTTTTTCGAATTTCCAGCCTGTCATTACCAAGTGATTAAGAAATTTCAATATATTTTTACTTATCTTCATCTGAAGACACTGTAATATGTTCCATTTAATGATGATATCTATTCTAAATGAAAATTATAAACCAAAAAATCCCTACTAGATATTTAACAGCTTGGAATTCAACTTGAAATCAAGCTTCCTCGCTAATTATTAGATTGCTAAAATACTTATAATCACACGTAATTTCATAAGAATATTTTCGTTTTCATTTCTCTGAAACTCGTTATTACATTTTTATGTTTATTTAGAATTATGAAGGTAGGTTTATGATGTATCGGAAAAATGTAGAATTATGCGATAATGTCATCAATTTTTTAATCCAATATCTTAAATTTTCTAAAAAATTACCTTAGATTTTGAAGCAAAACAAATAGATATGAAAACAATATTTCATTTTTGAAAAATGTTCATTTTATATCAAATTAATTGTTTAACATGTTCGACGTGCCCATGTTTCAATGTTTTCTCAGTAAACAAAGATGCGTTTCGTCATTATACTATTTCGTTTAAATATGGATAAATCAAACTAATTTTATAAGAGATATCAGTTTTTGCAATCTTATTTAGGGAACTTCTTGAATTTTAGTTTTTTTCAAAGTGTAAAGTGCAAAAGTATAATATCTGGTGGATCTGGTGTGTAACCATTGATCTTTTTTTTAAATGACTTCGCGTTTTTGATGCATTTTACGAATTTCTATATATTAGCTTAATTTAGTCATCAACATCTTTAAACAATATCCAAAGAAATATTACAATCAACTATGTAAATCAACAAGTAAATATGAATATATAAGTTATTCTTAAGACTTAAGAGACACGCACGAAAAACTGTTTATTCCATTATATATTACGAGTAATGCAGAATTAGGTTACAAATTTTCACTATAACATACTACAGTGTCTTAAGATCAATAAAAATAGAAATTTAATAAAAATTCTTTTTCATTATATACGATTTTTACAGAACCTAGTTCGTACTTTTACCAATTAATAAAACAAAAGCCGGAAGAAAACAAGATTCATTATGAAAATTATTTGCACAAAAATGTCTTACACTTTTTTTTATTTATGCTTTTAACAATTCAACAACGCTACGGGAAATATTTTTAATTTATTATTCAGAAATTTCAAACAATTTCGAACGTTTTCATACAAAAATGATTGAAATACATAAATTTTCCGATGAGAAATAATGATTCAAAAAAAAGTTTTCGACAAAAGTGAAGTTACTCTATATTTGACTGCCTGAATTAAAATTCTAAATTTCCCGAAAAAAAAAAAAAAAATTTTCAGCCCAAAACAAAAAAAAACGTATGTTTTTAAACAAGTTTACGTATCTACTTAAAAAATTTGAGAGAAATCGATGATTTGATCAGTGACGACCACACTGATTTTGAAAATAATGACCCTAATATAATTTTTATCTAATATGATGTATCATATGTTATATATTATATGTAATATATTATTATGTACTATATATCAAACATTCTAAATATATTTATTTTCTATTGTATATTATACATTTTATGCACAGTAAATGATTTATTACTTCAAATCTGAATACGAACATATGTTATTATGTTTCATGTATTTTGTTATGTTAAAAATCATTAATTCATAATTTATCGCAAAACAATTTATTATTATATCCATAAAGTTTCTGCGTTTGTATGCAGCATATTCATAGTAGAACAAGATCCCGACCTTCAAAGATATCAAAAACGTGAAACTGTGGCATTTAGATTCCGAAGCTCTGGATTTCAAAGCTTGGAAAAATCAAGAGGGTCGTACATTTAGCAAGTACTTACGCCACGCAATTTTTGGTGGTTTTAGACCCTTCTCTTCTTTTACACGCCAATATGAGTTGTCACATTTGGGTTGCGACACTTTCGCTACTTTGAAGTCGTGACATATTTCATGAACTTATGTTGTATCTGATGAATTGTAATGTACCAGAATTCAAGTTTAATTTGTGAATCTGTTCTACATATTTTGAAGGTATGAGAGAATATGAAATCTTGGAAATTTAAGATTTAAATGAAAGAAACATAGCCTTTCTGATTCTGGTCTTCTTATTTTTTTTCACTTGCTGTAAATTTTCAGTGCATTACAGATAAACAATTATATTAATAAGTCTTGACTTTAGCGTTCAAAAATATTTATACTCGAAAAAGTTCTGAACAAGAGGATCTAGTCACTTCGATTATTAAAAATTAAAAAAAGTCAGAAAGATAATGGGTAAAAATAAATTATTAAGGTTCTAGACTACAAAAATTGATATCCTTGAATATTAATAAAGTATGAAATTCTTTGTACAACTTTTTTGCACCTACAGAAACAGATAAATCTAGTAGAAACAGTTCAATCGCTGATTTCCATAAAAAAAATTCACAGGATGTGATAGTTCCATTTATCCGACAAAACTTTCTTCCGTGTTTCGTCTTATTATCCGAAACGATATCAAACTCTCGAATAACTGCCGACCTTTATATAATGATCGAGAGAATAAAAATACGTGACCGTCTAATATTCACGAGACCGATGAAAACGTTCGGCAGAATGGCACGATATTTCCATTGTAAATGTGTTAAGCAAGTCAATTCTTCGGGCTGGCTGGTATCGATGATGCTTATCGGGCTTGAAATTACCATAAGGTAATAGAGAAATGGTGATCGACGTTTTCAAAGGTTATCTATTATCCGAGGCATTGGAGCGAATACGTTCGCCGCCTGCCGATTCGATCACGTGATTTTCCATTGCAATAATTTACATGATTTTATTTCGGGCCAGAAATCGTCACCGCTCATACGATAAAAGCGCCCTCCTTTATGCGAAACAAGCGTATTATCAGCTCGTAACGTCCCCACAAAAACAGCGCGATCCTTTTTGTTTCTCTGCAACAAACTTGCGCCAATTTGTGGGGCTTGTTTTAGTTTTAGCAAATATTTGCAATTTTTTACTCAATTTAAAAAGGAAAGAACGAAAAAAATTGGAAACATAAGATGTAATTTCAATGCTTCATTTCAATTGATATGATTGCAAAAAAATTATTCCAGAAAATCTAGTTCAGAATTTTTTTCTTCAAGAAATAATCCAACAAGATATTTATTAGCTGGGAATTGATTTAGATTTTTGAAGTTTTGAAGTTTTCGATTGTTTTTTCACTTGGATAAAACAATTGGAAAATCAGTTTGATATCCACTCAGCAAATCAATTAGTTTGTCAGAATAAAAAATATATATTTGACGAAAGAGGCTATGCAAGAAATACAATTAGTTCCATGTACAAATCTAATTAAATTTTCATTTGGACAACTAATTGAATTTGTGACATAAATTTTTTTATAAAAATGTTCAAATAGGACTAACTTAACTAGAAAATCTACATTTTTTTCCAATTAGATAAACTCATTCACAAATGAATTCAAAAAATGGCCATTTTTCTAGTTGGTTCTCTAATCGGAACCAAATTGAAAATTTTAAGCCAGGATTTGAAAATGGAATCGTATCCAATTTTCTCAGTAGACATTTGTTTTGATTACTGTTGAAAATTACATTTCCTAGTATACCCTGGTATATGTAAAACCTTATAGGGTTTTTTTTTCAGATTTTCCGGTGATCAGGAATGTATTTTATTATTATTATTATTATTATTATTATTATTATTATTATTATTATTATTATTATTATTATTATTACTACTATTGTTTATTTTTTAAATAAAAATTACTATGAAAGTATAATGTCATATGGTTTTAACAAATAGCAACTTTTCTACATTCCACTTTGAAAATAAAATTTTACTTCCGCCAAGAACTTCATTTTTGTTTTCTGCAGGGATCCACTTCGTTTTTCAATTATTGGTAATCTATTCGAATTGAAGGAATTTCATTATGATTTTGTACGCACATATTTCATCAACTTGCTGTATAGAAAAAAAATTATAATTTCAAAAATAATTTGATCTAAGTAGATCAAATAGTACTGGGGAATCAGTATGAATTATACTTTTTGCTGGATATTTCTAGCAGTTTTAGTCATAATATATTATAAATATTGTCAAATAATATTGTAGTCGTAGATGTATTATGTTGTAAAAACTCCTATACATATATATTTATATTTCCACTATACTTCCTTTCTCCTTTTGACAGAATAATAAATATTGTTATTTCTACTAACTCAGACTTTAGAAAATGCCATATAGTTTCCCCCTAATTCAGATTTGTATAATTCTTTCTTCTACATTCTTACGTACTTTCTAGCATGTAATGGAAAATAGGAATAAGACTGAAGATAATAGGGATTTCTAAAATAATAGAATTCTTTACCAGACATTCTTTTCTTAAAAATTTCTAAAAAAAAATAAAAATCTTGAAAACATTAGATCCTATAGCATCTTATTTTGAAAATCTAGTTACATAAAAAAACATCCACTTACATATATATTATGTAACTGTTAATCAAATACTTATAATTGTTTGTTCTACGGTTTATATTATTATTGGGTAGTTAAAATGTTACTCATTTACTAATAAGATGATTTACATTAACCAATTTTCGTTTTTGTGTATCAGAGACAAAAAGTGTTGATTTTAAAATTGATTAATTAATCATTATCGATTGATTGATTATTGATAATTTATATATAAAACATAGGTAGTTACATAGTATTTATAGATTGTATTATAGTTATTTTATTTTCTAGAAGTTTGAAAAACGTAATAATATAAATGAAAAAGAAAAAAAATTAGAAGATTTTTATATCAATCTTTTGACATTAGATATTAGAAACGAAAATTATTGTTCCTACAATTAATTACGATGATAATAGAAACAATAATCTCTTTATATTATTCATAAATATTTGTCAATCCATCCATAGTTGTTTTATTATGAAATACTTATTATAAATAATTACTATATAATTCTTATCACTAATATTATGTTACAGAATATCATTTAATAATTACATGAATTTACATTAATCAATAATTGTTCCTGTAAGAAACAGAAGTAGTTGTTTTCACAATTCATCAAGTAGCCACCAGTAACTGAAAAATTATTTCAAATTCATTTGTAAAATATTTCCATATCATTCTTTGATAGTAATAATCATAATACAATTTATCATCATTTCTGAAATCTATGTTTTCGAAGGTTCTAGAAATTAATCCTAATTAAACAATAATTAATCTCAATTCAATTTGTATCAACTCGTTCATCAACGTTCCTATAAATATCATGTACTTAAAAAAACTCAAGAATAATTTTTTAATAAAGGCGATCAATACATCAATACAAAAGTTATAAATAATAAAAACGATCACCTGAAAGCTAAGAAAATTCGACTGAATTATCTGATTTAAACATTCCCTTGTGCAGTAAAAAATACATAAACCTACGAAACCGGAAAAAATTTTCTCGGGAAATGCGAAAAATCGACAAATTCGATATACAGATAATGCAAATTTTTTAAAAAAAAAAAAAGTGACCTTTATGCTGCCTCAAGGTCACTTGGGCGCCATATTTGAAATTGCTGCAAACTCTCCCAATAATCCATTTGCACTGTACTCCACAATAGAATCACTAAACAATACTCACTTTACGCACTAGCACCATAATTCACTTTGGCGATTTACTGCACAGAGTTAAAAAAAAAAAAATGTCGCGACAAGTCGAGAAAATGTAAATATCGCATCACACGCGGCAACGTCACAATACCTCGATCGCATCGATCGCATCCTTCTAAATCCACAGTGTTTTTCGGTTTTTTTACTCGGAACCATGCATTTTCACTCGTCTTTTACGAGTTCCATCGCGTTCCTCGTCGGAATTGAGGGAAGACGAAGAATGGTCGCGCGAAAATCGGACGAATTTCGCGGTGTTGCCGGACGAAAAAAAGCAGCGTCCCGCCGTTTTTAACGGTCATTTTGTCGCGGCAACGTCGCAATCCTTCGATCGCGTCCCTCTAAATCCTCACTGTCTTTCGGTTTTTCCACTTCAAATCATGCATTTCCACTCGTCTTTTTTGAGTTCCGTCGCGTTCCGCATCAAAACTGAGGGAAAACAAAGATTTGTCGCGCGAAAATCGGACGAATTTTGCGGTGTTGCCGGATGAAAAAAAACACGCAGCGTCCCGCCATTTTCAACGGTCGTTTATTGTGACGTAGCCACTTCTACCGCGGTACATACGTTTTTTCGGTTTGTCGCAACGCGAAAAAAGAACAAACTTTGTGCAGTGAATTACAAAAATGAATTATTATAGCGTGTTTGCGTGAAGCGAGTGTTGTTTAGTGATTGCGCTGTGCATTAACTGGATTGCAGTGCAAAAGGATTATTTCAAGGATTTGCAGCAATTTCAAATATGGCGCCGAAAGCTACGCTGTGACAACAGACAACGACCGGTGAGTTTTTTCAAAAATTTTGCATGGTGTGCATTTGAAATTTGTCAATTATGTATTTGCGCTGCCCGAGAATATTTGTTTTCCGGTTTCATAGGTTCTCTCGCTGCGTAATTAGTAAACGTTTAAATCGCACAATCCGGTCGAATTTTTTCGGTTTGCAGGTATTATTTACAAGTTCGTATTGATGCATCTATTGCATTTATTTTTTAAAAATCGTAATTTTTTAGGTTAATACTCATTTATAGGAACATTGATGGACGAATTATGACAAATTAAATTTATAATTGTTATTGTTCAAAAAAGGGTTGATTCCTGAAATCATAGGGAATTTTTAAAATCTGCAAAACCCATGATTTAGAAAATAGAAAAAAAATATTGTTGAATGTATAATCCATGTAAAATTATTTTTTCATTTCAATTTGATAATGATAATAATTATTTATTCATATCGTTCATTTAAGGATGAAATAATCATAAATAATTATATAATTAATACAATTGATTGACTGAACAAACAATGATTTTTGTTTCCTATATATTACATGAATGATACTATTATCTCTAGATCTTCTGAATTTCGTTGATTTCTATTTCTAGGATTTTTTAAATTTTTAGTAAAAAACAGATTACCTAGCTTAACTACTAATTATAAAATTACTATATTATATATTACATGCATATAAATAATGTATGAATTATCTTCATCAAACTTAAAATTTGTAAGTTTTCGTTAAAACGTATAGGTTTTCAAATTTCCGTATGAGTTCATGAAAAAACTTAAAAATTTCGAAAACTCATAAGTTTGCCGTATAAAGTTTTATGAGTTTCCAAAATTTCATAAGGTAAACTTATATGTTTTTTTGTTTTCGAAGGCAAAAAATTTATAAGTCAGGCCAAAAGAAATATTTCTACCTTATAAAATTCTGGAAAATTATAAAATTTTATACGGCCAATTTATAAGTTTTCGAAATTTTTATGAGTTTTTTCATAAAATTATACGGAAATTTCGAAACTTTTACGTTTTGACACAAATTTATAAATTTCAAGTTCACTAGGGATTATTAACTCATTCATTAGTAATGATCAATTATTGATAAATTTTTTAAATCTCTGTTTTTCATTCAAACAATAAATAATAAAAAATATACCTAAAATATTGATAACACATGAGGTGTTCCTGTATATTAATTATAATGAAGAATATTATGAATAAAAATTTATTTATTTATCACTATTTCTTAATTTTACAAACAACGATTTTTGTTTCTGACACCTCAAGACTGATATCATTATCAAAATCGTCTAAATTTTTGTGATTTTGAGGTTTTTTCGTTGAATTTTGAAGCATCAGAATTTATCCGAATTTGAAATGTACTTTAAACTTTTTAAAGAGGTCAACGAATCGACAGAAATATTATCAAAAGCATAAATGTTTACGACAAACCTTAATTATTTTGATCCTCATAATAACCTTATAGGGAAATGAAATTTATAATAAAAATTCAATTTTTTTTAAGGTGACCTGATAAAAACCTTATAAGAATTCAATTTCTTATAAGAATGCATCCGATAAATTCTTATCAGAAAAAAATCTTGTAAAAAATTTTCGATCAATTATTTATGAAAAATTTGCGTTTCTTAAAAGATTTGTAAAAGGTGCACCGTAAAAGAAATTGAATTCTTATATGAAATTTCATTTTCTTATAAGGTGTTTATAAGAATAAAAATGACAAAAGTCGTATGAATTTCGCTGATATCTGTTTCTAGGATTTTTAAAATTTCTAGAAAAAAAAAATTTCTTTAAATTCGTTGAATTTTGAATATTTTGAACCATCTCAATCTATCCGAATTTGATGAGTTCTTCTAGTTTTGTACAGAGATAAATGAATTGACCGAAATATCATCAAAAGCAAAAATGCGGCGACGTCAACCGCAGTAATTTTTATCCTCATAAACCCTATCTCTATCGTTTTCGTTTAGATCAAAATAGTTTTGCAACTGAAAATCCAGGTAAATGTTGCAAATTAATTTTATTTGAGTCTTACAAATTGAAATCTAAGTTGCAATTAAGTTCTGTATTTGAATGATGTTTAACTTATGTTTTCTTTTTAAATATTGCGTTAGTTTTCCTACTGGAACTTTATTCAACAATTTATTCTATTGAAATATTGTAAATTTAAACCTAACTAATACATTACGCGTATAGAAGCAATGCGGAGTATAAAATTATTCAAAGACTTGTACATTTTATTTATCGTACTTTAACCATTACATTTTGTTAGGATCTTAATCGATATATATACTGTTAAAAAAAATTTGGTAGATTTTCCATAAAAGTATTGAAAATTTTTAACCTATATTCTGAATGAGAGTTTGCCCATAAATAGATATGGAAATTTTCTCATAATTTATGGAAGAATTTCCGTAGCGTATGGAAAATTGTCTAGATTTTTTTATGGGAACAATCCAATACAGAATATGGGTTCAAAACTTCGAATACTTTTATAGAAAATTTACCAACCTTTTTCAACAATGTAGTAGAAACTTGCAAATTTTTAAAAGCAAGAACACAAGTATTTATGACAATAATATCTTCTTTAATATTATGTCTATGTATTAAATTATGAAGAATAGCATATATCTTTTCTATATATTCCTGATTTCGAAGTAAATTTAAAGTCCCGTGAATCATTTCCATAGTTTGTAACTTTTTTCCCATTCAAAGCACTGAGATTTCAAGCTTTTTAATGCCATGAACAATGCAGGAAAAATCATTGCTAACATTGTATTTCAGCGTTCACTGATTGGAAATTTTCGAATTCGGTATGATGATTTTTCTATTTTCACAATATTTACAAGCTACTGGAAGCCAAATTTTCAATATCGCGAGCAAACGAATCGGAATAGCGAGAATTAATACTGCGCCCCGAAGTAATTCGATTCACAGCGTCGCGTCACACGCCTGAGGCACCGAGTCCGATGGAAGATTCGATCTCCAAATAATTCGGAAGCATAATATTTGTTCGTTGAAAGTGTCCTTGTTGAAAAATTCATGAGCCCATTCAAAAAATACAACAATAACGTGATATTTTCAGCCTGTTGACTATTACTTTTTCGACTGTATACGTCGTGTTTGCAAAACAGTGAAACATGATGCATGCAGATAAAACTTTTTGATGATATTCCAACATTAAATAACAAAAGATTCAGTTATTGAGAATTTGAATTGTTAATTCAAATCGACTCCAACTCAATGCTGTGCAATGATAAAAATAGAATCGTTATTATTGTATTGATTTGCTAAACTTTAGTGTAACTGGGTGTAATAGACTTCAGCAAAACATTCATTCCCAAAGGCGAAATTCGTCAGTGCAAGTTTTCTTGCTGCGGAATGTTTGGCAAGTCTCAGGCAATCTGCAATTCGTAAATGATGCAATAAAATGTGTTATTCGAAGACAAATTGCCGAACAGCACTTGCGGTCCGAGTTACACATGTACATCGAAGTTGCTTTACAGTTAGTAAACAGGATTATAGTTCGGCTGGTTCTAGTAAAGACTGTTAGCATCTGCGCTTCCTGTGCAGGAAACGACTTTCGGTACTCTCAACTATTTCACGGGCGTGTTTGCATGTTTGCACAAAATTGTTCCTGTACGTACAAATGAACAGACTTTGCTAGAGAACACCCAATATTAGTATAAGGATTTGCACATTGATTCATCTCGGTGTTCCACTTCACTTGGGAGAAATTAAGTGTTGCGAGGTTTCGCAAGTGTCAGAAACGACGTGATTAATCAGTCTGTCTACGAAATTCTTGATTGGTTGGAATCATTTTTTTTTTATGTCTAATATTACATTTCTGATAAATAGTTCGAGATGCTTTTTACAGCAGTCTTCGTGGATTGAATAATTATGATGATTTTCAATCATTTTGACAGTTTTGGTACTTTGGGTTTGAAGATTTGCAATAGTTCTGAAGGTCTTGAAGAATTTTCGAAATTTTAACATTTTTAGTACTTCGAAAATTACCGACGATTTCAAATATTGAGACGTTTCTTTCCTATTTTTCAAATTTCGAAATTCAGTATCAATTTTTACAGTTATGACAGTTCTCAGTCATGTTTAGAGTTTTATACTTTTTTAACGATTTAATAGTCTTGGTCCTTTTGCATTTTATTGACAGATTTTTCAGATTTTACAGATTCTTAACAGTTTTTACTGTAGGTATTGACAGTTCGAAGAGTTATAAAAGCTGTCCAACAATTTCAACTGTTTTGATAGTTTCAACATTTTTACCAATTTCAAAATTACCAATGTTTTCTAATATTCAGATGTTTTTTTTTACAGTATCGAAATTTCAAAACTTGGTCAAACTTTATACAGTCTTTCCAGCTATCAGGTATGATAAGTTTCAAAATTGTATAATGGAAATATCTTTTGGCAAGTAGAGGGTTTTTGACAGTTCGTGAGTTTTTACCTTTTTTACAGTTTCTTGACAGTTTGTACTTTCATCAACAGTTTTTACAGTCTTGACAGTTGGAAGATTTGCAAAAATTCCAAAAATATCAATTTTTCTGAAATTATCAACATTTTGGATACATAAAAAATTGTATCTTTTACAGTTTTGACGGTTAAAACATTTTACCCAATATAAAATTATTTTGATAGTTCTAAAACCTTTTCGCAGTTAAATAGTTTTCGTACTTCTACAGTTTCTTGACAGTTTTAAATATTATAAACAATTTTCGATAGCTTAAACATTTTTGACCCTGCAAAATTTGTTAGGAATTTTAAATATGGAAACGTTTTTATAGTTGTGGAATTTCGAAACTCATCAATCATTGAAAATTTGATCATCTTGAAAATTTTTACATTTACATATCACTTCAAAAATTTGAACAGTTTTCACACCTTTGACAGCTAAAAATTTTTGGTACTTTTACAGTTTCTTGACAGGTTATACTTTTTTCAACAATTTTTATAGTCTTGACAGTTTACAGATTTATGTAAGTTTAAAAGTTGTCTACGTTTTTGACAGTTCTAATATGTTCAACCCTTCGAAAATTGTCGACGATTTTTTTAAATTTCAACAATCATTAACAATTCATACAGTCTTGATAGTTTCAACAATTATGACAATTTTCAAAGTTTTCAATAATTTGAAAAGTTTCCACATATTTTAATGTATTCATTGTTTTATACTCTTCTTAACAATTTTTTATGGTCTCGGTAGTTCAAGGATAAATTATAATTTTTTAAATCCCACTTTTTCGAAGTTTTTAACATTTTTCCCATTTCAAATTTTGTCGACAGTATCAAATGTTAAAACACTTTAAGTCCTAAAATTTTTATGCTGTGAAATGATTTTTACATTTTTAATTTGTTTGACCAACTATGAAAATTATTACAGTTTAAAAATCTTTTTACAGTTGACAGCTCTTTTTACAGTTTCTGGACAGTCTGTACTATCATCATCAGTTTTTACAGTCTTGTCACTTAAAAGATTTATAAATGTTCTGATTGTCGTCGCCTCAAAAATTATCTGCGTTTTTGAATTGTGAAATATTTATATCCCAGTTCCATAAATTAACATTTTATCTTCTATCTTCACAGTAATAATATTAAAGCAGTTAGTGAAAATTTCTATAACAGTTTTGTCAGATTTTACTATAATCATCAGTCAAAACTGTCAAGACTATTATGTAATAATTGAAGAGTTACTGTTTTATTGCATTAAACATTTTATTGTCTTCCATTAGAACTTTATCATGAATTATAACATTTATTTTTAGTTCCTTTCTTATATTTTTGCTCTAAATCCACCCCTGATTAATTTACTAGGCATCACATAATTTGTCAACTGGACGATTAAACACAGATCTATTGTGCACACAGTTTTCATACATAGCATTATGCAAAGACAAAATCCAATAATTATGAAATTAAAACCTTAGTTAATAGAAATTATCGATTGACACTAATGAGCGTTATAATCGGCTCATTCAACTGATTACAGTGAGCTTACAAGAGAACTCACTGGGAGCTCATTGTGGAGCAAATGGTTCAATAGAAAGTTTTTTTTTTGCCTAGAAGCTTATGAAGCCCAAAAATCAACGTCCCATCCGAAAAACTTTAAAAAACTAATTCTGAAAAATGCAAAACTACAAAGCAAAAAGTATAAAAACTAGAAAAAAATACAATAAAATTCTGAAACATGCAAAATATAACAAAAAATTGTTGAATTATATATCTTCTATGGTTTAGAAAAAAAAGTAAACTTTTGTTTGTTCCACTTCTTGAAATTTCATAAAACCCATGCAAATTGAAATCACCATTTAGACGAACAACTTTCCATTTCCTGATTGTTGACATGAAATGCCAAGCAATCAGCGCAAAACTTGATCATCGAGAAATTCTCGTAACGTTGTGAATCACGTCCGATTGTTTTAATCCCGCGTTTTTTATTCCTTCGAATTGAATTACTCCTTCCCCAGAGTCGGAGCAAGTTATGAAAGCAACTCTACATTTCTCCCGGGTACACTTCATTCTCCACCGTTAATTAGTGTACATTTCGATGACAGCCAACTGTGGGAAAGATCTGTTTACGTTCTTCATTCCCTTCATCATTTCCACTTAACAATCGCTGTTCATCACGAGCGTGATTTCCGTAGCTCGGATCATTGTAGCCGAACATTCAAGTGGTCCCAGATAATTCTGAACCTTGTAAAGTGACATTATAAGTTCATCTTAAAAAAATTTTTTAAATACCCACAAAGAATATAGAAAACAAATCCTCATAATAAAGGATGAACTTTTTATGAGGATCCTTAAACCTTATTACTAAATGCTAATTCTTCGAAGAAAAATTCCTTTTGGAAGATGTAAACATGCAAAAATTTGGAATTCGATCTTTTCATCTAATTTTTTAGGACAGTAGGAAAAAAATTAATAATACCAATTTTTTAAATCAGTTTGATTGTCACTGACCAGATCACCGATTTCTCTCAATTTTTTTAAATAGATACGTAAATTAGTTTTGAAACATACGTATTTTTTATTTTCGGCTGAAAATTGGTTTTTTTCGAGAAATTCAGATTTTAGATTAAGATATCAAATTCAGAGTAACATCACTTTTGTCGACAACTTTTTTTAAAATCCTTATTTCTCATCAGAAAATCTATGGATTTCAATCATTTTTGTATGGAAAGGTTCGAAATTGCATGAAATTTACGAATAATGAATTATAAATAGTTCTAGTAGCATTGTTGAGTTGTTATTAGCGTAAATGAAAAAAGTGTAAAAATTTTTTGAGTGAACAGTTTTCATATTGCATCATATGTTTTTTCTTCCCGTTTTTTTTTTCATTGATTGGTCAAGATATGAACTACATTATGTGAAAACGGTTAAATGCCAAAACGTTTCGTTCGTAAGAATGAGAATTTTTTTTCGAATTTCCAGCCTGTCATTATCAAGTGATTATGAAATTTCAATATCTTTTAAATTTTCTTGATCTTAAGACACTGTAGTATGTCCCATTCTATAATAATTTTTTTTTTTAAGAACATTTCCTAACTTCATTTTTTATTATTCGGAGTAAAACATGAAATCAATTTTTCCTGCGTCTCTTGAGAATAACTTTTATATTTATATTTACTAGCGTGGGCCTAGTTTGATTGTAATATTTCTTTACATATTGCTTATAGATGATGATGACTAAATTAAGCTTATATATATAGAAATTTATAAAATGCATTTTAAACGCGAAGACGTTCGAGAAACTGATTAATGGTTACACATCAGATATTACACATTATGATTTCACATGTTGAAAAATACTAAAATTCAAGAAATTTCCTAAATAAGATTACAAAAATTGAAATCTCATGTTCTTTTATAAAGCAATTCGATGTATCCGTGTTTAAACGAAATATTATAATAACGAAAATGTGTCTTTGTTTACCGAAAAAACTTTGAAACGTGAGCACATTAATTTATTTAGTTTAAAATATAATGAACGCTCCTCAAACATGAAATTACGTATTTATATGTATTCATTTTGCTTCAAAATGTAAGGAAATTTTCAAGAAAATTTAAAATATTGGACGACAAAATTCATGACATTATTGCATAATTCCGCAGTTAAACATTTTTCCGATAGATAATGGACCTACTTTCAGAATTCTAAATAAACGTGAAGATGTAATTGAATGCTTTAGAGAAATGAAAATGAAAGTATTCTTATGAAATTATGTGTGATTATAAGTATTTTGGCAATCTAGTGATCCACGCGAAAGCTTTTGATTTCAAGTTGTATTCCGAGCTGTTAAATTTATCTAGTTGGAAATTTTTGTTAATAACTTTCATTTAGAATATATATCATCATTAAATGGAACATATTACAGTGTCTTAAGATCAAGAAAAGTGAAAATATATTGAAATTTCATAATCGCTTGGTAATGACAGGCTGGAAATTCAAAAAAAATTCTCACCTACGAACGAAACGTTTTAGCATGTAACGGTTTTTACAGAATGTAGTTTATACCTTTACCAATCAATTAAAAAAAAAAGGGAAGAAAAAAAATGATGCAATATGAAAACTATTGATTCAAAAAATTTGCATACTACTTTCATTTACGCTAATAACAATTCAACAACGCTATAAGAATATTATCAATACATTATTGATAAGTTTTGTACAATTTCGAACGTTTTCATACAAAAATTATTGAAATCCATAGATTTTCTGATGAGGAATAAGGATTTAAAATAAGTTTAAAACTAGTTCACGTATCTATTTAAAACATTTGAGAGAAATCGGTGATATGGTCAGTGACGACCAAACTGATTTTGAAAATAATCACCCTATATAGAACTCGACAAAATATTTTTGTAAAGTTGTGTAAATGTTGCAAAATCTTTTAAGAAAATTTGGATTCTTCTTAGAAATTTCTAATGTTTTTCTAAGGTTCGTAGAGGTAAGTCCCCGCGGCGCTCGTAAGGAAAAGCATTTCGATCATGTCGCGCAATATCATGTCGAAAATGTTCGGCGATGATGTTGCTTCCCCGAGCGTTTCCAACGCGAATTGTTTGGCGTCGTGGACTTTTTGAAGCTCTCATTTTCACGGAAACTGAAACGAAGCCGCATCAACGCTCCCGTATATTTTGCTCGATATGCTAATGCAGAAGCTTCAATATACTAGCAAACTCGTTCAGTGCATCGAGAGAGAATTTATATCAAAATAATGCCGCTTTCGAGTTGAGATAATCAAGCTTGTCATTGTTTATCACCACTTAAAAGTTTATCGTGCGTTATGAATGAAGTTGAGTGGGGTCCCACTGGACTGTGCAGGGGCAGTGGAACGCGATTTTTTTCGGGTGAGTTGTTAGTAAGGTAATTTAGAATAAAAAGGTTGGAAAGAAAAGGGAATAGTTGGTTATCATGTTTCTTTGACATGAGCATGATTTTTTTTTTATAATTTGTAGAACAGAATTAGAACTGAACAAGTATGAGAAAATGAGGAAAAATCGTGCAAGGATGGACAAATTTTTATGGAATTTGCAAAGTTCTGGAAATATTGTACTATGTTTGGACCTTTGGAAAGTGTAAAAAATTGGAAAATATGGAAAATGTTGAAGATTGTTCAAAATTCTATAAAAACTTTCATAAAGTTTGAAGATTTCTAGAATGATAATATCATATTTATTTGACTTTTCATAAAAATGTTTCATAACCTCTTGATAATAATCTAAAAAATCCAAAACGTGTTTGAAAATTATGAAATTCATGATAACTTGCACAAATTTTTGTGAAATTGTCAAGTTTTGGATATTTCTTACTGTTTTCGAGATTTTAAATATGAAAATTTCAAAAATGTGAAAAATTTGAAATATTGTTCAAAACATAAAAAATTCAGGTATTTTCTGGAATTCTGGGATCTGTTTTTATATTTTGCAAATTGTGTTCTTTGTTTAATTTGTTCTTCATACGCATGATAACGTTTTTTTCTTTTTTTATTTTTTATGTATGAATTCAAATATTACGAAAAATCTCAATCAGTTAGACAAATATTTATAAATTTTTAAAAATACAATAATATATAATAATAGAAATTTCCAAAACATTCAAAAATTAAAAAACATCGACAAACTTTTCTTCACAATATACCCATTATTATGTTTTTCATTCATCAAGTAAAACCTGAAAAACTTGTTAAGTAATAAAAATTATCAAAAATTCTGTTCAATGAAAAATATTTCGAAAAAATTCGGAAAGTTTAGTATGGTTTATATTCTATTTGATATTAATCATTTGTTACAAAATTAGAGAAAACGAAAGTGTTCAAGATTGTCAAAATTATATGAATTTCCATAAGATAGTAGAACATCTAAAAATGTCCATGAATTTCACAAACAATTGTAGTTACTGAGAAAATCGATAACGATAACTTTTTTTCGGATAAAAGTCGTAAAAATTTGACAGGCAGTAGAAAAACATACATTTGCACAAACTTTTATAGAAATTTAACAATTTTTTAAACGTTTGTATCATTGTCTATTTTTAAATTCTCCAAATTTGAGTAATGGAAAAAACATTTAAAATACTCATAATTACAAATAAATATAAAAAAATTCGTAAAATTTTATAAAATGATTGAAAACCTTGTCGATATTGAACAATTTCCAAAATTTTGTAAAAATACAGAGACCATGTACATAATATCCTAAGAATTTTTTAAAATCAAAAAATTTTATAGCACACAACGATGGTCAATAATTCTCAGAATTCGAAACAAATTTCACAATTTTAAAAAACATAAGTATATTTTAAGAATCGTAAAAATTTGAAAGTTAAGAAAATCATATAAGTAAACTGAAGAGTTTGTATGTTTTCAAAAAAAAAAAAAAAAAAAAAAAAAAATGAACGAGAGAAGATACACGTTTTGAACACGTTTGAAATAAACGTGTTTGAAATGGATTTTTTTACGGATTCAAAACACGTTCTTTGCCAGCACGAACGAAATGGCTGGATCGATCTGCTTTAAGAACCCACTTTTCCAAGAGTTTTTTAATATTTCAAAGTTGTGCGTGTTGTTTTTAATTTCTTGTTCTGGCGTGTCATGAAAATGAATTCGATGCTCATATGATGCTCATTCTTCATAAAAAAAAGCTCGAAGCTTTCAAAAACACTGTTAAAACTAGAAGATCTGTTCAAAATTTGTCAAGATCGTTTACTTCTGAAAAATGATAAAAATCAGACTGCAATCGGAAAAAAAAAGAATTCTAAAAACTGCTCGCTTTCCTAAAATTAGAAAAAAAAGCCTCCACGTCCAAAACTCGTACTTTCAAGGATTCCCTATTTTTTTATTACCCCAGAAACCTGACCTCTCAAAAACCAGTCGCTATTTGAAATTCCGCGATCCCAATTTACCAACTTCCCTCATTCCCATTCGCAATCGTCCAAAGCCCTCCAATTTTTTTCCTATCGCCCAAACTTTTTCTAATTCCTTGCGAATGATCGAGGGAAAAGTTGTGGAAACGCCAGTGATTTGCGGCACTGTCCTCTGCAAACGAGTGCATTTGGTATTGCTCTGGGTCGAAACAAGTTGGAATGAACAAAAGGCTCAAGTATATACTCACTGTCCCCGACGTATATCGGCGTCCAAGCGAACTGCGAATGCACATAAGGCGTCACTGCAAACAACATCGCGCTCAAACGTACTCCCCAACGCACCACACTCGCCGCACTCGCAACTTCCTTCGCCGCCATTTCTCCCTTTCAATCAACCTCCAATCTCACTATCATCTCCGCAAACCCGTGCCATGGCCCTTTTTCCCTTCGTTAGTACTTTCACGTCCTGACATCAGTGGGATTTTCGCACAAGGTAGAAATATTCTTCCCTCTCTTTAGAACACCAACCTCCACCTTTCTACATATGTATGATTCGTAAAAAATTATCGGCACTCGCTCTCAGCTGCGTTTTATTATACTTTCTTGAAATAACATAGATATTCGCTTATACTTGAATTGCGTCTATCTAGAGATAAGTTAGGTCGTGCGTAACGTGTAGGTTAGTATCTGAAAATAGTCCGATTAATGGAGTCTATTCTCGAAGACGAGATTTCAATTGACTTGTTTTGGCCGAATAGTCTACGCTATGGAGCGTTTTCGAGGGTTCTTAGCATCGTTGTGAGCTTTGACGGAGATGAGGATGCGAGTTGGGAGTCATCTGAAACAAAGAAATGGGCTTGTGTGAAATAGGGGTGATTTGATCTATTTAGTCTTGACATGTGACTGGGATTCAAGATTATGAGATGTCTTGGATCTGTGTCGTCTATTCAGATCTTGATAATGTATTTATGGTGCAAAGACTGGCATTGATGGGTCTTTGAAGGCTTATTTTTTGTAAAGTGTAAGGATTCTATTGATAACATAATTAAGGAACCAATGGTTAATTTTTACGACTTACACTAAGCCCGAAACTGTGCAAATATACTTTTCTCAGTGAACCTGTTCTGACATTCTTCATTTGAAATGAAATGACTTTCATTTCAAAAACACTCCTTCTCACACATTACACATGAACATAATACTTGTGTCATAACACCACTAATATTAGTGATATCAGAAACCAGACCTGATGGCGGAAAACGTGCAACAGCTTTGAATTCAGTGTAAACAAAAAATTAAGAAACATCCTTGCAGCTGACATGCGATATTATTATGCTATAATTACTTTTGCGTAGTTTAAGAGATAAAATTTGTTGTTTATTCATAGTAATTGCAATTAATTTAGAGCACTTATAGCTCAGGCCATATGGACCAAAATTTTGATGATACCAAAATCATCGAACTCACGAACTTATGTATTCTTGTACAACCCACTATTAAAGCTTGACTTTTTTAACAAAATTTCAATATTTAGTTATGTGACACTAAAAGACTTTATAGAATATTACAGAGCTTTTTACGAAGGTCACTTACGAACCTTTTTATAAAATATATTCTCATAAAACTAAACTACGGAATCTATATTGACTTCAGCGAATTTTTATGAAGAACCTTGGAAAGTGGTATAACTTTTCATGAAAATTCTTAACAGGAAGAAAGCTTTTACTGTTTTGTTGAGTTTCCAAAACCTGAAAGTATTAAACGTGACTTGAGTTCAAACAGTTTGGTCGCTCTTAGGTTGTAATCTGGTTGCTTTTTGGTTGCATTCTGGTTGCATCCAGATTGCAATAAAGTTTCACCGAGATCGCACTGCACAGATAAAAAAATCTTGTATTTTCTGATATAAATATGGTATAAAGTAATAGAATATTTTGAGTTTTACAATAATATTGCAGGTTTTACAATATTATTGCAGGTTGTACAATGTCATTAAAAATTGTGCCATATTTATTTTACTTATTACAATATTGTATAGGACAAACTGTTATTCTTTACGAATTACAATATGTTTTTACTAGATTATTTTCGGAATTCGAAATCTGCGAAATCCAAATTGTACAATATAAATTGTAATTTTTATTATACCAGTACACAGGATTTAATATCCATGTATAGAAAAACATCATATAAGTTTTTTTTTCCTTTTACAATCTGTTTTTCATTCATAATAATACTATTTCATATACTAAGGGACAATATTTTACATTGAAGTATATGCATCACCAAAATTCATATCATATTGTAAAATCTACACTATATTTTCGACAGTTCTAATATTGTATGAATCACAATAATGATATAATATAAAATACATCAAAGCATATCAAAAAGAATTATACAGATCTGAATACTGGCAAAACTGTCTGAAATCTGGATTAGTAGGAATTACAATATGATTTTGTAAAAAGTACAAAAAAGTATATAGTAGAAAACGAGATATGTGTAGGAGTTTTTACAACAAAATATATCTACTAAATAACATTTTACAATATTTAATATATAAGATAACAAAAACTACTATTGATATCTAGAAAAAATACAATATATCAAATTGATTCGACAGTAAAATAGAGTATTGTAATAATTAGTAAATTTTTTTCTCAGTGTGAAATTCAACGCTTTAATTTCGTCTAACTGCTTTTAACATCTTAACTTATAACTGTTTACATGATAAATTTAAGCTGAAAAATTATATATGGTGCCTTAATTTATAAATAATCGTGTGTACTCTTACCAAATATATATAACTATACAATTTGTGTGAAAAGGTACATGGTAAGATGAAGATTTTTACATAATGCACTGAGAAAAAAATTTAGTGCTTTCTGACAAATATACTATCAAAAGTATTAGAATATTGTAAGTTTTACAATATTATTGCAGGTTTTATAATGGTATTGCGAATCGAATTTCGTCATTTTTATTATACGAATTGCAATATGTATGTCAGTTTATTCTAGAATATTTCAAAAAATTGTCATTCTACAGAATACCAATTCTACTATATGAATTCTAATTTTTATTACACTCGTACACAGGATTTATTTCCCGTGTATAGAGGAATATCAAATAATATATGTGAGGCGATCCGAGAAAAGGGACCTAGTATCCAAAAAATCGTTTTTCCGATTATGAGTGATTCTATAAGTTTTTAATCCAATCTTCAATTATGTGCAATCAGAATTTCCTAACTTTGATTTTTTTGCAAGCTATGAATTTTTAAAAATCTTTCATCCCATATACCGTTGTGTATTTTGATTCATTCAATCGCCCGTCCTGTAAAATTTGCTTTTTGGATAGTAGGTCCCTTTTCTCGGATCGCCTCACATATACTTCTTATTATTTGATTTTCAGTTCGTATATTATTTACTGTAGGAAAATAGTGCACATTTTAGTACACGCACTGCCATAATTCATACAATATTGTAAAATCTACAATATTTTTTCGTCTTTCCCAATATTGTATGAATTACATAATGATATACTAAAAATATAAAAAATTATAGAAAAAAGAACTACATAGATTGGAATACTGGGATAGCGAACACGGTATAGCATTTTATAAAATCTGAGTTAGTAGGAATTACAATATGATATTGCAAAAAGTACAAAAAAAGGATAATAGGAAACCAAACATGTATAGAAGTTCTTGCAATAAAATATATCCACTGCTATGGTCCAATATCATTTTATATTATTTACTGTATATTATGACTAAGACTTATATTAACGTATAGGAAAAAGTACAATATTCGAAACTGATTCACAGTACCTACAATACAGTTTTGTAATAATCACTTGTTTTTATCAGTGTAAAGTTGTACGGTTTTGTTACGTCTAACTACTTTTAGAATGATTATTTCAATTGTTAGTACCATATATTTCAGCCGAAAAAACAGCCATATATAGTGCTTCATCTATTCAATAATTGTATGGTCTTATCAAATGAATATTACTGTATAATATGCCTGATAATATAAGATCAAGATTTTTACGTAGTATTTAATCATCAAAACATCCCTGATAAAATTTTCACACTGACGTTTATTTCAGTTACTTGAACATGTTCTTGAAATATTCAATCTTTGAAAGTTCAAATAATGAACTTCGTATATATCATTCAAAATACACTTGCTCAAATGAGCTCTAAATTTTCTCTTATGCATAGTATTGCACGCAAAGTGATTTCAACTGGTACAGTTGCATACAGGTTGCTCTGAAGTTGCATTCGCGGAGCAGAAAAAACAATAAAAAAAAAATTACCAACATCTTTTCACTCAACTTCAATGTAACTAAAACGCTTGAACCGAGATAAATGTTCGTATCGTTTTCAACATTCTTAAGTTTCACCAACCTACCAGGAATCTGCGTCCATATTGAACCAAACCCTCGTCAAACTGCAGAACCTGGTACTATATTGGTCCCACTTTGCCATCTTGAAAGCTCAGTCCACGTATTATACAGTATAATATGGTCTAAAGGAAACAATACAAACGTAATCTCGAATTCTCCCAACAACCTCAGACACCCCTTTAACACAATCATCGACAAAAAGAAAAAAAATGCAAAGGGAAGTAATTAGTTCACTCCCATGTAAATCGAGTTAATTTGAGCGCCAGATATTTTCCGGGGCTTGTGTTCGATATGAGTAAGCAGCGTAACATTAAATGCGTAGAAGCACATGACAAGGTAGAGGAAAACCAATTGTTGCAGCCGAGGGACGTGGAACAAAGTACCACTACGAACACGGGCGTGTTGCGTGCGATAGTATGGACAATCGTTGTCATTGGTGTTCTTGAATCCATTGACATTCACAAAGTAGGCGGATGTACAAACCCCGGAGACGAAATTAAATTTGCAGGGACGATGGCGCGCGACGTTACGCTACAGGGAACTTCGATTAGGGCAACGAATGCGAGTGACATCGGCACCGAGCAGTGCAGGAAATCTAAGTGTATGGTAATGGTCATCGCGGCTCGATGGACAATATCAACCCTCACTTTATCGCTACATCCAGCCAACTGACAATATTAAAGGTCAATCCGTCGGATCAAAGGGAAGGAATCTGCAGGAAGCAGCTTCTCCAAAATTCGTTTACTGAATTTGTTGACACTTTGAGTTAATTATTGTACATGACAAAAATGTCCTTCAGAGGGATGATAGGTGAATAATTGACGACCATCGAGATTACGTTTTGGTAATCGAAGAATAACTTTGATAACTCAATGAATGTAATATCAGAAAGCCCAACTTCCTCATAAATACGTCGATCCATTTTGCCGATTCTCCCGGGACAAGTTTTGAGTTCCAAGCAAGGCTTCTGTTTCTAGTTTGCACAATTACCCATGAGATTATACATTGATGAGCAGAAGTGAATGAGCGACCAAGTGTATCCAATCCAATAGTGACCGGGTAACAAAAGACAGTTTATAGGTTTGCTGCGAGCTGTACTACGTGGTTTCTTGCAATTATATTCAATCATAATTGTATATCACTGTAGGGAAACACGGGAACTTCCAATAAACAATAAATGTGGATTTGTGATCGATCCTTATAGTTATTGAGCAGCTGGGGTCTATGAAAATCTTAGCTAAGTTTTTTGAGGTCTGTGAAAACATAAAAGCATAAATTATAGACAAAAAATTGAAATAATACTACATGGTTTCTGAATTTGACAAAATGTTTAGAATTTTCTACATTCTACGAAATTTATTGCATTTTTCGAATATTCGAATATTGCTGACGATTTTTAAATTTTCGATGTTCGTTTGAGTGTCCAAAATTTTCGAAAATTCGAAGATGATAAAAACTTTTCAACTCATTTATTATTTTATGCAAATTTAACTAACTTATGAAGATATTTAGTAATTTTCTCTTCAAAAGTTTTCCAGTTATTCTGGTTTTTATACGTACATAAATAAAAACATAATTTATACATATTTCGAACGTAAGCATATCTATGATGATGAACACATTCTACAAAATTTATAAACATTTTCTAAAAATTTAGGGATTCCTCTAATTTCATAAAATTATTGAAAATGTTTGAAATTTGCAGTGTGTTTCTATTTTTTAGAATGGAAAAATTCATAAGGTAATGGAAACTATTTAAAACTTCCGAAACTTCATGAAAATTGTTTTAACTGATACAGTTTTAAGTGATCTTCGAATACTAATCAAGTTTATTAGAATTTTGTGAAAAATAGAAACACATTATTGTACGTCTTTAAATGAATAATGATAGAGACTAAAAAATTTATAAATACTTCATGAAATTTCACCTCATAATTCTAGTTGTTCTTTTAATTTTTCGAAAATTCCAGAATGACCATCGGTAAACAAACGATGCAAAATTTTCCCAAATTTTATCAAATTTCACCATATTATTAGCTTTTTTCGTGACTTTCTCATACTTATAATTTTTAAAAAATTTTCATAGAAAATAGAAAACCTTGTTTTGCATTTTGACGAATAGAATTAATAATTTGCAGAATCTACATTTTTTTTTTCAGCATTTTCCAAAATTCTTTCAACTCAAAGGATTCCGTGAATCATTGACAGATCCTCAAATTTTCAATACTTCATGTTAAATTTGTTTCAGATTTTTAAAATTCTGAACATTCTTAATTAAATAAAACTTTTGGATTTTTATGTGATGCGTTTAATTTACCGATATTTTTCGTAGTTTCGTAATACTTTTCAAGTTTTTCAGATTTTCATCACGGGATTAGAAAAAAATTATTTGAAGAAAAACGATAATCAACACAATCTCCAACATTCATGAACGTATTCCGAAATTCTACGAATTTCCCCCATTTCATAAAATTAGTGACCATCGCTAAAATTTCCAATGTAATTTCAACTTTTGAAATTTTAAAGATGTCCAACACAATTAGAATTATTCTAACCTATTCAATTTTCATAAGAATTTCTGAACTTATTAACCAATTTTAGTTAATTTTTAACAAGTTTCAAGTTTTTCAGATTTTAAATAAAAATTGAAAAAAAAAAAAAAAAAAACAATAGTACATAATTCCGAACAGATTCATAATGTGCACAATCTACTGAATTTCCATAAATATTTTTCAAGTTTTAACAAATTTTTCGAATATTATAGAAATATGAACAATACCTGATGTTTTCGATGTTTTTCAATTTTGTAAGAATTCAAGTAGAAAATATTATTCACAAGACAAATTTTACGAAAATTCTACCAATCATCAATATTTTTCGTTAGGTATTTCTTAATACGTTCCGAATTATTTTGATTTCAATAAAAAAACAATAAAAAATAATGCTGTACATATTTCGAAAAATGAATAATAAATCAAATTTGTAGAATTTATAAAACTTTTCTGAAATTCGAGAAATTTTTATTATTGTCTTTGAGTAATAAGCAATCTCAAAAAATAACGTTTTTCATCATCTTAATATTTAAAAAATTTTCAATATTATGAAACTTACAGAAATGTATTGAAAACTCTTCTGAATCAATCAAAATTCGTCAAACTTATTAAGGTTTTTAGAAATTTCGAAATTTTTTCAAACTACCAAGATTTAAACATGGAAAAAATATGATCATGCATATTTCAAACAAATATGATAATGAACACATTCTGAAATAATTATAAATATTTTCTCGAAATCTAGAAATAATTATGCAAATTTTATACAAATACTGGCAATTTTTCTGAATTTTTCACAACTTTCAAAGTTTTTTAAATACAGCAAACTGTATCTAAAACTAACTAATTTAACTTATTAGGATTCTACATTGTTTTCTTACGCTTCTCAAGTTTTTTAAATTTTAATCAAACATTAAAAAAAAAGAAAGATTCATATCTTGAAAAAATATATCAACAAACATCTACTTCCTCATCTAAATCACTACCCATCCGAAAAATCACGTTCCAATACCCTTGAGAAAAACGTTAACAAATAACGCATATCTTCCAAAAACGAACTTTTAAAACCCAAAACAAATTAAACCAATCACAGAAAGTACCAAACTCGTCAAAGCTGAACATCGAAACATACCACGAACATCAAAGCAAAAGATGGCAATGGAAATCATTGTTGATTAGCAGCTGATGCGCGAATCACGATTTAATTGCTCGTTATAATAGTCCTCAATCGTAAAAGCGAAATCCTTTCGAGCCCCAATTTGTGCAGAAATTTTCAAGCAGCATTCATTAAAAACCCGCAGAGAATCGAATTCGTGGTCCAAGGTATCTGCGATGTGTAATTATATGGACTAATGGAGGCCTAATTCACTTAATAACCACGGCCGCTGATTCACGTCTGACGCGGCCAACTAGTCTCGGCCAGCTTATTCAATGAACCATTGCACAGGGGGACGTAATTGCGTTAACTACACTCCAATTTTTCAAAATTCCAGCTCGTTATTTCCCGAGAGCTCCATTTTTCTTTCGATTAGCATCAGGTGCTCGTCAAATAAATTCGTGCCTCACAACGAAGCCAAAAATACGTAACAACAAAGTGTGTCTAAAGTTCATATTTTACATTCAGAAATTGTAATATTTTTCGATAGATCTTTTTTTAAATAATCGTAATTACTTTTGATTAATAGGATATCTACTTTCGGAATGATTATAATTGTATACATCTTCACTTCACTTTTCAATTAATATACAAAAAAAGCGAGCTTTTTTGGCTCCCCTCGTATTGTTTCAAGAACGTTCCTCGCTTCCATGTCACACACCTCGTTATTTTTTCTTCTTCTTTGTCATGACAACCCGATGAAAAAAAGGGTCATTCTAAGGACACCAACACAGCGAGCCCGCTCCCGTTAAACAGCGACAGGTCCAAGTGTGAACCAGTACAAATAAAAGCTAAGCTAGAGCTAGGGACTTGTCTCCCTCAGGCACTCTGAGAGAGACTTTCATAGCTTAATATGAGAGTGTCGTTGTAAATTTTCTTCCGCTTCAAGTAAACGAATGAACGAACTTCTCCATGTAATTAATACGAATGTCTCAAAACTGGAAGCGTTTATTTATAATCATGGATTTTATATACTGTGATTAATAAGGGAAATGTAGTGTGTTCATAACTTCTTAGTTTTACAGTGGATTGTGGAAATTAAGACTTTACTTGAGATGAAATTCCATGTTATTTTTGATAGGGAAAATGACATGGTATCTTGAGGGATTGAGAGAATTTTTTTTATAAATAAATAAAGGGGCATTTTAATCAACTAGATTACTGATGCAAACTTTTGCATGAAGATTTTTCTCGTTTCAAAACGATGTAGTGATTTTACTCAATTTCTTCCATTTTCCTTGCGAAGTATATAAATTAGGTCAACGAATGATAAAATTAGAGTTTTGGAAAAATTAATTATATATAAACATATGCTGGAATATTCTGTGAAAACCCATATGCGTTAGATTTTAATACCAGATTTCTAATATTTATTATTTGAGAAGACTTGAAAAATTGGCGGAATTAGGAAAATATCAATAGGAAACTTTTTAGTTTTATTTTGTATTATATCATTTTGTTTATATTTTTGTAATAAAAATTTAAAAATCTGAAAAAGTATTTGGAATCGCGGGAATGTAAACAAATTTTTATTAAACAGAAAATTTTGAAGAGTTTTGATTATGTTTTAAGTAAAAAGATGTTGAGAAATCAAATACAGTTGTAAATGCAAAATTTACAGAAATTCAGGAAACGTTCATAATCTTTGTGGGTTGTGTTTATTTTTTAATATCCATGATAATGTTGGTCTTTTTTTATGTGAATATGAAAAACTTAAAACTATGAAAAATAACGAAAAATATTCCTGAGTTGGACAATTCTTGATAGAGTTCAGAAAGTTTATTGTGTATTTATTAACATTACAAATCTTAATAATTAAAAAAACCTTGAAAATTTTACAAACTCCAAATATTCATCAATATTTGTAAAAGTTCTAAGACTTCGAAAAGTTTTTAGTAACTTTACTTTTGCAATATGCTTGTTTACGGTTTTTTTTAAGTACAAATAAAAAAATAAAACTGTGACAGTATAAAAAAAAAAAAAAAAATGAAAAACCTGGATGTGCTAGCCACATTTTCATAAAATTGAGAAATTTCAGAACTAGTGTTATGTTCAGATATCAAAATTCTCCATGATTAAAACATCATCGGAAATTTAAAATAATTTTGAAAATTGTGTACTAGAAACTTCGAAAACTTTGTGAAGTTTCAGAAAATATTAATAATTTGTATGAATCCTGTTCATTTTAATGTTCCAACGAAAAATGGATTATATATTTATTTATTTTTTTCATTTTAGATCTAGAAACCTTGAAAATGTTTTAAATTCTAAGAAAATTTCGAAAGTAGATGTATTTCGATAAAATTTAATATAATAAAGGGGTTTGCTTAAGGTTCGGAATGTAGAAACAAATTTTTATTCAAAATATTAAAAATTGTCCAAATTGCCAATAATTCTGTAAAACTTGAAAAGTGTGCTGTATCAAAAGTTTTTTATAAACTTTGTAGATTGTGTTCATTCCCACTTTAATTCTAAATACACATAGAAATGTTTTTTTTTCTTTTTCAAATGAAAAACCTATGAATATGAAAAATATTACGAGATTCATGAAGATGTTGATTAGTTTGGCAAATTTTTATTAAATAAAATGTTTAAAAAAACTCATATTAAGCTTTGAACTTTGAAATTAGAAAAGAATTAAAAAAGTCACAGACTTTGAAAATTATCATCCATTTCTGAAGATTCGAATAATTCACAGAACTTCAGAGAATATTATAAACTTTATAAATTGTGTTCATATTCATATTTTTTAGAATCAGAAGTAGAATCATGTTTTTGCTTCTCTTAAAAAAATCAGAAAAAGCTTAAAAAGTATTAGAAATCGACGAAGAATCTTCTTCATCTCGATAGATTTTTATTACATCAAGAAAGTTTTGAATAGTCTGTACAGTGTCTGTGATTTGGAAAATGAAAAAAAAAAGAAAAAAACAGAATAACAGTTATCGTATTCAAGATCGTCAGTTATATGATCAAAAATTCATTATTCTTCAATAAATGAAGCATAATCAGATATTGATTTCCATTCTCACCCACTCCTACGATTTTTATTATGTATACGTAAAAATGGGCCAGTAGTAGCACTCATCAATTTCACAAAAAGTTTCCGAAAAATGCTCAAAAACTTCATTCAAACCTTTGCTAAAAATAATTTTGAACCTCCATTAGTATTCGCATTTGAATGTTAGTTCTGTAAGTGCTTTGTTCGTCGCTTTTCCAACCCAACATTACCCGACGTAGGCTAGTCTGAGATTTATTGAAATGGTTCTAGAGATTTCTTAAAGTCACCCAAACTTTCAGGAATCGATACGAACCTCCAGAGATTCAAATGAATGTTAGGAGGATATTCTAGAATGTTCGATGGTTTAAAAAAATTTGCCAGAAATCGGTAGCAATGTCTAATGATCTAGAAAATTTAAAATTCTGGAAACTGAGAATAGTGGCAGTCAAAACATATTTTTGAAATTTTTATGTATCGTTAATATGAACTTTATCCTTTGATGGTTGGACGAATTTTCAATAAATAATTAGAAATTTTTTCAGCTTACGTTACTCTGATTGCCAAATGAAAACCGCGAATGTACTCTTTTATTTTTCAATTTTTTATCAGTACGCGTAACCAGAAAAAAGTTTTCCATTAGTTGTAAATGTAGAATCTATGGAATACTCAACAATTAAAAGATGTCCATTTATTCAAACGAAATATTAAAGAATCTACAATATTCCCATGTTTTTTTTTTTGTTTTTTTTTTTTCTTTTCAGGAAAAAGGTATCCAATATCATGTTTTTCATGAAACTACTGGAGCTCATAGCGTAAAATACGAAATCTGTGGAAATATCAGTAATGAAATAAATTCTTCATGCATGTGTTTTGACATCAGCTTTTGTCGCTGTACTTTTTATTGTTACAAATTTGAATCCAAAACAAAAAGATCGAGTTATGGTCCACGTACGCGTTTTAAGGGGACGATGAAAATCAACAGTGAACGATTGTTTTCAGTTTTCATTTCAAAAACATTGTGAATTTTCGGTATCATTGATTGCAAAAAAAACCGATTGAATTGAAAAAATAAAAAATTATGAAGTCTCGTTGTTTGCATCAAGGTTTTGATTGACTCAAACTAACGGGAAACAAAGGCAGGTTTTTTCAATTAAAAAAAAAACTGATCACAATTTTTTCACTGATGCAAAAAACCTTTGAAAAAAATTGTGCATGCAAGCTCCAATTTTCGAAAAACGACCCTCTAATGTTCCAAAAATTTCAGGATACAATTTGTTGACTCGTGTTGCGCAATCCACTTTCCGCTTTTTCATTAACCCAATTACAGATCGACTCGAAATCAAAAGCTTTCGGAAAACAACGAAAATGTGGGTATTGGACCGTAACAATCTTCGTTGTGTTGACTAGTTAAATTTGGTTTGTTAAATACGATGGACTAACATTTGAATTTAAATTTATTGGAAAAAAAAATACTGAAGAACGTTAGAACGGAAATTTCCATTGCGAAAAAATCTTAATAAAAATAAATATTTGTTTTCCATACATTTTCAGTATTTTTGTCAATCACTAGATTGATTTTTAGAATTCAAGACTCTAGAATTCGAAGTTATATAAATTTAAAGTATTCACGTAGGTTTTTTCAAAAGAAGTTTTTCCACTAATCCATAGATTTTAAAAAATTTCTATTGCTTATTATATTTTTCGTATTACTGAAATATACAATTTTTTACAAATCACGATCTTCAACAGCATCGACTTCGATTTTCAATCCTTCTTTCAACAAAATTATTGAAAATCCACTACTATTTCAATTTTTAACACAATTTTCTGAGCACATTAACTTGGAAAATATTTAAAATCACGATTACTCGCTAATAACGAAATTTGAAATGATAAATGAACATCCGCACACGCGCGAATTAGCGAATATCATGAACTTTGCGTCGTTAAAGGGGACATTCTCTTTACATTCGAATTTGCAAACTACAAACAGAAATATCCGGCTTTCCCTGTTTGCCAAAAGCTCATTAAACTGTTTATACCGAACCAAGCGTTTTTTCGTCGCAATAAACACGAGCAAAAACCAAACCAGATGAGGCGGATTCATTAAGTCGCTTATTACAGCATTAAACATATCCGCAAACACGTATTAACAAACAATCAGTGCGTGCAATTCCATGTGATATCGACCGTTTGATGATTACTGGACTATCAGCAAAAGGGGGTGAATATGGGGGGGGGGGGGGTAGAGTGGAAAAGGTTTAGAATTTTATTCGAAGTTATATAGATTATCGAAAGAATAAACTTTTATTTATTTTTATATTTTGAATTTTGAGAAATAATCGAGTACTTTTTTTCAGCCTCGAAATCGAGAAAGTTTTTTTTACCAAGTTCGAAGGCTTCAGACATTTTCCTAAAATTTGAAATCATTTTCCTAAATTATAAGTTTAAAAATAATTTTCAAGAATCAGCGAAAACACTACAGAGTTTGTTTGATTCTTGAAACAATTAAGTGTAAAAGAAAAAGGAATTTTCTTTGAAAATCATGTTTTTCGCGAATCCTCTCGGGAAATTCACGGTTTTGCCCAGAATTTATGGCAACCTTCACCATATCTATGTAAAAATAACTAGAAATTCTAGAATATACACAAAAAAATTTTACATTCTTTCATTAAACAAAACTACCACAAAAAACTCCGCAACTTCACAAAATTGTTAATCATTCTAAGAAATCCAATAAAATTTCATAATTTTAGAAAACGAACATGAACTCTGTAAAATTTCTTCACTTAATGATTTGTTCTAATGGTAATGACATTTTTTTAAGAAACTGAAAAACTTACAAAGTATTCGAAAATTTTGGAAAATCCTTATAAATAAGACTTATTTCTATAAAATTTGTTAAATTTTGAATAATTTAGTATTCTGTTATTATTTCTAAGATTTGAAAAAATCAAAATTTTTTGAAGTTTTAGGGATAGTTACTTATTTTATTATACTTGGAAAATTGTAAGAATTTTAAATAATGTTTGGATATTTTGGAAATAATGTTTATTATCATTTTTCTTTGAAATATTTATAGTAAGTCATTACATTTTTCAATGGAAAACTGCAAAACTTGAAAAGTATTGAAAAATTACTCAAAATCTTCACAGTTGGACAAGTTTTTACAAAATTAAAAAATTATTAGTTCGTACTATTCTTGAAATTATTTCAATTTCCAAAAATCAAATAAACTCTTTTAACATTGTTGATTGTCAATGAGTCTATTAAATATGAAAAATTTGTCAGATTCGAAAAAGGTTCATTTATTTTTCAGATAATATTTATTACGGCATACCTTCAAAATGTACCTGATGGTTTTTTTTTTTACAGATTCTGATAAAAATTTAAAAAACTTGACAAGTTTAAGAAACTACAAAAAATCCTTAGTATGAGTATGACATATTTTCATCAAATGTAGAAAATTTTAAATAATTCGTACTATGTTTAAAATTTTGGGAATTCCGAAAAGTTATAAACTATTGAGAATTTGAAAGATGGTCAGCATAATTATATAAAAGACCAATAGTATGGACAATTCCAAAAAATGCTTATAAATTTGGTGAACAGAACTAATTAACATATTTATTCGATTTATGCATGGTGATGGTCTTTCGGATTCAGACAAAATCTGGAAAACTCAAAAAGGAATAAAAAATTATGAAAATTTTCTATTTATTAGACAAATATATAAATAATATTGATAGAGTATCGAACAAAATTTGGAATACTTGAAATTTTGAATTATAGTAAATAATTCTCTAGAATTGGGAAATCTTATAGTGTTCTAGAAACGTATTATATATTTTGTAAAATAAATGAATCAAATTTTTTTCTGAAAATGTATAAGAATTTTTCATTTTTTAACAAAAAACAGAAAAGCTTGAAAAGTTTGAATAAATTACGGAAAATCTCAATCAGTTTTATGAATTCTCAAGAAATTAAAAACGTTTTGAATAGTTATTATGATGTTTTAATTTTCAAAATATTAAAGAACTCAATAAGATGTAAAATATTTTTTACTGCAAAATCGACATAATCAAATTAATTTGTAAAATCAAAGAGGATTTTCTTTTATTTTCCTGTTTATTATGCCATTGGTTACAAATATGTATGGTTACGTTTTTTTCAATTATTTTCTTAAAAATCTGAAATAATATCTATTTAAAATCTCAATAGTGAAAAAAGGATTGGAAATTTCCGAGAAATGCTACACGATTTGAAAAAATTAAATAAATAAAATGTTCGAAGTTTTGAATATTTTATACTATTTTAAGATTTTTCAAAATTCCGAAAAATCTCCAAACATCGGTAAACGAAACCTTGTCAATTTTTTCACGAATTTCCGAAAATGTGAAGAATAACAGAAAACGTTACTAAACTTGGCAGATTGTGAAAAATCAATAGAATTCCTCGAAATACAGGAACCTTGTCATATCTTTTGAATTTATCGAGCTCAAAAAAATATCATCTTACGTAGAAACTCAATAAATCCAAAAATTTCGATGAGTACCTGAAATCTCCGTAAATATTTCTAAATTTTGGAAATCATGAAAAATTTCAGCATTTCTTATATGAATTTTTCATCTGTATTTCAATGCTTTTCATACATCCCGAATTTTTCACTCAAATAACAATACCCACTATCTCTTACTTCTCTAACATTGTTTAAACAATTCCTCTTCCCTCAATCACTCCCCCTATACCCTCCCCATACCCCAAACCCCTTTTCAATTACATAACTCAGTGGTCGATAAAAAAAACTTTACGCGCAATAAAAACCGCGTGACTCACCCCGAGATGAAGCACGTTCGCCGACACGACAATCTTCGCATGTCGACTTCACATGAATTGAATAATCATGTTATGCATAGTACCCTCGGTCTTGGCAAAACCTCGCGAAACGCACTGGATTTATGTCCCCGGCAAATTAATGCCTCCGACGGTCAGAGCGTCGTCGAACTCGCAAAGAGCCGAATTAATGGACTCGGCATAATTTTCGCGCCCCGGAAGAGCGCGGAAAAACATCAATTACGCCAATCAATTTCGATCGATCACTCGATGAATCTGTCATTAGCGGCCGAAGCTCGGCTGGCTCCATTCAAGTCGCGCCTCATTAAACTCCCTGATGCCAAAGCAAAAATTATTCCGTGCCCAGCGAGCTTAAACGGCGCGACAAGTGAATCCGCTTAAATGCGTTTGCATAATAATTTCCCGACGCCCCCAAGTTCTCGTTGTAACAACGAGAATCCAAGTTCCCGGGGTGTTTTTGCTATCGGGGGTTGAATCCCGAGCGCTGGGAATCGGGGCTCTCGTTGACGCGGGGGATGACGATTTTATACAGTAGAACCTCGCGAAACGCGTCGTCGGTTTGCACTGACTTGGACGTAACCCGAGTGAAACGCATCGCCTCGCGGCGCTTGCGCTTTTGGCGCCGGCGCCAACCCCCATTGCCCCTTATCACCCCCATTTTTAGGGCGAACCGTGCCCTATCCTAATTCACGTCCGCGTAAGTGCGGTTTCGTCTGCCCGTAGCACAAGGAGAGCGCGTTTCCCCATTGTCCCCCGGTCTCTGCATTTTGCACTTTATGCTCATACACGACGTGGGAGCCGAACAAACGACTCGCCAAAGAGTGTTGTTCCGCCCGGGATCTCACCGTTTTACGGTTCCCCTCCGAGGCGTAATGTCCTTCTTCTCCGTCTTGGGCAATAAAAGTATTACAGGTGCGCCGAACGTTTCGGGAGTGGAGGGTAGAGATATGGGGGTGATTTCTAACGGTGGTTTGTTTTTTTAGGGTGAAAAAGCAGGGTTTGGAAATTTACTTGAAAAAATGTACGTTATCGTTACTTAAAAATAAATAGTAACTCGTTACCGTTAGCACTTAAAAAAAGTAACGTTCCGTTACTTTCACCTTACTTTTTGGGAGAAATTGAATGGGAATAACAAAAATCGAAAAACTGAGGCTGACAATACAATTTCAACATACTTGGGATTTTTTTCTATAGAAATTGTTTATTTCAAGTATAATAAAAAATGTTAATCTGAACTTTTTCACCCTGAGAAAAAAATCAATCAGCTTGATCAAATTTTTATATTTTTTTCAAGTTTACGAAATTTCTGATTTTGACATTTGATTCAATGTTAGCCACAAGGAAACATTCGCAAATTGCATAGATTTTTGAAAGGATCTCAATTCCTACCCAGATTTTCAGAATTTTTAAATCTTTTCGTACTTTTCAGTATGTATAAAATGTTGCAGGATTTTCTAGAATTTTTAAAAATTTCTATTTTTCTGTACATTGATATAGTGATTTCTAGAATTTCATGCTCTAGAATTAAAAGTTTATTGAATTATTGGTATTTGAAAGGATTTTTCAGCAAAAAATTTCTGAGAAGATTTTTATTTCATATAATTTTTTTTATATTTGTACGATTTGAAGAATTCTTCAGTATTTTTGAAAACCATTCATATTTTTCAGTATGATAGAATATTGCAGAATTTCCCAGTATTTTAACATAATTTTAGTATTTTTATAATAATAATTGTTCTATACATTTCAAAAATTTTGAACTTTAGAATTTGAATATAATAAAACATTCGTGTTTTACATGGATTTTACACAAAACAGCGTCTCGATAGATTTTTACTTATTCAAGTACTTTTTGTATTTCTTTAGTTTTTCTATGATTTCAAGGATCGTTCATTATTTTTATACATTGCTGTGTGAATTTCTGGAATTCGAAAAATTTTAAATGTTTTATATGTTTGCACGTATTTTCCGAACGTATTTTCTTTCTGAATTTCTAAATATTTAAAGAATGTTGTGGAATTTTTAGTTTTTTTAAAGACATCTCTTCAAATTTCCAGAATAAAATAAAATTGGAGTTTCGAAATTTCTGGAATATATTTTGATCGATTTTGCAGAAAACAGTTTCTTCATATATTCAAAGGGCCCTCAATATTTTTTGTATTTTTCACAGTTATTAAAATATAAACATTTTTTAATCTCCTTATAGACTTCTATTAACATAAATTTTTTAATAATCAAGTAACTTAAAACTTAATTGAATCTAGTATATTTCGTATTTTTCGTATTCTATTTTATTTTTTAATTTTTTTTTTTTTTTTTTTTGTATCCATAATTATTCCATATCATTTTCTAGCAGGATCTCTAAATTTTACAAATACTGCTATAGATTTTGCGATCTATAAAGTTTAAGTATTTTTATATCTTTTCATGCGAATTTCTAGTATTGAACGCTTTGAGTCGTGAAAGTTTTAAAGAAAAAATAAAAAGTCTAGCTTCGTCAAGATTTTTGCACAACTTACAATTATCCTACATAGTTTTATTAAGAATTATTAATAAAGAATTTTATTATTATAAAGAGAGGAAGTTAAAAATTACCAAGTTCTTAATTTCAGAACATTTTTTAAAAAGTTCCAAATTGTGCTAAAAACTTGATAGGACAGATAAAAGTAACGTAAAATTTTTGGTTTCATTTTGCTGCGGGAATTTAAGTACTCTGTATTCCGATTATTTCAAATATAAAATTTGACAGTATCGAAAATTGAAATATAATGTGAAATTCAGTGTGATTTTTGATTTTTGTATATATATATATATATATTTTTTTTTTCTGAATCGTATGTATTTTAAGTCCATGGAAAATAACTAATTCTATTTTGTGGAGAAATTTATAATTAAACACATAAACAATCATTCAATAACACAAATTTACTTCCTTTATACATCGTTCAGCTGAACAATAAAAACTAAATGACTGTCAGTATAAGTTTTTATTACATATTTTGAATTTCAGAACGCTTTTTGCTGGATTTTTCTGTCATTAAGGCAAACATTCGCTATTTACGGATAATTTATACATTTTTCCCTAAAGTTTATCGAGAATTTTGAAAAATATGTTACAAAATTCATACTTTTACCAAGCATGACCGCCTGAGGAAAAGTATTCTTTTTTATTATTATCAATTCAGAAATCATTCTGATGACAATAAAAATGTATAGTTTTAAAAATTTCCAATCCAGGATATCGAGATTAAAAATCTCACCGAATCCAAAGTTTGAATTTTTCATGAATATGTTTTGTTTAATGTTTTGAAGAAAGATTTATATCAAGTACTAATGAATTCCGAATATGAAATAATAATGATTGAAAGAAATTTCTTCATTTATCAATATAACTTTATATAAATGCATTCATATGAATGCATTACAAAAAATATCGATTTGATTTTAACAAGAGACGTTTTTAAAAATGAATCGTTTTAATTTGATGTCGGCATTTTTTATGAAATTCTGCCATTTTTATACAGTGACTTTTTGAGAAGAGCAATGTTTTGTAATTTTTCAATTTTCTTTAAGTTTCTTAGTTTTTTATTAAAAAATGTAAAAACATTATTATGCGTGTTTCGAAGAAATACGATAATAACCCCCCTCAATTGTAGTAATTTATTATATCCACCCTGAAGAATCGCGTTCTGCTGCCCTTACGAATAATATGAAAAAAAAATTCATTATGATTACTTTTGATTGTCATGTCCCGAGTACATGACATAATATAAATTTAAATAATTCAAAAATTGAAAATGTTAATCGAGAAATAAAATTTAGCTCAATAGAGGAAAATTACGTTCGATAAAAATAGATTTTAATCCACATGAATTTACACAAGCAATTTACACACAAAAAAACACCTTAATAACCTGTTTGATTTAAGATGAAACAACCCTTCAGTCAAATATCAGTATCATTCTATAAAATATTATAGAATTGTTATTTATTTCGGTTTTTACATAACTCATCTATGGAAATATTTCAATATTCACCCATACGAATTTCGAAAACTCACGTTATGTAATAGTAAAATCCCCATATAAATTAAAATTACAACAATACTGATGTATGTCAAAATTGCCATCATAAAATGTATAAATAACTTACTATTCAAAATGGTAAAATTGCTACAGATTTTTCCAACCGTGTTCCCAAAATCAATGTCCCAAGCGTTAAAAGTATAATGTACACTCACTCAGAACGCACAGGCAAGCCGTGACAGATTTTCCGATAAATCCTTTTTAAAAAAAATAAAGGAGACGAAAAAAACCCAGCCCTTTTTATCCCAATGCGAGGTGGAAAAAATTTGAAATACATCCACCGGTCAAAAACATTCCCCGAGTCGTAAAATTGGGAAAACCCGCTTGAAAAATCGCGTTTGCTGCAGATATTGTCGGGGACTGTTAAGCTATTCACAAGATATTCGAAAAACGATTGCTGTTATCGCCCCGCTAATGTAGTGCACCCGAGTATATCGAAAATTTCCTCTAGCGTAAATACAAGCGACCAATTTCAGGTTCGCATCGATTTAGAATGCTTTTGAGTGCCAGAAAACGGGTGCCAAGAAATTAAAAGCCGTTTCCTCGACCAAAGGAGCTTTGTTCATCTCACACACGATGACAATGCATCTCACGGTTTTTTTTATTTTTTCTTTACTTTTCCGTTACGAACAACTCTCGCAGAAGAAAATCGATAAATTACTATCAACGAACGTAATCGTTTCTTTCGAAAAATTTCTCTCAATTCCGCTTCGACATTTTTCTCCGATTCCGCGATTTATTCTGTTCCGGCGAGTGGAAATTTTCGCGAAATTGAATATGAAAATGCTGGAAATCATTGGGATCGCGATACTCAGTTTCAGCCGGACGCGCTTTCTATTTATTTCGGAATAAGAGGGGAATATACGTGCTCACACTGCTGAAAGCGTTGATCAAACCCTCTTAAAGTCGGGGATTTTGCGGAAATTGCATGACTTTGGAAAAAACGTGACGTGACGTTCGTGAGGCTCGATGAGGAGTTTTCGAGAATCAGCGTTCGTTTGACGTGCTGGGGAAATCTGGAGGTTTTTCTGATTTTTGAAGGTTGAAGTGGAATGTCACGATTTCAGTCATATACAAAAAATGATCTATAAATCTGTTGAGTTCACTTCTTCTGCACCTTAATTTCAGACTTGCAAAAGAAAACTTCCGTTACGTAGTTAAAAATGGGGTACTGGAAAATATGCAAAGCTCCTGTTCGTGATGTAACACTGTGCGAGAGCTTTTTATCAAACGTCCTGAAAATTGTCTCGGGGCGCTATTTTTCAAATGACGAAGAAACGCGAATGGCCGTTGAATGTAGGATGACGTAAAACCTGTCAGTGTGAGCTAGGACCGTGATAAAAGAAGGTCAAGTAGAGGTTACGCGCGGAAGTGAAGTTTCGTTGTGGCGAGAAGTTGGACCAAGTCCTTGTCAGAGTTTTGGCGCTGCCCAACCTTTCTCGAGTGTATACATAATCATTTACACTCACCTGCACTTCATAAACTTCGCGTTTCAGCGCTTCTTATTCTTGGGAATTTGCATTCTGATCTGTTTAAGTATGTCACTTCAATTATAACTTCCAAGGTGTAATTAAGCGCTATTCCGTTTTCGAAAGCTCGACAGCTCTTCAGGAAGTTTTATCTGACTGTGGTCGAACGAGGGTTAGGTAGTTGAAGGGAATATAGAAAATTTTTTAAGGGTGAAACACTAAAAAAATGTTTTTCCAGCTCGAGTGAATTTTACGTAATTTTAGATAACCTTTGGAGATTTTTCGAATTTTCAATAAAAATAAAAAACATTCTCGTATATGTTTCCAAGAAATGTAATGATGAACATGATGAACAAAATTTTTGAACATTTCCTTCGATTCTAAAATTTTTTTGAATTATGTAGAATTATCGACAATCATTGAGATTATTGATATTTTTTAAATGATCAAAATTTTTTAAACTAGAAACACAGTAGAAACGATAGCGAATTTTTGAAATTTTACGGAAATTTGTCTATTTTGTTAAGAAAAAAAAAGTAATAAAAATAATCATACTGATTGTTGTGTTGTGTGTATAGATTGCTGATCTTGAAAAGAACTCGAAAAGAAGTTGAAACGTTGATATGAAATAAATTAGTTTTTGTTTCGACTGAGAAATCGATAAAGGATTTTATTTTTATTCTACTTACCCAGTGACAAAACTATATATTGGTATTTTTTTAAGGTCTTTTGTAATTTGGTGGTATTGTTCAGTTTTCCAGATTTCTATTTAAAAATTGAAAAAAATGATCATGCGGTTATAAAAAAAGATGGTTATGACCGCAATTAACAGAATTCATTAACGTTTTTACAATTTTTCGAAAATCTTTTTAATTCTATAAAAATTACAATCATATTCGTAATTTTCGGTCATTTTTGATCACATTTATTCATAAACATCGCAGTATCTCTTTAAAACTTGTTAAATTTTTCAATATTTTCTTCAACTTATAGAGATTTTTTGTGATAACTTCATGTTTTCAGATTATTTTGATAATAATTCATAATAAAAACATGAACGTGCATAATTTGAAGCAAAACTTCAGTAATTACTACAATCAATTAAATTGATGAACGTTTTTTGCTATAATTCCAATTTTTTGAATTTTCAAGAATTACGAACAATTTGAAAAAAAGTACAATAAATTTCAGTTTTTTAGAATTTTAAATTTTGTGTACCAACTATTTAAAACTTGCCCAATTTTTCAATATTTTGTTCAACTTATGAAGATTTTTTGTAATAACTTCATGTTCTCAAATAATAATTCATAATGAAAACATGAACGTACATATTTTGAAGAAACGCTTCAGTAATAAGTACAATCTTCTAAATTAGTGAATGTTTTCTGCAATACTTCAAATTTTTTGAATTCACAAGAGTTACGAACTATTTTTAAAAAATTACAATATTTTTCAGTTTTTCAGACCTTTTCAAATTTTTTGTACTAACTATTTAAAACTTGCAAAATTTTTCAATATTTTGTCCAACTTATGGAAATTTTTTGTGATTACTTCATGTTTTCAGATTTTATAAATAATAATTCATAATAAAAACATGAACGTACATATTTTAAGGAAACCATTCAGTATTTACTACAATCTGAATCAAATTGATGAAATTTTTCTGCAATACTTTAAATTTTTTGAATTTCAAGGCTTACGAACAAATTTTCAAAATTACGATATTTTTCAGTTTTCTGGACTTTAAAAATTTTTGAACGTAATGCAAACTACTCATTTAAAACTTCACATCATTTATTGTGTAAAATTGATTCATATTTTCTGTGATTTTCACTCTACATATTTCCCATACTTATAAAAATAAAGATTATCATGCAAGTTATGAACAAATATGATACAACGCAATATATAAAATTAACGTCATATTTTTTTATAAGTCTAATAATTTCTTGAATTTCATAGGTAAAATTATTGGGAGTGTCAAAAATGTGTTTTTCTTCTATTCTACAAAATTTTGAAAAAAAAAAAAAAAAAAACATTCCAATTTTACTTAAAGTTCCACTGACTTATTCGAATGTGTCATGATTTTTTAAAATTTTGAGGATTAACAGATTTTTATCAAAAACTAGAAATATTATTATGCGTATTACTGAAAAAAATATGATTATGAACACAATTTACAATATACACGTTTCCTTTTCAAACTTTCCAGATTTTTTTTTTACTGCACAATTTTTACTACATTCAATTTTTCTCATATCTTTTAGAATTCTAAAGACTTCAAACTAAAAACTTAAAATCAAACCTTTACGAATTCTATGAAAATTCATTTAACTTTTAAGGATTTTTCAAAATTATTTAATACTTTTGAAGTTTTTTTATAAGCGTCAGAAAAAAGAAAATCATTTTCATACGTATTTTGAACAAGTATGACAATGATCAAAATACACAAAATTTATCAATATTTTCTTAAGTTCTGCAAACTTATTGAATTTTTTAGAATTTGGCATTCTGTAAAATTTTAAACGTTATTTCATTTTGCGTAATTTTTAACATTATTCAAACTGATCCAAAACAATTATGATTCTCCGAAAAATTATCTAATCCATAAACGTGTTTAGTGTTTTTTCAATACTTACAAATATTTCAGATTTCCATGGAAAAAAAAAGAAAGAAATTATTTTTCCTATATTTCAGAAATATGATAAACAAACATTCCCCCTCCTCGTTTCTTCATTCTGAATTACTAGCCACTCGAATTTATCGCCCTCGCCATCTCTGCCAAAACGATTGCCAAAATGTAGAGATGAAGAAACTATACATATATATTGATGTTCAAATTAATTTTTTTTTTTTTCAAATTACTTTAAAAAATTGATGGTAAAAAATTCGAACATCTATCGAATCATGTAGAAACTTTCGTAAATCACGAAAAATGATTGTTGACTTGCAACCTGGGTTTTTCAAACTGTAAACTAATAAGATGTAACTGTTAGCACTCGATCATAGTATGGTCCATAATTCTAAAAATTTAAATAAAAATCTAGAATTCTATAACATGTTAAATTTGCGAAATGTTGTTATTTATTGTAAAAGTAAATTGACTATCTGCATATCGATGAATTTAAGTGTAACATTTTTGGCTATTTTGCCCATCAAGAATCTTTTCTTTGAGTTGAAGTTGTTGCATAAAGTATCTGAAGGTCAATTCCACACGTTGAATTCCCTAAAATCCCATAATAATTCATTCTCGTATGTACCCTTTTCATACATGTCAACCTATACTACCTTTAATCGTAGATTCTCCACTGCCTGATACAAGATAAATGCATCCAATGTTGGTGGCTGACTATCAGTGCGAGCTCTTACCCATTTCTATCGAATCGTTAAAAGCGTTTTGTTCCCTCAAATCCCTTATTCAAGAACGTTCTTCACTCAAACTTCATCTCCGGCGAATTTGAATTCAGAGTGTATTCGAACATCGTCGTTCTATCATCAACTCTCAGTAAGTAAAAAAGCTAGATTATTGATTGCTTAAGCTTTTTGGAGTCGCTGAATATTCTGTTTGAAAACTGTGTGATGTTTCTTTTGCCTTGGACCAAACTGATAAATGACGTTTCCATACTTCAAAGGCGAAACCAGACTGGAATTTCATAAAATACGATCACAAAGAAAAAAAACTAATATTCAAACTTGAAGTTAGAGGATCGTTGAAATGTATGCAAATTAATGCAATTTCAATCTTTCGTAAATCCCAATTGAATTTTGACAAAATCGTGAAAAAATACGTTAAAAATTAATGTTCTCTTTTGATAAACTCATATACTAATATTTGAACTCATTTTGTCGTGAACCTGGTTTCACTTAATATTAATTGAACAGCATTTTAAGTACCTGCTCACGTCTCAAGTTCATGGAGATGAATAACATTCGAAATCTCACAAGTTTCAGTGAAACGGAAGTTTAATACACGCCACGCGCGTTACTATGTAAATTGCATGCGCGACATAATGATTGTTTTCAAGAGTGATTTACGTACTGGCCGGCGAAATTAAGTCTATTTTGTATGCAAGGCATCTCTTTACTTGCTCTTCTGCCTGACGCGCGTATTTTCCTCAATCGATGGAAATATAAACTCTCGTTTTATCATTCATTTACAAGGGCGGTGAAACGCAATTTTTTCGGCTGGGAAGTAATTGAGATTCAAGCATCGAAGTAGGAGGTAGTAGAAGGTTCTTATCATCATTCTAGTTCGAATTGGGCATGATAGAGTTTTACTATGTTGAATAAAAATGTGAAAAAAGCGAAAAGTATTACAAAATGACGAAGAATTTCGAGAAGGTGGACAAATTTTTCTAGAATTTAATTAATTTTTGATAGGATGTTCTATTTTCTGAGTTCGGAATTTTTGGAAAATGTCAAACAATGGTAAATTTAGAGCATTGTCAATAATTTTTAATGATTCTAAATATCCGTAGTATCTAGAAACCATTCACGAATTTTAGAAATTGTTCTAATTAATGAAATTGTGTGAAATATGCATGAAGACGTTTTATAATTTTTTGATAGAAATCTGACAAATTTGAAAAATGTTGAATAAAAATTTGAAAAAAAGTGGAAAGTATTACAAAATAACGAAATATTTCGAGAAGGTGGACAAATTTTTCTAGAATTTATTAAATTTTTGAGATTATGTATTATTTTCGCAATTCGGAATTTTGAGGAAATGTCAGAAAATGTTAAATTTGAAGGATTGCCAATAATTTTCAATAATTCTAAATATTTATAGTATCTGGAAAGTGTTCATAAATTTTAAAGATTGTTTTAATCAATGAAATTGTGTGAAATATGCATGAAGACGTTTTATCGTTTTTCGACAAGAATCTACAAAACTTGAAAAATATTGATATAATATTGAGTAAGAATCTGAAAAAGTGGAAACTATTACAATATAACGAAGAATTTAGAGAAGGTGGACAAATTTTTGTAGTATTTAATGAATTTTCGATAGTATGTATTATTTTCTAAATTAAGAAATTTCAGAAAGAATTTAGAGGTTTGTCAATAATTTTCAATAACTCTAAATGTTTGTAGTTTCTGGAAACCATTCATGAATTTAAAGGTTGTTTTAATTAATGAAGTTGTATGAAATATGCATAAAGACGTTTTTTAATTTTTGATAGAAATCTGCAAAAAATAGAAAAAAGTTAGTAAAATGTTGAATAAAAATCTGAAAAAAGTGGAAAGTATTCCAAAATAACGAAAAATTTCGATAAAATGGAAAAATTTTTCTAGAGTGTCATACATTTTTCATATTATATATTATTTCCTAAGTTTTTAAATTTTTACAAATGGCAGGAAATGGCAACTTTAAAGGATTGTCAATGATTTTATGTGACACTAAATATTTGTAGTATCTAGAAACCATTCATGAATTTGAAAAAAATCATCGGAAATTCGGAGAATTTCCAATGATTTTGTGATTCTAGAAATTTGCATAGTCCGGAACTCATTCATAAATTTTAAAGATTGTTTAAATTGACAAAATTGTATGAAATATGTTTAAATAAGTTTTATCATTTTTCGATAGAAATCTGCGGAATTTGAAAAATTTTAAATAATTATGGAAATGCTCATGATTTGGAGGAATTTTCATATAATTAAGAAAGTTTCAAAGAGTTTGTATTATGTTTGAAATTAAGTTAATTCAGAAACATTGAAGTGTGCATCTTCCAAAAAAAAAGTGTGAAAATTCCAAAGATGATCATAATTCAATAAATACTAAAAATTTGTAATAAATTTGAAAATGCTCATAAAATTGGTAAATTATCTTCATAATCATGATTCTTCGAGATATGCAATATGCAAGATGATGGGTTTTTCAGAAAAATATAGAAATCTCAAAAAATATTGAGAAATCACGAAAAATCCTAACGAGTTGAATATATTTTTCTAAAATTTGAAAAGTTTTAAATAGTTTCTGTTATATCTAAGCTTTTCAAAATTTCACAGAATAAAAAAAATTTGAAAATTACAAAGATTCTCAACAATTATCTACAACTCGAGAATTAGTAGTTATCAGTACATTTTTATATACATTGTACACTGTTTATTATCATACATATTTGGAATATATCTAAAAAATTTTGTTGTCTAAATAAAATCCTAAATAATCGAAAATTGTTATAAAAAAATTAAAATCCTAATCATCAGGAGGACAAATTTTCATAAAGTTTATGGATGAGGAAAGTTTTTTCTCTGTTGGATACCTTGAAAATTCCGAAAAAGAACACACATCTGAAACATCATCAATAAATTAGAGATATAAATTAGGAAAATCTTTAGAGTTTTCAAAAATGTTTATGAATTTCGTATGATTTGCTTGAAATGTGTACGATTATATTTTTGAATTTTTTATGAAAATCTAGAAAACTTGAGAATCATCGGGAAATTACGAAAAAACCTAACTAATATTACAGAGTTTCATAAAATTTGAAAAGTTTGGAATAGTTAGTATTATTTTGAAATTACGTAAATTTCGACAAGTTACGGAAAAAATTTTCAATTTAAAAAAATTGCAATAAATTTCGTTTAAAGCAGAAAATTTCGTAAATCCGTGTATCGACATTAGCCTTGTAATACCCTTGAAATTTTCTAAAATCAAAAAGTGTTTTTTTCGTACGGAGATGACCGATAGTTTTCGGACATTGAAATAAAAGTCAAAAATGTTTTAAATTTTGATAACTTTTGTCCATTGTGAAAAATTTCGATGATTCTGTGAAATTTTGATTATCTTTTTAATTGTTATATTAGTTTTGATGTTTCAGTAAGAAATGAATACATTTTAAAAACCAGATTTCTAGTTATTCAATAATTTTTATGATAAATATACATAAAAAGGTGATCTACATACAAAAATTATCAAAATATAGTTCAATATTACTTCAAAGGGCGTGGCATAAAGTGAACTGTTTAATCATGTAAAATCTCCCATCATTATTACTTAAACAAAATCCATATTCACAAGTTACTCCAATAGCTTGACTTCCCTCCAATTAATTCATTTTTCCACCAATAGTTATCAATAAACAGTGGAAATCAAGCGAGAAGCTCATTACACAATACCAATTAACGAATTCAATTCAGTATACATCAACAGGGCTTTGATAGGTTTGCTGTAACTTCGGTTTTAACAAATCAATATTGAAGGATTGCTGTTCCATAAAGTGAGCAAACTTGGGCATCGGTTTATATTGTGACTACGTGTTCGCGGTTTGGACTTGCGTCTTTGTTGCCCATTTCTCGAGGGTTGTATCCAATTTGAAGCAGAAAACGATGCGTCGCTTCGATGGACAATGTGTCAATCAATGTTCGCCAATCCCCTTCGATTGTGATCAATACAAAACGTATGTCACAATTAAATTGATAGATTAGGAAAAAATGCTCCTATGAATGTTCATTATGTAATTATTATATTCATCGAAAAGTTCATATCAGTACCTCTATCGAGATGCAACTTGAGGGGAAATCTTTGAAATCCAACCTCTCCCAGACGAAGCATGAACTGAGTAAAGAAATTTTTTTTACCATCGCCCTCAACTTTGAAAGGATTCAATAAGCGGCGAGTTTCGGCGTCGGTCGGAGAAGAACTCAGTGTCAGCGTCTGACTATTCCCAACTATTCGGAATCCATTATCGTGCATGGGCACCATACTTCTGTGCTTGAAGTCGACTTCGAAGCGATCCGTCATACATAAGCGATGCGGGTCTACGAACGTTCCGAAGCCCCGTATTTCACTCTCCGTTATTCACTAATTTTCTTTCTGGAGAATGAGAAAAAGATACCGCCCGCTCCCTTCGCCCTCCATGCTCCGACCGAGCCGCGATTTATAAATCAAATTCCTCTGTGAATCACTTTGAAGGTCCCACAGCATTTCTTTTAGCGTTAATCCGAGAGCGTGTTGCTATATTTCTCTGCACGAGCTTTTTGTCTACCCGATTTCTTTGGTCTTATCTCCAGCCATGTAATTAACGCTAAAAGCGTATGTTTGCGAACAGGAATAACTAATCTTGAATCATCCGCGTGGTAACGTTTATTCGGACGTTTTTTGGCAATTAAGTGAGCACTGATGAATTTCAAGGAGAAATTAATTGCAACCTTTCCAGTCAAATTCAGTTTTTATTTGAAAATTGAGTTACAAATAGATAATATCATTTGTACAATTTGTTCAGTAAGTGACTTTCTCGGGTTTTTTGCGCATAATATTTGTTTCTGCACTTTTTATTTAGGGTGCTTCTTGCGTTCATGCCTTAGTTTAGATCCGTTGGTTACAAATTTCACCTCACAATAGTCACACTTGTAAACTTTTTCACCGGTGTGAGATCGCATATGAATTATTAAATCCCGATTTCTCACGAAACTTCTGTCACAATGTGCACACTTGTAATTTTTTCATTATCAATGAAAAACATATCTAAGCGCATTTCAAAGAAATATACATCGATGAACAACCCTTTTTTTCGTCATCGTTTAGTACTATGATAAACAATAATTTTCCTTCAGAAACTGTATTTTTGAACACATAATGTTTATAATCTATTTAAACAAAAAAATGCTGTAAGTATTTTACGAAAAATCTCCACTTATACATTCCTTGGTTAAACTTACCACTGACGATCAAAAGAAAATTAACATACAAAAATAAGAGAATTCAAGTCGTCGAAAACCTCGTATGATTGAAGTTTCTCTTGTAAAGCCTTCGAAAAAACTATCATTACAAAAGTTCAAAGTGATGACGTGATTTTCCGCGAAAGCATTATAGGTTGATTAACTTGAACCAAAACTTATTGGCTCCAACTTTGTAATATGTTAAGCTTCTCGAGCGGAACTTTTGAGGCTTCTCTTTCCTCCAGGCACCAAAGTTTCTCGAGGAAATCTTCGGGTATTTAAAACCGTGGATATTTTTATCAAGGTGAGCATGCATAAAGATTCATACTTTTGATTGTTAAGCTTGAGGGGAAAAATGAATAATGTGACACGGTTTTTCGATCAATAACTTATTTTATTAAAAATATGTTTTCATAAAACAGTCTGACCTAAACGTATGCAAAATGCGTAATCGTGCGAGTATCGAACATTCGATAGTTGCCGACAAATCACATAATAAATTTCCCAAATAGTAGTCCTCACATAACTCGTAGAATTTTATACGTTTCTCGATGGGGCGATTATTTACAAAAGAAAGTGGCATTTATGTCTAGATTTTAAGACGACCCAGAAGACACGCTAGGGATTCCTTCTTATCAACTTTAATTTTTTCTTGAAAAATGAATCGGAATTCTCATTCTTCTCAGAAACCTTTTGATTATACGTAATTTAAAAATTAGTCACTAAAATTTGACGATAATTTTAACACAAGTTCCTTGTTTCTTTCTTTCTGCGAATTTTTTTTGTTCTTTACAGCCCACATTTGGCAGATTTAATTAGATTGTCATTAAAGAATTTCCAAATCACATTTTGCTTCAGAGGAACTCATTTTTTCTAACTTTCTTCTCTTCATTCGTGCACATCAAAATAAAAGTGAAAAAAAGAATGATATCATTCGAATGAAAACCTTTTAAATGGAAAAATAACAAATACAAAATGTCTCTCAATTCATCTTGACGTTTTGAAATGTGGCAGCCCTGGTCGAATACATAAGAGATTTTTAAATTGGAAAGTTCTACAAACTCTTCCAGGATTTTCATTGAATTGTAAAAAAATATACCATTTGTAGCATAATACTCTTGCTGTGAAAAACCGCGATTTCACATAGTTTTCAAGGCGTTGGAAAAATGTCGACCTTCGGGATAAAAATTGCACCGATTGGCCGTTGGAAACTAATCTTGTTTCACAGGTCAGTGGAAATCATGATGAAGGTCATGCAAATCGTGAAGGTCATGGAAATCGTGGAGGTCATGATGATCATGATGTTCATGGTGTTCTTTGATGTAGACAGGGACCTTTTCAACGACCTGAAAAAATTCATTATTGCTATTCAAACTTTTTCGGATAAAATTGTTTTCGAAAATTGATAACTTGCCTTGTGTATCACGGGCACGTGAACTGGCACCTGGAATTTATCAGAAATTTCGGTTAAAAAAATGAAGATGAAGGGTTAAGGTAGACAAAAAATACTCACTTTCACGTGTACAGGAACGTGGACCGGATAAGGCACTTTTTTCTCTACAGGAAAGGGGACCTTGACCGGGTATGGTACCAATTTTTCCTTGACGACCTTGTAGGGGACTTTCTTCTCGACGATGATCTTCACTGGATATGGTACTGGGATGTGTTTCTCGATGGTCACTTGGGAAACGTGACCGTGCTCATGGTCAAGATCAAGGTGTCCATGTTCGATGTGACCATCTCCAAGATGGCCGAGCTCGTGGCCATGGCCACCATGAGCCAGATGGTGCAGGTCCAGACCATGACTGTCGCTGATGTGACCCGAATCGTGGTGCCCTAAATCGTGGTAGAGACTGTGCTCCAGCCCACGTTTGCTTTTGTCCGCGGGTTCGACTTTTTTGTTATCCTTTCCCAAGATTTCCTTGCCCTTGCCTTCCTCGATCGCGAATGCCGATGTCGCCAAAAACAGGCACAACATCAAACCCTACAATGGTGAAGAATGAATGAAGAAATGGTTTTTAGATTTCTTGCTATCCTGAATTTATGATATCTGCTACCTAAATCTGGATCTGTTGAATTCAACAGATCGTCTGTTGTATTCTACAGATTTTGTCGTTAAAATTGTATGATCGTGAAATCTGTGAAAAAAAATTATTTTTCTAGAATGAAACAGACAGGGGCACAGGCAGAACAAATTTTCGACAGCATTTTTTCGAAAAAATGCATTTCATTCTGGATTTCATCGTTTTCAATCTTTGGAGAAATTTCAATTTTTCGAACTTCAAGATGTTAAAGTTCATACAACTTTGAGAGTCCAGGATCACACATTTTTTATGTTTGTATCAATTCTAATGGAATCTGATTTTTGTGGTTTTCAAGTCACTGAAGTTTAAATTGGTTTTTGCAATACTTTTGGTGTTCTTTATAATTCTTCCATATTTATAGGTACAATCGGGAGGTTTTTTGGCAACATTATCGATTTTTCCGCAGCTTTCTATAATTCGATATTCTATGAGTCAAAGTTCCAAAAAATTATTATAATAATGAATTTTTGAAAAAATCATAATTACACGTATTTTAAGTATTTCATAGGTATCTGGAATTTTGTATAGTATGTTATTTATGTAACTGTGTAGTATTTTCTAGTATTTATAGACATGCCCAGTATGTCTATAGACCGCTCTTTAGACTTCTAGAATTTTATGCTATAATATTGAAAATTTTGACGATTTTCGTATTTAAATTAATTTTTCAGAAAGCTATCTTTTTTATAGATTTACAGAACTTTTTTCCGGATTTTTTTTTTCAACTTAGACAACGAAAAAAATTTTCTGGTATTTTGAAGTTTTTTTCTAGATTTCTAAAATTATATGCTCTAGGATTCAAAGTTTTATAAATTTTTGAGAAAATTGTAGTTACATATTTCTTCAGTATCAAAAAAATTTCTCGTGTTTTTAGCATTTTTTGTTTTTTTAGTATTTACAAAACTTTGAAAGACTTTTAAGTTCCTCATAGATTTCTAATATATTTGTAGATTGACATAAAGAAATCTAGAATTCGATACTCTACAATTCAAACTTCGATCGAATTTCAGTAATTCCATAAGTTTCAGTAATTTCGTAAGTTTCTGGAAAAAGTATCAATTTTTACCAATTAATAGTTCTGTTTGATTACTTATTATTACTAGAACATTTATAATAATTTTGCTTGTTTTATACATTTCTTACTTTTTCGTATTTCCCTAGTAGTTTAAATCCTTTTAAAAACTTGTATAAGAAAATAAAATTTCTCATGAGAATTCAAGGTGAATACAAGGTACACCTTATTAATAACTTATAGCAATTCAATTTCTTCTAAGGTGACCTTATGGAAACCACATAAGACACTGAAATTTCCTTTACAAATGTATCTGATGAAATTTTATAAGAAAAAATCTTTCAAAATATTTTTGATCAAGTCTTCATAAGAAATTTTAGTGTCTTAAAAGGTTCTAATAAGATTTTTATGAAGTGCGTCTTGCGAGATTCAATTCTTAATATGAGGAATTTCATTTCCTCATAAGGTTTGTATAAATATCAAAATTACTAGGGATTTTTGAGTTTTTATAAGATTTTCTGGTGTTTTTTACTATTTTAAAAATTTCTAGTATATTCATGGAATTCCACTATTATACTATCAATACGTTTTTTTTAATACTTTTATTGATATAGTTTTTATATTCTATTGTGTATACGTTTTTTATAATTTGATGCTCTAGGCTTCAAAATTTCATACATCGTAGGTATTTGTTTAGATTTTTCAGAAAACAGATTTTTATTTTATTTCAAAAATTTTGTTGAAAAACAATTTTGATGAATTTGATAGATACATCTGTGTAAAGTACAAATTTAACAGTGAAAATTTGAAACAGATTAAGACTTAAAGAGCAAGCTATCTAAAAGATACAGATTTTGAGAATTGAAAATTCCATGTTTTAGTAATTCACTTCTTTGATGAAAAAATCTTACCAGCATTAAGTAGATCGTCCAGATCAAAAGCCTTTTTTCATAAAAAGAACTCGAAGACTATTATGCTTGAAATTTTTTCAGTCGTGCCATATTTTGTAATAGAATATATTTCTTTTTCTGAAAGAAATACCAACTTTCTTAAGCCCGTAAACCAATAACTTTTCTCAAATTCATGAACTTTGTTCAGTAAAAACTCTCAACCTGCAAAATTCAAAAATTTCTCGCGCCATGTACCCATTACCACGACTGAACAATCTTGAAATCTCATAAAAAAGCGGGTCTTAACTTGGAGCGTTTTCGTGGGATGAATAACTTTCATTACGAAAGCAATCAAACTACATTAAATGAAAAATCTATTAAATAATCCAGTTAAGATTACGTTGGCGGAGCGAGAATTACGCAACAGTTTTATAGTTAAAACCTGTTGGAAGCTGAAATGAGTTTCCTTCACCGTTTCCTCTATTTATCATAGCTTCCTTAATCTTACGAGACGAGTAAAACGGAACTTTATGATCGCACCAACCAAATCACTTTTTAGTATATACACGTAGTTCACTCGCGAAGTAACGACTGAATTTTCGGGATTTACATTGAAACTCTAAAAAATTAGCAGATTTTACGAATACGTATAATAATATTCAAACAAATTAGATTGTCCAACAGTAAATCATCCCTTCAGAGATTTTTTGAATTTTAAGATGTTTTCGATTTTTTATTTTTCAAAAACCTTTACAAAGAGTACAATCTACGAATTTGAAATATCAGGACGACAGAATGATAATTTTTTATTTGTTTTTATTGAAGTTAATTCGTTTCTTTAGGAAAATCTAGAAAAGCTTGTGAGGTATTTAAAATGTTCGAAATACTTTTGTAAATTTGATTAACTTTCAAAAAAGTTTTGGCTATTGGTAAAATAAGTCAAGTGTGTCACGAAAATTCCACTACATCACGGAATTTTGAAAAAAATAGTGTATTGTATAGTCTTCATGTGAGTCACTGTACCATATATTTCTTCAAAATATTGTTATTTGTTACTGTTATAAAGAATCAATCTTTTTTGTAAGCCTTGATTAAAACATTCATATTTTCAAAACAACTCAATGTAATCAAATAGAATTTTTTTTCGTGTGAATTATATTTTTACTACTTTTTTTGTCAAATGGAAAATTTTTCTTCAAGATTTGTCCTACAGAACTGTCAGAAAATTACGGAAAATTCTAATAGTCGGGAAATTTTTTTATAAAGTTAGGAAAATTATGATAGTGTCTTTGAAATTTCGTAGATTTCGATAGAGGTAAAAAAAGTCGAGAATTCCAAAAATTGAAAAGGGGAGAACCTTTTTAAAATTCAAAAAATGGTAATTACTTTTGTCCACTGTATACATTATCATTTGAGTTCGAAATATGCATGCTAATATTTTTTCATCTTTTTTGTATCGGAAAAACTTGAAAATTTTCTAAAATAACGAAAAACTCTAATGATCCCGACAAATTTTCAAGAAACGCAAAAAATGTTGAATATTTTGCATTAAGTTTTAAACTGGAAGATAAAAAAAAAGACATTGAAAATTTTTGAAACCGTCAATAACTCTGTTCAATTCGAAAAATGTTATTTTTGTGTAGAAAATAACTGTAGAATTTCATAAATTATAATGAATCTTGGTTAATTTTTTTCGGCATTATATATATTTATTTAAAAATGAATGGATTTCTTTTAAAATTAATATTATCAAAAATCTGACGAAAGTGAAAAGTAGGTATAATATATAAAAACAATCTTAATCAGTTAGATGGCTTTTTTTTAATTTTGAAAAGACATAAATTATTTGAACTATGTTCAGGGTTATTTAAACGAAAAAAAAACTTCGAAAATTTTAGGGACTGTCAATAATTTCATAAAATCGGAAAAAAACTTGAAGAATATCTGTAAATATTCATAAATTTCGATGACCGTGTTAATTACATTTTTTCTAAATATGCATGATTATTCTTTTTTTAGTTAAAATCTCAGAAACTTTAAAAGTACTCTGAAATTCCAGAAAATCCTAATGTGTAAGATAAATTGCTAAGATTCTAAATCTTCGAAAATTCGAGAATTTTAGAAAGTTCATATCTTTTTCGAAATTTCAATAACCTCTGAAAATATAAAAATTTGAAAATTTGGAGATTTTCCATAATTTTCTAAAAATTGAAACTGTTTTTGTAGATTCTGTTCAGTATCATATTTGTCTCGAATTCGGATGATTAGATACACTTTTCTATTTTTTATCAATAAAAATATAAATAATTCAAACTATTATGAAATCACGAAAAATTTTACCATTTTCGACCGATTTTCATTTACTTTGCAGTTTTTAAATACTTGTGCAATATTTGAAACTTTGAAAGTTAAAAAAATCATACAACATCAAACGTTTTAAAGGCTATCAATAATTCTAAGAAATTCGAAAAATAATAAGTGGCATCTTAGAAAATATTCATCAATCCTGTAATGTTCATTAATTTTTCGAAGAATGTAAAGTAACGTTTCTTCATGTCCCCTAAAATTCTGTGAAAATAAGAAGTATAAAAAAATACTGAAAAATCTGGATATTAGCAACTTGGCAACTTCTAATAATTGTAGGAAGTTTCAAATAGTTGATAAGTATTGAGTAAGAAATTTCGGAAAATTTAAAAAACTTCGAAAATTTCTAAGGTGGTCAATAATTGTAAAAAATAAAATAATTTTAAAAAACCTTGGCAAGTAATTTTGTTGATCGTAAAAAATTTCGAATATTTTCCATAACTACAGTAACTGTGTAACATGGCTAAAATTTTTCAAGATGATCAGAAAATATTGTATTATACGAAGTTGATCAATAATTCCAGAAATTTCATTAAAAATATAGAAGCTAAAAGAATGTTACCAAATTGTGTGAGTTTCACAAAGTTTTGACGATTTAATAAAACGGATTTTTCTTAATTAATATTCCAAGAGCCTCCCACCATCCTCAGATTTTTAATACCCCTGAAAAATTTCCAGTTTCACAATCGCAAGGTCTCAAATAAAAATCCTGCATTCCATGTAACAAAAAAACGATATTCTGTATTTATATCATAAATTATCCGACTTGATAAAAAAACTAGAAACGTTTCTAAAGACCTCATGCAACGCAACGCACGAAAAGAAAAAAAATATCCCACCAAACCTCGATAATAATCATAGCATTGCATACAACTCGATCAACTGTAATTATATTTCAAACCCACATAACGAGCAGTGGCATGAATCATAAAAAGCAACATTTCTCCGGATCTGCGTCACTTTGCATAAATTCGACACCTCTACATTCAAACGAAAATGTACACGTAAGAAACGGCAGCGATGAACTTTGATAAATGAACTGAGCATTAACCAAACTGATTGTTCTGCTTTTCCGAGCTGATTTATCGCGAGCGCTGAAAGTTGCATAAACGGTATCCCGTCGTGTAAATTCAACCCCATTCATTCGCGAATTTCGTTGCGAAACATTATCGAACGCGATTCAATTATCCTGTCCGGAGCGGCTTTATTCGAATAAAATGAAAAGTTGGAGGACACAGCAGATTGTTTTGATGCGTTTGACTGGGTCGGAATTAATCTCGATCCGAGTGTTTACACTATCGCAGATCGCGTCTCGACAGTTGCGGAAACTTATTACAACTGGCTTTTGCAGTTGTCGATTTTACCACTTTTCACCGTAAGCACCTGTTCCTTCGCCCAACTCGTGAACGATTTTTTTGCCCGGGTAAAACTTCATGGACCACGTTAAAAAAGGACATTTTTCTACACAAGATTTTGTATAGTCGACATCGATTTGTGAATTCAGAACTTTTTTCCAAATTTTTTTGTGTCAAACTTAACTAGTTTTTCCATAATTTCTTTGAAAGTGATTCCACAGTTGTTGAATAGAATAGATATTTTTAAAATACAACATGTATTTCATTTACTTTTTTTTTTACAAAAACATTGATACATAACAAATTTTTCTTCATTTAAATCATTTAGAAAATACTAATCTTATTTATTTTAATTTAACTTAATAATTTCTATTAGTTTGTTTATTTAATCAAAATTTAATAATTAAGTCAAGAATTTCCACCAGTAATTGTAATTACAAAAGTCAATTTATAGGAAATATTGTAATATCATTCATACAAAGTCTTCTACAGTAAGAAAATGTCTGTAATTACGAAATCGAAAGTCTCACATTAATTAGTATAAGTATTTTAAAATGTATATTCTGAAAGAGACCAAGGAGATCAACTGATTTCAATCTACGTTTGGTTTTTACCAGAAACACACTTTGACTGAGAAAAAAAATTGGATCGATAAAGGCAGTTTGCTAGACGTTAAATCCTTCTAAGAGTATCAGACTGCCTCAAAGCAGTAATAATATTAATAATGGTCACTTCATTTAAAACCAAGTATATAAATTTTAATACGAGAACCTTCAAAAACAACAACAAAATGTTAGAAAAAATGCAGTGTAAGATACAATCAAAAGAAAAGTTTGTATCAAATTGAATCAATTTTTTTTGACGACCTTTCGACATTGTACGAACAACAACAATTATAATTGATGCAAATTCTTCTAAACCAAGAAAAAGTCAGCGACAGTTGATTCGAAAGTCTTACATGAACTAGAATAATTATGTTGAAATATTACATTCTGTAAGAACTATTGACCAAGGACGTCAACTGATTTTCATATATGTTGAAAATGTGTGATTTCCGCCAGAAACACACTCCAACTTGTTGAAAAAAATATGGAAGTTCGATAAAGGTAGTTTATTCGACGTCAAACCTTCCAAATCTTTCCTGTTGCATTAACCATCAAAAATAAATTATCAAATACTAATTATGTTACATGCAAGTACATTAACATTGCAAAATACTTTACATTAGACTAATGTTTCTGAAAAAATGCTAATCGATTCATAGACTTTATCACATATTACAAATAGTTGTTTCCAGGTGCGTAGGCAGAGGATGGTTTTAGGGGATCAAACCCCATACAAATTCTAATAAAATAAATTAGTATTTTATGTATAAATATAATAAGCTACATCAATAAACGATACTAATGAAAATTGAAAAAAATTCATAAAAAAGTTAGTAATACCTACCTCTTTAAAAATAATTAAAAATTATAAAGACGTAGGATTAGGTAGAAAATATGAATTTGAAAAATTGTTTTAACCCAGTGAATAATAGAAAAACATCAAAATTTACGAAAATGCTTAAAATATGAAATACTTTGAATCTTAAATCATCAAATTCTAGGAATCTATATAAAATCCATGAAAAAGTATCAGAAAATCTCAAATATCATACAAACTCTTAAGAAATACTAAAGAAGAAGAATTTTTTTTTTTTTCTGAAGAATTTTCTGAAGAATCTCCCCGAACTATAAACTTTCGAATCCTAGACAATCTAATTCTAAAAAACGTATATAGCTATACATAGTTGTACTATGAATCTAATATGAAAAAAACCCCACAAAATCTTTGGAATACTCAAAAAATACAAAAATATTAGACATCTGTGAAAATACTAAGAAATCCTTTGGTGGTTTCGTATATATGTAGTAGGAAAATACGAAAAATACTAGATATCTTTTAATACATAAAAACTATGCAGATATAATTTTCTTGAAAATTATTTTTCGAATTTCAAATCCTACACAATATACATATTGATATTATTATAGTTAAGATTATATAATTATATCCAACTCTGCAAACTATTAAAAAAATTTATCTAGAACACAATAACAATACATCCTTTTCAATCAATACAATTCATACAAATAACCAATCTTCGAATTGCATAAATACATAAAAAATATAATATAAAAGAATTGAAAATCTATATGAAAGTTACTGTTTTCTGAAGAATCTATTTATGAAAATATGATATTCAATTTAAATACTCATAATCGTTTAAAGTTTCAATACAATAGCATCAGTTTCTAGAAATCTATTGAGCGATCCGAAAAAAATGAGAAATCTAATAAATCCCAAAAAACAACACAAAATTTAATTAACAACATATTACACGAAAAATCCAAAAATCTAAAAGTTACTTTGGATATGTGTAGTTATAATTTCCTTGAAAATCTGTTCGTATTTAAATATTTAGATTTTTTAGAACCATATTTCTTAGAGCATCAAGTTATAAAAAACTGTATAGAAATCGATAATACTATCAAAAAATCCTTCAAATTGTATAAATACCAATAGTATTAGTAAAAAAATCTTTACCTCAGTCACTTATGGAAAACCATAAAAATCGAATTCCATTACATACGAGCATGAAAAAAGCGCAACTCTGGACCTCGAAAGTTGTATAACTTACAAATTCCAAAATGTAAAAAATTGAAAAATCGTTCCCTCGCATTTACATTTAGAAAGATTAAAAATAATGTGATCCCGTAAACCCCTTCTGGTATTTTTTTCTTACGCCACCCCTAGTTATTTCATACTTATTTAACAACAAACTCAATCTAATAAAACTTTAATAATTGAAAAAATTGGACAACAAATTAGAAATTCATATAAAGTTGAAAGCAAAACTTTGCGAACTGAAGTTATTTTCATAAACTGATATTCACTCGGGCCACATTTTTCATATCACATAATGTTTTTGCTTTTGTTTCGTCACTATCACTCGCGAATTTTTCAAAATTTTCTCGATCATAAAGAAAATTATTTTGAGTCGTCAAGATAATCACTGCCTCAAGTTCAAAAAGATTTTTTTAACTGATTCACTGATATTCTGACGCTACCTTTATGAAATAATTGTTAGAAAATTGCAGTTAATCTTTTTTAAAATAGTGAGAACGTCAGACTTTTAGATTAAACTTTTACAAAATAATCGTAACTTTTGTTCGTCTCTATAGTTTAAATGAACTCTTTTTGCAATAAAAAAGCCATTGCAATTTCTGAAATTTGTATTTCCTAAGCTAGTTAAATCAACAAAAGATTATGATCTTCAAAATGAGTTACATAAGAATAACTTCTCTCGATGTATTTATCAAATTTTCCCAAACCTTATCGCTATTTGAATATTTTTTTCTGAAAAACACTAGACAAGTATTGATACTTGAAAACTTCTAAGAATAAAAATAAAATACGTAAGGACAACTCTAAATAATGTGACCTTAATCGTCCAGTTCGACAGTAATTCGAGAGTTCCACATCCAAGAACTTAAGGGTTCCACTTCCAAAACGTAGCAAAAGCCACCAACTCATTCGCGAATTAACTTCGTTAACACTTACCTGAGGGACCTTCATGCTAACTTTTGGAATGGTGCACTGAGCCGGCTTGTTGTTAATCAGTGGCATATATACCTGTACTTTCGCTGGGCGAGCCCACTCCGTAAGTAAATCGTATACATCGTCGTCGCAGCAAGCCAAGACAAAATAGCTCCCATGCAACGTTCGTCCCGCGTATAAATAAAAAGCTACCCAAAGGAACAGTTAAACTGAGACTTTATCTGTCATGAGACTGAAACTGGATTCAGATTAGGAAGTAACTGACTAAGCTTGCAAATTTTTTTCGACGTTTCAGTGACTACTATTTTTCACCCTTTTCAAGAATTTTAACGTTGTAAAACAATTATACAACGTAGGAATACAAAACGTCCTTGTTTTCAGAGACATGTCCTGGATTATGAAAATTTTGGGGCATATCCTCGTTTTTTCAAAAATCTATTGATATTGTTGATATTGGTGCATTTTGCAACTTTGCCTCAAAACATCCTGGTTTTTAGCAGAGGACCTTTTTGAAATCAATTTTGTGTCCTGTATTTTAAGTCGACCCATCTAGTAACCCTGATACAACATGTTTGATTCAAGAGTTAGACATGTAGGTGGAGGAGGGTTTTGAGGGTTCAAACCCCTCCAAAAGTTTGGATAAAATCAATTATTATTTAATCTAAAAATGAGAGAAATTTTCATTCAAAAATATTGAATGAAAATGTATGGATAAGTAAGACGTAGAGTTAAATAGAAAAAAAATTTTGAAACATTGTTTCAGCCCAATGGATGATGAAAAGAAAGTGAAATAACGTAAATACTGAGAATCTAAAAAACTTTGAATCTTAGATCATCAAATTCTAGAAATCAATGTAAACTCTACATGAAAGTATTGGGACATCTTTTTCTATATTACAAACTCTGAAGAAATGCTAAAGTTATTAATATTCTATGAAAAACCTATTGCGGAAGAATCTTAACAAATTCCTACGATCTATGAATTTTTGAATTTCATAACATCAAAATCAAGAGAACTTTTATAACAAAATTATACTATGAATCCATAAAAATTCTAGTAGACGCCATGAAATTCTTCACTTACTTCAAAAGTACGAAAAAACTAGATCTTAGTGGAACTTGAGAAATCTATATAAATGTGATTTTCTCGTAAATCAATAAAATTACTGACAATAGATCGAAATTTGCATTTAAGGGCATTGAGTTTTTTAAATCTGTATAACAATCTACAAAAGTATTAGAAATCTGAAGAAATACCAACGATTCCTCCGAAGTTTTTTAAACACTTGAAAAAATGCGGAAAATACGTGAAATCTCTATATACATAGAAACTATGTAAATATAATTTTTCTCAAAAGTTAATAATATTTCGAATCCAAAAATATATACATACTTATATAGTTCTATATGTACATAATTTAATGATTACATATGATTCGAGAAATTATCCTAGAAATTCATGTAGAAAACAATAAATAAAGATCCAATTCAAATCTGACAATTTTTTACAATTAAACATTCTATTGACTGTAAAAATACTAAAAATATATGTGATAAAATTATTGAGGATCTATATAAAAGATACGATTTTCTGAAAAATCAATTTTAATGTTCAAAATGGTGCAAGTTTCGATACTATAGAATACATTTCGAGAAATCTATGGAACGATCCGTATAAATACTAGAATTCTATAAAAATAACATAAAATACTACAAAATATGCACACTTACGAGAAATACTTAAAAGAAGGCCAAGAACTGGCCTTTAAATAAAATGTAACACGGAATAGAGCAAGGTAGTTTATTTTAAAGCTCCATTTTTGTACTGAAAATAATATCAAAGTGGAGCATATCATAATTAATAACATACTATAAGAAAATTATATAAATTTAAGGAATACTTTCGATTTGCGTGGTTATAATTACCTGAAAAATCTATTGAAATATTTATATTTTATAGAACTTTGATTAATACAAAATCTTTAACATACTTCAAAAGTACAAAATAACAGGAACCTAACTAATACTCAAACATGAAAAAACTATATTAATGTGATTTACTCATTTATCTATGAAATTACTGAGAAGAGATCGAAATTCACATTCAATAAAATTAAATTTCTTAAATCTATATACAGCAATCTGCGAAAATATGAGAAACTCATAAAAAAAACCCGAGGAATCCTCAGGAGTTTTCCCAAATTATTACTAAAAAAATGTGTAAAAATTGAAATACTTTGAATGTATGAAAACTTTCTCCATATAATTTTCTGAAAAATTTATAAAATTTTGAATCCAAAAATATGTAGATGTGTACCTAAAATATATCATTTTAAAAATTCACAGAGTAAACAATAAAAATATATCTAATTAAATCCATACAGTTTATACAATTGAACATTTATCAAATTGTATATACAATGTAATTTCTTCCTCCTTTTTTTTTTCAAATTTTCAACGGCTTAAATAATTTAATAACAGCCAAAAACGAACAATTTTACAAAATCCTGTTCATTTACCTACGTTTTGTTCTTCAATTGAAAACATTTTCAATTATTTATTGATAATAATATAATTTCCATGATCATATTAATATCTCTTTCATTTAATAAATTGTATATTCAACAATATGAAGCGAATATATTTAAAATCTATGTGAAAGGTACTGTTTTCTGAAAAATCAATTGAAATACTAAACATCGTTTGAAGTTTCAAAAACTGTAACATCAATTTCTAGAAATATATTAAGGGATTTATAAATATACTAAAAATCTATAAAAAGACCAAAAACAACTATAAAATTTGATGAATAACATACTACACGAAAATTCTGAAAATTTATTATATACTTTCGATCTGTGTGATTATAATTTCCTCAAAAATCTGTTGAAATATATAAATTTTTAAGAACTTTGATTCCCACAGACCCGAATGATAAAAAACTATGCAGAAATCCATTTTAAAATATCAGAAAATCCTTGAAATTGTATAAATACCAAAAGGATGATTAAAAAAAATACAATACCCAGTGACTTATTGAAAATCACAAAAATCGAATTCCATTACATACGAAAATGAACTCCAAAAGTTGTATGACTTCAAATTTCCTAAATCTAAAAAATTGAAAAATCGTTCTCTTGTAACCATATTTTCAAAAATTCAAAATTCTGAAACTCCGAAGAAAATAAACTTTCTAAAACAAACCCTACCGAAAATTTTTTCTGTCTACGCCTCTCCAAAGAAACATAACAATCACAGGAGTTTTCCACATCATGAAAAATACTTTCTACATACATGGAAAAACTACGATTACTTCTCACTGTCTGAGAATTTTCCTGCGACTTGGAGTTTCAACATCATTTCAAAGATCTCAAACATTAATAATTATTTATCCGAAATGTACAAAAAGAAACTTTTAATATTGAAGTAATGGCGAAAACCATGGTATTTCCCAACTTACTTGTGATGTCGGATTTTTCCGCCTTATTCATACGAAGCAAATTACAAACGAGCCATTCGTGATTTAGGTCGAGCCAACCAACGTCGGAACGTGAAAAAGCGTCGCCTCGTACCCGAAAGTCAGTCGGCTTTTCGAGTCTCCGCGGTTGGCTGGGGTCGATTGAAATGTCGTTTGTCCCGCGTGTTCTCCATTGTTCCTGGGACGGCTCGGGCTTTCGCGTCGGCAGAAATCGATCCTTGCAGCAATAATTTTATATTGCCGCACTTTGACGAACGCTGGATTCGTTATTCTGCAAATGGAAAAACAAAAGCTCCACCATACAGTTGGAACGTTCGTTGGAACAAAGCTCCGATTCAAAAGTCCGCCTTTTTCACGGTAACGCTGCATCCATGGATCGAAAAAGTAAAAAAAGCAACATTCCGAATGACGTTTTCAAGCTTTGGTTTTTTGTTTTGGATGAGTTTCAAGGATATTCAAGCAATTTTTTAATAATTAAAGGCGAAAGATAACGGAGATGGTTAGAATAGTTAAAATAATTTTTAGTTTTTTTCGGTTTGTTGTGCTAGGTGGAAGTTTTGGGACTTTCTATTATTTTGTTGATTTTTTAAGTTCGATGTCCTAGTTACGTACGATATTTTACGTACCGAGGGCTGGAAAACGAGTTTAGAGATTTTGAACTGGACGGGAAACGAGTTTTCTATGTCAGAGGTACGTAAAAGTAATTAAAAAATTACTTCAGAATGTGTAATGTAATCCTTACGTTGTAACAATGTACTGCAAGTGAATAATCATAAGTGTGAATAGGAGCTACATTTGAAGTACCTTACATTTATTTGGATTTTATGGTGATGATAATTTTTTGAGTGAAAAACATGCCAAGCCTAAAGTGGTAAAATGTTCGAACCTTGCAGAACACCCAAGGTAGAAAAAAATGTTTCTAGACAGGATCTATTGAACTTGTTGGATTTCTAGAAATCCATGCTTTAGAATTCAAAAATGAATCATTTCTTCCGTATTTTGATAACTTTTCCAGAAAGCAGTATCTTCATAGATTTAATTTAACAGATTTATATTATTTTTGGTGTTGTTTTAGTAATTTTTTCAGGAATAATACATTTTAAAAAGTTTCCTGGATCTGTCCATGGTTTTCTATGTAGATTTCGAAGATTCAAGCTCTTATATTCAAAGATATACAGTTATTTAACATTTTTATATATTTTCATGAAATGTACATAGCATATATTTTAGCAGTTCATAAATGTCAGTTATTTTCGACATTCTTACTTTTAAGTATTTTTTATGTTTTGTGGAATTTTCTAGTTTTTCCTCTATTTTTCTAGTATTTTTACATATTTCTGTTAAGATTTCTCAAGTACAATACTTTTAAGGGGTTACATACCTTTCTGTGCGGACAAACTGAGGATGGTTTGGAGTATCTTTTAAAGTATGTAGCAATAATGTTATGACACCAAAGTTATTGTTTTTTATAGTGTATCGTCCACTTGAAAAAAAACAAGTATTTATTCACAGAAAAATATCAAGAATTGGCAGAGTTATGGCCCTCTCCTCGAAACAACCTTTTTTTTGAAGAGGCTTGCGGTGACCACATTGAAAGTCGAACAGGTCAAGTTTAATTAGAAAATCCAAAAAATTTCATTAGTCTAGGAATGTATCTAGTTCTTGAACGATTGAAAAAATGAATATTACTGTTTTTCTGCATGCAAGAATGTTTCCCCGAGATTTCGATTTGTTGAGCTTTGAAAATTGTATTAAAAAATTTTTATCTGCAAAATAAAAACTTTTCTATAAAAAAGCGATCGTTCAAGAACTAGATGTATTCCTAGACTAATGAAATTTTTTGAATTTTCTGATTTAACTTGACTTGTTCGACTTGCATCATGGTCACCGCTAGCCTCTTCAAAAGAAAGGTTGTCACGGGGAGAGGGCCAGAACTCCGCCAATTGTTGATATTTTTTCATAAACAAATACTTGTTTTTTTTCAAGTGGACAATACACTATTAAAAAACAATAACTTTGGTGTCATAACATTATTGCTACATGTTTTAAAAGATACTCCAACCATCCTCAATTCGTCCGCACAAAAAAGTATGTAATCCCTTAGGTTATTTAATTGATAAATAATCATACAATTTAAAGGCTTTTATATAATTTTAATAGTTTTTTACTGGCTTCTAGCATTTAATGCTTTGTAACTAAAATTTTGAAGAAATTCCCCTAACTATATATTCGTAAGAAAGTTACACCTTCATAAATTTGAATTATTTTGTGGCCTGCTAGAATTGTGAGTTTTTTTCGTACTATGGACAATTATTAAATGTTTCTTAAATCTTCATAAAATTTTAGTATTGTAATTAGTCTACATAGTTTTATATGAATTTTCGGAATTTAATACTCTAGACTCTTAAATCTCAAATTTCATTAGTTTTTTACGTATTTTTATAGATATTGCAAAAGACAGTAAAATAATTGATTTTTAGTATTTCATTGATGCCTAGTGCTTTGAGTATTTTTAGTATTTTTTGAGGAACTATACAATACTATGGATTTATTGTGATTTTATGAATTTTTACATAGATTTCTAGAATTCGATTATCTGAGGTTCATATTTTTACAGATTTTGAATATTTTTAGAGATTTATGAGATCATTGTACATTCATATTATATAAAATAATAGTATTCAATGAACCTTGAACACTTTCATTTATTTATGTATCATAGACTAATACAATTATGCAGGTTTTTCTAGAATTGAATGCTTCAGAATTCAAAATCTTATAGATTTCCAGTATTCAGACAGATTTTCCACACAACAGCATCTTAGATTTCGATTTCTTTATTATTTTTCATATTCTTTTCACACTAATTGCAGGATTTACTGGTATTTTTATGGATAATTTTTTTTCATAACTTGATGCTTTATCAACAAAAATTGAACGTATTTTCAAGAACATCATTTCTACATAGATTTATAGTGTTTCACAGATCTACAGTTGTTTGAGTATTTTACAATTGTTTTACAATTTCAAAGGATTCTCTAGTATCTTCGTAGATTTACAGCAACTTTTTAGATTTTAACATAATTATCTTAATTCTTATAATATTGCTTCATTTTTCTTTCACCCTAAATGTTTTTTTTTTGAATTTACAAGAAAAAAAACAATGACAAAACCGTGGTAGATAAACGTACATGACAAATTTTTTAATCAAACTCTCAAAAACAATATGTGTTTCATGTATATTATTACACAAAAAATTAATATTCACTTTCCCTAATCATCCGAAAACCATGGAAAATTCATTACACGTACCGAAGTATGAAACTAATGCCGAAGTGGATATATGTAGTCAAACCAATAACGATCATAAACTATGAGCAAACTTTTGAATTCAACGGTCCATGTAATAATGGCCTTAATTCATTCTGCATGGGTAGTACTATAGTACCATTCAAGCTCGAAAAACAATAATGACTTTTTGATTCACTTCTATGCATTTTTAAACATCGAATTGGAAACTTGTTTTGACTATTGGTTTTATCATTATTAATTTCTCTAAAATACACACATTTTTACCCTGTAATACAAGGAATGGCAGCTCCAAAGTCTTGAAAAATTTCGACAAATTTCACTGTTTTAACAAATTGATTATTTCCCGAACGCCATTATTTCAACAAGTTCGTAGAAATAGTGAAAAAAACCATTCGAATTGCTTCAGCAACTAATGACATTGTTAACATCATTCAAAATTTTCAAACTGTATAATGTCAAAATTTCGAACTCTCGTAAAGAACCAAACTGTTGACACTGTTCAAAATCCAGCAATTTTATTTTTGACAAACATAAATGATAAGAATTATAATAATTTTTTATCATTAGATTGGAATTTTTATTTTGGAAACACATCTCTCTTTTACATCAAAAAACATATAGTGATTCCCGCTTTTCCTTTTTCCTCCAAAAAAACTTGCCAAGAACTGCAAAACTGGACCAGAATCAGTAAGGAAAGTGCATAGATAAAACTCAACCCACATCTAGGTAGAGACTTATCATAAATGAAAAGTAACATTAAATACAGATCATTTCTTCGCAAGGTCACAAGGCAACCTCGTGGTTTCTACGTCATACCATATTCTCATTGACGTCATGCATACCCTTTTCTCTTGAGCAACAAAAATACAAACCAGAAATTGGCGCATAAAAACATGGCGCGAATTGCGATCGCATAATTATTTGCAACATCGATTAACAATATCGTCGCAATTCACGGCTGAACAGCGTAACCTTCCTTGATTGTAATTATGCAATTAGAGCAATAACTTAAATCGCAACAGTTGTTAAATAACAGAAAGAGAAATTTCATCCCTGATTCGAAGTCCTGAAAATTGATAAATTAGATATGTTTTAAGATTAGTTACAAAAAACCTGAATTATTAAATATTGTACAATACGAAAATTGACAGTGTCGGTGATAACATCATCTATTAGGACTACTAGGATCAAACTTTGTTTTTTTCAAAATTTACCTGAAATTATTGAAAAAGAAATTACCAGGGTTTGGAAGTAACCAGTTACTCCAAGGCGTTACATTTTGTAGTGTAACGATAACGTAACGCGCTATATTAATTAACAAGTAACAATAACAGGAACGAGTTACTTTTGTTTGGTAACAACTAACGAAAATTACTTTATTTATTATAGGTTACTTTTATCAGTCTCATCAAATATTTAGGACAATTTGTTACCCTTTAGGGGTTATATACTCTTGTTCCCTAGGCAAAAAAGGGTTTTCACGATTTTTTTTTAGGAAAAACAACACAACATTTTTTGAAAAACTTATTGCCTGTTCATTTATCAATGTCACAAGGTATTTTAGACATTTTTTCAGAATGAAATCTTCGTAGTTGGGTGCACTGCAGTACATGTGCAAAAATCCGATGTTTTTTTGCGGTGAACACAGTTTCTCGAAAATCATTTATCGGATCAGTCTGAAATTTTTTAGGCTTCTTTATAATTATAATAGCCTCTGCGTGAACGAAGGATTCTAAATTTTGAGCAAAACTTTTTTTTTCTTGCTGCATGTGCGAAAACCGGAAGCCCAGACGTTGAAAAATCAAACATTTTAGGAGAATGACCACTATTTTCGTAAAAATATTAATTTAGTAAAATCCTCCGTTCACAAAGAGCATAAAGGTATAAGAGATTTTTTTCGTTTTTTGTATTGCAAATAAACAGTTCCTTATTTAATATGCTCAGCGCGCGCGGTTTCAGAAAAATTGTGTTTTGGCACAATGATCACTACGACCTTAATTACAGAAATTGTTTTCTGAGAAAATTAGTAAAATAGCTTGTGACATGAATAAATAAATTGGCTTGAAACTGTTTTGTGTTTCTAGAAAACGATCGTGATAATGCCCTTTATTTCTCGAGCTCGAGTGTATATAACACCTTAAGAAATGTTCTGAAGGTGAGATATTAGTAATTTTCAACTTCTTTATTATCGAATAAAAAATTCTATATTTATAATTTTGAATAGAACAGTGTGAAATATTAGTAATTTGTGTACAAATATCGACAAATAATACGCTGTTCACTTTTTGTTAGAAACCTTCACAATTCGAAGGATTAAATTTTAGATATCCGCAAAAAAATACACAAAAGTACTCAAAATCTCTAATCCTTTAAGTCTGTAGCAAGATTTCTAAAATTGATAGGTCATGCTAGAAAAACGTATATGTGAAATTAAATGAACGCAAAAAAAAATACAGAAATATACTAAAAATACTAGATTTTACTCAGCTTCTTAATAATGCTTCTAAATTCTCCAAAATTTTATGTAACTCCAGAAGTTAGGAAACTTCAATTTCTCGAGCATGGGATAATTCTACAAATATATGTATACGGAAGTCCATAAAAATACTATAAAATTTTTCTGTTTTAAACTGTTTTCTGTAAAATCGGTTGGAATTCTTTGCATATTTTAAACTTTCAATTCCAGGAAATTTCATTTTAGAAATCAAAAAATATATCTTTGAAAAAATCTGAAAATTCTACAACATTCCATAAATACTAGAAAATACAAAAAGAAAATACAAGTAAATCTATGAAACTTTAAGAATCTGTACAACTTTGATAACTAGAGGTTCGAATTCTAGAAATTTATACAAGATTATTTAAAAATATTGAACGATTCTTTAAATCGTAGAAAAACTGCAGAAATACAAAGAATACTGAAAGAATTTAGAATCTTACTATATTGAGACACTGTTTTCTGAAAAATCCTTTGAAACACGAAATATTTAATGAACTTCGAATTTTAGAGCTTAAAATTTTTGAAATCTAAAGCAAAATTTACATAAAAATGCTGGAAATATATAAGAATACTAGAAAATCCAGCAACATTTTATAAATTTTGAAAAATAGGATAAGGTTCCAGAAAAACCGAACAATCCTTCAAATCGTAAAAAATTGGAAACGTTTCAAAAAAACTAATAGAAATAATAATCCACGTAGTAGACACGATTTCCTAAAAAATTCTCTCAAATGCAAAAAAAATGTATAAAAAAATTGTACCAATTCATAAAAATAGTGGTTAATCCTACAAAATTTTATACATACTGAAAAATAATACAAAAAGTGTCAAAAATACTAAAAATATTGGTAGATATGTATGATTTTCTCAAAAATCTATTGAACTCGCAATTTTTCCCCCGTAGCTAACATTGAATGTAATGCCATATTCAGAAATTTTTTAAACTTGAAATAAATATGAAAATTCGAAAAAGCTGACTGATTTTTACCTAAAAGTCAAAAAGTACAGATTAACAAATGCTTAATGATTTTCCTCATCTAAAAAATTATTCATAGAGGGCTTGTTCCAACAAACTGCAGATCTTGAAATAATGATATTGAGTTCAAGCAAAAAGTTTCGTTGAAACTCAAAAAAAATTTAACACGTGTAATCTTTACCATCTCAAACTATTTTATTATATTTGAAACAAAAAAAAAAACACAAGTTTATTAATACTTCATTATTAACTTTAAATTTATTCCAAAAAGTAACGTTAAAGTAAAGAAACGTTTCTTTCTTTGTGTTACCAATAAAGAGTTACTATTTAAAATTATTTAAGTAACTTTCCAACCCCTAAAATATACCCCATACTACCTAATGAGCACTAGAAAAACAATAAAAATAATCTTGTAACGCCAAACACGTAAAAGTGGATTCCAAGTGGAATAATCGATTCCTCTTTAACTCCGAAACGCGTTCTTTCTCCAAACCTTTTCCCCATTTTCTCTCCCTCTGCATATCCACGAAAAACTTCGCATCGAATTTCAGAGTATCACTCTCGATTAGAACTGTTCTCGCCTAATCCGCGCACTTAGGAGGCGATAACGTTAGATTAGCATTATGCGCTCCGCGTTAATTGAGAGGAATGAATCGAAAGCTCGGGCGGGAGTTGTTGCTTTCAGTGGAGAAACAAAGCAATTATAGCCTAGCAACTTTTAATTAGTGCAGTGCGAATTTCGAATTCGATGTTCAATTAAAACTTGGCCATCACGCTTCCGGTGTTTTCCGGGTTTTCCCAAACGTGCCAGTAAAAACAATGGTGGGATCAAGGGGAGGGAAAAGGGGGGGGTTGAATATGCAAAATAAAAAGCTCCCTCATCAGGCATTATCGGGAGCAATCAATTATTCAATACCTTCAATACCCAGCACCCGTTTCCATCAACTTCCTTACTATTCGTAACTGTTACAATTTCATCAATTTCGCCTGGTGCTTTCGGCGGACGAAAATGCGAAAAGTTTTTTCATTCGACGCTCTGCCGCGAACGAACCGTGCTCTATCTTGCAACTTTCGTTGCTCTCGCACACTCGAGTCGTTTGCGAAAATTCAGCAACATTATGCCGCAGTTACTTATTAGTATAGTGCGCTATTGCGAGCATTTGGTAGCTCAGGGCAAAGTAACGCCAATAACATCGTTGTAAGAGTCACTGATCACCGAGTAACGGAATTTTAAATGAGAAGGGGGAAGGGAAATCTCGGGATGTAATAGCAAGTGGGTGTTACGCTTTCAGAGCACTCAACTTAACGCGGTTCATGAGTCTTGATCACTTGAGAAATTCACTTGCATTGATACTTTTGGACGTTGGAGTGGGTACGATTAAGGGAGCCCTTCGAGAGTGAATTTACATTTGCTTGTATGAAGTGGAACATGGATGAATGACCTTTGTATGTTTTGTGTCGGAAAATTGAGCAGGAGGATAGAATTGAAAACTGTTGAAGATGTTGGTTATGATGGCTTAAACAATTTTGACAGTTTTGAACAGTATTGACATTTCGACAGTTCTTCATTATCTTCTCATTTTTGAAAATTAAAACAATTTTTCAACAGTTTTTATCGGTTTTTACAGTCTTGACAATTACAAATGTTCGATCTTCTCGAAATTTCTTACATTTTTGACAGCTGTTTGGAACTGTCGAGAATTTTGACAGCTTTGACTGCATGACTTCTAACAGTTTTGACATTTTTGTCGGATTGTCATCATTTAGAAGTAAATAAGTTTTTTAAAGATTTTCTTCTTCATGATTATAAAAACTGTAAAAACCGTTTTAAAACTGTCTAAAATATCAAAAACTTTTCAACTGTTACTATTGTTCAAATATTTTTCTTCAACTTCTAGACTGTCAATGTCTAAACTGTAGACCATTATGACAGCTTTACAGATGTAAACAGTTTTAAGACAGTTCCGTGAATTTGAAAAGTTTTCATAGTTGAACGATTATTTGAAATTCCGACGTTTTCGTCAATTTCAGTAGTTTCTCAACAGTATGTAACGATTTTGAGAGAATCACAGGCGGAAACAGTATTGAGGAGTATTTCTGGAAAACATATTTCCTTCGGGATATTCATGATTGAATATTTGAAAATATGGTTTCAAGAGAACGATTTTTCAATTTTTATATTTCCAAATTGAAAAGTTATTGAACGTCTAGATTTCAGTGAGAAAATTTTTCATGTTTAGGAATAATGGAAATCGATTCGAAAAGAATATAATGAATACTAAAAGTACTAAAAATCTATGGAGTACATCTATATTATAAGATTTGACAATAGCAAAAGAAAATCGTACAAACTTTCGTGAATGCTCGATAACACAAACATTACAACTTTTTCAAAAGTACACGTCATGTATTAAGAAAAATTTTCTCGATTGCCGATTTATCTATCTACAATGTATAAAATTTTGAATTATAGTGCGCCTCGTTCCAAAAATTTATGTATAGCACTATGAAAATATCAGAAAAGCCTTCAGTTTCAGAAATATTCACCTAATATAAACAATACCAAAATAACAGGAATTATTCGAAACACTGATAATCTGTGAAAAACAATGTTCTGAAAAATCGTGCAAAATACTAAAAATCTATTAAACGCTGAAATCCAATTCATCGAATTCGTTAAATTTACATAACAATACATTGAACCATAAGAAATCTAGAAAAACACTAGCAAAAGAACAAAATTTTATTATTGTTAAGAAATTCAAGAACGACTTGAAATATTAGGAATTTCTAAAATACTGAAATTTTGTATAATTTTGTTTAATTTTGTTTAATTGAGAATGTTGTAAGTAGATTACTTCAATAATTCTGGTTATTCATAAAAGGCCTTGAAATTGATGAAAAATCGAAATCGCCTAATCAAATACCGTAAAGACTATTTCATTCAACCCAATCGACCTTCTCATTTTGCCTAAAATATTTAGTCACAATCATTTTTCTGTTGCCTCTTCTTATGTTTTTTTTCCGATTGATAATTCTGCCGAATCGATTTTATGGAAACGGGATTTCTCCTGATCTTACTGATTAATCGGAGCAATCACGTGAATTATCACGTTTTCCAATTAGCTCTTAAATCGATTATTAAACTGGGTTTTGTTCTACCCCGTAGTCTAAATAATTCGGATTAACCTAATCGAGAACAGAAGTGGAAAAAATTAGTTCGAGGCACGCAAATATATGTCTGCTTATGGATTATTCCAGCACCATCCAACTTGTAATCTTTTAGAAGGATTCAAAAATAAATTGAAAAATTCTCATCGCCACATAAATATCTGCTCCTATGTATAAAATAACAAAAAAGAAAGTTTGTTTCTAGGTTTTCATCGCCTTTAGATAATGTTCTCTTCTGTCTTACTTTTCAAGTAACTGTCTTTATTGTGGATAGGAACATTTACTTAGTTAAAGAGTCGCTTAATCATCCAGCATAAATTATTGTTTCTTACCAATTACATGTGAAAACGCGGCGTGTCCGCGACGTCTTGAAACTAATTACACCGCAATTACACCATTCAAGCCCTTGATTGCCCATGCGTATTTGCTGAAATGTCACGCTACTCAGGTGTAATTATCTTGCATTTAACCACTCAGGGAGAACAACACAATGTGTTGCAAGTCGTGATATGAAAGCAATTGATGTAATAAATCAGACTGCTGTTCCATACGGTATGCAACACATTTTTCAATGGGTTTGTCGATACTATTCATCGAAATTCAGACACTTTAGGTAATTTTCATAATTATGTTATGAATCTGTCATATCTTGATATCATCATTGCACAAATAACAGTCTCATCTCCATAATCCAGAATATTGAATTCTATCAAGTATAAAATAACTAGGATTTATTTAAAATTTGTTTCATAGTTGAATTGATTAGTAAAAACATATGTTTCAATTTCAGCAGTTGGTTCCAGCGTAAATATTTTATAATAACAATCCTCTGTGTTTACCTACTCAGAGAAACACAGGAATAATGGGAGCTTTTCGCCCTTGGTTGAAACAAATCGATGAAGAGCCTCTAATCGAAGGATGTTTCCAATTAATATTTTCCTGTGCATAAAGCTTTCTAGGTTAAATTACACGTCTCGCAGAAACATGCTCTTTCCTTTGTCCGGTATGAAATTCGAGGCAAAAGCGCTTCGGAAATTGATTCTCAATGTGCGCAGTGCATCGACTTTGAACGAGAGGAAATAAGCCGCATTGACCGAACAAGCTTAACTCGTTTTTTGTACGAAGCAAGCTCGTTAAGTTATACAGTCAATGAATCGTGTGACCTGCGCTCTGAATCTACGTCGAGAAACGGAATATTGAGATAATTAGTTGATAGTTTTTACGGTGGAAGATAATATGTGTTTAAAAACGCGTTTTGGCTGAAATTCTGACAACATTATTTATTAATTCATAATGTGAAAATAAAAATAGTTACATCATTAAGGCAAAAAATTTAGGGTACGAAAAATAATGCATGAAAACCCTAGTACTTCATATGTAAATTTATTTAAAAACAAAAAACTATTATGACGTTAGATTGAGGGGAAAGTAAAAATTTTGAAGGAATGTTTCAGTCGAGTGGAATATATAGGAAAATTCAAATCAACAAAAATGCTAGTAATCAAAAAAATTTTCAATCTTTGATCTTCCGATTCTATAAATCTTTATAAAATCTACATAAAAGCATTAAGAAATCTTTTTAATCATACAAACTCTGAAGAAATACTGTAAGAATTTCAATTCTATAAAAAAAGTGTTTTCTATAAAATAACAACAAATACCTACGATCTATAAAATTTAAAATTCTAGAGCATGAGATTCTCAAAAGCGTATTTAGTAATAAATAGATAAACTATGAATATATAAAAATTCTAGGAAACGAAATACGAAAAAATAAGAACGTGATCAAATATGAAAAATCAATTTAATGTGGTTTTATCATATACGTATCTATTACATTACCGAAGATTGATCATAATCTCCAATCTAGAATATTGAATTTTGCATATCTATATAGTAATATCCAAAAATATTAGAAATCTATAGAAATACTGAGAATTCCTCTGAGGTATCAGATGTCCTAGAAAAATGCAAAAAATATTAGAAATATTTTTATGCATAAAAACTACGTAGCTATAATTTTCTTACTGATTTATCGAAGTTTCCATCCTCAAAAATATATATTTAATGTTTCTTTATATGAGATAATAGAGTTGTATATAATTATAGAAATTTATTCTAGAAATCCATTCAAAAACAATAAAAATACATGTAACTCAATTGATACACTTTTTACAATTTAAGATTCTCTAAATTGTATGAATGCTAAAAAGATATAAATCAAAAGTATTGAAAATCTATATAAAGACCCGGTTTCCAGAAAAATTAATTTACATACCCAAAATCGTTGTAAGTTGCAATTCTAGAGCACCGATTTCTAGAAAACTTTTAAGCTATCTATAAAAATACTAGAAAATACTACAATATTTCATGATTAAGATATAATACGGAAATTCTAAAAAACCTATTATATACTTTAAATCTGTTTAGTTATATTTTTCTAAAAAAATCAATATAAATATTTCAATTTTCTAGAATTTTGATTTTTGGAGTGTCGTATTGTAGAAAACTCTATAGAAATTCATAATAATATCAGAAAATCTTTTAAGATGTATGTATGAATACCAAAAGTATTAGTTAATAGAAATTTAAACCTCAGTGGTACTGTTTAAGTAACACAAGAATCGTAACCCAAAACAAATGAAAAAAGTGCTACTCTAGACTCCAAAACATGTAGGGGTAACTAAGGAGGTTTCAACCTACGGGAGATTTGAACGTATTAGTCAGTTTTTTACAACACTTATGTTTTTTTTTAATTTTTCATTTTTCAAACATATTAGTTTAATTTGTTACTATTGATAGAGTTATTATTCGTAACGTCATAACTTAAGGGGTTCTATATCTTTTTGTGCCGAAAAATTGAGGATAGTTTGGAGTAACTTTTAACGCATGTAGCAATAATGCTATGTATCAAAATTTATATTTTTTTAAAAGTGTATTGTTCACTTGAAAAAGCAAGTATTTCTTCATAAAAAAATATCAATACCATAATTGGCGATGGCCCTTTCCCCGAAACAACTTTTTTTTGAAGAGGCTTGCGGTGACCACGATGCAAGTCGAACAAGTCAAGTTAAATCAGAAAATCCAACAAATTTCATTAGTCTAAGAATACATCTAGTTCTTGAACGATCGCTTTCCTATAGAAAAGTTTTAATTCTGCAGATAGGAATTTTTTAATTAAATTTTCAGAGTCCAAAAATCGAAATCTCGGGGAAAACGTTCTTGCATACAGAAAAATGGTAATATTCATTTTCTACATAGTTAAGGACTAGATACATTCCAAGACGAATGAAATATTTTGGATTTTCTAATCTAACTTGACCTGTTCGATTTTCATCGTGGACACCGCAAGCCTCTGCAAAAAAAAAGTTGTTTCGGGGAAAGGGCCATAATTCCGACACTTGTTGATATTTTTTATGAGCAAATACTTTTTTTTTCGAGTGGACAATACACCAATAAAAAACAATACCTTTGGTGTCATGACACCATTGCTACATACTTCAAAATATACTTTAAACATTCTCAATCCATCCGCACAAAAAGGTATATAACCCCTTAAAATAACTTTTCTTGCTAAATCGTTATTATAAAACGAAATATGATTTACAAACTGTAATTTTTCAGTTTGTTTTGTAAATCGGTATTAAATGTTAAAATACGCAAATTTCAGCAAATAATATTGATAATTACTTGACAAAGTCATGAGGAACAATGTGAGAAAAAACGAAAGTTTTTTATTCTATTTCTATTATTTCTTGTAATATCTATAAAAGAAATGTCAACTCAGGAGGTTTAAACATAAATTGTACGGTAGGTTTACACCTTATAAATAAGTAAGAACTTTAGACTTCATAAAGGGAAAAACATGTAATATACATAAATCAGTTTGCTCAATCTTATTAATCTCATCAATAATCTCAGTCGCTCCAAATCCAACTAATTTGGTAGTTGGTTTTACTTTTTAATTTTTCAAAGTTTGTTTTCAACAATTATATTAGTTTTTGCAAGAAACAGAATATATTTTCTATGATTTTCAGCTGCGCTAATGATGAATCAAGTGTTAGATTTGCGAAATTTGTTGGTTTGAACTTTTTTTCCATAATCACTTGCAATTTTGAAGTTCCCCAAGATGCATTCGCGCTCTATGGTTTTTAGTTACGCTGATTTAAAACTTGTGTCAGATTATGACAATTAATTTTAGCTTGATTCTTTTATCATTATTAAATTACTTTCTCAAAAATAATGATATCTCAATGTCTAAAAAACAGAAAAACTTGTCATCTAATAAAAAGTACTGAAAAAATTGAATAACTCATCGATAAAGAAAAAAACAACAAAAATTAATTCTACAATTATGTTATGTTAAGTTTCACCTGACCTATAATTTCATTGAAAATAATGAAACATTCAATCAACATTTTTATATTAGGTTCAAACCTTCCGTCACTATATTCAAACGTCCATTCTTATGGTAGATTTAAACCTACTTCGGCAGTTTTAGTAAAACATAAATAGCCTTTGTATTTCCTACTGATAAAAATTAACAGAAATTGATGAACCTTCCATGAGGTATAACGATACTATTTTATACCGCATTTCTGCATTTTTGAAAATTTAGCAACAATTAGAGCTGTTTATATGCGAATAATTTCAAGCCTCCCTAGTTTCCCCTGTGACTTAATCTCCAAAAAATGAAAAATTCAAATATCGTTCTCTTGCAACCATACTGTCAAAGATTGAATATCAATAAATACCGAAGGAAACCTATTTTCAGAAAAACCCCTCCTTGAAATTGTTGTCTGCCTGCACCCCAGTGCGTTTATCTCAAAACAAAAATACTTTGCAATAAAAATGTGCTTCAAATACCTGAGGAGTTTCACAAAATGAACCTTATCTTCACGTTATTCGTATTACTACGATAATCGTCGTAGAATCCAACAAGTATATCCGAATGTAAAGCATTTCCACACCTGTCTCCTCGGAACGTTAAAACAATTCGGTAAAGTCTCGAATCCTTCCAGCTGTCTCAATTTCTTGATTTTCCGGATTCCCAAGTCGCGTGGGACACACCGGCGCCTTCTTCGATTATCAGGGACTTGAAAAATGGAATACACACAGTTGCACTCGAGCATTCATTCGCGCTGGGACGATTTCTGTTGAACGTCACGTACGTTCGTACTTTTCGCAAAGTCTGCATTTCTGCTTTGCTAACCTTATGCAACGCGAGTGTCTCATGAATAAATGGATGGACGTACTCGCGTTCGAGGTGTTTATCAAGCCGTTTGCTCGTTACGCCCTTTGCCGTTCCTGGCTGGATATAATTCCTCCGTTCGAGCAATTTGTCGAAAAGTCGAAAAATATGGCCAGAACGAAACAAAGCGCCGCAAACTTTTCCGGCGTATTTTCCTCGGGCTCGAGGGCTGACGGATTCAAGTTTAATTTCGCGCGGTTATGGAATAATTTCGGAGTCCGAGTGTAGTATTTGAAGGGAAGGCAGAGGGTTGTCATGGTTTTTGTAGGGGTCAAAGTTACAGCAAAAATCAAATTTATTTTTTTTCGTTTCCAATCGAGACTCTCATACCCTTAAATTTAAAACACACTCACGAATTCGAAGGTTTAATGGAAAAAAACATTACTTCCGAAAAATAATACCTGACGGTGGAAAACTTCAATTTTCTTGATTACCACCAGACGTATTAGAGGAGGATTTAAAAGGTTCGAACCCTTTCGATATCCAGATAGAATTGAATGTTTCTCGTAAATGTGTAAAAAAACACATCATTAGTAAAAAATACACCAAATAGTAACAAACCATGATAAAATCAGTAAAAATTATCAAAAACGTACTTTAAAAAATCTCTTTAGGACATAACAAATGGTTCCTTGTAAGTTCTTGAAGTATAATAAAATTCAGAATTTTCAATTTTATTGACTAAAAAATAACAATAATCCTGGCTTCAGAAGAATTTTTTCTAAAGCAAAATTCTTATTATAAATACTTGGCTAGGATAACGTAGAAACAAAAATGAGAAAAGTTGTTCTAACTCAGTTAGTTATGAAGAAAAAAAAATTACGAAAATGCCAAGAATCTGAAAAGCTTTGAGGCTTGGAGCATCAAATTATAGAAATCTTCATTGAAACCTATAAAAAAACCAGGAAATCTTTCGATACATATAAATATTGAAGAAAAACTAAAAGAAATTGAAGTCTATGAAAGAAATAATGTTTCCTGAAACATCTAAACAAATACCTACGATCTATAAAACTTCGAATTCAAGAGCATCAAATCTAAAAAAACGTACAGAGCAATCTATATAATACTAGAAATTTTGTAAAATACTATAAAACGCAATAAAGTTTTATAAATAATGAAAAAATACGAAATGACAAGAAACCTATAAGAGATGAAAAATCTGTATACATGTAATTTCCCAAGAAATCTGTAAAATAACTTAAAATCAATCGACATTTGACTTCTAGAGCATCAAATTCTAAAAATCCATATTGTAATCTGCAAAGATGCAAAAAATGATATGAATATTGTAACACTAAAGTACTAAGTAGAGATGTTTTTCTTAACAAATTTTGATGACTTCGAATTCCAGAGAAAATAATTCTAAAAATCTCTCCAGTAATCTATAAAAATACTAGGAAATTCTTCAAATAGTATTGATATTACTGAAATCAAAAAGTTACTGAAAATCTGTACAATAGATACTTTTTTCTGAAAAATCAATGAGAATTATCAAAATCGTCGAAATTTTTGATACTACAGCATCAGATTCTAAAAATCGATAGTGTTACACAGAAATACTGAAAATTCAGAAAAATACCATAAAATACAATAAAGTTTCATAAAATGACAAACAAAACAAATATTCTTGAAAAATTCAGAATACATTATATCTGTGAAGATATTTTTTCTCAAAATCAATAAAAATATTATAATTTTTCATATTTTTGATTCCTAGAGTATCGAATTCAAAGAAGCTGAATGGAAACTCATAATAATATCAGAATATTCTTTTAATTGTAAGAATATTTTTTACTAAAACAAACAATTACTAAAAACCGATATAAAAGATGGTGTTTTTTGAATAATCAATGAGAATTGACAAAATCGTTGAAATTTTCAATACGATTGCATCAAATTCTGGAAATCTAAGTGGTACACAGAAATGCTAGAAATTTAAAAAAATACTAGAATACACGACAAAATTCTATGAATAACACAAATCCAAAATTCTATTTCTCTGCAGAATACATCAAAACTGTAAAGATATGATTTTCTCAAAAATCTATAGAAACATAAGAATTTTTTCGAATTTTGATTCCTAAAATATAGAATTTAAAAAAGTTAAACAGAAATCCATTATAATTATCAGAAATTTATTCAAGTTGTAAAAATACCAAAAAATTTCTGAAAAATATCAAAAGTTAAAAAAAAAATGTCAACTCGAGTGGTTTGAAAGTTACAATCTCAAATTATATTGCACGAACGATGTGTGAGAAAAATTTGCGATTCTGAAATCCAAAAGTTGTTTGAATTTAGAACTCTAAAATTGGGAAAATATAAAATCATAATATTGAAAATTATAAAATCCGAAGGAAATATACAATTTTTCGGAAAAAACCCTCCCGAAAAATTTTTTAGCCTACCCTTTTTTATGTGAAATATAAAAATTGAAGAAAATGTCATGTTTGCCTATAAGAATTCTTCGTTTCGATCACGGAAAACGGAGATATATAATTGTCATTGATTGAACGTAAAAAATGAAAAAACTATTTAGGAGGTTAACGTAATTCGATCATTTTGCCTGAATACTTCGATTCACAATGAACGAAAGTTTCAACACTAGCTTACTTCAAATTGACTGCTCGGTTGTATATCTTCTAATAAATTGCATTAACATTTTTTATTTTTCCAGCGTTAACACCTTTTCACATGAAACAGAAGTAGGTAATCTTCTTCAGAATCATATTCCATTAAAAGTTCTCTTGCATCTGACGTAATATGTAAATATTGGTTACAAAAACGAGTATAAAAAATATAAAATGCTAGCTTATGACAAGAGTTTTTTTTAAGGGGATATATACCTTTTTGTGCGGAAAAATTGAGGATGGTTCGGAGTAACTTTTAAGGTATGTAGCAATAATGTTATGACACCAAAGTTATTTTTTTAATAGCGTATCGTCCACTTGAATAAACAAGCATTTGTTCATAAAAAAATATTAACAGTTGGCAGAGTTATGGCCCTCTCCCCAAAAGAACCTTTTTTTTAAGAGGCTTGCGGTGACCACGATGCAAGTCGAACAAGCCGAGTTAAATCAGGAAATCCAAAAAAATTTATTAGTCTAGGAATACGTCTAGTTCTTGAACGATCGCTTTTTATAGAAAAGTTTTTATTTTGCAGATAAGAATTTTTTAATAAAATTTTCAGAGCTCAAAAAATCGAAATCTCGGGAAAACGTTTTAGCATACATAAAAAACGTGACATTCATTTTTTCAATCGTTCACGAACTATATGCATTCCAAGACTGATGAAATTTTTTGGATTTTCTAATCTAACTTGACCTGTTCGACTTGCATCGAAGTCACCACAAGCCTGTCAAAAAAAAAGTTAATTCGGGGAGAGGGCCATAACTCCGCCAATCGTTGATATTTTTTTATGAACAAATACTTGCTTTTTCAAGTGGACAATACACTTTTAAAAAACAATAACTTTGGTGTCATAACATTATTGCTACATACTTTAAAAGATACTCCAAAACACCCTCAATTCGTCCGCACAAAAAGGTATACAACCCCTTAAGTAGTTCATCAAATAATCCTGGATCGCTGTTGATCTTAACCACTCTTGAACACGGTCACCAATAACGAACGCATCACTTCTTGTGGTAAAGAGTTCCATAAAGCCACCACGTGGTTTGCTAGAAAGTAGTTTCATCGCACATACTAAAGCCTTGTTTTTCTTAGCTTCAAAGAGTGGCTTCTCAAAGCGTAAATATAGTTGGTAACAGGTCTACTTTGGAATGTCCTGACAGGCATTTAAATATTTCGATGCCGTCCCTCTTGTAAGTAAATTTAGGCTCGACATTTATTTATTCGACACGTCGCGGGTACTTGTAAAAACGAGTTGGCTTTTTCCATGAAAGGAAAATTGTTCGGAATGCTGCGAGCTTTTATGGATTTTCCGTGTTATTCGATGCGAAAATTGAAGTGTGTATGAGAACTCTTTGTCCCTTTATTCAGTTGAGAATCGTCGATAATGCAAAACAGTGAGGGAGAAAAACATTGGGCCTTTGAACGCTTTTTGTACTTTCTTTGCAGCGCGCGATGAATTTTGAAATGCTTTCCGTGGAGAGAAAAATATATTCATAGAGGTTCAAACAATAGGGAATCTGGCGAAAAGTGTTTGCAGAACGGAACGAAATTTTAATTGCGTGTGATTTCGAGTTGGTATTCATGATTTGTGGTGAGAGTTGATATGGGTTATTGTGCCAGTTTTACTATGAATCGTAGATATAGAATTTGGAATCGATGACTGGAAGAAGTAGAATGATGCGTACTTTTATATGAGATATGAAATATGATTCTGTAATAAATAATTAACATAATTTTCAGAAATATCTTGAAATTTATCACATGGCTTGACCCATGGTTTAATAAGTTACTTAAGAAAATGTAACGTGTTACGTTACCGTTACTTGAAAAGAAATAGTAACTTGTTGCCGTTACGACTTAAAAAAAGTAACGTCCCGTTACTTTCACGTTACTTTTTATAAAAAATTGAATGTAAATAACGAGAAATTCATTTAAAAACTAAGACTGAAAAAAAATTATCAACGTACTTGTGGTTTTGTTCTATAGAAACTGTTTATTTCAGATATGAAAAAAAATCAATCGGCTTGTTCAAATTTTTTAAATTTTTTTCAAGTTCAAAAAATTTCTGAATATGACATTTGATTCAATGTTAGCCACAAGGAAACATTCGCAAATTTAATAGATTTTTGAGAAAATCTTTATACCTACCCAGATTCTCAGAATTTTTGAATTTTTTAATGATTATAAAATTTTGCAGGATTTTCTAGTATTTTTATAATTTGTACTATTTTTCTGTTTATTGATATATGTATGGATTTCGAGAACTTCGTATTTATATTTGAGAGGATTTTTCAGCCAAAAGTGTCTATGAAGATTTTCATTTCCTTTGATTTTTTTGATACTCTTTCAATTTTTCTAGGATTTGAAAGATTGCTCAGTATTTCTGAAACTTTTCGAATTTTTCAAGATGATAGAATGTTGCAGAAATTCCTAGTATGTTTACATAATTTTAGTACTTTTATAATCTAAATTGTTTTATACATTTCAAGAATTTCGAACTCCAGAATTTGAACATGGCGAAATTCTCAGTGTTTTACAGGATTTTCCAGAAAACAGTGTCTCCATGGATTTTTACTTATACCAGTACTTTTCGTATTTCTTAAGTTTTTCTATGATTTCAAGGGTCGTTCATTATTTTTATATATTGCTGTATGAATTTCTGGATTTCGAAATATTTTCAATGTTTTATATATTTACACGTATTTTTCTTTCTGTATTTCTGAGTACTCATAGAAGTTTGTGGAATTTTGGAGTTTTTTGAAAGATATCTCTTTGAATTTCCAGAATGGGATAAAATTAAAAGTTCAAAATTTCTGAAGTATTTCGATCGACGTTGCAAAAAATAGTTTCTTTATAGATTTAGAGCGCTCTCAATATTTTTTAAAATTTTCACAGAGTCATACGATTAAAAAAATTTTCTTAGCTTTTTATAAACTTCTATAAACATATATTTTAAGAATCCAAAACTCGAGAAATTAAAGTTTTTCGATTTCTGGATTTGCATAAATTTTGAAAGAATCAAATGACATGAAACTTATTAAATCTAGTATTTTTCGTATTTTCCGTATTTTTTTTTTTTTTTTAATTTTCATGTGATTTTCAAAAATTCAATGCTTCAAATCGTGAAAGTTTTCAATAAAAAGTCAAAAAGCATTTTCTTAGTCAATATTTTTACACAAATTACTAATACTCCACATTTTTCCATTAAAAATAATTAATATAGACTTATTCATTCAAAAATTAGGAAGTTTAAAATTACGTATATCTCAGTTTTAGAACATTCCTTAAAAAGTTACAAATTGTGTTGAAAACAACGTAACGTAAAATAACGGGATTTTCGTTACTCGTTACCGAAAAAAAGTGACTCGTTCCCGTTATCGTTACTTGTTAATTAATGTAACGCGTTACGTTATCGTTACAGTAAAAATGTATCGTTATCGTTATCGTTACAAGTAACGCGTTACTTCCAAACCCTGGCATGACTATATTGAATAATTATTCAATGATCTTCTGCTATGAGATTAATATTTCTAAAATCCAATTCTGATTTTATACGTAACAGGCAACTAGTCGCGTTTTCTCGAGCTCTCTGAAAACAGAAGACGAGAGACTCCGCGAAGTTCAAGTGAAGCTACATATTTTTGATCTTAGCTTCCGCGTCGAGGTTATACGATGTTGAAATTGATCCTACATGCTATTACTTTAGGCGGAAGACGCGGTTACATACGAAAAAGTCATGAAGTTCCCTACCTGAATAATCACGAATCTATTTTAAAAAATTCGCCGGCTTTGAGACGTTCTTCTGAAGAAGTAATTACGTCGCTGTTCTGTCACTTGAAAAAAGAAAACAACTCACGACTGTTAGACTTTGTTAGGAAAAATTAATGGGGTTTTCGACAAAGACGCTTTCTGCAAATTTATACAGGATGTAAATTGCACTGGTGCTGGAACTTTCGAGAATTTCTTATCGTGAAATCTGAGGGAATTACGGTGCTACTCGAAACGATATTGAAATTTCAAAACATTCTCAGTTGTTTTGCTCTTGACTTTTTAGAGATTCAGTTTTTACGTAATAAATATTGTAGAAAAGTTCGGGAAAGATGATGCTTTCAAAAACAACAATGTATGTTCTTTCATCATTTTCTTGAATTGTTACTATCTATTGAAGATTTACATTTTTTTGTTAAGTATTTGCATTGAAAAAAGGAACTTGTATATTAATGATGAATTGAAGAATATTATTGTTTCCTGAATACCAAACTGAATATTTATTGTTTTGGAAAATATATCCAAGAATTTTGTAAAATTTTCTATGATGATCTTTGGAAACGACATAGTTTCGAATGTTCATCAATTTTCAAACACCTTTCCAACAAAAAAACAGTCTGTCAACAGTGCAAATCATCTAAGATATAAACGTCTCTGAAACACAAAACTTGTAACTCAATTTACTTGGTATCACACCTTCAAGTAAGATTCGTTAGGTATGCAAATGTTTGATGAAAAGTTTTATTCATAAAGCAAATTCAATTGCTTCTCAAAAGTTTCTCTTAACGCGTAAGAAAATTTTTCAGTACAAATCATGATTTTGTTGAACAATTTTTTATTTTTTGACGTTGTTGTACGTAAATATTACTCAATGTATAATAGCAGTCGTATATTTTTCCATCAAAAAAATTGTAGAATATGAAGCAGTTATAACCTTCGTTCGGTTTGGTCTGAAACTACCTGTTTTTTGTAAGCCGATAAATTGTTTAGTTCATAAGTATAAATGTTTTATGAACTTGAACAAAAACTAATAACATGATTTGATTGATTACATAAAATGAAGATATTTGATAAGTTTTGAAAAGGTGCAATCAGTATAGTACGTGTATACTCGTAGATAATTAGAATAATGAAAATCTATAAAATCATCACTTCGTTTAGCTGAAAAATAGCTCAATATCCATGAACCTTTAATCTTAGAGCGCGAAATTCTAGATTTATATACAAAAATCAATAAGAATACCAGAAAGTTGACCAAAATGTTAAAAAACACAAAAAATATGATAAATACTAGAAGTACTGGAAATTTAAAAAGGACGTCGGTCATCTATAAAGATTTGACGAAAGCAAAAGAAAATGGTGCAAACTTTCAAAAGTGCTTTTGAACACACAAATTACAACTTTTTTATGCATACACGTAACGCATAAATAAAAATATTCTTGACTACCGTTTTATTTACCTACAATATATAGAATTTTGAATTATAGAGCACCTCGTTCTAAAAATGTATGTAGGACACTATGAAAATATCAGAAAATCATTAAGTTTTAGAAATATTTACTTAATATAAAGAATACCAAAATAACCAGAACTCTTCGAAACACTTATAATCTGGAGAAAACAATGTTCTGGAAAATCGTGCGAAATCCTAAAAATCTATGGAACGTTAAAATCCAGTTCATGGAATTCTTTAAATTTACGTAGCAATACATTGAACCATAAAAAATCCAGAAAAACACTGGCAAAAAAACAAAATTTTATTATTGATAAACAATCCAAGAACGACATGAAATATAAGGAATTTCTAAAATACTGAAATTTTGTGTAGATATTTTTGCCTTAAAAATGAAAAAAAAAAAAATAATAAATATTTATTATCTTTGAATCTTTAAATATCTTCTATCAAAAAACCTTCAAAGAAATCCTGGGATTCTGAAAAACAACCTGAAAAAATTGATAAGGATTCTTGGAACTTTTCCTTTTGAAATACCAAACATACCCGTAGCATGTACTAAAAACTCTTGGTAAAATTTTTTTTTAGAATATCTTGGGTATAACTTTTAGATGTGACGATTGCATACGCAGAGAATCATCTAGAAATTAACGAAAATGTTTTTGAATATTCTGCGGACGCTTTTTTACCGGTCGAAAGTATTCCTGGGATATTGGGTAATAATAAAACTGATCTATTCCAAAATTTAGATTAGTTTTCATCAGTTTCTTTCAGCATAGTAAGAGTGTGCATTTTTTTAGGAAAATTCGTCAACGGATTAAAATTCTACAGAATAGAAGTACCATAAGTGCTCATAAAATTGCCTATATTTCGTTTTCAACTATACTTTTTTTTACTTTTTGCACTATCATATTGTAATTTACATTTCAGAAAATGCCATACAGTTATGCCAGTATTCAAAGCTGTGACTCATTTGCCATATTTTTGTTTACTTTCTAGCTAGTGTTTCATGTTGCAGTTGATACAATATTGAAAAAAGTCGAAAATGTATTGTAGCTTTTACAATATGTTCCGAATTTTGGCGATACATATTCAAGCAAATATCTATGTACCGGAGAAGAAAGGAAAGAATATTTCAGTATTTTGTTTCTGCAAAAATTTTTCAAAATCCCACGCAAATTTTTAGGGTGAATTATTTTACTAAACTACTTAGAATGTTTACAATCTTGACATGTGATAAATTATGAAATAAGTATAATCATCCAATTGTCTCAAAACGTTAAATAAATACCTACATGATTTTTGTATTGTTGCGTGAAACAAGTTTGATTTAAGAACTGCAATTTTTGTGTATGCTTGGTGCAAGGACTGGAAATTTACGTGAAATGTTATTCGTCATTTTAATTGTATCAACTGCTATTCAATTTCAAATTTTGTGAGTAAATACAAATAAAGATGAAACAGAGTTGGAAATTTATCCGAGTGACAAGTTCATTTCAACTGTAAATCACGGAAAATAAACTACACATTTGGAAGTAAAAATAAAGTTGAAATTACATTGGCTGGGTAGAATTTACACTATCATCTCATTTTCATTTGCTTCCATTGATTGAGGCAAAAGAAGTTAAAATGAATACGAGCTTTGGACTCGAGACAACTGCATAATTTGATGTTCCAGTCTTTGAACAAATTGCAGTTGCTTGAAACTTTGTGGAAACAGAGTTAATGCGAATGGTTACAAAAATCTTATCTTTATCTCAATATGAAAAATCGGAAGCGCCGTCATCAGCATTCATATATAAGCTTCGATGAAGCTTGAAGTCGCCAAGGAAGATGGAAAAATATCGAGTTCAATGGCGCGCTCATAATTTCATTAGCATATCTAAGACTTGGAGCTTTATTGAGTTTCCGCGATATCTAATCTTCGCGGATTATTCGACCTTATTCGTCAGAGCCCCGAAGAGGCACGGCGCTATTCGATATGAACTTATTGGTTTCTTCTGCGAAGACATAGGCAAACTGTCTTAATTTAAACTAATCCTCGGGTTTCCGTGCCCTCGCATCAGAATATGAAGCATATTCGTGGTTTATGAGCTTTATCACGGCATTTGCATACTTGAATCGGTAAGTATTGATTCGCTTTCGGCGAAATTTCGAGTGGTTCTTGTATCGCGCCAAGGAATTTCATCATGATCAAGCTTTATTGTATTTTGCGAATGGGAGTGTTTCGTTTGAAGCAGGGTGTCTATTGAAGTCCAATTTCGAAATTCCCTGATTCTTTCCTAACTTTGTTGAAGTTATCCCTGACTTCGAAAGAAGTTGATAGGTGTCATATTTGGTTTCTAAATTTTATAATGAGTCTTTTAGACAGGCTTAAAACAAGGAGATATAATAAATATGAAAGCGATGATGATGTAGGAATTGAATAAACAAAAATGGAATATGCTAAGTTTCTTTGGAACCTACGATATTACGAGCATAAATTACATATTTAGTAGTACGAGTATAGCAAGAATAAAAATAGTGAGACAATTACACTTTATATGCAATACTCTGGTCAAACTATTATTATAGAATTTACCAGAGAAGTACGCAGAAAAAATATTCAGGAGAGGGTTCCCGAAAAAGTATATTTATTTTCTTTCCTTCTTTTTTATTATTTTCCACCTTTGGCGATCTGTTAACAAGAGTAGGATTTTTTAGTTTTTAACTCTCGGGATTTTAAGGTAATACAATTTTTGAAGTCCAGGCTGGCACGATTTTCGTTTATATATTTGATATGATGAAGTTCGATTTTCGTAATTGAAAAGTAATTGAAGCTTAGATTTTATTTTCGTTATACTTTTCATATTTTTCATATTTCTTCTGTAGTTATACAACTCGAAGGACTTTCAGATATTATTAAGGAACCCCATACAGCATTTAAGGGATCGAACTTCCAAAAATTTTTAGTATTTTTACAGGTTTTTTAGAGAGAATAAGATCCACACAAATTTTGGTTATTTTATAGATTTCAAGCATTTTCAAGTTACGTAATATGACTTGAAAAATTTCAAAATAGCTATTTCCTAGAATTTTCATGAATTTCTAGTATTTCTATTAGTTACTTTATAAAATTCCAGAATTTTAGGGCAGTAGTTTTAAAAATTTCAACAATTTTGATAATTGAAACCGATTTTGTGCCTGAATTTTCAAACGTTTAAAAAATAAATGATAACAATAAAAAAAACTGGTTTGTCAGCCCCACCCAAAAAAAGTTAAAAATGATTAGTTACGTTGGATAATATTTATCAAATGTCAAAAAATATTTATTACTATGAGTATTAAAGGTAAAAGAAACAATTTTTTTATTTCGTTTATTTTCAAATGTTTGGAACTTGAACACAAATTGATTTTTTACAACACAGTATATTTTACACAGATATCAAAAACATACTTTTGATTAATTTTTTTGTATGCGTTTTCGTGTTTTTTCGATATTTATGTTCAATGTACATTTTAGTATTTTTATGATTTTCTGTATAAATTTTTAGAATTATATGCTCCCAGAATTCAAAGTTTTATGAATTTTTGAATAAATTTTATCTTCGTTATCTCTAAGTATTAATAAACAGCCAATATTTTGCCCATTATTTCAATATTCATTAAATCGTAATGAAATTGATTGAATAATAATGAAATAACAATATGAATAAAATGATGATGATTGACAAATTAATGGAATAATGAAAAAATGGTTCGATATTCATGAAATTTTTAAGCATATTTATAAATTTTTGTTTTTGCAGTTTGTTTTGAAATTCAGGACTCTAGAACTTCAATTTTGATAGATTTTTAATAATTTTTTAGATTTCTGGGAAGATTGCTTCTACGTCTATATTATTTGTATTTTCGTATTTTATTTTGTACTCATAAGATTCAGTAGCAATTTCTAGTATTTCCATTAATTGTTGTATACGTTTTTTTTGGGAATTCGATGCTATAGAATTCGAAGATGTATAGATCTGAAATATTTGTTTGAATGTTTCAGAAAACAGTTCTTTGATAAATTTCCATTACTGTCAGTATATCTTCAGTGTTTGCAGACTCTTAAATTTTTTGATATTTTTATAGATTTTTATGTAGATTTCTCGGATTCTATGTTTCAGGGTTCGAAGTTTTTACATTTACATTTTAGAACATTCCAATTTTCTTTTTTATTCACTAGGTTGAAACTATTTTGAAGATTGTTGTTTACTACATTTTCCTAGCAAAACCTTCATAATTGAAATTTTCCTCAAAAAAAAATTCTTTAGAAGCCAGAATTGTTGTAATTTTATTTGTTATATCATTTAGATTTCAGTAAGTACATTGTTCATAATCATCACTTATTGTCATTGATGATTTCATTTTTAGGTATTATTTTTCCACCAACAACTTTCAACAACCAGACTGATGAATATCCACTTCCCATCAATTCATAACCAACGTGTGATTTCCAAATCCAAAACTTTCCAAAAGTGTAAAATCAAAGTGATCCACTGATAATAAACCGCAACATTGGTGAAACACTCAATGTGCTCTGTGCGTAATAAAAAAACATCGATTCCGAGCAACTCCAATTACTAGAAATTTCCGATCGGAGTACAAATTGATACTTGATTGCAGCATGCTGCGTATAAAAAGTGTGTTTTTTCCTGAAATATTGAGTCGATAGATTTTTTTTCTCCCGCTGTTCAGATTTGCTTGAGGCTTTGACGTGCTCATATTTCCATGCGAAGTCAATGGCACCCGCGGCGGACGAAGAAATCGACCTTGGTGTGCTTTTCACTTCCTCGCCATCGTTCTCCCGGCACATATCGAATATCTCTCACAAAGGGCGTATCAAATGCTCGGCTTTATCAGTGGCATGTGCCCTGGCATCGGTGAAAAAAATCCGTGCAGAATCACATCCATCCACTTTTTCCATTTTTCCCGACTCATTCTTATTCTTCAACTTTCCTACGACCTTAGCAGCATTTTGAAGCAAGAGTAAGGAACAAATAAGCTGCAATTTTTTTATTTCGGGAATTATAATTACTTCTAACGAAATTAATAAGACAAAAGTGAGAATCACAGAAAATTAGTGATAGAAGTTTGAGATCACAATAACTAATGCATAGAAATAATGATAATGATGATAAAATGAAATAATCAGTGAAGATAAAATGAAATTATTATATCTTTGGTATTTAATGTCATAAAGACTATAAAACGTACTTTTTTCTTCAATTCCGTGATAAAGTGAGATTTTCGTGGTGCAATTAGCATAATTCGACTCAAAAGTGATGTTACAAAAATATGATAGGCAAGTATTTTATAATAATAATACTTTGAGTTATATTGGAGATTTTTGAAATAATTATCTATGCCGAGATTTCAGCATTCTTGATTTTTCGTGTAATTATACTAGTTTCCGTATTTTCGATTATGTATTTATAAAATTTTTTAGAATATCATACGTAAAGTTATAGATATAAATTGCTTTTTGTTATTGAGTTCATAATATCCTAATCGATATCACGATTCTTCTTTCACTCACAATAAAAATTGATTACTTTTATCCGCGAAAAAATATTACGGTCAACTTTTTCTTTAGTGCTTATCTCACGTAAAAAAGGTAATAATTCATGAAATCATAACTGAAGAATAAATGAACTAGCAATTAAATGGAAAGCCATTGGATCACGTATATATTTAAATAAGATGCAATCCAAATTTTCTATCGATTTCATATTATCCGAACTCTATGCTTTCAAAGAAAATCCGTCTTTAATTAATACTTTCATGATAAAAAATCATTCAAAAATATAACTTTTAACGATCTGAAAACAAGTAGAAGGAACTTAAAAGATCTATTCACAGTTCATATGGAAATAGAAAATTGATATGTCAGTGATATACCGGGAGAGGCGAGAACTCGACGGAGTAATTATATAAGAAAAAAAGAAAATCATAATTCCAATATTTTCTTCGGAGCACAATACTCAGCATGTGACCGTGTTGTATGAAGAAAAATACGCGAAAATACAAAATTATTGTCACAAGTTGTGGTTAATTCACAACATAATATAATGAAATTACAATGTAGTACTCGCTGGGTTGGGTTGGGACTCCTTTCTATTGGATCAGTACCGATATACAATGCTAACTGCCTCGGGAAAGGAGACAAATTCTTCAATGAATCCACACCCTTCAAGTAGACTCTGTACTACATAATAAGAACGAGAAGCGCGCTGATGTTATCGCCTCCTAGCGACGAGGCCCGAACCATTTTCAGAATTTCGAGAGTCGCAGCTGCGGAAAGTAGTGTGTACGCATTCCTCGATAACGACACAATTGGCATACACTGAAAAGATACACGTGCAACAATTTGTTTCGGATAATTGATTAGAATTTTAATGGTAAAAAATTAAATGAAAAAATATTCTGTACGTGTACTATTAACAATGAGATTTTTTACCTGAAACAATTTTCGACTGATTCCGATAAAACTTTGCAAAAAAAATATTCCGAGCCTCATTCGACTTCGAAAATTTATTTGAAATCGACCGTTTAGTTCTATTGGGAAAAATTGCAAAAATGGATATTACTTATAAAAAAACTGATGAAAACTGATCGAGATGTTGATATAGATCAGCTCAAGGAACACACAGTATACCAGGGATATTTGTTCCTTGTAAATAAATAGAAAAACGCCCTCAAAATAATTTGATATATATTTGTTTATTTCCAGATCATTCTTGGTGTGCGCAAAAGTTTCATCATAAAGTTATACCCAAGATATTCTAAAAAAAAATATTACCAAGAGTTTTTAGTACATTCTACGAGTGTGCTTGGTATTTCCTTAGGTAACGTCTCACGAATAATTATAATATATTTTGTGAAGGTTTTCGTAGAATACAATGATCCCTTTGAATGTTTTTTAATTGTGGATACTTTAGGAATAAAAGTTGAATAGAAATGTATTATTGATTTGAAGAAAATAATATCTTTACAGAATTCGATTATTTTCAAAGTTTCTAATATTTTAACTCTTTTTCATCACTTTAACCTCAAAACTGACATTTTGAAGTGACTTTTCGGCCATCGTGATTAAAAATGTCTTATGTAAACAAGTACGGATTTGCTCATAGTCAAAACGGGTTACAAACTTCGCCTTCGGCTCGGTCCGTAAATACCCGGTTTTGCCAAATTCGCACATCCGTACCTGCTTCGTAATGTACTATTTTCGCATTTTTTACCTTTTCTGAAATTTGGTATTATTTCGTACGTATAATACATTATATATTGTATTTGTATTATAATACAAAATTAATAGGGTACTCTATTTCCATTATTTTTCTAGATCTTTATTATCTACATATATTGCTATAGTTTTATGTAGTTTTGCTATTTGGCAACATTTTTCAGAATATAATATATTACTTAGATTTCAAGTGTTTCAAAAAGTTCTCGTTAATTTAGTATTTTTAATTTCCATGAAATCTTACTTAAATTCAAATGATTTTTTGATATTTTCATGGATTTCTGTTCTTCGATAGATTTTATACAGTAATTTAAGTGCACATCGTATTGTTCTAGTATTGTTACATTTTTTACGATTTTCTAGTATACTTGTGGATATTTTTATCGATGTCTAGATATCGATGCCTTATGATTCAAGGTTACATGAATATTTTTCACTGTAAAATTATCTCAGAAAACGTTATCTACATGGATTCTTATTTTTTTATTATTTTTAACATTTTTTGAATTTTTTTATATATTTATTTATTATTGAAATTGAGAAGGTTTTTTGATCTACTTTTTCATAGACATGTAGTAACATGTAACGTCAAAGTTTCTAATATGTATAAATTTCTAGAATCAGTTACTACAGAATCTTGAATTCCAGAGATTCTGATTGTACTAACAAATTTTTCAGAAAACAGTATCTTCATTGATTTCAAGCATTCAACAAATATCTGAAACTCAATATACATTTTGAATTTTTTTAATTTTGATAAAATTTATTAAATTTTTTAGTATTTCGATGGATTTTTATATAGATTTCCATAATTGGATGCTTGAGAATAATTAGAAGTTGTATAAATGTTCATTTTTATTAAATTTGTAGAAAAATAATGTCACTAGAGAATTTGAGTATTATTAGGATAGGATTCCTAATATATCAAGTTTTTCTTTCACATTTTTGAGCATTAATGAAATTTCGTAAAATATACTAATATTTTTCTGAATTTTTGATATTTTTATGTATTGTTATGTACATTTTATAAATTTTATTCTCGAAATTTGAAAGTTTCATGGATTCTAATTATTACGTACGTTATTTTAGATCATACTCTTCCGTACATTTTCAAAGTTCTACAGAATTTTCATCATTTCAGGATTCTTAATATTTGTGAAATATGTCTAGAATGTAGAATCGAATGATTTTCTGATATTTTCATGGATTCTTACATACCCGAGGCGAAATTTCGACTCATTAAATTGGAGAAGGTAGATCGTGTATTGGAGAAGATAAAGGAGAAGATTTTGGAGAAGGTGGAGAAGAAAAATTATATTTTTCAATGCATTTTTATCTACTCCATCTTCTCGATTTTGCCGTTTTGAGCAATGGGAGCAATGATTTCTTTTTTTTTTTTGAAAAAATTTTTCGGCAGGAAAATAAAATTGGAGAATATGAAAAAGTATATACTTAAAAAATTTTGTCATAAATAAGAGAGGGATTTCGGCGAATGTGGAGCAGTTTATTCTTTAAAACTCAGTTTTTTTATTTTTACCTGTAATTATCTCTTATTATTACCTGTAATTACTTCAATGAAATAACAATGTCGCAAGGTAAAAATATGTATATTGAAAATATAAATGTTGACAAATATTTGGAAAAACATATAGCCCTTGCGGTATTAATTTTCCAATCAAGGAAATTACTTTTGATGAAAAAGGGTTTTCAGATAAAAATTTAAATAAGGAGAATTTCAGATAATGTACTGCTTCATATTTTCCAAAACACCCCTCTTTTTTCTGGTTAGATTCTCGGAGAATATACGAGACTGAAATGGACAAATCGTTGTATTAGTTTTATACAATTCAATTATTCTATGAATTTATTTCATTCGATGTATAAATTACACGCTGTAAAAAAAATTTGTAAATTTCTCATAACGCAGTATAGTAAATTTCCTGTACCTCAAAATTTACTTTACCATAATAGAATTTTTTCCTCGACCGTAAGACTTTTACTACTCTTTTCATGAATTCTTTTTATGTCTGGTATATGAAACATAAATATAGTAAGTTTACAATATAATTTTTACCTTCTCGCTGTTATAAAAATATCTTACCCAAGTTCAAAACATTTTTTAATAACTTTTTTAACTATACGGTAAAAAAAGTTGGTAAATTTCCCCATGCCGGATATAGTGAATTTCCGCAAAACTGCATTTTTCTATACTTCATTCGACACTTTTCTACGACCATTAATTATTTAGTATATTTTGCCTATGCATTTTTCCAATGTCTCGTAAAGCAAAAATGAATACATTAATTTTACTACAGAACGATAGAAAATTTTAACTATTCCTGAGTACAAGAAAAAAATATACATGCCCTGTTTTATAACCACTATTGGAGATATTCCGTATTCGAATGAGGTAAAACTACTATACTGAAGTGCGGTAAATACTATTTATATACAGTAAAGCTACTATACACTGGTATAGGAAAATTACTAACCCTGGAATGGGTTAATTGCTTCCAATACCGGTATGGGAAAAATACCATGAATTTTTTTTACAGTGCATGAATGCTCGCGAAAATCGGTAAAAATTTTAGTTCGAGTTTTTTTTCCCAAAATTTTTCAGCTTGGAGAAGGTGGAGACTGTAACGATCCCTTTTTTAAGCAAAGTAGAAAGGCAATGACGAAATTTTGGAGAAGTAAGAGTATATCTCCATTATAGAACAATAGATTGGAGAAGACGGAGAAGAAACATTTTTTTTTATTTCGCCTCGGATAAACTTTAGAACGAGGTAGTAAAGTATTCGAAAATCTTTAAATTCAAGGTAATTCAATAGATAATCGAGGAAATTTCAAGTTCATTTATTTCGTATATTTATACATTTTTGGAATTTTGGTGTTTTTGAGGGCTTAAACAATTTTTTTCAATTTTCTGGGTCCTTTGTAAAATTCTATATAGATTTCAAAAATATAATGCTCACAAACCGAGGGGAAAAATTCATATACTGCCTCTTTTTCAGAATCCCAAAGGGGGCAGATTCCCCCTAAGCCCCCTCGGTTGCGACTTCCCTGTCCCCTCGACGTGTAGAAAATCGCATTTTCTCCACAGTTTTGGGAAAATGTAATAAAGCGCGTCGCTTGACGCCTCTGGCAATCGTGCGGTCGCACGTGACGGGAATTCGTTAATTAATGAGCGGCGCGATTTCATTCATTGAATTCGAAACAAACGATACAAGCTAAGCTTATTTCTAGGCTTCACCATCGCGTCTGCAATTTCGAGCATGTGTTATTCCGAGTGCTGCTGACCGAGATCAGCGTTTTATGAATCGCGAATGTAGAATTCATTAACCTTCATGTAATTATCAGGTTATCGCAGGGTTTCGCCGCTGACGGTCTATGAATTCGTGGTTATCAGAGAACATTCTCGTGTTCGCTAAAATTAATTCCTTGCGATGTTTTTCAAAAATATAGACTTTAAAATTGAAATTTTGCATCGTTTGATGAATGTAATTATTATATTTTGATATATTTCGAATAATAACGGAAATTTTCAAGAAGCTCTCATGTATTTCATGTGTATCATGTATTTCGAAGAATATTAGAAAGTTTTTACAAGCTTGGAAAAAATATCAGACACTCTATCAAACTCTGGTCAAATAATTTGAAATTTTCATTTTATAAACAAACATAAGTATCAGAAATTACAGCAATCGCGAAAATATTAACCGTGCTTATTGATCAAGGTGAAAACTAAAATCTTAACTTCGTGATGAAAAATTATACCAATACACACTCTTAAGCAATATGTAAATATTTAGAGCGAACGATTTTGCAAGGTGGAAGTTTCAAAAAAATGCGACAGCTACGAAATCCGCGAAGTAGATTATTACAACACCACGCATATTTCGAGCTTGTGCGATCGAGAAAATACGTATAACGTACATATATCGAATTCACTACCAATGGTATTGCTGATAACAAACTAGTCGAACATGTTGAAATTAAAAATCGTGGTTGTATTTGGAAACATTTTTTAGCAACTCGAAAATTGTTGGGTAAACACGTGTGATAGGTATTTTACAAAGTTGAGAACTTGTACATAGGAAGTTACTGTCAATATTTTCATGATTAAAATCAGGGGCAAAAAAGATATGGATGTGTTCTGGAGAATTCTGGAACGGTAAAATACCAAAAATAAAAATTTGCACATGAAAATGCAATAATATTTACTGATTATTGTTTCATCTGATTGTCTGAAATTTTCACGATTCTCAAAATTTATCAGCGTTTTTTTTTTTCATTTTCAGATTGAGATTGAAAATTTTGATATTGTATCTCTGGGAACTTCAATATTTTTTCATTAAAGAAAATTTTTAGGAAAACACGTTTTTTTGGCTTGATGGAATTTTCAACATTTTTTGCAATCGAAGAAACCAATGAATATTTTGTAAATTCAACAAATTTTTACAAATTTTAAAATTATCGGCTATCTTTGAAATTTTCAAAATTTTCATCACGATATCAAAATTATATACAAAATTATTTCTAAATCCTTTCTTATATAACGAAAATTCGTACTCAACCAATTACAACTATTCGAAATTTTAAATACTTGAAGAATTTATAGAAAAAAAAAAAAAAAAAAAAATATTGTCAACGTTATTATTTCGAAGGTATATAGTAATGAGCATAAACTATAACATTTATGAACATTTTCTGCACTTCTACAATTTATCGGAAATTCATGCAATTATTCACAATACCTTGAATTTTCGATTCTTTATTAATTTTTGAAAACTTTCAAAATTTCAAACATTGTACTCACTATTTATAAATTTCCAAAATTTATAAATAGTTAATGCAACGTTTTATGATTTTCTAATGCCTTTCAAATTTCTCTTATTTTTATTGAAAAATTAAACAAATGTTAAAATATGATAATGGAACAGAATCTACGGAAATTTCCAGAAATTTTACTAATTTTTTGAACTCTGCAAAATTATTGACAATTATCAGTCTTCATAACTAGCAATGTTATTATCAATATTCCAACATTTTTCAAACTTTAAACAGAATCTACACTGTTTCGAGTTTTCCGAATTATTTAAAATTCGTCTAGCTTATTTTAATTTTATGTAATTTTTTACAACTTTCGAAGTATTTTGAATTTTTTCTCAAAAAGTTGAAATACTTTCTCTTACAGGACATACAACTACGAAGAAATATGATAATGAACAAGATATACAAAATAAATGAGAATTTCAACAACTCTACTAATTTTTCGAATCGTATGAAATAATTGATAATTTTTTGAACTCTAGTTTTGAACATTTCTAAAATTACAAACATCACACAATTAATTTATGTATTCAGAACTTTCTCAACTAATTATTTATAAATATCTGTCCAACTCATGTAAATTTTCCGTGATTTTCTACAACTTCCGAGTTTTTCAGGTTTTCATTTAAAAATGTAAAAAAATCAAAATATAATGACCACAATCAACAACATTCATGATTGTTTTCTGAAATTTTACAACTTTTCCGAATTCTACAAAACTATTAATAACCCTTTAAATTCACAATGTTTCTTTAAACTTTTTCGTAATTTTTATAGCTCCAGACATGTCATAATACTCACTATTCAATAAATTTTTTACGAATTTTAAAGTTTTTTGAACTTATTTCAAAAAAACGAAAAATAATTCTTGTACTTATTTCGAAGAAATATTGATAATAATGAGCATGATATACAAAATTTGTTTTTGATTTTTCAGATTTTACGAATTTTATTACATGTTTTTATTATTGATTTTTGTAATATCTTATGCAATTTTATTTTTCAATGTTTCTGAAATTTGAAACACTACACAAACTATTCAAAACTTTCCAAATTACATAAATATTTGTCCAACTTAGTCAGATTTTCTGTGATATTCTAAAACTTTTCAAGTTCTCCAGATTTTCATTGGAAAACGAAATTTAAAAACAATCATGTATGATAATGATCACAATCAACGAAATTCGTGATTACTTTCTAAAATTTCACTACATTTTCGAATTCTACAAAATTATTGACAATCCTTAAAATTCACGATGTTTGTTTCAGTTTGTCGAAGTTTTTATAACTTCAGACATAAAACATACTAATTGATGAATTTTTTTCAAATTTTCAAGTTTGTTGAATTTATTTCAAAACATGAAAAATCATTCTTGTACAAATTTCGAAGCGACATGATAATGAACACGATGTTTAATATATCTTCTAAAATAATTGTACAAATTTTTCAAATTGTATGACATTATTGATGATGTTTGGAATTTCCTACGTCACTTCATTTTCCAACATTTCTGGAATTTGAAACATTACACAAACTATTCATAACTTTCCGAATTTCATAAAGATTTGTCCAACTTACTCAGATTTTCTGTGATTTTCTAAAACTTCCAAAGTTTTTTAGATTTTCATTGAAAAACGAAAATTCAAGACATTAAAATTTAATAATAATAACAATTAACAAAATTGATCATTATTTTATACAATTTCACATTTCCGAATTCTACAAAATTATTGACAATCCTTGAAATTCACGATGTTTGTTTCAGTTTTTCGAAATTTTTATAACTTCAGACATAATACGTAATATTTGATAAATTTTCTACAACTTTTGAAGTTTATTGAATCTATTTCAAAACATGAAGAATCATTCTCGTTCAAATTTTGAAGCAACACGATATTTATTATGTTTTTTAATACTGTACAAATTTTTCCAATTGTGTGACATTATTGATGATGTTTATTATTTCCTATGTTACTTATTGTTCAACATTTCTGGAATTCAAAACGTTACACAAACTATTCAAATCTTCCCGAATTTCATGAATATTCATCAAATTTACTTAGATTTTCCGTGATTTTCTAATATTTTCCAAGTGTTTCAGATTCTTAAGATTTTTACTGTAAAACAACAAAACATTATCATACATATTTTGCAGAAATAAGAATATGAAAAAAATTGACAACATTTCTGAACATTTTTCGGAATCCTACAAATTTTTCGAATTTCATAGAATTCATTGACAATCTCTAACATTTCCAACGTGTTTTTATTCTAAAAAATTTTCAAATTTTGAAAAAACTTGTCGAACTCATAAATTTTTTTCCTTACTTCCCAATACTTTTCATGTTTTCAGATTATCTTAAAATCATGCGTACTTTGAAAAAATCTAATAATGCACTGCCCTCTCCCTTTTTTAATTTCCAAAGATTCAAGGAATTAATTACAATGAAGAATTTTTAATCAACGCGCCCTATAAAAAAAAAAGAGAAAAAAGCAGGTACTGCAGACAATTAAAAGCAAAGAGTACAAAAAATTCCCAGGTTAACGAATCTGTGTAATGCACTCAAGGAAAATGACTTTTCACGATCGGTCGGAATTATAGGTTTTTCCCCATTCGCCATCGTTATTGCGATGGAAAAAGAAAACGCTTTTCCATAATAATTATACTGGGAAACGATCGCGTAACAGTATGAATGAACGCATTAATATAACGTCGCGACTGTTTTTCGAGATTCCAATCTTTTTTTACGTCAGTGCGTTTACTGGTGTTTCGACACTTCCTTCATTACACGCGGGAATCACGTTCGAGCGCGATATTTTGTTTGACCGGAAACCCCGGGTTGCGTTTAATGCGCATTGTGCGCGGCTTTTATTTAATTACACAGTTTCATGTCGCGGGCGTTCGCGCAATAGAAATCCTGAAACTGAAAGTGAGCCGCGGAGAAGAAAGAGTTCGGTTTATCGCGCGAGCTCTAGTGACCGAGTTTACATTAACATATACATGCATTACATACCCTGCAACGCTCGTTTATGAATGCAAGCGATGCGCGTGCTTTTATTATATGAATGGCAGCGTGAAATTACGGGCTTCGAACTGCGACCGTAATTTTTTCCGCGTTTCTTCGTTCTGGGAACATGATGCTGAATCATTCAGCGGTGCTCGAGATGGGAAAAAATAAGACGAAGGACACATTTGCGAGAGTGTACATTTGCAACACAATTTTTACTCGAAATCGTGCCTGACTTTTTGTGAATTTCAGATGTCAGGATATTTTCACGAGACAGTTTGTTTGGGTGGTGGAAATGGAAAGGAAATTTATGGAAGTTATTGTAGTTTTTGGGTGGAATTTTGAATTTTATTTTTAGGATTGTTGCCTGTTGAAAAAAGGTTTATGTAAAGGTAATGTGCAGACAATTTTGGTGTTTTCAAGAAATTTCGTATTCATGAAGTGTTCTATGGTGCAACTGTGCAATAAATTCTTTTGCTTGAATATTTGGAAACAAAAGCATTTCTTAAACATTGACGAATAATCCATTTGAAGCAATGGAATAGATCAAACGTATTGCTAGTTTGACTGTAAACAATCTGTATTTGCTCGTATTCAAATATAAGATAAAATAAAAATTATCGAACCTTATTTGATAGGATTGAACCTTTCTCTCAGTATGCTATTAATTTGAGGGGTAGAAAATATTCAAAGAAATATTGAACACAAGTTATGGATGAGCGTTAGATAGGAAAATTCTGGATGGGTGGAATACGCCAAGAATCCCACGTGAAAATAAATCAATCTACGAATTATAGATTAATTCGATCGTAAAAATATTTCCACAATTTATGAAATTTATAAGCATCATCCAATATTTGAGATTGTTACTGAAAATGGTCAAAATTATAGAAAATTCCTGTACGATGAGACATTTCAGGATTTTCAAAATGTTTTAGAATGTTACACAGTCTCTTTGGTTTCACGTTAATTTCATAAATATTCCACAATCTACCAAATCTTTCAGGATTTAATGACAATTTGCTAATTTTTTAGAATCACTGACAATCTATAGGATTATCGATATCTTGTAAATATTCATAATTTTTGAAACCTTTTGGACTTTTGTCTAAATTTTCGAAATTTTAGACAATATCCGTACAATAAAACATTTTTCGATTTGTACAAATTTTCAGGATATTACATACTTTTTGTGGTTTTATGGAATAGAAAGTTTTAGTTTTACAAAATTTTGAAAATTTAACAAATTTCTCATAATCTGCCGAATTCGTCGACTTTTTTCCAATCCTAGAAAATGAACTCAAATTTATGAAAATTATTAACAATTTCCCAAATTTGCAATGCCTTCTGATTTGTTGGAATATTTAAAATTTCTGGATTTTGATTTCAATTTCAAAAATTTTCGACTATCTCCATGTAATAAAACGTACTTTGATTTTCAAAATTTTGTTTCACATCACAAAGTTTCTGTAGTTTCACAGAATTTTCGAAATTTTTCAGAGTTCACTAAATTATAAATATTTCATAAAATTCTACAATTTTTTAAAATTTCTATGATTTATTGACCATCTTCAAATTTTTCCATGTTTAAATTTCTAAAAATTTTCTTAATTTATCACATTTTTATTCTAAGTTTCAGTTTTTTTCACGATCTAGTTCTACAAATAGTATAATGTATTTTCTGCTTTGTTACGAAATTTTCAAAATTCTCTAGAATATAGAAATTTCATAAGCTTATCCTAAAATTTCACAAATTGTCCGTACTTCGTGAAATTGCGATATCAATTATCTTTAAAATTTTCAGTATTTTTTCAATTTTTAGGTTTTTGTTGAATTCACCAAAATTTTTTAAGAAAAAGTACTATGAAGCATTCTTTGATTTTCATACATTTTCGAAACATTCCTCAGTTTCTGTACTTTCACGAAATTTTTGCAATTTTGCATAATCTACAAAATCTTTCACATTTTATGGAATTCGGCAAATGTTTGGAATTTTCTCAAATTATTGACAATCTGTGAAATTTCCGATGTTATTGAATTTTTCGTAATTTCACCAGCTTATGAATTTTTGTTATCAAAATGTTTCAAATTATCGACGATCTTCTTACGATAAAACTTTGTCAGTATTTCAAAATTTAATAATATCACATGATTTCTGTGATTTTACATAATTTTAACCATTTCCTACAATTGACGAAATTTATGAACATTTTTTGAAAACCTATATACAAATTTTTCAAATTTTCCAGCATCATCGATAATACTTCAAATTTGCAGTGTTCTTTAATTTTCCAACATTTGATTATATTGATAAATCTGTTTTGATATTGTCAGTATTATGAAGAATCGAATACGATCAAACATTTTTCGATTTCAAGAAACTGAAAGACAAATCCTTATGTTTTGTAGTTACACGAAATTTTCGCAATTCTCTACAATCTACACATTTTTTGAATATTCCAGCATTATTGATAATTCTTAAAATTTTCAGTGTTCTTTAATTTTTCGAAATCTTATTATGTTATCAATTTTGTCTTTAAATATTCAATATATCAAGAATCTACAATAAAACGCTTTTCTATTCCAGAAAACTTACTGAAATTTCACATTTTCCGTAGTTACACGAAATTTTCGCAAATCTACAACCTACAAAATTATCAACATTTTCTGAAATCCTACAAATTTTACAATCCCAAATCGCATGTTATTAAAATGATTTAACCAGTTGTCCAAAAAATTTTGAAAAATCCAGATGTTTTTTTTTTTACTTGGAGTTTTAGCGAGTACCTTCACCGTAATTCCACTCAGCTTCTTTAAAAAATCATCCTATTATAATCTAATAATCAAAATATTCAGTATCCGCTACATTTTTTTCAAAGTTGCCAACATCAACTAAACATCACAAAAGCTAACACACCGAAACTGCAAAGATATAACAAAGTTACGCTTAAAAAAAATACACCGTCGTTCGGCACCATCAAAAGACGAAGTGCAAAGAATAAATTATAAATCATGTTAATTCGGGCAAATCAAGAAGTCGGTGCATGCGCTTGCCTTCGTTTCCAGCTTCTATATATACATGTAACCTACTCTGTCGACTTTATGGAAAATTTACATCTCGTCAAACGCTCTTCGTACGAGGTATGGCGCCGGTAATACACCATTTATCTCACACATGAAACACGCAAAATCCGTTCATTATCATACCAGCAATTTCTCCATGAATCGTTCTTCCAAATTATAATAGTTTGTGAAAACGAGCTTTTTCAGGAGCTTTTGTCCAAGTGAAAATTCAGCTCGTCCATCCAGCCAACCCGGAAGTCAGAGAGAGAAGTCATCGAGGTAATAATTTATGCGGTCGAAATTTACATAGAATAATTGCTCGTCGGGACGAATCCAAAGAGATCCGTTTGGTACATTCAACGAAAACAAGCTTCGTAGTTCCGAGCTTTCCATTTGACCACTTACAATTTCAAATACAAACATCAGAAGCTGTTAAACGACAATAGAAACTCGGGGGATAAAAACTGTGTACTGTATTGCCTCTCAATTTGTAAGCAATTTGGAGGGACTTTGTTGTATGCAAGAAAGGATAAAGAGAAGCTGAAAGTCGAAAAGGCCAACTAGTTGTTACGAGGGGATGTGTTTTCTTGGGTATTTGAATGACAAAATAAACTCTTTTTGAATGGCGCCTTGCAGACCTTTATTGATCTTTCATTTCAAGAATTTGCTTGTTTTTACTTAATTAAATTGAGCTCTGAAATTCTTTTTCATGCAGAATGAAGTTGAATGGACAATAATATTTACGTATGGGTATAAATAAGGCTGCTTAACTTTGTGAAATGTTCAAAAATTGCCACTCACCAAATCGTCAAAACTTTTCGATATTTGAAATATTTATATCTTGCAAGAAGTTGTCTAATCGCACCACCGTAGAAATAGTGTGGATATAAGTGGAGTTAGTGTGGATATAAGTGGAGTTATATAATGGAGCAATACACTGGGAGATGGTTATTAAAATATTGGAAATTATCGATCATCAACGTACAGTGACAATTTTTTTTATTCTTAAGAATATTTAAGATAATTATTGATTTATTTACTTTTATGGAATTTTTAAAATATCCCATAATCTACAAAATTCATTAAAATTTTCTATAACTCTGCAAAATTTTGGAATGTAACTGAATTTTTGAGAATCCGTACGGTTTTCAATGTTTTTTGATCTTCCCAAATTTGCGAAATTTCAACTATCATAGGTACGAAGTAATCAAAGTTTTCCAAATTATATCCAGATTTTCAATGAAAATAGAAAAAGCTTATTTTGCACATTTCGGAAAAATATAATAATTGATGAAGATAGTCTACAAAATTTATGAACATTTTCTAAGATTCTACAAATTTGTAAAATTATTGTAAAATTATTGATAATCTTAAAACTATCGATGTGTTCTAATTGTTCGAGATATAGAAAATTCAAAACGAAACAGACAAAACAAAACTTTTCGAATTTTATAAAAAATTGTACAAATCATTAGGATTTTTCGTGATTATGTAATGCTGGTCAAGTTTTTTATATTAAAAAAAATATCAGTTATATATCGGAGAAATATAAATAATATGAACAAAGTATACAAAATTCATTTACTTATTTCTAAAATTCTATAGATATTTCAAAATTTATAGAATTATAGACAAACTTTGAATTTTTATTTAGGATATTTCTAAAAATAAACACATTAGGAACTTTATAAAACTTCCCAGATTTTATAAAGATTTTATTCAGCTTGACATATCATGAAGCAAAATATTGTGCTTCGTTTTCTGATACTTTTACGTTTCTTCGATTTCACTAGGTAATAAAATTGCGCTATTATACATAATTTTAAAAAATTTAATGAACGTAATGCGAAAAATTATTATTATCTTCTAAAATTCTTCCTTTTTTTTTTAATGTAATGGAATACCGACAATTTCGAAAATCTAAGTTTTTTTTATTTTTCAAAATACCATCCATTAAAAATTTTTTTAATTCCATAAGAATCCATCTCAAACATTAAGATTTTTTGCACATTCCTCATACTTTTAGAATTTTTCAAACTTTGTATCAAAAATGAAATAACGTTATCAAGTATTCGGTAAAAATACGATAATGAATAGGTATAATATAAAAAATAGATGAACATAATCTAATTTCTAGAAGTCTTTCAAATTTTATAAAATTTTTAATGAGCTCTTAAGTAATTCAAATTTTTTCGAATTTTAAGCATAATTTTTAAGAATCTTTAAAATTTTGTAAAAGTTTGTCCACTTTGTCAGGATTTTTTATAGTAAAATTTGTTTTAAAAAATAGAATAAAAACAATCACAATGCATTTTCGAAAAAATATGCTTATGAACACGCTGTTAAAAAAATTGGTCAATTTTCTATAAAAGTATTAGAAGTTTTTAATCCATATTCTGTATACGGGATTGTCCCTACAAATAAATTTGAAAAATTTTCCATGTGCCATAGGAATTCTTTCATGGATATGGAAAGTTTCGATGTTTTTTTAAATTATTGAACTTTTCATATTTTCAAACATAATACAAACTATACAAAACTATCTAAATTTTCGAAAATTCATCCAACTCATTCAAATTCTTGAGAATTTTTAGATTTTTTCAATTTTATGGATTTTTGATAATAAATGAAAATACATCACATTATTCATATTTTGATATAGAAAAATACAATATTGAACACAATCTTCATAATGAATAAATATTTAATAGAATTCTAGAAATTTGTCAAACTTTATGCATTTGATAACAATCTCTTAAAAAATGAACCCTTTTTTTTATGTTTTAAAATTTTCAAGATTTCAAACATTATACAAACTCTTCAAAAACTTCTCAATATTTCAAAAATTCGTCCAACTTTTCAAGATTCCTCGTAATTTTCCATTACTTTTTGCAATTCGTAGATGTTTTTCAGAAAATAAAGAACATCATCACGTATTTTTTTAACATAAAATGATAATAAATACCTCCTCTTCTTTTTCTCGAGTCTCAATCACGAACCACCCGAAAAAATGGCGTGTCGCCGACCCCGCACATGTTATTCGATCTCGACATCGTCAAGTGAACGATAAAACCACTTGAATTCTCAATGACTTTTCAGTTTTTTACAAATGTAAAATAAAATTACTGCAAATAAGAGACAGAAAGAGTTTTTATCGGAAATCGATCGATTCTATGGACTCATTTCAAGATATTTTCGTATTGAGTGAGTTCTCCCCGTGAATTTTTCACGATTTTCGCCACGACCCGACAGACTGTAAATTATTCATCGCACTCCAAATTTGATTGGCTAATCGAACTCAGGTCACGTTATAAATGCTCCGAAAATTGAGATAAATTTTTCTTCAAACACGGTAAAAGTCTGTATCCGTGCAGGATGAACTCCAACTTCGTAATTATATTCGTGCCAAGATGATATAATAAGGAACGGTTAACGAAAAAAAAAGAAAAATTAACCATACGTGCGAATTGAATGACTTTATAATCCAAGAATTTTTTAAGCAGTAGTTTCGCACTTTTGTGAAACTATTGTTCGTATATTATTATAAATTGCATTATTTCTCATGACTCTGCTAAGACCATTTTCCCTTGACATCGAGTAAAATAAGGCACAAAGTTCATTGAATATCAAAGGTAGTACGTCACATGGTTAATCATACTGGAGGAAGTTGAGATTACGTACACACAAGTTGCGTTACACAGTCGACTGCCTTGTCGAACTGCGAACAACAAGATGATAAACCCAAGATTCGAAAAGCATTATTCACGCTAAACATCTCAAGCATCTCTTCATTATACCACAAACCAGAGGCGTGAAACTCGAAAACTTTCGTGAGGAGCTTTTAAATAGAATTTATCCAGTGCTAACGAGATTCGTAGCTTTGAAATTGTAGTGGAAGAAGGTTAGGGTGGTCTTGAAGATAGGTTGGGTAGAATTTTCATAATGTTACCTCTTAAATCCAATTCGAATGATTCAAAATAAACCTCTCGGTTTTTTTCGAATTTATAAGACAGCTGTAATGAGGTATTTTTTTCTATTAAAAAACATGAGATCGTTCCTTGAAGATAAGGAGTAACAGAAAATGTGGGCAAAGATTTTTCTTAAATATGTAGGCAATAATTCCAAACATGCTATGAATTGCTCAAAATTTTCACAATTTTATGAAGTAATTACGATTATTCGTAATTTTTGAATACTTTTTTTTCAAGTAATTCATGATAATAATAATAATTTAATAATAATAATAATAATAATTTAATAATAATAATAATAATAATAATAATAATAATAATAATAATAATAATAATAATAATAATAATAATAATAATAATAATAATAATAATAATACTTTTTTCTTGAAGATATTATATTTCTTTCATTATTTAAGCTTTTGACCACTAATTTTTGATCCTCTTCTGAATCACGCGTAAGGATAAAATCTTATTTTCTCTCCATCACCTAAGTCATATGAAATTTTCTTATACCAGTCGATCATAAAAGAATTTCAATGCTTACACGTTTATTTTGTCATTTAAAATTCAATATTTTTTTCGTCAAATCTGATAATTATCAGTCACTTTGTAAAGCATACTAAAAAATATCTATTATCTAGAAAAAAATTATAATTAACGCCATCATTACTAATCGTATTTTTATTTATACCATTATAATAATAACTAGAAAATTGATTATTATTATAATGTTATTATGCATATTTTTAACTCATATAATGATGATAACAATCTACGATACATATGAAAATTTTCTGAAACCCTACAAATTTTGAAACCACAGTACGAACTATTGAAAACTACTGAAATTTTATTCAGATTTGTCCAACGCATTCAAATTTTTCGTAATGTTTTAATACTATTCAATTTTTCTGGATTTTTATTGAAAGATTAAAAAACGATGTCATGCATTTTTCTAGGAAATATGATAATTCACTACTCTTCTCTTTTTGGTCAAGTTTAAATCATTGACAAAATTGCGTTCACGACCCCTGTCGAAGTTGGTCTATATATTATAAAGTTTTTTTTCAATAACTAACGCACTTTCAAAGTTTTTTTTTTAAATAAATAGTAAAAGTCGTAATTTAATTGTTTATTCATTTGCTTGAAGTAAAAAAAAACTTTATATCATAATAATATTGCAGTTATTGAATAAACCACAGGATTTTCTCATGAATCTGAGAGTTATAGCTGATAATAATAAAAGTACTGTAAACGAAATCACAAGGATGGTATACATATCATTTTTCTTGTAATAAGTTTTCACATTGTTAATGTTAATATTATTATAATCTTTAGATAATCAATTATTTATACACTACTTCAATAATATATATTTAAAATTATTTTCCTGTATATGAAAAATATTACAACTTTTAAAAATTATATAATAAAACATTTTTCATATAATATCTGTACATATTGGCATATTACAATATTATTATGTTTTTTTTTCTATTTCTCTTTTTTATCTATATATATTACAAATTTTAATTTCCTTTCGTTTTTTTTCTGTAGTTTCGTAGACATCAAAATCCTTTCATGTATCTATATTTCATTTACATCTGAATATTTATATGTAAGTTTAGGTTCGAAATAAATAATTAAATGAATAAAATAAAGTTGTTTCAAACTAAGTATAAGATTTAAAGATATACAGATATATGTAGTTTATGAATAAATATAGAGTTCACAGTTGAGAAAAATTTGGTGAATGTTTCATAAAAGTATAGGAAGTTTTTAACCCATATCCTGAATGGAATTTTTCTTATAAATACATCAGGTAAATTTTTTATACGCTGGAAAGGTCCTTCCATAAATAATAAAAATTTTCCAAATTTTCGTATAACTTTATGAAAAAACTTATAAAAATTTCGAAAACGTATATTAGGTTGGCCGTACAAAATTTTATAAGTTTCCAAAATTTATAAGGTAGACTTTAAGTGTTTTGGTCTGACTTACAAGTTTTTTGCCTTATATAACAAAAAAACTTATAAGTCTACCTTATAAAATTTTTAAAACTTATAAAATTTTATACGGCCAAGTTTTGGAAATTTTTATAAGTTTTTTGATAAACTTATACCGAAATTTGAAAACTTATACTCATAAACGAAAACTTACGAATTTCAAGTTTACTAGGGAGGAAGAATTCCAGATCTATTTATGGGAAAAGTCTCATGCAGAATATGGATTAAAAACATCCAATACGTACTTTAATGGAAAATTTACCAACCTTTTTAACAATGTATATATGAAATTATAATAATTTATTTTCTTGTTATCAACAATACACAAATTAAGGAATCAATCTAAGTTCCTAATTTAATTGGAATAAGTCAGAAACTCTACAACTCGAAAATCAATGTTACAAAATTTAGCCTCAGAAACTGCCATAAAATGGATGAAATAGTTTGTTAAAAAAGTGTTTTTGAATTATAGAGCATGCTTGCAAAATATCTCTTACTCTCATAAATTCAATATACTACTTTTTCAAAGCCCTCAAAAGTTCGTCATGAACCCATCCATCGCCCACGACAGTTTTATTGTAATAACTGATTCAACATTTTTTCTATCGACTTCCCTCTTGTTGCTCGGAAAGGTTTACGTCACGTTTTTCGCCGCATTAATTGAACGCGCGTGTTGAGGGAAATTCGCCGCTTTTTCTTCGCGTTTCCATTAATCACGCGGGATCGCAACAACTGCGAAAATCCGTCACTGTCCGTGCACGTCATTTTCCTAAACTTCGGAAAACCAATTTTCTCATACATAAATTCACCGCAACTCATGCTTTTTTCGTAGTGATACTCACTACATTTTTTTCATACATATTATTGAACATAAAATTCCGTTCACGCTATTTATATCGATCGTCAATTTCGTGATACAGCGAAAATTGAACTTTTTCCCGATCAAGGAAAAACGTGAGAATTGTGGGGGAAACATTTTTCAATGTGGATTCATCGCCATTTCGGATTTCTCTGGGGACAATACGAGGAGTTGTGGTAACTGAAGAGTTTTACGGAATGGCCATTTATTAAATAAAGACACCTGGGTTAGAGGGCTTTTTGTTTCTTTTGTAATGTCTATTTGTGAATGTATAAGGCCAGTTTGGGGTTCTCAGAGTGCATGTAATCTTTAAAAAATTATAGTTCTGGAAAACTTGAAAAAAACTTAAGAACGTTTGTATGGATAATTTCGCCAAATAATTAATACAGATAACTTAAGGAATCATTTAGAAAATTTTTAAGATATTCAATAGGAATCCGAAATTTGCATGATTTTGCGAAAAACTTCAGTATTTGTTTTTAACACCAAGATGTTTTCATCAAATCTTTTTTATATGATAAATGTAATAATAATATGTTACACATGAAAACTTTCGAAACCTATATTCATAAAAATTATCTTCAAAAAACCAATTAAGATTGTAAAATTTACAATAAAATTTTGATTGAAAATGAGTTTATAATCAGAATTGCTGACGTAAATTATTCGAGAAAATGTAAAAAAAACTTCACTTTATGTCTCTGAATAATAAATTATTCTTTTTATAATAATATCTACAAATATCCACAGGCGACAGAAGATGTGGGTATGGTGGGTAGCATTACCTATCAGGAAAATTCTGCATGGGTAAAATATACAAAAATATCCACGCAAAGATGCATAAATTTACTGTCATTTTTTTGACTTGTTAAACAATTCAAAACCTACAGAATTTATCAAAAATGTTATGAATTCTAGATTTTTATTGAAAACTTTTTGATTTACAAAATTCTGAAGATTACGCACAGTTTCTGTCAATCTTCAGCGTATTTGAAATTTTCGAAAAATCTACGATTTAACGTACATTTTCTGAAATTCTACATATTTGTCGGATTTTTTAGAATTACTGACCATCTTTGAAATTTAAAATGTTTTCTGATTAGAGAAAAAATTTAAAACTTTAAACGTAATAGGCTCGTAAATTTTTCAGAATTTACGAAAATTTATCCAACTCATGCAAAAATTATATGAATTTCAAAATACTCTTTAAATATTCCAAATTTGTTATTTTAAAAAATAAAAAAAGGTATCATTATCCATATTTCGAAGAACTAATTGAATACAATTTACAAAATTATTGAACATATTTTGAATTTCTAAAAAATTTTGATTTTTCTAGAATTATTGACAATTATCGGAATTCCTAATGAGTTCTGATGTTTGGAAATTTCCACCAATTTTTAACATCATACCAACTATCCAAAACTTTCAAAATTTTATGCGAATTTGTCCAATCACGAAAATTTCTTATGATTTTCTAACACTTTTCGAGTTTTTTAGATTTTTCTTAGGAAGTGTAAAAAACATTATCATGCATATGTAAAAAAATTAATAAATATGATGATGAATCCATTACACGAAATTCATGAACATTTTCTGAAATTCTACCGATTTCGCGAGTTTTTAGAATTATTGACAGTCTTTCAAATTTCTAATGTTTCCTGATTTTCAAATATTTACAAAATTTTGAACGTAATGCAGACTATTCAAAATTTACGGAATTTGATGAAAACTAAGTCTAAACTTATCAAGATCTTTCCTAATTTCACAATTCTTTTTAGATATTGCAAATTTTTTGGAAAAATAAAAAAAAAAGTTTTTTTGCATAATATTTTGCAGGAATATAATAATGAACACAATTTACAAAACAAGTAAACATTTTCTGATATTCTACAAAATTTTGATTTTCTTCTAATAATTTACGGTCTTCGAAATTTTGCATGTGTCATGATTTTTCATTACTTTTAAATTTTCTGAAATTAGACCAGCTACTTAAGAATTTCAAAATTTTATAATAATTTGTACAACCCTGAAAGATATCTTGTGATTTATAATACTTTTCAAGTATTCTAAATTTTCGTGCAGAATGTAAAATATATGAGACATATTTTGGAGAAATATAATAATGAAAACAATTCATAAAATTATGAGTTTTCTACAATTCTACAAAAATTTTGATTTTTGAGAATTATTGACATTTTTTACATTTCCTGTGTTCTGATTCTTTCAAAATTTGCAAAATTTCCAACATGGTACCAACTACTCAAATTTTCAAAATTTCATTAAAATTTGTCCAGCTTGTAAAGATTTCTTTTGATATTCAAATTATTCTTAAATATTCAAAATATTTGTTTAGGTAAATATAGTTCGAGAAAACACTATCGTGCATATTTTAAAAAAACATGTTTTTAAACACAATATACGAAATTCATTGCTGTTTCCTAGAATTTTACCAATTTCGGAAATTTTTTTCAAATCGCTAAAATTTTTCAAAATTTCCGACGTTTTTCGATTTTTGGAATTTTAAACAAATGAAAAACTACTAAAAAGTTTCCAATGCTTCATTAAAAATTTTCGTAAATTTTCAATGTTTTTTAAGTTTCTCAATTTTTTATTCAGAAACGTAAAAACATTATCAATCATATTTCAAAGAAATATAATAATAACCCCTTTCCCTCCCCTAATATTTGAGTCATTTACTACCTATCCGAAAAAATGGCGTTCTGTTGTCCCTGAAATTATCATTAAACGTTTCATTGTTACCATGATAAATTTTAACGTTGAAACTCGAATAAAATTGATATAAATTAACGTCTTATCTTCTGAGTACTTTTTTGAACAAAAAATTTCCAAATCAAGAAAAAAAACGAGAGCCTGACACTTGATTCATCAGCAGTGGAGAATTTCCCAAAGAACAATTTGCAGGTCAGCCAAGAACCAACGTTTTATTGATCTCGTTTTAAATAATCGATCGGCAGACGAAAATACGTAGCCTTTTCAATTATTCACAGTATTTCTGCGCCCAATTCGGGTAGAAATATTTTATACGCTTTTCCAAATGACGTTTGAATAAAAAGACAAGCTTTTTCAAATAAAACAGTGTTAAAAAAAGCCAAAATTTTCCAATATCAGATCTGTGATTCAGTTATCACAATCATTAGCTGTGTTTCAGTTATCACAATCATTAGCTGTGTTTCAGATGTAAAACACAACTTACATAAACATTAAATACAGAATTTGCCTTCCTTTTAAAAATTATTGTCAAATGATAGTATCTAAATTTTAATATACAGAAGCCCAAATTCGATCCAACTTTCACGTAATTTTTTCCTGCGTACATACGCAGTATTCCAGTTTCAATATTCCATGTTTAATATTTCCATCAAACTTTCCTCGCAGCCGGGAGTTATTTCAAGTGAAGTGATTTTTTTTCATTTTTAACCAAGATGTTAGAGCTTGGATCCAATTCCACGCGATATCGGAAAAATCTCATTATAAAGCAGCGGATAGAGGGCACTTTTTCACATACGTTTCAATTATGAAACCGAAATCGCCGGGAACGAGTACACCAGGTTTCAATATGTTGGCAAGGAATTTGTCATCCATGGATTGAAATGGAATGTCGATAATTGACCCCACGTCTTCGTCGAATAAAATCAATCTGCTCTCGTTTCAACTGACTGACTGAGACATCAGTGGCACTCGACGTTTTATTGATATACAAACTCGGGATGGTTTTACAGAAGTTAATAATCTTTTGGAAAACTAACGCGATTTTTTCCTGAAGTCAGAGACTTAAAATTAATGTAAAATAGTATAGAATATCAACTTTCCCAAAAATTTCTAATGAAAATATTGGAACAATTTTTAAATTGCCCAGAAATTTCAAGATACAATATATAAATGACTTGACTATCACGAGAATTATACGTTTTTTACTTATTTCGACAAATTTTTTAACAGATTTTTTATAGTTTTTAATTTCATAATTTTTAGTGTTTTTTAGAAGATTAGAAATTTTACACTGTAAGTTAATAGTAATACAAATAAATTTGAATGATGTAATTCATTGGTTTGATTTTTTTATTTTATATAGTGAATTACTCCAAATTTAGTTTAAAATAAATTTATATTATTGTGTAGGGGGATTTCAAGGGTCTAACCCCTCCTCAAATTCGGATAAAATTAACCATTGTTTCAAGAATAATCAAAAATGTGTACAGTAATGAAAATAAAATAACTAAAAATTATAAAAATAATGCGTTTTAAAGGAATAATAAATAATTAAATAAGGAAAATTAATCGAAAATATACTTACTAAAATCCAGAAGACATAACAAAAGGTTTTATGGAAGTTGTCAAAAAATTAAATAATTTCCACAGTTCCTTATTTTGTGAATTCAAAAAAAATCCTGGATTAAAAGAAGAATTTTTTCTTAAACGAAATTCTAATCATACATTTTTGACTAAGATAACGTAGAAAATAAAAATTTGTAAAATTGCTTCAAGCCAATGAATTGAAAATAAAAACTAAATAAAAACGAAATTTAAAAAAATACGAGAAAATTTTTCGAATAATTAAAATACTAAAGAAATATTAGAATATATAGAAAACTATTTATGTCCTGTTTTTTGAAAAATCTGACAAAAAAACCTACGATCTATAAAATATCAAGTTCAAGAGTATCAAATTATAACAAGTCTATATAGCAATCTTAAGTAATATTATAAATCGATAAAAAATACAAGAAAACGAGAAAAAATCTTTTTAAAACTAAAAAAATTTGAATATAGAAGAATTCTGCAAAATCTAAAAAATCTCCATTGATGTAATTTTTCCAGATATCTATAAATTTACCGAAACTCGATTAAAGTTCGAATTCTAGAAATCTAGTTAACAATCTATAAAAAAAACTAAAAAAACCTTCAAATTTTCATTAATACATACTAAAAAACACAAGGAGCATCAGAAATCTTTGAATCCTCAAAAACTACGTAGATATCAGTTTTTGTAAGACAGAATCCTACGAACTGTAATTCTAGAAATCCATACAAAAATCTATAAAAATACTAGGAAATTCTTCAAACTGTATAAATACTAAAAAAAATTATATGAAAAAGGAAACACTGGAAATTTATGTAAAAGATACTGTTTTCTGAAAATTACAACTGTTGAAAATTTTCATACTATAGTATCAAATTCTAGATATCCATAGAAATTCCTAGAAATATTGTAAAATTCCAGAAAATACTGTACGTATAACATACAATATGAAAATTCTAGAAATCTATGAAACACTTAGATTCTGTAGTTATGGTTTTCACGAAAATATATTAAAATATTTAAATTGTATATAGATTCGATTTCTAGAGTATCGAATTCTAGGAAGCCTAATAAAAATCCATAATAATATCAAAAATTCCTCCAAGTTGTAAATATACTAAAGAATTATAAAAAATAACAAATGTATTAAAAAAAAATTTGAACCTCAGTGACTCACATAAAAATCACAGTATTGAATTCCATTATATCAAATACGAACATGAAAAATGTGCGACTATGGACCTCAAAAATTGTTTAACTTCCAAATCCCGAAATTCGAAAAATTTGTCTGCTGTCACCAGATCGTCAAATATTAAAAATCATAAAAACCCGAAGGCAATATATTTTTTCACCAAACCACTCGTGAAATTTTTTCACCTACGTCCCTGCATGCAATTATTATTAATAAAATGATGTCACAATCAGAAAAACAAATTAATGTGAATTCACTACTCATATATTAAATTACAACTCATTTTTCAAGTTTAAAAATTTACCAGAAATAAAAGAATCAGGCCCATACTGCAAAAGCACGAAGTTTGGGCAAAAAAACATATAAATTAGCGTGAAAAACTTTTATATTCATAATACACATTTTTCCTCAGAGTGTTACATACATCGTATTTTTCGATACGATATTAATGCGATATTTTCAATACGATTTTTATCTGGGTTTTATTTCCAATGTGTAACTGGTGCTGGAAGTGAAAGTTTCGTTGACACCGACAAAGGCTGTAATGAGATATGATATGTGATTGATTCAAATGCGATAACAACTCGAAACGCTCAATCGTGATTATGTAATTATACCGCGTCAATTACACAAATTTACGACAATTGCGTGCATTATGTCGATCCTAGCACAAACATCACGTTTATTTGATTAGGTAAAAGTGTTTGTTTAGCTGCAGGGAAATTGCAAGGTAATTGTTTAGGGAGGAAGAAGTACAAAATTTAAGTGTCAATGTGAGTTATATTTACTCCAATATACGAATTAATATTTACGACTTTAACAGACATGAAGGTTTCGTTCCACAACAAAAGTTTCCAAATGAAAACCTCCAACGTAACAAAATAACAAACAAAAACCGAATAAGTAATTTTTCCGTTAAAAAAATTACAACGATCGAACGAGTCCAAATAACGGAAAAACGAAAAAGATTTTCAGTGCCGGTAAAGAGCGGAAGGAACTTTTTCCTCTCGCGAAAAAGCGGAAAAGAGTCGGCAAAAATTATGGCATCCGAATAAGCAGATAAGGACGAATACAACCTCGGCTCGAAATAAAAACCGTATTCATTGCCCACAAATATCCCGGAAATTGTGCAAGATATCAAGCAGCGATTTATGAAAGTTCCCCCGGAGAAACAGACGTTTTTGCCGGGTAAACAATAATGCCAGGGCAAAGTTGCCTTGCGTCGCCAGATTAGTGATTTTTCCACTAGATCAAGTGGATTTTATGGACTTCACCCAAAACTCTGAGGCAGTAAATAATAATAATAAATCTATTAGGGTGGGGATAATAATTAATGCAAATCAATATTATGAAGTTGGTATGCAAATATAAATGAATATTGGGAAATATGGTAATAAATAAAAAATGAGAAAAAATCAAGAAATTACCAACATTCTCCCTTGATTTTATGCACTCCCTCCAAAACTTTGTGGCATTTTGTAAAAATAAATATACTTATTAATATGAGGAGTATATGGCGGTCATACGAATAAATAGAATAAAACAGAAAGGTATATAACCCTTCAAAATAATAAATGTATCAAGAAGGTACCTATAATGTTAAGGTGGGTTTTACACAAGTATTTTTTCAAGCAAATTCACAGAGGATGATAGAAACAATCATCCATCCTGAAATACAATCGAAAATAAAGGAATTATTAACGTTTTTCAAATTTTACGTAAAGATTAGTTGTACAGAAAATTGTTCAAACTATCTGGCAACAGTGGTTCGTGAAAAATCGATATCTCAATATCCCCGAGCAATGCAACTCGGATGATTAAAGTTACGATCTATAAATATTAAACGTCAATGCTGGAACCGCGAGCAAGGTCATTAATGCCTCGTAATTTGCATTCGGGCACCAATTCGTTCCCCGAGTACAGCTCTGCTTCGGAAATGGAGAACAATGCGAGGTCCTACATTTAATGCGACAAACCATCTTCGTCCGTTATAAATAGGGATTTCCTTCGGTACCATTGAAATTCACTACCATTGTTCGTGCGACTCTTCGCAGACATCCCAGAAAACGTGTACCCAATGGCGTGTACATCAGAAGAAAATATTTGCCATGTACGCTCTGCATTTCGTGGACTCGACTTTTCTCTTCGTTTAGTTAAAATACTGCCATATATGTAGCACAGTTATTTCTTAACATTATTTCTTGATTTTTCTAATTGGTGGTTTCTTTTATTTGTGAATTAAAAAAACTAATAATTCGACAAAAAGAAATTCAGTCCTTAAATTCTATTTTAATTCCAATCATTGGAATTTTTTTAATTTTTCAGGATATTTGACAATCTTCAGGATTTTTAGTGTTTTTTGATTCTTCAAGATTTTCAACGTCTACGACTCCTACAAAGTTTCCAAATTTACTAATTGTATTCGAATTTCGGAAATTATTGATGGGCTCTGTGCAAGAAAACATTTTCTAATGTTTAAAAATTCCAAAAGTAGTACACAGTTTCTGTAGCATTGTATTTTTCGGAAATATCAAAAATCTTTGGAATTTTCAGTTTTTTTCTACGTGTCGAAATTTCAAGAATTTCTAGGTTTTAGTTGCAACTTTTAAAATCACTGATGATTTCTGTACGATAAAACATTTCTAAAATTTCGATAATATTACACAGTTTTTGTAGTTTTTACGGAATTACCTTCATTTTTCCACAATCTAAAAAATTCTGAAATATTTCTTTAAATCGGATTTTTCGAATTCTCGGGAGTTAATGAGAATTCTAAAAATTCAAATATCGTTTTATATTTCTAGTTCTAGTTCTTGAACGATCGCTTTTTTATGGAAAAGTTTTTATTTTAGAAATAAAAATTTATTATTAAAATTTTCAGAGCTTTAAAAATCGAAATCTCGGGGAAAACGTTCTTACATACAGAAAAAAAATAATATTTATTTTTTCAATCGTTCAAGAACTAGATACATTCCTAGACTACTGAAATTTTTTGGATTTTCTAATTAAACTTGACCTGTTCGACTTGCATCGTGGTCACCACAAGCCTGTCAAAAAAAAAGTCGTTTCGGGGAAAGGGCCATAACTCCGCTAATTGTTATTTTTTTTTTTTGAACAAATACTTGTTTTTTTCAAGTGGACAGTACACTATTAAAAAACAATAACTTTGGTGTCATAACATTATGCTACAAACTTTAAAAGATACTCCGAAACACCCTCAATTCGTCTGCACAAAAAGGTATATAATCCCTTAAATTCTACTAATTTTTCGAACTTTTTAGGGTCACTAACATTCTTTCAAATTTTCATCGGTTTCAAACTCTTCGAAATTTTCAATTTTTATGAATATAGGAAATTTTGAAATTTATTTGGTATTTTTTATGAATAAAATTATATATATCGTTCAGTTTCTGTAGTTTTACTCAATTCAAAAAAATTTCCACAATCTACAAAGTTCATTTACATTCTCTAAAATTCTTCGGATTCTTCAAAATGTTTTTAAAGTTATTGACAATTATTATCAAAATGTCGAAGGTTTTCTAATGTATCCATATTTTCAAAATTTCCGAATTTCATTGAAATTTTTAAAGTTTCCGACTATCTATGTGCGATGAGATTATTGGTTTTTAAAAATTTGAAGAATATCACAGTTTCTGTAGTTGTACGAAATTTACAGTTTTCTACAATCTACAAATCTTTCATAGAAGTTGAAATTTTCATTTGAAAAACAAATTGCACTTTGCTCTAGAAAACAAGTCAAAAAGTTAAACTTGACAATTTTTGAAATTTGATTTCAATATATCTAGCAACATAAATAGTTCGTAATATTTTACTATTTGTTTATTTGTTAGTTTACACTGTCATGAATAAAATCGAGCATCTTGAATAGAATCATGAGAAAAAATAAAAACTTTGAAATATATAGATTGTCAATTACAAGGCATTATTTTTGCATTAAATATGCCTCAAAAACTGCTCAAAATCATCACAAACTTGTCTTAATCGAAAGAATATCAAAAAAGAAATTCAAGAAAATACGTGACAAATTACTTTTTCTTCTAAATATGCAGTACATAAAATTTCATGTATGATAATAACCTCAGTGCCACAATTACTCCACACTGTTAGAAATTTATCTATTAAATTTAAGAGATTGTTTTTGAAGCAGATTTCTCATGCAATTTGGTAAATTTATGGACGCATCGAAGAAAAAAATATGCACTGCCGATTTATTTCGAAATGTTAATAAAAAAGATATATAACAGACATTAAAATCATTTCAACTTCAAATGATTTCCCAATGAAAATGTATACTTAAACATTTTTCAAATCAAACTTTAATTATATTACATGAGATATAATAAACACATCTTTCAATAAAGTCTCTTGAAATTCATTTAATATTATATAAAAATATTGAAATTAATACATCCGGTATGAAAACTATGAATTTAATATAAATTTCTTTGAAATCCTTTTCATATACATATCCATGAAATTGCACACACGATTTTAAGAGAAACTCTATGAAAGATGTTTGAAATTTCAAATTTTTTCATAGTGCAATTGGCCCTACTTAAAGGCTGGATTCAATTATATTGCATTGAACTTAATGAACAAATTTCTTAATAAAGTCTCTTAAAATTCATTAAATGTTTATAAAAAATATTGAAATTAATATATCCGATATGAAAACAATAAATTTAATATGAATTTCTTTGAAATCCTTTTTATATACATGTCCATGAACTTTCATACACGATTTCAAGAGAAACTCTATGAAAGATGTTCGAGATTTCAAATTTTTTTTACAGTGCAGTTAAGCCTATTCAAGGGGTAGTTTCACCCCCGAAACTACGCCACTGAGATAACACGTATCGCGCTTTCGTGTACGCAAAAGCCATATTATTCCGGCGGTATTAGCTCCCATTTATGCAAGCAATGGGTATACGAAGTTTTTACTGGAAATCCCGGGTAATCGCAATTGAGGGACTCGTGCTCTTGATAACAAAGAAGGGCGCTTGATCGGATTTGCCCGATCTCGACGTGGATGTAACATTTATTCTTTTTCTCGGAGGGAAATAAATGGCATTGCCCGCGCGATGCAAAGCGCCCGCGGAACGTGATTTTCAAGCAAAGCTGTGAGTGCCACGGAGAACTGTAACCCATTCGAATTTATATAAATAAGGTTTCTTCTTCGTCTTGTACAGCCGAGCAACTCGATTTTCGCGGGGTCGTGCGTATAGAGCTTGTCTCGAGAGTGCTGTTCAAACCTTTTTTTTCTGATCTTTATTATACGACTGCGATCATCAGCGAGCTTATACTTTTTTAACATTTTTCATTAACATTAGATGAAGGTTTCTAAACAAACTTTTGATTATTTTGGGGGAATTCGATGGTAAATTTTGGAAATAAGACGATTGAATGATACATCGACAAAATAAAAATTGAGAATGATCATCTTGGAATTCAAATTTTCTGTTTCAGGCTATCTGTTTATATTGCTTTCAACTTTGGAATGAAAATTTTGTTCGTAGTAATTCGATTATAGTAATTAGAGACTTTATTTAAAATATCAACGATATCCCATTGATTTTTTCAATAGGTAGTGATTGCAGCTCAAGCAACTGAGGAAGGGGGTCTATTGTCATATTGCTTCAGAATATTTTTTTATACATACGAAATCTGGAAAACTTGAAATGCAATCAGAAATTGAGAAAAACCTGGAAAAGTTCGGAAGATTTTCTTTTAATTATATTATAGTTTTGAATAATTTCTCTAGAAATGATGTAACTGTGAAATAAATAATACTCAGTACAAACTTCGAAAATTGTTCAATAAAATTCTAGGAAATTTGAAATATTTGTATATATTCAAAAAAGACTGCAGAAAGTTTTTAGATTTTGTGAAACCACAAAAACGAAGTAATGTTCTTTGAACTTTTTGAATACAAAAATCTACTATGATACTAGGTTCATCAATTATTTAAAAATTTAGAAAAAATGCAGGATATTAGAAAATTTTCAAAAACAAAAAACATGTAAATGTTAAAATTGTCAGTGATTATACAAAGTTAAAAACTTTGTAGAATTTCAGAAAATGTTATTGATTTTTGCGAATTGTAGTGAACTTTGTAATAAATTTCGTAAAACTACATCAGAGAAACTGTGTGGTATTCTTCAAATTTTCAAAAACTAGCAATCTTATCGAACAGAGATTTTCAAAAGTTTTTTAATGACAATAAAAATAAAAAGTTTCGAAAATTGCGATCAATAAAGAACTTTCGGAATGTTTATGATTGACAATATTTGTCACTATTTATTAATATTTCTAGAACAAATAGAAAAACTAATAAAGTTTTGTAAAATGTTGATAAATCTCATAGATTGTAGAAATTTCGCAAAATTCTGTAAAACTACAGTAATGGTGTAATATTCTTAAAATTTTTCAAAATCTAAAAATGTTTCGTCGTATAGAAATCGTCAGTAATTATTTATAAAAAATATAAAACAAATTCAAACGTTTCATGAATTCAGAAAAATTGAAAACCATTGAAAATTTTGAAGAGTTTAGAAACGATGAAAATTTGAAAGAATGCCAGATCCTCAAAAACTCAAAAAAAAAGAATATCGAAAAAATTTGATAAACTTTCTTAATTCTGAAACATTTTGAAAATTTTGTATAACTGCAAAAAATGTGTAATTTCTTGAAATTTTGAAAAATAAAAAATGTTCTATTTCACAAACTTTATCTATAATTCTAGAAATTTCAATACAAACTTATAAACTTCTAAAATTTTCAAAATATAAAAGTACACATATTTCAATTTTAAGGATTTTCAACAACTCCGAAAAATTCGAAAAGTTCGTAGAATTTCAAGGAATATTGTAGAATTTTTCAGATTACAGAAAAATGAACGTGATTGCGTAAAAACTACAGAAACTGTGTAATATTCTCAAAATTTTATAAAACCAAGAAATGTTTTATCGTGCAGAAATCATCGCTGATTTTAAAAATCGCAACTAAAACATAAAAATTTTTGGAATTTTGAAAAGTAAAAAAAAACTGAAAATTTCAGAGATTGCTGATAATTCTGGAAAATACAAAATACTTGTAAAATTTTGGAATATGTTAATACACTTTGTAGATTGCGAATAATTTTAGGAAGTCCGAAAAACTACTGAAACTGTGTACTACTTTTGAAATTTTTAAACATCAGAAAATGTTTTATTGTACAGAGCTCATCAATAATTTGAGAGATTTCAATACAATTTATATATATTTAAACTTTGCAGGAGTCATAAACGTTGAAAATCTTCAAGCATCTAAAATTTTCAAGATTCTCAAGATTCTCAAATATCCTGAAAAATTAGAAAAATTTATGGAATTCTATAAAAGGGTAAAAAATTTTGTAGATTGAGAAAAGTTTTCAAAATTTCATAAAACTAGGGAAACTGTGCAATGTTCTTCAAGTTTTTAAAAATTGAAAAACATTATGTTATATCCTACGGTGATTATCTAAAATTTTGACATTTTTAAAAAGAATCGAAAAATGTTAAATAATCAAAAGAGTTTTTTAAACATCAAAAAATTTTATGCTGCGTTAATAACTCCAAAGAATTTAAATAGTTTGTAGAATTTCAGAAATTGTTGATTAATTCTATAGATAAAAGACAACTTTCGAAATTCCGTAAAATAACATAAAATGAAAATATTTCTCAAATTTCTAGAAAGAAAAGAATATTTTTTTATTTAGTTATCGTCAAAAAATTTGAAAATTCCAACAAAAATCAAAAAATTTTGAAAACTTTGAAAAATCGAGAATGAAAAATTTGAGTTACTCTCAATAATTATTTAAAATTCTAAGAACTTAAAGAATAACAACAAATTTCGACAAATTTTTTAGACATATGGGAAATTCTGGAAATTCCGTCAAACTACATAGACTATAATATTTTTTCAATTTTTTTCAATTTCTTTTCTACATCTAATATTATTTTTATCTTTTTTAATCCTCGTTTTCAATTTGCTTTTTATTTTACCATTATAGACTAAAACCCAATTCCTACATTCCAAATTATGAAAAATTCTTAATTATCTAACTTTTAATTATTATCTCAAGAATTTGAACACAATTTTTCTCAAATTAAACGGTTAGTGAAACACGTTGAGCTATTACTTATTCCATTCTCGCACTTTGACACTCACGGAACGAACGAACAAATTTCAACTATTTAATATATTAACTTGAATAATTTATATTCCCTTGATTTTCTGCAAATCTCGTATGATTTACTAATCACTCATTTTACATCGACTTAATATGATTCGCTTCAGCCATGCTCTGTTTGATATCTTTGAAATGATGATAAAATAATGAATTTGATGAAAAAATTTACGAGACCGACCTGATTATACTCGGAGCAATCTAAATATGTATTAGGCATTCAAAAATCTCATCCAAAGTTGTTTTATCGCTTAGAAGTTATAAAAAACTTTGTCATTTTCCATCGAGTATCGCAGAAAATTTTCGTGGCGATGCAAAATTCTCGTGGTAGTTTGAAAAACTTAGTGTTCTCAAATACATGCCAACATGTTACATGAATTTACTGTAATCGAAAAATGGCATGAATTCGAAAAAAGAAACGTTAGTGTAAAGTTAAGTAATCAACATTTAAAAAGTTGATAAAAAACCCTTTGGTGCATTTTGCATATTCAAAACAGTTGAAATTTCTCTAAATTCTTTCAAATTTTTGTGATTTGTCGATGTTTCTGGAAATACTGAAATGATATAGAAATTGAAAATTATAAAATAACAGTACTTTAAAAAAACGGTTTTCCAAAATTTCAGTAAGCTTATAAAATTGAACTGAAAGTTTGAAAAGTTTTAAATAATTTCGAAGGTTCAAGCCAACATTGATTACCGTTGAATAAAAATTTAAACTTATTATATTTTATTGCTTCTGAAAAAATATTTTTCAGAATTGTCTAAAGCTTATAAAATTAGAATTACAGTTTACAAAGTTTACAGAAATAAGATTGAATCGGCCCAGATTAAAGTTGTGAAAAATGTGTAGAAACCTTTGTGATTCAATAAAATAATAAAAATTTATTAAATATAAACAAACTAATTCAACTTTTCCAATATTTTCGGAATCATAAAAATTTTCACAATTACACACGCACTCCATAGCAAAAAAAAAGATTTAATGAAATCAGGTAATGCTTTCAAAAAAAGTTTTTCCCAAAATTTCCGAAAGCTTACAAAACTTTAATCATAGTGTGAGAATTTTTTTAAATTTCTAAAGTTTATATCAACATTGATTGATACAAAAACAAATTCAAAAAAACCTTTCAAATTAATAAAAATGAAATTGGTTGATTCAATATACCCGAAATAATTTGGATTCCTCAAAATTTTCTGGAACCGTTGGAATTTCAAAATCAAAAGAATTCTTTGAAATCACGAAATGCTTGCCAATGAAGCTTTTTGCAGAATTTTTGAAAACGTTCAAAATGAGAATCACAGTTTCGGAAGTTTTCGAAAATTTCTTAGATGTTTAACTTTCGAAGAAAATATTCATAGTAGCTCATGAAATCTATAAAAACGTATAAAATTTACAAAATTTATCTAAACTGTTTCGAATTTCTCGAAATTTTCTAGTGTTAAAGAATTTCCTCATGTTTCCAAACACATTGAAACAAAAAAATTCTATAAAATCACGTAATGATTATGAAAAAAGCCTTTTCCAAAATTTCCGAAAGCTTGGTTTGAAAAGTTTAAAAAAATTTTTGATGTTTAAGTGCAACAATGAATAACGTAGAAAAAATTTTGAAAAAAACTTTAAAATTAAGGAAAATATTGTTAATTTACTTAATATCTTGTTTACGTGAGATATTTTTCATCACAATAACCGAAAAGTCACTTCAAAATATCAGTTTTGAGGTAAGAGTGATAAAAAAGACATAAAATAATAAAAATCTTGAAATAATCAAATTCTGTAAAAATATTATTTTCTTGGAATCAATAATAAATTTCTATCAAACTTTTATTCCTAAAGTATCCACAATTAAAACACATTCAAAGGAATCATAGTATTCTACAAAAACCTTCACAAAATATATTATAATTATTCGTGAGACGTTACCTAAGAATATACCAAGCACACTCGTAGAATGTACTGAAAAGTCTTGGTAATATTTTTTTTTAGAATATCTTGGGTATAACTTTATGATGAAACTTTTGCGCACACCAAGAATGATCTGGAAATAAACAAATATATATCAAATTATTTTGAGGGCGTTTTTCTATTTATTTACAAGGAACAAATATCCCTGGTATACTGTGTGTTCCTTGAGCTGATCTATATCAACATCTCGATCAGTTTTCATCAGTTTTTTTATAAGTAATATCCATTTTTGCAATTTTTCCCAATAGAACTAAACGGTCGATTTCAAATAAATTTTCGAAGTCGAATGAGGCTCGGAATATTTTTTTTGCAAAGTTTTATCGGAATCAGTCGAAAATTGTTTCAGGTAAAAAATCTCATTGTTAATAGTACACGTACAGAATATTTTTTCATTTAATTTTTTACCATTAGAGTTCTAATCAATTATCCGAAACAAATTGTTGCACGTGTATCTTTTCAGTGTATGCCAATTGTGTCGTTATCGAGGAATGCGTACACACTACTTTCCGCAGCTGCGACTCTCGAAATTCTGAAAATGGTTCGGGCCTCGTCGCTAGGAGGCGATAACATCAGCGCGCTTCTCGTTCTTATTATGTAGTACAGAGTCTACTTGAAGGGTGTGGATTCATTGAAGAATTTGTCTCCTTTCCCGAGGCAGTTAGCATTGTATATCGGTACTGATCCAATAGAAAGGAGTCCCAACCCAACCCAGCGAGTACTACATTGTAATTTCATTATATTATGTTGTGAATTAACCACAACTTGTGACGATAATTTTGTATTTTCGCGTATTTTTCTTCATACAACACGGTCACATACTGAGTATTGTGCCCATAAGAAAATATTGGATTTTTTTTTTTTCGTTTGTTGTAGATCGTTAAATGTTTTATTTTCGAATGATTTTTTATCATGAAAGTATAAATTTATAAAGAATTTTCTATTAAAGCACATAATTCATATAATATGGAATCGATAGAAAATGCGGATTGCATTTTAATTAAATATATACGTGATCCAATGGCTTTCCATTTAATTGCTAGTTCATTTATTCTTCAGTTATGATTTCATGAATTTTTTTACGTGAGATAAGCACTAAAGAAAAAGTTGACCGTAATATTTTTTCGCGGATAAAAGTAATCAATTTTTATTGTGAGTGAAAGAAGAATCGTGATATCGATTGGGATATTATGAACTCAATAACAAAAAGCAATATGTATATCTATAACTTTACGTATAACATTCTAAAAAATTTTATAAATACATAATCGAAAATACGGAAACTAGTATAATTACACGAAAAATCAAGAATGCTGAAATCTCGGCATTGATCACGGAATTGAAGAAAAAAGTATGTTTTATAGTCTTTATGACATTAAATACCAAAGATATAATAATTTCATTTTATCTTCACTGATTATTTCATTTTATCATCATTATCATTATTTCTATGCATTAGTTATTGTGATCTCAAACTTCTATCACTAATTTTCTGTGATTCTCACTTTTGTCTTATTAATTTCGTTAGAAGTAATTATAATTCACTAAATAAAAAAATGGCAGCTCATTTATTAGGCTAATTTATCAGAATGTTCTAAAGTCGTTCAAAATTACTCAAAGTTCCCGAACAATCTAAAACTATGAAAATCTTGAAAATTCTTTAAAATCATAGAACCTTTCAAAAAGGTTCTAAAACTGACCAAAACATCGACAAAACAATCTGACTAACAATAAGACTGTAGAAATAAATGACCAAAACATTTCAACTCAAGAACCACATTTTCATCAATACAATAAACAGAACATTTTTAGCTCAATAAGTTCTGGCTTTGATCACAAAAACTCTCATCGTAAGCCGCGAAATTCTTCGCCGAGCTCACGCGATATTTGCGTCGCCGTGATATAATTCGGTGCATTAGCAACTTGTAAGGGAACGTCAAAACTACGAAGGTAAGTTTGCGTGTAACGCGATTGAGGAGATATTGAAATATCGATCGTTGCGTTAAACTGTCTAGGACGCGAGCGGAAATGGGTATTCGATTGAAAAAATTACCTCAATCCCGTGACGCGTTTCCGCGCTTCATTTTGGTGACGTTTAGCCGAACGAATCTCGTTTATGGAGCGAAAATTCGCCGAGAAAAAGCAAGTACACGCGAAGCGTGTTTTCCATCGATCTCTCGAACCGCGGCTTTAATTATTTTGCCCCGTTGTAAATTGCACATACTGCAGATATTGAAAACGGTTCGCCGCCGGGTAGCAATATCAATTAATTTATGGCGCATTATGGGATCTGGCGAACAAATGTGTGGCCGCCGGACAAAATGTTCGACTCGGTGCGTTTGACGCTCTTGAATAGATTAGGTATAATTGATTACATAAACATTTACTTGGATGTACTTTGTGAGCTTATTATTGAATTGATGGAGATGGACTCTCATAAATGATCGAGATTGGTTTTGGTTTTTCTCTTGGAGCGATAGATGCGGGGATAGTGAGGAACACTGCCCACCTTAAGAATTGTGGACCATCACAAAAACATTAAAAATTTCGACAAAGAGCGAATTCATCGTTTTATTTTCGTTATATGTGAATCATCTACGAATAAAGGTTCTGAAATCAATCCGAGCTAACTTTCGAGATAATTTTTTAGCTGTTATAGAAATAACTTGACGATATTTGAACGATGCATTTTTGAACATGAGGTTCATTGTTCGAAATGAGAGTATTTTTATGTGAAAGAAAAATTACCGAGTATGAAAATGTAAAATCAAAGCTAAAATGATTTTTAAGAAATTCTTCAGGCTTTTTAATCACGTTAGAACATTTTTATCTCCTAATATTCAATAGTCTTTCTTCGATATTTCGGTCAAAAGTAATTAGTGGCTCGCTGTAATGTTTAAAAAATATAATGAGCTAAAGAAAATATTTGTAGTTTTCCACGTCTACTGAAAATGTCATCAATGTTTTTAGTAGACATTCTACTTTAAACATGATTACGAAAACAAACATTCGTAAATACTTGATTTTTGCAAAACACTTTCTACATATAGTACGAACCACTCAGAACTTTTCAAATTTTATAAAAATCTATGTAAATAATAAAGGTTTTTCGTCATTTTCTTATACTTTTTTAGTTTTTTGAATTTTTAATAAAAAATGAAAAACATAATACACATTCAGAGGAAATATGAAAATGGATACAGTATACAAGAATATTGAACATTTTCAAGAATTTCACAAGTTTTTTGAAATCTAGTAAATAATCGATAATCCTAAAAATTTACAATGTTTTTTCCAATTAACTAACATTTCTTAAACTCACTATATTACAAAACGTCCGTATAACATTCCAAATTTTCAAAAAATTTTACCAACTTATAGAGATTTTTCGTAATTTTTGAATACCATTATAATAATTCTTTTTTTTTTCTATTGTTTTCAGAAAATGAAAAAACATCAAGCATGGCAAAGATTTTAGAGAAATACGATAATGAACAAAATTTACTTCATTTATAAACGTTTCCTGTAACTCCACTAATTTCTCGAATTTTATAAAATGATTGACATTTTATGAGATTTTCAGTGTTTCTTTCATTTTTCGAAATTTCCAAAATTTCCTAGATCATACAAATTATTCAAAACTTACGAATTTCACAAAAGTTTTGTGCCCTAGACTATTTCAAATTTTTCACATTTTAAAAACATTTTTCCAAATCATTAGGTTTTTTTGTGATTTTGAATACATATTTTGCTTCTGGAAATGAAAAAACCCTATCGTAAATACTTTGATAAAAAATGACACTGAACACAATATATAAAATTATTAAACATTTTCCAAATTTATACACATTTTTCAAATTTCATAGAGTAATCAACAATTTAAAATTTTCAATCTTTTTAAATTTTTCGAAATTTCCAGAATTTCATACATAATAAATCCAAACTTGTTCGAATATTTCATAATTTCATGAAAATTCGTCAAACTCATTTAGATTTTGCGCAAATTTCGAAAAGTTTTAGGGTTTGTTAGACTTATCTCTAGAAATGAAAAAACGTAATCGTACATATTTCGAAAAAATATGTTAATGAAATCGATATATAAAATTCGTCAATAATTTCTGATATTTCACAACTTTTCCGAGTTTCATAAAATTGTTAACAATCTATAGAATTAATGATGTTTTTTTTAATTCTAAAAAATTTTTTCATCAGTGTTCAAAACATAATTCAAACTATTCGAAACTTTAAAAATTTTACGAAAATACGTCTAATTCATCAAAATTCTAGGTAATTGTTAAATACTTTAAAATTTTTATATTTTAATCAAAAAATGAGAAAACACTATCGGACATAGTTTGAAGAAATATGGTAATGAGCGCATTTTACAAAATTTCAATGTATTTCGTAAAATGTTAAAAATTTTTTGAATTCTATAGAATTATTAACAATCTTCAAAATCCTCAATGTTCTTCCCTATTTCAGTCGTTTATTTCTTTGACTGGAGAATTCAATTATTAAGTTGAATGTTAATAAAGTGACTGGCAATCAGGAAGAACGTGTAAATACATTTTTTTAATGGTTTGTATTGTATATATAAAAATTCACAAATTTTGTCAAAATTTACGAAAAACCATTAGGATACTTCGAGATTTTCTACTAATTTTCAATTTTTTCGAATTTTGACAAAAAAATGAATGAACTTCCAATAAAAACTTACGAAAAATTATGTTGGAAAAAGAATTATATTCGAATGATAAAAAAACCAAATTACTATTCACGAAAAAAATTCTGTCTACGTAGTGAAACTTCCTATTTCTATGCAAGAAATTCATCGTTTTTCCACCAACATATTGTTTTCGCACGAAAAAATATGCCGAATTCAACTCGCGTAAACTCTTTTAGTGTTTTTAAAACATGCGGTCGCGGCGCGAGTTTTTCTACCGCGAAAAAAGGAGTACATTTTTCCAATCCATCTCACATTCGAAGGGAGTCCGTCAAAAGCACGTGGACCAAAAAAAAAGAGGATTCATGAAACGCAATCAGTCCCGAAAATCGAATATGTTGCATCGCCAATTATTCGTTTTATTTAACTTGCGGATTATCTTGTACTTTTCATGTTGAATGTTTGAAGTGAAAATACACGGATGAATATTCATGAACGTTCGCTTTTCCCTGGCAATTATATCGGTTTTTCCATCAATTTGAATCCAGTTGGAAATTTATACTAGCCAGTAATAATAAGTGGATTGAATTTCTTGCAATATTGCAAGTAACTAGATTTTTTTATTGAGTTATTGGAACAGTTGATTTTTCATTGAAATTATTTTTTCTCGGTGTTTGTGGATAACTAATCTTTAAAATTGAAAAATTGTGAATTTTTCCAAAATCGGAAATAAGTGATGTGGTCTTGCTGCTGAAAATGTTCGTCGTCGTAAGCTCATATATTCGCTATCAAAGCTTTTCGAATAATCCTGGATCAACCCTGAAAACTTTTAATTCGCAACATATGGATTTTCCGACCTACGGGGATTACAAAACAATGGCCGAAATAGATTTACGACCGCGGAGTCGAGTCTCAAATAACGAAAATATAATTCTATTCCAAGTAAGGATTACTTTAGAATTATCGGGTTTTGATAGAACCAGCCAAAAGCAGGTCATTGTAATTCATTTTATTCACTTCTGACAGTGAATTTTTCCATCAGAAGTATGACATGAACTTTTTACTCAAAAACGACAAATTTATCAAGTTCATGAACGAAAATTTTTGGGGTGGGTTAGTAAATGATTCAAATATTAGGGGAGAGGGAAGGGGTTATTATCGTATTTCTTCAAAATACGCATGATAATGTTTTTACATTTTTGAATAATAAACTGAGGAACTTGAAAAATATCAAAAAATTACGAAAATTTTTAAGAATCATTGGAAACTTTTTAGTAGTTTTTCATATGTTTGAAATTTTGAAAATCGAAAGACATCGAAAGTTTTAGTGATTTGAAAAAATTCCCGAAATTGGTGAAATTTCAGGAGATGGTAATGAATTTCGTATATTGTGTTCAGAAACATTTTTTTCTAAATAAGCACGATAATGTTTTTTCGAATTTGAAACAAATATTATTAATATTCGAAAAGTATTTTTAAATCAAAAGACATATTTATGAGCTGGAAAAACTTTTATAAAATTTGGAAAATTTGAGTATTTGGTACCATTTGCAAATTTAAAAAAAATCAGAATACAGGATATGTAAAAATATTTCAATAATTCTAAAGAATCAAAATTTTTGTAGAATTTGAGAAGATGTTGTTAATTTTACAAATTGTGTTCACTATCATATTTCTTAGAAATATGTTCTATAATAAATTATGCATTTTGAACGAAAATTTGGAATACTTGAATAGTGTTTCAAAATCACAAGAAAGCTTTCTGGGTTGTATGATTTTCATAAAATTTTGAAAGTTTAAAGTAGCTGCTTTAATGTTAGAACATTTGAAAATTATGAAAAATCATAAAACAAGACAAATTTTAAAGACTGTCAATTGTTGGAAAGAAAAACAAAATTATTGGAGAATTACGGAAATTCACTTCATTTTTAAACTGTGTTTATTATTGTATTTCTTCAAAACATTATGCAAAAAATGCGAGAAAATCTGTTTTTTTTTTTTCATTTTTACGTGAAAATTTGCAATACTTGAAAATTATTGTGAAATTAAGAAAAATCTTAATATGTACGTTAGAAGACTAATTTTCATCAAATTCCAAAAATGTTGAAAAGTCTGGGGAAACATTCTTAATTCGAGTGATAATCAATATTTCTGAAAATTCGAGAAATTGGTAGAATTTCAGAAAATGTTGATGAATTTTGTTCAGTGTGTTCATAAACATTTATTATTATTTTAAAATATGCATGATAATGTGTTTTACATTTTCGAAGAAAAATCTGAAAATCTTGAAAAGTGTTAAAAAATCACAAGAAATTTTCATGAGTTTTCGCATAGAATTTCGGAAGTTTTAGATGTGTAGTTAGTATAATGTTGAAAATGTATAGAAATTTATACAAATCAGAACACATAAGAAATTTCAATAATTGTCAATAATTCTAGAAAAATAAAAAGTTTTGTTGAATTTCAGAATGTGTTCAGTATTTTTGTAAAATGTATTCATCATAGTTTTTCGAAACATGGATAATAATACCTTTTTTTTAGATTTTAATAAAAATTTTGGAAACTTGAGAAGTGATTAAAAATTCAAAGAAATTTATCATGAACTGGGAAAATTTTCAATAATTCTGAAAAATTAATTTATTTATTATTAAAAACTTATTTATTTATTCGAAATTTGAATTTCGAATGTAAAATAAATATTTCAATTCAAACATTGGCAATAATTCTGGAAAATTTGAAAAATATATACAATTTCGGAAAATTCACGTAAATTTTGTAGATTGTAGAAAATATTAAAAACGCTGAAGAATTACAGAAACTGTGTGTAACCTTTAGAATTTTGTAAATAAAAAAGTTTTCAATAAAAATCTATAATTTCAGGCAATTTTGATCAATTCTGTAAGTTTTAAAAGGTTTAACGAGTTGAAAAAATTACAATTTATAAATTTATGCATTTTTGGGGGTATTTTTGTATATTTCACTCATGCAGAATTTTCCTCGTAAGTAGTGCTACCCACCATACCCACATCTTCTGTCGCCCCTGTTCATGAAGATCGTTGATAAGACAAAAATGGACAGAAAATTGATGTTTAAGTTGATAAAAATTTTTTTATACTCTGTACTTTCTTCTTCTATTCTTTCTCCAGGTGCTTCAATGTTAATACTTTTGAAAAAGGAAATGTTTTCCACTAAACTCTAGAAACTTATTAAAATGACTCAGAAGACGCACTAAAGATTACTACCAACCAAAATTCGTATTCTTTAATATTTTTTTTATATAATAATGATTCGAAGTTTTTCTAGACACCTTCTAATTATACATAATCATCAAATTGATCTATAAATTTAATAAAAATCATACAAAATTTTTCGGTAATTTTGTTTAGAGTCAACAACAATGGCTTCTTCCAATGAAACTTACTAAAATATGAAAAAGACGAGTAAAACAGTAAATGGTTAAGAAAAAAGAAGACGCGAAGAGAATGTCTTTTATTTTTTTTTATTGCTAAATTTTCATAATAAATTGTCCTTATATCTGCAAATTCACTTGACATGCATAAAATAAAAATCCTTATTTTTTACAAAACTCTATAAAACAGTTTCAACCAAACAAAAGTTGTTTTTGTTCACGAACCTTCAACCTCGCCTTCTTCTAATTCGCCTGGTTCTGGGATTTCGACACTGGCGCCACCTTCGTTGGAGTCATCTGCCTTGGAAATATCCGATTTTTCCGGCTGGTCATCGGATTTTCTGGGTGTTGTTTCCGGGTTTCCCGAAACGTCTTCAATTTTTTCTTCGGCAGTGTCCTTGGATGTTTCCGGCTGATCATCGGATTTTTCCGGCTGATCATTGGATTTTTCCAGCTGATCATTGGATTTTCCCGGCTGATCATCATATTTTTCCGGCTGATCATCGGATTTTCCAGGCGTTGTTCCCGGGTTTTCCGAACTGACTTCAATTTTTCCATCGGTAGTGTCTTTGGATTTTTCCTCGTTTTCATTTGTTGAAGCCTGGCCATTTGTTTCAACGCCTTTCAAAGCCAAATATTCTTGCACCGAACCAATTGTTGGAGTTTCCGTAGGTGAACTTTGGTTATCGTTCGAGTTCTCTTCCGTCGGTGATTTTGTTTTTCTTAGTCTTTGTCTCTCACGTAACCGTTTTCTGATTTCTGACTGGATTTTGGACTCTTTTATCACGTTCTGAGAACAGAAAAAGTTACTTTTCTTTAGGAATATTAAATTTTTTTATATTCGTTGATTACTATCGAATACTATCGAAATACTATCGAATTATTATATGGATTACAGTACATTTAACATTATGTCTTTTTTTTAATGTAAAATTAGGGATTCACTTCATTTTTTTTATCCGTACGTTTTTTCTTTGTTTTATACCAAGGTCTTTTTATCGCAATTTTTTCTGTTAATAAATTTTGAGGATCCGAGTTCCATATTTGAAAAAACAATTCAAAAAAGTGTGAGAATTTTTTTTTATCTTCGTACCATTGAATTTTTTTAATCATTTCGGTAATGTTTGGGACAAATTTAGAAAGTGTTAAAAATTGAAATTCGCTTTCCAAAGTAAGAAGAAATTTTCATTTCATACCTAATATATAAGTTTATAATATTCGTTTCGTGAATTTTTTTTTAGTAGTCAACAATTTTTTGACGGTTATTCAAATCCTGAAAGATTTTTATAATTTTCAAAAAAAGGTGATAAATTTTACGAGAATTTCTTTTTTATTATTATTATAAAGGTACTATGCATACAACAGTTCAAGAAAATTTCACTGAAAAAGTTCGAAAATCCCAAAACTATAGAAATGATTTTCAACTTCAACAATTTCATGCTACAAAAATTTTTATGACACTCCAAATGTTCAATCCATAGTTTTTTTTAGTTATTTCTCTTCCTTAAACTCTATCCTAGTTTTTCCCATAAATTGATGATTATTAAAAGTTTACTGTATCGAAAGTTTTATCAAAAAATTTGCTTTATATTTGTTGAAAAAATTCCATAAAATCTTAAAACCCATGAAATAATATTTTTCAAAATTTCACAATTTGAGACAGTGTAAATTCATGAATCTCCAAAACTTCTAGAAATAATTTTTTTTTTCACATTAGTTCTCTTTCCGAAATTTCACATTAGGTTTTCCCAGCTTTTAATAATTATCGAAGTTGCTGAAAAAGTTCGGAAAAATCTCAAAACTTCAGAAAAAATTTTCAACATTCAACAATTACGAAAATTTCAAGGAGATTCTGAAACTTCAATTAAAAAATATTTTTTATTAGTTCTTTTCCTGAAATTTCACTTCAAATTTTCCCAGACATTAATAATTATCAAAAGTTTACTGTATCCAAAGGACTTGTACTGAAAATTTGAATATATACTGCTGGAAAAATTCGGTAAGTCCTACGAATTCAGGAACGATTTTCAACCTTTGCAATTTTAGGCTGCAATAATATCATGAAACTCCCGAACTTCGAGTTACAATTTTTTTTCTCTTCAAATTATTTCCCTTTATGGAATTCTATTTTAAATTTACTCTTGATTGCACTTGACAATACTCAAAAATTTACTGTATTTGTAAATCACATTTTGAGAGTTGACTGTATTTACAGAGAACTATGAGATTTTTATTTTAACCAACGACATATCATAATTTATCAAGATTCTCATGTATTTTAAGGATTCATATCTACAGTGGTCTGATATTTCGAAATAAATACAGAAACGATAAAATTGAAATCTTTTTTACATTTTTATAAACAGTAGCGTAGCTAGGGGGGGGGGAGAAAGGGGCAGTCGCCCCAGGCGCCAAGTAAAAAATTGAAGATCTTTTTTTTTAGCAATTTTTTTAGAAATTTCTAAAAGGTATCAGAAATGACGTATCTAAAAAAAGGTTATCAAAAAAGTCTGGATAGGAATGACATATCTAAATTTTCCTGATGACTAAAACGTGATGAATTTTTGTAACTAGGGGCGGCATTTTCCTATTTTTTCTCCGGGCGGTAAAATGTCCAGCTATGCTACTGCTTATAACAAATACAGTAAAATCTGTCGTATTGTCGCATTGTACAACCAGTTTTACAATGTGACAATGCGACAGGTGAAGAAAACAGAGAGAATGACAATACGACAAATTTTACTGTATTTTCAATTTACTGTTCTTTGAGGACATGACAATAGGCCATATTTGAAAGAATCACTCTTGGACTTGACAGACCTACATCAAATGTCAACTATGCCTAAAGCACTTAACTCGAGAGTCGACTGTATTCAAGTGACGTTTGTGACAAATCACAAATATTTGAAAGTCATGTACTTAAATATTCCTGCAATGAAAGAACTAACATTGAGCGTAAAATGTATCCAAAGGACTTATATCAAGAGTTAAGTGTATTCAAAGGACTTATGGTTCACAGTTAAACATTTACCATTCAACTAAAAATTTCGCTGCTTTTATCCTCTGTCCATTTTTCTTTCATTTTTCAAGTATGATTATCATGATCTTATTATGGCCTGGAAGAAATATTGAACAAAAAACCATCAATAAAGTTTCAGTTAATGAATATGTTTTCAAAGGTTTTTAGATATCACATATCAAGAGTGCTTCTATCGAGAGATTACTGCATTCAAAGGACTTGCAGGAAAATTTTACGTTACTTTAAAGACACATTTTGATATTGACTATCTTTAGAAAACTATCATTAGAAATTCAGGATATTTGAATGAAAAACATCAAGTCTTATTTTATTTAAAGGAAATATGCATATGTCAGAAGGTTGACTTTACTCAAACAGAATTGATTTAGATTTTCAATCTAACCAAAAATATATCGACGATTGTCAAAATTTAAATGTATTTTAGGAGTTCATCTCTACAGTTCTACTGATATTTCGATATAAATCCAGAAACCATAACATTCAAAGCATTTTTAACATTCTAATAAAAAATACGACAGAAGACGGAAACAGAAAGAATGACAATATGACGATTTTTACTGTATTTTTAATTTACTGTCCTTTAAGGACACGAAAATAGACCATATTTGAAAGAATCATATTTAGACTTTACAGACTAATGTTTAATTTTATCAAGAGTCAACTGTATTCAAGTGACTTTCCAATCAAAGATATTTAAAATATACATGCATGAGAGTTAAATGAATTCAAAGGACTTATATCAAGAGTTGAGTGTATTCATAGTAAGACTTAAAGTTCACATTTAAAAATGTAATGTATAACTGAAATTTTTACTGCTTCTATCCCCCGTCTATTTGTCTTTCATTTTTGAAGTCTAATAATATGATAATCTTACCTGAAAACAATATTAACGGAAAAAAAACAATCAATAACATATCAGTTGATAAATATCATTTTTTCCAAGAAGTTTTAAGACACCACATATGAAAAGCGCTTCTATCGAAAGTTTACTGTATTTAAAGCACTTCCATGAAAATTTTACTGCATTATAACGGCACATTTTGATATTTGACTATCTTCAGAAGACTTTCATCAGCATTTCACTGTATTTGAATGACGTAAATCGAGTTTACTTTATTTAAAGTAGAATTGATTAAGAAAAGAAACAAATTGTAACGTCTCAATTATGATATCCTTCATTTTCAAACAAATCCCAAGACACCACAAATTCATTACCTTCACATCATCGGTGCTGTAATACCTTGACGCCCAAGTTTCCGAACCACTTTCTTTCTTATTGTTAGCACCCTTCGACTCATCATCCTCGCTCCCTTCAATATCATCCGGATAGTCATCCAGATCTATAATTTCCTCCGTCACCTCCGACTTCTCGCCCGGATTTTCCTTTCTACCAGCAGTCACAGGCTCCCCTACTTTCCCCTTCGCCGCCTCATTTTCCCCAGAATTCGATGACTCGCCATTCTTTTCCTTGTCTTCTGCATTCTTCTCCTCAATCGACCTCTTTTTCCTCGCTTTCCCTGCTGTTTCCTCGTTATTTTCCGGTTCATTTTCCGCACTCCTCTTGTTTCCTAATCTCTGGTTTTGCTCTTCGCCTTCCTCATCCGTCGACAATATTTCGATCGTCGTCGTCGGAGGTACCAACATGACAAGATCTTCATCTGTCGTTTGTCTCATCCAATCTTCCAACTGTCGAGGATTGAACTCGCTTATCACGCGTTGCTTAACAGCAGAGATTTTTTTGTCCAACTCACGAGCATTCGCCAAAGCACTTTGAGTTTCCGAGGTCGTTGGAATCACGTCCTCTTCTTTTCGAATCAAGGCTCTTATGGCGCGTGCTCTCATCTCGAGTTCGAGAAGATCCAGAAGACTGTCGCCATCTTTTTCCGGTTTTTCAGTCGAAGATTTTGGCTCTTGTGCTTTTTTCTCGCCTTCGACTTTGACTTTGGCACGTTTCTCTTTATTAGGTTCGCTTTTCACGCGAGGTTTGGATTTCTTCGAAGTGCGTTGATTTGATTTGGATTTGGTCTTTTTCGGGTCCTTCGACGATTTGGAGTTTGTGGGATCGTTTTTGTTTTTTGAGGAGTCGGAGCTCAGCCATTCTTCGGTGTCTGAGATGATCTCAAGGGAGGGACCTGAAATTGTTTATAGGTTATTTTTTTTTAAATTGTCAGTAATGTAGTAGTGAGGTTTCAATATCCAGATTATTCTGTTTTAATGAGAGCACCCCCTCCGCAAAAAAATATCTTAAATTGAACTATCATTATTTAATTTCAGAATGAAAAGTTTTGGCATCCTGACAAAAACAGTACAATTTTTTTTATTTATATAACCATATTATTTATTTTATTATATTAGAGTATATAATTTAAATATTTTATTAGTTTTGTATTTTCACTTTTTAAACATTTTTCGGATTTCAATCATTTTTATTGCAGTAGTTTCTTATACTTTATACTTTTCTCTAAAAAATGAATTTTCACGTGACAGTATTGATAGATATATATTCATTTTATTTGTTAATCATACTTAGGATTGCAATTAGAACACAGAAAAATATTCTTATCTAAAAAAAGAAAAATTGTTGATACAAGCATTTTTTTTTATTATATGAAATATACTGGAATAATATATTGATTCATCTACTTATTTTTTTGTATATATAGTTACTGTATGATGTTAAAAATGATAAAACAAGGTTTGATGTAATTTTTGTCTAATGATATTTCACCTGAACTATCAGAATCTTCGGTGTTAGAAGATTCCAGGAGTTTCTTGCCATCGATGATGGCCAATATTCTGGATTTTGACATACCAGTGAGTTCATTTCCACACAATTCTTCTAATTCGCTCATATTCAGTTTCTGCTGTAAAAACCAAGTCATGATAGTTTTTTTTTTACATATCAACATAGGAAACTTGAAAAAAAAAACACTGTAATTATTATTTTTGCTTCTTACTATCTTTAACAAATATCGTTGTGTTGTCGTTTGTATTTTTTACTTTTTCTACTTGAATTTTAAACTTATGAAGAAAAGACTTAAAAGTGTTCTGAAGGTCATCTCTTTGATATGTATGCAAATTTTCTGACATTATATAATGGATTCGTATACAGCTTACTAGAATTCAATGCTTTGAAAATCAAAGTTCAAAAAATTTTTAATATTTCTATAGATTTTTAGCTAAATAATACCTACACAGATTATAAGAACCTTAAAAAGCTGTAGAATTTTTGTATTGTATGTTATTTATATGATGTTAAATCATTTTCTGGTAATTTTATAGATTTCTGGTATTTCTATTAATCACTTCATAGAATTCCAATATTTAAAGTTTTAGAATTGAAAATTTCAACGATTTAAAGTATTTAAATTGATTTTTCAGAAAATGGTATCTTTTATACAGATTCCAAGTACGTACTTTTGGTTTCTTTTCAGTATTTATATCACTCGAAAATTTTTCGGTGATTATTATGGATTTCGATTTATATTTTTAGAATTATATGCTCTAAGATTCAAATAAGTTTCACAATAAATTAGAAAACTATACCTTCATAATTAATTTTTTACTATTGATAAATTTTTGGTTTTTCCGGTATTTTTTTTTAATATTGATGGAATTTAGAAAAGGATTGTACACTATTTTTACGAATTTATATGTTTTTTTGGATTGTCAGAAAAATTTATTTTTCTGACAATTTTAAAATTATTTTTAAAATTGTGTATCATTCCCTAGTATTCTTAGGTATTCTTAGTATTTCTGTAGATTGCTGTATTCATTTTTTTGGGAATTCTTTGCTTTAGAAATTAAAAGGCTTATAAATTCGAAATATTTGTTTGAATTTTCATAAAACAGTTCGATTAACTTCTATTACCTTCTCTATTTCTTCAGTGTTCTTAGGACTCTTAATTTTTTTTGGTATTTCTATAGATTTCTATACAAATTTCTAGAATCCAATAGTTCACGATTCAATGTTTTAACATTTTCAGCACTCAAGTACATTCAAATTTCTCTTTATAATTCACTAGGTTAAAGCAATTATTTGAAATTATCATTTTTTACTAATCAAATATTTATAACTACAATTCAAATTAAGAAAAATTTGTCTCAGTCATTTTCAAGTTAGTGAAATCTAGAATTAAGATTATTGTTTAATTTGAAGTATATAGTAAATACATTTTTGATAACGATTGCACATCTTCATTTATTAAATTTATTTTTAATATTATCATCATTTTCATGAATTATTTTTTTACCATTTGCATTGTTATTACCTCTCATATATTATCATAACTTTTTTATTTTCACTTGAAATGATATTCAATTTTTTTCAAATTTGAAGAGGATTTGAATTTTAAAATAACTACAGGTGCAAAAAACATGAAAACAAAAAATACAAAAATCAAAAATATAAACAATCATTAATATTTCTTGTTAATTTATACACACTTTAAGCACTTGTGGAAGCATCATCTTGATTTTTTCAGCTTTGACGGATTTGAAAAGCTGAGAAGCGAGTTCTTTTCGATCTGACAAATATTCTTTTATGGATTTTAAATCTCGTGCATCGGTCTCTGAATCACTCGAAGACGGTGAAGAAGAGGAAGACGTGAGTGAACTCATTTCCTGCAAAAGAAAAAAAATTTCTCATGCAAAAAAAAATTCTCTTTTGTAACATAATTAAAAGTTTTCGCTATTTTACCTCATCCGCTCGTAAAGGTTTCCTGAATCTGTTTCTTTTATTCACCGACATTTTGCATTAACTTACAGTTTTTGTCACTGTTTTTTATTGTTTTCAATGTGGAAACTTCGTATTTCTAATTTATTGTTTAAGTGAAATGCTTCGCTTCGCTTTGCTTACAATGTTTTGACATTTTCAAACTGTTTGGTTGTGTTATTGTTTATTTTGAACTGCTGATCATATCAGATGATCTCTGTTGACATTTGACACGCACACACACACATGTATATATACGTATATCTATCATTTGATCCAATTTGATCTCAAAACAAAACAAACATTGCAAATGACACTTTCAATTTTGATCAATTTTAATGTGAAACATTACAATAAATAATAAAATTTCTAAATAAAATAAGCACTTTATCAGAAAACTATCTCAGGTTAATTGAAAAAATAATATAAATATATCTTGAAAGTATAGATAATTCGAATGCATTCATAAGAAATATCAGCAAATTTATGTAAAATATTGATTTATTTACCTGAAAAAGTGATTTTCAAGCTAATTTTGGAAAAATCAAATTTCTTGTATTTGAGAAATTATATATATATATATATATATATATATATATATATATATATATATATATATACGTACACGGAATATTCGCCCTTTGTAATTTATATATATATATATATGAAAATTTGTTGAAATTAATAACATATATGTTGTATTTTTTAAAATATAATTTATTATTCAATATTATCATTTATCTGTTTTACTACAGTAAGTAAAACAAAAATAAATTTTTTTTTATAAGTTATTGACTAAAAAGAATAATTTTAAATTATTCATTAATGACTGTAACATATTTAGAAATAAAAAAAATAGTTTCATTTCTAAATATAAAACTATTGGTTTCAAGTTTTTCAAATTTCACTTCAAAACACTTTTGCAAATTTTAAAAAAAATCATTGAAATTACGTCCATGATTGTTGATGATTGTGCATAATTTTTATATAATTTTGAAGTTTTACTGATTTTCACAAAAATCAGAATAATATTCAAATGTGTATGCCAATAAAATAAAATAATTAACACAATTCACAGAGTTTATAAAAACATTTGTTTTTAATTTTGCACATCTTTAAGAATTATTGACGACCTCTAAAGTATATATATTTTTTTATTGTTCTGAAACTTTTTAAATTCCACACGTAATTCAAATTATTTTATGCTATTTGCATTTCAGGAAAATTTGTCTAACTTATGAAAACTTTTCATCATTTACTTTTTAATTTTTTTTCGAATTTCCATAAGGAAATGGAAAAATCGTCGTACATATATTTCAAAGAAACGAACAAAATCTATGATATTCATGATCGTTTACAGTAAATTCTACCAACTTTGTGAATTTGATTTTTATTAGGAAAAGAAACGTTACAATCATCTATATTTTAAAGAAAAAATCATAGTGAACATAATTATGTAATTCATGAACATTTTCTGATATTCAGCAAATTTGTTAAATTTTGTTGAATTATTGACATTTTAAGAAAATTTCGAATGTTCTTTTGATTTTTCAGAAATTTCTAAAATTTCAATTAGTACAATCTCTTGAAATGTTTCCACATTTATTAGAAATTTCTCCCTACTTTTTAAGATTTCGTGTACTTTTTTCATCCCTTTCAAGTTTTCCAGATTTTCACTGGAAAATGTAAAAATTTCACCATACATATTTATTCCAAAAAAATATATGAAGCACATTATTTCTCAATGTTGTTGAACATTGTTTGAATTCCTGTAAATTTTAGTACATTATTAATAGTTACTGTAATTTAAAATTTCTCTTGTAATTTGTCAAACTTTGTAAAATTTGAAAGTTGGGTAATTTCACTAATTTTGAATCCCCCAAATTTTATAAAAATTCATCCAACCGATAAGGGTTTCTCTATAGTTTTTAATATTTTTTATGCTTTAGCCATTTTCATAACAAAATGAAAAAAACAAAATTATGAACATTTCGGAAAAATACAACAATAAAACAATCCACAAAATAAAACACATGAAAATTTGCTGAAAGTTTCTACATTTTACTAAAATTCATAGAATTATTCACTATTTTCAATGTTTTTGGTTAAAAAAAATTTTTTTAACTCTAAACATAATGTACGCTATCCAAAACTTTCCAAACTTTATCAAAATTTGTTCAACCTATCAAGATTTTTCGTCATTTTTGAACACTTATCAAGTTTTTTAGATAAGTAAAAAATGACGCATATTCCAAATAAATATAGTAATCAAACCTCAATTAAAAAAAAAAAAAAAAATCATCTTCCACCACCCCTGGTAATCATGTAATCATGAAGTATTAGTTTACAATCGAGGAATCAATGATTTCATATTAGGCCATTCCTGGTTCTGCTAGTATGTAATGCATGTAATGTAATAGTCTACATTTTCAGCCACATACTTGTAAAAATCAAAAATGCCCAGTTTCAGTGCAGAGTGGTGCATTGGTTCATCAACGAAAGGGAAGAAAATGAGTATTTTTGCTAAAGAACCAGGAAGAAGAAAGCTCTAGACTGACAGTCAACAAGCGCAATAGGCCAAACTGGATACCAACAGCTTACTCATACGTAATTATTTTTATAACAAAATCCCTAAATTGGTAAGTTGGCAAGATGGAAATCATCCTCGCTGAATACGACAATGTCCTCGCATCCCGACAGAAAAACCAAGCGACGAGGAGGAAATTCGCGAATGTGGTCGAACTTCGAAGACTTCGTAAACAGCTAAGAATATCTGAGAACTTAAGGAGACAGCTCATCTCCACGTTCCTAGCTGGAAAAGAGCGCACTAACTTGATAATCAGAAAGCTCAAAAGGGAGATCGAGAGGCTGCAAGAGCTGACCAAACTGAAGGTTGATGTGAATTATATTGAGCATAGCTCTGAAAAAGCAATGTAAATATACTACCAATAAAACAAATTTTGAGGCCGTAAAACAAAATCTTCGCTTTTATTTTAAAAATGTGATCTGGAACTGTTAGGCGAGGAGAATATTTTCCATGAAAATAAAAGCCATCGCTTATATTTTTCCAGCGTAATAAACTCACTTTATACAATATAAATAAAACAACACATCCGAGTCATCAACAAATATTGTCAATACACTTATACTTCTTGAAAGAAACCAAGTTTTACATCGGTTCAGTTTCTGATGCTTTAAAATTATTGTACATTTTATCAAACATCAACTAACTAAACAATATCAGTTTCATTTTTTCAGCCTGTTATTCTCAATAATAGTAATATTGCTAGAGTTTGAACTTCTTTGTACAAATGCGTTTCACAATCACTTTTGCGCCTTTATTTATATCTCGAATCAGCTTGTTGAAGTCGACTTGAACATTGCCAGGTTCGAAGACCACAGGCTCTGTATCAACGCTTCTTCTATTCAAAACTTTCTTTCGTTTTCCATTAGGACTTCTAACCAATGTCTCCATATCCAAGAGACTATCACTACTTCCCCCTTGTAAAACAGCATTGAAAGCACCATTGTTTTCACCCTCGATCATCTCCAAAACTTCTGAACCCTTCCCATTGACCTCTGAAGTAACGCTGCCCGCCTCATTCAAAATCGGAAGCAAGCTGAACGGCAATTCTTTGGGTATCATGACCTCATCCGAAATAACCTTGCAACAAACTTCTCCATTTTCCACATCACCAGCAACACTATGAAAAATTTTCTGGTCTTCATCTCTGTTCTTCTTCGTCGCGTCTTCTTCAAAGTCCAACAGCAAATCGCTCTTGACCCCATTCAGAGACTCGTCCATTGACGAATCTAGGATTTGCATTTGGTCCCTTTTGCAAGTCGGAGCGTCGATCTTGGTAATCAAGCTCTCAAGTTTCAACAGGCTGGAATTCATCAGACACGGATCGCCCTCTTTCGTTTCCACCTTCTCCGAGTTCTCCAGAACTTCATCCATCTCCATCTTCGTCTTCTGCTTCACCACAGTGACGCTGTCCTTGTCCTGCCTAATGGTGAACATAAGCCCCTTCATCACGAGCTCCGTGATGTCCAAGGAATGGAGCTTCTTCACGTCCCTTTCGCTCTTCTTCATTTTCTTCGAATTCTCCATGTCGCGCTCTTTGAGATACTGGTCAGGTAAACAAACAGAATCAACCTGGGATTCTTCAGTCTTTTCGTTCTTCGAACTCGAGCTTGGCTCGTTTTTGACATCTGGAACGTCAGTGTCTACAATGGAACTCTCAACTTGTCCCTTGGAACTGGTTTCACAAACGTTTGTCTCCATTGGAATTGATTCTGACTGATTCGATAAATTCGCCAAATTATTGCCTCCGTCGTCACTGGTGGTGTTCTCATCCAAGGTTTTCGAAGAACTGCATTCCCGGCACACACATTTTGATTGTTCCATGTAGCTCGGCAATGGTTTTTCCCAGTCTTCGGTTCCGCGAGGTCGAAGGGACATTATGAACTTGTTGGATTCCTTATGTTTGTACGTATGCGACTGACTGTTTGATTGGGAGACTGGGTTGTTGGAGACACGTCTCCTATTGCAGATTTTGACAGTGAGGGTGATTGCATTGGGAGCCACGATGGCGTTGGCTCTATCCTTGAATTTCATCATGGCGAAGAGTTTGTCTGAACGGGTCCATACTGTTTCATCTGGCTCAGAGAGTTAAGGAGAAAATTAATTTAAAAGCAACCTTACACATTTCTGGGCTGACAAAATTTTCTAAAAAATATTGCATAAAATAAGAAACAAATTATCATCAGATTATTCAAAAGGATACTGTATGTAACGAGTATGCCCGGGGTACAAAATTGCTGACCCCGTTTGCAGGAAAATTTCAAGACACGTCGTATGATTCTCAGCAAATCCCTGTAGTAGGAAAATTGCTCAACGTTTCTGTAAAATGAACGTACATAAAAAATATTGTAGAAAGGCTTACAGCAATTTTGTGTGTAAAAAGATAATTACCTTTCAAGCTTGTGATATTTCAATGTGATTTTGTAAATCGTGTTCTTACGGCATAGCCAATACGACCCAGGGATGGTCATGATAGGCTCGCCTCTCTGCTCGTCCCAAACAAGCTGGCCAACCTGGCGTACATGAATTCCAGGCATTTTAGTTCAGGCTTCAGTTCGCGAAACAATGGCACCAATATTTTTTTACTTTCTTTGTCACTTTTTCCCTCCTCTTTTAATAGGAGAGTCAGAAGGAACAGCACCCTTTGCTAAAAGCAACAAACAATTTTTATATGAAATTCAAACAATGAAAACCATATTTGTAATTTATAATTACTTCATTACTGATTACGTGTGCATGAATACTTGCATTCATGTAATCTAAAAAAATTCAGATTACTTGGATACATGTATATCTAAATACGTAATCGATTTCAGTGAATATTTATAGAAATGAAATGATATTTTCTTGATTGAATTCTCATTTCTTTATTCGAATTTCTATACATATAATATGTTAATCAGGCAACATTAGATTACATTTTTTGGAATACTTTTGTATTTATTCCTCTGTTAAATAAAAATAATATGTAATCGAAATCAATCTGAATACATAAACTCGGATCATATTCACTTGAATCAAAATGGGACATATTTTATGTTAAAACAATTTATCCACAATATTTATATATTTTTGATAAATTGTTTTTTTTTTACAAAAACAACTTACTTGAACAATCACCTCATTGATAATAACATCTTCAATTGTACTCCAAGGTATGAATCGGGACGTTGAAAATATGCTTATTAGTGATGTAGTAGTTATTTGTACTCCAACCTTTTCGATCACCAGTAAAGTTTCTGTAATAAAAAAACCCCTACTTCATTACTTTGTATTAAATAAATAAAAAATTTTTGATTTATAAATCAATGTTAAGTGAATTCACAATAGGAAATTAAAAACAATCAAAATATATCTGAATTTTTTATGTATCATTTCTACAGAAATCGAAACTGAATTCGATCTTTTTTTTTATGTCTTTACTACAATATAAATATTAAAAAATTATTAATTTGTTTATCCTTGAAATGCATACATTTATTTGAGCCATAAGTCTGTAGAATATTAAAACTTCAAACTGACTTCTGTAAGTTTTTATAAAATTTTACAAGTTTTTTGAGTTTTAAAATAAGAAATTGTGAACTCTCTTTATTCCGAAATTTTTGAGCCTCATTATTATTGAAACTAAACAAATCTTGAATGCCTTTATTTCAAATAAAGAAGAGGTACTTTAACATATTTTTATTTAGTATTGTGAACAATGGAACATGCAACATGCTGGATAATATTAAATAAAACAATAAACAAACATGAAAGTAAGATATTTCCTGTTTCTTCCCAACATCTTATATTTTCTGAGAGATTTTTACAGGTATGCCAATATGCATACCAAAAAATAATAGGAATTTAGATCTAATTAATTTTTCAATATTTTTTTATGGAATTACTACAAAACTCATGTCAAAATGAAAGGCATAAAATAGAAAAATAAAAATATCCACAATTAAGAACTGGTTATGGATTCAATTAATGAAAAATATGAATTTCAAGATAAGAAATATTTGTGATGAGAAATAGGGAACTTCACTAGAAAAAATTTTGTGAAACCATTATAGATGTACACTAGAGATTAAAAAAAAAACTAACACATATTTTTTTCGTTTATTGATAGGCTAGAAATTGCTAGAGATACAGAGATTTAAAAAAAATGATGTGACGTCACTGTCCATAAAAAGACAATAGAAATTTATATGGATCTAGACATCACATCCCCCACTCCACACTTTAAACCCTCCGTATCTGATGTAATTCTCAATTAATAAAAAAAAAAAATACTTATCGATTTTTTTTCAATTGTCTGACAGATGTGTATGATAGAATTTTTTCATCAAGTTCCCTAGTGTGAAATTCGTAAATATTCCACATCAAAAAAAAAAGTAGATTTCAAATGAAAAAATTTCTTTTTCTAACAATTTTCCAGTGTTCTGAATTCATAAGTTTTTGAATTAACTGGGAGGCAAACCACTTAAAAAAAATTAAGAAATCAACAAATAAAAAAAACAAATAAAAAATAGGATTAAAAAAAAATAAAAAAAAAAAAAAACAATAAAAAATAGGAAAAAATCAATGATCATTGTTGTTTTTCTCGGAAAAACATAACTTGCATGTTTGTTTACATTTTGAATTTTTCAAAGTGATGTTCAGCAGTACATCTTATTTTTTCTGTTTATCGCATAAAAAATTGTTTTTTCAATTTCATTAATTTAAAAATTTACATGAAATTATACAAAAACTGTCCTTTTTTTTTTTTTTTTTTTTTTTTTTGAAATAAATGTTTAAAGTTTTAATCCAAAACTTGAATTTGAAGGATATGAAATAAACTTTAATTTCGAAATTTCCATATTGACATACAAAATGGATCAAAAATTCAATAAATTGTTTTTAAATAAAAATCAATTTTTACTGCTAAACATAATTGCACAAAATAATAGTAGTGATTAATTTTAATTATTTATATTCTATTTATTTTTATAGAAATTGATAATTTTTATTTTTTACGAAAATTAAATTATTAAATATTAAATAATGGAAAATAATAAATCAGATAAGAGTTATTTGTTTTATTAAGTTCAATGAAGTTGTGATTTATTATTTTATATTCTTTATTTATTTTTAATGACATAATCTCTAATTTGTTCACTTCAGTTACCAGTTATTAAATAAAATGCAATTGGAAATAGAACTATAGTAGATACTGTAGTGCGCTACGCGCACTGATTTAATGTGTATTTTCTTCGCAAACAAAAGTCAATTTTTAGGCGAAGTTCAACCCTTGAAATTCCCACATGCTTTAAGCCACTTTCACGTGGTAATGACTCTGTCATTTGAATGTGCCTTTATTGAAGTAAAAAAAAAAAAAAAAAAAAAAAACAATAACAATTTCGATTCACATGAAAATAAAGGGTTTTTTTTTTTATATATATATTTTCAACATTCACGAAAGAATTTCATTTTATTCTTCATAGACTTTTCCTGTTTCACAAATGCTTAATTAATTAATAATTGAATCCCAGCCTATTATTGAGTGTTGTTGAGCTTTTTCAAGTACACAGATACCTCGATTTTATTGGAGGTTTGGGGCCCTCCAACTAAATCGAGAGAACGTTTAATCCGATTAACTCCAGCTCGGTAGGCGCAGACCTGTACATTTAAAGGGACAGTATGCCTAGGTTTGAGGATGTTTTCTAAGAAACATTTTTTATCGAGAGCTCAATCGAGAGAGTACGGTCCTGGAGGGTCTTCGAGCTCGTGATTAATCCGCGTCACGGTGAATTATCTCCAATGAAATCGAGACCAATAAAATCGAGGTGCTTGTGTACTATATACAATGTCATAAGAGAAAAAATATCTGACAATGGGAATTCCAAGGCCAAGAGTCGAATTTTCCTTTAAATGAACCAAATTGTAACGAAATTTCACTCGACGAAAAATTCAAATTCAAAAGCTCTGGGTCAACTTCAGGAAGTTACAGGATTGAAGTAAGCATTCAACATGACCGCACCCATAAGAAAAATGGCCGCACCCATCGTGGCTGCTTCTTTTCCTCTTTAGGACATCGAATCATTAGTATCAATGATTCGATGGTTAATTAATCAATAATTTCAAAGATCAATTCAATATTCTAATTACAATTAAAAATTGTTTCATTTTTTTTTTTTATCAAATTTGAGTACAATGATGTACACATATATGTATTAGAAGTGAAAAATGGATACTTGCATTTTTTATTAATTTGAAAAAGTTCTACTTTCAGGATATCCTTTCAAAGATGAATTTTGTCTATTAAATTTCTAAATGTATGCAAATATTTTTTGAAAGAAATTACTCACAATATATTTAATGTTAATACTTAATACCCTTGATCAATCATAGCAGAGCCATATTATTAGAGAGAATGAAAACTTCACTTCACTTTTTACTGTTCCGAAATTTGTGAATTTAAAATTTTTCAAAAATTGTTCCAAATGTAGAAAAGAATGGTGTTTAGAACTGACCACTAAAAAATACATAACAAGTGAACAAACCAAAATTTGAATGATTATAACAAGAAAAAAAAAAGTATTGAAATCACTAACTAACAAAAATGTAGCAATTAATTTTCAAAATAGCCATTTTTGCTCATGATCCAAAAGTATCATTTTACAGGCATAATAAAAAAAAGACGTATCTATATAATAAAATATCAAAAAGATAGAAAGGGGGTTTTTTTTTCATTCATCTCATTTATATTTCAGGTTCGGGTAAGGTAAAATAATTGTGAATGAATTTTTCCAAGGACATCTTATTTGTTGCTACACTGTAAAAGTTTGGTGAATTTTTCATGAAAGTATATTGCAGTTCTTAACGTGTACCTTGAATGGAATTTTTCCTAATTGCTCTTGAAATGTTCTCTACGAGATAGAAATTATTCCACAAATCTTGGTAAAATTATAATAATTTGTTGTTTGTTCTATGTATATTGAAATAATGTTAAATCATTCTTTCACCATGATAAAATACGTGCCATATTAATTCCCAACAAAACAGCTTTACAGAACTTATTGAATCTTAATTTTGTGGAAATAACAAATTATTGATTGATCATTAAATATTTATTTGGCTAACACTTATTTGCGGAATCAATTTCAGGCTCTGTAATGCAATTTTTCCATATTTCAAATGCAACCATCAGTTTTTATTGTATGGTTCAATCACTAATAAACTCAAGCGCGCTCTACGCAGATGACATAAAATCAAATATTCTAATTGTTAGCAGCAACATTTGCTCACTAACCAAACCAGATCGGTCTGCTGGAAACCGCTATTCAACAGTCAGTTATTTTGAAAGTTTATATACTTTTTTTAAATTCTGTCCAAATGATGATTCTTGTATTATTAAGTTGATTTAGTATCAATAAAACATAAAGAAATAATACATCGAATAAAAATAGTATACATTTTCGAAATTGCCCACGTTCCTTTAAACATCAGACACAACGAGAAAGGGAGAATCGAAAATCGGGAGACGAGTTACGAAAAATGAAATGATTCAGATTGCAAATAAAAGCTTAGAGAAAAAAAAAGTGCTACGAACCCGATGTAGTGGAGCAGAGCGTGGATTTGAGGAACGCTGTCAGACAAGCTACGCTGAAGAGGAGCAACAATGTACTCCCGGCGCAGTGGCAGATCGCGAAAATAGCGAAAATAAGAGTCAGCCGTGGAAGGACGCGGGGCGGCTCGTCGTTGCGAAGCACGAACTTGATGACGCCGCTTCGGTTCGGTTCGGAATCGTTGAGGAAAATTTGCCGGCCGTCGGCGCCCCGGAAAATGCTGGTTGGGGCGTGCGGAAGATCCCGAAAATTTGGCGACATTAATATCCCGGCAAACTGGTTCATTCACTTTTCACAATTTTGTCTCTCCATTTTTTATTTATATGACGATTCCAAGGTGTTTTTTTTATTATTATTCATACATATATACATTGCATGCAATTGTACAATGTACATATGATGTGCAGTAAAATATACATATATATAATACACGGTATGTGTGACGTCAGTGGCGTGTGACATCACAAATTCACAATGACACACACGACATACATACATCAATTTTTTTTCTTTCCTTTTTTACAAAAAAAACACGATTTTCTCAACAAAATTTTTATTCAAAAATTTATCTGTGTACAAAAGTTGAAGCAGAGAGAGAATAATAATAATAAGTCACAAAAAACGTCAAAATTTCAAATATAAACTAAATAACATCACGAACGTATCTGTTAATAGTGTTTGCCTGATGTATTTATGACTTACGAGTCAGTTGGTATGACTGCGTCACCAATACGTGTGTGTGTGTTAAAAAAAAAACAACACAGCTGACAGCACGAAAAAAAAACAACACAGCTGCAGCATGAAAAAAAAACATCAGATCCAATCAAATCATCAAATCTGAATTTAAAAAACAACAAAAATGTTACATTTGACGGCAAGGAAAATTTTACAGCACTCTGCGACATTTAAAGTGTTATATAATTGCAGAACACTATGTGCATTACCAAATCATTGCCTCCTACCAGGAGACAACACCGGAAACAGATCAAATTTGAAACGTTGTTTACTCGAAAATACGAATAGCCTCCACATTCCAAGACGAATGAAATCTCTTAGAGAAAAAGAAAAAGAAAGAGAGAAGAAGGTGAGAGTCTCAAATTTATCAATTTTTTAACATTAAATTTTATTGAGCAATTTTTAATACTCCGGTTATGGAAACATTTTTTTCAAGTTTTATAACATGTATAATCAAGTAAACTTTTAATTATTGACGTCAAAGTATGAATTTGATGAAAAATGAAAAATATAAGTATTTTACTTTAGATTATGAAGGAATGGAACTTCAAAATTCAGTAGTTCGTTGTGAATTTGATAAAATGTATTTCGAAAAATACAGTTGAAAGTAGAATCAATAAGACTCAACTTGGAAAATAGAATTTCGCCATATCAATTCTCAAAATAAAATTTAATACTTAGAATTGTTGACAATAAAATTTATGTTTTACCGTTTAATTGTATATTACATAAAGTTAAAATTTTTTATTTTATATGATTGTCATTCTATTTTTTTATTACGTAATATTATTGATTATATTAAATGATTCAACGTTTTTCGGGCATCATTTATTTTGTAAAAAGTTTTAAGAATTAAAATCTTAAGACATCCAAAAATTTGAAGATTTGTAACTGAAAAGTTTGAATCACTTGATAAGAATCGGACTAGTAAAAAAAATATCAGTTTTAATTTCATTGATTGTAAAATGTGACTGTCTTTAAAATAACATAATTTCTATTCTCAAACTGAAAATCATTCGCTAATAACAAGATATCAAAATCCTTCAAATTTAAGAATCGAAAAAATTAAAGAAATGAAAATAATACCTCATCCCTAGATGAATAGAATAGTATATTTCGTATCAAGGAGCAGAAAAGAGCGTTTTTACGAGTGCGAAGTTTTGCATACGAGCGTAGCGAGTGAACAAATCGCACAAGTAAAACGCGAGTTTTGATACTCCTTGACAAAATGTGTTTCAGATGCAGCGAGAGCTTCAAAAACATATTGAAGAACAAGAAAGTGATGATGAGGATGATGAAGATGAAGAAAATTTGGATGGGAAGGTTCAAATCTACAAAATCAATTCTTTAAGATTGGATACAGTTGCCACTAAAGCAATGGGAATACCAAGAAAGTGAGACTTTTAAATTAATTTTTTAAATACTATGTTGATCGATATATAAGATATTTTAATTATATATGTATGTAATATATCTTATACATTATTTATGATTATGTAGGCTTTGAATTTTCATGTACTATACATATATATAGGTACTCCAAATACATGATATAAAGAATACCAGGTATGTTCTTGCGCAGAACATTCGCATTAGTAAGGAACAAGACCAATTACATTACTTCCTAAAAGACCTCATGTTGAAATATGAACCAATCAAATTCAAATCGAATTCAAAACTATTTTATGATTGCTGACATTTTGGGAAGGCGCAGAACGGGTCGTATTGTCGTTCACTTCAGGAACATACCTGGTATTCTTTATATCATGCTCCAAATATTTCCATTCCTACCAAAATATAATGATGTAGTTTGAATGAATTCTTTGTGTAGTAATTTCAAACGAACACAAAAAATCAAATTCATGATGTGTTGGAATGAATGTAAATTCAACAACTGTAGAATTCATTTCAACATTTCAAAAAATAGTCGACGAATTCAGATTCATAATTATAGAATATCAAATTCATGATATTCTTACATTACTTTCAGCCGGGTACAAGATAGTTTTTACGAAGGTAAAATTCGCGTAAACGAAAAGAAAGTCACCAAAAAAGCCATCGATGTGAGTCATCGTAATTTATTTTAAGAAAAAAGTGTACGTACATTGCAAAAAATTAATAAGTTCTTAAATTTTCTGTTACTAGGTAAAAGAAGGAGACTTGATCGATATTGTGCGAAGTCCCGTGACAGAAAAACCGGATTACTTCAAAGTTAATCGCATTGAGATATTGTCCTGGAGATTAATCCAAGAAGGTTACGAAGTGAAAGTGCTGAAATCAAAGCCTTTTGAAATAAAATACGAGGATCATATATAATGAATAGGTATGGAAATGTTTGTAATATATCTGAATCAAATACCTGTATAATTTTGAAAATTGATTTTTTCTTCAGTATGTGGAATCAATAAATATGTGAATACTTTTCAAATGAGTTTTTCTATTTCAAAGAAGATATTCCTAGTATTGCAGACGTCAATTTGGGGAGAATGGCGTGACTCAATGTTTCTGGCAAGTACGTCTGATTCTTTGCCTCCTGGATTTTCTGGAAATAAAAATTATCTATCAAATTTAAACAAATTTCGAAGAATTGAAAATTACATTAGATTAGTTACTTTGGCCATTTGCTCTCTTTTCTCGCTGTTCAAAAACGGCAAAATCGCAATTGCAGAGGAACTGTCATTTTCTAAGGAATTTTGAATGAGTTCATCCAAGTTCAATTTTCTCACAACTGGACAAAATTTCAATTCCTGCAAGAACTCAATGATCGTGTCGAGTCGTTCAAATTTTGATTCATTGAATGCATTATTTGCTAAAAACTGCCAGCAGGAAACATATTTGGAACAACTGGTGATTTCGCTGCGATTTGACACTGTCTTCAGAACATTTTTCAACTCTTGAATCTGAAAAAAAATTTGAGGAATATTGAAACTTTTTGTAGTTGAATTATGAGAAAAACAAAAAGGTCTGTTTACCCAAATTTCAATAAACAAAACAAGCAGTTTTGAAAACTGTCTTTACCATTTTCAACTTTTGCATTTGATCTAAAATGATGGTCCAAAAACTAGTGTCATATATCCCAAAATCCAAACACATTTCGAATGACAAACATAAAGCTTCTCTAGAAAATGCTTTGTTTTTCAGCAGCAAGTGCACTATTTCATTTTTGGGAAACTCCAAGAATGAAGAAATTTGGTAATTCAGTCCCAACTTTTGAAATTTACTCAAGTACATCAACGTCCTCATGTGTTGCCTGAAATTATATTATTTTGAGGTTGAAAAGCAAAATTGCATGTAATCAGTAGTGACTTGTGTAATAGATTACAAAATTCCTATCCCTAATATCATGGCATAACTTCACCTTGTAGTGTCTGCACTTCGTCTCGTCAGCTGCTCAAGACTTTCTGTGTTCATTATCGTTTGCAGAACGCGCATTGCACGATAGCTTTTCTCGTAATTCAAGAAATTTGTTCCTTCAGGAAACCCAATTCCAATCAAATAATTTGCGAATTGATCCAAATCGCATGTTTTCAGGATGTAACATATCCTATTTACAAAAAAAAATGTTTTAATGATAGATACATGACTATCAATAAATTGTGCATTACCGTAATAGATTATTGTCAATTCCTGCATAATTTTTGTGAGTACAAGTCATCGTCAAATCTTGGCTTATGAAAGTTTCATTTTCCAACCAGTCATTGATCAATTGCATTTTCAAGACCAACATTTTCACCGAACGAAGTTCACCAATTGCATTTGCAGTTGAATTAATGTCTGGTTCATCAGACAATGAGGAATGGTATCTGAGAGGGATACTTTCGTGATCGTAAAGTTTTGTAATCAGAGCTTCAGGATTTTCCATCAAGCTCAAATACTGCGTTTCTCCCAAACCATGTTCTCTCAGAATTCGTTCAGTTGCCAAAGCGAAGTATTTCATTTCAATTTTTGATATCTGCAAAAACAGATGGTTGAAAAAAAAATTGTCTGAGCACAATTACAGAAATACTCCCTAAACTATGAAATTTTCAGATAGTAAAAATTCTAATTTCACAAAAAAATAAAATTACCTTCATCGCAGATGTTTCTTGTGTAGTTTCAAGGTTTTTGGAAATGTCCAAATTCTGACATAATTTTTTCCCATATTCGTAGCATAATTTTGCCATATCGACTTTGATTGTGCCTAGAAAAAATTAAGCTTTCCTCATCAAATATGGTAATATGGCATATTATTACATAAAATAGCATCGTCACCATTCTCGTTCAATTTGATAATAACTGTCGTACATCATTTCTAACCTTTGGGAGTGTTATTGACAGTGTAATACAACACGCTGGTGCTCATTTCCAAATTTTCCACGTGACTAATGCACTCTTTAATTTCTTCTAAAAATACTGCATTTTCAGAATCACAATACCAGTCACTTTTTTCCTTGGAACGTTGTGGAAAAGCCTGTTTCACTGCATTTTTCACCGACAAAGTACAGATCAAATCTTTCTTCAAATTCAGGTCTGGAATGATTGTCAGCCATTTTTTGTATGTTCCCAAGTTCAATTCAGGAGCTGTAAATAAAGTATAAATAATATATAATATTAGTAATATAATATAATATATAATATAATATAATATATATAAAATATAATAATAGTAAAGAAAAATTCAGATTGGATATTTTATCTTTTTAAAGATGAAATGAAAATCAAGGGTCTTACTGATTTTCTCCAACAATCCTGCAAAATTTTCCACAAAAGGTAATCTGAATTTCGTGATGCTTGAATTAAAGTTTTCACTCCTGAATTGGTCCCAGGACTGTTTTTCCTTGTCTGAAACATTGCTGGAAAATAGAGAAATAAATTTACTTTTTGATTATTATGATTATACATTATATTATTCATAATAATAATTGACTTTTATTGAGTGTCATTTATATGTCTAAAAATTTAAAATAACTTTATAGTTTCAAATTATCTATAATTTTAAATTTTAAAGATTTTAACAAAAAAAAGATTTGGCTTGTGTTTTTTTTTACTTACCTGACTCGTTGGTAAGATTGCAAAAAGCGAATAAAGTTTTTTTCTTTTCGTCTTTCCTCGCCAATAAGATCAAACATAACAAGGAAAGCTTCATAGTAATAACTGTTGACACATGAAATGAGTGAAATAATGTGCTTTTTTAACAAATTTTCGTCCTTGATTTTTGAAGCCAAAATTTTGCATTTATAACGCAGCAACTGCTCATCTTTGGGGTCAATTTGTACCTCTACGAAAAAAATTGTAATTTATTACTTAAAATATATTTTTTGTTTATAAATAATTATTGTGATTTTTGAATTTTCGCAATGCCCTGTTTTGTTTATTATGAAATTAACACTTCTGTGAATCATAAAATTATATAAATTTTGTCTAATGATAGGGTTTTTTTTCGTTCTATGAGTTTGGTTTCATAAATTCAAAATATCTTCGTTAAACTTAGTGATTTATATAATCTATGATAACTTTTATTTTTATTCAATTAATAAATATTTTTCACAATTACTTGTAACTCCCATTTCGACAATTTCCCTGTACGTTGGTTCCCAGAACATCAGCAAGTTTGAAATATAAAACAAAAAACACGTTTGATCTTCGTAACCAAAGTCTTCGCAAAACATTTCGATCATTTTCACATAATTCTCGAAACCATCGAACCCTCGTTTTCTCCGCACTAAGTTTTCCAAAATCTCTAGTCTTGCTATGCTTTTGCCATGAATCACATCTGGAAAATGAAAGAATTTCCATTTTCTTTCCGACTCTTAACGACTTGGAAACGAAAAAGTATTTGCAAATATCGACCTTTGTACGGAATGGAGTGTTCAGATAACTTTCTCGCCCACCAATGAAGTTTCATGCCTTGCATAAATGGTTCCCTATCTTTTTTCACTAGCGTAGTGTACTTCAAACACAAGTCCAATGCATTTTTTTGCTGACTGAATTGATTTTGCATTCTGAAAATTAATTTTCAACTTCACAGCTTTTTTCACAATTTCGCAATCAACTCAGACACTCACACTTTTAGAAGATCTTTAAGATACTCGAGGACTTTTTCAGTGGGAAAAATGACAAGACACGTGAGCCCTGTAAACCAATCGAAGGACGAACTTCCCACGACTTTTCTCAACAAAGAAATGGCACTCGTTTCCAAAATTTCTTGCAATACAAAGATGACTTCTGGTCCAGCTCCTGCCAGTAAAAGCTGCTCGTACAAAACCCTGGTTATTCTCATCGCAGACAAATCGTGAAATTCCATTTTGAGAACCTCTGATTTCAGCAACAGTTCCTTCAAAATTCTTTTAGACTCATTTTCAGAAATCAAAGAGTGATCTTTAGAGAGATAGGTTGGTTCCTTTGCCTCTGAAACAAGCAATTCGCAGATGTTGAAAGCAGAATTTCATATTTTTGTTTTGACAAAAATCAGCCAAAATTTACCTGCATAAAACAAAGAAAGTTGAAGTGCATTTTGTGAAAATTGACACAAATTATCCCAGGAAACTGCTGGATCTGAATAAACGTTGACGAATTTCATTTTCTTGTCCTTTCCATCCACTTTGAGAATAAATTTGTCTTCATTCACATTATTATCTCCAGGAGAAGTTATTTCCAAACGATTAATCCAAGGAAGCAATCCCGCAAAATCCACCAAATCCTCTGTAAAATGATTACGAATTGGATTTGGAAAAATCAGGTATTTTTAAAAGCAAAGCCTATCCAACATTTTTAATAACCATTTTGCATTTTGTCAAGGAGTGCAAAGTACAGTAACTTTACAGTTGTTTTCACTTGTAAATCATTGTATTTGCTCAACATAGCATTTATGAACAATTTTTTCCATTCTTGGCAGCTTGTATTTTCTGTTTCCAAAACAGATTCAGACTCCAAAGTTTCCCTGCGAAAAAAGTGGAAACATTTTAACAAAAAAAGTTGGAAAATTCGGGAAAATGGTTATTACTACTTACATGAAAATAAGTTTCACAAGTGAAACATCTATTTTATGTTTGAACAATGCGTTCAGAGCAAAGACTTTTGGAAGAGAAACAAGTCGAGCAACTTTTTGAATATTTTTGTAGACAGTTGTTGTATCCACTTTTCCACTTTCTATGCCTTTAAAAAAAGTTTGTTGAAAAATAATTGACTTGAAAATTGAAGTGCTTACAATTTTGTACATGTATGTACAAAATTTTTGAAGCCATGAACTTAAAAATATCAGAAATCTAATCACGCGATTTCCAATTCTTCTATCTTAGTGAATTTTATGGTACAAAAAATTCAATTTTCATACCATTGATCGAATTGTCCACATAATTTTTCATCACTTCTGATTTTTTCCTCCTATACTGCTCCAGGGATAATTTCAATTGAAAACGATCCTGAAGATTGTAAATCACTCGCAGATCCGAAATGACAGAATATGCGTATTCAAATTCTGAAGGATGGCCAATTTTTGCAGAAATATCTTTCAAAGTACTCTCAACAAAATGAAGTGCTTTATTCCAATTTCCTGCTGTTTTCAACTGTGAAAATATCAGAAAAGAAATTGTAAAAAAATATAAAAAACTTTTATAGTAATAATAATAATAATAATAATAATAATAATAATAATAATAATAATAATAATAATAATAATAATAATAATAATAATAATAATCATACTTCTATATTTAAATTTTGTTGATTTTCTTCAATGAAGTTGATAGCCCATTTACAGACAAAGAAAACAACTTCATCATCAAAATGTTCCATTATCTGAAAAGCTCCCTCAACGTCACTAAAATGAAAAAAAAAACTGAAATAAAACTCAAAGGATGAGTAAAAATTTTTGATTTTTGCAAGCAAACATACCCAGAATCAACGTGAACCATGATGAAATAACAAACAGCATCGATTTGCAACAGTTGATTATTTTTGGTCAAAATGCAAAGGTCATTGACCATATCGGGAGAACTCCTATTAACGACGTAACGAATTAAATTCTGAAAAACAAATATTGAAATTCGTAAAAGTGATTCAAGGGTAGAAATTCAAACTTGCATGAAAGAGTGGTCTTCATCATCAAAAATTCATCATCAAAATTCATCTTTTGAATATTAACCTTGCACACGCCGATTTCATGGTACGCATATTTTTTGAGTATCAGTTTTGTGCTCATGTTGGAGTATTCTTTTTGTATTTCGTAAGCAAGGTTGTGGTCAAATTTGAGACTAGACTCAACGAGAGACACAATGGTGTTACTCCAAGGAACCGCTGCATTTTTTGCCATTTCCAAAGTTAATTTTAACCGTGTCTGAAAATAATGCATTGTTAATTTTTGTTGGGTTTGATTTTGAGATGAGGATTTCCTTACTTCCAGGCTTTGTACTTGGTTGACAATTGCAACCAGTCTTTCTTCCCAGGGCGTTTCTTCCAGAATCCGCCAATTTCCAGCGCTTCGAAGTTTTTTCTACAATTTACATTGTTTTTGCAAACGGTTAAATAAACTCTTCAGGCTTGTTTTGAAAACGATTTTTGAGAAATTTGGACTAATTTATTAATCCTCAGAGTTGTTTTTCATGGCAATGTATAAGAATTCTTGGATCTCTTAGAAAATAAAAAATGTTAGATAATTCTGAAAAATATATATACATCAACTTCAATATTTTTTTAAGTTCCTGAAAAGTTGTTCAAGGTTCCATAGAAAAATGTGACTCAAAAATAAAATTCTAATATACCTGACAGTAAGATATTAGAACTTTGTCTTTTTCCAAACAATTATTTCGAATGTACGGCTCAATCACTTTTTCAACAAGATCAGGAAAAACATCCATTTTGACTTGGTTCAATAGCAAGTGCACAAATTTTTCTGACTCGTCCACGTAAATATCCAAGGACATTGTGATTCTAAAAAAATAAACATCTTCTTACAAATAATTACAAAATTATTTATCCTTATCATAAAAAAAAACCTCAAACCTGTAATTATTTTTGACTTCCAACAAATCCTTCAATGCTCGAAAAAGGTGATTGAAAGTTTGCCAGACCGATTTTTGCTTGCAATCTTCATGATTAACATAGTAAACGAATTCAGGATTTGTGGCGTTCAACATTGCAGCAAAATTTTCCATGAAACGTATAGCACTTTCAAGCCACTTCGTGTTACGAGATTGTCCCATCGAATAAACCCTGTTGCAAATCCAAAGTACAATTTTGGAATGCGCTTCTGGAAAAGCCGAGGTCATAAAAGGTACGAAGCAAGCAAGCCAAGACAAAACTGCATCAGCAGAGGCAGTTTTAGGAACACACGAAAGAATTCGTTCAACATTTTCGAACGACATTATTGCTCGAAAAGTTCCTGAGTATTTTGACCAAATGATACTGGCTATTTCTAGTTCGCTCTGAAAACATAAATCAGTTTTTCCAATCGTACTTTTTAATTTTTTGCAAAATTTTAATATGAATACATTTAAAAAATTTATTATTATGAATATTATATTAATTACAAATTTTGTACACATGCATATACTAATTACACATAAAATATGTCTAAAAATAAATTACTAACAGAAAAATTGAAAATACCATTTCCAAGTACTTTAAATGCTCCTCAAACATGTTTGCTTTGGAAAACTTGAGCCAATCATTGATTTCATTTTCGCCTGAGCAATCCATGGAATTTATTTTCACCAGTTCGAATATTTCCAATCTGTTTATTGTGTCAGAAATCACGTTCAACATGTCAACGAGTTTTTCATCATTTTCTCCTCTCTGCTAAGTATACAAAAAAATTCAAATCAAAATTAATATATACACTCAAACTTATATTTGAGAATATTGTAATATATTAATTTGGAAAAAAAGTACCTGCATATTTTCAACTATTCTTTTTTCAGAGTACGATAGAATTTTTCTTGTGAACTCTTGGTTCGTGAACAACGCCACGTTGCAGCATTCGAAAACGAAAAAAACGTCTTTGACTTTATCTAAAGTTCGTATAAAGGTTTCCAATTTTTTAGGATCGTCGTTATTTGGGGCCCAAGGATTGAGCTTACTGACAAGGAACGCGCATTTTTCACGATGCACGAGATCTTGGTTGAGATTGAAAGTAGTAGCGAAATTTTCAGCTTCAGAAAATTTTCTTCGCCTCAGCAATCTTTCCAGGCGAAACTGAGGATTTCCTTCGAGCAAAGCTTTGATTCGAATACTTTCAATGCTGCCTGAATCTGAGGTAATTACTTCCAAGTACGTCAAATTATTCTGGCAACACTGAAATGGTTGCACTAAGTATGTCGTTTTCGAGACCGTTAATTCGAAGACAACTTGAAAATCTGGAAAAAAGATTCCAATTAGGATTCTCCAAATATAAAACTGAAATCAGATTATTTCTATTTTTGTAAATTATTCGCACCCGGAAATGACATAAGACGAAGAACGTTTTTATTTTCATTCTCACTCGATCTAACCAATGTCAAAATTTGCAAGGGACTTTGAGCCTCATCTTGTACAACTATAAAATCCTCGACTGGTTCATCGTACACTTGGACCGAGATCATTGTTGAGTAGCATACTAAATGAAGTGTCTTCTCGTTTGACAGGCATAACATTGCACTGAAAGTAACGAAAATGTATGAATTATACAAACCTAAAACAAAGGATAAAATAATAAAAAGGGTTGAAACAATTGTATATGACATATTACATTTTTTTCAGAATAAAAGAATTAAAACTGGAGAACATTCAGGCAAAAAATCGAGGATAATTTGTTTGAACGCTAATTTTTTGAAAAAATCTAAGGAACCTGTGTTCTGCTAAGAATTGCACTTTTTTGTAAGAGCCCATCAAAATATTGTTATCTGGCCAGGAACTTATCCCACTCGAACCAATCATTGCAACAAAATTCTCTTTTCCAACAAATGTTGCATCTGCACAAAACATCTGAAAAAAGAGAACATTTCTGCATAAAAGACCATGAAATGGAAAAAGTGTCAAGTTTCACCAAAAACTTTTGTTTTTAATATATTTTCGATTTGGACTTTGAATTGAAAATTGTTTTTCTTTTAAAATAAATATACATGTATAAAAGTAAAAAATCAATACTATTCCACTAAATACACTACAAAAAATAATAAAATCCAACAAAGTGAATAGTTACGTCATTTATTTTCGAGTTGACATTTGATTCCTCAAGTTGAATTTGAGAAACAAGTTCTTTGACATGGTCCTTGTCACCCACTGTAAAACTGTGGTGAATCGATTGTTGATCAAACCTTCCAAGTCTGTAAATATAAAAAAAAAATTTATTTTCACGTTGAGTAAAAATTTCCCAATTACTTCTCACTTGTAAATGTTGCCCATGGAAGAAACAAGGATCAACGTCTTTGTTGATGGATTGAGAAAAATTTTTTTTATTTCATCTGTTGTATAAATGTAACCAGGTAATATTTTTCTGAAAAATATGAAAATTAAAACGTTAGTTAAAAATTATCAAGCAATATATTGAATTCGAAATGACCAGCATTATCTCACTTGGAGAAAATTGGTTGACCTCCTGAAGGCAAATGCAAACAGTGCAGCATTCCATTTTGAAGGACAGGAAAAATAAAATTTTTATCACTTGAAACACAGTGAGCTGTGATTTTGGAATCAAAGTTGACGTTGATCCCAACGTCTTCGAAATTGTCATTTTCGAAAACTGTGAGGAATGTCCCAATCACCACACATGGTTTTGAATATTCCACAGTGGCTTGAATTTCCGGGAGCTTGTCAAGCTAAAGAATTATAACGATTTTATATAATTTTATTTTTTATGATTTGATGACTTATATGATTGTTTTTTATAAATTATTATTGTAGAAGATTATATTAAATTATAAAAAATGTAAAGACTTTGGGTCTACTAGTCGAAGACAAATAAATAGAAATGAATTAAAATGGATAATTATCATCCACTTGCGAGTTTCAATACTATTTTTAATACTTATAAAATTATAGAATTTATTATTTTGTCACAAATAATATAGAAGATTATATCATATTCTTTGAAATAGAAAAATTTGTATACAATCGCAAAAAATTTAAAGACTTCAAGTTCACTGTGAGACCAGTTTCTAAGAAACTAATGAATATTACTGAAAATTCAAAAAATCCATGATATAATTATGATTTATAATGTCCAGTTGTAATATATAATTAAAATTATTATTCTGAAATTTTAACTTACATATTCTACAATGTATTTATTCTTTTACAATTCAATTATTTTTATAACTTTTTTCTAAAAATTATTAAAAAGGAGATTATATTAAACTATGTCAATTGAACAAATATATGATGTTTTGCAAAAAAAAAAAAACTTTTAGCCAAAAACCGGTAAAAAAAAATTAAATGAAATAAATAAAAAAAAGTAAATAAATTATAAATTACAAAAAAATGATTAAAAAACTAAATAAATAGTATGAAATAAATTATAGAACATTATGAATAATAAAATGATTCAATTCAATTCAACAAATAGAAATAAATATTCAAACTATTTAAATTTATATTATATACTCGTTTTATGATTGTAATACTATTTTGAAATTTTAATAACATTGTATTCTTATTTTCTTTTATTTATTATGGTAGATTATAACACATCGTATGAAATCTAATAATTTGTAAATAATAAGTGTGAAAAAATGGAAGATTTTGAGTTGTTTGGTCAAAGACCAATAAATATTTATAAAACTTTAAAAAATATGCATACATAATTAGAAAAAATGTAATATAGAGTTATGATACTTAATTATTTAGACTAATGAAAATCATAATCGTATAATACATGGTAGTATGAATATATCATCTGATAATTTTACAATTTTTATTATGTATGATTTTCTGGAAATAATTATTAACTATATTATATTGTAAGAAAATATAATTATTTCTAGACAGAAATAATAAAAAATATCAAGACTTCAGATATTCTGTTTAAGCACCAATGAATAAAAATTTAAAAATATTCAGATAAATATTGAAATGAACGTTAATCGATCTGATTTTGAATACTCCGTTGATTTCTTAGAATATGGTATTATAATTTTACTAAAATACATATTTTGTATATAATAAAAAAAAAGTGTAAAAAATGTAAAAACTTTGAGTTAACTGTTTGAATACGGATAAATATTATTAAAAATTTCAAAAATATGTAAGATTAGGAGTAATAAAATATAGAATTGTAATATATAAGTTTAAATGAAATAAATTATATGATTTTTGTTCTTTTCTATTAATTATGATTATTTCACATGTTTTCCGTATACAAATTTTTGTAAAAAAACCGTTTAGAATAAATAAATTAAATAAATTATAATATACAGTATTATTTAATAAATTGAAAAATTTTGCTCAAATTTAAAGTGTTAATGAATAAAAAAATTGATTGGAATATAAATTATTTCTTAAGTATTTTTTTTACTTCATTATTAATCATAAAAAAATAAAAAAATGACGTTTTAAGGCAGTCCAACTTTTACAGAGTTAATAGTATTCAGTAGTATTTTACAATAGTTTTTCTGTATAAGAATAAATTCTCTTTGACCGGGGAAAAAACGAACTAGTAATCTATATTTTCTCAGTTAAAAAAACAGTAGTTATTTTAAAGAACCTCTTCTTCGGGTTGTATGGTTGCAACGGTGGATGATTCGTAAATCGAACCGCTCGTTTCGACGATAGCTCGGGTGCCAAAATTAATAGTTTCATCATTGGCATCGAAACCTGTTGTTACACTAAATGAAAGCATTTTCCGTAGTGAAAATATACTTCACATAGAAAAACTTTTTCAATAATTCCAATAATTCAAACTTGATTGCACTTTCTACTGCATTCCAATGTTTGTAAACAACACGACCAACGGTTTTCATTTTGAATATTTGAATGCAATGTTGCCACCCTGCAGAAACAAAAAACCCCATAGTTAACCAAATTTAACAGTTACCTACACTGAAAACATAACCTCAAAAATATTTTGTAAGTTTTTTTTTCTCGTTCAGCACACGTGCGTCGATCAACGTCGGCGATTTTTATTTATATTAAAAGTATAAAAAAAACTTCTTGGTAAGTCGAAAATGCATTTTTTCCGAAAAATTCAAAAATATTTATATTAATGTAGATAGTAGAGTACTTGGAAATAATTCCCATCGAAATTACGATAGATGTGTAATGTCATACTACATTCAATTTAGTAATGTACTTTTAAGAAAAAAGCTTTATTTATCTAAGTTTTGATATGTGTTTTTATTTTACAAAGTTTTTTTTGTAACTAGGGAAAACTAAATCGATGTGATGTTTAAAAATATTGTTTATATTCGGGGACATATGTCAAAGGGAATTTCAAGGGTGGGAACGCACCTAAAATTGACAATTACATAATTTTAACGAGTGAAAAAATGTGAATTTTTAAAAGTACTCAACTTTGATATTTCCTAGTAATCGCAAGAAAAAATATTTTTCCATAATTTGTATTATCGTTATTATTTTATTCTGATTTATTATATAATTTCACATTATTTATACATAATATAATTGATAATATTTACTAATATTTGATAATTGCATATTAATCTAATAACTATTATTTTACAAGGTCAATCAACTGAAACAAAAATATACATTTTACGTATTATGTATTCGTATTCGTGACAATAAATTTCATGTAAGATTGATAATATTGGAGAATAATTTAACTATAATTCATTTATTAATTTTTGACAGAGTAAATTCATTTTTTATAAACGTTGAAATTGTACCGGGGAGTCTGTATTTATTCCAAATTTTTTTATATTGATTACATTTATTAATATTCTATGATATTAAAATATGAATATATTTATCATTATTTGACAAGTAAGTTTTCTAAAAGATTAAATGAATTCAAAGAAATAAAATTCTAAGTAAAAGTATTTATTAATCGCTGTAATTTTTCTATAAAATTGGTTACATTTCCTGATATTTTAAATATTTGAAAAATAAATTTTTCGACAAGGTATATTGAAAAAAAAATAATGAAAGTATCACATAAAGTCTGTATTTATAGCATTAACTATTTCATAAAATTTTACATATTTACTAATTTTTGATAATGATGATAATATACTGTATTAATTATTAGTTGACATGATTTTTTTGACTATTAATCAGTTGAAAAATGAATTATAATTTTACTTCAAGGTCTGTTTATGACAATAAATTTTTCATATTTACTCTAATTCAAAAGTAATTTTGAAAAATATATTTATTATAAATTGATGTTTACTTTTCGAGAATGTAAATGAATTGAAAAATGATTGAACATTTTAATTTGAAGTCAGTATTTACAACAATATATTTTTCATATATATATATGAAACAGTACTTATATTTACTAATATTGTTAGAATAATTATAATTTGAGAAATAAATTTCTTGATTAAGTCAATCAACTGAACTGAATGTTCTGAAAATTCATAAAAGTTTTACTGTGAAGTCTGTATTAATAATACATTTTTCAATCCTTTAATATAAGAAAAATTAAATTTTTAACAAACAGAATGAATAAAGTAAATTGATTTAAATTTTGGTTAGAAATATGCATGTTACAAGATTTCAAATTGATAAATTTGCTCTTTTCAAGATGATAATTAAATTGATGATAAATTTACAATTTTTTTTATGATAATTACAATTAAATATCATATGAAAATGAATATTATAATATTTGTTACTGTCCAAAAATATTCAGTCAAGAGAATAGCAAAAAATTATAGTTCAAAATATTAATATATTTATATAATAAAAAAATAATGTATCTTCAATTGTATATAACATTTTAAAAACGTTAAAAGTTGGAAAAATAATCAACTCCATGAAAAATAACAATTATATTTAAATAGAATTAACAGTTGTACTGATTTCAATCAAGAAAGTAATTTTATTCTAAAAAAATGAACTTTGAGTTTTTCTAAATAAAATATGAATCAAAAACATGAAAAAGTTACCGAAGAATACTATAAAATACTACCAAATGTCACGGATAAAAAGAAATTAGCGGGAATATCTGAATTACTTGAATTCTATATAGATATTTTTTCAAAAATTTATGTGAAAAATGAATATTTGTGAAACTTTCAATCACAGAGTATCCGTTTCTGAAAATCTGTATAGAATTTCATCAAAATACTAGAAAATTTTACAAAATTGATGAATATTGAAAAAATTCGAAACCTACTAAAAGTTCTGTATATCTGTAGAATACTCGAAATCAAAACAGAACAATCTTCGAATTCAAAGAACAAAACCAAACCGTTATTTTGTATCAATTCTAAACCTTATCAATATTAATTGATGCATTAAAATAAATATATGACATGCCAAGAGAAAAAGAACACATCGTTCCAAAAATCGAAAACCGGTTATTTGTATCTGTTGATAGTTTTTGAGTTGCTCTATCCAACACAAGAATTAAAAAAATTTTACGAAAATTATTTTCTATCAAAAAAAAGGTAGGCGGATGTTTGGGAGTCACCTTTCACTACAGAATTTATTGACTTCTATTGCTCGCCCTGTAAAATTCTTATTTGGAGCGATATGTCCCTTTTCTCCTGGCACATCACATATATTGTGACCCTCTTCATATTTGAGTTTGCTCCTTCATGCAAAATTTCGTTGCCATTTTCCTGCTGGAAAGCCTTTCATTAAATTACAATGTCATGAAAATACCAGTAGATAAAACTACTTATTTGATATTCTACCATATCTAAACCCTCATTGGATTAAGGAATTTTATTTTCACGTGAGCTTTCATAAAATCTTTCATTTCCAGGTTAAGCCACAATGACGAATCCCAAAGGTTACCGTCGTGGAACTCGCGATCTCTTCTCGCGCAAATTCAGAAAGCATGGAATCATCCCTCTTTCAACCTACATGAGAGTGTATAAGGTCGGCGATATTGTTGATATCAAAGGTGACGGTGGTGTACAGAAAGGTATGCCGCACAAAGCATACCATGGAAAAACCGGACGTGTGTTCAACGTTTCCCCCCACGCTGTCGGTGTCATTGTCAACAAACGAGTACGAGGGCGCATCATCGCCAAACGAATCAACATTCGCATCGAGCACATCAACCACTCGAAATGCCGTGAAGATTTCTTGAAGAGAGTCAAGGAAAATGAGAAACTTCGTAAATTAGCTAAGAAAAAGAAGGTTAAGGTTCAGCTCAAGAGGCAACCAGCTCAACCTTCAAAAGCCCATGTAGTCAAAGGTCATGAGGCGCCAATTTTGCTGGCTCCCATACCTTATGAATTCATTGCTTAATTTTTATGAATAAAATATGTTTTGGTACAAATTTTTGAGACTTTTTTCTGTTTCTTTCCTCTGAGGAATGGGGTGTTTCATGAATTTTGTTTGGCTAGAAAAACTTGATATTTCAAGTAAAGGGGCGCATAATACGTCTGTTCATGTCTTTGTCTTACTTATCCTGAATCATATTCTTGTCCTTGTTTAATCGCATGACGTATTATGTGCACGACCACTAATGTTGGTTTTATTACGTTTGTAAATTTTGTTTGAATTGAGTATAATTTTTAATCGATTACAAGTCATTTTTACATGTAATATGAGTCCATATTACATGTATTATTAATCAAAAAATGAAATTCTTATAAAATACATGAATAAAATATAAGTAATACAGTGTCAGTAAAATGAGTTTATTATCATAGCAAAATAAATAAAATCATAGTTAAAATGTTCATCCATAATATCATAGTCTGAGTAGGAATATATTGGCGATTGAATATTCATATTTTTTAGAGAGAAATATTGGTCGTATACATATTTCATCACACTTTTTAGGAAGTGCAGGTAAGAAATAAAAATTCCAGTTTATTATTATTATTACTTGATTTGAATTTATATGTCGAACTAATTCAACCACTTCAAAAATGTTTCTATGAAAAAAAAAATTTTTTATTAATTCAGAAATCAGAATTTTAAAAAACTGATAATAAATAAGCTGAAAATATGTTATTAAAAGCAAGATATCAAATTTTTGGCGAAAATAAAAACAATCTTGAGCAAAAATTTTGAAAGTGAGAATTATCATCTAGAAAGTAATGTTCGATATATATATCAATAATTCATAACACTGTTTAGGAAGTGTAATTGAAAATCATCTATATTTTTCCTAAGTAAACGGAAATTAAAGTTTATTAATTAGACTAATTAATCCGTATATGGTTTATTAATCAATTGGTAATTCATGAGTTGATATAATTAAATTGATTATTTCTTCAAAAATTATTCATTAAAAAAACAAAATTTGTTATTATTTTAGAAATTGAAGTTCACAAAACTAAGACTAAATAATTTTAAAATAGATCATCAAATTTTCTCGAAAGTTAGATATCGAATTTGTTGAGAAAAATAAAAACAATCTTGCGCAAAAATTTTGAGAATAAGTTAGTATTTAATATTTAATCGAAAAAGTTTACGCTATTTTGATGTAAAATATAAAACTTTTAATTTTGCAAAGTCAAACAATTCAAATTTCGCATTCGAATTTGCTAGATTCAAAATGTCGCCGATTTTGGCTAAATAGTATATATATATACATATGTATGCTTATGTGTCAGCTGATTTAAATATCTCAGATATTTGCCAATATTTGCATGTAAACAATAATAAAACACGTGAAGAATTATTTAAATTATCATTACATCGTTTATAAGTCATTATTTTTGAAACAAAAATCAGCTGTGCATAATTTGTGTATCCATTACGTCTAAACAATACGTCATAATGTGTCATAATCATCGTCATGATTGAAATTGATTTAAATGACAACCATTGTAATGCTGACTATATTGTTTTGTTTATAACATTAGCACGACTCAGTCTTTGATTGAGGAAAATGCAGCAACAGCAATTTCTGCAATTCACGAATGACGCGATCGAGAAAATGCAATATTTGGAAGCTTGTTGTTGACGATTTTCTTTTGTCTATTTGTATAGAATTTTATCAGTGCAATTGAGGCTTTCTTTGTGCAAAATAAAGTTAAAAATCAGTGTAGTTTTTGTTGCTCGGAATGACGTTCGTGTTTGAAATAAAAATACAAAATCAACACTAAGGGAATTTTCATTTTTCTAACATGATTTTGTGACACACGTAATTTAGGTGTGAATTTTACGGTTTTTAAAATTTATTACTACAATGACGTCGCCATTGATATTAACCAACAAAAACAAGAATCAAAAGTATGTTATTTACAGCTCAATATTTAATGTAAAGTGAAAATGTATTGAAAAAAATAGAATTTGTTTCAATAATTGTTTTTTATTTATTACAGAAAAAATCAGAGGAGTGTGAAATTTTGGGCCAAGTGCATTCCTGTTTTTTTAATTTTTTGCCTGTTTTTAACATGTGGCTGTTTGATGAAAAAGCATTGGGAAAGAAGGTTTTATTCACATTTGGATTTTGCGTTTTCACTTGGATTTTATGAAACTAATACTACCAGCAATCAACGTTTGGATTCTGGGTAATTTTTAAATATTAATTTGAAATTATTATAATTTTTTCATCTTTGAAATTTTAATAACTTACATATTGTATAGAGATATAATTGTTTCAATGAATAATATAAATGAAAAAGTGCATGAAAAATTTTATAAATTTCAAGTATATTTTCGAATCCCTTTGTTCCAGTAAAAGGGCACATGCAAAAAAATTTTTAGACAGATTTTCCAGAAAACTGGTTTTTTTTTCATAATATTTTAATCAAAGTAATTGTTGAATTCTAATATTTTATTTCTATTTGATCTTTTCTATGAATTTTATTCTACTATATTCAAAAAAATGTTCAGAATAATATTTGGAAGAACTCTATTATGTATCTTCAAATTCAAGATATTTTTATTTTTTATTTATATTTAAATACTTTGTCATTGAAATTTGCTTGTTTGAAAAAATCTTTATGTTATTTTGAATTTTAAAAAAACCTTTTAAACGTGGCAAAATTGACATATTTCTCAAATTTTCAAAGCTTTGTGACCTTTTCTTTGAACTCTCAAAGAAAAATAATTTTACCATACAAAAAATTTCCAAGCGTATTAAATTAGTAAAAAAAAAAAATTAATAATAATTTTCACTACCTTTATCCTAAGTCTTTAATTAGTTGACAAAATTAAAATTGAGAATTCAGATAAGATTGAGAAGGTGAGCAATTAAATTTCACTTAAATATTTGCTGGTGCACAAATATATGATAAAAAAAATATATTATATTATATTGAATGGTCTGCATTCTAAATCCATAACCATATTTTCCATCTCAAAAATAGCAAAAGTCTTATCCAATCGACAGGTAGGAAAAAATTTTTTAAAATAAAATACTCAACATTGACAGGAATTCAACTGTCGTCTGTTACTACACTCTTCCTTGGAACGTCAGCCCGACATATAATCTGCAACCCAACGCAATAGATGCCAACATTTGCACGCATGTCATTGTTGGGTTCGCTTCCGTTAACAACTGCAGCCTCGATTTAGGCGCAGATAGAAAAATTTATGAATCAGTTGGAGCTCTGAGGCAAACTAATCCAGAGTTAAAAATCCTTCTAAGCGTTGGAAGTGATCCTGTTCATAACAATACCTTTCAACAAATGACAAAAAATCATGCAACAAGAAAAGTGTGGGTTATCACTCAAATTACCAATATCAAATGTTTTCACATTTTCCATATCTTGAAAATTTTTTAAGTTGTATTATACGTTCTCCACAATGTGTCTCGTTTGATTTCTAGATTTATCAGATCAGTATTAAAAATTTTGCAACGGTACAAAATGGACGGACTCGACATTGACTGGGAATTCCCTTCCTGGCTTCAGGATGGAAAACCTAAGGAAAAAATTCACTTCGTCCAGCTCCTTCAAGAGTTGCGAAGAGCTTTTGATCACAGTGGAAGAAAACTGCTGCTTTCTGCTGCCGTTGGGGCGCCACAAGCAATAGTTGACCAATGCTACAATGTTGCTCAAATTGCAGAGTACGTCAATTGTTGAAATGAAAATTCTCATAAAGCAGAATCTCAAATCATTTTCCCGAATTCAAACAAATACAAATAAAATAAATCCTCAAACATCATTATTGATGTGCATGAAAATTATCCTTACAAAGACTAGGCAGTATCCTAATTTTTTTTAGACACGTCGACTTTGTGAATTTGATGAGCTACGATTACCATTTCTTCACTGATTATTACCCTGTGACCGATTTGAATGCGCCTCTATATTATCAGAACGATGACGAAAACTACCTCTCCTCTCTCAACATCAACTTTTCAGCAAATTATTGGCTCTCCAAAGGCATGCCCCGAGAGAAAATAGTCATTGGTATTCCTACTTATGGACATACATTCAAGCTGTACAATTGGCAAAATCACGAACTTGGAGCTCCTGCTAAAGGTTTTGGAGAACTTGGAGAAGAAGGATTCGTCTCATACTCCATAATTTGTTTATTTTTGGAGTCAGAGGGAGCGACTCGAGTCTTTGTGAACAGAAGCAAAGTTCCTTATGCCTATAAAGGCACTGAATGGATTTCATATGATGACGTCACCAGTGTCACATTCAAGGTACATTTCAATAGATTGCAACATTTATAAATTTATTACTGGAAATGTTGATTCACAGGCAAAATGGATAAAGGAGCAAGGTTTCAAAGGAGCCATGATATTCTCTTTGAACACTGACAATTGGAGTGGAACGTGTAAAGGGAACACAACATTTCCTCTGACTCGTACAGTTAGTGAAATTCTAGTAAACAGAAAATCCTAGGAAATAAATTATATGACCCGATGCTCGCTGATTCCGAGTAGCAAATATTCTCGGCAAAATCGAACCAAAAAAATGTACAATTCTTTATAATAAAATATCCCAAAAAGAAAACAACCATGAAATGTTAGAACTCTTTATTATTTAATTTACAAATACTTGAGACGACTTTTTTTGTGACTTTTTTGATGATTGCTGCAACTATCAAGTTGCAATAGATATGGCATCTAAAGAATTGTGGCGATGCTCTTAACACTTGAATGGTTGTAGCGTCATATATTAAAATATGTCATCATTCAAGAGATGGTAAAAGCGTGGCTTTTCAAAACTGTTGTGAATTGAAAATAATTGGTAAGTGTTGAGAAAACGTTCAATATTTAGGTTGAGAAATACGTTCGCATAATTAGGTTCGAGTCTAGAAATCAGTACCAACTTTGGCCAGTCATAATTTTTTTTCAGTGCAAGATAAAAATGTCGACAATGGAAAAAGGTTCTTGCATGCTTTGATATAAATTGCCCACGTCAATGTCATGCTTGCTTGTTTCCAATCGCGCTTTATATTCAATTCAAGCTAGGAGTAATTTCCATGTCCCATTGTACTTCTATACTGGGCCATTTTGTTTGTAGGACGGTCAACATGGGATTAGCATCTGATATGCACTTGACGGTGCATTCCAACAACACGCATTGGCCCTTGTGGTAACGCACTTTGTTGTCAACATTGCTTCGTCGCAGACCATTGTAATGGTAAATGACGAATGTGTCGGGGCAAGTTCGAGGCTCCTCGGAAAAAAACTCGTCCAAGAAATCCGCCAGTAGAATAATCCCTAGATTCTCGCTGTCCATTTTTTTTCTCATTATGTCAACACTGCAACGCGAAATAACCCACGTTAATCATCATTCTAATAATACTGTGCTACAAATTTCTGACAAAAATTTGTGATCAAGAAAATGATGCAAATAAAATTTAGGACTTTGGCAAAAAAAATTCAAATTTTTCTTTCGATCATAGCCTTTCCATTGTTTGAAATGGATGTACTGTTGTAGGGGTCATTGTTTTCTCTTATATGTGTACACTGTAAAAAATCACCTCGTAAAAAACTTAGCAGGTAAGAAATTATTTTAGTACTCAGTGTAGTCTATTTCATTCACGAGGTAGGAAAATAACGAGGCTCAGAAATCGACTACATTCAGTGTGGATAATAAAATTCCTGGTGGGAGATTAGCTACCGGGTAGTAAAATATCGACTCTCGGTTTAGGAAACAATCCGACCTACGCTGAGTGTAGTTTTTTTACCATGTCTAGGAAAATAACGATGCGTTCGTAAAAAAAATTGAGAGGGTCGTAAATCGACAAGAGGTTGGTAAAAATCCTACCAGGTATAGGTGAATAACTAATCAAGTCAGTCAAAATGCTATCCGAACCCGACTCATCCAGTGAGTGCGATGCAAGTGAGTGGCAATTGAACCATATCAGCGACGACATGATAAAAACATGAATGTAATTTTTCCACATTCTTATCATGTTTTTTTAAATAATTTTTTAGGTATGAAAATGCTACGCTTTGAAAAAATTGTGTAAACCCCTCAAATGTGCAACACATAATGTCATTCAGCATTTGTTTTGATTACAATTTATAGATTATGCGTCACTCAACTATGTAAAAGGCATTTCGAATTTGTAATAAATCATGTCCATCGATGTACAGATCTGTACATCTGTGAATATTTGACATTTTTATTTCTTCCTGCTGTCATTATTAATGTGATGTATGTACTACATGTAAAAAAAAAACAATTTACATAGATATAAAAGTATAGTAAATTAACTACCCCCTAGTCAAAAACCTATCAGCTAGTCAAATACATGTCCAGCAAGAATTTTTAGAGCCGCTCGTTAACTTCCTACCCTATTGTAAAATAACGATCTTGGTTCGGTTTTTTGCAGTGTAGAAGAAAAATCGAGACATTTCTGGAACGTTATCTAGAATTTTCGAAACACATCTGGAGCGTTATCTAGAAATTTTGAGACACGACTGGAATTTTCGGTATCATTAACTGTAACCGTCAAGAATGTTTATGAGGCATGACGGATTTCCTATAAAAGCGGGCCAGACCTTGGAATAAGTCAGTAAGTTCCAACCACGCTCCAGCTCATTTCTACTTGTACCTGACCCTGTTACGTTCCGTTGTACTTGGGCTATTCATTATACTCCTGAACATATTTTTTTGTAAAAACCGTTCATGTAATAAAGTTCTTTTTGATGTGCGCGAGTGTTTATAGTGTGATTCCTATCGACACTGTTAATTATGTGGTAATCAAGTGACTCATTTTCTGAGCCATTATACACTCGTTCACAACCAAGGAGCAAAATCAGTATACTGCTCCATGCTTGACATTCCTGAAAATCTACCAATTGCATCTCATTAACATCTCATCACTTAACAGGACACTTACTAATCGATGTCCGCTACAAGTTCTAGTTCTGCTAAAACATCTTGCAACAAATTGGCCGAAATAAAACTGTTGCCTTCAGGATCGTACTTGTTGAAAACTTGTCTAGCATGTTCAGCTGCTGTTTCAGGGCTGACCAAACGCCTTTCCTCCGAGAACAAAACAGTCAAATGCGTCTCGGAACCCAAAACCCAAACAGGATTCAAAGGTGACTTGAAAAAAGAGCCAACTTGGCAATATCTTAAATGCTCTAGCAAGGCCAAAAATCCCACTTCATTTTTTCTATCCAGTCCTTTCAGTTCTGCAACAAGCAGAAAGATACCAAATGATGTATAGTCTTTTCATACAAGCTTGACCACTAACATTTCTGGAAAACTATATTTCTTATATTGTGATTAAGACATTTCCACAACAAAGATCACATAGAATGACAAATGTGAAAAAATTATATTACTAAGTCCACCGACGTCTTGCTCGTAATCCCAAACATGGCTGACAGCTCTTCCCGTGAGCATTAAGTTGATGAGACTCTGACTCCCATATCCATACGTTGGATCTATAATTGGTTCAGTTGGATCTGACATTTCCTGCTTCACCCTGTCAATTCCTTTAGTAAATACTATTGTGTAAAGCAACAACAATATCCCAAACGTGTCCTTCAACGAGCCAATTTTTTCTTTCAAAAACTTGGTCACTTGCTCTAAACTTGTCAGAACGATGACTCTGCAACAGAATCATATAGATTAAATATGGGACTATATCGTGAGCAAAAATATATAGCTCGGATTCTCGGTTAATTTTTCATACGATGTTCATTACAGTGTTTGTAATTACTGAAATATGTTGAGGAAAATGAACCTTAAATGTGAGTGAAAAAAATCGGATGACGAGAGTGTGGTATTGGCTGAGGAACAAGTTGCAGGCAGAGATTGCAGTCGCTCATTGCTTGCAACTCGGCTATTTGTATTTTCTATATGTACAACAGAATACTCAGGGTTAGCCGCATCAGAGACAGCTTGCTGTATAATTTCGGTCATAGCTTGGACAAAAAGCTCGTCACATTTGCTTGGTGGCATATGAGACCAATTACTGGTGGAGACGTTTTCTTTCCCTTGCTGCCCTTGTTGGAGCAGACATTTCAAGATGAACGCCTGAACTGGAGCTATGACCGCACAGGGCCCACCATCCCTTTGCACCAGGGCTGTTGGTTCTTCTTCGCTGAAGAAGAATCCTATCAAACATGCACTTACATCTTATTTTTTTCCTAATTTGGTAGAAATATCTAAGCAAAAAGAATTTCATTTAATCCGACATTAAAAAAAATTTGCTAAGCAGACATTCATCATATACTTTTGAGTTTCCTAGATTAATAAATGGAATTGTTTACACTTTCCGTTAGACATGAAAAGTAAGGGTAAAAAAATTCACCATCTTTAATTTTTTCATTTGATTTTGCATTTTCCTTCCTCATTGAAATTTCAGTATAATATTTATCACAACTAAAAGGAGCTTCTTAGATTTTATTGACGTGTAAACATCTTTACTCGCGGGTAGCATAATAGAAGTTGAAATTTCCGCTATAGACTAAAACCATAAATTGTAGTGTCCAACTCATAATTTTCACATTAGATTGAAATCAAAATCTGTAGTGTTAAAGGACAAAATGTGAAATGTCCAATTCTGCAGTGCCTGAAGAAAAATTTTATCTCTACATCAGAATAAAATCGAAATGTGTAGTGCCAAAGTTTTTTTGTCATGTTGGAGTAAAATTGAAATATGTTATTTACAAGGATATTTACACCAGTTTACACATCCTAGACAAGTGAAAAAATTGTTTTCTGAACAATCTAGTGAAATACCCTAAATCTATCAAATTTCCAATTGTTGAGCTTGTAATTCTAAAATACTATAAAGCGAAAAGTAAACTATAAATAATCTATGATAATACCAGAAAATCCTACAAATTCAATGAATATTGAACAATACTAAAAATACTGAAGGAAATATCAATATAACGTACGTATATTGATGTAAATCGCTGACAGTTAATACAACATTGAATGTTACAGCATTAAATTCTAGAAATAGTTATGAAAATTTATAAAAATACTGGAATTCATGTGCCTGAAGTTCCAAACGTTTATGAAATAAACGAAAGCGATGCAAGAATGGTTTCTCAATCCCACCTAAGATAAAAGCGAAAAACCTTAACATTGGATATGATTTGTTAAATCCCAATATTTAATTATTACCTCAAGTATAAAAAGGTAACGAGGACAATTTTTTTATTTCGTTTATTTTTAAATGTTTGGAATTCCAGAAACGTTAGAAATCTGTGAAAATACTAGAAAGTGCTATACAAAATAAATAAATACTAAAAAAAAACGAAAAATCATAAAAAACAACACTGCATGAAATTTCATTAAACTAAATGAATATAATTTCCTCAAAAATCCAGTAAAACACTTGGAATTTACGATATTTTTAATCTTGAAACATCAAATTTCTAAAAAATTTCATGAGAATTGTGATTTAACTGGAAAAATTTTACTAGTAGTGTGAATACTAAAAAAAATACCAAAAACACAAATTTAACTAGAAATCTCTAGGGATATTATTTTCTGGGAAATGTGTTAAAATACTGAAAATCTTTCAAGCTTTGGTTTCTTGAGCATTGTATTTTTTAGATTTAGATAGCAATCAATAAAAATACCAAAAAACTTCGAAAATACCAGAAAATCCTACGAAATTATAAAAATACGAAACATGAAAAATACTAGCAGTCATTAAAATGTTATTATGTAGACATAATTTTCTAAAATATCTAACAAAATTTCTCCGATATTAAAAAACTTTAAATCCTAGAGCAAAAAATTATAAAAACATGTATGGAAATCCATAAAATATTAGAAAAAACCTTTGAAATTATGTAAATACTTTAAGTATCAAAACTTAGAGATATTGGGAATAAGATATTGTAGTAATATATTTCAAAAAGTAAAAGCTTGAGTGTCACAAGTTAATTATAAAAATGCTCAAATGCTAGTAAAAATAGTAAATGATATATATTGTTTAACATATGTATATAGATATATTGGCCTTTATGACCTTCAAATTTGCTCCCCTTTTCAATGAAAAACTTTCTTGCAATTTATATAAGTGGACTTCATAATTAAAATAATTAAAAGTTGAACATAAAAAAAATGATTTTAAGGTATGGAAAAAAGGAGTATGCCAGAAAAGATGATTGCAAAAATTTTTATAAAATTGCAACATATTGAAATTTTAAAAAATAAATAAAAATTATTTGTAAAATATGAATTGGACATCATCTTTAAAATAGAAGATTTTTCTTAATGAAGATATGGTTTTAAATCTCATTACATCACAATTTATAATTAATACAAATTTATTGCAGGGCAATTCAGGGTACCAAAACGTGAATAACATATTAATAGAAATTCGAATATCTAGCTCAGCCCCGCGCATGCCCGTGCAACTACCTATGCTTTCAATAGGCTCTTGAATTCTCGAAAAAAGCCGGGCAACCCCGCGGGCGCCACTAGTGTTCGAGGTAGCACAATATATATGTGCTTACTAGGGAGGGTGGAAAAAGACACTAACTGCTAAAGTCCCGAATGCTTGAAAATCCCGATTCCTAAAGTCCCGAACAAGCTTTAATCCCGAGAACGAATATACCTGATCAACTATTCCCCGACATTCAAAAATTCCGATGTATAAATGACTCTCCGTTGTAAGGTCCCGTTTATTGGTCGCCCTGATATTGATAATCCAGAACGCTCATTGACCCGTTGTTTGAAAGTCACGAAGCTTGAAAGTCCCGAAGCTGCAAAATCCCGGCAGTCAATGAGAGCTCTCGTCTCTGAAAGACATCACCTCTCATTGGCTGCCGGAATTTTGCAGCTTCGGGACTTTCAAGCTTCGTGACTTTCAAACAACGGGTCAATGAGCGTTCTGGATTATCAATATCAGGGCGACCAATAAACGGGACCTTACAACGGAGAGTCATTTATACATCGGAATTTTTGAATGTCGGGGAATAGTTGATCAGGTATATTCGTTCTCGGGATTAAAGCTTGTTCGGGACTTTAGGAATCGGGATTTTCAGGCATTCGGGACTTTAGCTATTAGTGTCTTTTTCCACCCTCCACTTACTAGAAATCGTGTGTTGGCATATATACATCGCTACTTACAATACTGGTGACGCCACCGTAATTTTCTACCAGCTTTCGGTTTTGCGAAGCTGGAGAGTCACGGGGCTGATCTAGCTCAAATAAAAGGGAACAAAAATAAAACTTAAGTTAAAAAACTAATCTACACATATGATTCAAGAATATTATGAGTAAAATATTATAAAAATGAAATAACTCAAAGTAGCAAAAAAGTATGAAAATTTAACGAATGAAAAACATAGCTACAAATGTTAATTTTGACGGAATCAATACGGAAATGATTCAAGTAACAACAAAAACAATCTACCTTGGGACCATCGTTCGAAAATATCCTCTTTAACAGTTGGTCCCCAGAGAAGAGTCTTGACATCGTGGACAAGTTTTTCCTCGCTCTGGGTATTTTCTGTCGCTGAGCAATGTGCCATGTTTGAGAAATAAGCATAAATCGACGGACAAGCTTGATGTTTGATGAAAAACGTTCGAAAGAAGCAGAGTTTTCACTGCTGCTTTTCTTTCGGCTGTAGCTCACTATTTTTCATAATCCTCGTTGTTATAGTTGCAGCGTTGCACTTATAACACTAAAGATTTTTGTTGCTATTTTGCAGCTTTTCGTGTTGCGGGACTCGATTGAAAACGGTACGCGACTTTTAGCCCAACAATTAACTATTTAAGAACGAGTTATTGTTGTTGTGACACATGTCAGCAACGAACAATTGTCAATTGTTGTCAATTGTGGAAAATTGCAATAATTTGCACAAATTTAATCATGACACTGCGACGACTGCAACTGCCAACTGGTGAAAAAAAAAATTCCCAGGAACGTAACTGAACATAACTTACATGCTAATGTCAGGCTGACATATCACTGACATGATTCTGACTGTCACTGTTGGTCACTGTCCACATACATGAATCATATAGACGGCTAGTGTCAAACTAATCTATAAATGACGTGATTCTGACTTTGCTCCCCCCACGCCGAAAACTTATGTCTACATATATATTTTGTGTAGTCAGATGTTTCTGATGTTTTCATATACTCAAAAATAAATATTTTGCAGAATTGTCAATTCAAGTTCATTCTACACACTCCTAAAATTTATTTAAAAAACTTGTTTTTTGTGTTAGCTATTAAAAAAATTATAAAATCCTAATACAAATAACACTGAGAACAATGCATCGAACAGAGAGATAAATGAAAAAGAAATTAGTTGGCCCACGCAAATTACCAAAATGCCGTTCAAATTTCACTTGAAAAAGTCTCGGCAATACAACGTCGTTTCTAAAAATCAGTATGTGATTTGCATCGAATTACTTGATGCAAGTACAATTGAGTGCACGCTCAACATCGACAGTTTGGGCCAGGAATGTTTGGACAGCGTGAGCCAGAGGTTGAACCTCGGGCAACCACAGCTTTTTGGGTTGCGTTATGTTTGCCGCCGAGGAGGCAGTAAATCAGGAAATCAGCAATCCAGCAATAATACTCCTCGGTGGTTGGATGTGAATAAACCTCTCAAAAAGCAGCTTGATAAATATGCCAAAAGCTTTCATCTCTACTTGCGAATTATGTATTACGTTAACGATGTCCATTTCATTCACGATGATATGACAAGGTTTTTTTCTTACCTATTTTGAATAATTTTATGGTTTTTTTATTGCATTTTCCAGTCATATGTGAAAGATATTTAATATGTTATAAATTGATGAAATACCAGAAATCTATTTAGATATATTCTTTGAAATAAATACAAAATTGTAAAATATCTGTAAAACCTTCAATCCATGAAAAAAAGATATTTCAGAAATATTTAGAAAGTACGAGAAATACTGAATAAACATCTATTCTTTGACACACAAAAATCTACCAAAGAACTGTGTTCTGAGAAATTGTTTAAAATAGTAAGAATTCATGAAACTTCGAAGTTTATAGCATCAAATTTTTAAAATTGACATAGCAATCTAGAAGTATACACAACTACCTGGATTTTATTGGTCTCAATTTTATTGGAGATAATTCACTGTGATACAGATTAGTCACAAACTCAAGACCCTCCAGGACGGTACTCCCTTGATTGGAGCACGTGATAAGAAATATTTCTTATAAAATGTACTCGAACCTAGGAGTACGATCCCTCTAAATGTCCAGGTTTGCGCTTATCTAAGCTCGAGTTAATGGGATTAAACGTTCTCTCGATTTAGTTGGGGAGCCCTGAACCTCCAATAAAGTCAAGGTACAGGTGTACCATAGAATGCTATGCAATCACATATATGTGAGGCGATCCGAGAAAAGGGACCTACTACCCAAAAAATCGTTTTTCCGATTATGAGTGATTCTATAAGTTTTTAACCCAATCTTCCATTATGTGCAATCAGAATTTACCAACTTTGATTTTTTTGCAAGCTATGAATTTTTAAAAATCTTTTATCCCATTTACCGTTGTGTATTTTGATTCATTCAATCGCCCGTCCTGTAAAATTTGCTTTTTGAATAGTAGGTCTCTTTCCTAGGATTGCCTCACATATGGTGAAAAATATGTAAAATATTAGAGATGGTAACAATCTCTTAAAAAATAAAATTCTATGTAGATACGATTTCCTCGAAATTATGAAACACTTAATTCTCAAAATTATCCACAGGTTTTGTAGGTACGTCAAAGACTTAAAATCTATGAAGATTTCCTGAAAAATTTATTGGAATACTAAAATCTATAAAAGTGAAGATTCTAAAAATCTGTATTAGAATTTAGAAAAGTACTAGAATATACAAGAAAAATAAAACTAATGCAATTAAAAATTTTCCAAGTCAAAAATGTTGCAATTTTTTTTCTTAACTCATGATAGACGATAAATTTTTAAAAATATACAGTGTTTCATAACTTTTTCTTTTAGAGGAACCTTTTACCTACAAACGGAAAAAAACTATTGAAGATCTGTCATTTTTTCTCCGAGTAATCGCATTTGCAAACAAATTTAACATGCACCAATATAGCAAAATCAAGGTTTTAGACGAATTTTCAAAAATTGCCTACAACAGAAAAACTCGAAATCAGGCAAAAAGAATAAATAAGTCTCATCAATTTTGATGCAGAAACTATTAAAAAAAAATTTGATGCGGAAAAGACCCGACCCTAACTGCCTGGATGATTTGAGATAAAATGACCTATATTTGAAAAAAATTTTTCAACGTTATTTCATCATTTACAATAATTAATTCCGGTTGATTTACAATAAATTGTTTCGATTCTTTAAGAGTAAGCTAGTGCATCAACTGTATTACTTTCAAGTTCGTTTTCTCAGACAATCATTTACTTTTGCCAAAAATCAAGTAAGATAAAATTTTCTTACAAGGAGCCCCTTCGATTTTCAGAAAAAGTCACAATCTCAAATTTTTTTTCGAGTTATAAATCGTAATTTGTCTATAAACAATTCTAATAGAGCAATAAACAAATAAATTCAAAATCAATTATTCAATTAACTTTGGTAATTTTTTTGAATTGATTCTTAGGTATTCCATTGATAATGGAAACAAGGTATAATAAGTTTGTAGTTATTAATTATATTTTTTTAAATTAGAAATAAACAAATTTTCTTTATCCTTAAGTTAAGATTTTGACTTAATTTGAGTCATCAAGATCTATCAACAATTTTTAAGAATTTTTTTTTTATGATTTAAGTTATTGATTATTCAAAGTTTATACTAAAGTTCCATAAACAATATTTTATTATTAAATTACTAAACATTAAGCAATAGATCTTTATCCCAAAAAATTTCAATTTTTCAACATTAGTTAATGTTATTTATATACATTTATTATTTATTATATTATCATCAACATTATTAAATGTTGTTTATAGACGTTAAAAATTGTTTTCAACATCTTTTGTAGGTATCATTATTATCTGCAATTAAAGAGCGATTTCCTGGAAGGAAAAGTTGATTGCAACGTAACCCAAGCCACTTTGTTGGCAAGTTATTCACTACAAGCAGAATTTGGAGATTATGATAGAGAACGTCACATGCCTGAGTGTTTTCAACAGTGCACCTTATTCCCTAAAGTGTGTATACTTTTTTTTTTGCAAAATAGCAACGTCTATAAAAACGGCTTCATAATATTACAGGCTATCCTGGAAAGTGAATCAAATACTCCCGAATCTTTGCTCAATAGCACACTATGCCAGTACCAAAATTTAACAGGCGTTACTCAGCATGCAGCTGAAGAAATTTTCATCAGCATTATGATGCAGTCAGAAGGATATGGATATGAAACGTTTTCTGCCAAAGTACGATACTATCATTTTTGAGCTCGTCAACATTTATTATTTACATGGAATATCAACTCTATAACAAGAAAATAGTTGCAATCAACATCAAGCATTGTATTTTTGTGCAACAAATATTGATACAAAAAAGATAATAGAATGACATGATTATTTTCAGGATGAAAGCAGCAATGACACACTTCTCGGTGTATCCGTTAAGGGAATCATGGTGGCATACCCAACCACACAAACAACACAGTTTTACAGGTTCTTCAAAAATCTTGTCAGAATCGCTCTTCATTAACTTATCATGATTTTTACAATGCCTCGTTTATTTCAGATGGAAAGATATAAGCAATGTTATAAACCACAAAAAAACTTTTCGAATAGAATGCCAGTCAGACAGAGATTACGCGAAGCAATTCGCATTCGGTGAGTCAAGGGATGCAAAATACGTTTGGCGACTTTGCATCGCCCAACACACGTTTCATATGCACCATCAAGATAGTCGTCCTTCTTCAGAAAGAATCACCAATTCTTTCTTCGTGAGTTGAAAATTCATTTTGATCATTTATCTTTTGATAAGTCATTAATAAGGAATTTTTCTGGTTTTGTAAATTTAAGGACACGGAAATGAGTGACTCTAATGAGCGGGCGCCATCTGTGAATTTGTCTAGTAACTGCAATGGGGTGGACGAAGAAAAACGCTGGACCAGTTACAATGATCTTTCGACTTGTCCTTATCCAGTCGTTTCGGTTTCATCAACTGACATTAACAATTTGAGAGCTTTCTTGCCGTCGTACAGGCCTGCACCTGATTATGAGACCGCTGTTCAAATGAAATATAACAACAATAGCAATAACTCACAACCATATTACTCTAATCAGTCAGCTAATGCTAATGCTAGTGCAGCTGTTGGTCAATCTGATTTGTCATGCATTCTTGGAAATGTTGTCAACAGGAATCGATTTTGATTGTTTCATTTTTCAGTAAAGATTTAACGTGTTCAATACTAATATTTGAAATTTATGGGTTTTATTACACGTTCTCAGTGATGCAATCCATAGAATTTATTTGGAAAAATTAAGCAATTCAGTAAAATAAATGCAAGTTAGATGAGTCATACGACGAATTTCGTTTAACATTGGCGTATAGTAATGTTGAGTGTCTTTATTGTAGTGAATTTGATTTTGAATTAATATTGGCACAATTCAACATGTGTATTGAGTTGCGTGATGAAAATCAACTAAAATATTTTATTAGACATGTCACGTGAGCTTTTTTCGTGATATATGGATTTGAAAACCAAAAATGCTTATTTCGGTTCGATTTTCTGTGTGCGAGTGCCTTGACATATGAAAATTGCATTTTTTGTGATTAATGTAAATACAAACATTGATAAGAAAATGTGGATTAAAGAAAATTATTATCTCATTTTACCAAAAAATATGGAGGAAAGAGGTGATTGAGTATTTATCAAAAAGTATGGGAAGAGTTTTGATACATAAAAATATAATTTATTCAACAATCAACACATTTTTAACAAAATTGAGCGAAAATATGGAAACAAGTACAGAATTATCTAAATATACAATTCTAAACAGTTGTACAGATTAAAATTAAACATTCAGTAGAATTCTGTCTAAAATAAAAAATAGGGATGCAAGTGAAAGAATGAAAAGGAATCAACACTTCAATTTGTGCAAGATTCAACAGCTTTCAACAATGCCAGTGGTTCTGGTTTTTCTGAAACAGCGTCAACTTGAACACCCATTTTTGTTATCTCTTCACTCGTCACAGGACCAATCGCTATCAATTTCACATTGTCTACATCACATTTGTTAATTCTTTTTGCAAGTAATGGTAAAATGCAATTCGCAACCGATGGACTGAAGAAAACAAAATATTTAGGATTGTCCTTCATGACTCTTTCAAAATCAGCTTCTAAAGTATCACTTGGTTTTGTCTGATAAGTTATTAATTTTTCGATGGGAACATTGTTATTCGTCAAGATTTGTTCAACAGTATCTCTCGCTATTTCACTACAAGGATATAACAGTGGAGCTGATTGAACATGGAAATCTTTCACAATGAATTGCGCCATATCTTTTGAGTTTTGGCCATCTGCATGATTGCCATTTGGGAAATTTGTTAAATCTAGTGAATTTTTTGCTAGACCAGTTGTGGCAGATCCAACACAATATGCAGGCATTTTTCTCCAAGGTTCTAGGAGTGAAGGATTTTCGTTTGTTGCCATTTTTATTGATTCGACGGAGCGAGGACTTGTTAATATCAAGCCTACAACATACGTTTTGACAGTAGATGTGAAGTGTGCCAAACAAGTCAATCGAAAAGTTACTGGCAACTGATTTGTGTCAATGGACCAAAAAATCAATATAATTTATTTGAATCTTGTAAGCCTAGTGAAAATTAGGGTTTTTACTTGTGGAGTTTTTGCTCTGTATTAAAATTGTTAGATGTTGAAGCCTTAACCTTAGTTTTCTATATATTTCAATTATTTTTCTACAATTACATGTTAGTTAGCACATGATAGATTGTCTCAATTTTTGAGTTGATCTATGAAATTAATGAAACCAGTAGGTAATGAAACCAGTAGCTGAGTGTTTTTTATCATTTTTTAACCATAAGTTGTATATTTTAAAGATTTATTAATTCTTCCACCAACTTGAGTTTTTTGTCATTGAAATATCTGAATATGTTCTTATTTTTTTTATTTTGCTATGAATTTCTGAAAGTCTAAGAATTTCCAAGCTTAAAAATATTTAAATTCAAGAAGTATCTTTCTTAACTTATAGCTTTAGGTGTTTAGTTTTGGAAATTTTTCCAATGTGCTAGATTTCGTCTACTAGAAGATCCAATTCTATTTTGAAATATTTGTTTGTGATATAAAATCACCAGGAAATCATTCAGTTCTGAATGTAAAAAATGGTACAAGAAATTCTAAGGAATTTATACATAATTTAATCAACTTGCTTGAATATTGTCTTAAAATTTCCTATGCAACATTCTAAAATCTATAATATTTGTCAATAAGTTCCTATGTATAGAAAGTCAAATTTTGAAATTCTCGAACATTGTTTTAGAATTTTTACATATCCAAAAATTTTTCAATTTGTAAATTATTCATGTATTTGCTAGAATTAAAAATCAGTATTTCAAATATTTTTTACCCGGTTTCATAGATGGCCTACTGGAAAATTCGTATACCTTGAATTTTAAAAATTTAGATAACACTTTTATTTTACAATTTTTCGAAATTGAAGAATTTTTAAGTTCGTTAATTATTTACGTCAAAGTTTTAATTTTTTAGAATAAAGACTTGAAACTTGAAATGTTACAAATATTTTCTACATAGTCTCCTAAATAGTCTGCTAAAAAATTAAAACGTTTGCAGTGAAAAATTCACATTCCTTTCTTTCAAAATATTTGTTTTTGGTGTAAAATGATGTTTCAAATTCAAAAAAAAAAAAAATGTATAAAATTTTAGATAGCTTACATAATATTTAATTAACTTGGCTGAATATTGACTTGAAATTTTCTATCAAAAATTTGAAAATCAGAAATATTTGTCGTTTTTTTTTTTTTTTTTTTCAATACTGTTATTTTGTATTTTTATGTATTTTATGTAAAAAAAATATCAATTTCTTGAAAATTAATGTTTTTGAAATTTTGTAAATCTAAGTTTTTTTTAATCAGAAAATAATTTACTTTCAATAATTTATTTTCACTAATCAAGCCTTGAAATTTACAGTACTTCGAATATCTTCTTTATAGTATCCTGCAGCCCCGTGACTCTCTCCAGCTTACCAAAACTGATAGCTGGCAGAAAATTTTGGTGGCGCCACCAGTATTGTAGGTAGCAATGTATATACCATGCGTCCCACGGTTCAACTAAACACCTAAGTTGAGTTGGTAGCACTGATTCTATGCTTGTCTTATGGAATCAGTATTAACTTACGCTAACTTAATCACTCAAGTGTTTAGTTGAACTGCGGGACAAATGTATGACAACACACAATTCGAGCTAAGCACATATACTGTGAGTAGCTCTTGAAAGTATTTATGGTAAAAGCCCATAAGCGGTCCTTATGCGTTAGTGAACCACGTAAGGCCAAGTACAGCAAGGTCAACCCTCAAAAAACTTTATAAAAGGCCTTTCGTAATGCATAGAGACCGCTTATGCGCTTTTTCCATAAACACTTTCAAAAGCCAAACACGGTATATTTCGCTACCTAGAACACTAGTGCCGCCGGCAGGGTTGCCTAGCTTGGTATTTATGTGGCTTAAGAAATTCTTCCAAAAATAACCTAACCTCAAAAAATTTTTTCGATTTATTCAAATTTGAAGTTCCTTAAAAGCTGCACCTAACCCAAAAAAAATCCGAGAAAGAAGATGGTCACTTTATAAAATGAATATTTTAATTCCATGATAATAAATTCAAACCGCTCCGCTTTCTTTCTTTTAAAATCCTTTCCTTTGACTTAAATGATCTCCCGGAGCAAAATTCACGAATTATTTTCTTTTTTTTGTTAAAATTCTTTATTCTTTCATTCAAGCTTTCGGCCCTCAAGTTTTTTTTGGCCCTCTTCAGGAAATTTTATAACAAATATAACCCTAATGTTCAATTCCCTCAATTGTTCAAAAACCACTATTTTCTTTAACATTTTTTATTTTTTAGACAAATCTGAATTTAAAGATGAATACCTGAGGTGTGTATCATATCAGCTGGTGTGCATATCAACCAAGCCTTCCCATATCCCGGTCCCTTTCATGTCTCATCCAAACTTCAATATGTTCTTTACCACCATTGCAATTATAAAATTTTCGGCAAAGAGAAACAGTCATTTTTATAAAAAACACAAATGGTGATGCCGTCAAAAAGATAATAAAACGAAACTTGACATTCATCAAACCAAGGAATGAATGATTGCAGTCATTCCCGAGCTCCAAACGACAACCACTCCTATATCTTTTATCTAAAATCTGTACGTCACCATCAGTCATAGAGAAATAAACAAGCAACGTATTATATCTTTTGATTTAAGTATAGTAATTTTGAAAATATTCTTTATTTCTCATATATAGTAATATTGAAATTCTCTTCAGTAATTTGTCGTAAAATTGATTCAGATTTTTAGTATCTGTCTGCTAATTAATTGTATTTTTTGTAGTTTGTATATATATCATTTCAGCTATATTACATTCAAAATAATTATTCTCCCGATGTAAAATTTTTTTTTGAATGAAAGAATAAAGAATTTTAACAAAAAAAGAAAGAGGAATTCGTGAATTTTGCTCCAGATCATTTAAGTCAAAGGAAAGGATTATAGTATATCTTTTTGAATTGTTTCAGGTTAGGTAAACCTCTTTAGAAACTTAAAATTTGAATAAGGGGCTGTCTATAAATTACGTAACGCTCCAAGGGGGGGGGGTCAGACCAAACGTCACATCCTGTGTTGATGCTTATGGAGAATTGCGTTACCTAGGGTGGGGGGGGGTCAAAAAATATTGAAAATTGCGTTATGTAATTTATGGACAGCCCCTAAACCGAACAAATTTTTTTTGAGGTTAGGTTATTTTTGGAAGAATGTCCTCAACTGCATGCGCCTGTTGAAAGCATAAGTAGTTGCATGGGGCTGGTCTCATGGATAGTCTACTAAAAAATTCAAACACTTCAAGTGAAAATTCAAATCCTTCTCTTTTGAAAAATTTATTTTCGTTACAAAATATCTTGAGACTGATAAAATTTCGACGTGGAAAGTCACAAAGTATGCAAGCATTAAATAAATATGAATAAATATACAAAAATTATAAAGGGACCGAAGACAAATCATAAAGAAAATTAAAAAAAAAAAGAAATCTTCAATAGAATAAGACAAATAAAAATTGATGATGAGTTATTGATAAAAATAAAAATGAGAAAAATAGAAGAAAAATTACCGGAGTATGACTGAGGTTTCGATAAGCACTCTGTTAATTTATCCAAACTGGTAAATTCAAATTTCAAAGTTGGTAAAATATCACAAATAAATTCAGCAGCTTCCAAAATCGTTCTATAAGATTCTTGAGTGTCGTATTCTTTTGAGGAGACACCTTTGCACAGCAATATTCTTCCTCTAACACCTCGTTCCGCCATATTTACCATATAATTAACTGTTCATTCATCTAAAATTCTATTACTTCGAAGCAGGATATTTATTTATGTTTTGTTTTTATCCTTTCAATAACTTATTATTATTATTATCAATTATTATTATAATTCTCACTCTGCTTTGTTCAGACTTGGGGACTTTTATTTTTTCACGGTTGTCATCTTAAACGCGATTGTGATAGGCGGCAAACGAAAGATTTCAAATATATAGAACATGAACGGCAGTGCCATAATAAATAATTTCGAAATTAACTATTCAATCATTTTTATCAATATGGCTGCAAGAATTTTTTGTTGCGGCTATATTCGTATCATTTCATACTGGAGGTACTACCTTAAACTAAACTTTTAAAACTTTATTTTCAAACTATGCCACTAGGGTGGCATATTCAGGCATCCACGGGCACTCACTGATTCACATGTAAATTTGTATTCACTCACACTAACTCAGGCAATGTTGTTGTAGATGGCGTTACTAGCTACACACACATATATATATTATACGCAAAATTAAAACGGACAATTGCCAATCTAAATTGAGCTAAATTGAAATTTGCAATTTACGATTATTCCAAACTAACGGAAATAGTGATTGAAAGCTTAAGTTTAAACCTATACAAACAACTTTTTTTGCATATAATAGCGAATTAATTGTAGTGAACCCAGTTATTATAATACGTTAACAAATAAAATAAGATTATTCAGTGTTTTTTTGAGCCGTTTGAATTAATCTTTTCCGTTTGCGACGGAGCTGCGGACAAAACCGTCGATTATTCGAGTTTTGGATTTAAGGTGAGTTTATTTTCGTCATTTTCCCCTCGAAATGCCCGTGTATTATCACGAATAGTTGTGGGTAATCGCAACTTTTTATGACGCTTGCCAATGCAGTTGCATCTTCGCTTGCTTTCTCTGTCGCTGACGCCGTTTGCAAACAAAGGATCCAATTTTGGCGCTTTTTGTCCTCAACTGTCATTCTTCACATACGCTACATTTAGATGTATACTTCAAATTTTTATGCATTCCCACAGTTTTTGAATCGTACTTTCCGCCTAAATTTTGATAAGCTTGTTCCCTAATTTCAATTATTTTCAGGCTCGTTAAAGCTATCAAAAGTTATTCATGGTGCCAAGGAATTTATATAAAAAATTGAGTTTTTTTTTCGTTAGATAAATTTTTAGTAAAAAACTGTATTGGTTATGGAATTTACTTTGTTTTTGACTGTCGGAAAAATCTGGAAAAGTCTTTAAACCGGAAGACGGAAAAGATAATTACAGATAAAATTTGAAGATGTTTGGAATCATCTGTTAGAGAAGATAATTTAGGTTTGATTACAAAGATTATAAAGAAGTGATTCTCATGGAATGGAATTTCAAAAAATTTGTCATCTAGAAAAGATCAACATTTCAAATTCAGACTGAAAAATTTTATTATTCAGAAAATTTACCAGATAGGTTTTGTTGGTATTTATCTGTAATAAAGATAACAATAGATTATACGTGAAAAGATACATGGACATATATAACTGGACCGCGTGTGTGCTACTGGGCATACGTTTTTTTATGAAAACCTCTGTCCAGTTATATACGTTAATGATAAGATATGGTTGAATATCAATTGAAATATATGAGATGAAAGATAATGTGGCCTAGTGTAATAAGGATTTTTTAAAGATATAACCACATATTATCTTCTTGTTATTTATTATTATCATAAATTAATTTAATGCAATTTTGTTTTACACAATAATATTTTTTTGGAATATACTTCCCCTTTCTGAGATAGTGAAGATCAAAAATTGAAAAAACTTTTCAAATACATTTGAATTTCAGTATGGCATGTAATTATCTTCAAATCTAATTGATCAATACGAAAATCTTATCATTAACTCCCCCCCCCCCCCCCTAGCAAAAGCTCGGGGATGCAAAAAGCATGGAATTCTGTGCTCATTGCGTTCCAACTCCGTGCCTTTTCCCTCCTTTGATAAATTCTCCGAAATTTCAAGCTGAAATGTCTTGTTTTTGATTACATGTAATAAATAAAGTCTATTTCTCCGTTAATATATAGTTGATAATTGTATTTTTACATGTATTAATTAAAAAAGTTGAAAAATTAAATTCATGATTGCATGATAACTGTCAAGCAAAAAAGTCGGTAAGGAAGATTTCGTATAAATTTGTGTAGTCATTTTAGCATAAAAAATTAAATTATTTATAAATTTTTCAGTCGAAATTGATTTTTTAAAAAAATTACACTCCAAAAAGCAATTTCCGAGAAAATGTATGGGATTTTGATAATAATTGCTGAGAAAACAGCATGGAACGGAAAAAGGATGCAAAAAGCATGGAACTCCATCCCTGGGCCTTTGCCAGGGCCCTTGAAAAAATTTTATCATTTGTTTGTTTTGTTTTGACTATTATGGAATCAGTTTTTATTATTATATTAAAATACACATATTTGAAATAAATCTAATGTAATTTTTTCTACAGAATTAGGGGTTTTTGACCCTTCCCCCCCTTAAAATTAAAAAAACTACTTCAATTTCATTTGAATTTAAATTTAAAACCAACAATATTTAAATCCTATAAAGCAATATTAAAATCAATTTTTTCTTCATTTTATTTCATCATTTGTTTATTTTATTTTGGGTATTATTTTTACCATTGTCTGTTACCCCTCTGGTATTAAAATACACAGTCAAAATAAAAAGTTTATACATAGATGAATTTATTTTAAGGGGATGGTATTTTCAAAAATTCATCATTAAGAAAAGATAAGGATTCTGGATCCTAGTTCAAAAATTAACTAAATTTATGTGCATTGAAAGTTCCTTTGATTTTTATATAGCTGAAGTTCCGAGCATTTGAAATGAAAAAAAAAAAGATATAAATTGCTGATTTTTTGTCACATAGAAGGTTTTACTAAATTTATCCACTTTACTCGATTTTTCCAATTAGTGATTAGTGATATAGATAAGTGAGTTGTTTCAACCCAGTGGGACATTTATGGATATATTTGTTGTTTTAGTAAATATCTTGTTGGGGAACATGAAGTTTGTTGTTATGACCAAATTGTGTTTGAAATTACATAGTTGGAAAATTTTTATACTCTTTTTATTTATTTTGTATAGTTTAATTTTAGGAATTTGGAATTTTAGGTTCACATGCTTCATAAAATTAAAAAAAAAAATTTGAAAAGAGAGAATAAATATTTAATATACAATTTACTCTTATTTTATTTTTTGTATTTCATAATTATTGTAGCGATTCATTTGTCAATTTTTTTAAACATAAAATTTTTTTCCACTCGTTAGATAACAAGTTTAATGATTGGAAGTAATTTGTTTGATAGTCACGTATGTCTAATCATGTAATTCAACGTTTCATGCTTCCAGAACATTCTAGAACCAATATTCTGAAATCAATATTTTTTGTATTTAAAAACAATGGCAAATTTACACTGTCAATGTAAGGTTTTCCTCAGAGTTAAATCTATCGATTTTTAGAATCTGACATCGATTGCATGATCAGTCCCTTGAAATCAAGAAATAGCATATGCATCTTTTAATTACTTCAATCTCGCGGTATTTGTTTACTAAAAATAAAAAAATAAATACATAAATATATTCCCTAAATCTAAGCCAGATTCGTAATCAGGGAACGAATCAACTGATATGCATTAAATGTTACAAACAGTATTTTTTTTTTTCATAGTTTTGTAAGAATAATAAATCTTGCAAATATGATGAAAAATCTATTTTCATCTAATTAAGTACCTAATAATGCATTTTTAAGTTACCACAACTTTGAAATCAGTAATTGGCCAATACTATGTTTGCCCAGCTATGGCTGAGATTGAAGATAGAAGTAAACTCATAGCCCTTACATATTTTTCACATCGTTAGGTGAAGAACTATAGAAGAAGTAAGAATATTTCTTCTACAGTCCATGAACACCCCTTTCATTTTTGCAATGCAACTTTTTCCAATAGAAATAGATATTTATTCAACAAGGGAGGAAGAGGATGATCCCGACAAGTGTATAGTTTGTGACTATGTGGAGCGAGGTCACAAACTACGCACAAGATAGGATCACTTCCTCCCATGTTTACATTTACATTAACAACTACATTAATTGTTATTAATAAAGTTTTATCGTGTAGTTGTGTAGTGATAAACAAGTATCGTTATTTTCCTCGGGCTCCCCTATCTCATCCTCCACATTATAAACAATCTTTTTCATGATTTAAAATTTTGAATTTTTATTTTCTCCCTTGTTCAGTTCAAATGGCAACATCTGTATCTCCAAATACTGCTGCTACAATGGACAAAGAATGTGAGTACAAAGATTTTCAACAATTTTTTTTCCTCAACTTACTGTTACTTATTCAGTATTACATTCATAATTTTGCTTTTAATTGCTGTTTGTTTGTTGTTATGAATTTTTCAGATTTTTGGCAGTTTTAATAAACTTAGTAGCGTTTGTTACAATTTCAGACAATTTTCATTTGAAAATGAAATAGTTAATCATTTGCCAATGTCCTCATAGTTGAAGGGGGACTTACACCTTATAAGCCAATTTTCGAGAATTTATTGGAAAGAAACTAGACAAGATTTTCATTTGAAACTATTTTTATTTAATTATAGAACGACAAAATATCGCACACGATTTTTTTCCCATATTCATGTTGACTTACAGAACTTCAAAATGACATTGACAGCGTTTTTTTAAATTTGTTTTTTTTTTTTCTGAAAAAAAAAAAAAAAAAAAAAATGTAAGCTGATACGTTGAGTTGCTCTCCTGTAATCGTGTACACCAGTTCGATCTTTCATTTTAGAGGCGGCGCTGTCAATGTCATCTCAAAGTCAACATGACTATGGAAAAAAATCGTGTGCGATATTCTATCGCTCTACAATTTAATGAAAAAAGTTTCAAATGAAAACCTTTTCTAGTTTCTTTACAATAAATTATCGAAAATTGGCTTACAAGGTGTAAGTCCCCCTTGATAAAAAAGGGTTTCATTCATCAAATACTAAAATATAAATATAAAAATGGTAATGATGCATTTTTTTTTAAAGGAATGATTTTTTGACTTATACAAAAATGGAAAATTAATGATATGCAAAAGTCGTCCTACTGAGCTCCTTTTTTTTTACATTTTTGAAGTTTTTTGGTTTCTCTAAATAAAAAGTAAAAAAATCCCAGCTCTTGCAACACCACTGTGAGATAGTGTAATAGTAGCAATAAACTCTAATTATTTTCATTACAAAACTACTCTCTCTGCAAAAAAAAATCCTAGTTAAGACAAAAAATGGAAATGCGATTGATGAAAGTCGATCGAGTCGGTGCATCTGGATTCCAAAGAGATAAAACTCGGAGATAAAAAGTTGTCGTGGTGTTTTCCCTCAAGTCGCGGAATTGAAGAAAAGAAAGGTTGCTCGGTGTCGAGCAATGCATTATATGGCTCGTACTATGTATGCAATGAGTTATAAAAGGGTCATTGTCTGCTGAAGTAGCAGACAATAATGAGATTCCTTTTTTGTTCAGTGATTAGCGTCTTTATTGAGCATCATAGAGCTACAACACTTCCAACAATAATTAGGTTTAGTGAGTAAATATGAGAAAAGTCGTCCAACATATGTCATCATGTATGATTTTTTTAAAAATTATATTTATATTATATTGTCGTATTTGATTTTTCAAGTTGGTATCATATGTGATTCATTCAAGTTTTTCTTCGAAAAGTCTGTAGCTGGCGGTGAAATTTCCTTCTTTCCCACTAGCATTGCTACGAGGTAAAATGGCTTTGCCTTTTCATCTGGCGTGGGCTAACTGGTTTTCCTTTTTAGTAAAGTCGTGACAGACGCCTCTTTCTCTCGTAAGGATTTTATTCAGTTCCCTATGCAACTTTCGAAAAGAAGAAATCGCAAATTTGGTGTTATTTTATCGAATGGCGATATTTACGGGTTTTTTTTATTGAATAAACTGGAGGATGCATTTTTGGATTTAATAATGGTAATTTTATAGGACTCAGATCGTGCTAAGAACTTGAAGATTCTTTTTTTTTTTAGTTTTCAATTTTGGATATGCATCTTCATTTGCCATTTGAAATAATGTTCAGACTCTTTTTACCATGTTCGCAAAATTTTCTTAGAGCTTTTCTAAACTACGTATTAGAAATCTATAAATATATAAGAAAACGTTACGAAATCTTATAAATACTGAAAAAATACGAAAATACGAAAAATTTGTGCCGATGTAATTTTCCCAAAAATGTATAAAATTACTAGAAATTTATTGGAATTAAAATTCTAGAGCATTGAATTCTGGAAATCTATACAGCGATTCACAAAAATACTAAAAAATCTTTGAAAGTTTCATAGATGCTGAAAAAATTCGAGAAATACTAAAAATCTAATAATATTCAAAAACAAGTAGATATAATTTTCTGGAAAAATTTTTATATTATTTAAATCCTACAACATATAATCCTAAAAATCAATGAGAAAAACATAAAAATACCTGAAAATTGTTTGAATTGTATAAATACTGAAAAAAAGTACCCTCTTACTATCTATAACATAAAAGAAAGTGTATCTGAAAAATAAAAGAAAATACTTAAAATCATTAGAATTTTCAATATCGTAGCATCATATTATAAAGATTATTAGAGTGATCCATAGAGATACAAAAAATCAATATAAATACCAGAAAACACTACAAAATATTATTTATAACATACAATATGAGAATTCTACAAATCTGCAGAGTATATCAAATATGTAAAGATAATATTTTGTTGCGGATCTATAAAAATATTCAGATTTTTCAGAACTTTAATTCTTACAGCATGCTTCTGGAAAGCTGAATAGAAATCTATAATTATATCACAAAATCGTTGCATGAAAATATACTCGTCCTAAAAAATTCTCAAATTTTTTAAGAAATGAAATCTAGGCTTTAGTAACTTGAAAATCATAAAATTCGAAAAATTGTCTTAAAGCTTACTTAACTACATAGTAGAAATTGATAAAAATACTACAGAAAACGTTATGAAATATTATAAACACGAAAATACCAGAAATCAATAAAACACGAAAAATTTATATATATAGATTTCCTCAGAAATCTATGTAACAGTTCACAAAAATACTATAAAAAACCCAAAGAAAATTTCACATACAACATGTACTTCATGACCTCCTGAACCTATAATCCTGAATGTTTTTTCTCCATCATGTCACATTAGCGAGCAATAATTTTTCAAAGATTTAATAAATTAAAATTTATACCTTCTTCAGTTTTCACGCTTTTGGATCGTGCAAAACACTATGTTGTTCAGTTTTTCACGTAGATCTCAAATATGCAATTTAATTTACGATTTAATTGCTCTTTCAACAAAATCTAGTTTTTATACGAAAAATCTGTTTCTCGGAATCATGAATCAATAATTGACCCGTGACGGCTAGCATTCGAAATATCAATAGGTTTATTCACTCTCTCGAATTTTTTTCGAGGACCACAAAGGATCCTTTCGCCCAAGAAACAATTTTCAGGATCTAGCGGCCATGGATCAATTAGTGATTGATGACCCGGAGGAACAGTTTTTTCGTATAAAAATTAAATTATTGAAGGAGCAATTAAATCGTCAATTAAGTTGCATATTTGAGATCTACGTAAAAAATTGAATAACATAGTTTTTTGCAGGATCCAAAAGCGTGAAAACTGAAGAAGGTACAAATTTAAATTCATTAAATCTTTAAAAAATTATTACTCGCCAATGTGACGTGATGGAGAAAAAACATTCAGGATTATAGGTTCAGGAGGTCATAAAGTACATGTTGTATGTGGAAATTTCTTTGAGTTTTTCCAAAACTCTATTTTTGTTCCACTGTGTAATCAATTATATTATTTAATTCAATAATTTAGTATTTCTTACATCATTTCCGTATTTTTCAAGAAACAAGTAGAATGCGAATATGCAGGGCTTGGAAGTAACGCGTTACTCTAAAACGTTACATTTTTTACTGTAATGATAGCGTAACGCGTTACATTAATTAACAAGTAACGATAACGGGAACGAGTCACTTTTTTCGGTGACGAGTAACGAAAATCCCGTTATTTTACGTTACTTTTATCTGTCCCATTAAGTTTTTAACACAATTCAAAACTTTTAAAAAAATATTCTGAAACTGAGATCTTGGTAATTTTCAACTTCCTCATTTTGAGATATGAAATTCTTTATTAATAATTTTTAATGAAACTATGTGGGATAGTCGTAATTTATGTGAAAATCTTGACGAAGTTTAATTTTTGATTAGAAACTTCCACGACTCCAAGCGTTGAATTTTAGAAATTCGCATGAAAAGATATAAAAATACTTAAAATCTATAGATCGCAAAATCTAAAGCAGGATTTGTATGATTTAGAGATCCTGCTAGAAAATTTTATGGAATAATAATGAATACGAAAAAAAAAAAAAAAAAAAAAAAAAAAATTAGAATAAAATACGAAAAATGCTAGATTTTATTAACTTTTGAGTTATTTTATTTTTAAAATATTTATGTAATTCAAGGAATCAAAGTACTTCAATCTCTTGAGCTTTAAATTCCAAAAAATTTATGTTTTTAAAGAAGTCTATAAGAAAATAAAACTTTTATATTGTATAACTTTGTGAAAAATACAAAAAATATTGAGGGGCCTTTGAATATATACAGAAACTGTTTTCTGCAAAATCGATCGAAATATACGCCAATAAATTTCGAATCATCAATTTTATTTCATTCTGGAAATTTAAAGAGATATCTTTTAAAAAACTAAAAATTCCACAACATTCTTCAAATACTTGAAAATGCAGAAAGAAAATACGTTCGGAAAAATACGTGCAAATGTATAAAACATTGAAAATCTTTCGGATTCCAGGAATTCGCACAGCAATACATAAAAATAATGAGCGATCCTTGAAATCATAAAAAAACTTAAGAAAGACAAAAAGTACTTGAATAAGTAAAAATCTATCAAGACACTGTTTTGTGGAAAATCCTGTAAAACACGTAATGTTTCATTATATTTAAATTCTTGAGTTCAAAATTCTTGAAATGTATAGAACAATTATTATTATAAAAATACTAAAATTATGTCAAAATACTAAGAAGTTCTACAATATTCTGTCATACTGAAAAATACGAATGGTTTGAAAAATACTGAACATTTCTTCAAATCGTAGAAAAATTGAAAAAGTTACAAAAATCGTATGAAATGAAAAATCTTCTTAGAAATTTTTTGCTGAAAAATCTCCTCAAATACCAATAATTCAATGAACTTTTAACTCTAGAGCATGAAATTCTTGAAATCTATATATCAATGTACAGAAAAAAAGAAACTTATAAAAATTCTAGAAAATCCTGTAACATTTTATACATACTTAAAAGTACAAAAAGATTTAAAAATTCTGAAAATCTGGGTAGGTATTTAGAATCTTTTAAAAATCTAATAAATTTGCAAATACTCCTTGTGGCTAACATTGAATCAAATGTCGTATTCAGAAATTTCGTAAACTTCAAAAAAATATGAAAATTCGAACAAGCTGATTGATTTTTTTCTCAGGGTGAAATATTTTAGAGTAACATTTTTTATTATATCTGAAATAATCAATTTCTATAGAACAAAATCAAAAGTACGTTTAAATTGTATTTTACAGCCTTAGTTTTTCGATTTTTGTTATTTACATTCAGTATCTTCCAAAAAGTAACGTGAAAGTAACGGAACGTTACTTTTTTTAAGTGGCAACGGTAACGAGTTACTATTTCTTTTTAAGCAACGATAACGTAACGGATTACTTTTTTCACCTTTGCAACGGTAACGTAACGCGTTACATTTTTTTTAGGTAACTTTGCAAACCCTGCGAATATGTATAGATATAGGGTAGCAAAGGGGGTATTGAACGTCAAGCCCAGACGACGCCCGGCGCCGCGGCGCACACCTACTATAAACCGGTGCCGCTCTGACGCTCCTCAGTTGGACTCAGTTGCACCCAGTCGGGCCTCCCCGAAACGTTATCACCATCCCCATTTCCTCCCCTGCAAGACAAATTTCTTTTTTGCATTTCTACACCGCAATCAACAAATAAAATGTTGATCGAATTCGTGCGCGATTCCGTGTTGCAATGCTTCTGCCACAGCTGCAAGGCAGCACCCCTTCTGACTTATTATGCAGGAGGTGGTGAGTATGACCTGATCATAATTCGATAATCGTTCAATTAATTTCATTGTCTCCTTCGTTTCCTCTTCATCGAGTCCACAAGAGTTGAGAATCAACTATGGATTCTTCCTTCTTCTTGGGAAAATATAAATTACTTGCTTTTGTAATTACCATCAAGCTTCAATAAGCGATGAAATAAGGCTGGATTGAAAAAACGTGGGCTTTGAAAAATTTTCATTTATCGAGAGCAATCGTAAATCTGCCATTGGGGTACGCTTTTTTCCGTTTCAGAACCGTTGAACCGCGATTTATAATGTCGTTGTCGACTTGGCCAGATTACTATGAAACGATCAATGGACGAATTAATCAGCTGCAGTGGCTATTATGGTTATTATTATCATTATCATTGACCCTCTAGGCGAACGCTCGATGAACGATTGCAGTATCTTAACACGGAATTAGGGATATTTTAATCGCAATATTTTATTGGGTTATGTTCTATGAATTTTTGGTGGTTGAATGTTTTTGTTAAATTTTGATTTTTTAGTTGATTTGTTTTCGCTGATTTTAAATTCAAGAGTGAGGTGGTCTCGTTTTTATTGATTTTGCGCCCTGTCTCGAGTTTATCGCAGAGAATGGAACACAATGCGTCGATATTTTCGCCTTTACGTGAAGTCTTGAACTCGCAGACTGTGAGATTATTCGGATGATTCTCGCTTGTGGCGAACTACCGCAATATAGTGGGTCGATATGGAAGTATGTGCTGAAATGTTCTTGGGTTCATCCGCATTTTAAGGAAGGATCTCTTTTTTTTCCTTTGTCTAGATAAAAGTCATTTTTTCGAGTGAATTTTTGGAAATTTGCATGTATTTTATGTTAAATTTATCGTGGAAAAAGGGTTGATTAAAGAGTACGTTAATTGAAATTTTGTAAATCATATTTTCAAATAGATTTTGACTGATTTCATTTGTTTTTGCATTGTTGGCGATGTGATGTTTAAATATTTTTCTTTATTCTTTTATAAGTTGACGTTTCGGCTCAATTCGAGTCTTTATCAAGACTTATTTCATATCAGCAATCTGTGATGAATAATTTTTGGGACTTGAGTTGATGATGATTGAAATTTTTTATTTACGTTTCAGATCAAAAAGCTTTCTATTACTGAAATTCTCGCGATTACTGGGAAGTCTTTTTTCCATAATCAATGACGACATTCATTTTGTCAATAATTATAAAAATATATTATGAAGACGAATACTGCAAATGTTGTTTCATTAGGGAAGAGAATATTCACAGACTTAAAAATTTATTAGTAACATTATAATTGATGCACTTCCAAAGTCAGATTCTTATATAAGAGACAGCTGGAGTTGAGTTGAAAAAATTATTAATAATCTAACCATTCATGAGTGTAATTTATTACCTTTTATTGATTTTACAATCTTGTTAATAAACAATTTAGAGGATTTCCTATTGAATGAAATTTATAAAATATTTATGCTCTTTCAGTTCGAATCAGTAAAATTTTTACTTATTCAATTAGTAGGTCAGATATAGTCAGGGATCTACTAATAAATTAGTAGAAATCCACAAGTTGACTTGAAAAAAAAATTGAATTCTACTAAATTATGTATCATATGTACCAAGTTGTAAAAAAGGTCATGTAAAAAACATGTTTAAAAGCTTGATGTTTCAAAAAATAAATATTTTAACAAATGTATACATCTGTCTATTATTATTGTTTGATTTTTTAGTATAAGACAATAATGAATTAGTAGTACTTAGATAATCAATAATTGCAGCGGTGAATATTTATTATTATGAACAGTAACTATTTACTAAAGTATTAGTAAAAATTATCTTTTTCATTAGTAGTGATAATGTGCGAATAAGACTAGTCAAAACCTACTGACTGTAGTACTGGATTTCTACCAAAGTTTAAAGATAGTTTTTCACTTTTTTATTCAGTCAAATTTTACTAATTTTATCAGTAAGCTACACCAATAATTCAATTGGTAGATTTTTACTTAAACTTTAGTTACTCGTCCCTTTTCACTTTTTCAATTAATGAAATTCTACTATTGATTAGTAGTTTTTTATCAATTCAAACTGAAAGTAAAATGTAACAAAACAAAAATTCCATTTAAAGATTTCAAGGCTTGTATTTTATTCTACCACAAATATTTTAGTTTAAATGAACATGGCCATTGAATACTTAAAAAAAGCAAGTATTATAAACTTTAGACTGAGTTTTTTTTTTAATTTAGGTTGACATATTTATGAACACATTATAAGATGGTATAAAAAAAAAAAAAAAAAAAAAAAAAAACAGTAAAAATTTCTTACATGTTGCATCCATGTGAAAATTAACTTTAGCAAAAGAAGTTGACAAATTTATTAATTTTTTGGATGTTAGAATAAGAAGAAACGATGGTAATTTTTTAGAATTATCCTGAAAAGTGTAAAATAAATGTGATTTTTGAACTTGTTAATAAGCCCATAGAATTTAAGATAAACAGTGTCGTGTAAAAAGTATTGGGATAATGAAAAAAATTTTTAAGAGGTTTTTTTAGAACATGATTAATAATAAATAACTCTGTGGCTTCCCGCCATAAAAGAGAAAGTCACTTATGCCATAACGTTTAAAATTTTATCAGAATATCATGTAAAATGAGCCTTATGTCATAAGTGACTTTCTCTTATGGCGGGAAGCCACAGAATTATATATAGGAAAATAAATTTGTTCATATGAAAAAGCGTGAAAATGACAAAAATTGTCAATTATTAATTTGATTTTTTTTTTTCTGATACATCTCCAGTATTTTTCTTTTTTTTTTGGCATATTTCAGATTAGAAGTATTTTTTTCTTATACTTATTTTTTATGTATGTATTTACATGTATGTAATGCCTAAAAGTTTTTATCGATTCGTTCATTAATAATATCGATTTTCTTCTTGAAAATTGAATAATTTTTAAATCAACTTGTTCTATAAAAGAAATTTTATACTGTTATATACCTAGTGATAATCGATCTAAACAACAAGTTAATAGCTGAATAAATTGAAAAAAAAATCTTTTACTTTTTGAGAATTTTTTATCTTATCACTGTGTTCTTTTGCAGTGATCACGAATTTTCAAAAATCAAATAGAATAGCAATTTTGAAGGCACAGAGGTGGATCTAGCAAGTGTAAAAAATTGTTTGAAAATAGTTTAAAAATTATCTCACATAATCTATTCTATCAAATTTGTAGATAATGTGTAGTAAGTTATTTGCAGTTTTTTTAATTCTTTATTCAAATACTGATTTTTCTGAAAAGTCTACATATTCAAATTTTTCGTTAATTAGTGTGAGAGGAATTCCTACATCCTTTTTTTTTCACATTTTTTTTACTTTTTGACGCTTCATTAAACATCCTGACGATAAAGTCTAATTTTATGAGATAAAAAATTAATTCGTTAAATATTATCATAAAAATTTCTTTATTTCTCGAGTAGAATTCGAATACGTATTTCCATATAAGTTGCGAATCCCCTAGGAAATTTCCTCGTTCGTTCGTTAAGTCATGTTTATTTGACTTTGCAGCAATGAATTTCAGAAAATAATCCTCTCATGGATTCATTGATTTCACGTTTGGCTTTTATTTGAGGATGGCCTGAATTAATCAACGAGTGAAATAGATCAATTTAACTCGATGTATACATTTTTCATGCATCTCTCGGGAAGAAGCGAGAAAATCGATGTCAGGGAGAAGCTGGTACAGGGAAAGTTGACTTTAAGCTGCGGTGAAAATATTTCTCTTTTCAACAAAAAAAGATAGATGATTTTCCCGTGTTTTATTGCTTTCAAAATTGATTTTTTTTAAGTTATAAAAAAGAATAATATAACTTGTGACTGTATTTCTTAATACAGTTTTTTAAACAATTAGAATTTAAATTATTCTAATCTTATGATCAACAAGATGACTTATTAGCTTTAGAATTAATACTTGTATGTCAATAATTGAAGTATTCAAAAATTTGAATCAAATTTATCCAAAAATACAGTGTTTTTACATTGAAATATATAAAACGAATACAATATTTTAATAAATTATGATATATATTTTTTATTATTGATTATAATATATAATATGCATAAAATATCAATAAAATGTTACTAGATTATGATTTTATACTCCCACTTTTTCAATCTTGTAAATTCAAGCGTATTTGGCTATGGCAAAAAAAATCTTCGTCCTACATGCATGAATTCTGATTCACATGGAAAACGATATTTCATTAATAAATTTTGTAGATTTTTTTATGAATCGATTTCTCTCGAAATACGTGACAAACTCCCATATTGTAGACAGCACTAACCGTAATAGAAATGATAATAGTAATTATAATTGGCCACGTGAATAGAAGAATTCGCAATGGAAATAATGGACATAGCTTGTTAGTCGGAAAATGTAGGGAGATTTCCATTCAACTGTGTGACTCGATGAAGAAAAAAAAAGGGAACATAAAGTTGGGACCTTGAGAAAAAAACTCGGTTCCTCATAAAATTCTCAGATGATTTCGTACAATTGAAGTTATTATTTTTTGAATCTAATTATCATTTGAAAATATTGATTGATTTATGTAGAAAATAACTGAAACAATTTTAATTTAAATTATTCACAATATAAAGTGACCGCCCAGGGTGTCATTAGTTATTAAAAAATAGCAAAGTAAAAAATCGTCTTTGATTTTTATGCGGAATCTGCAGGTTCCAAGTCCTTTTAAATTTCGACGTTTCCATCTTGATGACTTGGAGAGTTTTTTTAAACACACTGTTTATATTGTATTGTCAAAGAGAGTCCAAAAAAAGGAGATGCAGTGCCTAAAAAGAAGGCTAACGGAAAAGGGAAGTTTCGAACGAAGCAACCAAAAAGAGTCGAATTGATCAGTAAGTATTACTGTCAAAATGAGACATTCAAGTTTAGAGTACAGTGCGAAAAATGTGAAACTCGATTGAATATTCAACAACTGACGAATTGAAATTTTGCTGAAAATTTGCAGTCACCAAGTTGCTTTCGAGGCGTGGGTTGGCGATATTGATTACAATTGATAATTCTTGAATTTTTATACTTCCATATCCTACAGCGAATTTCTTGATTTGGTGTACTTTAATTTAATGTCACATGTTCGTGAAACCATGAAAAAATTTGGGTTCATCCATTTTCCATCGATCAACTGATAAAAATATTTTTGGTTGAAAGTTGGAGTTTTGGATTTCTAAACGTAATTATTTTGAGAGTGGTTTAAAAAAAATAATTCAGCATTCAAGAGGCAAAGTTTTAAAATGATATTATTTAAACAAAAGGAATGTGAATCTGTTTTGCAAATATAGCAAGAAGTTGAATATTTCTCTTTTCATGGATTCAAAAAGAAGTATATGATAATAATAGTTTTTGATTAATATCATCTAAATCGTTGGATGGTTATAGTTCAGATATTAAAAATGCAGAATTTGGGAATTCTGGAGTAATTTTAAAGAATTTTTTTTATTTATTTAAACATCATAATCAAAATAAGTTTTCAAACACAAAAATTGTAGTGCTTGATGATGAAAATCTAGGAAAGATGATCGTGAAATTATAAAAAATATTTAGTTCAACAACTTGTTAATTCAAAAATTAAAGACCTGAAATCTGTTTATGAAAAAACTAAATGTGAATAATTTAACGATCAAATGGTAATTGAATTATTTATAAAATCAAATTTAGGAAATGAGACACAAGTAAGTTCAACCATTTGGAGTCGTTGAAGTCTCGTCCATTTTTCTGTTGTTTTATTCCAGATTTTTTAAGACGTTGAACATTTTTTGAAAATCCCTTAAATTTCCTTGTATTGTGTATAAATCAGGAGAACCTAAAAATTTTTTTTTTTTTTTTTTTTTTTTTTTTTTTTTCGAGAACGGTGAAAAAATGCATCATTTCGATTGCCTTGAAAAATTAATTTTCTGGTTTTAGATGTCTATAAAATTCTCATTCTTGAATTCAATCTTCATTGTAGAAAAAAATTGTTTGTTTAGTGTTCTATTCAAGGATGCAAAAATGTATAATAATTAATTTTTTGATTACTGATAAGACGAAATCGAATACGTCATGATTACATAACAAACCAAATTTATGTAATCTCGAAAATTCAGATTAATTGAATGCATGTAATTTGTTAATCGGGAAAATCAATGATAACAAAAGTGTTCTGAAATAATTTAATCTCAAGTCACCTGACATAAAAATAAAATATATTCATGTAATCATGATGTATTCGATTATCCAATTTCTCGTTAAATTGTATTTGAGTTTCTATTTATTCTGTCAATAACTTTTGTGCGAGAATGGATATCGGTTACAATCATTTTTAATGATTATCATCCTAGACTGAATTTTACTTATGAAATTGAAGAGAATGGCAAAATAAATTTCTTGGACACTACGATCATAAAGGAAGGTTTCGTAAACCAACTTCTTCTGGGACATTTATAGATTATTTCTCTAAACATCTGCAATGCCAAAAAGTAGGTTTTATGTCATCTTGTTGACAAGGCTACTAAAATTGCGAGTAAGAAACTTGATAAGTAGAATTTAGATTATGTCAAAGAGGTATTGTTAGAGAATAACTATCCCGAGGAATTCATAGAAAGGAATATTAGAAAGAGAATCTTCCATAATCTGACGAAGAATGATGTTGACATTAAAAGGAGGGATGATAGGAAAGATTAATTTCGTTTCTGTTCCGTACATTGAAGGTATTTCAGAGAATTTTAATAGAATTTGTAAGAAATATGGATTGAGTCTAGTAAATTCTGTTAACAATCAAAGGAATAAGCAGTTTATAGTTAAAGGTAAAGACAGATTGTTTAGAAAGGATGACATGAAATTAGTATATAAAATTAAATTGAATGATTGCCCTGCTGTTTATATTGGTCAGACTAAGAGGAAGTTGAGGACTAGACTTGGGGAACATGAAAATAATTTTTCTCAAACGTCTGCTCCTCTTTTATTATTATCATTATTATTTTTTTGTGTCATTTGGAGTTTTTTCGACGTTTTAAATAATCAAGTTGGGATAAAATTCGAGTTGTTCGTTGCATGCGTTATCGAGAGAAACGCTCGGTGCCTGAGGAAAGGCGAGACACCACGGCGCCTGTGAAAACAATTGCCCGTTGTCCCCACGGCCCGATCGATCTTTTTTTTAAGGCTGTTGCTGTTGCTGGTGTTGCTGCCGAGTCATGCATTCTCATTTCTCTAAAGGATCGCAACTACGAAATAAAGAATGGCCAAATACCTTTCAACACGTTTCCATTGTTTTCTCAATTTTTCTCTAGCTACCCAATTAAGTAGTAAAACGTGTGCGAACTTTTTTGGCAATATCCAGATGATGTAAATATTTTTTTTACTGTTTTTTGGACAGAAAAATTATTGTATACTAATGTAGTTAGCAATTATTTTTATTTACTTGAAAGTATAATAATATGAAAGAATAAGTGTAAATTTCATAAATATGTGTAGTGCAATATTGAAAAGAATAAAATATAATAGAGATAAAAAAACTTATTCTGAATGAATGCAGTATGTAGTTGCTTGATTCATAGATTTAATTTTTTTTTTCAAATAATCCGAGTTTTAGAGATAACATGGAAATGGCCATTTATGTGTATGATTGAATAATTAATGATAACAAACAGCGTAGGCAGAAAAAATTTTCAGGAGGGGTTTTTCGAAAAAATATATTTCCTTCGGGATTTTGTAATTTTTGGTCTTTGACGATCTGATTCAAGAGTATTACTTTCCAATTTTTCGAATTTCTGGATTTGAACATTTTAAAACTTTTGGAGTCTAGAGCCACACATTTTTTTAAAATAATTTTTTTATTTAATTATTTTTTTACTATCAATAATAAGTCGATCATCAAAGGAGCCAAATCAGCATTCAAGGGCAAGAACAATAATAAAATGTTTCCAAGCTTTCGGTCTATTTATTCGACCCTCTTCAGGAACTACAACATTTTTCCAATTAAATCTTGAACAATTTTTTTAGCAATCAATTAGTTACTTACTATTTACGTCTTGTCAAATTTACAATCAGCCATACTTCTTCATTAATTACATTATTAAGAGGTTTCTATGTCAATTTTTACTTTCTTCACAGTACTTAACCAATATTTTCGTACTTTAGTCAATATCAATTTTTAATAGATCTTTTCACGTCCGTATGACAACTCAATATGAAGAGTTCTATAAATTCGCGTCTATTTATAGGAAACAAATTGATAAGATTACACCACGTCATCAAGAAATGTGTCATAAACCGAACTTTTGAGTCCTCTTGTCTATTAATTGTATTCCTTGTTCTTTTTATAAAAATCATTTCTGAAATAGATCTCTTTTTAAAATCAGTCTCTCTATCCAAAATTTTAAAATCATTCCAATCAAAATCATGATCATTTCTAATTCTATGCTCTGTTAAAACTGAATGGTTAACTGTTAATTTTTTTATATCATTTTCGTGTTCTTTAACTCTAGTCTTTCAACATCTCTTAGTCTGTCCCACGTATTTACAATTACAATCCTTACAATTTATCCTATATACAACATTTTGTTGATCCATTATATATTTTTTTATTATTTTTTAGGATTGATACAACTTGCAGGATTTTTCGATGTAATAATGAATTTACATAGCTTACTGATGGTCTAGAAATAAAATTTGTTATATGTTTATATATTTATAGATTTTTGAAGAAATTATGTCTAAAAATATTTCCAATATGTCATAGGTTTCCAAAATTTTTCGTATTGTATGTTATTCATTAAATTTTTTAATATTTCTGGAATTTTTATACATTTCTGGTATTTCTATAGATTGATCCATAGATTTTTGGAATTTAATGCTTCAGCATTGCAAATTTCAACGAGATTAAGAGTTTTAGTTGATTTTTCAGAAAATGTGATATTTTATACAAATTTCTAGTACTTTTTGTTTTTTTTTTTTTTTATTTTTTTTCGTATTGCTTTAGTATTTATATAATTTGAAAAACTTTCAGGTATGTTTATTATTTCTATATAATATGCTGCTAGAATTATGTTTCAGTAGGTTTTCAAAGTTTCTTTAATTTTTTAGAAAACTACATCTACATGGTTTTTAATAGCTATTCAAATATTTCTAGTATTTCTCGCATTTTTTAAGCATCAATGAATCTTCGAAGAATTTTCTTATAGATTTGTAGTATTTTCGTCGATTGCTTGATATAGAGTACTAGAGTTCAATGCTCTAGAATTTAAATTCATATCGATTTTCATTTCATAGATTTCTAGAGTTTTCGTATTATGTGTTATGCATAAATTTTTTTTATATTTCTTGGAATTTTTGTATATTTTTAGTATTTTAATGAATCGTTATAAATTTATAGAATCCGATGCTTTAGTATCAACAATTTCAACGATTGTATTTTTTTTTTTTTTTTTTTCGTACTGTTCTACAGTACGAAGGATTTTCAACAATTTTTTGAGATTTCTTGTATTGACTTAGATTGCTATATGTATAGATTCCTAGAATTCAATGCTCTGGAATTCAAATTTCGATCGATTTTCAGTATTTTCATTGTCATATGCTTTTTAGAATTTTATCCGCTAGAATCCGAAGTTTTATGCATCGTAGGTATTTGTTAAAATTTTTCAGAACACAGATATTTCATAAAATTCTATTACTTCTAGTATTTCCTCAAAGTTTGTATGATTCAATAGTTTTTCTGGTATTTTTATGGATTTTTATTTAGATTCCTAGATTTCAAAGCTCCAGGGTTCAAAGTTTATTTAATTTTCAGCATTTTGTAAATTCAAATTTTTTTTCTCATTCACTAGGTTAAAAATTTTTCAAATTCTACGTTGTCTTTGCCAAACATCTAGAATTTTTTCTAGAGAATTTTCTAGCATTTTGTTAAAAAAACAATTCTTCTGAAGCCAAGATTATTGTTATTTTTGAGTTGATGAAATTACGAATTCTAAATTTTGTTTGATTTTGAATGTGTCTTGGAGTTCAAAACGTTGAAGAAGTAAACGAAAACAAAAAACAAATTTTTTCTACACCTTCATCCAAAATTGAAGTGAAAACTAGTAATCTAATAATAAAATTAGTTTTATTACTCTAACTCAGAGAGGTATGTAATACAATTATATTCAAACATGTAGCATTTCAGCAACATAATTTTGAGAACTCACATGAAACTATTTTTATGTACCTCTGGCATAGAAAACGCGTTTCTATGCCAGCTCGAGATCTCTCAACGCGTTTTCTATGCCCTCGGTACATAAAATATTGTTCGTAACAGGCACGGATGTGCGAATTTCCCCGTTTTGCCAAATTCGCACATCCGTGCCTGTTACGAAATATACTATTTATGTCCTCTATAGATGTCTGTTGGTTCATTCATGATAATTTCAACTTCTATTATTATTTCTGTGGCTTCCCGCCATAATCGAGAAACTCACTTGTGCCATTAGGCTCAGTTTACATGACGTTCTGATGAAATTTTGAACGTTAAGGCATGTGTGACTTTCTCGGTTAGGGCTGGAAGCCACAGATTTGTTATTAACATTTTCATGAATCGTCATTTAAATTTGTATTTGGATTATGTATTATTATAAATTTCATTTTTCAATGAAATAATGAATAATTTCATCTATCTTCGCTCTCGGTTAAAAATATGTCCATCTCTGGAAAAATTCACTTAATATTGAATAATAATTTTTTTCGTTTGGTGATTTCAGCGACGGAAATTCGTTGTCAGGAGCAAACAAAGGGTGGTTTGCGGTACGAGGTGATATTGGCGGAGCCGACGGTGCAGCCACCGGCTGTGTCTCCCTCGCCCGCGAGCGTCGCCGAGAAGTTGAAGGCCATGGAAAAGCTGAAGGCCGCCGAAGAGCGAAGATCCTCGCTTGAGCAGAAAAATCGCGAAAGCTGGTCCCTCAAGATGAGCAAGATCGAGGAGGTGACGAAAAAAAGGAACGAGATGAGCGCCGCTTTCATTGAGTCGACGCGCAAGGCCCTCGACGCGAAAATGCACCTCAGCGAGGAAAAGCGCGACGCCCATATCAACGAGATCAAGACCAAGCTTAAGGAGCATGTGAGCTTTTAAAGTTTTTCGAACCTTGGAAGTTAATCGAGACATTATTTCCAAATTGAGGTACCCTACTGTCGAATTTGTTGGTTTCGAGATATCAGGATTATTCTTATTATAATTTATCTGCGGCTTCCCGCCATAACAGAGAAAGTCAATTCTGCCATCAAGTTTAAAATTTTATCAGAATATCATGTAAAATGAGCCTTACGGCGGAAGTGACTTTCTCGGTTATGGCGGGAAGCCGCAGTTATGTATCAATGAATCTTAGAGATATAGAGATTCGAATGAACTCTGCAAACTATGAGATTGGAAATATTATTCTGTAAATGAGATAAATTTCATTTGCATATTTATTTTTAAATTTGGAAGCTTCTCGGTGTTAGTTTTTATTTTTCTGTTTGATATTACAAAATTCTGAAGTTTTATTTTTTCTTACATGCGTCGATTTTTAGACTTAATTCCAGTCTTTATCAAGACCTATCATATATTCTCAATTAATTATTTTTACTTCAACAATGTCATTTAATGGCCACATAAAATTCATTTCATCGAAAGCATTCCATGTATTAGGATTCTATTCTCCACTTCTATTTATTATTTTCATATCTTTATTTAGTGTCCTATATCAAGTTTTTCTGAATTGATTCCAACTCAAGGTGAAAAAATATGATATTTTCATTATTTTTATGCTTTTTCATACCTTGCTTTTCACTTTTTATGAACTTAATCCTTTTATTTTTATTTATTCAATATTTAATAATCTATAGAAATTTTGTTGTACAATATTTTTTACATGACATTGTTTATATGATAATTTAAAGGCTCTATCAATGATTCGAAAAATTACTTTTATTTTACAATTTTCACGATCAGTAGAATAATAATCAAAATATCGTCCTTAAAAAGTAGATTTTTGATACCAATCAGTGATTTAAAAATTATTTCCACTCCTTTTTTTCAAACATTCAAAAAATTTTAAATTTTCTTAGCATCTTGTTCTACAGTGAATTTTAACCGTGGATAGAACGCACTGAAAAATTTTCTGTTTACTTAATATCATCATTTTTTTTTACATAGATGACTTCAATGAATTGATTGTAAATATAGCAATCTGTTTCTTGGATGTTTTTCCACGATCATGAATTTTTGTATTATGCCATATAAATTTATGGTATTTTTGAATTTTTCTAATCAGTAATAAACTAATAATAGATAAATCAAGATTAACTTTACTATTTTTCTCCTGGTAACTTTTCCTTTTTTCGTTAGCAATTATTGCAATCTATTTGATAAACAGCATTTGTTTTTTTGACGTAGAACTACGTCTTTTCCGGCGCTTTTCTCTTATATGGGGGGTAAAAAGCTATGCAACGGCAACGGCGACGCTGGGGGTAAGGAGGGGGGGGGTACAATGGTATGCAATGGCAACGGCAACGGCAATGTTGAGGGTAGGGGGTAGAATGCTATGCAACGGCAACGCTGCAAGCAAGGAGGTAAATAGCTATCCAACAGCAACGACTAGGAAAAAGAGAAGATTTTTATAAAGCATTGTAATTTTTGAAAAAATTAGAATGTGTTTACTAGTAATACTTGACCATATGATCTGTGTACCTTTAAAAAGCAAGACTATTTTGAAGTATCTATATCGGTTGTTTAAGAACCAGACTTGTCATTAAAAGACGTAGTTCTATGAAACGGCACAGATATTCTGTGCAACCTATGATTTTTATTTTCAAAAAATGCATAACTCAAAAAGTTTATTTTTGGAAAAATTCTTATACATACCATTTTGGAGCTATTTGTCTGCTCCTTCAAATGACATTTTCAAATTCATGCTCAGGCTACTATGACGTTTTTCATTTTTAAAAAAATGATAACTCAAAAAGTTCTTTTTCAAACAATTCTTATGCATACCATTTTGAAGCTATTTGTTTGCTCTTTAATACGACATTTTCAAATTCATTCTCAGGCTACTATGACAGCAGTTATTCAAAATTAAAGCTACTGAGACGTTTTCCATTTTTCAAAAAATGATAACTCAAAAAGTTCATTTTTGAAAAAATTCTTATACATCTCAACATGAGAACCATAAGATTCAAAAAGGCCATAAATTTATATGGGATGGTATAAAAATTGTCGATACACAATGATAAAGATTGTTTTCTGAGATGGTTTGTGTAAAAAAGAAAAAAAGGTTTTACTGTGAATAAATATAAAGATTGAAAACAAGAATTGTGCGCATGACTCTTACATTTCATAGTTTCAGTTTATATGTCAGTTTAGTTGTATTTCTTATTATTACTAAAACTCATTAGTTTCTTGAGTAAATGTTGTATATTTGCTTCGACTTTCATAATGCAAGGTTGTCATTAATTATAGAAAGAAAACTCTTTAACAATCTTCAAATTTTCAACAATAAAAAGATATTTATTAGAAGACGTATTTAAGAAATTCTAAATCATATCTTTTCTCACTTAAAATTTTAGAATTTCTTGCTCTTTAAAAAGTGTAGGGGTTAAAAAGAAATGCTGAATATTATCTGTCCTAAAATTGTTGCATATTTATGTTCCTCTCAAAAGGTTTGGAAAGATGCTCACTATTTAGGAATTTCTAAAAGCAGTATCATGAAGTTGTTGATTTTTCCATAGTTGGAAAGTGTAGAGAAGGCTCGAGTGGCTATGGATGAGCAAACTGAAGAGATGAGCAATGCCTTGCAAGAAAAGCTCAACACAGCTTCGTCGCACCGAGATGAGAACATCAAGAAAATGCAAGAGCGTCTGAAAGAACACGTACGTTTTTACTGCTAGAGATAATGATAAAATTAATGAGTAACATCACTTAGAAAGAAACATATGCTAGCTTTAAGTTTTGTGACTGAATTGTTTTTTATTCCACACTTGAATAACTTTTACTTTTACTTTTACTTTTACACTTTTACTCCACATTTTGAATTGTTTTTTTTTGTAGAATCATGATATAAAATAAATTTTGAGGGTCAACTTGGAAGAACAGATTTTCTTATTCCATGGTTTCATTGCAGAAAGAGCAAGTCGCCCGTGTGAAACAGAATACAACAGTGAAGGTACAGCAACTTGAATTGCAGATCCAGGAGAAGCTTGACCAAGCTCGCGAACGACGCGAGTTGATTGAGCGCGAGCAAAAGGCCAAACTCCTTCAGCATGTAAGTTTCTAATAACGACTGACTAAAATAATTTGTGTTTATAAAGTATTTGAAAACCTCGAGTTTCAAAATTATGCGCGAAATTTTTAATGATATGCAAAAATACAAGACGTGGAGACGTAAATTCGTCATTAGCAAATTTGATTGTTTGATTTTGATTCTTCATTATTCACTGGGCTGAAAAGATTTTTATTTTCAGATTTGTTGAAGAAAAAATAACGAAATGAGTTTAGAAGTAGCTTCGTTAAAAGAGTACTCAATTTGTAAATGAGAGGTCCAGGGTTCGAATCCTGGCCTCAGGCAAATTTTTTCCCACCCACAAATCCTGATCTTACCAAAAGTAAAAATCTAAGAGTTTTAGGATCAATGTAAAAAAGTCAACCATGCATTCTTAAAATTTCGAAAAACACCCTCAGCAATGTTTAGAAATGGAGTCTCCATTGATCGTATCTCTCAGTGTTAACGTGAAATTTTTTTCGCAGGATAAACGTATTCAGATGGTGCGACAAAACAAAGCTGCTCGCGATTCTCAGGGACACAATGAGGACGACGAAGAGAACAAAGCCAACAATGAAACTGCCAGCTCCGGCTAAACCTTTTTACATTTACCACAATGAATCACTTTATTTTTATCATTCTTAAGTTAAGTGTACCAAACGCGAGGAAACTCGGTTCGGGTAAAATTTTCGCGAGGAACGATGATCACCATCCGAATCAAATCTCGTTTCCATAATTTCTCAAACGTGTCTGAGCTTTTCATTATTCTCGCATAACCGTCGTGAGCCTCCGCAAAAGTGTCTTTTGATTATTGCGACGATTGGATTGTATTTTTTCAAGTTGCCATGCGAGTTGAAATAATTTTCGTAATGTTTGCATGGTACTGTTTTCACCCGATCGTAAATATACATTATACATACATAGATATATAACACAGTTATGAGGATATCGTCGTTTTTCATTATAAGCTTCAGCTTTATTATTGTTTTTAAGCAAGCTTGCGAGGGGGAAGCGCATTCTGAAGCCTTCGCGTTGGCTTTTGGGCGTTCTCGCTTCTCTCCCGCGCATGTGAATCGGGCCACCCGGTGGCACGAGTCAAATTCTTTTTTCGAGATCGGCGTCCGATGCCCTATCGGTGTTCTTTTCGTGATTGTGGTTGCATGTTTGGAGCCAGTCGCTGCGAGCATAACTTAAGGGTTCGGAAATTTTTTGGAATAAGCCAGCCGATAACGTTTTCTAAGTTTTTTATAAAGCAAATGAATGTATTGAATACACGTTCTTACAAAAAACTTGGTGTTGTTATTTTTGGATGAACGTGAATATTTTGGGGGCAACAAAAATGTTTGCATCATGGAATTGGAAGGAACTGGGAAAATATAAATATTTTGTTAATGCATAAGTCGAATTCAATATTGAATCTTTGGAAACAGGTATAAATTCTGTCTTATAAAAATTTTTCTAATGTATATACATTTTAAGTTAAGGGTGAACTACGAGTCAAAAGAACCAAAAATTTTTGTTGAAGCGGCGAAATCTCTTACTATACGACTCAGATCAACGCTGGTAGTAACTTCATCCTGCTTCATTCTAGAGAGAAAAAGAAGATGGCTATTATGATTTGCAACTTCAAGGTATTGAAGTATGATGTGAACTTGGCTGTGAAAGATGTGAATGTAGCTACATAAATTTTTCAGGCGTACTTCAAAATTCATTAAAACATGAAAGGTTTCTCAGTGAAATAGAATTGGCACTTACTGAGAAAGCATGGAAATTAAAAATAAAAAATTTGGTAAATAACTGATAAAAAAATTACGAGCCTATCTTATATAATTTAAAAAACTTGGAAGTTTTTCATATAGCGCCCTATAAGTTTTAGCGAAATCTCCATAAGCTTTTTTTAAAAACTTCACGAAATTTAAAAGCTTCAAAGTTTTAACAACAGAATTGCATAAATTTCAACTTAAACTGGGCACTATTATCAAAAGTTTGTTGTTTAAGAAATATAAGATTTTTGTGAGTCATTGTTTGGTTTTTGCAGTTTTTTAATATTTATCATCTAAAAATTCTGCAATTTTGAAAAAAATTATCCCATCACAATGATTTTGTCGAAGTTCATCAGTATTTGCTTTCGAAGCAAAAATGTTTTCTTCAAAAATCATGGGAAAAAAGTCGATAAATTTCAACAATGTTTCAGTTTTTTTTCCTTATTTTGTGATAAAAAATATTGAAATATATAACATTCACTATTAAACACTCTTGCTGAATATACGTAGTTCAGGAATTTTGATATTAAGATGTCAGAGTGCCATTTTTGTAGTTACTTTCTTGTTTTTAAATCTACCCTACAATAGAATTTAGGAAACTTGAAAGTTTTTTTACATGGAATCGGATAAATTATATTAAAAAAACTACATACTGAGAATTTGTTCTGTTTCCCTGAATATCAATTAGGATAGTAATGTCCATTGAAGTCGTTGAAATATTTTTCTACGAGAGGACAAATTAAGGATAAAATTCAATGAATATGTTTAATTCATTTCATTTGTGCTGACAATGAGTATTCTACAAACATCTGAGATTATCCAATTATTTAAAGCTAGAAAAAACACGACGGAAATAATTTTACGAAATGTCCGAATGACGTTGACTATTTCGTTGATTTAAGATCTATGGAGGTGATATACATTGATAATATCAAACATGTCATATATTCGTATTTATAACATTCCAATTAAAGTCATAATTGAATAAAAGTAAACTATACATCTTATTAATTTTATATATGAATAAAATTAATAGATATCAAATTAATTCAATAATGAAGTTTGAATACTTGATAATGTCCTAATATTAATGTAAGTTGGGAATTTTTGATTAGTAATTTGGGTTTTTATAAAGTTTTTATGGAATTTTTATATTTTTTATGAAGTCACTTCATGAAAACTTTCTAAAGTCTTGATAAAGAGACACCAGAATCTTTATAAAGTAGATTTTACAATCCACTTTATGAAAAAGCCGTCATTTTATAAAAGGTTTTATAAAAGTGACTTTATAACAACTAATAAAAACTTTATAAAAAATTGCTCTTTATAAAGTCACTTTATAAAAAAGTGGAATTTTATAAAAAAAATACCCTCACTTTACCAGGAGTTTTATGAAAACTTTATAAAAACTCAAATTACTTGGGAGAATTATATTAATGATTAAGTATTAATACTTGCATAATGCTAAAAAATTTGGCTGTAGCGTTCCTGATAAGAGAAAAATATATGCCAAAAGTTTGTTTATATCTAATTTATTATAGAAAAATTGGCTCCAAAATTGATAAAAAATTGTGATAAATTGTATTATTTATATTAAAAAAGTGGCTCCTCAAATTTCTTTTGTCGATTTACAAGAAAAATCCGTCATTTCTTAATTTGGTACATTTTGCCCCTCAACGTGAAATTTCGTACCGACGCCCTTGGTTTTTTTGACTTCCTCTCTTTTCCGCTGTTTTTTCCTTTCAAAATCTATTTATCCATATAAAGTATTATTTAACTGCATCAATTAAGTAACGTCGCTTCCGCGAATTACGCTATATCAATTAGATAACAAAAAAAATACGAATCCCGCATCTCTTTCCTCAGAAATTCAAATTTCGCGCGAATATCAGTCAAAATGGCGACCGAATTTGCGTCGCCATTGTGCGTGATCTCGTGAATATACAGATATATAAACAATGATATACGTATAATAATCAAGTTTGATAAAGGTATAATGTATTTGTTGGTATTTGTTGTCACGTGACACTCATGTGTTGAAAAGTTGACACTGGATTTCGTGCAGAAACTGCATGAAACAGTTGCCAAACAGTACAGTGTCAGTGAATAAGTGAGCGAAAATATATCGATACGGCGAATAAATACCGTGTGATGAGTTTTATAGTTTCCCCAATAATTGGGGATTATTGAAGAAGAAAACAATGGTATTGAAAGACGAGGATCTCGGTTCGCGAATTCGGGCCTCTGGGAGGAGTAGGACGTCGACGATCGCCGCTTCAACGAGTAAGTACTCGCGAAATGTTCATTGTAATTGGTGTTTTTCTCACTGTCGCGAATTGCCGCGAGAGATTCTGCATATGTCATCGCATGGCAGTTCGATCTCATTGACGAGACGGGTTTTTTATCATGACACAAGTGCTCAACATGGCGACGATCAACATTTGCAATGTTCGACGAGGAGATTTTTTTACATTGTTTTACATGTTGCCAGTTTTCGCCTGTTCGCCGTTGATCACACAGCACAGCTGTTGATGTTGTGCACTGACCAACAACAAGTCTCGGGGAAAGGGAAAATAATGACGTTGGTGATTAATGATTGTGGTTGTCACATGTCTACACTTTTTACGCTTTGTTTTGAACCTGGAGAGCTTATTGAAATTGTTTTTGATTATCAGGAGCGTCGCAAGGAAGTTTTTCTTGGGGGGCGAAAGTGAATTTTGGAAGGGTTGATTTTTGGATTGATGGATCAAATAATTTTTTAGTTTCATGATGTATAATATATCTTGGAAATCGAATTAAGACATTCTACTTTTTTTTTTATTTGAAATGTTGTATTTATTCGGGAATTTCTGAGGAATTTAGGAATCTTGAGTTTTCCTAGAATTTACCTGGATACAATATGTATTTTATTGTATCAAAGAATTTTTGAGAATCTTGAGATATCGTAGAAATTTAATAGCCAAGTTTGTTATTATTATTTTTTTTTTTTTGACATGTTTGACTATGAAAAAACCGATTTTCAGGGGCTCCTTAAACATTTATGGATTTCAAATTTCCTAGCATTTTTCATGATAAAATATCTATTCAAATGTATCAAAGAAATTTTTAACCTCATGACATATACGGTGTGTATATGTATTTTGAAAATCAAATTGCGACATTCCAGTTTTTTTCTTTTCTGAAATATATAACCAAACAAATTTTCAGGGGTTCCTTGAACATTTTTTGTTTCTAAATTTTCAGGCATTTTGCCGGGTAAAATATTTATTATGATGTATCAAAGAATTTTCTAGTTTTATGGCATACCTTGAAAATGAAATTGCAGCATTCCAGCTTGTTTTTTTACATTCAAAAAAATTTTTTTTAGGGGTCCCTTTGTAGTCTTAGGTTTTTGAATTGTCTAGAATTTTCCTGGATAAAATCTTCATTTTAATGTATCAAAGAATTTTTTAGAAACACGATATATCTTAGAAATCAAACCTTGACACTTCAGCTTCTTCTTTTTTGAAATATTTGAAGAAAACAAACAAACAAACCAAAACATTTCCAGGGGTTCCTTGAAAATTTTGGATTTTTGAATTCTTGGGAATTTTGCCCGATAAAATATTTATTTAAATGTATGTATCAAAAAATTTTTAAGCATTTTCAGATATCTTGGAAATCGAATTGCAATATTCCAGCTTTGTTTTTTAAAATATTAATTTTTAATTATAATTATTATAAATATTATTTATTTTAATGTACACATCAAAAAAAATGTTAGAATTGTGATATATTTTAGAAATCGAATCTTGACATTCCAGCTTTTTCTTTTTTGAAATATTTGAAGAAAACATATCGGGGGTTCTTTGAAGATTTTGAGATTACAAATTTTTAGGAATTTTTCTGAATAAAATATTTATTGTAATGTATGTATCAGAATTTTTGAATATCATGACATACTTTGAAAATTGAATTGTGATATTCCAGCTTTTTTTGAGGGTTCCTCTAAACTTTAAATATTATGAATTTTCCAAAATTTCCCTCGATAAAATTTTCATTCTAACGTATCAAAGAATTTTTTAGAATCGTGATATATCTTGGAAGTCGAATCTTGACATTCCAGCTTTTTTTTTCAATATTTAAAAACAGAACAAAAACAAAAAACAATTTATCAAAGGTTCCTCTAAACTTTTGGGATTTCGAATTTCCCAGAATTCTCCTGGATAAAATAATTATGTATCATTAATCAAATTGTGACATTCCAGTTTTATATTATTTTTAATATTTGACTTAAGAACATTTTTCTTGAGGTTTTCCTTATAATTTTGAAATCCCGAATTTTTGGGAATTTCCTCGGATAAAACGTTTATTTTAGTTAAAATTGAGAAAATAAATCTAATTTTGTGAATGCACGAGTTGGAATTTAAGACACCTTGAAAAAAAAAATGTTGAGAGTCAAAAATTAATCAGAATTCTCGAAATTGTTGCGATTTTCGAGTGTCTCGGGATTTTGGATTTCCCAGGATTCTAGAAATTTTCAGGATCTCAAATTTCCGAGAATTTTCCTTGATAAAATATGTATTTGAATGAAAATTGAACGCATCATTGTAATTTTGTGAATGGACGCTTTGAAAATTTAAGGGGTTTTATACCTTTTTGTGCAGACGAATTGAGGATGGTTTGGAGTATCTTTTAAAGTATGTAGCAATGATGTTATCACGCCAAAGTTATTGTTTTTTATTAGAGTATGGTTCACTTGAAAAAACAAGTATTTGTTCATAAAAAAATATCAACAATTGGCGGAGTTATGGCCCTTTTCCCGAAACAACTTTTTTTTTGAAGAGGTTTGCGGTGACGACGATGCAAGTCGAACAAGTTCAGTTAAATCAGAAAATCCAGAAAATTTCAATAGTCTAGGAATATATTTAGTTCTTGAACGATCGCTTTTTTATAAAAAAGTTTTTATTTTGCACATAAGAATTTTTTAATAACTTTTTCAAAACTCAAAAAATCGAAATCTCGGGGAAAACGTTCTCGCATACGGAAAAAACGTAATATTCATTTTTGCAATCGTTCAAGAACTAGGTACATTCCTAGACTAATGAAATTTTTTGGATTTTCTGATTTAACTTGACCTGTTCGACTTGCATCGTGGTCACCGCAAGCCTCTTCAAAAGAAAAAGTTGTTTCGGGGAAAGAGCTAAAACTTCGCCAATTATTGATATTTTTTTATGAACAGATACTTGTTTTTTCAAGTGGACGATACACTATTAAGAAAATATTAACTTTGGTATCATAAAATTATTGCTACAAACTTTCAAAGATACTCCAAACCATCCTCAATTCGTCTGCCTAAAAAGGTATATAACCCCTTAAGAGATTTTGTATAAAAAATGTTAGGAATATGTATGGATTTATACAAAAGTTTCTTGGTTTCCATGTTGTAGGATGCAAAGTTTCATCTTTTTAACGTATTTTTTTTGTTGTATATTTTATTATTTATCTGTACACAAATCTAAAGGATTTCATTGACTACTTATATTTTTAATAAAATATTAATATAAATAATATAATATAATTATTATATAAATATTATATATTATATATTATATTATATAATATATTATATAATATACAATATATTATATATATTATATATATAAATATTAATATAATATAATATAAATTTAAAATATATTTTAAATAAAATTTAATTATATTTTTAGTATTTTTCATATTCTAAAATACTTCTCGAACTCTTTCGGTATTTTAGAAATTTGATAGACTTCCTCAGAAATGCCTAGAATTCAATGCTCTAAAATATAAAGTTCCATGTATTTTCAGGACATTTTTTTATATACTCCTCAGAAAACAGTGTCTCTACATATTTCTAGTTCTTTTAGTTTTTTTTGGTACAGAATTTGATGTATTTTCCAGTATTTTTATAAAACACTACATGGATTTATATAATTCAATGTTCTAGAATTCAAAGTTTCATTGATTTTTCGTATTTTTTTAGATTTGGCAGTAAATTATGTATACCCAGATTTGCAGTATCTTTTAGATTAGTACTGTTACCAGCATTTTTCTTTTTTTTCAGTTATCATGAAATCATATAAGATTTTCTAATATCCTTATGAATTTCTAGTTTTTTTATGGGTTGCTATATCAATACATACCTAAAATTTAACTATATTCCGGAATTTGAAGTTAAATCAGTATTTTGTTAGATTTTTCAGGAATTAGTATCTTCATAGATCTCGTATTAATATTACATCTAGTATTTTTGTATTTATTGTATAGATTTCTAGAATTCAAAGTTTTATAGATTTTTAATTTTTTTAATATTTGCAGAGTTTATATTACCTATTTTATACTTTTTATAGGATTTGGTAGGATTTTCGAGTATTTTCATAAGTTTTTAGTATCTTCATCTATTTCAACATGGATTTCATAGTTCGATGCTCAGTTTTCATTGCTCATTTAACTTGTAAAATACTCACTTGATAAAGCTCAACGTCTATTGCTTGATATTAATTTTTCATTTTGGTCTTAGACTTCGATTTCTTTCACTGAATCAAGTTGTTTTAGGATCGCTGAAATTGTGATGATTTTGGTAAATGTCGTTTCATTCAAATGATTTCAGTTCATTTCACTACTTTGAATTTTTGTCGTAAAAGAAAAGAATTAATTTATTTTCATTTTTTAGTACATTTTTAAAATAATCTTCCATGTACATTATTTTTAACGTAAAAAATTTGACTTCTATAATTACTGAATTTAAAAATTTCAGGAACATTAATATCATTTTTTGGAAATTACAAATATTTTAGATAACGTCTATAAAATTTTTTGAAATCTTCAGTTATAATTTTCACGAGAAATCTGCAAACTTTTGAAAAATTTATTCAACACTTTTTCTTGCAGTATTTAATATCTACTTTTCAGATTTTTTCAATTATATCGCAGTAATTTCAACTCCGGAAAGTGTACTTTTTGCAATGTATGATATAATATTTATTCAGGTGTTCGATTCCGTGTAAGAGTTATATATTAATATACGGTATAGTCTTGGCAACTTGAGCAACAAGTCTGTTAAACTAATGATCAATTTTGACGATATCTTTGATGAAATGTGCAAATCAAACGCTAAACTCGAATATCTTTTTAATTTACGAAGTATATTTGCGATTTCACAGTTCAATCATCACTTGTGCCGTTTCCTCTCCGGTTAATAATTGTAGTATAATTATTTTTGAACGAATCGTTATAATGCAAAATATTCGTTTCCAGCTCACTTATTACTTTTACATAGTTCTCTATTTTTGAAAGCACAAGTATCAGCTTAGAATTACTCTTACATTGCAGGTATTTTGATAAAATTGATAACGTACAAAAAGTAGTCAGCTTATACAAAGTATGTTTAAATGAAATATCATTGTCATTTTTCAACAACCTTGGGTTGGTAACGATGTACTAATACTTTTTTCAAGACAATAAAAAAAATATTGCAATATACGTAATTATAACGATTGAAATTTCAAGCAATATTGGAATACACTATTTAAGTGTGATTGAAATCATACAGTCCGATGTATTTTTAAATACTGGATAGTAAAAACAAATTTTCGAGCAGAAAAATTGATGAAATACTTGTCTGAAGTTCCTAAATTTTCAAGAATTCAAAAATACAAAATTTTTCCAATAAACACTTTTGTTGTTTATTTTCTTGTTTTTGTATTATTGTTCATGTATTTATTACAACATTTCGTTGTATAAAATTTGGCACAAGTTAGATGAGAAAAAATCGGTGTTATATGGTCGGTTTAAATAATTTTGTGACATTTCGACGTGTATGATGAAAATTAAAGTTTCTTGGGATTTCCTTTTTAAAATTTTCAACCACATAGCCTCAAAAATATCTTAATTTTTTTGCAATGTTTTTCCCTTCAAGAAAATTCTCCCACTGACTTCCCCCTTTTTTTTACATTTTTCAATATTCTTAAATGCCATGAACACCGAAAACAATAATCCTGCGAGAATTTTGCTCTTACTACATTCAATTTTTTCGAAAATAAAAACTCCATCCTTCGTTTTTATTATACTTGAGGGTTGAGCAGTCTTCTCATTAACGAAACTGTCCAAAATTTTTGCTTTAGCAGAAGGATTTATCATGGACAAATCATGCATGATAACAGGTTTCAAAATTGAAAAAGCTTATCTAGATTGTTATCACATTTTTCGAGGCTGATAATGACAATATCAGAATTGGTAATCTGTTGCGAGTGTGAGGCACGGTTTATGTGTATGGAACACTGAAAAAACAAAATCGTCGTGATGTAATGCTACCGCGCCAACGGTAGTCGAAGCTGTATGTATATCAAATGGTTTTGAGCAAGATAATTATAAATTTTGAGTTGGTTATTTTATTGAAAATGCAAGGGATAGGAGTGAAGGTCAAAATACTCTAAATTTTTTTTTTTTTTTTTTTTTTTTTTTGCTTTTAGGTCAATGTTATTACTTTTTCCGTACTTAATATGCAAACTTTTTTTATTTTATTTATTTTCATTCATTGGTTATTATATTTACTTGCGCCATTCTAAGGATTGATTTGTATATCTATACATTTTATGTACCTGAAGTTCCAAACTTTAAGAATTAAACGAAACGAAAAATTTAATGAATTTTCGATTTTTTGTCACGTGGGAGACTGTAAATATTTTTTTGGTGAGCATAAAATTTATTGTTTGGACCAAAAAGTCGATAAAGGCATCAGGAAATTTTTTATCTTGAATAAAAGACGTTTATTATTATTTTTAATCTTTTTAGACACACAGTCTGTTTCCCCGACCCTGAAAAGTATCCAATGAAACTGAAGCATAATCTTGTTCTCTTTTTTTTCACTAGATATATTCCATCAAATACTTAAGTCAAAAAGTGAATTATTCTAAGGAAATTAGCATTTTTGCAAATAAGAAATTTTGAAATTTCTTCGCTCATCAATATAAATTCAAAAGATTGCAGTAAATTCGTTTGTCGGGCGCAAACAATTTATATTCTTGAACAATATTTGTCCAAAACATAAAAAATGCTCATTGCTTTACTGTTAAAACTTTCATTCCTGATCGATCAAAAATTTCAAGATTAGAACACTTCTATAATTTTGTTTTTTTCTGCCTTTGTTTTTAGCTCGTATTTAGCCGTGAACCCAATGAAAAAATTTTCATGAACAAATAATGAATTTTAAAAACCTAGAGATTTCATCATCGAAATCAGTAAGGTGTATTTTTTTCATTTAAAATAATTCTGAGTCACGAATTTATTACCTTAACATGCATTCTTCATGGTTTAATTGTTTAGTTATTCAATCAAAATTTGAAATTTTCCATCTTTTCACAAATTTTTCTATCCAGATTTTAATTCAAAAATCGCAAAATTTGAAATTCTCTTTATTGCAATGATAGCATTTCGAATACAAATTTGCGAATTAATTCGTTTTCAAGAGAATTAAATTAAAAAAAAAATACTTACAAAGCAATTCTACAATCTAAATGTCTGAACACAGTTCATTTTTTTTTTCGATTAATTACAACATTGACCAATTCCCTTAGATTGCGGAAAATCTTAGTTTCAAAAAAAATTTCAAAAAATTGTATCCCTAAAGCTTCTTATTATTTTATAGAATAATATTTTTTCCAGCATTTTTTGAATTTTTCGGTATTAATATAGTTTTTTAGGACTTTGTAGTATTTTTATAGATTTCTAGAATATTTATGGACTAATATATCTATGGCTTCCCGTCATAACAGAGAAAGTCACTTATGCCATGAGGCTCATTTTACATGATATTCTGATAAAATTTTAAACCTTACAACAGAAGTGACTTTCTCTGTTTTGGCGGGAAGCCACAGATAGAGATTTCTGGAATTTGATGCTCTTCATTTCTTTTCAGTTTTAACCACATTACTTTTTCAACTCACTCTTAAAACCTAATGACATTCTTTTCCATGTTTGAAATTCAGTATCTCACAATTTTAATTGATTGTCCTAATGTGTTAATTACTTTCACTGGACATGAATCGTTTCAGCATTGCATGTCATTTCAAGGATTCATTTAGGAAAATTTCATGCATCTTCTTTAATTCATCTCCTTCCTTTAAACGTATTATTTTATCAACTTTTTGATACTTTGCAGCCGAATCCATTAATATTGAAGAAGTTGGGTGATAAATAAATTTAAGACTATTCATTACCTGACCTCTTGAATATTCACAAAAAATGGAAATATGTATAGTATAATGTAAAATTATGTTATGGGAGAACGTTTCAGGTTTATTCTGCAAATTGGCAATTAGAAAATACTATGAATAGGAGAATAAATTTATAAAAAAAATGTTTCCAAGCTACTGTTCGAAAAAATTAAGGTAACCTCTTTTTTGTAAAACAAAAATATTGAAAATCCTCAATGATAGAGCGACTTTTCTAGTAATCTGGATTTTTTTGTACCGGTAAAAGGACGTGTGAAAAGTAACCAAAAAACTTTTACAAAGTGTGTAAAATTTTAAATATTTTTTCAAGAAAACTTGAATCATGGCATTTATTATGTGTAAAGTCATGTATTGGCTTTTTCGTAGTTTTATTGGAGTTAATTAGTATTCGAGCTAGGAAAAAATGATCATTTGATCAAAGATACTTTTTTTACGTCTTGCTCATAGCTTAGACTTTCAGTGAAAAAGTTTTTTTTTCATTTATTTTTTTCTTCAGGCAAAATTTCAATACTCGTCGAGACAGTAGTCCCTCGCCTCGATCAAAGTATCAGCCTTCGGACGGCCACTTACACCAGCGGCATGGCATTATTGTCAATAAAATGCATACATTTCATGTCTCGAGGCTCGAATGTATATAGAATGTACGCGCGTAGTGTCCCATCATAATTGACGCAAATGCTCGCGATCATTGCGTTCATCAATATTTTATGTTGCGCTCGCTTTCCAATTCAAAAATCATCGTTTTTTTTTTTTTCGAAGCAATATAATTAGTACGATCGCCTAAATAGTGGGGTACGGTTATAATTGAGCCACCATTGCGTGCACCACGAGGGGTAGTGTAATATGGGTAATTTATTTTATGGATCTCGAAACGTGCGTTGGGTTTCGTAACAAGGGCACCAAAAAATTTACAAATTGTCGCTGCACTGAATCGGCAAATTTTTTTACGATTTTCGACATTTATTAGCATTTTTGACGAATCCAGATTTTCATTGAAGTGTTCAAAATTAGTGGCCATCTTTGTATGATAAAAACGTTTTTTTAATTTCAAAATTTTCAAAATATTACCTGGTTTTTGACATTTCTGAAAACTATAAATTATACGAATGTTTTCTAAAATTCTATCAATTTTTCGAATTTTGTAGCGTTTTTGCATTGTAATGTTGTTTCTGTTTTTTAAATGTTCCGAATTTCAAATCATGCAAATTTTTCAAAACTTTTCCAATTTTATATAAATTTCTGGAACTCATGAAAATTGTTTGTAATTTTTTTACATTTTTTGAGTTTTTAGGATTTTTATTAAAATTGAAATATTTTCACGCATATTCCAAAGAAATATGGTAATAAACACAATCTACACATTTTAAACACAGAACGTAATTATTTGGAGCAAGAGCAATATTATATAATTGAATTTTAACATATCAAAAAATAAGAACAATAATTTGAAAAAATGATAGCTTCAAGTAATCGTTGAATGTTTTAAGTACGGAGATAATAATAATAATGATAAATAATAAACTTTGAGTCTTACAGTCTACGAAATTAATAAATATTTTTTGGAATTTATAAATTTTTCGAGTTTTTTAAATTGTGGACAGTCTTTGGAATATTCTATTATTATTATTATTTTTTTTTTTTTGAGTTTTCGAAATTTCAAAATGATACAAATAACTTTCAACTTTCCGAGTATCATGATAATTTTTCCAACTCACTAAAATTGTTTGAATAATTGACAGTTTTTTAAAAATTTTTAATGTTTTTTCAATTTTTCAAAGTTTTAAAAATCCCAAAGGTTATAACATCCATTAAAAATTGACCAAATTTTATAAAAATGTGTCCAACTTATGAAGATTTTTTCAATGCTTTCCGAGTTTTTGAGATTTTCGTAAAAAAAATAGAAAAAAATATGATCATATGTACATATATATATTCTAAAATTACATGATAATGAACAGAATATTCGAAATTTATGAACATTTTCTGGAATTCTACAAATTCTTCGAACTCTAATAAATAAATATCGACAGTCATTAAAATTTTCGACGTTTTCGAATTTTCCTGAATTTTCAAAATTGTGTAGAAATTTTCCTTATCCATTTAGATTTTTTGTGATTTTTGAATACTTCTCAATTTGTCCAATTTTCATCAACAAATAGAAAAACAATCACATGCATTTTTTCAAGTGATATGGTAATGAACGCAATCTAAAAAATTGACAAACTTTGTCTGAAATTCTACAAATTTTTAGCATTTTTCAACATTGCAGTCTTCTAAATTTTCGACTTTTGTTCATTTTTAGCAATTTTTAAAATTTTAAGCATTATATGTACAATATATTTCAAATTGTCAAAATTTTATGAAAATATGTACAACTTATGATTTTTCGTAATTTTCTAGTACTTTTCGAGTTTTTCAGATTTTCATCACAAAATGGGAAAAAAATAATTATGCGTATTTTAAAAAAAAATGAGACAATGGTCCCTTTTTCCGAAATTTATGAAAACGTTTATTGGAATTCCACAAGTTTTTTGAGCTATTACAGTTATTGATGGTCTTCAAAAGTTTCGGTGTCTTTACATTTTCCCAAATTTTCAAAATCTTAAGCATCATATACACTACTTAAAACTTGCAAAAAAACAACATGCATTTTTTGAAGTATGATAATGAAAGAATCTAGGAAATTTATATACATAATATTCTGAAATTCTGCAAGTTTTTCGAATTTTCCATCATGACCAACAGTCTTCTAATTTTCCACGTTTTTTTTTTTATTTTTTAAAATTTCAAAGTTTCAAACATAATAAAAAGTATTTCAAATTTTTAAATCTTTTCAAAGTTTTCCCAAATTATTAGGAGTTTTCATTTTCTTATACTTTTCAAGTTTTGAAGATTTATACTGAAAAATAAAAAAAAAACATTTGAATGCCTATTCCGGAAAAAATATGAATATGAAAACAATTCACAAAATTGATGAGCATTTTTTAAAATATACCCATAACTTTTTCGATTTTCATTAGAATTGATAACAATCTGTATTTTTTCAATTTTTTCTAATTTTTTGAAACTTTTGGAATTTGAAACATAATATTAACTATTAAAAACCCTCCAAATAAAAAAAATTATCCAACGTACTCATTAAGTTTTTTCGTAATATTTCGTACTTTAAAATTTTCGATATTTTTATTAAAAATATACGCACTGGCGTAGCCACCACTAATCTTTTGTGTCGAACCTTCTCCAAAAGTCGATTTTTTTCAGATATATGATCCAGGACTAAGATTTTTAGTAAAATAAAAATTGTTTTCAAACTCCGAAATTCACGTCAAAAATTTCAACGATGCCATAAGAAAAATAGATTGTTGATATAAAAAGTGGTAAAATAAAAGGAGAATTTTCAGCGAGGAAACTTTTGGTACGGTAGTCCTTGAATGCGCCGAATGACGAAAATAGTAGGCCATCAATCACGCGGAGCGCTAGTCAGTCCCTTTGTTTCTCTGAATGAACACGAGCTGCAGGGAAAATGGAAAGTTACATCGGGGGCATTGCATCTCTAATCGATACGATAGCTAGCGCATTAATTAATTCTTCGAGAGCCAGACGTGCCGGCAGAAATGGACTTTGAGCTTTTGAGCTTACTCTTAGCTTACTCACAGTGTTGACTCGTTGGAAAATAAGCAATTATTGTCTATCGATCAAGCTCATTCTTATTCTCGCAGGTTGTAGAATAATTCCAGACAACTTGACGGTACACTTTTTTCATTGAAAGAAGGATCAGGGTTTTATTATTTATTCGAATCGTTCTGATACAGGAACGGCAGAAATAATCGAAGATTAAAAAAAAAGTTGGAAAGCAATGGAAAAGTGAGGTACACTTCTCAATATTTCAAGTTCCTGACATGAATAAGGATTGTATGAAATTTTTTTGTCAATTCATCAAAATATTGTCGGAAATTTGACAAAGCATTAGAAAATTAGGTGACTCGCGATATTTAAATGTATCTTGATTATTTTCATTTATGATCAATATTTAACAGTTTTCATTAAATATTTTTGCAGTTATATCCTTATAATATACAAAAAATTGAGTTTCCAAAGTCCGTTTGACGAGAATACAACAATTTCAAGTTTTTTGAAAATCCTGATCTATAGGATCTAATCCTTGAAAGTAATACACAACACTGAGAAAAAAATATAGTAATTATTACAATACTGTACAGTAAAATGGAATCACTCTAACATATTGTACTTTTTGCTAGATAATATATCAATTTTTTAAATAACATATTGTAAATATTGTCAAATGATATTGTCGTTATAGATACATTTTGTTGTAACAACTCCTATACATCTTCCGTTTTCTACTATACTTCTTGTACTTTTTGCAATATCATATTGTAATTCCTATTAATTCAGATTATTGAAAATTCTATACAGCTTTTTCAGTATGCAGATACTATCTAAACTTCTAGTGCATCATATTGTAATATGATACAGTTTTAGAAAAATCTGGATAAAAGTAATGTAGTTCATTTTTTTAGCCATGTATGGTAAAAATTACAGTTGGTATAGTGAATTTTGCATTGTAAGATTTAAATTTTTCCGAAATTCTACAGTAAAAACTGGCACACATATTGTGATTTGCACATTAATAGCGGTTTTACTGTATAGTATTGTAATAAGTAAAATAAATATTGCAGATTTTACAATATTATTGTAAAAACTACAATGATATTGTGAAAATTGATATATTATTCTACAAAGTACAATAATATTGTACTTTTTACAATATGTACGGCAGAAAGTACAAGATTTTTTTCTCAGTGAAGCTTGGCAAGAGCATATAATTCGATTTGAAAATGATGAATCATGTAGTTGATTGCTACAAAGAATCGTAATTGTAGGTTCTTGCAATTTACATATTCTTCTTGAGAATAAAACAAGTTTAACCTGAGTCGAGAGCTTCCTTGTTGAAGAATTCGAGTTCTATTTTTTTTTTCCATTAAATATTTTGTATTTTAAAATTTAGACCAACAGATGGTTTATAATGCAAGTCCCACGTTTCATGGATAGCTGCCATTCGCAACAATTTTTTTTTTTTTTTTTTTTTTGATGAGTTTTTACTTAAATTTTACTAACTTTTTAGCGTATATATTCACTTATGCTATGTGGTTCAATAAATATTCACTGTTTCAGATTCAGAGAGTTCATTATATTTTCACATATTCGGTATATTAGTGACAAAATACAAATTTAACCATCTTGATGTATTGCTTTTCTAATTGCAAGTTTTTCAAAAAAATTTGTTTGGAAAAAATTGTTGCCTTTCTTCCTGCTAGAATTTTCAAATTTTCCGACATTTATTTTTCCAAAGTTGAAATTTCATCCCCACACTTTCAATTTTCTTCTTCTCATACTAGTGCGATTCATAATTTGGAAATTCAAATGAAATATTAGTAATGCAAAATTCACCGATTCCCACATTTTTTTATTTAAAAAATCAAAGTCAGTAACATCTTCTAAGATTCTAAATTTCGTAAAAAGTTGATTTCAACCTCCAGATTGGAAAATCTCAATTTAATTTTCGAATTTATGTTCAAAATTGATTATCATGAAGGTTAGTTGACTTTTGAATGCCAAATTCTAGTGTATCATGAAAATTAGCTTTTGTTTTGGATACAATAAATTTTAGAACGCTTGTTTAACGCATAAAATATCACGTGGAGATGGAGATATTGGTGGGGTTTCGATACGTGCGCTGCGACAGAAAGCGAGGATAACGCGAAGGACGAAAATATCGCCAACGAGCAGCGACACAAAATCGATTCGATGAGCTGCTTGGCCGTCATTAAACGCAATATTGCTGCACGCAAAAAGTAATCCAATTCGATATTACTACTTCCATTTTTTCTTCATTCCATTATACTTACTACGTCAAAAATAATTCAGATCAATTCCATGAGAAGAATGCTCTTTTTCCCAACTATCGAATTCATTTTCAAATATTTTGAAGAGTAAATTTCATGTAAAATTTTACAATCGCGAATTCCGTAATATTCAGAGACTTGATTAAAAAAAAGAAAGAACAATACTTTTATTCCTTCTGTCACATTGTCAAATATTTTTTTAGAAATCTTGAACGTGTGCAGTCCGTGAATTTCTCTGAATCTTCTTTCTTGAATCAAATTTTTAATAAGAAACAACATTTTTTGTGAAACATAATGTCCAAGAATTTGAATTTGAGGATCGTTTCTTCAAGATTTCTAAAATTTCCAAAATTGTCCAAATTTCGAGAAAGTATCATAAAGTAGCTGTAAAAAATGATTTTACTGCTTAATGTTTCGGAAATTACCAGGATCTGATGAAATTTAAGTGTCTCTCTCGCGCCCAGTAGATTAGAGTATGCCAGACAGAGAGAAAAAGTTTCTTCGAGTAGAGTAACCTTTAGCTCTACTCAACGTCCGCGGTCGAAACACCACCGTGTTTCAAGATAATTATTATTTTGCTCATTCTGAAATACTCGAAGGGTAAAATAAATGATGAATAAAGAAATAATGTATTTAATAATACATAAAAAAAAATAATACATAAAAATTATAAATTAATAAAATAATAATTATTAATTATTTGTCGTTAATTATAATAATTATTATTATACTTCAAAATTATTCACAATTGATTAATAAATAATTATTCATTGAGAAAATAATTATTATGAATTTTTTTCAAATATAAATAATAAATGAATAAATAATCTTACGGCCAAAAAAATCGAAATTTTTTAACTGTTTAAAAAAAAAACTGATTTCATTTCTTTCACTATATTTTTAAGTTGTGTAAAAAAATTTTCAACATGTGAGACGTCCTTAATATTTCCCTGAATCCTGATAAATTTTTGTCAAAATATTTCGTAATTAAGATGATTTTTTAATGAACATTTCCATTTTCAAGAAATTGAATCCCAGCATCCAAGTCAAAAATTGAGAATGATTTTTAAATTTCGAAAAAATTTCGCTCAGAAGTTGTAAAAATTAATATGATTGCTTGATGCATTTGAAATTAACAGGATTCGATCAAATTTAAGGTGTCTCTCTTGCATCCCTCATATTAGTGTGTATTAGAGATGGAGAACAATGTTCCGAGTAAAAAAGGCAAAATGAGTGCATTTCGAAGAGTTTGTATCTCAATCGCAATTTTCAGCGCCGTTTTTTCAACTACTTTATCTTGGAGTCGTAAATCTAATTTCCCGAGACAAATTTACACATCAGATAACCGAATATTTGAAAAATTTTCGTTGCTCGAGGACGTGAGATTCATCTCAAGTTTTTATTACATAATCGCGCTTCTGTAAAAAAATTCAAATTCATCTATAAATTTATTATTTGTCGTAAAATAATTACAAACTTTCATATTATAAATATATTGCAAGTATTTTCTAAATTTATTCATTACAAATAAAAATATCTATTATATCAGCTTATTTATGTGAGTTTTTGATTAGAATTTTATAAATGATCTCATCTTTTGACTGGTAAAATATAGTAAAAATAAAAAATTGAATTATCGCTTAATACCGTGTTTCATCTACGTACTGATTATATCAGCTGACAAATATTTCTATTATCACGTCAATCAAATTATTTATTCATCATTTTATCGCGAGTTTGTTTTATCGATTTGCAGGATATCTTTTTCCGTCGATAATTTGAAAGTAAAGGTAATAAGCTATTGTCTTTTTATGTTTCGAAAATTGGAATCTAGTAGGGGGATCTAAGAAATTCGACCGTGGTAATTCATTTCCAATTTCTCGACGCCCGCGAAAATGGTGAAAAAAAGATTCCAAGATTAGCTGAAGTTGCCGAACGATTTACATGTTGCTGCTGTTTCTGGACTTAGCAAAGTATGATGTGGTGTGCACATTATATGGGACAAAATAAACAGTCTTGCGCCCACGCGATGCACCGTCAATCCCTCGCCGATATCATTACCTTTCAAACGTAATATCACTGAATCACGTCACTACGGCAGTATCGGCAATTTGCCAAATTTTTTAATCGATTTATCATTCGTCAATTCGACGATCATTGACATTTTCCGCTCACGGAATTTCTCCCAATGGCAGTTTGTCTCTACAGTGGCGTAGTTACGATAAAATGGATCTGGATTGACTTGAAAAATACTCGAAGCACAAGAATTCTAAAGAGATACATTTTTCTGAGGGGTTCATTGAAATACTAGTAATTAATTAAAATTTGAAGTTTCAGAGCATCAAATTCTATAAATTTATATAGCAATTTATAAAAGTTTTAGCAATCTATGAAAATTGTAGAAACGTCAACGAAATTTCATGGACTTTTGAAAATACGATACGTAATTGAAATCCTGTCAAAATATTAAAAATAGGTACTAGCAATTTATAAAAGTACTATAAATCTATGTAGGTGTAGGTTTTTTTAATCTGTGAAAGTACTAATAATTCATATTAAATACTAAAGAATGTCTTTGAAGTTGTGTAAAAACTTGAAGAATACGAAAAATACTTGAAGTACTAGAAAACTTTTTTGAAATACATATTAAAAATTTGTTAATTTTTAAATTCTGAAGCATTAAGATTTTATAAATCTATGGAAATTGTAGAAAATCCTATGGAGTTTATGAACTCTGAAAAATACGAAATATATTCAAAATCCTGTTCAAATATTCAAAATACTAACAGTTTATAAAATACAATAGGTCTATGTAAATAAAATTTTTTCAAAAAAATCTAAAAATACTAAAAATCCATGGAAATACAACAGAATACCCTTGAAATTGTTTAAGAACTAAAGAAACACGGAAAATACCACAAATAGGTACTACGAATTTATGAAGATACTATTTTTTGGAAATTTTTTTTAGTTACCTACCAAAAATGTATGAATTTTTAGATTCTGGAGTATCGGATTTTAGAAATATATATAGTTATCTATAAAAAAAGAAATCTGTAATAATTTTAGAAAATCCTGCAAAATCTCGTAGATACACAAAATTCAAAAATTACTTAAAATACTAGCAATATATATTGGTAAAATTATTATTAATCATCGTTATATGATTTTCTCAAGAATTCATAGAAAAACTAAAAATCTACAAGTTAGAGCATCAAATTTCAATAATCAGGAGGGATATTCATAAAAATACAGGAAAATTCTTGACATTGTATAAATATTAAAGAAATATGAAAATTACTTGAAGTATTCGAAATCTATCGAGACACTGTTTCCTAGGGAATTGACTAAAACACTTAAAATATATCACATTTTTCAATTTTCAAAAATAAAAAATCAATTTTGAAAATCATTATAGCAATCTGTAAAAATATAAGGAATTTCTATAGATATCAAAAAATTCTATAAAATTGTATGGATCCTAAAGAATACGAAAATTATTTGTACTAGAAATCTACGAAGATACTATTTTCTGGAAAATTTTTGAAGTCCTTATAAAAGTTTATAATTTTTCAAATTCTGAAGCATCGAATAGTAAAAATTTACATAGTAATCCATAAAAATATTAGAAAAATCTATAAAAACTCTGGAAAATTCTACGAAATTTCGTAGATACTAAAAAATTCAAAAACTATTTCAAATACTAGCAGTATATCAAATACTTAAAATACTGTAAATCAACGTTGCATGATTTTCTCAAAAATGTATCGAAAGACTCAAAATCTGAAAATCTTCGACATTGTATAAATGCCGAATAAAAATGGAAAATACTAGAAGTATTAAAAGTCCATAAAAATACCAGGGAATCCTTGACATTGTATAAATACTGAAGAAATATGAAAAATACTTTAAGTATTAGAAGCAATTAGAAGTCCATGAAGATACTTTTTTTAGAAAAATTATGTAAAATACTAAAAATAAATTGAGTTTTTTCAAAATCATCAAGTTCTGAAAATTTTTAATAGTGAAAGAAATTACTGAAGATACTTGAAAACTTCTACAAAATTGTATAGATCTTAAAGAATACGAAAATTACCTAAAGTACTAGAAATCTATGTAGATTATGTTTTCAGAAAAATTTTTTTTAATTCCTATAAAAAATCTATAAGTTATTAAATTCTGGAGCATCACATTCGAGAAATCCATAAGACTCATAACAATACTAGAAATTAACAAAAATTCTGGAGAATAATACAATATTTTATAGATACTAAAATTTTAAAAGCTACCTGAAGTATAAGCAGTATATTATAAAGTACTGTAAATCAACGTAAGTATGAGTTTCTCGAAAATCCATAAAAATTAAAAAAATTACAAGTCTTTGAGTCTTACAATATTGAATTCTACAGAAATCTACATGAGTAAAGAATTCTACATGAGTAAAGAAATCAATAAGAATACTAGTCAACTCTTAGCAGTGTATGAATACTCAAGAAATTAGAAAAATATTAAGAGTATTAAAAATCGTCAAAGATGCTGTTTTTATCAAAAATTAATTGGATTAATTAAAATACGTATTTTTTGTAATGTACAAAAAATGATTTCCAAAAATAGTAATGGAAATCTATGAAAAAAAGAAAATTTCTCAAGATACTTTGAGAATCAAATAAAATTTTATAGATCCTAAAGAAGACACAAATACTATAAATTATTGAAATACCTTTAATCAATGCAGAAATAACTTCCCCAAAAATCAATAAAAACGCTACAAATTTAGTAAACTTTTAAATCATACAACATTTGATTCGAGAAATCTATATAGAAACAAAAAGAAGTTTAGGAAATCCTTGGAATTGTATAAATACTTAAAAAATAAAAACCAAATTGAAAGTGATAAGAATCTATGAATTATTGTTTTATAAAAAACCCATAGGAATACTGCAACTTTAATCAAATTTTACTCATGGACCATCATTTTTTATAATCCATGAAAAACTTTTTTTTTTTTTTTTTTGAAAATACTAGAAAATGACTAAAACTTTTTTTAAAAGCGGAAAAATACTGAAATAATAGTGGTTCATAAAATACCACGAATTTACATCAATATAAAATAAATTGAAATTCTGAGACTACTCAAAATTGTTAAAACTTTGAAGTACTAGAGCATTTCACTTCTGGAAATCTATTAAAACAATTAACATAAATAATAGCAATCAAGTGAACTCGCACAAAAATTTTTTGCGTATTCTTCTAATAATTGCATCATTTTTATAATAATTACTTCAGAAACTGTCAGCAATAAAGAGCGGTTAATTCTCTAGACTATTCCAATAATGTTAATGTTTGTTTCAGTTTTGATAGTTTGTTGTTTATATTTGCATTGTCTAACTTGTTATCGATATTGATTTTAGCGAATCGTTGAACCATTCTTCCAAGTCATATTGACATTCTACGTCATTTTCCTCAACTAAGACAATAAGAAATATGTTGAAGAAAGTCACATGAGAAAGACGAGAAACATTCCAATAACGTAGTTATTATCTCTGATATCTCGTATCCGAAATTTACGCTATCATTAAGTAGCATCTTTTGCTAGTATCACGTTTGATCCATGTGTATATCTCTATTTTGAAACTTTTTTTTTTCAACAAATATTTACTTTGCTACTGTTCTTGCTTTTTTTTTCTATCGTAAAATAGTAAATCAAATCTCTTATTTTTTTATTTTGAATTTATCATGTATTTCATTTATTGATTTTAGTATTGTCTTTAGTATTTAGTCTTTTTAGTATTGTTGATATTTTTGGAGTATCGATAAATTTTAAAGTTTTTTTTTTTTTTTTTTTTGTTATTCTTAAGTACTTCTGTTCAGATTTTCATAATTCCGTGGTGTAAGATATAAAATTTGTCTAGATTCGAGTAGGGTTTATAGATATTCGAGAAAAAAATATGTACATTTTTTTGTCATTTCATAAATTTTGAATAAAAGTAATCATTTTTTTACAATTCTGCATGAAATTTTATGGTATTCTGCTATAGTTTCACACGTTTCTATTATTATAATGGATTTTTACGCAGACCACTAGAATTTGATGCTTCTTCTTCATTTTACTTTCAACCTATACATATATTACTTTTCAGTTTTATCTAAAAATATTACTTGCTATACGTTTAAATGCATATAATATAGTATTTAAAAAATGTTGTATTTTCAAGGAGTTGAATACTATCGTAACATCGTATTGTCTCAAAATTGCAAATGGCATTTCAAAAATTGTGTTGAGTTAAACTCCAGGCATCTTCTTTAAGATTTTTTTTTGTTTAACTTTCGAATTATGATAGTTGTCACATTACAAACAAAACCTGCAAAGTGTTCAATTATATTTTGAAAAGTTACAAATTCTACAAACGTACATGAACAGATGGCTTTTCGGTTTGACTCTGAGCAAAAAATTAAAAAAAAAAAAAACATAATGTATACCAAGTGGTTCAAAATTAAAAGTGTTTAATTGCAATTATGTAATTTTGTCGCAAATTTTGACAATATTTGTTCTGATGACTGGTCCATTCTCGAAAGACGTTTACTGCGGGAATTTAATGTTCCTGCAGCACCCCGTAAATTTCGTAGGCGTGTCACTGTTTGAGGTTTGCGACAATCGCTACGTATTCCTCGGTTGCAAAAATTGCACATCATCTTGCCAGAAGCTGCACTTTCTGCGCCTTGTATTTTTAATGCAGCTCGTTTTTTTCGGTACCATATACAAATTTTAGATAAACTCATTGTTACATATTCCTCCTGTCATGATACACGTTTCAAATTGATAGCGCGATGATGATGCAATCAAAAACATGCTCCTTCTATTTGGAAACACTCTGGAAATAACTCGTTATTTCTTTAAAGTCTCCCAAATTGGCTCATTGTTGAAACATTGTACGCCTTTGATTTGTTTTAAGAAAATATTGATGATGTTACTGTTAATAGTTGAAAAAGAAAGAGTTTCGAGCTTCTCCTTTTTATGATTGGGATGTATGTTATGTCTCAGAAAGAATTTACTTTGCAATAAACAATTCATCACCATGTTTGTCCATTTTCCTTGATATGAATAAGGCCTTTGATACAGTTGATCATGAGATATTGCTGAGAAAATTGTACAACTATGGATTCAGGGGAAAATCTTATTAATTGATTAGTAATTACTTGAGCAATAGGAAACAAATGGTAAACATTTATGGATTACGTAGTTACTGTTTAAGGGTTCACTGTGGAGTGCCTCAAGGTGCAATAATAGGTTCAACAGGACAGATTGTTACTTATGCAGAATATACTGCTACGGTAATCAGAAGTGAGTCATGGGAGCAATTTGAATTAATAGCTGAAAAGCAACTAGGAATAATTATGGGATGGTTCAACACAATTTTCGTAACTTTGAATTTGGATAAAACTGTATTCGTGATATTTGGTTCATTCAAAGGCAGTTTTCCACGACATTTTAAGTTGAAGGTTGACAGTGGTGATTGTTTGACTAGAAATATTACGGATAATTGCCAGTGTCAAGAAATCAAAAGGGTCTCAAGTACAAAGTATCTTGGTGTTATGATTGATCAGAACATGACTTGGAAGACGCACATTGATATGATAGCTTAGAAATTGAGATATCAGGTTTATTTGTTTTATAGACTGAGACATTAACTATCTCGGAGGCAATCAGTTACTGCTCTTTTCTGGTCTGTGGTGAATTGTGGGATAGTTTCATAGGATAGTGCATCCAAAAACGTCCTAAAATCTATAAGGACATTGCAGAAAAAGGTGACGCAAATAATTCTCAACAAGAAAAGAATTTACCCATCTGCAATACTTTTCAAAGAGAACGGGATTATGGATATTCGGAGGGGTTTTGTGATGAATACTTTGTTTCAAGAATTTGTGGATTTGCAAGAAAGATATTTGGCTTCATTGAATGGGAGAATACGAGAGGCAGTTCTTCAAAACTACCTTTCATTAGGAAGAGGATTTATAGTAGATCTTTTTGCTGCAGCAAGTACAGATTTTTCAATGCGGTGCCGGGAGATGTTAAGAACCTGGATTATTAAACAGTGAATACAGAGTATTGAGGATGATGTCATAGATAGGATGTTAGAGTAGAAATGGATATGGTATATTTATACTTTACCAGGTACTTTAAAGATTTGTTTTTTTTTTAGTTATAAGTTAATTATGTTTTCAGGCTCGCGACAGATATGATTTACTTATCTTGCGGGTAGTAAAATTATACTTTAAGCATCACAGTAAAGAACTTATATTTGAGTAAACTGCTCCTCTTTCATAATTAATGTCAAACTTAATTTTGCAATTCGTTAAATTATTAATCGATGCAATAATATTCATTACTCGCAGGAAACGATTAAAGTGATTGATACAATTCGCGTGAACATCTATGTACACACACAAACAGAGACATGCACACAGTATGTTTGATCAGGTAGCTTTTATTGTGAATAAATTACATTTGTCATTCTGTGCATTGTTTTTTAAGCTTAGACGTCATTGTAACGACTCATGTTTTATGCGCAAAAACACGGTGTTTGAGCAGTCAGTTTTCGGTCGATGACATTTTGAGCCGATGCGATATTCGAATGAGTGTTAAAGTAATTACAATTCCAATGTTGCATCGTGCTTGAAAAATGTGTTTTCAACTCGATTCATCGTAGACGTCGATGAGGAAAAAATACGTTGCTTAGCTGCGTTCCGATGGCGAGCGAATCGCGTTATAGCGCGAAATTGTCTTTAATTGCAATTGAAAACGACCTCGCGTTTCTAACTTGAGAACGTATTGTTATCTTGTCTAAAGTCGTCAAAGTAAGCAGTGCAATGATAGCAGGCCGTCCACCTAATGATAAAAAGGGGTACTTGCGCTCTCCTTGCCACTTCCACTTGTATGACTCGATTTGTTTTCATCGAGTTTGATGTAACTACATTTTCGCGATTCTCGCATTGAAAAACGCGAATATACCAAGAGGCTGTAATTAACAGTTTTATAACTTTTTTACTATTGACTTGTTAATTTATTGTGTGTTATATATCATTTAAACTATATTTTTATACCAAAATTATTTATTTCAATCATTGCTCTGTATTTTATGAATCATATAAATTTTTATTCTATAGTATTTTTTTTCATCATTTTTCTATATTCCATTCATTATAATATATATATTAATTATATATTTATTTTACTTTCTAATTTTTTTCTATAGGTATTTATATTCCTCTTTTAATTTATTATTTATTCATAATTTATTATATCATATGAATCTTTGTATTATTCCTGATTATTTTTTTTTGTATGAATTAATAATAATTGTCATTTTTATGCATTTATTTCTCTGTTATTTGTAATTTAGCTTGTGCTTCATTTTTCATTATTAATCGAATCATATTACATTTTGAAAATAATTCATCACTTTCATATCTTTTAGAAGCTATTGCTTTTGGAAAGTAATTTTATTAATTATTTCATTTTTTTTTTTACTATTTTTATTGATAATACATTTTTATGTATTTTTATGATTTTTTGAAAACATTTATAAATATTTTCGTATCTGCTTGCATATTCCATACATCTATCCAATATAATTCATTGATTGTATGTATCAGTGGTAAATGCAGAGGGGGGGGGGGGGGTGGATACCCCTCCCGAAATTCGAAAAATGTATGCCGAAAATAGAAATTAACTACCAAATATATATGTTTTACTTCATAAGTCAACAAATTTAATTTTTTTTTATGATCGTTGGAATGGATGAACAATGTTAAACGATTGGCCATCGACTTTTCTTATTAAAAATGCGCAATTTCAACTATGAAATCCAAGAGATTCAACAGTGTCAAATTTCAAATTTTAAAAGGTGCCTACCCAATAAAATTCAATAAAATCAAACTTTCAAATGATAAATTTTGATCGCTAAAATGTTAGGTGGAAAAGTAAATTTTAACTTCAAATTTTTATCTCTAAACATGGAGAAATTTAAAAACAGTACGTCAGTATCAGACATTATCAATATTCCATATTTTTAAACTCGAATGATATATTGTGATTCTTGAAAGATACATTTTTCAAGTAATATTTTATTGTAATTAGAAAAAAATAGGAAAATAATAATATAAAAAAAAACACGACGCAAACAAAAGTATTTTATATTTTAAAAGATTTAATGTTTTCGACCGTATTTTTTCACCTATTTTATGTGAGTCTTGAGTATGAGGAACTCATAAGTAAAAATATGGAAAAATGAAGACTTATGTCGAAAAAGTAAGCTTAGCATTCAAAATCAAAATAGCGAAAAATATAAACCTGAGAAATGTGGAAGATTTGCCATTTGAAATAGTAAAAGTTCAGTGTATGTTACCGCCCATTTTGAAAATGAAATAATTGCAAAATAGGCTTTTTGTTGGATATAGAATGATATTTAAATAGTTTTAATCAAAACATGACGAAATTAATTAAAATATGATACATAGAAATCACGAAACTAATATTTCTAACTTTTCGAATGTAATAATTCTTGGTGAATTTGCAAGGCTTTCATTAATCTACAAAAATTGCGGAACATTAATGCTTAGACTAACAAAATTTTTTTTATGGAGTAACGTTTGTAGTTTAGAATTCGGAGAATCAAATAGCTTGAGCCTTGAAATTTTGGTGAAATTATGTGAATCCTTTGAGAAGAAAATTGATCATCGCCAATTCGGATGCATGAAAAATTAGAGAACTTATCAATACCAGAATACTTCTTTCAGATTCGAATATGTTCATAAATAAGTATCGAAATTCAACATAAACAACCCTAAAATCTAAAATTAAATCAAAAATTACAAATTCAATAGAATTCAAGAGCATTCCATACTGATCTATTGGCGAGGTGAGAATTTTTTCCTTTTTTTTGTTTTTTTATAGTTTTCGTATAAGTTGTTTTTGTAAAAACTGGCCTCAGTGACAAACTAGGTACTCAAACGCATTTTATAAATGAAAAATAATTATTATTGATTAAGAATTGCGCTTTTAAGACGAACTTTGTCGCTGAGGTCATTTTTTACAACAAATAACTTATCCGAAAATTATAAACAACAAAAAACAGTGAAAATTCCTACCTCACCAATAGGTCAGTACATAATGCTTTTAGACACAAAATTTAGGATTCGACATAAATAAAGTAAAAATGTGATGATTCAAATTCTCAAAATATTTTTACAAGATATATGTTTTTCTGAAAAACCCCTACCGAAAATTTTTTCTGGGTGTGCCTTTGGAATGTATTAATAATGTTAGTGTTATCATACCCAATTATTCAAAATTTTTTATTAAATTTATTTCTCTATAATTCCTAATTTGGCTGTTGATTTTGTTTTTCATTACATATTTATAAATTCATATTCTAATTTTTTAATTATTGATCACTATTACTTGTTTTAGAAGTTTTTGCTTTTCAAAACTTTTTATTGTTTCATTATTGTTATTATTATTGTTGTTGTTGTTGTTGTTGTTGTTGTTGTTGTTGTTGTTGTTTTTGTTGTTGTTACTTCTATATCATATTTTAATGCACGTTTACAATGATAATTTAACGTAAACAATACTCGTAATATGTAGGTAGGGTAATAAAAAATGAAACAATTTTAGTGAACTTTATAATAATTTTTGTACGTTTTTTTTTTCAATCTCCAATATACGCTCCTTTCAAATCCATAATATTATAAATTGTTTAAGGACCAACTTTAGAGCCAATTATGCAATAACTTTAACAGAAATAACAACTGTTTCTCAAACTTTTGGCATACATTTTGCCCTTATCAGGAAATTATTAGAACATCGTCGAATGTTTGATTTTATTAAGTATATTCTTATGGTTCATTTTTAGTTCGTTTCTTTCTACTTTTAAAAACAATTTTGTGATATATATCATAACGAAAAATTATCGAGCAATAACAAATCAAAAAATGAACTATTGAAATGGAATGAATTCGAACGTTCGACGATGTTCTAATAGTTTCCTAATGAGGGCAAAATATATGTCAAGAACTTGAGAAACAGTTATTGTTGCTTTTTTAAGTTCTGTAAATAATTCTATTAATACATGCACTCAGATAAGGGGTTTTGTTAAAACTACTATTATTTGATATATTTAAAATAAATCAACTTTAAAACGCGTGTATTGGTAAGAACATTTTATTTATATCAAAGAAATAATTGTGAATCTGACAAAATTTCCAAATAATCTAAATAATTCATTTAGTTTCATTCAAAGGATTTTATTCGTCATGAACAAATTTTTTTTTATAATAATATGAACCAACTGAAGTTTATTAAGTGAAAGGTTTGTTTTCATGAAACCTCTTCCCTGAGTGTATACAAGTAATTCGTTCATTTTTTGAAGTTTCACTTTCGAAAGATTCAAGTTGTGATGATCAGGTGCCAACTTCAGATAGCTACAATTCAAATTGGAATTTATTTTGAAAGCTCATCGAGATATTAGCTTTTTTTTCACAGGTCCCAGATTTCACTTTTACAATTTCCATCGTATTTATTTTCATTTTTATAATATTCTTAGTAAATTTGATTCAAATCATCGTGCCAGGCGGGTAATAGTAAATCTATTTTATCATAAATAAGATCAATGAGATATCACGTTTTATTCACTCTACTTCGATTCTGGCAGTAGATAATTTTTTTGTAATCAAATTCGTTGTGTGAATATTTAAATATTTGTTCTTCAACGAATATTTAATCTTGAAAAAAGAAAAGTACCACTTAATATAACAGATGTTGGCACCCCGCGAATAATATTGAGAAGATGCGACCATTATCTTCATTAAGTGGACGTGGTATCCATATTGAATATGTAGACAATCTATGCTTACTCTCGATATTGGCAACATTGAAATGTTATCATGAGAATGATATACACATACATATTTTTTTCTCCGCGATTTGTTGGTACTAACATAAGATACTCGATAAATTGATAAACTCTGGGAGATATAGATACTGATATCACGATGTATTGATACAACAAGAGTGATATACAAAATTTTTATTCATCGCAGGACGCGCCTTCGGCACGTTTTCTCTGATTCGCACAACAGGTAGTAGCCGTTCTGTTACGAACATTTTAAGAATTTATCTTGAATTTTTATCGATTTTTATAAAGATTTTCATTATTCGATGCAATGTGATTTAAAGATTATAAGTATTTTTATGGATATTCGAGAAAATTATGTCTACATAGATATTAAGTACTTAGATATTTCTAATTTCGTGAGTATTTTGTGAGTATTTATAAATTTTTGTAGAATTTTCTAGTATTTTCTATCCATTGCTACATAGATTTTTCAAATTTGAGGCCTTAAAATAAGAAGTCAGGTAGATGAACATTATATTAGGAAATGTTTTTAGGGTACAATATCTTCATGAGTTAGTAGTATTCATTATATTATTAATATTTATAGGAGTTTTCGTATTTTTTTAGTATTTATAAAACTTATAGTCCCGACTAGTATTTTTATGGATTACTTCATACGTTTTTAAAATTTATTCTCTAAATTTAGAGGTTTAATGGATTTTCAGTTTTCAATTAGAAATTTCAAAACCATCATATTCACATTTTATATATTTATAATTTAGCTTCAATATTTTCCTCATTTTTTGTATTCATGAGATTTTTTAAAATTTTCCAGTATTTCCATGGAACGATATAAAAATTTCTAGAATTGTTGCTCTAGAATTCAACATTTTTGAAATCTTGGCTATTTTTTTAGATTTTTGAGAAAATAACGCCTAAATGAAAGAGAAGTATGTTACTGACTACTATTATAAAAACTTCTTTCATTTTTTATATTTATATTATTTTGTAATATTTTTTGATTTAAATGTATTTTAATGGATTTCTATATAGATTTTTGGAATGTACTACTCGGTGACTTTTAAAGTTTTAAATATTTTTTTATAGATTTTTGTGGAAATATGAATACCTGCATGGATTTTGAGTAATGACTGATGTCTCATATATTAGTTTTCTTTCGTTTTTAATGTTCTTTCGAATTTTTCTAGGACTTTCAAGTATTTTGATGGATTAACTACATATGTTTCTAGAATCTGATGCTCTAGGACTAAAAGTTTTCGAGATCTTGAATATTATCATTGATTTTCGAAAAAAACTATTAACACAGACTTTGAGTGTTTATTAATTTGGAACATTCAAAACATTTTTTGTATTTTTTTATAAAAATGAAATTTTGTAGGATTCTCTAGTAACTTTATACATTTTCAGTATATGTATATCTCAATGAACTGCTATAAAGATTTTTAAAATTTCATGCTCAATAGTTCAAAGTGTTGTAGTTTCTAAGTGTTCTCATAGATTTTTGAGGATATTATTTCTTCAGCAATTTTGAGCATTTAAAGATTCTTTTTAGTAAAACGAATTTTCATATTTTTAAGTATTCACACAATTTGATAGGATTTTCTTTTTTACAGATTCTGCAAATTTTGTCCATACAGGGTTTCCAGAATTTAGAATATAATTTTTTTTACATTTTGGGTATTTTTAAAATTTTTGATATAATTATACCTGTAAAGATTTTGAACATTTATAATATTTGATTCAGTTTTTAATATATGAAGTATCTTTCGTATTTTGTAGTAATACAAAAACATTGCAGGATTTTTTAGTATGTATTTTCATGGATTTCTAATATTTTCATGATGTCTAAAATTTGATGCTATATTATCTAAAATTTTATGGATGTTTAGTATTATGATCAATATTTCGAAAAACAGTTTCTTTATAGAATTTTAGTGATTTTCAAATTTTTCCGGTGCTTACACAATTTTCAAGATTTTCTGGTATTTTAATTGATACCTATGTTTTTCAATGGTAATTAAGGTTATTCTTCGATAGCAATTTTCCTTTTTTGATTTAACAAGTGTAGCAATTTATTGGTAATTAGTCAAAATGACTTCATTTTTCAACATCAGCGCATTCGTTACTTCTCATTTATCTACTACATATGTCATTTTTTTTATTTGAAACTGTCAATGTAGGCCAATATGTCTCAAAAATTGAGTTAATTATAATATATTATACAGAACGTTCTAATTTTCAACCCGAAAAATAACAATTTGCAAAAAATTGTTACATTGATTTTTATTTTCTTGAAAAAGAAAGTCTAATCACAACGTAACCAAATCAGGTAACAAAAACTCATGTATAGGTCAACGACGTACACGCAATATCGAGATTTGTTTTTTTTTTATTTGTATCTTTGTTTCTTTGTTTGTTTAATTTTTTTACTGTGAAATATCAGATCGAAAGCACAGATCACGCGATGAAGAGTCAGATCCAAAAAACCAACCCTCGGAAAATGATGACGAGGACGACGATGACGATAAACTTTATGATATTGCAAAGAACACTTTGAGAAACTATTTTATCAAAGTGTTATGTCTCCACTTCGTACCAGATTCAAAAATATCTCAAATATTTAATATTCCATCGACATTGTCAGCAATTCAAAATTATCGGTTTTTTATCAAATCACTATCGTTACTCGACATTTTTCTTTATTTATCTATCATCACGTATTCTCGAATTTCGACTTTTGTAATCTCAATAAAATCATTTACTAGAATAAATTTTTCTTATGTAATACTTTTTCCAAAAGTAGAATTATGAAGTTACATGAAAAAATTTTGCATGCTTACAATCGAAATATTGAATAAAATCATGCACTTTTTGTCGATTCTAGGGGGGGGGGGGGGTTAGTGCCCCCACGGTCATTCCTTTGTACAGGCAAAGAAAAAAACTCATTTCATTAGACAAAAACAAATTTATACGCTCTCCATAGGAATACAAATTTTGTTTGTTTCGCCACCATGGAACCCTCGGAGCGCATCAAAATTCAACGACCTTGCAAAAAATAATAAGAAAAAAAGGAGACACGCAAAAACAAACATTGCACTTCCCACTAGCGAGGACGCAGAAATCACGTGTGTGGATGAAATTTTCGCGCAAGACGTTTCTTCGTTTTCTCAAGTGTTTAGTCAGCTTATCAAAATGTTGCTTGAGTTAATCGTAAAAAAATATGAATAAGAAAATACTGATTTTTGCGAAGTTAAAGAAAGAAAAATGTCGATACATTAGGGGAGTGAAAAAGGAATTGAATGACGTTAGATTTATGAGCTTGATGAATTAATTTGTTGGGCGTTTTTTGGTATCACGTGAGGTAATGAAAGTAATTGGCATCGCGACGATAATAAGAAATTTGTGGCATCGTCGCGAAAGCGAAAAAATAAAAACGTCCAAGGACACGGCCGATACTAGAGTGCAGATAACGTGTATAATATATACTATTATAATTATATACAGCCGGTCCTTTTCATGGACAGCAGCTTCGAGACCGGCTGCCATGCTTTTTGATGTTGGCCCAGCCTTAGTCAAAGACGTCACAAACCAGTTCCCTACGCGCATTTTGCATTTACACATGCTTTTTTCAACATGCATAGTACCGTACGAAAAATTCGATACATTTTTTGGCAATGTGTTACCGTCAAGTTCTTAGGCGATGGAATTGAATTTTAAGGGGTTATATACCTTTTTGTGCGGACGAATTGAGGATGGTTTGGAGTATCTTTTAAAGTATGTAGCAATAATGTTATGACAACAAAGTTGTTGTTTTTTAATAGTGTGTTGTTCACTTGAAAAAACAAGTATTTGTTCATTGCGGAGTTCTGGCCCTTTCCCCGAAACAACTTTTTTTTTGAAGAAGCTTGCGGTGACCACGATGCAAGTCGAACAGGTCAAGTTAAATCAGAAAATCCAAAAAATTGCATTAGTCTAGGAATGTACCTAGTTCTTGAACGATTGAAAAAATGAATATTACGTTTTTTCTGTATGCAAGAACGTTTTCCCTGAGATTTCGATTTTTTGAGCTCTGAAAATTTTATTAAAAAATTCTTATCTGCAAAATAAAAACTTCTCTATAGATAAGTGATCGTTCAAAAACTAGATATATTCCTGGAATAATGAAATTTTTTGTATTTTCTGATTCAACTTGACTTGTTCGACTTGCATCGTGGTCACTGCAAGCCTTTTCAAAAAAAAAGGTTGTTTCGGGGAAAGGGCCATAACTCCGTCAATTGTTGATATTTTTTTATGAACAAATACCTGTTTTTTTAAGTGAACAATACACTATTATGAAACTATAACTTTTGATACATAGCTTTATTGCTACATATCTTAAAAATTACTCCAAACCATCTTCTATTCGTCCGCACAAAAAGGTATGTAACCCATTAAGGATGGGTCATATAGCAATGTCCGCCTAAAGCGTGCTTCGGATTAAGGGTTAACTTTGATAATTAAGACACATGCAATTTCATGTTTTGAAATTTAAACAAAAACTAACAAGACACAAATTTTCAGACTGCTCTTTTGATTTCGGCAGATTTTAAATAAATTTTATAAGTTTTTGTGGCATAATCTAATACAAAAAAAATGCCTCGTTAAGAAATCCCAAAGTTAGCGATCTATATTTTAATGCTCACCCTTTTTATTTCCAAGGCAAGTTTTTTTGTGATATAATATTAGCTTGTAAATAAACTATTGGTAACAGATGATGAACTATTTATGTTGTTCAATATTTTTATGTCGAATGTCAGTATTGCCCCGTAATTTTTATCAAGAAATGCTTGATAAAAATTTGAGCAATACTCTCTGTTCTATTTTGCAGATTGCCTAAAATTTTCACAATGTAATCTGTTTAAAATCAACAGATTGAATTTGTAGAATACAACAGATAATCCGTTGAAACGACAGACAGCCTGTTGAATTTGACAGATACATCTGTGTAAATTACAGATTTGTCAGTGAAAAATTTTGGCAGATTGCATTCTTTTATGTAGCAGATTCAAATTAAGAGAGTAAGTAATGTGCCAGATATGTTTGGATTCCTCGTTCTTTCTTTTTTTGATTTGGTCAAGTTTTTGATGAATTTGGCTAGTTTTGGAGGTATGTTTAATGAAAAAAATGCCTTGTAAAAAACTCTAAATTCTAATGTTGACAATCCATCTGAAGGTTTATATTTTTACTTGTTGCTAAACAAGATAAACCAATAGTAAATAATTATAAGTTATTTCTGTTGTTGAACATTTTTGAATCGAATATCACTATTATCTCGTAATTTGTGTCGAGCATGGGTTAGTTATTTGTGAGACTAAAAATGTACGAAAAATATGTACCTGAAATTTCAAACGTTTAACATTAAACGAAAACATAAAAAATGCTTTCCAGTACCTTTAATGGTAAAAGTAAATAACGAAAAGTATTAAATTACAAGAAATGTATGAAAACACTTGGAAATTCCACAGAATTTTGTTAATATTAAAAAATGAAACAATTTCAAAAGTACCTCAAATTTTTGAGAATCAATGAATCCATGTAAAAATAATGATTAATATTGTAAAAGGATTTCTAGAGCAGGATTTTTAAAATCTATAGATCATGCTAGAGAACCTCAGGTAATTTAATAAATAAAAAAAAATTCTAAAAAAATTAAAAATAGAAGATTTAAAATAATTTTTTCTAAACGCTATTAGATTTTTCAAAAATTGATACAATTCCAGGAATTAAGAAACTTCAATTTCTCGAGCATTGAATTCTAAAAATATATTAATGTATCTATAGAAGTCCATGAAAATACTAAAAAATTTTTCGAATCTTGAAAGTCTGTAAAAAATTCAAAAATTATTAAGGGCCCTTGAAATATTTTATTCTTCAATTCTAGGAAATTTCATTTTGCTAATTTAAAGAGGTATTTAAAAAAAGCCAAGAAATTGAACAAGCATTTTATAAATATTAGGAAATACAAAAAGAGAAATACAAGTAAATATATCATTTTTTATAAAGAGGGCATCGAATTCTACAAATTCATATAGCAACATATAAAAATACTAAACGATCCTTCAAATCATAGAAATACTAAAGAAATACAAAAAATACTGAAAGAAATAAAAATATACTGAGACACTGTTTTCTCAAAAGTCCTTTAAAACACGAAAAGTTGAATGAACTTCAGATTTTAGAACATGAAATTCTCGAAATCTGTAGAACAATTTATATAAAAATGCTAGAAATATATGAAATACTGAAACATCTTGCTGCATTTTGTACACCCTGAAGAATACGAACAGCTTTAAGAATACTGAACAATTCTTCAAATCGCAATAAAACTGAAAAACTAACAAAAACACTAAAAGACATAAAAATCTACATGAACGCTATTACCTGAAAAATCTTCTTAAATACAAAAATTCAATGAACTTTTAATACCAGAGAATGAATGAAATTCTTGAAATCTACACTGAGAGAAATGCATGTATAATCCACCCATATAATAATAGGTGATTTTCGCCTACCCATATATATGAATGCTGAACCCATATTTTTTGTGCTTTACCAAAATTTATGGAGTAACCACCCATATAAATAGAGACCTTTTCCATCAATATGGGCGCAGCACCCATGGATATGGGTGGATTATACGTGCATTTCTCTCAGTGTATGTATAGCAATGTATAGAACAATACTGAAAATTAAGAATAATACTAGAAAATCCTGGAACATTTTATACATACCGAAAAATACAAAGTGTCAAAAATACTAAAAATCTGGGTACATAAGATTCTCTCAAAAATTTCTGAAATTCGCAAATTTTTTCCCGCATCTAACATTGAACGAAATGCTATATTCAAACATGTTTTGAACTTACAAGCTAACTGATTTTTTTCTAATAGTCAAAAAGTACAGATTGACAAAGAAAATGAACTTTTTCATGTAAGCAACGGTAACGTAACGCGTTACACTTTTTCAAGTAACTTTCCAAACCCTGGATTTTTCTAACAGTGTCGCTCACTCAAGCCATCTCAAAAACTCGATCCAAACCGCACGCGTTCGTATCCAGTATGAACTCGAATAATGCAGATACCAAACGTTATTTGCACATCCTAATCCCACTTGTGACAAGCAACTCATCATCACCTCAAGCCAACCCAACTTCAAGTATACTAATGATTCTCTAACGTATACAAAATCCCTCACGTCCTCCAGCATGATTCGCCAAAAACACCCCCTTCAAACGGTATTGCACCTTATCACAGCCACATCTCGCAACATTCCCCCCAAAAGAGTCATCATCCTCCCTCGGTCTACAAAAAAGACCCACATCATCTCTTGGTTTTACGTAATACATAAAATTACAATGTGGCATTATTACAGATAACGCACGAAATTGCAGAAAGGCTCGATCTCGCGAGAGCCGCTAATTGGTCTGCTCTCGCGTCTGCCTAACTCGTGACGAGAGATGACGTACGAGTGTTGCTTGAAATGAAAATTGGAAGAAGAGGAAGAATAAAAAAAAGGTTGATAGATGGAAGGGGAGAGATCATTTGCCACGGTCCTCGTATTGAATAATCGCGAGTGCGATTCAATAGGATTCAATCCACACTGATTGGCGGCGGCCACCTTCATCGCGCGATCGACCTGCAAGTGTAAGAGCGCGAGTGTTGGGTGTATCATTATACGAACCTCTCCTTCTTTTTTATTCCTCGCCCTCTCTCACTCGGTCTCAATCGAGGCTCGATGAGTGCAGATGAGATGGAAGATACGGCGGCAGCGGCGGCGGCGTATTTACCCGCTATTCAAAACGAGCTCCGCGACGACGGCCGACAGTTGACGCGCGGCATTTGACCTCGTTGCTCGCGCCGCCGATTGATCAAGTGACGTCATCAACCGAGTCGGGAAATTTTTTTCTCTCTGTCTTCATCTCCCCGTCGTCCTTGTCCCACCCCCTCTCCCCCTGCTGCCGTTGCTGCCACCCGAACTTTGAAAATGACACTTTTTTCGAAGACCCCTGACACCCAGAAGGGCCTCTGACAGACCCAGATTGGTTCTTGTCTTCAACTGGGAAACAGAACCCGAGGGAATGCCTTCTATTGTCTGAAGAAGAGGTCTTCACGTTGGCGGCCATTTTGGTTTTCCTTCTGTTCCGGTAGATTGGTTTTTCTTGGTTTTGAGGGAGATGCACGGCAGTGGGTGATAGTTGATATTGTGATAGTTCGGGGGTGTACATCTAGTGCTTGGATTTGGGGTTGCGAAGTACGCGGATGAGGCGGAATTCCGGAAGAGCGACAGCTGGTGATTTCGCCGGCGGGAAAATGATGCTGATGCTTCAGGGAAAGCTGGAGTTTTATCGGCACGGTAAAAAAGTGCTGGTTGGTTGCTTTGGCGTTGCTGGTCAGACTGTGGTGATGGTGATGGTTGCGATGGAGGTGGCGATTGTTATGGTGGTGGTGCTCGGGGTGGTCAGTTCTTCCTGCAGGCCCCGGGGCCTGAGCTTCTTTTTCTTTGCCTCGACGTGCCAAGGGTCTTAGCCGTTTTGGGACTAGGGGACTGTGAGTTGTTACCTTCTTTATTCTTCAGGATGTCTTGAATTTTGGTGTCGTTTTCTTGAAATTAGGATTGATGATGTGGGTGGGTACTAGGGTGGTCGTTGAAATGGGTTAGGTGGAATTTTGATGGTGGCGTCCCCCAGAACGTTTACAAATAATTCAAAAAAAATCCACAATTTTTTTCAGATTTTCAAAACAACGTTAACCCGTGCCGGTAGAGTCGTCTTTTAACCCATTTAAATAACATGGGATTTTGTCTTGAAGGCAGTCTATAATTTTTCACGAATACACAAATCGCTATAAAAATCGGTTTGACACGGCAAGTTATTGTCGATAGTTATAACAAACTGCCAAAAGATTGGCAGCTGTCTAAAACAATCATATGTCTGTTGATTCGAAGCCAAAAAACCAAAAATCATGAAAATTTCGGCTTTTTTCAATGAAACAAAGAATTTTACGAGATTTCCAGAATCTATGTGATGTACACCTACATAAAATATCATTAAAATTCTATACGTTCGTGAGTATTTTTTATCGTTATACAAGTAGAATTGGTCACATTGCAACAGTTTCAAAAATGTGCATCACAATTTTAATCACGAAATTCGATAAATAAACAAATTTCTGAAAAGCTACTTCTTAAAATGAGTTTCTTACTGGATAAATGACACTTATTGGAATGAATTATCTTGTATTAAACTCTACTATCAATAGTAATGCTCATGACGATAATAATGATAAAAGTAGTAATAATAATAAAAATAATAATAATGACGATGATAGAAATAGGAATAATAATCATGCGAACAATCTAATGCACTAATGGAGAAAGATTTTTATTATAACACAACGCGCAATATAGTTAACTTTAAGACATCAATACCAAGTTATCAAATTTATTGCTAAATATTGAATAATAAGAAGTTCATGTATTTTCATTCTTCTAGGATCCGTCAGTCACTGAACAATATTAACAATTTTACAAAGAAGCAGAATTTCCATGAAAGTTTTCAGTTTTCGCAAAAATGGCTAGATTTCTTTGACAACTGAGACATTTGCCTTATCCATAAATTCTAGAAAGGTGTTTTGTAATTACAAATTATTCAAAACTCGTACTTGAGTGCATCAAACATTGCAAACGAAATCACAGAAACATTCGTCAATCTTGAATAATATTCCTTATTTAGGTTATTATTATTTTTATTGATGTTATTCTTATCCGTTTTCAGATTATCCTTATAACAATAGTTCACGATCATTTCGAAAAACAAATGAGGTATCATTAGAATAACCAGCTTTTTCCCTTGACTCGTAAATGTATTCATTCCTATTTACCAATTTAGAACTATTTATATTATTATTACTACTTTTATTATTACTATCTGCCTGACCATTACTATTGATAGTATAGTTTAATACAAGATAATTCATTCCAATAAGTGTCATTTATCTAGTAAGAAACTCATTTTAAGAAGTAGCTTTTCAGAAATTTGTTTATTTATCGAATATCGTTATATTAAAATTGTGATGTACATTTTTGAAACTGTAGCAATGTGACCAATTATACTTGTATAACGATAAAAAATACTCACGAACGTGTAGAATGATATTTCATGTAGGTATACATCACATAGATTCTGGAAATCTCGTAAAATTCTTTGTTTCATTGAAAAAAGCCAAAATTTCCATGATTTTTGGTTTTATGGCTTCGAACCAACAGACATATGATTGTTTTAGACAGCTGCCAATCTTTTGGCAGTTTGTTATAACTATCGACAATAACTTGCCGTGTCAAACCGATTTTTATAGCGATTTGTGTATTCGTGAAAAATTATAGACTGCCTTCAAGACAAAATCCCATGTTATTTAAATGGGTTAAAAGACGACTCTACCGGCACGGGTTAACGTTGTTTTGAAAATCTGAAAAAAATTGTGGATTTTTTTTGAATTAATTGGAAACGTTCTGGGGGGCGCCACCATCAAAATTCCACCTAACCCATTTTAACGACCACCCTAGTGGGTACAGGGGTTAGTGATGATGAGGGATATCAGAAACTTTTTTTTTGTTTCTTATTTTGACAAAATGTGTGAGGAACGGTAGATTATACACTGGAAAAACAGTATTTTCAGTGCAAATACAGGAACGTAGTTGAGTGATTTGGTGAAATATTTATTAGCTAGTGATATATATTAGTTATGAAGATATAGTGTGATTCATTCTCAGTTCTTTGGATTCTGCAGCGTTTGCGACAAATGTACCATATATTTGTCTGCAGTTGATTGAACCTATCTTACGCGCATTAATACCAAATAAGTGTTAGACTGGAACATGTTTGCTTCTGTAGCAAATAAAATGTCTATAATTGATGCGACTGTTTCATATATTAATAGTTAATACATACCGATACTTGACTAATGTTGTAAAAATTATCGATAATCTCGACAAGAGTTACTTTGTCTCAAGAAAAGATTTAATGAATCTTACAACTATACTTTATGTAGGTCTGTAAGTTGTCTGAAAAATTGAACTGAGCAAATAATAATATGAAGGAAAAAAAATTATCCATATTTATTCTAATATTCCACAGAATTTCAAACAAATGTGTATACCCTTTGATCAAATCACTAAATGAGTTAGATCATGTATTTTGACCCTTGCATTTATGATTTACTTAATTTGATTTATACTGCTTCATACTTCCATAAGGCTGACAAATAATCCCTTTAAATAAGGTAAAGTAGGAAACCTGGGTCGATCTTAGTTTTTAGCAACCAACTTTAAACTTGAGCCAAGTTACTGGGACGTTTTTTGCAAATAGGAGTATAGTAACTATAAATATATCAAGTTTTGTCCATATCCGATTCGAAGAGTTCAACCTTATTCAAGATATTCACAGAAGATAAAATTGTATTTTCTGTGAATATCTTGAATACATTTAGAAACTGTTACACACAGAAATTTGCTTGAACTTCATTTGAAAGTGTACATGAATAAAAAATAAATTCGATTCAATGAAAAATTTATTGCGCCACATCCAAGTAGGCGATTTAACAGTTACAATGGGGTCATTCTTTTACAAATCGCACGGATTTTAGGGGAAAAAAAATTTGACACGTTTAAATTCCATAAAAAAATTTTTCCTGCATCTTTAAACAAATTTATTTGACACGCATGTCACGATTTCGTTAGAAAAAATTTTTTCACGTCAATACTTACAATTGAAATATGGACGTTTTGCTGAATTTCTATAAACTTCTTCTGAATATGTAAGACTCATTATCTTATCTATCATTATGAAAATATATTTAAAAAAATATTTTTTTTTTTATATAACTAATCTTTTTTTTCAGTGGTGCTATAGCACTCTGAATGATCCTCCAAAGGGTTTTTTTTTTGAAATAAGCTCTTGTTTTCAAGTTATTAAATAATCAAATATTTATATTTTAATAAGTCTCAATTCATGAAATATCGATCTTTTTCGGGTAAACAAAGCCATTCTGAATTTTTTTTCCTGGAAGAGTTCATTTCTGTTGTCGAAGTTTCGAAGAACTCAATGCGACAAAATTAAGAGTCTCCTTCGAATAATCATTTTTTTTATTGCATACTTGTTGTCATTTTGGGTACTAGTGCATTGAAAGTACTCTGGAGTATGAAGGAATATGATTTTCAATAATGTCCTTTTTCACGATTCACTAGACACCTAAAACGTTGGAGGACCCAAAATGACAGCAGTTAGAAAAAAAAAATATTAGTTGAGAGAAAATCTTAATTTATTCACGAATTTGACAATGGATATCAAATCTGGAAGAAAAAACATTCAGAATGGCGTTTTTTACGTAAACAAAGGACCAATATTTCGTGAATTGAGACACATTACGGGATGAATATTTGATCAGTTAAAGAAAATATGAGCTCAGTTTAGAAAAAACCTTTTAGAGGAGCATTCAGGGGGCTAAAATCTATCGTTTTTGATACGTTTTGTTAAAATGAGAATTTGACGGTCACGCAGTATTTTATTTTAATATTTCGAATACATGTATCTAAAATTGTCCTCGTGTTTATTTTTATCATGTACTATTGATTTGTTTGGAAGAAATTTAGAATTTGAGTCCTAGATCGCAAAATATTGCGTTTTTTATAAAAAAAACTTCGGAAGCTCAATTTTTACTAAAAAAAAAGCGGTTGTATCATTTATAATTTTTTTATATGGAATTGTCGAGTTCTGAGCTTTAGAGGAACAATTCTCAAATTTTGCAATTTACCATTCAAGATTTCGAATTCCATGATATCAAATTCCGAAATCATCGAATCTGGAATTCGTCATCTTGAAGTGATTTCTTCTAGAATGTAAGATATCAGACTTCTTATACATGTATGGATAAAGATTATCGATAATTTTTGGATAGAACATTCTGGAGTTATCAATTTTCAAGTCTGAAAGTTTGGCATTTTTAATTCTACAATGTAGATTTTCAGGACTATATTACCAATAACTTTCAATTTGAGACTCTAGGATTATCCCTAGAATAATCCAAAAATATCAAATTCTACATATCTATAACTCTCTAATAATTATGAATCTGCTGAAATCTCAAATTAATCTGTGAATAATTTGTTACTGAAAAATCTGTAATTTTGAGGAATTCCAGAAGATAAATCTTCTAAACTGAAACAGATCGTCTGTTGTTTCAGCAGATTTTCTGTTGTATTCTATAAATGCAATCTGTCAATTTTGACAGATTTTCATCGAAAATTTCTTTGAATCTATGAGATCAAATTTCAAGAACTCTAAATTTTACAAACATCAATTTTAAGTTATTTATGATTCCTCTCCTTCCTGAAATGTATACCTGTATTCGTCATTGTTTGCAGATTCCCAAATCTCGGATTTAATCTTTACCGAAACGGCTTTTATCGGCTTTTTTCAGGAACAACAATCTCAATCTCATGAACATTTCAAAACAATGTTTAAGTAAAATTATCGAAAAAATTCACAATATTTGCTGGGCTCCTTCCGATTCTAGTGAATCAATTAACTGGAATTCCGTGACGATTTAATCGAGTAGAAATTCCTTGATTGTCTGACAATGAGATAAAGAAAGGTCTCGAAACGTTCTTGAAGGTTTATGCATTTTTTTTCGGCATCTACCGAGAATGCCGAAATCAACGACAATTTTGCATGTTTTAAATTGCCTTGTTCTGAAATGACTTGATCGTGATTTTTTGCGATTCGGGAAATAGTTTGTGGATCTTAAGATAGAGATTGAAATTTAATTGTTTTACGTTAATGGGATGGAATTCTTTGTTTTTTCTGAAAATACGAATAGTTTGATGTCCACTTCTGGTCAGTGAATATCAACTTTTTAATACATCAGTCAAAAGTTATTTACCGAAAAAATGTATTTTGTTGGTTTTTGGGATGACAAGACTTTTGGACGAGTCGAAAGACGAGCACGAAAATCAGCTGAATCGAAATTTACGATTGCTCTTTTGCAGGAACGAAACTTTTTGCGAACAAAAAAAAAGAAAAATTGGAAAAAAATGTTTTTCGCGCCCATGATTTGCACAGTTTTTTTGATATCTTTAAATTTCAATTCAAGTTTTCGATGAACTATTTCTTAGTAAATTTATTAGTCAACTAAAAAGTTAAAAGAGTATCACATATATATATATATATATATTAAAAAAATATAGAAAATTGATCTACTTTAATTTCTTATGATGAATAATGAAATATCGATGTATAATTTTATTATATCTATATTATGTACTATATGTAAGAATAGATTTTAATAATAGAATTAATAAATATACTAGAAATACTAATTTATGATTGTCTAAATAATTATTTATGAATGTAATGATCACATACAATTATGAATTTATTAAATATAATGATAAATATATTCAATCTAACTTGATAATATATACTATAGTATAGATAAAATAGATTATAATTTTTACTATCTCATATTTTATACCTTACACTTAACTCATTTCTTTCAATTATTAGATGTAATTATGTAACTATCCGTTTAGAAAAAAATGTAAAAATCGAACATTATGAACAAATTATAAATGTGAAGATATCAAATGATAAAAGTAAAAAATAATGTATGTAAAATCTGTGAAAATCCAGGGATTTTAATATGTCTTCGTCGAAAAACTATTTTACGAATGATTTATCATATATGATAGATAATTATAATTCAAAATATTAAATATATATGTATACGTATATAAAAATAATAATATAATGAATACAATAGTATATTGATAATCAAAATACTTATGTTCCTAATATTTATAAATAAAATTGACAAAAATCATTCGATAACAATAAATTCTAAACCTTTTAATATGATTCAATCAAACTATTTTATACAAAATCAAATATAATAAATATTCTAGCGATGACAGCATGAGTATAAATTATTTTATGAATGTAAGTTATCAACATAATCATAAATATAATATATATCATAAGCTGTAAATATTTAAAATATTCATAATTATGATAAATATGATCTAATACATATGGTACATATAAATAATATATAATATAGTCATTAGAATACTGAATAATTTATTAATTGATAATACAAAAATCTACCATCTAGTATAGGTATATTCATTTATAATTTTTTAAGTACGTTAAAAATTATAATTATTTTGAAAAAATCTAAAAATGTAAGATCATAAACGAAATATAGAACTTTTCAAAATAAAATTATATCATATAATTAAGTATCTCAAAAACAAGAAAAATTCAGGGATGTTTTTTGTATATTGAGAAACAATATAATTGATGCCACTATAGAAATTTCATCTAACCCCATTTCAATGATCACCTCAACGAGTAATCAATATAATAGTAGAACATGAAATATTCAATATATTATAATATTCTCGAGTAGCAGTTTGATATCAGATGTAAATATAATGTGAAAGAACGTCTTTATTCAATAAATTTTAATTTTCAAGTAAAAGAAGAAAATTTATTAAGATACAGTTAACGTTATGGTATGAAATAATGAATGTAAATATATTAATGAATTTAACATACGATCAAATGTAAAAAATTCAAATATTTATAGTTATATGAGTATGATACGTAAAAAATGATATGAATAATTATGTAATATAAATATTATTTAATGACGTACTTGATAGTATGGAAATCTACTAGTATCTTATGTATATTCATTTATAAATTAATTGCATATAAAATTATCGTCATTTTGAAAAAAAAAACCCAAAAATGGGAGATAATGAACAAATTATGAAATTTTTCAAGATAAAGTTATACAGGATAATTGCCTCGAAATTAAAAAAAAATAAATAATCAACTTTAGGGTACCTTGGAATCAACGCAGTCAGATATTTCCTCGCCATACAAGTCATCTCTACGTACAGACCTAACAAGTTATCATTCAATTATAACACATGAAGAAATTCATTGCGCTCCTCGGCTTTTATTTAACTTGCAAATATCTAACGGTATTTATGAAATTTCCTGCTTTTTCGTCGCGGTATATACCATATTTGAGAAAACCATTGTCAATCCCGTCGTACAAAGTCCGCTTACATTGGGTGGAAATTCATTTGCACTTTTACCGGAGAAAAACCAGTTGAAATTAATTGGTGTAAAAAACTGGCATAGAATTATGGGCGCCAGTTTTTTCACTATCCGCATTTTCATAAAAAAAAACTCGAATGTGTGCAAGCAATATTCTTGAGCACTATTCGCAGCGTCGCTAAATTTAACACGCAAGTTGAAAAATATTACACTGAGAAGAATTCATCGCCTTGCATGTTTTTTTTTCTCTCCTTTCACTGTATTTCAAGCATGTCGCATTTTTTTTCATGATTCTGTCCTTTTATTTAGGGAAAATCGATTTTTCAACGAATATATGCAGGATTTGAGATTGTCATTATTGCTAAAAATAAAAATAATGGATTTAAATGGAAAATAAAGTTTAAATAGAATAAAATTGATAAAAATACTGCAATCTTCATTAGATGTATACACGTGAGATAGAATATTTCTTGTTCAAAACAGTCGAAAAAATGACCAACATAAAAATAAAAGTGTTGCATTTTCGTCTTAGGATCTCAGGCCCAAGGACAAATTGAACATGAAATCTTGCATTTCAATTAGCGATCGGCATTTTTTGCTGCATTGATACGTTTGCTATCGTTGTTATCTTGCCGAGAATTCAACTCTCTTGAAACGACTTTCTGTATACAATTAAAGGAAAGCTTATCAACTTCTCTTGCGAATCGTCGCGTTCGAAAAATAATCGCCTTTGTCAGCTTTTCTAACTAATTAATTAAAATAATTTATGCCAATCAAGGACGTTTATGCGGGACGATTTCCCCCTCCCCTCTCCCTTTTAGAGTCTGAAAAAGTGTATGGTTTTATGATATACATTTATTTCGAAAATATATTTTAATGTATAGAATTTAATAATACCGATTTTTACAGTATCAACTTTCATCGCTAAAAAATGTAAAATATTTTTCTCGCTATTTATTAATCATTTTGTTGATACTATTTTTCTTGATATTTTTTTCATGACAAATGTTCTCATAATTTGATCATGTTTTAATCATCTATTCCAGTTATTGTATTTTTTCAGACTAGCAAACATTATTCTCCTACTTGAACGTGATGTATATCTTGTATATTTATGATAAAACTAGGAAAGTAAAAATAAAGCAAAATGTTTTTGTGTCTCATTATATTTCGATAAGTTTAAAAAAATTCATGTATAATGTTTAAAAGCAATTGATTCTTACAGTAATACATACATACTTTTTTTTTTAACTTTTTTTTCGAAACTAATGTATTCTTCGAAAAGTCATCACGAAATCCAGAAACTTCTGTCAATTTTTGTCTGCATCTTAGTTTATTGATTCCATTTTATTTTTTCAGAAATAGATTTATGAAACTTGAAAACATATTTGAAAAATCATTAAAAATATCAAAATGGAGACAAATTACGAACGAAATGTCTTCGATATTTAGTCACGCGATATAATTAATGTATCGCGTAATTAAATATTAAGTACAAGTAATCAAAAAACTGCTAATGATTTCAAAGAAAATATCATTTCTGTAATCCCCGATAGCATATCTAAATATCGCACAATTACAACTTCAAAGCGTTTGTAATATTTACGTACATTTATCAAAACGTTTTATTATTGCTCTAATTGAGAAAAATAGATAATTTCCCTTATCTGGACACTTTGAAGATAAACAGGCTTCTTCAAGCTATTCTTGTATAAACAGTTCAACATTGCACTTCTTCAGACTTTTGGAAACTCTCACAAACGTTTGGAAATCGTAAGTAAAAATCAAATAGCAAAACTTCACATTCATTAACAAGAAAAAGACAGAAAACTTGGAAAACAGTTCAAAGACTCATTTTTTTCAGATATAAAAACTATCGTTTACAACCAAATATATGTTTGCAAATCGAACATTTTTTATATCTAATGAAATCCAGTGGAGCTCGATGTAAGTCGTGAATATAATGACACATAATATGTGCAGTTGACAGTGTTAGATTGAACTTTTTGCTTGTTTTTTGTATTGTTTGGTTCGTTTATTTGTTTCCTTTTTTTTTTTTTAAATGAGCATTAATTTCCTTAATCGAGAAAAACTTATGTTCTTCAACGTAACTTCTATTTGTTGGGTAGCATTTAAGTGCGAATGAACTAAATCGTCGATTATGCTAGTTTTACAAATGACAGCGTGAGGAGGGTCAAGTGAAAATAATTAGAATAGTCCGTGTTGTTATTATCTCAATGCATTGTCATCGAAACCGGTGGCCTTCAAAAAATTAAGATTATTTATATGGGCTCCTTCCCCTCTGAATAAAACAAAAGTGGCTCATTTATGCAGCGCGCAAAAACCGGGGAATCGAAATATTCGAAATGGCGTTTTCTGTTTACATTATTTATGTGCTATACGTGGTTTTTGTTTCCTGCATCTTGACTGTAACTTACATTTTCATCTTGTTTCGTTGAGTGGTATCGCTGTTTTTTAACATTAAAATTATCCTACATTGAAAACAAAAAAACTCTTAAAAGGTGCCATGCTAATCTTGTTCTGAAGAGGTAAAAAGACTGTCTATGAAGGAATGATGATATAAAAAAGTATATGTATTCAAATTATATTTTTTCATGATATTAATTCACATAATTAGAAAAAGTATTTGAACTGTTAGACAGTATAGTATACATAGGAAAATGTACATCTAGTAATATATATTTAATTTTTTATACTTAAATTCTGGAAATCTAGTAGCATTTCATAAAAATACCAGAAACTTTTGAAAATTCTTAGATAATTCTGAAAAATCAAATAAATACTCAAAAATACAGAGAGCATTATATACCTATATTAGAAACCTGGAAAATCTTAAAAATTGATGGAACTGTAATTTTGTTGTGATTTTTGAAAATATGTAATGAATATCTAGAAATCGCATCGAATAATATAAATCTTTATGAAATCGCAGAAATACATCAAAATATTATTAAAATTTATCAACACGCTAAAAATACGAACAAGACCTGAAATTAAAATTATAATTATAATTATAGAAATTATTGATTTCATTGAAATTTAGAAAATTCTGTTTTCTGGAAAATCCATCAAATTACAGAAAATCTACTAATCTTTGAAATTCAGAGCATCAAATCCTGACAGTCTTTATAGCAATCCCTATAAAAACGTAAAATTATTTAAAATATTAAGGAATCCTAACTTATTTCATTAATACTAAAAAATTTTAAAAATTCCAGTAATGTTTTACATAAATTAATACAGATCCATGCAGATAGAATTTTCTAAAAAATCTATCGAAATTCTAAGAGGATATAGAATAGTTCAGATAATATAGCAATAAATTCCAAAAACCTACATAAAAATGTGTAAAAAAAAAAAATAAAAAAAAACATACTGCGAGTACCAGAAATCAATAAAATATTAGACTTTAAGAATTTTACCATTTTTTGAAAAATCTAATGTTATAGTAAAAATTTACCGATCTCCGGACTCAAAAGCATTATATTTTGAAAAACTGTATCTCAATCTATAAAAATATCTGAAAACTATAAAAATACTAGAAAATCCTTCAAAATCTGGTACATACCTACATACTTTGAAGTAGAAAAAACACTAATTATATATAAATATACAAAATGAAAAAACTCTGTATAGGCATAATTTTCTCGAAAATATATAAAAATTCTAAAAATTTTAAATCCTGGAGCATCAAATTCTAGAAATCTATACTATAAAAGACTAAAAAATATGAAAAAATCTATCAAATGACATAAATATTTAAAAAATTTGAACAACATAGTGGATGCACTAAAAATCGAATATATATTAGAAATCTAGAATGGCTCTGAAAAATCCACAGAAATAGTTTAAATCAATTACTCTTCATTTCAGAGTATCAAGTTCTGGAAATCCGTATAAAAAAACATAAACTCACTAGAAATCTACAAGAATACTGGAAAATCCTACAAAATTCTATGAAAACTAAAAAGAACCTAATATACTACTAAGGATATAATGAACAATTATGAAATCTTTTTTTTTAACCTGTTAACAAAAAATCTGAAAAATTTTCAATCTTGGAGCATGAAATTTCAGAAATTTATAAAGAAATTCATACAAAGAATAAAAAATGCTTCGGATTGTGAATATTAAAAAAAATACAAACGATACCTTAATAACTAAAAATCAAAAAAATTCTAATAATCTAGGAAAATGATTTTTTCTGAAAAAACTAATATTGAAATACAAAAAATCATTCAATACATATTTCTAATTCCATAGCATCGAATTTTCAAAATCTAATAATAATAAAATTAATCCATAACAATTCTAGAAATGTATGCAAATACAAGAAAATCTCACAAAATTTTGTCGTTACTAAAAAATAAGAAAGTCACTGATGATATTGATTATATGATTTTTCTCAGCTCCCACTCTTTGTCAAAATTTTTTCAGTGGTTTGTAATTCATGAATTATTACAACCTGTGTTATCAGTATAATATAAATTCTAACACTTTCTCAAAATCATAGAAATCATACAATTTTGAAATGAATTTGAAAAATCCAAATAGTTTTAGAAGTTTCATGCTAGTGTTATCTAGAAATTTCAGCTACATTTCTTCAAAGCATGCTAATATAATTAGAATTAAAAACCCAAATTTTTTTAGCTGTTTGGCCAACAATAATTGTGTATAATTTAAGCAGTCTTTATCCAATTTCCTCAAAATTAAAAGGTGGTAAAGAACATACAATGGGCTGTGATTTTTACTTTTTTCATTTGAATTTCGTCAAAGTTTTCAATAAAACAGGATTTCGTAGTTATTTTTCTTTTCAATCAAATCAAAGGGAATTTAGGTAAAACATTTTTGAATTTAGAATAGTAATAGTAGTTTCTGATTTTTAACATGTTTATAGAAACGGTGCTTTTTCAAACGTCGAAAACCAGGGTTAAGGGAAAAAAACTATAGTCATTTTTCTAATAAGTTAGCTTAACATGACAAAACAAAAAATATTCAGAATCTTGCACCAAAAAAATTTATCTTTGAGTTGACTCAATCTGAAAAATGGAATAAGAAAATTATAATTCAATAGGATATTCGTGAAAAACAAAATCTCCAACTTTGTAGATTCACTTCTGATTAGATCAAGACTTCTGTCATGTATCTATGCAACAAACTTTTATCTCAAGCGTCTGTGCCGAAAGTAGGCTATCAGCGGCTCATTAATAATTGCACACGAGTCGACGACTACGATTACGGCAAGATGATTGTCGCAGGCACAATGATTGTCGTGAAACCGCACAAGACTTTTTAATTTGCCACTGCATAAATTGAGAGATTCTCCATGTTATCATTCGTAATCATGTGGTACAGCAAAAAAATTTTTCGTTGGGATTTCGATAGCAGTGTTGTAAAATTCTAGCACAAAATGATTTGAAGGAGACCTTTTTATTGATTGTTTGAAGGAGTTAGAGATTAAAAGAAAAAAAAGTTATATTAATGATCGTGCTTTGATAAAATGCAGAATTACAAAATTAAAACAATTTTGTGAAACAGAGATGAAAATTTTTTTCCTATTTGAGCACTCCAAAAACCAGAAAAATTAAAAAAAAAAGGAAGCCTACCTGTGGATTTTTGCATAATAATAATAATTTCGAAATCTTTAAATAAAAAATAATAAACAATGAATGTTGAAATTTTATTCTGGTAATATAGTTCCAAAGATCAGATTTTACAGTTTATCACACTTTAGGAATGAAGAACTTGTAAATTCACAATTATGACAGGCTCGTTGATGTTGTTTGGTTTGATATTCGATGATACGTAAGATACGTAACTTTTTATTTTTGCGCGCTTTTTGGCTTCGAAACATAAAAATCAAGCACTGTGACTTGCAATTGGCCAGACTCTCGCGCAAGTCATCGCTTGAGCAAATTACTATTTTCATAAAGATGACCGTCGCGCGCACTTGCTGGTTGAACTCAATCATGTTCTCTACACTCGGTTTTATTTTCCTGTTCTTCTTTTTTTTTTCGCAAATTTTGGTGATAAAGAAATAAGCTTTTAATGAGAATTTATATAAAATTTTTCCAGAGATTTCTGGAAGTCAAATAATATTAATAATCGTTCGGAATGAGTGATTTGGAGATTTTTCATCCAAAATGTGTAAATATTGAAATAATCCAAATATTCAAAGTTTTTTCGATTTTCTGAGAAGTATTTCCTGTCCAGGATTATCTAAAAAATTTTTGTATAATCCTAGTGCTTTTCACCGTATTATATCTAATGATCTGTTAGGGTCCAAGATTCGTGTATATTATACTGTTATTTTAACGATGATAATGACGATAATGATAATAATCATAGCACGAGAAGAAGAAAGCGCGCTCCATCGTGACTCGACCTTGAGACTTGTGATTACCAGGATATATTATCTCCTATCCACTTATGATATTATAGTAGTGGCGATGTCAATTGATTTCTTTTATCGGGGCTATCGAGCGAGAAACATGATTTTACTGAACTATTTTGGCTTATTTTTTGCGTGTTATTTTCTTTGAAGAAAGAGGATGATAAAGAATGGGGAAAACTAAAATTCCATTTCCTAAAGTCGTGAAGTTTCTTTTTGTGAAATAGAGTATACGATAGATTCTATGAAAACTGAATATCAATAATTTGAACGTCGCAAAATATATGTATGCACAATAATTATACCATAGTACTTCAACTTTACTAAGTTTGAATAAAAATCTGAGACACTCGACTTTTGAGTTGAGAATACTTTACATGGAATGCCACAAACATAATTATACCTGTTGTATCTTATAATTTTATTTCAATTTATGATTATTTCACTATTATTTACTTAAGTATTTATTTCATATATATTTTGTATAATTTGTCTCATATTGTAATATAGCTTTTATAAGGTTTAGTGCCTTATTGGAGAAAATTTAGAAAATGCTGTTTTCCAATTTTTTCGACAGCCAAAGATTTTCTTTTACAGCTCTCTCTTAAAACTGAAATTGTAAGATTAAAAAACTATCAACATAAGGAATAATGATTTTGAAATATATGATTTTGCAAAATTTGGTGATTTTCAGATTTTATATCATATAATAAGAATTTTTTTGTTTGTTCAAGTTTTAAGATCCATATGATATACTTATTCTTTATTTGAGAAAATTACCATTTTTTCATCCTTCAGCTGACGTGAGTCCTAATCACTCTCCAAGTCAAATTTTCATTTTGATCAGAATTCTTGAATATGCATGAATTTAGAGATTTTTTGATTTTTAAATTTATAACATTCATATTTAATGATTTTCTTGATTTAATTAAATATAAAGGTTGTTAGGCTTTGGAAGTTCCTCATCTTGAAATATACGTTTAAAAAACTATAGTTTTCAAGCTTCAAAGTTCGCATCAGATAGTCCATAATTTTTTCACATGTGCTCGGAAAAAAATATTGATATAACATTAGAAATTTTTCTTCTTTTCTCTTTTGATTGGTAAGAATAATTTAGGACTTTATCCTGAAAAGTTGGTATATCATATTCAATTGAGATTTTCTATGTATTCCTTCAGTATTTATATTTTTCCTAATTCTTAAACCAGCGTATAAAAATTTTCAAAAACGATAAAATTCCAACATTTTATTCAATTTTGTAAGCCATATTCTTGCTTAAATTTTGGGATGAAATCTAACGCGATCTCAAGAGCCAATAAATGAAACATTCAAGTTTTTATTTAAGTACACTCTCTATTAAATTTAAGAGACTGTCTTTGAAGCAGATTTCCCATACTGTCTATCCAAAATATCCATAAAAGTTATGGACGCATCTATGAAAAAAATAGACACTGTCTGTGAAAATAATAAACCTATGAAATCGAAGTCTTTATTTCATATGTAGCAGAGATTTAAAAATTATAGCGCTAAATAATTTCTCAATGAAAATGTACATTAAAACTTTTTTAAATTCCAATGAATTTCGACATGATACATTTTTGGAACATATTTTTCCTCATTAATCAACAGCTGTTTCATTAAAAAAAAGTCATATTGTATATCATATAAATTGTGAAATTAATATTATATCCTATACTAATTAATATACAATATATATTTTCTAATATACGAATATGTAGTCTACTGAAGTTGAACTAATAGTAATAAAAATTAATGAAATTAATATATTCAATATGAAAACAAGAAATTGAATATAAATATCTTTGAAATCCTTTTTGTATACGTGTCCATGAAATTTCAAACACGATTTTAAGAGATTGTTTATAAAATATGCTTGGAATTTAAAATTTTTTTTGACAGTGTAGATTAATTTTGACACATCATTTTTTTCTTGTTTTAAAACATCTGGATCGAATGCTCCATATGTGATTGTTAACTTACGAAGTATATTTAAGCATTCACAATTTCTTGGATTTACAGATTTCTATTTAAGATTTTTTACTTAATGAAGTTTACGTCTTTCATAAAAGAATTTAGTTTTTTAAATCGATATTAATGATTTAAAATTTAGATGCATGAAATTCAAGTATTTTAAACAGTTCTTGCAATTCAAGTTATTAAGTTTGCGAATTTTTAAATGTATTGAAAAATAAATGTTTTATGAATTTTAAGATTTCATAAGCTTGACAACTTTTGAGCACACGTTTAAAGAGTCATGAAATTTACCTACTTCAATGTTACTTTTAATGACCCCAACTTCTAATGATCCCTAATGATCTTAAATGACCTATCGTCAAGAACACTATTCTTGCCTATCGTATTCATTACAAGCCGAACCCCCAATTCAGCATTTCCAAATTGTGAATAATCAATTTGGTTTTAGTATAAACTGGCCTGTAAAGAATTATTGATTATCAATACGAACCATTAAATTGAAACGAATATCGCAAGTCATCAAATTACAGAAGATTTGTAAAAAATGAATATTTGAGTGATATTCCGGATAATATTTCTGTAGTTCCAATATTTCTGACATTTTCAAAACGTGCAATAAAAAGATAGTATTTGAAAAATTGTTCAAATTCGTTGCAAATTGTCTAATTATTGAAAATATTCGAAAATATTCATCGCCAGACACGCGGTTGAACACATAACAGCATATTCAACTCTTTCGACTTTTTGTACCGGAGTTGAAGCCGCGCCTCGATTAAGCTCTGAAAAAGTGAAAAAAGGAGCGGCCTATTATCGTGCAAATATGGTTACTAAGAAATATTCTAATGTAGCAACATATACCAAAATATGAATTGGAAAATTACTCGCACTTTTTAATCAGAGAATATTGACGAATCGCTGAATTTTTCAACTTAAATTTTTAAATATTATGCAGGTTTTTTAACACTAGAGATTTGAAAGTTCGGAATATTTGAATACCTAGTAAGATGGTCTTTTTTAATTTTTATGGAGGAGCATCTAAATGATTTCTGAATAAATAAATAAAAAATCCTTGAATTGTTCCACTTTTTTAGGACAAATTTCACCGTGCTTGCAAAAACGTCTTTTAATAGCTATTACTTGGAATTTTGTTACAAAGACAGTATATTTTTTTTTTAGACACAAAAATCACGTCAAAGATCCTTTTTGCATGCAGATTATTTATTGCTGATAATTAAGACAAACGCTATAAAAATTATGTGTTTAATCAAGGTTCTAAATCAATATATTTGATATGGTCTAAAACGCACCAATGGATCCTCCACTGATTCATCGTAAAAATGAAGATAGTATGGACCGAGACGAAATTCTTGACGCGCAATCTCGTTTGGCGACATGCAGAAAGGTGTAGAATGCAGATATTTCGGGAACTATGATAATACGCGATTTTTTTTCCTTCTCAAGGCAGGCAGGTGCACTAAGAAATGAAATATGGTAATAGCTCCCTACCTTTTTATAAAAATACCATACTAACTAGACAATGTGGAACTAACTTGAATTTATGATGAAAATACTTGGTACGTTGGGAATTCTAATTTGGACTGTGATGAACTCCAAGTTGATCTATTATAAACTTGAAGTTTATCTAGCTATTTTAGAAATACTATCCTAAATTTAAGTTTTAACTTCAGATTTATAACAGGCTCACTTGGATTTTTTACCATGCCAATTCCAATAATGTATTAATTAAGACGAAAATCAACAAAATTGATGTATATTTTCCGAAACTACAAATCTTTAGATATTTATTAAATTATTGGCAATCTGTGAAATTCGCAGTTTTTCAATTTTCGAAATTTTCGAAATTCGAATCATTATTCAAACTATGTAAAACTTTCCAAATTTTTTTGACAAGTTGTCCAACTTGGAACAATTTTGAAGAAATACAATCTAAACATTCATGAAAATTGATGAAATTCCACAAATTTCCCGAATTTTGTAAAGTTATTGATAATATCTTACATAAAGTACGTTTTTCATTTTCCTTGATTTTCAAACAAAGTACTAACTATTGGAAACCTTTCGAATTGTATAAAAATTTGCTTAACCCTATAAAGTTTCGCAATATTTTTTCATAGCCTGAAAATTTTTAAGATTCCTGAAGAAAATGAAAACTTTCATCGTGCAAAAAAAATATGTTATGTAAACAATTTGCATAATTCATGAATATTTTTATTACATTCTACAAATGTTTCGAATTTCATAGAATTACTGGCAATGTTTTCAATGTACCACTACAATGTTTTTTTTTTCAAATTTTTCGAAATTTTAAACATAATGCAGACTATTTAAGACTCTCCAAATTTTATGACAAGTTGTCCAACTTGTAATGATTTTATGTAATTTTTTATTGCTTTTAAAATCTTCCAGATTTTCATAGAAGATGAGTAGAAAATTTGATAATGAACACAATCGTCAAAAGTTATGAACATTTTCTTAGATTTTACCAATTTTTCGGATTTTATTTAATTATAGATATTCCCTAACGTTTTCGATGTTTTCTGATTTTTCAAAATTTTGAAAAATTCAAATATAATTCACACTGTTCGAAAATGTTCATATTTTATATTATAGTTTGTCTGCCTCATTAGAATTTTTCGTGTTAAAATACTCTTCAAGTTTTTTAGATTTCTATATACAGTTGAACCTGGATTGAGCACTTTGCTCGAGAGTCTTAAGTAAACACACATCGATCCAAATGCAATAAATCTAGTTGAAAAACATTCTTGACCTTAAAGTTTAGCTCCTAATTTATACATTTTCAAGTTTATTCTAGAAGGTTAAGAGGGAGCTCGATCGAAGACCTTTGATCCAGGTTCAAGTGTAAATGGAAAACCATTTTCGTGCATATTTTAGAGAAATATAATAATGAACACAATCTATAAAATTTATGAACCTTTTCTAACATTTTACGAATATTTCGAATTTCATAGAATTATAATTGACGTTCGTTAACAATTTTTATATTAGTGAATTTTCAGAAGCTTCTGAATTTCCAATGTGACTCAGTTTTATAAAATTTTCCTAATATGTATTCTTAAAATTTATCAAACTCATTGAGGTTTATCGTAATTTTTTCGTATTCTTGAAATTTTCTAGATTATAATAGAAAATGGAAATATATCATCGTACTGATTTTAAAGAAATATGATAAATGAACACTATCTATAAAATTCATAAACATGTTATAAGAATCTACAAATTTTTCGAATTGTATAGAATAAATTACTGGCAATCTTTCCAATTTACAACCAAAACGTTTTTTTTTTTTTTTCAATCTTAAACATAATACAAACTTTTTAGAACTTTCCAAATTTTGTTGCAATTTGTCCAACTTAATAATTTTTGCAATTTTTTATTTCTTTTTAAATCTTCCAGATTTTAATAGAAGATGAGTAGATAATCATGCATTTTTTGAATAATTTGATAATTAATACAATTGTCAAAAGTGATAAACATTTTCTATAATTCTACAAATTTTTCGGATTTTATTGAATTATTGATACTTCCCAACGTTTTCAATGTTTTCTGATTTTTAGAAATTTTGAAAAATATAAACATAATTCACAATATTCAAAAATTTTTATATTTTATGGTAGTTTGTCCAACTCATGAGAATTATTTGTAGTTTCAAAATACTCCTGAAGTTCATTAGATTTTTATATACAGTGATACCTGAATTTTATTGAGCACTTTGCTCGAGAGTCTTATGTTAGAGGTAGAATAACACTCAATGCACTTGTTGTTGTTGGCGTTTTATTTAACAATACTTAGACGGATGACAGTGAGTAACTTCGTTCTGCTAGGCTCTTAACCGTGTTGTTCCAAAACTTTATTCTGAGTGAGCTGCGCAGCGAGCCGAAAGTCGTAATTTATACCCGGTAAAATGCGCAATACAAAATCGTATCTACAAAAGAAACTCATTTCTGGCTATCGTTGGGTTTTTCCAAAAGGAAATACAATTTCTAGTTTCATTCTATTTTCAGCATTTTTAAATGATAACTACTTACAATCGTCGTCGAATGTCGTTAAGGCTATTGAAAACGTTTCCGCTGAATAATGAGTCCCGGATGGTTCTATCTAGTAAATGAATTTGATATCGTGAATTTCGTATAAAAATAGCGAATAATCAGTACACGAGTATTAATAATATAAATGAAGCAAAGTATTTTTGAAACGATAATGACTTACGCGTGGCAATCTTAATAGCCGTGAATTTACTTGAAATAACGAGTAGGGAAACTAAAAATTTTCAATGAATAAAATGATATTTCAAATTGCGGGTTTCCAACACTTAAATAAACATATCGATCCAGATGCAATGAATCTGGTTGAAAAACCATCTAGACTTAAAAAATTTGGCTCTTAATGATTAAATTTTTAGTTTCTGAGAAATTTGAGAACGCACTGTCTATTATGAACTCAGAGACTAATAGCTACTGAGGACTTTAAGGTAATTAAGAGAGCGCTCGATCGAAAACCTTCGATCTAGGTTCGAGTGTAAATGGAAAACCATTTTCATGCATAGAGAAATATGTTAATGAGAAAAATCTATTAAATTTATGAACCTAACCTATAATTCTACAAATCTTTCGAATTCCATATAATTATTGACTTTCATTAACATTTTTTTTAGTTATTTTCAGAAGCTTCTAAATTTTCAATGTTATCCAGATTTTCAAAATTTTCCCAATATGTATTATAAAAATTTGTCAAACCCATTGAGGTTTTTCGTAAATGTACCTGAAGTTCCAAGCGTTTAAAATTGAACGAAAATAAGAAGTATATGAATTTTTTTATTTTTTATCATGATGGGAAGTGCGATGAATATTTTTTTAGGTAGCATCAAGTTTGTTCTTACATTCAAAAAATGTTCAAAAGCAGCTAGAATTTTTTTCTTCTATACTAACTTATGGATTTTTTCCTTTTAATTTTAAACGTTTGGAACTTGAGGCACATTTTTCGTAACTTGTTCATATTCTTGGAGTGTTTATATTTCAAAAGAATATGGAAAAATATCAGCGTGCTAATTTTGAAGAAATATAATAAACGAACAAAGTCTATAAAATTCATAAACATATCATAAAAATTTTACAAATTTTGTGAATTTATTAGAATTATTGACCTTGCAATACATACATTTTTCATTTTCCGTATATTTTCAAACAAAGTTCAAACTTATCGGACGCTTCTAAACTGTATAAAAATTTGCCCAACCCAGTATAGTTTTCCAATATTTTTTCATACCGTCGTATTTTTTTAGATTTCCATTAGAAAATGAAAACTTCCATCGCGCTAGTAAAAAATATATAGGATCAAAACAATTTGCACAATTCATGAACATTTTATTAAATTCTACAAATTTTTCGAATTTAGTAGAATTACTGGCAATCTTTTCCAAGTACCTTTTTTTTAGGTTTTAGGTCCTCAAAATTTTAAAAATAATGCAGACTATTCAAAACTTTCCAAATTTTATAAAAATTTGTCTCGCCCAAAAAGATCCTTCGTTTATTTTAAATCCTTCTCGAATTGTTCAGATTTGTCTTGAAAATAAAAACAATTAAATAAATTCCGACAAAATGCCTCAACGAGGACCAAAAAATTGTTTTTAATGAATTAGTTAAAAAAAAAGAAATGTTATCTTTTATTCCAGTGTCTGCGCAGGTTGAATAGAATGATAAGAATTAAAATGATTGTAATAGAAAAATGATAATGGCATATGACTACGCGGGTTGACCGCACGGAGGAGAAGCAAGAAAAGGAGGAATTTTGCTCAGTTACTCGGGGCAATAAACATGCGTGACGTTAAAGAAGCGTGATGCATATGGATGTGTCCCCCATTATAATGCGTTCGGGATGGCCGTATAGCCTGCGGTTTAATGCGTTACATTCGGATTAATTCGATGCCTTTATCTCGCGCTGCGAAGCGTCGCCAGCTAGAGCTCATATATGCGCATGTAGCTATATAAGCTAGGTCACTTACCTTTCTTGCTGTACGTATTATCATCCACCACCACCATCTCACGCTTCTTCATTATTATTGTTTTTTTAAGCTTCTGTGATGTATGCTTTTTCGCTGATTAATCAGGTGCTAATATTGTTTTCTTTTCTTTCCGAACTGTTTTATATCATCGCGACGATCGCATTCGAATTGCACAATTTTTTGACTCTTTGACCATGCACTGAGAAAAAATCTTGTACTTTTTGCCGCATATATTGTAAAAAGTACAATATTATTGTACTTTTTAGAATAATATTGCAATTTTTACAATATCATTGTAGTTTTTACAATAATATTGTAGAATCTGCAATATTTATGTTACTTATTCCAATATTATACAGTAAAACAGGTTACCAGTTTTTACTGTATAATTTCGGAAAATTTAAAATCTTGAAATGCAAATTTCACTATGCAAACTGTAATTTTTACCATACATGGCGAAAAAAATGAACTAAATTACCTTTATCCAGCTATTTCGAAAACTGTATCATATTACAATATGATGCACTAGAAACCTAGAAAGTATACAAAAATATTGCATAAAGAACTCATACAGATCTGCATACTGAAAAAGCTGTATGGAATTTTCAATAATCTGGATTAATAGGAATTACAATATTATATTGCAAAAAGTACTAGAAGTTTCGTAGAAAACGGAAGATGTATAGGAGTTTTTACAACAAAATATATCAATAACTACAATATCACTTGACAATATTTACAATATACTATTTCAAAATTTGATATATTATCCGGTAAAAAGTACAATATGTCAGAGTGATTCCCGTTTACTATACAGTATTGTAATAATTACTATATCTTTTTTTCAGTGTGGTATTCGAATCGTACATTAGTTTTTTGTTATTGACTAGAAAGTATACAAAAATATTGCAAAAAGAACTTATACAGATCTGCATACTGAAAAAGCTGTATGGAATTTCAATAATCTGGATTAATTGGAATTATAATATGATATTGAAAAAAGTACAAGAAGGATAGTAGAAAACGAAATATGTAGAGGAGTTTTTACAACAAAATATATCTATGACTACAATATCATTTGACAATATTTACAATATGTTATTTCAAAAATTGATATTTTATCTAGTAAAACGTACAATATGTCCGAGTAATTCCCGTTTACTATACAGTATTGTAATAATTACTATATTTTTTTCTCAGTGTGGTATTCGAATCGTACATTAGTTTTTTGTTATTGACTCTGAAATGTGATTAGAAATTATAGAATTTTTCATGTTACAAGTTTCAATGAGCATTATTAGATGAGCATATTGAATTATAAAGGGATAGATTTAGGTGGGAAAGAGAATATAAAATTTTGGAATAGCTGAAAAAATTCTGTATAGTGGTAAGTGCACTGTAAAAAAAATTTATCGTATTTTTCCCATACCGTACCGTTTTACCTCATTCGAGTATGGAATATCTCCAATAGTGGCTATGAAAAAGGGCATGTATATTTTTTTCTTGTACTCAGGAATAGTCAAAATTTTCTATCGTTCTTTAGTAAAATTAATACATTCATTTTTACTATACGAGACATTGAAAAAATGCATAAGCAGAATATAGTAAATAAACAATAGTCGTAGAAAAGTGTTGAATGAAGTATAGAAAAATGCAGATTTTCGAAAATTTACTATACCTGGCATGGGAAAATTTAACAACTTTTTTTACTGTATACTTAAAAAAATTAATGAAAAATGTTTTGAACTTGGGTAAGATATTTTTAGTATAGCGAGAAGGTAAAAATAATATTGTTCCATAGTAAAATTACTATATTTTTCTTTCATACACCGGACATAGAAAGAATTCATGAAAAGAGTACTAAAAGTCCTATGGTCGAGGAAAAAATTTTATTATGGTATAGTAAATTTTGAGTTATAGGAAATTTACTATACTACGTTATGAGAAATTTACAAACTTTTTCTACAGTGTGGCTTAATGAATTTATTGATAAATATTTTAAAAAAGAATAGGTGGAAAAACAAGGGCTCCATTATTATTATAAAGATAAAAGGTTAGAGATATTTACGAAAATAAGTAAGAAAATTTAATTTAGGCATTGTTTTTCTTATGGAAAATAAAATTAACAAAGAACTTGGGAGAAAAGACAAAAATTCCACGGAAGGTTATTAATGATGGGTCCATAAAATAGGAGTGTAACGATTTTAATTCAGTATCTGAAATAAAACTTAGAGAAAATTGAAGTCAATAATCAAAGAGCATGAAAATAACGTAATTTAATTTTGTAATTAGATGTACCTGATGAAGACTGAAATTCAGTAGCGGAAAGCTAAAATTAATGTTACTGAACAAAAAATAATAATTGATGAAGAGATTCAATCCGTTTCGTCATTTTCATTTACAATTAATATTTTTTAAGAGTTTGGCTCTGAGGATCATTGGAGATGATTTTTAATAATAATTATTAAAAGCGATTTAATATATAAAATTGTGAGAGTTGATTTATCTATAATTTTTTCACGAATCTCTGGTATCATTGAAAATCTTTAAAACTTTGAATACTACAGCATAGAACTTGAGAAATATGTACAGAAATCCATAAAAATATCGAAAAATTCTTACAATTGTTAAAAAAAGTCTAAAAACATAAAATACACGAAAAGTACAATAAATCTAAAATAATATACTGTTTTGTAAGAAATCTAATCAAATACTATCATATTTTTATAGATTTCTTGTATTATTGAAAATTTTTATCAATTTTCAGTAATTTTATAGATTTCTGGGAAAATCGAGTTTATATAGTTTTTTTTATATTTTTTAGATTTCTGGTTTTTTCGTTTTTTTTCTTTTTTTTTCCTTATAAGATTCTTTTCCGTTTTCTGTCATTTTTATATATTTCTGGTATTACTGTATATTGCTATATATACGCTTTTTGGAATTTGATGCTCTAAAATTCAAAGTTCTATTGATCGTAAGTATTTGTGTTCAGATTGTCCAGAAAACAGTTTTTTCATAGAATGCTATTACTTTTCGCATTTCTTCAAAGTTAGAAGAATTCGAAAGATTTTCTAGTATTTTTATATGTAAATTCCTAGAACATGATGTTCATAGTTCAAAGTTTTTTAAATTTTCAACTTTTTGGTAAATTCTAATTTTTATTATAATTCACTGGTTCAAAACAATTTTTCAAATTTTCAATTTCTACGTCATACCAGCTGAGTATTTTTATGATCGGAATTTCTTTAAGAAAAAATTTTTCTTAAGTCAAAATTATTATTTTTGGATAAGTGAAATTAGCAATTCTGAATATTGTTAGACTGTGAGAGCTTACATGAAACCATTTTTGTTTTGTCCACTGTGTAACTAAATAAAAATGTTATCATTTTTGAATTTAAAAGTAACAAATTCTAATGTAATAATAGAAATCTTCATGAATACTGAAAAATACTGATAAATTTTCATAAATACCAAAAAATACGAGAGGTAGTGAAAATTATAGCGTTTCATACAATATTTAATAACTTTCTCAAAAATCTAAAAATATCCTGGAACTAACACTAATTTGAATCCTACAGCATCAAAGTCTAGAAATCTACATTGAAACCCATAAAATATTAGAAAATCATTCTGATGTTGTGAGAATAAGAAATTTATGCTAGAGGATTTCAGAAATGAGATATTCTGATTATAAAAGAAAAATGATATATTTCAACAAAAAAATCTTGAACGTTGCAAATCCATTCTATAGATGTTATGAACCTAGTGGAATTCAGAACGTTTAAAAATAACCCAAAAAAAAGTTCTTTCCATTACCTCTACAAGCTAGAGTAGTAAATAATACTCCATATTTAATAAATACTATCCAAGGTTTTTTACTATTTTTTATTGTAATTTTAGGTGGAAGTGTAAAACCAATTTATTTTCCATTTTGTGGAACTTCAGGCACATACTAGAATTAATACTCAATTACATATTTACATTGACATTTTTTAAATATTTAAGTTTGCCCCCCCCCCCTTCCCTTATAGTATATTTATAAGGGGGATTTATACGTTCAGAAAAAATTTTTACCCCTAACTTTTTGGGTACTTGCCATCATTGGGCTGTCTTGTGTGTTCGATGTTCCTGAAGTTCCGAACGTTTAAAAAAAATTGCGCCCATTACTTTCCAAAATTAAATTAACTATTACTCATTGAAATTTAACAAATATCTTTAAATGTTACTAACTAGTTTTTACTTTAATCTTGGGTGGAGTTAAAAAAACCCATTTTTTATTGTTTTCATTTACATTTTGAACGTTTGGAACTTCAGACACATGTATGCTCGTGCATGAATTTTTTATTTTTAATTGCATCTTAAATAATTTTTTAAGGTAATGGTACTACATTTTTTAATAAACCTAATGTAACTTTGCACTACATAGTAGTGTACGAACAAGTATAACACTATAACATGATATAAATAGGTATATACCATTGAGTAGAAGGTTTTGCTTTACAAACCATCATACTTCCTGACAGACATTCATCTTGTCTCTTCAGAACAAGTCCATAGTATTGCACTTTTTCAGAAAGAAACCCTTATTTTTCGACCTTTATTCAATTTGTCAGTGTTAAATTTCTTGAAAGAAAATGACACTACGTTTATGAAAATGGGCAATTTTGGTAAATTTTTAAAAAATAGCGTCGCACCCATTTTCAGGACGAAGTTTAGTTACAGCTTATATCATTTAAAAATTGATGGAACACCCTTTTTTTAATAATTGTCAAAAATTAAGCATTTTCATGGACCTGACATCTATTCTTTTCTTTGCCTATGTACCTGAAGTTCCAAACGTATAATATTAAACGAAAATAAAAAATATGTAAGTTTTTTGATTTTTATAATGATAGAAAGTGTGACAAATATTTGTTTGGGGAGCATCATGTTCGTTGTAACGATCAAAAAGTGTTCGAAAGCAGCTAGAGAATTTTTTTCTCCTATGTTAACTTATACATTTTTTTCGTTCAGTTTTAAACGTTTGGAATTTCAGGCACATTCTTTGCCTATGCTTTAACGAATCCTTATTCGAATTCGAAATATGTAGAATCTAAAATTAAGATGTCCGAATTACTTCTATTTTCAGGCAGTGGCACAAACGGGATTTCATCAATGGTGACCAGCAAAGTAGCTTCTTTCGACGGATCAGGTTCGACAACGGTCAGTAGTAGTAACAACATCAATAGCGCGCGTTCTAATCGCAAAGTTAGTCGCAAACGTCGCCAATATCAACAGCGTGCCCGAGCGACGACGACGACGACTGCGACTTCCGTTCCGTTCCGGACGTCTTCCGTTTTTGAAAGCGCGCGTGCGACTTGCGATTTGAATGAATTTTCGGCCTACGACTTTTTCGACAATTCCAACGATTCTGGCATCGACTTTGAAGAGCGTCGAAAAAAACATTTCAAAACCGGCGTAAGTATTACATGGAATTATTGTCTTGTTTATTTTTTTGGAGATGAGAATCGTTTCTGCAACGAATCCTTCTCGAAATTCGAAATGGCATCAAGTGGGGAAATCAGTGATGTTGACGCGAATTGGTCAGACTCGAAGAATTCTTTAAAGCAATTGAATGAAAGACGAGAAATCTACGAAAATTGTAGTACATTTTATAGAAATTGAGAAATAATAAAAATACTAGCAGTTTATCAAATACTGAAATTGTATGCAGAGACGTTATTTTTTTTATGTTTGTAAAATTATCAAAAAAACACTATGATTTTTCATCCTTGATCTCAAATTGTATAACTACTGAAGACACGAATAATACAAGAAAATAGCTGTATAATACTGAAAATCTAGAAGGATATCGTTTTTTGAAAAATCGAAAAAAAAATATTTGAAATCTACCATACATCGAGCTCTAGAAAATAAAATTCTAGATATATTTAATGTAGAATATGTCTAAATATATTTTATATTAGACTTATATATATTAAATATAAGTCACCATTAAAAAACTCGGAATCTATCAAAATACTAGAAACATTTACAAATTTTCATAGATAATAAAAAATACTGAAAAATCTATAAAAGTTCTTGAAATCTAACATACTTCGAATTCTAGAGAATCAAATTCTAGATATCCATCAGAAAACTCAAAATTCATAAAAATACTGGAAAAATTTACAAAATTTCATGAATATTAAAAAATACTGAAACATCGCTATAAAAATTCTTGAAACCGAACAATTCGAATTCTAGAGAATCAAATTCTGGAAATTTATAAATATAAGTGTCCATTAAAAAACTCCAAATCTATAAGAATACTGGAAAATTTTTGAAAATTTCATTAATACTACAAATTCTGAAAGAAAATTTTCATGAATACTAAAACATACTGAAAAAGACGTTGTGAAGGAATTTTTTTCGAAAGAAGAGGGTCACTCAAACGTCAAAAAAATAGATAAATATAAAAATATGAAGTATATTTTTGAAAATATTTGAATAAATATTGAACCTAGAATCATAACATCTTAGAAATTAACTTATGGCACTCTAGCATTTACTTTATGAAATATATCACTTTTTTCTTATGAATTAACAACCATTCATTTTACCTATTTGAGGTATTTATTTTTTTAAGCAAATTAATAGTCGTTGCAGGATGAGCTCGCATTTCCTTCAATTCGATATAAATTTTCAGAACATAATTATTTTATAGGATTTGAAATCTCATAAAATATAAGTAATAAAATTTTCATGGATTTTATTTTGAGAAAATTATATCTTCATAAATCTACATATAATATTTCATGAATTTTTAGTTACTTTGTTATTTTTCACTAATTATAAAATTTAAAAGATTTTATGGTATTTTTATGGAGTTTTATATAGATTTTTGAGATCGAAACTCCAGAATATTAAATTTTCTAGATAAGTTATATTCTATGCGATTCTTTGGCAAACTGTAAATTTATTTTTGTATTTTATGATTTTCTAGTACTTTTGACATTATTTATATTTATTCAGTAACAACCGACGTATAACTAATGGACTTCGTAGTATTATAGTTTTTTGTGATTCGATGCCTTAGGATTCAAAGTTTTATAGATTAATATTTTGATGGATTTAATTTTGGGAACATTATATCCTAATAAATTTATAATATTTCACAGATTTTCTGTAGCTTTTTTATTTTTTTGGTAATTATTAAATTTGAAGGATTTCATAGTTTTTTGTTATGGAACCTTATTTAGATTTTTTAAATTAAAGCTCCAGAATATTCAACTTTCTAGATATTTTATATTCAATCCGATTTATCAATAACTAGTAACTTCAGATTTCTATTATTTTATATGTTTTTAGTACTATTAGTTTTTTCATGTTTATTTAGTTATAGCCAACATAACGTAATGGATTTCGTGGTATTGAATGTAAAAATATATAGTTTTCTGGGATTCGACGCTTCAGGATTGAAAATTTTACGAATCATTATTAATTTTATAGAATTTTTAGAAAACTTTATATTCACATGGATATTAGGTTATTGTATCATAAGTATGTTTTGAAGTATTTAGCAGATTCTGTAGAGATATATAGTATTTTTTTTTAGATTTTTTAGAAAACATTACTTACAAATATTTCTAGTACTTTAAAAATTATTGTACTTTTTGAAGAATCCTACACTCAGAGAAATTTCCGTTTAAGTTTGAAACGGAAAGACTTTCAAAGCCACTTCCTTTCGAAATAAAACGCTAACCTTTCATTTTGAAATGATCGGTTTTTCAAAGTGGAAGGACATAGTCTTTCACTTTAAAACACTACCGTGATGGTATTTTGAAAGGTATTTCCCTTTCATAGTTCTCATTCTTTTGTTTTGGCCGCATTCTTCTTTCATCGGTCTAAATATAGAAGTTGAAAGGGAAACGCGCTTCAAATCGACGTAGCTGGACATAAAATTCATGACGAACACGAAGGGACTTTGATAGTGAAAGGGGATACCTTTCAAAAAGTCTTTGAAACGAAATTCTTTTCAAATTAACGCAGGAGTTTTCTGAGTGTAGTAAATTTTGCCCCATATTTTTATTGTTCATAAGTTTTTAAAAACTTGTGATTTTTACAAAATTTCCTTGTTTTTTTTTATAGTTTTATAGTATTTTATTCAATTGATTCATAAATTTGCGTGTCTTGCATGAGTGACGCTGATCTCTCTATTAACAAGATTTAGACACTATTTTGAATTTCGGGAAGGATTCATTTCGGAACCGATTTATATACTCATTTTCTTTTTTTAACAGCAATTAGTGTTTAGAAGGGGCTTCTCTGCAATCAACTAATAACGCCAACATCGTTAAGTGGAGATATTTTGCGATTTAATTGCTGAGAAGATTTTGTAAATTTAATTCAAATGACAAGATATCGAAACAAGTTCTCCACAAGAGATAATTCCGAGGAATAAACGATTTGAGGATTTAAAAAAACCTCGTCTCATAAATTCTGAAGTTTGATTGGAAACTTCCCACATGAACGAAGTGGAAGATCGAAAAAATCTATAAAGCATTAGATAACTAAACTAAATTTTACTCAGTATTTTACACTGTGCAACGAAAATTTACTCGGAGAAGGTGATTGCAAAATTACAAAGTCTATGACCTGATACAATGTGTGAAAAGATTATTCTTAACTAACTTAAACTTAGCACGAATAAGCAAGATATGGCTGAATATCAGAAGCGCCAAAAGCGAAAGTAGCAAAAAAACAAGTAATACAAGCTAAAAGGAATGTATAAATAGAGAATCTTGTGATTTTCGTTATTATTGATTGATTTTGATTCCGGCAGAGATTGTTTACAAATTTCGTTGAGGTAGTCTTACATTTTCTTAATAAGTTTCAAAACAATTTGTGAAAAAAAGTTTACATTAGATGACTATAGGGTCTGTACTAAAGAAGCTTGTGTTACTTGTTTGGCGCTTTAGAAAGATTTCATTTGGTTCTTCTGAAAGACTTCATTCGGCGCTTTTAAAAGATTCTTTAGGCACATATTTGATGAATCTCCAAGGGTCTAATCTGCAGGTTAGGTTAGGTAAAGTTAGATTAGCTTGAACATCAAACACTTTCTGTAGGTGCTTGTCAAGAAGACTATATATGCTTGTATTACTTTCATCTTCTAATATCCTAACTTGTTCGAACTGTATTAAACTTCTGAATGTAGCTCCCATTCAAAGTTCAAAAGCGCCCCCTATTCAGAGGAAACCCGAAGGCTGGAAGGTGGGGGAAGCGTTCGTGCCTGTTTGAGGGGAAGACGCCTTATCCAAAGGTTGAACTGTACAATCTTGGTGATTGGTGATTGATCTCATTGGTCGTTTATTGAATGTTTAAGGCTTGGGTCAGCGCCAATAACGCCTCCAAAATCAGCAACAGCAGGGAGGGAGAGGTGGTGGGAGGAGGGGGATCAGTGAATCGAAGGAAAATGGTGGAACCCAGTGGGTTCAAGTCAGTATCAGAGGACGCCAATTTTCCTTTCAGTGAACAAGTCCATAGGATTTCAGAAGTGATCTGTGCCAATAACAAGAGAAACAAGCTGAAAGGGATTTCGGTAGTGTCGCAAAACAACGTGAGCAAAGGAAGAGGGTCTGTTGGAAAAGCTGCAGATCTTTCCATGCCTCGCACAACGGCTATGGATGCCATCGCAAAAAAGCCGGATGATCGTCGTCGTACCCTCGATCTTCCGCTCACGACGCCATTGTGTAAGTATTTTCGACGTGCTTGGCAAAAATAGTTTTTGAAAACACTCTGAAAGTGAAATTTCTGGGTGAATAGAGTATAAACCTCCATTTTTCAGTAGTTTCGCTGACACAATGTGTTCTTGTTTTTTGCAGTCTCAGTGTCGAAAAATGGCAAGGTTGAGCTGCAAATAAGTTGTCAGCCAGAACAGCAGCACAGGGCACGATACCAGACTGAGGGATCTCGAGGAGCTGTTAAGGATCGTACTGGGAATGGATTTCCAATTGTGAAACTTGTAGGTTACAACAAACCTACGACTCTTCAGGTGAATATACATGATTTTCTCTTTATATAGTCATTAGTCTATATCTCTGCAATGACTATGAAACTACTCATCAAAATCTATTTTTAGGTATTATTAGTGTCTCTTCCAGTAATTTCTGTATTTCTTTAGTGATTTCGTAACTGGTAAAATCTAATACACAGAACAGTAATTTCAGCTGGGCTATTTTAGTTAATAGTTTTGTCTTACTTTGAATGTCAATGTAATTGATACTATCCTTATTATCATGGATTGTTATGTTGTTGTTATTATTTTTTGTATTATTTATGTAACATTTTCATTTTGTATGATTCCTTCTCGTAAACGGCAAAACATGTCTCTAGGGTGCACAATGTACTATTGGTCGATTTCCATTTTTCTGTTATCTGGCCAAGAGCTCTACCCAACTAGGCTTCTTTTAGGATTCAGGTCATAAGATGTCACTCAAAATTTAAACACAGATTATAAAGTTATTAATGACATTTCTGATATTGGATAAAGAATTTCAGTAACTAAAAAATTATTACTAATGTCTTGATGATGCAAGTTCAGACTCGAACTGGTTCTAATAACCTCCATCTCTTAAAAGCTCAAGTTAGGAATGACACTTTTCAGATAACAGAAAAATGAAAATCAACCTAATGAATTTGTACTCTCAGGTCACTTTTGTCATAGAGCTTCACAATTATTTATTATACCATTATTAATCACATTTAAAATAAATTGTGATGAAAAGAAATATTCATTAAGTTAGTAATGAAATATGAAATGACAATTTTTATGTTGTGAACATTTCGTATACTGGTAAAAACACAAATTCATAAAACTGCCACAAAATTTTTCGAATAAAATGAAAAAAAAAAAAAAAAATACTAAAAGCGATGAAAATGTACGAAAGTAGTTTTTTTATATTTTATTACTATAAATAATAAAAATTATTTAAAATATCATTTTACTATATTAAAGTAATTTTTGAAAAATCTAATTAAATATGAATGTACTCGAGATGTATGAAACTTGGAATTCTAGAATATATAATTCTAGAAAATCTATTTAGTAATGCATATAAATTGTAGAAATCATCCAAAATACTAGAAAACTGTGCAAAATTGTACTAATACAAAAAAATACAAATATATAAAAAGTCTATCAAATTAATGATGAAAATATATAGAAATATGAATTCTAGAGCACTAAATTCCAGGAATATATGTCTGTGGCTTCCCGCCATAATCAAGAAAGGCACTTGTGCCATAAGGCTCAGTTTATATGATATTCTGATAAAATTTTGAACGTTATGGCATGTGTGACTTTCTCGGTTATGGCTGGAAGCCACAGATGTAGTGATTCATAAAAAAACTAAGTGTTTATAATGATACTGAGAAAGCCTTTAAAATTCCATGAATACTGAAAAATACTAAAAGTCTATAAATAGTTTAAATCTATTTAGATCTAATTTTCTCAAAAATTAGTAAAGAGTGACGAGAATTCGATTTTATAAATTTTTACAGAAGTCCATAAAACACTATGTATTAGAAACATAAAAAGGTACGAAAATATAATACATTTTTTTTTAAAACTACAAATTTATATTAATGTTAATTCTACAGCATCAAATTTTAGAAATCAATAGAACGATTAATAGAAATAATTTAAATTTATATAAGTACCAAAATATACTACAAAAACTAATAAATAATAAAAAAAAAAAAAATTTATACTTCTCCCTCAACACCCATATCCATACAATGTTCCCAAAAATTAATTTGAAGTTTAGAGCATTTAACTTGAAAAATTTATACAGAAATCTATAAGAATACTCGAAAATTGTTCAAATTGTATATGGATACTGAAAAAGTGAAAGTACTGGAATTCTTTATTAGAGATACTGTTATGAACAATAATGATAGGATTATAATGTTGATAATAATAATTATTATTATAACTATAAATATAAGAATAAGACTATTCAGTGGACCAGGAAAAACCGTGAAAGCTTAAAAAAAAATCGCGAGTTTTTGGAAAATTGATAAATTTTTTGCTTGTATTTTTTATTGAAGGATGTCGCGTCGCGATAAAGCGATTATATAAAAATTTAAACTAAGAGTTATTAAATTTTCATATTCTAATATATTCCAATATTTAATGAAGCATGTATTATAATATTATATATATTCTAATATATTTTAATATTATATATTATAATATTCTGATATATATTAGAATATATGAAATATTCTAATATAAACTAATCGAGATTTGCATATGTTTTTCATTGATTTCTTGATCTCTCGTATTCGAATATTTTCAGTTTATTTCTTTTCTATACATTTTTTTTATACAATCGATAAAGTTTTACGTTCGTATTCAATTTTGAATTTCGGCGGTTACATCTAACGCGCGCGCGCGAAGTGGTTAGCACGCTTCGTGCTCACTAGGTGGCTGCTACAAATTTTTCCTCAGGTGCGATTTATTTCTGTAATCGTTTAAATATGAGTGAAAACTGTCGTTCTGCATCGCTTCGAGGCTTTATAGCTAAGATCAAAGTGTAGTATCTGTTCTTATTAGCTTGATATCTAATACGGAATTCAATGAATTCCATAGTATATCGAACTTATTTTTGCAAACAGAGGAAGTAATGGGGCTTGCTCCGACTTCCTCACGGGTGGTCCTTGTATTGCACTCTTCAGCAAGGTTTCCGCCCAACGAGAGAATCCAAACAGACTTCTATTACGAACGAGTTACTGAAACTTTCCTTCGTTCTTATGTGTTACACATTTCGAAATCCATAATGAGTCAGTAGATTATTTGCGTATACAATTAATAATGACAAAATTAATCTATGATTGTTTTATGATACATTTTTTATAGCTTTTGGTTATAGGAAATATAAGAAATTATTTTAATAAACGAATAATACTATTTAACGAAAAAATAATTAAAAATTTCATAAGTAATAAATTTCTGTATATTGTTTGATAAGCTGAGTTAGCTATATTTACTAATTCAAAATTATAATTTATAAAATATAACTATTAATTATTGATACATAATGAAATTCACAAATTTAATTATACATTTTTGCAGTTGTCACCAACAAAAGGATAAAAACAATACTGATATGTGCAGCTTAAATATTTAATAGTGCATTACTGTAGTTAATAGTATTAAAATACTTTTAAATTTACTATTATTAAGTAAATACAAGGAAACAGTAGTAAATTTACTTATCACATTATTGATCAATTTAATAAAACATTTTTTTGTTTATTTCTGTAATAACTAATTCAAACAATAAATAAACTAATACCATTAATAATTAAAATAATAATTTAATTTCATGAGATAAATTACTGTATACTTGTAAATACTGATGAATACAGCTTAAAAAATGAATGAGTGCATTAATGTAGTAAATAGTATTAGAATACTTATAATTTATTACTACTAAGTTAACACGAGTAAACAGTAGTAAATTTACTTATTATTTTATTGACTAATTTATTCTGTGATTAATTTAATAATACATTTTGTATGTCTTTATGTAATAAAGAATTTAAACAATAATGAAACTAATGCTACTTTTTATCGAAATAATAATTTAAAATTTCGTAAATAATTATTAACCGTATATTTGATAAACTGAGTTAGTTACATATACTGATTCAAAATTACAATTTATAAAACGAAACTATTAATTATTGAAACATAATGAAATTTGCAAATTGGATTATATCTTGCACTACAGCGAGATTCTGGCCAACAAAAGGACAAAAACATAAGTACTGATGAATACAGCTTAAATATTAAATAGTACAATACCGTAGTGTATAGTTTAAAAATAGTTTAAAATTTACAATTATTTAGTAAATACAAGTAAACAGTACTAAATTAACTGATCATATTATTGATTAATTTAAGAATGATTAATTAAAAGAAATATTTTATTAATTTATTAATAAAATAAATAATTTGAATCATAAATTGAAACAGAATTACTAATAATTAAAATTATAATTTAATTTCATGTGTAATAAAATTTACAAATTCATAGAATGAAATCGATGTAACATACAATTTAAATACATCTGAAGTTAACAATTTCAATTCTAATCAATTTTTAAGATTTTGAAAATAACGAAAGTAAGAAAAATGTTCTTTAAGAATTAGTATATTATATTTTAAGCTCGTCTAGATTTCGAACACTAGGAATTTAACAAAATAAGAGGCGTTTGTAAAATAATAAATTATACAAAATCATCGGAAATATACTTTTTTATTCTAATAAATATAAGATAAAGATCTTATATTTGCTTCTACTAATGTTTTGACTTTCAATATGTAGCATATGATTGATATTGCTATAATTCAGTGATTTATTATATATTCTAAAAATTCACGATTATTTTTTCTTGAAACCTGAAAAACAGAACAAAAAAAATTTTATTACATCGTAATAAGTTGGCTGAATTCTCATTAAATTTGGAACTTTTTAAATAGTTTGAAGTTTTGGAAATTTTGGAAAAAAATACATTAAAAATTTTATAGATTTCCAATAATTTTGATACAAATTCTAAATCTTTGTAGAGGCTAAGAAAATATATATTTTATAGATTGCGTTCATAATTATTTCTCTTCGAAAGATGCATGGTGTTTTTCTCGTCTTAAAAAAAAGATCGCAAAATCAAAAAAGTATTGAAATTTTTAATGACTTTGGAATTCCGAAGTTTCTGAAAAATTATAAAAACATTGAACACATTTAAAGATTGTTGAATAATACAAAACATCAGTGAAATTTGTGGAATTTCAAAAATTGTTAGTAAATTTCCTAGATTGTTGAAAATTATAAAACTTGTGTATAACTCCAGAAACTAAATACACTTAAAATTTTCAAAAATTGTGAAGTATTTCATCGCATGGCAATGATGGTAATTTTTAAAAATTAAATGAAAATGTAGGGTTATAGAAAAATTTGATAAATTTAATTGATTGCGAAAAGTTTTAATGATTTTGTACAGTAAAAATTGCAAATTGATGCATTTTCAAGTGGCTAACTTGGGTATTTTACGCATCCAAAATTTGTGTTTACATATATTGTTCAATATCCTTAACAACAATTTTAAACTGAAAACTTGAAGATGAGTTCTTGAAAGTTTTCACCAATGCCTGCAAATTCACGCCAAATTCACGCCAAATTCGTCAAGAAATGTGTAGCTAATCAAGCTACGATAACTCGTTTCGCCAGTTTTTTTTTTCAACTTTTGCATGAAATTTTGAAAACACGTTTGGAAAAAATTGCACTCGCGGGATTGAAACATTTTAAATGCGACTTGAAATGAATAAAGGAGCCTTAGCACCGAAAATAGTTTGACGAGAAAAACCGGTTCGCAAGAACGATATTCCATAAGATTCATATCGTTCACCAGTTTTTATTGTTTTACATTCGATTTAAAAAAAATTTTTTGCCATTCCTGGAATATTCAACGTTAGTATACTTGATTGAAGATCGAGTATTTACCATGTCAGACCTCAGGTCAATTATTCTGTATTGTTAAATTCGATTCAATGTAACAAATATTACAAAAATAGGCATTGCATTTTCCAGCACTTGCACTGAAATTGAGAGTCTTAATAAATGTTAATTTTGTGTTTTTAATTGTTAATTTTTTTCGTATGCAGGTCTTCATCGGCACGGACCCGAACCAGAATCAAGTGGCGCCCCACATGTTTTACCAGGCATGTCGCGTGTATGGAAAAAATTCGACGTCGAGCGTCGAAGCTCGTGTGGACCACACGACCGTCATCGAGATCCAGATGGATCCGAGTAATAATATGGCAGTGACTTGTGACTGCGTAGGCATCCTCAAGGAACGCAACGTCGACGTAGAGCGTCGATTCCACGATAAATCACGAGATCTTCAAGGCAGGAACAAGAAAAAGATGACCAACTGTCGGATGATCTTCCGCGCCCCCATCATCAACGCAGATGGGTCCGTCGAATTTTTGCAACTTTGCTCGGACTCCATCGTCTGCAGTAAGAACTTGATTTTTTTTCAATGCTCTGTATAGGGATGTTGGTGGAATAATATTCAGGAGGGGTATTTCAGAGGAATTAATTTTTTTCGGGATTTCATAGTTTTTGGTATTAGAGATTTTGATTGGGGGGGGGAGGGGAGGGGGTAGGACTGAATTTAAAGTTCAAAGAATTTTGAAATTCAGAGTCACATTTTTTATGTTTGGATTAAATGTAATGGGATTTATTTTTTGTGATTTTTAAGTTACTGGGATTGAGGTAATTTTTTTTTGGTACTTTGGTATTTTTTCAAAATTGTTTTATATTTATGAAACATGAAGGATTTTTCGGAATTATAATGAATTTTTAAATAGCTTGCTGGAATTGGATGCTCTGGAAACCATTTTGAAAATTTTCTAATATTTTTTGAGATATTTATAGAAGTTATAACTAGAAAAATTTTGAATTTTTCAATGTGCCTGAATTCCAAAAGATATAGAAATAAACGAAAACGATAGAAAATGGGTTTTTCAACTCCACACAAGATTAAAGTAAAAACTAGTTAGTAACGTTTGAAGATATTTGTTAAATTTCAATGAGCAATAGTTAATTTAATTTTGGAAGGTAATATGGGCACAATTTTGTTAACATTTCGTTTATTTTTAAACGTTTGGAACTTCAGGAACATGGCATTTCGTACATTTATAGAATATTCGTATCGTTAGTTATTCATAAAATTTTCTAATATTTGCAGGCATTTTTATATATTGCTAGTATGTCTATGAATAGCTCTAAAGATTTCTAGAATTTGATGTTATAATATTGAAAATTTCAAAAATTTTGAATATTTTAATTGATGTTTCAGAAAATTATATGTCTTACAGATATTTATACCACTTTATTTTTTCGTATTCTTTGAGTATATGTGTCGTTTCAAGAATTTTTTTGGAATGATTATGGATTTCTATATAGATTTCTAGAATTAGATGCTTTGGGATTCAAAGTTTCATAAATTTTTGAAAAAAATACATCCATATTGCACATAATTTTGAGTATTCAATATTTCTTGTGTTCCTCGCATTTTTTCATATTTATGAAGCTTTGAAAATTTTGCAGTATTTTCATAGATGTTTAGTATTTTTATAGATTGCTTTACAGATTTTTAGAATTTTATGTTTAAGAATTCAAATTTCGATCCATTTTCAAGTGTTGTATTGATTTTTGGGAAAATCAAATCTACAGTGATCGTTTATGTTTTATTGATTTCTTGTATTTTCGTTTTTAGTACTTACAAGATTTTAAGAATTTTCTGTTACATATCTTTACGTATTTTTATGCAAATTTCAAAAATTATGTACTCTATTAGGATTCAAAGTTTGATACATATTTAAAAAACTACAGCTACATAGTTTTAGAGTTATAAATAATTTCAAGTATTTCGTGAATTTAGTTTTGTTTTTTATTTGTTGAATTTTGACATTTTTTGTAGTATTTGCATAGATTTCTAATATTTATGTAGAGTATATGTATAAATTTCTGAAATTCGATACTCAAGAATTCAAATTTTGATTGATTATTGGGTATTTTATTCATTCTTGGGAAAATCACACGCATAAAGATTTTTTTTAATTTGTACATTTTTTGTTTTTTGGTAATTTTTTTTAGTATTCATACAATTTGAAGCATTTTCTAGTGTGTTTATGGATTTCCATGAAAATTTCTAGAATTATGTATGCTCCAGGATTCAAAGTTTCATACATTTTTGAGAAACAACAGCTACGTAGTTTTTGAGTAATAAATAATTGCAAATATGTAATGAATTTCATTTTTTTTTTTTATTTATGGAACTTTGAGGTTTTTTTAGTATTTTCATAGATTTTTTATATTGATGTAGAGAAATTTATAAATTTCTGGAGTTCGACATTCAAGAATTCATATTTAGATCGATTTTCAAGTGTTTTATTGATTCCTGGGAAAGTCACCAAACGGAAATTTTGTATGTTTTATAAATTTTGTTGATTTTCATATATTTTAGGTATATATACAATTTGAATAATTTTCTGGTGTCTCTATGTATTTCCATGGAGATTTCTATTATGTAGAATTATTTTCTCTAGGATTCGAAGTTTCATTAATTTAAAAAAAACTACATCTACGAAGTGAGTGAGTATTTAATGATTTCTGGTATTTGTTACATTTTTTTATAATTAATAAAATTTATAGGGATTTTCGCGTATTTTCATAGATTTTTAATATTATTGTAGTTATATGAATTTATACATTTCGATGTTCGAGAATTGAATTTTTGACCGATTTTCAGGTATTTTATTAATTTCTGCAAAAATCACATCTGCGTTTTTCATGTTTCATAAATATTTCTTGTATTTTTGTATGATGTAAAAGATTTTAATGCATTTTCAAGTATTTTTATAGATTTATAATATTACCGTAGATTGCTTTCTACCCCTTTAAATAATGCAATGATATAGAATTCAAAGTTTTATCATCGCAGGTTCGAATTTTTCAGAAAACATTACTTTGATAAAATTCTATTCCTTTTAGTATTTACGCCTTATAGATTTTGGCATTTTCGTAGATTTGAGATTTTCTCTTCATTTCACAGGATTGAAATAATTTTTCAAATTTTCATTTTTTACGTTGTCCTTGCCAAACATTTATGATAATAATTATGTTTAAGAAGAAATTCTTGAGCTTGGATAATTGTTATTTATGAGTTAAAAAAATGAACGATTCTGAATTTCATTTATTTTGCAGAAGGAACATGAAACCATTAATTGAAATAGTAAGATACAAAATAAATAATAATTATTGTAATTTTCAAAACTTACTACTGTATTTTTTCTACAATATTTTGAACATTTTAAAAAATCCAGTCAGTTTTCTTGCACGAAAGATTTTGATAATTTATAAACACTTATAAACAAATTGAAACCTTTCAAGATATTTGAATGCATTTTTCAAAATTTCCGGCAAAGTTTTTGGAAAATCTTTTTTTTGAACAGTTTTTTAATTTTTCTAATCCAAGTGAGCTATTGTTAATTTGCAATACCTCTTGCAGTACATCCCGAGAAAATAATTCTTAATATGAAAAATATGAAATCCTGATCCCTCGGAGCCAAGTTGAGAGGTTATGTAATCACAACAATAACCAATAGAAACTCAATGTAAAGGAATCTTCTATATTTCAGCCGCTAATTAGGCCCTCTTCAGGAATAACATAATTCTGAATCCAACTTATAAGTGACCATATATAATAGTTGATCGCAATAAATAAATACCGGGTTACATAATAACCACTGTCAAATCAGGCTGAAATATAGAAGATTCCTTTACATTGAGTTTCCATTGAGTATTTTTGTGATTACATAACCTCTCAACTTGGCTCCGAGGGATCAGGATTTGATATTCTTCATATGAATTATATAGTATATTTTTGTTTTATTCATTTACATGATAGTAACTCTTAATGTTTTCAGCTCAACCTACGGGAAGTCCTGAAATGTTGGAATTCTCGGAAACCGTGTTCCCCTGCACCGGAGGATCCGACTTGATGGTCATTGGGAAACATTTCTCCAGGGACTTGAGGGTGGTGTTCCAATCGAACTGCGATTCTGGTGAACCAAGCTGGGAAAAAATCGTCACCCCCGAAAAAGAGTTCACGAATAACACCCATTTTTCCTGCACCGTTCCAACCTATTGCCGACAAGATCTGACGCCTGGTGAAAAAGTCGCCGTTACAATGTACGTAATCGTGAATGGGAAAAAGAGTGAACCCTGTACTTTAAAGTACACGTCGCCCATAGAAACGCGACCGCGGTCCGATTCCTTGCTAAGAACGGCGACATCCGGGGCTCGTCCTCATGCGGATTGCGTCATCAACGATTTGGAAGCAGCTTCTGCAACCAACGGTGAATTTTATTTGAATATGAATTGTGTAACTGAGAAAATTCGAACATTGCTGCAAGAAATGTTCGTCAGCAGGAATGGCAGAAGATGTGGGTATGGCGGGAAGCATTGTCCAATTAGGAAATTCTGGATGAAGAAAATAACAAAAGATATCTACTCTATCAAAATTTACAAATTTCATTTGTCTAAATCGTAAAAACTTTCCACGATTGATTAAATTTATCAAAATTTTAAGGATATTACACTGTGTTTGGAGTTGAAAGGAATTTTGGAAATTTTTCACAATTCACGAAATTTATGAACTTTTCTTTATTCCTACAAATTTTTCTGATCTTTTATCATATTTAACAATCTTTAAGTCATGCAACATTGAGAAAATATTCATTCAAATATTTAAGTTTTACAGTAAATTTTACTACTTTTAAAATTTTTCAGATTTTTTTTTTTCATAATGCAAAAAACATCATCATGCATCTTTTGAAGAAAAACAATATGAATACAATCCAGAAAATTTATGTATTTTTTCTTAAAATCTACGAAGATTCAGAGTTGTGTCAAATTCTTGGCTATCTAAAAAATTTGCAATGTTTGTTGATTTTCCAAAATTTTCAAAGTTCAAAAGTAAATTAAACTATGTCAAACTTCTCAAATTTTATGAGAATATTTTTAACTTAAGATGATTTTTCGTAATTTTTCAGTTCTTTTGAAAATTTTAAGATTTCTATAGAAAATGAAAGAAAATATGATGTATTTTTGAAATAATAATATGATAATGAACACAATCGTCAAAATTTATGAAAATTTTCCAACATTTTCCAAAATTTTCAGATTTTAATCAATTCTTAACGTTTTCAATGTTTTCTGATTTTTCAAAATTCTTGAAAATTCAAACTATTCAAAAATTTTTATATGTTATGATAATCTGTTTAACTTATTAAAACTTTTTGTACTTTTTAAGTACACTTGAAGTTTTTTAAATTTCTATATACAGTTGAACCTGAATTGAGCACTTTGCTCGAGAGTTTTCAGTGTACACAGAAATAAATCGAGTCAAAAGATCGCCCACGCCTTAAAATTTGGCACTTAATTTATAAATTAATCAGTTTCTGAGATATTCTAGAACGTTCTACCTATTTTAAAATCGAAGCCTACTTACCGAAGATTTTAAGATAATTAAAAGAGCGTTCACTCAAAAATCTTTGATCTAAGTTCAAGTGTAAATGGGAAACCATTTTTATGCATACTTAAAAAAAATAGGATAATGAACACATTTTGCATTGATGAACCTTTTCTAAAATTTAAAACTTTTCGAATTCCATAGATTATTGAGCGTTTTCAAAATTTTTTAACTTTATTGACTTTCAAAATTTTCTATAATTCAACTTTATTCCAGCTTTTTAAAAGATTCCGATTTTACTAAAATTTTGTCAAACCCATTATGAAATCTTGTTATTTTTTCGTTCTCTTGAATTTTTTCAGATTTGTACAGAAAATGGAAAACCATTATTATTCTTATTCTGAAGAAACATCATAATGAACGTAATGAATAAAATTCTGGAACATTTTATGTAATTCTACAAATTTTCGAATTTTATATACAAAATGACTGTCTTTCCAACTTACTTTTTTTCATTTTATGAAAGTTCAAACAAAATACAAAACTTTCCAAATTGTATAAAAATTTGTCAGAACTTGTAAGGATTTTGGTAATTCTTTTACACTATTAAAAATAAAATTGTTTAGATTTCCATAGAAAATGGAATCTTATCATCGTGCTAATTTTGAACAAAGATGATAATGAAAGAAATCTACGAAATTCATGAAAATTTGATAGAATCCTACTAATTTTTGAGGTTTTATAGAATTATAGACAATCTTTTCAATCTACAACGTTTTTTTACTTGATTGAATCTTCAAAATTTTGAATTATATGAAATAATCCGAAGTTTTCAAATTTTCTAAAAATCTGTCTTACCCAATAAGATTTTCGGTTATTTTTAATCCTTTTCAAATTTCTCAGATTTTCATTAAAAAAGATAAAAATTATTATATCAGTTCTTAGGATATGTTTTATTACATCTTTTTTCCCTAATGCTTAATTGAGTTTTCCCGCAAATCATGTTGATTTGTTCAAGCTTCTAGGCATTATTTCGACCTTTGTGACCACCATTTTCATTTAGATAAATAATACAGTTTCGAAAATATGATATTCACGATGAAAAAATTTGAAAAACAGGCTTATATAAAGTACTATCTCTAAAACTCACCATGAAATATGAATGAACTAAGATTTAAACACGACTTATCAAAAATTATTCTGATAAAATAAATAGTTATCTCTTGTTTCATTGCATGTGCGATACCTAATTATTTAATAAACTCATTCAATTCATAATGTATTATATTTATCGATATAACCATGCGTATGTTATTGATATAGTAGGATTCATATGTAAGTAATATAATAATTAATATTGTAATATTATAATACATATAATAATAAATATATATACGTGTTCTACAACAGCTATGCACGTATATTATATAATTTATAGCTATAATACTCTGATGAAAACATATAATTTATATGAGAATTTTTATTGCAATCGATTTTCATAAATTTCATAATAAAATATGGTAATGATATAAATTCATGAGTGTTAGAGTAAAAAATAGTAAGCTGAATTGATTACTTTTCCACATTTTAGAATTTTCAAAAATGAAAAAAAACACCTAAACATCGAAGAACAAGTCAAATTATCATGATACATTTTAAAAAATATTCCTCCATCCGGGTCAATGCCTGTAAACAATTAGACATTGTGAGTGAATCGATTAATGAAGACCTCCAAAGGATCAATCGAGAAGACCTGGATTTAAATGAAGTTAACATTGAAAGTGTCACTCACAGCGAAAACAAAATAAAAAATATACTCTATTACGACAGTCAGTAAAAAAAAAAAAAAAATTGTGCATGTACTTTGTTGTAACTCGTAGATATTCATCAAATTATGACATTTTATGTGTATTTGATTTGTCTTTAATATGTTAAAATGATGTACAATAAAAGATAGAACAAGGGAGGAGGGTTAAAAAGATGCAAAAAAAACTGACATTATTTGAATAAGTTGCCAAGTCTTTGGTTCACCAACTTGCTAAATAGATAGGTTAAACTGAAAAAAAGTTCACAACAAAATCAATGCTATGCTGCAATAATTGTACCATTACGATAAACTATTTACAGGTCCATTAGCAAGTCCAACGACAAGATTTTTGCCAATCCTAACACAATCAACGAGTCAAGCTGATGTCTTCAAGACTGAACCAGGCCCATCACCTCCAGTAGTAAGTATATCATCTCATAATAAGAATGATAATAGAAAATAATTCAAGTGTAGATCTTGATGACCTTCATTTGATACGTACCTACAAAAGGTTAGTTCATGAAAGTTCATAAGATCGTCTTCATGTTGCATTTTTCCAGAGCAGGAGAACGCAATTTTTGACGAATGACAATTGTTACAGCTTGGTAGTGAGACCCCGATGCTGTGGTCGTCGCAGCTCCCCATGTCGGAGTCGAGCACGATGATGCTACCACCCCAGCCAATGGGTCTCGTGCTCCAGGAAAACCTAAAAAATGAGCTCATGAGCGACAACAGCTCGAGCAGTCTGCTCGGTGATGGCAACAATAATCTTTCTCCGCAGTGTCCCGATGGTGGCGCCACTCTGACGACTCAAGCCCAGCAGGCCAACATCCTTGGTCTCATGTCCATGGACTCTAACAGTCATCAAATTGCTCCGTTTTCTGTGATGAATGACAACGCGACTGTAAGAAGATAGTAAAAGCTTATATTGCTATAAAGGGACTAAAAGTGAGGATTTTTATAGCGAGTAGAAAGAGTCGCTTTTTGTCTAAGTAGGATAATTTATTTTGTATGCTTAGAGATGGTAAAACGAGATTTTTTCGGGTAAGTTGGAATTACCCTGGTAATTTTGATGCTTATGGAAACTTATGAGAAAATGGAATTTCTTAAAGGAATTCAATTTCTTGAAAGAAACTTAAATTTCTTATAAGAATATGTTTGATGAAATCTTATAAGAAAAAAAACCTTATTAAATTTTTTCGATCATTCCTTATGAGAGATTTTAGTTTCTGATAAGGTTTTTATAAGGTCGCCTTATAAGAAATTTCAATCTTATGATGGCTTTTATAAGCATTTTATAATAAACTGAATTCGTAAAAGAAATTTCATTTTGTTTTAAGGTTATTATAAGGACAGAAATTACTAAGATAAGACTTGAATAACGAAAAGAGAAGTCTTGCATGATAATTTTTCTCCGAAATTGGTATGATAATATTTGAATTTTTAATAATAATCTGGAAAATTTGAAAAGGATTTGAAATAAAGAGGAATCTGATTGGGTTAAAGAATTTTTTATAAAATTTAGGAAGTTTTGAATAGTTTTTGTATTTTCTTTTTTTCTCGAAAATTTCGAAGAAATAATAAATGTTGTTGATTGAAAAAATTGCCAATAATTCTATAAAACTAATGATATTTGTAGAATTTTATGCATTTTTCAAATTGTCTTCATTAGCATTTTTATTTAGAATGGTAGTTTTCTGCTTTCTATAAAAATCTAAAAAAATTTAAGAGTATGAAAAATAATGAATAACCTTATTGAGTTAGACAAATGGTAATACGATTTGAAAAGTTCCGAATAAATGTTGTTTTGTTTAAAATTTTTATCAATTAAAAAACGTCAGTTTTAAATACTGCCCATATTTCTAAAAAAAATCTAGAAAATTGTAGAATTTTATGAAATTTTGATAAATTTTTTTAATATTTGTTCAAAATGAGCACGATGATAGTTTTTCATGTTATATAGAAATCTAAAATATTTTAAGATTGTGAAAAAATAACGAAAAACATTCATTAGTTGAGACAAATTTTTATAAAATTTGGAAAGTTTTTGATAGTTTTTACTTTGTTCAAAATTTTGAAAAATTCAAAAACGTAAGTTGGAAAGTTTGTCAATATAATACAACGAAAAACAAAAATTTGAAGAATTTCATGAGACGTTCAAGATTGTGTTCATTAAGAATTTTTTACTTAATTAGCACGATGTAAGTTTTTTATTTTCTACAAAAATCTGAAAAATTACAAGAGCATGAAAAAATAACGAAAAATCTTAATGAGTTAGACAAATTTTTATAAACTTCAGGAAATTTCAAAAAACTGAATTACATACGAATTTTCCAAGATTTCAAAAATTACTTAATATTAAAAATATTGAATAACTTCATTCATTCTATGAAGCTCAAAAAATTTGTAGAATTTTAGAAAAGATTTATTAGTTTTGTAGATAATGGTTAATATTATATTTCTCTAAAATGTGCATGAAAATGTATTTTTCATTTACACTCAAACCTGGATAAAAGTTCTTCGATCGAGTGTTCTCTAAGTTACTTCAAAGTCCTTGGTAGCTATTAGACTCTGAGTTTATAATAAGCGAACGTTTTAGAATTTACAAAAATTTGAAAAGTTATAAACTAATAAGTGCTAATAACTAATAACTAATAATTTAGGATTTGGGTAGTTTTCCGAATCGATTTACCGCATCTGGATCGAGTGCTGTATAAACTTTAAGACTCTCGAGCAAAGTGCTTAATTCAGGTTCAACTGTATACAGAAATCAAAAAAATTTCAAGGGTATTAAAAATTTCGGAAAATTCTAATGACTTAGACAAATTATCATAATCTATAGAAATTTTCGAATAGTTGTAATCACATTCGAATTTGTAAAAATTTTGGCAAATGAGTAAATATTGAAAAAGAGGAAAAACTGCAAAGATTACAAAGAAATCCGAAAAATGTGCACAATCTTAGAAAACGTTTATAAATTTTGGCGATTGTGTTCATTATATTTTTTATCATTCTGTATAGAAATTAAAGAGATTTCGAAAGAACTAAAAAGTTACATAAAATCTTAATAAGTTGCACAAATTCATATAAAATTCAAAAAGTTTCAAATAGTTATAATGAAATTCGAAATTATTAAAATATTACATTTTTGTAGAGTTTAAGAAAATATAAATTTTGTAGATTATGTTAATTATAATTTTTTTTCAAAAAATGCAAGATAATGTTTTTTTATGTTTATAACAAAATTTGAAAAGTATTGAAGTTGACAAAAAATCTTTAAGAGTTGAAAACATTTTTTTTCAAATTTGAAAAGTTTTAAATTACTAATTATGATTAAAATTTTGAAATTTATGAAAAAACGAAGAAACATTAATCACATTTTAAAGATACATACCTACCTGAATATTATACAAGACTTGACAAATTAGTGGAATTTCACAAAATATTCCTAAATTCCCCAAATTGCGGAATATTTTAAAAATTTCGTCCAACTCCAGAAACTGAGTATATCCTTTTTATTTTCTAGAATTTAGAAATATTTTATTATGTAGCAATCCCTATTTTGAGAATTTCAATAAAAATCTAGAATAATAGAAAATTTTCATAAATACCATCAATCGTGAACAGTTGTTACTATTTAATAAAATTGTAACTTCAAATTGAGTAAATATTTATCATTTTACCCATCTAACATTGCCCTATTTGGTAGTGCTACCCATCATAATACTCTTATCTTCTTCCACCCCTGTGTCTTTGATGCAGATAAAAATGCGTTATTTACATCCCACGCACTGAAAGTTGCAAAAAAAAAATGGCAGAATGAACTTACAAGTACTTATATCCAATTCCAGGGAGACATCGTGGTTTCACATGGTCACAACACGAGCCCAATGATGAAGTCTGATAGCCCGTGCGGTAACAATATGCCAGGTTTCGGAATCAAGGACCAGCAGCACCAAAACAATGGCTTCGACTCCATGGGTAACTTCGCGAACATGAGCTCGTTGAATGCATCTGACCATACTCTTTCAACCTCCCAAACCGAACACGTTAGCAACACCAGCAGCGGAATCGACAATTTCCTCCATGAAATGGTAGTCGACAAGAAACCAGGGTCCGAATTATTACCCATGAACCCTGGGAATGTTCAACGCATGATTTCGTCGTCCTCACTGCACGCTCCTAACGCCCACATTAGTGAGTATCCTAAAAGATGAGCATTCTACAATTTCAGCACAAGTTCTCATGCTTTTGGGACTAATCGATGTGTCGTTTGGAAGTAACGAAGAATGTAAATTATGTTTGTTGATGAAGTAGGACAACCAGTAGTGGCGACTGCAGCAGAAGTTGAAGCAATGTCTAATAGCCTTGCTCCTCAGCAACAGGCAACAGCTGTTGCTAGTTTTGGCAGGATTCCTGTTGAGCGAATGCTTTCGCAGGCTTTGATCAATTCCGTCGTTGCGTCTACGACGTCTCCTCTCATCTCCGAACAACCTACGACCGATCGAGATAATAGCATGTTGGCGAGCATCAACAATCCGATTTTACCACCCATCATCCAGGAAGCAACTCTTTCAGTCGCTGTTTCTCCTGAAGCTCCAGCTATATCCGCAAGCTCTGCGCCAAGTCTGGCGCTTCAGGTCAATGCCCAAACTCTGCCGTTTGAGGAGGTATGATGATACTCAATTTTGTTTCTCTTGAAATACATTCTTGATGAAAGTGTTTGTGTTATCAAGTTATTCAACTGTTGCATTATGACACAACAGCAAGTGCAAGTGGCGCAAGCCCAGAAAGACGTCGAAGAAGTCTTCGCCCAAGTAGAGCAAAAAGCCTTCCAAACGGCTCATCATGTCCAGGAGCAAGTTGCCAAGCAAGTTGTGAAGCATGCTTCAGTTGTGCAGAACGTCGTTCATAACGTTGTTCAAGTAGCGCAACAAGAACCGGCTGTTCCACCTCTCCAGAAAGCTGCTTTTGAAGCATGTCAGGTATGATGAACTGATACATGTTCGTGCATATGCATGTCATCATGATGTCATAATGACGTCATATTATGTGATGGCATGACATGACATCACGATGACACACATATGCACAAACACGTGTCTGCGTAGATAATGTCACGATCACGAGTGTTTACTTGGTTGTTGCTATTGATTGATTGCTTATGATTATGATGATTATAATTCATCATAATCATAATACTAATCTGTTAATGTGCAATGATCATAAAACTTTTCATAATTGTTACCATAACACAACAGAAACAAGTGGTGGAAGAAGCAGTGCAGCACGCGACGCAAGAGTTCGTTCAGCAATTTCAAGTGGTACAGCAGGCTGTGCAACAGGTCCAGGCAGTGAAGGCCGTGAAAGAGGCTGTGGAGCAAGACCTTGGGTCCATGTTGAGTCAGCCGGTTGACCTTGTGGCCGTGGCGAGCTCGGCCCTGGCCAATGGCATCGCCCGCGAGCCAAATCAGCAGATACTGTCGAATATAGCCGAAAAAGCCATCACCAATGTCTATAACAATGCCACCAAGGACATCATCAACAACATTCCCATCGTGGACTCCACTGCCAAAACTATTCTCGTCACCAACCAAATCCTCACCGACTTGACTCAAAAAAGCGCCCAAATCATGAACCACTCCATTGAAGGTACGTTGCTTCAGGCCAAAGGTACCCACTGTCCAAAAAATTGTTTTTCGGATTACGAGTGATTCTGTAAGTTTTCAATCTGATCTTCAATTTTGTTCAATTAGAATTTACTTGCATTGATTTTTTAAAATGAGTCATTCTAGTCTCCTAAGTATATTGACTCTTTTAATAGTCCGTTCTGGAAAATTTCATTTTTGGGCAGTAGGCCCCTTTTCTCGAATCGCGTCATATTTTCTTTGTCTAGTGAAACAAAAGAGGATAAATCTCGTCTTTGTCTAATATGGATTTTTCCATATTAAACTAGTTTATATTCCGTATTTAGCTATTATTGATGATCAGGGACGTCGCAATTGGGGAGGCTAAGGGGGCACCTGTCCCCTAGAAATTCCGAGGTGGGGGAAGTATTTTCGTTTTGCCCCCTCCCCCCTTCCTGATTCTGAGGATTGAAATCTACACATCTATGAAGGGTTTCACAAAAGAACTAGAAAATCGTACAGAATTTTATGATTGCTGAAGTATACAACAAGTTCATGAATACGCGGAATGTATGAGGAAAAAATTTGTTTGATAATTTATTTATTTACGAGAAATATATGAAACTTTGAGTCTTCAAGTATCTTATCCTAAACATTTATGTAGGGCTTTATGGCAATGTTAGAGAATTATTCGAATTTTACAAATACTGAAATTACAAGTATTCTTTGATAGACTAGAAATCTGCGAATAGACTGAGTTGTAAAAAATCTTTTGAAATACTAAGAATTTATAAAACTTTTAAGCTCAAAGTATCAAATTCTTAAAATTTATATGGAAATACATGAAAATATTGGTAATTTAAAAGAATACTAAAAAATACGACAAATCTCCATAAATAATGAAAATAATGAAGAAGAAAATATAAGAATCCCTGAAATACTGGATTTCTATGTAAATATGATTGTCTTAAAAATTGATAGAAATGATACAAATTTATGAAACTGTTAATCCTAAAGCATCTAATTCAAAAAATCTATATAAGAATCCATCACAATACTAAAAAATGAATTAAAATTCGTTAATTTGAAAAAATACAAAAGTTATTATAAGTTTTTGAAATCTGTGACATACCTGAAATCTATGGAGATACTATTATCTCTGAAAAAATTTGGTGAAATTGTAAAAACCTCTTGAATTTTAGATTGCAGATATGTATGTATATTGGTGTATATTTGGTTTTTTTTAATACCATAATTATATAAGAAACTAACCCCCCCCCCCCCCAATTTTATTTAAACTAGCTAAAAAAATATGAAAAATACCAGAAATCGTATGAAATTTCATAAATGCTAAAAAAGATGAAACCGACCAAAAATGATAAGAATCCTTAAAATTCTGGTATCTATATAAATATTTTCTGAAAAATGTATGAAATTAATTTAAATTTGTATAAATTGTATTCCTAGAGCACTCCATTTGAAAAATCTTTGTAGGGATCCATCAAAATACTGAAAATTTCAATGAAAATACAAAATGTATCGTAAGTTTTCTAAATCTGTGAAATACTTAAAATCGATGAAGATACTGTTTTGTGAAAAACTTCATTAGGATACGAAAAATGTCTAACATTTCAGATTCTAGAGCATCAAATTTTAGATATACATGTATATTAAAAATTTTGCAAATACTAGAAATCTATTAGAAACTCGAAAATCATTTTAAATTTCAATAATACAAGTTAAAAAATATGAAAAATACTAGAAAGTCTGCGAAATTTCATAAATGCTGAAAAAGATAAAACAGACTTAAATTATTAAGAATATCTAAAATTTCCAAATTCTGTATGGATATTATTTTCTGAAAAACTTATGGAAATAATACGCACTTATAAAATTTATATTCTTGGAGCATCCCATTCACAAAATCTGTATAAGGATCCATCGAAATACTAGAAAGTTCAATCAAGTCTATTAATACAGAAAAAATACGAAATCTGTTGTAAGTTTTCGAAATCTAGGAAGATACTGTTTTCCGGAAAAATTATTGAAAATTGAAGAACGAAATTTTTGAAATTGAAGATACTAGATTATCAAATTCTAGAAATCTACTATAGAACTTTCAGAAATACTAGAAACCCATAAAATCATGTGAATTTTTATAATACCAGCTAAAAAATATAAGAAATACTAAAAATACTAGAAATGAATAAAATACTGAAAATTTATGAAGACATTATTAATCAAATAACTATATACATTCTAAGTATCTACAAAACCTTGATAACTTATTGAATTCTAGATATTCATAAAAAAATTCACAAAAATCCCAGAAAATCGTTCAAACTGTTTAAGAAAAGTGATAAAATACGATAAATAATGTAATAACCGAGAATCTATAAAGTACCAGTTACCTTCAGAAATACTGTTTGGCGAAAAATTTTTTCAATTGCTGAAAATCTAATAATTCACAAATTCTCTATCATGAAATTCTCAAAACCTACATGCCAATCTACAAAAATGCTGGAAATTATATGAAAAAACCAGTATTTCCTTTAAACTTTCAAAAATATAATGTAATACGTTAAATACAAAAAATACCAGCACTCAATGAAATACCTTAAAAAGGGAAGCGAGTGTATGGAAAAACCCAAGTGTATGCAGATATAATTTTCTCAAAAATCTTTGAAAATACTAAATATCTTTGAAACCTTGAATCATAGACCATCGAATTCTAATCAATATAAAAAATTTCTACAAATATAACAATCCTTTAAATAGTATATGAACTGAGAAATGTTAGAACCAAGATATTGTGATTTTACATTGTGATATATTTTTAAAATTAAAAGCTTTAGATTGCAAATAAGATGTTATGATGCTAGAATAAATATTCTTCTTTCGACATTTGACTTTTCCCCTCCATGTAAAATTTTGTTGCGACGCCCCTGTTAATGATTCTCGTTGAAAGTGATATCAGTACCACAAATCAGATACATTGTGCTTTCAAAATTTAGAAAAGTATCATTAAATGTTTGAGAACTGTAGAATAAACGACTGGTTTTATTTACAGCTAACGACGTAGTTCCAGCAGTCATCAAAAACACGAAGGTAACCCACCCTTTGATGAATAGAACTAATATAAGGTCGAATCATCATCAACGTCATTCACGACAAAACCAACAACAGCAACACCAATACCAGCAGCAACGACATCGTGTTGTTTTGTCATCATTGTCTGGATTCGCATCTCATAATTTGGATCAAGGACTGTACAGGGTTGCCTCTAATAATGACCTTTGTGATAACTCGAATGACTCTGGGCTCGGTTTTGATGATCGACAGCAACACTTGACGAAAAATGGTGTAAGTAGATGCAGAATTACTTTTAAAAAATTGAGATCAGCAAACCTAGTTCTTCTGAATTCATAAATTTCAGACCAATCAGAAATATGGTCATGAAATTTCGTAATTGTAACGTAGAGTCGAGAGAGAATCGAAAAATGGCAGATTATTTAGCAGTGGTTTATTAAAAAACTACAGACACTATTTAAGAATTCTTTAAAACCAGCTAGTTTTTGTTGTTTTGCTGCATCTATGGTAGTTATTGAGCTGAAGTTTTCCTATGAGTGATTTTCGATTGGTTTTTTTTGTTTTAGGCTTGGCCTGTTGGAGAAATTTTAAAAAAGAGGAAAATGGATTCGAGACATGAGGTGGAGAACGCCAATTCCGATTTTAGCGGGGAATCGCGTAAAACTGCGGGCGAGAACACAGCTCCTTCGAGAATGAATAAACAGCCATCGGTAATTGTGCCAAGAAACTCGAACAACGCAAACAGCCATGGGGTACTAACAAGGCCTCGTCCTGGCTCGGCCAGTCTCGCGAGTCAAAAGAAAATGCCTCATGAAGGCAACCTGACGCCTCAGTTTTGTAAGTACCAGGTTATTCTTGCGCGTCATTGCATTTTTTTTTTTTTTTTTTTGTCATTGCCCCCTGACAGTCAAACCATGACAAACATATAATTTGAAATTCCCGCACTTTTATGTGTGATGCGCGCGCATTTTATCTCTACATAAAAGCCAACTTCAGGTAGTGATGAACATTTTTCGAAAGGATTTTTTTGCTATTTTATTGTTATTGTTCATACCACCGAGATATATAAGGATTTTTTGAAGTTTTGGTTTTCTTCAATATTTTCACTTATTTTATGAAAACATGTTTTTCCATACATGTTCGTTATGTTACTATTAATTGATAATATTTATCAGGGACGTAGGTAGAACAAATTTTCGCAATAGGTTTTTAGAAAAAATTATTTTCCTTTGAGAATTTGTAATTTTCTATCTTTGACGATTTAGTTAAGGTAGTAAGATTTTTCAATTATTTTTAAGCTCAAGATTTTCGAGTTGAATAGTTCTTTGAGTCCAGAGTCACATATTTGTTTTATTCGTGTATTTAATATAATGGAATTGGTTTTTTTGGTAATTTTCAAGTCACTGAGATTTTGATTTTTTTTACAAGAACTTTAGGATTTTTCATAATTCTTTAGTATTTATAGAAACTGAAAAATTTTCTGATAGGTATAATTATGAATATTTTCATAACTTTCTGAAATTCGATGTTATAGGAATCAATGTAAAAAAAATTTTTTTTACTTTTTTTAAAGATTTTTAAGGACATTATATGTACAAATATTTTGAGTAATTCGCAGATTTTTAGAATTTTCGTATTAAATGTTATTTATAAAAAAAATGTAATATTTTCTGGCATGTTTTATAGATTTCTAGTCCTTCTATCAGTCGTTTTTAAGATTTCTAGAATTTAATGCTATGCTGTTGAAAATTTCAATGATTTAGAGCATTACAATTGATTTTACAGAAAGCAGTATCTTCAATACAGATTTCCAATACTTTTTATGTTTTTTTTCGTATTTTTTAAATATTTATATACAATTCGAAGAATTTTCTATGTCCATGGATTTCTATACAGCTTTTTAGAAAAATATGCTCTAGGATTTGAAATTTCATTAATTTAAAAAAAAATTACATCTGTACACATAGTATTTGAGTATTAAAAGATTTCAAATGTTTCTTGCATTTTTATAGTACATATAAAACTTTAAAATATTATCAAGTATTTTCATGAATTTTCATTATTTTTGTAGGTTGCTATAGATTTTTAGAATCCTATGCTCTAGAGTTCTAATTTCGATCAGTTTTTAGTAGTTTTATAAATTCATGGAAAAATTACATCCATATAATTTTTTCATGTTTTATCGATTTCAATTTTTCTTTTTTTGTATTTTATTAAGAAATCATGAAATATTGTCGCGTTTTCTAGTATGTTTATAGATTTCTAGTATTACTACAAATTACTATATATGCTTTTTAGAGTAATGAATTTTTACATAGCTTTCTAGAATTCGATGCCCTAGAAATCAAAATTCTAAAAACTTTTTTAGAAATCGTATAGATTTTTGAGGAAAGTGTATCTACAAAAATTGAGAGTATTTTTTAAATTTCTAGAATTTTTTTATCTCATGGTATTTATAAAATTGTATAGTATTTTCTAGCATTTTATAGGTTTCTATTATTTCTATGGATCGCTTTATAGATGTCTAGAGTTTGATGCAATATTATATAACATTTCAACAATTTCGAGTATTTTAATTGAATTTTTAGTAAACATCATCTTTTCGACAGATTTCCAATACTTTTTAGTTTTCTTACATATTTATTTATACAATTTGGACACTTTTCTAATATGTTTATGGATTTATACATAAATTAATAAAACTATGTGCTCTAGGATTTGAAGTTTAATAAATTTTTTAGATAACTTGATCTACATAGTTTTTGAATATTAAGAGATTTCTAGTAATTCTCGCATTTTTTCGGATTAATGAAGCTTTGACAGATTTTTTAATATTTGCATAGGTTTCTAGTAGTTTCGCAGATGACCATATAGATTTTTCGAATTTGATTCCCTAGACTTTAAAATTCGATTGATTTTCAGTAATTTTCTAGATGTATGGAAATATAACCTCTATATAGATTTCTCATGTTGTACAGATTTCTTGTATTTTCGAATGTTTACAAGAATTGTTCTTGTTTTCTTGTATTTTATAGGTCTCCAGTAGATCTATAGATTGCTATATATATGCTTTTTAGAATTTGAAGCTCTAGAATTCAAAGTTTTGTACATCATAGATTTTCAGATTTTGTGTAAAGCAGTTTTCCCACATAATTCTATTACTTTCAGTATTTCTTCATACTTTGTATGATTCAAAAGGTGTTATGATAATATTACATATTTTAATGAAGATTTCTAGAGTTCGAAGCTCTAGGGTTAGAAGTTTGTAAGATTTTTAGTATTTCCCTAGATTCTAGATTTATTAATAATCCATTTTATCAATTCCATATATTTTCTTATGTACACTTAATGTTCATTTAACTTCTCTTTCACACCATTATTATTTCAATAAATATCATCTTCATTCTATTATCTTCTAGTTAATATTCAAGTAGGAAAATCGACGCCAGTAAAAATTTAAAAAATTCATTGAAAAGTTCACTTCTTGAGTTACATCATATATACATTTTTTTATATCTAAAAATTGGAAAATGTGTATATGTTGATATTCTCCTAAGTATAAAATTAAATTCTTTGAAATCATATGATATTTTTATAGCCCATATTTCGAGAAACCACAAGACGAGTTTGCAAATACTTCGCCAGCCCGAGCAACAACACAGAGCACGGTATCAAACAGAAGGTTCACGAGGCGCCGTCAAGGACCGCACTGGAAATGGGTTTCCAATCGTGAAGCTTGCTGGATATGACAAAAATGCAACGTTGGAAGTAAGTATTTTCAAACCTCACTCAACCTAACTCTGAATAGCTGTAATCAGGGTTTGGAAGTAACGCGTTACAAGTAACGCATTACTCTAAAACGTTACATTTTTTACTGTAACGATAATGTAACGCGTTACATTAATTAACAAGTAACGATAACGGGAACGAGTCACTTTTTTTCGGTAACGAGTAACGAAAATCCCGTTATTTTACGTTACTTTTATTTGTCCCATTAAGTTTTTAGCACAATTTAGAATTTTTTAGAAAATGTTCTGAGACTGAGATCTTGGTAATTTTCAACTTCCTCATTTTGAGATATGAAATTCTTTATTAATAATTTTTAATGAAACTATGTGGGATGGTCGTAATTAATGTGAAAATCTTGACGAAGTTTAATTTTTGATTAGAAACTTCCACGACTCCAAGCGTTGAATTTTAGAAATTCGCATGAAAAGATATAAAAAATACTTAAAATCTATAGGTCGCAAAATCTAAAGCAGGATTTGAATGACTTAGAGATCCTGCTAGAAAATTTTATGAAATAATAATGAAAATAAAATAAAATAAAATACTAGATTTTATCAAGTTTTAAGTTACTTGATTTTAAAAATATTGATGTAATTCAAAGTATCAAAAAATTTCAATTTCTTCAGCTTTAAATTCTAAAAAATTTATGTTCATAGAAGTCTATAAGAAGATAAGAAAACTTTTATATTGTATAGCTCTGTGAAAAATACAAAAAATATTGAGGGCCCTTTAAATATATACAGAAACTGTTTCCTGCAAAATCGATCGAAATATACTCCCGAAATTTCTAACCTCCAATTTTATTTCATTCTGTAAATTCAAAGAGATATCTTAAAAAAAAAAAAAAATTAAATTCCACAACATTCTTGAAATATTTAAAAATGCAAAAAACAATACGTTCGGAAAAATATGTGGAAACATATAAAACATTGAAAATCTTTCGAATTCCAGAAATTCATACAGCAATACATAAAAATAACAAATGATCCTTGAAATCATAAAAAAACTAAAGAAATACAAAAAGTACTTGAATAAGTAAAAATCTATCGAGACACTGTTTTGTGGAAAATCCTGTAAAACACGTAATGTTTCATTATATTCAAATTCTAGAGTTCAAAATTCTTGAAATGTATAGAACAATTATAATTATAAAAATACTAAAATTATGTTAAAATACTAGGAAATTCTGCAATATTCTATCATACTGAAAAATACGAATGGTTTCAAAAATACTGAACAATTCTTCAAATCGTAGAAAAATTGAAAAAGTTGAAAAAAAATCGAATGAAATGAAAATCTTCTTAGAAATTTTTTGCTGAAAAATCTCCTCAAATACCAATAACTCAATAAACTTTTAACTCTAGAGCATGAAATTCTTGAAATCTATATATCAATGTACAGAAAAGTAGAAATTTATAAAAGTTCTAGAAAATCCTGCAACATTTTATACATACTTAAAAGTACAAAAAGATTTAAAAATTCTGAAAATCTGGGTAGGTATTTAGATTCTTTCAAAAATCTATTAAATTTACAAATGTTTTCTAATGGCCAACATTGAATCAAATGTCATGTATTCAGAAATTTCGTAAACTTGAAAAAAATATAAAAATTCGAACAAGCTGATTGATTTTTTTCTCAGGGTGAAATATTTCAGATTAAAATTTTTTATTAATGTCTGAAATCAACAATTTTTATAGAACAAAATCACAAGTACGTTGAAATTGTATTTTTCAGCCTTAGTTTTTCGATTTTTGTTATTTACATTCAATTTCTTCCAAAAAGTAACGTGAAAGTAACGGAACGTTACTTTTTTCAAGTGGCAACGGAAACGATTTACTATTTCTTTTGAGGCAACGATAACGTAACGGATTACTTTTCTCACCTTTGTAACGGTAACGTAACGCGTTACATTTTTTTAGGTAACTTTCGAAATCCTGGCTGTAATATTGTCGATGACGACCTGTTAAAAACGAAATTTAGGGTTAAAATTCAGTAGCTGATAAAACATTTTGCCCGTGATTAGGTTTTCATCGGTAACGACTCCGGTCGACCAGCACCACACGTGTTTTACCAAGCCTGCCCAGTGAATGGAAAAAATTCGACAACTGGCAAAGAGAAAGACGACCATGGAACTACCATTATACAAATCGAAATGGATGTTGCGAAAAACTTGATGGTCACCTGCGATTGCATCGGGATCCTCAAGCAAAGAAACGTCGATGTGGAGCACAGATTTCCCAAGGAAACCACTGTCAATGGCAGGAACAAAAATAAGTCTCCCAAATGTCGCCTAGTCTTCCGTACGACCATCACTCACCCCGATGGCACCAACGAGACCCTTCAAATTTGCTCCGATCCCATTGTTTGCAGTAAGTAATGACGTTTCCTAAACCCCAAAGTTTCATTTCACCATAACTTGAACCAACATTTTATTTACAGCTCAACCTCCAGGTATTCCAGAAATCTGCAAGAAATCCTTGTCATTTTGCCCCTGCACCGGAGGCAAAAAACTCTTCATCTTTGGGAAAAATTTCTCGAAAGACACTCGCATAATCTTCCAAATAGAAAAGGAAGAGTCATCGGAACCGGCGTGGATTAGCACCGTGTTCCCGGACAAGGAAACTATTCAGCAAACGCATTTATCGTGCGTTGTTCCAGCGTACCAACGCATAAATCTGGCACCCACAGAAAGGGTGACAGTCAGACTTTACGCGGTCTCTACTGGGAGGAATAGCGAATACCATACTTTTACGTACACGGCTGTAACAGTTGCTGCGGAAGCAAAGCGTGCAACTTTGGTTTCGCCTTTGATGAATGAAGCGAGTGAAGCTTGCATGCCGATGGCAAGACCGGATTTATCTGGTGTCAGTAGTAGAACTGTCGAAGCCATTGCAGCAACAGCGACAGCTGCCGCAGTTGCTGCAGCTGCTGCCACTCCTGAGACAACCTGCGGAGGTAAGAATTTTGTTGCGATTTTTGTGGTATACTCTCTGTTCAGCGAGAAGTAGCTATAAAATTGGTGAGAGTGGAGTAGATGGAAGATGCAAGATAGGTGAAGTGGAAAGAGAGGTTTTATGGTTACTATTTGCTGAACAGAGGTTTTAATTCTACTTCATTTCATAGATGGGTAATGGAGATAAGTTTTGTGATTAAGTGCTTGACTGATCATTGATGACGTGTGATTACGTTATGATTACATGAATACTTCTGTTATCTTGAAAATTAAGATTACTTGAAGTGCAGCTAACTTCAGGTTTAATTTATTGAGAATATTTTTGTAAGCATATACTTCATTCTGTGAAGATAAGGAGTAATTGAAAAGATGATGGTTACCTGAATAATTGATTGATGTAATCTTGGAAAAATCATGATTATCATATCATTATCATATGCACACTCGGTTTGCAATAGCTTATTATAACTGAATTCAGACGCGTGGGCAGAAGGAGGTTTTGAGGGTTCAAATTATTTTCAAAAATAATAAAATGAGTAAAGATTGTTACAAATTTACAGACTGAAATCTTGAAGACATAACAAATGGTTTTATGTTGTTTCTGAAAGTTAAACGAAATTCAAAATTGTTTATTTAAGTAACTAAAAAGTAGCAATTGTCCTAGGTTCAAAAGAATTGTTTTCTTGAATAGAATTCTAGACATAGATATTTGGCGAAGGTAACGGGGGAAATGCAAATTCGAAAAAATTTTTTAATCTTGTGAATTAGAAAGAAAAACTAAAATTTACGGAAATCTAAAAATAACTTTGAATCCCAAAGTATCGAATTCTAGATGTCTTCATGAAGATTAAGAAAAATATACAACAATCTTTCGAATCATTCAAATTTTGAAGAAATACCTCAAGTACCTACTAGAATTCTATGAAAAAACTGTTTCCTGAAAAATTTGAACTCATATCTACGATCTATTAAATTTTGAATTCTAGATCATCGGATTTTAAAAATCGAATATAGCAATCTATAGTAATACTAGAAATCTCTACAAAAACACTGGAAAATGCGACAAAATTTTGAGAACACTGAAAAAAATACGAAAATACAAGAAATCTATAAAACATCAAAAATTTATAGTGATAAAATTCTATTAAAAATTTATAAAATTACTCAAAATTAAGCATGAAAATAAGAAATCTACATATATAGGCATCTAAAAAATTCTATAAATTTATGAAAATACTAAAGCGTATTATTTGAAAGTTTTCCAAGTACTTATGTAGAAAATGCGAGTAATACTAAAAATCTTTTCATACTCAAAAACTATGTAGGTAAATTTGCCTACAAAAATAATAAGCAAAAAAACTCTTCAAATTGTATGAATACTAAAAAAATACGACAAGCAAAGCCCAAAAAATATTGGGAATCTGTATAAAAGATACTGTTTTCTGAACAAATAATTAAATTACTCAAAATCATAGAAATTTTCAGTAATATAGCCAAATTCTAGAAATATTTAGAGGCATCCAAAGAATCACTAAAAACCTTTAAAAATGCCATAAAATATTACAGAATGTTATGTATAACATATAATGTGAAAATTCTATAAATCTCTGAACTATGTAAAATCTGTATTGACGTAAATTGGTGCTATAAAGCTATGTTTGCGAGACAGCTGTCATGTGGTAATGACTGCTAAACTTACATAAAATTTAGCAAATACCATGGTATAGAAACTAAGTAGTTGAGTAGTAGTTTTAAAGACCAGAAATTTTCAAGATTGTGCCTTGTTTTCCGAATGGTAAACCTTCAAAAATTGAAATGGAATATTCATGTCTGGTGAATTTTGGAAATGTATCCGTTGCAAGTAAAATAAAGTGTCTCATATTAGCAAAATAAGACAGAGTGATTCGACACATTGAGCTTCTGGTGCAGTTTTTCAAGGTTGTAACAGCATCAGTAGAATATGGTAGAACCAATGATAGAGAGAGTACCCTTCAATGCATACCCTTACAACCATATAATTCATAAATACATAGTTGGCTGACAAAGTAAATTAAGTACACAAGGTTAAGTCTCTTCGAAAACTTTCAAATTTCGACAATACGAGTTTTCTCCATTTAGCTTTTCCTATGTTCCATACATTTATCAACATTGCAAACGAGATGCTTGATTCTTTCGTACTTGATGCATGTATTATTGCTTTGATATTGTGGTTTTTATGTCCATGTGCTACATTGATTTTGTAACATGTTTTCATTTTAGATTTTTACTACCGACTTCCAACATTCAACTTCTGTATGTATTCTTTCACCCTCATCACACATTTCAGTTGTTTTCCCTGCAAGTTTAATTGTTCTATCATTTCTCGTCCAACATATTGTTCGTTGTTTCCCGCGAGTGTCTAGATTTTAATCCTTGAGTTCACTGGCCTTATGCTCGATTCTGTTTTAGAAAAAATGAGAAAGAAAAGTTTTGGAGAATATTTGTTGAGATGAATAAGAACTCGAACGGTTGCAAACGAAGGGTAATGTCGAAAAAGGTTCCTGGTCATTTTTTCGAATTTATTTTGGAAAGAGGTTTTTTCCATGGACTGATTTTAAGGACCAATTTTCGAGATACTTTTTCCACAAACTAATATTCCTGGAAGTTCTTTATACCATAAACAATAATGATATTTTATCAATAATATACAGGCACGTAGGCAGAGGGGTTTTGGGGGTTCAAACCCAAAATAAAATAATTTTTTATAATTGCCATAAAATAGTGAAACAAGTAATTTTATTTAAAATGTACTTACTGAAATCTAGAAAATGTGGGGAAATGCTAAAAATTTTAAAAAATTTGCATCCCAGAACATTGACTTCCAGAAATCTACTTAGAAGTCTTGAAAAATAGAAGGAAATCTTTTAAATCATACAAACTCTGAAGAAAGACTAATAGTAATAGAATTTTATGAAAGAACTGTTTTTTGAAAAATCTAAGCAATTACCTACGATCTGTATTAATTTAAATTTTAGACCATCAAATTCTTAAAAGCGTATACATCGATCTATAGTAATCCTAAAAATATCTAAATTACTATAAAACGCGACGAAGTCTTGTAAGTACTAAAAAGAAAAAAAAATATGAAAATACAAGAAATCTATGAAAAACGAAAAATTCATGTAAACGAAATTTCCCAGAAATCTAAGAAATAACTAAAAAACCTTTTAAAGTTTAATGAATACCCAAAAAGTACAAAAATACTCGAAGTCTTTATAAAAATAATTTAATTTTTTATTTAATTCAATTTGTAAAAAATTAAATTAAATATATAAATTAAAAATAAATTAAATTAAATATAAATAATTTTATATTTAATTTAATTTCGAAGCTTTATAAATACCATACGATGAAAAAATTCTAGAAATTCAGAAAATACTTAAAATTTTTGTAGATATACTTTCCTCAAAAATCTATAAAGTTGTGGAAAAAGTTTGGAATTTCGATTTCCAGAGCATCGAAAGATTTTTACGTAGAAAGCTATGTAAAAATTAATTACTCTAAAAAGCGTGCATAACGATTTGTAGTAATACTAGAAATCTATAAATATAATAAATAAAACGTGACAAAACCTCAAAATTACTAAAAAACGAAAAAAAATACGAAAATAGAAGAAATTTATAAAACATGAAAAATCTATGTAATTTTTCCAAAAATGTGTAAAATTACTGAGCATCGATCGAAATTTGAACTCCAGGAGCAACGAATTTTGAAAATCTGTACAGCAATCTACAAAAATAATAGAAATCCGTGTAAATACTTGAAAATCTTTTGTAGTTTGATAATTACTATATAAATGCAAGAACTGTCGGAAATCTTTCAATAACCAAAAACTATGTGTGTAGATATAGTTTGTTTTTTAATCATACAATTTTAAATCCTAGAGCATCATATAATCCTAGAAATATGTATAGAAATCCATGAAAACATCAGAAAATTCTTGGAATCGTATACCAATACCAAAAAAAATACGAAAAAAAAAGACAAAAAAAAATTGGAAATCGGTCTTGAAGATACTGTTTTCTGAAAAATATACCAAAATCGCTCGCATTTTCAAAAGTAGCATCAAATTCTATTAATTTATACAGCGATTGATAGAAGCACTAGAAATCGATAAAAATTCCAAAAAAAAATTCCAAAATATAATCAGGAACATACGATACGAACATTCTAAAAATGTGTGAAATACTTTAAATCTTTGTAGATAAAATTTTTTAAAAAATCTATCAAAAATATGTATATTTTGGTATCAAAAATACCAAAGTATTAGGAAAAGAATCTAAATAACAGAGACTTAAAAAATTACGAAAAATGAACTTTTTTCAAAAGTAGCATCAAATTCTATTAATTTATACAGCGATTGATAGAAGTACTAGAAATCGACAAAAATTCCAAAAAAAATTACAAAATATTATCAAGAATATACGATACGAAAATTCTAGAAATCTATGAAATACTTCAAATTTTCGTAGATAAAACTTTCCTAAAATTTTATACATATAATAATAAATTTATAGAAGTTTGATTCCCAGAGCATTTAATTCCAGAAAGCTGAACAAAAATTCATTTTTATATCATGAAATTCTGTCAGTTATTTAAACACTGAAGAATAATTTTGAAAAATAACAAAGTGTTAGAATAAAATTTAAATAACAGAGACTTAAAAATCACAACAAACGAATTTTTTTCAAAAGTAGCATCAAATTCTATAAATTTATATAGCGATTGATAGAAGTAAAAAAAATCGTTAAAAATGCGAGAAAAAATTACAAAATTTTATCAAGAAAACGATACGAAAATTCTAGAAATCTATGAAATACTCCAAATCTTTGTAGATAAGATTTTCTCAAAAATGTATACAAATAATAATAAATTGTTAGAAGTTTGATTACCAGGGCATTTAATTCCAGAAAGCTGAAGAAAAATTTATTTTTATATCATAAAACCCTTTAAGTTACTTAAACACTAAAAAATTATGAAAAATACCAGTGTTAGAAAAAAAATCTAAATATCAGAGACTTGAAAATCACGAAAAAGGCATTCATTGAATTAAACAGGTAGATAAAAAATGTGACTTTCGACTTTTCGAAATTTGTTTTTCGTGAAATTCGAAAATTGTTTGAACCTTAAAATTGCTAAGTTCGAAAAATGATAAAATCGTACTCTCTTAAGCAGGTTATCAAAAAGATTAAAAATTGTAAGATCTCGATGGAAGTTTGTTTTAAATTTTAAAAATACTACTACTGGCAGTTTTTTCTGCCTACGTCCCTGGTAATGTGCAATTCATATACAATAAATAGCATGAAATATATAAATAATATGCAATATACAACTTATAAAATATTCTCACTGTTACCTGGAAGATACAAGGAATAAATATTGAAAATGTCCAAGTTTACGTTGATTGATTGAAATCAGAAAATAAGTGTTTCGAAAAACAATTAATGTATCAAAATTAATGTTTCTGAAAAAAAGGTGGAAAAAGGGATTTAGAAAAAATGTATTTAAAAATCTGGTACTTAGTGAATTGGTGTAAAAATGATTTTCAAAAAAAAATTTTTAGAAAAATGACCAGGGACGGTAAAAAAATGCGTATAATGGTACTACGAGTGGAGGAAAAACCGTTATCGAGTTTGGATTATTCCAAGGGCTTGAGTGTATCATCGCAAGTCAATCAATTATTGATTGAAAAGTCGAATCACTCAAGTTTCGACGTGCATGAAAAGTACGTACATTGTGAACCCGGACATTTTGAAGATGGTAGCCATCCTTATTTGATTTATTTCATTTTTTTTTTTTTTTTTTTTTTTTCTTTATACTTTGCATTTTTCTTCATTCTGGCGGTGAAACTAACAGAAAAAAAGCGATGATAAAGTGAAGACTTCTCAAAATGTCCGAAATTTACGGTTGATTTGACTCGCAGGCCTCAAAATATCCAAAGTCTTAGTGTATTTGTGAATTGGGGAAAAAGTGAAGTAAGCACTTTTTTGGTAATTGCATCCTTTTCATCATATTCGAAAATAATTTTATCATGAATCGATTGATCAACTTATCAATCAATCAATGGTAAATCGATACGAGGGTACTCGCATTTCGAATTCCGAAAGTTTGTAACAAGAGAGTAACCAAAACAAACCATAAGAATATACAATGTCGAAAAAGTGAATAAATGATGATGAAATTCAATAAAAAAATAAATATATTTATCATAAAGTAGAAAAAAACAGTATAAATTGTATATTTTAGGAGACAATTTCTCGAATGACGTACTGCAATATTACCATGGTAAAAATACAAGGCATGGTTGTAAAAAACCTGTCATGGTCATGATGAAAATCATCTAACTTTCAAGTCATTTTGCAGAAACTTAACGTAAAGTTTCATTGAAAGTTGTATTTCACGAAGAGATTTGTTGAGAAAATTTACTTGCATATTCACAACTTGGGATGTTTTAACAATGCGTGTACGGCGTGTATTTTTAATTTTTTTTTTTCTTACAGGGATGATGCCAGGCACTGGAGGTAATTCGGCTGGATTTTATAATACCATGTCTATGCCGGTTCAAACGTCTCCTCAATCTAATCCTGAATTTTTGGAAAGAGAAACGAGTCGAACACCCTCTGTAGCTACTTCTTCCCCAATAGTAAGTTTCATCTTAACAATTTCATACCACTTGATTCTAGACTTTTATTTGAAAGGAGTTTTGGACTTTATACATTGGAAAAGAAATTTGTTAAAATTTACGATAAATATGATTAGAATATGCTACGCATGTTTTATTCACACTCTATGCGGAATGGTTTCCTGTATTGAGGGCTGATCATTTTTTTCCAGACTAACTTGGGACTAGAATTTTGAAGGATTTTGATTTTAAATTCTTAGCTTCGTCTAACGATTATACACAATATACAGCATATAATTTAAAATAAAAGGACGTATGGAGAAATAATTTTCAGGAGAGGTTTTTACTTTGGGATTTTATAATTTTCATTCTTTGTCGATCTGGCCGAGGGAGAATGATTTTAAAATTTTTCGAACTTTAGGTTTTGAAAGTCAAAAACCTTTTAGAGACCAGAGTTACACATTTTTTATCTACGAATATAATATAATGGATTTCGATTGTTGTGAAATTCGAGTCACTGAGATTTAGATTTACTTCAAATTATTCTTTGGTATTATTCATAATTCTTGAGTATTTATACAACTCGAAGGATTTTATGATACAGTAATGAATATTTAAATAGTTCAATGCTCTAGGAATTAGAGTTTAAAAAATTTTTGAAGTATTGCAGAAATTTTTGAGGAAAAGAACGTTCTTTTGCGTTCCATTTTGTGACAACCTAGATAGCAAAATAATTTCATATTCACATCATATGCAAATCACACGTGAAAAAAAGAAATCACGCGTGACAGACATTTGTACCTCCGTTACCGATTCACTGTTATGTCAATATGAAATCACGCGTGATTTTTAGATTTTTCCCTCGTGGATGCGCTTGCGCAGATGATCATCGCGGGAAAATTTGAATGCTTGTTTCTGTTCTATTGCAGTATTAATTCACAACGGAAGCAATAATTGTAAACACATTTTTATTAAGCATCATAATATTATACAATATATAATATGCTAATGCAGAAAAGGCAATCAATATTATATTCAACCACACTTTCGTTCATTTTTTAAACATTTTTTGCGCAAATATATAGTTTCAAAAATGTCGATGAAAATTATGACAATTAGAACTGTAACATAATAAAACGAGAACGTTTCTAACCTCCAGGTAAACACTGATTTCGAGGAATGCGGTACTATGGTTTATCACGAATCACAGAACACAAGACATAAAAATTTTTCGAAGAAAACCACAAAAAATTATTTAAAATTACAAAAACTAAACGAAAACACGAGAGACCACGATGCGATAATTACACTGGCACTGAATCCTAGCACATCATGGCACATAGACAAACAAAAAATATTCTACCATGATAATATAGCACAAAAATTTCTGATTTAAAGATGACAAGGAATTGAAATCACGCATGATTTTTTGACGCATGCGCATTGTCTAGCATTGATGATGTGACGATGATGTCATTTTGAGCTCACGGGAATGATTTCACAGATCGTATTTCATATGTTTGGCATAATGAGATCATGCGAGTGATTTCACGCATGATCTAAACTGTGAAATCATGTTTGCTATCTGGGAAGTAGAACGTAAGTAGGGAACGCTCAGAAATCGCATTTTAATCTACTTTCTTCAATGATTTGCTAGATGAAATCATGTTTTTAGGTTGAAAAAAGATACTTTTGTCACATGGAAATGTATTTAAAAGCTATAAATGTTCCGTTCAAGTTAAATAAACTTGTAAAAGTGCAATAAATACTTGGTTGCGAGTAGCTTCGGCGGATGCGCTATGAGTGAATTCCATTGGCAGCATGGCCACTGAAGTGGTTACCGAGGGGCCCAAGGGCGCTCTTGCATATTTGAATTTTGAATATGGGAAATCCAATGAAAATTGAAAAATAATTTAATGATCATATAATTTTTTTTTAAATGATTATTATATTTTATTCAAGTTGCAATCTTTTGAATATGTAAGTGTACATTATTAACGAAAAATTTTATGTATTAAAATAGAAGTTTTTTTCTGTCATTCTTACACCTACCTTAAAACTCATTTTCTGAGAACGTAGTTTGCTTGAAGAACATAACTTTGTTGTGTTTGGGATGTGCGTGATGACCGTTAGGAAGACCTATACAAATTTTCTATGAAATATGTAAAATTTGTAACATTCAAAAAATACCCAACTATGATTTGATTCTCATGTTTATAAGTTTACTTTTAATTATTATTTACACATTTATTATAAATTTAAAAAATTATAAAAAATTTAAAAAAATCTTAAATGATGGATCCAATGTGTCTTAAATTTTTATGAAAATATGAGATATCTGTGAAACTTAGTATACAGAAGTTTTTAAGGTAGCTCATTTCGAAAATAACACTTACAATTCCCAATTAGCGGATGCGGTATGGCCGACATTTTTTTAAAAATATAATATTTTTGAAAAACCTAGTATAGAGAGGTTTTCGAGGTCACTGATTATGAAAATCACACTTAAGATTAAAAAATTCAAACGTCAGGTGGTCTAATTTTTCGATTTTTATGTTTTTTGATCGGAGCGATTGGATATTTTTTGATAGTCAAATACGTTCACAAATTCTATTACTTTTACCCAAGAATCATTTTCATACAACGAGAAACTTATGCGCGGTTATGTGAATATCGGGAAATATCATTTTCAAGCAGAATTGGATTTTCTTCCAATTCAGGTGATAGATTCGAAAAATTATGACCTTTATAGAATATCCCGAGTCATTTAGGTTTTTATAAAACTCCTAAAAAATTTCGGTATTTTTATAAAATTTCGCTTTTTTTATAACGTCACTTCATAAAAATTTCATAAAATCTTGAAAAAAAGACGGAATCTTTATAAAGTCGATTTTAAAATCCATTTCATAAAAATTCCATATTTATATAAAGATTTCATAAAGTTTTTATGAAGTGGCTTTGTAAAAACTTATACGAACTCTATAAAACATTGCTCTTTTTACAAAGTGACTTCACAAAAATTCGGAGTATTATAAAAATATCGATATTTTAAAAGGAGTTTTCTAAAAACTTCAAAAAATCCCAAATTACTAGGGATGAAGTATAACATATCTTAAATTATATGTTTTGATTAAAATATAACAAAAATGACAGATAATGAATATATATTTTATTATAATAATTTTTGTATAGAGAATAATAAAAATTTATACACATGAATGAAAGCATAGTTGAGTATTTTATGCATGTTAAAAATTTTAGATATTTTATAGAAAATTTGTATAGGTCGTCCTAACGGTCATAACGTACATCCCAAACACAGCAAAGTTATGTTCTTCAAGCAAACTACATTCTCAGAAAATGAGTTTTAAGGTAGGTGTAAGAATGACAGAAAAAAACTTCTATTTTAATACATAAAATTTTTCGTTAATAAAGTACACTTACATATTCAAAAGATTGTAACTTTAATAAAATATAATAATCATTTAAAAAAAAATTATATGATCATTAAATTATTTTTCAATTTTCATTGGATATCCCATATTCAAAATTCAAATATGCAAGAGCGTCCTTGGGCCCCTCGGTAACCACTTCAGTGGCCATGCCGCCAATAGAATTCACTCATAGCGCATGCGCCGAAGCTACTCGCAACAAGTATTTATTGCACTTTTACAGGTTTATTCAACTTGAACGGAACATTTATAGTTTTTAAATACATTCCCGTGTGACAAAAGTATCTTTTTTCAACCTAAAAACATGATTTCATCTAGCAAATCATTGAAGAAAGTAGTTTAAAATGCTATTTCCGCAGATTTCCGAGCGTTTTTTTTGCGACTTTTGGGAACGCAAGGGAACGCAAGGGGTCTTTCAGGACCGTCAGGGGATCACTAGATTTTTAGAATTTGATGCTTTCGTATTTAAAATTTCAACGATTTTGTGTATTTTAATCGATTTTTCAGAGAACAATATCTTTGATCCAAATTTTTCGTATGTTTTTATTATTTATACAAATTGAAAAATTTTCTAGCGTGTTTAGGAATTTTTACATAAATTTCTAGAATAGAAACATGCTCCAAGATTCGAAGTTCCATACATTTTTTGGAAGCTACGATTAGATACATATTTTTCGAGTATGAAAAGATTTCTGGTATTTCTAGAATTTTTCGAGTACGTATTTATGAAGCTGGGAAAGATTTTCAAATTTTTTCATAGATTTCTAGTATTTTTGTGAATTTTTATGTAGGTTTCTAGAATTGAATGCTCTACAATTGAAATTTCGATCAATTTTCAGCAAGATGTGAGAAATTTCTGAATTTCTGGGATTTCTGGGAAAATAACATCATATACAAAGTTTCATGTATAGTAGGTATTTTTTCAGATTTTTCATCAAATAGTTCTTTCATAGAATTTGATATCTTTCAATATTTCTTTAGAATTTGTAGAATTCGAAACATTCTTTGGTTTTTCATGGATTTACAAGTAATTTATAGAATTCTTTAATCCATGTTTTGAAGTTTTCTTTAGATTTTCGCATTGTGATAGATTAGTTTTTATTTTTAATTCACTGGCTTGAAAAAAGTTGAAAAATTTTAATTTTCTCCCTTATCTTTTTCGAACATTTATGATTAAAATTTCGTTTAAGAAAAAATTCTTCCGAAGCCATGATTATTGTTATTGAATAAATAAAATAAACAGTCTTGAATTTCGTGTTACTTTCAAAAATAACAAAATCATTTGCCATACCCTATAGATTTCAATAAGCACATTTTTGATATTTTTTACTTATTTTATTTTGAGGGAAACATCACTTTCTTCTCGGAGTTTTGCCTGTAATCACATTCATGATCGAAAATACATACTCTACTAATGGCATATCAAAACCATATCTTAAAACATATATCTGTGGCTCCCTGCCATAACAGAGAAAATCACTTCTGCCATAAGGCTCATTTTACATGATATTCTGATAAAATTTGAAACGTTATGGCAGAAGTGACTTTCTCTGATCATCAGACCCCCAAAAGACTCTAAACAAAAAAAAAAAAAAAACAAAAAAAAAAAAAGAAATTAGCTGGGAAAAATTTATGTATTTACAATCACAAAAGACACAGAAAAGTAAAGACACGTCGATAAGTCTCTAAAACTTGTAAATGAATGTAAATTATTCTTACGATATGATAAGCCCATAGACCTTAGAGCACATGGACTGTTACATCTTCCCCGCGGTAGACAATGGCTCCAAGATAAAGTCAGAGTAACACTTTTCGCTGAATTAACAAATGTTGGAAGTAAATATTCTTCAAAACTATGGGATACCTTGTAATACTCTTTTTTTGGTCCGACCAACTGTGACCATCTATGATCAAAAGATCCCAGGATACTTATGGGAAGCAAGAGAAAATAAAAAACACTATCTTAAAGCCATAGCCATGTAAATGATGCAATATTCGATCAGTCCATGATCTTTAAAGTCCATAACCATGAAAAAACTTCAGCCTCAAGCAAGTCCTTCGATGTTGTGGTCCTCACAGCCCCCGATGCCAGAGGTGATGATGCTTGCGTCCCCGCAGCAGCAACAGGAGCCCTCAATGAAGCTCATGCTTGAGGAAAATCTCAAGTCAGAGCTCATGAACGACAACAGCTCAAGCAGTTTGCTTATGGATGCAAATAGTGGCATTTCCCCGCAACACTCCGATGGTGGCGCCACTCAAGTTTCGGTGGCTGCTGCGGCTGCGCTGTTAACGCAATCTGGGCAACTGGTGTCTCCCTTGAGTTCACCAAATGTGCAACAGCAGCAGCAACAAGCTAACCTCCTCGAGGCTGTCGATCTCATCGGCATGGACGCCAGTTCCCACCAAATCGCATCTTTTTCTGGGATTAACGACAATGCAACGGTTCGATTACTTTCGACCACTATGCTTGTCATATTTTTGTTAAATAATTTATTTTTTATGCGTGCGGGTCGAAAATCATTTTTCTGGCGTTTACTAGCTGTGTCGTGAAAATAGTTTTCTCGGCCACGCGACCTTGGAGCTCGCGGCGAACGTGAAAAGAGACGTTTTTCGTGTTTGTGAAAGACAGAGCGGAAATTTTTTCACTGTCAATTCATGGATTACAAGACTATTACAACCGGCAGGGTAGATTCCTATTATACCAGCTGATCAACCCGATCATTTCTTCGCGCAAAATATATGGTTGATATTTTTCTGACATCTAACTTATCAAATGTACTTTCAGTGACTACAATTATAAAAGTATCATATTAAACTTTAACTCAAACAATGTGATTTTGGTAATTTTTGAAATCAAATTCCATGCAAAGAAATGATCTGCTTGATCAGCTGGTAGAATCGGAATCTACCTTGCCGGTTGTTGTAGTATTGTAAATCATTAATTATGGACTATTACAAGATTTTCGATAGTGACTTGAGACAGCGATATCGTCGCGTCTTCAAACTCATATTATCAAATTACAGCAAGTAAAGAACAGAAAAATGATTTTCGACATGCGAGCATGAAAAATACACTTCGTATCATGGAGCATTTACTCGCATTGCACTTGTTTCTGCTTCTTGATACGAAGTATACTATTTTCTGTAATTTTTTTCTCTCATCATCCTCTGAGTCAATATGTTCTTGCAGTTCCAAATGTTTGAAATTGGAGGAAAAAATATATAGATACAGATATAGGAAAAAAAATTTTTCTTGCTGTTTTTTTTTGTCGGAACAACAAACTAGGGACAGGCGATACGTATCAATATATGGAATATTGATATTTCTTTCCGACATATCAGAATTTTTTTATCGATTCATTAATCAAACGATTCTCGTTATATCGATATAATCATTGCAATATTTAATGATATTTCAAGGTTCGGGGTGAAAAATAAGTTTTCGTTTTTACTTTTTCTTAAATGAACTCAAACAATTAGTGTTCAGGTCAGTGATTACTTTCAACATCAATTACGTTGTTCTTTGTAAAATTTTTAAATTTTCTAAAAAGTCTGTGGTTATTAGTTTTACAAATATAGTTACAAGAATATTCAAGAGACGTTCAATTCTTTTATGCTGATTCTCTTCTTGTCAAATAAATTTAATTTAAAATTAACATCTTGAATGTAATCTATTAATTTTTTGAAACAGTGCATTGGAAAATTTATAAAATACCTTGTAATCTGTATGGTAGGTTTGATATGAACAAATTATAAATGTACTTATATTCTATGAAATTGGAGATCGTAGAGGATGAAATTAATAAAATACTGAAAAAGCTTCAATCTGATAATAAAAATTGCACAAACTTCTTTGAATAAAAAATGTTTCCTTTCAATAACACAAGAAATTCAAAAGATACTTATGAATGCTGATTACATTGTTTTGAAGTTCTAAAATAATTCTGGAAATTAATAAAACTTTGATTCCTTGCGCATTTGATTTAAAAATCTATATAAAAATCTATAAGAATACAAAAAATCTGCAAATTTTTAATTAAATCTTACTATTCTCAATAAATACAAGCAATCACGAAAAATACTAAAAATACTAGAATTTTATTACTCATAAATGCTCTTTCAATTTTGTCAAAAATCTGTAAAACAATCTGGAAATCAATGAAATTTCGATCCTCAGAGTATCGAATTCTGAAAATCTATGTGGAAATACATTAGACTTCCAGAATATATTTTAAATCATGGAAATCCTTTAAAAATGCCGTAAATATTAGAAGCAACTCAAATCTATCATATTTTAGGAAAAATTTATCGAAATGATTGAAATATTTGAAACTTTGAATTTCAGGAAATCTTATTCTAGAAATTGGAAGAGACATCTTAAATACAACTAGGAATAACTTTTAACATATTAACATAGTTACACAATAACATTTTATAAAATGTACTGAAAAAAACAAAAATGCTATTAATATATGAAATACTTAAAATCTACAGAACTTCCATGACTAAAGCATTAGATTCTAGAAATCTATATAACGAATTACAATACTGAAAAATTCTTCGAAAATACCGAAGAAATTCGACAAATACAAAAAGAAGTATGAAATGAAAATGCTGTTTCCTGAAAAATCCATTCAAAGACAAAAAATTTCATAAACTTCGTGTTTTACAGATAAAAATTGTCTTCAAAATACTTAAGAATACTAGAAATTTATAGAGATATAAGAAAATCATACAAATTTTCATCAATACTGAAAAACACAAAACATTATTTAAAAATACCGAAAATCCAGGCAGACATGATACTTTCGGAAATCTATGAATTACTAAAAAGAATCCATAAATTTACTGTTCTTTGAATTTCTGTGCTTTTTGAATTTCTTCAAAAATTAATGAAAAATCTAGAAATCGATAAAATTCTGATTTGTAGAGCATTGCATTTTCAAAATCTATTTAAAAATCCAGAAAAATACTAGTAAAACCTGCGAATTTCATAATTCCTTTAGAAATACGTTTAATTCTAAAAGTTATACCAAGATATGATGTTTTTTGAAAAATTCATCCAAAAGATTATAATATTTGAAACTTTCAATTCCAGAAAATCGCATTCTATAAATCTAAAAAGACTCCCTACATAAAAGTAGAAAATCTTGCAACATTTTATAAATCTAAAAAATTTCAATGACCATGGCATTGAATTCTGTAAATATTTAGAACTATTTATAAGGATACTGAAAAATATTTCAAAAGTACCTAAGAAATACGAAAAATACTAAAAGAATTATAAATCTATGAAAATACTGTCATCTGAATAATCTATTCAAAGACGAAAATTTTATTGAATTTCGGATTCTAGAGCACAAAATTCTAGAAATCTAGAGACATGCTAGAAAATCCTATGAAATGCAAACACTGAAGAACACGGAAAATTTTTAAAATACCGAAAATCCAGACAGATATGATTCTTTCGAAAGTTTATGAATTACCAAAAAAAAATTTTAACTATTTGAATCTTGTAAGTAAACTTCATTTATTGTTTGATAAAATTTTTTCTAGCTTTTGGCCACTCGATTTCGTCCCTCATCAGGTATCTAATTACAACAATAAATAACTTTCAAAAATATCTAAATCAGATTTAGATAAAAAATACAATGCACAGGATTCAATGTATTGAATTAAAAAATTTAAAAACTTGAGAACCCCACTAAAAATCACATCATACATTATTTTTAATTTGTATAGTGAGTCCTGTGCATAGTATTTGTAACCTAAATCTGATTCATATAATTTAAAAGTAATTTATTGTTATATTTGAGTATCTTATGAGAGACAAAAAAAAAAGAATATTATAACACAGAGAATTATGTTTAATTTGTTACATCTTTTTCATATACATACGTATAACCGTTTGATGAGAGGTTGGCTCTGAGGATCGATAGAAAAGAAACTTGTTTATTTTGATAGAGGAATATGTATCAAGCAATTTTTTTCTTAAACGTATCATTCACTTTCCATTTTTGTTATACATATTTTTCACGACCTTTCTACAAACAATAATCAAAATTATTCATAAATTGACAAAAAAAAACTTAATGACATGACTTTCAGATGTCCACAATCATCAGCAACCCACAGCATCAAGTAGGGAGCAACAACACGAGTCCTTTGAAAATGGGCAACTGTTCTTGTGGAGGCGGTTGCAGCAACAACAATCTTTGCAACGTGGGTGTGGACCTTCGTAGGAAGCAGCACCAGAATGAATTCAATCCTTTGGGCACTTTTTCGACGACCCCTGGCAGTCAGATGTTTCCTGCACAAAGTGGCTATAGGGTTGACTCGTATTACCAAATGGAAACCACAACCAAGGAAGCAGCTACCAGTGGTGTAGCAGAGGCAAGTTTTATGCCACAGCAGGCCTGTCCTATGATAACGAGTGACTGCCAACAACAGCAACAGCAGCAGTTGTCTTCCAACATGAACACTAGGTCATCCCAATTCGAAAATCTTGTCAATCCTACTCTTGACAATCGCCATCGCAGCCACATGGCTCTTGTTCCAACTATTCCAGGACCCAACGATCCCAATAATTCACTTACAGGTCAGTCGTTTTAAACAAGCTACACTGAGGAAAAAAATCTTGTACTTTCTGCCATATATATTGTAAAAAGTACAATAATATTGTACATTTTATAATAATATTGCATTTTTTACAATATTATTGTAAAAACTGCAATAATTATTTTACTTATTACAATAGTGTGTAGTAAAACCGCTATATTGTACAATATGTATGCCACTTTTTGCTATATAATTTCGGAAATATTAAAATCTGAAAATGAAAATTTTACTACACAAATTGTAATATTTACCATACGTTTTTTCCACGTTTCCTAAGGTCGACCAACTGGGAACAAGTGGCGACCAGATTTTTTTTTCTCGCCCGCAATTTATTTACACATGCATTGAAATAGAAAAAATGCATTGCTTTTTTCCAACTTTTTCGAATACTTTATCATATTACAATATGATGCACTTGAAACCTAGAAAGTACACAAAAATGTTGCAAAAAGAATACAGAATGTTGCAAATAATATACAGATCTGTTTACTGAAAAAACTGTATGGAATTTTCAAAAATCTGGATGAATAGCAATTATATGATATTGCAAAAAGTATAAGAAGTATAGTAGAAAACGGAAGATGTAGAGGAGTTTTTACAATAAAATATGTCTATAATTACAATATCATTTGACAATATTTACAATATGTTATTTCAAAAACTGATATATTATCTAGCAAAGGGAACAATATGTCAGAGTGATTCCCGTTTACTATACAGTATTGTAATAATTGTTATATTTTATTCTCAGTGTATAAAATCAGGGGCGTATCTTCTTCATCTGAATCTTTTACATCTCATCAGAATGCAGTCTGTTAAAAATTTTCACTGGAATATATGTTTACTTTGCACAGATGTATCTGCCATATTTAACAGATTGTCTGTTGTATTCTACAAATTCAATCTGTTGATTTTTTACAGATTTATTATTGTGAAAATCTTAACAAGGAAATTTATAGGATGGAAGAATCTGTTGAATTCAGTAAATTCAGATTAAGAGAGTAGATGAAGAAAATTTTCGGAAAAATAAATTGTAGGGAGTTGAGGTAGTGCAATTTTTCGAATTTCGGGGTTTTCAAGTTAAAAAACTTGTGTCACACATTTTTTATCTACGTATTGAATGCAATGGGATTCGTTTTTTGTGATTTTCAAGTCATTGAGATTTAGATTTTTTCCTAATACTTTTGGTATGTTTCATCATGGTTTTTTGGTGTTTATACAATTTGGAGGATTTTTAGATATGATAAATTTTCGTATAGCTTTTTGAAATTTAATGCTCTAGGGATTGAAGTCTTAAACATTTTTTTTAGTGTTTTTATGGATTTTTAAGGAAATTATATTTACGAAGATTTTGAGTAGGTGCTTTATAGATTTCGAAATTTTTTTTATCGTATGTTATTCGTAAAATTTTATGTCATTTTTATAGATTTCTGGTATTTCAGTGGATCGCTTGATATAATCCTCGAATTCGATTTCATGGTATTGAAAATTTGAAAGATTTCGAGTATTTTAATTGATTTTTCAGGAAACTGTATTTTTCTATTTTTAGCATTTATTTATTTTTTTTTCCCGTATTTTGTATTTATATAATTAAAAGAATGTTCTAGTACATTTATGGATTTCTATAAAGATTTCTAGAACTATATGCTTCAAAAAAGTTTTCTAAATTTTTTAGAAAATTATATCTACATAGTTTTCGAGTATTGAATCATTTCCAGTTTTTTTTCCCATTTTTTTCAGTATATATGGAACCCGAGAAGATTTTTTAGTATCTTCATTGATTTCTAGTATTTTTTCTAACTTGCTGTATGGATTTTTAGAAGTCAATCCTCTAGATATCAAAATTTTAAGAATTTTTCAATTTTTTTTATAAATTTTTAAGGATATGATATTTACGAAGATATTAAGTATTTCAAAGATTTCTAGAATGTTTGTATATTTCAATGTAATTCATAAAATGTTGTTATATTTTCTGATATTTTTATAAATTTCTAGTATTCCAATGGATCACTCCATAGATTTATATTATTTCATTCTATTATAGTATAAAAGATTTAAACGATTTTGAGTATTTTAATGGATTTTTCAGGGGACAGTATCTTTTAAATACAGGTTTCCAATATTTCTTGTTTTTTTTTTTTTTCGTATTTTTTGAATATTTATATAATTCGAAGAATTTTCGGAAATGTTCGTATGGATATAAAATTCTAAAATTATATGCTCTGGGTTTCGGGGTTTTATAAATTTTTGAGAAAACTACGTAGTTTTCGTGTATTGAAAGATTTCTAGTATTTAAAAAACATTTCCTAGTATTTTCATAGATTTCTGGTTTTTTTTTTTTTTTGTAATTGCTATGTAGATTTTTAGAATTCGATGCTCCGGGAATAAAAGTTCTAAGAGTTTTAAAATTTTTTATAAATTTTTAAGGATTACCATACATGATATTTACAAAGATTTCAAGTTTTTCAAAGATTTCTGGCATGTTTGTATATTTATATGTTCTTCATAAAACCTTGTTATATTTTCTAGTATTTTTATAGTTTCAGTATTTCTTTTCGTCACTGTATAGATTTCTAGGATTTGATATTATGAAGTATTAGAAATTTGGACAATTTTGAGTATTTGAATTAGTTTTTCGGAGAACAATATATTTTATACAGATGTCCAATACTGTTTTTTTCTCTTTTTTTCTTTTTTAAGTATTTATACAATTTGAAGAATTTTCTGGTATGTACATAAATTTTTATACAGATAGATTTCTAGAATTAAATATGCCCTAGGATTTAAAGCTTCAAAAATTTTTGAGAAAATTATATCTACATAGTTTTTGAGCATTAAAAGATTTCTTGTATTTCTCGCAATAATGTAGTATACATAAAACTTTGAAGAATTTTTTCAGTGTTTTCATGGATTTCTAGTATTTTTATGAGTTAAAATATAAGTATAAAAATACCTAGAACTCGATGCTTAAGAATTCCAATTTAAACAGAATTTGAGTAATTATATAGATTTCTGAGAAATTTACATCAATACAGATTTTTAATGTTTTATATATATATTGTATTTTCGTATTTTTTTAGTATTAATCAAATTTTGTCGTTTTTTCTGGTATTTTTTTGATTCTATGTTTCTGAAATTTCAAACGTTTGAACATAAACGAACATCAAAAAATTGCTCTTTCTATCTATTATAGTCAGACTATTAAGGTATCACCTCCATAATTTAAATTTTACTTAGGATTTTCATGAAAAAATATATATATGAAAGGTATTACCGTCTTCATTACACCTGCAAAAATTGCAACTTGTTTTACTGTACCGTTTTGTAATAAAAAATTATCGAAATTTACATGTAGTCTTATGGGTGGAAGCAGTTTTTTAAAATTTTCAACTATGCGATACTTAGGATTTCGGTAAAAAAATTTTTCGTTGGCATATAATAACTTTTACTTTGTGAAATGCTTCAAACAGATCGAGGATTTACTGTACTGTTTTGGAAAGAAGTATAAAAATGAAACTAATTTCACATTTTCTGCATCAAATCAATAAACTTGGCAACATTGTATTCTGTCCGATTTTCGCCAATTTTCAAGTGTGTTGACGTTGACGTTTCCAGCAGTTCATAGCAGTTGTTTTGTCAATAAAAAAATATTACCTTTGCAGTGGTTTCAGAAGCTTTTCAATTTCTTTTATTTGCTGTTTCGTTTAGTTATGCGATTAATTTTATTTATATTAATTTTCATTCAGTTTAAAAATGCCAAAATTTTTTTGGGGTTGTGTTTATATTATTTACCAAACAGAAGCATATGACATATGAGGTTGGTTTCTTGCTCTAATAGAAAAGACGGCACAATGCAACGTTGCCGCTGACAAAAATAATGCCGTGATCTGAAATTGGCTAAAACCAATTCACTCTGCAGCTATATTCGTTCATGGAGGTAATACCTTAAATATTTATTTATATTCAACAAAGATTTTCTAACTCAACTAAATATTTTTTACCCTAAGTTTGCGTAGAAATGAAAAACTAATTTTTTTAGTTTCCCTTCATTGAATAAACGTTTGAAACTTCAGGAACGTTAGATTTGTAACATTACTATAGATTGCTATTCACGCTTTTTAGAATTTGATGCTCCAGAATTCAAAATTTTATAAATCGTAGGTATTTTTTCAGATTTTTCATAAAACAGTTCTTCTCGTAAAATTCTATTACTTTCAGTCTTTGGCATTTTCGTATATTATAGTAATCCTTTTTACTGACTTGAAAAATTTTTCTAATATATATTTTTTTCGTCATCCTTACGAAATGTTAATGATTAGAATTCTATTTAAGAAAGAATTCTTCTGAATCCAGGATTATTCTTACCTTGAATTAAAAAAATGAACAATCCTGAATGTCGTTTCACTTTAGAAATAACACGAAACCATTTCTGTCCTCAAAATTTGATTAAATTTAAGAAAAAAATGCATTTAAAATAGATTTATGATAATTCTACTTATTTTATTGTCCTCAACTTCGAGTAAATATTATACAATGTAGGAATATTTTGGTGCACAGGACACGTAGGAACAGACATCATAGACGGGAGTATGACGAGTTCCGTCTCCGCTCCTCAAGCACCGGTAGGCAGCAGTCCTGTGCAGAACATGATTTTGGACGCTTTGTTGTCACCCACGCGGCAGAATCTCGCTGACAACATGACCAACCCTGTAGCCGGAGCCGCAGTTCCTTCCAAGCTCTGTCCGTCTTCTTCTTCTTCGAACTCGGTGATCCAACAGCAGCAACAACAACAGCAAGCCATTCCTGACAGTCTCATGTCTCCGACAAATACTTGCGTTTTACCTGGACTCGAGGAGACGCCCATTGCACAGCAATCGTCGACATTGAATACCGAACTTGCTGCTACCCACAACACACTCCAAGTTACTGCCAGCACAATGAATATCGATGTAATAAACATTCATTTTAATACATGGCAATTCATTTTCATTCATGCTTCTGATCGTACAGAAAATGAAAATGTTCTGGAATGTTCTATATGATGTACTTGTTGAATGTTGTAGAACGTTGTGACGATGCAGCAGCAACAGCAACATCAAGAACAGGTTCAACAAGTCGTCGCTCAGGTTCAAAAACAGTTTGATGACGTTTGCGCTCAAGCTAATGAACAAGCTGTTCAAGTTGTGAACCAAGCAAAGCAGTCAGTTAGTCAGCAGGTCGTGCAGGTCGTGCAGCACGCAAAAGCCGTGCAGACTATTCAGGCGGTACAACAAGAACAGACTGTTCCTGCTATGCAACAAGCTGTTCAGCAAGCTTCTGAGGTGAGTTCAGTTCAGTGACTTATGCCAGGGGAGGAAATTTTGGATGGGTAAATATTTCAAATATAAGATATTTCAATATGAAATATAAAATACGGAGGCGAATTATCAAGTTCAATTATGAAGGCTTATGTGCAAGTAAAGAAATTAGCTAGTCATCGCTGAGTCTTGGCGCGGGTCGTTGTACGGGCCTAAAACGCTTTTTTATGCATAAAATTTTTTTAAAGAGATACGTTACAGTTTGATATTGTGACTTCGATTTTGGTTGTTTGAATTTCAACAATGGTCATTTCGACATGATTTATACGAGTCACGGTTTTTCAAAAGAGGAGATGTTTTTTGTATTTGAAGTATGACGAGCAGCAGTCATACTTCAAAGAAGTATGACAAGCAGTTAGTTTTTTGATTGTGATTGAGAGAGATGTTGACCACGGTTAATTATGACTTGGCTCTCCCCTATCGCGTTTTTTTGAGGGAATGAAAAAATTGATTATTGATCCTGATGAGGACTTGATAAAAGTCGAAATATTGATCAACATGAAATGAAAAAATGATTTTTTACAACACTGGCTTTGAGCGATCAGATTTTCCTGTTTTTTGCCGAAGACGTAAGACAGATCATATAGATGGTGGCAACAAGTAAAGAAAATTTGTTTTGTTGAGAGATTCGGAATTGTATTTGAGAATTTGATAGTTTTGGTGTTTCGTAAATTTCGTATTATTTGTGTACTTCGCGTTAATGTATTTCTTGTTACATGAATTGGGCTTGCCGGTTGATTTGAATAAATATGGTATATAAAATAGATGTTTCAAATAAAGAAAAAAATCTTTTAAAGATTTTTCGTTAATGTTAATACTCTTCAAATTTATCGAATCTTTTTCATTAGAAATAAGAAAAACATCATCCATCTTTCGAAGAAAAATGATAATGAACACAATCTACAAATTTTATGTATCTTGTAAACTCTAGAAACGTTAAGAATTTCAAGTAATTCTTGACAATCTATTAAATTTGCACCGCTGCTTAAATTTCCAAAATTTCAGGCGTAATTCAAACTATTTGGAACTATTTAAATTTTGTAAGAATTTGTTTGACTTATGAGGATATTTTGTAACTTTTTAATTCTTTGCAAACTGTTGAAAACTTTCTACATTTTATATGAAAATTTGTATATCTTAATAAGATTTTTCGTTATTTTTTTATAATATTGTATCATCTCATGAAATTCTACAAATTTTTGAATTACATAGAATTATTCACGATCTTTTGAACTTACGTTTTTTTCAATTTTCTGAAATTTCAAACAAAATACAAACTATTCAAAACTTTTCTAATTTTTCAAAAATTGGTATAACTCAATAAGAGTTCGAAACTTCATCGAAAATCTACAAAATTCATGAACATGTTATCGACAAAATTTTTCATCTAGAACGTTTTTAATTTTCTCAAAATTGTAAACGAAATGCTTACCATCCACAAGTTTCCGAAATTTGTCTAATCTGATAAGATTCTCCGTTATATTTAATCCTTTTCAAGTCCTTCAGATTTTCATCAAAAATAAGAAAAATTATTCCAATTCCAAGAAAATTCAATAACAATGAAAAACTTTGTTCTCCGTGAAAAAATCACGTTTCAACGTCCCTGGTTTCAGCAATTTTTTAATAATGTACCTGCAATGAATAATGTTCCTTTTTTTTATCAACAGGAAGCCGTTCACCAAGCGGTGCAACACGCGACCCAAGAATCCGTGCAGCAAGTTCAAGCGGTGCAGCAGGCCGTGCAGCACGCCCAGGCGGCGCAGGCAATGAAAGAAGCCGTGGATCAGGACATTGGCTCGATCATGAACCAGCCAGTCAACTTCATGGTCCAGGCAAGCTCGTGCTTGGCGAACGACGCCGCCAGCGTTTCGTGTCAAATGATGTTGACGAACGAGGCCGAGCAGGCCATGAACAACGTCTTCACTTCCGCCACCCAAGACATCATCAACAACCATCCCATCGTAGACACCACCGCCCACGCCATCATCGCTACCAACAATATTCTCAACAACGTGGCCTCCACGAGCGCACAGATCGTTAGGAAAGGCATGTACTCGAAATCCTTGCCTAGCTTCCCCTCCTCTTCAGGTAATGTAGAAAAATACATTACCTTTATGATACAGTAATTATTCATATGACACACTTTCACGAGTTAGTTCTGTTAGTCTCGAGGACCTACATTATACAGAGTGATAAAGAATAAGTGTATACAAACTTCCCTCTGCGATTGGATGAATGTAAAAATTTTTCAGCGGCGGCTTTTATTTTGCGATTGTTGTATGTGCACTGAAGTACAAAAAAAATGATTTTAGTAAATATGTATTTTAGCGAATTCTCTCAAAAATGGCCTTCAAAAAAAAATTTTCTTCGCAAAATGATGCCCTTTTCTTGAAAACAATAATACCATCACGAAAAGATCGTTTTTTAAATAATAAATAATGAAAAACATGAAAAAACGAGAGGTGACAGGTCACTCTCGTTTTCACTATTTTTGGGGGAAAAATATAGTTTTTGAATAAAAAAAAAGCGATATAAACTTACTTGAGTAGTTTTTAACTAACATCCAGCACGTTTCCAGGATGCAAATAATTTATTTTTTCATTAAAAATGAAATCAAACTCCGATGAAAAGTTGGGTTATGTCGCTCGGTGTTTACATTTGTATCACTTAGTACAATAACTTACGAATAACTCACTTTCAAGATGGTAGAAGTAATTAAAATCGATAGTTATGTCCTATGTATCATACTTATGTTCTCGAGATGTTGCCAAGATGGCGGACGGTGGTAAAGAGAGAGAGAGAGAGAGAGAGAGAGAGAGAGAGAGAGAGTGTACTTACACGTAGGAGTGTGAGTTTTCGGAACGCAATTTGTAAGCTTGTTTGAGTCATTGTCTTCTTGAGCAGTGAGGTATCGAGCACGTGTTTTTTTTTTCGTCTGCTAGTGAGGCACGTGTTTTTTTTCTGCGATCGAACAGACTTATGATTCAAATTCGTTTGAATTATTGAAGTAAAAATTAGTTCAAATATTTTCGAATAGCAAGTTTATGATAATCTTTTATAGATGTTAGTAACATATTTTTTAGATTCGATGTGGTTCTTAAGAAAATATTTATTTCAAAAATCTGAACAACAATTTTTTAGGTAAGGTGCAGCTCTTGGGGAACTTATTATTAATAGAACCTGAACAAATTTTTATAATTTATATTTTATAAAACCCGAATAAAGTTTTATTAAGATTAGGTGCGGCTCTTTAGAAACTTGTTAATAATTAGAACATGAACAAATTTTTGTTAATAATAACAATTTTCTAAAATGCCGCGCAAAACCTTAATAAAAAAAATAATTAATAACAAAAATTTGTTCGAGTTCTATTAATAACAAGTTCCTAGACAGCTGTACCTAACCTTAATAAAAATTTATTCGGGTTTTATTAATAACAAGTTTTTAAAGAGCTGCACCTAACCTAAAAAAAGTTTGTTTAGGCATTTTAGATAATATTTTACTGAAAAGCCGCACACAACCTAACAAAATACATTTAGGTTCTTTCAATAATGATAAACGTAATAAAAAAATAAACTGCAAAACATTCGTTACAATTTTGTGCATCTTTTATTGACAATTCCACATTTTCACATATTAGTTAAGCAGACTCCGAGGGAAGACCTGTATAGATGTCCGCGATTGCACGAAAGATTTCGTGGACCCTGACCAGAGAGTTTGGAAATGCACGAACGAAAAAAAAATTCGGTCAAGTATTCCGTAAAGTGTTCTTCTTTGCGGCAAAATTTTGGAATCTTAGATTTGACTTCTCTCCATGCTGTTTCCACATTTTGAGTATGCGCCCCTGTTGGGTCAACGAAATTTTGTGAAAGATTCACACTTTGATGAACGAAACCTTCACTGGGAAGGGTAAAATACGCCTTCCGACTATCAGAGATAATTGTTGTCCCTGGTGCGATTTTTTCACGGATAATTTCAAAAAGTGTATCACGATTTCTGCTCGCAACAGGTACAACAAAAACTTTATTTGTCCCTCTCTCTATGACTCCGAAAATCCACTGTCCTTCTACTAATCTGCCCTTGTTGTATTTTCTTTTGCCACATTTGGACTCGTCAGTCTCTACGATTGTTTCCTCGCCCCCAATTTTACTCACTTGATTTTTTCAACCCACATAAGTAGCTCTTTTCAAATGAAATTCGACCAATCAACAACCGTGTGGGTATTTATTCGTAATTGTTCTTCGAGAAAATGCTGCTTAGGGGAACTTCTTGTTATAAACAAGACAACAAACTGTGCTATTTTGTCGATACTAAGATAGGACCCGGAAAAAAAGTATTTTTAAAATAACTAATTTTAAAATTTCATTTCACTTTAATTTTTGAGTTTTCTTTAAAACAAAGTGAGTTTTTTGGCACATCCAAAATTGCTTACCTTGCTCATTAGCACCAGTTTTCGCGGTGTAATGAGTGTAAGGGCATTTCAAACTTCTTAATAAAACCCTATGTTTTATTAAAAAATCTTTTAGTTCCTCCTCCCTGAACCGTGCGAATTCAAACACACTGATTTCGCAACCCTCACACAAATCACTCATAACTCAAAATGAAAAAAAAAGTGTCCTGAAACTATTTACAAAATTCAAGTTAAAAATTTGATGAAAATAATATTTAGCTAATTATATTCATGGCTGAAAAAAAACACTCACCAGTATTTGAATCACTTTATATTGTTTGAAAAAATATAATTTTATTCTGCTTCAAATATTTTAACTAATTTTCACTGAAATAATTCAAACGACTTTGAATTATAAGTCTGTTCGATGATCGAACTTCGATCGCAGAAAAAAACACGTGCCTCGCTAGCAGACGAAAAAAAAAACGAGTGCTCGATACCTCACTGCTCAAAAAGACAATGACTCAACACGCTTACAAATCTCTCTCTCTCTCTCTCTCTCTCTCTCTCTCTCTCTCTCTCTCTCTCTCTCTCTCTCTCTCTCTCTCTCTCTCTCTCTCTCTCTCTCTCTCTCTCTCTCTCTCTCTCTCTCTCTCTCTCTCTCTCTCTCTCTCTCTCTCTCTCTCTCTCTCTCTCTCTCTCTCTCTCTCTCTCTCTCTCTCTCTCTCTCTCTCTACCACCGTCCGCCATCTTGGCAACATCTCGAGAACATAAATAGATACATAGGACATAACTATCGATTTTAATTACTTCTACCATCTTGAAAGTGAGTTATTCGTAAGTTATTGTACTAAGTGATACAAATGTAAACACCGAGCGACATAACCCAACTTTTCATCGGAGTTTGATTTCATTTTTAATGAAAAAATAAATTATTTGCATCCTGGAAACGTGCTGGATGTTAGTTAAAAACTACTCAAGTAAGTTTATATCGCTTTTTTTTTTATTCAAAAACCATCTTTTTCCCCCGAAAATAGTGAAAACGAGAGTGACCTGTTACCTCTCGTTTTTTCATGTTTTTCATTATTTATTATTTAAAAAACGGTCTTTTCGTGATAGTATTATTGTTTTCAAGAAAAGGGCATCATTTTGCAAAAAAAAATTTTTTTTTTTAATGTCATTTTTGAGAGAATTCGCTAAAATACATATTTACCATTATTTTTGTCTGTTTCCACTCTTGTTAAATATTTCGTTGAACGATGTCAAATAATCGCTCAACTATTATAGCCTTGCATCAGCTACGAGCACGCAACTGCGAGATAGCACAGAAGCTTAGAATTGCACGTTCACCAATTTCTCGGGCAATCAAACGATTCAAGGAGCTCAGTAATGAAGATGACAGTCCTGGAAAAAGAAGAAAACGAACTGTAAACACTTCTAACAACCGAAAAATTATGAAAAAAAAATTAAACGAAATTCTGTGGTTTCTATGAGGAAAATTGCTTCTGAGACGGGCATCAATCGTGAATCAATGCGCCTTATAGCGAAAAAAGAACTTGGACTCAAGCCTTTCAAAACACAAAAATGCCAGCTGCTCACTGATAATAACAAGAAAGTAGAGCTTGAAAGATGTCGCTCGCTCCGTCGTCGGGCCGCAGGTACGAGCTGGGAAAAAATCGTCTTCGTGGATGAAAAGCTGTTTACCGACGAACAAGCTCACAATCGTCAAAATGACAGAATTGGTCTACAGAAGCTCCTGGACCTTCGATCTGTCTTGGTATGGGGTAGAACTTGCGCCTGTGGCAAGACTCCTCTGAGTTTCATAGACCAAGGAGTCAAAATTAATAAAGAAGTTCATCGTCGTGATATATGAGAAACAGTCGTTCTTCCCTGGTCCCAGTAGCACTTTGATGACAAAGAATGGACGTTTCAACAGGACTCGGTGCCAGCTCGTAGAGCAAAAACAACCCAAGAGTGATGCAAAGCTCATTTCCCATCGTTCATTACATCCTAAGAATGGCCCCACTACTCACCGGATCTGAATCCATTAAATTACAGCTTATGGTTGATTTTGAAGGCAAGGCCCTGTGCAACATGCTGCAAAACTTTGGAGTCCCTAAAGCAATCGTTGCGTCGATAGTGGGATTGGATAACGGTAGAGGAACTACAGCCCATACTCCAGAATTTTGTGAAACGATTGAGCTTGTGCATTCGTGCTAAAAGTGGCCACTTCGAAACCAGCTGAATATATTGTTACTCGAACATTGTCTATCAACCTTTAACAGTTTATTTTGAACTACTGTCAATAGTAAATTTTTTTCACTAAAAAACATATACACTTATTTTTTGTCAGCATGTATATCAAACTCTAGTCAACTTGCAAAGAAGAAAATTCTGTATCGATACGTCTGTACGTTTTCAATATTCGAATCTTCTCAGCCTTCGATTGCGATGACCTAAAGTGGCAACTTGGTGAAGAAGCGAATGAATTTTGAAGATCGTTTGTATTGATTTTTTCAGGAAATATCTTGCAACGAGTATCGTCGATGGGATGTCTAGGAACGCCTGTGGTGCAACAGCAGCAGCAACAGCAGAGCAGCAATATTCCTGCAGGGTCACAATTAGGCATCAATGGTGGATCGGTGGTGACAGCGATGGTCACGACGAGTGCTCCTGAAGACGCTGGGGCAATGTTGCCACAAGAGTTCACTTCCATGTCCGAAAACGATCTCATAAGTTACATAGACCCCAGCTGTTTCGCACCACAAGGCGATTTCCTCATGTGAGGAACCACGACTCGTCAAGAAACGCAAACAACCCATCGCCAGGACGTTGAAATATTCTTTCCCATGTCTATCTTTGCAGATTCGATTTTACGAAAAGTTTACGAAAAGTCTACGAAATTTTTATGATGGGGCCGTACTTTGCGGCAAATTCAAATATCTAACATATGAATTTTAATTTCTACTAAATAATCAATGACTCCAATTTTTTTTTCATGTCCAAAGAATGTTTGGAGATTAAATGTATTCTAGTTTTTTTCTTCCATCAAAGTGGTTCTACTGCGGAACAATGTTTTTATGTTGTTTATTTTTTGGTATAATTCCCTTAGTTTTTCCATCAATTGATGTTTTTTATGTAGTCGTCTACCAAAAGAAGTAGGCGATTTCGAAATGTTAGCATTTATATTGCTCTTGGTAATTAAATTACTTTACGTTTACGGAATTCCATAAAAACGAATCTGCAAGTGTTAAGCGTTAAATGGCTATAAAATTTGGAACATAAAAGGCATTGCTTGCAAACGCTTAGTGACCACTCGTTTTTGGGCTTGTGCACGACATATGTTGGGATATGACATACATATTATGCAGGTAAAATGTACTACACGTGTGCGTGAAAAGTGGCGCCAACGACTGAAGCACTTTGTACGCTTTGTCCGCGTCCATTATTTTATGTACCTAGATATAATTAAAGTATTTGTAGTCACCGTCATCGTCGTCGTCATGCAGTTCAAACAATGGGCGCTTTTTGTTGTTCTCTTGAAAAGTTTATTCCCAATGGTGCTTCTTTGTATCGACTGTTTGATAATGCCTATGAGGATTTCTATATCGTTTTATTTTTGATACAAATGTTAAAGATTTTATAAAAGTTGAAGAGTCACATCACACTGTAGAACGAAAAGAAATGAATGATTATTCATTTTCTATCAAAATTATAAAGTTTAAAATTGATTTTCCTATTGAGTTGACGATCGAATGTTGATAGACATCTACTTTGAATTTTGTAAAAAGGTGCCTTAACCCAGCGAACCAAAGGACGCGAGGAGACATGACAGCCTTATGAAAAATGCTGTTGAATATTGAACTGAGCGAAATGAACCGTTTGCTCAAGACACAATGTTGAAGGTTGGAACAACCTGAAGTTTGCAACTTGTTTGGTACCAACCATTGGCATTGCACATTGAACAAACGTGCCATTTTATATGCGTGTTGTGGTGAATGAATTCTAGTGAAAAATACAAGTGCCATGAAAGAAAAGCTGCGGCAAATGTGCCAAACATACTCACGCACCATCCCAGTGTATGGCAATGACCAAAAGTGGCATTTGCAATAGTCGACTGTGAAGTTACATTTTCTCTATTTATAGTTGGGCGTATGCAATTCCTGTTTTGGTTTTTTTTCTTTTAGTAGCAAATACTTGTTATTGTTATTTTCGTTTTGTTGACGTTGTTGTTTTTTATTCGTTTAATCAATCGCGAGTGTATATGTTTATCGCACTGTTATCATGTGCATAAGCACATTTTTGATGATAAAAAATCTACGGCGTTTTGTTTCTTGTTCCTATAATTTTTGCGCTCAGGCAGAATAACGCGAGCGTCCTTCGACTTAAATATGTGATTTTTGATATAAGAATTCGAAACCTAGGTTATAAATGTACTATTTGCAATAACAATTGATTTCAAAAATGCTGTTTGGCAGATAAAATTTGTCTTCAACCAGTGATGAGAAGACGTTTATATTCTGCCTAGGCATTATCGAATAAATTTCACGTGATTTTCTAAAGTTCTGTATTATTTTTCTCGGTTTCGATCAAATGAAAGATATTTTGGAAATGGCGTTTTGAAAATGGAACTTCATGATTCTATGAAGATGTGTGATTCTGTGTGTATGTGAGTGTGTGTGCGTGTGTTCATATATATCCATCATAGTTGGCCAACTATTTTTTATGCGTTTTGAATGTTTCATATGAAAACCAACGAACCAACGTACTCTCGATCTCGAGTTAAATTTCAAGAAATACAAGCCATATTATAATGCTGTATCGAGTATATTATACATATATTGACACACATGCGGTTTTTTCGATGAAAATTCTCGAACATAATACTTTACTGGAATAAATATAAAAATCGAGGATATAAAGTAAATGAAACTAGTTTTATTTTTGTAAATTGAAGTGGACCAGTGGCACATTTTGGACGATTGAGGTCCGCAATATTTTCTTACGTCATTTGAAATGATGGGTAATCCACGTGTACATATATATATCTTTTACGCTTATCCAAAGAGAGGTAAGGCGTATGTTTTTTTATGTAAAAAATCGGTGCTTTTCATGAGCCCTGAATGTGATTCTCCTTATAGTTGGTAATGCTCTTGTTGCAAAAAATATTGAAGGAAAAAAAATTTAAAAATCAAACTATTATACGTGTTAGCGATGTCAATTAGTCATTGAGTCTGCTTCGAGTAAATGGGCCGCGAGCATGACAATGTTCGTGGTGAAAATTGGATTCGATGCGTTGTTGTGTATAAATAAATCCATTACGTAAAGTTATAAAACGATCAACTGTCGAGGAACATTACATGTTATACCATCGAAAGCTGAATAAATGTTGCGCAATTATTTTGTTTCAAGTTATTTTACCTACCATGTATAATGACATTTTCCTTACCCTTATCCTCAGGGACGGGCTCATGGGGGGGGGGGGGGTGATACGGGGGTCCAGACCTCCCCGAAATATTAGACTTCCTCAATATCTGTACAGCGATTGAGTCTCATAGCGTCACATCATCTTGTTTTTTTTTAATTCTCACGTATTTTTTCAAAAAAAAAAAAAAAAATGAAAATAAAATTTTTTTTTTCAATATTAATAGGCTTTTGTTATCTTTTCATCTACAAAATTAAAGTATTATATTTGAAAACACATTTGCAAATTTTCTTACTGATCAATTACATAAATAAATAATTTCGAAACAGAAAAAATTTCCATGGAAAAAAAAAACATGAAACATGCACATATGCCAACATGCATGCTACATGTATGCTACATGCATGCTCAACGTATGCTCAAGCATACATGAATCATACATGCTTTATGTATGGCTATAGATCCTATAGATGCATGTTCCATAAATGCTCCATGTATGTAGGGTTGTTGATATTATATTGATATTATCAAATATCGATATTTTTCATATGAAATATCGGTAATATCGACTGATATTTTTCAGTCTGATATTATCGATATTCGATATTTTGTTTGCAATATCGATATCAGATATCACTCAAATCAATAAACATCACATTTGCTACAAACAGTACATATTGAAATTTTTTTTAAATATATTTTTGTAAATTGAAAAGGTAAAACTGTCAAAATTTCCAAACCAATGCTTTTCATGCCATATTTTTCAATTTTCATTCAAAATTTGAATTCAGATTTCAATATTAATTTAAAAAAAGACGATTTTTTTGAAAAAAGTTCTAATTTTTATTTATTATTCAAAATCAACTTTTTTTGGACGATACATCGAATATCGATATTTTCAACCCTAAATATCGGTTACGATATTTGATATTTTTAAGAATATCGATAGTATCGATACCCGATATTTTTGAAGAATATCGACAACCCTACATGTATGCTTCACGTAAGATTTATTAACATATATGTCATTTTGGGTCGGGAATAAAAAAAATTTTTAATCACGTACCAAGAATACTGTAAAACCAGAATGGATTCTTACGCTCCGAACGTATGTCGGCAATCCTCCACCACGTAGGCGTGGCTTATATGTCCCCCCACGCCCCGCTCCCCCCGCTGGCGGCCCACAGTTGCCCACGGCCTGCCCCGGCCCGCAAAACAGCGAACACCACAAAATGCAGCAAAATGACAAGTGTATCATCGTCAAATGGACATGAGTAGCAACTCTCTAGGCAACTAATGAATTGTTGAAAAATGCATTTTAAAAGAAAACAAAAAAATGTCAGTACATTTTAAATATGTGCGTACCTCATCAGGGAATTTTAATAAAGTTCTCTCGTATTTTCTATCACGATTGCGGCTCGCAACATATCCGCAATTTTCAATGCAGCATTTTTGCCATATACTGGACAACGCAACAGAAAAGTATGAAAAACTGTGAAAAACATAAACGAACGTGACTTGCAACTCGCAACAACAACAATACCGCGTGCAAACTGTGTGCGTCCTTCTCACTCAAGAGAGAGAAACGCACCTTCGAATGCGCAGTAGGTCCAATTTTGACGTTCTGCGCATTCGAAGGTCGGAAATTTATCGGCATACCAAGCACCATTGACAAGCATAGGGAGTAATTCATCCTGGTTTATGATTCTTGGTTAGGTAATTCAGTTCATGCCAGTTCGTAACACAATCAAACACAATTAAACCGAAGTACGTACACAGTAAAAAATGCAGATGAAAAAAGCTAGCCGCTAGTGATTTTTTTACTACGCTCGGCGTAGTAATATCACGAACCACTCTTGTGAAACTTCGGTCGCTAGTGATTTCCCGCCAGTGTGGAACGAAAAACGACATCCGCTGAATAAATGACTAGCTTCTATGAATAAACCTACGCCCGGCGTCAGTAACTAGAGGACCTACGCTCGGCGTAGAAATATTATCACCACGCGCTTTTTTACTGTCTCTAGTGAATTTAACAGCAGATGGTAGATTTCGTAACGTGGTTCGTAAAATTCTGAGTGCTTGTGATTATATGAGATGATTTCGTAATTTCTTATCCTATTCAATCACACTTGTCATCATATGATTTGTATTATATTTCCCATTCGTTAACATTCATACGTTGTGTTATAGAGCGGTTTGCATTAATAAAGAACACAATATATATTTTTTTTATAAATTTTAACTGAGATTAATCGCTAATTCTAAAAATAAGGAAAATCATTATCAAGTAAAGTGAATTTCGATTTTCACTTTTAAAGATTAGTTGTGATCCGAATATTTCTTGTGCATCCACTAGATGTTTGAGGTTAAAAAACACGCTTACATTCCTTGCATTATCGCTAGCGTGTTTGCATATTTATGCATATATGCAAAATATCCATAACAATTCATTTTGTAATGATTTTTTATTTCATGCTTTTTAATGAATTTCAGCTGCATTTTACTGGCTAGCTGATTTTCACTATTGTACTGAACGAAATCGCCAGCCACACCGTGAATTCACAATCCCAGAGATGAAATTTACGAGCGCCTTGAAATTTACTAGCGCGCTGAAAAAGTCGTCAGCGCTAGTGAATTTTCGGTTGGTGGGAATTTCACTACCGCTCCTAGTAATTTCCCCTCACTCAGCGTAGGTCTTTTGGTTACTGACGCCCAGCGTAGTGTTTTTCAACAACTTTTTTTTACTGTGTACGTAACAAGAATCTACTCTAGCCCTTGAGTACACTGCATTTTCAACAATTTTCAATATGGCGGCGAAAGGCGGAAGAACTGAGTCCCAACCTCCTAAACAGCAACAACTTTAATCACATTTTTGCGTTTTCGAGTCGTCCAACCCGGCGAAAACCGCATGAATTTGATAGTCCTGAGCCATACTTGAACACTGTTTGCAAAATAATCTGCTACAAGTCCGATGTATTAGATTAGCTCACACGAAAAGACGACACTGCAAACAGAAAATTATTGGAAGACACAAAAGTTGATTCAAACGCACAGCATTCCAATACTTTGTGCGGGAGATTGCGTGAGATCAAAGGCGCCGACGCCAAAAAAGTATTAAAACGCAGTGAGTTTCAATCCTATTTTGAGTCTCCAATAATTTTCTGTTTGCAGTGGAGATTCCGGTTTGGGAATTCTGCCATTATCCGTGTATACTATATATATTTTGAACTGATTGAACATTGAACATTTCACAAACAGCGCGAAGCGCAGCACTTTGAATTGAACATTGAACATTGTGAACTGTTGTGAACGAATTGTTAATTTGAACACTAATGAACACAAGTTAATGGTGAATTATTATTATATAATAATGAATACGAGTAGTTTATGTATTATTTAAAAAAGACAATTATACTATTATAATAATTATTATATATATCAGTGAATCAGTAATAGTAAATAGAGATCGTGAACATTGAACACCAATGAACACTGCTGAACACTGAACACGCTGAACATTGCCAACAATTGCCAAAAGGCAATTGAAGGCAATTGTTTATAGGGGTGTCGAGGGGTGTATGTATTTGTTGTGTTTTATTAACTACATATAGTTTTGACGATTCGGCGATATTTTTAACTGGAAAACACTCTAATATTCCTTGAAAAACATCAAGCATATACTATGGTCTCGTCGATGTCGCCGTTTATGGTGAGTAATCCTGGAAAAGCGCTTATTTGACGGTATTCCATTTTCGTTGTTTTGACTATAAATTGATTGTTTATGCCTTTTTTTTCTCAGGACGTCGAAAGTTCTCGCAGTTACATTGACGAGCTCTACTCTCAAGATCCGAGGAAATGTTTAGAAGCTATAATGTGAGTGTCGGAATTTTCACTGAATCTCTGTTTTTCCAGGAAATTAGAATTTTGTAACAAAAATGTTATTCAGAAATGAACACTAGTCTGTTATGCAAAGAATATTCATTATGAAGATTTTAGTAAAAAGTATTTAATTACCGATTTTCAAAAGTTTACAGGAATTTTAGAATTAATTTCTTGTTAATATCGTAGTGTTATTTAGTGCGAATTGACAAATGTCATTTTGAATATGATATGATACGCTTATATTAAATTTTTAAATATGCTATTTATCCATATATTTCGAATGACAATTTTTTTATTTCAGAGTCAAAATTTTTTCTCTATTCTTTCACAAATCAATGTTTCGACTTAATTTGAATTTTTTAAGACCTTTTTTGAATAAAAAATTGGAAGTAAATAATAAATTTTTGTGTTTTGTTATGATTTCATTTCTATCATTAAACATTTAGCAATAGTTGCAAAGTATAGACAGAAGTATACACAGAAATTCATAAACTAATTTTCGAATTTCAAAATTTCATGTCGTTTTTGAAGTGACCAAAACTCGAGCAATTTCTAGGCAGATTTGAGCAGATTTAAACATGTATTGATAGAAAAACCTGTTATTAGTTGCAGAAGTCTCAAAAATCCCGTAGAAAGATACAAAATTTGCTTGAAAAATTACCAAACGAGATTGCCATTTTTTTCGAATTGTCAGTTGTGAAGATTTTTAGAAATTTTCAACATGATCTCAAAGGGTACCAACATAAAAATTCAACCACTTCAAATAATACATGTATTTCAAATACCAATATTTTCTGGTCGATTGTCTTCAAAATTGATGATAAATGTTCCATAATTACCAGATGCCTGAAAAATTCAGTCATCGGAAGCAACCGGCAAAAAGGATCAGTGATAGCACAAGGCGTTGTTCCTCGACTTTTGCAATTATTGGGAGAGTCGTCTGGCTCGATTGGAGATGAAATTCGCCTAGAGTCCGCAGTCACTTTGGGTTCATTGGCTAAAGGAACGGACCAGCACGTGTTGGCTTTGATAGATCTGGGGGTCGTGCCATTGATACTCCAGGTTCTACTAGTAACACCTCTGGGAGAAAGCACGGATACCAAGAACAAATTTCGAATCTCAGATCTGATTATCGAAGCTTGCTTGCGATGTCTGCGCACCGTGTTCCAACACAATGCGGCCCCGGTTCACACAATTTATCAAGACCCGGCCTTGGTTCCACGATTACTCTCCCTCGCCACTTGTTCCGTGACTTGCCAAATTTGCATCGCCACCATTTTGACCACAGCGTGCAAGGTACTGTTTTTCAAGGTGATTGATTATCAACAATTACTTTGGTTCAATACTTGAAGTTCTTGTTATGTCAATGCAATTCTAGACTGCGGAAGAACAAGAAGCGCTGTTGAAAGGCGGAGCTGTTGAAACACTCGCAGGGCAGTTGGACTCGAGCTTGGCTGATGTCCAGTTGCCGGCATTGGCTTGCCTTGCCAATATGTGCTATCAGAACCATGCAGTGTCCATGATGGTAGCCTCGGCGACGACTGGTAACTCGGCTCAGGGCAAGCTTGTGCCCGTGGCCCTTGGTCAGCTGATGGGCCGCGAGCGCAGCTCCTTGGTGCAGCTGGAGGCTGCTCGTTGCGTGGCATACATGCACAGAGCAGAGGCACTACCCGCGACGGATCATCGTGTTGTCTATCGCGCCTTGCCCTGTCTCGTGAGATTATGCCACAGGGACCGACCTCCGAGGGAGCGTGTCGCAGCCGCGGAAACCCTCGCCTACCTCACTGAAGTCGACATCGAGCTACAGCGTTTGGCTTCCATCAGCAACCATCTCATTCCCACACTTGCTGAGTTCCTGAGGCCGCATTCTCAGGTAACATTTTTGCACGGTGCCCAGCGTGATGGAATTTATAAAGATCTTCTATATAGCTATCCTCTGAGTCATCAAATGATTATAGTTGATGTTGCTGAAATTCTAAACGTTGAAAAATAAATGAAAACATAAGAAATTCTGGAGTAATAAATAATAATTTGTAGTTGATAAATATTACCTAAATGTTATTTACTATTTTTCACTTCAATCTTGAAAGTGTGAGACTAATTTATTTTTTGTTTTCGTTCGTTTCTTGAACGTTTGGAATTTGAAGCATGTATTTGTATATTCAATTGATGTGATCAAATTCAACCCTCATGTGGAGGGCAAATTCAAATGTAAAAATGGTCAATGCATCAATGAATATTTATTCTAGCATTATATTTGAGAAATCAATTTGCCAGCTTAAACTTTTACGTTTCAAAATATATCATTTTTGATATAAAATAACAATATCTTATTTCTATTGTCCCTAAGAAGTTTTTTTTTTTCAGTATGTTTACTATGCAAAGGATTATGCTCTAAGATTCAAGGTGTCATAAATTTTCAGTAATTTCGTTCAATTTCGAAAAAATTATGTCTGCATACATTTATCAAGATATTTCATGTTCTGGATTCCCTTTTTAAAGGTATTTCATGTAATGCTAGTATTTTTAGGATTTTTCGTGTTTATGAGTACTTGAAAAATTTTGTAAGGTTATTCTAGCTTGTTTATATATTTCTAGCATTCTGTGGATTATCATATTGGTTTTGAGAATTCGATGAGCTAGAATTTAAAAATTAATACATTTTAAGTACTTTGAAGAATATTCCAGGGAAGAGTGAGTATTTTTACAGATAACTGGTGTTGCACACATTTCCAACACTTTTAGTACTTGTATTTTTTCAGTATTTTTACATTTTAATGGATTTTTATAGACATCGAATTCGATGCTTTAAGATTCTTAATTTGATACATATTCAGTAATTTTATAGCAATTTAAGGAAACGATTTTTACACGAATTTTCAGTATTTCATTGATTTTTTATATTTTTTAGCTCCTACTGTTAGAATTTAGTCGTGCATTCTAGGTCTTTCTTAAAGATTTTTAGTATTTTTCTTGATTAATTCTACATATATACATTTTCAAAGATATTCTAGCTTGTTTACGTATTTTTAGAATTTTGGCAAAGTCTTATATTGGTTTTGAAAATTAGATTATATGGAATTCGAAAATTATCTAATTTTTAATATTTTAAAGAATTTTCCAAAGAATAATACTTTTCAAGAACTTTGGTATTTCATAAATTTCAAATACTTTTCGTATTTATCTTCTTTTTTTCACTAGTTTTAAAGTTTAGATGCTTTTTCGGCATTTTTATAGATTTTTATATACATATCTGCAATTCGATATTTTATGATTCAAAGTTCTATGGATATTCAGAAATTTTAAAGGTACTTGAGGAAATGATGTAAGCATGGATTTTTAGTATTTTTAATATTAAAATTTTTTTTGCATTGTTAAAATTTTGTAGGATTGTCTATGTTCCTCATAAATATCTAGTGTTTTGGAATTTTCTAATACATTTTTTTACATTTCTAGAACTCTATAATCTAAAATTTCAGAGATTTTTTGTATTTCAATAGATTTCTTTAAAAAAGCATCTTTATAGATTTCAAGCATGTTACATATTTTGAAAACCTCTAGTTCATTTCGTATTTTTTCTATTTTCATATATTTTATCGAATTTGCTAGTATTTTGATATATTTTAACATAGATTTTCATAGTTTTTGCATGCTCTAGGAATAGAAGTTTAATAGATTTGTGTAAATTACATAAGTTTTTAAGAAAATTTTCTGTATAGAATTTTATTTTTTTTGGGATTCCTATTTTTTTGGTTTTTTTTTTTTCATATTTTTCAACATGTATGAACTATTGTATTTCTCATTATTTTGTGATATTTCTGACATTTTAATGGGTTGCTATGTAAATTTAATGCTAGATTCTCGGTATTCTAAACAATTTTCCGGAACACAGTTTTTCAATAATTTTCTAATGTTTCAAACAATTATTGTTATTTTATTATTTGAATATTCATCAAATATGGAAGGTTTTCTGATATTTTCATGGATCCAACATACATTTTTAGAATGATATGCTCTAGGATTTGAATTTCATTCTTAAAAAAAGGTTATCTTCATACATGTTGTGTATTCAAAGATTAGTTGCGTTTTACAGCATTTACAAAATTTAGTACATTACTTTGTAGTTCTTTTCTATACATATTAATTTTATTTTCTTTCCAATAGTAAATTATTCGGTGCAAATTTTTCTTGCTACCCTATGGAAAATCTTGTAATTCATGAATTACAGACTATTACAACCAGCAGGGTGGATTCCGATTGTACCAGCTGATCATCCAGATCATTTCATTTGAATAATTACCAAAATTACAGTGTTAGAGTTGAAGTTTTATATGTATCTTTCATAATTGTAATCACTGAAGTACACTGAATAAGTTAGATACCAGAAAAATATAAATTTTATACTTCGCGCCAAGAAATGATCAGGTTGATCAGCTGGTAGAATAGGGATCTACCCTGCCGGTTGTAATAGTTTTGTGATTCATGAATTACAGACTATTACAAGATTTCCCATAGGGTGTCAATCAATGTCGTCAATATGAAATATTTTTGAAAATTGAAGGCTATATGAAATATACAGGATCTTGTGCATACAATTCAGTTGATGAAATCTTTGTTGGCAACAAGGTGCAAGACGCGACACTTTGTCAAGACATGCGACAAGCCGCGTTCAGGGCGTTCGCTTCGTTGGGGGCAAACGACGAAGACATTCGCAAGCGCATAATCGAGACTGAAAATTTGATGGAACAAGTGGTGGCCGGGCTGCAAGACCCGGGGGGTCCTCGCGTTCGTTTGGCAGCTGTCAGGTGCCTTCATTCGCTCTCGCGGAGCGTCCAGCAACTCCGCACAACTTTCCAAGACCACGCCGTCTGGAGGCCACTTATGCAACTTCTGCACGGCGCTGATAAAGGCTTGGAAAGTAAGTTCGTTTCGAATTTACAGTAGTGAAAATTTGCACACTGTGAGTTGAAATTGTCACAGTGACGATAAGATATTGCAAGGGACAATACTTTTTAGTTGCCGTAGAAATCTGGGCTGATGCTGTAAGGAACGATATCAGATACCTATTATCAGGACAATAAGACGACAGGCAGATGTATTCTTATGTCAGATGTTGAATAGATATTGAAAACGTACTGTCATCGTGACGATTTCCACTTCTTAGTGCAAGCATTCACGCTTTGATCATACAATTGCAATTAATCAACAAACAATTTTTCGTTCGCGAATATCATCCGGTTGAAGACTTGCAGCGATGAAAAATTGCAATATCACCAATTGTAAGAAGCCTGAGGATCAGAAATTTAATGGACAAATCAACAGTTCTGTTATTTCCAGGCCGAGGGGAGGGGGAGGAAGACTTGTTGACCGTTGCGTCCAGCACGTTGTGCAATTTGCTGCTTGAGTTTAGCCCGAGCAAGGAGCCTATCCTGGAATCGGGTGGGGTCGAGCTCCTTTGCTCTCTGACGAAAAGACCGGATCCGGCGTTGAGGCTCAACGGTATTTGGGCCCTGATGAATGTCGCGTTTCAAGCCGAGCAGCGAGTGAAATCGCAAATCCTGTCCTGCCTCGGCACCGACCAGATATTTCGGCTACTCGTCGATCCGGATTCGAAGGTGCTCATGAAAACACTTGGACTTTTGCGGAATCTCCTTTCCACGAAAGCCCACATCGATCGCATCATGGGCGAGCATTCGGCTCATGTGATGCAAGCGGTTATTTTGGTTCTCGAGGATCCTAAACATCCAGCGGAGGTCAAGGAACAGGCACTCTGCATTTTGTCCAACGTGGCTGATGGTGATCGAGCGAGGGATCACATTATGGCTAATGAAGATGTTCTTAAGAAACTCATGGACTATATGGTTGGTATGCCTTGTATGAATAAGGTGTTTTTTACAGATATGGAAAAATTTATCGGTTTCGAAAGGAATTCTTTTCGGAATTTGGAATGGTGTTTGACTTTTGTTAAAAGAGGGATTACTGTGCTCAGTGTAATTTCTCAAGTGCGGGAATGAGACTTGTGAAGAGAAATTTATGGAGGGAGTCGATGAAATATAAGAATATTATGAAAATAGTAGGAAAGTTTGTACAAAAACATCATTTTATTAAAACTTGGAAATACTGGACGTATTAATTGTTAGATTTGCTGGGATTTTTTGAAAAATACGAGAATTCTTTAGAATACTAGAATAAAGGTAATGTTTTCTGAAAAGTTTGAGAAAATACTGGAAATCTATTAACTTATGAATTCTAGAGCATCGAATTGTAGAAATCCATTAAAATACTAGACATTCATACAAAATTTGATACATACTAAAAAATATACTGAAAGTGATAAAATTTTTTAAAATATTGTAGGATACTAAGAATATTAGAAGGTAATGTTTTCTAAAAAATAAAAAAAAAAATGGTGGAAACCTATTAATCTTTGAATTTTAGATCACCGAATTGAAGAAATCTAATATTGGTGATCAGAAAAATTCTAGAAATCTATAAAAATATTGGAAATTAAATAAATACTAAAACACATACTAGATACATAAGAAGGGAATATTTCCTGAAAGATCTACAAAATACTGAAAATCTATCAAACTTTAAATTCTAGAGTATCGAATTTTAGAAATCTATATCGATAACCATAAAAATTCTAAAAATCTATTAAAAATGAGTATTTCTACATAATGTAATAAATACTAAAAAAAAAAAAAAGAAAATACTATATATAATACACCAGAATTTTTTGAGACATGAGAAATGTAGGAATATAATGTTTTTTGAACAATATAAAAAATACTGAAAATCTATGAAACATTGAATTCTAGAACATCGAATATAAGAGATCTATATTGATAAGCATAACAAATCTAGAAATCTGTAAAAATATTAGAAATACCTTCTGAATACAATAATTCAGAAAAAAGTACTGAAAATACTTGAATTTACTAGAGTTATTCAGGATATTAGAAATGTATTTAAATAATGTTTATGAACAACATAAAAAAATACTTGAAATCTGGAATTTCGAATTCCATTGTATCAAAATTTAGAAATCTACATTGGTAACCGTAAAGATTCTAGGAATGTATGAGAATATAAAATTTCGTGCAACTAATTTTCACAACTTCGAATAAATACTAAAAATAATACTGAATATACAAAAACTATGAAAATACTCTAAAATGTAATACTCTAAATACTATAAAATTACCACGAAATTTTTCAAGTTGTTTTGTTTATAAATGATGAAATATATCAAATACAAACAAAATTCAAGAAATTTGAAGCTATTGTATATTGATAAATCGCATAGAATATTGTCTAGAGAAGTTAATATTATAGGGTTTTAATTCTAAAAATCTATATAAAACTCGTTGAAAAAACTTGAAAATCGATAAAATTTTATAATCACTAAACAATAACAAAAATCTATGAAATATTCAAAATTAATGTAAGTATATAAAATTATAAAAATTCAATCGATCTTAATACTTATAATTTATGAAATTTCGAATTCTACAGAACTATCTTCTGAAAATTGATATCGAAATTCAAACAAATGCGTATTAGTCCTAGGAAGAGTATGTTATTGCTGAAAAGATTAATACTTTAAGATGTTAAAACAAATGTTTAACATTTTTTATGAAAAGTGATGTATTTTATAAAGTAAATATTCGAGTGTTGCTAGTTGATTTCTGAGGTGTGATGATTCTAGATTTAATATTCATTTATACATTCAAATGAATATATATTACATTTTTATATTTATTAATCCTTTTAATGTTGAAGTTCCTTCCCTTTTCAATAAAAAAGTTCGCTGCAACATACGTATTTTTTAGTGTTTATGAAATTTTGCAAATTTTTCAATTATTTTCATACATTTCGAGTTTTATTATAGATGCCTATATAAATTTCTGGAATTTGACTGTTTAGAATTCGAAGTATGCTAGATTTCTAGTATTTTTTATAGAATTTTGAAAAACCGATATACTTGAAGATTTTCAGTATTATACAGCTATTTTTTTGTACTTTTTTGTATCACCAGTTTTTGTACAATTTGAGACTTTTTCCATATTATAATATAATAATATGTAGATCTATAGAATTCAATGTTCAAGGATGTAGAAATTTATTGGCTTTTTTTTCGTACTTTTAGAAGTATTAAAAAAAATTATGTCTAAGGATTTCAGTATTTTATTGACTGCTAGTGTTTTTATAAAATTTACCAGTATTTTCTCAGATTTCTCGTACTTTATTAGATTGCTTTATAGATTTATCCAGACTTAAAAAATTCTGCGTAAGTCCCACTAATTCCCTTTTTACAAGATTCATACCCCATTTTGAATTTCAGGAAGAATTTGTTTCAGAACCAATTTCCTATGCCCCTGGAAAATTTGGAGCAAACTTGAAAATATTTTTTTCTGAAGAGCATTTTAAGGGAAATGTGTCATTTATTTAATTTATAATAGATGGGCTGGGAAGAATTTTTAGATTAAAAATATTTAATACATTATCTTTGCCGTCCAAACTTTAGAAAATTTTGTAAAAGATAAAAATTGTGATTACAAACTCAAACAGGCAAATTTTATCTTGAATAAGAGTTGAATTTCCCGATTTACGAATATTTATATTGATAAAAATGGAAAGTTATACATAAAAAATTCCAAACTAATTCACGATTCATCGTTTTGCAGATGCATAGCAACGTGAAACTGCAAGTAGCTGCTGTATTTTGCGCATGTAATTTAGTGTGGAAAGAAGAACCAGGTGCTCTGATAAGGCAAGCACGTTTGAGAGATTTAGGAATTTACCACATTTTGCAGCAATTACGTCATACGAAGGATTCACAGTTATTCGAAAAGTAAGTTTTGAAATTCAAAAACATCAGTCATGAATACCGTTTTTAACTTATTTTCTTGTCTTTTCCAGAGTAAAAAGTGCCCTCACGCAATTCGATCCTTAAGTTAAAGAAAACGAAGGAAACCGTTTTTAGATTTTTCACAATAGTTAGAACGGATAATTTTGTGAATTATAATTTAACTCTGTGATAACGTACCGATTGGAAAAAAATTAATTAAGTTAATGATAGAAGCTTTTTTTCGAGCAAACAGTAATCGATGATCAGTCTTTGTGCAATATATGTACGCCGATTTCGTGTCCCCATTTTAAAGAATATAACTCGAAACAATGGTCCTGGTGAAAATAGAATCAACTCGTCGTTTTTCAATACCGTCAATATTTATTTATAACGCAACTGAATATATTTCTCTTAATTATTATCGAACACTACACTCCGCGTTGCATAATTCATTTCGGTATTTAAACTGATGACTCAGGGCACAAAACTTTTTTTTGTTAAAATTGATTGGTCAACATTCGTTAAATGAATAATGAACTTGAAAAAAAGGCAGTATTCTGATTGCCCTTTGAGTTACTAGTTTGAATGCCGAGGATTCTTTGAATCACAATTTTTCGTAGTGAAAAATTTATTTGGAATGTAATACTTATCTGCGAAAATCCACATGGCAAAAAAATTTGCTTTCCCTTTTTTGAAAAACACGAAACATAGTTATATTTTAGGAATACTTATTTATGACTAGTTGAGAATCGTTTGATTTTGGTGTACAGCATGTCGCGACATATGCAGATTACACACAAAAAATTGATCCGTTTTTCACGGTGTATTTTACATTTATTTATTTTTATATCAAATTTTTATTCCGGTTTCGCGATATGGTGGAAAAATGTGCAAATTGTGTATTTTTGTTAAAAAATTAGAAGTTTGAAAGATGTCAAATTTTATTATAGACGAGCTTCCAATGGTTGTAGAAAAATGTATCAAAATATATCTAAAACGTCGTTTTTCATTCATTTCTTTGAAAAATCTGCATATGTCGATTTCTTTGGTACTGTTGCATACGCAAAATTACTCCAAGTTATTAGACCCGTACAAAGCTGAGCTGCATGTTATAATAAGCAATGACTAGAACTCGAAAAAATATTAAAATCATTTTGGAGGTTCAATACTCGAATACGAATACATTTTATACGAATTTTCAATATTCTGATCGACGTGAAAAAAGCATCCATCAATAAGTTCATCATTCTCCCTGCTCAGCTTTGTTACAAACAAATTACTTACTTCGAAAAGTAAACTTGAATATTTCATGTAATGTTATATCGATGAAATATTGGATTTTTTCAGTACGCGACGTGAAATCGATCATCATACATGTAAAAAATAAAGCGAAGGAGTTTAAGAAAGTGAACACTGTTGCACGTTTCTTGAATACCAGTCGAGATTCTTAAGCCAGAAAAAAAAAAAACAGGAATAGTTCATTTTGGTTTTCTTAAAAAACACCAAATTCAAGCAGCATTGCTGTCCTTTGTTAGATTCTCCAAAGCAGAATTGTTCAGTGGGTCCAATTCAGCGAACAAATCCATCCACGATGTTTTTTTCTGTTTTTCGCTTTTATTTTTTACCTGCAGAGAACCAAATTTATTATTCGAATTTTGGTGACAATTTATTAAGACGTATAATAATATTGCAATAACATTATCATTGGATTACATATTTGGACGATTTTTGCTGCAAAAAACGTTGAAATATGTGGTCTTATGGCAATGTTACAGCAACGTTATTAAGGTGTTATGTAAATGTTACATCTCATGGGGATACAAATCAGTTTCGTAACGAATACTTTTGGAAAGTGCAGAAAAATTTAGAAAGCAATCGAATAAAATAGGAATCTGAAAAAGTGTTTGAAAATTTTAGAAGGCTGAAAAGTTATAGAAGAACCTACAAATACTAGAAGTCTAATAAATACTGAAATCCTATGCAGACATAATTTTTCAAAATATTCATAAAAATACTTAAAAAACTATAAATCCGAATCCTCGAGCGTCGAATTCTATAGACTTATACATATAGAAATCGTTCGTGAAATGGGAAAATAATAAATTCTTATAAATGCTGAAGAGATACGATAAATACTAAAAGGACTACAAAACTATGAGATATAATCAATCTATGAGGATATAGTTTTTTGAAAAATCTACGAAAGTACTTGAAATCTAACATACTTCGAATTGAAGAGAATCAAAAATTTTAAATCCACGTAGGTATTCATAGAAAAAACCTCGGAATTTATAAAAATGCTAGAAAATTTTACGTAATTTCATAAATACCAAAAAATACTGAAAATAAAAGTGATCTAAACTAAAAATTGCGGTATAATTGTTTGTAAAATGGATGAATTTGCGAAAAATCTGTAACACTTTGAATTCCTCGAGAATCGAATTCGTAAAATCTATTGATAAATGCTTAAAAATAATTGAGATCCTAAAAATTAGATAAATACTGATTGATATGCAGAATCTAAAGAGTATGTACTAAAAATATTCTGAATACTAAAAATTTACTGTAATGTTTTTTGAAAAAACTAAAAAAAAAACTACTAAAAATTTCAAAACTACGAATTCTAGAGCATCAAATTCTGAAAATCCATAACAATTATATGAAAATATGTTGTACATATCATTTATAAAATAATCAATATATTCATAGTTTTAAATATTTATTAATTAACTCATGTGTATATAATATACATAATAAATAATCTGCAAAAATCCTAGAAATCTTTAAAAATACTAGAAACTCTAAAAGAATCTGATAAATATTAAAAATTTTAAATGATACTAAAAATATAAATAACTATAGGAATACTGAAAGTCTATGTGTATACAATTTTTCGATAATCTATGAAATTAATACCTATCTATAAATCTTTGAATCCTAAACCATCGAATTCCAGAAAACTTTAGTGATTCTTGAAAATACTATGAAATCTATTATATTATGTTAGTAAATATTGAAAAAATTTGAAAAATACAAATATTACCTACTAAAAAACTGCAAAACGCAAGAAACGTAATGCTTACGTTTATTAAAAAAATGCAGGGTATTGATTATTAAACCTTATATTTCAGAGTTTTAATATTCTTAACCTAACCTACTTATTTATTATATATTTAATATAAATGTAAGAATATAATAATGTATATATTATATATATTATATTCTCACAGAATCTGAGAAATAATATAAATTACAAATACTTTATATGAAAAATAAAAACTTATATATAAAAACTGAAAATTGATTCAGATATAATTTTTCGAAAATCTATAAAATAAATGAATCTCAAAACATTGAATTCCAGAAAGCTTTAAGTCATACTTAAAAATATTACGAAATCCATTATGTCATGTTAGTAAATATTACGAACATATAAAAAATACTGTTAATACCAAGAAAAACTTTAAAATACAATAAATCAAAAACTTATGTTTGTAAACAAATCCAACAATGTATTTATTAATTATCGAACCTTATATTTTGGAGTTTCAATTCCAGAAGTCTATGAAGATTCTAGAAAATTCTTCAAAATTTTTAATCGCTAAAAAATACGAAAAATTTTATGAACATCCATGTAGATTTCTCTAGAATTCAAAGTATGTTAGGTTTAAGTATTTTTATAGATTTTTCAGAAAATTGCATCCTCATAGATTGATAGTATTTCATAGTTATGTAGTTCTTTGAGTACATTTCGTATCCTTTCAGCATTTCTACGAATTTATGATTTTCCCATTTTACAATCGATTTCTACATAAATCTATAGAATCCAATACTCAAGGATTCAGTTTCATAGTTTTCAAAGTATTTTCATAAATATTTGAAAAAATGTTGTCTGTATCAGATTGCAGTATTTGATAGACTGTTGTATTTTCAATTTTTTTAGTTTTAAAGTATGTTTTTCACAAAAGAGACTCCACGGTCGGCACTATTTGAAATGGATCATATTTGGCATTATACTCACGATTTCTCTTTGCAATTCTAAATCCTTTTTCAATTTGTTCTACAATCCAAATTCTTCATAAAGTCATAATTCCTAATTCACATTTTAGTTCACAATTTCCATTCATTGACTTTTAGCTCACAATTCATAAATTTTTTTATTAGCAACCTGTATTTCTGACTTCGCCAATCTATAGGCTTTCTAGGTAGTTCTTACGATACCATTGAAAAGGATAAAATAATTACATATTCACTCTAAAAATTGAATCTTGTTTTAAGATGCAGCAAAATTAAGGCACGACTTGAAATTCAAATCTAATCTTAAATTCAGTCTATGTTCGCTATTACTTTCAAGCGCAAAAGTCTTAAATTAAGAACATTTATCACAATTTAAGGTAATCATTCTTGATTCAAGACATATCCTCTTAATTTAAGACTCGCTTGCTTGAAAATAAATTTGAACATGGACTTAATTTAAGACGATATTTGAATGCCAAGTCGTGCCTTAATTTGTTGCATCTTGAAATAAGATTTACTACTACTCTTGAAAAATGATGCATTGTCCATACTTACCGAAATTATTATAACAATCATAGCCCCTTATCTTCAGGTTGAGTCTAAAGTTTTCTAGTATTTTTCTAGATTTCTACTATTCAATTTGATTGCTTGACAAATTTGAATTTCGGAATTATTATCTCCCATCTTCATCATCTCACCGAATCAGCTCCAGCTCCTTTTCCCTCGGGATTCAAAATATCCCCGAGGCTCTGCTTCAATATATCCGATGGCAGAAACGTGTCGCCAGCATCCCATTCCATGCTACCACTCGGGCCCTCGCCCAAAATATCATTCAGCAGCTGCGCATTTTCCGATGACAACTGTTCGAAATTCTGGCTCTTCGCCTGGCCAACCGGCTTGGAAGACAACGACTCCATGGTCAAATTCAGGTCAGCGATGCTTTTCCGCATCTCCATCAGACCCGTGTCCTCCGAGGCGAATTTGTTCTTTCCGGTCCTCAAGTTGTCGAAGAGATCGTAAAAGTCCTTTTCCGTTTTCTGTTCACTCGACGACGCGTTTGTCCCGATGTCCAGTAATTGGTCATCAGGTTTCTCGAGCTCGCGGGGTTTGGCCTCTTGCGCTTCCTCCACATCGTGGTATTCCTCCAGGAACAAGAGCTTGTCCTTGTCGTCAAGGTCCTCGTCGCCGCCGGTTTCCTGGGCCAGTTTCAAGGACGTTTCCGCGAGTTCACGGACGACCATGAAGTCATAGCGTTGGTAGCCTTTGAAGCTGTTGGCGATGGTGGAATATGCTTGGGCGGATTTTTTCGTGAAGCCCAGGATTGTGTTCTGGTAGAGGACCAAGGCGTGGCTGAACATGTTGCAACGGGCGGCGGCCAGAAGGTCGATTTTTTGAAGACAGTCGAGGGCCAGTCGGTCGAAGGCTTTTTTTCCCCTGGAAAATGGAATTCAACTTGGGTTGGGACTTCTAGGTCATGGATGATTCATTATTCTTGAGTTTGTTGTGGATTCTTACAGTTTTACTCGGGACTGAACTTTGCGAAACTTTTGTAACTGTTTGGAAGTGTCAGGGTCCAGTTCTTGGGACACGTTTTTCATCCAGGACAAAGCTGCTCGGTATTCGGTTCTGGATTTTTCCATGGCTTGGATGGTTTGCAAGGTGTCTTGGATGGCGCGTTGCCTGAAGGTTTCTACCTCTTGGTAGAGTCGAACTAGAGGTCCTCGGAGGGTTAGTCTTTGTTGGCCGGAGTAAGACAGTGATTTTCCTACGGCTGACATCATTTTTCCGGCCCTCGTTTTGTCCTGTTTCCCGGCTTCTTTCAGGAAACGTCCCATGGCGTTTTCTTCTTGGGCCAAATCTAGAATCGATGAGCTTTGAGTTTTTTTGTAGGGAAGAGGAAAATGAAACTTTTGTCGAGTAGAGCGAGTTAAATTGTGGGAGTAGGGGGTGTAGGCAGGAAGAATTTTCGGGAGGGAATTTTAAGATTTTTGATCTTCGACGATCTGGTTATTCAGTTTTTTGGATTTTGGGGTTTTAAAGCTGAACAATTTTTGGAGTCTAGAGTCACTCGTTTTTGAATAAGATAATTATTTTAATGAAAACTCGATTTACGTGATTTTTAAGTAGGTGATGTTTAGGTTTTTTTTCAATACGTTTGGTATTTTTTATAGTTTTTTGGTATTCATTTAATTTGAAGGGATTTTGTATATAATAAAGAATTTTTGTATACGTTTCTAGAATTCGATGCTCTAGGAATCAAAGTTGTTAAATTTTTATATATTTTTATAGATTTTTGCGAAAGTTATATCTTTAAACATTTTAAGTATTTCGTAGGTTTCTAGAATTTTCGAATCGTATGTTATTCATAAAATTTTGTAATATTTTCTGGCATTTTTATAGATTTCTAGTATTTCGATGGAACGCTCTATGGATTCATCAAATTTCATGCTATATTATTAAAAATTTCAATGATTTTGAATATTCTACTTGATTTTTTATGAAACTATCTTTTATTCGGGTTTTTAAAAGTTTTGGCTTTTTTCATCGTTTCTTTTTTAGTATTCATGAAACTTGGAGAACTTTTTAGTAAGTTTATGGATTTCTGTATAGAAATCTAGAATTATATGCTCTAGGAATAAAAGTTTCAACATTTTTTTTAGAAAACTACATCTGCATGATTTTTAAATATTAAAAAGAATTCTAATATTTGTCATATTTTTTTGTTGATTATGAAACAGAAAGATTTTTTTGCATTATCATAGATTTCTAATATTTTTGTACATTGCTGTATAGATTTGTAAAAATCGATGCTATAGAATTCAAATTTCGATCCATTTTCTGTAATATTAAATTTCTGGAAAAATTACAGTACTAGAGATTTTTTATGTTTTATACCTTTCTTGCAATTTTTTTTAGTAATTACACGATTTTGTCACGTTTTTTAGTATTTTTAACGATTCATACTACTTTACTATAAATTTGTATACATATATATGTATGCTTTTTAGAATAATTAATTTTTATATAGCTTTTTAGAATTCGATGCTTTAGGAATCAAAGTTCTAAAAATTTTTTTAATGTTTTTAGATTTTTGAGGAAAATATATCTACAAATATTGTTACTTTTTTAATACTTCAGATTTAAAAATTTTCTTATTGTATGTTTTCCATAACATTTCGTAATAGTCTTTGGCGTTTCTGATAGATTTTTGGTATTTCTATTGGTCACTCTAAAGATTTTTAAAATTTGACACTATATATATTATTGAAGATTTTAACGATTTTAAGTATTTTAGTTGATTTTTCAGAGAACAGTATCTTTTACACAGATTTCCAATACTTTTTAGTTTTTTTTTTTTAAATATCTATGCGTTTTGAAGAATTGTTATTATGTTGATAGATTTTTATGGAGATTAATTTCTATAATTATATGCTTCAGAGTTTAAAGCTTCATAAAATTTTTGAGAATATCATATCTACATTATTTTCGAATATCAATAGATTTCTGAAATTTCTCGCTTTTTTTTTAATATTGGTAAATTTAAAAGAATTTTTTAGTACTTTCATGGAGTTTTAGTACTTTTGTATATTCTTATTATCTAGATTGCTGGAATTCAATGCTCTAGAATTCGATCGGCTTTTCAGTATTTCTTCAGATTTATGGTAAATTACGTCTATATTTTTTTCAGGTTTGGTAGATTTCTTGTATTTTCGCATTTTTTTTTCTAGAGTACTTACAAAATTTTGTCATTTTGTGATTTTTCGGATTTGACAGTCTAAAAATTCGAAGTTTTATACATCGTAGGCATTTGTTCAGATTTCTAAGCAAACAGTTCTTTTATAGAATTCTACTCCTTTTAATATTTCTTCAAAGTTTTTATGATTTAAAAGATTTTCTGGTATTTTTATGTATTTCTATGTAGATTTCTAGAACTCGATGCTCCAGAGTTTTAAGTTTTTTAGATTTCTGCCATTCGAGTAAATTTTCATTGTTCTTTATAACTCTCTGGATTGAAAAAATTTTTGAAATTTTGATTTTCTACGTTATCCATTAGAATTTCGTTTAAGGAAAAATTCTTTGTGAGTCAGGATCACCGCTATTTTTTATTTTGTAGACTTATAATTTAACTTTACTAATTTTTGGAATCTTTTACTGAAAATTGAGCTCTCATAGTTTTTCAATTACTCTATAGTATTATATCGAAATTCATCAAATTAGAAAAATAGCAAAGGTATCACAAGACATTTTTAGAAATCATTTCGAGTTACAAGGGAAATTTCCAAAAAAGTTATCGACTCGTTGCTCCTATTTAACTGTTATTCTAAAGACTTTTCAGAATCCAAAAAAAGCGTACTGCATAATCTTTCCTGATACTTGTCGATGACCCTTTGCAAATAAGCACACGAATCTTGAATGCTCCGAAACAATTCCAGTTTTGCATCGAGCTCAGCATCGGAAGCAACTATGCATTCGTCTTCTTTTTTTCCGAGTTTTCGTGACAAAGTTTGCTTGGTGACCCAAAAGTGATGTTGCATTTTGGTGATGGGGGAATCATCGTTGTCACTTCCCTGTGCCCAACGATCCAACGAATTTCCTGACATCCCTGGTCCTTGCTCGTTACGTTCACTGAATCATTAACAGAATTCAGACTATGAAAGTTACAATAATACCTCAAAAAATTAGGGAAAAATGATTCAATAACGATTTGGAATCCCAATTTTTGTAATTAAATATAAAATTTATTAAATATGTCGCAACCAGAAGGATAAATTTACTTAATTTAGCCCCTTGTTTGCGAACATCAAATTTAAGAAATTTATTCAGGATTTCACAAAAGAAGTAGGAAATCGTACGAAAATTGTATAAGTACAGAAAAATACAAACAAAAAAAACTATAAGTCTATAAGCACACGAAGTAAATAAAAATAAATTACCTTGTTACCACCTCAAATCTGTAGAACTTAAAACCCTAGAGCATATCGTTTTAAAAATTTATGTAGAGTATATGTGAAAATCATCCAAATTTTATAAATATTCAAAAAATATGAAAAATACTGGAAAAAGAAGAATTCTTCGAAACACTAGATTTTTACGAAAAACAGTGTTCTATAAACTGTTTGTAATACTAGGGATTTATAGAACTTGGGAAATTAGAGCATAAAATTTTTGAAATTTATATAGCAGCCTATGTAAATATTAGAAATTTAGAATACTAGAAAGACTACGAAATTTCATAAATGTTGAAAAATATAAAAGGGACTAAAAATAATAGGAATCTTCTGAAAAGTTAAATTCTACATTGACATGATTTTTTATGAAAATAATAATAAGAATCTACAAAACTTCTTATCCTATATCATCTCATTTTGAAAATCTACATAGAAATCCATGAAAATATAAGGAAATGCAATAAAATTTACGAATATTGAAAAAATGCAAAATGAGCCGAAAGTTTTAGAATATTTTCTATATACTTGATATTTACGAATATACTGCTTCATTGAAAAATGTATTAAAATACTATGCATCTTTAAAATTTCAAATCCAAGTTTCGAATTCTAGAAATCTACATTGAAATATTATGAAAAAATACTAAATATTCTTTATGTAATTCTAACAAAACCAGAAAATTTTACTACATTTTAATAATACTAAAAAATATGAAAAATGGTATAAATACTAGAAGTCTTTGAAACACTAGATATCTGCAGAAAACTGTTCTGAAAATTGTTTATAATATTATAAACCTATAAAATTTTGAAATCTAGAAAATAAAACTCTTAAAATTCACATAACAATCTTTAAAAGAATAAGTTATATCGAAAAAAAAAAAATAGAAAATACTACAAAATTTCATAAATGCTGAAAAATATAAGAGACAAAATATTATAAAAAATTTTTTTGAATAGTGAAATTCTACATTGAGATTATTTTTTCAAAAATTGATGAAAATATTGAGAATCTTCAAAACTTCTGATCTTATATCATCAAATTTTGAAAATCTACATAAATCCACGGAAGTACGAGGAAATTCTTAAACATAAAAAAAAATGTAAAATCAACTGAAAGTTTTCGAACATTTTTGATGTATTCGATATTAATGAAGATACTGCTTTCTGAAGCATTTATTGAAATACTTCAAATATATAAATTTTTCAGTTCTGGAGTTCCAAATTTTAGAAATCTATATTGAAGTTTTAAAAAATACTAGATATCAGTAAAAAATATCATACTAAAATAAAATCATACTAAAAAATATGAAAAATACTAGAAATAATTAAGATTCTCAAAATCCATGCATCATTTTCTTCAATAACTGTAAAATTACAAAGTACATATGTAACTTTGAATCCTGAAACATAAAATTCTAGATAATATCTGTATGAAAATTCTTAAAAATGCTAGAACATCTTCAAAACTGTAAAAATACTTGAAAAAAGTTAAACACTAAAGTTCTGAAAATCTATGAAATATCAGTAAAATATAAACATAGTTTTCGAATATCTTTGAAAAAATGTTTTTCTTAGAATATTTCTTGAAAATACTGAAAATCTAATAAATTCTGAATCATATAGAATTTTATTATCCAGAAACAAATTACAAAATACTAGGACTTTATAAAATAATTTCATTTAACATTTCACTTTGCCCCTCAATATAAAATTTCATTGGTACGCCCCTGGGTTATTCCATAGAAAAATTTACCAAATGAAAATTTTTCCTTAATAATGACGAATCAAATTTTTTCGAGAACTACTGAGAAACGAAGCTCCAAAATTTTTAAAGAATATCATGAACATTGAAACACAAAAATTATATATTCAGAAAAACACAACTTGAGTAAAAAAAATAGTTTAAAAATGACTGATTCTAAGGTTGGCAGTAAAAAATTATAATCACAGAGAACATAAAATCTCTGAGTTTTACGTGAGATGTAAAAAGTGAGGAAAATATTTTTCAATTTTTTCTGAAGGTCAATTAGTATTATTAAATCTGCATGACAAGAATTGTAAAGCACTTACTAAACGTTCATATTTGGCATCGAGTACATTTTGTCGATGGACAAATTCGATTTAATTAATGTACATAATTTTTTATGGATTTGACAGATGCGGTAATCTGACAACTACAAACGCCATGTTTGTTTTTAATTAAACAAACGTCAAAATGTGTATTTGTGTGTAATATTCTAGGTAAGTTTAAATGCGCATTCGCAGAACTTGTAACGACAATGCGCGTGATTCAATTCAAATTCAAAATTTCTTAATATTAAAAATTTTGATATCAATTCCGAAACAAACAATTCAAACATTATGAATTTAGATGGATAATTTCAAATCAAAAAGAGTTTTGTGATTCCTATGGGTACTGGAAAATCTTTGAAAATTTGTTGTTGCGTTTTAAATGTGAAAGTTTCATAAGTTATAATTTAAGTTTGATGAATTTCAGGATGTATTCTGAAATCTGAAGCTAACAGATTTTACGCAAATTAACAAATATAGAGAAAAATGACTGATTTTGTAAGAGATTTTTTTATCTATCGATCGCTGCAACGCGAGTTCAGTAGTACGAATACGCCTGTAGTCAGACATTGATTGAAATTTTTGGCACGGGTTAAGTAGTACGTGTACGCCTGTGGTCAGCCAAGAATTCAAAATTTTCGCAAGAAATTTGGGATTTTTTTTCACAGAATTCAGTTACTTAACTTAATTAATTATTTAAGTGAAGAAAAAAGGTATATTCTTTGATAGTATATTGTGAGATTTTTTTGAAGTTCTTGAAGATTCGAAAAAACTTGCAAGATCATTCTGAAAGTTGATTATAATTCGATTTTGTTGGAATATTCGGAAATCTATTACTGAATATATTTTTTAAACGTAATGCGAATTGTTAATATTTTATTGAATTTCATGAAAAATTGCAGAAATACTTAAAGCTGTAGGGTATTAGAGCGTATAAGCATAAATAAATAAATTACGGTATTATCAAAAAAACATTAATTTTTTTTTTTTCAAATTTCAATAACACTCTGAAAAACTTGAACTTATTCATGAAAAATCTTGATCGAATTAACATATATTTTGACGAAATTCGGAAAGTTTTTAATATTATGTATATTATGTATGAAATTGCATGAATTATGAAGAATTTTTAAAAAATTGAAAATTTTGAAGATTGTCAATAATTCTACTAAATTCGAAACAATTGTAAAAATACAAATCAGAAAATTTTCTTAAATTTTGTTTTGGTACATTCGTTTGAATGTTTTTGCCTTATTTTCCGAAATATTTATGACGTTCTTTAATTTTGTAATAAAAATCTCAAAAACTTAAAAAGTAACAAAAATTTATGCAAAATCTTAGTGAAATAGACGATTTATTATGAAAATTGAAAAAAGTTTTACTATGGTATATAATGTATATTATGTGTAGAATTTCCAAAAATTAAAAAACACTAAAAAGTTCAAACATTGTAAATAATTCTACAGAATTAAAAAAACTTGTACAATTTCACAAAATGTTCATAAATTTTTCAGATCGTGGAAAATTTCGTAAATGGCGGAAATTTTTGAAAATTTGATAACACTACAGAAACTTTGGAATCAATATTTTTTGCTCTCAAAAAAAATCATTTATTATACGTAGAGTGTCCAAAATTTTGGATATTTCAATAAAACTCCGAAATTCAACTAAACCGCTACTAATTTTTATCCACATAAAAATTTTACAATGAAGAACTAATTTATTTCTGTGGTTTCCCGCCATAACAGAGAAAGTCACTTCTGCCATAAGGCTCATTTTACATGATACTCTGATAAAATTTTAAACGTTATCGTAGAAGTAACTTTCTCTGTTATAGCGGGGAAGCCACAGATTTGTTACGTAATTGTAACGATAGATTATGTGCATTACATCTTATGTAAATAGATTAAAAATCTGCAACTAATATTTTTGTTTGCATTTTTTATACCATTATTTCACGAATTTTAAATAGTAGGTGAAATTCTTTCAATGGCCATATCAATTCAATATACATTGATAACATTGATAATGTCAAGTTATACGTATGAAAAAGTTACGGTCCGAGACGAAGCCGAGGAATGAAATAGTTTTTCTTAAATCAAAACTCCGAGAAAACAGGTTATTATAGATAAAAATGCAAAAAAAAAAAATACTTCCACTATAAACAAATTGCTCCTCCCAAATAAATTCATTATACCAATTTACTCATTTTATTTTCACTTTCTGCGATCGAAAATCATTAAAACGGGAAATCAAGAGTTCATGTACCTCATGACAATCCAAGCCATAAAAATGAACAATATTTATATTTTGATGACAAAATAATATATTTTTGAATAATAAACTCGCAGCGAACGCGTTATTTAATATTTCTTCATTGTTGAAAGGAACGGTCAAAAACCTGCAGAAGCAAGGAAAGGGAAAATGTGTACCAAAACAAAACTGCGATCTCAGAAACGAGAGCACGGAAGAGATTTCTGCACACTCGGCTGAATCTTGCTTGTAACAAATGGCGTAATACGATATTGCACTGCTTGGAAAGTTGAACGCGTTTGAAAGAAAGAAAGAAAAAGAAAAGTTGTGATGTAGTTGACAAAATATGTTGTACCGATGGAGCAATGACCTTTTCACCATGTGCAATAATTATGTGTACTGTGAGATTTGATTAATAATCGCGAATGCAACAAAAAAATAAGAATTTTCAAATTTTATGTACTTTTGATAGTTTTCCTTGAAAATGAATTCAATGTTTCGACAAAATTGTTCATAATCTACAAAATTAATATATATTTTGTCAAAAGTTCCATTGAAATTTTAAAGATTATCGGTTGCATAATGATAAAAACAATTTTTCTATTAAAAACGTCTTATGTTTATTACTTCATTCCTACAGATTAATGGAATTTTCGAAATTCACGAAACGTACGTTTTTTTTTCTGACATTCTGAAAATTTTTTGAATTGTTAAGTATCTTTGATAAAATTTTTAAGATTTTCTATGTTTTTTGATTTTACGAAATTACCAAAATTTCAAACATAATACAAACTTATTCAAAATTTTCCTAATTTCGTCAGGATTCTTTCAACTTATTTGGATTTTTCGTAATATGATGAGTATTTTTTAAGTTCCTTAGATGTTTGTTTGAAAATGAAAAAACATAATCTTATGCATCTTCAGAAGTATTATAATGAAAAAAACACATCAAATGTATGATTACTGTCGAAATTCTGCAAATTATTCAAAATTTTCAGAATTATTGACAATTCTCGAAATTTTCAAGGTTTTTTACTTTTTCAAAATTAGCCAAATTTTAAATACAATACAAACTACCTTGGTAACTACGAAACTAATAGAGAACCTTATTAAAACCTTTTATGAATTTTTGTAAAGATTTCACGTCCTTATAGGGCAACCTAATGAAAACCTTATAAGGATTCCGAAATCCTTATAATCTTTTTGAAAAATTTTCTGATAAAAAATTGATTCCTTATAAGGTTTTTCAAAGGTCATTCCATAAGGATTTGAAATTCTTAATATAAGGACAGCTTAGAAGAAATAGAGATTTTTATAAAAAAATTCTGATCCTCAAAATGTTTTTACGAGGCAGGTATCAAGAGTACTCAAAACTTTTCGAATTTCATAAAAACTTGTTAAACCTACTAAGATTTTCGTAATTTTCAATACTTTTCAAGTATTCTAGATTTCTATCCGAAAATTCCAAAACATCATACGCACACATGAACACGATCTACAAAATTGATGAACATTTTCTAAAGTTCTACAAATTTTTAAACCTTTTGGAGTTTTCAGCAATCATAGAGTTTTCAATGCTTTTCACTTTTTCAAGATTTCGAAAATTTCAAACATAACAAAAACTACCCAAAACTTTCCAAACTTTATCAGAAATAGTTGAAGTTATTATTATTTATCGTTGTATTCTCATACTTTCCAAGTTTTTCAAATTTTAATGAAAAAATTAAAAAAAAAAAAAATTATCATGCATATTTTGAAAAAATATAATCTACAAAACTAATGAATATATCTTGAAATGCTAATCGTTTTTGAAATTTTCTGAAATTATTGGCAATCTTCAAAATTTTCTATGATTTTTAAATTTTATTGACATCTTTGAAGATTCGAACATTTTACAACTATTTGACTGAGGAATTTTTTTATTTTTTCAAATTACTGAGATTTTTCGTAGTTTTATAATACTTCCAAAGTCCTTTAGATTTTTTTTCCAAAAATGAAAAAAAAAAAAAAAAACATTATCATACATATTTCTAAGAAATGTGATAATCACCCTGGCGGAAAAATTTTCAACCAATGACAACCATTGACAACTGACTACAACACAATTTACAGAATTCCTCAACATTGTCCGAATTTCGAAAAATCATGGGCCGTCTTCAAATTTTTAAACATCATATCTAACTCATTGAAATCTTTGTATTATAATTTTTTATTCTTCCAAGTTTTTCTGACTTTTTTTTTTATTAAAAAAAAAACATGTACTTCATTATTTACGATATTATTAGATTTTTGGAAATATTAAAGATTTTTTGGAAATAAAATAGCTAATATTTTCGTGAATTTGAAATATCCACTAAAATTTCTTCGATTGTGTTATAAATTTCAAGAGACAAATAAAAAAAAATCATTTAAATTTTCTGCCAATTTAAAATAAATAATATGCGTTTGAAATACTTGACCTTCTTTAATATATATCACTTATACACGTTAAAATACACTTATATTGTACAGTATAAACGCGTAATATTGCATATTGCATTCGGTCCTTCTTATTGTTAACTTCGTTGCATGGAACCAAAATTCTGCAGTTGCATCATCTTCGACTTGCAGTTCTTGTACTCTTGCAGTTCTCCGTTGTGATTGATCGCGTTCGCGTTAAACTTGACCGCGATTGATGGAATCGCAGTCAATTTTCAGCCTACATCACGTATTTCATATTTCGAATATACTTTATAATTAAATTATCATATTTATATTCATATTATCACATAAAATGTAATTTATCATTTATTGCGTGCATGATTACTAGTGACGAAAGTGCTCTACATCGTGTCGTGCAAATGTCGATTATTCACAATTTTTGCAAACGACATCTTCAACTCCTACAAAAAAAAGTTATCGTTCCTGTGAATGTTTGGTTCTTTTCTTCGAAATTTCTTTTCACTTAAAGAAAAAGTGGACTAAATGTGAGTAAGTAGATATGACTACCATCGTGATGCTATATTGCAACTAATCAGAAAAGATCTTAAAAAGTGGGTCTTGAATTTCATAATTTTCATAAAAAGTAAGAAGATTATATTCTTGAAATTCCATACAGTTAAAATTGTGAAGCTCTTCTAAATCTATGTAAGCATGTGTAAGTATAGAAAATTTCTCGATTTTTATTTTGAATTATTCATTAAACGCTCCAAATTTTTTGAACGTTTTCATAATTAAGCTTCTTTTGAATTCCCAAAGTTATGAAAATTGTTGAATAAAATTTTTAAAAAGTGTTGGAAGTCAAGTTCCTGAATTGCATTGAAGTCTTCAATTACTGTCCGTATCCTGAATTTCAAAATTGCAAAATTTACCATGATTTTAGATTGAACAGTTAAATTTGCAGTTTTTATTCTTGAATTTAAAACCATGTCTTAGATTTTCTTGACCTTGAATCTCCAATTTCTCTATTACGAATCTCGAAAATTTCTAAAATTTTATGCACTTTGCATTGTGGATTGAAAATTTTGGATTCGAGCTATTTGAATTTCGAATCTATCAAATTTGAATTGAACTTCAACAATCAAAAGTTAACAAATTTAATCTGTCATAGATTATTGTTTTTCTTATTTTTCGATATCTAAGAGGATTTTTTGTTTGCATTTTAATTTCCTGGTTTTGAAAAAAATTATGAAAAATCTGAATGATTGAGACAAATTCACGGAAAATTTGGAATGTTCTCATAACTGCATAATATGTTCTATATTTCAAAAAATTTTCAAAAGTAAAAAAACATTTGAAATTTAAAAGATTGTGAATAATTTCACAAAATTCAAAAAATGTGTAGAACTGCAGAAAATTTGCATAAATGTTGAAGATTGCGATCGTTATTATATTTCTTCGAAAAACGCAAGATAACATTCTTTCATAAACCTGAAAAACTGGAATAGTTAAAATAAATCACGAAAAATTTTCATGAAATTTGGAAAGATTTGAATAGTAACTATTCGTATTATCCTAGAAATATTGAAAATTCCTCCTGGTAAAAAAAACACTAAAAATTTCAAAGATTGTTAGTAATTCCATTAAAACCACAAAATTGTGGAAAATTTCAGAAAATATTCATGAATCTTTTCAACTGATGTGTTTAGTTTCATATTTTTTCAAAGTATAAATAAACATTCTCCATCTTTTCATCATAATCTGAGAAACTTTACCAGTTTTTAAAAATTTGTAAAAGTCTTTGAAATGTTCATATCAAGTCTGTAATTTTTCTATATTTCGAAAAACCAAATAAATATTGAAAACTTTTAAGTTTTCCAATTATTCTAACAAATTTCCAGAATTCCAAAACCTTTCATTAATTTCGTAGATGGTAGGAAATTTTCTAAATTCTGTAAAACCATAAAAACTATACAATACCCTCAAAATTTTCACGTATCAAAAAATGTTATATCCTACCAAGATCATCGATAATTTCAAAAATTGAAATAAAAATCCAGAATTCTAGAAACCTCCGTAAATTTTTAAAATTGTAGAAATTTTTGACGATTTGGCAAAACAACGATTTATTTTTTCATGCATTATTTCACGTGTAAAATTTACCTATCTAGAATTTTTCGAACCAGCACGTTAAATTTGTACGATGTTACATAAAACGAGTAAATATTTAAAAAAAAAACCGTCTCACATCAATTTTGCTCTCATAACGTAGAATTCAAGTTTGCACCAATGCAATTTACGTTTTGTTTAAATCATTTATTTAACAAGAACGCACAAGAACGTGACTGATAATCAAGCAAAAATGACATGTATAACATTTTCCACATTTTTGCACGAACGAATCATATATAATCTGCTGCCAAGCTAAAATACACAATATTTCAGATATGCAAAAACTGCATTCATGCAATTTTTGAAATCAATCACCTCCAATTTCCTGGTGTCAAATAAATTTTTAAAAAAATCAGTACGCAGTTGAAAAACTTTACAAAATCGTGATTGCCTAAAAAGTGAAGAATCTATACTTTGAAAACTCCTGTGAACTTCTTTTTCCTTTTTATTAAAATCGAGTAAAGAAATTACCAGAAAAATGTGTTCACCAGTGAACAACAACGACGATAATGAAAAAAGTGATAAGCATCTCCTAAAATTAGAGCGAAGGCAAAAGCTGAGGGCCAGCTCAATGGGAGATAAGAGCAAGAACGCAGCCCGAATTCGGCGCAGGAAAGAAAACCAGGAACTTATGGAAATGACAAAACTATTGCCTTTACCTTCAGAAATCAGTGGACAACTTGACAAGGCCAGCGTCATCAGACTTGCCATAAGTTACTTGAAGATGCGTGATCTCTTTCCTTACCGTAAGACGCAACATCATCAGATACATGAATTTTCTATACAACTTATAAAAGTAACCTCTGTTTTCAGATTTGGAAAATAACGACCTGAAAGCTAGAGATTTCACTAACACTGAAGTTCCAGACTGCACCATAGGAGAAGGTTCTAAAGTAGAGTTCAGTTCTCTTTTCCTGAAGGTAAATGATCGATCAGCAGGAGTAATTTTAGTTAGGATTGCTGAAATGGTAGACTCATTTCTTGGGATTTCATGAAAAATAGAGCCTGGATGGGTTCTTGTTCGTGGTAGCTCCAGATGGCAAGATAATGTACATAAGTGAGACAGTGAGCACTCATCTTGGGTTATCACAAATTGAGCTGACAGGCAACAGCATCTTCGAGTACATTCACCAGCATGACTGTGAAGAAATGCATGAGCTACTTTCGCCTTCTGTTTTTGCCTTACAGAAACCGCAATTTTTTTGTGATTCTATCACTGAAACTCTAGAATTGGATATTGAACGTGCTTTCTTTCTTCGAGTGAAGTGTGTACTTGCCAAAAGAAACGCAGGTCTTACCTTCCAAGGATATAAAGTATGACTTCTGTATTTCATTTTATATACTAATAATTGTGATTGTTGAAGATATGGTAACCCTTAATTATGATGACCTTTAAATTTCCTCCTATTGTTGGGGTGGAATGTGATTTTTTTGGTAGGTAGAAATTAAGACCCAAGCAACGAGAAAAGAAGTTTTCGTTAACGAATTTTATTGAATTTTGTATTATTTTTCTCGATTGAAGTAAATATCTGAATAATTTGAATGGGATAAAAAATGACGAAGAATCTAACTGGGTTAAACAAATTTTTATGAAATTCGAAAAGTCTTGGATAGTTTGTATATTGTTTAAAATTTCGAACAATTTTAAAAACGTTGTAGATTAAACATATAGTCAATAATTCTATGCTATCCGGAAAATTTGTAGAATTTCATTATATGTTTTTGAATTTTGCAGATTGTCTTCATAATCATCTTTCTTCGAAATAAGCATGATGATAGTTTTCCATTTTCTAGAGAAATCTTAGAAACTTCGAGAGTGTTTAAAAATAACGAGGGAGCGTATTGAGTTAGACAAATTTTTTTATCATTCGGAAAATTTTAAATAGTTGTTTAAAATGTCGAAGAATTAAAAAATTGAAGTTTAAAATATTGTCAATATTTCGAGAAAATTCAAAGTATTTGTGGATTTTCGTAAAATGTTTATAAATTTTGCAAATAGTCTTCATTATCTTTCTTTGAAATAAGCGCGATATAGTTTTCCATTTTCTATAGAAATCTGAACAATTTACAAAAGTATGGAAAAATAATGAAAATCCTTATTGGGTTAGACAAATTAGTATAAAATTTGGAAAGTTTCTAATAGTTTGTAGTTGTTCAAAATTTCGAAAGAATTGAAAAACTTTAAGTTCAAGAGATTGTCAATAATTCTACAAAATTCGAAAAATTTGTAGAATTTCATGAAATGTTCATAAATTGTACAGATTTTGTTCATTAACATGTTCCTTTGAAATTAGCACGATGATGATATTCAATTTTCAATAAAAATCTTAAAAATTTCAAGAGTATGAAAAAGTAACGAAAAATCTTAACAGGTGTAACAAATTTTTAGAAAATTTACACAGTTTTAAAACGCTGAATTATACTAGAAATTTATTACATTTCAAAAATTATAACAAACATTTAGAATGTTAAAGAACGGTCAATAATTCTATGGAATTCGAAAAACTGTAGAAATTTCAGAAAAGGTTTATAAATTTTGTAGATTATGTTTATTACCATATTTTTTTAAGATGTGCATGAAATGGTCTCTTCATTTACACTCGAACCTGGATAAAAGGTCTTCGATCGAGCGCTCTCTAAATTACTTTAAAATCCTCGGTAGCTATAAGCGCCTTAGTTCATTATAAATGAACGTTTTGAAATTTTCCAGAAACTTGAAAAGTTATAAACTAAGTGCCATATATTAGGGTCTGGACGGTTTTTTAACTCGTTTATTGCATCTGCATCTAGTGCTGAGATTATTGAAGACTCTCGAGGAAATTGCTAAATCCAGGTTCAACTGTATAAAGAAATGTAGAAAACTTCAAGAATATTTAAAAATGACGAAGAATTCTGATGAATTAAAAAAATTATCATGATATATGCAAACTTTCGAATAGTTGGCATTACATAAAAATTTTTTCAAATTTTGAAAAATCGGCAAAAATTGAAAACGTTGAAAAATGTCTATAATTCAATAAAATCGGAAAAATTTGTAAAATCTCAGAAAATGTTTATAAATTTTGACGATTGTGTTCATTATCATATTTTTTTTAAATGCATGATTATTCTTTTCTCATTTCCTACAAGTAATATCAAAAATATTTTAAATGCTAAAAAGTTATAAAAAATACGAATAAGGTGGACGAATTTTCATAAAATTTGTAAAGCTTTTAATATAGTTTGATTACGTTTGAAATTTAAAAACTGTTGGAAAATTTACAGATTGTCAATCATCTCTTGAATTTCTAAATGTTTAAGGTGTTTAAGAAAATATGCATACATTTTGTAACTGAGTTCAGAATCATTTTACTCCTAAGAATACATGATGTTTTTTTTATCATCGTTAAAAAAACTGAAAATTTCAGAAAGCATTAACATTGAGGAAAAATTTCAAAGAGTTTGATACGTACTTTTGAAACTTGGAATATTTTGAATGTATCATCTTTGAAATTTTCATTGCCGAAACCAATCAGTCACTGGGACTGAAATTTCGTTTTTGATAATAAAAATTCTTGTCGAATTCCCAGTCAAATGCTTTTTTTTCATGACAATCGTCGACGTTTCAGTCCCATTCGGACCCTTTTCAAGACATCTTGTTGTCAGCAAAGTTGTACGCAATCATGAGAGTAACTGAACAATAATAATTGTCAGGCAAAATAAAATGTACAGGGTGCGCCATTTCTTATGTCGGTATTGTAACATTGAATAACTTAAACATTTGACAACCGATTTACTTGACTTCACTTGTTTTGGAAACGTCAATTCAGTACAATTTCAACCATGTATCGCTTCACACCAAAAGAACGCGCTGAAATAGTTACTTTGTACATTGAAAATAGTCGTTCAGTTGTGTTAACTCAACGAGCATATCGTCGAAAATATCTTGGCAAACAGGCACCATCTGACAACACTATTCGTCGTTTGGTGTCGAATTTTTGTGACCACGGGACAGTGAAAGATCGCGAACAACCCGTTCATCAACGACCAAGACGTTCAAATGAACTGATTGAAGCTGTCAGAGAGAGCGTTGCCCAAAACCCAAAAGTTTCATATCGTCACCGCGCTCAGCATCTCGGCATCAGTGGAACCACTCTACGGCGCATTTTGAAAGATGATTTGCATTTGTTTCCGTACAAAATGCAATTAACACAAAGAATATTGCCTACAGATCATCCACGTCGCTTGGAATATGGACAAACAATCGCTCGAATAGTTGATACTGAACCTGATTTTTGGAAGCGAATTTTAATGACCGACGAGGCACATTTCAAACTTTCTGGAGGCGTTAATAAGCAAAATTGCCGCATTTGGGGAACGCAGAATCCACACGAGATCCATGAAACGCCATTGCATGACCAAAAAGTTACTGTTTGGGCCGGCGTTTGCGCCAAAACCATCATTGGTCCTTATTTTTTCAAAGAGAACCAAACGATCGATGGAAACCGATATCGGTGGATGTTGGCTCACTATGTCTGCCCACAAATGCGTGAAAAAGGTCTTGAAGATTACTGGTTTCAACAAGATGGTGCGACCTGCCACACTGCGAATCAAACAATCCAGTTTCTGCAACGAAAATTCCCTGGACGTCTGATGTCAAAAAGAGGCGACATTGAATGGCCACCCAGATCTCCAGATTTGACCCCTCCAGACTTCTTTTTGTGGGGTTATTTGAAAAGTAAAGTGTACGCCAGCAAGCCGCAGACCATTGAAGAGCTTAAGGAAAATATTCGTGCCGAAATCATTGCTATACCACCCGAGATGCTCGAAAAGGTAATGGAAAACGCCGCAAAAAGGGCATATTTTGCTGTGAACAATAAGGGCGGCCACTTGATTGATGTTGTGTTCAAAAACTAGTCTAAATAAATTGTAAAGGACCAAACTAAATAAAAATACCTCATTTACAGAAATCGGTTGTTTTTTTTTCAAGTTATTCAATGTTTACATGCCGACATAAGAAATGGCGCACCCTGTACAATAATAAACTCATTTCTACTTCTTAAGAATCTTTCCTTCCCATGTCAATCGTAGGAACACGTCAGCCAGAGTGAAATTTCTTAAAAATAAAAAAAAACATTGAACACATGTGAACACTTGTTAGGTATTATAAAAGATCAAAAAAATGTCTAGAATTTCAGAAAATGTTCATAAATTTCTTAGATCATGGAAAATGTAAAAACTTTCATTTAACTCCAGAAACTGTGAAATATCCTTTAAATTTTCCAAAATTAGGAAACATTTCATCATAAGATGATCAATAATTTTGAGAATTTCAATAAAAATCCAGAATAATAGAAAATTTGTATAAACATCATTAATGCTCAAAAGTTTAAACGATTCAGTGAAACAAAATTTGTAAACTGATGAATTTTTTAGTATTTTACCCATCCAGAATTTCCCAGATGTACAGTCTATAGCAGCCATCCAAGAGCTTACGAACATCTTCCTATAGTAAAAAAAATACAACTTCTTAATTTACGTCACATATCAATCATTACAGGTAGTCCATTGTTCAGGTTACCTAAAAGTTCGACAGTACAAAGCCTACATCACAAATGTAACCACAGACTCCAGAAGCTTCGACGACGAATACTGCAAATTACGAAGTTTTTGCCTTGTTGCGGTTGGCCAGTTGCTCCCAACAGCACCTCTTCTGCATTACACTGGCCATAACAGCTTAACAGACATAAGATTGTCCCCCAGCTGCATGTTCATGTTTCGTGCCTGCCTTGCCCTGAAATTCATTTCCTTCGATTCCAGGTATACAGCATCATTCAACTACCATTCATGATGCTGTAAAAGTCCTTATACAAAAAATTTACCCGATTTACAGCGCGACCTTGCAGCTATTGGGATACGAACCCACGGACCTAATTAACAAAACCTTCTACCATTACGTCCACATCTCAGATGTCTTACAGCTTTATCATGCCCATCGTACCTGTAAGTTTGTAGCATTTATCAGAAGATGTTCAGCATATCAAACATCCCATAAACTTCTGAATGCCAGAGTCACATTCATTATGTATAAATGTTCAACCCCAAAACAAAGACTGGGCCTGAATCGCGAAGATGAAATGAATCTTCTATTACTGTCGCAGTGTTGATGAAGGGCCAAGTGACGACAAAATACTACCGCTTTCTGTGCAAATCTGGCGGATGGGCATGGATTCAGTCATACGCAAGTATCGTGAACCATAGCACCAGTCGGGGAAATTCGGCTGCAAAAAGCTGCAACAGTGACATCATCGCTGTCAACTACGTTCTATCCAAACCCGAGGCTTCTGATGTCATCCTCAGCCTAACTCAGCAAGATGCTGTGACAGTATCCGAACCCCAACTCAACTCAACAACTCCAGAACCTCTGCAGAGTCGTCATCAAGACCGAAAAAGACGCAAATTGAACTTTGACAGCACAAATGTACATGCTATCGCAAATACGGCAACGGCAACTATTCTGCCCCAGAACCATTACAATACGGTTGAGACACTAGACCAGAAAAATAACTTGGATCTGCTGCAACAGGTTCCTTACTGCAGTGAAAGTTCATCAGGAGTGTCAGGACTTGAACACCAATTTCGTTCCAACTCAGTTGAAGACGTTATGACTGGCACCTCTTCGAGTCAGACTTATTTGGACCAGACAACTTTTTTACCCTCTTTTCGTTCCTTCTTTTTATCTGCGTTAGGTAATGATTTTGATCATGAGCAAGTGCAACATGATGATGACTCATCTTTAGTGGACCATACGCATCGGTATAAATATAGTTCGCAAGATAAACAGTTGCATGACCAATCTGTGCCCAGATGATGAATGTAGGAATGATCTTGAAACATTTATTGATGAACAGTCAAGTCTGTCATAAATACTGCGCTCTATTGACAGAGCTGACTGTAAATCAGTGACTTGAAAATGTTATTTCATTCTTGTCCTATTCTTATTGGATGTAATATAATCGGAAGGGTGTCGAGTGTACATAAAGTTATTGTGCACTGGAAAATTGTACAAATTTTCACAGATTCATCACTATGATCCTAGATTCAACTAATTTGGGAATAAAAACTTATACATTATCAAATTCATACTGTGAATCAATTTGTGTATCACCCTGTGCACACGTTCATGGAATTTTGCACAATCAGAACCGGCAAATCCGTGCGGTGCGCGAGGCCTTGGAAAAATTTTTTACCAAGAGTCTTATTCACATAAGAATATTGTACATTCACTTCTAAGAAACGAAAATATTCTGAAATTTGCAGTGCAAAAGAGAACACCTTCGATATACCTTTATTTCAAAATTATCAAGTTTGAGCCTGTTCTATGGAGCACTTACGGTTTGTTAAAAATGAAGAAATTCGTGATTATTATTTGGGAAAAGACATTCAAAATGAGTTCATAGAATCCTATGAATTGAGAGACGTGTGACCCCTCGCAGCAGTGGGAAGAATGGTTAGAGAAACTGCATGAAAGCGCAAGGATTAGATTCGGATCCGCGGGTCGAATTTTTCATCTTGTTTAACTCGCTGTTACTCTGGTTGTTATCATCCGATTTAGTTAATTTTTACTTTAAAATGCTCGTAATACTTTAGTGCTTCTGCAAAGTTTAGTCGCATTTCGAGATGTTTGTTTATTTAAAAGTAATCGATAAAGAAAGTAGAGGTAATTTGCAACCAGCAAATCATACCTTTAATTGTTCTATTTGTAGGAAAATAATTACAGACTGATATTTTATCATAAAAATTAAGAAAATCCGGAAAATTTTGTTGCTATTTGCAGAAACGGGACAACTGAACAAACGCTAAGCCTAGTTTCGAGCATTGACACAATGTAGGTAATATTGGGCTCATAAAATAAATGTGATTGCGAGCTTTTCCGGATTGTCTTATTTTTCATGATAAAATATCAGTCTGTAATTATTTTCCTACAAATAGAACAATTAAAGGTATTATTTTCTAGTTCCAAATTGCCTCTAATTTCTCCATCGATCACTTTTACATAAACAATTACCTCGAAACGCAACTGAACTTTACGGAAGCGCTGAAGTATTGAGTGCATTTTGAAGTAAAAATTCACTATTTCGGATGATAACAAACAGAGTAACAGCCAGTTGAAAAAGATGAAAAATTCGAACCGCGGAGCGATTTGAATCTAATCCTTGCGCTTTCATGCAGTTTCTCTAACCATTCTTCCTACTGCTGCGAGGGGTCACGCGTCTCGACCGGTTATTCGATACGTTCACTGAATTGAGACCATCTTATATAATCTTTTTAACATGTAAGGAAAACGCTCATATTTTCAGTATCAGTTTATTTATACATATTTATGTAAATACACAAGAACGATGTAAAAAATTTTCAGGTTCATTTACAATACTTAATTCGCTTTTTTTTTATACCAATACACTCGAGACGTACAACTAGATGAAATCCTAATAATTTCTTGAAATACAGTTGCTGTAAATTCTTCTTCTTCAAATTTCCAAGATTTCGAGAAATAGTGAGAACTTTCAAGCAATACCGTAAAATGTGGAGAGTTTTCAATAAATTGCTGAGATTTATTTAGAATACTTTCTTGAATTTTCGAGAAATTCTAAGATACATGAAATCGAATTGTTCATCTCCATATTATATATTATTTCGTTGATTTTGTTTAAAAAATTATATATTACCATAATACACAGAAATCTCCCTTATACGCCCGCACGCGTTCTCAAACCATTCTCTTATTTACACGGCCGAAAAAAGGAGAGCACATTACTTCTCATCGCGCTCCCCACTCTCAGCTGGCCTTATCTCGGAACGATCTTTTGCCGCATAAGAGAACGGACGTATAAGAGAATTTCCAGTGTACACGATTTTTCAGGTTTCCCAAAATTTATTATATATATTATTTTGAAATCACCTGAAGAATGAGGATGAAATTAACTCACATGAATTCTTCAAAACTCTAGAAAGATTTTTTTAAAAAACGAAGAATTATACATATATTTAAATGCGAATAAAATACTGGAAATTCAGTAGAAACTTTCATTTGTCTAAAAGTTCATTAAAGCATTTGTTGAGAACTGAAATTCATTCAACTAACTTATTTGTAACTTAACTCGTGCATGGAATCTCGCACGTTTCGGAAAACATGGCATGAAAAATATTAAACATACACGCAAAATAGCAATAAAAAAAGTAAAAAATCACAAGCACAAACATTTCTAAAAGAAATTTTTTCATTGGCACAGAGAATATAAAATAATCAGTTTCTTACAGTTCAATATGAGTTTGCTGAACAGATAAGCTCCGAGTAAAAAGTATCTTCTCATTTTAATACTTTTTAAACTTTTCTAATAACTATAAGATAATTTTTGGTTGAACTAATACTTTCAGTAATAATTAAAGAAAATTGACATAATGACACAATTTATGCAATTAAAAAAACGAAAATGAAACAGAAATATGATTGCAATAACGATTTCATACAACGTCGTGACAGAGTATAATATATTGTTATAATATATTATGTTTCTAAATTGCAGGAAAACACGCGATTTCTCGGATAAAAAATTCAAGAGTCGAGATATGTGCAACACACTGGATCAATATAACTTTGTGTAATGTAAAAATCACGTTTTCACTCTTTCTACGTATCTAATTTCGATTGCATATTTTATAGAATAAATTTTTTAGCAGCTTCAGAAGGCAAGAAAAAGGAAATCTCAATTATAACCCAGAAAAACTTGTTTGACTGAATGATTTTTAAAAATTACTAATTAAAATGTTAATGATAATTTGAACTTTTAATTCATATGTCATCGCTTTGACTATGTTCATTCATTATTTTTTACTCATTGTGTATTTCAACTGAATAATTAATACACTGATTAGGCCATATCAAAAAGTCTCATAATTTTCCAGCAGGGCTGCTTTTTATTGTCGCGTAGAAAGCGGATTTTTTGTAATAAAAAAATAGAGTTGAAGAAATATTTGAATTTCGAAGCATCTTGATTCGAATTGACTGGTTTTATAATTTTTCTGTCAATTTTCTTAATCCATAACACGTAAAAAATGTGTAAATAATTTTGATATGGAATATTCGAGTATGCCATAAAATACAAAAATATTTGTTTCGTGTTATGAAAAATCTACATATGAACATCGATTTCCACCAATTCGTGAATGTTTATGTATGCTTTTTACTATTATCTGATAAACTATCCTTTTTCTTTATTTTTACAAAACGTACTGTGCTATTTATTTTTTTGAATCTGAATGCTTAGAAAAATTTTATCATCGAAAAAGAATGTAATTTGCAAACATTTTTGTGAAAGAGATTCGAATAAAAATTGATGAAAGGAACTTGATGTCAGAATATTTTCATTAAAAGTGTAAAAATATCAAAAAAAATCTCTTTCCGCTGCAAAGTTACGATGTTTCGAATCACAGTAAAAAATCATTCACATCAAAATATTTTATCTACCGAAAAAAACAGAAACAAAAAATACTTGTTCGATTAGTAGGAATGTGATGGATCACGAGATGATGAATTTTTGTCAACTTCAAATTATGTAGCGAAGAATTAAATTTCATTTTTTTCGAAAATTGCTTTCGAAGATATTTTCAAGGTATCAAAATTATTCCGAATGAATTAAAAATAGGGTAGACCAGGACAAAGCCTGGAAAAAATTCTTATCTTTTACGATGTAAACGAAAAATAAGAAAAATTTAAAAATACTGGGATTATCAACAATGAGTCTCGCTTATCTTTGGTCTTGAACTAAATTGCTAAAGGAGCATTAATTGATTGCTCGATCAAAAATGTTGAGCATTCGAGGTAAGAGATAATAATTGAAGTTCTCGGTTCGTTGTTTGAAGCACTTCTGACATTGATGATCTTGTTTTTTCCATAAGATTGTCCACGTCCTTTTTTGTTAATCCTTCTGTGGGAATCGGGGGTAATGTTGTTATCACAATTTTTCCTGAAAAAAAAAACAAACAAAAAAACAATGAGCACATTTATTTTACGTCAATTTTAACGGAGCGATTGCAATCCTCGGCTTCGCCTCGTTAGACCGAGAGGCGGCGAACGTGGTTTTTTTGATTGGATAGTGATTGAGATTCAAGTAATTTAATTTAATTTAAAATTTATTACGCATTAAGAGAAGGGTATCATTTTTTAATAATAAACATCTAAAAACTCGAAGAATTGAAAATTATGGAAAATCCGAATGAGTTAGACAATTTTTTATGGTAATTTATTCTTGAGTTTTAAACATTATGTTTGAAATTTTGGAAATATTGAAAATTCTCAAGATTGTCAACGATTTGGAAAAACTCGAATAATTTTGTAGATTATCTTTTAGATCATATTTTTTTGAAATATGCGTTGTTTTTTTCATTTTCGAAAAAAAAATCTGATAAACATGAAAAGTCCAGAAAATTATAGAAATGTTGATGAGCGGGACGAATTTTTATGAATTAAAGAAGTTTTGAAAGGTCTGAGTAACGATTCCAATTTCTAGAATTTGAAACATTGAACAAAATGGAAAATCTTAAAAATTATGAATAATTGTGTAAAATTCGTAGAATTTCAGAAAATGTTCATAAATTTTGTAGATTGTGTTCATTTATATTTTCTAAAAAAATGGGAAACAATGTTCTTTTATCTTTTAATAAAAGTCTGAAAAATTTGAAAAGTATTCGATATGAGAAAATTGAACAAATCTTTACGCATTTGAAATGTCTTGCACAATTTGTATTATGCTTGAAATTTTTAAAAACCTGAAACATTGAAAAATATTGAACATTTCAATGATTAATAATGGTATCCTAAAAAATTCGATAAATTCGTAGAATTCCAGAAAATAGTTAATAATTTTGTATACTGTGCTTATTGTCACATTTTTTTTCGAAATACATCAATACATACAGACTTACTCAACCAAAAAATTTTGATATTCTACTTATTTTCAATATAATAGGAATCAGGAAAACTTAAAGTTTTTGAAAATTACGAAAAATTGTGATGAGTTTGACGAATTCACGAAAAATTAAAAATTTTTCGAATAGTTTGTATGACACCTCAAATTCCAAAAATTTTCAAAATGAAAAAAATGAAAAAAAAAAAAAAACAGCAAAAGTTGTCAATAATTCTGAAAATTTCTAAAAATTTCTAGGATATAGGAAAATGTTGATAAATCTTATAGAGTCGTTTGTAAAGTTGAAATGGGCGCGATGATTTTTTTTTCAATATAAATCTGAAAAACTTTAACAGTATTTAAAAAATACGAAACATCCCAACGAGTTAGACAAATCTATATAAAAATTCAAAAATGATAAAAATTTATGCTACGTTTAGAATTGTACAAACTTTGAAAATTGCTAATATTTCTGAAAAATTTGTATGATTCCAGAAAATGTCTTTAGAGATTCTGTAAGTAATGTTTATTATGATTTTTCTTCGACATGTGCATTCAAATTTTTATTTCCTTTTTCAATAGAATCTGAAAAACTTGAAAAGTAACAAAAATTTCAAAGAATTATACAAATTTTTATAAATGGAAAATTATAAATAATTTATACTATGTTTGACTCTGTGGTGTCAAAAATTTTGAAAAAAAAAAAAACGAAAAATTCTGAGGCTCGTCAATAATTTTGGGAAATTCGAACATTTTGTGTAGAAAATATTCATAAATTTTGTAGATTATGGAAAATTTTGAAAATAAAAATGTGATACAGAAACAGTTTCAGATACCCTTAAAAATTCGGTATAAACAAAAAAATGTTTCACCGGACGAAAATAGTCAATAATTTTGAAAATTTCGATATAAATCTGGAATTTTCTAAATCTCCAATAAATTTTGTAAATTGATGATTTTTACATGTTTTTTTCTTTTTTCAATATTTTCATTTTACTCATGCATCTACTCACCAGGATCGAGCTTCTTTTTTTCCTTATTCAGGAAATAGTAAGACGAAAATACAACAGGTAAAATAGGCAACTGAGAATTTATGGCCACGTGAAAAGCTCCTTTTTTGAAGGAATGAATTTCCCCTGTATTTCTTCTTGTGCCTTCCGGAAATATCCATAGTTTTATCTATAGAAAACAAAAACAAAAATTAATATGCGACAAATCATTTCTAAAAAATTTTGTAATTTCTACAGAATTTCATCAGGAGACATTTTATTCTCAAATAACCACTTGAAATCTTTTAAGTCAAAAAAAAAACAACAACAACCAGAATTTCAAAAAACGGATTAAAGTGTTTTTTGTATTGATTTTGTTTACCATTTTTTACCACTTTCCAGAAAACTCAATGAATTTCAATGTTACTTTTTACACTTCGAATTTCACTGCCAATTCTGCTATAATTAATTATAAATCCTCTTTTTCTTAAATTCCTCTAAATTTTACAACTCTTTGAATATTCAAATTACCTTTTTTTCTTTAATTCTCTGAGTGGCGAAGTTCAAAATTGACCTGGCTTGTTCGGAATTCATTCTGTCGATGTAAATGATTCCACAGAGCCAGGCGGCGAGGCCGAATGGCCAGGCGTAAAAAAGTTCTTTTTTCGCGACCACCGTGCATTTGTCCATTATTGGCCAAATGTCAAACATGCCCAAAATGTCCAAACAACTTTGGTGATTCGCTACAATAATGCAGGCTTGTTCTTTTTCCAAATGTCGTCGCCCTCGCAATTCCCATTCGAGCCCGAGTAAAGTGCTCACGTGGTGACACAGCGACGATGCCAATCTGGAAAAACCATTTTCCTAACGGTTTTCAATAGATATTTATTTACTTACTATATCGTAGAATTGTAGGGAGAAAAAATTTTCCAGAGAAATTGATAAGAAAAATATATTTTTCCCTCGAGGTTTTGTAATTTTTAATCTTGGACGATCTGGTTTCAATATTACTGCGATTTTTCAAATTTTGGAATATCACTTTCGTAATTTTGCATTGACTTGTTCTAATCTTAGAATCATATTTTTATTATTTTCAAGTCACTGGAGATTATATTTTTTTCTGCACTGATACTTTTGGTAATTTTTCTTATAGAATTTTCAGAACAATATCGACATCGGTTTGAGATATTTTATAGATTTCCAAAATTTTAGTACATTTTTTGGTACGTTTTCAAAATCAGATTGGTCGTCACTGACCAAATCACCGATTTCTCTCAAATTTTGTAAATAGTGACATAAACTAGTTCTCAAACATACGTATTTTTTATTTTGGGCTGAAAATTGGTTTTTGTCGAGAAATACCGATTTTAGATTTGGCTGTCAAGTTCAGAGTAACTTCACTTTTGTCGAAAACTTTTTTTTAAATCCTTATTTCTCATCAGAAAATCTATAGGTTTCAATAACTTTTGTATGAAAACGTTCGAAATTGTACGAATTTCATGAATAATATATCAATAATATTTCTTGTAACGTTGTTGAATTGTTATTAGCGTAAATGAAAAAAGTGTAAAAAATTTTTGAGCGAATATTTTCCATGTTGCATCATTTTTGTTTCCTCCCGTTTTTTTTTTTATTGATTAGTAAAGGTACGAACTACATTCTGTAAAAACCGTTACATGCCAAAACGTTTCGTTCGTAAGTGAGAATTTTTTCCGATTTTCCAGCCTGTCATTACCAAGTGATGATGAAATTTCAATATATTTTCACTTTCATTGATCTTAAAACACTGTAATATGTTCCATATAACGAAGATATATATAATAAATAAAAAAATTCCTAACAAGGTGTTCAACGGCTCAGAATACAACTTGGAATCGAGCTTTCGCGTATATCACTAGACTGCTTAAATACTTATTATCACAAATAATTTCATTAAAATACTTTCGTTCTCATTGCTCTAAAACGCCTTATTACATTTTTATGTTTATTTAGGAATTTGAAGGTAGGTCTATCGTGTATCGGAAAAATATTCAAGTGTGGAATTATTCGATTATGTCATCAATTTTTTTGTCCAATATTTTAAATTTTCTGAGAAATTTCCTTACACTTTAAAGCAAAATTAATACATATAAAAACGATGTTTCATGTTTGAGGAGCGTTCATTTTATTCCAAACTAAATAAATTATTCAATACGTTCAACGTGCTCACGTTTCAATGTTTTTTAGGTAAACAAAGATGCCTTTCGTCATTACACTAATTCGTTTAAATATGAACACATCTAATTACTTTAGACAAGAGTAAGAGATTTCAATTTTTGCAATTTTTTTTGTGAAACTTAAAGAATTTTAGTATTTTTTAACATGTAATATCATAAAGTGTAATATCTGATGTGTAACCATTTATCAGTTTCTCGAATATCTTCGCGTTTGAAATGCATTTTATTAATTTTCATGCATGAGCTTAATTTAGTCATCATTATCTACAATAATATGCAAAGAAATATAACAATCAAACCAGGCCCACGCAAGTAAATATACATATAAAAGTTATTCTTAAGAGACATGCACGGAATATTGAATAGATGTTATATTCCGAGTAATGAAAAATTAAGTTAGGAAATTTTCATTGAAAATATACATTATTATCGAATGAGACATACTAGTGTCTTAAGATCAATAAATGTGAAAATATATTGAAATTTCATAATCACTTGGTAATGACAGGCTGGAAAATCGGAAAAAATTCTCACTTACGAACGAAACATTTTGGCGTGTAACGGTTTTTACAGAATGTAGTTCGTACCTTTACTAATCAATGAAAAAAAAAAAACGGGAGGAAACAAAAATGATGCAATATGGAAAATATTCGCTCAAAAATTTTTTACACTTTTTTCATTTACGCTAATAACAATTCAACAACGTTACAACAAATATTATTGATACATTATTCATAAAATTCGTACGATTTCGAACGTTTTCATACAAAAGTTATTGAAATCTATAGATTTTCTGATGAGAAATAAGGATTTAAAAAAAAGTTTTCGACAAAAGTGAGGTTACTCTGAATTTGACAGCCTAAAATCGGTATTTCTCGACAAAAACCAATTTTTAGCCCAAAATAAAAAATACGTATGTTTGAAAACTAGTTTACGTGACTATCTACAAAATTTGTGGGAACTCGGTGATTTGGTCAGTGACGACCAAACTGATTTTGAAAATAATGACCCATATGTAGACTTTCACAGTATTTTTTTTAATGATTTTTAAACATTTGATGAATTTATCTAAATATTTCTAGAATCTGATACTGTAGGAATCAAAACTGTAAAAAGGAAGTTTCTTTGGATAAATTTCAAGAATTTCTGTATTTTTCTTACCAATGACAAACTCGTTTTATTATACACTTTATTTCCGAATATGTCGTTTTTTCACAGAATTTGCATTAGGAAATAATATAGTTATATAATGCTAAAAACAAAGTTGTCAGTTTCAAATTCTTCATAATTTTACGTCAATATATTGACTTTGCATGCAAGAAAAATTCACAAAATATATAACACAAATCATTTCTGTAAATTCACCTAATAGTATCGAAAAATATTTTTTGTTTAAAACACACAGTCAGAGAAGTCACGAAAAATCATCGTCACTAAAAATGCCTTGAACACGTCTCAGTGCCAAATCTAATAAAGTTCTTTTTTTAAACAACTATATGTTATAATCATCGTATAAGTCGTTGCCCTTGAGTGAAAGCCTCGATTTTATCTTCTTATTTGCTTTGCAATACGAGCTTCTTTGTCAGTCGATGAGATAAATTTTTTTCTGGCAAGAACTAACTCTTTGAAAAAGTAACACGATTTGTATCTAACAAGAAAGCGAAATCGTCATTTTCATTGATAGAATGTTTTCGAGATTAATGGGTGTAAAAAATTGCTCAGTAATTTTTCTAAATTTTTATGATAATGATTTCTTTATCTTGATTATTTCTAATTCAGAATAGAAATAAATATTTTTTGGAGATAACATGATGAGAATCCTCAAGCATATATGAAAAAATTAACTAAAAGATTTTTAATATGTTCTATGATTTGCCAAATACATAAGAAATTATGGCAAATCGTGAAAATATTTTTAATTAAAAAATCTCTCGAAATTTATCTGGAAATTATACAAAAATACGATTCTTTTGTAAATACTAAACTTTTTTTGAATTTAGAAAAAAATGTTAACAGTCGTTACAAACTTTTTTGAAAAAATTAATTTACAATAGGTATTATTATGATGAACAAAATTGCGAAATTAACAAAAATTTTACGAAATTATGAAAAATGCATACGTTCCATTCGAAATTGCAATAAAAATAACTTAGGAAAAATACCAATAAGTCGGGCAAATTTTATATGTTAGATTCAAGAAAATATTGGATTGTTCGTACTGCATTATTTGAAGTTCATGCTAAATTTTAAAAAAATATGAATATAAATATGAATTGTACGTTGTACTCTTTATAATATTTCTACGAAATATAGCTGTTTTATTTATTTTTATTATCGAACATATCAAAAATTTACAAAGTATTGATAAATCGCGGAAAATCTGAATTAGTTAGACAAATTTTGAGAAAACTAAGAAAGTTTAGAATAGTTTGTAAGATCTTTAAAGTTTTGAATAATGGAAAAACATGGAAAATTTTAAAGATTTCTAATAACTCTAAAAATTTGTAGAATTCCATCAAATGTTCATAAATTTCGTCAAATATAAATGACTTTTTTTTCATTTTTGATCACAAATCTGAAAAACTTGGAAATTAATCATTAATTACGAAAAATCTTGAACTTAATAAGTAATACAAATTTTGACGAAATTCGGAAAGTTTAAACAATTAAAATTATATCTTTGAATAATTGACAAATCAAAAAAACACTGAAAATTTTAAAGATTGTCAGTATTTTAAATAAATTTGGAAAACTCGTAGAATTTCAGAGAATTTTTATAAATTTTAGTTTTCGATGATCATTATTATTTTATTTCTCCGAAATAGAATGCATGATATTGTTTTTTCAATTTTCTAATGAAAATCTGAAAAATTTTCAAATTTATAGGACAAGACAATTCTGTATATATCAAACAACTTTAAAAATAAAATTCATTGAAAATTTTGAAGATGCTTGATAATTCTAAGCCATGAAAAATTTTGTTAGAATATTAGAAACATGAATTTCGTAATTGTGTTTATTGTCGAGCTTTTTTCAAGTATGAGAAATTTTATTTTCATTTTTTACTGAAAATCTAAAAACTTGAAAAGTAATAATATTTATCACGAAAAACTTGAAAAAGTGAGATAATTTTGATAAAATTTAGAAAGTTTCGAATAGTTTGTATTATATCTTCAAATATTTTGAAAAATTAAAAAAACACTTAAAATTTTGACTTGCCAATATTTCTGCAAAGTTTGTAGAGTCTTAGAAAATTTTTTAGATTGTAAAGATTGTGATTATAATTATATTTCTTCGAAATAGAAAACGTGATCAAGTTTTTCAATTTTTCAACAAAAATCTTAAAAATTTTCAAATTTGCAGAACACGAAAATTATGAAGTATCGGACAAATTTTCATGTCAAGCTGGAAATTACTTGAATTTCAAAAAAATTAAAAGTTATTGAAAAATTCAAAGATGCTCGATAATTTTAAGCGATTCAAAAAATTTTCAGAATATTGGAAAATGTTCATAAATTTCTTAGATCGTGTTCATTATCATATTTCTTCGAAATATGCGTGATAACGTTTTTGATGTTTGAATAAACATCTGGAAAACTGTAAAAGTAATAAAAATTTTAAAAAATCGTACTAAATTGGTTACCCAATTCGGAAAGTTTTTCAAGTTAACTATACACTTCAAATTTCTAAAGATCACCAATAATTCTCCAACATTCAAAATACATGTAAAATTTCCGAAAATGTTCATAAACATTTTAGATTGTAAAAAATTTGCGCAAATCCTTTAAAATACAGAAACTTTGTGATACTTCCAAAATTTTCAAATCAAAAAATCTGCATGCTACAAATTTTTAGAAGGCTACAAAAAAAACTCTCTACATTCAAAAATGTATAAAATTATTTTCATTAAAAACTAAATAGGGTAATCATGCACGATATTCAGAAAAAAAAAAAAAATAATTTTCACCCTTTGCACTCCATATCCGAAATTAATCTCTCTTAAAACTGATAAAAATTTGCAACATTCCCGCGAATTCGTAATCAAATAAACATTGAAATTGTTCAGTCTGCACTCACAGGAAATTTTTGACATCTCCAGGTCGAAACATCATGACAGGGATGAGAATGACAGCATTGGTCGACACGACAATATAATAAATAACGAATTTTAAATAATACCGAAAAGAACGACTAGTTTCGTAAAGAAAAGGCAGCACGAGAACAAAACCTACTAAAACCACTTCTAAACACGAAGGGCTCATCATTGTTCCTGATTATCACCAATTAAGCCCTTCCAAATTAAGATCAATTAATAATTGTTCTTTTCTTCGTCTCTCGTAAAAAATCCGAAATAATTATCGCAACCGAGGTTTTTACGATGGATCATAATTATTTTCGGCTTATTTTTCACTCGCGCTTTTTAACAATCATTATTTTTCAATGATCTGTTGTATAAAAGCAATATGAGAAATTTCCAATTTTTCCAATTGCAAGGAAAATTTCTCGGTATCGTCCGGCTGCGATGGAAAATGATAACTGTCTGCAACTGCAACTATTTCGATGGTTTAAATACATTTGATAATGCAATAAAAAAGAGCAATTCTAAGCATTCATTTTCGCGTTCGTTCTGCACAAGCGCGAAAGGTCATATTTGTAGTACGTGATGTTTTTATCATATGAGTGTAACAGACTTTAACGTATATGCTCTTTCTTTGTCTCACTTGCAGCATGTACTGAAATAGATGATATCTAAATTTTCCAAAAAAAATATTTACATAATTGAAATATATTCGAAAATTCATCAAAAATTGTGCATGTGTAAAATATCCAAACATACCCATGCAAAAATGCATAAATTTGTAAATTTTAGTTTCATAGACTTGTCAAACTTTTCACAATTCACAGAATAGGGAACTTGACTTAAAAAAATTTTAAGTCAACGTTTTTAAAAAAACGAAAAAATACGTATCGATTTCTGTGGCTTCCAGCCATAACCGAGAAAGTCACACATGCCATAACGTTCAAAATTTCATCAGTGTATCGTGTAAACTGAGCCTTATGGTACAAGTGACTTTCTCAATTATGGCGGGAAGCCACAGATTTTTTTTCAGTTTTCCAACAGATGTGCATGATAGAATTTTTTCGTCAACTTCCCTATTGATTAAAATTGTCTAAAATTTTAGATTTTCAGTAAAATTTTTTTCTTTCAAAAGTTTTAAAGATTACACGCAGTTCCTGTAGTTTTACAATATTTTTGAAAATTTCTATGATTTATAAAATTTATGTGTATTTTCTGAAATTATATAAATTTGTAGAATTCTTCAAAATCATTTACTACCTTTGGAATTTCAAATGTTTTCCGTTAAAAAAAATTTAAACTTCAACCGTAATGGACTATTCAATTTTTTGCAATAATTATTGAAGATTTGCCTAACTATTGCAAAATTTTTCTTAATATTCGAATTCTTTTCAAGTATTCCAAATTTGTATCAAAGAAAAGTTTCACAATGCATATTTCGAAGAAATATTATGAACACAATTCACAAAATTATTTAACATATTCTGAAATTCTACAAAAACTTTGATTTTTCTAGAATTATCGACAGTTTTTATAATTTCCAATGTTCTTATGATTTTCTGATACTTTCAAAATTTTTGACATTATATCAACCATCAAAAACTTCCACAATTTTACGAAAATTTGTGCAACTAATGAAGATTTTTTGTGATCATTTGAACTCTAATTTTTTTTAGATTTTCCTAAAAAAATTTTAAAAAAATAATAAATATGTATGATGATGAACAAACACAGTACACACGATTCATTAAAATTTTATGAAATTCTACTGATTTTTCAATTTTTTTAACTATTGGCAAATCTTAAGAATTTCAAATTTCTTCTAATTTGAAAGAATTTTCAACATTTCAAGAAAATCGTCGTAAATTATCGAGATTATTCTCAGTGTTTGAATGCCTTTCAAGTACTGCAAATTTTCATGAAGAAATTGATAAAAATTATTTTATGCATACTTATTTGGTCGAAATACATAATTTTTAAAATGATGGATTTTCGTTGTATTTCTAGTAAATTTTTTATTTTTTCAGGATAATTGACTTTGGAATCATTTTGGAATTTTTATGTCATAATTTTTCAAAATATTCTAAATTTCTAATAACATAAAACGAACTATTAAACACTTTAAAAATATTATGTCTGTAAAATTTTTTGGTGATTTTTGAATATTTATAAAGTATTCCAAATTTTCGTTAAAAATATAAAAAATATTACTATGCATATTTCAAAGAAAAATAATGTTTAAAAAACGAAATTTCTGATAATTATGAACATTCTCTGAAATTCTACAAAAGTTTTGATTTTTTTAGATTCATCGACATTTACTATTATTTCCAATATTTCAATTTTCCAAAATTCTCAGAATTCCTAACATTTGAACTAACTATTAAAATTTTCCAAATTTTATAAACATTCCTTCAGTTCACAAAAATTCCTTTTGATTTTTAAGTACTTTTCAGATATTCCAAAGTTTCGTTAAAAATCCGAAAAAACATATTTAGAAAAAGTTTGATTCACAAAAAATTAATTCACATTTTCTGAAATTTCACAAGTTCCACAAATTTCTGAAAATTATTGACAGTTTAAAAAACTTTACATTTTTCAAAATTCTAAACTCAGAAAAAAGCTACTTAGAAATTTTCAATGATCATAAAAAACTGTCCAACTCAATAGGAGTTTTCGTAATTTTTTAATGTTTTTAAAATTACTCAGTTTTTTATTTGAAAATGTAAAAACATTATTATGCATATTCATCAAACGAAATACAAAAATAACCTCCACCCCCCCCTAAATAATTGAATTATTTACTCCCCATCCGGAAAAATCATATTCTGTCGCCCTTGCACAAATCAATATATAATGAAAAATATAAGTTATTTCGCAACGTTGAAAAATTTGTTAGTATTTATCCAATTTTTTAGTTCAAACGAAAGCTTTATTGATAAGCTCATGCAAGTCATAGTTTGTTAAAATCTGTTGAATTTGAAAAAGTTGAAAGGAAAATTTATTTTGTAAAAGAAGCAGGAATTTTCAAAAACTCACCGATTCTGCAGGCTAATCGGCTATTCCTGGTTCATAAAAAAGTCCTTAAAATTCCTCGAAATACTCATTATGAACAATTCAACTTATTAAATAAAATCGGTATGGTAGTTTAACTCAACTTATCTGCCTAGTGTATATGCGAAGAATCAGAGGCTCCCACTCCAATAGTATTTTGAATGTTAATTTAAAACATTCTAGAAATATTTTCAGATATGCCTTCTAATGGATAAGACCATTACCAAAGCAAATATTTTTCGATCCTTCCAGTTATTCAAACTTGATATAAAACAGCCAAACAAAACCAGCATTAATAATAAACTTTGCAGTAGCAACAGAAGCAAATACCAACACAAAAAAATGAGTGTATCAAAAAATATCAACCCTTTTAAGCAGCATCATTTTATTTATTATCATCCTTTTTTCAGAGAAACTTACAAGCAAAATCTTAACTGTGAAAGCTGGAAAAATTATACATTTAAAACCTTAAATTCAAAAATTAAAAAGGAATAGAATTCGTGCCATTCCTTTAAGTATAAAAAGTGTATAATCAAAATATCAAATAATCTTATGATCAGTCTCAGTTTCGGGGTGCCCAGGCATTACCTGAAACAAATCAGTTTCAATATTACTATTCTTCAAAATAGTACAAGAGTTCTTAGATCCACATCACATGCTGATACAAAAACATTTCAATTTCAAATAAAAATTTGAATATTTTACAAAAAGTATTTACCACGTCCAAATGGCCCTTTCTTGGGTGCTTCTGGTTCCTTCCGAGCGCCTTTTCCTCTTCCTGCAAAAATTCAGTTGAGTACCTTTGTATCAGCATTTTTCAATTTAATTATGTGCCTGAAGTTCCAAACGTTTCAAATTGAATAAAAAAAAATGTATAAAGTTAATATAGAAGAAAAAAATTTCTCTAGCAGTTTTCAAACACTTTTCGATTGAACAACAAACTTGATACTCCCCAAAAAAATATTCGTCACACTTCCTATCATTATAAAAAATCGAATAATTCATATATATATATTTTTTTTCGTTTAATTTTTAACGTTGGTAACTTCGTATACATATTTAAGTGAGTATAAGTTATTCCTTACCACCACCAATACTTGGGAAGCTCAATTCGCTGTTCAAATCAGGGGCAATTCCATTGCGGTTGCTGCTAAAACCACCCCAAGTAGCTAAAACCACAGAAAAGCAATTAGTGACACAAATTCATCTCTTTCAAATACATTATTGCTTCTTTTTAAATAAATAAATCCTTCTTTCCTAAACAAAACCATCATCATAGCAAGAAACTTTTCTTGAAAATGTGGCCTATCCCCAATAACTGTCAAGCACAATGTTTTTCTTACATTGCGGAGCCACACTGCGAACTGGAGGCGCCCTTGCTCCATCTTCCTTTTCGGCGTCGTCATAGACTCCTGTATTATAGTCAATGACTAAAACTTGCTGAGAATTCTCTCGGCGAAGTTTTTCTTCGACCTCGGTACGGCCGGAGACTTTTTCTTGATAGTCACTGCTCACCTTGAATCCAAAAAATGTGAATTAATGCTCGAAATGCCGTTCGACCGGAATTTAAAATGAAAGTTTATTGACAGAAAACTGTCATCGAGCAACGAAAAAAATATTTATTGTACCCCAGTCATGGACTTTACTGGTCGAAGGATCGATTCTGCCTTGCTACTTGATAAGCTGAACGTGCTCATCGCCTTGCACATGCCGACTTTGTCTTTGTCCGGAAGTTTGGCGAGTGGAAAGTGAGACACAGGTTTCATTTTAATCTTGAGACCTGAGCAGCAATAGTCGCAAATCGTGTAAACCCATCTCTTCACGTATGACATGCTGCATTCTTGTCCATAGCCGTCGAAATTCTTGTGATACTGAAAAAATAAACATGAAATATCAAAAGCAAAGGTACAAGTTTAGTTTTCGTCGATGGGGGGTAGGCTGAAAAATTTTTCGGGAGGGTTATAGAAGAACGATGTTGGATTCAGAGTTACCAGTTCTGCGTTTTTCATTTTTTATATGTCTTATTAATTCATTTGTAATAGAAAATTAGGTTCTCGTGAGTCCTAGTTTGCTGATTTACAGATTACTGTTATGGAGTCATTGAAAGTGAGAATTTTTTTCAACTTTCAGAATTAATGTGAAATTTACTTGATTGTAACATTTAAAATTTGATATATTATAATAAACTTCAAATAAATTCAATAATTATATTGAACATTCATATTAATATTATTTAACTGTTATATTATATTATATTTACAATGTATAATCAACTTAAAATAAATTTGATATATATTCAAAATTTTATATATTATGAAAACTTCAAATTAAAAAATTTTTATAGTTGTTTTTTTTTTTATACAAAAAACAACTATAAATTACTTTTTGAATTTAAAAAACTTCATTATTTATATAATTTCAAAATTTTAAATATTTGAAATCGAATTCTTGAAAATAATGAATTTCATAGGATAAATTTGATTTACCTGTTCAGTTCACTAAAGTTTTGATTTATTATTCAATTCAGTTATCAAATAAAATTCAAGCATTATAGGCATTGTATGTGCATCAAATTTCACATTATATAAAATTATTAAAATGATAAATCCCAAATAATTTTCTTGAATATAATCAATTACTATTAATCCAATAATTTATCAGATCAATTTCATTTTTCAATTATAATTTCGAATTATTACATGATTTTTTAACAAAATTGGAGTGAGTTGATGTATCTATGTATCAAAAAAAATGGAAGAATGCGTACTTCATCAATTTGAAAAAACTCTACGTTCAAGATATCCTTCCAAAGATGAATTTTGTCTAATTTTCTAGTGTATTTTTTTTTTTTAAGGAAATGACTATAAGATGTCATCATCCGCAATCAATCATAGCAGAGTCATGTGATAAGAATGAATAAAAATTTGACCCTACTTTTTTTGTTTCAAAATTTGTAGATTTAAAATTTTTTTTAAATTGTTTAAACTGAATGAAAAATGGTGATTTATATTTACCGCTATTATTCAAGTCCACTTTTACATTTTAGCAGTTTAAAGGTTATAGAATTGAAAGTTTTAACTTTCTATATTTCATATTTTTTATCCTCATATTTTAATCATAAAATTATACTTTTGTAATTTTGAGATAACTGATTAATTAATTTGTGCATTTTTGACATCCGAATTGGCCCAAAGCTCTTGGATTTTTAGGTTACTTTGTAATCACACTCAAATAATGAAAGTTACTTCAAGTAATGATTTTACTTTGAGATTTCTTTTTCTTGATTCTTCCATGTAATTTACTATTAAATTTTTCCTTTTTTTCTTTCCAGTTTTCAATGTTAAGTTTTAGCTTGTCAGAATAATTCAATATTTAAAACTTTTGCAAATTTTAAATCGAGTTTTTTCAACTCACTTCACATTCCAGACCAGGAGAGTGAGAGAATAAATCTCTGTCCATTTCAAAAGAAGTGACAGGGATTGACATTCCTGAGTGTGTTGTACTAGCATTTCGAAGAGAGCAATAAAGCATTTCTAATTGGTAGACTGTAATTGGAGAAAATTTATGGCCTAGAAATAAGTAATTTCATAATCACAAATCAGAACAGTCACGCCTTTTTTGTTTTAGATAATCATCACAACTTTTCATTTCCAATTATTACAAACTTCAAACTAAAACGTTATTGTTAAAACTAAAAATACATATTTCTCTTCATTTTTTCCAGTTTTGTTAAACCTTTCAAATCCAAATTTATTAGTGGTAAAAAAAACACTTTGAACAATTTTGTAACTTTTTGTTTTGCAAAATGTTTTGTTACTTTTATAAAATGAAAATGTGGGTACTTGCCGGAAGCACTAGCCATCAAATCGAAAAATGACTCTAAAATGGGCATATCATTTTTCTTGGTATACAAAGGAATATTGTCGTCTTGTGAGTTGCCTTCCGTCATAAATTGTTTTATTGCATCATAAATTTTTGCAAAATCTTGCTCTCCTTCTTCAGTTGGAAGGTGGTGCAAAGTTTGACTTCTTTCTTTGGCATTCAAAGCATAGCCAGTTTGCGGCTTGCAAAAAATTAAGTTTTGAAGCACGTCGATGATTCCACGACTCAAAGAAAATTTCACTATTGCGTATTCACCAGGGGCGTAAAATGGCTTTCTATCCTCTCCCTCCTTCACGTAGAAATAATTCACATGAATCAAGAAGAATTCATAGTCTGGCAGATCTGAATATAAAAAAATTTTTAACTCAATTCGATTTCAAACAAAGATGGGCGAATTTTTATTAACTGATTGCTTCAAATACATCATTATTACATGGTTATTTATATTCATGTAACCTCGAAAATTCAGATTATTCCAATACATTCAACAAATTCTTATTAGTTACGTTTTTTACTTATACAACTTAATTATTTATAATGAATTAGGTATTTCTTTAGGTTCCTTACTTTACTACAGATTTTTTCCAAAAAAAAATTAATAAAACATAAATCTGTACTCACCGCCAAGTTCTTGAGCTACATTCACAGTGCTATTGATAGTTTGCTGCATATTATCTTCCATTTCTTGCTTCATTCTTTGTTCTCTTTCCAAAGAATCGATTGATTCTCCAGTACCGGTTTTTTTCGTCATGCCTCTTTCTTGAAACTTGGCATCTTTGGCTTTTTTTTCAAACTGCCCTTTATCCGTTTTGGGCAAGGTCTGGTATTAGAAAAAAAAGTTTTGAATATTTAGACATGGCAATTAAATCGCGCGTTAAGACTCTAGATAGATTTTCAGAATTTTTTAAATATTTATCAAAATGAAATGTTGCAAAAATAAAACAACAACTCTACATTTATTGAAGCGCACATTTAAATTTTTTAGGCACTAACAATTTTTCATACATTGTTGATAATTGCTGATAATTACTCAACTCAACATACAAATTTATAAATTTGGAAATGAATATGAGTAATTCCAGAGAAGGAAAAATTACTGAAAATAGATATTTCGAAAGTAACCAATTTTTAAGTACCTTGATTTTTTTTATTATATATTTTTGCATGTTTTGTTACAGTGATTTTTGGTTGTTTGTTATCTATACTATTTCACACAAATTTAAATATTTATATTCTAAAAAAATTTATAAACATTGATGTAGATGATAGGTTTTTAAAATAAACTACAATCCTACAAATTTTGAAGAACAGATTAGATAATAATTTGACATACAGTAAAAATTTTTTGAGTGTAAGAAATAACTTTGAAAACTTGTCAAACTGAATATTTAAATTCATGAATTTTTAAAGATATATTACTGGTTACAGAGAAAAATAGTTTATTCAATTAACAGATTGAAAAATCATCATATAAGTATCATGAATAAATTTCGAAAAAAGAAAAATTACCAAACACACAGATTTTAAGATTATTATATTTGAAAGTATTTTGAATGTGTTTATTCTGTACTATATATTTTTGCACACTTCCATGTTTTTTTATATAGTTCTTTTTTCTTAAATATTTGAAACAAGTTTTATAATTGATGAAAAAAAGTTTTTCATAAAATTCATTTGAATGATACATTACTACAATTTTACTAATTTTGAAACAAAGATTCAAATTTTTCATCCATAACAAATTTTTTCAATATTTACCAAATCGATCACATAAATTCGTGAACTTCTAAATGATGGGTTTAAGTAATTCCAGAGAAATAAAAATTAGAAAATGTATGTATTTCAATTTACATATCATATTTTGATGTGAAAATATCTTTATTCCCGGTATCATAATAAAAAGAAATTTTCACCCTAGACTGAAATCAAAAAATTTAGTGTCCAAGGTAAAATCTGTAGTGTCAAAGAAAAATGTTATCTTCACGTCAGAGAGCAAAATCAAATTTTCACAAAAAGCATAATCTCACGATTAATAGATATTTTTTTTTTTTTAATTTATTTTAATTATACATTTTCAAAATAGACTACAATTCTCCATTTTTTAAGCGTGGATTTGAAGTTGTTATAAATTGCAAATTTGTCGAACTATAAAAGAAAAAATTTTTAGTACTTTTCAAATTGAATATAGAAATTTCAGATTTTTTACATGAATTTATTACCTTAGAGAACAAAAAACTATTAAAATTACAGGTTTTTTAATTGTTCTTTTCAAGTACCTTGATTATTATTACTTTTTACTATATATTTTTCTACATTTTATTGTTTCTTTTTTGTTCTTCATTCTAAAATATTTGACAAAAATTTTATAATGCATGTATTATCGATAATTTTTTTCTATTTATTTGGAAGAAACGTTTTTTCAATAACTTACAATTTTACATACATTCAAACATGAAAATTTTTTCATATATTTGAAAAATTTTACAATACTTGAGAAATTGAACGTACAAATCCATGAATTGTTGAATGGATGAGTAAATTCAGAGAAAGCAAAATTAAGAAATGCATTTCATATTTTAAAGTTTCTTGACTATTTTCATTTTTTACTTTATATTTTCGGGCCAACAATTTTTCTTTTATGTTCTTAATCCTGCAATATTTGACATAGATTTTAATATCTATAAATTTCTCTAATTTTTTCGATACTTCATTAAATGACACGTTATTAAAGTAGACTATACTTACACTATTAATTTGTAACTGAAGTTTTTACTCATTGAAAATTTATTATATATTAGAAAAGCTTTTCTATACTCGTCAATTTGAACATAGAAATTGGTGAATTTTTTTAGTGGATACGAGTGATTCCAGAGAACCAAGAACAATTTAATTTTTGAATTTAAAAATTTTATTTTCGAATATCTTGATAATTTTAAATTTTCACTATTTGTGTAAATTTTGTTATGGTATAACTATCACATCCAACTTGGAAACGAAATCGTCGAAAAAGAAATAAGTGTTAAAAAATGTCGTAAATTGTTTTTATTCAGAACAAAAAAAAATTCGCCAAATTCATCTAAATCAAAGATTTTTTATAAGATAGCGAGGAAATGTCTAATGATGTAATAAATTGTCAAATTCGAAGAATCTCTGCTCAACTCGATATTTTAAAAAAATATTCAAGAACTTAAAGGGTCAAATTCTTTCAAAAAATTCACCTTCCAAGCCTCGGAGCACATAGGATCCATTGACACTTCCTGGAGAGTCATTCTATTACCTTTCCTCTCCTGCTTTCTTTGGTAATCCAACATAAAGAAAAAGAATGCATTTTTAGGCTGTTTTTTGGGCATATTACGATTCGCAAAAATCAAAACAAATGATTTTCGGCAACAACAAAGGAGGTGTTGACCAACGTGTCAGCCAGTCTAACCTGCAAATGCAATACAAATCCACGTGTTTATATACGAATAATATTCAGTTTTGTATAGTAATATTTACGTACTGCAGGAAATCTGTTGATGTTTGTCGATAAATGACAAAAAATAACAAGAATCACTGTGAAGATAACACAAAGAAACCACTTTAAGCAACTCAAGAACTGTGAAGAACAGCGAAGAAAAAGTGATAAATAAAATAGTGTATTGTGGTGTACACTGGGCTCTCTCGAATATCACTTCCCCGAACATCACATCTCTCGACCATCACGAATTCCTCTCCAGACCATCACAAAATTCCTTCCGAAAAGTAGCGAGGAATCTGATTGGTTATGTTTACATTACATACATTTATGCATGAATTTGCGCCGGCGCATGTAAAATATGCATACTGCGCACGCGCGCCGCTCGATTCCAGAGAGAGCCCCCACGCCGCTTCCGTGATGTTCGAGAGATTTTCAGGATTTTTTTTCGCGATGTTCGGGAGAGCCTAGTGTAAAATGATGTCTTGAAGTCTGTTGACGTCTACAGTTGTCTGATGTAAAAGTCTGGAAAAGTCTAGAAATTGCTAGAAATGTCTACAAAATTTACAAAATCATAATGCAAGTTATGAATCATTATATTGTAAAAATAATTGCACTTCCGGTCATAAATGGCAATAAATGGTCATAAGAATTGCGCGGGAAATTTCAAATGCACCAAGAGCGTTATTACATTTTCAATTTCCACTGTGATTTTCCATAACCCAATCTAGATTTTCTAGACAAAAATTTTCCAACTGGAAGTGCTATGAGAATCGGAGACAAAAATTTACAAAAATTTGCGAAATATTTACAATTCGCAGAATTCAATATACCTGGTGTCTCAAGAATCAACTCCTTTATATATCTGTGGCTTCCCGGCATAACAGACAAAGTCACACGTGCCATAATGTTTAAAATTTCATTAAAATATCATGCAAAATGAACCTTAAGAAGTGACTTTGTCTGTTATTCCGGGAAGCCACAGATATACTTTTAGGACACATGGTATATAATATATATATATTACACATTACGCATGCACACAACTAACGTACATTGTATATGCATGAGGTGTGCGTGTGTGTCAGTGTGTGTTAGAAGGAAAATTGAGGAAAATAAACAAACCATTATTATCAATTCAAAAAGCATGTGTTTTGTAACGTTTTTCGATAATTTATCATTCAAAATATAGAAAAAAAAAAAAACAATAATGTTACGTTCAGCTCAAAACGTCCTCTGCAGATTTTCCAAAACCTCTGCAAATCGACCAGGACTTTTAAAAAGAGTGACATTGGAAAGGTTAAGTTTGTTTTTTACAATTGCCAACTTTATTATTTTTACTAATAATCTCTTCTACTTTTTGTTATATTTCAAGAATAAATTAGGAAATTATTCACGAAATTTCCTCGCTAATGTTATCGTTTCTGAAATGTGCTGTCAAGGTAAATAAGGTCTATTTTGAAAACTTTTTTCAGGGCAAACCTACTTCAATTACGAGGGAAAAAAAGTGGAAAACATAGTAATTTATCGTCATTGGTCAAGCCTGTGCCTGTAAAAAATAATCCGGATGATATTAACATCGGACAAGAATTATCTGGAGCCCTGTCGAAATCAGATCTCCTGAATGTCTTGAATAAATTTTCACTTCTGCCACAAGTTCATTCCATTTCATTGGATAATGGTTTAAATGGTAAAATTTATTAATTACAAAATCAATGCTATATCCTTTAATTGTTTGTATTACTATTCACCATCATGTAATATAATTATTTATATTTTTATAAAAAATTTTTTCAGCATTTACTCGAATTATTCTTCAGTTTAATTATTTGAATATTTGAGTATTCATTATTATTTTTGTTATTCTGTTATTACATTATATAGTTTATGTTCTTATCAGTAATGTTATACGTGTAAGGAAAATTATTGTAAATTGCTCGATTATTATTTTTGATTAATTATAATTTTTTCAAATTTTTTATCTCGAGTAAAATAGTTGATAATCGTTCCATATAAATATTATATCAATTAAATAATTCTATTTGTATTAATTATATTATCTTAATAATATATCATGTATATATATAATAAATATAATAACTATATTATTATAAATTAAGTTATTATCAATTGCTTAGTTATAAACTTTTTGTTATTCATTCTTATCATTACCTATTGATTTTTGAATTATTTATCTTGATTATAAAAATGAGTAATATTACATTCATTTCGAATTGAAATGAATTCCATTCAATTGCAGAATATTATTAAATTATTATTATTAAATTAATATTATAATGCAAACTACAATTCATTACCTAATCATTAGTTTTTTTAATCATTTTTATAATTACTCATCAATCATCAATTTTGTAAAGTTTACCTTGACTATAGTAATTATTATTAAATGCATCGATGTATATCTAAGAAGAGGAATTTTGAACCTTGGAATTCAGATAAATTTTTGAGCCCGCTGGTGACAGCTAGTTATAAGTAATAAATGAAAAGTTTGTTTAAAAATGAAACTGAATCTTTTATTTTTACATTTGATAAGATTTGTACCTTTATAAATACAAAATATTTCACATCCCCAAAAATTAAAATTTATAAGTATTTAAACAAGGAATTCCATATTTTTTCGTCTGTAATTTTTATCATTTCTACTTTTATTCCTCGTTGGTAATCCATGTAGTTTTTCAATTATTTAAATTTGAAATCACACATTTTTTTGTACTAGAATTCACATTGAATATAAAAATTTCTGTTTTAAATACCAAGCTTTAAAGATTTTAAACTGAAAATTAGTAAAATGTACAGAAAAAAAGGTTTTTTTTTTTTTCAAAAAGATTAGTTTTTTGGAAAATTGTTTCATTGAAATTATTAACTTGGAAACATGAACATTTGGGTAATTAAATGTGACTTTCTTTTTAATAATAAATCGTAACAAATACATATTTAATAGTTTAATTTTTTTGGTCTGAATTTCCATGTTTTCAAAACGTACTAGACAAAAGTTCTGATTTAAATAAATTATTTCATCCTCGCAAGAAATAAATTTATTACTCGAATTATAAAATTAGATGAACATTACACAATATTTCAAAAATAACAAATTTGAACATTTCATTTGTGATAAGTAAAAAAACATCCCTTTGAATTTTTAAGAAATTCGTGTTGTAAAATTTTATTTTCCTTAATTGATGATTTTTTTTTAATCAGAAGATATTTTAAATCAAAAATAATTCTGGAATCCTTTTTTTCAGATGAACTGTTCAAAGAAGCAATAAGCAGTTTTCGAAAATACTGTTTAGAAGCTTCGACCTTGCCTACCGACCTTCACATTTGTCTTAGTGACATTCTACAGGGAGTTGGTCATGAATCAGATATTTTCCCATATTTTTTAAGGCATGCCAAGGAAATTTTTCCTCACATCGATTGCATAGACGATCTTAAAAAAATCAGTGACTTGCGATCACCGGCTAATTGGTAAGAATCTCAAAGTTCAAATAACAATTTAAAATATAAGAAAAACAGTTAAACATATATTCTAATATTCCTATCCAACTTTTACCGATTTCAAGGAAATTTCAAAATTTTCATGAATTCACGAGAATATTGCTTTCGTTTTTTTTTTTTTTTATATCTGAGATGTCGTGCAAATTTTAAAGATGCTTGAATGTTTTGTAGATAATAAAAATTTCAAATAACATAACATCATATTTTATTTTGACCTAGGTATCCAAACGCAAGATCAATAACAAGAAAAATCATCTTCCATGCTGGGCCAACAAATAGTGGAAAAACTTACCATGCCATGGCACGATTTATGAACTCAGAGTCCGGAATTTATTGTGGTCCACTAAAAATGTTGGCAACTGAAATTTTTCAAAAATGCAATAAACACGTAATTTTGGCTTGGATCAAATCTACTCTGAATGATTTAATTTATTGCTATAATAAGAAATTTCAAACAGGGAACGCCTTGTGATTTGGTGACTGGCGAAGAAAGAAAATATGCCAAAGATCAAGACAATCCTTCGTCGCATGTTGCGTGTACTGTGGAAATGGCCAACCTCAACAGAAGATGTAAGTCATTTGTCTATGTAAAAAAAAGTCAATTTATATTTTGAATTTAAATCACGCGTGCTTTTAGATGAAGTCGCAATTATTGACGAGATTCAAATGGTGCGGGATTTTGGAAGAGGTTGGGCTTGGACAAGAGCACTTCTTGGCATTTATGCGGAAGAAGTTCATGTTTGCGGAGAAAGTGCAGCCATAAACATGGTAACAATTTTATAATGAAGACATTATACGTGAAATTGATTTTTCTAGATATTTGATCATAAAGTTAACATCATTTTGAGTATCAAGTTCTGCAATTTGTATATTTTATCCAAAAAATTCTCACTTCATTATATTTTATTTAATAAAACATCAAGGCATCAGTACTTAAACTTTTCTTTAAATTTTTTGGAATTCATCAATTTTAGAAAATTTTTTTTCGATGCAATTTATAATCGAAAATAAAATGTAATAATAGTTAGAACGATTTATAAATTTATGATGTTAATTTAGGCATTTATTTGTTTTAGGTAAAATCAATCTGTAAAACAGCAGGTGAAACTGTACAAGTGAACGAGTACAAGAGACTTACAAAATTGCTGGTGGAAAACGAGGCATTGGGCTCTCTGAAAAATGTAAAAAAAGGAGATTGTATAGTTTGTTTCAGTAAAAATGATATTTACACAGTGACAAAAAGTCTCGAGGCCCAAGGAGTGGAAGTCGCTGTTGTTTATGGCAGTCTACCGCCAGGTACAAAACTTGCCCAAGCAGCCAAGTTCAATGATCCAGCTCATCCTTGTAAAGTCATGGTATATACTCTTTTTTGTACATTTAACAACATTTTTCATAATTACTGGAGTGGGAGTAATTTGACTGTTTAAAAAATTTTTTTTTCAATATTTAAGTAACTAGAATACATAGCTTGGTGCTGATTTTGTCTCTCAATAGTTGAAATGATATTATAAAAACTGATTCAATAGCTTCATCATTTTTTTTGACAATATTCATACCTTAATGAAATTTCTACTAATACTATTTATTAATATTTTGTAGGTTGCCACGGACAGTGTGGGACTTGGGTTGAACTTGTAAGTTTTATATTTGATTTCAAACATTTTTAATTAATTTTTGATCAGTAAAAAATACTTATATTCTCTAAAACTCGAACAAGTTTAAAATTTTTCCATTAAAGCCAAGTTCAATACATTTTTTCAGAACAACTTTAATATAATTCTTTTTTTTCTGAAATTGAAAAAATAGGCTTTTGGGTTATTATAAAAATTGATAGATAATCTACAATTTAATTTTCATCGAGGTTTTCTAAATCGCCATTCGTTAAAAAATTGTTTTATTGAATTCAACTTTAAAATTAATAAAATTAATTTCAAAATTATCTCTTTTACAGAAATATTCGTCGGATAATCTTTTATTCTCTCATTAAACCAGTGACTAACGACAAAGGGGAAAAAGAAATGAGTTTGATTCCAGTGCATGCAGCATTGCAAATTGCAGGTCGGGCTGGACGTTACAAAACTCAATGGGAAACGGTAAATTCGTGAGAAAAATCGATAAGAAATGAAAAAATCAATCATAAAAACTCGTATTTTTTAAAAGCTATCATAGCAATTAAGAGGATTTCGAATTTGACGATTTTTGAATTTAAAATTTCATCGCCAAATTCGTGAATAATTGCAAAATTTTAAAATTTTCTATTGAACGATCCAACAAATAAACAATAATGACTAATTAAATCGTTGAGCATTAATTAAATCATTTAATGTTAATGATGTATTATTAAATTTTTAATTATCATTCATTAGTAAATAATTATTAACGATCAGTAATAATAAAAATCAATAATAATAATAAATTATACATAAATAATTATTATAATTAATGAAAAACCATACATTATTTAATTATTAACTATTTAACATTATTTAAATCATTAAACAATAATGAGTAATTTATTGATAAAGTAACAAGTTTGAATAATGAAATCGTGACTTCGACTTGGAAAAAAATACACCTTAAAAATCAATTATTAAGGTTTTTTAATCTCACACATTTTGAACCATGACTTTTTTCATCCTATTTACTATAAAATAAGAGTCAAAACAACAAAATAAAAAATTAATAAAGTTATGGTTATAGTTTCAGTTCAATAAAAATTTCGAGATTGGGACGATTTGTGATTTTAATATTTTGAATGAGAAATTTTCAAATTGTAAATACCTTTGCATCCAAAAACTGAATTAACTGCAATCTTAAAAATTTGTGTTGATAAATTATGAATTTTTTTCTTCCTTATTATTACCTAGTGCTTTGAATTTATAAATTTTGTATGAATATTTTTTCCATCGAATTTACTGTAAAGTATAGGAGTTTTAAAAAATTGAGAAATGAATGAAAAATAATGGATAACTAACTAATAAAATATAGAAATTTCAGGTTTAAAAAAATTTGTGATCTCGATATTTTGGATGCGGAATTTTCAAAAATGTAAATTATCAGGAGTGGAAATTATAATTCCAGAAATAATTGCAACACTCGTATTTTATTTTCTATTTAATGTGTCAACATCAAAAAATAAAAAAATAGCAATATTATCAAGGGTTGAAATTTTCTAAAACTGGGTATGGGAAAATTTTGGACAGTTTTCATGATTTTTCAATTGTTTCTTTGTATACTTGGAAAATTTTAAGAGAAATAAATTTGGAAATAATGGTATTTATGTTGAAAATACTTATTTGAAACAGGGTTACGTGACAACATTCAGACCAGACGATATTTCTACCTTGAAAAAATTAATGGAGCAAAATCCTGAGCCAGTTGTACAAGCTGGACTTCACCCAACATCGGAACAAATTGAATTGTACGCTTATCATTTGCCAAATGCTTCTCTGTCTAATCTTATGGTAAGATATTTGTAATAATTCAGAAAAAAAATCTCTTAAAAAATATTGAAGAAAGATTTTGGAAATGATTTTTCCGTAGTTTTGAAATATTTAATTCAAAAAAACACTCTAGAATGATGATTTTGGATTTTAAAGAATGTATTTAAATCAATGGTACTAAATATTTTAGAAATAATATTTAATTTTGAAACTATTTTTAAAACATTTTCTGCATCGATTCTCGCAGAAAAATGATTATTTTTTCTCCAATTGAGGAGTTAGTAGATTTTATTCTGGAATGTTTTCTCACATTCGTAAAATTTGAAATTAAAAATTTAGTTATTGTTTCTGCAATTGAAAACCCAAAATCGCACAGTTTCTTGTACTCCCTTTTTTTATTTTCAAATATTTTCTTTTGTTTTTCAGGACATTTTTGTTGAATTAAGTACAGTGGACGACTCACTGTATTTCATGTGTGGTTTGGACGATTTCAAATTCCTCGCGGATATGATTCAACATATTTCGTTACCTCTTCGAGCAAGATACGTTTTTTGTTGTGCCCCGATCAACAAGAAATTTCCTTTTGTCTGTGCAATGTTTTTGAAGGTATGTGCAAACTCAAGACATGTATTTTTTAAGGTTTTGAGTCGTAGGTATTCTTGTATTTTTGGAGGAGCCAAGAACTTCAAATTTGATGCAAATTTCTGTGATGTCACATTTTTCGTGAATATTTGCATAATTATAAAAAAATTTTCTTTATTAAAAGGTAAGATCTAAGAAGATTCGAATTTTTTTATTATAAAATTTGATTTATTGAGTTTCAAGTTATCAGAAAATTTACTAATTTCTTATGATATTTTTCTGTCAGTTAACAATTTTTATTTTGAGAATTAGGAAAAACATTTTTGAAAAAAGTAAATACTTTTTACAATAATTGTTCTTGATTAACTCGCAAATGGTTTAATAAAGTGAAATTTTTCATACTTGTCAATAATAGTAACTTTTTTTTCAAACTGCCAATTTTTCTAATATTATGTTACTTTAGTCTTCGAATTTGATATTTTTTTATTATTTGTTTACAAACTCACGAGATTTTACGAGCAATTTTTGTTTTTCAAACTGTTTGTTTTGGAAACTGTTGAAATCTTTTCGAGAGTTCTATTCTTTTCCAAATTTTTTCTTGACAAATTTACATTTTTATTTCGATGAAATTATTGTTATATTTTTTTGAAAACTAGATAAATGAAAAACTTTTTTAAGTTAATTAAAAAAACAAATAATTTATTAATATTGAAATAATTTTTGAAAAAAACTTTATATCTTAGCCATATTTCTAATTCGCTACAATATTTTGATTACAAATTTGCAAGTTTTTGTGAATATTTTAAATTAACAAGATTCGAAATTTCTGAAAAATTAACTCAAAAAATTGTATTGGGTTACTTAGCAAATATTGTAAAAAATCTTAATTGAGTACAAAAATTTTTGAGACCACAATATTCAGCAAAAGTTTTCAAATTAATCCAAAACTTGACATATTTTGAATGCTTTTAGAGTTGTTAGGAATGCAGTCTTTTTTTTTCTTTTTTAAAGTTAATTATTTTTAAGAAAGAATTTCACTTTCCCAAGCTGTTATTTGAAATATTCAAAATTTTCAAAGAAAATTTGTTCAAGTTAAATTTTTTCAAAATTCTGAATTTTTCAGACAGTTTCTAATTTTCCCTTAATATTGTTTTAGTTAATTAGTTTTTTTTTTTTTTTTTTTTTTTTGGAAATACTTGCAACATGTTTCAATTTTTGTGCTTCGATTTCTCGAATTTTCGTAAATACATTCAATATTCGAATTAGATCATTTTTGAGAGTGACATATTTTTGAAATAAAATTTGAATTTTATAATCTCATTGGAAACCTAAAAATTTATTCTCCTTCATTACTTTTGAAAAATACTGATTTAATTCAAATAAACGTTTTATGTAAATAAAATCAATCAATTAATATCAACGAATTAGTTATTGGAACAGTAAATTATTGATTGGTAATTAATTGGTTATACATAGTTATTAATTATTTATTGTTTAGTTGGTTTAGTAAATTAATGATAAATAACATTAATTTATTACAAGTTTAAAAAAACATAAACAAATTTAAATTTAAACAAGTTTTCGAATAAAAATGAATAATTTCTATGATTGTAGTCATCCTTTTGCATTCGGAAAAATTGTTATTATTATTAATTCATTATCATTATATTGAAAAATGTTTAGGCGTGGATATCGAAAATCCAACATTTTGCAATAAATTTTTTTTTAATGGTTTGTTCGTTCAAAATTTGTTTTATATTAGAGTATTATTTTAAATAATTATTAAAATTGCAAGTAATTTTTGTATGTTTATTTTTTTGATTTATTCATTGTGGATAGGATGTCAGGAAAAATTTGAATGTATCTATAAAAAATCCAAAATTCAATATTATGAGAAATTCTTGTTTTTCAGTTTGCTCGACAATACAGCAAAAACGAGCCAATCACTTTCACTTGGATGTGTCAACAAATTGGCTGGACAATAAAAGCACCGCGAACCTTATTGGACCTTGTACATTTGGAGGGAGTTTTTGACGTCATGGACCTTTACCTTTGGTTGAGGTTTGGAATTAATTTTACTATAGCATCTATCTGATGATACTTTCTGAATTTTATCTTTTTGAAAAAAATTATGACCAGCTATTACACAATTATTTTAGTTCATATTGAATTCAAATTGACAAAATTGAACCAAAATTGAAAAAATATAAGCAAAAATGTAATTTGTTTATGAAACCTGAGAAACTTGACTTCTTGCTTTTCCAGAAAATTTTCTTATCGAAATTAGGTAAAAATTAAACCAAGTTATAATGTCTCGATATTTTGATGAAAATTCTATGAAAATTTAAATACGTAGAAATTGAATTTTTATTGTTGCAGCTATCGGTTCATTGATTTATTCCCTGAATCAAATACTGTCAGAGATATGCAATCTGAACTGGACGAAGTCATACAACAAGGAATTCTTCAGTTGACAAAACTTTTGAGTTACAGCACACTAAGTAATTATTCAATTTTTTATCCATTCATTCAAAACTCTGAAAAATCATGAGAGTGATTTGGCAAAATTTCATGACAGTTTTAATCAAGTTAAAAAATAGTTTCAGTTGATAATTCAATGGACGAAGATTCTGTGGAAGAAATAACACAAGATGTCACAGGTAAAACAGCACATTTATTGATTCAAGTTTTAACTTTCGAATAAGTTAAGTTTATCTCATTTCAATCGATTATATGAACTTTTAGAAAACACGAAACCCAACCAAGTGATGTATTCGAAAGGTCGTTTGACAGAACGATTGTTAGAGGAAGGCGTTATCACACCAGAAATGCTGAAACAATTGCATCAAGAATGGTCTTCACAGAAAAACCAAAAGGCACCAAAACACAAAAGCCTTAAATAGTTGAAAAAAAATTTCTTGTAAATATCTGTTGTGGAGTAATTTGAAAGTAAACATTTTTTTTTTTTTTAAAGTACTTTGCGTTTGTCATTCACATTCTCCTTTTCATTTATTTTATTTTAAAACGAGTTTGAAAATAATCGAACAGTTGAGTAGTATTTGCTCATGCGCATTAGAATGCAGTCAAATGCAGAAGAAAAAGTGATGCAAAACTAGGTCAATTGCACAATGCAAGTTTTGTTGAAAAAGGGATCTATACATTTTGAAAAAATAATCACAATGTCAGGATGATGGAATTTGAAAATGTTTCAATCGGTGAAATGCGTTGTGACGAGGTTGCCATTGCAAGTTTTCAACATAATCTACGTCAACAGGTTATATTGTTTACAAATTTATTGGAAAATTGGACGTGGGTTTGATTTTTACTTTAATTTGGTACCAGCAAAAATTAAAAATACAGAAATGCTGTAATCAGTAATTTTTGAGTGAAGAGTTAAAAAAATGTTAAATCTTAAATCACTTTAAATAATGTTTTTTATTTTTTATTGTTAATTCAATAAATAACAAATGTCATTTCAATTTGTTGCTTTTAAAATAAATTTTAGTTAACCTTTTATGTGTAGAGTATTTTTCAGGTCATTTAGTTTCTGAAAAAGTGAGCAGCATTTTTATTGGAAAATGATGGACTGGAGTTGCCAATTTTCAGATCGACAGAATTGCGAGGTTGTTGCATTTACATACAAACTCGGGGGAAAAAGTACTATGACAACGAAAATGAGGAAAACGCAAAGAAAAAGACCGAAAAACAGCAGAAAAATATTCAAATTCAGCCCATGTCTGTGAAATCTGAAAGTAGTGGAATGAATATTGGAAAAGAATTAGTGGGAGCTTTGTACAAATCTGATTTGATGAAGGTTTTGAATAAATTTTCTTTAATGCCTCAAGTCCATTCTTTGGCATTGCAACATCAATTAACAGGTGAGAAATGTTGATATTTTAAAAACAGAAGAAAATACATCATATTTATTTTGTCATTGTAATTATCGTAATAAGTATTTTATGTTAAATAACTATAATAATAATTCAATGGTGCTATTTTAAAAATATACTAATTTTTCAAAACTTTTTTTGGGTTCCTTCCCACGAAACGAATTTTAAAATTATCAGATCTATTTAGTCTCTGAAACAATTCCAGAGCTGAAAAAATAAGCAATGTTTATTAACTATGATGATTATAAAATTTTCAGATATCCATTTCAAACAAGTGATGAATGATTTTACGAAATATTGCTTGGAATCACAAGTTTTGCCCGATGATTTACACATTGTTCTCAGCGATGTGATTCAAGGTGCTGGAAACACCATCGATATTTTCCCATATTTTATGAGACACGCTAAAAAAGTGTTTCCCCATATCGAATGCATTGACGATCTCAAACAAATAAGTGATTTACGAACTCCAGCAAAATGGTACGTATTTTGCGTTTATATTTTAAATAAACAAACAATTAGTCAATCTAATGAATACATTTTTGATGTGTAATTTTTTTATCAGACTTTTTGCCTATAATTTCCTATCTAAAAATATTAAATAACAAATTTTTTTACAAATAATTGTATTCTTTATTGGAATAATTAATTTGTGCAAAAAGTTACTCCAAATTTTGAAAAAATAAATTAAATCAACGAAAAAAATGAATCAAAAAGAACCAATAAAATATAGGAAATGTTTACCAAAAAGTGACAAATCAAAGTTGATTAAAATAACTACAATAACACAAAATTTTTATTACAATATAAAAAAATAACAAGTATTTGTACTTTAATGTAATTTGATTTACCTCACAGGTATCCAAAAGCAAGGTCAATGGAAAGGGAAATAATTTTTCATGCAGGTCCTACAAACAGTGGAAAAACTTTTCATGCTTTGCAATGTTTCATGAACGCGAAATCTGGAATATATTGTGGACCATTAAAATTACTAGCTGTTGAGATTTTCACCAAAAGTAATGATGCTGTGAGTAAAAAAATATATTTCGTGTTTAATAATAAACTTTGCTCAATTTATTAGAAAATCTAATATTTTGAATGAGTTCTATAAAATTCATTATTTTTATTTTGCAGGCGTGAGTTACGAAGAACATTAGTAAAAATATTCTGAAAATGGAAAAAGTTTATTTTTGAGAAAAACAATATCAAATTTTTTGAAAAATTAAATATTTTAAGGTTTTTGGTACCTGCAGTTAAAATTGCAGTTTTTATATTCAAGATTTGGAGTTAAAAAAGATTGAAATTCACGTCTTTGTAAATGGTTAAACTTATTGATATAAATTGTACAAAAAGATCACTATAAAAAATATCTGAAAAAATTTGTAAGAAAATCTATGTATTCACATAAAAATGTAGTTTTATTTTGCAAAAATAAATTAAGCCTTGAAGAACAATCATCTTATACAAAAATATTCTAAAAATGGAAAAACGTATTTTAGAAAGAGAGTATAAACTGATGTTAAGTTTTTTTGAGAATTCCAATATTTAATGAATGTTTTTGGTGTCTTAAGTTAAAAGAAGGTTTCATATTCAATAATTAAAAAACGTTTATTTCAAAAAAGAGAGCAATACAAAATTGTTTTTGCAGGGCACAGCATGCGATTTAGTCACAGGCGAGGAACGAAAATTCGCTCCTGGAAAAGATACTTGTTCAAATCACGTAGCTTGTACAGTAGAAATGACAAATCTAAACAATGAATGTGAGTATCAAACCAGTTAATTTGTTGTAATCAATAAATTAATAAATAATGTGAAAATGTTCAAGGAATCATAGAATTTAAAAATTTCGAAGTACATACTTATGTTCTTCAAATGCACAGAATTTAGAAAAAAATTTCATCAGAAGATATGAAAACAGTTTTTTTTTGAGCAAAGGTAGTGAAATTAATTCAATATCATTATTTGTAATTTATTTCTACAAAGTTGTTCATGATTTCTGATAAGAAATAATTGAGATTTTTTTTAAATTATTGAAGTACGTTCATTACTGTTTAGGCGAATGCGCTGTCATTGACGAAATTCAAATGATTCGTGATTTTGGCCGGGGTTGGGCCTGGACTCGAGCTTTTTTGGGAATTCCTGCACGACAGGTTCATCTTTGTGGAGAAATCGCAGCTCTCCCTTTGGTGAACATTTATTTTCAGTTTTTGCTTTTCCTCGAAAAATAACATAAAAATACAAAAAAGACTCGATTGAGCATGACTTACATTTCATGACATAAAAAAATAGAATTGAACGAAATTCATGATAACATGAAAATGAAACAGATCATTACATAAGTAATGATCTGATATGTGAAAAATGAGAAAAACTTCATCAATGAATTTTTAAATCTAGAAGTCACTTTAGTTTTTCAACATGTTTGAATTTATTTTCCAATTCACTCTCACACTGAATAGATTCCAGAATAAAGTCATAAGAAGTTTAACTTGGAAAATTTCTCACACTATTTAAGGAACATTCTATTCCAATGCAGGTAAAAGCTCTTTGTTGCTCAATGGGTGAAACTCTGAAAGTTCACGAGTACCAAAGACTCACTGATTTGATCATTGAAGAGACTCCCATGCTTACTTTCAACAATGTGAGACGTGGGGATTGCATAGTATGCTTCAGTAAAAACGATATTTACAACGTGACTCGGGCTCTTGAAGAAAACGGTATCCAGGTTTCGGTGATTTATGGCAGTCTTCCACCAGGCACGAAACTTGCTCAATCTGCGAAATTCAACGACCCTGAGGATCCTTGCAAAGTTCTGGTTGCTAGTGATGCCATTGGAATGGGTCTAAATCTGTAATTTCTTATTTTTTTTTTTTTTTTTTTGTCGTATTTTACACTTCGTACAGGAACTAACAATTTTTTATCTAAATTTTTTCTTGTTCACAAGTTTTTTATAGGCAGAAAATTTTTCGTGAGGGGTTTTTTGAAAAATATATTTCCTTCGGAATTTTGTAACTTTTGGTATTTTACAATCTGATTATAAGAGTAAGATTTTTCAATTTTTCAAATTTCGGGATTTTAAGAGTATATGACTTTTGGGGTCGAGAATCACACGTTTTTCATATAGGTAATTAACATAATGAAATCCGATTTTCGTGATTTTCAAGTCTTTGAGGTTTAGAATTTGTTTTATAGTAGTTTTAGTATTTATAATGATTCTTAAGTATTTTCACAACTATAAGGATTTTATTATATTACACTGGATTTCTATATAGCTTCTTAGAATTTCAATATTTTTATGAATTTTTGAAAAAATAATATCTACAGATTTTTAAGTATTTTGTGGATTTCTCTTCAATTCTGTGTTTTGTTATTATTGTAATATATATAAAAATTTATACTTAGTTATTTGTAAAATTATGTAATATTTTCTAAAATTTCTCAGATTTCCATTATTTCTACGGATCGTTCTATAGATTTCTAGAATTTGATGCTATAGTATTGAAAAGTTCAAGTATTTTAAGTACGTACTTTTATTGATTTTTCAGGAAATACTTCATTAATAATTTTTTTGCAATTTACTATTATTTATACAATTTAAAGAATTTTCAGGTCTTTTAGAAAAAAATTTCTGTATAGATTTTCAGTGACAAATTCTGAAAGTTTAAAAAATTTTTGGGAGTATTATGTGTGCGTGATTTTTGAGTATTAGTAGATTTATAACTTTTTTAAGTATCTATAAAATTTTCAAAGATTTTTCAGTATTTTTATAGATTTTTGGAATTTTCATAAATTGCTACATACATTTATAGAATGAAAAGTTTTCAGTAGTTTTTTAGATTTCTGGTAAAATAGTATTCATATAGATTTTAAGTATTTCATAGATTTCTCGTTTTTTGATAATGTTTCAATATTTTTACATATAATGCTATAGTTTTGAAAATTTCGATGATTTTGAGCATTTTATTGGATTTTTCAAAAAATGCTATCGTTTATACGGATTTCCGGTACTTTTTTAAATATATTTTATTAATATTTGTACAATTTAAAAAAGTCTCTGGTCTTTTTTTAAAGATACCTATACAGATTTCCATAATTATATGCTCTAGGATTTATTATTTTATAAATTTTTGGGTATTAACAGATTTTTATTATTTCTCGCATTTTTTAAGTTTTTGTGGCATTTAAAGAATTTTCTTGTATTTTTATGAATTTCTAACATTTTTGTAAATTGCAGTCTAGATTTCTAGAATTTGATGCTACAGAATTGAAATTTTGATAAATTTTTAGTATTGTTATAGTTTTCTATCTTATCTTATTTCTTACCTTCTTCTTATCTTATTTATATTATTTCTGTATTTTTTTAGTTTTTATAAAATTTTGTAGTTTTTTTCTAGTATTTCTTTAGACTTATATTTGTATCGATTGCGATATACATTTTTCAGAATTCGATGCTCTATAATTCGAAGTTTTACAAATCATAAGTATTTGTTCAGATTCTTCTGAAAACAGTTCTTTTATAGATTATATCTCTTCAGTGTTTGTAAAATAGTACAACGATTCGAAAGATTTTTTAGTATTTTCATAAATTTCCATGTATTTTTAAAGGACTCGACACTTCAGAATACAAATTTTTAAATATTTTTAGCATTTTCGTAAATTCTAATTTGTCTTCATTATTTATTAAGTTGAAACAGTTTTTTAAAGTCCCATTTTCTACGTCATCCTAGCCAAACACTCGTAATTAGGATTCTGTTAAAAAAAAATTCTCCTAAAGCCAGAATCGTTATTATTTTTAAAGTAATACTTTTTACCTTTGAGAACTTTTATCAAACCATTTGTTATGTCCTCTATAGATTTCAGTAAGTGCATTTTCTACCATTCATATTTATTTCATTATATTTTTACTATTAGTATTTTAACTATCCATCATTATTACTTTTTTAATGAAATAATGATCAATTTTACCAAATTTCAGAAAACCCCTCTCTGTCTACTCCCATAATTCGAATACCGCTGTTTTCATTCAAATTCACATGGTAAAATATCGTTTCAGAGATTTTTGGAATCAACGAATAAATCATTCACCTAATACAAAATTTATTTTTATTCAATATTTATGTTCTATTTTAATTGAATTTCAATTTTCAGACACATCAGACGAATCGTTTTTTACTCTTTGAAAAAACCAACAATAACGGATAAAGGGCAAAAAGAAGTTAACACCATTTCAGTTTCTAGTGCTAAGCAAATCGCCGGTCGCGCTGGACGTTTTAAATCCCAATGGGAACAGGTGTACAAAATTTTACAATATACTATTATATTAATCGTATATTATATTGTATGATATATACGACATTTATTAATGTTATATTAAAATATACCATAAGTTTATAAATATTACGTCCTTGTTACGTCTAATAGAGTAAAATCTACAAAATTTTAATTTTAAATATAACTTTTAGGGGTACGTAACAGCATTCAAGGCGCACGATCTTGTTACTCTGAGAAAATTGCTCAGCCAGGAACCAGAAGTTATCCTTCAAGCAGGTCTTCATCCAACTGCAGAACAAATCGAACTTTACGCTTATCATTTGCCAAGCATGACTTTATCGAATCTTATGGTAACTTTCAAAGAACTAATTTACAGAAAAATATGTTGTGTAATTGTAAGATAGCCCATTCCTAATTATTTAGAAAATTAATGCAGTAATGAATCCATAAAAATTGAACTAGTGGATCGAAATGATCTCTTATTCTGATAGTAACTTTCTGTCCCTGAGAAGCAATCTTATATTTTTTTATTGTACAATTTAATTTTGAAATGTCAAACTTGTGTTATTTGCAGAACACTTTCATCGAACTAAGCACGGTCGATGATTCTCTGTACTTCATCTGTCACACTCAAGATTTCAAGTTCCTCGCGGACATGATCCAGCACATTCCGCTGCCTTTGAAAGCGAGATACGTTTTTTGCTGTGCCCCGATAAATCGCAAAATGCCATTTGTTTGCGCAATGTATCTTAAATTTGTTCGACAATACAGCAAATGTGAAGCGATCACCTTCAAATGGCTGTGTGAACAAATTAGCTGGTCTTTGAAATCACCCAAAACTTTGCAAGATCTCATTCATTTGGAGAGCGTGTTCGATGTTTTGGACGTTTACTTGTGGCTAAGGTGAATACATTCGTACCTTCTAATTTTGATGCAAATAGATGATTTATCTTGGCTTTGTTATTTTAGTTACCGATTTCCTGATTTGTTTCCTGATGGGGAAACGTTCAGACGCGCTCAGATTCATTTGGACCAGGTCATTCGAGAAGGAATCATTCATTTAACACAGCTGGTGAAAAATAATGATGCTGGTTGGTCGAAATTTACTTTTATTGCGTCGAAAAATTTCGATGTTTGAGAAATTGATGAATAATAAATGACACACAGGTTTAAGCAGCCATTTCAAAATTGACGACGATCATGAAGAAGAAGAAGGAGCAAAAATCAAACAGGAAAATTTTATGGGTAAATATTCAAATGCTATATAACATACGAATTTTTGCGAGAAATAATTGAAATATTATTTATCAAAAATATTTTCAAGCGAAAACCTTGCAAAGAAGCCTAATAAGAAGGGAAATTTCATTTTACATGTTTTTTGAAAACACATTATATCGAAACTGATTGAATTAATAAGTTTTATAGAAAAATATAATTATAATTATTGGATGAGCATGAGTTATCCGTAATATAATGAATGTTATATAGACTCTTATTTATAATTATTAATTTTTTTATGTTATTTTCTATTATTAGTTAGTTTAATCATTATTTATTATGTAATTATATAATAAAAACTCAGAAAACTGTTTTGATATTGTATAATTTTCAGCATTCGATCTAATCAACGCACCCAAAGGCAGATTAACCGATAAACTTTTGAAAGCAGGTTTGCTTACGCCAAATATTCTCAAAGAATTAGAAAAAGAATGGGCTAGGGTAAGTAAAAAACTATATATCAATGAATTATATACAAATAGCAGTTTTATTATGAAAAATAGCAACATTTGTTGTAAAAAAATATTCACACTTCAAGTTATTACAGAGCATTCGAATTCATTTCGTAAAAAAGAGTGTATTTACACAATGAATAGATAGATAAGTGTTTTTATATTTTTCAGCGCCAGGAATACGAAAACTTCAGAAACGACTCAAGACACTTGAAAAAGAAACTTCCGAAAAAACGGAAGTGAAATCGTGATAAACTCAACCTAAATTTATTACGCAATGTACATAAATTATAGAAAAAATTATAAGAATAAACGTTTATTGAAAGAGCACAGTTATTGCTTCACTAAATTATTCCTAAACGAATTCATCTATCCCTATGGGAAATCTTGAAATAGTCTGTAATTTATGAATTACAAAACTTTACAACCGGCAGGGTAGATCCCTATTCTACCAGCTGATCAACCTGATAATTTCTTGTTGCGAAATATATAATTTATATTTTTCTGGCATCTAACTTATTAAATGTACTTTCAGTTATTACAATTATGAAAGATCCATATAAAACTTCAACTCTAACACTGTGATTTTGGTAATTATTTAAATGAAATTATCTGGATGATCAGCTGGTACAATCGGAATCTACCCTGCCGGTTGTAAAGTTTGTAATTCATGAATTACAAGATTTTCCATAGGGTAAGGACAACCATTAGAAAAAACTACATACTAGAAACTAGAACGATAATTTCGTGTATGTCAGACTGCGTTTGAAATATCACAAGTCTTACTAATTAATAAAAAAATGTATATATCGTCAATAATGAAACGAAGTATATTTTATTTCATATATTTAATTAAAAGTAATAATTTTTTTTTCAATTTATCACATTACATAAAATATAATTATATAAATGTAAATTTTGTTTTGAGCTTAACATACTTTAGCTTTGAGAAATACGGAAAATATTGCATTTCCCAGTAAACATTCGTGATCTTGCGTGATCTATGATATCATAGATCACGCAAGATCACGAATGTTTACTGGGTTTTTACATCATTTTATGTAAAAAAAAGAACGAAAAAAAATTGTTTTGACAGTGTGCAAAAGAATTTTTCACCTTTACGTCTTTATAAATATTAAATTATGCATTGTAAATTTTTTCGGTAATTACGCTAAGACGTGCTGACCAATGTCTTCGTAATTCATCGTAATATTACGGTAATTTACCATTATATTACTGGGTAATATTACGACTTCACATTTGCTTATCCATCAGTGACTCATTGACAGTAAAACGGTTAAAAAAATATTTAAAAAAACATTGATTCAATTTCAACCATTTCAACCAATTTCAATCAAATTATAATTTTCAAGAACTTCAAATAATTGCCATTCATGTAATACCAAAAATACCCTTTTATTTGTTTTTTTGTACTGTTTCAGCTGGAGTATCGAAAAAATTATTATAACAATAGAATGTTATTATAAAAATGAACAAAATTATATCATATATAGTTGGTCTGTTAGATACACTAATTTCGAGCTCTCATTCATTGGGCCCTGTGGCGCAATGGATAACGCGTCTGCCTACGGAGCAGAAAATTCCAGGTTCGAATCCTGGCGCAGGGGCGGGAGTGTTTTTTTGCCCACGTTCCGCAAAAGATCAACTTTTTTTCATTTAAAATAATGTAACCAATTATCTCGATTATATCTCATTTTGTAAAATTGGGAAAATTTTCATGTAATTCTGACATAGAAAACTCATTTTTGGTCCACGGAAAAATACTTAAATTCGTTTTTCCAGCCCTTGGTACATAAAAAATATCATACGTAACTAGCAGTATTTTACGTAGTAAGTATATCATTTTTGCAGTACGTATTGGTACGTATTTTATGGATCCCCAGTTTTAGAACGTGTTTTCGGAAAATAAACTCATTTTGGGAGAGTGGTACATAAAATGCCTAATATAAACGAAGTTGTGACGGATTTTCTCTTTTGAGTATCGACTCTCTGGCGGAAAATTTTTCAATCAAAGGAAGCCATTGAAATCCGATTATGGTTTTCGAGGGTTTTGTTTTTGTGCGAGCTCGTGATTGTACCTCGGCTTCGCCTCGACTGATAAAAATTCATACACATCAGTTTTTGAACCGTCTAAAAGATGAGCTTAACAGCTGGCCCTGTGGCGCAATGGATAACGCGTCTGCCTACGGAGCAGAAGATTCCAGGTTCGAATCCTGGCAGGGTCGAGGATTTTTTTTTCTTTTCTGCAAGTAACATCTCAAAATTTATTATATTATTACACTCTATTCAATTAACATTATTCATTCCTCAATTTTTTAAAAAATTATTCCAAACATATTAAAAATGAGAAAAAGTTAGATTGAATATTCTTATTTCTTTAGTTCGTGTCTTTTGCATTTTAATGATTTTGGAAATGATGATAATAGTGTTCAATTTTGAATATTTGTTACATTTTCAAAGAAAATGTCGGATTTCAAAAATGTCTTACAAAATTCTAACTTCCCTAGTAATTTTGATCCTCATTAAAACCTAAGAAAAAAATTTTTTTTATAAAAATTCCATTCTTTATAAGGTGCACTGTATAAAAACCTAAAAAGAATTGAACGAAAAAATTTTACAAGGTTTTTTTATTATTAATTTTTATCGGATACATTTTTATAAGAAATTTCAGTTTCTTAGAAGGTTTTTATAAGGATCAAAATTACTAGAGTTGGTAATTCCGAATCTGAGCTACATTGCAAAATGCTTCAATAAATAATGGCAATGGGATTTGTGGAATAACAGTATAATCAAACTGGTAAAATTATCATTTATTTTGATCCTCCTTCGAATGGACTAGCGTCAACAATTATTTCAAGAGAGAATGACGTACAATATTGAATGTTAACTATTTTATATACACTTTCCCTTACTTGTTACAACATACTGAGTACTACACGTAGAAATGATTGTACGAATAAACAGTAAAACAGTTTAATAAATTCTCTCTGCATTCAACATCATGACAAAACACATTCGATTCCATATTCCATAATTATTATGTACAACGCCACATACTCTTTTATGCTTGCCTCATTTCATTCAATCAATGACCTACTGTAAAATAATACTTCACACTGTATTTCGAATTCAAGAGATTTTCGAAGACTATTAAACTGGCAAAATTACGTCACATTTTACACGCCAAAAATTTTACGCGAAAATTGTTTTTTTACCTTTTTTCAAAATAAGGTTACGAAGAAAATTTTAATATTGGTCATCAGTAGAGTATGAGAAAATGTACTTTACATTTTCATCGAATTTCCTCTACCAATGAATAATACATACATTTTTGAACATTTTTCAGAGAAAGAAATTATTTAGTAGTTGGCTTAATTAGGTAATTAATTAATATCATGAACCATATTAAAAATGTCTTAAAACTGAATTTCTGTAAAATTGGCTCTTTTCATCATTCTCTACAGACGTCGAATATCAAATTTCTTGATCAAGAATCATGAAAAACGCTATCGCACTTAAGCAAATCGCATACCAGCTACGATACATAAACAGTTTTCTTCTAGCACATTTTATGTCAGCTTAACATTGAATTTTCAAATTCAAAACCTGCCATGGTTACAACGAAAGTCACGTTCTTTCCAAAAACACTTTTCAGCTTCTTAGTTTTCAAACTTAAAAAAAATGAGTATGCACTACTGAATCAGTGGAATCCCACTGAATCACCACTGAAAATAATATTTTTCTTCTATCATAATTTCATCACTATTTCGAAAAAATACAACTTCATTCTTGATTGTTGTTACATCTATTTATAATTTTTTTTAAATTAAACATATTTTGAGACTCTTATTATTTCCAATTCTACTTTTCTATGTTTTAGGCTACTGAAAAAGTGTTCTTGGGTAACGTGAACTTTTTTTCAACAAACGAAACAAAACTTAATCTTTGGTACTCATAACAGCAGCAATATTTTAATTTCTCACTAGAGTTTGGAAATTTGTCATAAATGCTATATACGCATGGTTTTGAAATGCAAAAAAACTGTATATTGAAAAAAGATTTGTTGAATGAGGTAGCTCCCATGTTTCAAAAACTATTTTTTTCAATAATAACGACTGATTATTGTTAAATTTCACAAGCACATAAATGCTGAGCAGCTGAGATTCGTAAATTTTTACATTCCAAACCTCCATGCAAAAATGAGAATTTCCTGATATGACATTTGAAAAATCAACTTCTAATTTTCTGATTCATAGTTGTACAAGTTGGAATTAAGAATCTGACATGAAAACGTATTGTGAAATTAGAATATCTGAATTCAATCAATTCCGAAATAAAGATAAAAAACTGTTGTATAAAAAGAGTATTTTCTAATTTTTCAACTCAGATTCTAATATTAGTAAGCTATTTCATTTTTAATCCAATTTATTCGGACGAACGAACAAAAATTTGAATACGTCTAAGCATGATCAATTATAATTCTATTCATGATCGAAATCATTGAAATTATGGTACTAATAAAAGCAAACTAAAAATTTTTAACGACAACCATTTGGCATGGAATATTACAACAATCGGTTCTGCTGTAGAAACGGCAATGAAAGTAGCACTTGAAATGTAGTTTGCAAATGCAATATAAGCGAGCCGCATCTTCGGCATCGCAAGTTACTGTAATCTCCAACTCTGCTGAAAAATCAGCTATTGTTGTTGTATTTGTAGCAGAGGGCAAACTTCAACCAGTGGGGTGCCCAAAATTTCTTGGCAGACTTGGTTCATATCCGGTTCCATCATCAGAGACGATATTTGGTCCTCTGATAACATCTCGACACTGCAAATAATGGTTTTCAAAATTATGCACATTTTTGTAGCTATTATTTAGGCAAATTATAAAGAATAATGCAGAAAAAATGAAATAAGTAGAAACCGTCATAAAAGTACTTACTGAAATCTTGAGAAAATAACGAATGGTTTTATGCAAGTACTCAAAGTTAACAATATTCAGGATTCTCGATTATACTAACATGGAAATTGCAATTATTTTGTCTCAAGAAGAATTTTTTTATGGACAAAATTCTGATTATAAATAACGTAGCAAACACAAATTTGAAAAATTGTTCGAACCTAATGGAATTATACAGAAAAATTAGAATTTACGAAAGTAAATAAAATATCTAGAACGATTCGAACCCTGAAGCATCGAATTGTAGAAATCTACAATAGAAATCAGGGAAACTATCAGGAAAATTTTCAAATCCTACAAACTCTGAAGAAATACTAAAAATTAGAGTAGGTATTCTGTCAAAGAATTGTTTTTTGAAAAATCTGATTTTTGATGAACTCTACATTCTAGACCATCAAATTTTAAAATAACTTACATACCTGTCAATCAATATAAATACTAGAAATCTACAAAAATTAAAAAATCGTATAAATTCTATCAAAATAAAAATATAAGTAATCCATAAATTACAAAAAATCTACGTAGGTGTAATTTTTCCAAAAATATATAAAATTACTGAAAATCGATTGAAATTTGAATTCTAGGAACTCCAATCCTAGAAATGTAGGTACTTTTTAAAAATCTAAAAAATTACACACGATCTATGAAAATACAAGGAATAACTACAAAACTTATAAATACTTAAAAAATACGAAAGTATAAAAAATCTATAAACACCGAAAATTGTTTTTCATTTAGTTTTCCCAAAAATTTTCCAAATTACTGAAAATCGGTTAAAATTTGAATTATACGATGTCGAATTCTAGAAATCTACAAATACTTTTAAAAAAATCTAGAAAAACACCAATGATCTCTAAAAATACAAGAAAAGGCTACAAAATCATATCAATACTAAAAAAATACAGGAATGCAAGAAATCTATAAAACAAAGAAAATGTTCATAAATGTAATTTTTCTAGAAATTGATAATATTTTTAATAATTGTATAAAAATATTTTTATTATTGATTCTATATTATTATTATTATTATTATTATTATTATTATTATTATTATTATTATTATTATTATTGTTACTATTATTATTCTTATTACAGAAATATTTTTATAATTGTTTAAAGAAATATTTTGACCAAGGATATAAACATTATTGCAATTTTTCTAGAAATGTATAAAATTATGGAAAATCAATTGAAGTTCGAATATTAAATTTACTGAAAAATCCCTCAGGTCCCATAAATGATAAATAAAACTGGAAATCATTCAGTACTCAAAAAGTATTTAAAAATGATTTTCTGAAAAAAATTATTAAACTTTGAGTTCTAGCACGTAAAATTCTAGAAAGCTAATATAGGAATTCATAAACATAATTTTAACTTCTTTAAATGGTTTAAATACGAAAAAAATATTTTTGAAAAATCCAAAAAGTATTGGAAATCTGAGGAAAAGACACTATTTTTGAAAAATAGTGTCTATTCGGTTTTCAAGCCCGTAGAATAATTGGTGACCTGTGGAATAATTGGTGACCTCATACCCTAACACCATTATTTAACCACCGGTTCTTTCAATGCCTTTCACCGCTCGAAAAGGGGACTCTTACGCTCAATCCGCAAAACACGCTCATTTTATGTGACTACCATAAAAATTATTATTATTACGAAGCTTGTATAATCTAATATTTTATCTTAAATAACAAAAATACACTGTTGAATAACCCATAGAGCACTCTGAAAACAGAAGGGACAAATAAAAAAACATTTTATCCTTACCTAGCCAAACTTTCGCTATCTGATGTTTCGTCTTCAGCGTTCAAATAACTAATAGTTTTTTCCAAAGGACTGGGCACTTTCTTCCCTTTTAGCTCTGATATTTCGGGCCTTCCTTCAGGCTTGGCTCGATCGGAGAGCTTTGTTTCCCCAGAACGTCGTTCTGTCAGGCTCGAAATATTGAACATCATAATTCCTTGGTTCAGAATTTCCTTCACTCGTTCTCCAGTTTGGGCGCTCCACAACATGTCCAGAGACTGTCGACGACTTGAATTCGCTGAAACAAATATTTTCCTAAATAGAAAAAGGAGATGACATCATGGTGGCGGCCATCTTGTGTAACTCTCTGAAGTTAGCTGCGAGTTCAGAATTGTTTTGTGATTCACAATTGTTTTTGTGGTTCACAATGTTCACAATTCAAATCCAATTTTTAATTGGAAAACCAATTAATGTACCAATTGAAAATTTTTAGCAGCTACGCTGCTAAAAATTTTCATCCGAGCACATCCGAGTAAATAAACGCGTTCAATGTATCAATTTGTAGCTATTTCTAACTACCTGAACTCCCAACGCTGACTTCTCCAGCCACTGAGTTCCTCGATATCCAAGTCGTTAGACAGCCATCCAACTTGCCTTTCCTCTTTATTGACGGACTCCTGGTGAGCTCTACCTTTTTTTCCTCGGAGACGCTCATCTCGTGGCCTTTCTCCAAACTGGGCAAGGATTTTTGTGCCACCAGCTTCTTGGGGTTTTCCCGTCTTTTACTTTGAGTTTCCCCATCACCGAGTTTTCTCGCTGAGTGCTCTGGGCTCGTTTCTAAAGGCAACAATTTGTACGGGATCTGCAGGTCTTCCTCGGAAAACGACTCCTCGCGAGGTATTCTCTCTTCTGGAGAATTGTTCAAGCTGATTTCTGTCCATTCTTCAGCAATTTTTGGGTTTCCTTCAGGCGCACTTCTGGGTGAAACAGTGTTTGGGGACTTTTCCAGAGTCAAGTTCATCGACGACGAACTTCTGGAGTTTGAGTCATGTTTGGAAGTGGCGATACTTTGGGGACGTTCGCGTTTGATGTAGCGACGGGGTTCGGTGGATGAGAGATTGAGGCAGCTTAGAGGAAGGTATTCTGAAGACGAGTCGCTTTCAGTCTGAAGAAGAATCGAGAGTATAAGTTTGGTGATTTGAAAAGGGTTGAATTTCTGTAGATAGTGTGTGTTTTCTTCTGAAAGTCGTTAAATAGAATTTTTTTTATGTACGATATTATAAATTTCCTGGAAGAATCGAATTTGAATTCCTTTATTAAATTCTTGAGGATCCTTATAATTTTTAATTTTTTTAATCATTTAAAATGTTCAATATTTTTTAGTTGTTATTTGGAACTTCAAAACTCTTTACGGTCCCAATATGACTGCAAATTATATGATTTTTCCAAAAATTGAATCATGTTATAGTTTCTGTCGTTTTCGGAATCTTTCGAGACATTCCAGAATATACAAAATTTTTAGAAAATTGTGGAAATCTTTATAAAGTTTCGAGTTATTAAATGTCTTTCATGTTTCGAAAGCTACTCAATTTCTCGAAATTTTCTATTTTTCTATATGACTATTGAAACTTTCAAAATAATCGAGCGTCATCTGTATAACAAAATATATCATTTCACAATATTTAAAAATTTTTTGGATCTTCACACAGTAGCTGTGGTTTTATGAAATATTACACATTTTTGCACAATCTAGAAAAATTATGATCAGTTCCTGAACTTCTCTATGTTTTCAAAATAGTTCAGAATTATTGAGATTTTTTTTAATTTTCCATGTCATTTCATTTCGTGAAATTTTCAGAGTTTCTACATTTTTTTGAAATTTTCAGAATAATCGACGATCCTTGTATGAAAAAATATATTTTCATTTTGAAAAATTTCCCGAATTTTACACAGTGTTTATAGTTTTACGTAATTTTTTAAATTGTTCACATTACATATTTTCGCACGATCTAGAAAATTTATGCACTCTATTCCTTCTCTATGTATTTAAAATTTTTCGAAATTGTTGAGAATATTTCAAATTTTTAATGTCATTTCATTTTGTTAAATTTTTAAGATTTCTACATTTTTATTGTAATTTTCAAAATTATCGGCGATATCCTCCTATGAAACAATATATTTTCATTTAAAAAAATTTTATAAATTTCACACAGTTTTTATAGATTTACGGAATTTATAAGTTTGTTTACATTACATATTTTTGCACAATGTAGGAAATTAATGAACATTTCCTGAAGTTTTCTGTATTTTTAAAATTGTTCATAATTGGTGAGAGTCTTTCAAATTTTCATGTTATTCAATTTTGTGAGATTTTCAAAATTTCTAGATTTCTATTAAGATTTTCAAAATAATTGACGATTCTTGTGTAAAAATTTTTTTTTCATTCTTAACGAATTTTCCGAATTCCACCCAGTTTTTAAAATTTCACGGATTTTCTGAAATTATTTATAATGATGTCTGTATTTTCTAAATCCTCAAAAATTTGTTATTATTTCCTGGAATCCCACAAATATTCCAAATTTGTCAAATTCATTGAAGGTCTCTTATATTTTCTATGTACTTTCATTTTTCGAAATTTCTCAACTTCTAAATTGTTACTGAAATTCTAACAATAATCTGAGATTACTGCATGATTAAAAATATTTCGAAATGAATATCCAACAGTTTCTATTATTTTACGAACGTATCAAAATTTTCCACAATCTAAACAATTTTTCAACATTTCAGGAAATTGGACAAACTTTTCGAATCACTCATATTGTCTTTACTTTTTCCGAATCTTTATCATTTACACTTTACAGACTTTGTCCACAATTACACTAAATTTCGGCAATTGTTGTACGACGAAAAATTTTTTTTCCCCTAAAATATTAGGACCTTCAATCAGTGTCTGTACTTTTCAATATATTTTTGAAATCTTCCAAAATTTTTTACATTCATTATCATATTCCGGAATCCTACAAATTTCTTCAATTTCCAGAATTATTTAAAATCTTAAAAATATAAAATGTCTTTACCTATTCATGATATTGAACAATTTCTAAACTCTTATTGACGTTTTCGAAATTATTGACGAACTCTATACGAGACAAAACATTTTTTTTTACATTCTGTTAGTATTTGACAGTTTTTTATTTTATTTTACAGTTATCATAATTTAAAATAGGTTCAAACTCGATCAACATTCCCTGAAATCATACACATTTTTTTAGTTTAGAATTATTAACGATCCTTTTAATTTTCTATGTTTTTTAGTTTCTCATAATTTAAATAATTACTGAATTTCCAATATCGAAATTTCAGAAACTATCCACCAACTCTGTTCGATAAACGCGTTATTATTCTTAAGATTTTTAATAAACATCACAGTTCACATAATTTTCCGAATTTTTCCTGAATTTAAAAAATTCATTATCATTCAATAAAATCCTACTAACTTTTCGAATTTTCTAGGATTATTGATTAGTTGGATTTTGATAAAATCAGATACAAACGAAAAATTGTTGCCACATTCATTTAATATCTGGAATTTTAGAGATTAGCCAAAAAATTAAAAAAAATCTCTTTCACAAAATCAGAACTATTTCCAACAAAAACTCTAAAACAAAATTATCATTCAAAATACTATTTATATTGAATACTATTTTACAAATAAAAAAATTCATCCACAGTTACATCTAATGTTGTAATTATAAAACTAAATTCTAATAAAAACTCACTTTGGGAGATTTCGGACTAGGAAGATTGGCGCCTAGTTTCTCAGGTAGTCTCAAAAATTCGTCACTAGTATAATCAGTACTATCAGGGGATTCGGTAATGCTCGAACCAGGAGACGTGATGGCACTTCTCTGAATATTCCTTTCCATAGACTTTGATTGTTTCGAAACATTAGCAACTCCATCGCATCGTCTCGTCTGCAAATACCAAATTCCACAACTTCTCAATTTGTTCCTTAACTTATAATACCAAAAATACCATATAAAAAACCAAAACTCAAACAAACTCTACCTTGTGTATTTCATCACTGATTTGCTCCAAATTCCTCAAGGCTTCAGAATACATCATTTTGGCATCAGCAACTGACTTTTCCAAAGCTGTGACCCTGAGTTTCTGTTCCTCCAACATGTGGTTGAAATAGGCCTTAGTCTCATAATAAGGCCTAGGGCAAAGGACCGAATTTCCCATAAAAACAAAACCTCCAAGACCATTATTTTTTAATGCTTGGCAAAGTCTCTAGTGCGAAGAAAACCATGCAATCCAGCTCAAAGAAATGCAAAAAAAAAAAAACTCAAAATGCTCGCTGAGACAGAACAAACTACACGCAAACAAAAACTATTCGTGCAGAGTAGGAAATTCTGCCCAAGAAGTCACAAAAATTGAAAAAAGAAAGAGATCACACTCCCCAATTCAAAAGAGAAAAATTATTCTTTACTGTGAAATAATGAATTAAAAAAAAAAAAAAACTAGATTCTTCTACTTACAACATAAGCAAGTTGTGCCTGTAGGCCATATTTGTTATCAGAAGCAAACTGCGACGTGCTTCCATACTGCCATTTTGCCAATGCGAACAGCACCGTAACACATAAACAATCTACATAGTTGCTACTTAAAAAATGAAAACAGGGAAAACGTCTCGTTCTTGGTGGCATCCAAAAAATCCAAATATAAGTAGATACAAAAAAAGAGGAAATCTTCTAGAAATAACGTCTCATATCGAGCAGCGAATGAAAAGAACAAGGTAAAAAGTTTGTGCAGTAGATTTGGGATGTTGATTTTTTTTCAATTTTGTACCTGGACTTGGCTATGGAGCGTTTCAGTTCTCGCTGTAGCACTTGGACTTCGTGCTCAGCTTTGTGATACAGCGCAGTCGTGCGCCTGTGCTCAGCTTCAGAAAGTACTCTTTCATGTTCTGATTCATTGACTCTGGCAGTGGCGTGATTTAGCATTTCCTAGAAAGAGAAATAATGATAATAATTACAATCTATACATAAAAAGCAGAATGTATGTTCGTATGTCACCGCATCATTCGAAAACGGCAGGACGGGTTTTCGAAATTTTTTTTTTTAATGTTTTCGTCATAGTCCAAGGATGGTTTATAGCTAAAGAAAATTTACGATTCTCAGTAAGACGGTTGGGTAACAAGGAAGTCAAGGTATATGATACATGCACATACAATGTCACAAAATCACAAGGTATCACAAAATCACAATATATCAAAAAATTACAAAATGGCACAAAATATCACAAAAACCATGTCAATCATTGCAGACGTTGCAAATTTGTCTAAAATCTATTATATATATAGAAAACATTGACAAAGCACTAATGGAACATACAATTATTGAAAAATATAAAACACAATTAAATATATAAGTTATATTAACTAAGCACAGAGCATAGCCGCCAACCAGGCGATAATCGTGAGCGAAGCCACGGGTGACTGCTAGTATATTATATAATAATACAAAATATGAATGAAATTGTGAAAAAAAGTTCTGAATTTCATGAACTATTTTATTTTACCTGCCAAGCGTGATCGAAACTTCGACCTTCAGTCCTCAAACCTTCTTCAGCAAGATAAACCATTTCTTTTGCTGCAGTGTGTTGGCTGTTCCCTCTCTCGAATTTAATAGCTGCTTTCTGTGATTCTGCCAAAGCCTAAAACATATTTTTCAAAATTATTTTAAATGTATAAAAATTTGTTTAACTAAGTAGAGACAGTATTGAATTAATCAAACAAATATTCTTTAGAAAAAGAGTGAACCAAATGGCATTGAATTTTCAACTATTCAATACAAGTTTTGATTTTTACAAATTATAAGTAAGGTTACCTTTGAAATGAGAGAAGTTTTTATTTTTAGAACTGCATCTTTTTGACAATAAGTATTGTATATTCATTAGGGCGATGTCGGAATTTTTTCCATTCCGGGGCTTTAAATCAATCAAAATATTAATAAAAATTTTTTGTAAAGTTTGAAGCGAATTGGACATGATTAACACGTGCCACAAAATGACTAAGATTTTAAATGGGATTTACATGTAGTTTTCCATACATTTTGTTCAAAAATTCATCAGTTGTGCAAAACTTGAGATAAATGGTTAAAACTTGGCATAGTTTGAGTGTATAATGTTACATTCAAGACCAAATTTTTCTATTTTCTACCAAAAAGTACATTTTTGCCTTTTTTCGATGCTTGCGAAACATAGAAAACTGTGATAGAAAAATCTAGAAAAAATTGGTATTGAGTGTAACATTACACACTCAAACTACGCCAAGTTTCAAACATTTATCTCAAGTTTCGCACAAGTGGTGATTTTTTGAACAAAATGTATGGAAAACTACATGTAAATCCCATTTAAAATTTTATCGTTTTGTGGCACGTGTTAATCATGCCCGATTTGCTTCAAACTTTACAAAAAATTTGTTATTAATATTTTGATTGATTTAAAGCCCCGGAATGAAAAAAAATTCCGACATCACCAAAATAAGTGACACCCTAATATTCATGCATAAATTTATGTGAATTGTCGCTGTATTCAGAAAAATTATTTTACCTCTTTTGCCTTAAACCTTGCATCGTAATAAGGCTTTGACTTTTCTATAGAAGCTCCTAGTTTTTTGTACAAACTATTGATTTTCAGTGTAGATTCACAAAGCAATTCTCGAAAAGTTGCTCTGGATTCCTGCGAAAAACAATTAAAATTTTTTTACAGAAAGTGTACTTTAGATCTTCTTAAATGTTTTTAAATATTTCAATGGATTTAGATATCTTATATATGATTTGTTTCCATACTTACATCTAAATCAACTTCAAGCTTATTGATATCATCAGTTGCAGTGTTTAATCTTTCAAGTTCAATCTGTGAAATTCAAAATAAATTGATGACAGTGTTTCAAAGAAGAGAAGTGAATTTTCATATCAGCATAAATTTAGTGTATTTTTATTTTGGAGTGAATATAAATAAGCTTTTATCGTATATTATTTTTCTTAAATTATATAAAACATGCATAGATATTTTTTTGATAATTTTTGAACTCAATGTTCAAATTTTAGGATATTTTTCAGGAGTTACAATATATTGTATTAAAAGATAAAACGATTCGATTTCCTCGTACTTGTTTTAGGCAAAAATTATCCATCTCATTTTCAAATAATACATGTCAAAGCATTTGTAATAGACAAGAAAATAATAAAGAATGATTAATTTCAACATTAGGTCATTTTTTATATTGAAAACAGGGATCCACGCAGAAAAAATTTGGTGAGGTATTTTTTAAGTCATATATTTTCAAAAAACAAGTAACTTTGACATTTTATGTTATTTAATTTTGTGAATTTAAAGCGAGATTTCTTTAGTTAGGTTTTTTTTTAGAAATACCCTCTAATTTTTTTTGCAAACCGAGATGAGTCAATTTTTTAGGTTTCCCCTGCTTTATTTATATTACAGTAGGTAAGTGATCCAGGAGACAGTTCGGGGTATAGAAAAAAAGTCGCAGGAATCGATAACGCATTAAGTCGACATCTATGAATAAAAAACCTAGATAAATGAGCTGTTTCAGTGTCATATCTAAGTATCTCGTGGGCCAGGCGATTTCCGTATGAATGGCCACATGGGGCCCAATGCAAGGATATTCGTTCACGGTTGCTTAAACTCCGCATGTCAGTTGCACGGGTCGGTGTATTCCGAATCGCGTACCTACTGTATTTGCGCTAAAATACTTTCATCAAAAAAATTATTTTTTTTTTGCTGTTTTTGATAGAAGTGACATTTGTAAACATTTACCACCATTTCTTATATCCTACAGATTTCATTACATAAGTACATTTTTGAAAAATTTTCCTTATTTCATTATTAAATATCATTTACAAAAAATCATATTTAAATTTTTTTCAATTATAATTTTTTTTTAATTTATACATGAAACAATAATTGAATTTTATCCCCATTTCAAAAGGTGTTTGAACCTCTAAATAGACCCCCTGTGCCTGCGCCCCTGCTGTAAACCTACAAGCGAAAAAAAATATCAAAAAGGAAAAAAGGTGAATATCTACATTGGCGTCCGTTGCCAAAAAATAATAAATAAGTTCCTAAAGAGCTGCACCCAACCTAAAAATACATGTTATTAACAGTAATGAAAAATTATAATTTGAGAATTTGAGCAAGAATTCTACACCAAATACATGCATTTTTGGAAAAAAGGAATTTTTCTTGGTCATTTTTTGGCAACGGACGCCAATGTAGATATTAACCGGAAAAAAACTTTTTACGGAAATTTAAAGACATTCTTAGCATTAAAAAAAAGTGCTCTAATCAGCAATTTTAATATGTTATGATATCAATATAAATATATTTCAAAAAACGCATAATATAAGAACAAAAAAGGGGGTGGTGGGGGGAAGTTTACTCAGTATATATAGGACAGTAAACGAAGTATTGACAGTTGTTGAGTCGTGAATTAAGAGTATTAAAATATTTTGAGATGTAAAAACGATTCCGTTCGTTGAAGAATGCGTGATAAATCGTCATATTGGAATACGGAAATAACAAAACATGAGCACCTGCACTCGGGGATCCAGGGAATCATCTACATGATCGCAATCGCCGGCGCCGTTTGATGTTTTGCTCATTATTGACACACATAATCAACGAGCTACAATGATATTGCCGTTCTTATTCCCTGCTTTACTAATTTCCACATTTTCTTCACTTATTCCAATTGCTTCGCTGGTGCTTCACGTAACAGCCAAGCATTATTTATATTTTACGATAATGAATGTTATGACCTGATTATGACCCAGGCCAGCATTTTTTTATTGTCTTTTAATCACAATTTCACAATATCTATGTGATGCGCATATCGCATTACGCATGATTACGCATGCGATGCGTTATATATATGTATATGTGTGTTCTACTTTAAATTGGCGCCAAATACCATTAGTATTTTAAAAAAATGCTGCTTCACACGTCTCATAAAGAACTCAAAATGAGTAAAGACAGGCATATTTTCTCTTTTTCTCTTTTTTCGAAGTGAAGAACAGGTATATGTAGGCGATGGATTAAAAAACAAAAAATCGCGTTTGTCACGAACGTGCAAATCTTCAAAACGACCGTTAAATTCAAAATGGCGGCGCACCGGCGTGCCCGATTTACGCGTATTTAATTATATGATGAATTTATAGTTTAGTGAATTTAATTACAGTTTGAAATTCGGTGTTGATGAGCATTTGCGATAAAAAATGCGATCTGCTGCAACTGGAAATCTATTTCGAGGAATTTCAATTGAGAAGGACTATATTCTATAACTTATTTGAAAATTTTGGTCATTCATTGGAGATTCTATTCAGGAACTACAAACGAGTATACACTGAGAAAAAAACTTAGTATTAAAAAGCACTGGAAGTAATGTGAGATTTACAACTGCAATGTTGCATATTTAACAAAAATTACTATATGTACAAATATTGTACACATAGTAATTTGCAGGGTTTGGAAGTAACGTGTTACTCTAAAACGTTACATTTTTTTACTGCAACGATAATGGGATACGTTACATTAATTATAATATATTTAGATTCTTTCAAAAATCTATTAAATTTACAAATGTTTTCTAATGGCCAACATTGAATCAAATGTCATACTCAAAAATTTCGTAAACTTCAAAAAAATATAAAAATTTGAAAAAGCTGATTGATTTTTTTCTCAGGGTGAAATATTTCAGATTAACATTTTTTATTATATCTGAAATAAACAATTTCTATAAAACAAAATCACAAGTACGTTGACATTGTATTTTTCAGCCTTAGTTTTTCAATTTTGTTATTTACATTCAATTTCTTCCAAAAAGTAACGGGGAAGTAACGGAACGTTACTTTTTTCAAGTGGCAACGGAAACGATTTACTATTTCTTTTGAGGCAACGATAACGTAACGGACTACTTTTTTCACCTTTGTAACGGTAACGAAACGCGTTACATTTTTTTGGTAACTTTCCAAACCCTGGTCTGAAGGGTCTTATGTAAAAGTTACTAGATAAAAACGAGGTTGAGAAACTATCGATAGCTATCGAGAACTTCTTTTCGGTATGAATAAATTTTTTCCTCTTCATTATTATTGATTTTTAATTTATTTCTGCTTATATCTATAAATTGTGACGGTTGTCCAACCGGTCAAAGAGAGGTTCCTCCTTTTTTTGCTTTCCCTCGATTGCTCTAGCGAGTAAAAGTATATGTATACAAAAGTTGTTGCACCGCTCGACCGAAAGACACTCACGCGTCACGCGTCGTTGTTCCGCATTGGAACAGGTGGGTCGCGACTCGCGAAACTTGCACGTTTGCTCCGCGTTGTACATAGTAGAGTACATAGTATACATAGAAAACGCGTCGCTCATCATCGCCGCTCGTTCATATATGCTCAGAAAGTTCCGTTAAACCGATGAAAAAAGCCCGCAAGAACGAACAATAATTGTTTAAGTAACGTAATAGTGCCTCGTGCTTCTGATGTGATAAATTCGACCTCGAGAAGTTCCTTTTACTACTCTGGGACTTTCTATGTTGGCATTTTTACTGGACGCCCGCAAAACGCAGTTTTGAAGGTAAACGAAAAAATCAGTAGCACATGATACAGTAAAATATGTACATATATTTTCAAAAGTTTGTGGAACCCAGAATTTTAATTTTTTAGATCATACCAATTCTTCATAACCAATGTCGACGGCATGACTGTGCTTATATTTTTTTGTGCATTCGATGATTTTGCAGAAACTTTTTGCATATCATGACGATTGTGCACCGTTTTTTTACGCATAAGTTGTTTGGTGTGCAGCGGACAATCGCGCATAAATTTTCGTGCATCTTCGAAAAATTTATACTGAAGACTTATTTTCGAAAGTTGTTGTAGGAAAATGTGATTTATTTCCAGGAGAATAGAAAAACCATTTTTTATTAACTCGGCGTTGCAAAATGAATTATGTGCATACTTTCTTTTCCGTTTTCAAACTGTAAATTATTACACAACAGTCTTTTTCAGTTTCATATCCCAGCAAAGTTAATGTTTGTCACTATAATTCTTGTACGTACATAGCAGTGTGTCAAAAAATCTTGTATTCAATTTTGATTTTTTTGCATTATATTGTAATCCCTTAGTAGTTGTAGGTTTTTATAACATATTTTCAAAACCCCTTATAAAATCTCTGTTTTTTGAATAAAATCCCGCTTTTTGATAAAGTAACTTTATACAAAATTTATAAAATGATGGCATCTTTGTAAAACAGAATTTTTAGAACCAACATATTATTACAGCACCCACTGGTAATCACCGTACGAATAACATGAGTGAGGGTTCACTGTAAAAAAAATACGGAAATTTCCTATACCATGGTACTGCAAATTTACTAAACTTTTATGTTTCACATACATGAATAGGAAAATTCCATTAAAATATGGAGTATTAGTATAAATAAACTGGTAAATTAGGGTAAAATTAGTAATATTACATTAAAATTATAGTAAAATTTCAACACCAAGGTAATGGTTAATGACTTTCGTATCGGTACAGTAAAATTACCACAAATTTTTTTTATACTGTTGGCATAATCGTTCTCGTCTCCTCGTCGGAAAATATCATCCTGATTTATTCAACAAAATTTCAAAAAGAGCAGGCAACTGGCAGACACGGAAAGTGCGATTCACGAATTCAATTTGGGAAGAAAAGTAAAGGGGTTATTATTTTCAAAATCAGTTTGGTCGTCACAGACCAAATCACCGATTTCTCTCAAATTTTTTAAATAGATACGTAAACTAGTAAAACATACGTATCTTTTATTTTGGGCTGAAAATTTGTTTTTTTCGAGAAATTCATGTTTTTGATGAGGCTGTCAAATTCAGAGTAACCTCACTTTTGTCGAAAACTTTTTTTTAAATCCTTATTTCTCATCAGAAAATCTATGGATTTCAGTCATTTTTGTATGGAAACGTTTGAAATTGTATGAAATTTATCAATAATAAATTATAGAAATATTTCTCGTACCGTTGTTGAATTGTTATTGGGGTAAATGAAAAAAGTGTAAAAATTTTTTGAATCATTAGTTTCGATATTGCATCATTTTTTTTCTCCCCGTTTTTTTTTTTTTCATTGATTGGAAAAGGTATGAACTACATTCCGTAAAAACCGTTACATGCCAAAACGTTTCGTTCGTAAGTGAGAATTTTTTCTCGAATTTCTAGCTTGTCATTACCAAGTGATTATGAAATTTCAATATATTTTCACTTTTCTTGATCTTAGGACACTGTAATATGTCTCATTCGATAATTATTATTATTCAATGAAAATTTCCCAATTCAATTTTTCATAACTCGGAATAAAACATAAAATCAATTTTTCCTGAGTGTCTCTTGAGAATAACTTTTATATGTATATATTTACTAGCGTAGACCTGGTTTGATTGTAATATTTCTTTGCAAATTGTTTATAGATGCTGATGACTAAATTAAGCTTACATATGGAAATTTATAAAATGCATTTTAAACGCGAAAAATTGAAGTCTCTTATTTTTTTATGAAGTTATTCGATGTATCCGTCTTTGAACGAAATATTATAATGACGAAATGCATCGTTGTTTACCGAAAAAACATTGAAACGTGAGAACGTTGAACATGTTAAATAATTTATTTAGTTTAAAATACAATGAACGTTCCTCAAACATGAAATTACGTGTTTATATATATTCATTTTGCTTCAAAATGTAAGGAAAATTTTTGGAAATTTTAAAATATTGGACGACAAAATTCATGACATTATCGCATAATTCCACAGTTGAACATTTTTCCGATAGATAATAGACTTATGTACTTTCAGAATTCCTAATAAACATAAAAATGTAATAAAATATTTCAGAGAAATGAGAATGAAAGTATTCTTATGAAATAATGGGTGATTATAAGTATTTTAGCAATCTAGTTAGGAATTTTTGTTTACAATTTTCGTTTAGAATATATATCATCACTAAATGGGGCATATTACAGTGTCTTAAGATCAAGAAGAATGAAAATATATTGAAATTTCATGATCACTTGTTAATGACTGACAGGAAAATCGGAAAAAAATTCTCACCTACGAACGAAACATTTTGGCGTGTAACGGTTTTTACAGAATGTAGTTCGTACCTTTACTAATCAATGAAAAAAAAAAACGGGAGGAAACAAAAATGATGCAATATGGAAAATATTCGCTCAAAAATTTTTTACACTTTTTTCATTTACGCTAATAACAATTCAACAACGTTACAACAAATATTATTGATACATTATTCATAAAATTCGTACGATTTCGAACGTTTTCATACAAAAGTTATTGAAATCTATAGATTTTCTGATGAGAAATAAGGATTTAAAAAAAAGTTTTCGACAAAAGTGAGGTTACTCTGAATTTGACAGCCTAAAATCGGTATTTCTCGACAAAAACCAATTTTTAGCCCAAAATAAAAAATACGTATGTTTTAAAACTAGTTTACGTATCTATTTAAAAAATTTGAGAGAAATCGGTGATTTGGTCTGTGACGACCAAACTGATTTTGAAAATAATGACCCAAAGGCAGCCTCCCCAAAAAAGTAGGTTATCATGTTTTAAAGCAGAATAAATACTGTAATGTCGTACTACGAGACATACAAAGAACAGAACAATTTTTTTGAGGATTTGAGAATGATTGGCAGCAATATTGTATTATAATAATTTGAAGAAATAATTGTATAATCAATTATACAATTAATTTGATCTATATCTTCTTTACAAAGCTCAACCATAACATGGAAAAATGTCTTCGAAAAAAGTTTTAAGACGTTCTATTTAGTGAGTAAATTACATGTATTAAAAAATAAAAGTTGATACAAGTAAATTACCCTAGTTTTAATGAAAAATGTACTTTTTGAAAAACTCTTTTTTCCCGAGGAAGTCACAATTATTGAAAAATTTGTAAACTATAGTGTTATTCTAGATACGAATTTCATTCTTTCAAAATATATGACATAAATTATACTCCCCATCTCTCGCGAAGTTTTACTTGATGAACAAATGAAAAAAGGGGCGTAAAAAGTTTCGTGAAGCAAGTTTTTATTACACCTAAAACGCTTGAATGCACCGCGCGGAATAAACACGTTTCCCTGTTTCCATTCAAGAGCGTTTCTTTATAGTTTCTTTCCTTTCGAAAAGTTCCCAGGTGAAACCTCGCTGACAAAAGAGCAAAAACCAGACAAAGCGCGTGACGAAATCGACAATGTTTTTGGGGAAACCGTGCAAAAATGGTTTTTGTCATTTTTTATATGAAGTCTAGATATTTTTCATAACGCAGAAGCGGAATTCTCTAGCTTCTTTTGTAATTTGGAATATTTCACTAATTACAGCAGTCAGATATAACGTTCATTAATTTTGAGAAAAAACTAGTGATGGTCGAAAGTTGGAAGAGTATAATTATGAGCAGGGTTCGAAAGTAACTCGTTACTCTAATACGTTACACTGAGAAAATTTTTCAGCATTTTTTCCTATAGTTTATATGAATTTTGGTGTATCGAACATATTCTTGTGTTTTTTCCTATACACTGAGAAAATACTGGAAAAACTAGAGGAAAAACTCCCAGGATCCTTGGAATTGTTGGCCTATCTATACAATGAAAAAAAATTTTCATTTTATGTGATACCCGACAAGAAAGTTTGACCAAACTTTTCCTTATTCCCTTTTCTCTATACATTCTTGATTTATGTTCGCATCTAAATTGTTCATTATTGATAATTTGTAGTTCTTAATCTCCATAGATGTATTCTCGTTTTAGATTCTCTAATCCACTTCTTTCCAACAACATTTCAAACTAGTTATTTGCGCAGTTTCGTGCGTCGTTGCACCAAAGATGATAACGCGAAATCATCAGGAAATAAATGACTCACAACCCGAGACGACGCGAGTAGGTGTTTTTGCGATACGAAATAACACATATCAAGCCTGCTCATAAAATACGTTCATGGAACGTTGGGAAATTTTAACTCTTAGAATAAATCTCAAAAAATCTCTGAATCTCTGGAGAGTTGCATACACAAGTTACTCTCTAATGTTTATATAAATTATTTGAATATTGATAAAAAATCAGAAGATCAATACAAAAAATTTCACGAACTCTATTAAATCACAATTTTCATCTTCCACAGACATGGAAAGATTTACCGCGCCTGTTGTAAAAAATACAGCTTAGTATTTCGATTTATTAATTTCGCGAACATTTAATTGGGCCCGATTCTTCCTGCTGATTAATGGTTAAGACTTTCCTCCCCTTTGAGAAGATAATAATCTTGTGCTATCTTTAGCAACCCGCTCATGGGTTGTTTGTTTTGGAAATTATCCGCACTTCTCACGAGAAGCGATAGAGAAAACGCGACCCGTGAAAGTTTCTTACTCAGCGAAAAAATTGGCACTTACCTCAATCACTGCAGAGTCAATACTCCACAGAAAAGACAAATTTTTGGTTTGGTTCCTCATGTTTTATTCATTTATGCAGACGAGACCTTTTACGTTTGTTTTGTTTGCAGCCCTTTCACAATGATATTGTGATTTATTTTTTTTCTCTGTGGTTTAAGAATTACATACTTTTTTTAGGTTGATGTTTGTGAATAGATTGGAGTTATAATACTGTGGATAAAAATTTAATGTAAATCGTCCAAGAGAGTAATTTGTATGATTTTCAATTAATTTGTGCATTGTGGAAAAAGGTTGTTTTCTCTACGAACGAAATTTTTTTCAACTTACGTTTGTTCAGGTTATTGATAAAAATTTCATTCTTCATTTGTGTATATATACGATTATACTAAACAAATCAAATGTTGTACATTTTGCAATATCATACTGTAATTTCTACTAATCCAGATTTCAGAAAATGCCATAAAGTTGTGCCAGTATTCAGATCTGAGATCTGTATAGTTCTATTTGCTATATTTTTCTGTACTTTCTAGTATATCATACTGCGATTAATACAATATTGCAAAAAGTCGACAAGATATCGTAGATTGTACAATATGATATGAATTTTGAAATGCACATACTTTCATGTACAAAATTTTCTCTTATCACATGAAATATACATATTATACAAAAACTGAAAGACAAAGTATAAAAAGTGAAAAATATTATTCGATGTTTCACTTTACATGGATATCAAATCCTCTGTAATAGTATAATTAAATATAAATATAAAATATAAATAAATATAAATTAAATATAAAATATAATTTGGATTCTGTAGATTTCAAATTTTCTGAAATTATCTAGTAAAAACTGGCATAAATATTGTAATTTGTACAATATCACAATTTTTACTAAACTATATTTTCATAGTTTAACTGAAAATGACATTAGTTGCAATAATATTGTAAAACCTGCAGTAATATTGTAAAGCTTACAATGTTCTACTACTTTCTATCACATATATGTCAGACAGTACTAGATTTTTTTCTGTGTCATATCTTCGTCTTATATGTATGACGAAGATCTAAAAGGATTATACAAGACAAATCCTTAAAAGGATTACACAAGACAAATCGATATGAAAATTATACAAGAAAAAACTTTTATACGTTGTTTTACAAGAAAAATCTTTGTTTTGCTTTGTTTCTTTGTTATCACTGGGTGAAATTCAATAATGTAATTTCCATTTTCGATTTCCCAATCAAACTGTTTATTTGGATTTCACGATCTGTCGATGTTTCGGCTTTTGGTTTGAGCCCTTATCAAGACATCATTGGAAATGTATAATCAATAATATCACAGTGTCGACACATTTTCAAACTCGGCGTCATAACAGTAACAATGTGCCATTTCAAAACCTTTTTCTTTTGTAAAACAATCAATAAAAAACTTGCATATCAAAATATACATTGTAACTTGTCGAACAATGAGTCAAAAAAATGCACATCAAGATATACATCCTAATTTGTAGTTGTTACCACTTATACCAAATATTCGACACTACCGAATGAAAAAATTATATTTTATGAGGATTATACAAGACGAATCCATGTAAGGTAAGAATATTACCGTAAGATTAACTTTTTATAAGGGTTATGAAACCTTGTATGGAAATGCAAATCTCTGAAAAAAAAATGTAGAATTCTTATAAGGATTTGCTACCTTATCAGTAAATTGCAATTTCTTATAAGGAAAACGCAATTTTTTACAAGGAAATGTGTAATCGTTGTATAAGGAATTGTAAAAGCAGCCTTATCAGATAATTTAACCCAGTGAACCAAGCCAGCCAAACCTTGCTCAAAATGTACCCAATATAATTGAGTAGGATTTGCCAATAGTAGGTTAATTGTGCGGCCTCAAAGAGAATCACAGTTTAGGCAATTTTTTTGTTCACTATATTTGGCTTAATAGTGGGCATACGTGAAGTACTAAATTTTGACATTCAAGAACTAACCATAAGCCCAATACCGACTCACTTCCAGCTCCATTTTTTCGTGTTTATATTTTGTGAGCCAATGACACTTTTACATGCTGAACGTATTATAAATAATTTCCCTATTTTTCCTCTACATATAACCTTTTTGTTCCGTAAAATGTGCGATCTAGGTAATTAAATCAACAGCTTGCATTTTCCAAGACAATTTTTATGACGCTTTTTTCATTTTGAATTGCACAAACATTATTCCTCATACAATTGATTTAAAAACTTACTTTCAGACCCTTTAATACGTAAATATTAAGGAAAATGACGAATAGTTTTTTGAGCTTGTCACTTTCTGGAACACAAAAACATAATCAAAAATCAGACAAAATACGACCATTTTGAAACTCGCGGTTTTCATGATTGAACGAGTATATTTTTTTGTACAGAATCACGCATTTTTCACTTACTTCCAATAAATATACTGTGTGTAAAAAACAGAAAAAAAAAAATACGATTTTGAACTGTTGTTGGTTTGTACCGTTTGCACTGAAAAAGGCGTTGTCGGCATAAGCGTTCAATAAATTACCACATTGTCCAAATTAACGTACCAATTGCGACTCCATTAAAAGCCAATAGTATTGCCTACAAAATTTGCCCCAACTTTGGCTAATTCTGCGGCCCCAACGGGACCCCCTATTTGGCAATAAAAATTGACCGACGTCGAGGAGAAACAGTGGGCAAACATTGGACTGTGCGCGCGCATGATAATATTTGTGACTAACATTAACCTGCAGTTTGGCCAATTTCATGGACCCCACGAAATTAGGTGGATGGAGCACTGAAAAAAATGCATGGGTTAAGGTAACTAAAATCACTTTGTTTGTCCTTGTTAAGTTGAGAGAACCACTCGATTGGTTACATTAACAAAAGCATCATGATTCTTCGTAACAAAGAAGTTTTATTGATCTCACAATATACTATTTAGTTCTATCAACGTAAATTATTGGTACTTGAACAATTTGACCGAGATATCAAACTTTGCCGTTCCAGCCAAGTAACAAGTTTCTGAGAACAGTGTGTTTTGGTGCTCTCAACCATGTTCATAATTGTATGAACATTTTGACTGATGCGCGCAGAAGTGTGTGGGAACCTCTGTGAACTGTGAACCTCTTGTTTGTTCACGTTGTGCTTTCTCGGAAATTTTTTTTCGGTAAAAATTGGTAGATGTGTGCATATCACTGAAGTGAATAAGTGATGAATCGCACTCTGCATTCGTGGTCGACGAAATTCTTCGGAAATTGGGATTGTCGTCCATGATAAATATTGATATTATTCAAAGTTATTATAATTAATGTTTTTTCAACCGAGTATTTAGTTAGTGACATGATACAGTTAACCAAAAAACAGGAATATTAAAGTCTAGAAAATTCTTTTAAAAGCTGAATATAACCAAATAGGTTTGTTCTGTGAAAGGAAAATATGGTTGTGTGTAATAACATGCATAATAGCTAACACTCTATTCATTGCTGTAACAAAAAAGTAACATGTTTTTGACAACCAAGTAAAATTGTCGACAGAACCAAGTAGCGAGATAAGAGCTTTGGCATTTTGATCATTCATAACTAAGTAATTTTGGTGCTCCTAACCATAATGAAAGACCATGTCAAAATAGTACGGGCAACAAAAAATATGGTTGGGCCTTTATCAACCATGTGATTTTGTTGAAACAACCAAGAATCTGATTACCTCAACCAACTAGTTTTTCCAGTGAGGACCCAATTTTTGGTACACCGGGTTATGTAATACAAAAAATTTATTCCTTTTAAGGGTTGAATAAGGTTACTTTACAATTATATCAAATTCTTATAAGGTTTTTATGAGGTTGCCTTGTAAGAAACTTAAATTCTTTAAGGAATTCATGATGTTTTAATAATGTTCAAAGTTACTATAGTGTATAAAGAGGTTAAGCCACGTAATAAAAATAATTTTTCAAAAACTGAAAGTTTTATACAAGTTTAATTATGATTTTATAAAGTCAGTATGAAAGTATAGGAATTTTATAAATGTTTGCATATTTTTGTATTTTAAGTTGAAATTTCCTTGAAAAGAATCTTAAATCCTTGTAAGCAAATTGCAAATCTTTTTATAGGACTGTTAAATTGAAAACCTTTTATTAAAATTCTAATTCCTTATAATGAACTGTGAAATCTGTACATTTATAGAAACTGAAGGCCTTATGGGGTTTTCATTCCTTATAAGGTTTTTATAAGGTCACCTTATAGGAATAAGCATTCCAAAAAGGTTTTTTTGTGGTCACCTTGCAAGGAATTGAAAATCTTATGACAAAATTCAGATCCTTATAAAGTTTGTATAAGGTTTTTGATGGTTCAGGTTTACTAAGGTCCCCACAGCAAATTTTCCATATTTTGAATTGAAATACAAGCATTTAATTTATTTAATTATCGAAAAACGACTTAATTAAACAATATGTAAAAAACTTCAGCGAAAATGTTTCGTAAAAGTATAACATGAAGTATCAGTACATAGTTATAAATTTTAAAGGTTTGTTTGAATGAAGATAGATCCGCCACTCAAGAATTACAATAAATTGAAGAAATCAGTAAATATAAAACCTGAGTTTCATCATTTCAGTAAACATATTATTGTAAAAATGTAATACCTAACAGAGTGTAGCTTTATGAAATATGTGTATAAAAAAAGAAGCTGGGTATGGTGAACTCCGTTAGTTAAATCCGAGTCATCCGAGCGTTTTAATATGATCGGCGTGTAACAGTTAGTCGAGCGCTCCTGATTTAGACTGGTCCCTTTTGTCAGTGTATCAGTATGCGCATTTATGACCATTGTACCAAGCGTCAGCAATTTCGCGTTTATGACACATTTGCACACTTTGATTCTATTAAAAGGACACAAAAGGTGCACGCGGAAATCGTGTCAAGATTGGCCTATTCATTTATTTTCGTCCGGAATTAGGACGTTTACACTCATTATTTGGAATTGAATAGTTTATTGAAGAGGAACAAATCTCACATTCTTTAAAAAAAAATGGCAAGTTTTGAATAATTATGTTAATAAGTATTCTAAGGCTAAACATTTTTGACGAAATTAAAAAATCACTTTTTTCCTGAAGCTTTTGAGTTTGTTTGAATCAAAAGTTACTCACGAATTCAAATTTTTCGTTTTTGCAGAATTCACCAGGATTGTAAGGTCACCATTTAATTGAATGTAACTAAATTTCTCAATTTTCAATGTGTATTGCAACATGTCGATTTTCAGCAGTCATAATATGTAGGGGAGAAGTGTCGGTTGTGGGCACCCCAGGGTATCTTTTGACAGAAAGCAGGCTAGGTTTTTTTGACAAATGTCAATTGTGTATAACAGCAGTACGTTCTTCTTGTGCTCAATACTAATGTGAATAGACGCTTTTGCTTTGTGTTGTGCACAAATGTACATTTCTATGCTTGAAAAAAATCACAAAAAAGTGTTATAATTCGAAGTAAATCAATCGAGAAGATGAGCGCAATACATATTTATTTAATAAAATTCTTGGACTTTGTGATTTTACATCGATTGCAACCAACATGTTGACACAAAAAATTTGTTCGCCACTTATTGAGATGACTGCAAAATTCAGTTGTGGGCACCCACAGTAAAATGGTAATTGAAAACCTTTTGTTTGAGTGAAACTTAGTTGAAAATAATATTGACACGAATTTCCATAGATTTTATTCACGAATTAACCACCAAATGGCCAATGAAGATCACGGTGCTGATTTCTCCTATATTTGTGTTTGCATGCGCGCCAGATACTTCACAAGCGGACAGACTATGAAGTATGCCAATGAAGGTCTTCAAAATTCATAAATTTTGTTTTTCTTTATGTTCATGGTAAATTTTCTTCACATCCTTCTATTTGGAACAGATTTTCCGAGGGTGCCCACAACTGAACCGAAAAAAATTTTTTCTACTTGAGAGGATTGATTTAATTCATCTACGAGTAGTTAGCTAAGGTCTTTAGCTTTCCATAGATACCCACATTTCAGGAAAATGCGCACTTGTTCAAAAGTTATAAGCCAAAAACGAAAGGGTGCCCACAACCGACACTTCTCCCTTATATTTTTAGATACATTTGCAAACTATGTTAAGAATCTACATTTTTTTAGATTAGATTTTTTGTGGAAAGACTGAATTCAGTTGCGGTAAAAATACAATTATGAGAAAATCATGAAATATTCATTTCGAAGTGAAAGTTGTGATTATTGGGGAGATGCACCCGGAGCTCGCGCGTGGGCAAATTCGATGAGCACTGCGAGACTTGAATGAGCGGGTAAACGACATTATGTATAAACAATATTACCGTTATTTTGATCACGTCGAAACAGCAGCTAACGTTCAAGAAACTAAGAGACCTCAATGAGAATAATGCCAATTTGTTCAATTTTCTAAGTAGTTCGTAATCACATGCCAGGAAACTATGTCAATGGTTGAAAGTTTACAAATTGGTATGGACAAATCAATTACAACACGATTCCTGAAAAAAGTACTAAATTGGCGGTCTCAAATAGTATATTATTGAACTGGTGTGGTAAAGTTTTTCTAAGGAATTTGAGGGTCAGGAGAGTAGAAAGAGAAAATTTTCGCGGTTGAGGGGGGGTTGGAAACAATGAATTTTCTTCAGGATTTCGTAATTTTTAATCTTTGACGATTTGGCAAAGGAAGTTCGATTTTTTCATTTTCCGAATTTTGAGATTTTAAAGGTAAATAATTTTTGGAGTCCAGAGTTACAGGTTTTTTAATCTACGTGTTTGATAGATTGATGGAATTCGTTTTTTTAGATTTTTGAGTAACTAATGTATGGATTTTATTTCTTATAGTTTTAGTATTTTCTATATTTTCTTAGTATTTATTATGATATGAAAATGAATTTTTATTTAGTTTTCTGGAGTTTGATCTTATAAAAAATCAAAGTTTTGCAAATTTTTTATTATATTTACAGATTCTTAAAGAAATCATATCTACAATGATTTTTAGTTTTTCATAGATTTCTAGAATTCTTGTATCGCATGATATTTATGGAATTTCGTATTTTCTGGAATTTCTATAGAATTTTAGTATTTCTACGAATTGATCTAGAGATTTTCAGAAGTTGATGCAATAAGATTGAAAATTTACACGATTTCGAGTATTTTAATGCATTTTTCAGAAATAATTTATAATTATTATACTTTTAATGTTTCTCATACAGATGACTGATACTTTTGGTTTTTTTGTTTTCTTATTTTTTAGTGTTTATACAATTTAAAGAATTTTCTGGTACTTATAGATTTTGTGAATCATCTGCTCTATTTAGGATTCAATGTTTTATAAATTTTGAAGACAAATACATCTACATAGTTTTTGAGTATGAAAAGATTTATAGCATTTCTCGCATTTTTTTAATTAACAAAACTTTGAACTATTTTTTTGTATTTTCATAGATTTTAATGACTACATAGGCCCTATTTAGGATTACGTTACAAATTTCACACTCTATTTCAATAGCTTAAAATCCATTTATTCTTTGATTTGCAACCAAGATTTTTACAACTTCAATTTTTAGTGTCGCGAATTGATTGTTATGAAAATTTTATGTATGACATTTCCAGAATATAAGTTTAAAAAATTTTATTTTTCAAGAAGTTACAATATGCCAATTTCAGATTTTGAATTACGTACTTCCAATCTTTCAAGTATCACTACTTTTTGAGAAAAATTTTTTTGAAGGCTTTAGTATACTAGCATATTTTAGCTGTACATTCATAGGTATACAAGGAATAAATGAAATTTGAATAAATGATTCCAAGTTATTTCTACAGAGTTGTTTTCAAAACTGCACAATCTGTATAGCAAAATGATGGAAAAAATTAGAGATTTCCGAGTTTTAAGGTAGAAAATGACCATTTTTGATCCCTGTCGTCGGAGCACTTGGATAAAGATACATCCTGCCCTGACTCCAAATCGGTGCCGTCCAAGCACATTTTTGTCCGGGTGTTTAGAAGTTTTCCTTTCTGTAATAGAATCAAATTTTTAAGTCTTTATCCTACAGTTTTATATTAAGTATATTAATATTTACTGTACGTACAGCAGTGACAATCCATGTATCACTGTGCTCATTACAATCTAACATTTCTACTTGGAAAATTTGGTTTTCTTTATTCACGATCTTCGAATTAGCGCAAGTATATTCTTTTCTTAATTGCCTAGTCTTGGTAAGTGAAAACACCTGAAAAAACGAAGAATCATTAAGCAAAATTTTTCATTTCAGTCCTTTACTTTTTTAAACTAAATAATGACATAAGAGTATTTTTATTGGAAAACTTTCGTCATTGAATTGCTGGGCCACGAAAATATTTTTCATGAAATTCTACATTTTTGAAAATCCCAAGTACAAACAAAAAAAATAAATCAATAAATCTACAGATATTTACGTAGATCTCCTTTTTTTTCTTTATCTTATTAGGTACAATGAATTTGTATGATTTCCTGGCCATTACTGTTTTTCAAGATTATACTTCCAACGTACGTCATAAATTAATATAAACTTAGAAATATTCATAGTTTGATAATTTTTTAGTGAATATGATGTATGAAAAATATTTTTTATTATTGTGTCTTCAGCTACAATTTCAAAATTAAGATGTCTGGTAGAATAACGTTTCACACTTAAATATAATAAAAACACTGAGAATATGTTTCAAAACTTCTAGATTTTACAGTTAATATCGAATCAATTTATCAATCAATCAGTATAAATAAAAATAAAAGTAAACCTCACGAACCTGAGTAGCGCTTAATTCTCGATTGCATGAAAAAACCCCTAGAAAATTAGTATTTTCATATTCCCTTTCCAAATCGTCCAGGCAAAGGTTTTTACCCTCCAACATGACTCTGCCATATTCCGTTACATTTTCATCACTAATGAATTTTTCCGGATAAACATTTTTCAAATACCACTCAAAACTCCTGCATTTTAGTCGTTCCCTCAATTCCAGACGTTCTTGAATGTCACCAACTGAACTCACATTCTGAATAAAAATAATAACTAGGTTTACCTTCTTTTCATGTTTTTTGGAAGATTAATCTATGAGTTTTTACCTCAAAAGTGTTGTCGTACAAAAAGTACAGTCTTTTGTAATCATCCGTCCAAACATGAACAAATCGAGCTGTATTATACGTAAACGTGTCTTTATCTCCAGGAATTTTGTAAGGTCTGAAAGAACGGTACACGTGACCAACACGAGAGCAAGGAATCACTTCTATTGAACCCCCACATTGCCAAATCTGGAAATGAATTATTAGTAGAAAAATGCAATTAATAATTCCGGATAAGGTCATATTTTCTCAAAAGTCTTGCTTACTCTGAACGACATTTCCACATTTTCCCCTCCCCAACCTTCCATGGCTCTGTCATAACTGCCAACTTCCCAAAAATATGCCCTGTCTATTCCGAAAATACCACCAGGCATTGTCGGGGTATCGGCTGGAGTAAGTCGATGATATCGTTTTCGTCTGCCCTCAGGCATACTCATAGTAAGGAACCACCCATTCCACGAAAATCCATATATATCCGGAACATCATCGACTCCAGAATTGAGGTATTCAAAAGTCTTTCGCGATATCGTGTCGACAACTGGCACAGTGACGGCCGTTCTTTTTTGTTTAATTCTGGCCAGAAGTGGTTCAAGCCTGAAAAAAAAAGAACCCGTATTCAGCCTTTCAAATAACTCGAAGTTGCTGTAAGAGAATAAGTGAATTGATTATTGAAACTTCTCCAACTCTTGAAATTGAAGAACTGATGTTATAGTTTAGCAGTATACAATGCATCAGTCGCTCAACTTTGACTGTACAGAATAAGAATGATAAGAAGGTTTTCAGGGAAAAATACCATCCGATAACGACTTCGACGTGACCATCAAGAAAAACCAGAACGTCTCCTGTAGCTCTTTCTGCTCCAGCTAATCTTGCTCGAATCAGTCCAGAACGTTCTGGTAGTCTTATTAAACGCACTTTTACATTGGCCAAGAAATTTGTGAGATAATAACTCAGGAAGTCACCAAGATACTCTGTATAACAAAAAATGCATAAATATAATGAGAAATATCATGTACCTCTGGCATAGAAAACTCATTTCTCGTGCAGTTCAAAATCACTAAATTCGTTTTTCAGCCCTCTGTATGTAATGTATTATTTTTTTTTACTTTCGATAGTTTTCTAATCATTCTTAGCCAGAGGCTGAGAAATGAAATTTTTTTGGCATGTGTAATAATAAAAACTAAAAAAATGGAAGATGAGTGTCCATTATCATACTTATTAAAAAAATGCTTGTTATTGTTTTTTTCGTTTTTTATTTGAAATCTGAAAACTCCAACAATATGGAAAGATTCAAAATATCTTACTGAGTTATACAAACGTTTCTCAAATTTGGAATGTTTTGAATAGTTTTTATTGTGTTTGAAATTTCCTAATCTCTAAAAATAACAGAACGCTAACAACTCAAAAGTTTCATTTACATAAATTTATAATTTATTCAACTTCTTATGGTTTTTGAAGATTGCTTTAAAAAAAAGCAATAACTATTCAACGTATAACTAGTTGTCCAAATGATATACACAAATCTGGCCCCTTTTCAGTCATATTTTAATTACACTCGATCGCCGAGTGAACGAACAACTTCGTCTCCTTCTATTTTGATCTGTTAGCATCAGAAATAAAGGACAGAGAATGTTCGTTCACCCGGCGATCGAGTGTATGTAATTAAATATTAGAAAATTGTTTCAGTCACAAGGGACTTTCATTACCTTCATCGCTGAAATCATCGACAAGTAAAACTTCTTTCAACAAATGTTCTGGTGATCGATTCAAAACGCTATAAATCGTCCTTATAAAAAGGCTCCAAGGTTCATTATGAAAAATTATAATCACACTAGCTGAAGGCAATAAATCTTCATAGGTAATGTTCCTGCATCTAGAAAATGAAATGATTTTTAGTGTTAGTGAGATTCTATGTAAGAATTTATGCTTTGTAAGAATTTTAAAACATTTTTGCATAAGCAGTTAATATCTCATTTTCGATCCAATTTCTGAGTGACGTGTAACTTTCTCGTGTCAAAAGGGCTGCATATCAAAAGCGCCAAATGGCCATTTTTTAGGTATATCAAAAGCGCCAAAATGAACCGATCAAAAGCGCCAAAATGAACCGATCAAAAGCGCCAAAATGATCTGATCAAAAGCGCCAAATTGAAACGATGAGAAGCGCCAAAAGTGAGAGTGATGAGTTAATTGAAAAAAACGACAGAATAAATATATGGAATTATTTAAGTCAAATAATTGAAGTATATAAACAAAAGTGCAATCAGGTTTAAAATGTTTTGCACAATTCATTGTTTTCGATGTGGTTATCAATGTACGTATTATCAATGATGACAAATCAATTGTGTACAAAACAATGAAATTTCTCTTATCTTCGTCTGTCTTATTATGGAAACACATTTTGAATTTCCCATCACAAGCGATTTTTGTATGTATGTTACCTTATTCTATGTTGAATTATCTAAATTGTCGGCATCGAACGCTTTGCTTGAACTGGCAGTTTTATCTGGTCGTTTGAAGGGTTCAGAGCCATGTCGGATTTAATAGTGACCCTCACAAATAAAGGTAACCAATGTGTTATATACAAAAATTATAAGTATCGAAAAGTCGGATTCACTGCGAAAGCAATATTTCGTGGCGTTGCACTGTCCGCGGTTGTTCTGTGCGATTACAAACCAATCAAAACGTAACGCAAGTGAGGAGCTTGCCTAATGATCATTACCACGATCCTGTTTCAAACGGATCCGTTGAGAAGCACGTTCTTAAAAACGCATGTAAACGAAAGGCGGAAGAAGACCTATCTTCGAGACCAAGAAAACTTATCACTGTTGAATTAAACAGAAGTGCAAATGAAAACATGAAGGCTTCTGATTTGGACGACATTCGTCAATCTCTGTACAGAACGCGAAGAAAAATCTTACTTTGTCATCCAAAATCTCGAGATGAAGCTCTTACTCAATTGCGTGAGATGAACATATGCACCAACCGATTATGTCCTCTCGAATTATATCGAACGAGATTGTTCTTTTCCGCCAGAACTGTGGGCAGGGATGCCATCGCGAAATTGTCCAAGAACAACGAACGGGACAGAATCATTTCATCGACACCTAAAAGATAATTTTTATTCACCAAAGCCTAGCGTTTATGTGTGCATTGAAGTTTTGAGAAAAATTCAATCTGCAGAATATTTGAAAATAAGCTGTCCGAAAACAAAAAGAAAAGACAAAAGATTAGAAGATACAGAATCGTTCTTGGAACAGCACCGCGAAAAATTTGACAATGGGCAATTGACGATTATCGAATATCTCAGTAATATTGGTATGAAAATGTTGCCGGTTCCCCTGTGAAAAATCAGAATTTCAGACTTGACTTTGTATGTTATATAGAAAATCTGTAACCGCTTGTATATTGAAAATTGGAATAACTTCGCTTGTATGAAGCACAGAAAAAAATAAACAATGTTTGTAAACAGAGAAGGTAAAAAGTCGTTTCGGTCTTTAAAAGCTTATTTGTGTCACTGGCGCATTTGATCGTTTTGAATTGTCGCTTTAGATCGATTTAAATTGGCGCTTTTGATCGATTTGAGTTGGCGCTTTTGATCGATTTGAGTTGGCGCTTTTGATCGATTTGAGTTGGCGCTTTTGATCGGAAAAAAAGGGGCGTTTGGCGCTTATGATGACTACCGGTCAAAAGCGATTTCCTCTGCATGAATCAATGTTGCGCTTCATTAAATTATATGAAAAGTATATTATTGGTTATTATTATGAGGAAAGACAAAAAAAGAACTTTTTTCATCATTATTTTTCATATACGACTGAAATAATATTTACAGAAATAAATTATTACTAGTTCATAACAATTTATTTTTCTACAAATAAACGTTATTCTGTTAACTTATTTAGTCATGAATTTGTCGTTTATTTTTTTTTCTCATTTTGATCATCCTGTCTAACTCAAATACTGAGAAATGAAATTTATATCTGATTGTGTACTTGCTCCTGTCAAATATATGTATAAATATTGTAGTAATATTATGTTAAGTATTATACGATTTTCATAAATTTATAGGTAGCATAAGTAGACACTTTTTTTCTAACATTTCACAAAAACGATTCAATCAAACCCTATCGATAATAAATCTTCTTTTTTAATCGATTTATTGACATTAGAACATAATCTATTAGAAAAATTTGTCGTTTCATTAATTGTGTACGTCATTCTGAGAAGCGAAAAAATTCTTCAAATGATCAAGTTTTAGAGCAAAAGCAGTTTTTTTTACAATGGATTGCGAAAGTCCTTCAACGTTCTCTCGTATGAGATTTTGTGCGACAAAACAGTGTTGATCCCATATTTTTTCATAGCCTTTGTCTCTGCCAATTTATCCACTTCTTCCAAATGTGACGCTTCTCCATTCTTTCCGAAATTTGGATTGATTTGTCTATTGTACTCAGCGATCTTTTTATTCCATCTGTTATAAAATATTTAAAAAAATTTTTAATATATAAACCACGTACCAATTCAAAAAGCTTCGAAGATTTCTTCATGACTGCAGAATTATAACCTCGGTAAACATTCGTGATCATTCGTGATCGTGATGTCATGTACGCAGACATGTTTCCGCATATGTCTGCGTACATGACATCACGATTACGAATGATTAAGAATGTTTACATGGACGTCATTTTTTCAATGGATTTTAAAGTAGTAGAATAATTCTTGGAAAAAAATATGATCCTATATTGCATCGTGCAAATTTTCAATCGCAACAAAACATTTGATCACACTTATTACATTGACCTTTGAATTTCCTCGGGGCTCCATTTTTCACTCAACGACACCATTTTTTGCACAAAAGGTGTATTCAAATTGCCAGTAAAACTCGGGAAAAACAAAAATAGAATAATTGCGAGTAGCAGAATAGTACATAAATATAATATAAACCGGGTGTGAATTTTTTTGAAAGAATTCATAGTTTTGAAGAAAGTTAAAAGTCAAGTCACACGTTTCGTTCTCTCGTGGACGTTAGCTTTCATCAACTACGTTGAAACTGTTATTCGTTTCCATATATAAGTAGTTTCTAATACGTTCATCATATAGTTGTAAAAAAATCATTAGATTTGAAGACAATAATTCAAATATTTTGTACTCATTGCTGGGTTTTAGCAAATATCTCAATTTATGTACTTATCTTGAAGAAAAAAATTACTTTTGTAAAGATTCCAATTAGTGTACAGAAATATCATTTTAATGAGCAATACATTGCTGTTTTCGTAACTCTCCAAAAGAAATGTCGAAAAAAGTTAACTTTCGCCTGACAATCGGATGTTTATCGAAAAATAATTCTAGAATGTTCTCGTTTCTGGATTCAAGTTCAGAATTCAACTTCCAATTTTCCGAACTTTCCAGTATCAATAGTTTTCAAAAATACAATTAAAGGTTATGATAATTAGTATTACGACGCTGAACTACTATATTTATGACTCGGTGTCGACTGGATCCAGCATTTTTACGAAACTGCTAAAATCGTGTAACATCAGTTTGGGATCATGCTGACGTTATTGTGATTTTTCTTAGCGTTGCATTCCTTGTACAATAAATTGAGTAAACTGAAGCATTGAACTGTAATTTAACTGGCATTTCATAAGATTCTCGAAGTTTATTAACTATTAGGTTTTAGTGGTATATCATGAAATATTTCTTTTTTATTCTTGATTGTCGAATTTATCCGATTTTGTATTTTTTAGACACTAAATCGGACAAACTGAAAAGTTATATTTTGATATGTATATTAAAATATTTTTGCTGCATTCGATGACTTACAAATGTATACAAGGAAATAATGATTTTACATAAAGAATTTCAATTTATTTCCACTGAGTTATTTTTTGATGCTTCATAAACTTGAAAGAATGACAGTTTTCAACATTATACAGAATGGAAAGAAATTTATTCGTTTTCGAGTTTTGCAGTAGAAAATGGCCATTTTTGATCCCTGTTGTTTGAGCACTTGGATAAAGTTACAATTTTTCCTGACTCCAAATCGGTGGCGTCCAAGCACATTTTGGTTCGAGTGTTTTGAAATTTTCCTTTCTGTGGTAGAAATAAATTTTTAAATCTTTATCTTACAGTTTTCAAATAAGTATATTTATATTTACTGTACGTACAGCAGTGACTATCCATGTATCACTGTGCTCATTACAATCTCACATTTTTACTTGGAAAATTTGGTTTTCTTCATCCACGAGCCTTGAATTGGCGCAAATTTCTTCTTTTCTCAGGTACTCATTCATGGAAAATGAAAAAATTTGAAATAAAAATTTACCCTTATTTTTATCAATTCTTAAGCAAGAATGTTGAAGTCGAAGTTTTTACAATCAATTGCCAGGGCCAGACAAATTTTATTCGTTGAAATTTATAATTTTGAATTTTCCATCGTCATACATAGTTTCTTACTAAGACACTTTTTCTTTCGTTGAATAACGTCAGAACATTTTTCAGAAAGTATCTACATCAGGGATTTGTCGAAGTTCATAATTTGAAGATTTTTTTCATTGAACTTTGCGTTTTATCGTTTTTTCAGTTTATATGTGTACGAGATTAAATTTTGAAACTTAAAAGATCATAGTATAATATTGGTGAATGAACATGATAAAGAAAATCATATACAAAAAAGCATATGCGTATATTTTCAAACCTCTTAAACTAATTCAGGAATTCTCCTGAAAATCGTCATTGAATCAGTTATAAGGGGAAATTTTTCAAAATAAACTTTACAAACCTGACTCGCACAATTCTGGTTGGCAAGAATAGACTCCCAAAAACCAAGGTGCATCATCATTTCCCAGACTGTCAAGGAAAAAACTGTTATCCTTTAACATTACTCGACCATAACCTTTAACGTTTTCGTCAATTATGAATTTTTCCGGATAAATATTCTTCAAATACCACCCAAAACTTTTGAATTTTAATTGTCTCCTCAAATCTAAATGTTTTTGGATGTCACCAACCGAACTCACATTCTGTATAAAAATTACTTTTATTATTTATTATGACATCACAGTTGTTTACTTCATAAGTATTGTCGTGCAAAAAGTATAGTACTTTATAATCATCCATCCAAACATGAGCAAGACGAACTGTATTTAAGGCATGAGTGTCTTTATCCCCAGGTGTTGTGTAAGGTGAAAAAGCACGAAAAACGTGGCCTACTCGAGAGCAGGGAATCGTTTCTAAAATACCGCCACACTGCCAAATCTAGAGTGAAAAAAACATATGCAACGATTTTGACTGATTGAGAGCTTTTTGCGACTGCTTTCACATGGTATTATCATGAAAATAAAGAAAAAATTTCACAAATCTTAATCCAGACATTGTACATAAGTTCAATCAGTGTATCATTATTTATATTTCAGAATAATAAATTAAGCAATAATAAGACATTATTTTTCCTCGGATTTCACTTTAACCATGATTTTTAAGTTATCCAAAATAAACTACAGAAACTTTTGCTGTAATTTATCATTTATCAATTAGTTTATTCAATAATCAAGTTTACCCTAAACGACATTTCCAAATTTTCTCCTCCCCAGCCTTTCATAGCATCGTCATAGCTGCCAATTTCCCAAAAATATTTCTTGTCAATAGCAAAAAGACCAGTCATTGTTGGTGAATTCATTGGTGCAGCTGGATCAAAATCTTTACGTTTATTTGGAGGGATCGAGATCCAATTGAAATGTCCATTCGAAGTAAATCCACCCAATTGAAAAAAGCCATCTCCTGCGTCATATTCGTACGCAAAATTTTTTTCCGACATAGTATCAATAATCGGCACCACAACAGTAGATCTTTTTTCTTTGATTCTTGCTAAAAGTGGCTCGAGCCTAAAAAAATCGAATTCGTACATTGATAGATTGAGAATTTGGAAAATATTAAAGAACAAGTTTTTTAATGTTGTGAATTTTATGACTAATTATAGATGAAATTTAGAATATAGTATGTGTTTGCAAATTAAGGACGTATGAAATATTAGAATCGTATTATGAAAAATACTAAAATTAAAACTGTACAAAACTGTTAATATTTCCTTTTCCATATTAATGAAAACTCGAACTTTAGCAGAGATATGAACGATTGAAATTATGAGCTTAGGCAAAGTTTTTTAAGTTTTTTCAGTGTTTTTTGTTATTATAGTAGATATTTTCTAAATCGTGAAGAAAAAATTATCAGTTCGACAATGTAACAGATGATTTTTATATAAAACACTTGAACGTCAGTCGAAATCATAAAATTGCTCAGAAGAGCAATACTTTTTAACGACTTAGAACTTTTACATGATATTTACCAGCCCTTTGTAACCTCGTGATGAGCATTGAGGAATAATAAAACTTCCTCTGCAGCGATTTTAGCCCCTTCTAATCTCGGACGAATTAAGCCACTACGCTCTGGCAATCTTACCAACCGAATGTTTTTGTATTCCAAATAGTACTTTACGTAATAATTTAATAGGTCCTTAAGACTCTCTGTAAAATAAAATATGTGTATAAAAAATTATTCAGATTATACTTACATTTTAGGTTTTGAGATAATCAATCAGGGTTTGGAAGTAAAGAGTAGGGTGTCACTTACTTTGGCGATGTTGGAATTTTTACCGTTCCAGGACTTGAAATCAATCAAAATATTAAAAAAAATTTTTTTGTAAAGTTTGGAACGAATCGGATATGATTAACACGTGCCACAAAACGATTGAAGTTTTAAATGGGATTTAAATGTAGTTTTTTATACATTTTGTTTAAAAATTCATCACTTGTGGAAAACTTATAAATGTTTGTAACTTAGGATAATTTGAGCGTATAATGTTACATTCAAGGCCAAATTTTTCTAGATTTTTCTATAGCAGTTTTCTATGCTTTACAAGCACTGAAAAAAGGCATAAGTGTACTTTTTTAGTGCTTATAAGACATAAATAACAGCAATAGAAAAATCTTAAAAAATTCGGTCTTGAATGCAACATTATACGCACAAGTTATGCCAAGTTTCAAACATTTATCATAAGGTTGGCACAAGTTATGAGTTTTTGAACAAAATGTATGAAAAATTAGATGTGAGTCCCATTTAAAACTTCAGTCGTATTGTGGCACGCGTCAATCATTTCGGATTCGCTTCAAACTTGGAGTTGACCGATTTGATGTTTAAAAATTCTAATAGCAATTGATTTTCAATAATTTTTTAGGTTTTTGGGAAAATTATATCGATACAGATTTTAAAGGTTTATAGATTTCTTTTATTTCTGTATTTTTTTTAGATCTCGTTGCATTTTCTAGTATTTTTATAGATTTCTAGTTATATTTTAGATTTTCGTATTATACTTTTAAGAATTTCACATTCTAGAATTCAAAGTTATATCGTATATTGTAAGTATTTGCTTAGATTTTTCATAAAAAATTTTCATAGAACTCAACTAATTTTGGTATTCCTTCAGAATTTGTATTATTTGAAAGATGATTTCTATGAAAATTTCTAGAATTCGATGCTCTGGGGTTCGAATTTTTTATTAGATTTTTATCATTTTTGTAAAATATATTAGTTTTTCTTTTCAATTCACTAGGTTTAAATAGTTTTGAAAATTTCTGAGTTTCTAGGTTATCCTAGTCAAACATTTATGATTAGAATCTTGTTTAAGAGAAAATTCTTGTGAAGCCAGGATTAGTGTTATTTTTGAGTTAGTAAAATTGAAAATCTTGAATATTGTGTAACTTTGACAAATTTCATGAAACCTCTAGATTGCAGTAGAGAAGTATATTTTTAATAGTTTTTACTTTTTTTATCATGGATAAATTTTTTTCCGTTTAATTTAAAATGTATACTTTTACTACCTATTATTATAACTTTTTTCATGTGTACATGAAATATTATTCAATTTTTCTGAATTGCGGAAGGTGTTTTAACTTTCAAAACTCTCTCTCTCTCTCTCTCTCTCTCTCTCTCTCTCTCTCTCTCTCTACATACTCTGCTGCTGAGGGTATTTAAATACGAAAGTCAGCGTTTTAATTTTTTGATGTGTTAAAAAAACAGGAAGTTGTTTCACTTTTTTTTTCCTTAAATTATCTAGAATCCAGAGAAATGTAAAAAAACTCAATGAAATAATAGTAATCATGACTGATAACTTTGATGTTACTCGTACCTGCAAATTCTCGTCAATTTTCGTAACTGTTGAAAATTCTATGAATATCTACCAGTTCAAAAAACCTATAAATTCAACTACATTCTTGATATTTTAAATGATATTCGGTAGGGGACCTTTCAATTGCAAATATTTGAATTTTCGAAACTTAAATGATTGTAATTCTTACTTGAATGCTGAAACTGATGAGTGTAATTTTCTAGCTTCTGATAAGACAATGAATCAAAACGCCTTAGAAGAAAAACTTCTCATATTCCTTTCTTTAAGGTTCCGATGAATAGCTTTTTATTCCTCTTACCTCTTTTGGATCTAAAAGATACCTCAATTTTTCTATGTAGTATTTTTCTAGTGTTTTAACTGTAAATCAGCAATAAAATTATTTCATTCCTAATTTTTAGTCGAATCTATCAATGACATTCTTACACTCTTACAGTGTTACAGACTTACGAAATCTCAAAATTACTCCCTCAAAACGAAATCATTACAGTCTTACATTTTACAGTCTTACATTACAACAAAATCTCAAAATAATACCTTGCAATCGAAAATATTACACTCTTACATGTCAGTCTTACATCTTACATTGTAAAATTTCCAAATTACTCCCTACACTGGAAAAACTAGTTGATTGAGGTAATCAGATTCTTGGTTGTTTCAGCAAAATCACATGGTTGATATAGGCCCAACCATATTTTTTGTTGTCCGTACCATTTTGACATAGTCCTTCATTATGGTTAGTAGCACCAAAATTACTTGGTTACGAATGCTCAAAATAGCAAAGCTCATATTTCGCTACTTGGTTCTGTCGACAATTTTACTCGGTTGTCAAAAACATGTTACTTTTTTGTTACAGCAATGAATAGAGTGTTGAACTGAGTGAATACTCGGTTGAATAAACAATTAATTATAATGACTTTGTATAATATCAATATTTATCATGGATGACAATCCCAATTTCCGAAGAATTTCGTCGACCACGAATGCAGAGTGCGATTCATCACTTATTTACTTCAGTAATATGCACACGTTCACCAATTTTTACCGAAAAAAAATGTCCGACAAAGCACAACGTGAACAAACAAGAGGTTCATAGTTCACAAAGGTTCATGACGCACCATAACGACTGTTCCTCCCCCACACACTTCTGCGCGCATCAGTCAAAAAATTGTTCATTCAATTATGAACATGGTTGAGAGCACCAAAACACACTGTTCCCAGAAACTTGTTACTTGGCTGCAACGACAAAGTTTGATGTCTCGGTCAAATTGTTCAAGTAACAATAATTAACGTTGATAGAACTAAACAGTGTATTGTGAGATCAATAAAACTTCTTTGTTACGAAGAATCATGATGTTTTTGCTAATTTAACCAATCGACTGGTTCTCTCAACTTAACGAGGACAAACAAAGTGATTTTAGTTACCTTAACCAATGCATATTTTTCTGTGTCACAATAAAATCTCAAAATTACTCTCTGCAATCGAAAATATTACACTCTTACATCTTACAGTCTGACATCTTACATTGTAAAATCTCAAAATTACTCCTTACACAAAAATGCATTCTAGAATAAATTACTTTCCTGAAAAGTGATAATGTCGCCTAAGTAGTTTTACTTCAAAAAAACTTTACCAAAGATAGTCCTGACGCCCATAGACTTACCTCAGCGTGACTTTTCTCGGTTTCAAACGAGGCGACAAAGGCAAATGAAAAAAAGTGAACATGCTGCAAGTTGGTCGAAGCTGTGCACGATCCTTCTTTGTAACGGTATCCGCGTCGCACGATTCGCATTCGAAAGGTAAACACGACATGACGTCGTTCCTTTGTCACATTTTTGCATATCTTTTGCCCCCTCCCCTAAAAAACAAACTGATTATTATTCTACGAGATTTCGTCGCAAGCCCGTTTGCATCCGCGTAAGATATGGTGAACTGAACATTTTTAATCCACATTCAAGGCATGAAGATATAATATTAGAAAAATTATTTTTCCATTCAAGGGATGACAGTTTTAGACTTGAAATGAAAATATTCGAATAAATTAACATAAGTGGTTTGTCTCTGACGCATGTCAGAAAAAATTCTGACGATTTCAATCACGGTTACCTAGGTTGAAAAATTAAATGTTCCTCTTCAAACAGTGATTATTTTTAGTTTGAAGAAATTTTCAGATTGTAATGTATGGAGTGTAATGAGTGCATTAGATAATGGGTTTTGTATTATTACAAATCATGCGAACTTTGGAGTAATGGAAGGGGTTGAATGACGTATTGGAATATTAGAGATAATTTGTGCAATCAGAGCAATTTTTCTGCGCTGATTTTCGCCCTTTTTTATGGTTTATCAAGTGGGCGTTTGCATTTTCAGTGAACTTTCACGCCTTCCGAGGGCGTAACATTACATTGAATCATATGTGCAACGTGCATTTACGCAAATCGCGGATATTGCGTTGGAACCAGCAGGTCAATTATTGTAGATTACGATTTTCGGTTGCAGACATTTATCTGTAATTTTGTCCAGTCTTATAATTATTTCACTGTGTGATTATTTTAATGAAAAACTTTTTTATGGAAAAATATTTAATGATAACATTATAGCTATACAATTAGTTCAATTTGTAGAATTTTAGAACAAATTAACTCAAACCAGTTTTTCAAACTGAAAAATGAAGAAACATCTTGCATTTTTTGAAAAATATGGCAATGAACAAAATCTGCAAAATTTATGAATATTTTTTGATATTTCACAAATTTTTTTATTTTGATAGAATCATTAACAATTTGAATTTGATTCTTCCTAATTTCTTTTTCTTTCTGATTGTCTTTTTTTTTTTAATTCTTCCTGATTTTCCAATATTTTTTGTTTTCCAGATTGTTATTGAAAAAAAAATTAGTATGCATACTTTGAAAATGTATGACAATGAATATAATCTACAAAATTTATACATATTTTCTGAAATTATACAAATTTTTCGAATCTAATTGAATCATTGGCAGTTGGAATTTGCTTTTTCGTGAATGTTCTCGTGATTTATTCTTCGTCGTAATTCATCGAGATTTTTCAATACTTTTCATGTTTTTCAGATTTTTATTGAAAAATAAAGAATGCATATTTCGGAAAATATGAAAATGAACGCAATTTTGAATATTTATACACATTTTATGGAATTTTAAAACTAGTTTGAATTTGATAGAATTATTGACAGTTGAAATTTGATTCTTTGTGATTGTTTTTCATGGTCCTTCATGATGTTTTTTTCTTTGCTGTTGTTTTATTATGATTTTAGAATACTTTTCATGTTTTCCCCATTTTTGTACGAAAAAAAGGTAATATTATCATGCATCTTTTGAAGAAATATAAAAATGAATGCAATATATATCTTCTAAATTTGAAAGTAGTTTTTGTAATCCTACAAATTTTTCGAATTTATTAAAAATAAAAGCAATCTTAAACATTTTTCGCTATATAAAACATATAATACAAACTATTTAAACTTTCCAAATTACGTATATGAAAATATGTCTCACTCTTTGAGAGTTTTCGTAATTTATGTATTCTTAAAAATTTTATTTTCGGTGGAAAGAAAATACGAAAATTCTCTCATATTTGAAGTATAATGAACACAATTTGCAACATTTATGAGCCTTTTATGTAATTTTGCAAATTTTTCCTTAATTTTTAAAGATTACTAGAAATTTTAAACATTTTCAATGTTGTTTTAAATATTTGAAATCTTAACGAGCATACAAATTACTCAAAACTTCTTAAATTTTAAGAAAATTTGTCCAACTCGTTGCTATATCTCGTAAAATTGTATCACTCTCTAAGTTTGAGACATTTTCATTGAAAAATGAAAAAAAAAAAAAAAAAAACATTATGATGCATGTTTCTAATGAATATGCAAATAAACACAATCTACTTAAGTTATAAGTATTTTCTGAAAATCTACAAATTCTTCGAAATCGATCGAATTAATTGACATTTGCAATTTATGATTCTTCGTAATTTTTCAATAATTTTCACGTTTTATTAAAATATATGACACTGAACATAATCTACTAAATTTATGAAAATTTTTGAAGCTTTACAAGTCTTCGAATTTGATAAAATCACTGACAATTAAGTATAATTACTTTAGTAGCTTCTACAATAATGTGTATGAATAATCAAATTACATAATTGGAATTCACCAGAAATTCACTCATCTTGTAAATCATCATCTTACCTTGAATAAAAAATTTTCGATTTGCTCGAGCATTGTTTTCTTTTATGAATTTTTTTTTGTTGAAGGTTCTTCATCAATAAGGTAGTAAATTTTTTGTTCAAATTTTTTTTAACTGGAGAATCGAAAAAGTTAACTTCATTCCTATACATTTTTTGTGATAACTTTTTAAGAAAATCATTTTATTAGATCACTTTAAAATATTAAGAATTTAAAATTTTTAGGAAGACATTTCATTTTAGAATTTCCTTTATCAAGATTTAGTGGATTTCTGTTTATTAAGTTATTGTGAGAAAACAATAAAACTCGATAAAAAAATGAAGACACAAAATTATAATTATTTATAATAGGAAATTTATGTACGGTAACCGATTTTATAGGGTTTAACCTCGGGATTTTTATTTTTATTTTTTCAGAGTGAGAGGATTGGAGCTGGCAAATTTGGACGTATGAGCTGTGCAGATTATCAAATCGCCAGGTAAGTAGAATATATCTTTGTATTTTTAATGATAGGTAAAGACCAGAGATCATTTTTTACAATGTCCTTTATTTTAAAACAACGTAAAGACTAAGATTATTTAAATTTGTTAGTTGTATAATTTTTTTAAAAATAAACTCTATACTGAAAAAACTATTTGGTTGCTGGAACTAAGTTACTTGGTTAATATAGGCCCAACCAAATTTATGGTTCTCTCAACCAAGTTTGTGTTGCAGCAACCAAATGTTTAATCGACATTATCAACTTCATTGTTGCAAGAACAAAAAAAATCTTGGTCAAGTCTATATTGGTTGCTGTAACAAGGTATTTTTTTCAGTGTAGGAATTTCTGCAATGTTTGGAAAATATTTTAATATTCTGGTTACGTGCAAAAAAACTATTTAACTTGCATCAAATTGATTCGATGCAGTCATAACAATGCGAAAAATTGCGCTGCAGAAAAAGAGTTTGCTCAATTTCGGTTTGCAATATCGCAATGCAAACAAACTCACATGATACTGTTTGATCTCACAATAATGAATGAGGCGAGCAACGCTTAAGAAACCAGTCTCTCGATGAGTCATCTGCGTGAAAAAAATTATTTAAACAAGCGAAAAAACCTTGATATCTCACGTATATATTTTTCAATGCATGTATCCAAAGTTATTTTTTTTTTGAAAATATACAATATACGATATGTTTTTCATATTGACAAAATTCATTTTACTTTATGTAGACCTGATATAAATTGACTGTATAGAGTAGAGAAATTTTGAAGTATCCGAAATTTTTATTAAATTTTCGTCAGAAGAAGGTTGAGGATAATTTCAAATACGTTCGATCAAAGATGTCATATATTTGAGAAAGTTGCATAAAAATAGGACGTTTCGATCATGACCCATGCGATAAACCGGCAGAAATAATCTCTGCAGCGCATTTTGTTTTTGCAATGTCGCAACGCGAAGCTGCAGGGAATAATTTTACACGCTCTTTTTGAAAGACGTTTTTTCCGCAGCCAAGCTGATTCGCGCCGGCAAAGATAACGAGTGATAAACCATGAGCCGGATTCGTCGCGGTAGAAACGGTTTTTAGCGAAAGAAAAATATTTCTTTTTCAGAGACTGAAATTTTCCTGCTTCAGATTTTGAGCTCATTTTTGCAATATGTCTAATTAATTGAGTTTTGAGTGAAAAGAAGGAATTGCAAATTTTTTCTGAAAAGTAGAGTAAAGGACCTAATATCAATCAAGTATATTCTTTTGATAAAATTTTGCTTAATCACTGAAGGCAGAAAAATGTCTGTGACGAGCGGAGTTTGACCACTCGTCTAATTTTTATAAAATATAAGAATATAATAAAAAGAATATTTTTTTTCGCTTTCATGAAAAGTTATTATTTTTTTCTTTCTTTAAACGCTCAGATAACACGCATGGCGGTAACTTAATCGCGACGATTTAGCCGACGCTGAAAGTCAATGACATAAACGATCTGCAATGAATCTCGTACAGGAAGCAAACAGACTAAAATCATTCCGTGGTAAAAACAACAATTTTCCTTCCGATAATGAAACTACGATTTAGTTTTTCAACAATGTAAAAATATCTAACAATTCGTGCAATCTATACCGGATGCAAACAAACGTTGGAAATGATGAGCGGATATAGACGGCTAAACGTAGTTCCGAAACGAACGAAAAACGTTCGCAAGAGATTTTCATTAGAAGATAGATAGATGGTCTTTTATTATTTGGTTCTTTGAATAGACAGCAATATCTAACGACTATGCAATATCTAACGGATACCGATGACCGGAAATCTGCCGAAACGAATGAAAAGGAAACCGAATTTTACTTCTTCCTTTTTTATTTTGTAAACTTCCCCTCTTTCGAAAGTAAATATGCGTTTTGCATTAAAGTTTGTTGATGAAACTCGTCCAATAAGGACATTTTTTCATGTGCGCGTACAGAGGACGCGTTTGAATGTACTTTCCCGACTTTCGCCGGAATCTTTTCGTGCTTTAATTCACGACAAATTGAGAGTGCCCGCGCAATATGTACGTACAGAACACATACTTCCGTTTATTTCATGCTCAATTTCACTCGGATCGGCAAAATTTCACTCGTTTCCTTCGTTCAATGAATCTCCTAGTTGATGAGGTTATTAAATCCAGAAGTAGTTGTGATTTTCGCCATTTGCATTCTCTTTAACAGCATAAATTAGTTTTTGGATCATTTGTTGCTCTTTGGGATAATATTAGTTAGTTTTATTGATTTTTGTTGATATTTCTTTCATTTTTGACTTTTCGGTTTGAATTTTCGGTTCATTTTCATATTGAATTCATCATTATTGATATCTTGAAAACAAGGAATATTCTTCATGGCAATCATTACAGTCACATTTCTCGGGAGTCAAAGTATGCTTCTTCTAGCATGAACGTGCTCTTTCTTCTACAAGATACTTACTGCACTGTTCGTTTAAAATATGCGCCTCTTGTGCATTATGCCTCCTATTCCAACATTTCCAACTCGAACTCATCTTCAGGGCTTCCAATCTTTATGATTTTTAATCGGAAATTTTCTCAAAACGTTTCTAATGGAATAGCAAGATCTTTAAATGCATTTTGAAGTGTTTTTGAATTTTGACAGAATTCATAGGTTTTTGCATAATGTACACTTTCATTTCAATCGAATCCAATCCATAGCCGCCTGAAGAGCTGGTCATTCCAGTACCAGTAAATTCTACAGTAGCAAAAACTTGTTTGGCAACAGCAAATTACTCTAAACTTCTTAAACAAATAAATGTGCTATTACAATAAATTGGAATTGGTTAAACAGTAATTACTTAAGACGGTCTTCATTGCATTCGTTCCATACAGGAATAGTACACCGAGTGACTTGAATCTTACGATCCATGAATGTTTATGCAGGCATGAGAACCGGAGAGGCTGTAAATGTCCGATTATTCAGAAAGTGCGTAGCGTTAAATATCTGGGTATAATTATTGATGAGAATTTGAAATGGAATGAGCACGTGATGGAAATCACAAATAGAAATAGACATCTTATTCGTGTATTTTATAGACACAGAATAGTGCTTAATGCCGAATGTTAAACAATTACTTCAGATCTATTATGCTGTATTTTGGTCTAAGGCTTTATACGGTTTGACGGTTTGGGGGAATGCAGATCAATCTACCATGATGTTTTGATGATGAAACTAATACATAGATAACAAATAGATTGTCACAATTACCAGAATCACATTGTTAGTTGTAAAATGTAAATTATTTCAGTCTCATCTCTTATTTAATGTAAGACTCACTGTCAGTTGTAATGTAACATTGAGTCAAGAGAGGAACAAACAAACGTCTATATGTACTGACGTCCGGGTCGTGACTAACAATAGGTGACATCAGTACCGCAGTGAACGACCCAAAGCAAAATATTTACAATGAAACAATTTCTTTGATTTATTTGAGTGGAAATTTCAGAAGACACCATTTTAAAATTTCCATTCCATAAAGATATTCTATAACCTTTTTAAAACTCCATCATATGTAGAACTGAAACTTTCAGTATCCTTCTGTTTATTGATAGATTTATAACCTTACTTCTTAATAAAAAACATTTCAGAGACAGACCTTTTCCTATAATTAGCTTCCCTGTCCAAAATCATGATATTGTTTCAATCCATATCATGATTATTTTCAGTACGATGTAAACTAACGACGGAAAGTTCTCCATTCTGTTCATTGATATCCTTCTGATGTTTTTGTTTGTCCAACATATGTCTTTTTGCAAAAAGGCTCGCTACATTTAATTTTATATGCAGTGTTAGTTATTTTCAAATAACCCAATCAATCTTTACCTTTTTCAATAATGTGGTCCATTTTATTGGATATTTTATCAACAACTGTTATATTATACTTCGCAAAAGTCTTCTTAAGAATAGGAGTGATTTCCTCATTGAATGGTTAAGATAAAAACATCCTTTACGTTTTAGGCATTATTTATTAAAAAATTAACCCTCTTAGAAATTTCTCTGTTGATCAATTCTCGGGGAAAGTTATTTTCAAGCAAAATATTCTTAACAGTCCTAAGATTATCTTCCTAATACGATCTGTCAGAAAGACGAGTAACTCAACCAAACCAAGAATTATACTAATTTTATACTTCATCGAATGTTTAGAGTAAAAATTAAGGTATCTGGTAGAAGCTGAAGGTTTCCTATACCAATTATTAATGATTGGTATATCATATTGCATATGAAGTCTCTCATCTAAGAACACTAAGGAGTCATTATCCTCCTTCTCAACAGTGAGTTGAAGTCTCAAGTGATGAGAGTCAAAAATTTTAAGCACAGTCTCCAGGTCCTCCTCTAAAATAATCATAATAATATCATCAACGTAACAGTAAAAAACAATTCATTTGCCACCATATGTCCGTAAACATAAAACCTCCAGATCCTCCATTACATAATTAGCCAGTGTCGGTGATAAAGGTGAACCCATAGGACTACCATACGTCTATTCATAATAATCATTATCTAGAGAAAAACTAGTGTTTTAAAGTATCAAACTGACTTCTATGAAGAATGCTTCAAGTGAAAGATCAGTTTTTTTTATCTTCCCATCTACTCTGAATTCCAGAATAAATTAATTTGTGAGGAATTGAACTAATTTATTATTATTGTCATTTTTTCTCTCTGACTGTGTATAGACTTTATTTAGGATCGTATATCATTATCATGATTGTAGCTGGGAGGAATGTTGTTTGTCTCTGTTTTTTTCTTTTCGTTTCTGTTTATATAGTACTGAACATTGGACAGGATGAGATTGGTATGACGGCCGTACACAAATATTGTAAAATTCAAACGCTAATGAATAATTACTAGTTATTCGTCGTTAGTACGTTCAACACGGTACTGCTTTCCTCTGTTATCGACGTGCTAGAATAATTATAAGGCTCTTTAGAAGAAAGTGTTTCGAAAAAAGAGACGAAAATTGAAATAACACGGCGACGCTATAAATAGATAATATTCACTATGAAGATTGTCAATTTGGATTTATTTTTTATACAATTGGCGTTATATTTGAACTTGGAAATGAACTATGGATTTTTATTTGATCCTGATGAGGGCCCAATATGCGACCGAAATATATGATAATAATAATTTATTCAAACAGGTGTATAAAGATACAGATTGAATACATAATAATCCCCGTATAGAAACAAGAGTTTCTGTGTACGGGCCTGCGCAAAAATACATTAAATAATACACCAAATAATACAAAAATCTTTATAGATCACAAAAAAAAGAGTACAATTCATAATATTATTATAAATTTCTTGTACCTAAATCACGATAAGCTCATTTTAGAGAAGGAAAAAATAAGAAAAAAAAACATTCTTGTTGTATGTACGTGTGTATGTTCCATTTCCCTCTTTCCCCCCTTCCTTTTCTTTTTTTTTTTTTAACATTGCATTTGTAACATTTCTTTCAGCGTGTGTGTATTTATTTTTGTAACCATTTTTTAATTTCAAATTTCGGCTCCAACCTTTTGCATTTATGAGATTTTAATTCTAGTGGTAAATTATTGAATATTGTAAATTTAGTGTAACAAAAGGACTTCCTGTATAACATTTTCTTAAAAATTGGGGGACGCAGTTCGAAGTCTCTTCTATTTTCATTTCTGTTTTTGAATATGCTTGTAGTAAAGAAATAAAAAAAGTATGAGATGACCCTTCGCACGTACCCCTTTTTGAAATCTAGCAGATCGTTTTCTTGAATCAGTTGTTCAAAAGGATATGTTCTTTTTTTCACGCGTGATTTGTATATGATGTGAATATGAAATCATTTTGCTATCTGGGTGTATTCACATTCTTTCTCTACATTTTTTCTTAAATGCAACACGTATAAGCGTGCGTTAGTGTCGGTGTGCGCGCGGGGGAATACTATTAATAGTCGCCGAAAAGTGCGCCTGTTTCCTTTGCTTCCCTACAGCAACTTTCACTCAACTTCGCTAGGTGGCTGCATGAAATTTTTTCTTGATCGCGAATTATTGTGGAAATCCTTTAAATATGGGTGAAAACCATACACAAAAATAAGAAGGATCAACACCGAAATATCTCTTTTCATTCTAGCATCAGCTTCTAGCATCAAAATTCCTACCATTTCTATAGAAATGAATTTTTATAAGAATAAAATTTCTTATTCTTATAAGATTTTAAAGGTTCTAAATTACTAAGGATTTGCATAATGGAGTTTCATTATTTAAAATACAACACAACATCATTTAAAATCCTTCGAGGACGAAAAATTCTTCGTTTATTTTGAAGTAAAAAGTATTCAAAGAATCGGACGAATCAGGTCTCGAACATGGAATCTATCCCGCGTTTCTCAGCAGTTTGGTAATTCTTCGTGCGTTTTTGGTGAGATTTACTCTTGATTTTTCTCCGTGGAGCAAATGAAAATTGGCCTTTTATGAATCACGTCAATTAATAATAATAATAATGAAAATAATAAGCTGTGCTGTGGCTATATCAACCTGTTTGATTAGCTGTGGTAGCACAGTTTTTGGCTGCACCAGCAAAAAATGTTTCTCAATCGAAAATTCTTCAATTTTATATTTAGTTAGACCAAACACAATACTTTTAAAGGTCTTAGAAGTAGCATTGAATGAAAGTTCGTTGAAAATAAGGAAAAATTCTTGAAAATCTGTTCCAAAGTCGGCAAAATAAAGCGCGTAGCCACGGCGTGGACTACGCCACCTTGAATGCCTATTGTTTGCATTCATCCTGCACCAAGTGGGGTACTGCGAATACTAGCAAATACTGGCGAGTACTAGCTTCAGCTACGCGTACTTACAATTGTAATGAACGTTGCTGAGGAGGTGGGGGAGGCAGAGGAGAGCTCGGTCCCGATCGGCTGTGGCTGGTACCACCATTCTCCATTTCCTCTTTCCCCCCCTTTGCCCTCCCCCACTTTTTCATTCTCTATACATAACACACGTTCATGCCCGTATAGTGTATACACTGGTATACACCCAAGTTTGTTGCCGACTCTCGGGCGTTCTCTTCGACTGTCTCCAACTTTGAGTCGAGCAGAAAATATATCCAAGAGTTGGGAATAATTGGGAAATTCCAGTGTATCATTTTAGATTCCGGGTCGTTTTCGAGTTTGGTTGTATTTGGAGTCACGAACAGATTTTCGAGTGATTTTTTGCAAAGGCTAGTATCAGTGTACCGGCTTAGTTTGTGATTTGTAGCACGCAGCTCGTGTCGCGATCGCGAGTAACAGGTTGCGCGAGGTTTATCTTTTTTTGTGGAGAGGGATTTTTGAGAAGACAGGATTTTGGGATTTACCGAGGAGGTTTTTGGTGAGTTTTTCGTTTTAAAGGTGGAATAGGGGTTTTGGGGGTGTGTTTTTGAGTTTTTGAGGGACGTTTTTGGGAACTTGTTAGGATTTTTGGGGAGGTTCTTGAGTTGAGGGGTTCAAGGTGTTAAGTAATGTCGGAGTAGGGGAATGTTAGCTGTGAATTTTGTTTTTCATGATGATGAAATGTTTTTGAGGATTTATTCAAGCTTAGGCAATTTTTTCAATTCAAGTTCAATTTGTTGACAGTTCGTAAATGACGTTATCCGCATACGAGAGAAATATAAGCTATTGTTTTGAGGAATATCCGATGTGTTTCAGTTGAAAATGACAGTTAAAAGTTTCTTTAAACTTAAAAAGTAAATTTTTCAGAGATATAAAAAGATTGAAGGATATTTAAGGAGGAAAATAAATTTTTGATTTTGTTGATTCTTGGATAAAATCTTCGAGAACCTTTGTAATTCCAATTTTGATACAATCTTCGTAAAATCTCTATTAGATCATTAATGAAATTTCGAAATTCCTTATAAAATAGGACATTTTTATACAGACACCTAAATAATTTTCAATATTCCTTATTTTCATATTATTCAAATTTCTTGGTGCTCGATACCTTGAAATAATTTTACTGATTTTGAATACATTTTGTTTTTCTATGAATATTACAAAATTGTTGTGATTTTAGAATGTCTCTGAATTTTCTTGAGAATTTTAAGGAGATTTGTCATTTTCATTATTTTTTTTCCAATTTTTTCTTTCATCCAAAAGAAAATGAAATCAATTTTTCGAAGAAACCGAAAAAAATCATACTGATACAAGAAAGAGTTTGTTTTTTTAATTTTCAATTGGTTTTTCGTAGCATTATATTGCATTTTCGTATAAATATTAAAAATTAACTATTAACGATGTTATGAGTGTACAAAAATCTTTGTAATCAGTTTTATTCTAAATTTTTTACCATTACTTCTAGTTTTTTAATATTCGTAAAAAGTTTGACGATTTTGTTTCGAAAATTCTTTGTCATCTCCGACAATTTTCGTGAATTTCAAAGTTTTGTGTGGGATTGAAAAGTATAGAAATGTCTTTGAGATTTTCTTTTATATATAGAAATCCAAGAAAATCGTTGAGATTACATAACTTCATCTTGAAATTCAAATTTTTTTCTCAATATTTATTGAAATTATTCTAAATGTATAGAAACATAAAAATTATCGAAAATGAGTTCTTATCTATCTTCGATTTCTTCGCAATCTTGTACAAAAAATTTTTAAAAAAATCTTTGACATTTTGAAAATTTCACAGATAACAGTCGACGTTCAATATTTACATTTAAAAATATGTGATATTATTCCTAATGTAATGTATTCTGGAATTTTCGATCTAATTAAGTAAAAAAACTTGGAGGTTCAAAAAATTAACAACCGTTTTGGAACGAATTTTGAAGATTACTGGGTTTCGAAAAATTACATACGAAAAATTGATTTTTGTGTTTTTTGAAGACTTGGACGACTTTTCAAAAATTTTGCCTATTTTAAATGAAATTTGCAGACCCTGCGGAAACTTTGAAAATCGAATTTAAATTTTACTGAACAATAAGATTATAAATAAACATCATCTTGCTGAAACTTGATCTATCTTACGAGAAGTTTATTTAAAACTCTACTCGACTTTTGACGATTTTTGAGCATTTTTAAATAATTCTAAATGTATTTTGAAATTTCGAAGGCTGCTGGAAAATGCCGAAAAACTTCTTTTTTACAATGTCTGAAAAAATTCCAAGTATCTTGAAATATGCAAACGAATTTACGAAGTTTTTTTTGAGAATTATTTAAAATCTACTGTGTTTCGTAACATCTTTAAAAATTTACGATCATCGCTATATTTTTGAAGTTTCTAAAGCAATTTCGGAACAGTCGGTTTCAGTCGTTGGTATTCAAAAAGTTAGATGTATCTCGGTTATCTCATTGTCAGACAGTTTTTTGTATTGAAATATTCATAGAATTTTTGGAAAATTCTCAAGAAAGTTTGAGATTTTCCTTTCTAATTCCATAAAGGTCAAATATTTCAGATCATTAAAAAAAAAAAAACATTATGTTAGATCAAGAATTTATGCTTAGTGGCTTACTGGATTTGCAAACACTCAAATCAATTTTGTTATAAAACAGGAAAAATTCCATTTTTACTAAAATCATTGCAAAAATAAACTGTAGATTCACATTATGTAATAAAAAACCAAAAAATATTCCTGAAAGAAAAAGTTTTCTTTCGAATATTCTCTCATGAAAAACAGCATTGAAATATCTCTGTAAAAAAATCTTGTAGTAAACTCAAGGAAATAAATAGTCAGACATAACATTGAGATACGAATTACGTGAGTGCGAATATTTGAATTCTTGCGTAGTTTCACATGCACCCATGCCAACGTAACAATCGCTATTGGTTTAGTAATTACATTCACAGGAATTCCAGCCTCGATCATTTTCCAACTTACTATTCAAAACCATTGTTATTTCGAATATTCTTTATACATCCTGTCCAAAATTTCAGTCATTTTTACAAATTGTTATTTGAGATATTCAACACGTTGGAGCAATGTTGAAAGTCAATTTCACATTACGACTCTGCTTATTTATCCTAGTTGATAATTTCAGTGTTAATGTTAAAGTTTTCCGCGTATGATATAATCTTCGTAATATGGAAATTTTTCTATGCTTTCATGCTATATATGTACTAATTATCATGTACATATGTGAAGGATAAAAATTACTCTTGATTTACATGGAAATAATCATGTGTAATAATTTGATAACAATGATTTGAAATGTATTCTTCTCAGTATTAATGCAAAAATGTATACAAACTTAAGTATACGTAAACAGAAAAAAATAAAAGTCAGATTGTGATGACGTATATTTATTATTATAAATTTCTAAAAAAAGAGTTTCTCCCACTGTTTTAATGTGATAAATGAATGATTTGAACTTTTATAGCAGAAGAACATGCTTTTTCACTCTCAAAAAATAAGCAACAAAACTTATCGCTTTTTGGATTGTGTAAGAAAGGTGCAAATCTTCTTTTTTACACTCGTAAAAAAAATCAATCACTATTCCACAGTCTGGAAAATTACCCAGAAACTTGTCATATTATACTTTAATGTTTCTTAAATTCAAAAAATTTCTTCAAGTTTAGTTACTTCAAGTAAATCATTTTTCATTTTTTTTTTTCAACTTTTACATATAAATTATCCTTATTTTTTAATGCAGGTATCGAAAATTGGCTCCATAGGCCGATCTTCTCAAAATCAGTTTGTAGAGAAAAATTTTGTACAAATATTTTGAATATTGTAAAATTTTCATAAATATTACTTTAATGGAAATGATATATGCAATTGAAAATTTGAAGGTTTTTATTACTGTAATTAAATGGACTGGTTGATTTTTTAAAAGTAATTTTATATTATGCACTTTAAAGATAAATCACAATAAGGTAAATTTTATTTCAAAGGAGAAAAAACATTTATTACACTTTGAAATAAAAATCATTAAAATATCAAACGCTTAACATTTGTTCTACGATTTATCATAATTATATTTTAACTTTTCCTTCACTGTTTATACATTGTTATCTTATTATTTTACATACAAATTTTTTCTGCAATTGACCTATCGAAATAATTATTTTCTTTAATAAAAAGTTTCAGACCGACCTAATCAAAGTCAACACAGTTATTTTCCTTATGATTAATTTATGAGAGATTGTTGTTAATAGTTTATGGAGATGGTTTTTAGTAAAGGAACAAAGAATACGATAAATAGACGAGAGGATGAAAAGTTTTTAAGTTCGATTTATGATGGATTTCTTGATGACGATATATATAGACCTCTTGATAATAATAAATAATTGTGATATATGACTAGGATGTATGTAACTGTTAAAAATTGTGAGTAGTTCGATTGATGATCATGGGTTGTTCAAGATTTTGATTTTGAAAAAATTATTGTAGTTCCTGATGAGGGTCCAATATAGCGACCGAAAGCTCGGACAATTCAATTAAGTGATTGTGACTTTTCCCCAAGCGTTATATTTTTGGCTCCTAATGATCGAGTTTTGTCGGATGATTATGTACTTAGAGTTTTGAACAATTTAAATTCATGTATTTAACATCAAAACTTGACATTTTCATTATAAATGCAAGTTTATTTTGTATTTCACATATAATACTGTATTTTTTATTGAAAACTAAAAGTTATTACCATATTTTTTTCTCAGTGAAAACCCTGCAGTTTTCAAATGTGAAAAAAAAAACGCGTTTTAGAATTTTACCCTTACTTTACTCGAACCTGTCATTTTTAATATTTATACCGTACACTGAAAAAAAGTAAAGTTAATTCAAACATAATATCGTAACTAATCATAGATCGCATACTTGGATATGGCGAAACAAATGTTTAGTTGAATCAAACTAACGATTAATTCATATAAACTATCTAATAATTTTCAAGCAAACTTCTATATAGTAACAGTTACTATATACGAATTTACTATGAATATCAACAAATTAATCGCCATCAAGTAAATACCATGTTTACATGAACTCGTCGAAAAAGCATGGACAAAACTTGTTATATTAATAGTTACCATATTGCTATTCGCAAGAAAATTTCAAGTAACTTGGCTCAAGTTCAAAGTTGGTTATTGGAAACTAAGGACCTAGGTTTTTTACTTAGAAAAAAAAGAATTGACGTGTGTGTTATGTGCATATAACAATTCTGCCAAGAACATAATTTTTTTTCCGTCTTATCCGAGGCACGCGGATATCCGATGATCATCCATCCACGTTCAGGCGATAGTTACCGCCGCTTGACTTAGGGCGATCGATGGTCGATCTCAAATGTAACAGCTCCATTGGACCCATCGACAAAAACATTGCTCAGGCCGAAAGATATATAAAAATTTGAGTGACTCGAAAAGTAATTAAACTTTTATTCTATAACATTGAAGATGCTGGAAAGGCCACACTCCACGAAGAGAGGCTCCATTATTTTGTTAAACAGTGAAAATTTATTTATAAACTGACACTCACAAGCTTGTCTGAGCTTGTTGAAACTGTCGAAAATTTTCCACAATATTCGTCAAGTACCGGTATATTTACTGTTATTACATGAAACAGTTGTATATGAACAACATTAGTCAAGTATCAGTATATTATCTGTTACTATATAGAGCAGTTGCATCTTATATAGACAGCTTATTTGCTATTATTTTTGAATTTGAAGCTAACATTGATTTCTTACGCCATTCTAGTTTAACACATATTTGATCTTAATGCACGTGAAGTTGGGTCAAGTAACTTCAGTCAAATATATGGTATATTTGTCGCAAATACTGCAGAATCCTCACCGAAAGAAAAATATTGACTGTTCAGCTGTAAAAATATTGTGATCCCTACAGTAAATACGTTGTTCATTCCAACCCCAACCAGTAGTTATTGTTGCTCTAACTACGGTTCTGGATGCTTCCCGAGAAAAGTTTAAACTTGCATCTACTATAAAATTACAGTTGGACTTACAATGCATATGGTGTACGATGCTTTCTAAGAAAAGGTGAAAGTTTCATCTACCATAAAACTACAGTTGGACTTGCAATTTCAAAGTTTGTTTATTTTTATCGCAAAGAGAGGTCAGGAAAAGAAAGTTGACAAAAACGACAAATCGTCCTAATATTACAAAAGTACGTTATTCGGACATTGTGAAAGATTTTTTTTTACAAAATAAATACGTCAATTTTTGATATTTCGTACCTTTCTTCTCGTGAATGTAGTCGAAAATGGTTGGAAAAAACACTCAAGTCAACAACTTTTTTTAATTGTCATTCACACGTATGGGTGGAACGTATCAGCGAGTTTAAGGGCGCACGATTTAAAAAAAAAAACATTTACGTGTATGAATATTATTTCACAGTAAGCCACTTTATCAAGTAAAATAACATTAAAATTTCAAAATGTATGACTTACCTTTCTTCCTTGAGACAAAAACGGCAACTCACTGTCACGTTTCTTTTCTTGTTTTAGCTTTTAATTGTATGTGATTTTCTACAGGATATTTAAGTTGCCTCACGTATCTTTTGAAAAGATGCAACAACTGTCTCTCTTGAATTTACGATTGCACCGACTATAAAAAAGTGTAGGTTCCAAAACGAACTGTGAATTAATAGTTAAGCGTCAACCGCGGACTGCGAACTTAAAATACCTTTAATTTCAGTTGTCACAACTGTATTTTCAGTTACTCCAACTATAATTCCCTCAACAACATGAATACAGTTAGGGTAGCTATCACAAATTTTTTTCAGTGCAGAGAAATAAGTATGGTACATACGCTATCTTTATAAGCAAGATATATATTAGTAGCTGATAAATATTTGAGAAAACGACGAAACTATACGCGTATATTTGTATTGAACTTACTGTCTTTTCAGTGTAAAATTTTATATCATCTAGCAACCCCGACTAACAATAAGTGACATTTTTCCCAGTTGAAATTGTCTCGGAAGTAACTGTATATATACCTTTTTTCGCGATGATCCCGGTTGCAGCTTCAACAAGGCCGTCTCGATTACGAGACTATAGCCGAGAATCTCTCGCGTCTCGAGCTCCGTAACCTTTGCTATCGGGGGGAAAAAATGTACCGACACACTTTGTCATTCGCCTTTTTGAGCATCCAACATTCATTTATACATTTATACACGTAACAATCGGGACTTTGTCAATCGTCACTTGCGAAATCATTACTTTTTTCCTCGCGTCGTCGCATTCCGCGGAATCTTTCGGCGCTCGTAAATCTCGCAGATCAAGTCGCGGATCCTTAAATGAAGAAACCTCCGATTTTATCGATTGAAAGTTGTTTGACTGTTTTCGTGTGTGATGATCTTTGATCGATAGATGCATGATTTTCGCGGTTAGGAAGATTTTAAGTTTTAACGCACAGGATGCAAGAAAATGGCCCATTATGAACCTGGGATAAGACATGTTATGAAGTTTTATCACTTGAAGATTTGAATATTAGACGTGTTTGCAATGGTGTGATTCTAACATATTTACATGATAGAGAAGGAAAAAAATAAAGATTGTTGAATTTAAAGAAATTTGCGAGAATGTTGAAAATGTTTTAGAATTTTTAGGAGAACTTTTTTTTTTTTTAATTACTCACGGGGTTTGTTACGAAAACTTTACTTCAAACAATTAACAATCTTTTATTCAAAAATATTCGGAATTTTAAATACATATTCATGAACAATCCCAAAAATTTATATTAATATTGGAAAACGGTATTAAATGCATTTCTATTAATTCGTTTTTTCTGGAAAAATGCCAAACCTGCATTATAAGTATTGTTTTATAATATTATTATGCAGGGTTTGGAAGTAACGCGTTACAAGTAACGCGTTACTTGAAACGATACATTTTTACTGTAACGATAACGTAACGCGTTGCATTAATTCACAAGTAACGATAACGGGAACGAGTCACTTTTTTTCGGTAACGAGTAATGAAAATCCCGTTATTTTATGTTACTTTTATCTGTCCCATTAAGTTTTTAGCACAATTTAGAACTTTTTAGAAAATGTTCTGAAACTGAGATCTTAGTAATTTTCAACTTCCTCATTTTGAGATATAAAATTCTTTATTAATAATTTTTAATGAAACTATGTGGGATAATCGTAATTTGTGTAAAAATCTTGACGAAGAATAGGCTTTTTTTTTTTATTGAAAACTTTCACGACTCAAAGCGTTGAATTTTAGAAATCGCATGAAAAGATATAAAAATACTTATAAACTATAGATCGCAAAATTTAAAGCAGGATTTGTATGATTTAGAGATCCTGCTAGAAAATTTGATAGAATAATAATGAATACAAAAAATAAAATAAAATGCGAAAAATACTTGATTTTATTAAGTTTTAAGTTATTTTATTTTTCAAATATTTATGTAATTCAAGGAATCAAAGTACTTCAATTTCTTGAGCTCTAAATTACAAAAAAGTTATGTTAATAGAAGTCTATAAGAAGATAAGAAAACTTTCATATTGTATAACTCTGTGAAAAATACAAAAAATATTGAAGGCCCTTCAAATATATAAAGAAACTGTTTTCTGCAAAATCGATCGAAATATACTCCCAGAAATTTCGAACCTCCAATTTTATTTCATTCTGGAAATTTAAAGAGATATCTTTAAAAAAACTAAAAATTCCACAACATTCTTTAAATATTTTAAAATGCAGAAAGAAAACACGTTTGAACGAATACGTGCAAATATATAAAACATTCAAAATCTTTCGAATTCCAGTAATTCATACGGCAATATATAAAAATAATCAACGATCCTTGAAATCATAGAAAAACTTGAGAAATACAAAAAGTACTTGAATAAGTAAAAATTTATCGGGACACTGTTTTGTGGAAAATCCTGTAAAACACGTAATGTTTCATTATATTCAAATTCTAGAGTTCGAAATTCTTGAAATGTATAGAACAATTATTATAATATAAATAATAAAATTATGTATAAATATTAGGAAATTCTGCAATATTCTATCCCACTGAAAAATGAAAATGGTTTCAAAAATACTGAACATTTCTTCAAATCGTAGAAAAATTGGAAAAGTTGAAAAAAAATCGAATGAAATGAAAATCTTCTTAGAAATTTTTTGCTGAAAATCCCCTCAAATACCAATAATTCAATGAACTTTTGATTCTAGAGCATGAAATTCTTGAAATCTTTATATCAATGTACTGAAAAATAGAAATTTATAAAAAAATTCTAGAAAATCCTGTAACATTTTATACATACTCAAAAGCACAAAAAGATTTAAAAATTCTGAAAATTTGGGTAGGTATATAGATTCTTTCAAAAATCTATTAAATTTACAAATGTTTTCTAATGGCTGACGTTGAATCAAATGCCATATTCAGAAATTTCGTAAACTTCAAAAAAATATAAAAATTCGAACAAGCTGATTGATTTTTTTCTCAGGGTGAAATATTTCATATAAAAATTTTTTATTATATCTAAAATCAACAATTTCTATAGAACAAAATCAAAAGTACGTTGAAATTGTATTTTTCAGCCTTAGTTTTTCGATTTTTGTTATTTACAACCAATATCTTCCAAAAAGTAACGGAATGTTACTTTTTTTAAGTGGCAACGGTAACGATTTACTATTTCTTTTGAGGCAACGATAACGTAACGGATTACTTTTTTCACCTTTGTAACGGTAACGTAACACGTTACATTTTTTTAGGTAACTTTCCAAACCCTGTTATTATGTGATGAAACATAAAAAATGATAATAATCGACGATAAGAAAAGATAATCGCGGGACTCGAGTCGTTGATCGACGACAATGAGCGAACGGCGAGAGGGAAAGAATCGAGAGGCGCGATCGTCCCGGGGAATACCAACGACGCCGGGAACAATTTATTCCGAAAAAAATGCGGTAAACGTAGTGAATAAATTCTCTATCTACCGATATCACGGCAGGAATAATACGACGCGCGATGTTTCACCGTCTTCGCGTGTACGGAACTTTTGTACAGAATGCACATTTCCTAATTTTATCAAGTACATGAAAAGAAAGTGCATGGTAAAAAGCGGGGCTTGGAAAGTTATTTAAAAAAAGTAATTCGTTATGTTATCGTTACTAAAATTGTTTATTTCGGATTAAAAAAATAGTTTGAGACGGAAAAAGATGAATCATTTGTTATTGTATACTTTTTGAACCTGACGATAAGAAAAAAATCAGTCAGCTTGTTCGAATTTTTATATTTTTTTCATGTTCAAAAAATTTCTGAATACATGACGTTTCATTCAAAGTTAATCGCGGGGTAAATTTTCTGAATTTGAAAGATGTTTGTGACACTTTTTGTATTTTTCAGTATTCATAATAGGTTGCAAGATTTTCTAGTATTTTTATCAATTTGTGCTATTTTTCTGTAAATTGCTGTACAGATAGATTTGAATACAAAATTTCATGCTCTAGAATTCAAAGTTCATTATATTTTTGTATTGAACAAAGAGGATTTTCCAGGAAATAGTATCTATGTATATTTTTATCTCTGTGTGGCTGAAGTTCCAAACGATTAAAATTAAACGAAAAATATGATCAGTCAATATTAGAGAAAAAAATTTTTCTATCTACTTTTGAACACTTTATGATCGTAACATCAAACTTCATCCTCCCTAAAAAAATATTCGTCACACTTCCTATCATGATGAAAAATCAAAAAATTCATATATTTATTATTTTCGTTTAATTTTAAACGTTTGGAACTTCAGGTACATTTTATCTCCTTCAATTTGTTCGATACTTTTTCAGTTTTTCTACATTCTACGATTCAAAAAATCGTTCAGTATTTTTTAAACTATTTTTTTTAGATGTAGAAAATGTTGCAGCATTTTCTAGTATTTTTGTATGTTTCCAGCATTTTCACATAAGTTATTATAATGATTTCAAGAATATCGAGTTACATTCGAAGTTCATTAAATTTTTCATGTTACAAATGATTTTTCAGAAAACATTGTCTCAATAGAAATTTTTTTTTCTCGCAGTATTTTTCGCTTTTCTTCAGTTTTTCTATGATTTAAAGAATCTTTCAGTATTTTCAAATATTGCTACACGGAATAAATTTTTGGAATTCGATGCTATAGTTATTAAAGTTGTAGAGATTTTTAATGTTTCATAGATTTACTTGTATTTACAACGTATATCAATTTTCTTTTTGTATTTCCTGGTATTTATAAAATGTTGTAGAATTTTTTGGTTTGCTTAAAAATATCTTTTTGAATTTCCAGAATGAGATTTCCTAGAGTTAACAGTTTGAAATTTGAAATATTTGAAGTATTTCGACCGATTAGTAAACAGTTTTTTTATAGATTTATAGTGCCCTGAATATTTTTTTAATTTTTCACAGACTTTTCAGATTTGAAAATTTTTTTAGTATTTTTATGGACTTCTACATACATATATTTTTCAAATTATTCAATGCTCGAGAAATTAAAGTTTCTTGATTCTTGGAGTCACATAAATTATTGAAGAATCTAATGGCATTTATGAGGTATTGATTAAAATTTAGTTTTTTTACTTTTATTTTGTATTTTTTTTTCGTATTTCTTCAATAACATTTGGTGTTCTAGCATAATCTTAAGATTTCAAATATTTTCATGTGCTTCGAATTGTCAAAGTTCCTTATAAAAAGTAAAAAAAGCGTATTCTTTTTGATGGTCGTACACAAATTTTTAATATATCATTCTGTTCCATTGAAAATAATAAATATGGAATTTATTGTACGAAAATGCAGAAATTAAAAATTACTGATATCCCAGTTTCAGAACATTTCTCAAAAATTTACAAATCATTTCAAAAACTTGATGAAACTGATAAAACCGACTTGAAATAATAAGTAACGGGATTTTCGTTACTCGTCATCAAACAAAAGTAACTCGTTTCTGTTATCATTACTTGTTAATTAATCTAACTCGTTACGTTATTGTTACAGTAAAAAATGTAACGTTTTATAGTAACACGTTACTTTCAAACCCTCTGGTAAAAAGAAGAAAGATATCTTTTATATTAGTTGTACATTCCAAAATTCTAGACCAATTGTGAATCCAACGCTACACATAAGAGGATTCAATATGATTTTGTACTGTCATTTAAATCATGTCAAATAACTGACATCGTCAATCTTTAATAAATAACTTAAAGAAAAGTAATTTGATGCATAGAATAAAGTCTTTCTTACGAAATTTTGTTTTTAACTCGTATGCAATCATCATAATGTTTCGAAAATTGGAAATTCTCATCGCTGAATCAAAGAAAACCAATCACATGTCCGAAGGAGAAAGTGCTACTATTTTCTAACTGACTGCATATCTGTTTAAAAAATGCCAACATTTCCCTAGCGTGTTTTCAGCGCCATCGAAATCGAATTGAATGGAAAAGAAAAGTCGTTCATTTCTTTTGAGTTTTTTTATTCGCAAATAACTAGTTGGGCAAGGTGAAAAAAATGTTATTAATCGCATGTTACTATTGCAAGAGTTATGTTTAGCTTTTCATAGGAGCAAGAACATTTTCCTGTTTTGGGAAATGGGTAAAAAACTGAGAGTAGATTGAATAATGTATGCCACATATCACGTTGCTTCGGTTTCTTTTTTTTTTTTTTTTTTTTTTTTTTTTAAATGTTCGTCATAAGTTTTTTTTATTCGAAGAAGTGGGTAACATTAGTAGTTTTTACGTTCGACTCTGAACGTGAGATTTTACTGTTTGATTAGGAAATACTATGTTTTGAAGAGTTTTTGATATGTGTTTCCTAGGTTTTAGACATTTTTGTTTAAAAATGGAGATTTTGGGAAGTTATGAAGAATGAGAATTTTGAAATTTTTCAGAATAAATTTTCATAATTTAAAGATAGCTTCCTATATATTTTTGTGTATATTTTTTAAATTTAGTGAGTAAATGAAAAATTGTTATCCAAGAACTCCAAACATAACATTACTCTATTAATTTCTTGATTTCCATCTGATTCACATTTTTTAAGATGACACGGAAGACGTTCTCTTTACGTCCTTTTTTCTCTCAATCAAAGGAAAAAAGGTTATTTTCTTTTAACAAATTTTCCTCGCACATCAGAAAATTCCATGTCATTTCAAAACAGCAGAGAAGTGAATAAAAATTTGTATTCCTATTATAATTTTTTAATTTTAGATCAAATTTTTTGAATTTGGTTTCCATTACTAGAAATCAAAGAAAAAAAAATCGGAAAATTTAAAAAATTTCGAAAATTTTCATCACTCACACTACAAAGAACGAAATTCAGACTTGTTCATTTTGAAAATATTTATTTCTGGATACGTGCTGTCGTAGTCTTTCAAGACCATTAATTGCTTAATAAATATAATCACGAGCCATTGTTCGGATGTGAAAAATGCATTAAGACGGTAAATCTCAGACACCCTCCCCCCCCTTCCCCCACCTTTTCACGTCGTTCGACTTTCTCCCGAGACGGAAAAAGAAAAAGAGAGGAAGGAAAAGAGTGAAAACACTTAACGGTATGAAATTGAGGCTCTGATGGATTCGATATCGAGCCACGAGCTCGTTTTACGCGCCACGGATTTTTTTAATGCCCCTTTTTACGAGATTACAGCGCATTTTTACGATTATTTCGGTGGCTCGTGCACGTGGAGAAAATTTTACGAATGATTTATAGATCTGTTTCGGAGGAAAATTTTTATGGATCAGATATTGATAGCTTGGAAAAATTCCGCGAATCGGTTAATTATGTGAGGTTTTTTGAGGAAGGAAGTTGTCAAGGAAAAAATTTTCCGGAGGAGTTTAGAAAATACATAGAGCTAAAGAAATTTTATATAAGTGCACTGAAAGTTTTTGTGTTGAAATGAAGGACGTACGTTAGAAAATCTAACATATGTTTCAAATACACTGCGACCCCGATATTACCATATATACAGGGATCCGGATCCATTTATAGAGTGGGGAGCAATGATTCAACTGTAAATATTCCGATCTATTTTATCATATTTTTTTTCACGCTGTATTTCGGTTTTGTCGTAAAAACTCCTATACACGTTTTGTTTTATAAAATACTTTTTTTGAACTTTTTGCAATATCATATTGTAATATCCTACTAATCCAGATTTCATAAAATTCCATATGAGTCTTGCCAGTATTCAAATCTGTATAGTACTTCTTGCTACATTTTTGTGTACTTTATTATATCATATTGTAATTGATTCAATATTGGAAAAAATCGAAAATATATTGTAAATTTAAAAAACTGGATATAGGGGGGAGCATAAGGTGGTGCTGAAGTGTATATATAGTATTGAAAATAGTTTACATCGTAGATTGAAAAATATACGATATTGCTGTTTTCTTCAAATTTAAAAATATTTGATTTCATGTTTCCAAGTCAAGATATTTCGAATTTTACAGTTATGTACAACTGTTTTTTATTTCTATTTTTCTATTGAAATATTTTTGTATTGGAATTCAATTTTCGTAATTTTTTTTCCTAATTATTGTATACAATTTTTTTTAGATTTATATAATATCGATTCTCTAAGTATGATTATGTTGAAATCCAAAAGAAAATTCGTAATGTTTAATATTGCTATATTTTACCTATTGTTATTGTGTCAATAAAATTTTTTCGTTCAGTATATTTACTCTCGCAATCATAAGTACGCAAGTTTTGTTACATGTGTTAAGTTTTACTTTTTCAATTATGTTTTTTACTTGCAAAAATCTAACATTTTCTCAAGTTTTCTACGTTGCAAATGCTGTGAATTTTCGTATTTCTAAAAAGTCACTGAATAATTTTCTATTATTATCCTTTATTTCCTGAAACAGATTCTCGATTTTGATTCATGTGAAAATTTGTTTGAATTCAAACTGTTACATATTCCAACTAGTGAATCCTTTTGATTCTGACAAAGAATGCTTTCTTTTCATCTAAATTTTTTCCTAAAATAATTTTTTTATTTGTTATTCGTAGTTTTTTATGTTTTTTACTTTACTGACTGAATTTTTAGGAATGGAAATACGTTATTTATGTTATTTATCTTACCTTGCTCGAAATTCACGTTTTCAATTAAAATGTGTATTTTTCAAAAGCTGTGACCCCAGAGATCTGTTATCTTGAGATAACTCTGATTCAAATAGTAAAAATATGAATATCTCGAACTCTTTATATTATTATAATATTTTTGTCATACCTATAATTATTATAATGAAGATGGATTTTTGTCATTGATCGACTGTGTTGTAACTATAAACTGAGAAAAAAATAAAATAATTATTACAATACCGTACTATACTGTCGAATCAGTCTACATTATTGAACTTTTTGCTAGATATTTATAGCAGTTTTTGTCATAACGTATAGTAACTATTGTCAAATGATATTGTAGTAGCAGATATACATATTTTGTCGTAAAAACTCCTATGCACGTTTTGTTTTATAAAATACTTGTTTGTATTTTTTGCAATATTATATTGTGATATCTTACTAATCCAGATTTCAAAAAATTCCATACGAGTCTTGCCAGTATTCAAATTTTCTTGCTACATTTTTGTGTACTTTCTTATATCATTTCGTAATTGATACAATATTGGCAAAAATCGAAAACATATTTTATATTTAACAATATATTAATTTTTCCAGTGCATTTATTTATTGTACAATATTTTCTTTTACAATTAGTACATGGAATATGATACCAAATGTACTTAAACCCAAATGATAAAAGGTAAACAGTAGCGTAGCTAGACATTTTGCCTCCCGTGGCAAAAATCGGAAAATGCCGCCCCTGGTTACAAAAATTTGCCACGTTTTGGTCATCAGGAAAATCGATGACCTTTGTTTTTATTCCTGTACAGACTTTTTTGATGATCTTTTTTTGGATACGTCATTTCTGATACCTTTTTAGAAGTTTCTACAAATATTTCTGAAAAAAAGGTCCTCAATTTTTAACTTAGGGAGCGGCAATTTTCCGCCCGCAAAACCTTTCGCCCCCTCTCCTAGCTACGCCACTGAAGGTAAAATAATTTATTTGATGTTTTACAATACACGGATATTCAATCCTGTGTCCAAGTATAGGGAAATTTCAATGTATATACATAGTAAAATCAGCATTCTGTAGATTTAAAATTTTTCGAAATTATCCCGTAAAAACTGGCATACATACTCTAATTGGTACGAAATAATAATTGTTACTAAACGTTATTGTAATAAGTAAAATGAAAATAACAAAATTTGCATCGATATAGTAAAATTTGCAATGTAAAAACTACTATATTCTAGTACTTTTTATTATATATTGGCTCAAAGTACTCAATTTTTTTTTACTGCATAATGACGAAAATGGTTTTCAAAAGTAGAAAGAACATAATTGAAATAAGCCATTTGAATTTAATTTTCGACAATGTTCTAATAATGTAAGTAAACAGATTATGGTGAACGAATAATATTATGAATGTTAAGGTATTGTTAATGTTTGTATAATTTACAAATTGCTTTAGTTCCTGATAAAAGCATAATAAATGCCGAAAGCTTGGGAAAAAGTTGTTACATATGTATTTTTATTAAATTTATTGAAGAATGTGCTCCAAAATTGATAGTTCCATAATTCGTTATCTTCACACTGTTTTTCAATTTTATTATTCAAGGATTCGTTCATCTACTCAACAAACGAAAATATTAATAAAAATATTTTTTTTTTGAGATCCATGTCGGCTCTCGACCGTCGCATCTTGTAATGTAATATATAGAGCAGGCGGGATGCAACACATAAAAATAATGATAAATTTTCTTAAACTTTAAATAAATTAACATTAAAAATTTCTTTATGCGTCTTCCTGTGGTAAAAATTGATAAAACAAAGGTTTCACGTACACTGAGAAAAAAATATAGTAATTATTACAATACTGTATGGTAAACGGGAATCACTCTGACATATTGTACTTTTTGCTAGATAATATATCAGTTCTTGAAATAACATATTGTAAATATTGTCAAATGATATTGTAATTATAGACATATTTTGTTGTAAAAACTCCTCTACATCTTCCGTTTTCTACTATACTTCTTGTACTTTTTGCAATATCATATAATTGCTACTCATCCAGATTTTTGAAAATTCCATACAGTTTTTTCAGTAGTCAAATCTGTATAGGTTCTTTTTGCAACATTTTTGTGTACTTTCTAGGTTTCAAGTGCATCATATTGTAATATGATACAGTATTCGAAAAAGTTGGAAAAAAGCAATGCATTTTTTCTATTTTAATGCATGTGTAAGTAAATTGCGGGCGAGAAAAAAAATCCGGTCGCCACCTGTTCCCAGTTGGCCGACCTTAGGAAACATGGAAAAAACGTATGGTAAATATTTCAATTTGTGTAGTAAAATTTTCATTTTCAGATTTTAATTTTTCCGAAATTATATAGCAAAAAGTGGCATACATATTGTAATTTGTACAATATAGCGGTTTTACTATACGCTGTTGTAATAAGTAAAATGAATATTGCAGTTTTTACAATAATATTGTAAAAACTGCAATATTATTTTAAAATGTACAACATTATTGTACTTTTTACAATATATATGCCAGAAAGTACAAGATTTTTTCGCAGTGAATGTAATGTGAAGCTAAGATTTTCACGGAAGAAAAGCGTAGTCATGTCGAGTAGGAAGAAGACAAAGGTGTTTGACAAGGGACGCACGTGCGTTGCGTATAGTGGCGCGAAGTTTTCAATGCATCGTGATGAAAATGCAGAAAAGCGGCCTTGTCACGTGGTTGCTGCTGCAGCTTTATCTTCGTGCGCGCACACGTGCTATTTGTTTCGCGGCGACGTCACGCCGGCTTGTTGCGTCAATTCTTTTGCTTAATCATCTCAAATCATTGGGAAAATTTCCCCTGATTTTCCACGATACACCCACGTGAATTCTCAATCTTCTGAAACAACCTCGCATTTTTCAACTTCGCGAGTTTCACGATTTTTCTCGTCTTTAATGAAAAAATTGGACGAGTCGCAAGTTCTATGTAATGGCAAATAGAAAAAGTATCTTAATGGATTTAGCTAAAGGTTTCTAGAATGTATTGTTCTGTCGTTCTTCTGAAACCAGGATTATTGTTATTTTTGAGTTAGTAAAATGAAGAATCCTGAAGATCGTTTTCTCTCTATTTTTTCAAAGTTTCATCTTTTCAACCATTTTTTTTTTTTTTTTTTGATAGTTAATCACCCTTTCTGAGGATCACATTCATTTTTTGAGGGACTTATTTTTACCCGATTCAAGCTTTATATTTTACCTTCAAGTTCCGACTCTGCTACCAGGTTTCTGGGCTTCAACTGTAAGGTTTTCATCAAGATATATCTGGAAAGCAAAAGGTTTTTTTTTCGTGTGGGCTAACAAGATTTTTTCGCATTTCACCCGGTAATTGCGCAAATCGTGAGAATCTAATGTCATGTCATCAGGATAATTGCTATTTCACTGAGCCGGAAAAAGGCTGCATTAATACGAAAATACGTACCAGGAAACACATCGTCCCTCCGCGGAGTTACGGTAAACACAATTACGCAACGATAATTTGTGATTGGCAAAAAGCGCCCGCTCATCGTTATACATCGTTACGTAATTACTCGTACGCGTGCATTTTTTGGCTCCTTGCGAGACCTTTTTTTCTACGGGGATAAGCGGCTTTTCATGAGCTTCATATGGTCATGCAAAAAAAAGGAAATCGCCGTTAAATGATGAAGATTAATTTTCTAATGGCAATGCCTAGGCATTGATAGAATGAACTTGTTTTCGACTGGTTTCTACATTTCAGTAGTTTTACAATGAAATTAATGATAAGTTTTAGCATTTATTAATTTTAGATATTTTCAATGAATTAATATGTCGTAGATTCATGCACGACTTAACACGTTAAACCTGTGACCTGTAAATCCATATCTACGATTATTTTACTATTATTTTTTTCTCGCGGCTTGGTATAAATACCGGCGCGCAATCTAGTGCATTGGGTTTTATTCTGTAATCGTTCAAATCAGAACAAGATCATTATCACTCGTAAAATAAATATATTTTAAGAAAACTGGAAGTGATTCGTTTCGTGCGAAGGCACGCCAAATACAATTTTGCTTTTCATTACACTGTACAGCATAAAAAAAATTTCTTAAACGAGAATAGACTACAATTGTTATTTAAGACCTCTTGAATCAAACTACCAAAGGATTTCGCAACCTGCGCGTGTTTTGTCAATTTTTTTGCAATTTAACAAATTCATTGACAACTTGGGCAATTCTCAATGGTTTTCAATATTTAAACATGAATATATATGTTTTCAAAGATTAGGATCTCATTTATTGAGCAGAATATTTAAAAACATATTTTTTAAACGAATTAGAATGGCGATTACATTCGTTCACAGAAAATAAAAATATTGATAGTCCCCGCATCAAGGAGACAATACAAAATCTGGCTCGGAGATTCGGGCGCGGGGGCAATAACGAATATTTTGCTGCAAAAATAAATGCTAATCGTAATCCAACTTGGTTAGGTTTTATTTTTTTTTAATTTTTTGCTTCAGGAATGAGATCCTAATCTCTGCAAACATATATTATATTCGTTTTTGAATATTGAAAAACGATTGGCAATTACCAAGTTGTTAATGAATTTGTTCATTTGCAATAAAATGAACAAAACGAGCTCGGGTTGCAAAATCCTTCAGCAGTTTGATTCAAGGGGTCTCTATTAACTATAAGAGTCTAATTTCGTTCAAGCCACTGAAAAAACTAGTTTGTTGAGGTAATCAGATTCTTGGTTGCTTCAACAAAATCACATGGTTGATATAGGCCCAACCATATTTTTTGTTGTCCGTACCATTTTGACATGGTCCTTCATTATGGTTAGTAGCACCAAAATTACTTGGTTACGAATGCTCAAAATAGCAAAGCTCATATTTCGCTACTTGGTTCTGTCGACAATTTTACTTGGTTGTCAAAAACATGTTACTTTTTTGTTACAGCAATGAATAGAGTGTTACGTATCATGCATGTTATTACACACAACCATATTTTTCTTTCAAAGAACAAACCTATTTGGTTAATTTCAGCTTTAAAAAGAATTTTCTGGACTTTCATATTCGTGTTTTTTGGTTAACCGTATCATGTCACTTTGTATAGTTAACTAAATACTCGGTTGGATAAACAATTATTTATAATAACTTTGAATAATATCAATATTTATCATGAACGACAATCCCAATTTCTGAAGAATTTCGTCGACCACGAATGCAGAGTGCGATTCATCACTTATTCACTTTAGTAATATGCACATGTTCACCAATTTTTACCGAAAAAAAAATGCCCGACAAAGCACAACGTGAACAAACAAGAGGTTCACAGTTCACAGAGGTTCATGACGCACCATGACAACCGTTCCTCCCCCACACACCTCTGCGCGCATGAATCAAAATGTTCATTCAATTATGAACATGGTTGAGAGCACCAAAACACACTGTTCTCAGAAACTTGTTACTTGGCTGCAACGACAAAGTTTGATGTCTCGGTCAAATTGTTCAAGTAACAATAATTAAGGTTGATAGAACGAAATAGTATATTGTGAGATCAATAAAATTTCTTTATTACGAAGAATCATGATGTTTTTGTTAATTTAACCAATCGAGTGGTTCTCTCAACTTAACAAGGACAAACAAAGTGATTTTAGTTACCTGAACCAATGCTTTTTTTTCAGTGAGTTATTTCCAAAAACCCAAATTTTGTTGTACAGTGTTATTTGAGAAAGATGTGAAAAAATTTCTGTTATTTTCCTACCATTGAGAAGTAACCTTACATATAAGTCTTGAGAAGCCTTATAAAGATTTTCTCTCTCTAAAAGGAATTTTTAAGGTCACCTATTTAGGAAACGAAATTCCTTACAAAGATTTTTTAAGGACTCCAGATTGATAAATCACGAAAACTCATGATAATATCGCAATTTTTTTTAGAAATTCGTTTTATTCGTTGTGAAAACTCCCTAATTACGGGAAATTATTCTTTTTGTGGAAAACTGATGTCAATCGAGATTTCACTTTGCGAGCGAATGCAGTAATCTTTAGGTTTTCTACGCGTATCGCGCGTTCATCTCGCCGCATAATTGTAATTATATGCGTTGGGGCGTAGCGGAGCATATCTTGCCCAAATGATTCGGGAAAAATTCTGTAAGAAACAATCGTATCTTGCTCGTGCAGCGATAAAACCTCACTTTCATTCCTCGTGCAAACATCATTACGCACCTTAGTTTCTTCTCATGGACGCAAAATCTGACAAGTACTTTCAAGCTGTGAAATCGTATATGTATTCAAGTGTAGTGCCGAGGCTTAAAAAAGTTTTTGTTTGGAACAAAGAATATTTTTATCGTATCTCATGAATTTTTGATTAACACCGCAAAAAATAGTGTCTTGCCATGAGACACTTTTCGACACATAAAAGTAAGACACTTAATGACTGAAGACATGGATTTCGCGTCTTCGTGTCTTCTACGGAGACATGTCTCATATATGTTTTTTCACAGTGAATGTAGACATAATCGATAATATTCAACATTATTAATTTATAACAAAATAAAAAGCTTAGTTGAAGAAATCGAACAAACGGAAGTAATAAAAATGCAAATAAATGTAAAAATGTTGAAATTTGTTCAAATGATCCCATCATTTTATAAAGTGATAACGGTAGACATGATTCAGAATGGCAATCGAAGGTATATAAGAAAAATAGAAAAAATTAAAAAAAAATTTTTATCTGACTCTTTTCAAAAACATTTTTTCATTAATTTCCCTCATTTTTAAACGCATGAAAATGGTAATTGTCTGCACCTCGTGTAAACAAAGATGCCACGATTGTTCGTTGCGCTGGAGCAGTCAGCCTTGTTCACGAAGGCTAAATCCTTTCGCGTTTCGTCACGCGCTTTGTGGCCGCGCTCGCGTTTAGAACCGACTGACCCTTTTTTTTTTAGATTGTTTTTATTCGCCGAAAATAATATTTGTGGTTGGAAAGTTCTTTTCGCATGATCACGCAAGGTTCTGAACTGATGAGAAAAAGCTTGTTTCACCGCGAAGAAACAATGGGACTCCGGTTCAAAAGAGCCACTGAATTTTTTGCTAACATAAGAATAACAGTTTTTAAAACCTGAAAAATTTTCTGCATGATTTTACCTACCTCGTATTTTTTTTAAACGTAAAATATGTTGAAAGTTTGATGAAAAAAATTTTGGAGTTACGTAGAATTTATCGAAGTTTCTAAGAAGTATTGTTAGTTACTAAAAATCAGATTTTTTTATGGTTCTTTGCAAGGTGTTTGAGAGCCTAAGATGTTTTTTTAACATTTTGGGCACTTGGATCCTTGATTTAAAATTTGAGTTAGCACTAGATGAATGATATAAATGAATTTCGAAGAATTATCCAGTAAGCTTCGAAAACGATGATATTTAGGATCTGAAATTTTAAAAGAAAATTTCAATATCCTCATGTTTGAAGTAATTTTTTTCAAAAATGTTGTGAATTTAAATAACAAAAGTTTTTGGAGAGTTTGAAAGAAAGTATGTATATGAAAATTTTGACGTATTTTGTTGATGATGATATTTTTAAAAATATGTATAATAAAAAAAAAACTTTGCTTTTTTGGAAATTTACTGAATACTCTGCTGAATCTGATAAAACTAATAATATACTGATAAACTATTATAAAATTGCCCTACGTTATCGAATTTTTAATATTTTTATTAACTTGGACGTATATGGAATAACCCTCGTAATTGTCATTCCTATATAAACCTTTCCAAAACGATAAAATTTGTTAGAAGAATTCAATTTCTCATTGAGTGATTATATGAAATTCTTGTAAGTTTTCCAGTTCTTATAAGGTGAACTTATACTAGACAACCTTATAAGAAACTGGAGTTTCTTATAAGAATTTATTGGAAAAATTTTGTAATAAAAAAACCGTATAAAATTTTGTCGATTCATTTTTTTAAAGAAATTTCACTTTCTTATAACGTTTTTTAAAGGTCACCTCATAAGAAATTTAATTCTTATAAGCACTTTCGTTTTCTTATAAAGTTGTATAGGGATGAAAATTACTAGGAAAATCACTGAAAATGAATCTCAAAGTATGGTTTTTTACAAACATTTTGTAAATCTTCAATAATGTAACACTGATTATTTCACTTCGTGCCAATATTGGAGATATAATTTTCCAAGCTTCTTTCTAAAAGATATATGTCAGGCGATCCGAGAAAAGGGACCTACTATCCAAAAAGCAAATTTTACAGGACGGGCGATCGAATGAATCAAAATACAGAGCGGTAAATGCGATGGAAGGTTTTTAAAAATTCATAACCTGCAAAAAAATCAAAGTTAGTCAATTCTGATTGCACGTAATTGAAGATTGGATTAAAAACTTATAGAATCACTCATAATCGGAAAAACGATTTTTTGGATACTAGGTCCCTTTTCTCGGATCGCCTCACATATAATGCTTTGAAACAAAAAACTTTGAATTTGACCTCCTACTTTATAATTTCACTTTTATTTCTTGATTGCCAACAAATTTTTTTTGAATTTTATAATATATGTTTATTTTAATTGCAATCTTATATTTTTCAAGTTTTTAAACATTGAATAATCTACAACATTTCAAAGTTTGCGGTTTGAAGTTGCGAAATTGCAGAGTTATAATCCTGAATATAATTTGAATAACATATTACTGGACGGCTTATCTTCGAAAGATATACTGATTGAAAATTTTTTCTTACTTTTAAAAACTGTGATCACCTTTTCAAAAAAGCCATAATGTTCAAATTCAGTTACAAAACAGATTCACGATCAAGATTTTCCAAAAAATTGGGTCTTGATCTAAAAATAAAGACTTCAGAATTTCAGAAGCAAAATGTAGTTAAGATAATTATAAATTTTTTGGTTATTCAGGACTTTAAACAGACTTTCCAGTTTCACGTTTTTTGCAGTAATGAAGTGCACATCTTAATTTCGGAAAATTTTGAAATTCCATGTTTTTTTTATGTTAAGAGTGCACCATTAAAGATTCAACAAATGAATTTTTCGAAATTGCATGCGTAAATGAAAATTTTCCTAAAAGTTCTTCATTGCAAATCTTCTTGCTTCTTTACGTTGAAATGTATGCAACAGAGACTGAAGCAAGTGGGTCGCGTGACGAATACCTTTCGTTTTCTCAATTTCAATAAGTCGAAGTGTGTTCGCCGTTTTCTCGTCACGACTGACAATGCAAAAAAAGGGAGGGGGGGGGGGGTTCATAATAAATAATAATGAGGCGAAGGTGCGGATTTTCTGTACGATAGCACGTAATTTTTTTGTCATTGCAGACGCGCGACAGATTGTAGTCGGTGATTTGTCGAGGCCGTCGACACAATGAGGAATTCGACGCTGCTCAAGTGGGCGCAAAATTCGACCAACAATAAAAATCAACCAAACAAAAATGGAGGTAATAAAAAAAAATGTTCTACGTTTAATAATTGTATTCAAATAAAGTGGTTAGTTTTATTTTGCAGTTAAGAGCAATCCCTCTTAAAACAACAAAAAAGTGAGAATTTAAAAAAGATAAAAAAGAAACATCACAAATTAAACAAAATTATATGCTGAAAGTCAAAATGATTTCAAACAATTGTGCATTACATTGTGCACAATTCACACTTCTCAGAAGTCAAATAAACTGTCATATTCCATCAAATTCCAACATAATTTTTTTGAAATTCCATAATACTTCGAACATTCAGGATTGTTTTTTAGCTTAAGTCAATTTTCTTTTTATGAAATAAGTGCACATTCCTCCACACATTTTTATTGTTGTTTTGGTCAAACATGAAACGACTGGATATTTTTGTTTAAAAACAAGTATAAAATGCAGAAAGCGTTCGAAAAAACCCTTTCGAATTCGAAGGGTAAACGAAATGAGACGACAAATAAATGATCAAAAGTTTCGTATTGTGTTGAAGGTTCGGGCAGGAACTGGATACACCCACCAGACACGCTCCAAAAAGGTCACATCGCCTACCTAGTCAAGGTACGTACTTTAGCACATCGCATTCTCCAGTTGAAATATATTCAAGCTAGTCAGCGATCCGTCGATCCAGAAACATAAAAAATGCGAAATTACGCAAATATCGCGCACGCGTAAAAAGTCACGCTTTCCTCATTGCATCCATATTCATTCGGATGATGTACTGCGATGATAAATCTTGAAAAATGCACATGGCATTATCTGTGGATAATTCCATCGATCCAAATAGATCGAGATTCCATCAGTTCTATTAACTCGTTAGATGAAAAATAGAAAATGGTAATGATTGTTCATCACCTTGATCAGTATTTGTTTTATTAAACAAGCGCAAATTTGCAGGAAGTTTTGGTTGGTGACCGAATTTCGCGAACGAAAGAGAACTTGATTCGAATTTAAGGAATTTTTTGGTGTCCCTAAATGTTTCACTGTTGTAACATTTTATTTTTTATTTGTGCGTAATGATTCACATAATTATGAGATTAACACTTTCTATCTCCTCTTTTTTCCTTTTCCTATACTTTTTAGATTATCGATTTAAATAAATCCTCCTTCACTTTATTGACCTTCTATCATAAACAGTATTATCCAAAAAAAATAAATCGTAAACGTTGTCACACAATCATAAACATTGTCAAACAAAGAAATTACTTCCCTTCCCCCTCACTAATAATTTTCAAAATAAACGAAAATGTTATCTCAGTAGAATTTTTGATGGAATACAAGCGCGGATTCTTTTCGATCACCCGGGAAAAATATCCAATTTATCCTATGGGCAGGTCCAACACTTCGTTGAAAAAGGAAATGTTGACAATGTGGAAAGTAGCAACAAGTAGAACCTTTGAGCAGCTTTTCGAAATTTCGTTTTCCTTGGACCTTTTTTGTCCCCTATTTTGACTCGCGGAAATTCCTTTTTGGACGAGACGAAACTAACACAATTTATTATCAAAAAACTCGCTAATTAACGACAGAAACCGGATTAGAGGAAAATTTTCACCTTTTTGAACAAGATTTCCGCATTCAACAGTGATAATATTGAGATTTGGATTGTGGCACTTTTGTTACGTACAACAAGGCCAAAACGAAAAAATGCAATAATGGCGGTCGGATACGTCTAATTTTCAGAGAGGAAGTAGAAGAAGAAGAAGGGGAACAAGAATCGATACTCCTCGATCCAAAATACTCCACTCGATATTAAAATTCCTTATTATATCGACTGTACATAACTCTATTTTGAAAAAGAAACTATGGAATTATTTTCATGAATTATCATGGAAGATTACCATCATGATATATATATATATATATATATTCAAATTTTGAATCACAAAAGTTGACATCCCTCTTTTTTGTAATTTTTTGGTCTTACTATTGAATTTTTATAAATAAACTCTGAAAATTTACAAAATTTTGTTATTTATATACGAAATCTCTGGGCCTAGTGATCTGTGTTTTGAACCCAACAGTTAAAAAGCCTCACATCTCAAGTTCTTAAAAATGATACAAGTTCAGAATATTTTTGTCTGTTCAAATAAAAACATACAACTCACAATTCTTCGGCTATGAGTAAAATTATTGAGTTCATTTTTTATCTCAGAATTTCGCCATTCTTTTCGTCAAAATGCATATTTTCAATTTTCAAGTTTCTTACGTAAGGTAAAAATGTTGAGTTTACCAAATCAATTCGAAATTTCAATGTTCTAAATAAAGATGGGCGATATATATCGATATATCGGAATATAGACATTGAGTGACCGATATTTATATGTGTAGGTATGTAGAATATTATATATTTTACATGCAACTGTAATATTTAGATGCATATTTAACAAGATGTCATAAAACGTAAGCGAAGCTATATTAATCGACAGTTTTTTTATTGCTGTTTTTTTATCACATACAATAAAAATTTTCGAAAACCGTACTATACCTTATTTTACTATACGTCTCTTTATCTTTCGCTTATGTGAGAGACAAAGAAAGTCTCATTTGTCGATCGATGTCGATCACTAACGGAGTTGCGTTTTTGTGTATCCATTATAATTGACATCATATACATATTGTATGTTTTCAGTTTATACCTTAGAACTTCAGATTTCATCGCCAGCAATCAAAACACAATGCTATCGCCAAATATTTTACTGCTCTAGTAAATTTGACAAGTGACTATTTATAAAACGACATACAAATTGTCGGTAAAATATCGATAATCCTAACAGGGTGGTCGGAAAATGTTTGGATTTTGCATGGATTTTTCCATTTTCCGTGGGCGACAAAAAAGGATTGTTATTTTATACTGAGTGAAAGATGTTTTTTTGTTCGTGTAATATTACACTATTTTTCTGCAAAAAACCTAAAAACGGCGGCCGAAAGCTCAAATGTCAAAAAAAATTCAGTGGAAAAAGATGATTTAGAGGGATGATTTCAACTTCAATTATTTCAAACTTAAATTTTCAATAATTCAAATTTGTTCTATAATCTTGAAAGATTCATATTCACAATTTGAAATGCCTAAGCAAATTTTTCTCTATTGTATGTGATTTTGCTAATACAGCTAATAATAAAAAAACACGAAATCCTTTCAATATATATTGATATTTTTATTTCGATGTATCGATATTAGATATCGCAAGATCCGAGACATCGAAAAGGTCAATATCGATATTCTCTTTCGATTCCCATCTCCAGTTCCAAAATTACAGTTAGAATATTTGAGTATTTTCAATTGTTCAAAAAATTACTTAAAAATTGACAAATTGTTGCAGTATCTTCAGTTGATCATTTTTCAGCTCTGTTTTGCAAAACGAGAATTTCTTCGGACGTGCTTGTTAAGAAAAATAAATGATTGTTTTGAGGAAAATTTTCAGAACGTGATTCGAGATGCAGGGAAAGATTTTAGCCAGGCTTTTCTGACGCATGCGGAAACTCCTTGGTCAGCAATTAAGTGCAAATAAAACTTTTTCGACGAGTCACAATGACAGTAATGAACACCTGTTGTTGTTGATTTTCGCTTGACTTGTTCGTGAAATAAAAATCATTGTTTTTATTCCTCTTTAAGTGTGAGGAAAGAGAACTCTTCTATCCTTGAGGTAATTACATGCGCGAATCTTCTGTTTCTATTTGATAAGTGTCGAAGTAGGAGTAATTAATTACGGAAATCAGGAAAACGTTACGTTGTTTAATCAGTTAGATGGTTTGGTACTGAATTCCTGCATTTTTATGTAAAAAAGTCCCGTTGAAGAACAACTTTTTTCAAAGTGAACATAGTGAAGTTCCCTTATCTCATGAAAATTCAAAGAGTGGTACAAAAAATCACCTCTAAAACAATTATCGTAATAATTGTGCATAATTAAAAGAATTTTTGATTTTTCTTAGGCACGAATTAAATAAAAAGTTAAGAATTCATACAAATCAGATTAAACTTCTAATATTCTCGAAAAAAAAAGTAGGAGTCGAAAGGTTTCATCAAAAAAACGTCTCAAGCCTTTTTTCTGTTATTATTCTTTTCAATAGACAATATTTTAATATATTTAATGCTTGAACTCTCTGAAAAAACAGAAAATTTGATGTATCATATTATTTTGCAAATAAACAGAAATGTTGAGGTAGAATCTTCTATTTTTTTAAAACACTTATATAAATGCTGATCTCGAATGAAAAGAAGCTTTGCTTGAGGGAATGTTGCATTTGCATATTTCCGATCGAGAGCGGATAAAATAAGTTCAAGGAACGCTTTTCATCGAGAACGCTATTCTGGGGTTACGTAAGGAGGCGTTATTAGAAACAGAGCTAATTCGACCTGGAATTGCCCCGGTGTGTTTTTTCAGAGTGCTCCAATTACCATGGGCAATCTCTCGGTTGTTATGAGGTTCCTCGTTGATCAAACTTGGAGAAAGAAGAAATCACGTTTTTTTCTTGAGCTGATCTTAGGTCGCCAATTTTTTTCCATAATTATATAATTGAACGTTGCACTATTGATTTCAAAGGAATTTTTAATCAAAAAATGAAACTCCTGCATAAAATATTTCGAAAGAAAAGAGGTGCTTCATATTTTTAAAAAGTTTTATGTACATTTGATTGCAAGTAACTGAATTAAGTGTGTTTTGGAATTCTAGAATACAAAAGTGTCAAAATTTTGATTAAATCAGTAATTTAACGTTATTTCTAATTGGAGAATATCAGGGGCGTAGGCAGAAAAAAATTTCGGTAAGGGTTTTTCTGAAAAATATTTTTCTTCTGGGATTTCATTATTTTAAATCTTTGACAATACATATTAATAAATATGCTCCAATGTACAAAGTTTTGAAAATTTTTATGATAATTATATCTACATAATTTTTATGCATTGAAAAATTTCTAATAAACTAGGAAGCTAGTAAACTAGTAAACTAATAAAATTGTAAAATAGTAAACAAGTGAAAAAGTGAAATAGTAAACTAGAAAACTCGTTAACAAGTAAATTAGTTAATTAGTAAACTAGTAAACTTGTCATATTTATAATAGTAAAGTCGTTAACAACTAAATTAGTAAACTGGTAAGCAAGATAAACTAGTAAACTTGTAAACTGGTAAGCTAGTAAACTAGTAAGCTAGTGATATAGTAAACTAGTAAACTCGGTAACAACTAAATTAGTAAACTAGTAAATTGGTAAGCGAGTTAAACTAGTAAACTTTGAACTGGTAAACTAGTAATCAAGTAAGCTAGTAAACTAGTAAACAAATAAATTATCAATCTAGTAAACTAGTTACCCAGTGAATTATTAAACTCAGTTTTCATATTTTTTCAGTACAATGTACGAAACCCTGGAGGATTTCTAAGTATTTTTATAGATTACTTATATTCTTGTAGATTGCTACACAGACTTAAAAAAACTCGATGCGAATTTCGATCTATTTTCAGTAATTTCAAGAATTGATGATTAAATCACATTCATATAGATTTTTCATGTTTTTTGAAACATTTAGAAGATTTTGGTGTGTTATTGAGAATTTTTATTTTTATAGATTTATAGTATATTTAGAATTTCATGCTGTAGAATCCCAAAATTTATAGATCGCCAAGGCATTTTTCGAGATTTTTCAGAAAACAGTTTTTTTATCGAATTTGATTAACTTCATTATAGTTTCAGAATTTGTGCGAATTTAAAGATTTTTAATACTTTCGTATAGATTCTATACAGATTTCTAGCATTTGATGATCTGAGATTCAAATTTTTGTAAATTTTTAGCATTTTCGTGGATTTTTAGTTTTCTCGATTATTCACTGGGTTTCGGCAATTCTCTTCATATTTTATACGTAATACTACGTTTTGATAATTTTTACTTTTTTTATAGACATGCATTTTTTTGTAACTTATATTTTTATTGTTTATTATTGTAAGTTTTTTTCATTTTTGTCACGTCCTGGTGATGTGACAAAATCCACGAACAAAACGTGAAAATGTTGCCGAAAAAAGCTACTTTAGAATTATCAGCGGTAAGAGGCATTAGAAGATCATCAAAAGAACTCAACGTTCGATCGAAGATTACCGTCTCACTTAGTTAGTGAGCTATTGGAAATCCCCAAATATGCTTTTTCCGGTGAACGATTTTCAAATCGTCACCTTATCATGTTATTGGGAATCGTGTACATGCCCAAATATGGCACACAGAATGTCAAATCGAGGATATAAAAAAGTGAGCTTCTGGTAGTCTGCGCTTCGTCCCCTTTCAAGTTTAGACGCGCTTAGAATTTTCTCGGACTTGGCCGGGTTTAGAAGTATTCACGCAGTTGAAGTTCGGAATCACAACTCGCGTCATAATAACTATTGTATTGTTGAAATCAAACGTATTTTGTACTATTCTATAAGTGTGTGAATAAACTGATATTCATTGAAGATTATCGTTTTGGCTACTATTACCCGGTCACTGGAAAGTAACGTCTCGAACTCATAACTCGGTTCGTTACAATTTTTACATGAAATATTGATTGATTTTTATTCAGAATTCGATCTTCTGGAGCCAAAACTTAAATAATCGGGGAAATTAACCAATCATTCTGTCGAGCTTTCGGTCATTTATTAGACCCTCTTCAAGGAAATTCCTTATATTCTCAGGTTCCACAATTCGTCATTACTTTAAAAAAAGTAATTCATTCTCAGGTTCCACAATTCGTCATTACTTTAAAAAAAGTCATTCATTCATTATAGATTGTCATACTGTGAAGTAAGGTTCTGTTTTTATATAACTTGACTATGATAATATCGTAAATAATGTGACTTAGGAACCTCTATTGTTTTTTTTTTTTAAAGTAATGACGAATTGTGGAACCTGAGAATATAAGGAATTTCCTTGAAGAGGGTCTAATAAATGACCGAAAGCTCGACAGAATGATTGGTTAATTTCCCCAATTATTTAAGTTTTGGCTCCAGAAGATCGAATTCTGAATTAATTATACTTATGAAATGGAGCGTTTTGACAATTATTGATTGATTTTATCAGAATTTCGGGAGGGCTTTGAACCTCCAAAACCCCCCTCTGTCTACGCGCCTGTAGATGATTACGAGAAAATTTTGTAGTATAATCAATTTGTGATCATATATTCTCATTGAATAGTTTACTCACACATCATAACTATTAATTCTTGAATCTTATAATAACCTTCATTATAAAAAGCAAGGCATTATAATTAAAATATAAAAAATGTTCTAGAAACTTACCTTCCTGAAAAAAATTTCTATATTCGTCAAACCATTGTTATTCTGCCAGTTCTGATGATAAATAAAAAAAATTTAGAAGCAGTTAACTTACCCTTTTCTTGTTTATGGTACTGAAAACTTTATTTTGGCGGAAAACTAACCGATCGCATTGTCTAAATCTGCGTTGTTACAAAACAAGTTGCGTCAGGGGTGAGAAAAAAAAGAAGAAAAATGTATTGTCCCTCGTGGAGCAATTATTTATATTCTTATATTCACGAGTCGTGAGAACCTGACTCGCGAAGTCTCGGTCACACGTGCTTTTTTCCCTTGGAAAAGAATCGGCTCTTGCGGCACGCGTCACGATATCTCGCGCCTTGATTAACGCTACGTTAATTGGCTGCTCCAGTTGTGTCAATGAAACGGTGCAAATCTGAAAAGAGCTACGAATATTCTTGAATATACTAAAACAGGACATATTTTAGTAATTTTCAGTGACTCTCAGCGAATAGAAAATTCTAGGAAGTCGTTCAGAATTCCGTTACTCTCCGTTTTCTTTTCTGTAACAGTTGTTTGGTATATAGTCAAGTAAAGGTTGTGAGGGAAAAAAACCACTCCCAGCCTTTTGGTTTCTTTCTACAGTTTTTGACAGTTGTCTTCAGTTCACTTTAGAAAGTGACTTTAGACTTCAGTTTCATTAGGTTTCATTGCAGTGATTTGCAGCACCTTGCAGTTCGGAACGTCCTTATAAAATATAAGGACGAAGGAAAAATAGAATTTGCTTGTTTTTTTTACGAAAGTCTAGTCGTCATATTTAACGGGAGTCACTGCGACTGCCGTTAGCTAAAACCATGGTTTTCGGCTAGTCATGGAAGTGTATGACTCAACTATTATTTTGTTTTACTAAAGCAGTATATCGCTGTAAAGCTAACAAGTGCACTTTTAAGATTATATTTTTTCTCAGTGCAATGAACGAACTTGACGAAATGCCAAGAGGTTGTCTTTCATGGAAGGATATCGTCTGTGAATGGACTTAAATTTTAGAAATACTTTTCTTTGATACACAGTATTTGGGCAGTACTGAAGTCGATCAGCCAAAAGGCATTGCCGTTGTGAAGGAAGCCATTTGCAAGCTCAAGTTTAATCAACAGATCAAAAAAAGCGAAGGCACCAAGACTCCTAAGGTTGAGCTAACCATCAGCATCGACGGCGTAGCTATTCAAGAACCCAAAACGAAAGCCACACCAAAAGTAGGTTCTCTTATAATTTTTCGTATTCTTTTATGTACACTTTAGTTGACACTATAAAGATGAGCTAAAGAAGAAAAAGCAATTACGATTGAATATTCATTGCGTAATAATTGTTAAAAAAGGAAATTCGTCAAGTTTCTTCCAATTGAAGTACATAGGTACTCATATATTTTGCTTAACATTTATAGAAGTAAAAATCATTGCTATATTCTATATTTTTATTTTATTAAACAAGTTGCCAGTAATTACGTAATCAGAAATGTTCGTGGATATTTTATTTATGTGGCTTATATGTACAAATAATAACTTTTTAAACATTTTCAACAAATGTGTATACATACAAGACGCTTTTTCTGGCTAAAAGTTGTCAATCATCATAATTGTTTAAATGTTTTCTCGTAAGTAGTTAATTTTAAAATTTTTTTGATAATTTATAAATTTTTCTATCTTTACAATCAAAAATTAAGCGCAATTAAGAGATTCACTACGTACACTTAGACAATAACAATATTCAATCTCTGTTTCGTATCTCACTTATTATAATTTCATTATGGAAAAAATTCATTCTTCCCATCCAATCTTTTTAAATACACTGATTTCCCACGATTTCTCGTTTACTAACAAAGAAATCACAATCAATCTTACGACCATGTAGCACGCGTTTCGATATGATTGATTGTAATCAGTTACTGTAGATTTTCTCTATTTGAAAAATATCAATAATTTCTCAGGATTTTTCCAATAAATGCTCTTGGTAAATTTAGATCGTGTGGAAAAAAATCATTCATAAATATTCATCAACTTTTATTTTCGAAAAAATTGTAATTCATCCATCAATAACTTTTGTTGTTGCATTTTCATATTCGTAAGTACTTGAAGTAAAATTGGTATTTTAAAAACTTGGAGATAAAAAATGCAGATTTAAATTAAAGAAGAATTTCTAGAATCCCTGATCGAAAAATCGATATTTATGGTTTCTTATTCAGAAAATTCGTATTTCTTTGCATTACATATATTTCAATTTTTGAATATTTGATTCTTAAATATTCGAAACTTTCAGAGTATATTCTTGCATTGAAAACTTTAAAAATACGTACCAGTGTAATATTTTTCAGAATCATAACTTTGAATTCTTGTGGTTACGATTTTTTGAATTTTCGAGTCCTTAAAATTTCTGCTGCATCAAACATTTATACATTGGAAAGAAAAATCAGAAAAATTGCTAGATTTCGAGGATTATCGAAATAGTAAATTCTACGATTTTGATTAGAAATTTTAAATATCTAATTTTTGGAAACCTGGTTCTTAAAATATCATAATTCAAAAGTTTTATGGACACTTAGTTCATAATTTCACGCTGAAGACGAATTTTTATACTTTCAATTGAAAATGAGGAAATTTCGAAATGGGACCATAATTTCCAGAACCATAAATTCGAAATTCTTTATTTTTTAATCTAAACATTCTGAATCTAATACATAAATTCTAAAATTCTCAAAGTCATATTCTTGCAAAAATACAAATAAACAATATTCACGAACAGAAATTTTCAAATTTCTGTATTATAAACATTTTTATATTTGGGCAAATGACTGGTACTTAAAATATATGTTTGTTGCTATTGCATTTTGCTTATTTTACTTATTCTGAGTTCTTCAGTTATTTATTTTTAATATCTTCAGAATTAACTAATTTAAAGACCAATATTTGCTTTTGGCAAAACTGGAATATTTAAGTTGAACTCTCTCAGGTTGAATTGATAGATATTTATTAACTTCTAGGGGCATAAATTTTTCATTTTTTTCAATTACTGTTTTTTCACCAACAGTAAGTAGTTTCTTGATTTTGATAAGTGATATTTAACTTCATAAATAACTATATGTTAACTATAATAAGTTAATTTTTACTAATCGTAAGAAATTCAATGTTACTTATAATTCGAAAAAAATTAATAATTGAAAAAACGTGTGCCGCTGAAAATTAGTGAATTTTTACTAATTTAACCTGAGAAAGAACATTTTCAAGCTGATGCTCTAAATATTTTAAACAAGACAGCTTTTTTAGTGAAAAAAAGATCGGTTCATAGCCTATTGAAAGTTAAAAGTCCACTAACAAAAAATATAGTGATAATTACAATACTGTTTTGTACTGTGGGATTAGTCTGAAATATTGTGTTTTTTTTTAGATATTTATAGCAAATTTTGTCTTAATTTATAGTAAATATCGTCTAATGATATTATAGTAGATATAGTTTGATGTAAAAATTTCTATTCAAATTTCGTTTTTTACTCTCTTAATTCCTTCGAATTAATTTTCAGTCTACATCAAAGTCAAAATACTGCCACTAATTGTCAAACTTAAAGTTATTTTTCATTTTTTTAGAGTGAAAAGTCACTGGTAATAGTAAAACTCCACTTCTCTTAGAGTGAAATTCAACTTCCCTTAGAATGAGAATTCACTCTAAGGAATCAAGAGAATACTAGTACTTTTTTTGTACTTTTTGCAACATCATATTGTAATTCTTACTTATCTAGATTTCAGAAAATGCCATACAGTTTTGCCAATATTCTAATCTATATAGTTCTTTTTGCTATATTTTTGTGTACTTTCTAGTTTATCATATCGCTATTGATACAATATCGGAAAAAGTTGAAAATATATTGTAGATTTAACTATATGGTATGAATTTTTGTAATGCATACACTTGAATCTACAATATGTTCTCTTAGTACATGAAATATTATACTATAAGAATTGGAAAAAAAATAATAAAAGGTAAACTATTTTATTTGATGTTTCATTATACACAGATATTAGAAATTATAGAGTACAATCAATACAAAATTTAGTGAACGGATCGAATAACCGGTCGAGACACGTGACCCCTCGCAGCAGTAGGAAGAATGGTTAGAGAAACTGCATGAAAGCGCAAGGATTAGATTCAAATCGCTCCGCGGGTCGAATTTTTCATCTTGTTTAACTCGCTGTTACTCTGGTTGTTATCATCCGATTTAGTTAATTTTTACTTCAAAATGCTCGTAATATTTTAGTGCTTCTGTAAAGTTTAGTTGCATTTCGAGATAATTGTTTATTTAAAAGTGATCGATAAAGAAAGAAGAGGTAATTTAGAACCAAAAAATCATACTTTTAATCGTTCTATTTGTAGAAAAATAATTACAGACTGATATTTTATCATAAAAAATTAGAAAATCCGGAAAATTTTGTTGCTACTTGCAAAAACGGGATAACTGAACAAATGCTAGGCATAGTTTCAAACATTGATACAAAGTAGGTAATATAGGGTAAAATAAATGTAGTTGCGAGTTCGCGGTTTCGAAATTTTTTTAGTAAATAACAAATAGTTATTTATTTTGCGAATTCGGACACTATTTTGGCAAAAAGTGTCGGAATTTCGGCCGAAAATGTTGAAGAATTGTTGTCATTTTTTAGTCTACAAGGAAAAACTTTTTATAATAATTTATTTACATGCACTTCCGTTAAATCGCCGAAAAAACAATAGACTTTTTTCGAAATCAGCGAATTTCTAGTCGAAAAAGTATAAAGTGTGTTTTAGTTTAGTACCTAAAAATAATTTTTACGTAGGCTACTCTGAGAAAAAAAATTATATATGTTAACGAGGACGATACACATTTTTAACATGTTAAAAAATGAATAAACAAAACTTGACTAAGAAGTGGCTCATCGAACTTGATCCATTTCATCATGCAAATCCATTTTTCATCTAGATATTTCTTTGGTCAAAAACCGTGTCTGGTTTAGTCGGACAGTATATGTTCTAAAATTTTTTTCTCATAGATACAATAGTATCTATTTGCATGAAAAAATTAACTATTTGTTATTTGTCAAAAAAATTTCAAAACCGCGAGCTCGCAACTACATTTATTTTACCCTATATTACCTACTTTGTATCAATGCTTGAAACTAAGCATAGCGTTTGTTCAGTTATCCCGTTTTTGCAAGTAGCAACAAACTTTTCCAGGTTTTCTTATTTTTCATGATAAAATATCAGTCTGTAATTATTTTTCTACAAATAGAACAATTAAAAGTATGATTTTCTGGTTCCAAATTACCTCTTCTTTCTGTATCGATCACTTTTAAATAAACAAACATCTCGAAATGCAACTAAACTTTGCAGAAGCACTGAAGTATCACGAGCATTTTGAAGTAAAAATTAACTAAATCGGATGATAACAACCAGAGTAACAGCGAGTTAAACAAGATGAAAAATTCGACCCGCGGAGCGATTTGAATCTAATCCTTGCGCTTTCATGCAGTTTCTCTAACCATTCTTCCCACTGCTGCGAGGGGTCACACGTCTCGACCGGTTATTCGATCCGTTCACTGAATTTGCATTTTGTAAATTTCAAATTCTCCGAAATCATCTAGTAAAAAACTGGCATACATATTGTAATTTGTACAATATAGCAATATTCACAGTATAATATTGTCATCACTAAAATGATATTGTAAAACATGCAACATTTAACTATTTTTTACCATAAATATGTCAGAAAGTACACCAGATTTTTCTCTCAGTGTCGTCAATCAACTTCTGAATGGCATGATTATCTGTCAATGTAGCGAATCATGCACCAATATCCGCTGCACCGAATTTCGTATTGCGCGGACGACAAAGGCGAAAAGAAGTTCTTCAGCTTCATCGCGAAAGAAGAGGACGCCGAGAGTCACACGTGCTTCGTTTTCGTGAGCGACAAACTGGCGGAAGAGATAACGCTGACCATAGGACAAGCGTTTGACCTCGCTTATCGCAGGTTCCTCGAGACCTCGGGCAAGGATCTCGAGGCCCAGCGACGTTGCATGATCCTGCAGCAGAAAATCAAACGTCTCGAGCACGAGAACAACGTCTATCGTCAGCGGTTGCAGGACGTTGCCACCATCAAAGGATCGGTCAGTCTTTTTTTTCAAGTCAGACATTTAGACATTGCAGAATTAAGGATGAAAAATTAAGTTCATATGAGTCTTCCGAGTCTTTAAAAATTACCCTCTAGGTCCCCGATGAAGAGACTTCGCTGCCTAACATCTTTTTTCGAGAAACTCATGGTATACTACAGGGAAATTAATTTTTGATATATAATAAAACTTTTTCTAAGATTTGCAAAAATTCACGTCTTCAAAGAAGCATATACCTGAAGTTCCAAACGTTTAAAATTAAAGGAAAAAAATTTATGGGTTAATATAAGAGAAAACAATTTTCCAGCTGCTTTTGAACACTTTTTGATCATAACAAAAAACTTATTGATCTCCTAAAAAATATTCGTCACGCTTACCATCATGATACAAAATCAAAAAAATTCATATGTTTTTTATTTTCATTTCATTTTAAACGTTTGAAACTTCAAGTACATTCTTATGTTGCTAGATCCCAGAAATCTTTATTCTGAAATTTTGAGTATTAAAATACGATCTTGTTAAGCTTAGTACACACCATGCAAATTTACGTATTCCGAGAACATCCATACGATTAAAAGGTGACTTTGACCAGGCCCATGCACAGAAACCTGTATTTGAGGGGGGGGGGGGTCAATTTTTATGTTGTACTTGTAGAATAACATGCAATTGAAATTGATTCGGTTTGACAGTACATGGTCCATTCATAGTGATGTAGATAATAAAAAATGTAGATTATATAAGTAAATAAATTAATTGATTAATCAATAAATAATCAAATATATAAGGCAATATCAAAACATCATTTGTTTCCAACAACTTCTAGTTTATATATTGAATCTTTGTTATGTTTTCAACAAATTTAACACAAGCAATTCAATAGTTACAGATAAACAATTGCGAAAAACACGTTTATTATTTCTTTTTCACATTTAGATGGATAACGAATGCATTATAAATACAAAAAAAAAACGCTTTTTATTACTACACTATACACATATTTTATGATTTAAGGGATCATACACCTTTTTTGAGGACGGTTTGAATTATTTTTTAATGTGTATAGCACATAATTTTATTACACTGAAGTTATATTATTGTAATAGAATATTGTCAATTTTAATATACAAACATTATTTGATGAAAAAAATATCAACAAATTGTGGAGTTATGGCCCTTTCTGAACTTTTTTTAAGAGGCTTGCAGTGACTGCAGCGCAAACACAATAAGTCAACTGAAATTATAATATCTAAAAACGTTACTTTTTTTAGTGTAACGATAACGTAACGCGTTAGATTAATTAACAAGTAACGATAACAGGAACGAGTTCCTTTTTTTTGGGTAACGAGTAACGATAATCGTGTTATTCGTTTCACAGCTGTCTCATCAAGTTTTTAGAACGATTTTTAACTTTTTAAAAATTTTTTCGAAACTTAAATATAAGCAAATTTTAAACTTCTTTATTTTCAGATAAAAATTGTATAATTTCATAATTTTAGATGAAACAGAGTGATGTATTAGTAATTTATGTACAAATATTGACAAAGAGTATGATGCTTTTTCACTTTTTAATAGAAATTTTCACAATTCTCGCAATAAGTTTTAGAAACCTGCATATGAATACATGAAAATATTGAAAACCTTGGTTCTTAAAATCTATAGCAGGATCTCTAAAATCTATAGGCTATGCTAGAAAACTTAATGTAATTTTATAAATACAGGAAAAAATAAAATACGGAAAATACTAGATATTATTTACTTTTTTTAAAAGCTATTAGATTCTTTGAAAATTTCTGTAATTCCAGAAATAAAGAAACTCCCATTTCTCGAGCATTGAATTTTAATAATATGTGTGTATAGAAAACCATAAAAATACTTGAAAAATATTAAAATTTTAAAAATCTGTTGAAAATTCAAAAAATATTAAGGACACTCTAAATCTAAAAAGAATCTGTATTCTACAAAATCGATCAAAATACTGCAAATATTTCGAACTTTGAATTCTAGGAAATCTAATTCTTGAAATTCTAAAAGATATCTTTGAAAAAACTTTGAAATTTTCCAACATTATATAGATACTAGGAAATACAGAAATAAAATACATGTATAGAAAAATACAAGTATATCTATGGAATAGTCAAAATCTATACAACTTTTAAAACTAGAGCATCGAATTACAGAAATTTATACAGAAATATACAAGAAAACTGAATAATCCTCCAAATCATAGAAAAACTGAAGAAATACGAAAAATACTAGAAGACATGAATATCTATTGAAACACTGTTTTCTGAAAAATTCTTTTGGAACAAGAAAAATTTATTAAACTTCACTTTTTAGAGCTTGAAATTCTCAAAACCCATGTATAAAAATTCATATTTGGATATTCGGATATTTGGATAGCTCACTAAAACCTAATTTTGGATTTATCCAATTGTGTTAAAATTTTCAGAATGAAGTTCTCATTTTAAGCGTTTATGACATGAATACATAAGAAATGAGTTCTTAGATATCTTTTTGAGCATAATAAGAGGACCTTGAGGAAATTTTTCCAAGACACAGTTTTTCTACCTCGTACCCTAGTAATTTTTATCCTTATGAAAACCTTAAAAGAAAATGAAATTTCTCAGATATCAATTACTTATAAGGTGAACTTACAAAAACCTTATAAGAAACTGTAATATTATTATAAGAATATGTATTTGATAAAATCTTATCAGAAAAAAAAATTATAAATTCTTTTCGATCAGTTCTTTATAAGAAATTTCAGTTTCTGACAAAGTTTTTATAAGGTCACCTTATAAGAAATTGAATTCTTGTGTTCCATGCCCTGTTCTGGGATAAAATTTCAAAATCGGTGATCAATTGCAGACGGATATTTCGATATACTTGTCGCAGTACAATTTGCCCGATATTCTGCACGTGCCGGAAACGACGTCTACGTCGTCTGGCGGTGGAAAATCGAGCGCCGAGCAACAACCGCGGGTCAACGGGACGGAGAAAGTCGCGGCCAGCGACTCCAACGGGAACGCCGCCTCCAACGGCACGCAACAGCCTCCGCCAGTCCCTCCCAGGAGCTTCGAAAAATCCTTCAACGACGATTTCTTGAGGTGCGACATTTTTATAATTTGATTTTCACTGATTTTCATACGCATTTTCTCAAGTTCTAACTAACATCAACTCCTCTTCTTTCTTTCAACAATTAATAACATATCTTTCAGACTACTTCAAAAATTTTTGAAGATCTTTCTCCTTGATTGGAAAATTTTTTGTACATTTCCTGAAAAAAATTTTCAACTTGAAGAAGTTGTCGCATGAAATAGATTAGAGTAAGGAAGTAAGCAGAAAAACATTGTAGGAGAGATTTATTGGAATTTGAATTTGGGGAATTGGTAAGTTATGGAACTAATGGGATTTTTTATTCTTGTAATTTTTCATTGATGTGTTTTACATATTTTCATGATTCTTAAGACATTGGGGTTGAGGTTTTTTTTCGGTTTTGATGATTTTGGTGTTTTTCACATTTTTTCAGTATTTAGAGATTTTGGAGGAATTTCTGATTATTTCTGTAATTCGATGATTAAGCTTTCGAGTATGTATTTTCAAAAATTTAAAAGAGAACAATATTGAAAATGATATAATGTACCTCAGATTTTTAGAATTTCCGTTTCTTTCGTATTTTTAAAACTTTGTAGTTTTTTTCGCCATATTTATAGATTTCTTGTGTTTCTAAAGACTTATGGTATTGTTATAGATTTTTGAGAAAAAAATATCAACCCATTTTGAATATTTCATAGATTTCTGAAAGTTTTGTATTTTTTGTTACTTATGAAATTCCATAGTATATTCTGGTATTTTTATACATTTGCTAGTATTTCTATAGATTGCTCTATATATTTCTAGAATTTGCTTCTATGAACTTGAAAATTTCAGAGATTCTAAGTATCCAAATAGATTTCAATGGAATAGTATCTTTAATACAGATTTTTAGTACTGTCAGTATTTTTCGTATTTTTTCAGTTTTCATATAATGTGAATTATTTGCTGGTATTTTGACGGATTTCTATACAATTAGGATTTAATACCTTAAAACTCAAAGTTTTACAAAATTTTGAGTTTGCGTATTCTTTTGGATTTATAGAATTTGGAAGAAATATATATTTCCAGAAACTTGAACAAGATAATAAAGTTTGAATAAGATTTTTAGTATTGATATAAATTTTTTAAGAAAACAATATCTACATAGATATAAAGGTATTTGATAGATTCCATATCTTCAAGTGTTTGTAAAATTTTGTTGTATTTTCTAGTGATTTTATAAATTCTAGTATTTCTATGGATCTAATACATTTTCAGAATTTGATTATCTAGTAGTCAAAGTTCTGTAAATTGTGTAAGATTTTCATAGATTTATGAGAAAAATAATAGACATACAGACTTCGAGTATTTCGAAGATTTTTCAAAATTTCGTACTTTTTATTTCTTACAAAACTTCTTAGACTTTTTATATTACTATCGATCACTTTATAGATTTCCAAAATATGATTCTATAAAATGTGTTAATTTTTTTTTGGTGTTTTCTCAGCATTCACTGAATGTTGATTATTCCCTTGTATTTTATGGATTTGTGTGTAAATTTTTAGAATTCATTGCTCCAAACTTCGAAATTTCATGAATTTTTGAAAAAACGATATTTACGTATACACTTGAAGCAGATTTGTAGTATTTTTAATGTTCAGAGAATTTTGAAAGATTTCCTAGTATTATTATAAATTAATAGAATTGAAATCTAAAACTTTTTACTACTTTTATACATTTTTGAGAAAATATCTACACAGACTTTAAGTATTTTACAGATTTTTAAAATTTTCGTATTTCTCATCTTCTTACATAATTTTTAGTATATTCTGACATTTCTCTAGATATCGAGGATTTCTATAGATTTCTTTAAACATTTCTAGAATTTGATTCTATAAAATTGAATATTTCGGAGATTTCAAGCATTTGACTAGACTTTTCAAAAAGCAGTATCTTCAATACGAATTTTCAATAATGTTAGTATTTTTCGAATTTTATCAGTATCCATACGATAAAAATTATTTTATGGTATTTTGATTTATTTATATATAAATTTTGATGATTTAATGCTTTTAACTTCAAAGTTCAACAAATTTTTGAAAAAATCGTATCGATCTATGTAGATTTTGGTAAATTTGTAGTATTTTCCAAATTTTTGTTTATAGAGTTTGAAATAAGGATGTATTTATAGAAATTGGAATAAAAGATTTTTAGTATGCTTTATAGTTTTTCAGGAAAAAATATAGATAAACATTTAAACTACTTCATAAGTTTCTAGAATTTTGATATCTTTTGGTATTTCTTCAATTTCTTCGTGTTTTTTGATATTTTTATAAATTTCTAGTTTTTTTATGAATTGATCAATATATATTTTGAATCTGATACTCTAGGAATAATATTTATAAGCAGATGTAGTATTTTTATACATTTTTTAGAAAAAAAATATCTACACAGATTTCGAGTATTTCATAGATTTCTATAAACCCTAGTGATTTTAAACCTTATAAAAACCTTATAAGAAAAAAATTTTTTTATAAGAATTCAATTTCTTATAAGGTGCACCTTATAAAAACCTTATAAGAATTTGACTTCTTATAAGGTGACCTTATAAAAACCTTATAAGAAACTGAAATGTCTTATAAGAATGTATGTGATGAAATCGTATAAAAAAAAAAACCTTATAACATTTTTTCGACCCATTCTTTATAAGAAATTTAAGTTTCTTATAAGGTTTTTATAAGGTCACCTTATAAGAAATTGAATTCTTATACGGTTTTCATAAGGCGTACCTTATAAGAATTTGAATTCTTATAAAAAATTACTTTTTCTTATAAGGTTTTTATAAGGTTCACAATCACTAGGGACATTTTCGTATTTTTTGTTCCAATGAAAATCTGTCGTTTACTTTGGTATTTTCATAGTTTTCTATGATTTCCATAGATTGTTTTATAATTTTACAGAATATAATTCTATAAAATTGAAATTTTCAAAGATATGAGGTATTTCACAAGATTTTTTAGAAACAGTATCTTTCATACAAATTTCCACTCCTGAAAATATTCATAAAATTTTATCAATTTCTTTAATTTTTTTTGGTTTCTGAATGAATTTTTGAAAATTTGATACTCTAATCATTAAAAATCCATAAATTATAGACAAAATTGATCTTTTCAGATTTCAAGTAGTACTAGCTTTTTATGATTTTTCGTTATTTCAAGTATTCATGGAATTTCATAACATTTCTGGTATTTCTGTGGCTTCCCGCCATAACCGAGAAAGTCACACATGCCATAAAGTTTAAAATTTTATCAGAATATCATGTAAACTGAGCCTTATGGCACAAGTGACTTTCTCGATTACGGCGGGAAGCCACAGATTGAACTCCTAGAATTTATGTAGATCACTACGCACACACAGATTTCAAAATTTTTATGGTATTATAAATAACAGTTATAAAATTTTTTAGCATCCTCATACATTTCTAGAAAAACATCTATATCAATTTTAAGTATCCATTGACTCCTAGTGCTCTCGCACTTTCGAGTATTGATAAAATTTTGTAGTGTTTTCTAGTATTTTCACAAATTTATATTATTTCCTTGAATCGCTTTCTTCATTTTTTGAAATTCGATAAATTTAACATAAAACCCAAATTTCAGAAGAGGTTTGAACTTCTTCTGCCTGCACCTTTAACTTCAAAGTTTCATGGATCCTTAAATTTTTCATTTTGATGAGTAATATTAACTTTTTCTAAATTATTTGTGATCAAAGCTGCTTCTTATCTAGACGAATAATGAATGAAAAATTTATGAAAACAGTCACGAGCCGACAACGCCGACGAAGCCGAGCGTGGGCACGAAATTGGAGGGTTTGCTCATGGACGAGTTCGAGGAGGAAGATTTCAACCCGCGGGCGTACGAGGGCGCGTCAAACGGAGTCGCGAATCACCGGACAAACGATCCAACAATGAACGGCCAGGGCTCTTCCTCCAACTTGTTCCCACAGTCCAACGGCACGTCTAATCCACCGCCATTGTGTCAGTATTTTTCCACTCCTTTCACCTATTACAACTTTTCTTTTTCCCTTTTTCTCAATCGTACCATTCAGGCGTGAATGAGATTCTGAATGACGTGTTTGAATCGTGAAAATAAAAAATGTTTAACAATAATGACAATTATAATGATCATATTCGTTACACAATTAATTCGTATTTTGTATTAGATGACATTTTTTCTTAGATGTATACACGATTGAACATGAAATTCATTCTAAAGTCAGATCTGACGTAAGACCAACGTCAGACATTGGCCAAAAATCTGACATCGAACAGACCTGATATCAGAGATTGGCCAAGTTAAATTTTTAGTTCGGTGATTCAGAAAAATTGTAAATTGTTGATGATTTCTACAGTGGCGCCTCCACCAAAAGGCAAGGACTCGAGGAGGCAAAATGGCATTAAAGAAGATTTGTTTGGAAGCATGCCATTCAACCCCACGCCTTTTGGCAAAAGCGACTTTAACGATCCTTTTGAAATGGGCGAATTTGGAGCTTCCTCCACAGCATCGAGTCCCAGTCAACAAGAGCTTGAAAACGCCATTGGTCTGCTTGACAAAAAGCTTTTGGAAATGAAGGTTCGTTGATTTTTGAAATTTAGTGACTATAGTATATATTTAAGGTCAATCGCAAAGAATTTCACTAGTAATATTTGATGACATCCTACTGAAAATGGACTTTAATATGTTGTCAGATTTAATGTAGGTCTGATGTCAGATTTAACGAAATTAGATTATTCTTGCGCGCATGTTGGGCGTGTCATTGCTTTTTTTTTTGTCATTGATGCCTGACGGTCAAGTCATGACCAACATATCATTTGAAATTCCCGCGCTTTTATGTGATGCGCGCGCATTTTATCTCTACATAACAGCCAACTTCAGGCGGTGATAAACATTTTTAAAGAGGATTGGATTATTTTTGCGCGCCCGTCGAGCGCTATTGCATTTTGTTGTCATTCCCCCTGACCATCAAACCATGACCACAGGGGCGTAAACAGAAAAAAATTTCAGGAGGGGTTTTTCTGAAAAATATTTTTCCTTCGGGATTTCATAATTTTTCATCTTTGACAATATGGTTACGAGAGAGCGATTTTGAAATATTTTACATTTTGGAATTTTAAAGTTATACAACTTTTGGAATCCAGAGTTGCACATTTGTCATGTTTGTAAATATTGGAATTCGATTTTTGTGATTTTCAATTTTTAATTGAGGTTTTAATTTTTTTTTTTTTACTAATACTTTTAGGACTTATACCATTTTAAGGAATACCTGATATTAAGTAATGTGAATTTTTATGGAGCTTTCTGAAATTCGATGCTCTAGGAATCAAACTTCTAAAAAATTTATATATTGGAAATGATTTTTGAGTATATTTTAACCACAAAGATAATAGGTACATCATAAATTTGTATTATTTTCGTATAATATATTATTAATTAACTTTTGTAGTATTTTCTGGTATTTTCATATATTTCTAATATTTCTATGGGTTGCTCAATAGATTTTTAGAATAGATGCTATAGTATTGAAATATTCAAAAATTTTAAGAATTTAAATTGCTTTTTCAGGCAACAGTTTCTTTGCTGAAGATTTTCAATAATTTTTTTCTTTATTTTTCAGTATTCCTATAATTAAAAGTATGTTTAATTGTATAAACTGTATAAATTAAATTGGATGCATTTTTATGGTTTTTAAATGAATTTGTAGAATAATTTCAAAAATTGTATATAATTGTAGTATTATATTAATAATTATGCTCGAGGACAGAAAGTTTTATTAATTTATAAGAAAGTAATAACTACATAATTTTTATGTATTGAAAGATTTCTAGTGAACTAGTGAACTAGTAAATGGTAAGCTGGCAAACTGGTCATCTAGTAAACTTTTAAGCTAGTAAACTAGTAAGTTAGGAAAAAAGTAAACTAGCAAACTAGTAAGCTCGTCAGCTACTAAACTAGTAGACAAGTAAGCTAGTAAACTAGTTAACTACTAAAATTGTAAAATAATAACATAGTAAACAAGTAAAAAATAAAAATAGTAAGCTTGCAAACTCGTTAACAAGTTGATTAGTTATTTTATAAACTAGTAAACTTTTCAAATTTGCAATAGTAAACTGGTAAACTAGTAAGCTAGTGAAATAAAAACTTGTTAGCTAGAAAACTATAAATCTAGTAAGCTAGGGAACTAGACAACTTACTTTTCACATTTTTCCAATATAATATACGAAACCCTGGAGGATTTCCAAGTATTTTTAGAGATTACTTATGTGTTGTAGATTGCTACAGAGATTTATAGAACTCGATGCTTTAAAAAGCGAATTTCGATCTATTCTCAGTTATTTCAAGAATTGATGATAAAATCACATTCATATGGATTTCTCATGTTTTATATCGTCATTCTTTTCTCGTATTTTCGAAATATACAAGATTTTGTTACGTTTTCCAGAATTTTCATATACATACTATACGTATAATTTATGTATATTATACGTATATTATACGTATAGTATAATATAAAAATATAAGACGTATAGTATATTAATAATTTGATGTTCTAGAATCCTAAAATGTATAAATTGTAGAGGCATTTATCAGGATATTTCAGAAAACAGTATTTTAATAGAATTCAATTGACTTCATTATTCTTTTAGAGTTTGTATCGATCGAAAGATTTTAATACTTTTGTATGGATTTTATAAAGATTCCTAGAATTTGATGATCTAAGATTCAAAGTTTTGTAAATTTTTAGCATTTCCGTAGATTTCTATTTTTCTTGATTATTCAATGTGTTACAACAATTTTCCTGATTCATATTTTCTACGTAATCCTATCTTACGTTTTAGTAATTTTTACTATTTCATTAAATATACACTGCTTACATTTCCATGCATTATATGTCACTTTTTTCATTGTTTCTAGATGTAACCTTTTATGATTTTTACATGAAATATTGATTGATTTTATCAGAATTTCGGGAGGGGTTTGGACCCGCAAAAACCCTCTCTGTCTACGCGCCTGCATGACCAACATATCATTTGAAATTCCCGCGCTTTTATGTGATGCGCGCGCATTTTATCTCTACATAACAGCCAACATCAGGCAATGATAAACTTTTTTAGAAAGAAATCTGACTTCAGACCGGCCTGACGTCAGATATTGGAGATAAACCAAATTTTATTTGCAGTTTATGTGAAACCAAATATTTGAAAAAAACTGTATTTGTTTATTCTTTCTTTTTTTCTCTCCGTCAAATTTACTCAAATGATTCAATTCAAACAAATTCACAAGAAAGTGAAGCTTTCAGAAAATTCTCTCCCCACATTACGATCTAATTCCGAATTCTAAAAATTTCAGGACGGATTCAGCAGAGGACTCGTCATCGGGACCGACGATTTTTCGTTGGAAAGTCTCGATCCGCTGCGAAATTAAACAACACATTATTAAACCGACAAAAATTAGTCAGCAATTTTTTCCCAGCTTTTGCCTTCATTGCGAAAGCAAATGTCCCAACGTTCTCGCAATCGAGCATGGAAAACAACAAAGTGCCTGAAATTTCAACAACCGCGCACTCCAATGTTTTTAAGTGTGTAAGGAAAAACGGTAATATATTGAAACTCATAAAATATCAAGCCTGCGCTTCCCATTCACAGAAATGAAATCTGCACAATTTCGAGGCGCGAAAGTAACGATTGTAAATACGGAATTCTTATAGTTATTGTTGTTTGAGGAAGCCAAATATAAATAATTGAAAAGAAAATTGGAGGAATGAAAATCTGTACATTAGAATATTGAGGAAATGGAGCAATTTATGCGTGTGTACAATGTGTTGTGCACGTGTATTTGTGCCGCGTTTTGATGATTGTACATATATATACGTGAATATTTTACAAATTGTGTTATCAAAGAAAGTTTTGTAAACGGTTTGTGTGGGTTTGGCGGTGTACAGCTTGCAGGAATCAGCGTGTGAACTAATACGGATAGTCAATTCACGAGCGACACATAAATGCATATAGTATATTTGTTACTGAAAATAAATTGTTTGTATTAACAATCAAGTTTTGTCTTTTTTTGGGGAAAAAACTGGGATTTAGAGAAAGTGATTTTTTTAAATTTCTTACAGTATCTTCAGTTGCTTTTAGAAATTTCTAGGATTTTGATTTGTTCCTAATATATATAGAATTAATACAGAACAATTAAAAGTATGATTTTCTGGTTCCAAATTACCTCTTCTTTCTGAATCGATCACTTTTAAATAAACAAACATCTCGAAATGCAACTGAACTTTGCAGAAGCACTGAAGTATTACGAGTATTTTGAAGTAAAAATTAACTAAATCGGATGATAACAAGAAGAGTAACAGCCAGTTGAAAAAGATGAAAAATTCGACCCTCGGAGCGATCCGAATCTAATCCTTGCGCTTTCATGCAGTTTCTCTAACCATTCTTCCTACTGCTGCGAGGGGTCACGCGTCTCCACCGGTTATTCGATCCGTTCACTGAATTTTGTAACATATAACTGTGATTTTCTAATAACTTAAGAACATCACGTTGTAAATAACGCGTTACTCGTAAAGCGTTATTCTAAAATGTTACGATTTTTACTGTAACGATAACGTAACGCGTTACATTAATTAACAAGTAACAATAATGGGAACGAGTCATTTTTTTCGGTAATGATAACGATTCGTAACAAAAATCCCGTTATTTTACGTTACGTTACTTTTATGTATTAGTCTCATGAAGTTTTTAGAACAGTAGTATAACTTTTTAATGATTATTCTGAAACTAAGATGTAAGTAATTTTTGACTTCCTCATTTTTGAATAAAAAATTCTACATTTATAGTTTTTATTGAAACAGAATAGAATATTAGGAAGTGTGCACAAATATCGACATAGGATATGCTTTTTAACTTTTCATTGGAAAACTTTCATAATTCAAAGATTTCATTCTAGAAATTCGCACAAAAATATATAAAAGTACCTAAAATCTATAGATCTCGCTAGAAAATCTTGCAGGATATTATGAATACAAAAAAAACTAGGTATAAATTAGTTTCATGTTATAAGATTCTTCAAAAATTTATGTAATTCAGGAAACAAGATATCCAATTTCTCGAGCATTGAATTCTGAAAATATAAGTGTATATACATAGTAAAAGTCTATAAAAGCACTAAAAAATTTTTCAAATTGTAAAAGTCTGTGAAAAATACAAAAAATCTTGAAAGCACTCTGAATCTAGAAAGAAACTGTTTTCTGGAAAATTGATCGAAATACTTCACAGATTTTTAACTTTCAATCATAGGAAATCTCATTATGGATATTCAAAGAGATGTCTTTAAAAAAACTAAAAAATTCTACGACAATTAATAAATACTTATAGAAATACAGATAGAAAATACGCAAATATAAATACGTGTAAACATATGTGGCGTGGAACGATAAAAGGGACCTAAGGACCAAAAAATCGATATCGAGTTTTTTACATAAACCGATTGCATAAAGTCCAAAGTCCATTCCTTCATTTTGATTTCAAGGTAGGACCCTTCCGAGAGCTTCAGTTCATCTGAATCTTAGTTAATCTGAAGTTAGATTTGAGATAGTCTATTGAATATCTCAAATCTAAGGTCACGAAATGATCTATACAGGGTGTTTCACAGTGCACGAAAATCCTTGAAACCATGGATTCCTCATGAAATTCTAAGATTTTTTTCCCTTTGCCATTTTTTAAAAAACTCAAAAATAAAAAATTTACTACAGATGAAAATTTAAAAAATAAATATCCTCTCCCGACAAGTAAGGGTCAAATTCTCGGAAACAAACTTTTTCTAAATTTTCTTCATATTTTTCTGAATAAAAAAGTCCTTTGCCACTTTTTATAAAACTCAAAATCAAAAAAGTTATTCGAGCATATAATCTAAGAAATCTGATTGGTTAAAACTTGTGACCCGAATAACTTATTTGATTTTGAGTTTTGTAAAAAGTGGCAAAGGACTTTTTTACTCAGAAAAATATGAAAAAAATGTAGAAAAAGTTTGTTTTCGTTAATTCGACCCTCACTCCTCGGGAAAGGGCATTTATTGTTTGAATTTTCGGCCTAAATAACTTTTACAGTTTTGAGTTTTTTAAGAAATGGCAGAGGGTAAAAAGTCTTAGAATTCTATAAGAAATTTCAAAAAAGAAGAAGTTTCAAGGATTGCCGTGCACTGTGAAACACCCTGTATTTAGTCTTTCTGTAAGAAGGTGGCATAATTTTCTTCCTTCTACTGAACATATCACCCTTATTCCTCAATTCGTCCCTTAGATGATTATATAAGTGATTCATGATACCCATGATGAACCCATTCTTCAAGGGGAAAATTCCCTGTTCCTGAAGTAATAGAGTCGAAGGATATCCTCTATGCTTCCTAAATATAAATTTAATTATATTCTTTTGTTTGAACTGACTCCAAATGCCTCATGGCAGATTGATCTGCATTCCCCCAAACCGTCAAACCGTTTGAAGCCTTAGACCAAAATACTGCAAAATAGTATCAAGTAATCTAATGTTTCTTATTTGCTCTGTTAATATCCATAATCACTACCCTGGCAAGTTCGTGAAACGCGTCTTTTTTGTTGCTTCGGCGTTTCATTCACGTTCCCGTTGCATTTGCGTTGCATTTGCGTTTATTCAGCGTTTTTAAACGCTATCGCAACACTAAAGCAGCGATATTGAAACGTGTCAAATGGTCGCCATTGAAACGTCTTCTGCAACGCGACTGAAACGTTTCTTTGTCGTTGCTGCAACGCCAATAAAACGTTTCATTAGCGTTTCAATACTCTATATTTTCTGTCATCAACTATATACAACAAGATTTATCAATATTTTTAGAACGCTTCGGATTTTTCCAATTCTTAAGAGTTATTGAGCAATCTTCGAAATTTTCGATTTTTTGACATTTTGCAAGTTTCAACGGTTTGCGTTAGAGCATTTTTTTTAAATTGCATTTTGTTAAATGAAAGAAAGTAGTTAAAAATTTGGTTCAATCAGAGTTTCAGGTACTTAATATTTTCCGTCATCAATTGCACCCTGGTGAAAAATTGTGGCACAACATTTTAACTTACATCCTCATCTTGCGAAATGGCTCAGGTGTCATCGTCTCGGCATATCATCCCAGCAATCCAGGTTCGAATCCCGGCTTTAGCAAGGAGATTTTCTTCAGATCGATTACGATGATTAGAGCGGTGTCCAGGTACATCACCCCATCACATTATATCAACCTAATTATACTATTCGATTTCTTTTTTCAACTTTTTGGTTTATTAGGACGTTTCAAAGGCATTTCATGCGTAACCAAAAGAAACGTTTCTTTCGTGTTGCATTCGCGTTTCACGAACTTGCCAGGGTACTTCATCAAATCTTGATCACACGGAGCCAAACTAAGGTCGTGATTACAAAACCTCAATAAAACACAACAATAGTGTGAAAAAACAATCCTTTTCTATATTTCGGCCAAGTATTTGGGCCCTCTTCAGGAAAATTTGTACATCATAATTCAACAGATTAGTGACCGTGTATCCCAATAATTGTCAAAAAACATCTTTGGTCTCAAGATGACCATTGTCAAAGACAAATACACATTTTAATCACTGTCAACATTAACTCGTGTAAACAATATGAATCCAAACTAGCCGAAGAAACATGATCAAAAACAAAAACCGTCAGAAAGGTATTCCGGCCAAAATATAGAAAAGGATTGTTTTTTCACACTATTGCAGTGTTTTATTGAAGTTTTGTAATGACGACCTTAGTTTGGCTCTGTGTGATCAAGATTTTATGAAGTACTGCAAAATAGATTTGAGTAATTGTTTAACATTCAACGCTAATCTGAGTCTATAAAATACATAAATAAGATATTTATACCTGTTAGTAATTTCCATCACATGCTCATCCTATTGCAACTTTTCATCAATAATTATACCCAGATATTTAACGCTAGGCACTCTCTGTATAATCGGACATTCACAGCCTCTCCGGTTCTCATGCCTGCATAGACCTTCATGGATCGTAAGATTCAAGTCACTCGGTGCACTATCCCTGTATGAAACGAATACAATGAAGACCGTCTTATCCATGTTCATTAATTAACAAAAAATGCATTGGTTCAAGTAACTAAAATCCCTTTGTTTGTCCTTGTTAAGTTGAGAGAACCACTCGATTGGTTAAATTAACAAAAACATCATGTTTCTTCGTAACAAGGAAGTTTTATCGATCTCACAATATACTATTTAGTTCTATCAACGTTAATTATTGTTACTTGAACAATTTGACCGAGACATCAAACTTTGTCGTTGCAGCCAAGTAACAAGTTTCTGGGAACAGTGTGTTTTGGTGCTCTCAACCATGTTCATAATTGAATGAACAATTTTTTGACTGATGCGCGCAGAAGTGTGTGGGGGAGGAACAGTCGTTATGGTGCGTCATGAACCTTTGTGAACTATGAACCTCTTGTTTGTTCACGTTGTGCTTTGTCGGACATTTTTTTTCGGTAAAAATCGGTGAATTGTTGCATATTACTGAAGTGAATAAGTGATGAATCGCACTCTGCATTCGTGGTCGACGAAATTCTTCGGAAATTGGGATTGTCGTCCATGATAAATATTGATATTATTCAAAGTTATTATAATTAATGTTTTTTCAACCGAGTATTTAGTTAGTGACATGATACAGTTAACCAAAAAACAGGAATATTAAAGTCTAGAAAATTCTTTCAAAAGCTGAATATAAACAAATAGGTTTGTTCTTTGAAAGGAAAATATGGTTGTGTTTAATAACATGCATGATACGTAACACTCTATTCATTGCTGTAACATAAAAGTAACATGTTTTTGACAATCAAGTAAAATTGTCGACAGAACCAAGTAGCGAAATATGAGCTTTGCTATTTTGATCATTCGTAACCAAGTAATTTTGGCGCTACTAACCATAATGAAGGACCATGTCAAAATGGTACGGGCAACAAAAAATATGGTTGGGCCTATATCAACCATGTGATTTTGTTGATACAACCAAGAACCTGATTACCTCAACCAACTAGTTTTTTCAGTCTGTTTAACCAATACCTCACCCTTATCATCCAAGAATCTTCTTTAATGACCATGACTGCATCATCCGCGAAAAGTGCCAGATTTCCAGTTTCATCATTTCTGAGTAAATCATTGACGTTTAAAGAAAAAAATATCGGCCCAAGTATAGTTCCTTGCGGAACACCACATTTAACAATTTTAGCACTACTTTTAGTATCATTAATTCCTACCACTTGTTCTCTGTCTCGTAAGTACTGCTCAAAAGATGAAGTGTATTTCCTCTGAAACCAGTGCTAAGTTTTCTCCTAACAATTCGTGGTTAACACTATCAAACGCCTTAATAAGATCTAAAAAAAATAGCTACACAAGGCTTGGTTTTATCAATAGCATCGTATAAGTTATCCATGATAATAAACAATAAAATATGTAAAAATTTTCATATAATGTCATCCAAATCCTGCATTTTTATATTGAAATATAGTAGTCGGCTAAAATCCATGAAAGCTATATCGATATCGTACAGTACTGCCTATGTAGCGTAACCGGGACGCAACAGTCACCTCGCAGTAATCGCAGTCAGTTGCTCCATGGACTTGGCGCGGGCAACATCATCACTTTCGATTACATGATAACGAATCTCGCCCCTTCGCGTGTGAAAAAGCACCGCTTCTAAACCATCGCCCTTTCACGGATTACGCGAAGCATCCCTCACACCGCACGGGAACCGGGCTCGGTGAGTGAGATCATCATCCCCCTCGCGAAAAGCACGTTCTCCAGCGCCAATTTCCCCCGCGGGTTGTTTAACGAATCGATACGAACCTTTCCTAGGAAATTTCAAAGGAAGAGAGGGCACTTGGATATTCTAAACTTTTTTGGAAAAGGGTCAGGGTTAGATAAGTTTAATTTTTTTGTAAGGAATATCAATATTTTTTAATGATTTTCGGAGAAGCTTGCAGGAAGATATTATTATGGTTGTTGCAGCTATATGTGAGTAGGATTTACTATAATTTTCGATCTAATGTTATTTATGGAAATTTTAGTGTCATTAGGTAGATGTGACAGACATGCCAATTTCGTCTATTCATTTGGGAAGAGAGTTTTTGGGGCTATGGACTTTGGTGTATGCATTTTTTTTCGTTATTTCGATGATTAGAAAATTTTATTTGTAGATCGAAAATTGAAAATGAAATTGGACTATTAGACAGAAAAATTATTGAAACAGGGGCGTAGGCAGAAAAAAATTTCGGAAGAGGTTTTTCTGATAAATATTTTTCCTTCGGAATTTTATAATTTTTCATCTTTGACAATATGGTTACGAGAGAGCGATTTTGAAATATTTTACATTTTGGAATTTTAAAGTTATACAACTTTTGGAATCCAGAGTTGCACATTTGTCATGTTTGTAAATATTGGAATTCGATTTTTGTGATTTTCAATTATTAATTGAGGTTTTCATTTTTTTTTTTTTACTAATACTTTTAGGACTTATACCATTTTAAGGAATACCTGATATTAAGTAATGTGAATTTTTATGGAGCTTTCTGAAATTCGATGCTCTAGGAATCAAACTTCTAAAAAATTTATATATTGGAAATGATTTTTGAGTATATTTTAACCACAAAGATAATAGGTACATCATAAATTTGTATTATTTTCGTATAATATATTATTAATTAACTTTTGTAGTATTTTCTGGTATTTTCATATATTTCTAATATTTCTATGGGTTGCTCAATAGATTTTTAGAATAGATGCTATAGTATTGAAATATTCAAAAATTTTAAGAATTTAAATTGCTTTTTCAGGCAACAGTTTCTTTGCTGAAGATTTTCAATAATTTTTTTCTTTATTTTTCAGTATTCCTATAATTAAAAGTATGTTTAATTGTATAAACTGTATAAATTAAATTGGATGCATTTTTATGGTTTTTAAATGAATTTGTAGAATAATTTCAAAAATTGTATATAATTGTAGTATTATATTAATAATTATGCTCGAGGACAGAAAGTTTTATTAATTTATAAGAAAGTAATAACTACATAATTTTTATGTATTGAAAGATTTCTAGTGAACTAGTGAACTAGTAAATGGTAAGCTGGCAAACTGGTCATCTAGTAAACTTTTAAGCTAGTAAACTAGTAAGTTAGGAAAAAAGTAAACTAGCAAACTAGTAAGCTCGTCAGCTACTAAACTAGTAGACAAGTAAGCTAGTAAACTAGTTAACTACTAAAATTGTAAAATAATAACATAGTAAACAAGTAAAAAATAAAAATAGTAAGCTTGCAAACTCGTTAACAAGTTGATTAGTTATTTTATAAACTAGTAAACTTTTCAAATTTGCAATAGTAAACTGGTAAACTAGTAAGCTAGTGAAATAAAAACTTGTTAGCTAGAAAACTATAAATCTAGTAAGCTAGGGAACTAGACAGCTTACTTTTCACATTTTTCCAATATAATATACGAAACCCTGGAGGATTTCCAAGTATTTTTAGAGATTACTTATGTGTTGTAGATTGCTACAGAGATTTATAGAACTCGATGCTTTAAAAAGCGAATTTCGATCTATTCTCAGTTATTTCAAGAATTGATGATAAAATCACATTCATATGGATTTCTCATGTTTTATATCGTCATTCTTTTCTCGTATTTTCGAAATATACAAGATTTTGTTACATTTTCCAGAATTTGCATAAACGTATGGTATATTAATAAGTTGATGCTTTAGAATCCTAAAATTTATCGATCGTAGAGGCATTTGTCGAGATATTTCAGAAAACAGTTTTTTAATAGAATTCAATTGATTTTATTATTCTTTCAGAGTTTGTATGAACCGAACGATTTTTACTACTTTTGTATGGATTTTATATAGATTCCTAGTATTTGATGATCTAAGATTCAATGTTTTGTAAATTTTTAGCATTTCCGTAGATTTATATTTTTCTTGATTATTCAATGTGTTACAACAATTTTCCTGATTCATATTTTCTACGTAATCCTATCTTACGTTTTAGTAATTTTTACTATTTCATTAAATATACACTGCTAACGTTTCCATGCATTTTTTTGTCACTTTTTTTTTATTGTTTCTAGATGTAACTTTTTATAATTTTTACATGAAATATTGATTGATTTTATCAGAATTTCGGGAGGGGTTTGGACCCGCAAAAACCCTCTCTGTCTACGCGCCTGCATTGAAATAATCCTTAAATTGAGCATAATGTCGTATTTCAGATTCCAAATTCTTGAACACAAATTATTTTCCAATGGTTCTGTTCTACAAGTTTTTTATCTAAGTAGTTTTTCGTGATAGTAAAATATCCCAACATAGTTACATTGCTCCAAATTCTACGAATTTTAAAATTTTTCTGCTTGTAATTTCGAAATGAACATCATCTTTCAATGAAAAATTTAACCGTAATAATCAACACAAAATTTTTGAAAATTGCAGTAAATTACGTAAAATGATTGGAGCATTTGTCTTGAAAAATTCTTTCAATGATCTTGGCAAGAAATTCAATTTCCTCTCCACGACCAGGAGAAATTTATCAAGGGGAGAAAAGGAATCGCTGATTCAGATAAAGCGATAGTTCTTGGGTTTTGTTTGCTTTCGAGATGATTGACGAGGGGAACTCAATAACATAGCCACGTTTTCAAAACCAAGTATCCGGTTCCATTAATGGATTTGGCATTCAGTGGATTTACTTTTCATAGCAACTGTTTGTACTATTATTTTTCGACAACAACATTAGGGTCGTAAATATATATATCGTAGGGAAGGGGGTGCAAAGGAGTGGAGATCAATATATCATTTGCATATAAAAACAAATTTGAATAATCTCTCAACATTACGTGATTTTTGATTTCAAAAGTTTGTGATTTCTTTGGAGAAGTTTTTTATTTAATAGAGAATTGATAATTGTTTGGGCATTTAAAAGCAGGGATATTTTTACAGAAACTTATTCAAGATTTTTCATGCGTCTTAATTTGGGTGTTTTATTGTGAAAGCAAGATTTTTCGTCAAACAGGAAGAACTGCACTTTCATACAAAAATACCAATAATTTTTGAAATAGTTGCATAATGTATATAAATACCTAATTATATGAATATATTCTATCGAGATGAAAAAAGACGTGAAGATAGAATATGAAAGATAAGGAAAAAAATGAGGAAACTATGCAAGGCGAAAAAAAATCAATGAGTTAAGAAATCCTGTAAAAAATTCGTGTATTACTGGATAATTACAAAAACCATATGAGAAACTACGAAAAACTGAGAACATCGTATAAAAATACAAAAACTGCATGAACGAAATATCTGAATCCAAAGCACAACAAAAAACTTCAAAAATATTTACCGATATCGATATTAATGAAAAATGCAGGAAACAATAAATTAAACACAAAAAACTACCAGAAACTTATAAGGACCAGATAAAAATTAAAATGATTCAAAAAACTACAAGTTGCAATAAGAGTATCCCTGACATTTTAGAAAAATATACAGAAATTAAAGCACTACAGAAAACTATAGAAAAAGTACGAAAATATAATAAAAATTCAATAATCTTCTAAAATATGCAAATGTAAGAAAAAAAATTACATAGAAGTATAAAAATTTGCTTAAAATTAAGAATCTATAGAAAAGCTTCTGATCACAAATATATGATAAAATGCGAAGATCTTTTGAAAATTCGTAAACCCTGCAAGAAAATAAAAAAAATTTACAAAAAAGTTGTAAAAAGTAACAAGCATTTGATGATAAAAAAAAGATAACTACAAAAATTTTTAAAGTTACAATAAATGCATAGATTCAATAAGAAATTCACATTGTAAAATTTGAGGCCTTTGATAGAAATTAGGTTTTCATAATTTTTATCAGAAATATACAAATTTGTCTTCTTATATTGTCAGTTATATTTCGTTTTCCTTTTTTAATTTCTCACGAAATTGTTTAATTAATTGACATTTTCAAGCTTATTGTTTGTTTTTTAGATATTTTCACTGTTTTCTGAATATTACCGAAGTATTTCACAGTTTTTCATGCTTATCTCATATATATTTTTTTACTTTTTTTGTAATTATCTTAGTTTTTTGTTATTTTCTAGATTTCTTGGCGAATTTACATAGCACTTTACAGAATTTCGTATTTAAAGTAAATTCGTGTATCAATTTGTAAAATAAAACCTTGTTTTCGTAATGTTTAGCACGATATAAGGACCAGTCAAAGTTTTTGGTAATTTTTCTAATAGTTTACAGGTTTCGCAGTTATTTGAAGTCTTCCACAATTTGCTTAAACCTAAACTAACTTAAACTAACTTTGAGGAAAGCTTTTTAAAAAACTGTGGAAAATGTTAAAAATATAGCGTTTTCGACTGTCAAAATAATATGTTTAGTTCTCTAAATCTGCTAATACATAGAAGAAATCTCAAATTTTTTGTTCTAAAGATTTTAAATAAAAATCATTATTATATATAAATACCTTAATTTGTATAAGTTAAACAAAATAAATGTTTGGAAGAATAGTTGAATTCTATCGGTTTCGAATGGGAACAAATACTTGTTTCAACCCTACACAACAAAAACTTGATTGTTTGTCCTGTGAAAAGTATAATAATTCCCAATTAGACCAAAACTAAAGATTTTACGGTCAATTATTTCTAATCAACACTGAGAAAAAATTTAGGAATTATTACAATACTGTTTAGTACTGTGGAATGAATCAAAAGTATTGTGCTGTTTGTAAGATATTTATAGCACTTTTTAACATAATGTTTAGTAAATATTGTCGAATGATATTGTAGTAGGAGATAAATTTTTTTGTCAAAACTCTTATACATATTTCGTTTCCTACTATACTTTTTTGTATTGTAGATTTTACAATGTGATGATATAAATTTTTGCAATACATATACCAAAATGGACAATATTTTATCTTAGTATATGAAATATCATGATGATACTAACTGAAAAAAAAAATTTATAAAATGTAAAAGATTATATTGAATGTGTTACTGTACATGGATATTGAATCCTGCGTACTACTATAGTAAAAATTACGATTGCGTATTCTGTAGATTTTAAATTTTCCGAATTCATCTAGTGAAAACGGGCATACATATTGTGATCTTGACAATACAGCAATAATTACTATACATTATCGTAATGATTCAAATAAAAATGACGAAATGTGCAATGATATTGTAAAACCTGCAACACTATTCCAAAATTCACAATATTCCACTATTTTTCACCATGTACATATTACGTTAGAAAGTATTACAATTGTTTCTCATTCAAGAATCAAAAAATCGTCATTTTTCAAATTCTTTTTCACAACCATCAATATTTGAAGATGGGCTCATATACAATTCCTCTTCCCTTTTCCATACAACCGAAATCAAAATCCTTTCGCCAAACACGAAATGAAATAAAACCAAAGGAGATATGTACGAAATATTCCTAGGGTCGTCTTTTTTTTATTTGGTCAGTGTATCTTACGAAGCCCCTTCTGTAATCATCGCACACAGAGCAGCAAGTTGAAGCCGGAAGATCGGAATGGAGCTGGGAAAAAGGGTTAAGGCGTCGAATAAATAAGTGCTCTCTCGCTTTCGCCCGGGGAAAAAAGGCTTAATGCAATTTCGCGTTAGGCGTGTTTACGTGATAGCGAAAAATATGCAGTTATGCCTAGGAACGTCGAGAGTTGAGTCGAATCCGAGATTAACAAACTGCAAGTCCATTCGAAATTCAAAAACATGATATCAGAAGTATGTTGGATTCCGGTATGGTCGAAAACACCAAATGTGACCGAAATTCCACCAAAAGTTTTATTCACTGGAGTAATTCGCGATTATCGTTATACACGTTTCAACGATTCGCGACAAGTGTTTTCGCGACGCGACTGATTACTGATTTTGAGAAGTCTCGTTCTGAATGTATTTGATCTGATCTGATTAACTGCCTAATCTTGTCTGTCTGTCTGTCTCTCTGGTCTGGTCTGTAGGAAAACGCCGATGCACGCGCTTTTATATCCTCTCTAGTGTACTGATGATGTCACTGAAGAAACGTCGAAAATGTTCTAGAACGCTTGAGTCACATTCGACGAGTTTCTACGCGTTGAGCGCGATGAATACAACATTTCATTGGAAAAACACGATCTCCGAAAATAAGATGATTCAGAGCTACACAAGGGTATCTAACGCGTATTGATAAGATCGCCGAAAGCTTCCATCGTCCGATGCGTGGTGCATGATAGAAAAACAATCACCGAAAATAGGGTGATTCAGAATTACATGAGTGTTCCAAATAAACAAGGTAATGGAAAAACACTATGAATCGTCGCTGCTGGAGGACGTTTTAGATAACTTGGAATAAAAATGATATCGCTTTGAATTATATGCGATATGTTTCAAATATCGGAATACTAGCAAGCAGGCTTTGGAAGTAACGATAACGGGAACGAGTCACTTTTTTCGGTGACGAGTAACGAAAATCCCGTTATTTTACGTTACTTTTATCTGTCCCATTAAGTTTTTAGCACAATTTAGAACTTTTTAGAAAATGTTCTGAAACTGAGATCTTAGTAATGTTCGACTTCCTCATTTTGAGATATGAAATTCTTTATTAATAATTTTTAATGAAACTATGTGGGATAATCGTAATTTGTGTAAAAATCTTGACGAAGAATAGGCTTTTTTTTTTTATTGAAAACTTTCACGACTCAAAGCGTTGAATTTTAGAAATCGCATGAAAAGATATAAAAATACTTATAAACTATAGATCGCAAAATTTAAAGCAGGATTTGTATGATTTAGAGATCCTGCTAGAAAATTTGATAGAATAATAATGAATACAAAAAATAAAATAAAATGCGAAAAATACTTGATTTTATTAAGATTGAAGTTATTTTATTTTTCAAATATTTATGTAATTCAAGGAATCAAAGTACTTCAATTTCTTGAGCTTTAAATTCCAAAAAATTGATGTTAATAGAAGTCTATAAGAAGATGAGTAAACTTTTATATGGTACAACTCTGTGAAAAATACAAAAAATATTGAGGACCCTTCAAATATATAAAGAAACTGTTTTCTGCAAAATCGATCGAAATATACTCCCAGAAATTTCGAACCTCCAATTTTATTTCATTCTTGAAATTTAAAGGGATATCCTTAAAAAACTAAAAATTCCACAACATTCTTTAAATATTTAAAAATGCAGAATGAAAACACGTTCAGAAAAATACGTGCAAATATATGCAACATTGAAAATATTTCGATTTCCAGAAATTCATACGGCAAAGTAAAAAAATAATCAACGATTCTTGAAATCATAGAAAAACCAAAGAAATACAAAAAGTACTTGAACAAGTAAAAATTTATCGAGACACTGTTTTGTGGAAAATCCTGTAAAACACGTAATGTTTCATTATATTCAAATTCTAGAGTTCGAAATTCTTGAAATGTACAGAACAATTATTATTATAAAAATACTAAAATTATGTCAAAACACCGAGAAATTCCGCAATATTCTATCATACTGAAAAATACAAATGGTTTCAAAAATACTGAACATTTCTTCAAACTGTAGAAAAATTGAGAAAGTTGAAAGAAAATCGAATGAAATGAAAAACTTCTTGGAAATTTTTTGCTGAAAATCCCCTCAAATACCAATAATTCAATGAACTTTTAATTCTAGAGCATGAAATTCTTGAAATCTTTATATCAATGTACTGAAAAATAGAAATTTATAAAAAAATTCTAGAAAATCCTGTAACATTTTATACATACTTAAAAGTACAAAAAGATTTCAAAATTCTGAAAATCTAGGTAGGTATTTAGATTCTTTCAAAAATCTATTAATTTTGCAAATGTTTTCTTATGGCAAACATTGAATCAAATGTCATATTCAGAAATTTCGTAAACTTCAGAAAAATATAAAAATTTGATGAAGCTGATTGATTTTTTCTCAGTGAAATATTTCAGATTAACATTTTTTATTATATCTGAAATCAACAATTTCTATAGAACAAAATCAAAAGTACGTTGAAATTGTATTTTTGAGCCTTAGTTTTTCGATTTTTGTTATTTACATTCAATATCTTCCAAAAAGTAACGTGAAAGTAACGGAACGTTACTTTTTTAAAGTGGCAACGGTAACGAGTTACTATTTCTTCTTGAGTAACGATAACGTAATGGATTACTTTTTTCACCTTCGTAACGGTAACGTAACGCGTTACATTTTTTTAGTTAACTTCCCAAACCCTGTTAGCAAGAATATTGATTACAATTATAAATTACACATGTCGATTATGATTACGATTATAACATTGATTAAAATATTGATTATAATATGCAGAGCATCCAACAAGTAAATGATTAAATTTAGACTTCTTGTTTTGCAGAAAGAAAGGTACATTTAGTATCTCAATAAAATGAATGTTCGATATGAAACTTCCTTCAACTGACAGCAGTTTCATTCGCAAGAAATGATATTATTCTTCAAAAAAATGTGAGGAAATCTTGTAAATTTATTCGGGAAGTCTTCTAAAGTAGAATTAAATTCCTCATGTAACAGACGCCGGGTAAAATTCAGGTTCACAACTGCGTTACAGACATTGTACATGTTTTATCGATCACCGTCCACCCTAAACGCACAAGAAATTTTTAACGACTTGGCATTTGCGCCGGCCTAACGACGCTGAGACACGAGCTGAATGAACGCAGTGCATTTTTTTTGCGATAAAAAAATATGACACTCGAGCAGCACGTTTTCACGAGTGATCGAGCGCATCAAAAGAGGCGAAGGTAGAAGTTTCGAGATCGAAACCCGGCTCTGTGAAGCTTGCTTTTCTCCCTTTTTGGCCTTTTTTCAGCTTTCTTTCGGTGCATCTGCTTTTTTTTTGACGCGAAATCTTCCGCGTTCCATTATATACCTGGACCAAACGGGGCCACGCATTGTTCGTAAACAAAACCTTGACCCTATGCAGAGACCGGTTTTTCGGCGCCGCACTTCGAAAATGTTGGATTTACGTGGGTTTCGAATTTTGAGGAATTCAGTGAAGGTTGAGGAGGTATTTAGTGTGAAAAAAACACTTGTTATTCACTATGGGAAGTAATTGTCATACACAAATAAAAAATTTTTTATACTTTTTTAATCATAGGGTTCTTGTACATGAGCATTAGGGTGTCATTAATTTTGGCAATGTTGGAATTTCTTTCCATTCTAAAAACAAATTTTTTGCAAAGTTTGAACTGAATCAGACATGATTAACCCGTACTACAAAGAGACAGACGTAAATGGAAATTATATTTAATTTTTCATACGTTTTGTTCAAATGTTCATAACTTTTGCAGAACTTATGATTTATGCTTGAAACTTGGCAGAGTTTGAGTACATAATGTAAGGTTCAAAGCTAAATTTTTCTGGATTTTTCTAAAGCTGTTATCTATATTTTACAAGTTAGAAAATGTACATGTTTGCCTGAATTTATTGTTTTTTTACAATTTATTTCCCTTAAATATTTGTAACTTCTACAAAACTTATAATAAACTTTTGAAATTTGGCAAAATATGAGAACATAATGTAGGTTAAGAACTAAATTTTTTTAGATTTTTCCATTGCTGTTATCTACATATATTTTACAGGGACTCGAATAGTACAAGTTTTCCCTAATTTCATGTATTTTCTAATTTATTTCCTGTACATATTTTTAACTTCTAAAAAACTTGTGGTAGACTTTTCAAATTTGGCAGAGTTTGAGTTCATAAATTTAAGTTCAGAATAAAAATGTTTGTGATATTTCTGGACCAATTTATTATACTCCTCTAGTTTATTGATGAAATTAAGAAATTTTCGCGCTTGAAGTACGGATTTGAATAGTTATGAAAAAATACGAAAATTTAAACTTTGAACTTAAGGTAATTAACTAAGACTCTGCCAAAATTTAAAAGTACATATATGATAAATTTTTGAGAAGTTACAAATATGTAAGGGAAACAAAATTCAGAAATACCTGAAATCAAGGCAAACATGTACATTTTATTTCTTTTAAAATATAGATAACAGTGATAGAAAAATCCAGGAAAATTCGATTTTGAACCTTACATTATGTACTCAAACTCTGCCAAGTTTCAAGCATAAATCATAAGTTTTGCAAGAGTTATGAATATTTGAGCAAAATGTATAAAAAATTACACATAATTCCCTTTTAAAACTTCAGCCGCTTTGTGGCTCGCTTCAAACTTTACGTAAAATTTTTTTATAGTATCTTGATTGATTCAAAGGCTTGGAATGAAAAAAATTCTCACGTTGCCAAAATAAGCGACACTTTAATGTATTTACAAGATATTTTTTATACATTTATGGAATTTTTTCGGAGAATTATGAGAAAAATGAAATCCTAGTCTAGGAAATTTTCATACAATATGAGGCGATTTCCACTTAATATGGGAAAATTTCCATACACAAGTATGAAAAATTGGTAGTTTTTTTGTTCAGTGTAAGAAATATTTTTGAAAGGATAATTTTCATTGCCGTCAAAGGAAAGAGCGAAGGTATATAATTCTGAGTTTCGTCGAAACAGAAGAAATTGCAAGATTCACAGAACGATATTTTATTCATGAAACTAGATATCCCCTCAGGTTTTGCACGTGCAATTGTACGTACATCGTACATCTTCAAAATAAAGAAAAAAATACACATGTATAGTTTTAACTGTGAAAAAATGTTAATGTTTACTTGGTAACATTCGAAAAAAATATTATGTAACAAATTAATTAAGAAAAATATTCACGAGGACAAAAGTTCTTGCAAAAACAATTTCTAATACTAGCTATTCTCTAAATTCCATAAGCAAGTGAATTTTCACTCTATATACATCGAGTTAAAATACTGCCACTCAAGCAGGAAGTGAAAATTCACTCTGAAAGAATAAATGTCACTCTTATAGGAGAAGTTGAATTTCACTCTGGAATTCTAGTGAGATTTCACTTAAAAAAGTGAGTTGTATCTCACTATTCCCGAGTGACTTGTCACTCCAAGAAAGTGAAAAATCGCTCTGAGAAATTAAGAAAGTGACTTAAATATGCAAGCAAAAATCCTATTTTATTTTTGCAATAATTTTTTTCCGTGAGTACTTTACCCGAATTTTTGAAAAGTTTGTCAAAAATAAATTAGTTCTGTGAATTTACAAACATTTGTATCAAAAGTGTCAGATGTTGACACAATAATTGGAAAAAATTTTCAATATTGTGATAAAAATGAATAATCATGTCATTTTTCCAAAACTTTGAAAAATTTGGTATTGTAATCCCCCATAAATTTTTCCAAAATTTTACATGTACTTTCTTATTTCTTTGGAGTGAATTTTCACTCTACCATGAGTTAAAATACTGCCACTCAAGCAGAAAGTGAAAATTCACTCTAAAAGAATTAATGTCACTCTTATTAGAGAAGTTGAATTTCATTCTTGAATTCTAGTGAGATTTTACTTGCGAAAGTGAGTTGTATTTCTCTATTCCTGAGTGACTTCTCACTCCAAGAGAGTGAAAAATCGCTCTGAGAAATTAAGAAAGTGACTTAAATATACAAGCAAAAATCCTATTTTATTTTTGCAATAATTTTTTTCCGTGAGTACTTTACCCGAATTTTTGAAAAGTTTGTCAAAAATAAATTAGTTCTGTAAATTTACAAACATTTGTATCAAAAGTGTCAGATGTTGACACATTAATTGAAAAAAATTTTCAATATTGTGATAAAAATGAATAATTTTCCTCGGAGTGAATTTTCACTCTACCATGAGTTAAAATACTGCCACTCAAACTTGGAGTGATTTTTCATTTTTTTGATACCAAAAATCACTCGAAAGAAGTGACATTTTATTCCAAATGGAAATTCCCAAAAATGACCATAACTTAGCTCAATCAGCTCTTGTTTTCGCGATATTGCAAAAAGGTTTTTTTTTTTAATTCAAATTTATGTTTTTTTTTCCCATATGTATCTGAATCAAAAACTGTTTTTTTATGTTGCTAATGAGTGTTAAATGAACTCAAAAACTTGATGTTTTACATTTTCGAAAAATTGTTCCATTTCAAAATTATAGAAATGACAAACTGAAATCGATTTAAGCGTAGCCCTCTTAATTTCTAAGAGTGAATATTTACTGTACATCGAGTGAAAATACTTAAACTTGGAGTGATTTTTCAATCTTTTTGGAGTGGAACTCGACTCATTTTTTAGAGAGAAATCTGACTAGAATCTAGGAGTGAAATTCAACTTCTCTTAAAGTGACGAATCTTATCTTTGAGAGGGTATTTTCACTCCTTGTTGGAGTCACACTATTTCACTCGATGTAGAGTGAAAATTTACTCTAAAAAAAACAAGAGAATAAAGTATAACGTTCATAAACAATGTTCTTTACAACATTTTTCGAATAAAATTGTTCAAACTATGAAAATACAACATTTTTGCATACATATTTTTGACTTCTATAATCTTTCGTAATTTTTTGTACTTCATCATACCTATGCAGTATTTCACATTTTTCCTATTATAAAAGTTTTTTTTTGCTTAAAATATATTCAATTGAATGGAACATCAAAAGGGAGTTATCGAATTTCCCATGGCAGAAAAAAAGTTGACATTTCATCGATATCTAAATAAAAGCCAGCATTTATATAAAAATATAACAATCATTGATTGACCTTTTATTCGAACTTTTTTTATAGACAAAAATTTATTCTTTCGTCATTTGATTATTTTCGTCTGAATTTCACCTTCGACATAAAGGAAAACGATGCTTCAAAAATAGCTTCAAAGTGCCATTTTTCGCAGATGCTTCGCGGATCTTTCAATAAAGGTCTGTAATGTGACTGAATGACTCTCATTGGCAGGAATCAATTAGCCGCGAATAGGCGTAAGTGAGCATTTCTCGGGTGCTCCGTGATTGATCGAGTGCTGCCGTTTAATGATAGTAACCCTCGCATTGGGAAATACTCGAAAGAATTTGTAAGAGTGCAAAAAATCTCGCATTTCTGAACCATTCCTTTTACTAATTCTATTTTGTAAGCAGATAAACATTAAATTAGAAACTCCGATTAACGATTTTTCATTCAAAAAAGTACCAAACTTAAAATGAAACTCTTTGAAACATTTGATGCAGCTTTCAATATTCCAGAATTTTAGCAGTACACTCCCAGAATCTAAAAATTCTAGATATTTCAAAGATAATAACATCAATTTCTTTCAAGACCGAAAGGTTTTTCAATTTCACTGCAGTTGCAATAATAGAGGTTTCAGTGTAAAGGCTTTTATCGACACACAATTCAATTTCTCTATATAAAAGTAGAATAAATCCATCCCCTTTAACTCAATCCAGGAAATTCTATTCCGGAAAAGAATCGATTTTTTGATAAAACTCGGAATAATCGTGAATGCGCGATTTTTCCCCCGCATCGCGCGCACTTAGCAATGGTAATAAAGCGTAATTTGACTTTGAAATTGGACTTGGAAGCGGGAAACAAAAGTCCGAGCGGAAACGCACATTTTGAAGGGATAAAAGAATAAAAGGCAGGAGAGCATGAATTCTGACACAGTTTGAATTTAAACAAAAAAACGTTTTTTTTTTTATATTTAAGTTCCCGAGTTTAGTGTGAGATAAGAATTTTATTGAAAATAAGACAGGTTGATCTAATTTTCAATAAAATTCTATGGGAGAAGAAAATTCTCTGACGGCGTCATCGCCAGGTATAAAATGCCTGACCCTGACACGAGAAAAAGCTTCGGATCCTTTCATTAGCTCGATATCTTCTATCATCGCCAGCGGCTATTAATTGCCGCTTCTCGAGCTGACTACCCATTTAATTTCTTTAATCAAAGTTTTTTTTCTTCGTTTTGAAGCTGATTTGTACGAGTTTCAAGTTTCAAAAGGTGTACATGAATGGAATTCAAAATAATATACTAATATTACATAGTAATTATAATAAGCAGCAAAATTTGTGTGAGGGATTAATTCGAAAAAAAATATTTTTCTTCAGGATTTTGAAGTTTTTGATCTTCGAGTGTATCATAGGAGAAAAAATCTAGTACTTTCTGACAAATAGTCGGTAAAAAGAACTAGAATTTTGTTAGTTTTAAAATATTATTGCAAATTTTATCATTTTTATTTGGCTTATTGCAATATTGTATAGTAGAAATCGTTATACTGTACAAATTACAATATACGCGCCAGTTTTTACTATCCAGATGATTTTGAACAATTTTAAATCTTCGGAATGCAAATCGTACTGTATAAATTGAAATTTTTATTCTACCCTAGATTTTTAGCACTATTGACACTATTTTTTTTTGGATTTTTCACTGTGTATAAAATGTTGCAGGATTATGTAGTACTTTATGATTTTTTACTATTTTTCAGTACATTGCTACATAGATTTCAATAATTTCATGCTCTAGAATTCGAAGTTCGTTACATTTTTTGTCTTTGAGAGAATTTTTCAAGAAATAGTGTCCATGTAGATTTTAATGTCTTTTGAATTCTTTGGCCCTTTTTCAGTTTTTTTTTAAATTGAAGAATCGTTCAGTATTTTTGAATCTATTCGTATTTTTCAGGATGTATAAAATGTTGCAGGATTTTCTAGTATTCTTATAAATTTCTCGTATTTTTATATAAATTTTTATATAGGTTTCGAGAATTTCGATCTATAATATTCAAAGTTCATTAAATTTTTCCTGTTATTTAAAGTTTTTTTCAGAAAACAGTGTCAACAGATTTTCATTCATTCAGTATTTTTAAATATTGCAGTATAAATTTCTGGAATTCTATGCTCTAGTTATTAAAGTTGTTTATATTTTAAATTATTCATAGATTTATTTGTATTTTTCTAAAAATGTATTTTATTTTTCCATTTCCTAGCATTTTGAGAATGATGTAGAATTTTTTGGTTTTCTTAAAGATATCTTTTTTAATTTCCAGAATGAGATTTCCCAGAATGAAAAGTATGGAAAATTTTAAGTATCTCAATCAATTTGACAAAAAACAGTTTTTTGATAGATTTAGTGCCCTTAATATTTTTAAAATTTATTATACATTTTAAAAATTTGACCAATTTTCCATTATTTTCTTTTATGGCTTCTAAATACATATATTTGTAGAATTCAATGCTCGAAAAATGGAAGTTTCTTGATTCCTGGGAAAACAAATATTTTTGAAAAATGTAATATCATTCATAAGAAAGTAATGTAAATATAGTATTTTTAATATTTTTCATGGTTTTTTTTGTGTTCATTAAACTACGTAAGGTTTTTCAGGTGGATTTATAGATTTTTATGATCCTGCTACATATAGATTTTAGGAATTATTCTTACGAATTTCTAGTTTTTTTGTATAAATTGGTACATAGATTTCGAGCTCTAATATTGGAAGTTAAAGAAATTTTTCGTGTTTCAATGGTTTTTTCAGAAAACAGTGTTCCAATATATTTTTATTTCTGTGGATATTTTTCGTATTTTTTCAGTTTTTCTACGACTTGAAGAATATTTCGGTATTTTTAAATATTGCAACATAAATTTTTGGAATTCTATGCTCTAGTTATTAAATTTGTTTACATTTTTCATTGTTCAAAGATTTTTTTGTATTTTTCATTATATGCATTTCCTTTTCCTATTTCCTAGCATTTCGAGAATGTTGTAGAATTTTTTGTGTTCTTTAAAGATATATCTTTGAATTTCCAGAATGTGATTTGCCGAAGTTGAAAGTTTGGAAAATTATAAGTATCTCGATCGATTTTACAAAAAACAGTCTTTTTTAAGATTTAGAGTGCCCTCAATATTTCTCAAATTCATTACACGCTTCGAAGATTTGAAAAATTTTTCAGTATTTTTTTTTTTCAAAAGACTTCTAAATACATATATTTGTAGAATCCGATGCTCGAGAAATTGCCCTAGTAATTTTAATCCTTACGAAAACCTTATAAGAAAATGAAATTTCTTATAAGAATGCAATTTCTTATAGGGTGCACCTTATGAAAACTTTATAAGAATTGGATTTCTTATAAGGTGGCCTTATAAAGAAACTAGAATTTCTGATCAAGAATAGATCGAAAAAGTTTTTTAAGGTTTTTTCTAATGAGATTTTATCAAATACATTCTTATAAGGTTTTTATAAGGTCGCCTTGTAAGAAATTGAATTCTTATAAGGAATTTCATTTTCTTATAAGGTTTTTATGAGGTTCAAAGTTACTAGGGTACAGTTTCTTGATTCTTGGAAAAACATAAATTTTTAAAAAATCTTATAGGATTTATAAGAAACTAATTAAAATATAGTAATTTCAATATTTTTCGTGGTTTTCTTTGTATTCATTAAATTACGTAGGTTTTTAGAAGAATATATAAATTTTGATGATTTTTGCTATACATTTTAAGTGTTTTGAAGTATTTTCATGTTGATTCCTAAAATTTAATGCTCCCACTTGTAATTATGAATGTTTCTAATTAAAAGTAAAAAAGCATATTCTTCGTCGATGTTTGTACACAAATTACTAATATTCCACTCTGTTCAGTTAAAAATTTTAAATCTAAAATTTTTTATTCAAAAATAAAGAAGGCAACAATTTTTAAATTACCTCAGTTTCAGAAAATTTCTTAAAAAGTCACATATTGTTCTAAAAACTTGATGAGACTGATGAAAGTTAAGATTAAAGAACAAAATTAACTCGTTTCCGTTCTCGTAACCTGTTAATTAATGTAACGATTTACGTTGTCATTACAGTAAAAAATATAACACCCATGGGTGTTACGTTTTCAGAGTAACTCGTTACTTACAAACTCTGTAGTAGACACCCTGGAATCTCTTTTCCACAGCAGTCTACGAATTTTGATCGTTAGAGGTTTGGAAGTCATACAAGAAAAACGTGTTGCCAGTTGGGGAATCACGGCTTTGTTTTTTCCCGTTTACGTCGACGTGATTTTTCCGAGGGTGTATAATGATTGCGAACGCTTTCGAGGGCTCACGCAGGTCTCATTGTGCCATCTCCGGCTCATTCCTCCCACGTTTCCCCGTTATTAAACGTCCGCCTCCTTTTCATAGCGGCCACTATTCAAGTTTCCAAGTCAGCGAGATCATATACCAGAGCACACGAATTGACGTGACATTATCTTATCCTTAATTACAACCCATTGTACAATAGGCTCGAGAGTCAGAAAATATTTACTGTTCTCCAATTATTATTCCAGTTTGAATGCAGAAAAATTTAAGGATAAAAGGAGAACCCCAAAATTACACAAAGATATTTTATGAAATTCGAATCTGCAGAAAATTTTAAAATTCTGAAGTTTGAATGCTTGTCATTTACATGAATGATGAAACTTGGAGATAGTTTCATGTTCTTGTTTCCGGAAATAAGACTTAAATTAGAATAAAAGTCCTACTGTTGATTATGTGTACTGGGAACTGCATTTTGATTGCCACGCTCACTACATGGAAACCGTTAAAAATGAGCTGACACACGACGATTCATTGTACTGATAATCTACTGATTGACGCTAAGTTTTTTACAACTACAGAACTGTTGCACTCACTTTTATGAGAACCATGTCAGAAGCTTTTATAGTCTCGAGGCTGGGATTTCATTTCGACAGTTGGTATTTGAATGAAGGGATGAAATTTCTAAATTACGTAAAATATCGATAATTTTTCTGATTCCCATGTTTTTCACAGTTTTGATTTTCACTAAGAAAGCCTATTATCCCTATTGAATTTTCCCAAAATTTTTTCCTCTAAAGAAAATAAACTGGGAAATAATCAAGGTCTCTGAAATTTTGCGAGCCACGTGAATAAATTAACGAGGACAATGTCATTAAATGAGCGTGATCTTAAGTGGGTTGCCAGTTGTAGTCGGGTCAGGGAAGCCCGATGCTCGCATCCTCGTATAATCGCAGCTGGAAAACGCCGTTCGATGTTTTCGCGCGTTTCCCGCACGCGGTACAAAAATACAGAGCACTTGTTTCCCGAGGAAAATGAAGCGTGCGTTCCACATTGGAGATTACTTTAGACTCGCTGCGTCACAACGCACACGTTGGTTCGGAAATTGACAGCTTATTATGAATTTCACGCCAAGCTAGGCCCACGGGTTCGAGGAGCTCTCAAATTTCAACGTAGAAGAACATGACCTTGTAATTATAATATTATTAATATCTTTGAATTGAAGCGTGTTGAATCAAAACGCGTTAGAAGTAAAACTTCTCATGCTGTTTTCTTTAAGGTTCCGATGTATAGATTTTTATTCCTCTTGCCTTTTTCAGTTCTAACAGATCCCTCAATTTTTCTGTGTGGTATTTTTCTCGTCATTAAACTGTAAATCAGTTAAAAAATTAATTCATTTTTCATTTTTAGTCGAATCTATCAATGACATTCTTACTCTCTTACAATGTTACGGACAGACGAAATCTCAAAATTACTCCTTACACTCGAAACACGCTCGAATATCATCGACCTCCAACTATTCCGATCTAACATTACACGCTTACAGTATTACGGACTTACAAAATCTTAAAATTACTTCCTCCAAATGAAAACATTACTGTCTTACATCTTACAGTCTTACATTACAACGAAATCTCAAAATTACTCCCTGCAATCGAAAATATTACACTCTTACATCTTACAGTCTTACACCTTACACTGTAAAATCTCCAAATTACTCCCTACACAAATTACATTCCAGAAAAGTGATAATTCCGCCTAATTTTTACTTCAATATGACACTCTTACATCTTACATTGTAAAATCTCGAAATTACTCCCTCCAAACGATAACATACAGTCTTACATTACAACGAAATCTCAAAATTACTCCCTGCAATCGAAAATATTACACTCTTACATCTTACATTGTAAAATCTCCAAATTACTCCCTGCATAAATTACATTCTAGAATAAATTACATTCTAGAAAAGTGATAATGCCACCTAAAAAGTTTCACTCAAAAAATATTGTACAACAGGAAGGAGTTTAATAAAATTATCGGTTTCTATAAAGGGAATTACTAAAAGATTGTGTTCAAACAGTTTGTGCCCTGTAAAATCTTTTTGCAAAGATTTATTAACGAGATAATCTTAAGGTTAAAGAAAATTTTATGAAATATTTTTCAATAAGTCGGTCACTTGATAAGGTATCCGGGAATTTTACAAGCACTAAGAAAAAAATATAATACTTTCTGTCACTTACATGTATACAAGAATATTGTAAATTTTACAATAATATTGCGGAATTTACAATATTATTGCGAATTTTGTAATTTCTATTTTATTAATTACAATACTGTACTGGAATAATCGTAATATTGTACAAATTACCATATGCATGCCAGTTTTTACTATATTAGATAATTTCGGAAAATTTTAAATCTACAGAATGAAAATCGTAATTTTTACTATACCTATAAACAAGATTTATAATCCGTATATTGTAAAACAACAAATTTAATATTTTATCTTTAATAATTTGTTTTTAAGTTCGTATAAATCGATAGTTCGTTTACTAAGAGAAAATATTGTACATGTAAATATATGCATCCAAAAAATGCATATAATATCGAAGAATTTACAGTATATTTTCGGATTTTTCCAATATTGTATCAATTACAATATGATAAACTAGAAAATATTAAAAATTATAGTTAAAAGAACTATACAGATATGATTACTGGCAAAATTGTATGGCATTGTCTGAAATTTGCAGTAGTAGGAATTACAATATAATATTGCAAAAGGTACAGTAGAAAACAAATGATGTATAGGAGTTTATGCAAGAAAATATATCAACTACTGCAATATCACTTGACGATATTTACTATAAATTATGACAGTCAGTGCTATAAATATCTAGCAAAAAGTGCAATATTTCAGAAAAATTCTAAAGTACTATACAGTGTTGTAATACATAATTAATATATTTATTTCGCAGCGTAGTACAGTTTTCCCAACAAACTGAATAGTTAGATTCACTTCAATTAAATAATATGGTTAATGAAACCATAGACATAAAAATATAGTAATTATTACAATACTTTTTTGTACTGTGGAATCCATCTGATATATTTTAATTTTTGCGAGATATTTGTAACAGTTTTTGTCATAATATATATTATAGTGAATATTATCAAATGATATTGCAGTAGTAGATATATTCTCTCGTATAAACTCCTAAACATGTTTCGTTTTCGACTGTACTTTTTCTGTACTTTTTGCAATATTTTATTGTAATTCCTACTACTCCAGATTACAGAAAATACCATACAATTTTGCCAGTAATCATATGTGTATAGTTCTTTTTACTATAATTTTTTATACTTCCTAGTATTTAAATGATATAATAGTAATAATAGATATGTTTTGCTGTAAAAACTCCTATAAATATTTTGTTCTTCACTATCTTCATTTTCTACTTTTTGCAATATCATGTTATTGTAATTCCTACTAATCCAGATTTCAGAAAATGCCATACAGTTTTGCTAATACTCAGATATGTATAGTTCTTTTTGCTATATTTTTGTGTACTTTCTAATATATCATAATTGTAATTGATACAATATTGGAAAAAGTCAAATATTCGAGTATATTGCAGATTTTACAATATATTAATTTTCGCGATACATATACTTACATGTAAAATATTAAGTACATGGAATATCATATGATACAAACTGGAAAACAAATGATAAAAGGTGAAATATTGTAATTGTTGTTTTACTATACACGGATATTAAATTCTGTGTGTTAGTATAGTAAAAATTACAATTTATGTAGTATAGTTTGCGTTCTGCAGATGTTGAATTTTTCAAAATTATCTAGTAAAAACTGGCATACATAGCATAATATAATGTAACTATTTTTAGTATAAGATACTGTAATAAGTAAAAGAAAAATGACAAAATTTGCTATAATATTGTGAAACTTGCAATGGCATTGTAAAATAGAGATAGGGGCCAATTTTATTTTGCTTAGTTCTGCATTGCGAAAAAACTTTTGAAATTTCATCGCAGGACTGTGAAAATCAGTTCATTTAAGTATTTTTACTTCTGTTTTCCAGAATTGCAGTAAAAATTTCAGCCTCACAGTTTTCTACACCTTCACCAAATTTATCACCAGTGGTTTGTATAATATTTTTCGAATAAACGCATATGCCATTAGAGCTTTCGGAACTTGTTGTGACTTGGAATTTTTTACTTTGGACCTTTTTGGGTTGGAACTTATGCACCTTGGAACATTGAGGCTTGGAACTAATGAACTTTTGTACTTTCTGTATTGGAACTTTTTGCTTGGAACTTTCAGTTTGGAACTATTATTTAGAACTTATGTTGTACAATCGTACTAGATTTTTGTCTCAGTGTACTTCATTTTTCCGACACTCATTGACTCTAATCTGAAAACACACATTTCGCAAGAAAAATGATTTTCCCACGGCAATACAATCTAATATCTTCAATTGACCTAACCACATGAACTATGGGACCCTTTTCACCATCAATTCAAATGAAAAAAGAATTATCCACATCTTCAGGAAAAAATATACGAAATTCGTCTTCTCAGGTCCATCATAGAATCCCAAACAGGAAAATTCTGAACCCTGGTACACTATTTACACAAGTCCATTCAACACGCATGAAAAAAAAGTATCTCGGGAAATTCCGGGTGCGTAAAATTACACGCTTTGCAATAAGAAAGTAGGTTATACGCGTTCATGTTTGTCCACATCCGGCCAATTTCCCTGAGCTTTTTGTGGACATTTCTCGTTCGCCACGTGGCTCAGGAAAAAAGGTTCCTTTTGTGACCGGGCGTTTCGAAAAATGACTGGAATGCCGGGGTTTTGCTGCTTATTGTTCGGTGGATTGAAAAAGACCCTTCTCGCAAAAAGGGAGAAAATTTGCTCGATTTCGCGGGTGTCTGGCGTTCTCGGAGAAAAAGACGGGTTTGCCTTCTAAGGCCAGTTTTCCACCGGTTTTCTGTGCATTAAGCGTGCGACGTCGATGACCTGATTTGCATTGCTGCACCTTGTGACAACAAACAAGATTAGGTTCTCGTCCATTATGAAGAGAAAAATTATTATTCACGGTGAAGTTTGCAAAAAGATCAGATACGTAAGTGCGGTGTCGTAAATTGAGTTATTTGCATGCAGATGATATCTTCTTTGGAAAGACATGTAAAAGGTTTAGTAATTAATCGAGTTGGAATGAATTTGCAATAGATGTGTTCTGAGATGATTATCGAATGAGAATAAGTTTGTGAATTGCATATTTTCTTCCAAAATTGTGTTTCATAATGAATAGTATTTTTATTCGATGTAGAATGAAAATGCACTCTTGGAATCCAAATATTAAAAAAAAAAAACTTATCTGATTTCTTTTTTCCCTTCTGCAAAAGAAAATTACCTATCCAGAACACTGGTTCCAAATTCGCCAGTATTTTGAAATTATTTGTGATGGTTTTCGATATTGAGTTTCAAAGACAAGATTTCAGCTGAAGCACTCATCTTCGTTGAAAACCTGAATCCAGCACGTTCACGAAAAGAAATTGCGTAATTCGCAAACTTTCTGGTACGACCGCTTCACGGAGTATGTAAAACAAGGGAAAGAAAAAAACCGTAAAGTGGACGACCTTGCGTGGCTAATTTATGAATGGAGAATGTCTTGGGTGTATTTGCGTGGAATAAAAGCGTTTAAGAATCGTGTGCAGCAAAAAAATAAGTGATTCGCGCATCAATATAAGGCTTCGCTCAAGTCAAAACCGATAGAGTTGCTCTTGAAATATGAATTTTTGTACGGAAGGAATATTTTCTTTTTCAGCAAAAATAATGAGTTACTTCATTATTTTAGTTTAGTGTATATCACACTGAATATTAATTAGTTACTGCAGACAAAGAATATGGTTTTTTACTTTTTATTAGAAACCTTCACCATTCGATGCATCAAATTGAAGAAATCAGCGTTAAACTGCATGAAAGTACGTGAAATCTATTTAATTTAATTTAAAGAATGCAAAAGAAATATACAAAAAATACTAGATTTCAATAAGTTTCTTATGAATGCTATTAGATTTTTCAGAAATTAAAGTGATTCCACAGGAATCAAGAAACTTCAATTTTTCGAGCCTTGAATTCTAAAAATATATGCATATAGAAGTCCATAAAAATACTAGACAACTTTTCAAATCCTAAAAGTCTGTAATAAATTTAACAAGTATTGAGGCCATTCTAAATCTATAAAGAAACTGTTTTCTGTAAAATTGATCGAGATACGTCAAATATTCAAAACTTTCAGTTCTAGGGAATCTCATTCTGGAAATTCTGACAGATATCTTTATAAAAACGATAAAATTCTACAACATTCTAGAAATGCTAGGAAATACAAAAATCTAAACAACTTTTATAACTAGAGCGTAAAATTCCAGAAATTTACACTGCAATTTTTAAAAAACTGAACCATTCTTCGAATCGTAGGAAAACTGAAGGAGTACGAAAAATACCGAAGAAATGAAAATCTATTGAGAATTGAGATATTGTTATCTGATATATCCTGTAAAACGCGAAAAATTTGATTCACTACAAATTTTTGAGCTCGAAATCTTTGAAATCTATATAACAATTTATATAAAAATACTAGAAAATCCTGCAACATTTTATACATCTAAAAAAATAAGAATAGTTTTAGAAATACTGAACAATCTTTCATATCGTAGAAAAACTGAAAAAAAGTCAAAGAAATATAAATCTGCATAGACAATATTTGCTGAAAAATCCTCTGAAACACAAACAATTTGATGAACTTTGGATTCTGGAGCATGGATTTATTAAAATCTATTTAGAAAAATATTACAGATTCTATAAAATACTAGAAAATCCTGCAACATTTTATACATACTGAAAAATACAAAAAGAGCCAAAACAACTAAAAATCTTGTATATTAGATTCTCTCAAAAATTTATTAAATTCGCAAATTTTTCACGAGTTAGTGGCACCACTTTTCTTTAATTCTATTAGTAATTATGCACTTATAAATTATCGGCATTCCCTGCTAAAAAAATTAATCGAAACTCGATCATTTCTGATCTTTTTACGTCATGTTCTTCAAATTCTCAATCATATTAGATCATATTCGGTCGTGCAACCTATGAAATGCCGATATTTTTCGATAATTTTCAATCAGGTTTTTACCTGAATCATATCTTATAATATAAACATGATAAATTTTCGATCATAATCGATCACATTGAAATCATGTAAAATTTAGTGTCGATCATATTAGATGATGTACAGAACTAAATCGTATTTGATGATGAAAACCGGATCGAATGTCAATCATAATGGGTCACAATGAAATCATGTAAAATTTAGTTTGAACTAATAAATGAGTGATTTTTTACTTAGAATAACGAAAACTTAATCTGTTGTAATATTTAGTTATGTAAGTCAAACAATTATCAAAAAATCAGTGAAAAATTACTAATAATCAGTAAACAAAATCACTCATTAAGAAAAAGCTTTCCACTGAAGATGTGATTTTTAACTATTTACCTAGAATCCTCAACGTTACGAAATTTCTATAGAAATTAATAAAAGACACGAATAGTTTTAAAAAGTGCCCCAAAAACAACGTATTTACGTTTGGCACATTTCTACCCTCTCTTCGACAGATCCAATCGAAATAAAAAAAAATAATAATAATAATTCAACGTAGAGAAACTGAAGCGTAATTACTCAAAAGTTCTACCCGCTGGAATCCAGACGATCATCAACCAAACCTCACCATCCCATCCCTAATAACCAAAAATGCCATGAACAAAATCCCAAACAAACACAATAACAAAATAAAATTCAACACGAGAATTCAAACAAAAATGAATTGAAATTTATTCAATATTCCTCATGGTAAATCTGAACATACAAAATAAAAGAAAAAAAAAACATCAGGGACTACCAATTTTGGCAATGATACACGAAAATGGCTGACCTCAACAACATCAAAAACAAAACTGTTTCGAGTTATAACCGAAAATATATATTAGAAACAAAAAACTGGAGCACGTTAAATCAAAACGCGTTAGAAGTAAAACTTTTCATGCTGCTTTCTTTAAGGTTCCGATGTATAGATTTTTATTCCTCTTACCTTCTTTAGTTCTAACAGATCCCTCAATTTTTCTGTGTAGTATTTTTCTCGTTTTTTGGCCGTAAATAAGTTAAAAAATTAATTCATTTTTCATTTTTAGTCGAATCTATCAATGACTTTCTTACACTCTTACAGTGTTACAGACTTACGAAATCTCAAAATTACTTCTTAGACTCGAAACAAGCTCGAATATCATCGGCCTCCAACTATTCCGATCTACCATTACATTTTTACAGAATAACAGACTTACAAAATCTCAAAATTACTGCCTCAAAACGAAAACATCATGTAACATGTAAGACACAGTCTTACATCTTACAGTCTTACATATTACATTGTAAAATCTCCGAATTACTCCCTACGTACATTACATCCTTTAAAAATGACAATGCCGCTTAAGAAGTTTTACTTCAAAAAAAAAAAAAAAAAAAAAAAAAAAAACGATTCGAATCAGAAAGAAAACCTTCTCGGGGCCAATCCGGCGAAATCCCACGAGGCGACGGAAAACCAAAAAAAACGGCAGGGCGGGCATATGAAGCCTATAGAAGGAGGCCCGACTTCCTATGTCACGGCTAACGGCAGAGTATGTATGGCTGTGGCAGCCCGAACCCCCACTCTAGAGCCTTTATTTTTTTTTTTTCTTTACTGCGCGAACCGACTGATTTTACTAGAAGTGTTGTATTCCCAAGGTGGTATCGGGTTGGAGCATAGACATTAACACATCACTTCGAACAATACTTTTATTTCATTGACTGATATTTAATTGTACATCAAAGACCGGGTGACGGAGAGTAAGTAAGTAAAGTTATTGTAAGCAATTGTAAGTCGAGTCCACTGTTTGCTGACTGGAGACTGTCTTATATAGTCTTACGATGTATGGTTATCAAACTAGCTACGGAAATGTACAAAGATTAGAGATATAAAAGAGGAAACATTTACATTGTAGGATAATAGATTTTAATAATGAGCGCCGAAAAAGGCGGATATAAGTAATATGCTTGCTAAACGTGTCGATACGAAATGTGCTCAATCATCGAAAGCTATAACGAGTTTTACATTTACGAGTGTAAAAATAGCATAGTAATGGGACAAATTTAGTGTTCGAATGGCGTTACATTAAATACTCGGAATGATTAAGAACGATAATATTGCTAGACGAAGTCGTTGGGAAATACGCTGATGTATCGCAAAAGCAAAAGTAATGATTTTGATATTACGCAAAAGGAAGAAATTATGAATTTAAAATAAAACGTCGAAAATATAATGTCTGGAAAAAACCCAGAGGGATATGAGGTATACAGCAGTGTATCGTTCGCGCAGTACAGAAAAAAAATTGGTGGGGATTCGCGCCACCAAATCCTTACATATTTTTCTTCCAATAGTCGGGCCTCCTTCTATAGGCTTCATAGGCGGGCACAAAACGGAAAACGAAACAGCATGGGAGCCTCGGTCCTCATTGATGATCACAACAAATTCCACAAGCTTCTCCTTCAAAATCTCACAATCCACTCTTCAAAAATCTCAAAAGCTTCACTCTTCAAAATCTCAAAATCAACTGTCTTTAAAATCTCAAAATCTCAGACATGGAATTCATATAATGAATATCATATTTATTTTTTTGCAGATCATTGCGAGATCCTGAACAATGGACGATGGGGAGAAGAGTCAAGAAATCAATATGAGGAATTTAAGCACCTTTTTTTAAGTGACTTTCGCAGCCTCCTCTCGGAGGAATTCTCGCTGCCGCGCTATGGCAAACGCGTTGGAGACAAAGGAGTTCCCTCCGCGGAAGAAACTCATTAACACGAATTTAATATCGCTGAAATGCCTCTTGTTCGTGTTCTTCGGAGGTGAGTGCGATCGCAGCCATTCATCCTATCCCTCTTTCCCCGCGTACTATAATCGTTCGGCGTCAATGAAATGCCCCCGTTCGACGCGAGATCGTAAATCACCCAGTCGCTCGCAGATTTTCTGTTGATAAAATCTTGCCCAAGAAGAATTTTTATCTGTCGCAAATTTTTCAATCAAGTATCCGTCGATATCAGTATTTAAAATTTTCGGTTTTCACCTCCAAATCTCATTTTTTAAATTCTCAGTCTTTGGTTTTCCCATTTCCAGGTTTAGGGAGTTTATACCCCTTCCTCCCCCTGCACATGGAAGCCATAGGACTTACTAAAGAAGAACTGCAATTAGTCTCTATGGCTTCCCCGGTCATAGCGATTTTGGGCCCGCTCCTGGTGGGCCCATTGGCAGACAAACTGGCAGGTCGTCAAGGCGCCAACGAAAAAGCGTCTTCAGGTCGTTACTTGCGAGTCATGATTGCTTTGATGTGCGCGTTTTCCGCGGTTTTGTACGCGCTTTTGCTGCTGGTACCGCCAGTCGACAGAATCGACCTTCCACACGAACGCAGGCCAGCCTTAAAATTTTCCTGCGCCGGCTCCGGTGCCACCATATACCAAGAGCGCTGCAGAGACACCACCCAATGCCATCGTTGGTCCGAAGAAAATTTACTGGGAACGATTCTTTTAAACAATTGCAAGTACACGTGCAATCCTTGGGTCCCAAAGAAGAAGCTTCCACTGCCTGAAATTTCGACTCTTAATTCGAGAGCGGAAGACTTGAACAGCGAGTACGCTGATAGTTTCGATGGCAGCGGGGACATCGCTGTCAGGCCCCTCGAAGTGGCCGAAAGTTTTCCGGAGAATTCGGTAAGATTTGAAATTTTCTACACATTTTTATTGAATGCTGTATTGTTTTTCATTTTAAATCATGAGTTTATATAAATTTGAGAAGTATGGGAAAGTCTAGTCCTTCAAATTGACTAAAATGAATTTTTATAACCTAAGGAAAGTATGTGATTTGGATTCAAGAAAGCAGAACACTTACAAAATTATAATTTTTGAATCCTTGAATCCAAACAATTTATTTTACAATCTAATAAATCTCTGAATTACTCCCTTTTGTGCTTCAATTTCAAATAACTGATTTCAGCAAATTTCTGCACTTCCAAGTATGTATGTAGTTCTATGGTTGCGCTATTGAAAAAACAACCGAAAAATCTGCATCTTGATAAAAAATATCACCTTCTAAATAACGTTCGAGAAACGTTCGAATCGATTTTAAAATATGCAATGTTAACAGTGGTTTAACCGATTTAAATAACGGTTTCGGTTCCGCTTTCGGTTCCAGTGAAAAACGGAATTCCAGTTTCGGTTCCAGTTTAGATTTTGTACTAAATAAGCAAACGGTTTCGGTTTCAGTTTCCGTCTTTTGCACAAATTTGAAATGCTTCCAGTTTCGGTTTGGTTCCAAATTCAAAATATTCTCAACTGCTCCGGTTCCGGTTCTATGCAAAAATTTTCAAACTAGCTTAAGTTTTTTCAACACGTTGGATTTCAGTTTCAGTTCTGGTTCCGGTTCTACCACAGTTAAGACTTTCGATTTCGGTTCCAGTTCCAGTGCTAGATATTCAAGAATTTCGGTTCTGGTTCTACCACAATTCAGAATTCCAGTTTTGGTTCCAGTTTCACTCCTAGCTTAGCTGAAAATTCCAGTACCAGTTCCGGTTCCAAAAAATCAATCAGTTTCGGTTTCAGTTCAAGAACAACTAAGAATTCGGGTCCGGATTCCAGTTCCAGCACAATTAAAATTCCGGTTTCAGTTCTGGTTCCAACACAGTTAAGAATTCTGGCATCGGTTCCAGTTTCACTACTAGAAATTAGAAATCCTGGTACCGGTTCTGGTTCTAAAAATCACTCGTTTTTAATTGCGGTTCTAGCGTAGTTGAGAATTACGGTTTTGGTTCCAGTTTCGCTTCTAGCACAGTTGGAAATTCCAATACCGGTTCCAAAAAATCAATAAGTTTCGGTTTTGGTTCCGTCTAGTATAGTTTAAAATTCCAGTTTTGATTCCTGTTCCAGCACAGTTAAGAAATTCAGTTCCGATTCCAGTTATAACACAGTTGAGAATTTCGGTTTCAGTTTTAGTACAGTGAAGAATTCCGGCCTTGGTTTCAGTTTCGCTTCTAGCACAGTTGGAAAGTCCGGTAAGGGTTCCGGTTCAAAAAAAATAAATCGGTTTTGTGTTGGTTTTATCACAGTTCAAAATTCCAATTTTTGTTCCAGTTTCACTTCTATCTTAGTTGGAAATTCCAGTATCAGTTCCAGTTTCAACAAATCAGTTTCGGTTCCAGTTCAAGAACAGTTAAAAATGCTGGTCCGGGTTCAAGTTTCAGCACAATTAAAAATCCGATTTCAGTTCTGGTTCTAGCACAGTAAAAATTCTGATTCCTGTTCCGGTTCCAGTTCTATCACATTAAAGAATTCTGGTTCTTGTTGTAACACAGTTCAGAATTCCAATTTTAGTTCTAGTTTCACTTCTAGCGCAGTTGGAAATTTCGGTATCAGTTCTGGTTTCAAAAAATCAATTGTTTTCGTTTGTGGTTCTATCGCAGTTAAGAATCTGGTTTCAGTTCCCTTTCCGGTTCTAGCACAGTCAAAAATTCTCATTTCGGTTCTGGTTCCAAATCTAGCACAGTTGGAAATTTCAAGCGGTCTCGGTTTTGGTTTCATCTAATACAGATAAAAAATTCTCGTTTCAGTTTCGGTTCTAACACACTTAAGAAATTCAGCTTCGGTTCCGGTTCTAACATTGTTAAGAATTCCGGTTTCAGTTCTAGCACAGTTTAAAATTCCAGTTCAAAAAAATAAACCGTTTCGGTTCTGATTCTAGCACAGTCAAAAATGTTGGTCCCGGTTCCAGCATCGTTCAGAATTCCGGTTTCGTTTCGGGTTCTAGCACAGCTAAGAATCCTGGCTTCGGTTCGGGTTCCGGTTCTAGCACATATGAGAATCCTAGTTCCGGTTGTAACAGAGTTCCGAATTCCATTTTTGGTTCTAGTTTCACTTCTATCACAGCTGAAAATTTCGGTACCGGTTCCAGTTTCAAATCTAGCACAGTTCGAAATTCCGATTCCGGTTCCAGTTTCGCTTCTAGCACAGTTGGAAATTCCAATATAGGTTCAAAAAATCAATCTATTTCTGTTTCAGTTCCATCTAGTATAGTTAAAAATTCCAGTTTCGGTTCCGATTCTAGCACAGTTGAGAATTCCGGTTTCAGTTCTAGCACAGTTGGAAATTCCAGTTCAAAAAAATTACCCGGTTTGGTTCTGGTTCTACCAAAGTCAAAAATTTCAGTTCAGTTCTAGCATTGTTCAGAATTCTGGTTTCGTTTCGAGTTCCAGCACAACTCTCGGCTTCGATTCGGGTTCTGGTTCTGAAACAGTTCAGAATTCCGGTTCCAGTTTAAGTTCTGGTTCTCTCTGAACCCTGATTTCCAACAATCTTTAACGGCAGATCACTAGTAGCCATTTCATCAAATTTGTACCTACAATAACAAAGGAAACTTGCTGTCAAAGTTGAGCAAGTGCGCTCAAATAAACTTCGCTACGCCTGCACTCAGTGATAGAAATCGTTCCGCTTCGATTCTTCTTGTTCCAGGACCGAGCAGAAAGCGGACAAAAAGTCCGGCGTTACGTGACTACCGAGTATTTGCCCCCGCACTTGTGCTACAATTACAGCAGGGGCGAGACTTGTCACGTTTACACGAAATACTCCGGGGACTTGCGGATCAATGGGACTTTGGGCCCGGCCCGGAGTTCCGAGGCCGAGCAGGACTGGTGCGCCTACCCCATTCTCGAGTACTTCAGCTGCCGGATTCCCCATGAATTGGAAATCACGATGGCAGAGTTCAACCAGACGTGCGCGGTCGAGTGTGAACTGACGGACCCGTACACCACTCCCGGTAAATATCGCGCGGATGATCCTAACAGAACATTGACCCAAGCGAGTAATGACTTGACTTGTGCGGGCGCAAAAAGTTTCACCTGCGCGTCGAACGAGAAAATTAATAGCTGCTAATGCACTTTTTCTTTTTCCCCGAGGATCGGGTTGAATGAGGAAAAGTCTTGAAATGGCGATAAATCTAAGCAATTGCAGTAAATATAGGTTGATGGTAGTTCTTCAAGTCTCATTGTTTGAAATCTAATGGCCACGGAAGTCTAGCATCCTGAAAGCTTGAATTTGCAGGGTTTGGAAAGTTACCTACAAAAATGTAACGCGTTACGTTACCGTTACAAAGGTGAAAAAAGTAATCCGTTACGTTATCGTTACTCAAAAAGAAATAGTAACTCGTTACCGTTACTTTTTGGAAGATATTGATTGTAAATAACAAAAATCGAAAAACCAAGGCTGAAAAATACAATTTCAACGTACTCGTGATTTTGTTCTATAGAAATTGTTGATTTCAGATATAATAAAAAATGTTTATATGGAATATTTCACCCTGAGAAAAAATCAATCAGCTTGTTCAAATTTTTATATTTTTTAGAAAGTTTACGAGATTTTTGAATATGACATTTGATTCAATGTTTGCCATAAGAAAACATTTGCAAAATTAATAGATATTTGAGAGAATCTAAATACCTACCGAGATTTTCAGAATTTTTAAATCTTTTTGTACTTGTGAGTATGTATAAAATGTTACAAGATTTTCTAGAATTTTTTTTATAAATTTCTATTTTTCAGTACATTGATATGTAGATTTCAAGAATTCCATGTTCTAGAATTAAAAGTTTATTGGATTATTGGTATTTGAGGGGATTTTCAGCAAAAAAAATTCTAAGAAGATTTTCATTTCATTCGATTTTTTTTCAACCTTCTCAATTTTTCTACGATTTGAAGAAATGTTCAGTATTTTTGAAACCATTCGTATTTTTCAGTATGATAGAATATTGCAGAATTCCCTAGTATTTTTACATAATTTTAGTATTTTTATAATAATAATTGTTCTGTACATTTCAAGAATTTCAAACTCTAGAATTTGAATATAATGAAACATTACGTGTTTTACAGGATTTTCCACAAAACAGTGTCCCGATAAATTTTTACTTATTCAAGTACTTTTTGTATTTCTCAAGTTTTTCTATGATTTCAAGGATCGTTGATTATTTTTATATATTGCCGTATGAATTTCTGGAAATCGAAATATTTTCAATGTTTCATATATTTGCACGTATTTGTTCTGAACGTGTTTTCTTTCTGCATTTTTAAATATATAAAGAATGTTGTGAGGTTTTTAGTTTTTTAAAGATATCTCTTTAAATTTCAAGAATGAAATAAAATTGGAGGTTAGAAATTTCTGGAAGTATATTGCGATCGATTCTGCAGAAAACAGTTTCTTTATATATTTAAAGGGTCCTAAATATTTTTTGTATTTTTCACAGAGTTATACAATATAAAAGTTTACTCATCTTCTTATAGACTTCTATTAACATCAATTTTTTGGAATTTAAAGCTCAAGAAATTGAAGTACTTTGATTCCTTGAATTACATAAATATTTGAAAAATAAAATAACTTTTAACTTGATAAAATCTAGTATTTTTCGTATTTTTTTCCTTTTTTTTTTTTGTATTCATTATTGTTCCATCAAATTTTCTAGCAGGATCTCTAAATCATACAAATCCTGCTTCAGATTTTGCGATCTATAGATTTTGAGTATTTTTATATCTTCTCGTGCAAATTTCTAAAATTCAACGCTTCCGGTCGTGAAAGTTTTTAATCAAAAATAAAAATGCCTATCCTTTGTCAAGATTTTTACAAAAATTACGATTATCCTACATATTTTCATTAAAAATAATTAATAAAGAATTTCATATCTTAAAATGAGGAAGTTGAAAATAACCAAGATCTCAGTTTCAGAACATTTTCTAGAAAGTTCTAAATTGTGCTAAAAATTTAATGGGATAGATAAAAGTAACGTAAAATAATGGGATTTTCGTTACTCGTTACCGAAAAAAAATGATTCGTTCCCGTTATCGTTACTTGTTAATTAATGTAACGCGTTACGTTATCGTTACAGTAAAAAATGTAATGCTTCAGAGTAACGTGTTACTTCCAAACCCTGTGAATTCGAATTTTAGTTTATGTAAAGTTAAAGCAATAGTCTATTTTGCATATTTTTATGGATTGGCGGTCTCAATTCAAGTAGCACTAGAACTGTATATTTATCTTGGGGGTTTTGGGAATTGGAACACCTCCCAAAAGTAAAAAAGTAAGTTTCAAAACAAATTACAATTATCAATTATGAATAATATAGTTGTGTTTAACTACACCTTACATGTTAAAGTATTTCTGAAATTGATAAACAGAACATTATCAATTATAAAAAGATTATTCTTTGCTATCCCAGTTACTAAGTATGAATTAATTCCGTCATTTTCAAGCTGGAGAAATTTTATGTACCGAAGAATCATAACTAACGGCATTGAGAAGAATTTTTCTGCTCAAAACCAGAATCTATGATGTACACAATATTTACAATAGCTTAATACATTTATAACATACCTAGTAAGAACATATTACTCGAAGTCAATAAATTATGTAATATATATGTATTTATAAATCGTAACTAGACCATAAGTCTGTACACTGTTCACGACAGAAATGTTTTTCCTCGATATTGATTTTTTCTAGAATTTTTTAACTTTCAATAATACGTTTCTATTGTTTTACGACTGCATTAGGCCATAAATATTGTAGATAGACGAAACGGAAGTTTTATTCATTTGTAATTGTATTCATTTATCTCATTATTTAAAAATATTTATTTCAAAATATAATTAAATAATATTAAAAAATATTATTTTTTTTTTAAATAATAATGATTTGATAGTTACTAGATCAGATAAAGGAGGTGTAAGTGTAATTTTATATAAGGAAGAATATTTTGTTAAATTGAGGAATTATTGAATGATAAGTTCAAGGAGATTGAATTAGGAGATTGAATGAAAAGGAGGAAAAACATGCTTTAAAGAAAATGAGAGATAAAGTTGAAGATATTTTAATTAGATGGAAAAACGAAAATTATATTGATAAAAAAACATATTTGGAATTATTGGAGACAGATGGAAATTTACCTAGAGCATGCGGATTACCAAAAATTCATAAGAAAGATAACCTATTTAGATTGATAGTGTCTTCAATAGGAAGTCCTACATATAAATTGGCAAAGTTTATTCAGGATTTACTTTCGAAACATTTACCAAAACCGAAAAGTTATGTTAAAGATAGTTTAGAATTGAAAAAGAAGTTAAAGGGATTGAATTCATCTAAGGAATTTAAAATTGTATCTTTTGATGTGACATCATTGTTTACAAATATCTCGAAGGATGAAGTGAAAAATTCACTTGTTAGAAGATACCGATTTTTAGAGCCTTATATGGACATACCTTGTGAGGAATTTGTAGACAGTGTTATCGAATTGATGGAATTAACATATTTCACTTTTAATGGAAAAATATATGAACAAACTTTTGGAACACCAATGGGTTCTCCGATTTCTTCTATTTCAGCTAATATAGTAATGGAAGATATGGAATTAGATGTTTTGAGTAAATTGAGTTCTGAACCAATATTTTACTGTAGATATGTTGATAATATTTGTATGATAACAAAGAAAGATGAACTGGATGCGACTTTTAAAGAATTCAATTCATACAATGATAGGATACAGTTTACAAGTGAAATAGAAAGGGATGGGAAGTTGAATTTTTTGGAATTGGAAGTTATTAGAGAAGATGAAAAGCTAATATTTGATTGGTTCAAAAAACCGACTTCATCTGAAAGATTTATGAATTTTCATTCAAAAAATCCGATTGTACAGAAGAAAGGGATAATATATGGATTGTTTGATAAAGTTATTAAATTGTCTGATGAAAGATTTCATTGAAAAAATTGTGATAAAATTAAAAACTTACTTGACAAGAATAACTATCCCATTGAATTTATTGAGAAAAATATTAAGACTAGAATTGATTTTTTGAAATATGTTCAATCAAAGAATGATGAAGATGATAAATTGTTGGATAATAATGATAGGAGAAAGAGAATTGTGGTTTCACCATATATAGAAAAAGGACAAAGAAGAATTGAGAGAATATTCAAGAAAGAAAATATGAAAATGATTTATAAGAGTGATAATAAATTGAATATGGATATTATTAAAAGGGGAAAAGATAAATTGGGAAATAAAAGACATCAGAATGTAGTTTACAGGATAGATTGCAAGGATTGTCAATTTAAATATGTAGGACAGACTAAAAGATGTTTGGAAACTAGAATTAAGGAACACGAGGGAATCGTTCGCAAATTTACAGAAAATAATTCAGTTATAACAGAACATAGAATAAATATGAATCATGCGTTCAATTGGGATAAAGTAAAGATTTTGGATAAAGAGATAGATTATAGAAAAATAATGTTTTCGGAAATGTTTTTCATAAAGGGGACTAAAAATACATTAAATAGACAAGAAGACACGAGATTTTTAAGTTCAATCTATGACGCATGCATTGATGACGTGATATGGATTCTTATCGGTTCGTTTTCTATATAAGGAAGGAAAACTGAGGTAATTTTGTTAGTCGTATACAGACCATTGATAAGTTCTTGTAACAACATATTATTTCTTTCCTGTTCACTTAATATTATAAAAAGATGACGAAATGTTTTTACACATAAGACAATTTTAACCTGGAATTTATATTTTGTGTAAGTGTAGTGAGTGATGTGATGAAATTTATTGATTGATTTGGAATTTTAGTGATTGTTGTTTTGATTTTGTAAAATTCAGTTTTCCTGAAGAGGGCAAAATAAACTGCCGAAAGCTTGAAAAAGATGTTTGTCTGAATTACTGATTTGGTGTGGCTCCAGAATGATCGTTGAGAAGATAATTTATATTTATCTCATTGTTTTCATTTGTTTGATTTATTAATCAAAAATTGAATTTTTTTAATTTGATTGAGAAGAAAAAATGTTGAGAGATGGATAAAATGAGTCTGATTAGATAAACTTTTCAATCATAGATTTCTGGTCAAATCTACACATTCACTTTTGAAGAGTGAATCATCACGTCACTCTAAGAGAAGTCAAATTTCACTCATGAATTTCAGTTTGATTCCTATCTATAAAATGATTTCAGTTACAATCTAAGAGGAGTAAAATTTTACTACTTTCGAGTGACTTTTCACTCTAGAAAAAGTGGAAAATCACTACAAGTTTGACAGACTGTATTTTACTTGATGTAGAGTGAAAATTCACTCTCAAGAATGAAAAAAAAAAAAAATGAAAAAACAAGAATATATTCTCTTTTATTCCTCAGAGTGAATTTTTACCATACATCTAGTCAAAATACTATCACTCAAACATAGAGTAGAAATTCTCTCTACGAGAAGTTGTATTTCACTCAAAAAATCTGATTAGATTCCTCTCTCAAAAATGAGTTGAATTTCACCATAAAAGGTAGCTTTTCACTCTAAAAAAGTGGAAAACCGCTCCAAGTTTGAGTGGCAGAATTGTAACCCCATGTAGAGTGAAAATTAACTCTAAAGAATCAAGAGAAACTGAGAATCACAAATACGTGAAAATAAAATCAAACTTTCTCAATTCCACAGAGTGAATTTTCACTCTACATATGTCGACTCAAAACACTGCCACTCAAACTTAGAATGATTTTTCATTTTCTTAGAGTGAAAAATCATTCGAAAGTAGTGACATTTCACACCTTTTAGGGTCAAACTCAACTGTTATTTTTTGGACGGAAATCTGACTAGAATTTAAGAGTAAAATATAACTTTTTAAGAGTGAGGTTCATTCTTCTAGAGTGAATGTTTACTCTATGGGATTGAATTTCTTCTCCCTGTTTGGGTTGCAGTACTTTAATAAAAAATTTGCTATAATAAATGAAGATACTGAAAATCAAAAATAAACTCTTTTCATTCCTTGGAGTGAATTCCCCTTCTACATCAAGTCAAAATACTGTCACTTAAACGTATAGTGAAAATTCACTCTGATAGAGTGAATTGCTACTATAAGATAAGTCAAATTTATCTTATATATTTTCACTGTACGAGGAGCGAAATTTTAATAGTTTCGAGTGACTTTTTACCATAAAAAGTTGAGACTCACTCCAAATTTGAGTGGTAGTATTTTGACTCATTCTAGAGTGAAACTTCAGTCTCAGGAATGACATGATACTGAAAATCAAGAATACACTATCTCAACTCCTTAGAATAAATATACACTCATCGAGTTAAAATACCAGCACTCAAACATACAGTAGAATTTCACTCTCATAGAGTAAAAATTCACTCCCAAAGAGTGAATCGTCAAATAAAGTTGAACTTCATTCATAAATTCTACCTCGATTCCTCTCTAACAATGAGTTCAGTTTTACTCTATGAGGAGTGAAATTTTACCACTTTTAAATAATTTTTCACTCTGAAAAAGCTAAAAATCGCTCCAAATTTGATAAGCAGTACTTGGACTCGTTGTAGGGTGAAAATTTATTCTAAAGAATGAAGAAAGACTAAAACTCATAAATACACTATCTCAATTGCTTAGGAAAAATGTACAATCTACGATTTAACATACTAGCACTCAAACATAGAGTAGAAGTTCACTATGATGGATTGAAAATTAACTCTCAAAGAATGAATCGTCAAATGAAGTTGAAATTCATTCATAAGTTCGAGCTAGATTCCACTCTAAAAAGTAGTCGCATTTCACTCTAAATGGAGAGAATTATTACTACTTTTGAGTGACTTTTTACCATAAAAAAGTTGAGAATCACTCCAAATTTGAGTGACAGTATTTTGACTTCTAGTAGATTAAAAATATATTCTAAAGAATGAAGAAAAACTGAAACTCAAGAATACACTATCTCGATTCCTTAGAAAAATGTACATCGAGTTAAAATACAAGCACTCAAACATAAAGTAGAAGTTCACACTGATAGAATGAAAATTCACTCACAAAGAATGAATCATCACCTTCAATCAAGTTCAATTTCACTCATAATTTCTAGCTCGATTTCTCTCTAAAAATAAGTTAAGTTTCACTCTACAAGGAGTGAAATTTTAGTAGTTTCGAGTGACTTTTCACTCTAAAAAAGTTGAGAATCATTTCAAATTTGAGTTGCAGTATTGACTCGTTGTAGAGTGAAAATTCAAACTAAGGAAAGGAAGAAAGACTGAAAATCAAGAATTTATTTTAATTCCATAGATTCTTAGATTCCATTTATTCGAAAAAATGTACACTCTTCGAGTTAAAATACTGGCACTAAAACACTGAGTAGAAGTTCACTCTGATGGAGTAAAAATTTACTCCCAGAGAGTAAATTGTCACCTTAAATAATGTTGAATTTCATTTATAATTTCTAGTTACATTCCTCTCAAAACATGCGTTGAGTTTCACTCTAAGAGAAATAAAATCTTACTACGTTCGAGTGACTTTTCACTCTATAAAAATTGAGAATCACTCCAAATTCGAGTGACAGTATTTTGACTCGTTGTAGAGGGATAATTCAATCTGATGAGTGAAGAAAGACTGAAAATCAAGAATACACTATCCTCATTCCGTAGATCTAATCAGATCGAATTGACACTCTACGAGTTAAGATACTTCCACTGAAACATAGAGTGAAAATCCACTCTTGAGGAGTAAATCAACAGTTGAAAAAAAGGTTAATTTTACTCAAATATTCTGGTTATCTCTCTGAAGGATGAGTAGAATTTCAATTTAAGAATAAAATTTTAGTACTTTCGAGTGACTCTGAATTCCTTAGAGTGAATATTCACTCTGTATCGAGTCAAAATACAGCAACTCAAACTCGGAGTAATGTTTTACTTTCTTAGAGTGAAAAATCACTCGAAAGTAATGAAATTTCACTCCTTTTAGAGTAAAACTCAACTTATTCCTTAGAACAAAACCTGACCTAGAATTTCAGAGTCAATCTCACTCCTTTAAGTGAAGTTCAACTTCTATAAGTGACGATTCACTCTTTTAGAGTGAATTTCCTCTCCCTATTTGAGTGACAGTATACAGAGTGAAAATTCACTCTAAGAAATTAGAGAATACGATTTTCAACTTTTAGGAAGTGTTTTTGTGGAGAGTCAGTGTCAGCAAGTGATGGGCGACCCAACTCTGACGTTCTACGCGTACCTGGGGATTCGTTCGGCCGCGGATGCATTCGCGACATCCGCGGTTACCCTGGTGAACGCCGCAGTCGTGATCGCGACCCGTGAAACTTCGTGTGGCCGCGGTGACGTGGGTCGTCAACTGGCGTTTGGTTCGCTCGGATTCGCAATTTTCGGGCCATTGAGCGGATATCTGGCCACGGTTTTGCCCAGGAACCCCATGCTCTACGCGCCCATCGGCCTAGGTGTGGGCCTGATTTTGCTCGCGGCCCTGGTCGCTCTTCTGGCCACGGGGATGCCCTTGAGTCCCCCGGAATGGTGGTGGCACACCAGGAGTGGAATGCTGGCCTTGCCCATGAGCGCGGTCAAGCGTTATGGCAGCGAAACCGCGGCACTCTTCCTGATACTCATCAACCTAGGAATATTCTGGAGCGCCATGAACACCTTTTTACCATTGTGAGTCGAAGAAATTCTCTTTTCATTTCCTTTTGTTTTCTGTACTCTCCTAGTTCCTTAGAGTGAATTTTCACTCTTCATTGAGTCAAAATACTGCCACTCAAACATGGAGTGAAATTCACTGCAAAAGAGTGAATCCTCACTCTAAGAGAAGTTGGATTCACTTCAAATGAGTGAATCCTCACTCTAAAAGAAGTTGAATTCACTCCAAATGAGTGAATCCCCACTCTAAGAGAAGTTGAGTTCACTCCAAATGAGTGAATCCCCACTCTAAGAGAAATTGAGTTCACTCCAAAAGAGTGACTCCGCACTATAAACTCTAAGAGAAGTTCAATTCGGTCCAAATGAGTGAATCCTCACTCTAAGAGAAGTTGAATTCAATCCTAAAATTCCACCCAGATTTCACCCTGAATATGAGTTGGATTTCACTACTAACGAGTGACTTTTTACTCTAAGAAAGAAAAATATCACTCCAAGTTCGAGTGGCGGTATTTTGACTTGATGTACAGTGAAAATTTACTCGAAGGAATTAAGAGAGCAAATTTCTTTTAGTGAAAATTCTACAAATCGAACTCTTAAGTGCAAATTTCACTCTATGTGAGTGAAATTTTACTCTTATTCGAGTGTGATTTCACTCGTATGAAAAAAATGATTTCACTGGCAAATAGTGAGTGAAAAATCCACTTATTTCATCTCTAGTGCAATTTTACTAGATTGGAGTGAATACTCTCTGAATTTCTTCGAATAAGAATCCTGCGTTAAAAATTCACTCTATTCGAGTGAAATTTCCCTAATTTTTAAGTTTGATTTCACTTCAAAAATGTGAGTGGGAAATATACTTATTTTTCTGGAGTGACACTAGTCTCAAAATTTCTTCGAGTTAAAATTTCACAAATCAAACTGTTAGATAAAAAATTCACTCGTACTCGAGTGTGAAATCATTCAAAAATGTGAGTGAAAAATCCACTTATTTTGCTAGAGTTAAATATCACTCTAATGGAGTGAAACTTTACTTAAATAGAGTGAATACTCTATCAATTTTTTTGAGTGAGAATCCTGCAAATCAAACTGTCAAGTGAAAATTCTGCTCTATTCGACTGAAATTTCATAAGTATTCGAGTGTAATTTCACCCGAAAAACGTAATTGAAAAATCCACTAATTTTCCTTGAGTGAAGTATCACACTAATTGAGTGAAATTTTACGCGAATACCGTGGATTATCTCAACATTTTCTCGATTGAGAATCTTGAAGATAAAACTGTCGAGTGAAATTTCACTCGAATTAAAGTTCAATTTCACTCAAAATAAGTAAGTTAATAATCTTGTCTATTTTTCAAGTTAAGTATTACTCTAATTGAGTGAAATGTTACTCGGAAAGAGTGAATACTCTTTTAATTTTTTTGAGTGAAAATCCTGCAAATCAAACTGTAGGGTGAAAATTTTACTTTTATTCGAGTCTGATTTCACTCGAGAAAAGTAAGTGAAACATCCACTCTTTTTCTTCCAATGGAAATACCACTCTAATAGAGTGAAATTTCACTCGAATAGAGTGGAATTTTCAGAATCAACATTTTAAACAGCAAAAGTAGATTTTTAAAAAATTTCAAAAAATAGCCAATTAGTTCTCAAAAATTCAAAATATTTCAAGAAATATTTTCAAATATTGTAGATTGTGTTCATTACTATATTTCTTTAAATTATTCATGATTTTTTTTCTTTTTCCAAGTTAAAAATCAAAAAAACTTGAGAGGTATCGAAAAATTACGAAAAATCTCGATAGAATGGATGAATTTTTATGGAATTTAGTAAATTTTGAATGGCTTGTAGTATGTTAGGAATTTGGAAAATTATTGTTAAATTAAATAGCAGGAACTTTTAGAATCATCGATGATTTCGAAAAATTTGAAGAATTCATAGAATATTAAAAAATATCCATGAATTTCGTTGATTCTGTTCATTGCTCATATTTTTTCGAAATATGCATGATGTGTTTCGATTTTTTTCATAAATATCTGAAAAACTTACAAAGTATTTGAAAATTACAAAAAATATTTTTTGAATATTTAGAAAGTTTTTAATAGACTTTTTATCATGTTCGAAATTTTGAAAGTTTTGAAACATTAAAAAACAATAAAGTTTTGAAAACTGTCTAGTTTTTAAGAATTCGAAAAATATATTTTATTTCAGAAAATGTTGATGAATTGTATACTTAGCGTTCGTTATCATGTTCCTTCGAAATTTTCATGGATAATGTTTTGTCGTGTTTTTATAATCATCTAGAAAACTTGATAAGTATTAAAAAATTACAAAACTTTATTAATTGCAAAATTTTGTCATTAAACTTAGAAAGTCTTGAATAGTTTGCAATCATACACGTATAATGTTTGAAATTTCAAAAATCTCTAAAGTTTATGGAACATTATGAACTTTCAAAATTGTCAATATTTCGAAGGAATTCGAGAGATTTATAGAATTTTAGAAAAAGTTTACAAATTTTGTTTATTCTGTCCATTATTATGTTTCTTTGAAATGTAAATACATAATTTTCGAACAAGAATTCGAAAAAAATAACAAAAGTCTTAATAAGTAGCAATAAGTAGGAAAATTTTTTTAAAAATACTGAAAGATTTAAATGGTTTGTATTGCATTAAAAATTTCGAAAATTGTCAATAGTGCTAAAAAATGATTAATATTTGTATATTTCAAGCAAATGTTCATAAATTTTGTATTGACTTTTTCGTAATTTTTTGGACAGGAATCTGACTATAATGTAAGAGTGAAATTTACTTCTTCAAGAGTGCAAAACCACTCTTCTAGAGTGAATTTCAACTCTATTAAAGTAGACTTCCACTCCCTGCTACAATGACAGTATTTTAACTCGATATAGAGTGAAAATTCAGTCTAAGGAAATATGAGAATGCCACACGCACAATTTTAAACAAATTTGATGAAATCATCTGTCTCAGTAGCACTGCAATCAGAATCGCATTTTCTATCAAAGCCACTTTTGACCTTAAACCCATTCGAAAATTCATAACCTAACCAAAGCCAATAATTACTAAATGTATCACATTAGCACAAATACATCGAAAACGAAAAAAAAATGCATTTTCGTACCGTGAGTCACCTGCTAAAATCATGCCCTTAAATTCAATCTTGACCAATTGGTTTCACTTTTCCAGACACCTGATGACTTTAGTGACTGAAGAGATAAAAATCGATGAACTCGCGATCGGCGTCGCGATGACCGCCGGCGCTCTACCGGCATTAGTTTTTCTCTGGAAATCAGAGCATTTCGTAGATTATTGTGGCCACAGTAATCTCCTTATCACGGCTTTCACCATTTACATCGTCAGGTACAACATTTTCCCATTAGTCCCAAAAATTTCATCATCGTAGAAAAATTATTTCCGTTTCGTATCAAAGATTCTTACTCGAAAGATGGTAAACATCCTCTTGAATTTCGAACAAAATTGTTAGCATAAATAAAAAGGTGATGAACAATTAGTGTACAAAATTAAAAGGATTAAATATTCATAATTTTTATGGTCTAGTAAATTCGTGTAAATTTGTCCTAGGAATGAACATAACGAAATCATTACTTTTTATCGAAAAGATTCCCAACAATTTAATATTAATTATAATAATAATTTTGCGATATATCGCTTATTATTAATTTCTAGATTCATTTCCATGAGCGTGGTCCCAGATCCATGGTGGGCCGTAATGTCGGAAATTCTGCAGGTCTTTATAACTACACTGTATTATTCTGTAAAGTCGCAACATTTTTGCATATTTTTTCCATCTGTAATTTATTGTTCTAACAGGTCTTCACGCTGGGAATCATGTGGGTCACGGCTATTTTGTACATGAGGCACCTGGCCCCTCGTCACTTGACAATCAGTGGTCAGTGCTTGCCACTGATTGCTCATTTTTGCATAGGTAATTACTAATTAACAGGAAAACGGGATTCACATGACTCAAGTTCAATATTTTCTTGGGTTATTTATAAATAAAATAATATAGGAAAAATCGTAGAAATTTCGCCCTAGAAATTCGCATAAATCGATATACTTTTACTTGATGGGAAAATCATTTAAATTTTTGGTGAAATGTATATTATATTCATTGATTTTCTTAAAATTGATGCTTTTGGTCAGGCATGCTTTTTTCTGGGAAAGGAAGCCCTAAACTGCGGAATGTGCTTTCCCTAACTTAACTTTCTTTGCCTATTCGCCTAGCAATAATTCTGTGCGACAGAGAAATTAGGAGGGGACTTTGACAGAAAATGGATTTGTTACGCACCCCTGAGTATTCATCCTAAGCGAATTTCTTGGATCGCATCTTATTTTTCTTTGAATAAACAAACAAAAATTGTAATTCAAAGTTTATCAATTCTAGACAGACAGAATGTAAACTACGAATTTTTTTTGACCAAACGGTACGGTAAATTGAGCTGAAGTTTTGCAGATACCTTTCAGGACACCTTGAAGCTCATGTGTGATTTTTTTCAGCAAAATCCTAAGTAAAATTAGCGGTTCGACGGTAATACCTTAAAACATGTGCGAATTTCAGGGGTTGATCTTAGCCTAAAAATTGACTTTAATTGCGAAGAAAATGCAAGTTAAATCAAATCGCATAGCGCGCTACAGTATCTAGTTATTATTAAAAAAAAAAGCAACTCACTCACTTTGAACGATTTCACTAACCGGAAATGCTCGATTCCAGGGCGATGTCTCGGAGCTGTGATCGCGAGTTACGTGGAGCCAACCAAGTTCATGTACCGATGCATGGCAGCCGCGGCCGCTTTTATGGCTGTTTTTTATTTCGTTATTTATCACGGAATCCTGAAGCCAAGATGTCACGCTCAATCCGTGCAAGGTCCAAAGCCCCCAACGATCGTTCAAGGTAAAACCAAGCGCGCCAAAATTCGCGACTTCGTGAGACACAAACTTTTGCGAAGAAAGGTCATTCTGGCCGACGATTTCATTTGAAGATACAAATTTTCCCAACTTTTTCATTTTCTTTCTTACATTACACTGACCCGTTAAGCTGCTATGCAAGAATATGAAATCGAGTAAGTAGAAATATTCGCAAGAAACAATGTACTTTTGGTTCTTCGTAGTTTCGCGAGTTGCGGAAAGTTATATGGCACGTTGAGGCAGTATCGTTGGATTTTTTTCCAAGTCCGACAATGCGGTATATATTTTTGCTCCAAAGTCAGATCTGACAACTGTTCTACGATCAGATTTCTTTCTGATGTCAGATCTTACGACATATCTCAGGTCAGATTTGTGGCCAATGTCTGACTCCAGATCTGATATTAGTTATACATCAGATCTCACATCAGATTTAATTTCGTTTTAAGTAGAGTAATTAACCATCTAAATCCAAGTCAGACAAATTCTAACAGATTCAATTTTCCAACTATGACTAATCTGACAGAGAGATCTGTCTTCTTCATCCCGAAATTGCTCTACTTATTTTCCAAGTTCAAAAGTTCTGCAAGTAAATTTATCGATTCGTATTTCGATAATAAATTTGAAAACATCGTTACAAGTGTGACAGAGTTTGTACTTTTTTCTCAAATCGAATGATTTTTCAAGTTTTGTAGATAAGGTCACGTGTTTTTGTTTATTTTCTGATAATTTGAGTAATTTGTAGACAACTTTTTAAAAAATTGACGAATCAAACTGGAATATAATTTGTTGTCTGACCAGAACATTTGTTTAGTATTTTTTAATAATTAAAAAAAATTAGTAGATCGTAACAATAATGAGAGTTTCATTTGTCACTTTGACAGATTTACTTTTTCCAGACAACAGATTTTGTCTTCGCGTTTGATAGATTTACCATTGCCACTTTTTTTTATTGAATCTGTCAGATTTAAGTGAAAATCTGTTGCATTTAAATGATTCAGATTTATAGAGAATCTGTAAAATAAATTTGAGTGTACCGATAAACGATAGTTTTCTTCATATAAAAATGACCACCAGATTTCCTTTGCGGGTTTGACAGATTTCGTTAGTAGCGTTTGATAGATTTACCATAGCTACATTCCTCCTAATTGAATCTGTCAGATTTTACCTAAATCTATCAAATTCGGCTGGATTTTGATTTAGGGAGAATCTCCAATAAATTCAAATACACCGATAAATTGTCTAAATAAATTTAACTTCAACATTCATTTCTCTGCATGTTTGACAGATTTAGTCATTTGATGGATTCACCATTGCCACATTCCTTTCAATTAAATCTGTCGTATTTGGCTGATTCAGATTTAGAGATAATCCCCAATAAATCTAACTGTACATTTAAACCAGAGTCCTCTGTATATGAAAAAGACAACGATACTTGCTCGAAGTGCACAATTTTCGAACTTCTACAGAAAAATACGGCATCTAAACATTGATTGGAAATTGATTATTTTGAACAGCCATGAACGGGAATGTATACACACCATTGCGAGTTTACCACAACGGACTAGGCCGAAAGGGACAATTTCGGTACTGATTGTAACTGGAAATGGGGATGCCTTCGCGAGCTTTAACGGTGCTGCAAGTAGCTTTGCTTCGAGTCGGCTTCTTCTAACTATCGACTTGAAAGAAATTATTGTTTTACTAATTGTCTCGTGATTGTCGATCGCAACAATTGGGAATGAGATTTGATGTTTAGAGCACTTTAGCGACGAAAAAAAAAGAAGAAGAAAAGAACGAACTTTATACTTAAAATTTTTTTATGGAGCTTTTATTGTTTGCGTTAATGCGACGATGCTGGAGGATCTCGGTGTTTCCTGACGAATTATTGAAAACGGCATCGCTGGTTTTTGTGGGTTTTCTAGAACAGTAGCTGTAAAATTAATCAATTTTTTAACGTTTGGGTTTCAAAATCTTCCACTTAACGAGTACTAGAAAAATTTTTATTCATAGATTTTCATAGTCTTTGTACTCTGAACAGACCAAAGGTATATCGCTGTTCAAGTCGAACATCAAAATAAGAAATTTCAGTATTCTCTACGTTCAACCTCCTTAATTAATTTCGAATTTGTATTTTAAAAAACCTACGAAAACCCGTGATGCAGTTTCTGTCGAAGTTCATAATTTCGACATTCCCCTATCAATGTGATGACATGATTTATTTATTTGTTTACTCAGGACTATCAACGGAAAAGTATGTAGAAAAAAGAGAAACGTCGCCAACTGTGGTCAATTTATTGAAATAAAATGTTTATAAATAACTACGCAATCGTTTGTGTAAAATCATTGTTATTCTCTATTTAAAAATATTAATAGTACCTCATATAAAAAAAGCTATTTTAAAAACAGGCACGGAAAACCATCGACTCATTTGATGAAAGCATTTTTTATTGTACGCGTCGATTCTCAACACATACGTGCAACAAACGCAATCCAAACTGGCATTTGTTCGTCAGATTGCTGTTCCTCTTTAGTTACAAAAATTCATCTGAGATCTCGCACTGATTCAGAAAGTTCAAATTTTTATCATCCAAATCAGTTTGCAAACATCAGACTTTCAAGATTCACGTAACACTGTGATCAGCAAAAAAAAAAAAAAAAAAAAAAAAAAACAATTTAGAACTGAAAAACGCAATCATTACGTCAGACAAAACCTCAAGATATTTTACAACAACCATAATGTGGATGACAAAAATAGAGACTAGAATTTTCATTTTTAATTGTAATCAATCCAAGCTCAAAAAATGTTTCTCGTTGATATTTCAAACATCAACGCATCGCCTGTTTATTCTTACATTAGTGAATCCTAATTTTTCTTCTTTAACAAAAGTGCTGACATTACGTGATAAATGAAAAAGTTGCAAACGACAAATATTCAAGATACAGTAGCACCTTAATTTTTTGTCACTCGAGGAGCGTGCACTCTGCTTCCTCACTGGCAATGACATCGACGGGCATATCACGATTTGGTGTATCTTGCGCACATGTTTCTGAATTCTCGACTGTCTCGTCTTCGGTGATTGCCTGAACTGCCTTTTTTTGCCGCTCATCATAGAAGTTTGTCTTATTCTGCAAAAGTCATTGAAAATTTCAGTGCTCAATCCATTGATGAATATCAATGTAAATTAAATATAAATAATTGATATATGTATATCAATAAAATAATGCTTAGGTACCTTTAGATTTCTAAAAGTTTGTTTGGATACTTTCGGGATATCGAGACTAGAAATACACTAGGAAATCATCGCTCGTGGCGCCACCAGGCGGTGATAATTTTCATTTTCATGTGTTATCAATAATTTCCTAAATGCAAGATTCAAGAAATATTTCATTTTTTTTTTTTTCTGGAATCAAGTTTATCAATCAATATCAGTAAATGAATAAATCCATATACATTGTATTCCTGGTTACTACAATATTGAAAAACGCAAAATGTATTTAATGTTATCATTTCCCAAACAGTGAATTTGAAACTTAAGAAAAAAATAAAATATTATTTTTGCTGGACGTTAAAGTAGCATGCACGGAATAGTGATGAAATTTACATACTTTATTAAAGATGTATGTATACTCACAAAAAATAAATCCATTTGTTTTTTTCAAATACTTTTGACAAATAATGTAATAGAATCAACGTATTTTGGAGTACATTTGAAACAAATATTTTTGACTTTATTATTGTTTCGTTTATAGTTTTGACGATATCCTGTAGATTCCTGTAGATTTCACTCAAATTTGCTGTGTATTATTTCGAGAGAGGAAAAATCAGATGACCCTTGATCAGGTTTATGCTTCTACACTAGTTCTTCGGGAAAAAGACAATCCCGCGAGAGAAAAATCAATCAAGCTAAATCTGAAAAAAAATGTGAAAAAAAGGGAAAATAATAAATATCCAGAATATAGACGAATTTCAGTCAATTATTAGAAGCAGAAAAAATTCATTAAGACAATTTTTTCTAATCGACGACACTTGGAAAATTCATTTTTTTTTTTTTTTTATACATTTGAGAATTTTCTTTGTAATGTATCAAATGTGAAAAAAATAATCGTACATTTTGAAAGTATAATAAATCACTCAAGCACGTAATTAGCATAAAAAATTTTAGTTTCTAATTCATGAAATAAATAAAAATTTCCCTACATTTCACAATGCTCAAAAATTAAAACATAACTTGAAAATATGTAGTAACTATTATGAGTTATAAGTAAACCTTGGAAATTGATTTCCTGTTAAAAAAAAAAATTTTTTTAATTCCTGCAAACATTGTAAAAGTTGGACCAGATTGCTAAAAAATTTTAAAATTTCAACCAACTGCTTCATTTTGGTCTTTGGATAGGTTTCCACCTAGTTTAGTAAATCCGGAATATGAATAAACATTTGAAATCTCAAATAACACATAACAAAATGATATCCTGAATAATGTTTTACTATATGGTAGTATATTTCTCTCCTTCTCTTGTGAAAATTATTCGTCCGTTTTGAAACATCCTTAAGATCATTGTGGAAGTGGTTAATAACACAGGTCTGCAAATAATATACTTGTATTTGTTGTTTAAAAACGATGTCTTTTCCGACGTGATTTTTTACGTAGAATCCGAATTCGAACTCAGAATCTGCCTATCACGTCAGGATTTTGAGATTTTTGGGGTTATGTGCTGGAAAATGTTTTTTTTTTTTTTTTTTTTTTGCTATTTTTGAAGTTACATACAGGACAAAAGACATTTTTTTGGTCTCTGTCTCACATGTCATCATTGAGTGTTGTTTTATCTTCAAAATGAGCTATAGAACTGTCACTAGCGATTTGTTTTCACAAAGATACAGCCATATAAAGTTTTGACATTTATCCCAACAACCTTTCAAGCGTTCACATTGACCATTTGGGGCATAACATTTTGCATTTGAAAATTTGGCGCCAATCTTGCAATCTTATATTCGTAATTAACAACGTAACCGCGAAAAAAACTTTTTAGAGTAAAATCGTTTCATTTTCTGAATTTCAAACCGCCATCTAAGGAATGGAAATCTTAATTTTCTGACTGTAAATTTTCATTCACAGACAATTTAAACCTTTTAGCTCAAATTTTCAACATCAATTTTGGAATGCAAAATGGTATGTGGCAAAGAGACAATGTAAATTCTCATAAGGTTGTTCAGACAATTGTGGAAAGAAATCGCTCGTGACTGTTGAATAGCTCATTTTGAAGAGGAAGAGTTGACTTAATGATGACGATTGAGAAAAAGATCAAAAAAATTCTTACACCTTATACATAACCTCAAAAGTAGCGAAAATCCCAATTTCCCAAGCACAGAACCTCCAATATTTCAAAATCCTGACATGATAGGCAGATTTTGAGTTTGGATTTGGATTCCATGTGAAAAATTGACCACAGCTTTTCAACAACAAAACCTCGCAGACCAGTGTAATCCTCTCTATGAACCCCTTTCTCAAGCTTAGAATCTGTCATTCAATATCAACAAACATTTAGTATGATTGCTATGAAAAGTGATAGAAACAATTTTTATGTTTTCATTCATCATCAAACATTTGGATTTTCAGACTCATCCATTTTTCTGAAAATAATAAAAAAACGAGTCTGAACAAATTCAAATTTGTTAATATCATCAATACTTACCCCCCCCCCCTCCCTGCCACTATCATCATCATCATCATAGAATTGTTTTCCACTCACCTTAGTAAACTTCTCCCTCGTCCCCTCATCTCCCTCGTCTTCTTCCCCTTTTTCAATATCATTTGAAAGCTTGGTCACTATCTGCACGAGATTGTCCACGGCTTCAGAATTGGAAACATCGACATCCATGGACTCTGGCTCGTTCTCCAAAACGTCAGGCGTCGTCGTCTCCACAGGAGACGACGTTTCTGCACAGGAACCATTGGTCAACGCTGGATTCCCAATGCTCTCCAACATTTGTAAAAACAGAGGCGAATTGGACTCGATGAGGTCCTTCAAGGGCGTTTCGTCGGGATCAGGTAGACCCTTTGTATCATCTGTTTCTATACCTACATTCTCAATATGCTGCAAGAGGAATATAAACTGCTCCTCGTACTTGCCCAAATGCTCATGATTCAACATGACAGGGCTCTCAGCAACTTCGTTCGTTTTAGGAGCAGACTCGGTTCGCGTCAGCACAGAATGACCAATACACTTTTCGTAATCACGATGCACTATATCGTCGACTTGAATGGCTTTGCTCACTAAGGAAATCTCAAAATCACCGACACCCTCATCAACGTATTGCCTTTTCTTGAAGATCATGAAGTTTTTGAGAAGATCCGTGTATTTTGTTTGGAAATCGCTAGGAGTTATAACGTGTTCCTCCTCTGCATTTTCCTCGCTTGAATCAGATTCCGCCGTGCAAGTCATTTCAAGAGGCAAAGTTTCTTGGTTCTCGTGTTTTTGTGGCTTCGGCGACGGCGTCTTCTTTGAGTTTGCCCTTGACTTTTCCCAACTAATGAAATCAGTAATCATGGTGTCGTTTATTTCCGATAATTTACGCATTGCTCGGCGAATGGCAGCATGGATACGTCGCACTTTTAAACTGGCCCTTCGTGAACTGTCGTTGTTGCTCGCTCCTTCCGATACATGTTGGGCTTTTCGATGTAGCGTTTTGAAAGTGTTCTCTATTTGTTGGCCTTTATTGATGAGGAGTTGTTGCAAGTCTATTTTGTTGCAGGTCGTGGTTTCGACATTTGGTACGTGCATTGGCAGGTCCTCGGCTGTAAAGAGAAGAGTAATTTAGTATATTTGGGTTTCGATGAATCCTTTTCGAAAAGTTGAAGGTGTAAATGCACATGGCTATGAAATTAGAAGGTGTGTAAGGAAAATGGGTTCGAATTTGACAAACACGTCTTGGCTAAAAACTCAATGAGGGTAAGTGATGCAGTATGAGCTAATTTAAATTATTTGGATGTTAACGTTAATATGAATGTTTTCGATAATTCTCAAAAACAGCTCCAGTTTGTTGAACTGATTGAAAGCCCTGGAATGGAGAAAGTTCCAACACCGCCAAAATAAGTGACACCCTAATATACATAAAGCTGAATGTATGTTTCATTGTCACCGCATCACACGAAGACGGGTGCACGGATTTTTCAAATTTTTTTTTTTTTTCATGGTTCAAGGATAGTTTACAGCAAAAGAAAATTTCGAATTTTTAGTCAGGGGGATCACAAAATCACAAATTTTATAAAATGACAAAATAGTAAAAAAAAACCAAAATAATGGCATCACTTACATCATATATATAAAAAAAAAACAAACAAACAAACTCAGTGTCTGAACACGTAACCCATAATACAAACGACACAAAAACAAAATAATCACAAAATTACAAACCATCGTCGTCATCGTCTAATATAACCGGCGACCTTGCAGGCTCTGGCATCGACTTTGGAGTTTCCTTTTCCTTCGGCGCCTCAACCACCATAAGGTCATCGTCGCTATCAACATCAATAACTTTATGCTCGTTTGTCTTTGCAGTTGGCTTCGACGGTTTCGGGGCAATCACTGTAGGTTTCTGTACTATCCGTTTGAACGCATTAGTTGATTTTGGTATGCTAACCATCGGGGGAGGTCGAATATTCCGTGGAGCTCCTAAAATGCGCATCGGTATAGTCAAGTTATTGCCGTCCCTTTGTGGCCTGATCACTCCACGAAATTGCGAGTTGAAGAACTGCGATGCAGGTATAGTATAAAATTTTTTTTTCGGTGCTGAAGTGCCCTTTGGAACCAACGGCTTCGGCGTTGACGTCTTCAGCATTGACGTCGATTTCACGATTGTGCCATCGGGGTTGACGATCTCGTTCTCAGATTCGATCATCGACTGTTCGCAAGGAATCAATGGAAGATCCATACTGTCATCATCTTCATCGTCCTTTTCATCATTGTCAACATCATCTACACCATTCGTGTTACTTTGGCTATGCCTCGTTTTTCGCCTGCTCCTTGGAATATTTAATACCGAGCCTATCTCATCAGACCTTGGCGTATACGGTTCGTCGGTCTCGGATTCTTTCCGTCGTCTTCGTTTGCGCTTACGGGGACAGCACTTCGCTTCGTCGAGATCCATTTTGATGGCAATCTCCTCTTTCGACATGCTTGTTTCATTTTGCAGTAACCTGGAAAATTCAAATTGCAAATGACGTTGCCATTTATTAATTTGTTTGACAGCAACTTGTTTAACATAAAATACTTTAGTACCTTAATAAATTACCTTGACGAAAATTGAGAGCTTGAGAATAATGTTGGGCGAAAATCAACTTTTGGAGAAGGACATGGAAATTTAATTAAAAACAGGTATGTAAGATTACTATTGTAAAATTACCAAAAGAATTTCGCAATGTGTAAAATGAGTTTCATTTTTAAAGAATCTATAAAAAATGACAGATTATGAACTTTCAAAAATGATTGTTGACAATTAATAATATGAAAACGAGAGCTTACTTAGTAAAATCATTTCAGCAATTGTTTATTTGCAATATTAACAACACTTTTTAAATGACATTTTTCAAGAATTAAGAATGAATACCAAAAATTCACACTCAATTGGAAACTCGAATTGTGAAAATTGCTCAAGAAAACTCTTCAATGTCAGATTTTTAAACAAATAAATGGATAAAATTTGATCACTCGAAGCTACGTAGATGGGTCAATGACCTCTCAAAATTAAAAAGTATATCTCCCAATTTCAACCACAATCGTGCCTTCTTCAAGAGAATAGTATGTCAAAGTGACCTTCGTTATTCATTATTCGGTGATCAAATCTTCATATTCATCAGCTATAACAATAGCCACGTCAATCGGATTTTCATTTTAAAACTTCATTTTATATGCTTTTCCAAAAAACATCAACTCGAGTTTTTGAGTGTGTGCCTGTAGTTATAAACATCAATAAATCAACAAAAATTGAGAAAAATTACTTTAGTATTTCTACCCAACACCAACGTAAAAAAATAAATTTCAACGTTGAATGATATTTGTAAAATATCAATAATTTGATTAAGGTAATGAAAACTTTTTTGCTGCTTTGATTTATTAATAAAGGTTTGAACTTCAGAAACATTTTTGAGGAATGAAAATTTGCAGCATAAAAATATAATATTTCATTATTAATAAATGATTCTCACCTTGTTTCCCTTTCGACATGCTCGATTATCGCCCTACTGATACTCCGAAGCGGATACAGATCTGTAGGATCACACACGAAACACCTCCACGTTTCATCATCTTCTATTTTCCTTATGATTGTCGAGTCAAAATTTCTTTTGATGCACTTCATGCAAAATGTGTTATTACATAAGAAGCAACAAAACAAATTTCCACCATTGGCACACCATCGGCAAAACATGTCTGTTTGATCTTCTCCTGGAATTCAAACATTTATCATGATGCACATTAAGTACACAGCAACATATGAAAGGTTTCTTTTCTTTATTCAATTAAGTTCTAATTTTATTTAAGTATCCAACGAGTTAGTTACATTTTTTACATAAATACGCTGAATCACAAACCATATATGAGAACCAGAACTAAATCATTGATACAATAACCACGTTTTCTTGAAACAAAAAATACTTCAAAAAATTTTTGAACAGATTTCTCTTACTTCTAGACTAAATATTTATACGTTTTCCGGTAAACTGAATTCCCACTGTTCGTGTTAATTGTTTTTTTTTTTCTTTTTTAATAACTGAAACTGACAGATATATCACCAGTTTAATTATTTTGATTCAAATTACCTTTTTCAAATGAGCCATCTCCGTAGAATTCAAAACATTTCCTGCAAAGGAGAGTCAGCAAAGCAGGATGTTTAAACATATTGCCAGCCTGAGACGGAGCCGAACCGATGTGAACATCGCAAGAAGTGCAATGGATTCTGCGAAAACGTACTGTGGAGATATCTGCAAAAACAAAAAAATCATTTGTTAAGTACAGATACTCACTGATTGGAAAAATAAATTTTAAATTTTTGTTCACATCTTGAAAACAAAATGAAGTTTTGATTTAGAACTAAGATTGAGTTCTAGTATGTAGCCCACACTGATTGTTTAATCTTCAGAATTATGACCTTAGATAAAAATACAAGAAAGTTTTATATTGATAGAAACTTTATAACTTATACACATTTTTAGAGCTCTTTCAAAGTCAACAAATTTTTTTTTCCTTTTTTTAAATTAAAAGAATTTTTAAATTGAAAGAAGAATAACACTAATCTGCATATTTTCAGGATGAATAAAAATTAATTCATTAGTAATATAAAATATGAATTCATTTTAGTTATAAATCAAAACTAAATATTTTAAGTAAAGTTGATAACAAAAAGTAAAATATTAGCTACCTTCATTGAGCACAACCTTGACAGCAAAATTAAAAAATTCAAACGTATTTATTTGTTTAATATTCAATGCTGATTTCATACCCTTTCCAAAAATGTATTACGTTTTTATTTTTCAACATATCTTCGGTTATGCTAGCGTAAACTAGCAATACAGATACAGATAATTAAACGACAATAAAATTTGATTGTACAGATAATTGAACATATAAAATTGAATAATTATCATTTTTTGATTTATCTGTCCTGGTTGTGCTAGCTTGAAGAGGCTAAAATTTTTGTATATGTATTTTGAAAAATTAAAAAAGTATTAGAAATGCTGAAGATAGTAATTAACTACAGAGTTTAAAAAAATTTGTATAATTTTAGAAAATTGTTACAATTTCATAAGCTTGTGTTCTATTTCTATATTACACTTTTTTGCAATATGCATGATGTTTTTCTGTTAATATACAATAATTAACGATATCAATCAAATATTACAAACTTATTTGAATATATTTTATCAATTTATATAATGACAGATACTTGAGCAAGTTAAATTGATGTAATACGTTTTCATTTCTTATTGTTCTGCCAAGGTTCTGCTAGCTCAAGGTAGCTGAAATGTTATACCTTGAAAAATAAAAAAAATTATAATTCAATTCTAATATAGATTTATAAACATAATATAAATATGTGAAATAATAATATAAATAATTATAATTATATTATAATTTAATAAAATTATTTATAAATTTATAAATTGATTCGGTAAGTAACATAATTTATTTAAATAACATTAATTATGTGCTCTTATGAATTTGGCAAATAATTATATAATCTGTACTAATATTGATTAAATCAATAAATACTGAAATAGATATTAATTTTTTAGAACAATTTCATATGTTTCTATTCTTCAATAGAGTTCTCCTGTTAATATTTAATTATGCATAGTAATAATATTTATTCTGTGTATATAATAATTTATTTAAATGACATTTATTTTGTGTTAGTATTAATGAAATTATTGATTATCTAATCTGTATAAATATTACTTGAATCAATTAATGGTCAAACAGATATTTCAACTTTTTTAATCGATTCCATACATTTTGATTTACCATAACCTTTTTCTGTTAATACATGATAATATATAAAATTAATATTGATTCTGTACTTAAAATAAATGATGTTGATAGTATTTCTGTACTATTATGAATAAAATTATTAATTATCTAATAGGTATTTATATCAATTGAATCAATTAATAATAAAATAGATATTTTGATTTTTAAATCAATTTCATACATTTTTATTATTTTTTTCCTATTAATGTATGATAATATAAAATATTAGTATTTACTATTATGCAATTATAACAATCTATTTGAATGACATTTATTATGTGCTTTTATAGGTTTCATTTATTATTATCTAATCTGTAATAATAATAACCAAGTCAAATAATATGTAAATAAATTTTTTGATTATTCAAATCAATTTAATACATTTTCGTTTGTTAATAACGTTTTTCTGTCAATATATATTTATCTATAATGTTAACATATATTGATTTTCTGATTATTATAATTTATTTGAATTACATCAATTTTGAGTTATTATGAGTTTAATAAATTATCTAATCTGTATTAATATTAATTCAATCAATATTATTACAGAAGTTTCAACTTTTTCTCAATCAATTTAATATGTTACATTATAAATAATGTTTATCTGTTAATATATACACCGAGAGAACATTCTAGCTCTTAACACATGGTCAAGATACGCATTCAATGCACGACCTAATTCTACGTGGAACATCAGAGCTTCAAGCATTTCGTGTATGAATTTTCTACCTTAACGGCTTGATCAAAAACGTACACAAAAAGTATAATGATTAGACTCAAGTATATCACTTTCATACGTTCTTTGCATGCTTCATCACATATCTTAAACATATGCAGTGTCATACTTTTGGGGTATGATATCCATACGTTTAAGCCAGTGTGCACGAATTTTTTTTCTTGGTGCAGGATATATCACGAAAAATCCCAGGTTTTCCCCTCTGCATGCCTCTCCTAACTTTGCCGGTCGAGGAGTAGCATTCACGATGTTGGTGATTTGGAAGGGGAATTCTTAGAACTGGGATTTTTCGTGACATCATAGGATGTACAGTAGCTTTTTCGTGCACACTGGTTTAAGCAAGAATTCACACTTGCAAAGTATCACAATCATACGCTTGAGGTATCAGCCAGTTCACGCCAAAAATCTGTTACTGCGTTCCTTTAAGGTACAAAGCGATCAGGGTGCCCCAGACCATGGATTATACGTCTAGCGAAAATCAGCGCCTCCAATGGATTCTTTTGAAAACTTTTGGTTTGGTGATGTTTGAAATCTACAAATCAGAAAGCATTGTTTTTCACCAGAAAAAAACATCTGATATCACAATCGGATTTGAAATTTAAAAATTTCTAAGATGTGATGCATTGTGATATTTAATGTGATCCTTAGTGCGTAGAAAGCGCCTCCAACGAATCTTTTTGGAACTGAAAGAATTCGCGGAATGCCCCGTATGAGCCGGGGCGCCCTGGGAGCGATACAAAATCCACACATCAAATGTATGAAACCCTGCATTCATCGTATACTTTTTTTTTTTAATTTAAGGGAATCGTCAAACTCTTGACGCATGACACAGTGCTATACTCGAAGTATTGAAGTGTTTTGTCGGTGTATACATGTGCAATATGAATATTAAAGTCCTGTACATTTTATAAAACTTAAAATTAAAAATATTATTCAAGCCAAAATAGATTTTAAGCATAAAATCGAAGAAGTTTGATTGGTTGAAACTTGTAACCCTAGTATATTATTTAATTTTTAGTTTTGTGAAAAGTGGTACAAGACTTTTCGACTGAAAATTTAATGAGGAATATTGGGTTTCTTTTTGGCTTGGGGAGTTTTGTACACACTGTATATTTAAATGGCATTAATAATCTGTTATGACGAATATAATTAATTATTATCAAATCTGTTTTTTTAATAATTGAATGAAATAATATCAATACAAATATTTTAATTTTTTTCTATCAATTCAATACGTTTTTTTTGTGCTGTCAAGGTTATGCTAATATAAAGTGCCTAATATAATACTTATTGCTCTTAACTTTATTTTATATTTTTATTTTGATATGAATTATGAAAAAATTATTTATAATTATGAAAAACATAATTTTCTTCAACTTTAGAGGAAAAAATCAAAATATTGCGATGATGTTCAGGAAGTAAGGAAAACTTCTCAAAAATGTTCCAAATCGACTATGAAAACTACTTTATAAATTTCTAAAATGCTAATAAATATCAAATAATCCCCCCAGATGTCCTCAAAAATAATACTGAAATTCTTACTTTTTTTTCATTCAATTTATTCCATTAATTTTTTAAAATTCCTCAGTTAAAACAAAACTGCAAAATCGACAAAGTCAAATCATAACCTAGGAAATTAAAAAAAAAACAAAGAAAAAAATTATTTTCAAGGTACACATAAAATAACTTACCCTTACTCTCACCCTTGCCAAACATTAATTCGTAGTATTCAATTTCTTCTGCACTGTAATTGGAGGTAGAAGGAGCTGTGGCAGGAGGAACCTGGACCTCAGGCGCTACTGCAACTAAAGTAATTTAGGTTATGTATTAGGTTTTTCGAATACCCAGGGAACGAAGCTCGCGATGTGAATACTCACCATCCTCCTCACTTTTTTCATTATTAACCTCCTGGACCTGCACTTCCAGCATACTCGCGATGTCCATGATGATAAACTTCCGGACGCGGAATTCTCGTTTTACAACTTGAAAAACTTGCGCTGTTTCAAAACAGTTATCATTATGTATTTACAATGTATGTATCGTAGACGCCATTTTGCAACCCGGAATTCCACACTCTCAAAACCGGCCACAATAATTGGCTCAGGTGATTTTATTGTACGTACATAACTACATACCGCGAAGTGCGAATAACGTGAACGAATTTTGGGAAAAATCCCCTTGAGTTTTTTGCACAACTGCGCAGTCACAAGTCACAACAAAATTGATCGTGGCAAAAAAGATTTCGGGTTTTCCTGGGTTTTCCGAAAGAGAGAGCGACGACCGGGCGCCATTTTGTTTTCTTCACGAGCGCGGGAAATTTGAATTTTCGGCGGGTAATGAATGATGATTAAAAAATGAAAAATTTTGTAAGAAACTGCAGTTCATGATTTTTCCAAGCACTTTATTTAAGTGAATTTCGTTATTGTATTACTCATAAGTATATTATCATCATCAATCGTATTAATCATTATCATTATTCAAGGGGCGAAACACGCCAAGTGTACCAGGTGAAAAAATTTGATGTCACCAAACTTTTTGAAATTTTGCAGTTATGTTGTATGAATATCAAGCAACAAAAGTGCAAAAAGGTTTTTCCGATATCGTCGTTTGTCGTTTAAATGCAAGGCCGCCAAATAGGCCAGTTTATAGGATAGATGCTTTTTCAATAAATTATAGCTTGTGTAAGACTTTTTAAGAAAATACGTTTGTTTGTTAACTCTAGAAGATTTTCGCGTACTCTTTCCGAAATAAAATACCTCGTAAACGGGAAAAAATTTTTTCACACAAATTTTGTGGACAAAAAACTTAATTTGCGTTTTTTTTTAAATAAGTCATTTTTTATTTTTTTTCGACCAGTTCATATGAAAGGGTTTTTCCTAAGCTTGAAAACGATCTATAATACATCATGGGGCCGAGTCGTTGAATAGGGACTTACAAGCATTGAAAGCGTGCATACAAAATTGCACTTTGACATCTAAATATTGCAATCGCTGAACTACGTGTTTTCAACAGAGTTTGAAAGTAAAAAAAGTAAATAACTTTTCATCACAAAATTAGGGGAAAAACTGAAACAATTTTTAAATTTTCAGGTTCGAAATTTTTGAATTTTTTTCCATGATCTTCAAAGAAGTTTTAGAATTTTATAAAGCATAAAAATTTTTTGCCGTACATTAGAAACAAATACTGATGAACTTCGACAAAAATCATTGTAATCGAATAATTAAAAAAACAAATTTTTTAATTTCGAGTAAAAGAATAAAAAATAACTGCAAAAGCCAAACTTTGACTTAAGTAGCGGATCTAGAATCTTACTACCAACGGCGGGGAGGGGGGAGGGGGGGTGACTTTATTATTTTATCTCCTATACCAGTGACATCGTCTTTTAACATTGAAAAAAAAAGAACCTTCATCTCTTTTCTTTTTTACATTCGTTATTTTCGGTAAATAAACTTTCGACTACAGCAGAGAAACAAATTAGTTTGTTTACAAATGGCGGCTTCCATCGATAAAACATAGCCTTTTCAAATATATTATTGTATTATTTTACAGAAAACGGGTTTAAAACAAATATATAATTGAAAATTCATCGCCCCCTCGAAAAATGGACGAAAGCAAGAAAAATGTTATTGACAAAACAGCTCAAAAGTTGACGAAAGACATACAAAACATGAGCAACTATAAGAATTTGTACAAAGAAATACAGGTTGATTGGAATAAAAGGGTTGCCTTGTTTTTGAATTATTCAATGAAGTATTCAGGTTTGTTGATATTGCGTATTCCAGAAGCTCGTCGCATCTACGATAGTGAAAAAAGATGATTTTCAAAATAGTTTGATTGAGGCCATGAAATCAGACGGACTGGAAACTGAATTGAGAAACACGATTTTCCATTGGGCGCGATCTCAAGTAAATTTTTGGATGTACAGTTTTTTTGAAAATAACATTCATTATTATTTAAAACTCAAAATCTTTTTATTAAGCGTTGAAAACTTACACGGAATAAGTAAGAGCATAATTATTTGAAAATTTTTAAACTTTTGAAAAATTGAGTTCGAGAAATAAAACAAATTATCAATTACTGCTATATTATCTTAAATATTTTTTTACAAGTAAAATTTTGATTAACGAAAATTCCCAATGCTGCTTTTTAAGTACTTATCATACAGAGAATTTTTCAGGAGTCTGAGCAAATGTTTAAACCCAACCCAGTTCCAGACTCAAATTTAGGTTATTTGAAAAAATCACAAATTCAATGGGAACGCCGCATACAAAAATCATTGAACTCTACGTGCAATGAGTTTAACATTCCACTCGCAAGAACTAGACCTTTATCCGATCGCGAAGAATTGGCTGAGAAATGGAACGAACTTAGTACATACGACATTGGTAGACTAAATTTTTCAATCAGAAAGTACTGTTTAATTTTCTGAGGCATTTTTTGATTCACTAAAAAAAATCAAAACATGATGTTTGGTGATAGAAAGTTTGAAAAGTTTATGGAGAATAGGAATTTCCCCTGGTGAAAAAAATTCGACAATTTTCCGACTAGAGCACGACGATTAATCGTCGTAAGATAGTCGTTACGCTCGACGAAGTTACGACTATAAATGTTATTATTTTTTTCCTTGCATCTGATGGGACGTTACGTGGTCATGTGCGAAAATAAGTAAAAGTGATTAATTTATTGATTGCAGAAGAAATAAGACAATTTTAATTGTGATTATTGAAAATAAATAGCAATTTACAAATAGTAAACGGGTTGGGTAAAACAGAACAAAACAAAACAATGCGACTTTACCGACGAAGTTTGTTTATCTCTGTTTATATGTTTATCAATTATAATATGTTTTTTTATATTAAAATCGAAAATATAATTATATCATAATATATACAATATGTTAAATGTATATAAGAAAAAAAATGTATTAATATTAAATTCATAAATAATAAAGTAATAATCAATAAATTAATTAATAATTACGTATTACTTAGTTGATCATTTGTTATTTAAATAATCAAATCATTGTTAAGTGATAAACTAATTAGCATTGTCAAAGAAATTATCAATCAATAATAATTCTAAACCTAAAAAACATATTTTTATTAATATGTCATAACTGACATATGTATACTTTAATTGATTACATGAAAATTAATATACTATAATTGAAGTATTCAATCATTATATATTATCATTATATATTATGATAATACTTAAATAGCAAAACGCTCATTTCATTTATGATTGAAAGGAACTAGAATTTTCAAATTTCGAAACTATTTTTAAATTTCGCGCGCTTGAGCAGAAGAAACAATCGAAACAATGTTTTTGTGAGGTTATGTCGTTGTGATTACTTTTGATACTTCAGTAAATCATAATTTCCCGAGAAATATACAAATAATTAGCATCACAATTGATTGAAGAATGTAATTTTACTTCTTTTCTGACAATTTCTCGCAAACTAAATGATGGGATTTACCTAAAATTTGAGTTTAAAAATACAGTCGTTACGTCCGACGATGTTACGACTATAGCCCGATTATTTTTAGTCGGAACATTTTCACCAGGGTTCATTTTCCCTCGTTTTTTAAAGAACTCAAATTTTCGTTAAAGCATTTTCCCAAAAATTTGAAAATAAGTGGTTAGATACCTGACTAAATTTTTGTACGTCAAACTTATGAAAATAAAGCCCATTTATTTGAGAAAATTATGATGAATCGTTAACAATTGAATCTAACATTCATAAATCTAGCAATAATGCGATTTTTGAGAATAAATATTTGTACCCAAAAATAAACAAAATGAGTATGAATAGAATTTTTCAGACCTCTCACAATATCGGCCTCTCTATGCTCCCAAAGATTTTTTGGAGGTTTTGTTTTCCGTACGAGACCCTTCATTTCAAAAACAACCGTGAGCTAATTTTCAATTCATTCAACTTTTTTTTTTAAACTTGCAGCAATAATTTATTCCAATGGTTTCAATTTTCGTTTCAGAAATCAGCCGAATTGGGAATTCAGCCACATACAAATCAGAGTCAAAACTCTCGCAGAATTGGTAGAAAATTTAATTTTATTAATATTTCAGATTTATTATTTTAGGATTTGTTAACTTTTCGGAAACGATTTATTAAAGGCTGATTTTTACGATTTTCAAATTCTTCAACTCCAAAATATTTCGTAGATAACACACACCAATCATGCAACTTTCAAATTTCCATTTTCTCAAGCACTCAGATATTAAAAATTGGATGTTCTTATTTTAAAACTCAGTACCTATTTCAATATTTCAGGCCTATAGTCGTTCACATTCTGATGACATTGAAATTCGGTATCCACATTCTCATATTTTTTCATACATTTCAAACACGAACTCTCGAAAACCTTTTTAATATTAAAAGCATCAAAAATTGAATATTTCTTAGTCGTATTTAGTATTTTTTTAGACAAAAAATACTAAAGTCTGAGAGAACTTATTCACTCCTTGTAAACCTGTGAGCTCACTGTGAGCTTAACTGTGAGCTCACAGTAAGCTCACAGTGGGCTTCCAACTTCCGCTTTTCAAACACGTTGGCGTGAGCGTACTGTGAGCTCAGTGTTGGCTAACAGTGAGCTAACAGTGAGCTCACTGTTAGCTTCCATGGAAAATCTCGAGGTGAGTTTACTGGCGGTTTTCTGTAAGATGCTTGTGAATTTCCCGGGAAAAATAGACTTACATTTTTCATGTATGCCACATGCATCAGCATGCATGTCAAAATAAGCGATTTTGTTTTCTTTCTTTTTTTTGCATTGCATTTTATTGCGCATGAAAAATTGCAAGTTAAATTTGCAACCATGAGAAATTATTCAGATATATTTGTAGAAAATAAAAAAAAAACATATTGGACCTTAACTTTCTAGTGATTACGTCTACTGAGCCTTTCTGGCACAAGTAATGTCACTTACTAGGGAAATGGGCCAAAAAGTATCATATTAATCAACAGGAGACATGCACTATATTTAACCATTCTACACAAAACTTGAAACATGAGAAAAAAAAACCAGCAGCCATCTGGCGAGCGCTTGGGGAGAGCGCGCGAATTTTCACAATTTGAATTACTTTATATTCGAATTTTGAAAATTCGCGCGCTCTCCCCAAGCGCTCGCCAGATGGCTGCTGGTTTTTTTTCTCATGTTTCAAGTTTTGTGTAGAATGCTTAAATCAAGTGCATATCTCCTGTTAATTAATATGATACATTTTTGCCCATTTCCCTAGAGTCAATCTTGTGCCAGAAAGACACGGTAGACGCAATCACTAGGAAGTTGAGGTCCAATATGTTTTTTTTACTTTCTACAAATATATATGAATAATTTCTCATGGTTGCAAATTTAACTTGTAATTTTCCATGCGCAACAAAAAAAAATGCAAAAAAAAGAAAGAAAACAAAATCGCTTATTTTGACATGCATGCTGATGCATGTGGCATACATGAAAAATGCAAGTCTGTTTTTCCCAGGAAACTCACAAGTATCTCACAGAAAACCGACAGTGAACTCACCTCGAGATTTTCCATGGAAGCTAACAGTGAGCTCACGCCAACTTGTTTGAAAAGCGGAAGTTGGAAGCCCACTGTGAGCTTACTGTGAGCTCACAATTAAGCTCACAGTGAGCTCACAGGTTTACTGGGCTAGAATGCATGTTGAATTCCGTCCCCCATATAATTTTTTTTCGTATCTCGAACATTAAAATGCGCGTTTTCGTGTTTACGCGTAGAAACCCTACGACCGCCTTTTCGAACGATGTTTTAGAGCGCGTGGAAAAATCGTATGTTTTGTATTTATAAATAATATGAAAAAGCACGGAAATGTGTGTAAACAATGGCGTTAAAGTGCGAGGTCACCTTTTTCATGTCAGTTTTTAGGGACGGCCGATTCATCGATTCGAAATCGAAAAGGCGGCCGTAGCTAAACTCGTGCAATTTGCTCACTCGTTTCTGTCCCTTGATACAAAAAATACTATTTAATTACCTCTTATATCCAAATAAATCAATAATTAAATACCCACCCTTTCATGCGTTTCAATTCACGAAATACTGCTACCTTTTTTACGTAAAAAAAGGACAAATTATTCATGCATTAAGAGGACCTATACCTATAGACGGCGTTTTCCGCGACCTAACTTTGCGCGTGGATTTGAAAAAAAAGTATTGCTCGTAGAAATATGAAATTTGGAGTAATTGTATGTCAAGAATAAAGAATAATTTCGTAATCTTACGAAATTCGAAACAATCTTTCAAATTTCACTGTTTAAAAAATCTTTCAATAATTTCGAGATTCAAAACACGATACAAACATCTGGAATCATGACGAATTTCATGAAAACTTGTGCAACTTTCTAAGATTTTCAGTAATTTACTTATTCTTTTTGAGTATTGAGATTGTTCATAAAAAGATCGAACATTATCATGCACGTCTCTGAGAAAAAATATGATTCAAAAAAATTTTTACAACATCTATTGACAATTCTTGAAATGCAACAAATTTTCCAATTCTATTACTCTCTTCACAATAAGTTGTTTATTTTGCAAATTTACAAAATTTCAAACGTAAGATGTACTTTTCAAAATTTTACACGTTATGCAGGAGTTTGTTGATCTTATTTAAATTTTTCGTAATTTTTATATTAATTCGCAAGTTATCAACATTCTCATTTCATGATCAGAAAAGCAAAATCATGCATAATTCGAAAAAATGTTATAATGAACAAAAATCTACAAACTTTATGATCGTTTTAAAAAATTTTAACAATCTTTCGAGTTTTGAACAATCATCAATGGTATTTAAAATTTTTTTTATTTTTTCATTCTAAAATGTAAAAATTTTCAAATATTCGTCATTTTTTCTTATATTATTCGTAATTCTTAAATACTTAATAAAGAGTTTTTTATACTAATTTAGAGTCTCTGAGTACGAAAAGCCTTTTTTTCTATTATTTTAATTTTTTTACACTGGTTAAGTAATTTACATGAATTATATTATTATTATATTTCTGCATTATTTTTCCATTGTTCGTATACTTCTTACAAAGCATTCCTTACTTGCTTTATTTTAAAATTCAACAATAATTATTTTTACGAAGTTTTTGTTTGTAAGGATCCTGATGGGGACTCCATATAAGTTGAAATATTGATCAAAGATAAAGAAAAATATATGAAATAAATCTGATTTAACACATATTGGCTCCAAGTGATCATTTTTCTACAACACGAGTTATCAATAATGTTCAACTATAATTTTTTTACTATCCGTATTTTTCTTACTTAACATTTTTTATATGAAATAATAACGAATTCCGCTGAGTTCTGGAGGGGCCGGAACCCTGAAAATTTCACTCTTTCTATGCCTCTGGGTTCAAAAAACTTTTACACACGTGAATCGCCTTTCGTGAACGTCTCTTTATTATTGTACCCAAAAATACAAAATAAATTGTTTGTCGAAAGTAAGTCTCCGTGTTGAGATCTGGGCGCTCAAAGTTGACCATGCCGTTTTGGAGAGGGCATTTTGCGTACATTCTACAGCCTTCAGATTTAATTTGACAACAAAAAGTCATCAGCGTTTTTTGTTTGTTATTACATCCTCCAGGGACTGACGTCTCGTTTTTTTTAATTTTTTTTAATAATAATTACCACATTTTGTTTAAAAAAATCGATTTTTTTTTCTATTTGTTTAAGAAAAAAGGGACACAACAAAATTTTTTTACAATTTTCGGCTTTGTCAAACCCTGGAGAATTTTATCCTCTTTAAAATGATATGAAACTTATTAAAATCGGTTAAGCCATTCTTGAGCTATGATGTACGCAAGTTCGAAAAATATGGTTTTGAGAAAAACGCGTTTAAAGTTCGCACACTTGAGAAGCACAATTTTTCTCAACTTACTTACTTGGATAACTACTCAGCTACCCCGATAGCAAATGATAGACTCGAATTTCGCTCATTCATGTTTGCGACAACAAGATATATCAATAATTTATACATCTTTACGTATTCTCATCGCAGGGATTTTATTGTCAGACCTACGATGTGTTATTCATTTCAAAAACTAAGTCGAATCGTGTGTTAGCAAGAGAATCAGACAATAACGTAGCTTTATGCCGACGCATCTTTGTACTTTTTTTGGAACAATCACCGGTTGACTTGTGAGTGTGCTTTGACTGAGCATTTTTCATGCGACAAAGGCGTTGCTTCTGGTCAGTGCGTAAAAGCGTCATCAATACAACATCACGAACCAGCGCTCGACCTTCCAAACACTACGTAATCAATGCAGCATCAAAGCAGCATCATGAACTCGTATTCAAATTTGCGAAACGATGCTGACATCAATGCCTTATTTTTAACTTGGTAAGGCTGCGTTATGATGTTGCATTGAATGCGCTATGGTTCTGTCGAAACGTTCGTCTCGCGAGCGCTCATTCTCATTCGTCAGTGATGATGCTACTATGTTGGCAACATAACAAAGCACACTTGTGATGTACACAAAAACGTAGGATTTTGCCGACGCATCTTTGACGATTCATGCTGCAATTTCGGTCAATCATGATGCAGCATTGAATGTGAAATGATGTCTACGACAGTGCTATCTGGGTATTCCTGGCCCATACAGTAATCCTTCTGATTCTTCGTACAGTTGATTGTTTTTGATTTTATTCATTTTTGCAACCATTCGTGCCACTTTCGTTTTGTGGACGAGGAGCGCGCTCGGACCCACAGCCGGTCTTCGGCTTAACGCCGGAACGCAAAATGAGGCATATCTTTTGAAATAATACGATTTTCGTCCTAAAATTTTTCAGAGATATTGCCGGATGCATAAGCAACTGATTAATGAAAAAAGAAATTTTTCGATTTTCGCATCCATCTATAAGTATAGGTCCCCCCTTAAGACACATGAAAGGGCGAACATTAAAATATATAATAACTTGAAAACAAGAGCTAATACAAGCAAAACCCTTTGGAGGCAGACTAAAATAAAAAAAAAGGTTTTATGAAAATGAGAATTTGATGGTCACACAGTATTATTCAAAACAGAGATCAACTTTCACGGAGCTTGCACAAGGCGCCCCATTACTCGGGGTAGACCCAACGATGAAAAGTTCTTCAGTCCACGCAAATTTGGAAGCAGAAAGAACCTACACAGGAGAAAAAGTCTTGAAATTGAATCATGCTCCAGTAGCCCAAGAATTTCTGAAACGTGGTTCACCAAGATCATTGCGAGGACGACTTTGGTCGCTTGTTTTGGGTTCTGTAGTAAAAGAAAACGTAAAAATACAAAATAAAATTTGCATGCCTTCTCAGCCCCAAAACTCACAGAGTTCGTTTCAGGATGTTGAATATTACGAGGAATTGAAAGAAATGGTTTTGCAGTATGATATTATGGTGGACAAACTTATCATCAAAGTGAGAATCATGAAATGATTGAAAATATGTATTAATCATGAGTTTCAATTAAGAGGACATTGATAAACGTAGACTCAGATGATTTTTGATTACGTGATGTTTAGAAGAATGATCTTGAACTGAAGTGTCACTGATTTGTATTAGGACGTTCAATTGACTGCTAGCAATGACGATCAGTATTTCGTGTTTGAGGACGTGTTGTATAAAACAATGCTGTGTTTTTCGAGAGATTCTGAAATTCTTGCGCCAGTCACAATGGACCAAAGCGTGGGTGGTCAAGTTATTCATGCTGTCCTTCAAGGGAAACCTGTAACTCTGGAAAATACTTTGGTTTTTCCTCCAAGTGGAGTAATACCATTTTACGGATTTACCATGTATGGTAAGTTCTTGAGTCAATTCTACGATTCGAGAGCATCGGCAGAAAAATTTGTTACTTATCAAAATTAATTATTTACTGAGTTCATTGAAAGTATATATTCCCCACGGTATTTTATATTTTTTAATCTTTGACGATTTGGTTTCAAGAGTACGATTTTTTAATTTAATCGAATCTCGGAATTTTCAAGTTATGTAATTGATGGGGTTCAGATTCGCAACATACATATTTTCAATCTTTTAATGACGTGTTTTGATCGTAGACTTATAGTCTTGATGATTTTGAAGTCACTAGAGTTTAGATTTTTTTTTATTCCTAACGCTTTTGGTTCATTTCACATGTTTTTTCAGTATTTATAGAAAATAGAGGGTTTTTTGATTTCATTATACATTTTTGTAGTATATCAATGTTATACAAAATTTGTACTATTTTTATAGGTTTTAAAGAAAACAATATCGATATTTATAAAATTTTTGTATTTTTTGGTACTCGTATAATACTGTGGTATTTTTTAATGTTTATAGATTTCTACTATTTCTATCGATTAAATTATACATTTTTAGAATCACACGAGTGAATATAAAATTTCTGTCCTAGTTACGTAGGATATTTTATGTGCCGAGGGCTGGAAAACGAGTTTAGAGATTTTGAACTGGACGAGAAACGAGTTTTCTATGCCAGAGGTACATAAAATAATTTATTTTCAATCATGATTTTATCTTTAATGCGTTTCCTTTATTATTAGTATAATAATCATAATTATGGACGTTTGTGAAATTACAATGTTTGTGTACATTACCAATGTATCAAACTCTGTTTAGAAAACAATGTTTGTGAGTACGGCCGTCATAGTAAATCTTACATTCACTTTGTATTATCGTAATAAACGTTACCCTACATAAATTAGAGAAAGTGCCTACTTAACAATCTTGGGCCTTCAGGCATACATCATACTACAGATCCAGTCCCGATATGAAACGATAACATCCGTTATGGTATCATGAAATAGAGTATCCTATCTACAATCACGTAATTTAAATTCAGAAAAAAAGTGAAAGATTCATTAATTTCACTCAAAATTTGGAAGGGGTTCGAACCCTTTAAATCACCTTCTGCCAACGCCTTTTTTTCCATTATATTATTTTAAATGTACAAACGACTTCAATTCAAGAAATACGACTTCATCAAAAAATCGTAAGGACTATTTTATAATTTCAGCCCACAATATATATTAATTGTACCAGAAAATTTTTTTCTTTCAACAGCAGCTCCATTTTGCTATTTATACGACGACCCTTGCGCCATGTACTACACGTTTCGAGCTTTCTACTTACGATACTGGTTCCGACTGCACACAGTTTCCACCCACCAACAAGGAATCGTCGCCCTGTGCCTCTTATACGAAAGACTTTTGCAGTGCCACGAACCCAGGCTTTGGACACACTTCAGAAATTTGCACATTCAACCGTAAACACAAAAATAAATATCAACCTCTCTGGAATGTCTCTAAATCAATTTTTCTCTAGGATAAAACTCGTTTTCAAATGGCTCATTCGAGGCTTCAGTGGATTTTTGCAACCAGAGCAATTACTTTTTTTGTGGGACATTGTACTTGGATATGATTCTTTCGAAATCGTGCCACTTTTGGCTGTTGCGATTTTGAGCTTTCGCAAAGAAAATTTAATGCAAGTCGACACTCTGCACAATGTTGAGGTAATTTTAAATATTTCAATCTTGATAACTGAATTTATTGACTTTTTTAAAACGTTTTGCAGGCAATTTTGGCAGATTTGTCTTCTATCAAAGTCGTGCCACTGCTTCAACTTTCACTTTTAGAGGAATGAAAAGCAGAAGCTTCATTAATAAAGAAATTTTATTAAAAAATACATGAAACTTTTGATATATTAAAAAAACATTCCACAAGCCACAAAAAAAAATATGAAAATATAAAACTGGTAGATTTTACTCTTTGAAATTTTAGGCAAGTAATTATTGCTTGACCTTCAACATTTTGATGTAATTTTCCAAGCCAGCTTGCACTTGAGGCATTTGGACATAGTTCAAAAATATTGACAAATCGACTTCACGATTTTTTTCCATCCAAGTGAGTGAGTCTTGCCTCGATGCTAATTTAGCTGCTGCTCTTGCTGCAGCTGTAAAATATTTTTAATGATTTGTTGTGTTTGTTATCAACATTTATGGTGTTTTTTCTTACCAGGAATCTTTTTGAAATAAGATATGTATTTTTCACAGCGTGCCATGGCATCGTTTTTATCCACTGCAAGTTCATCGACTAAGCCGATTTGCAGAGCTTCTTGGGGGGTGAAAAGACTTCCTCTGTTGGGAGAAAATTGAAGTTTTGAGTATTTTGCAAGGATTGTACGTTTAATACTTTTTGCAATGTTAATTTTTTCAATGCCTTGTTGAATAATTATAATATTCTTATCTACAGGGTGCACCATCTAAATGTGGTCGATGGAAATATTGAATAACTTGAACAATTCTCAATAGATGTTGAGACACTATTTATTTGTATTAAATTTGAAGCTCTACAATTTTTTCCATTCAGTTTCCAAAAACAGCGTCGATCAAATGACCACCTTTATTGCGGATACAAAATTCAGCTCTTTTTCTGGCATTTTCTATGACATTTGCCAGCATCTCAGGCGATATAGCAGTGATTTCGGCTCAAATATTATCCTTAAGCTTGTCTAAGGTCTTCGGTTTGTTGGCATACACTTTGCTTTTCAAAAATCCCCACAAGAAAAAGCCCAGTGCGGTTAAATCGGGCGATCTCGGTGGCCAGTCAATATCCCCCCCCTTTCGATACCACACGTCCTGGGAACTTTTGACGCAAGAAGTTCATCGTCGATTTTGCGGTGTGACATGCCGTGCCGTCTTGTTGAAACCAAAAGCCTTTCAGACCTTTTTCACGCATTTCTGGTAAAACAGAGTGTGTCAACATCCATCGATACCGATCCCCATTGACAGTTTCCCCAACTCTGAAGAAGAACGGCCTAATGATGGTTTTTGAGCAGACACCGGCCCAAACAGTCACTTTCTGATCATGCAGTGGAGTTTGATGGATAGCATGAGGATCTTCTTTCCCCCAAATACGACAGTTTTGTTTATTTACAGTGCCAGATAGCGTAAAATGGGCCTCATCAGTCATTAAAATTCGCTCCCAAGAATCGGGCTCCGATTCACTCACTCGAATAACGTTATTGGTGTAAGCCACGCGTCGCGGATTGTCTGTTTCCAATAACCTTTGAGTTAACTGCACTTTATATGGAAACATATGCAGATCATCCTTCATAATCCTCCTCAAAGAAGTTCCACTGATGTTCAGTTGCTGAGATCGACGGCGGTACGAGACATTTGGATTCTCTGCAACACTCCGTTGAACAGCTTCAATATTTTCATTTGATCGTCGAGGACGTGGTCGATTTGAATGTGGACGGTCCGCTACAGACCCGTGATTCTCGAAATTCGAAGCTAAGCGACAAATAGTGTCACTTTTAGGCGCAGAACGACCGCGATACTTTTGACGATACGCATGCTGTGTTGCAACAACTGAAAGATTACATTTAATGAACATTGTCACTATTTCCGCGCGTTCTTTAGGCGTGAACCGATTCATAGTTAAAATTGTAATGCAATAACCTTTCCAAAATGTGTTCAACGACGCCAATCGGTTGAAATCTGTCAAAGTTATTCAATATTTCTATCGACCACATTTAGATGGCGCACCCTGTATAGTTATTATATTAGATTCTAGAGCATTAGATTTTGTAAAACGTATATAACAATCTATATAAATACTAGAAAATGTTACGAAATCTTATTATTGGTAAAAAATACAAAAATACGATAAATGGAAATTCTAGAAATCTATCAGAAATATACGAAAACACTGAGAGTCTATGAAAATTTGAATTCTTGAGTATCGATTATATTAGAGATCTGTTGCCATACTTTTTTTTCAATTTTCTATAACCTTAGAAGTTCTTTTACAATCATAGAAGCAACATTCGAAAGAAAATGCATAATCCTAGAAATCTTTATAGCAATCTATCAAAATAGTACGAATCTATTAAAATTAAAATACCCTTTAAAATTTGACAAATACTAAAATATTCAAAAAAATACTCAAACTCTGCTATTTTACTTAAATTATATGTTTATCAATATGTTTTTGTCTTAAAAAATTTGTCAAACTTTGAAGTTTTGGGCATTAGATTCTAAAAAATTCATACAAAAATGTTTAAAAATATCAGAAAATAATTTGAATTTTTGAAATTTTAAAAAGTACTGAAATACCTGAAAATATGTATAAAAGATATGGTTTATGAAAAATAGTTTCGAAAATTCGAAATATTTCATTTCAAAGCATTGTATTCTCGAAATCTGTAAAAATACTACAGAAAGCTACAAAACCTTAAAAATACTAAAAACATATTCAAAAATACAGGAAATCTGTAATTCTAAAAATCTACGTAAATGTGATTTTCATTAAAATCTGTGAAAATACTGAATAATTACGGAAATTTCAATTCTTGATTATCTAATTCTAGAAATTTATATAGTGATCCACAAAAATAGTAGGAATCATTTCGAGAAATAGGAAATTCTTCAAAATTGGATGAAAACTGAAAAATACGAAAAATAGTCAAACTTTACCAACATCTCAAATCTATATACATATATCGATATGATTCTCTTAAAAATTTGTAAAATCCATAATCTATAGTAGTACTGAAAATTTATCGAAATTTTCATTCTAAAGCATCGATTTCGAGCAATTTTTATAGCTGTCTACTTATCAGTATTTATTATTCATTGTTCTATGCAAAGGTTTGAAAGTTTGCTTACTTTTGTATGATGTAATTCCCATACATGAACAGGATTTTTTCCATGAATGAAAGAAATTATTCGGAAAATTATGGATAAAGTGACATTATGGTGAAAAAATTTTCCATACATATTTCATCTCAAATACAACATCAGAATATTGCCATTATTCACGTGTATGGAAAATTTTGATTTTTTATTACAATGTTTCGGAGAAATACAGGGTGCGCCATTTCTTATGTCGGTATTGTAACATTGAATAACTTAAACATTTGACAACCGATTTACTTGACTTCACTTGTTTTGGAAACGTCAATTCAGTACAATTTCAACCATGTATCGCTTCACACCAAAAGAACGCGCTGAAATAGTTACTTTGTACATTGAAAATAGTCGTTCAGTTGTGTTAACTCAACGAGCATATCGTCGAAAATATCTTGGCAAACAGGCACCATCTGACAACACTATTCGTCGTTTGGTGTCGAATTTTTGTGACCACGGGACAGTGAAAGATCGCGAACAACCCGTTCATCAACGACCAAGACGTTCAAATGAACTGATTGAAGCTGTCAGAGAGAGCGTTGCCCAAAACCCAAAAGTTTCATATCGTCACCGCGCTCAGCATCTCGGCATCAGTGGAACCACTCTACGGCGCATTTTGAAAGATGATTTGCATTTGTTTCCGTACAAAATGCAATTAACACAAAGAATATTGCCTACAGATCATCCACGTCGCTTGGAATATGGACAAACAATCGCTCGAATAGTTGATACTGAACCTGATTTTTGGAAGCGAATTTTAATGACCGACGAGGCACATTTCAAACTTTCTGGAGGCGTTAATAAGCAAAATTGCCGCATTTGGGGAACGCAGAATCCACACGAGATCCATGAAACGCCATTGCATGACCAAAAAGTTACTGTTTGGGCCGGCGTTTGCGCCAAAACCATCATTGGTCCTTATTTTTTCAAAGAGAACCAAACGATCGATGGAAACCGATATCGGTGGATGTTGGCTCACTATGTCTGCCCACAAATGCGTGAAAAAGGTCTTGAAGATTACTGGTTTCAACAAGATGGTGCGACCTGCCACACTGCGAATCAAACAATCCAGTTTCTGCAACGAAAATTCCCTGGACGTCTGATGTCAAAAAGAGGCGACATTGAATGGCCACCCAGATCTCCAGATTTGACCCCTCCAGACTTCTTTTTGTGGGGTTATTTGAAAAGTAAAGTGTACGCCAGCAAGCCGCAGACCATTGAAGAGCTTAAGGAAAATATTCGTGCCGAAATCATTGCTATACCACCCGAGATGCTCGAAAAGGTAATGGAAAACGCCGCAAAAAGGGCATATTTTGCTGTGAACAATAAGGGCGGCCACTTGATTGATGTTGTGTTCAAAAACTAGTCTAAATAAATTGTAAAGGACCAAACTAAATAAAAATACCTCATTTACAGAAATCGGTTGTTTTTTTTTCAAGTTATTCAATGTTTACATGCCGACATAAGAAATGGCGCACCCTGTATTTTTTTTTTCACCCTTGATCTGTTAAAGGGAGAACAAAATTTCCTCATTTATAAAAAATATGCGCCTCTACAGAAAAAAATTTGTCATGCCAATGTTGAGTTGCTTAGAAAAATGGAAGTAAATATTTGTTTTCCAGAGAAGCCTCTTCTCAATTTACGAAAAAAACGTGTTTTTAAGTACTTTTTTCGCTAAATGGCAAAAATAATGCCAACAATGAACAACGGTGTTTTTAAAAAGTTTTTTTATTGATAAAATTTTCGAAAAAAAATTGTCTCAACCTCAAATTGAAAAAAGAAATGACTAATTTTTGAAATAAGCTGGAAATCCCACTTTTTCACTTGCACAGCTTTTATTTAACTAGCTTAAGTAGTAAAAAAAAAGAGTATACCTTCCTTTCAAAATGAACCCTTTTAAAAAATTCTGAGAACCCTTTATTATTGAATTTAACATAAAAAAATATACCATTAGTGTATATTCAATATGAAATATAATAATGATAATATTGAGTAATTCATATGAAAAGTTTTAATTATACAATATTTCAATATTATACATAAAAAACCCTTTGAAAGAATATAATATTATTAAAAAATACAATATGATCTTTATCAAAACAACCATAAAGTTTATATTTATTTATTTATTTATTTCCAAAAATTGTCAACTTTTTGTATGCTACATTTTATATGCTGATTAGCGAAAAAAGTAACGAAAATCACGTTTTTTTTTCGAAAATCTCAATAAAGTTTTTCTCGAAAAAGAAAAACTGATTATCGTTATTAACGATTTAGAATTATCTTTAAAAAATTGAGAATTTGTAAGCTATTGTTTTTAATTCATATTGTTGATTTAAATAAAATTTTTATAATGATGAACTGCGCTTTTTTGGTTCAAAATTTTTCCAAATTTTTCGGACTTTCTATTACTTTTAAATAATTCCTGAAAAGTTTTCGAATATTAAAAAATTAAGAAAAATTCATCGAAATTTTAAAAAGTCGCTGAACCATTGGAAATGTTTGAAGGTAAAAATTGTCTCAATTATTTGGGTTTTTAGGACTTTTCAAATTTTTTTACCAACTTCAATGGTCTAATGAATCTGGCAAATATTATAACATCAAAACAATCTAGTATTTTTCAAATTCTGTCAAACTGAAAAATTTATATACAATAAAAATAACAAGATTTAATTTTTTGAAAATCGGAATTTTAACTTTACTGTATACAATTATTTCAATTATTAATAATTTCTTCAAATATTCACTATCACTTTTCAATATTGATTGTTTACAAACTCTAATTCAATATTCAACATTAAAAACCGAATAATTTGGCGTTTCCTAAATTCGAGTTCTTGAAAAAATTGTTTCTCCCGAGGTAGTCGCAACTATCGAAAAATTTGTAAACTAGTGCAATAATTATTAACACAAAAATTCATTTCATATGAGAATAATTTAATTCTAAAAAAGTGCTACTATAGGCAAAATTATCAAATAAATAAATTGCAGAACGAGCAATGTCTCACCTAAGTAGAGCAAGCTCAGATTTTCTTTTTCCAATTGTTGTTTCGAACGTAGTTTGCATCCATCGAGGAGCTACAAGACCAAGCTGAGTTTCGTTCATACCAATCCCATGTTTTCCTTCTGCGAAAACTCGGTATTCACATGACATTGCTAATACACATCCACCAGCTGGAGCAGCTCCCTAGATAAATGTTCATTTTTCAAGAAACCTCAATTTCATGAAAAAGTCGCACTAGAACGTTTCATACTACAGAACTAAAACGAGAATTTTTACAAGTAAGAAATATTGCGCACGAGCGAAGCGAATCAGCAAATGGCTTAAGTTGAAACTGAACATGCTTTTCGATACGAACTGTGATTGTTTTGAGAAAAATAATAAGCATTTTCGTAGTAAAGAAAAATTGTTTGTACATAATATGTACAAACAATGTACCTTTTTTTCTTTAAAATTATATTATAATTTTAAAGAAAAAAAGGTACATTTATAGCAGCTGCTGTAGGGATTCCAATGCTGTACAAAGTTATCCAAAGTTCTTGCAAGGATTTCCAAAATTCTTCGGCTCTTTTCAAATCAGCCTTGTACATTTCCATGATATCTAATCCAGCGGAAAAGACAGTAGGCATTGACGAAGTTAAAATAATGCCCTTACTTCCGGAATCTTGAGCATCTTCTAAAGCTTTTCTCAATGCGATTGAAAAATCGAGACTGATTGCGTTTATTGGCGCATTAGACATCGATATCGTCGTTATTCCTGAAAATAACGAAAATTTACAGTAACGAAATAGACAATAAAAAAAATATTAATGTTTACTTGAAAAAAACTTAGAATCCTCAGTGTATACACAAATAATAGAAAAAAGATTTTTTTTCTGAAAGAATGACTATGAAGTCCTAAATTTCAAAATTTTTGAATTTTGAAAGCCTGATTCGCTGAAAATTTGAATTAACAGTTGTTTTCTATAAATTATTTTATTTTCATGTTATCAGAGCATTTATTTTTTACTTCATAGTTTGTCCATCAGATCAAAAATTAATGTGATTGTTTGTTTATTTTAGATTTAGTTGTAAATTCCAATTTTTCGTCATTTAAATAAGAGCACTACATAATTTTACAATATCCTGAAAACGAAAATATCGATTTTCATAATTCTATATTTTAAGCAAATTTTTTTTATGAAAAACTGAAGTTTATGACTCAGGGGTGGTAAATATTTTTCGAAAAATCTTTCAGTCTCTTCTCAACATTGAAACATTTTTTACTTTTTATCTGAAGTTCTCATTCTGATGTTTGAAATTTTTTTCTCGGAGATTTTAATTCGAAGACTTGAATTTCATAGAACCATCAATTAGAAATAAAATAATTGAAATTCATTCATACAAATTGTATTTTTCGAAAAAGAATTTAAAAACTTGCGACAAAATCATTAAATTTTAAACTTGAAAAAAAAAAAGATTCAGAATTTGAACACTCAAAAATAATTTTATTAATGTTCTAATTGCAGTTGATTGTTATAAAATCTGGAGCTTGCAATTTCAACCTCAACACTTGAATAAAAAGTCTGAAATAATGTTAAAAATTAACCAAAAATTCTCAATATTTGTCATCAAATTACAGTATCGAGAATATTATAAGTTAGATCTAAGTTCTTCAATCGTAAGCTCTCAGATGTATTTCATAATTTTTATTCAATATTTTATGCAATGAAAAATTATACATCAACTTTTCTTAACCTCCTTCCTTATAAAACATAAGCAATTTTTAATAGTTGTTGAAAATCTTGAGGAGTTTTCCAAAACATGCATGATTGTAAATTCCAATAACAAAAATTTTTAGAAAAAGGTATGAAAAGTTTTTGAAAATTCTTAATTAACAATCTTAGAAATTTTTAAAAATTTCAAAATAACGGAAACTTCAAAATTAAACTAAGAAATTTCTAAAGAATTCTTAATACATTTTTCTATGATTATATAAAATAATTTGAATCCTTGAAATTTAGGATTAATGAACTAGAAAATTTGTAAGATATATCTAAATATGAAAATCTTTCAAAAAAATTTTCAAAATTGTCCAGAATAATTCTGAATCGTTTATCGATTTTATAAAAAAATATGAAAAAAATAAAAAAAATCACTAATTGGTAAAAAAAAATAATTATTTGTCAAAATACTCAAAATTCGAACAATTTTTAATCATTCGAATTGGTCGATGAATATTTGTTCATGGATAAAACAGTTTTTTCAGAATTTGAGTACCGATGTATGTAATGTCAGACAATTGATGGAAATAAAAAAAAATAATGTTCATAACGTTGAAAAAATAGTTTGAAAAAAAAGTGTTCAATAATTCAACTGAGCTTTTGTTAAAATAATGTCAAAAAATGAAGTTCAAAAGGTTTTGAAAATTAAACAGAAAAATATGACTTTTCATTTCAAAAATGAATTGAAAATTATCATCTTCAAAAAATGTATATAATTTAATACAAAGTTCATGTTTCTTTGGAAATCATGTCAAATTTCAAAAAATGACAACAATATTTTTTGATATTTTTTAGATTATATAATAAATGTTGTGAAATTTAGATGTTGCCTAAAAATTATTATTTTTAATAAAAACCGAAAATATGTTACTAGGAAAAATTTTAAAAAATACAAAAATTTAGAAGATATATTATTTACTACTACATGATTTACCATATGTATAATAATTTAATAAATATTATCTGTTATAATCTATAATTTTTCTTTACTTTATATTTTATCACTTGATATTGGTGTATTCATTATTAAAAATTATTTATTGATAAAGGATTTATTATTTTGTTTAAAATAAGGACTCCTTCTGAGGAACATGAATATATTTTTCGAAAATGATTTTAAAAACACATAAACTCATTTCACAAGTTTTCAAGACAATGGAAAATTGATGATTTTATCTTACAATTAGAATGTTGTTTAACTCTTTACACCCAACACTTTTTTTAAAGTAATAATCATTTACTTAGAATCAAATAAATACTCCGAAATTATGAAAACTAGTGTAAAAGTTATAAATTTTAAAAATTTTTGACAAATGTAACAGAATTAAAGTTTTCTTGTTTTTGAGTGATTATCATTAATTATAATCAATTTTACAGATCTTAATCACCTGAGTACATATTATAAGTATTAAAAAATACGTCAGAAACTAAATTCACATACAAAATTAAACTGAATAGAAATAAAATAAAATGATTGCAGAAAATTATTAATTGCAATAGTTGGAAGCAAAAAAAAATACAATATTTATAAACTCATCAACATTTTTTTATCTTATATGAAAATATATTATATTTAATTAATTTGTTACATGAAATTTTGTATTATCAATTTTCCTGTAAAGAAATATGTAAATGATCTTGTTTATTTTTTTAGCTCAGAAATATCTCACAATGAAACGAATTTTCGAAAAGTCGCATGATTATTAAAATTATTTTGAATGCACATATAATTTGACATTAAAATATGTAAAATTCATGATAAATTGCATGAACTACTTTAAAAAATAGTAATTTGAAAAAATGTTTGAATAACGAATCTCTATATACATAATATCCAAAAAAACTCTGCAAAATTGACAATATCCAAAAGAAAAAAACTCTCAATAAGTGGTTATTTTTAAATTCTACGATTTATTTTACGAATCTCTGAAAAATAATAAAAATTTTAAATTGCACATTTCGGCAATGTAGAAAATGTTGGTGATCGTCATAGTATTTTCTAAAATTTCGAAAAATTCCTAAAAGCATGTTAAAATTATGAAAATCTCAAAATAATTAAAAACATAACGAATAATAAATATAATGTTATTCTGCAAAAAAAATGCATTCCAAAAAAAAATTTAACTGCGATTTCACCATCAATAAAAAATTATTCACAAAATGATTATTGCTTACCATTTTTGTCATTTTTCGAAATCTCAACAAGTTTTGACTGCGTAGAAAATCCTCGACTTGCACTCGCGAATTTGCGTACGAAATTTCGCATAAAAAGCATTTTCGATTTTTCAATTTTCGGTCTTTTTTATTTTCTGAAACTTTGAGATATGTAGATTTTATTGGTTCTTCAAAAATAATGAACAGCGTGCAGAAAATGTTTAGAGAGCTTGAAAAAAAAAGAAAAACTAAGTTTGACCAAAGTGCAAAGGGCAGTAAAATAAAAATCATGAAAAATAATAACAGTCAATAACAGTAAGTAGTATGTAAATGTAAACACAACAGCTGTCCACAGCTGCGGATGTATATCATACATGTATAAATACATAGATATATACCGTGTGTCCTGCGGTAAAAATAAACATTTGAGTTACGTAAATTAGCGTAAATTAGTACTGATTCCATAAGAAAAGCATAGGATCAGTGCTACCAACTCAACTCAAGCATTTACATACTTTGATCGCGGGACACACGGTGTATATATATATGTATATGTATATATATATACACAACGAAGAAAAATTTGAAAAGTTTGTTTCCTTGAATTTTAAAATTCAGAAAGAACAAAATCATCGATCATTCAAATCTATCAAGTCATTAATAAGTAATTTTACAGAGAAAAATATAAAAGGTCCCGATATTTTGAAAATTGCGTTGCATCAGGTGGCATCAGGGCAGACCCATATGTATCATCAGGCTAAATTTGAAATGCAGTAGCGTAGAGGTCCGAGGGATTTTATGACAAGGTAAATTTCATGGAAATTTCAAGGCTGAACAAGAATGTGTTGTAATTTTTTGTTTTATGATATTGAATGTTAGATAATAATATCTTTCGATATTTGAAAAACAAGACATGTTTGAAACATTTAAATTTGAAATGTTGAAGATAATAATCATTATTTAATAATTATATGTCTTCATTAAATATTACGTCTTCTCTCTATTTGCATAATTTATGTGAAAATTTTCATTACATAGTGGGCCATTTGAAGTTTCACATAGGATCAAAATCCAAGACATGAGAAGTTTCACTTCATAGTGAGAGGCATTAGAAGTTTTACTTTATATTGGGCTATAACTATTTATAGCGAAAAAAGTAGTTCTTATGTCAACAATCAAGAAAACATTTTTAAATCCTGCGTAAAACTTATAGTGGCTCACTATAAAGTGAAACTTCTTATATTTCGACGTAGAAATGAAATTAAATCACTTTTTTGTCACCATAGATGTTAAATTGAAACTGCTTTTGTCTCATCATAGATATAAAGTGAAAATTCTTATATCTCGCTATACTAATTCTGTGGCGTCCCGCCATAACAGAGAAAGTCACACATCCCTTAACGTTTAAAATTTTATCAGAATATCATGTAAAATGAGCCTTATTGTAGAAGTGACTTTCTCTGTTATGGCAGGAAGCCACAGAATTGTAGCAAAAAAAAATTAGCCCTTATGTTAACAATTTGTGGAAATAAGAAATTTTCGGATACATTATAAAGTATTACAAAGTATACGAAAAATTCGTTAGAAATCAATATCTAATATGTAGGTTGAAATTTAAAAATATAGGTTTAATTTTCTAATTGCAATAACTTTTGAACTATAATCTAACAAACGAAAACATTTGTCCAACAAAGTCCAACAAACAAATAACAATCGATTGCAAAAAAATTATTAATTTTTAAAAGTGGGGAGGGGGGCTAACTTCCCGGGAATTACTTTTACAATTGAAAAGATCCTTAAGGAACGGTAACGTGACGAATGACTTTTTCACCTAAGTAACGGTAACGCAACGCTTTACACTTCTTTAAGTAACTTTCCAAACCCTGAATGAAACGCACTATGTTAACAAAATTCAGAAAATTTCTCTACATTTTGGTTAAAAATAATTTAAAAAAAATAATTATTATCATTTCTCAAATACAGTGGACTAAAATTTGATTTAGAAATAAAAAAAAAAATCGCCCAACGTGGGGCTCGAACCCACGACCCTGAGATTAAGAGTCTCATGCTCTACCGACTGAGCTAGCCGGGCACTTGAGAGGGGACGTTAAAATATTACACATAAGTATCGACTTGTATAGTTTTAAAAACAATAGGCAATCTGCGATACTTTTTATACATATATGTATATGTATATTTTATACATATATATGTACATGTATATATTTTTATTTTGCACTAAAACTGCTATAATGTGGAGAAATAATACATCATATCCTCCATTTTTTTCAAAATTTATTAGTAACAAATTTTATTCTTTTTCTCATAAGCATTACATTTTAGAAACTTATTTTTAGAAAATTTTACAGCCCATTTCAAAGTGGCCCATATATACTTACATTTTTGAGTGGAATCGCCCTCGATTCATATATAAAATGGGCCATACCAGGTCAAGTGCAACACTATTGAATATTTTTTCTGGAAAGTATGTACTTTGGTATGCACACATTGTAAAAATTGGTAAACAATAACAATAGAACAATTCTTAGATGTATTAAAACACTTTTGTTCTAGTACACTTTCAACCGTTTTTTGAAATTCCTCTTCACTTTTGTTTTTTCTTGACATTAAAAATTTTTGTAACATTTTTAAGAAAAATTGATAACTTATGATGACTAATGTTTTTTATAAACAACTGTTTTATATGGTAACAGTAAATATATCGCTACTTGACGAATGTTGTGGAAAATTTTCGACGATTTCAACAAGCTCAGACAAGCTTGTGAGTGCCAGTTTATAAATAAATTTTCACTGTTTAACAAAAATAATGGAGCCTCTCTGTGTGGAGTGTGGCCTTTCCAGCATCTTCAATGTTATGAAATAAAAGTTTAATTACTTTTCGAGTCACTCAAATTTTTATATCTGTGGCTTCCCGCCATAATCGAGAAAGTCACTTGTGCCATAAGGCTCAATTTACATGATATTCTGATAAAATTTTGAACGTTATGGCATGTGTGACTTTCTCGGTTATGGATGGAAGACACAGATATATCTTTCGGCCTGAGCAAAATTTACGCCGATGAATCCAATGGAGCTGTTACATTTGGGAACGACCACCGGGTGCCCTAAGTCAAGCGACGGTTACTATCGTCTGTAAGTGGATGGATGATCATCGGGTACTCGCGCGGGCGTGCCTCAGATAAGACGGAAAAAATTATGTTCTTGACAGAATTAGGAACAAAATCCGAGAAATGGGAAAATAAAAAACATTCTCTTAAGGTTATGTACACACAACATACACGTTAGGTCTTTTTTTTTAGTAAAAAACCTAGGTCGATCTTGGTTTCCAACAACCAACTTTGAACTTGAGCCAAGATACTTGAAATTTTCTTGCAAATAGCAATATGGTAACTATTAATATATCAAGTTTGTAACGAGAATTCGAGATGCAAAAAAATAACGCAATCAATAGAAAACTCGAAAACACCTCGCCGGAATCTGGCGTGAGAAAATTATTCAACAAATAAATTCCTAGTCAGCCCTGACACGGAAAATAAACAAAAACAAAATACACAAAGGTCCGGGATTGCACTGAAAAGAAAAATAACGAAATCCACAAGTACCAAATATAACAAAAAAAAACCAAAATCCTTTGTTCTTTATCCCTCAAAAAACAAATCACAAGAAAAAAATTGATTATAACAAAGCTTGAAACCTGACCCGCAAAACCAAATACATCAAACAAAAAAAAAAAAAAAAAAAAAAAACACAATCCAAAATCCTCAACAAAAATCTCTAACCTGAACCTAATATGTGAGCTGGCCCGGTCCTCGAAAGATCCGTCTTCCTCGATATCACACTACAGTCTAATTCATAATCCCATGTCCCTTTTCCGGGAGGGGTCATTCTGCGTACCAAAGTGTGCGTGGCATGAGAGAAAAGTCTGGGGGGAACCCACGCCGATTCCCGTACATGGGAAAGAGAGAAAATCCCCCATCCCGCGAAGAACGGCGGTTCTCTTCCCCGAATCCCCCTTAAAACCCACGGGCACGCGACCCTCGACTCTGCAATGGCAGAACGGCCAGGGCCAGGCGTTTCCCCCTGAACTGGGTAAACTAAAGGTGAGGATTCTGACCAAAAGCCAACCGTGAAATGATAATTGGTACCATAAAAGAAAATACAGAGTGATCCCTAAAAAAATCTGATAAAGTGAGGAGTCTGGATCGATGAAAGGACCAAACCGTGCCAAAACGTACTCACGCAAAAAAATAAAATCGAAATAAACTCTCAATATCACATTCACATCTCAATCACATTCATCAGTACGACATCTCGAATAAATAAAAATACAAATCAATAATACATCAAAATCAAAACAACGCATCAAATGTATCAAATAGATCAAAGTATAAATCAATAATGCAAAAATAATACAATCATCAACAAAACAAAAAAAATACATATAATATCGGGTCAAGCCAAGTGAAATATACAATAAATCAAATACCATAGAATACTTCATCAAAATCGATAATGATATTGTAATAACATCGTAATAATATCGCAATAATACTGTATAATAGTAATTTCGTAAAAATCGATATAATTCGTAATAATATATCAAGAGACTTACCGAAAAAGACGGGATGTCGAGTTCCGGGCCCTAACTTACCAAAAAGAAACAAAAATCCAAGCTCTGTTGTAAAATCAACTTAAGAACGGGATCACCCGTTACAAGTTTTATCCATACTTTTTCGAAGAGTTCATATAAACATGGTATTTACTTGATGGTGATTACTTCTTTGATATTCATAGCAAATACGCATATAGTAACTGTTAATGTACAGAAGTTTGCTTGAACTTAATTAGATAGTTTATATGAATTTATCGTTGGTATGATTCAATCAAACGAATCGAACATTTATTTCGCCATATCCAAGTACGCGATTTATTAATAGTTACCATATTATATTTGATATAAATAATCTTTTTTTTTCAGTGCAACTATATAAAAAATAACTAAAATCTAGCAACAAAGCGCACAAAAGTGATTATTTCGCAAATCCCAACTGAAAAAAGAAATTCCACTTAAAACGCAAACATACAAGATTCCTCAAACTAAAATTCACACATTATCTGTGCGCACGTTGCATTTTTATCGCAACTGCAGAAACACGTGGATCAATCTCTCCAGACAAACATTCCACCTATTGCCACAAGAAAAAAAAGTACAAACCATCCAACTTCAAGTTCAACAAAAAAACAAAAGATCCAACACGTATCCATAATGAAACGCAAAAAGTTCGATTACGCTAATCGCTGCAGAAAATCGGCTCCGCATTATCCCCAACGCGACCTTTCAACGGCGAGACAAAACAAGCATAAGCCGAATCTCGAATTATTTTATCAGCATCATCGGCCTGAACTTTGTATCATCGAGGGTCTGTCATTGAGAAGCGACCGCCAGTGTTGACAGAAATGCCAGGCGCAACGGTACTCGACGGCGGTTTCTCGACGCAATTGTCCAGCCACGTCGGGGATCGCATCGACGGCGATCCCCTCTGGACAAGCCGCTTCCTGGTGACACATCCAGAAGCAGTACGAGCTACGCACCTCGACTTCCTCCGGGCCGGATGTGAGATCATTGAGACCAACACCTACCAAGCATCAGTGACCGGATTCATCAAACATTTGGGTATCACCGAGGAAGAAAGTTTGGGCCTCATCCAGAAAGGCGTCCGTTTGGCCAAGGAAGCGGTGGAAATCTACCGAAAGGAATGCGAGCTCAACGAGAACCCAGCATTGAACCCGAGGCCCCTGATAGCGGGCTCTTGTGGGCCCTACGGGGCCGCGCTTCACGATGGGTCAGAGTACACTGGGTCCTACAAGGACGACGTTACAAAGGAGACCCTGTTGGAATGGCACAGGCCCAGAATTCGGGCATTATCGAATTCTGGGGTGGATTTGCTTGCCCTGGAGACCATTCCATGTGCCATGGAAGCTGAGGCCCTGGTAGAGCTTCTAAGGGAATTTCCTGGGACCAAGGCTTGGCTTTCGTTTTCCTGTGATGGGCCGAACAAGAGCTTGGTGGATGGTAACCCTTTCGTGGACACGGCTATTGGGTGCTACCGCCAAAGACCTGGGCAACTTATTGCGGTTGGGGTTAATTGTCTGGCACCTTCATACGTGGGGCCTTTGTTGGAGGGAATCAACAAAAAGAGGAACGAGCCGATTCCTTTGATAGCGTACCCAAATAGGTAACTTGGAGGGTGATGTGAAGGATTTTTAGTGGGGAAAGCATATGGGGTTTTGGTGGTTTAAGGTATTTCTTTTCTGTGGCCGCAGTAAGTGATGAAACTAATACATATCAAGGGCCAGAAGCGCCCTTCTTATGAAGAGGCTCTAGGGATGAAGAAATTTAAAATCGATCTATCTGAAGTATTTCTGGTGGAAAATTTTTGTGAATTTTAATAAATTAAGAACATTTCGAAGTAGGGTTGAACTTGAAAGTAAGAAAAAAGGATCAAAACAAATTTTTATAATTATGAGGGTGGAAGGCTTTTTTGTGTTATAATTTGCATTTATAATAGTAGACTGAATGAATGATTTTTCGATTTCATCAGTTTTCAGATTTGACAATTAATTGAAGTCGTAGCTTTTCATGGTTAGAGCTCTTTTAAGCTTCCTGTTCTCTGGTTTCGAATTTTTTATATTTGATAAGTTATATTTGATAAATATGAGATAATACGTTGAAAACACGACTCCATAAATATTAAATGTAGATTCTTTCATCAAAATCCATGAATCGCTATGTTTTAAGTACACGAATGAAAATTTTCATTGATTTCTTGACGTGAATTATTCGAAAGATTTACAATAAATAATATACTTTTTTTGCATTCTTTTGCAGTATTTCGAATTTAAAAACTTAGATATAAATTTAGAAGTGTATTGCTTTTTACTCTCAAATTTTTATTAAGTAATTTTTTCTTCGAAATTTTGAATACTCATGTCTGACATGAAATCATCCTTAAATTCATGAATCTGGAAATTCACGGGCATGAACATTTACTTCATCGCGTTTTCACATGCCTAAACAAATTGATTGTCAATTTTATAATGTCAAAGCAAGATCAAGATTTCTCAATAGAAAAATTTGTTTGTTCACAAATTTTCATATCAACTTATCTTATAAGAAGAATCTTCAAATATAAGTAATAATATAATAAAAGCTTTTTTGCTTTATTAATTATTATATGCCGAATTCTAACTACAATGTGCTGCTTTGAGAACCATGTCAAATCTTATTCAAAAAACAAAAATTGTTGAAATTTTGAGATTCTTTAAACTTCTGGATCAAAAATGTACATACTTACTTTTTTAATTTGAATTTCAGGAATTTTGAAATTTCATAATTTGAAGATCATAGTAGCCTGTTTAAAATTTTTCTGAAAAAGTTAGTTGGTTTCGTACTCATATTATTCGATAATCCTTAACTGAGAAATATTAAAAATTTAGACAAGAAATTAAAAATACCAACAAATTTAAGTTAAAAAATTTATGAATCTAGGAATTTTTGAGTACCCGAGGATGGAAACTCAAATTATAAATATTCAATGTGTTTTATAGTTTAACTGAGTTTTGATTTTTATATACTTCCACCCTTGATTGCCTGAATTTTCAGATCGTTCGGTTTTCAAATTTAGATGACTTGTTTTTCAAGACAATAAAAATTATTCCTAGAAAAAATAATAATTTTCATATATTTTTCATATCGTTTAGATACTAATGTATGATTTACTTACTCACTGAATAACAAACTTTCATAGAAAATGAAACCGAATATCAGGAAATTAATCGAGTATATGTACATAATAGTTATGAAGAATTTTCAAAAAGCCTGGAAAATTAGGAATTAATTTAGTTAATAATTTTCACAAAAAATATACATTTTTTTATCTATTTCCAAGGTGAGATAATGTACGAGAAAAATCACAAGAATTTTCACTAGCCTATTGAACTTTTAACCTTTTTTCGTGAACCATTCCAAAAAGAAAAACGAGCATAAACAAAGGATTCAATCTTTGATCATTTGACTGAGGTTGAGAATCTATGCTATAAATTTTCTGAATAAACATTGAACAATACATTTCTCTTACAGTGGAGAAAAATATACGGTTGAAAAAGGCTGGCATGGGATGGGTGAAGGCGAATGGATACCAATAGAAAATTTCGTAAACAAATGGTTGAGCTTCGGGACCCAGTACGTAGGAGGTTGCTGTAGGACAACAGCAGAAGATATTATCAACATTCGAAAGAAAATTGAATGTTGGCAAACGTCGTAATATTGTTAGAACTATTGTCATATATTTATAAAAAAAATTCTGGTCAAAAGTTTCTTAAAAATTGCTTAAAACTAAGAGCTGAGTTTCTTTTCATCTTAGTTTTGCCCTCTAAATCGTTCAAAAACCATCGCAAAAATTTAAATCATACGAAGAAAGAAAACTGTCCATAATGTTAAATATCAATTTATTCAACAAATCGTTATATAAGGAAAAGAAAGTTAGTGAATACGTTTTTATTAGCACAAGTTCTGTGTTCTTCAAAAATTTCGGACGCTGACCTTAACATATCAAAAAAATATTATGCTCGGTGTTTTGATGCATTACGTTTTTACTCATCCGTGTTATCTCGCGATAATGACCTTGATGAAAAGCTGCTTACGTTCTTATCATCTTTATCAGTTGATGTCTGCAGAAAACTTTGCTTCGCGTATATTTTTTGTCTTAAACTTGAACTGATTCCACAATTTTATGAATGAAATTCTCAAACTCATATTAGCAATCATTTTCTAGAAGCTTTCAAATGGTTTTGAATTTCTTCAAAAAAATGAATAAATGTTCGAAGAAAAAAGAACTAGAAAAATAGAAAAAATATAGTTTGTATATCATGAATCTTTTTATATGAATGTCATCTGAAATTTGTGATATACAGAATATTCTGTGATAATTGTTAATCTTTTTACATTATCATTCAGAACAATTTATTCTTCTTTCAACAAGAAAAAAAGAAAACGAAGATGCAAAAAGGGAAATTTCTATCTATTACGGCAATTTTAGTTTTCCTTTTCTCGAGTCGAAAAATGTGTTCATTTGAAGTAATTTTTATACTTGAAAAGTTATAAATGCAAGTTTATTTTTTCTGTACAAATAAAAAATTCCTGCATTTGCAATTCTTTGTTAATTGCTTTGAGTGCGCCTGAAATATTAGATAATTTCTGTAATAGTTTATACGACCTGATCAATGCGTTTTTTACAATTAATGACGAAGCACATTTTTTTCTTATTTTCACAGTTGTAATGTGAAACATTGTGTATGTGTTTTGGAATAAATATTTTATTTGATTCAAACAATCAGAATGTTTTATTATTTATTCATTTAAAATAAATGTTTATTTCAAGGACCGAGTTTATAAATAATAAACTACTAGAATAATACAAAATCAATAATTGATTCTCTAATGATTGTTTATTTAATTATCGTTGCGCAACAAGTTTTCCGCAATTTATCAAGTAAGCATTGGAAGATAAGTAGAATGTAACAATTGCGCCTCGAGTTGCATCAATTTGATCACTCTGCACATTTGAATTTGTTCATATTGTAAAAGCTTTCATTAATATTGCTTAAGTCATCATGAACTTTAGAAGCAAGAGTATTTTATAAATACGTGCATAATGATGGACATTACGTAAAAAAGTTATCTCGCGCTTATCACCAGAATAACTAAACAGATTTAAAAGTTTGTAATCATCATATCGCAAAGCCACGTGATTCTGATGTTCGAAAGAAGATAATAGGAGTAAATAAGAAAAATTTGAATAGATAAAAATGAAATTACTTTTGTAATAATAACCGTAAAATGCGAGAAAAAAACCTAGAATTGAAGGGATAAGGTAAACCCTTAATTACCTAAAACCGTTTACGACAGATTTTGATGAAAATTTGCGAGTGAAATCTTTGAAGCCTCCTTAGGCTTCATGCAAAATCTCATTAAAATCGACTTCTTAGTTTTTGGAAATAAATTATAATAATTAATAATTTTTATATAATCATAAAAATTATAATAATAAATATTATAATTGCATAAGTAATAAAAGTTATATATATGATGAAATGGACCACAACTGAATATAATAACTAAGTCTCTCAAAAGCTAAAAAAAATTAAAAATAAATAAAAACCTTTTTTTCAGATGGGATTGGTTTATTAAAATTTGCTTACAGCTCGATGTTTACAGAAATTGAATCGTACAGAAACCATCGTCTCATTTTTTTATCTCATCAACAATATTTCATGGATTATCATGCTGACGATAAATAATCACTGTAAAATATTTTGGGTATACCACTTTCTTCATATCTACACGTTGCCCTAAATCACGAATGCAAAATGGGACAGTTTCGATGTCTTTCGACCTATACAAACATTTGAGGTAGTTCGATTGAATGTACATTTTGTATTTCACAGTCACTCAGGTTTTCGTACAGTTAAACCTGCACAAAAAAATATCACGAAAGAAAACAACGTATATTGCAAGACTTGGTTTTTCACACAACTCTGATTTTGTTGTATCTCAATTCAAACTACCTCAACAATACGGGTGTCATTTTCATTAATTGACTACAAAATACGTAGACAAAAAAAATTCTTGCACATAGAAATTTTCGCGATTAGAACGTAACTCAAATCAAATTTTTGTGAACATAAACTCTAAATAATTATTTATCTTCTTATGATTCAATTATGGAAGATACTTCGAAACCTTCGGAAAACACAAAGAAATTTCGATCAAACTGTACATTATTTATGGTTACAAAGGATGAAAATTTGGAATCCCTTGAGGGTTGATGAAAAGCATCATCAATTATCACATTGACTCTATGTTAGCACTAGGAAGACGTCATACATAACTTTTTCTTGTTATATTCTAACGCTTGTTGATTTTCGTTAAGGGGTCCCATCACAGTAAAGAAAGTTCAATAAACACAAAGAAAAAGAACACTATACAAGTATGGATATTTTAGGCAATATCTAGTGTCTTCTATTCATTGATGTTTGATCATTTTTCTTTGCATAATTTCTCATTATTTAACACAGCTTGCATAGGTAATTGCAATTTTCATGATATTCAAAGGAATCATTTATACACCAAAAATTGTGCACGTTTATGGTTAAAGATACTCATATTACTATTTACATATTGCGTTTCGAAATTATTCGGTTCGTTTCATCTATTTTCGAAGTGTCGGACAAACCAACTTTTTCGAATTCCACCAAAAAAATCCATGTAACAACTTACACGAATCAAGTTTTATGACTGCAACAATGTTCATTTACAGAAAACCAAACAAGCAATAAGTTTGATGATTTTCTAAGGTATGTACAAAATTGTTCTGGTTGTATAGTAGGCTATATAAAACTGAAGCATTTGGTATGTTATTCATAAGCTATGTTGCACAGCTATTTTTTATTACAGTTGAAAAATTGCAAACCAAGAAGACTCAATTATTAAAATTTTCATAAGGTTCTTTAGTTTGAAACATTTAGATGATAAATATATAAAGCCTTATAAAAAATGTCAGTTATGAAGTTTTTTAAAAGTTTTTAAAATCGCACTTTTCGCCATTGCTCGTCATAAAAAACGGGTAAAAAATGGCTTAAAAAATTTACGGTTGTTTTAGAAATCACGTCAATATAAAAATATTGTCTAGATCATTTATCCTTCGAATGTTTATCAAATTTAATTTATTCAGTAAACACGGCAGACAGAACTTGAAATTTTTTACATTTTTTATGAATCGAGAAGCTCAAGTAACAAAAACTCGATGTTTTTTTGAGATAAATCATAATAACAAGAAAATCGACCATGAAATTGTGCAATTTTCCTGTTTTTTAACTATGTATCACTTGATACATAAATCAACAAAATTCGTTGCATGAGTAAGAAATTTCCAAAATTATTGTTTTCAGTAAAATATCGCGTATCCGCGTCGGATTTCGACCGTCACAATCGCAGACGTCGAAAAACGACACAGGTTTTTTACTCGAAACATTATTCTCTTACTCTGTCTGACATGCGCATTTTTGCTATATACTGTGTAATAAGTACATGAGTCATTGTGTGCGTTTGAAAAAATAAGAAATAATTGTCAAACTGTGTCGTACACCTTCCTGATAAACTCTGATTTTTGCATTTTATGAAGAAAGTAACACGGAATACTTTTTAAAAAGTACGTTTAGTATTTATGATCGCAGGAAATAATTTTTCAAGGTAACGTAATAAATTGAAGTTTGGTCTCGTATGTATTCAAATTGTAAATAAATTTTAGATACTGAAAATAAATACGCAAATACAAATTATGAAAAAAGCTATAAATGATAATTCTAGTTTTCTAATGTAAGATTTCCATAGTGAATAAAAAATCTTTATTTCTGGTTTAAAATTACTGTAATGAGTAAAAAGAGTGATATTCTGATTTTCTTTTGAATTTTCTCTAAAGCTTGACTTAAAAAAAAAAAATGTTTTTCTATTATTGCGTGCCATTTTGAGAGTTTGTTGTAATTATACTTTCTTTTTCAATTCATATGAGTTTTTTCCGAACCTAAAAATTATATTAAGGTAGTTCAAGGTAATAAAAACGTATGTTTTTTCATTAAAACACAAACTAAACGAAAAATTTAGAAGGTAAAACATCTTCCAATCAGCAACTTACAAAAATTGTATTTTTCGAGAGCATTGAACATATCCAAGGAGAGCTGCCATCAATGCTATAGAATTATTAGGAACTGAAAAAAAGATATATTTTTTTATTTTAATCAAAAGTATTATAGTAAGTACATGTCTTAAAGATTCCCTGCCCTACCTGTGTTTTTTTTTTAATTTTGTACGATATTACTGGTTATTTTCATCAAAAACAAGCACTACAAGAAGTTATTGATTACTATAATTATTGAATTACTTTTAAGTATGACTAGTATTTGAAACAAATAAACCTTGCAAATAACATTCATGCAATTCGTCAGTATACTCAGCACTTTCCATGACATCATTGTACAATAAAAATATATACTGAGAGTTTGAAATGTTTGAATAATTTTTAATATTTGCTAGGGATAATCAAACTATCGACCATTCTTATTTATTGTCAGAAGCAGTATTATTCTATGAACAAATAAAAATGCGAAGAATTTATTTCTAATAAGATAAATTGTGATAATATTGTGTGCTAAAGGGAATGAAAGAATTGATTATAAAACCTGATGAAGTGTAATGTGCTCAAAATAGGTTAATTGTTGAGTTTTAAGTTTGGAGAATTTAACTTTTGCTAGTACATGACCTTCGTCTCATTTTGACAAGTTGTACCAATGCAATTACATATTTTTCGTCTCTGCTGCATATTGTACTATTCTCTATAAGAATTGATAAGACTGAAGTTGTTTATAATTATAACTAACTTTAAACTTGTGTGTTTTTTAAGGTGCTAAGGAGCTCTCATGAAACATGTTCCAATGTTTTTGGGCAATATGAATTCTGCTGTTAGCTAGCTGATTTCAAAAACTTTTACCCTCGCCATCTTCCATGTTAAATCAGCAAGCCAAGTGATAAACATGTGGCAAAAGCTTTAATGAAACAGATAGAAAAAATTGTTTTTTTTTATGTGAGTACCTATTTAATTTAATGCAATGTTTGTTCAAGTGAAACTTAAGTTTGGACAGTCATTTGTGTAATAACTGACACGAAAACTTTTTTAAACTTTCATCGTCCCTTTTGTCGATAAAACCTAGAGTTGCCAAGTTTTGAAAATTAAATTTTGGACTTGGTGTCACGTACTAAAACTTTGTCAAGTTTCAGAACTTTATATGCATTTTTAAAACAGTTATAAATTTCCATGTAGAACATACGAAAAAATAAATGTATATTTTCGAATTAAATCATGTCAATTTGTGGTTTGTTTTTTTACTATCGGATTTAATTGAAATTTTCCAAAAAACTGTTTTTTAATACCCTCATAGTTTTTTCAAGACCGGAATACGACATTACAGAAATAACGGTTACCCTAGTTCTCCACGAAGAGAAAATCATTTTTTTTTTTTAAATATTACTCTTGAAAAATTTCACAGAATATAAGTACCAATAATATTATTCGTGTATAAAAATTTGAAGAAAAAACAAAAAATAATAATTCTTCACGTTTAGAGTTATTCGATGTAAACAAAATTTTGCGCTTTTTGTTCATAGATGAATGAAAATTCCTTTATAACATTTTGATTAAATAACTGTTAAGTTTGAATTAAAATATACAATTTGAACATAAAACAGTAAAAATCCATTTATTTTTGACAAAGTTATGTGCAATAAAAAAAAGTTCTTACAAAGACAGAAAATATTAATTTTCAACATTAAAACGAAACTTCCTGACAATCCGAAAAAAATTTTTCCCGGCTGGAAGAAAAAATACGTGTCTTATTAATTCGACCAAGAAACAACATCCCTTCAGGCATACATGGATTAAAATGGAATATTTTTATTGTAATCCATGAGAATCCATTTTCTTGTTCCATAGTTTGTCAATAAAATTTGATTGAAATTTATTCGATTTAATAAAATCCAAAATTTATAGATTGATCTTTTCAAAAACTGTGGATTGAAATCGTTTGAACGTTTAAATCCATCCAAGATTAAATGAAAGCATACAACTTTGATTGAACATTGCATTAGTTGCAAATTTTTAATTGACTTTTATAAAATTGATCAAAATCGTCTATAGTCGCGAATCCATGAAATTTGAAATAATTTTCTACACTCAGAGATAATTCTGTTTAGGTTTGAAATGGAAAAAATTTCAAAGCCATATCCTTTCAAAATGAAACGCCTACTCCAGGATAAACAAACAGAGTATGTTCTTACGATGGCGCGTTTTCGTTCAGTTAGCGCATACCAAGCCGCCGCCATATTTGTTGTGCCGCGCGAAAAAATTCAAATCCATCCCTGGAAAACTAATGTTTGTCAACAATAATATTGATAGAGTAAAACTGAATTTTACTTGAATTACACTTAATTATACTTACGGTTTTTTTTAATTGCATTTTTCAAGCTCTGTGGCCTCAGCCATTTTAATTGAAGTTGACTGTTTTTCAGCAAACTAAAATTTCACTTATACACCCACGTTCTCTTCATTTGTTTTTCTTCTTTTACATGTTGGGATTAGGCAAGCCATTTTCATAAATAACTTCATAATGTATTTCAGCATTGTTTTGATTTTCGAACAACAACAGCACACTGCTTTTGTCGTTTCTGATTGGCCCAAACGCATTTGTAAACAAATATGGCGGCCGCTTGGTAAAGCCAATCAGAAGAAAGCTGCGCACAACTGGCTAAGAACCTTAGACCATAAAGAGCATGGACTGCTAACCAGCTCCGAAAAGTGAAGCAAAGATGATATTGGAGTAACGCTATTATCTAGATTATCTTGACGGTTCTGATTGGTTCCTTGACTTTCACCGTTTTCCAGCCACTACAGCTGACGTGTATTTGACAATATTCGATTGTTGTTTTCGGTATAGAAATCGTGAAACTGATCGTAAAACGCGAATGAATAAATCAAAAATGTTTTCAACTTTTATCTCAAGTGTTAAGTGAAAATAGAAAATGGAAAAGACGCTTAAAAAAAACTGCGTCATTTGTGGCGTCATCGAAAACGTGGATGGAACGATTTCCTGCCACAGGTAATGTTTTTAGTGTAAATAACCACCTATTTTACATTTTCATATGTGCATTTTGTAACTTGTGCCTCGAAATTCTTATTATGAACGAATGATCGATATTGATTAATACATTTTTAATTATTGAGTGTCGGAGATTTTCCTAAAAATAGCTAAAAAAAATGTTTTTTTTTTTGCAAAATATTTAAAAAAATGTTTTTTTTTTTTGCAAAATATGTGCGACGCATACATACTAAGTTAGTTCTTTTTAAAAACCAATTCGATTTTGTACGACGATAATTTCCAGATATTTATAATATCTATTTTATAAATAAAACTGACATACGACTTAATTACCATATATTTATTTAAGCCATTATCGCCTTACTCGAAATTTTACGTAAGTTTGTTAACATTATTGATTATATTGGGATCCGTTATACATTGAATGTGTCGTATAATATATTATTAGTTTACTTTTAAAATATCATAAAAAATCTTTATACAGTTACAGAATGAACTTCATAACGACAGAAAACATTGCAATGTTTTTGACATATATTTGACAGATTTCCATTAAATTTAAATGATTATACTCATAAACAACCTTTTTCAAAAATTAAACAATGATTCATCGACAATTTTTGTAAAAAAAAAAAATTTTGGAACCCTACGAGTACGCGTCACTGTTGACACAACGGGCCGTTCACCCGTAGATACGGCACTCGTTAGCGTTACTCCACCGTTATCTTGGATTCAGTATCTACCATGGCAAGGCATAGGCGATTATCAGTCCATGCTCTTTATGGTCTAAGCTAAGAACATACCCTGTTTTTTTTTCATCCTGGCCTACTCTAATGTCATTTAAAAAAGGTCGAAGTTTAAAAGTAAAAGAATTTATTGACAATGAAAGGAAATCCCTTTTACTTTGAAACAGAAAGTTTTAAAACGCAATTTCTTTTAACAGTATGCAGGAGTTTTTTGAGTGTATATTATTAAATATGTGTGATAGTTGATATGAAATGCCATCTAATATTCAGATAACATGTATCTTGAAGTAATCGCTTAAAAACAAGGAGGGTGACGCTAGAGAAAAAAAAGTGTACTGCGGTTTCATGACCAGTCGCACTTTCTCAGTTTGCTCATTTGGAGTGCTGGCAGTACATTGTAAATGTCACGTGAGTCAAACATCCAATCAAGAACGAATCACATGACTTTCACTAAGACCGTCAACGCCTCTACTGACTACTCGGCGCAACAAAGGTCGGTCAAAAAACATGAATACACTTTTTCAAGCCCGGAGATACCTAGCGTCACCTCCCTGGTATTGAAAGTTCAAAATAATTTTGGATAAAAAAAGATTCGTTTGCATTCATTCCGAATCTGTATCGCTTTCCAATAAGACAGACCGGTTTATGAAGATTCATTGAGACTAACAAAACATGATTCTAAATTCATGGATGGACTAAAATTGATTGCAGATGACTCCATCACAATCGAATTCAATCCATGGCCGCCTGAAGGGATACTTCAGTTCCATCAAAAAAAAATCACGTCCCAAATACACCGGTTGAATCGAAATGTCAAGCATCATCTAACAGATCACTACCAACATAAGGTACCAAAATTCTTGCATTTTTCTTGGCATCGCACATCGTAATCACCTACAAATAATTAAGTAAGGTCGTAGTCGTATTTTCTTGGCCGCGTTGCGGAAGTACTTCCGCGGGACCAGCAAACATCACGACAACTTGCTTTTGTTCTTACGAAAGGCCGGGAAGTGAAGCTTCCTGCGTCGCTTTTTGAGCTCGTCGTTGTCCGCGGTGGAATTAGAATCGGTCGAGAGGGTCTCGTCATCCACGGACATTACGGTGGGCAAGTCTTTCAGCATTTTTTTACGATACGGGATTCCTGGAGGCGCCCCGGTTGCCGCCACAGACGCCACGCGATCCGCGGTGTCAAGGGAATTGTCGGAAAACGAGGTTTTCGAGAGGAAGGGCGATAATGGCCGGTCTTCGGCGAGAGACATGTTCATGTCTTGGCTGTAGCAGCGCACGATGCCCTTGTTCTCGCGAACGGCTACGACGGGCCTCGCGGCGACAACCACGGGTTCGTCGGGGCCGTCGCCCAGGGTGAAATGAACCGCTTCCGGGGGAGTCTCTTTACCCGTCTCGCTGCTTGAGGAATCCGGGGGCAACGAAGACTCCTTCCACGCTATTATTTCCGACGCACCTGGGGACACAATCATCATCCGCTATTGGCTACTAGAACGTACAAGCTCAAGCGGTGCGCTAAGCTGCACTTTTTTGCAGGATTTGGAAGTCAAGTGTTACCCTGAAACGTTACATTTTCTACTGTAACGATAACGTAACGTGTTACATGAATAAACCAATAATGATAAGGGGAACGAGTTGGTTTTTTCAACTCTTAATAATTTAATTCATTCTTAGTAGAAACTTTCACGATTCGGAACATCAAATTTTAGAAATCCGCATGAAAGTACATATTTGGTGTAGGAATTAATTCGTGCGGTTTTACAAGAGATCGCCTAACTAGCTTATTGTCCCATCGTTCCGTTTATCTAATAATGCCTTTGAGAGCTACTGTCATTGCGCATCTTTTTCAGTATATGTCATTTGGTTGAAGCGTTTACAACAACATGTTTTATTTATTTGAAAATGTCGAATTTCGTGCATGATGAAGTGTTTTTGCGGGGAGTTCTTCTTCATTACTCTAACATAAAGGAAAGTACTACCGAAAGTCGTCGTATTTTATTATAAGTTAATGTAGACCATGCTCTAGCTGAGCAAATGTGTCAGAAGTGGTTTGCACGGTTTAGAAGTGGTGATTTTTGCTTGATTGACCAAAAGCGACACGGACATCTAAAAAAGTTTGAAGATGAAAAATTGGCAACATTGCTCGATCAAGATACGTGTCAAATGCAATAAAAACTTGCAGAATCATTAGGAGTTGAGCAAACAACAGTTTCGAAACGCCTCCAAGTCATTGAAATGATTCAAAAAATTTCACATTGGGTTCCATATGAATTTAAAGAAAGAGATATTGAAAAAAGAAAAACTATTTGCGAATTGCTGCTTGGAAGATAGAAAAGAAAAGGATTTTTACATCAAATTGTTACTGGTGATGAGAAGTGGATTTATTACGAGAATCCCACAAGAAAATCGGACCTAGCAAAGCTAGGTGAACCAAGTCTATCGCAACCAAAACGAGATATTCAGTCTGCAAAGGTTATGCTGTGCATATGGTGGGATATGAAAGGTGTGGTGTACTATGAGTTTCTAAAATCTGGCGAAACTATCAATGAAGAACGTTATCGATAACAATGAATACGTTTTAAAGCAAGCTCTGGCCGGAAAACGACGAGAATGGGGTAATAGACATGAAAAATTAATTTTTCAACATGATCACGCTTGACCACATGTCGCAAAACCGGTCAAAAACAATTTAAAAAATGTTGGATAGGAAGTGTTACCCCACCCGCCGTATTCACCAGACATTGCTCTTTCTGGCTAACACTTGTTCGATTGCATAAATAACGATTTCACTGGACAGCGGTTCACTTCTTCAGAAAATATCGAAAAATAGGTCTTTGACTGAACCGCTTCAAAGGATGAGGAATTCTTTTAAGACAGAATCCTTAAACTGTCTGAAATATGGTAAAAAGTAGTGGCTAGCGATGGAAAATATTTTCATTAAAGTATTCGTTCATTTTGTTTTAAAAAAAAAGCTTTATTTTCGATTAAAAACCGCACGAATTAATTCCTAGACTGAATAAAAATACGTACAATCCATAGTAGGGCATATGAAATCCATTCACGGAAAGAAATTTCCGTCAAATTTTACCGTGCACTTCACTGTAAAGCTAGGAAGGACAAAGTGGATTTCTAGTCATTTTTCTAGTGATGATTCGGAGTATTTCACGAAAAATATATAATATTTACAAGAATAACTGCGCATTTTACCGTGCTGCACGACAAAAAAAATGAGTTCCGGTTTATTTACCATACATTCAGTAATAAAAACTGAGCTGTACCGTAAAAAAACCGGGTATTAGTTATTTAGTAACGTAAAGAAATTTAAGTTTTACCGTGCAGTTATGTAATTGACGAATTACGTGATTGCCATGAACCAATTCCTGCGCGCGACACTATTACAGTGCGTTGCGTCCTAAATATAGACCGATCTTCGACAATACGGAGGACCTTTGTCCCATTGTTCCTGCCTTTGTGCGTACCAATTTTTTGCAGTTTTCATTGGTTCTCATAATTCATCAGTGAAGGATTGTCAAGTACGTCAATTGTGATTTACGAAAAAAAATACAAGTTAGGGCCAGGAGAAAAAATAAATGTGACTATATGAATCGGTTCAACAAACGTTTCGAGCTTCTCAAAAATTGTCTATATTATACAAACAATTTTTTAGTATAACATTCGAATTGACTTGTATTAATTTCATATTCATCTTTTACATTTTCCATGACGCATTGTAAATTTTAGGTTCGAAATTTATACATTACACACTGCACGGTATAATTTATTGTGTGGTACACAATATCCCAGCAAGAAATTGTCGTAGTCTTGCCGATTGTGACGAACGGCCCAGTATTGGCGCAGCTTCGGTGTACGACCGTCGCCAGCCGACATGGGCACAATATCGGCAAAACAGTCGAACCAGTGTGGGTACGATTGTTTATTGTGTGTCAGCGCGGAGTTCACCATCAGTATTAAGCCAACATTGGCAACTCAAGCGAACCAGTATCGGCCCGATGTTAAGGTAGTAATGGGTGCCGTTCAAACAGTTGCCAGTGTTGGCCTAGTATTGATTGACGTTATCATTTCGGTACTGCACCAAGGTCGAATGCCAACGGTCGAACAACGGCTGCCGTGATTGGCCCAGTATCGGGCCGGTCGTAAATTTCTTGCTGGGATATACATCATTGTAGGTAAAAAGTAAAGAATTGCCCCTATGTCCCACGATTCATGGACTGCACTGTAATTTTTATAGTGAATTGCACATAAAAATTCAACGGAAATTTCTTTTCGTGCAGATCCTGCTAAAAAATCTTACAAAATATAATGAATACAAAAAAAAAACACTAAAAATACTCAATTTTAATTAGTTTTTTATAAGTGCTCTTAGACTCTTCGAAAATTCCTTGTAATCTCTTACAAGCGATCTCCCGGAGCAAAATAATAATTCTCCCTTATTTTTATTTCCTTCCTTTAAAATACTTTATGATTTCCTTTTCTGTTTTCTTTTAGGAAAATTCTGAGAATATGTATTAATAAATCCGTCTTAGCATATATATGCAAGCCATGCTTTTCCACATCCCGGTTCCCTCCGTGTCTCGTCAAGACTCCAATTATTCCTTCATCACAAGGACTTCGTCAATAACATAATCAAAACCCGGGAAAAAGAAACTGCCACTTTCAAATAACCGGTAACATCGTCAAAATTATAATAAAATAAGCTACATAGACACTTATCGAAACAAGGAATCTTTAAAAATCGTGAGTACGTTGATATTGTTTTTTCACCCTTAGTTTTTCGATGTCTTGTTATTTACATTCAATTCATTCCTAAAAGTAACGTGAAAGTAACGGAACGTTACTTTTTTAAGTGTTAACTGTAACGAGTTACTATTTCTGTTCAAGTAACGGTAACGTAACGCATTACACTTTTTTAGGTAACTTTCCAAACCTCGCTTTTTTGTACACTCTCAAGAAAACCGTTTTTGTAATACCAAAACATTAATCACGTTGGGAATTTATTACCATCGCGTCTGGTTTATTAAGACATGGTCGCCTTTGATTTTAAACTAAATATTTATTTAGAATCGGGAATTTCCAAATGATCAACTCTAAATTCTGAGAATTATCTCGAATAAGTGAATTTTATGATTTTGAACATTGGGAATAAGAAATTTTCAATTCCAAGGTTTATGGCTTTTTCAAAAAATGTGATATGAGGAAATGAAACTTCATAATTAAGAAATACACGAATTCTCGAAACGGTTAAATTAATGGATTTTCATACTTTGTAAACAAGAAAAACTGGTTATAAAAATGTAAATATATTCGGCATCTTTAGAGTTAAACAAATTTGAAGAATTTCAGGAATTCCGAACATTCAGATGTTAATAACGTTTAGGCTTGGATCAGATACAAGAAAAATAGACATTAGAAAATTGTGTGCCCCATAGATAAAAAAAAATATTAATTATTCCACAATTCATGATTTTGAGATCATAGTATCAGGAAATTTTAATGTTTCAATTTTTTAACTTTGAAAATTCAGGTAAGTTTTCTAATTTTACAATTTTTTGAAATATAAAAAAATTGGGACCTGGCGTCTTTCTTTCTTTCACATATAGCACAGAGTAAACTTTTTTTTCAGCGGTAGTAGCTAAAATATCAATATTTGCTGCTGATCAATCAAATCTGAACGATGTTAACACCTCTTTTCATACCAACACTAAACTGATAAGATGATTAATGCACACTTGAATTCGACCGGGTAAAAAATTATTACGTTCGTTGACAGTCATCTGATCAATAATTGGTATAAATTATAAGATGCATGAATTTTTAGGAATAATGATTTATTTTCAAAATTATAAAACATAAACTTTTTCGTGAATTCATCGAACCGATATAATATTATTTGAAATGTTTTGATTCTAATTTTGTTTTAAATATAAGTTTTATTATTTTAATTTTTTTTTATTCTCTTCTTATATAAGCAATCCGTAAGTAAAACTTGATGAATTTTCAATAATGTAATGTTAACCTTTAATTTTGATTAAAAACTTTTTTTTCATTGACTTTAAGATGCAAACTCTCATTTCCTGGCAGCTTGGTGTTCAATTTTTTAAAATGTCAAATATTCAAAATAAAATTTTCAATATTTTTGTGAAGAATGCTTTAATCTTTAACGTATTTTTGTATATTTACTATTAGATCAGTAATATTGATTTTCAGAGAATGATAAAGTAGTATGATGATACAGTTTTCGTACGTCACTAGAAACTCAACAACCACTTATACACTTCATAATTATGATTTTGCAGCTAAAATACCCTAAAACTTATTAGCCCAAATCAACTCTTTTCTTTCAAACAAAAACGGTTTTCTTCTGAACGTGGTACCAAAGATCATGTGCGCAGGCAAAAGCAATATTGATGAGATGATGAAGGCTGAACAAAAATTACATGAGAGTCAATGAGGCTGATAATGAGTCTGACTGATAAATAACAATATACAAATATTTTATTTTAATCAACTGCAACAGTCGATATTAACTGGTCCAAAAAACGTAACATTAGAAGTATTCAAAATATTTATAACCTTTTTCTTTTCTATTTGCAGATTTTGTTGAGTTTTGTCATTTCCATGATTTTTCACGTATATCGTAGATAGATTAACAAAACATTCTTAACCCATGGAAAAATTCTCAAATTACATGTTATGAATTATTCAAAAAGCTAGATACTAGCGTTCAAAATTCTCTCTCAAAAATTTGGCTTAAATTTTGGTACAGATCATAAATTCCAAAATTTATCGTAAATTTCATTCCACAAAACTAAGATTTATATCAAATGTTTAACTATAAATGCGTTGAATTCATGAACGTGAAAAATGATTTCAACCTAATCATAATCTCTAGTTGAGATTGTGCATCAATGGCCACAACATAATACAAACATTCCCTTCAATAAGAAAAATTGTGTTTCTACCCAAAAACGTAACACAAACCTACGTTTTTTGGACTTTTGGTATATGTTTACACTAATCTTATTACATTTTCTGTTATTTTAGTGTATGGCAGTATGTATTAGTTTCTTGAAAAATAAAGCAAGCTGTTACTCTGCATTCAAAAAACGCAATTATCTAGAATTGTCAGTTCAGCAACACAAAAGCTTCTTTTTAAACTCATGCACCAATTGCAAATTTCGACACAAAAGCAGTAATTTTTAATTGAATCCATTTCTAATTCTTTTTAATACCCGGTGAACCAACCGTGGAGTCCACATCCACCGAAATTTTACTCCACGTGTTGTGTTGAGCAAAAATTGACGAAAAAACAGCTACATATTGAGAACTTGTTTCCGTTGAAATCCACAATTGACTATAAAATTGACGTTTTTTACTCAGTTTTTTCCCAAGTCCAATTCACTAAACGTTGTGTGGTTCTGTAGTCGCAGAACCATACAAATTATTCCCAACTGCGTTGACTCCAAGAAACACCAAGAAACAGACAAATGTTGAGGGAAAATTGGGCTTTTGTGGGGAGGTAAGTTTTTGATGGTTAAGGTAAATATTGCCCGATCGTGGGTATCCCCCTCCGCGCTGGGCGGCTGTGACTCGATTTTGTTTTCGACTCAGCTGTCATCGGCTCAGCTGTAATCAGCGGATTTATAGGTATTCTGTGCTTTTGACTCGGGCCAACTATAATGGAATAAATACACTCAGCAGGTAAGTTTGATTTTTCTAGATACCCGACTTTGCTGTGGAAATTCTGCAAGAAAGTGAAGAAAGGCTGAAAGTCAAAGTCGGAGAAATAAGGGACAGAAAAATTGAGGCTAACGGTACATATGTCTGTCTCTTTTTATCCGACATTTCAGCTCAACGTCGTCCTAACTATTGGTACACATTTGACCAACTTTTGTTCAATTAGAGGAATCGCGTTTCAAAGTCGTTAAAAGTTGGTGAAATGTTACGGATTGCGTGGACCACGCCGTATGCTTAAAAATTGGCCAAATGTGCGGCAACTGTGAACCGACCGTAAAGTTCAGTCACGTTGCTTAAAAATTGTGCATTTTTTTACTCGACTTCTTCACCCAACGTATTTGCCCAAAAAACAGGGTGGTACTGCGGTCGTAGAACCAATGATTTTTTGCGCAACTTGACTAGGAAATTTTAACTCAAATCCAACTCCATTTGGTTCACCGGGTACATTAACTAATATTCTACAATTTTCTTCCTTTGTATTTTTCGGTGGTGTTATTGTTCTCGAAAATATTATTTTGTCATTATTTTTTTTTCAGAATTTTACAAACAAAAATTTCTGCTAATATAAAAGTTGCTGCAAGTTTTTGCAGGAATGATATTACTCAATTAAAAATTAATATTGAAAGAATTTACGATGAATTAAACACACTTACGCAAATAAACTTTTTTAGATATGTATTCTTTATTTACATTTCTTTATTTTTCATTTATAACTAATCCACAAAATTATTAATTATACAAAACGAGTGGCAAAACCTATGTTTCACATTCTTATTAAATTTCAATATAAAATTTGCAGAAATTCAACTTTTCATTTAAAAAAGCTATAGTTTCATAGATCGAAGAAGAATACTTAAATTTATTATATTGTTTCTTAACTCTTACAAGAAAGGTTTGACAGTTATGTACTCTGCATAAAATACCCTTTCTAAAAATGTGCATTACTGCCTGAAGTTGGCTGTTATGTAGAGATAAAATGCGCGAGCATCACATAAAAGTGCGGGGATTTCAAATGATTTGCTATGGTTTGGAATAATCTAGTAATATCAAAATCAACATTAAAAAGTGTTATTTCAAATATATAAGCAGTTCTTTAGTTTTTCAATTTACACTAAAAAGCAGTGGATTAACTTAGCAATAAGAATATCTTAGTAAATAAGAAAAAAACTTGACCTTGGATGAATTAGCGTTCTAATTATACGAAACCTGTTGATTCAAAGCAAAATCAAATTCGAGTTATAGGAATAAGATCAAATTATTGGCAAAAACGTAAATGAACCTTCAAGCTTTATTATCTGAGATGTATAATTATAAAAACATTTCATATCAATGTCTTTAATACACATCAATCTTTGTCAAGTTCGTAATGAATTTAGCATTACTTCCTATACATACAATATATCATATATAAAACGTTGTATGATAATGTAAACATCCTTAATAACTTCGATTAACTCTAAAATCCTAAAACTATGTTAAAATTAAGATATTCATATATACATTATTACATTGATTTCAAGTCAAAACATGTCAACCCACGTCAAAAAATTTAGTTTCAGCCCATGAATATTTTTTTATCGTTTTTTATTTTTTCCATTAGAAACGAACATGAAAATATAAGTGAAGATACACTTATTCAGTGTTCAATTTGTCATTAATGTAACTCGATCACCATCAATTGAAACAATTGAAAGAATAAGAGTAAGTACGTTTCGCAAACTTTTGATTGAACTTGAATTCATACCAGAAGCATGATTCAGAGATAATTATGTACAAAAGTGGACTAGATGAGCTTCCTGAGTAAATATTGTGGGTTTTTATATATTTTGGCTTGACGCGCTCTTTATTATATTTTCAATGACCTGCACTTCACCGAACGTATAAAATTTAATTGTATGTACATATACCACCTCAATTTTTCCGTATGCTTTATATAACTGTAAAAATATTAAATTCATTTATCATAAGGCACTGCATTTTCATGTGAGACTCTCCCCTCCTTTTCTTCCAATATTTTTTTAAATCTCAACTCAACAATGTCCATGGAACAAATGAAATTCCATAAAAAGTATTTTTATGGATTTTGGAAAAATTAGATATTTGATTAACAAAATCCACTCTTTATATATTTCATAGCATAGAAACAAACAAAAAAAAAAATGATCAATCAGCTGAATGTATTTTGAAATAATTTTTCAAATTTATCACTACGAGATTAGAATGAATTGCGAAAATATTTCTACTGTATTTCTAATATAAATCATCCAATAATCAATATTAAATCTCAAAGCCGACATTTTTTTTATATCTCTTACCACTTGATTATCCACTATTTTTTTCGTTCCCCACAAAAACACAAAAGCAAACAATAACTGCGACGAAACCGTAATTACAATCGCATCCGCTTTGTGCGTCAGACAAGACGGAAAAAGCTAATTGACAAAATCGCGCCGTGAAACGTCGCATTTTGGAAACGTCATCGATTGTTGGGAAGAAACACGTTAAACTGGAAGGAATCTTAGCTATGTACATAATGTTAACGATAAATTTAATACTTTTCAATACAATTTTTCGATAGAAGGGAGACAACGCCTGTTTTTTCCGCATCAAATGAATGAAAACTGCCCCAAACGCAAGTTGTAATTTGTGTGTGATGTATGACGAGGAAGACAGAGCAGTTTTGGAAAAACATTTTACAAAAAAAGGGTAGCAAAATCAAAACCTTGGGTGCTTTATAAAAAACCACATCAGTGCAATAAGCAGTGCCGTTACGAGGATTTTTTGAAATGTACACAATGGGACAAAGTAAGTCAATGTTCAGTCAGTTGGAGAAGTCGTGGGCCTCCGAATCCATCTTACCTGCACCGGCTGAAGCCGAAAGATTGAACGTGGAGCTCGACTCGTCGTCCAAATCGTCTTGGCTACTCAAACGGCCTGAAAAATAAAATTATAACGACGATGTTGGTGAATATGTTGCGATAAAACTTAAAAAAAGAAAAAAAAATATGGACCATGGTACAAAAAGTCTGTGCAATTAGGTATCACTACATCGACCATTGGCAAGTTTGATGTCAAGTAATCGTCATTTGAATTTAATCAACTCATGTGTATTAAATTTAGATTCTATTACATACACTTTCGCTGCATCAACTTCCGTTGCATTAGACACTTTCGTTGCGAAAAATGATTCTGTTTTATTAGCCACTTCCAACGCATAAGACACTTCCGTTGCATTATACATTTCTGTTGCCATATGTTGCATTAGACACTTCCGTTGTATTAGATATGTATTTCCATTGCATCCACTTCCGTTGCAATAATAACTTCTGTTTCATTCACTTTCATTGCATAAATAACTTCTATAGCATTCACTTTAATTGCATAAATAACTTTCATTGCGCCCATTTTCAGATAAAAATAACTTCCATTGCATCAACCGCCGTTGCGTTAGACACTTCCAACACATTAGCTACTTTCATTGCATAAGTAACTTCCGTTGCATTAGTCACTTTCATTGCGTCCACTTCCGTTGCATTAGACACTTTCGTTTTATAAATGATTTCCGTTTCATCCACTTTTATTGCAAAAATAACTTCCATTGCGCTCATTTTCGTTGCATAAATAACTTCTATTGCATAAATGATTCCCCTTTCATCCACTTTCGCTCCATAAATAACTTTCGTTGCGGCCACTTTCATCACATTAGCCACTTTCATTGCATAAATAACTTCCGTTGCATTAGTCACTTTCATTGCATCCACTTCCGTTGCATTAGACACTTTCGTTGTATAAATTATATCCTTTTCATTCACTTCTGTTGCATAAATAACTTTCATTACGTCCACTTCCGTTGCATTAAACACTTCCGTCGCTTTAGCCGCTTTCATTGCATGAATAACTTCCGTTGCATTAGTCCCTTTCCGTGCACCCACTTCCGTTGCATTAGACACTTTCGTTATATAAATTACATCCTTTTCATCCACTTCTGTTGCATAAATAACTTTCATTGCGTCCACTTCCGTTGCATTAAACACTTCCGTCGCTTTAGCCACTTTCATTGCATAAATAACTTCCGTTGCATTAGTCACTTTCAGTCCATCCACTTCCGTTGCATTAGACACTTTCGTTGCATGAGTCACATCCGCTGCATACTCTTCCATTGCATTAGACACTTCTGTTGCAAAAGTCACGTTTGTTACATCAACTTATGTTGCACTAAACAATTCTGTTTTAGCCTTTTCCATCGCATTAGCTACTTCCGTTTGAAATTAACCCGACCCCATACCCCCATCACTAGAAAACCACGGAGATAGACGTAGTTTTACGTTGAGAAAAAATCAGTCCTTATTAAACTCTTACCTCTTAAAGCGAGAGACCTGCCATTAGGCGCTCCTCTGTAAAGAATGTTTTCCAAATAACTAAGCCCATTGTTATGAATAATGTTAAAGCCGCACAAAATTTCGATTTGTTTCCAACGGTGTACGCGTTCCTGCAACTCCGCGGTGACTTCGTTGAGGGCGGTTCTTGCCTCAACGATACTTTTATCGACTTCATCTATAGATTTCCCGTGAGTGGAGACAAAGGCACCGACTAAACTCGACCGTTTTTTTCGTAATTTTTCGCACTGGAAATTCAAGTTTCGATCATTTTTAGCCGCGAATTAGGAATAAATAATTTGATTCATTGCAAGTAGATAGGAAATAGAACAACGGAATTATTTATACTCACAGCTTCTCGCGCACATTGAAGCTGCTTCTCCGCGCAAATCTTTTTCTTCAAGTAAGCTTTGTTCTCAATTTCATGAGTCAACTGTAACCAGTGCTGGAGACCGACCGGCGGCGACCAACAACGATCTTCGAGTTCACCTTCAGCTCTTTGTAACTCCAATTTTAACATCTGGAAAAAAACAATATTCATGCTTTAAAGTAACTACAAAAAGAAATACCAACATTCATAGAAAAAAAAAACCAACTTCTATTTCAGCTTTCAACTGCGTAACTTCAAGGTCAGAGTACGCAGTATGCATTCGGAGTGTTTCGTCCAAATGTTTGTCGGAATTTTGCTTGTCCATTGCACTTTCCTGCTCCATACGAGTCTTCTCCAGCTCTTTCTGTAAGCGAAGAAAAATGAAATACATCCCCACGTCTGTCGCGTGCGCCAATGTAAACATTCCAAGACATTTTTTTTTACCAAAGCAAGTTCCGCTTTTTGCAGGCTCTCCATGTCTTTCATCATTCTCTGTAAGTCCTTCTGGGAAGTTTTTTTCTGCTGGTATACGTACCAACATCCGATAAGAGCGCCAAACAACAAAGTTATCAAGACTAGATCTTTAATGCTATGCCCACTATCTAATGGAACGATTAAAAAGGTTTAGCGATATTTCATTGAGAGCAAAATTGTGCGTGCGAAAGTGACAAATGTTACCTTTCGGTGGGCCGAACAAAACAACGTCCATTGCCTTCAGGGCAATTTTTTGCTTGTGAATTGGATCCTTTATCCCTAGAATGTTAGTGAGATAGTGCATATTGTTCACCGCCAACCTGAAATTCGCCTGGATTATAATGTGAACGAGAATTTGGCCGTTTTCTTTCGACGAATCAAGGAACAAATGAGATTAAGTACCGTGGAAGAGTTGCTCCAGCTACACGATGCTGGATGAAATTGGGAACATATTGAGGAAGACCAACGTTACTTTGCAGCCAATCTGACGTTTGTTCTATTGTCCAATTGTGAACCTGTAAACAAATTTTCATGCTTTCAAAATTAAAGTGATGCAAATATTTTTAAACAACAGATCATAATTAGTGAGTTACATTTTATTAGGATTTTTTTTATAGCACAAATTACTAAAATCTTTTTTCATTATTTTTTAACAAGTTCAAATTCCCAATTTTTGTATATTGTTTTTTTTTTTTGTTTTTCCTTTTTCAAGCTTGGTTCAAAATGTGTTGCTATATTTTCTTTTGCTTTTACACGTATCCTCTCTATTTTAGTTCTTTAATACCTACATGTTTTCAGATTTCAGTACAGCAAACATTCAGAATTAATTCTGAAAATTTTTAATATGAGCATCGACTCATACAACGATTTTCTTCCATTTCAGTTTAAATAATGAACAATCTTGGAAACTTCTCATATAGATATTAATAAATAAAAATTTTGAAAAATATCAATTTTCAAAAAAAAATAAAAAAAAATTTTTTAATGAATTTGTCAATGTTAATGTAAAAAATCTCAAATGCTAAGTATTCACGTAGCTAAAAAATATTATAGAAAAAGTATTGAAAAATGTACATTCTATTCGATGCTATTTTTTTCATTTCGCTCTATTGCATTTCTTCATTTGTCATAATTTTTATTTTTATCATCACATGTAATAAAATATTAGCTTATTTAATTACTTCATCTGTCATCATTTGTCGTTTACAAAAACATAAAACAAGAACTAAAAAAGAGACACGACCTAGTTTTTTTCATGACCAGAGAAAACACCTAAAAAACTAACTTTCGATCGATCCTGCAATTCACGTTTCTATTCAAGTTTCAACGTTCATATTATGACCTTTTTTACGCGATTTCTAATTACATGGATTTCCTAGAATTTTCGACCACTCCAGCACTCAAAAAACATACACAACTTTAAACTTTTATGTTAATTTCAATCGATTTCTTCATTTGCTGCAGCTCATGCAGTTAAGTGAATATTGAAACTTTCCATGACTAATGCAAAAAAAAACTAACCTTGATTACCACTAGTAGGCGTTGCATTCTATGAATTATATTTCATACTACATATTTAAATATCAAGCTGGTCATGAAACTCAAACCGGATATTTTACATAACTTAACAATTTATCTCATTGAAAATACCTACTCGTGTGTTATGAGAGTATCTGCTATTCATTGTAAGCAAACAAATTCTGAAGTTATTTTTTCCTTAAAATCGACCTAAATTTTGCTACTTCACGCCGAGATTTTCAAATATCTAATAAAGGCAATAAGTAGATTATGCAGTTTATCTTCATTTAAATAAATAGAGCTAAATTTAATCAAAATGCTTCATTAATATGAAAATGAGTGAGTACTTTAATTTTAAAAATTTCAGCAATAATCACGTACATCATTTTAAGAGGCAATAAATTGCACTTAGGTACACGTTAGATGAGCATAAAGATACTGAAGTAATCAAATGGACGAATAAGGATTTGATGTAAAACAATAAAAATTAATTTATAATTACCTCTGATCTCAACCAAGCTTCCCATAGTTCACGGACGCTAATGTGCATATCATCATTGTGATGAAAAGCTCTTTGTCGCCTTTCGTACCCTGCTTCATACTGTAGCTCTTCCCGCAAGAACTAAAATTGTAAAAACATATAAAACTACACAGAACAAAAGAAACCAACATTCAACCGACTTTACTTTAACCAAAAATAACACGGATTACAAATTCTACTCATTTTTTGTAAAATAAAAATAGTCTCAATAAGTAAATTTACTAATTTTAAATTTGAAAAATCATGTTGTTAAACTCATGAACTCGAACATTAATATGAACCTGAAGTTCCAAGCGTTTAAAATTAAACGAAAATAAAAAATAAATGAATTTTTCGATTTTTTATCATGATAGGAAATGTGACAAATATTTTTTGTGGAGCATCACGATCAAAAAGTGTTCAAAAACAGCTAGAGAATTTTTTTCTTCTATATAAACTTATAAAGTTTTTTTGTTTAATTTTTAACGTTTGGAACTTCAGGCACATAACATTAATTGAAAAGTTGAAAGACTGCTAAAGTAAATGATTTTTATCAGCGTGGAAAAACAAATGATGATATAAATTACAAAAAGTCATCATTTATTAATTTATTAGTTTTCGAAGTTTTCCTGGTAGTTTCTTGAAAATCCATTGGTATGACTATTGGTAAAACACAAAAACAAAGTTTCTATTACACAATTTTCAATCGAATTTTTCATAATTCTTAATAGATTCTGAAGGATTTTTTAACTTTTTTTTCCATTTTCAAAAACTTGATAATATAAATAGAAAAGTACAGAAAATAAATTACAAATATCTGTATATAATGTATATTTTATCATAATTAATAAAATAAGAGAAAATTATTGAATAACTAATATCAAAGTAATTTACAAAATTTAGGAGCTGCTCAAAAAAATTATCAATAAAATTCAGAAAACAACTTCAAACTTTTAAATTTATTTTTCCGTATTCACGTGGCTTTTTTATATTTTCTCGAAAATATAATAATTTAATTCTATGTAAAGATTTAGGTTCTAACTCAAAGTATAATTAAAAAAATTTGCATTGAATTTTTGATCTTTTAATTTGTAAAGAAAATCTTTTTTTAATATTTTAATTTATAAAATTGAAGAGTGACTTACAATCATGATTATGAAAAGAAATTTTGATTGAATTATTGCATTTTTATAAATCAATTATGGAAATACGAAAAGGAAATCTGATCTGATCAAGAACTGAGTAACCCTTGTAAAGTTCTGAATAAAGTGAATCCCAGACATTCTTTAAAATGTAATAGTTGAAAAAAATTTTAAATAATGGTTGAAAAAGGAGAAAAACGTCAAAACTGATTAAAAATTAAAAAAAAAAAAAATTAAGATTGTCAAACACAAGAATTTTCTTATGTAACGGTACATTTTTCAAAATAAATACATACATTTCTTTCATTATTTTTTCACTTACACAACATATGATTTTCCAATAATCTGATAAGAAAAACAAACAAAAAAACGAAAACGTTATTCTTCATATATAAATTTATGAGTATGAAAATTAATATTCTTCGAAGTTCTTTTACAAAAAATCAATGAAACATTTCCAGCTTAAAATAATTACTTTGAAACAAATAACAGGAATTGAAATTAAAATTTCAATGAGAAAAATTCTCATTAATCAACTTTTCCTGCTTTGTAAGTTTCAATCGAAAAGAATGGAATATATCTTTCAAAATAATATCGATAAACGTGCAAAAGTGTACAATATATCAGTCTACAGAATTAAGTACACATTAAGATTATCATTAGAAATAAAAACTCTGTTTCAAAAACGTATTTCAAGAAACATTCGAAATCAATAAATTGTTAATAGATTTTATTTGAATGAGTAAAAAATCATCATTAATAGAATGTACATACGAACTATCAAAATGCGATGATACTAAAAACAGAAATCACACTCTGATAAAATAAGAGAGAAACAAAATCAAACTATTATTGATAATAATTCTATTTACTTAGGAATAACACAAGACGACTTTTTAGGTTCCAGAATGTTTAACATATTAACTTCTTTTTCTAATAAATTATTAAGTTTCGAATTCAATGACTAGAAACTCCTGAAATGAAGTATTCTTCATTTCATACAGTCTTACTATTATAAGTTGACTGAACAAGTAAATAAATAAAAATTGCAAAAAAAACCCTTTCTTACATCGTCCGATTCCGAAAGATCAACGTTCCCATTGGCATCGTCGTCTAGCTGACTGTGAAGAGTTTTGATTGCTTCCAAACCCAGTCTATCGTTGGAGGCCATTGTAAGACACGTAATATCATCGTGGCACGACTCCGTACCTAATAAATCAAAAAAATATTTATTCGATTTATTTTTACAAATAAACCAGTTTCAATGTACATCTCAATCCCATAAACAGAAATAAATAATAATAATCACCATGATCTGTATAAAAAATACAAAAAATGTACATTATTCTCGACATTCTCATCCTAAAAACCTTATTTTACCCTAACAATCTGAAAACTTGAAATTGCAGCCTTGGCGTTTTTGAATTTCAAAATCAATAAATCGCGATTCAAGAATGTAAATTCACACATGAATTTAATCAATTCGTGGACTCGTCAAAATTATTAACCGAAATTGAGCATCGCTGAAATATGTTAATTCAAGACCTGGAATGACAAAAAATCAGTATCTGAAAACACGAAACATTCGAAAGCAATGTGGCTTTGATACCGGCAAGATTGTATTCATAAATATAGGAATTCAAAATAATTTGTTGAATTTTCTCTGGAGCAAAATTATTTTATTAGAAGCAACAAACAATATATACATAGAGGCAAAGAGCTTATGTAAGTAAGCGCATTGCAATAATTTTTTCTTTCAATTATTTTTCAAAGTTTGTACCAACCACAGAGTGTATTATTTTCAAATTTGAAAATTTACTTGGAGTACAATTAGTTCAAGGACACATATGTAGAATCTATTTTTATTTATTTTCTCGATTTTATCCTACCCTCACAATATATAAAGAAAAAAGGAACATTAGAAAAAAAAACGGCAATGCAAATTCGTAATTATTCAACGAAAACTTTAATGTTGTGTCAAGATTTATTTTTGAACGCAAATTTACTGGATTTTATTTATCATGAAAAATTGATGATTCAATGGCTTTTACCATTTTCTAAAAAAAAAAAAACGTCTTAGTTCAACTGGAAAAATTTTTCTATATACACACAAATAATTTTTGTGAAGTTTTCAGTTGTGTGTTTTTGATTTCTCATAATTAAAATATTGTGAACACCTAAATGTTAAAATTGTGTAGCATAATCAGCATTAAATCAGTTAAAGTGTAGTAATTGAAATGTTTCATTTTTCAACAAGACACCTATGCCAAGGTTTGATACTGTATAGTTTTATTAAAAGTTTTTTTTTTCTTCGATTGCCTAGCCAACATTCATATATTTTAATCGAAGTTTTAACAAATTTTGAGCCCTTATTGAAAGATAATGAAATTTTCTAAAGTTTTGGGTGATAGTTGCCCAATGAATTTTTTAAATTTGTATCATCACTGTAAGTGTAAGACAAGGTAAAATTGAAGAATCAACATAAAATAACAAAATAAATTATCATAAAAAATTTATGGAATCAAAAACGGATAGAAACAATCCACAATTGTAAAAATAATCAATCTGAATCTGAGAATATTTAAATATCTAAATGTTGAGATTTTTTAATGTTTAAATCAAAGTATTCAGTTAAACGAAATACAAGAAGTAAATATTGAATTCACAATTAAGAATCAATAGAAATAATCAAAATCAAAATTTCTTATAAAACAATTAAAAATTTCAAGATTAGGATACTTGTTTTAAAGAATTGAAAACTTCCCCTCAATTTTTGATTATCATTTCCAGCAATCAATCCATTAATTGTTTGTAATTGTTGCAACATTTTAATTCTTCTCAACAATCACAGAATTTAAAAATTAAAACATCTATAACTTTTGAAATCCAAACCAAGTCAAAAGTTTAACATCGAAAATTTTAGAGGCTAGAAGTTCACATTTTAAAATTGATAAATTTGGAAATTTGGAAAAAACTGTAATTCACTAATAAAATTAAATATTTCTAACCATAAATATAGCACACTAAAATATTTTTACATTCAGAATTAAAGAATTCAAGTACACATTTAGGTTTGATTACTGCAAAAATTTAAGTATTAAAAAGTCGTCACATTTAAAACTTTAAATTTAAATGCAAAAAACTCCAATTTTCACTTGAAATTGGTGCAATTTCTAAAATAACATGTTTTCATACTCTTTGTTTAAAAAAAAATCAGTCTCATGTCTTGAAATGGAAACGTAATTAGATTTCTAAATGGAAAACTAATTGTATTTGTGACAATTCTTTTTGTGCAAAATTTTCTAAAAGGACAAACCAACTGAGAAAACGGCCATTTTTTCAGTTAGTTTTTAATTGTAAAAAAATAAGAAATTTTTAGCAGGGATATTAGATTCCATAATTATAAACAAAACTTGAAATTATATTGCTCTCGATTCATGAGTATAAACTAATTCAAGATTCATTTGTTTTGTTCATATACTCTGATTTACGTAAAATGATAAGACATATAATTAACATATATTGACATCCAAAAATACATTAAAAAACATGGTATAATGATAGTTTTTTTAATTCGAAAAATAAAAATACACTTGATTTTTATTTGCTGTAATCTACAAAATCTTTCTTTTAAACTTGAAATACAACTTAACAAGAATGAAAATTTCGATTGAATCAATCATTCGATCAAATTGAGTACTTTTTGTTTCGTTAATAAATGCTTTTTGAAATTTCAAGTCGTTCAAGTCTATTCAGTTAGGTTTTTACATTATATAAAATCACTAATGTGCATCAATCCACAGTAACTAATATTTTCATTTTAAGTTGCAACTTAGAGATGTCCATAACAAAAAAACTTTATTTACATAGTAAGTGATAATCTCTCATTTATTCAAATTTTTCTGTCTTGCTTTTCCCTTTTTATAATATAGTAACCCTACAGGTGTAAGAGAAAATATGTTTATGAACTTCTTGATGTTTGAAAATAAACAAAAACAACAAAAATTCTTTCTATTACCTCTTACTGTCAAATTAATAAATAATTATCGATATTTTACAAATATAATTCAGTATCAATTACTAATTTTCACTTTTCTCTTAAGTAGAAATAACAGTTTGAAAGTAACACGTTACTCTAAACGTCACTTTTTTTCTGTAACGATAACGTAACGCGTTACTTTAATTAAAAAGTAATGATAACGGGAACCAGTTACTTTTGTTCAGTAACGAGTAGCGGAAATTTACTTATTTATTTCAAGTTAATTTTATCAGTCTCATTAAGTTTTTCAAACGATTTGTAAAAATGCTCTAAAACTGAAATACAAGATATTTCTAACTTTTTTATTTTCTAATAAAAAATTCTATATTCAAAACTTTTAATGGACAGAGTGAAATATAAGTAGTTTGTGTACAAGTACTGACAAATGATATGTTTTTTAACTTTTTAATCTTTTTATTAGAAACTCACCATTTTATTCGAGGCATTAACATTTCAGAAATCCGCATGAAACTACATGGAATTTCTTCAAATCTTTAGCAGGATCATTAAAATCTGAAGATTGTTTGAAGATATTTGGTCAATTTCGATGAGTAATAGTTACTTTGATTATGAAAGGTAATGGGCACAATTTGAACATAATATTTGAAGTATTTCAAATATTTTGAACTATAAATTCTAGGAAACCTCATTCTGGAAATTCGAAGAGATATCTTCAAAAAACCAAAAAATTGTACAACATTCTTTAAACACTAGGAAATACAAAAAGAAAAGACAAATAGAAACATACAAGTAAATCTATAAAACATAAAACACCTATATAACTTTAATAACGAGAGCATCCTATTCCAAAAATTAAAGTTTTTATATTTAAATATTAAATTTAAATATAAAAATACTAAACGGTTCTACAAGTCAGAGAAAAACTAAAGAAATATGAAAAATACTGAAAGAAATAAAAATCCTTCAAGACACTGTTTTCTGGAAAATCTTTTGAAATACAAAAAATTTAATTAACTTCGAATTTTAGAGCTCGAAATTCTCGAAATCTATAAAATTACTAGGAAATCCTGCAAACTTTTGTGCATCCTAAAATTTACGAATAATTTTGGAAATACTGAACAATCCTTCATATCATACAAACACTGAAAAAGTACCAAAAGAAGTAAAAGAAATAAAAACCTATATAGATACTATTTTCTGAAAAATCCTTTCAAATACTAAAAATTTAGTGAATTTTGAATTCTAGAGCATGAAACTCTTGAAATTTATATAGCAATGTAAAAATTAACAAAATACTAGAAATTCCTGCAATATTTTATACATATTGAAAAATACAAATAGTATGAAAAATACTTCAAATCCAGGTAGGTAAGATTCTCTCAAAAATGTCTGAATATGAAATTTCATTTAATGTTAGTGATAGAGAAAAAATTGCTAATTTCAGACATTTTTTTACTTAAGAAAAATATAAAAATTTGAACAAGCTAATTATTTCTTAGGGTCAAAAAGTACAGAATAACAACTGCTTAATGATTTTCCTTAATAAAAAAAAATTCATGAAAGGCTTGTCCTAAAAAACAATATATATCGAAATTATGATGTTTTGTTCAAGCAAAACTTTTTGTTGAAACCCGAAAAAAATAAAATACGTCCAATCTTTTTTTCATCCCAAACCATTTTATTGTATCTTAAATAAACAGTTTCTACTCTCTTAATTCCTAAGAGTGAATTTTCACTTTCTGTCAAGTCAAAATACTACCACTCATACAAGGAGTGAAAATTCACTTCAAAAGAGTAAACCCTCATTCTAAGAAAAGTTGAATTTGAAAACTCGAAAAAAATTAAATATGTTCAATCTTTTTCTGTCCCAAACCAATTTATGATATTTGAAATAAACAGTTTTTACTTCTTAGTTCTTAAGAGTGAATTTTCACTTTCTGTTGAGTCAAAATATTCCTATTCAAACAAGGAGTCAAAATTCACTCCAAAAGAGTGAATCCTCACTTTAAAAAATAAGCTGAATTTTACTCTAACAGGAGTTAAATTTCATTACTTACGAGTGACTTTTCACTCTAAAAAAGTGAAATATCACTCCAAGTTCTTGTGGCAGTATTTTGACTTAATTTAGAGTGACAATTCGCTCCAAGGAATTAAGAGTAGAACAAAACCGCAAGTACGTTAATATTTTTTTTTCATCCTTAATTGTTTTTATATACATTCAATTGATTCCAAAAAATAACATTAAAGTAATGGAAAAAAGTTACTACTTCTTTTCAAGTAACAATAACATAACGAATCACTCTTTTCACCAAAGTAACAGTAAGGTAACATGTTACAATTTTGTAATTAACATTCCAAACCCTGGTATAAGCACAAAGCCAATCTTCTTCCCATTTTTATTTATTTTTCAAACTTTTAGAACCTCAGACACATGAAAAAAAAAGAAAAATCATATCCAAACATAAAGATTGACTTGTCAGCGCCCAATAAAAACATCATTTAGTCCCACCTGAGTTGGCATAGCACGAAATCCGTTTCCGGCCCGAAATAATTGCGACAATGAAAAGTCAACGATAAATTACTTGAAACTCGCGCAATTACACTCTAATGACGTAATTAAAGGGAAAAAGGACAAAAATAGAAAACTTAGTTGTGGCAGTCGTCCGGGGACGCGTGAATGGATGGAAAATAGTTGTCGAAAATGCAAAAATGATACTTCTAATGAAAATTATACCAGCGTCGTGTGCCACTGCTTGTGCCAGTCCATCGGGTAGACTCGAGGAGGCGGTGGCGGCGATTTTCCCGGAGGCTTGTAAACTCGCGCTGGGACCAAGGGCACCGCTCGACTGGACCCCCGTGCAACGCCAACAGAGCAGCAGCAGGTGAAATCCGAGCAGCGCGATCGCGTTCGCATTCACAACTGCTCGCATTTTAGGTTAACTCCACCTCGGCCACGGACACCGCCTCAGGCTCCTGCTGCACCTCTCGGCCTCGTTTTCTTTTCCCTGGGTTTTTCGACGCTGTCACGTACCCCCCCGTATCTCCCCGCGCGACGGGGACCCGTATTTTTCCACTTCTTCTCGCGGCCGAAAACGACGCGACACTCGCGCCTCCCAAATCAATTACGATCACACGCGTCGCATCACCGCAATGATATTATTAGCCCCATTAAACTCGAATTTTTTATACTCGCTTTTTATTATGCATTAATTTTTATAGTCGAGATCTACTATTTATGCACTTCCCTATGCACTGCTATGCACGCAAACAAACACACACAAATTTTCACAAATTGACGCAGTTTACACAATTTGACACAGACTTGCACAAATTCGGACGTTTATGGCCAGGGGCGTGGAAAGGGGGGTGTCGCAAAAATAAAACCTTTTTTTTCAGAAAAAATTACCAGAGCACCATTTATTCGTATCTACGCATTGTTTGTATAAAAGGGTTTTGTAATTTTCATAGATGAGATCTACTATTTACGCACGCAAACAAACGTACACACAAATTTACACACATTCGGACGTTTATAACCAGGAGCGTGGATAAAAGGGGGGTTTGCAAAAATAAAACTTTTTTTTTTTAAATTACCAGAGCATCATTTATTGACATCTACTCATTGTTTACGTAAAAAGGTTTTTTAAATTTTTCTAGTCGAGATCTACTATTAATGCACTTCTCAATGCACGCAAACAAACACACACAAATTTGCACAAATTCGGACGTTTATAACCAGGGGCGTAAGGGGGGTTTGCAAAAAGAAAACTTTTTTTTTTTAGAAAAAATTACTAGAGCACTATTTATTGAAATCTACAAATTGTTTACGTCAAAGGCTTTTTTTAATGTTCGTAGTCGAGATCTACTATTTATGCACTTCTTTATGAACGCAAACGAACACACACAAATTTGCACAAATTCGGACCAGGAGCGTGGATAAAACGTTTTTTTCAAAAACAAAACCTTTCATTTCCAGAAAAAATTATCATGGCACCATTTATTCACATCTACACATTATTCATATTAAAAGGGTTCTGGAAAATATCATTAATTAGAGATTTGGCATTATTATAACTATTTGAGGTGGCGAGGCCAGTGACGGACCTTGCATCCTCCCCTTAAGGGGAGACAATAATTTATTTTACGATCTAAAAAAAAAACATCTTTTTTCAGAAAAAATTACCAGGGCGCTATTCATTCACATTTACACATTGTTCCTGCAAAAGGGTTTTGGGAAATATTATTGATTAAGGATCTGGCATTATTATTACTATTTGAGATGACGCGGGTCAGGGACGGACCTTACGTCTCCCCTTCAGACGTCCATATTGCGAATTGCGAATTGTTACTATAATCATTATTATAAAATAATTCACACAACTGAAGGTATTCAGTTATCGAAATTTCCCCATAACGCCTATTTTTTCACGTTAATCAATAGAGAGCACAATCAAAAAATCGCAAACAACTCCTCTATAAATCATTCCAAATAACGCTCTCTACACTACCGGAGTTTCTCTTCAACGTCATTCAACGTCATAGTTTTGACAACAAGAAAATCGACCATGCCCGTGGACAACGCTAAACAAATCTTATCGATTCTTGTATGGTACACATTTTATGCATCAAACATTCCTCGTGCAGTACTGCAACGTTTGGACAAACTTTAAATGCCTCGTAATCGAAGCTTAGATTATTTGTTTTCGTGAAAAGTTGTGACTGTTTTCGCTCGCGATTCTACGTCTAGCAAATTGATTCGTCGCTTCAACATGGCTTCTACAGGTATGTAATCAGCTCGCGAATTTTTTCATCAAAACATTGGTAAAAAACGTTTTCCTTACCCGCGTGTTATTGTTTACAAACATAAGAAAATAAACATGTTTACATGATTATAATGAGAGAACTTTGGAATAGCGGCTTTTCGCGAAAAGTTACAAAATAAAAAATTTTTTGTTTTTTTTAAGTGTATTTGAAAGATGTTACGTTAAAATTAGAGAGCAACCGAAAATATCAATTTTAATTGTTAATGACACGGAAAATTTTAAATAACACTGTGAATTTTATCATATATCATTTTATCATTTGATTTTTTCTTTAATTTATTTTATCGAATTTCGTTTTATTTACTTAAAATATATGGAACTTTGAAAAATATATAAAATACTGGAATAACTAGAAAAAGTTGAAATTTTATAAATCTACAAAAAAAAAAAAAAAATGTGTTCTATAAAATAATTTGAACTACTAAGAATTTATAAAAATTTGAAGTTTGACGCCCAAATTCTATAAATTTAGATAGCAGCCCATAATAATATCAGAAATCTAGAAAAATAGCCGAAAAAACTATGAAATTTAAAATGCTAACAAACATGAAAAACTAAAATTAATAAAAGCGAGAAAAATTAGTAAATCATAGAAGAAAGAAAAAAAAGACAGATTACAAATAATGGAAGAAGTTTAAAAAATAATGTTATTCATAAAAAAATTGTTGAGTCTCTAAAATAATGAAACAACAATGGTAATCTGTCAAAATTTTGATCCTATAACATCTAATTACAAAAATTCATATGAGAATGTAACAAAGTACTAGAAAATGTAATAAAAATTTGTGAATATAAAAAAAAAAAGTACTCTCCAAAGTTTCGGAAATCTGTGAAGTAATGAAAATCCTTGAAGATACGGTTTTATAAAAAATTTTTTGAAATACTCCAAAACAGAATATCTTAAATTTTAGATCATAGAGCGTTCAATTCTAAAAATCTACATTAAAAAATTTTCAAAGACTAGATGTTTAATTATTTAATGAGATATTATAAAACTTTGAATGTTAAAACATGAAATTCTTTAAATTTACATAGCTTACCATTATAATATTAGAAATCTAGAAAAATATCAGAAAATACTATAGAATTTCCTAAATGCTGACAAATATTATGCAAAACTAAAAATAATAGACCGAAAACAATAAAAATAGATATTCATAGACTCTTCATGTTAATATCTATTAATATTAAAAGACAGATTACACATAATATAAGAAATAAAATAATAATAATATGAAAGTAACTTAACCAATAAAAAGTTTATGAGTCTCTGAAATAATGAAATAACAATAAAAATACATCGAAATTTTGATCCTATAACATCTTACTACAACAATTTATATGAGCATCTAATAAAGTACTAGAAAATTCAATAAAAATTTGTCAAAATTGAAAAAAAAACAAATTCTACTAAAAGTTTAAGAGATCGGTGATATACTGCAAATACTTAAAGATACTGATTCTTGAAAAATTTATTGAAGTACTCAAAATCAAAATATCAAAAATTTTAGATCGTAGAGCATCAAATACTAGAAATCTATGTTAAAAATTTTTTTATTCCCGATATCATATAATTAGATAATTGAATTTTATAAAACTTTAAAGCTGAAAACATCAAATTCTTTTAATCTACATGTTTCCATAACAATATCAGAATTCTAGAAAAATACTAGAAAATACTATGGAATTTTCTCAACACTTGAAAACATAAAAAACTAAAAAAAATGAAAAAATAGTAGACTGAAAATAATATAAGAAAGCCTAAAAATGATTAAAGAATGATAATATGAAAATAATTAAAATAATCATAAAATTAATAAGTCTCTCAATTACTGAAACCCTATACAGATATTTTCCTTTCGAAAATTCATAGAAATAAAAGTGAAAATCTATCAAAAGGTTGATCCTATAACATTTGATTACAAAAATTTATATGATAATCTATCAAAGTACTAGAAAATTTAATAAAATTTACGAATATTGGAAAAAGGAAAAAAAAACACATTGTACTAAAAGTTTGTAAAGTCTGTTAAATACTGAAAAACTCTGAAGATACTGTTTTTTGAAAAATTTATGGAAATACTAAAATTCTAAATTTTAGATTATAGAACATCAAATTATAGAAATCTATAATGAAAATTTTTTAAATACTAGGTATCATATATTTATCACTTAACTAGATATATTATAAAGCTATTAAGATTAAAACATCGAATTCTTAAAATTTATACAGCACTCCATAAAAATACTGGAAATCTAGAAAATTGCCAGAAAATACTATGGAATTTTTTAAACGATGAAAAATATAAAAAACTTAAAATTATAAAAACAATAAAATACTAATAATAATACTATAATAATAATTTAAATATTAGTAAAATTTATGGAAATATCTGAAATACTAAAATTTCATACACATATTTTTTCCTCACAAATTTATGGAACTAATAATAAAAAGCAATCTAACTCTTAATCCTGTAGCATCTAATGATGAACATTTATATGGGAATTTATCAAAGCACTGGAAAATTGAAGTAAATTCATGAATCTTGATAATACAAATTTTACTAAAAGTTTTAGAAATCTATGAAAGATTGAAAATCTTGAAAGATACTGTTTTCTTATTAAGTTTTGCCTTAAATATTATGTGTCAACAGTTTATGTAAATTGTTTACATGACGTTTACACAAAGTTTACGTACACTGTTAGCACATTGTGCAGAGCTGCGTTTACATGAATAATTTTACAAGGGTAAATGTTATCTATTCTTTGTGTCAATAATTTTCTGTATTTACAATTTTAGAAGAGGATATTCTGGATTTGAGCAACCAGAGACTGACAAAATTGAGTCGGTATTCTTCTGACACTGATATCAGTGCTTTGATTCTCGATGACAACGAATTACAGCGACTTGATAATCTTGATTCTTACAACATGATAACAAAGGTTGTTATTATCATCATCATTGTGTTAAATATAAAATATGAAAAAATGCAAAAGCTGGACACCACACCAATTGAGTTGAATAAAATTGATTCTTTTATGGTTATAAATCACAATTTATTATTCTGTATTTATTCGATGACCATATAAATTTTGGTGCTGATTTTTTCCAATGATTGGCCAGTACGCTAAAGTCTCTGTAGTCCGTAGTGGCCAATCATAATTTTGAATCAATTCTTAGAAAATGTTATATATATTTATACATCATTTATTTTTCAGTTATCAGTTGCTAGAAACAAACTTTTACGAATGTATGGAGTTTCTAAGCTCCAGAATTTGGTGACTCTTAATTTATCCCACAATGCAATTCTCACAATCGAAGGTATAAAAGACATGGTAAACTTGAAAACTTTATGCCTCTCTGGGAACAACATAAAGGTAAGGAAAAGAAGTGTTCTGATTGTACTTCAGAGAAAAATGTTTTTGGCCTCTGAAGTATTTGGCAAACTGACACTCATAGTTGTTATTTGTTTACAGTCCATCGAGCATTTACACACCAATTTGAAACTAGAACATTTGGATTTGTCGGCTAATAGCATTAGTCATGTTGCTGATATTTCATACTTAAAAAATTTGAAGGTAATGACGACGCAGTAATTAATTCGTAATTAGGTTGAATAAGGTCGAATCTTGATGTATAAAATTCATCAGGAACTGTTGCTGAACAATAATCGCATTATTACACTACGTCAGTGTGAAAAATACTTGCCAAATTCTCTGGAAACACTCACCTTAGCCAACAATAATATAACTGATCTGAATGAGATGTCACATCTAGGACTTTTGGATAGTCTAGTAAATTTTACCATTGCCAATAATCCATGTGTCAACATGGCAAGCAATAGTAAGTATTAAAATTCGAGGATTCAATTTGAATTACCTTGGGCTTTTTTCAAGTTTTTACGTAGGTCGCTGATTTGATAACTTGGAATCATCCTCGACTACTCCATGATCCAACTTATCAAATCGAGGTCTCGAATTACCAATTAGAAATCGTTACATTGTTAGTAAACGTGTAGAAAAACTAGATCATTCTTTTTTCATTCGATAGCTTCTAGTGGGTTTGATTATCGACCTTTTGTAATCAACTGGTGTATGAACCTCAAGTCCATCGACGGATACCAGGTCGATCCTCTTGAGAGGTAGGTCCGAATTGTTGGCATAATGAAAACATGTCGCTTGTGACTTTGATGCGAAAAACGCCTTTAGTTTGAAAGCAGAGTGGCTGTATTCTCAAGGAAAGGGTCGGCAGTTTCATGAGGGCGAACACGTGCAACTAGCTCAGTACCTAGCGTCAGCTTGCCCGCTTTCAGGAGAGTCTCTCGAGAACGAGACAGACAAAAAGCTTCGTCTGATATTGAGTAAAGCACAGCACCACCAGAAGCAGCTAAACCAACAAGGCGACATTCACAGCCCTCGCAGTCTCGGCAGTGTCGGGACGAGTCCATCCCCGGCTGCTAAACGTAGGCTTAGCAATAACAGAATCAGTTCTCCTAGACGACCTAGTGAGTGCACACGCAATTTTTGCTTTGGAGAGTTCCTTTTGCCAATTGAATAACTTTTTGCAGAACATGTATCAGAGCCTTATTTTTTTAGAGTGAAATTATTTTCGATTGACTGGTTGATGTTTCAATGATCTTGAGTTAGCATCATTCTTTGAACAACAATACCAGGTGCGTAGGCAGAGGGGGGTTTTGAGGGTTCAAACCTTTCCCGAAATTGGCATGCAATTACTATTTCATGTAAAAATAATAAAAATTATAACAGTAAACGAGAAAAATGCAGATTAAAAAGAATAATGCAGGAAAAATGAAAGAAGGACAAATCATCAAAAATGTACCTACTGTAATCTAGAGAAAATGACAAAAAATGGTTTCATTAAGTACTTAAAGTTAACAATATTCAGGATTCTCAATTATATTTAACATAGAAATTGCAACGATTTTGTCTCAAGAAGTATTTTTTTATAAACAAAATTCTAATCCTGAATAATGTTGGTAGGATAACCTAGTAAACAAAATTTTGAAAAATTGTTCCAATTTAATGAAATCATGCTCTAGAAAAATTGTAATTTACGACGATTTTAGGATTCTGTAAAATTCAAAACCTCAAGCAATAAATTATGAAAAACTAGAATAGAAATCCAGAAAATCTTTTGAATCCTGCAAATTCTAAAGAAATACTAAAAATTAAAGTAGGTATTCTGTCAAAGAATTTTCTAAAACATGTGAAAAAAATAATTAACATTGAACTCTAGAGCATCAATTTTTTAAAAAAACTTAGGTATCTTCAATCTGTATAGATAATTAAAATCCAAACAAATACAAAAAAAAGTTTACAAAATCGTATAAATACTAATTAAACGAAAATATGTAAGAAATCTACAAATTACAAAAATCTATTTAGGTATGATTTTTCCGGAAATCTATGAAATTATTGAAGATCTATTAAAATTCAATTTCTAGAATATTGAATTCTAGGAACGTAGGTACTTCTAAAAAAAAAGATCTATGAAAATACAAAAAAAAGGTACAAAATCTTATGAATACTATAAAAATATGAAAGTACAAGAAATCTACAAACACCGAAAATCGATATACATGTAGTTTACTCAGAAATTTATAAAATAACTGAAAATCGGCTAAAATTTCAATTCTACAAAATCGAATTATAGAAATTAACATTCTTCTAGAAAATCTGAAAAAACACCCACGATCTCTAAAAATATAAAAAAAAGCTATGAAATCCTATGCATACTAAAAAAATACGAAATACCAGAAATTTACAAAACACAAAAAATTTGTATGCATTCATGTAATTTTTCGAAAATTCATGAAATTATTGAAAATCGATTTAAATTTGGATTCTAGAATATCAAATTGTAGAAATAAATATACAAAAACACTAAAAATCGTAAAATATACTTTAAAAATCCTCCAGGTTCTGTAAATAATAAACAAAACAGTATAAATATTGAAAATTATTTAATACTCAAAAAGTATGTAAATATAGTTTTTTGAAAAAGTTATAAAACTTTGAGCTCTGGTGTATACGATTCTAGAAACCTATGAAGAAATTCATAAACATAATAAGAATTTCTTCAAATGTTTTGAATACTATAAAAATACGAGAAAAATCCAAAAAGTATTGGAAATCTGTGTGAAAAATACAGTTTTCTTCAAAATTAATTAAGGTACTCAAGTTCGCTGAAATTCGCAATACTATAGCATCAAAAACTAAAAATCTATTAAAATGCCAGAAAATATTACAAAATCTTATAAAAATATACAAAAATAAAATATGAAAATTCTGAAACTCCATGTATTGGCAACATTTTACGTATATTTTTCTCGAAAATCCAGAAATATATTAAAAATTTTCAGAACTTTCACTTCTAGAGTATCGGATTCTAGAAAGCTAGAATAACATTTATTATATGTTTGAAAATCCTTCGATTATACATTTGTAATGAAATAAACAAAAATTATGAAAAATACCAAAAGTAATAGAAACAAAATCTGAATCTCAGTGACTTACATGGAAATCACAAAAATCGATTTCTATTATATTTGATACTAAAATGAAAAATGCACTACTCTGGACTTCAAAACTCGTATATTTTTAAATCCTGAAATTCGAAAAATTGCAAAATCCCGAGGAAATAATTTTTTTCGAAAAACCTTTTCCCGAAAATTTTTTCTGCCTACACCCCTGAACAATTTTAATGAACAGCAGACCTAAATTAAAATTTTTGTCTAAATCTGAATCGGTGTAATGCCACTGAAATGCTAAACAAAAGAAAAAAGTCACATGAAGAGACAACCAATTACTAAAAACGATTATTTTAATGTTTTGCACCATATATTTTTAATATACTCGCATGTTCTGCAAACTCTTACTCCGCTGCAGCTGTATGAATGTGTTTCGTATCGAAACTTTTTAGGAACAGTTATGTTAGTATCAACTTTTTTATAAGTTTAGTATTTCACCATCAAATTTATCGATCTAGCATCAAGTTTTGTAGTCTTAAATGACACATCTGAATTATGTATGTATAAGAAAACGTGAAGATAATTTTCAACCCTCATTCACATTCATTCAATGCACATGTGCAACTGACAGATTCTTCAAGAAACTCGACACGAAGTCATTCGCCGGACAGAATGGTCGCAAGCTGCCACACAGATACAATGGTGTCCTCTCTACACACAAATTTAAGCAATGACCAACCACAACTGATGACACAAAGTTTGGATCCAACAATTCTTTCCAACAGTTTTAACAATAAACTGAATAACATTCCTTTGCCTGACGTCGAAGGTAATCATCTTAGCCCTGGACTTCCAAGATGTTGGAACAGAAAATAAAAATTGACAAAAACCAAATTTTATTCACTGAGTCTGTTAAACACCTTGAAAATACAATTTTCATAATGTCCATGATGAAAAAAATGGATTCTTTTGTATTTCAGAAAAATCTAGTCCCTTGCAAGCAGCCACAAAATTAGTCCCTGTCCCAGAGTCGCTGATGAGTCCCGATTTTCGGCCCCCTTCTGGTCTCTCTCGTTTATTTCCTAAAACTTTGATGGCGAGCAAACTCAATTCACCAAGTCAAGTGACGGTACCATCAAAATTATCCAATAATGATAATGACGGAAAATCGACTGCCTCAGTCAACACTACAAATTCCACGACGAAAATAGCCGTCAATTCGTTGAAAATGAGCAACCTGGTTAAAAGTAGCTCGGTTACGAATTGCCATAGCGGAAAAGTCAACATAGCCAAGCCCGTTGTAACGCATGCTAATGGAAAACACATGCCAGGAGTGAAAATAAACAATTACGTGCAATGCAAAACTCCGCCTGCTAAAAAAAGTGCGAGAAACTCGCCCAATCTAGGAAGGATCACGCCACAGTCGAAATCGGCCGTTGATAAAACAAAGACGTCTTTAAAAAAAGTAACCGATGTGGTTGCAGTTAGTAGCGATGAAGACAGTGAAGTTTGCCAGGCTAAGCTCAACAGTATTAGGCATCGAGCTAATCAGAGGAGATATGAAGATAGAACTGAAGGTACTGGTTTTGGGATTTGTAGCTTTTCTGTTCCCTAACAGTCTTCGTGGGATGATATAACATCGCTTATAATGCCGTATCATCCCACATCATCACGTTGGTGAAAATTATGCCACAAACCATAAAATTTTGAATCAAGTCGCATGGTTTGAAATATTTGAATACCTAATACACCATTTATATCCTATTTTGTAACGTTTTTTTTTTTTGTGAAATATTTCCAAAATTTTATAACTCTTCTGATCTTTGATCAGAATGAGATATCTACCTTACCGATGCATAATTTGATAAATATTGTTCATTGACAATTTTCTTGAACTATCTATCAAATTTTTAACTAAAAAATGTTGAGGATTAATTGATTTCGCTGATATTTATTGTTTTTTGAAGGAAGTATGACGAATAGCAACCGTTGGTTTTTTGATTGTGATTGAGAGAAATGTTGACCACGGTTAATTACGACTTGGTTCTCCCTTATCGCTTTTTTTTTTTTTTGAGGGAATGAAAAAATTGATTATTGTAAGTGAATTTTGATAGTTTTGTTTTTGAATTATTTCGTGTAAATATATTGTCTAAGAAAGAAGGTTTTTTGTAAGGATCCTGATGGGGACTTAATGAAAATCGAAATATTGATCAACATGGAATGAATAAATGATTTTTTACAACACTGGCTCTGAGCGATCAGATTTTCCTTTTTTTTGATGAAGACGTAAGACAGAGCATATAGATGGTGGCAATGATAAAAAAATGTAATTATGTTAGTAACTGCGGGTCCCTGTTGATTTAATAAACATTTTACCCAAACCAAAACTATGTCATAAGGCTTTTTAATGCAATGGGATAATACGCGATGATAGGCGATGATATATTATCTCACGACGCCTGCTAGGGTTGTGATTGATGCATAGGATTTTTAAAATGGAGGTGTTTATTATCAGAATCGTGAGATATGTGTGGTTTTTTTTGTAGAAGAAAGAGCAAAAGCCGCTGTTTGTCTCCAGAAAATGTGGCGCGGGTACAAAACAAGGAATCTTAATAAAAAGGCCACAGATGTACTGAAAACCATAGAAATGACGCGCACGAATAAATATATTCAGTAAGTTTCGATGTTAGATGGTGGAGTTTGGCTCCTTTTAGAAGTACCGTGTGTAATGATTTTGAACCTTATAAGGATTATAGTTAAGACAAATCCTTGTAAGGAAATGGAAGATACTTATAAGAAAACTTGGAACCTTCATTTTTATTAACTAGATTATTCTTGCACGCTCTTCGGGCGCGCCATTGCTTTTTTTTGGTCATTGCCCCCTGACAGTCAAACCATGACGAACATATCATTTGAAATTCCCGCACTTTTATGCGATGCGCGCGCATTTTATCTCTACATAACAGCCAACTTCAGGCAGTGATGAAGATTTTTTGAAAGGACAGGGTTACTATGGTAATTTTTTGTTCGAAAAAAAATTAATCCCAGTTTTTTACTTATGATTATCAAATAATAGTCTATTCAAGGGTGTAGAGAGAAAAAATTTTCAAAAGGGGTTTATTAGAAAAATATACTTTTTTTTTTTCAAGCTTTCATAATTTCTAATCTTCGATCGCCTTTTTTAAGATTTTCAAGTTATCCAAATTTTTGAGTGTTGAGTTGCACGTTTTTGGTTTTTGTAACTTATGTAAATATTGGGTATCATAAAATATTCGATTTTCGTGATTATCAATTCACTGAGTTATGGATAATTTTTGTTTTTGAGTTATTGAAATGAAGAATTCAGAATTTCGTTTTACTTTTCCATTTTCACAGAAAAACTATAATAAATTTAACGTGGGTTTAATATTTTAAATGAAAAAATACGAAGCATTTCATTTTTTTCGCTAATAAATTCTCGAACTTTTTTCAATTTCATTTTTTTTTTTTTTTTTTTTTTTTTTTTTGTTTAAAAATTCATAATACTGCAGCATTTTATTCTGGAAAATTGGATTATCAAATTATTGAAACTTCTAAGATTTGGAATTAAGCTATTGAAGTAAGAAATCCCCATTTTTCTTATTTTCTAGTTTTACATTTTTTGCATTTGAAACTCCTATACATTTTCAAGTTCTGAATTTCCCTTTCTAGTAAATCAGATATACTGAAGAATTGACATGAAGAATAGTACAAATAAAGATGTAGGATCTTCAACTATTTTAATAATTTTCCAAAAAAAAATTTTTTTTCATGCTCAAATTTTTAGTGTGTCACAAAAATATTTATTTCTCGCTAATCAATCTTCCAAAGTTTTTAATTTCCAAAAATTACATTAAATTTTCAAATTAGCTAACTTTCGTAATTTTTTATTAACATATTTAAATTATGGAACTCAATTCTCGTCATTTTTAGGTAACTGAGTTTCAAATTATTGTAATTTTTCAGTTAGTGAAATGAATAATTCTGAATTCAGTTTTATTTTATTAATCTATACATACAATAAACTAAATTGTAACTTTTGAAACGTCTTCCTCTGTGTATATTAAAAAAAATTATTAAAGTCATTATTAACATTTATAAATTATTATCTCGAAAGTTTTCAATTATAATTCTTTGCCTTTTATGAATTTTAGCATGGCAGTATTTTATTCTGGAAGAAACATACAGAACCAAGTTATTAAAATTTACCATTTTTTGTAAAAAAAAAATTCAAAATTGGAGTTGAACTTTGAAGAACAATTTTTTATTTTTTCCAATCTCTTTATTTAACATATTTTTTACTCGAAGTTCGAAGATTGTGAAGTTCCAAATTCTCATATCTAGCTATATATATTCAATAAAGAATTAACATTAAAAGAAGTCCAATTAAGTTAGGATTTCTCAGTATTGTTACAATTCACACAAAAATACTTTGTCTTCTCTACACTAAAATTTTCACTCTTCTACAAAAAATCCCCATTTGTCATAACTTGCAACTCAAAAGTAATTCATTAATTCAAACGACATTGAATTTCCAACTTCAAATCGGAGGGTCCTTCAAGATCTAATTATTTTGGCTCCAATTATTAAAAAAATCATATTTGCAGAAAACTTTCGACAGATATGGAAGCTGCCAGAACCGCTTTAGAAAGTGAACATAAACTGCAGTTACTACAAATGCAAGCCATAAACGCTCTGTGGAAAAAAGTCGTCACTCTTCAACCTGGAAATGTGAAAGAAAGCACGAACAGCGACTCTGAAGTGGTCACAAATTTAACTCAAACATGCAACATGTTGCATCACCAGGTAATACCGTGTTTTTGAGTTTCTTCACCAAAAAGTATAAGTTGCAAAAAAATAAATGTAACGTCATCGCAGGTTCAACAGTTGCAAGAGTCGATGATAGAAATAAAGCGCTGCATGACTGGCATGCAACAGCGTACCGCAATGGTAGACAATGGGGTTGGAACTCAAACTGAAATATCAGCAGTGCACACCCCTTGCGAGGAAGAAAACAAATTCCCCTACACCAGGCCAAACCGACCTCAAACCCTGTCCATACAGACGATCCAAGAAGTGAACGAGAACAAAAATTCAGCGGATGGTTTGGCCTTGAAAAAAACCTCTCAGTCAGCTGACACGACTGATGACGAGGTCAACACTGACATCCTCAACTCCAACGACAACCCTGACATGTTTAAAAGCTGTGACGAGCTTGAGCTCAAAGCCGTTGAAGGGCTCATCGAAGACGGAGCCATCAGCCATGAAGTTTGCGAAGAAGAGTTGTGCAAAGAGCTTCACGAGCTCATCGAAACGGAAAATAAGGATGACGAAAAAACGAGTGAGACGCGAAAAATAGAAGAGAAAGTTGAATAGTTCGGTCTCGTGCCTTTTTCTATGAAACATGTAACGTCAAAAAAGAATACGCTCATTTGTACATAAGACACCGAGCGGCTGCTTTTGACAAACGCCGCTATGACTAATGACACCCGTCCGTCACCTTCAGTCGAAGCTTTTTTTAACTTGCGGTCATCGCACTTTTTTCACCGGGAAATGTCGTGAACAGTATTTGTATCGCATTCCAAAAAAAAAAACAATTTGATGTAGCTTTTTACGTTTCTGTGATGTTATTATTTAGAGAGACATGGGATGCTGAGAAGATTGATATTATTACCGATAGATATATTAAATGCACTTTTTTTCCACGAGGCAAGACAGTTTTCGGGATATTGTAGGGAAAAAAAATGTAATCTAGTCATTGGATTATTTAGAAAAGTAGATGTATTTTTATTTATGAAAATTTTATAATGTAACATGTGAAAAGTTCGTTTATGGAAGTATTTCGCTGTATATGGTTGCAAGTTTGAACTGTTAAACTTCAATGTTCTATGATTAGACACTCTGCGCAGTACACACGAATTTCGAGACAGTTTCTTGTGTAACAGTAATATTTTAAAATAAACAGTACAGTTATTTATACAGTAATCATTATCAGTTATTTTAATGATTTTTTTACAAACGTAATTACCATTATTTATTTCTCATGTGTCTACAATCTATGATTATTATCAAGGGAACCTGTACAGTGTTGAAAAGGACAACTGAAATGAATTGCGAATGATACATTTTTTCATTTTGACTTCCAAACATTTCAAGCATAAAAAAACTATAAAATCAAAGCTCTAAAAGTATTTATCACCGAGTTTTTGGAGTTTGACTCAATAAACTTACAAAACATACCTTATCCAGGAATGTCAATAAAAACTTATATTAATTTTGTAAACTTCGAAAGAACTTAACGAACAATAAAATTTAAGGGGATATGGAAAAATATCGTAGCTTATAATTAATCGTCACTGGAAACTCTAGAGCTACATAAATACTGAATGAAAAGTATTTCGCAAATTTAGTTTTTGTTTTTGAAAATGACATGATTATTACCACAGTCAAAAATCATTTTTTGGTTGTTGATAATTACAGCGAATATTTTTCGTAATAAAGTTACATAAAATATAAAATAACGAAGAAATAAAAACCATACTTTATACAAGGCTAAAACGTGATTGATTGCATAAATATATATCAATAAAATAATTTCCATAATGATTCACAACATCCAGTATAAACAATTTTAAAAAGTTGAGCATTGGGAATAAAATATGGTTTTTCAAATTCGAGTAAAAAAAATGATCCATTATTGGAACATTCTCTTGCACGCAGCTTTTTCAACCTCGAGATAAGATTGCATCACTTTCTTGACGTTTTCCATTTCTTTCAAAATGTCTCTATCATTAGGACATAGATTTTTCGCATTTTTCAAATCGGCAAATCCTAGTTCGTATTCGTTCAAAGCTATATGGGCTTGACTCCTGCGATAAAGAGCTTTGCTATTCGTACTGTCTACGTCAAGAATCTGCAAAACATTTTTTAAATTGCATCCATGAAATACTCCAAGCACGCAAGCCATTAAATAAAGAATTATTTCTAATATTGACCAAATCAACATTAATTTAATGAGTTACCTTATTACAGATATCCACAACTTCTTGATATTGTTTGATTTTCAATTTTGCAGCTGCTAAGTTGGATAAAATGGCCATTTTCAAATCTTGCATTGTTGGTTCAGGCTCATCAGGTAAATCATCAAGGCTCATCAGCCAATCGAAATACCTGAGAGCTTTTTCATATTTTCTTGCAGCATCGGAAAATTCGCCATTCTTGTAGTAATGATTCCCAGAACTTTTTATGTTTTTCACGATATTTAGCACATATTCGTGCTGAAAAAAGGATTATAAATGACAAAATGAAATTTGTTTATTCCAATTGTGAGTCACAACTTACTGTTAAATTATCTGTGTATGGTTTCTGGATCCAGTCTTGGGGCCAAGAAGTGTAAATGTCTTCGGTGCCGTCATTTTCTTCCACGACCCATTTGTCGTCTTTTTTCAACTCTCCACAATTTATTATCTCAAGTCTCTGGAATTGGTTTTGAAATTATAGACAATTCAGATTGTACTACTATTTCTCATTTTCTAAATTTTTTTTGCAGTTTTCATCCCAAAACTATCCCATTAAGTAGACGAAATTTTTCGATTTTTTAATTTTTTTGAACCATAACATTTTCAAGTTGTACAACTAATAGGGTTCAGATTTGCAAATTTTTTATTTTTTTTCATTTTTGGCCGACGAGTTTTAATCATTGAAACAGATTTTAATGATTTTTAAGTCGCTGGAGTTTAGATTTCTTTTCATTTCTAGTACTTTTGGAATTTTCCTTATTTCTTCAGAATTCACAGAACTTGTATTTTTATAAAGATTTCGAGAACTTAATGCACAAGGGTTCAAGTATGTAGAAGATTTTTTTTTTTTATAATTTTGAGAAAAACAATATCCGGCATTGATTTAAGGCATTTCCTAGTTTTTTTGAATTTTCGTATTATTTATTGTCCGTAAAATTTTGTAATATTTTTATAGAATTATAGTTTTTCTTAAGATTTATCTATATGTCTCTTGTTTGCTCTGTTAATATCTAGAATCACCACTTTATCAAATCTAATGATAACCTTATTTTGCCTCTGCGTGATTAAGATTTGATAAAGTGGTGATTTATCTATACAATTCTAGAATATGAAGCTTTAGAAATCAAAATTCTGAACAGTTGTGGTATTTTTATAAATTAGTGAGAAAATGATATTAACACGGATTTCTAAAATTTTTGTATTTTTTTTACTTGGTTGTAGTATATACATACTATAATTTTTATAGATTTCTAGAATTACATGCTATAAAATTGGAAGTTTCAAAGACTTAAAATTTTTGAAAGATTTTTTACAGAAAACAGTATATTTTATATTTTTTTAGTGTTAACACAATTTGAATAGTTTTCTAGTATTTTTATGGATTTCTGTATAAATTTTATACAGAATTATTCTGAAATTATTAAAAAATTGAATTATGAATTTTATTTACAATTCTATGCCCTCCGATTTTGAAGATTCAAGCATTTTTGATAAAATTATTTCTACATAAATTTTTTGTGTTATAAAGAGTTTTTGCTTTTTTTATTATTTATGAAATTATTAAAACTTATATTGTATTTTTATGAATCGCTATATAAAGTTTTAGAATTTTGATGCTTTAGAATTCAAATTTTTATGATTTTATAGTATATATATGTATATGTATATATGTATCTCTTATAAAATATAAAGCTATGTACATAGATTTTTGGAATTTTATGGACTCCATATATTTTAAGACTTTTTTGGTTTTTAGAAAATGTTGTTGTGTTTTCTAGTATTTTTATAGATTATAAGTATATCTATGCATTGATCTTCAGATTTTTAGAATTTTATTCTATATTATGAATTGAAAGTTTCAAAGATTTTCAGTATTGAAATATTTTTCAAAAAACAATCTTTCATACGAATTTCCACTACTTTCAGTAATTTTCGTGTTTTTTCGGAATCCATACAATTTTAATCATTTTCTGAAATTTTAAGAAATTCTATGCCCTATGCTTCGAAGTTTTACAAATTTTTGAAAAGATTATGTCTACATAGATTTTAAGAATTGATAGCTCTTTTTTTTCAAGTATTTATGAAATTTGGAAGGATTTCCTTGTACTATCATAGATTTTTAATATTTTTGTGGATTTACATATAAGTGAAAAATTTGATGCTCTAGAATTAAAATATATAAATTTGTAGTATTTCTATAGATTTATAAGAAAAAATCTACATTAATTTATAGTATTTTATAAACTCCTTGTATTTTCGTACTTTTTATTTTTTATCAAATTTCGCAGTTTTCAGGTATTTTTAAAGATTCACAGTATTTCTATGGATTGCTACATACAATTTTAGAATTTGATGCTCTAGAATCGGAAATTTTAAATATCTTCATTTTGAAAGATATTTATATATCTATATCTATATCAGATTTAATAGACTTTTCAGAAAACAATACTTCCACGACTTTTTATAACCTTTACCATTCATTCAATTAATGTATGATTTAAAAGATTTTATGCTATTCATATAAATTCCTGTCGATTCTTACAATTCGATGCTCTAGGATAAAAAATCTTTCAGATTTATAGCATTTTCGTAGATTCTAATTTGGATATTGTGGATATTTTAAGTTAGTGAAATTGAAAATTATGAATGAAACCATTTTTTTTGTTTCTTAGATTTCAGCAGGTAGTTTTTAAGCAATTTTCACTTATATTTATCATTTATTCTTTCATTCTAGCTATTTTTATGCATTTTTATTATTATGATTCTCTCTATTTATCATCACTTATAATGATCCCTTTTTTTAAATCTTACTGGAAATTACAATTAATTTTACCCTAATTTTAGGAAGGGTTTGAACCCCAAAAATCACCCTTTGCCCTAACTATTACTAAATTCCAATGATCTTTTTCCTTATACATAGTTCTTTTTTATGTAAATTATTAAATTATCAACATCATACCTGAAGAGGTATATCATCTTTGGTCGCAACATAACCGAGCTCTCTGAGGAATCCCATGCCATGGATAACTCTGCCAAAAGCTACATTTGTATTATTCAAATGTGCACATTGCACAGTCGTAATGATGAATTGGGAATTGTTGCTATTTGGTCGTCCTGCATTGACCATGCTTAGCAAACCTTCTATTGAATGTTCAATCTTGAAATTCTCGTCTTCAAAAAATGGCCCATAAATGCTTTCTCCACTAGTTCCATTAAAATTTATTATGTCGCCTCCTTGGATCATGAATTCCGAACACACTAAGAATAAAGTGACAACCCAAATTAATTTTCCTGATAAAATAAAGAGTATGATAGCTACCCTATCATACTTAAAACTTAAAATGTATAGATAATATTAAAATGTATAGACACATACATTGAAGTATAAATTAATTAATTAAACTCATTATAAATATAAATACATCAATAATACTGAAAAAAAAAATTATTTTCTACAAGATATTACAACTATTAATTTTGTTTAACAAATGCACTTTAAAATAATTCAAAAAGACCTTAGAATTCTGAAAAATTACTTCATTCAGCAAAATTTGTACAAAGTTAAAAAAAAAAGTTTTTAATATTACTAATATTACATGAATTTTTTCCAAAGCAAATTTTTTCATGTTATTTATTACCTTTGTGGAATATTGATCCTTTATAGTGCAACTTTTTTCCTTTTTTCCCAATCCCTTTTTCTCCTGTGCATAATGCTCTGAAATTTTCTGCTGTTTTAGGTACGACATTTTTGAATAATTCTATAATGAGTCTCCCCGCTGAAATTGAAAAAATCCTATTCGTAATCTCTGAAAATTTTCTTTTTCGTAATATATTCTACACGTATTTTTTCATATTCGTAATACAGCGAATGAACGAAAAAACTCGTGTACTATTAAAAGGATAATTTTTCGTCATTCTTGACAAATCATTTAATTAAAAGAAAATAAAAATTATTGCACTTATTGTTATTTCGAATTTTTCATAAAATTTTTTACGATCATAAAAAAAGTCTAAATTTTCAAAATTTGAAGGTAAAATTCTACTTTCTATCATTTAGTGAGTTTTCAACCCAACTGATGGATTTTGAGTAATTCTACGAGTTCCGAATTTTCAAAAAGTCGTCATTTCAAAAGTACATCCCAAAATTGAAAAAGAAAAAATACGTATCAATGATTTTTTTGATTTACAGTAGAAAAAAAAATTGTTTCAACAAAATCGAAAAATGTTTAAAGTACAAAGTACTCGGTTTTATAGAGTAATCGAAATTATATTTATAATAATGGAATAATAATTTTGATAATTAGTACATACTAATAATAAATAACAAAATAATAACCAAAGAAAACAATAAATAATAATGTAGACCATTGAAATAATAACTTTACTACACCGTCACTTTTTTTTCGAAAAGTAAAAAAAATTTTAAGCAAAATTACTTTGAAGACTGTATTGTAATAAAAACACGATTTTTCGGTATGATAAAAATCAATCACATACTGTTTATTCATGAAATTAATAATTTTCACAATTTTTTTAAATAAATAAATAACTTGGATCAGTAATTTACTAAACATATTAAATGTACTGAAATCAATGACCTTTTTTTTGTTTAAGTTTTCCTTTATTATGTGAATGCTATTTAATTTATTTCTAAGATATAAAATACATCTTGTTTGACATTAGAAATTTTTAAAATTCTGAAAAATCATAACACATTAAAAATTTTTAAAATCTCAATTATTATGAGAAAATCAAAATTTTCGTAGAAATTCAGAAAGTGTTCACTATTTCTGAAAATTGTGTCCATTATTATATTTCTCCAGAATATGCATGAAAATATTTTTTTTTTAATTCTTGCATGAAAATTAGTAATACTTGAAAAGTATTGTAAAGTTTATGAAAATCTTGGTCAGCTGGACAAATTTTCATAAATTTCCGAAAACTTTGAATTGTCTGCTTTTAATTTTTGAAAATATTTCAAAATCAGAAAAGATTCGCAATTTTCAAGTTGCTAATGATTTTGAAAAATTCGAGAAATTTGTGGAATTTCATAAAAGTTAACGAATTTTGTATATTGTGTTCATTTTCATATAATTCTTTTTTTTTTAATGTAAATGATAGTTTTTTTGTATTATCTAAGAAAAATCTGAAAAACTCAAAAAGTGTTAAAAAATCACAAGAAATCTTCATGAGTTGGACAAATTTGTAGAAAATTTTTTAAGTTTTTGATAGTTGTTATAACGTTGAAAATAATCAACATTTCTAAAAATCAGAACACGTTAGAAATTTCGATTATTCTTAATATTTCTAGAAAAATCAAAAGTTTTGTAAAATTTCAGAATATACTCATTAATTTAGTAAATTGTGTTCAGCATTATTCTTTCAAATATGAATAATAATACTTTTAAGTCGTTTTGCAATGAAAATTTAAAACACTCGAAAAGTATTAAAAAAAAAAATCTTGCACATGTTACATACATTTTTATGAATTCTAGAAAATGTAATAGTCTATTGTGTTTGAAGATTGAGAATTCATCAAAATCAGAAAATATTAAATTTTAAGAATGTCAGTCATTCTGAAAAATTCCAAAATTCGTAGAATTTTAGAAAATGTGCATAAATTTTGTACATTGTAGAAAATTTCAAATATGCTGTGGAACTACAGAAACTATGTGTAATCTTTAAAATTTTTACGATTTAAAAGTTTTTAATAAAAACTTAAAATTTCATAAAATTCTGGTAGATTCTATAAATTGTGAAAATTTTATCAAGTTGATAAGATAGCAATTTATAATGTAATGCAATTTTGAATGTTTTTTTGGATATTTTTCCCATGCTGAATTTTTTAAGTAGTTAGTGTTACCCACCATACCCACATATTTTGCCACCCCTTGTTCTGTTTTCAATTTACTTTAATATGCACAATATTATATGGAAAAAATCGTTTGAATTTACAGGAAAAAGTTATAAATTTTTGTATTCAAATTCTTCACTATTATGACAAATTTTTAATGAGTCCCAAAGGAAGAAAACCATTTTAAGCTAGGATCTAGGAAAAAATTATTTTTTATTTTTTAACCAGCGTCAGAACCTTCCTATTGATTAAAAAAAAATTATCAAAATTTGGTTAATAATGGTATACTTTCAATAAAGTAATTGCAATTTCCGTAGGACAAGAACATAAAAAATACAAACATATCCTCGAAATCTGAACGAAATTGCATTTTCAACAGTAAAAAACATTGAAAACTGGATTGTCAACAATAGCAACAACTGTAAAATTGTGTCATATTATACAAAAAAGTAAAACCTTTGAAAGTCTATAAAATAAATCATGTTTATTGCAAGAACTTAGATAATATCAAAAGATGCATCCGGTTTTGACGTTACGAAAAACTGTACATAGCCTCAAACGTAAATACATACCTTTTTTGTTGTCGATGGTGACATCCAAAAAAACAACAGGGTTCGACTCGCAATGTTCCAATAGATTATCCGAATAGCGCCGCCTCATTTTTCAATACTTACAGTGGTCATTTAACACTGAAATTCAATGCTGAAATTTCTTTGTTTGTAAACAAACCAGCTCAATTGACACATACAGACACGTATCACACGCATATGCACACACACCTGTGTAAATACGTGTGAGACAACCGATATAACACATGCAACATCGCAAACAAAACTGATCTATCAGATTAAATTGAATGTTAGGCTGTTATAATCTTTAGAAGATAAGATTGTATTATCACTGTGACCTTCAGAAGAATAATAGATGAGTAAAAAAAGCTGTTATCTAAAGGTAAATAAAAAAAAAATTTTGTCCTAGGTCCCACCGAGATTTGAACTCGGATCGCTGGATTCAGAGTCCAGAGTGCTAACCATTACACCATGGGACCTCAACAGTGGTTTTTTTGTAATTTATGATATAATTTGGCAGTATTATTTTCATCCGAATATCTGTATTTTTCAATGTGTATAATATTCCTGTATCAGTTTAGTGGAAAATTTCTATATTATGCTTACTTATAGCAAATATTTTGTTAGAAGAATAGGAAAAAATAGATTTAACAGATGAGTGTATATCTATATATATTAGGTACAGACACTAGGGGATTTTTCACCTATTCTAGTAGCACTTTCAGGCGGGAGAATATATCCGGTCCGGCCCGGATATTTCAAAATGGCGCGGCAAATTTAAAATGCTGTCACGTTATTAGTACATGTGAAATTTCCCGCGCCATTTTGCAATATCCGGATCGGATGAGATTTTTTTCCTAGTGTTGGTACTATTGAACGTCCCTAGATTTTGCATTGTTGTGTATATTATATATATATTACGCATGTATGATATAGATGATAGTTGATTGTTGATCTTGACAGCTGATCAAAACATTCAGAACCGATCAAAATAATACAAAAATTGAATTGAATTTTGAATAACGTATTGAAGAAAAGACAACTTTTTTACCAGGTAAATTTTTTTTCACTTAGAATTTATACCTCGTATTAAAGGACTGTCCATAAATTACGTAATACAATTTTCAGGATTTTTGACCCTCTCCCCCTCAAGGTGTAACTTATCGCTATCTTCCAAAGAAAAATATAAATAATTCAAGCAATTTTTCGTATTTCACACAGCATGGAAAACAGAACACACGAAGATTATTTTTGTACTGAAAACAATGTTTTTAGAAAGTTTTCGCAATTAACAAATTATGTAGATGCACGCAGAAATGACAAGGAGTGCTCAAAAAAGAATTTTTGATATTTTAAACACATGAAATTACGTAAAAAATATTTCTGAGATTTAAAATAATGGCTTCTTATTTGGATTTTTAAATTTTTTAGTTTGTTATTAGTTTTGCAGTTTTTATTATTATACTTGCAGTTTTTTGAATAGGTAGTTACTAGGACATCAATTATTATTTACATAATTAACTGTTGCATTGGAGAATTTGTTATAATTTTGAAATTCATGTATAAAAATTTATGAAATTTTAAATGTAAAATTTGAAAAGGTAAACAAATTTTCAATTTTAGTGAAAATTTTGTCATTCTTTGTCCTATTTTTCTTATCTAGAATCGAATAGCTCACATTTCCGAAAAACTTTTGGACTAGATTCAATTTTTCTATTTCGCTATACTTATCGCAAGATTTTCGTTCTCTTTTTAAAAATCAAATATTACCTACTAAAACTTCAATACTACAATTACAAAACTATATAAATTTGTAATTTTCTCTACTGTTTTTAAATATTTTTACTTGAATATAGAGTTTACACAATTAAATAACTGTAAGACTTAGCTCAATATTACAAAGTTACTTCAAGTTTTGAATTTTCTTTATTGCTTTTGATTTATAACTTCTGTTTTTGGATTCAAAATGCAACTACATACTATAACTTCAAGTTAGAAGATTAAAATTTTAGATTGAGACTGCATTTTGTTGATTATTTTTAATTTTTCTGTTATATGTCCCAAATTTATAATGGAATGAAGAGTATTAAATTACTACTACATATTCCAAAATTCGTCAATTTTGCATTTTGTGTTATTTTTGCAACTAAGGATAAAAATCTTTTAAAATTTGGTTCAGGAGTAAAAAGTTATGCTTTTCAAATTTTTGTAACTTTTTAAAACGTTGTATCACACTTACATAATTCAAAATTAAATTGCTTCATATTAGGGATGAGTAAATTTTGAATTCCATTGACTTTATTTAAATTTGTTCTATTCGTTGTATTGAAAATAAAATATTCAGGATTCAGGATTAAAATGATATTTTTTCATTTTACTATTTTCAATATTTGAATGACATAGCATTGTTGAAATGAAAAATATATTAATTTCTCATCCCGTTCAAGGGTGAATGAAAACATTAAAAATTTGTTACTTAACATTATGCTTGACCCACCACCCTACCCTAGGATTAATACGTAAAAATATGGACAGCCCCTTATTTTATCATTTCATTAAATTGTGTCTGTCCCCTTTTTTCTGACCATAGACGAAAATGAGTGCAAAATGGCTAAATTTGGCCAACAAAGCAACCAAGTACGCAGAACTATCAAAAATCAAGAGCGAGTACAATACTCGCATGACTCGTCTAAGTAATCGAATTTTTGGCGAAGTTTATCGACCAACCAACAGCAAGTCCATGAAAGTAGTTCAATTATTCAGTGAAAAGCCAATCAACAAAAGGCCTGAAATTGTGGAATATTACCCTCGCCTGAAAGACACATATTACCTAATGAGGAAATTAAGGAGTTATGGATTGTTCAGGGACGAACACCAAGATTTCAAAGAAGAGCAAAGACGCGCGAGAGCGCTTCGTGGAAAGAGATTGTGGATTATGGGAAAGGCTTATCAAGAGAGTCTTAAAAATAAAAAGAAAGAGTCAGATTAAATTGGTATATAATTGTTAATAAGTAAATGTAATAAAATTTTATTAATTTACAAAATGCTTGCTTTTTACATTATAATGTCACCTTAGATTCAAAAGATTATACTTTTCTTTACAAGTTACAAATATTAGAGTAAATTAAAAATATCACAATTAATTTTTCCTTGGAATTCAGTATTTGTTGATATTGAGTATAACTAGTTTCATGAGCAAAAAGGGCTCAATTTTTTTCACTGAGAAAAGAACGTTCTGATAATTTTGAGACACTTTATGTACAAAAAAGCTGCATCCTACATGTTGAAAAAATATTTTTCATTGATATGAAGCTTTTTCAACTTATAGAATATAGCATAACATTTTCATTGACACTTCTTTCAATAGAAGTCAGTTACAACTCTGTTTTGGCATCTTTAGGTTTTTTGTCTTTGCTCTTTTCTCCCGTTTCTCCTTTTTTTGTATCTTTCTTCTTCTTACTTTTCTTCTTAGGAACTAACTTTTCTTGCAAGCAAGATGCGTCCTCTCCTTTCAAAGCTCTCTCTTCGCACAGGTATCTAAAACAAATTTTTTGAAATTAATATCATTCAGTTAGAGCAATATTAACTATCAAATTTTCGAATCAAAGAAAATCTTTCATTTTGTTGTGCATTCTAATTAACAATTTAGAAGTCCTAAAAAAATTTTTAAAATGGAAAAATTACTTTGTCAAAGGTATCTTTCCTTGATGTTGGAAGTACCAGTCTTCGATATCAGTCTCGTGATTTTCAAGCAAACTTTCGCATTGTGATTTAAGAGTGGTCACTTCTACCGATGGACTGTCCCATAATTCATAGGGTATCCCCAACTCAACCTTCACACCTTTGTTTCTAGAATTGATAAATTTTCATTTTCTGTTAATTTTGCCTCTGATATCGATAATCTCAGGTATGAAAAAAACATACTTGAGTCCATGAAGAGTTTTAAAGGTTTCACTCATTCCTTTGGCAAATCTGGTACTGTCTTTTCGTTCTTTGTGAATGTTGTATTCGAGAATTCTTTCACAGACTTTCTCTAAAGACTCCACTAGCCTTAATTCTCTGGAAAATATATTTCGTTAATTTGTTTCTTATAAAATAAAAAATTGTAGGAATTACTTGAGAGTACCTACGATTTAGAATATTTTTTCTTTTTTTTGGGTGCTACATCATCAACTGAGTATCCTATTTCCAAGACATCATGAGTTTTTCCAGTTTCTTGTAAACGTTGTTCAAGTTCTGTTCCCACAACTTTGCAAACTTTAAAAAAATTAATCAAGTATGAATGGGAGGATGCAAAGAAATAGACTTAAGTATCCCTTTAAGAAAATATAATTTACACTCTTCAAAATTAAATTTATGCTATAAATAATCGTTTTATCTAGAACTGCAATTACAGATTTGTTACATGTATATGGGTGGAAAAATGCAGAATAGGGAACTCTGTAATAGAGAATTTTCGAGTCTGAAATTTCAGCACTTCAAATTCTGAAATTTGATTCATACAATTCTGATACCTAGAATTTTAATTTACATATGTCACCTATAATACATATGGCATATGTGAAATATATTAATATATTAAATATATTATATGAAATTTTATAACTTTAGATCGTGAAAGAATTGGGAAATTTGGATTCGTGGATCTTAGAATAAAGAGTTATAGATTTCTGAGTTTTCCAAACAAGATACATATGAAATTTAGAATTATAGAATGCGGAATTCTATGAAACCCTCCCCAAAATTCTGATAAAGTCAATTAATATTTCATATAATAATAAAAAAAGGTAACATCAATTAATAATAAAAATACAAGTTACAAAAAAATGAATGAAAACGTTAGTAACATATATTTTACAAAAAACGTGAAAATTATGAAAATGTAGGATTAGGTACAAAATATCAATTTGAAAAATTGAAAAAATTTCAAATCTGCGAAAATGCTAAAAATTGAAAAAAAAATTGATCTAAAATGAAATCTATGATGCTCAAATTTATGAAATCTATATCAACTCTAAATTTAAGTATTAGAAAATCTTTCGAATCATATAAACTCTGGAAAAATACTAAAAGTAATTGAATTCTATGAAAAAACTATTTTCTAAAAAATCTGGACAAATGCCTTTACGATCTATGAATCTTGGAATTTTAGAGTATGAAATTTCAAACATACTATTATTTTCTAAAAATTTTAGAAAACTCGACAAAATCTTTTAGATATTTAAAAAATGCAAAAAAACAAGGAACCAATAAAATACAAAAATTTTGATAAATGGGATTTTCTAATTAGTTTATGAAATTGGTGAGAATAGATCGAAATCTACATTTTAGAGCATCCAGTTTTTTGAATTATTGTAGTTGTAGTGATCCACAAAAATATGAATTCTATAAAACTACTAAAAACCTTCTAAAATAGCAAAACTTTGTAGATATAATTTTGTTAAAAATGCGTAATACTTCTAATCCTAGGTAATATTTATTAATACAGTTCTATAAATAATTCAATAATAATATAACTCTAGAAATAAATATAGAAAACAATAAAAGTACACCCAGTTCAATTTCTAAAATTTCTAAAGTTAAACATACTCCTAATTGTAGAAATACCAAAAAACATGAAGTACAAATTTTTAAAACCTCTACAAAAGATACTGTTTTATGATAAAACTAACTTAAATATTCAAAATCGTTAAAAGTTTTAATACTACTATAGCATCAATTTTTCAAAATCTATTGAGCGATCAATAGAAATACTAGAAATCTATAAAAATACCAGAAACTGTTACAAAATTTGATAAATAACATGCAATGGAAAAATTATTTAAATTAATGAAAAATTTTAAATCCGTGTGGTTATAATTTTTTCAAAAATATATCAAAATATTTTAATTTTCCAGAAATTTCAATCCTACAACATTGAATTTTAGTAAGCTCTATATAAATCAATATTAATATCAGAAAATCCTTGAAGTTGTATAAATACCAAAAGTATTGGTAAAAATTACCTTAGTGAGTAATTGAAAATCACAAAAATCGAATTTCATTATTTACGAACATGAAAAATGTGCGACTCAGGACTCCGAAAGTTGTATAACTTTTAAATTCTGAGATTTAAAAATGGCCCTCTTGTTACAGCATTGCTAAATATTATAAATTATGAAATTTTATACAAAATATATTTTTCTGTCTATGCCCCTGATTCAAATAATGAAAATATGTTATTAAGGAAGACATGAATTTTTTGTAAACCCCCCTGGAAAAATTTTTCTGGGTGCGCTTTTGCCTATAATGAAAATTAAAATTTTTTCAATAACAGGGGATCATCAAAATTCAAATCCTGCAGTATTAAACTTTAGGAATCTATACTGAGAAATATACATAGAATCAAAGAGTTTTGATTTTTACAATAAAATAGGCATTAAGAGTAAAATAATATCTTATTTTATTTTAAGTTTTCGAGAAATTGATGATCTTGAAGAATATTTATTTATGAATTTTTCAATGCATTTATATGAAATTCTATATATTCAATATATATCAACACTGTAAATAAAAATAACATAAACAGAAGGAAATAAATTTGATATATAACTTTATATGTTTAATATATATAATAATATAAAATCAATACGAAATTCTACAAATAAAAACTACAGATTTCGAAATCCTAAATCTCAGTCTGGAACCAAAAATTCAAAAACTCTAAATTCCGTTGTATAAAAAACATTTCCAATTCTGCAAATAAATTTTGTAAAATCCTGAACTCTGGAATAACAAATCCTACAACATATTTTTAAAATACTTTTAAATATTAATCTGTTGTTAAGTATTTATCTATGTACCCTATTGTTACCGTACTTTCAATTATAAATTATAACAAATTATGAGTCGAGGTTACATCTGAATTAGAGAGTAGAATCATCTTGAAATAAAAATAAAACCTTCGCATTTGTTCGCATAAGTGACCCCATGTTCTTCTTCCGGTCCAGCGTTTGCAGTTGTAATCAATAACAATGAAAATACAGAACGAAAAATGTTGGTATACATCTTGGACAGAGTCTCCGGTGATATTTTTTTTCTCTGGATGCAATATAATGTTGGACTTTATTCACAATCGAGAAATCAACTGAGTTTTTCGTGCACCGCACGCAATGCAAATCGATGCAATTAATTGCAATTGACAAGTTGTGACAAGTCAATACGAAACGTTGTAAACGTAAACAAATACACGTGTCCGTTGTCTTCAGTCTTGACCAATCAGAAATCAACGCTTGTAGCAGTGTAATGGATCGGTTAAAAAGAGACAAACATATTCAAACCGGTCTCTTTTCAATTGATGATAGGGGAAAAATCGGAAAAATCAAGGAAAAATGATTAAAAACATGAGTAGGAATAAATTTTCAAGGTATTAGTATGAAAAACATTGTTGTTAAATGATTTATAATAATAAGAATAAATGTCATTAGCACTTTCGGGTGGGGGACAAATATCCAGTCCGGCCCGGATAATATTTCAAAAGGCGCGGGAAATTTAAAATGCCGTCACTAGAGAAACTGTGGCGACACTGTAAACACGGCTACCAACTTCATAGGAGCGTAAACGAACTATCTCAGAGACGGCCATCTTGGATTGAAAAGAGTTGTAACTCGGTTTCAAACTATCATCACAATCAATTCCGGTTCTACACGGCGCGTTTCTCCTGGTCTCAGAATCTCGAATACAAAAATCAATCTATCACAAATATCTGTAAATTAAGTAGAGTTTTGTAAATAAGTAAAGCGTGTGTACGGATTCGGGCTTTAATTTTCATACTCCCGCGATTTACTGTGCGCGAAGACAAGAAACTCTACAAGACTCAAGAGAGAGAGTGGCAATTGAAATCGCTCCTAATTGGAGATGTAGGTAGGCGGCCATCTTGGACACAAACTCAGCACAAACACAGTACTACTCTGTACTACTCAGCGTACTCGGACGTCTGAGTGAGGATATATATTCGAGTTTATTAATAATAACTGCATTTGCACTTCATTTGATTATCAAATGAATTTTGATGTATTTGAGATACACTTTTAAAACACGTATTAAAAAGTAAACAGAGTCAGCTGTCCTCACACAGACGGCAGAGTACTCAGCGTACTCTGTACTACTCAGCGTGAGTAGTACAGAGTACAGAGTAGTACTGTGTTTGTGTCCAAGATGGCCGCCATACCTACATCTCCAATTAGGAGTGATTTCAATTGCCACTCTCTCCCTTGAGTCTCTCTAGCCGTCACGCTATTAGTGCATTTTAAATTTCCGGCGCCACAAAATGGTGCATCCGTCGCCATTTTGTGCAAATATGTTCTCAATTACCGAGAATTTTCAGCCAATAACTGCCAATAACTTTCTGATTTATTCGAAAAAATGATGCTGTCCCCGAACGCATGTAAAAAATATTGAATGTTTGAAGTAGTAGACCGACTTGAAATTTTGCAAGGAATTTTCTTTTATTTGTTTTTAACCTAATTTCCAAATTCCCTATCGGGCATCTTCTAATATTAGAAGTATTAGAACTATTGAAATTGCCGGTAAAGTAGAGCATTCACAAAATGTGAATCCTCTGGACGGATATCTTTACACAGGGGCCCGTTCGCTGACGCACTTAAATATATTTAATTTTTAATAATATTAATAATAAATTATTAGGTTTATATAAATAAATATTTATTCATTTATTTATAATAATATATAATAATGTGTACTCATTCTGTTACAAAAACGGCGTAGAATAAAAGAACATCATTTTTCATATTATTGACAATCAAATGAAATTAATCAATCATTTTTACTATATCAGTGATTGACTTTAATTATGATCATATTAAACAAATTATTTTTGATGATACTATAATCATTATTAGTTACAATATATTGCATTTGTAAGAGTAAATACTGGATATCATTTTGAAAATACTTTACACTGCAAACAGAAAATTATTGGAAGACACAAAAGTTGATTCAAACCCAGCTGAAAATAATCAAATGATCCGTCATTTATCCGGTCATTTGACTGATCATATGGATAAATGGGCATTCTGGTCAAATGACTAGACCAAATGGGTCGACAAATGGATTTCCAAATGATCGGCTAAACGCCTGACCAAATCGAACAGCCAAATAAAATGGATAACTAGTTAGACAAATGACTTGGTCACATGGCTACGCGTAAAAAAACCTTTTTTTTACGCTAAATCGACAGAGGAGCAAAAATCATGACGCAATTTTTTTCGTTGAAAAACTTTGAAACTTTTCAAAACGTTTCCAAATGAAAAAATGTTTGTCCATTTTATTTGGCTGTTCCATTTGGTCAGACGTTTGTTAGATCATTTAGAAATCCATTTGTCGACCCATTTGGTCTAGTCATTTGACTAGAATGCCCATTTATCCATATGATCAGTCAAATGACCGGATAAATGACGGATCATTTGATTATTTTCAGCTGAGAACGCACAGCATTCCAATACTTTGTGCGGGAGATTGCGTGAGATCAAAGGCGCCGACGCCAAAAAAGTATTAAAACGCAGTGAGTTTCAATCCTGTTTTGTGTCTCCAATAATTTTCTGTTTGCAGTGTACAAAACGAAAGTTTTGATTTATTACAATTTTTCCTAGTTGCGTTGATTGACGCCAATAAATAAATATGATAGACTGTATATAAAAAAAAAAGTATGCATTTCTATCATTCTCAATGACTCAAAATATTTTTAATAATTTTTTTCTACATCATACCAAAAAATCGCTTATAAAAATTACACTGAGAAAATTTTTTAGCGATTATTCTTATAGTTTATATGAATTTCGGTGTATCGAGCATATTCTTTTGTTTTTTCCTATAAACTTTTCATTTATGCCTACACACTGAGGAAATACTGCTAGAACCTATAGGAAACATTCCAATAAAAAGTCTTTATTATTAATTACCTGGGAGTGTTTCCTATAGGTTCTAGCAGTATTTCCTCAGCGTAAATAAACTATAGGAATAATCGCTAAAAAATTTTTTCAATGTAATTTTTACAAGCGATTTTTTGGTATGATGTAGAAAAAAATAATTTAAAATATTTCGAGTGATTGAGAATGATAAAAATCTATATTTTATTTTTGAATAAAATCTATGATATTTACTTATTGGCTTCAATCAACACAACTAGGAAAAATTGTAATAAATCAAAACTTTCGTTTTGAAAAGTATTTTCAAAATAATATCCAGTATTTACTCTTACAAATGCAATATATTGTAACTAATAATGATTATAGTAAAATTAAAAATAATTTGTTTAATATGATCATAATTAAAGTCAATCACTGATATAGTAAAAATGATTGATTAATTTCATTTGATTGTCAATAATATGAAAAATGATGTTCTTTTATTCTACGCCGTTTTTGTAACAGAATGAGTACACATTATTATATATTATTATAAATAAATGAATAAATATTTATTTATATAAACCTAATAATTTATTATTAATATTATTAAAAATTAAATATATTTAAGTGCGTCAGCGAACGGGCCCCTGTGTAAAGATATCCGTCCAGAGGATTCACATTTTGTGAATGCTCTACTTTACCGGCAATTTCAATAGTTCTAATACTTCTAATATTAGAAGATGCCCGATAGGGTTTTGTCCAAATCAATCAATAATTTCTACTTTAGAAGTACTACCTTAATGAGAGTAACGGATTTTTTTTTGAACAGTTCTGATCATTCGGAATGAAAGTATGTGACACACACGCTGGTGAACTTTTTGGCAATTTATCTTCTGCATCATCCTCGAAACCAAATTGCCCTTCAGCCGTAGATTCATTGTCTGGAAGATAAATAGTCAACATAGATATTTATTTAAAAGCATATTTGCACATAAATGTTATTATGCATATTCGCACATTTGCTATTGCACGTTTATTTAGAAGAAATGTATAATAACTATGATTTTCGGCAAGTATAATGAAATAATTTTCAACTAGCCAAAGTTGAATACAATATGAATTTTTATGAACGTAATTATAATTATTTATGAATAAACAATTAGGTGCAAAAAACCAGTACAACTTCTGATTTTGCAAAATTAACTAGTTAATCAAATAATTTTTAAAATTGTATACTTTTATACATTATACTGATACAAGTGTTACAGATGTTAGATATTTTTGAGTATTTTGTGCATTGGCGTCGGTCCATCCATAAAAATCGGTGTCTTCGATATTTAATCGATTTTTAATCAATATTTTCACATTTAAGCTAATTCCAATACTTATAAATGCAACAAAATCTTTTGGATTAACAATCCTTTATTCACAAAATAAGTGCTATAGAATCTTACAACTTTTTCATCAGAAATTATGAATACCTAGTGAACAATCCAAAGAATATGTGTTGATTTACAACATTGAAAAAGCTAATTATTCCACTGTGAATCAGACAATAATATTACTACTTTTGGAAACACAATGTTCCATACCTACCCTAGAAACCACATTCGTAAAATATACACTGTTTCAGTGGTGTCAAAAAATGTATATAAATAAAGCACAAAAAAACTAGCTGAGTAAAAAAAACGAACAAGTTTCATTCATTCCTGAATTCATGACGCAAATATATCGCACTGTAAAACAGTAATGTCATAATGTCACTATCACTGTGATGTAAACGTGATACTGACGTGATATGAATAAGACATGACAGTAATATTTCTACTCGATCACAATGGTATTATAACTACATCACTACGCACTATCATGTTAAAACATCACATAAGCATAACCATTTACATCACAACTATAGCACAATGTGCTATCTTTGCTTTGCAAATCATTTTCACGAAAACTGCTATAATAAAGATGTATATTCTACAAGTATGGTTTTTCAATCATTCTATTAGCGAAAAATTCCTTCATCATGCCATGTATCCAAAAAAATTATAAAAAAGGCATTTGTGGAACATAACCTAAAACTAAGAAGTTTTGTTTTTGCTTTTGCAGCATTAAACCTAATTATCTTTATCATCGGACTATTGTATAACTAAGTCGTGTACTCTGTAAAGTCGTCCATATAAACTCGTCTACTAGACCTATTCGATGATTCGTCGCTTGTGTTATCCTGGTTACGAGCTGTGGTTTCTTGTAAAACCTTAGATCGAAGGCGTTTGATATTTCGCAACCTTTCCAGCCAATTTGAAGCGTAAGGATTGTGCCCTTTTTGCAATGACGAAGAAACCAAAGAAGCCAACTAATAAACATTACATTTAAAGAAATGGTAATTTAAATTATTTTACCCCATGACCGAATTCGAAGTAAAACGTATTGACTCACGTTGGCATGAAGCGCAAGTTGCCGAGCGAGGATTCCCAGATTTGCATCGGAAACGATTTTTGGTTCACTATGACCGATATGTTCTGCGAGTTCCTCTTTCGCTTGAACAGTAACTTGATTAGTCCCATGATCTAGTGGCTGAATTATTACAGCTGCGTAGTTGAACTGGCCCTAAGATAACATAAGATCTTTCATTCTAATTTTTATAATGGAAGAAATAAAGGAATCGTTATTTTTGACATAGAACTATGTCTTTCTCTGCGGTTTGTTACATGCAACAGAAGTGTCTGATGCAACAGAATTGGCTAATGCAACTTAAGTGTCTAATGCAACGGAAGTGGCTGCAACGGACGTGAATGCAGTGGAAATAGATACAACGAAAGTATCTAATGTAACAGATGTAGATGCAACCAAATTAGCTAATGCAACGGAAGTGGCTTATTTAATTAAATTAACCGTACTTTATCAAGTTCTATGTAACAGCAGATTTTCTGTCCCATGCTCTATTTTTTTTCTTTTTCTAATTCATACACTTACCTTGGCAGTTTGTATATTATAAGTTTCTCCACTGTCATTATACACAATAGTGACGTAATCATTTCCAATGTGCTGTTTTTTCGAAGTGCATAAAGGGTCGCTTGCTTTTGTAGGCATCAATGTAGCGACGTGATAAACGACCTGAAACGAAAACCATGAAATCTGCAGGCTCATAATAAAAATACTTTTCGTTTCGTTTAGCAACTTTGACACTTACCTGTGTCACGCCACTTTGCTCAACGTATGCGAAATCCCCGTTTTCGCCGTTTCTGTCCAACCCACCCAAAAAAATTCTTTCGTCAGCGTCCTTCAATGAGACGAGGGTGCCTAGTTTTTGCAAAAACTCCGTGTACCTCAAAGAACCATATTCATTGGCTGGAAAGAAAAATAAATAGAATACAAATTTTATAAAATATGACAAACTGTACAAGATTTACGAGTTAAAAAATACCTAAACATTCGGTTTCTTTAGATGCTTGTCCAGGACCGACGTAAATAACTCCAATTTTATGAGTTTCATAGGGTTGGATTCTATCTAAAACCGCAACCGCTCTTTGCACGGCGGTTGTTTTCGGTACCAACAATGGCTTTTCTGCCGTTGTATCAAAGTGCGCAGAATGATAAAGTTGCAAAAACACGAAACTGTGCAAATTATAAGAGTATTAAGAATATTTCTATCTAGAGAAAAGTAAATTTTGACCAACCTTGGGTTGGTTCCACTTTTTGTGATATCCTTGTTGCGAGTAGAATTTCCTCGGCGAATATGGTCCCACTCGTTTTGCTTTTCCCTGGGCTTGACTGGGCTCATCACGGAAATAGTGTGTCCCCTGTCACGAAACGTGAGGGGAGGTAAACTAGATGGATCGAACCTTTCTTCTTTTAACTGAAAAATATTCGACACCGTATTATACGGAATAGAAAGGGTTCGAAATGGTCAGTCATGAATCAAATTTGGTCAGTTGTAAATTACAAAGCTTGGTCAGTCATTTTTTTTCGCATTTGAAAATTTCACTGCCATCTATATCTACTATCTTTGACATACTTCTCCTTCGCCTACGAATAAAAAGTTTGTCATATGAATGACATACTTTTTCGAGTAAAGACCAACCTGTTCTTCGGACGTGAAACTCATAATCCTCCTTTTGCAGCCTAATGACTTGATTGTTACGCTACGAAGCCAGTCACATTATTAATATTTGAAAGGATTTAATGCAATGATTTAACCTACTAAAACTGTGAGGTCGAGTCAATGGATGCGAAAATGTATGAATGTTATGTATAGCTCTGAGGATGGTGCAGTCCATAAAAAAACTGAGAAAATTTTTAATGGACGAGACTTACGCTGCTAGTCAGAGAATTAAATTGTTTGAATAGACAATTTGAAAATAAATTAACCTTCTCTATGACGTGGTTTCTGCCGATTGGAGGTTTTGAATCGATCGGAGGCCTCTGACTCAAATCCAGACTTGACAATCGGGCAGTAACTTGGGTTGGAGATTGAGGTGGTTTCGACTGTACATTTCGAGTTTGAGCAGAGAAAATGTTCGAAGATGGCTAGCAATAAATAATTTTCAATATTATTAGTATTTTTCAGCGTTTATTTCGACCATTTTTTTACCTGAAGCGCAGTAGGCGATGGGGACACAACATTACTCGGTGCTATTGATGAAACTTGAGCAGCTGCAATATTCAACTTAGGAGGCATCATCATGCCTGATAATTCATTCACCGAATTTTCGGTTGATGGTGGCGTTGTCCCCATACCTGCAATTTCTTCAGGGATCGCCTCGCAACTAACTCTACTGCAAAAATAGTATTTTCAAGCATAATTTTTACCCTCTGTCAAAACCTCCACTAGCAAAATTACCAGATGAATTTCAAAGTAAAGTTCTCTGTAGAAGATCCAAACGGGCAATTATTTCAGAATATTGAGTATATCGTAAGAAAAAAAGATTTAACCTACCAGATAGCTAAACTAATCTTTTCATAATTTTTTGAAAGCTTTGTTTGTTATTCTCTTTTCTTTTGATTTGCCAAATTATTTCACTCAAGTTCTCCGGTCTTGAGTTTTTGGATTTTCTCGAGTCGCGGCAACCTTTTCCTGTATTCACAACGCAAGCTTCACCAACCTTATGTCTTTTGTATACGTATTCTTTGTATGTTTTTTCAGTTCCGAATCCATCTTGGTCTCTGAATCTGCAGCTGTTGATTCAACTTGTTGTTGGAAGTTCAATCTGTCTATGTTGAGAAAAGGATTTTTCCAATTAGCGCTCATTTCAGGACTAGAGTTTGACCGGCGAACAGGATTTCGCAGACGTCTAGTCTCTAAATGTGAAATGTATAACAACTCAGTAACGCTAATGTCGATGAGAATGTTCAATTTTCATCAATAGTAATGACAATGATTACAGTGTTAATTTTTGTTGTTCAAATGTATCTTCTTGTATACCACATTACATAAGACGTTACACGGATAGAGCAATGAAAAAAAAAATTGATTACCATCATCTCCGTCTTCTAGATTTTCAAAAATGTCATGCGAACTTTGTCGAGATGGACTTGGTCGAGCTGGCGAACCAGGAATGGCGATTGGCCCTGATGATGCAGATGACAAAGTTTTTGGAGCTTCGTTGGATTGGTCCGTTTGCAATTGATCACTATTTTTATCAGAAAGATCCTTAAACAGAAAGAACAATATACTCAATATCTCCATCATTAAATAAAGTCAAGCAGCTTTTCAATCTCCCCTGGCAAACCTTGTTTTTACGGCATTACTTTGAATTTATAACTCACGTCGGAATCATCTTCGAAGGGCTGATTTTCTGGGAAGACATTATCCGTTGTTGGCATGTAAAGAGACGTGATTTCTTGCATGGGAAAATCCAGGCCATATTCAAATTCCACGGCGTTTTGGATCCGCATGACCCAAGATATGTCACCCGTAGGCCTACGAACGTGAACTTCTGCCCACCCTTGACACCAACACGGGCATGGAGCATGTTCCTCGTGTTTCTCAATATTGGTTATTTGTTCTAGCTTCGCAGGTTCCAGTTGTTCTTTTTCATCGTTCAAGTAATCACGCTTTGGGGCTTCGACTTCATCCACAAACTTCTTTGATTCATCAGTAGGAGAATTCGTGGCCGTGTTTGCGTTTGAACCACCAAGACGTGACATTTTGTCTCCTTTGCCTGCCTGGAAGTTGTGGTTGCAAAAAATAAATAAAGTTTTTTCATTGTAGCTAACTGTGTGAAAAGATAAATTTGTTGAGACAAAAGAAAAAATATATATACTTCTGTACTGAAGGCTCTTAACGGATTAAGCTGACTTGTTCTCGCAGACTCTGGTGCAGGATGAGCCATCGTACACGCTGCACAACAAGTTTCACACAGCCCTTTTTTCGTGCATTTGTCGCTACATCCGCTGGTAGTTATGGTTATCAGTTTATTTCCAAGAAGCCAAGACATAGACTGGCCATTTTTCAGAAGAAAATCGGCCGTAGAAGATCTAATTGATAAAATCTCCAATTAACAATATAGAAAAAATTATATTGTATAATTCTATAATAGCAGAATGTTACTTAACAAATGTTTTATTTGAAGAATATTATATCATTAAAATGTTAAAGCTAGTATATTTTTTTAACAATTCAAAACTATTAATTTCGATCCCAAATCCTATAGATTTAATTTTTAATTCAACGAATAGAGCAAACTCAAAAAAAGTCAATAACTCAAAATTTGTGATATGTTTTTATCACATGAGTAATTTAATAAGTAATTATAATTTCAATTATATTCCAATTTTAAACCTTTTCACCTAAATTTTGAGTAATATGATTCTGATTTTTGAGGATTGCACGAAAAATTATGAAACCATTGTAAATTATTTTGTGTGACGAATCACGAAAATTAAGAACTATTTTTAACAATTTCGTGCCTTCGAACCTAAACTTGTAGTAATTACATTTTGAATTTCAAAAAAATAATAGAAATGTAAAATATTATCAACTAGTTTCAAACTTGGCAATAATTTCGAATTTATCAATCGCGACTTTGTGTAATTACACTACGAATTTCGAAAAAAAAAAGTAGAAAATTATCAGCAAGATTCGAAACTCGTGATAGTTTTTAACTCACTTTTGTAAGTCGATTGAAAGTTAAAGAAATCGAAAGAAAAAATTAAAAATTATAAACAAAAGTGAAAATTTATAGCTATTTTGAACTTCATGCTCATTCCAAATGTGACGTTATGAAATTCTGAATGATACAGATGAAAAAATTTTAGAAAGTTACGAAAGTGTAAAAAAACATCAGAGCTTTTTACTTTTGAATTCAAATTTCAAGGAATTCCATCCTAAATTGCAAAAACAGAAAAAAATGCGAAATTATCAAAGAAATTCGGAATCCGTAATAATTTTTTAACATTTCAACACAAACCTTTTATTTAATTTCGAACTCAAGACATAGAACACAAAATTCGAAAATAATGAATAAAATTAGAATCTTTCTAAAATTGCAACCTTTTAGCTTGAACTTGTAGTATATTCGTTCGATTTTAAATTCAAAAACAGAAGAAAAATTCAAAAATAGTTGAAAAGTTTTAAAATTTGAATAATTTTTCAGTACTAATTTTTTAATTATATTTGATTCTGAGTTTCAAAAAGAAAACAAAAATCTCAAGATAAGTAGCAGAATTGAAAAAATGAAGTCAATTTTGAACTTTTTGCCAGAAATTTGAGCAATTCTATTCTAGATTCGAAAAATAATATAAATAATGACTATGCTATCACCAAAATTAACAATTTGTATATCTTTTAAACTTTTAGATTAAAACTTTAATAACTTCTCAATTCTGAAACTTAAAAATATAGCAAAGTTACCAATGCAATAGTGAATTAGGTACCCTGCTTAAAATAATCCATTTAAAACCATTGAAAACCAAACAAAGTTCCCATTGCCAATGGTTCTCCATGCTAAGTAAATGGGATGTTCAATCGTCCTGGGGACTATTGGACGATTGGAGACCATTGAAAATCCCATTTACTTAACATGGAGAACCATTGGCAATGGGAACTTTGTTTGGTTTTCAACGGTTTTGAATGGATTTTTTTAGGCAGGGTAAATAAGAATGGATGTCTCACATATTTGAAAAATTCACATTGTACTCAAATAAAAAAAAAACTGGAAAACTAATCACAAACTAAAGAATTTAAAATTTAAATAATTACGATCCATTATGTTTAAAACTCGGAAACCAGTTTTTTTTTCGGAACTTCAGATGTTCAAAAATATTAAAAACTCTTTTTCGACTGCTCTCCTGACAATTTCTGAATGCGCACAACGCAGCAGTTCAGAAAACAAATCCTACCGTTTTGGAAGCGCTGCGTACGTCGAATAAGTGCACTGAGCCATCAGATCAGCGCAAGTTTCAGTCAGCTCAATGTGAAATTTGTTCAGAGCTTCATCGATTTGAGGTTTCAAATCCAAAGCTCTGCTTTCACCTATTATGCGGTTCGACATAATTGGTCTCTCCCGACGGTTACTTCTGCTACCCTGTAAAGCGATTCCACGTTAAATCAGGTTAAATTAAATTCAAGGTGAACATCACAAACTGTAGTAGTGAAGAAAAAAAATATTGAATCGCATACAATCACTTCTGCTTCATTAACCTGTTCAGTCAAGCTCGAGCTTCTCTTTCTGTTTGATGAATCTTCATTCAGGAGATTTGAATCAAGCTTCATCACATGTCCTTCTTCAAAAGGCATGATAACATTAGCTTTCAAACCCTGGAATGAAAAGTTAGTATTCAAATTGAGAAAATATCATTCAAGAACTGAATCAGAGGGCAAAGAACAATAATTTCTATCCGTAATGCACATGTTTCATAGTTCAATTCAGACCTACCATAGTAATGAATTTCACAAAGTCTCTGCGAAAGGGCAGCCGGCATTTTAAGAACCAAACAGCAATCGCGTGATGAGCCAAGGAAACAGTGTAGTGGTTATACTTGAAAGGGTTTGTATACGGCAAAAGAATGGCAAATACTGACATATACTGGTCTCCGACGAAGCTTGCAAAAACTTTTGGTAATCTTGTGAGAGCTGGAAAAAGACACATCTCAAGATAAGTTCTATCTTAAACCTACGAAGGGATTCAGCAATGCAATTTACTTGACAAAAACTCGAGGATCGGAATCGCGATGTGAACAGTGGCCGAAATTTTGGAAAGATTCAACAGAACTTCCGAAAGCAATTTGGTCATGGCATCGCGCATCTCTAAGGTGCAAATCGTCAAACTGGTTACGCACTGACTTGCGCAGCGAGTTGTCAAACCAACCTGAGAACAATCACATTGCTAATTAAAAAGAAAATACTTAATCGATTTGTAATGACTGTTCAAAGAAATGCATATGTAGAGTTTATTCATATACACACTGAGAAGTGTAAATTGTCATGATACCTGACAAAAAACCTGAGCTGTTACAAGGATATGTATTTATATTGGAACGAAATCATAACTGTCTTATCAAATATCGATATTGACTCTCGTGGTAAGGACGCGTACGCTCACCACAGTAATGTGGATTCCTCTGACATGTATGCAGCATATTTATCATGACAATACACAATCAAGAATACATATATTTTCTTAGTAAGTATATGATATCGTTCCTTGTAGCATCTGCCCAGATTTTCAGGTCAACTAAAAAGTAGTGTCCCTTGCAGGATCTTATCTTCACCATGACAATGACAATTTCAACTCAGAGTGTAGGGAATACCTGGGCCACTACAGCAAAACTGAGAATTTAATAACGACACCCACATACTTAATAACTTGCGTTTATTAAATTAAATTCAAGCCAATGTCAAAAACGGCGCTACTGTCACCACGGACCGAGTGCTGCTTGCAGGCAGCCAACTGCGCCTTCTCACTCATTACAAAATAGACAGAAAAACCTCGTCCCCAGACAGAGGACATAATGGTTAAAAAAACAATTTATAATAGGTGTTTCGGTTAATAATGTCGATTTTTTCCGGCAAATTGAGGCATTATTTTCATATCAAAATTAAATACCTTAGTAATCAAAGCATTGTCCATCGTTAGATATGACCTTTTCCCATCTTTCTGTCAAAGAATGGATTCCGTGCCAAAAGAACTGTTCATTTTTTGAGGCCAACCATTCATCAAGCCAAATTTTCACTTCTTTGTAAGAATGAAATTTTCGTTCTGAAAGTCCGTGATGCATTGATCGGAATAAGTGGTAGTCCGAAGGGGCCAAGTCCGGTGAATATGGCGGGTGAGGTAGGACGTCCCATTAAATGTTTTCCAGGTAGTTTTTAACACATTTCGCAACATGGGGCCGAGCTGTGTCATGTTGAAAAATGACTTTATCGTATCTTTGGGCATATTCTGGTCGTTTTTCCTTCAATGCTTGGTTCAATTTTATTAATTGTTTTCGGTACCTTTCGACAGTAATCGTTTCACCAGGTTTCAACAGTTCATAAGACACAGCTCCCCTACTATCCCACCAAACACACAGCAAAGCCTTCTTTCCATGTATGTTGCGCACTGGTTGGGATGTTGAAGGTTTACCTGGGTCTGTCCATGATTTTCTGCGCTTTGGGTTTTCAAAATAAATCCACTTTTCATCACCTGTCACAACTCGATGCAAAAAACCTTTCCTTTTTTCTCAATATCAATCTCCACAATCCCTCGGAGCTAATTCAATAATTCGAAAATTCCGTCTTACAAATAATGAAATTCATTCAATGTTTTTTTTTTTTTTTTTTTCCGAGCTTTCGGTCATGGTTTTTGGCCCTCTTCAGTAATCATACATAAGCTACAATACAAAAAACTATATATTCCCTTACGAACATTTATAATAACATAATCTTGTGTGTAAAAATATTTCCTTTTTTGTCTAGCAAGCAAAATTTCACAAGTGGTTTTTCGCCTTTCAATGTTTTTTTCCTTTAATTCATACGGCACCCCTTTTCCTTTCTTCTGGATCTTTCTCAATGCGTGTAGACATTCAGAAATAATCGATTGGGCAACATTCAATGCTTCCGCTAATTGTTTTAAAGTTTGAGTTGAGTCTTCATCTAATAATGCCAGCAAATCTGGATCTTCAAATTTTTTAGGTTGACCAGTGCGCTCCTTGTCTTTTATATCAAAATCACCACTTTTAAAGCGTTGAAACCATCGTTCACAAGTTTTTTGGGTTAGGGCATGTTCGCCATAAGCTTCAACTAACAATCGATAACTTTCAGCAGCCGTTTTTTTTTAAACGGAAGAAGGTTATTAAACTTCCCCGCAAAACGTCTTTTCCTGGTACGAAATTCGACATTTATCGAAGCGATGGAAAACTACTTGTTTTGGACGATGACAATTCAATACAAACTAGCTTTAAATGGCATATATTCACACTCAAAAACACTACAAAGTTACTAGTCTATGGCAAAAAATTTATGAGTAACGCCATCTCTTAGCATAATCGACATTATTAACCGAAACACCTATTAACTTAATCATGATAAAAAGTTATTTAATTCAAGTTTTTTTTGCGTTCTAGTTTTATTCCTAGAATTAGATTTCTTTCTCTCCTGAAAACAAAGACATTTAAAGAGACTGAATGAAAGTACCTCCAAACATTTGATGAGCCTTTGTTGCGAACTAGGTTCCAAATGAGCGTGGTAAGATGCCAAAGACGCAAGGACTGGGAAAACGTAGACCAAAAAGTCCGTGAGTGTAAATTTTGCAGGAACGTGATACAGAGATTCAGGGACTTTTTTGTCACTGACCTGGAATTTAAATTTCCATCACCTTTCTGAGCTTTGATGAATCAGGAACGAAAAGACAAGTAATGACAAACCATAAAACACAAAGCAGATGCCAAACAATCTACGTCATTTGTATGACGAGACAAAATCAGGGCCCTGTTTTGCATCAGTATAGGCAATTCTTTGAGTATCATCTGCAAAACCGTCCAATCTACGAAAAAAGTTTGAATGAGAGTTTGTTCAATGACTTCAATAATATTTGCCATTTACCTTTTTCCATTTTGATGCAAGTTACGATTACTTTGCAAGCCAAAGATAATGAAACGTAAGTAACTTGGCATGCGACAGTTTGCGTTGGCGCAGGGCTTGGTGGTGGAGAACCACTCCCTGTGCTGCCACTGGTAAATCTATCAGGGGAGGAGTGTTCAAGGACCAAGTAAGGACTGAAATTTTTAACTGTGCCTGTCTGACTATCCGGAAAACCAAGTTGGTACATCGAGTTGGCTCTCACTTTCAACAAGCTTTCCAAAGTCTACAACAAAAATTAGTTTTTTTTATGGTCAACTATGAAATGCTGCGACCTATATACTTTAGTCTCTCACATACCGCATAGCGAATGATAGCAACATTGTGGAAGACCGATGGTTGTTTATAATGCAATTGCAGATGGCTCATCAACAAATTGTAGGCACGAACCGCATGACTGGATGGTAAGCGATAAATTTTCACAGAAAGAATTTTCATTACTCCAGCCATGGCAGTTTTTATATCTTTCACGTCACTTTCGGATTTGACAGCCGCACTTTCTGCGTAGAAGAGCCTGTTGGTTATCTGTTGACACAAATTCAGAGTTGAATAATTATGAATATTTTTAGTTTGAAAAATGCTCAAGTCACCTTTTCCAAAATATCTAATAATTCTAGGCATCTTTTGGTTTCACACTCGAGGCAAAGATCGACCAACAAATGTGTAACGTTGCAGCGAATAGTGACATCTGGATCTATTTCCACAAGTTGGAAATTGGGTATGATGACTTTTTCCATCAGTTCGTCTTCATACTTGGTTCTATGATTATTAATACCATGAGTATGGTTCACAATTTTTTAATGAGTATTTTTCTTTAGCATACTACATACCGGTTTATTTTTATAACGTTTGCAAGCACTTCGAGGACTTTGATTCTGATGTTGGTGCGTGTTTCGTTTTTGTAATAACGTTCCATCATTGACACTAATTTTGAAACCCAATTACAATACATTGGATCGATGGTAGAAGCTTTGTAATCTATGAGTTTCAATACTGATGTTTCCTGAAAACAAAATTCAGTTTCGTGCACTTTAATGGATTGTATTATAGAATTGTAAGATAAAGTTACTATTTAACCAACATAACTTACAGGTCTTTCAATTGAGCAACGTTCGATGAGATCATAGTACGTTTGTATGTACAACTTGTAACAATTGCTGTTCAAAAGAGTCTCCTCGACGCAATTCAATGCTTCATGCAAACTCCCAGATACTTGTTTCGTGGCTGGCTGATGGCTCGTTTCTGTCAAAAAAAATCATGCTAGTGTAAAAGAAAAAAAATCATGATATAGTTTTTCGTCTTTATTATTACCTGTGTGAACTATAACTTCTTCCATGATTTCTAGAATCTTACTCCAAGTTGATTCTTCAAGTTCGGTTCCAAATTTACTAACTAATCTTTGAATCGACAACATAACTTCGTACATAACTATTGGATGATTACATTGCACAGCCTGTAGAATCATGTAAAAGTTTTGTGAAAACAGGATATTTTGGACCAAGGAAAATAACGTTCATGGTTAAAACTTACTTGGTGAAAAGATGGCAAAACAGAGGTAGGTGTGCATTCCAATTGAGGTATTCGGTGGGTCCCCCAAAGGCCCATGTTCACGTAAAACACGGCACCTCGGAGAATGACAGGATTCAGTTGAATTGTTGGTTCTTGTAACAATCGACACATTGTGTATAAAGTAGAATGTCCCATGTGGGTGCCTAACAAATTACGCATGACCTAAAAAGGCAAAAAATTATCAACATTGTTAATTTATCTGTAACAGTTTATGGGGAAAATAATGGATGATATTGAAGATTTAATTTAAGTATATTTTGTATATTTTACAGCTTTTAGAACGAAAAATATATACATCACAAATAATTTTTCACCTTCCAACTCATCTGACAGTAAGGTTCGAGATTGACACAATGGCATAAAGCTATTACAAAGGATTGTAGTGAATCAGGTTGTAAGTTGCTGTAACAAACTACTGCATCGAGGGCTTCCAAACAATTGGAAACAACTTCAAAATTGCTGTTAGTGTAACACACATGACAAACGTATCTACAAGAAGAAAATAAAAAAGTTATTTCCAAGAACAAAACATTTGTAGGTAAAAATATATTTTTTATACGTACTGTACATAACCAGACATAATTTCTTCGTCAATATATGCTGAATTAAATTTGATAAAATTGACAAGAAGGTACAAAAATTCAGCTATTCTTTTGCTATCTGGTTTTGTCATGACAGGCATCCAGTCTAGTAAAAATGGGCCTATTTTTTCTTCGAGACAGACAATATGTCTGCCATTGTCGGTCAAACTTTGCAACAAATCGAATCTGCAATGTAAATATAACATTTTTTGAGTTTGGCAGGAAAAGTGTAACTGAGTCAAGTTAATATTGCTAGAGCATGAAATATAAATTCCTGAAAAGTTTATTTGATCAAGATTTTTTTTAAATTCAGAATTTAAAAGGAAAAAAACATAAATTCGAAATTTTCTTGTCGATAAACTATATTTACCTTGGCTCGATGTCTTCAAGGACATTGAAATCCTTGATGAGAATGAAAAATTCCACTCGAATTGGTGGCGATAATTTGCCACGTTGACCTTGAACGATGCATTTTAAAAAATTAAATACCACATGTCTGTGTTCTTTAGGTACATCTTCCACTAATAAATCCCGAACCAGGTACCAGAATTTTTCTGCTGCTCTCTACATGAAATTTTGATAGATAAGTCATAAAAAAAATTTTTGTTTTTATAGAAGAAAATAATAAATGCAAGATAAAGACTAAAAGAAACTCGACTCGAAAAAATGCTGTGATACGATTTAAGATGTAAACTAGAGATTTAAAAAAATCATGCGACGTCACCGTCCATGAAAAGACAAGAGAAATTTATTTGGACATCGTTTATATTGACGTCACTTCCCTCGCTCTACATTTTAAACCCTCTGTATATTCTACAAATGTTAATTATCAAAATAATGAAAAAAACAGGCATCAACTTTTTTTTCAGACGTCTAACAGACGTATGTGATAGAATTTTTCGTCAAGTTTCCTTTTATCAGTTTTCATTGAGATGTTTTATGAAATTTTCACAAAGCAGAATGTGCGTTATAAAATCTTTAAAAAACTGTGCTACAGATAATAAAAATATCAGGCTTTATAAAATAACTTTTCAACAACCAATAATTTAATAACCAATATTCTGTTTTATTAGAGATTATATAAAAATCAATAACAATTTGTATTTAAAGAATTACTACCATCGGTGTAGTTTATATAGCAGATATAATTCAAAAATAGTTAAAAATTCATAAAAAAATTCTTTAAATCGCTAATTACTTAAAAAAATGTTTCCCATATACCTATATAAATGTGAAACCCAAAACTTCGATAACTTACATCTTCCCATTGATTATTTAAAATGGCATCACAGAGATCTTTGATAGCTTTCACGCGATGTTGAATAGCATTTTCTGGTCCTATTTCCTTTTCTATTTCTTGACTCAGTACAAAATCTTCTTGACTTTTATACTTCCCTACAAAAAAATACAATCACCATTCATTCCATGGATTCCAATTTTACAAAATCGTTCTATAAATGTATAAATTGAAACCAAAAACAGCATTTGCAAATCTAACTGCCAAAAAGCATTTGGGAAAATTACCAGCCACATTTTTATTTTTTAACTCACCAATATTTCAATTTATAATGCCAGCACAAATAATTAGGCAAAAATTATTATCATTTTGCAAAAACTACAGGGAGTAATAAAAATTTTAAATATTCAGTAGGATTCTTAGCTACAATTATTTCTCCAAGTGTAAAATTATGGATAATAGTAACGGAGCATTGCACGTTATAATTTCCCAATGTGAAAATGATTTCACATAACAAAAACAAAAAAGTCACTTATTTCCTTGCCTTTGTTGATGGAAAAGAATCGTTTCAATGGATTCATTTTGGAGATTTATAGCAATACCAATGTTAATAAATGCAGGAAGATGAAGTTCGTATGTTGCAGTCGCATTGAAAAATAATTATTAAAGTTTTATCAATGATGTAAACAATGTGTTCATAGTTTAACTGTTCTATTTTTTTTATTTTCTGAACTTCTGACAGTTCTGAACGTTTTGAACATGTCAACATGAACATATGATTCCATATGATAGTGTTGTCTTATTTCATCTTTCGTCTCAAATTATGAAATGAGATAATTGATGAACAGATGAGATCGATGAGATGACAGTTTGTTTTGCAAAACGTGCAAAACAAACGTATCTCGTGATAAATTCATCTTGAGACAACAAAATAAACGTATCTCATGACAACATGATTAAATGATTGACTGACAATTTACTTCAATCAACTTAACTCAACGTATTTGACTCCAACAGTTATGTGCACCGTGTGGACCGTGTGTATATTTGAGTTAGTAAGTTAGTATAAATTAATACTGTTCCATAACAGCGTTAAGTCGTAGTGGTATACCACTACTAAAAAAGGACAAGCTCATGTGTTTTTTTGATGATAGAAAGAGAATGACAATTGATATTTGGGAACACTGTTCCATATAAAAATAGGATCAGTGCTACCAAGTCAACTCAGGTATCTAGTTGTGTCTAGTTGAATCGCAGGACACACGGACATCAACCCGGTCAAAAAAAAAGTTCGGCCCGAAATCGGAAAGGATCATTCCGATGTCGTGTTCCGATGATCGGCCGAACTCCGGTTTAGTAACGCTTTTAGGCATCGGCCGATGTTCGGGATTCCGATGTCGGCCCGAGATCGTTTGATATTTATACTTTACCCAGCCGGCAATTTTCCTTTCGGAAAGCTATTAGAAAGTCAATTAGGCTTTCTGTAAGCTAGCTGAAAGAAAAATTGCTGGCTGGGTATGAACATCAGTTAAATATCCTCGACAAATATGTTACAGATATATATCTCTACTCTGAATGTTTTTATCATGTTTCTTTTGCAGGTTCATAAAATGATACACAGAAAACACAACGTAAATAAAATCATTTATTGTGAAAAATTGCATGAATAATACAATCGCTTTGTACATACCACATGATTAGAAAGCCACAAAATATTTCCTATTGCAATAGGGAATATCACAAACTAAAATTTGTTTACGAATTGACGTTTTTACATGTTTTTTTCCTATGGATTCATTTTCTTGCTTTTCTGCGCATTTCTTCAACATTTCGGTCCATCGTTCACAATGTCTCACTCGTTAATTATTTACGAAGCACAGGCACGCGATCACGTTATTGTTTATTCTTAATAATGTTGGAGAACGCTGGAGGAATGCGAAAAGCGAAACTGCACGGACCGTGGCAAACAGTCGACGCCATTATTTTTGCTCGGCAATGATAATAATAATAATTCGATCTTCGGCGAACCGACATGCGTCCGAAATCGGCCCGACATCATTTTTCCGAAGTTCGGTGAGCTGACATGCACCCGAAATCGGCCCGATATGCGCCGAATATTGCCGAACTATTTTTTTGACCGGTAACGGACATGGTATATTGCGGACGTTGCGGATATGTAATATAACCTTTTTTTGCTCTCTCCCGAGTCATGTGGAGCGCTAATTATGTATTGAACTTTTCAAAACAAAAATAAGTAAAAATGTGCGAAGTACACAACGTGCGTTTCTATAACTTAGAACCGCGAGAAGTAACTTGCTTAGCTTATAATGAGAAGGATGAAAAACTTGCTGTTACAAGGGGCATAAGGTAAGAAAAAGTTTCAAAACTGAAGCAAAATTGTTTTGTGGTATAATAAACATAACCTCACTTTTGTGTGTAATTATTATGAATTACTGAAAAAATTAGTATTATACGATCAAATAGAAATTTATACTCGTTACGTTACTTTTACTTACCTTAAAAATTGAACTCGTTAGGGTGTTGTTATTTTTAAAAAAAAGTTCAACAGTTTCATATTGTTCTTTTTTTCTTTTAAAAATTTTCTACTTTTCTATTCAGACTCTGAAAAACAAACGAAAATTGTATTATTGAGACATAATTTTTTTACTTATTATACTGATTTCTGTAATATTTTGTTAAATGTAAATTATGCATATTTATTTATTTTTTTTTTTTTGTTATATTTGTTAAAATTCAGAGAATGTTGAATTTGATTTATTTACTGACAAGAAAAATGATATTTACAATTGTATTGAATCAAAGAATTTTTGAAAATTATTTTTAATTTATTTTTCTATATGTTTATTATTATTATACATTATTAGAAAAAATTTCAATCGATTATTTCATATTGTATTTTTTCCCTTTTAAAAAAATTTTTACTTTACTATTAAGACGTTGAAAAGCAAAAAAAAATTATATAATTGTAACACAATTCTTATACTTTTTTATCCATTTTTGTGATGATGTTTTATTGAATGTAAATTATAATGTTTATTATTGTTATGTTTGCTGAAATTCAGAGAATGTTGAATTTGATTTATTTACTGAAGAAGAAAATAATATTTACTGTTGTATCAAATCAAAGAATATTTTTTAATTATTTTTGAATATATTTTTATATACATTTATTAATATTTTCATTCATTTATTAATATATTCATTCACAAAAATGTCAATCATTGATTTTGTATTGTTTTTTTTTCTTTCCAAAACATTTTGATTTTACCTTTCAGACGTTAAAAACCAAACATTGTTGTGACGAAATTTTCGAACTTTTTTAATACATTTTTGTAATAATAATTTGTTAAATATGAATTATTATATTTATTATTGTTATGTTTATGGAAATTCAGAAGATTTTGAGTTTGATTTATTTACCAAAAACAAAAATTATTTTTAAATTAATTTTCATGTGTATTTACTATTATACAATATTAAAATATACGTTTATCGATAGACTCTTATTGTTTTTCTCTTCTTTAAAAAAAATTTTAATTTTACTAGTCAGACGTAAAAAAATACATATCGTATTATTGGGACAACATTTTCAACCGTTTTTTATAAATTTTTATATCAATATTTTGTTAAATGTGAGTTATACTGCTTTATGGAAATTCAGAGAGCATTGAGTTTGATTTATTTACTAAAAAGAAAAATAATAGTCACTGTTATATCAAATTAACCAATATTTTTAAATATATTTTTATGTGTATTTATTATATTGTTATTAATTAATATATATATTCTAAAATATATGATTGGCAAATTATTTAACTCTGACTATTTAAATGTAATTTACCATTTTTAATAATTATTTCAATGTCATGCTTATGAGTTTTTTGAAAAAACATTTTGAATTTTTGAAATTCAGCGAGTTTTCAGGAAAAGAACACAATTTCCTTGACACTCAAAGTTTGAAAATTATATTGATTTAGTTGATTTCTCAAAATGTTGATGTTTGAAAAGTTTTCAATTTTTTTTGTAATTAATAAATTAATGTTGTAAAATAAAACTGAATCACATATTTCCTTTAAGTTCAAGTAATTTTATTTTTAAAATATGTTCCAATCTAATGAGAACGGCAAAGAGATTACCTTTAATTATAGTGAATGAGTAAATGCTATTTTTTAAATTTTAAAAGTAAATAACATTGAATTAATAATACTACTTATATATTGAATACAACATTTTAAATTACTAATATTACACTTATCTTTTGTGGATTTAATCAAGTCAAAATAAAAACAATCATGTCAATTTTGAACTCTGTAGATATTTAAAAAAAACCTTCTACACTCTTGTTTCTAATTGAAAATATTATTGAAACTTGATTAAATGAAATTTTTGGTTCAAAAAAATTTTGTGCTTTTCAAGAATTCCTTTAGATGACTTAATTCAAAAAACAAAATGAACTTGGTTTTCACACAAATTATTCACACTTCCACAGAATCGACCATCCAAAACGTCCCAGAGTCGACAATGTCTTGGAGATATGGAATATGAAAAATGCCCCATTCATAGAACGCACTCTTCCTGCATTGACTAAATCCATCGAAGCAATAGCATGGATAAATTCCACATTGTATTCATGTGGCCAAAGTGAACGAGTTTACAAATATGACCTTGTAACTGGGACTATCGCGAAAGAACACACGACAACTGGCGGCGCTGCCTGGTGTATGGACGTGAGTGCTGACAAATCCAGACTCGCAGTTGGCACAGAAGGCGGATACATCAACACATTTTTCATCGTAGAAGATGACTTGTTATATGATACCATTTTCGAAAAACAGCAAGGCAGGATTCTTTCCATAAAATGGGACAACACGGGGGATATAATTTTTACAGGATCGCTTGACAATATCAGAGTCTGGAATTACACGACTCGCCTTGCTGTTCAAAAGTATGCCTTCATTTTTCTTCCAACACATTTCAGTTTATTATCAATTTCTACTAGAAAAAACTGTTAAAAATTATGTATTTGCATCTATTCGAGTAATATTGTTGAAGTATTGTAAAAAGTTTATGATTTTTCATAGGATGACAACAACTCGGCAAGAAGGAAAAAAGCAAACGATAGTTTGGAGCTTATCGGTCACTTCGGATAACTTGCTTGTTTCCGGGGATTCGTGTGGCGTCTTGTCCGTATACGATCCAGTGACAGGCACTTTGCTAGACAGCCACAAAGTTTTCACGGCCGACATTTTGTGCACATTAATTTCTAAAGATGGGAACACGCTTTATTGCGCTGGAGTCGACCACTATATTCAAACCTTCGTAAAATTCGTTACTAAGAGTACAGGGCGCACCAAGTGGGTGCGTAACATCGAGCGACGTGTTCATATACACCAAGTTAGAGCCCTAGCCGAAGGGTCCAATGGAAAACTTTATTCTGCAGGCGTGGACGCTTATTTGGCCCAGTCGAGTTACCCTCCCAAATGTCTCATCAGATACCCTCCGTTTTTGCAACCGTCTTGCGCTATCATCAGCGATAAATCAAGGTAGAATTAATATTCTGATTTTTATTTTATTCATGTTCAGAGGTTTTTTTTTGGTCTGAATTAATACTATTCTATTTATATTCATACGTTGGAATGTATAATAAATTTATATTTATATTTTTAAAATCAATTTATGTTTGTACTATTGGTCGAAAAATACTATTATTCGTACAATATCGATATTTGATGTCATGTTCCCTATATCAATATTCAGAAACGATATTTTTTATTTTGGTAGTCGATATCTTTATATTTTGAAATATTATGTATCGAAATATCAATATTTTATATTCGATATATCAATATTGATAATTGTACCCAAAAGTATCGATATCGATAATATCATGAATATGAATAACCCTAAAAATACTGATAGCAATCATAATGACAAATATCAATATCAAAAAATGTCGATGATATCGATATGCTGGTGTATTGCTTATATTTTTTGATAATTTTCTTCCAAATGCATAGTTTGAATGAAAAATTACTTGTAGACCATTTGAATTTTGTACATTGAATTGATAAAATTAATTGCAAATTACTTTCATTTCAAATTTTTACAAATATATAATTTACAATTTATTTTTAATTAAAAAATCGATTCTTAATTATTCCAATTCCTATTCATTTTTTAAAATAATTAATATATTATCATACTATTTCTTCATTATTTCATTGATTATCAATTATTTAGAATTCAATTTCAAAATTTATTATTCAGAACTTCATTTTAATATTCTATTACATTTTTTTATTTATAGTATAAAAATTTGTTAAAATCAATTTTTTTTCTCCAATTTTTATAATGTAATATTATTTCATTAGAAGAAAATCAAGACAGTATCGTAAAAAAAAATTTCCATCCAGTATTCATTATCGATGTATCGCAAAGATTTTGATGAATTTTTGAGAAAGCAAATCATGGATTCATAGTACTTTGAATATTTTTTTGTATTTTTCAGTAGATATGGAATTTTAAGAATTTTCTGGCATTTTTATAAATTTCCACAAAGGTACATAGAATTTAATCCCTTACGATTTAAAATACAATATTTCCAGACATTTCATAGATTTTTAAGAAAATAGTAGGTATATATTTGGATTAAAAAATTTTTTTTAATTTTTTAAAATTATCCAGCAGTTTTATAGATCGCTTTTATATTTCTGAAAATTAGCGCTTGAAAATTCAAAATTCATTAAATTTTTTGCATTTGAATGGATTTTTCAGGAAACAGTATCTTTGTAGATGTATAATTCTTTAATAATTTTTGTACCGCCCATACTCACAAAAAATAAAAAGTTTTTTATGGTAATATTTAGGAAACTCGTTGTAAATATTGTGAGAAGAACTTTGTTGTTTTTTTTGGTGACAAAAATATTTGTTCCAGGTGTTTGATGCTTCGTTACGACAATTATTTGGAAATATGGCGCCTTGGGTGTGCTGTAAAACCGAAGGATGAAGACGCCCCTTCACTTCCTGGCACAATTCACTCATTGGTAGTAGAGCCAGTAAAACTTTTAGTGTTGAAAGCAAAAGGCGACGAAGGCATCATTACTTGCGCCATGAGTCAAAACTCAAAACTCATTGTGTACTCGACAAACTTCAATACCAGGGTCTACAATTTCGATGTGATCGATGGAGAAGCATCATTGGTTCCAAGTGAACAACAGCTCGATCTCAAACGAGTTCAAAAAATGATGTTCAGTCCAAAATCCAAGTACTTCATCGCTCTCAGCAGCAATGGAGAATTTGTGGAAGCCACTCTTTACCAAATAGAGAAAAAACAGCATTTCAGGTAATGTACTTTATGATAACATGTGAAAAAGTTTAGACATATTTCTGGAATTTTAAGTTTAATGTCCAAACGTTTGAATCACGTTGATATAAAAATCTTATTTTTAATGGGATGAATTTTTTCAGACTTTTCGGAAGCTTCAACACCAAAAAAATGGATATAAAGAGCATTGGCCAAGCTTGTTTTTCCCAGGACAACAAATTTTTTGTTATATCAGACAATGAAGGCAGAATCGCAATTTTTAAAATTTCTGAAGATCGAGATTTCAGGAGCTGGAGGTTGCCAAAAAATGATTGTCCCGTGACTGCGATGGCTGTTCAGAAGAACACCACGAATTTAGTTGCTGTTTGCTCCAATCACAAAGTAATTGCGTAATTTACTCATTGAATGAAAATTTATTCATTCATAGTCTGATTGCAAGAATTTATTTTGTTGTTTTTTTGTGTCTCAGATTATTGAGTACAATATTGCGAAACAAGAGTTTACAAGTTTTTCAAAAACTATCGCCAAATCGTTGCCTGCGGAATGGACGGTGCGACCATGGGCCATAACAAATATAATTTTTGATCCGAGCAAGGAAAACATGATCATTTTATACGATGACGCGGCAGTGTTTCTGATAGACAAAGACAGTCAACTTCCAGAAAAAGATTCCAAGATTGCCCGCTGCAATAGCTATGATTCTCTGAGCGAAAGTAGTCGCAGTTCCTCGTGCCATTATCAGTTTTCAAGTGGTTTTCAGCTTGTAAAAAAATACAAGGTGAGATTTAATTTTTTGCTTATTTTAATTATCATTAGAATTATACAATTTTTGCGAATCCTTCAAAATGCGAGAATCCAGGATAATAATAAGAAAACTATGAATACGTTTAATTTCATAAATCATGATATCCTACTTTAAATTTCATATGAAGTATATTTTAAATGAGTTTTCATTATTTATTTTTTTTTTCTTCAGCATTTGGTGCATTTGGAATTCCTCAATGCGAGAGAATTGGTGGCGGTGGAAGTGCCCCCCAACTCTTTCATCGAAAAACTTCCACCTACCATAAAGAAAAAATACTTCCATGGATAATTTACGTTGTATGTAAATAAACGAATTTTTTTTATCGCAACTGTTGTTTTTTGCTTCAATAAGGTCGTATCTCTATTTTGTAGCTTTCGTCGTTTATAAATCGTGTGGTTTTACATTCAAGGTTAATTTAATAAATAAAATAAACTTGATGAAATTTTTTACATTTATGAATTGATCAACACGCGATTTCATCAATCAGCCTTTCAGAACTACTAAATTACACTACTATTACACAACTCTTTTTTCTATTACTTTTTACACCATAGGTCGATAAAAATAGTTTATTACGTAACTAGGACATGAATTTTATATTTACTAGTGTGAAATTTTTGTGGACCAAAGTCTATGAGTGAATATAAAATTTCTGTCATAATTATCTATGATATTTCATCTATATTCAATAATGTCAAGAATCATTGTCAATTGGTAATAATATTACTAATATAAATTCAAGTATACTTATCGTCATTTATATTTTTAATTGAATAATTCTTGTTTAAGTAACAAATTAAAAACGATTATGTACAAATATACTTGTAAAATTGGAGTGTGTTGAATCAACACGCGTTAGAAGTAAAACTTCTCATGTTACTTTCTTTAAGGTTCCTATGTATAGATTTTATTCCTCTTAACTTTTTTAGTTCACAAGTCCTTCAATTTTTCTGCGTGATATTTTTTTCGTTTTTTAACTCAAATCAGTCAAAAAATTAATTCATTCCTAATATCCAGTTAAATCTATTAATTACATTCTTGTTGCTTTTATAAAATAACCTTATATATTTTGTGATATTTTGTGTGTTTGTGACATTTCGTGATTTTTGTGCTATTTGTGACATTTCGTGTTTTTGTGGCATTTTGTTATTTTGGATTTTACGTGATTTCGTTACATTTTGTAACCTTTTGTGATTTTGTGACATTTAGTGAATTTGTGATATTTTGTGATTTGTCACGAGGCGTTCAATTATATGGTAGATTTTACTTACATCATAATTTCAGTCTTACAGTTTACAGGCTTACAGTTTACAGTGTTACATGTTACAATATAAAATCTCCAAGTTACTCCCTACATAAATTTTTTTTTCTAGAATAAATTACACTCCTGAAAAGTGATAATGCCGCCTAAGAAGTTTTACTTCAATATTACACTATTACATCTTACAGTTTTACAGTTTACAGTGTTACATGTTACATTGTAAAATCTCAAAATTACTCTCTACAATTGAAAATATTATCCTCTTACGTCTTACAGTCTTACAGTTTACAGTGTTATATGTTACAAAATCTCCAAATCTGTAAAAGAAAATGTGCTATTCCAATTAGTGTGAAAATAGCACTTTTTTGCTGCTACAGGAAATCCTTTTTTTCCGTGCTGAAATTTGTATAACTTTTTTCTCTTTTATCTTTTATATTGTGCATGGACCTTGATGCCCTTGATGTTTATTAAACTGTAACAAAATAATCATATAGTTATGTACGTCCGTATGTAATTGCTTTCTAGAAATTTGTGACATCTACATTCGTTGAATAACAGATCTAACTTTTAGAAGGAGATACGCGTGTGTAGTACGGTAGATTACGATTACAGAGTGATTATGCGGAGCAATCCTTGGAATCTAAAGCGCAAATGCATGTTTCGAGCATTCACTTATATCTCTGTGAGAAAAGAATGCTAATTCGCGGCGTGGGAGTGCTTTTTTACCATGCAGTGAATCTCTTTTGCCGGGCATTCGCTTTGAATACCTCGGTACTCTTCCGTACCTGCCAGAGTTAGGCACGTTTACTTGTGTTTGTGAGATGGGACTTTTCGCGTAAAATTTCGCTTAAACGTGATTTATATTTCAGAGAAATATTATTGAAAATAAGGTTCAATGTAAGATGTTCTAGCCTTTGTGATAATGTGTTGAAAAAATTAAGTTGATATCTGAAATTTATTAAATCACAAGCATATATAATTTAGCAGACTGTTTTTTTTTTTGGCACATATATTTATTTATGTATATTCGGTATCTTGATTGAACTATTCCTTGTTTGCTCCTTGAAAATTTCTTTAACAATGAAAAATGGCGGAATTATATCAATTTGTAGAAAAATACCAAAGATATGAAAATTGATGTGATGACGTCGTATTTTACTTTTATTTATGATGCATGCAAATTTCTTACGTTTTCCTTCCAAATTGCTACATTACGGAATTTTTCACGTTCCTAAAAAAATTTTTGTTATATGTATGTATGTTTCAGTACAATTGATTTCTGAACATTACTAACTGCGATCTTATGAGAACATATAAAAAGGATTTTAATTTCCTTTCAAGGCTTATATTCGTAAGAATAAGGCAGTTTTTAAAAAAAATTTTCTTACAAGGTTTCTGAAAGTGTTTTCATAAGATGAAATGATTGGGTCCCTTATAAACAACTGAGTTTCTTGTGAAAAAAGTATGATTTAATAAGAAAATCGTAACTGTGAATTGGAATAGACAAATCGTTGTATATCTATACATAGATTTTCAATATATGTGAGGTTATCCGAGAAAAGGGACCTACTATCCAAAAAATCGTTTTTCCGATTTTGAGTGATTTTATAAGTTTTTAATCCAATCTTCAATTATGTGCAATCAGAATTTTGTAACTTTGATTTTTTTGCAAGCTATGAATTTTTAAAAATCTTTCATCCCATTTGCCGTTGTGTATTTTGATTCATTCAATCGCCCGTCCTGTAAAATTTGCTTTTTGGATAGTAAGTCCCTTTTCTCGGATCGCCTCACATATTGTTAAAATTTTGTTTAGTATTTATGTAGTACTCAAGGAATTTTCTGGTATGTTTAAGGTTTTTTGTATAGATTTATAGAAATATGTTCTTGGACCTAAAATTTCATACATTTTTCAGAAAAATTCTATCCCTACATAGTTTTTGAGTATTAGAATATTTACAGTGTACATTTCTATTATCACTATAGATTGCTGGTATACCTGTAACTCTTTAGAATGTGGTGCTCTAGATCGTAGGTATTTTATTCAAATTTGTCAGAAAAGACTTTTTTCATAGTATATTATATTATTTTTAGTATTTCTTAAGACTTTGTAAGATTCATAAGAATTCTCGGTTTATGGTTTTCTGTATAGATATCTAGAATAGTCCCAGGATCAGAAGTTTTATACATTTTTGAGAAAATTTGTCTCCGCAGTAGCTTTCGAATGCGGCAAGATTTATACACTCAGAAGAATCTTTGGTCGAATACCAACCTAAAAAAGTTTTTTCTCCAATCGACCTAAAAATTTTGTCATATCGACTATATTTTTAATAATTTGACTAAATTTTTTAGTAAATATGAGGTAAAAACTTTATTAAGTTCATATAATATTTTCATGCAGATTTCTTAAATTCAATGCCTCGAATTGTAAAAGATTCTGATAAAAAGTGAAAAATCAAATTCTTCGTGTCGATATTTGCTACATACTCTGTTCCATTAAAAATTGTACATATAGAATTTTTTGTTCGAAAATAAACAAGTTCGGTAAAAAAGTAACGTGCAATGAATAACGGGATTTTCGTTATTCGTTACCGAACAAAATTAACTCATATCGTTACTTTTGTTAATTATGTTACGCTCTATGCTATCGTTACAGGTAAAAAAAGTAACGCGTTTCTTCCAAACAAATTTCAGCGCGCATAGTGTGGCTGGCTGGCTGGGGTGGGCGTGTTGTCCTTTTTGTGGCTCTTATCAGGGTTTTTCCTTTTAGTCCATTTTTGTGTACTTTCTGTGTATCATATTTTGTTATGCAGTTACCCTTTTTTGCCTGGTTCCTGCTTGTATGCGCATAGCGTGCACTATTTTCAGCATAATATTATGTTTACAAATTTTGCGTGGAACGACCCAGCACCCAGCACCTGAGCGCTTATATATATATAGCTCGTCCAGGACGCCAATCCAGCCAGGTATTCTCTCATTATAGCGGTTGGCGCGCATGCGCAGTTGCATCGGTGATCGCGCGTGACGTCATCGGCTCACGTTTACCTTTCGCTGCGAATAGTGACAGTTGTGTTCAGTTGTGTTCATTTCGCGCTTGCATTGCATTGCATATTGCGCGTAGTACTGCGTAATCTCGTGTTTTCGGGCATTCCTCAAAGGGTATTTAACACCATTTATTTAAATCTCTAACCGCAACACGCTCATTTTTGCGCCTCCAAAAGTGCTATAATATAACTTGTGAATGCGTGCGTTTGTGTTCGGCGTTCGAAAATCGAGTGTCCTCTCTCTCCTGGAATGTTTGGGATTTCAACGGCATTTATGTACGTTATGTACAACGGTATACGGAATTTTCTTCATTGAAACGAAATTTGAAATTCCAATAATTTTTGAACAATAATTTTGACTATAAGAGGGCAATTATTTAGTCGGGAGAAAGTGCGTAGTATTTTTTATACTGCAAAGGCAAATTTGAAGTTCGGAACGGGTTATTTTGCGTAAATGAAGTTTTTTATGTAGAGAAATTTGGTCGTTATCATGAATATAATTATACGGTTTGAAAAAAATAATTAGTGATAGGAAAATAAATGAAAGGAATTTTTGAAAATTTTTTGAATTGAAAATTAAAAAACGATAGATATTTCGAAATTTTTAATTGTGAAAACTCGGATTTTTGAGTGAGAAACGAAAGAATAATGTAATAATAATGAAATACAATATATATATATATATATATATCTTCATATGGTAAATTTTTAAGAAATGGATAATTGAATATAATATATGAATATTACGCATATTATCATTAATATTATTATAGTAATATTCTATAATAATAAAATAATATAATAGTGAGAATCAGAATACCATCATAAAATTATTATCTAATAATAATGTAAAATATATAATAATTTTGATGATTTCATGATACTATTTTAAATATATTATGAATATTATTATATTTAATAGTAGCTATCACCAGCAGGATTTGCTCCGCGGTTACCACGTTGTTACACACGGTTTGGTCAGGAAAAGTCAATTGTTTAATTGGAAAACGAAAATAACAAAAAAATTATCTTAATCCCAGGGTTCAAAATCTTTTTTTTTTTTTCAATTTTTAATTTTTTCATGAAATATGAATCACTATGAAGCAATATTACATCAATATAATTGATTATATTGTTCAAAAAGATGTTATAAGTATTTTAAAAAAAATAGTTCCTAATGATACTTTTTTACGATAAAAGTAAAGAGTTAAAATTGATGAAAGTTTATTCGTTAATCAGGATGAGGAGATGCATCATGATGAGGATCATAATAATAATTTTATTATGACTTTTGACAACAAAACAAAAAAAAACATCTGTATGTATAATTAAGTACAGCTTAAGTATTTTTCCATATTTATTCATACTTATGTTTTTTATTATTATATTATTTATATTTATATACAATGAATCCTGCATAACTGGACAAATAAAAATGTATCCTCCGCTGTAACAATTAAAAATATAAACATATGTTCTATATAAACAAGTTTTCTCGACGTGGAAAAACATATTTTTGAGCATTTAAAAAAAATAGAACAGATGTTTTTTTATTTTTGACAATGTATGATTTTGTGTTTCATGATTTTATGCATAATTTAACGATTTTTTTTTGTAAAAAAAAATAAATTTAAAAAAATTGATTAAAAATTCAAAATCAATTAATTTTACATTTAGAAAAATTTCACATTCTAAGTATTTGTAGCAGCTGAACAATCAATGCTTATTTATAAAAATAACGAAGACTTTTTCATTATAATAAGTATTGTTATAAACGTTTCATTATTTATAATGAATCCTGAATAAACTGACAAATAAAATTATGACAACAAAACAAAAAAAAACATCTATATGTATAATTAAGTACAGTTTAAGTATTTTTCAATATTCATTCATACTTATGTTTTTTATTATTATATTATTTATATTTATATACAATGAATCCTGCATAACTGGACAAATAAAAACTTATCCTCCGCTGTAACAATTAAAAATATAAACATATGCTCTATATAAACAAGTTTTCTCGACGTGAAAAAAAATATTTTTGAGCATTTTTAAAAAAATAGAACAGATGTTTTTATAATTAAAGGAATTTGCCAGTAGGTAAAAAAAGTTTTCGAATTGTTTTCATTAGGTTTGTTTTGTTGAACTACTTTTGAAAAATTATTTCTAGAAATTCTGACTTCAAATTGAATAAATACACATTGGAATTGAGAGGAGAATAGAGAGAGCGTCCTGAATAGGTAGGCAAAGATAGAAATATCATGTCTGATTTATGTTGTAAGGTTTCACTCATTGGAAATTTGACGAGTGCGAATATTAAAAAATTTCATCTGCAGTTTTTGGCTTACAAAATCTATCAACAATTTTTTGTTTTTCATCAACTTTTAGCAACTTTCAGAAGTGTTATTACTATATTTTGTGGATTAGGTTTTTTAATAGTAATCACAGTGTTTGCTTTTCCAAAAAGATCGTTTTTAAACAATATTCGCAATTTGTTTTGTCATTATTTTGAGACATGTATATTAGATTCAATCATGAGGTACCATTCTATATTTTTACAGTATCCAAAGAATTTTTTCATAATTTTGAGTCATTTGCGAGATTTTCGCAATTGCCATATGAAAATAATTTGTGAGATAAAAGTTATCAGTAATTTTCAATGATTAAAAACTCTTTAATATAAATTTCATGATTTATGAAACTATGAGAAAATCTCTGCTCAATTTCGAAAAATTTAGAAATATTTGTCCATAATCTATTTTTTTCAGAAGGAATTTAGCGATTCTGGAGTGTAATGCATATTTTTGCTGACGTTGAAAAAAATTCCCAGAAAATAGTAGCACATTTTTTTAAAAAGAATTTTCGAAATTGCAACGTGCAAGTAATTTTTCGAGAAATTAAATAATATCCCTAAAACATTCAAGGTTTAGTTCTTAGGATTTCAAAGATATTTTTTTTGTGTCGAAACATTATGAATGAATTTATACACAATTCATCTATCACCCTAAAGTTGATAATTTCAATTTTTATTTATTTTTAAAAGTCCAGGCTGATTTCACATCAATTATAGATTCGTATTGAAATACTGAATACTTTTTTTTTTTTAATTCTAACTTATTTTTTACTCAATTTGAATAAAAAAAAATTCTAATTGTTATACCGCAATGGAGTATGTGGTTTAATTTTTTTTCAAGATCGATTACCTACACCTTGTAATAAAGAACAAAAGGAGAAAGTGCCCCAAATACGTAGATAAATATGTAGTAACATTCTATGCGGGTTGTACACATTACAAAGCTTCTCATTCATAAATGAGTGTGAATTGGAAAATTATGCGTGTAAATTAACAACTCTGTTATCATTAATTATTTAATCAATCCACGATTGTTCAGGTTGTCGACGTTCAGAAATTTTTAGCAGTTTATAAATTGTAATTGTTGAATGTTATAAATAATCGAACAAAATTGATTGACTGGAAAAAACTTGTTGTGTTTTTCTTTGCATGGAAAAGTTAAGAAAAATATTTATTTCATCATTGAAGAAAATAAAAAATGAAAGTTGAAGTTTACAACTTGACAAAAAATAATTGAATATTTGAATGTTTTGTTTTTTTATTTGCCTAAAATGTTCATTTTTGCTAAACTTCATAAAACTTGAATTTATTTAAGTTAATTAACAAAAGATTGTCCTTGACTAGCATAAACAATTTATTTAAAAATTTTTTAATTAATCTGAGAATGACTTTTTTTTTTTTGAAATAATAGTACCCACCGAATCGAGTTTCACAAGTTTTTTTCAAAAAACTAAAAGCATCTGTTAAAAATCATTTAATATTATAAATTTTTATATTTATATTTAATAAAATATTGTTATATGATTGATCAGTTATTATGAATCGAACAGATTTACTGATTAATTGATTTCGTCAACTATGTTTCCAAGTTTATGAAAAGCTAAGAAAAAGTGAAAAATTCGGCGCATATAATTTATAGTATCCTATTTTTTTTCTTTTATTTGTTTGTTTATTTACCAGAACCAAATGGTGAAAGTTCACAGCTGTCGGACAAAAAAACCCACTGATATCTCGAAAACATATCTTGCTTTTTCTACTGTTACCACGAAAAAGAATGTAATTTTATTTGAAAACTTAAATACGTAACCGAAAGAATTAAAATATCTAATCATTAATTTAATTTTTCATGAACTTTCAACCTTTTTCAGAGAAATATGAAAGTGGTAAATGTTTCGTTTCTACGAAATATTTATGGCTCATTTAAAGCAAATGACAGTACAAAATTGTTTGAAATTTCCATCACACTCGAAAAAAAAGTATCCCCAAGTATGCAAAATGCACTTTAACATTTTAACCATTTCAGTCTTTTAGATGTTTTTTTTTTAGTTCTTTTTCTCGAATGCTATTAACATTTTTTTCGTTGTCGTCCTATTGTTTTCCAGAAAAGGTAATAAAAATGCAAACCGAGTAAAAAAAGCGCATTGAAACTCAACGTGAGAAAGGTCAACGCATCAGTAGAAAAAGTCGCTGAAATGGGACAACCGTGACGTGAAATGATAAGAATAAATTGCGATCGATGGACTTTCTTGGTTTAGAAATACGTGTACGCCTGTAAGATATAAAGTGGAAAGCAAAAAAAAATTTTTTCTCGGTGACTCAAATGCGTAAAATATACACATTTTTCGACGCAAAATGCATTGCACAATTTACAATGATTTCCAGTAATTTTCGTTTTTCAAATAACAGATTTTCCGAGACTTTCATGCTCATTTTGAAAGTCGACATTAGCGTCCTATTTTCTTACCTAACCAGTAATTTTATTTTTTCAGAAATGCTATCTCAGATCGTCAGGTAATTCAGGTTAATCTTTTTTTTGCGTGAAAATTTTTTTAATAACAATTTTATTGAAATCGATGAGATAAGTATTTTTTTTTTTTCGTTTCGATTTCAGCTAATTTGTCGTAGAGAATTTTCGAAATGTCGATTCAAAAATTGATTTTTTTTTATGAAAAATGAAATGTATAACTCACGTTATATGAAAATTTCTGGATCGAGAAAAATTTTTGATTTTTCACGATAATCAGAGAAATTTGGAAAGCATTGGAAAGAATTTTCGTTCTCTGAAATTTAATCCTTAGTGAAGAACTGAAAGAAAAATTAATAAAATCATGATTTTATTGATTGCAACCTATGTTTGGTCAAATTTTTGAATTTCGAAAAAGTAAAGCATCGAAATAACTGCAAAAATAGCACTTTGACTCCAAAAAATTGTTTTTCCCAAACAGTGGATTTCGCTTAATAGAGGTAAATAATAAATGTTGTTTAACTCACTTAAAAAAAATTTCTGATTGAAGGTTTTTCAAATTGAAATTTCAGCTCAAGTAAAACGTTTACAGGAACACCTGATAAATTGAAACATAGAAACTCGACAATAATCGTTTTTGATTTTTAGATTTCCGAAATTCATCTTCGATAATTTTGTATTTGACACTTATAAATCCTTTTACAATAAAATACTATTGATTTTCATGCATTTTTTTTACAATAAAATTAATTCTTTCACGAGAAAATAAAATTTATTTCGAAGGCTGAGAAATTCAGCTTCAAGAAATCTTACAATTCCAATACATACTTCAAAATTCATTATTTTAACCGAAATATACAAAAATTAAGTGTTATAAATATTTCAAAGTGTGCTTCATTGAAAATCAGAATGGAAAAATTGGCTTTATTATTTGTGCAGTTAGAATATCTTGCAGTCTAAATGCGAATTATTTTTCATTCTTAGCAGATTATTAAAAAAATGTAATACGATTAGTAAATTCGTAATTTTTATAGTCAAAATTTTCAATTAGCGAATTCAAATAAATTAATTATGGAATCACATTGAAATTGTGATTATCACATATTTTTATAATGCTTATCATAAAATATGTGATATCATAAAATTTTTCGTTAAGCGAAAGAAAAACATAGAAAGTGTTTTCCCATATTCTGGCGTGACTTAAAAATGTTTTCACCGACAGAGTCGCGTCGTTTACTGACACGAATGATCGTGCTTTGATAACGCGTAAAAATCATTCGCTCGTCGCAATGCGCTACGAATTCGCGCGTCTATTTGCAGCGGAATGATCGACCTTCTCCGACGACCGTCAATCAAAAAATTACAAGGTGCTTTTTTTATTCGCACGCTTCAAATAAAAAGTTGAAGGTTTTCCTATCAAATAAATATAAAGAGAAAATCAGGTTCGTTGTTATTGGGGCCAATGTTTTTCTTACAATGTCTTGCAAATCGTTATTTGGTGCATTATGTCTTTGTACATAAATTATAAACAAAATTTAGTTGTGCAAGTGTTTTTGGTGCAATGATAATACGTACAGTTGTTCTGTTATGCAGAAAATTATTATTTGAAAAATTGTAAATTAAGATTACGTTGTGCAGGTAAAAAGTTATGCAACTTCTGACGCAGCATTTATCTATTCAATGATTTGTGCTTAATAATTTCAATTTTGTGCAGTAAAAGATTTTGAATCACATTTTTGTACACATGTACAATAATTGTTCTTATAATAATCGAACGTTCTTCAAAAAAAAGTTGTTTTTTTTCTCAGTTTTATTCACGTAATAGATGTTTGTGACGAATGATTGATTCGCATAAAATTGAGTCTAGTTATAGTTACCAAAAATGTCAAATAAATGTTATGGTTTAAACAGACAAGTTTATCCTAAAACCATAAATGTGATCGAGCATAGATGAGATTTTTTGAAAATCTCTAAAATATTTATTTTGAAACTTGAATGAGAAAAATTCTTTACTGAAAAAACAAATATAATTGCAGAAGTTAATACAAAGTCTTTATTATTGTCAATTACATTCTTCACTTTTTAGAAAACTTCATCTTGTGAGAACCGTGAGATTTCGAAGATATTTTTATCAATCATAACATTGAACTTAAATTCAAACAACTATATTACACTTCGTCACGTAAATCCAGTACGTAAGTATTATGAACATCATGTCAGGAGAAAAGCTATCTTTGATGAACGTTTTATTATGGTAAGAGCGACTGTGAATATGTACAAAAAAAAGATGTACAATGGTCAATTGCATAAAAATATGATAATCAAACAAGAATTGCACAATAGACACATGCACAATGAAAAATTGCATATTTTCTTTCAGGCGCAAAATAATCTTTATAATCAAAAATTTTTTGAACAACAATTTTGTGCAAAAGAAAAAATGACTTCACGAATCATCTTTGCATCGAATATACTTCCAAAACTGATTTTAAGTCATACATGCGATGCAAAAAGACATACTGCAGTAAGAAAAAATTCTTTTTATGTTCAATTCACGAAAAATTATTGCTTGAATGGAAGAATATAAAATTTTTTAATATTAGTTGTCACTCATAGATATAACATGAAACAAAGAATAATTTTGGAATTTTTGCTATCTGATTTCGCACAGTTATTTCTTCTTGATTTATAAACATTTCTCTTATTAAAAAACCGTCTCAACGTATTCCAAGTCAATTATAGAAAAAATTAATGTCGTTTTAATATATTTCTGAAGTCTAAACATTCAGTATTAACGTTTTTCATTAGTTTTATATTTTTTTTTGTTTGTTCGTTTTTTTTTTTTTTTTTTTTTTTTCATTGTTAACGAAAAACGTTCTGAAGAAACCTCTAGTTTTTGTAATTATGAGTGATGTTTTTAATACAACATCAATTCTGAAGCCGATAATTTTTATTGTTCAGGCCTATTTAAATGAAAAAAAATTAAAAACATCTTTGCTTACACTCAAAAAACATTTGTTTCGTCAGAACTAAAATTAAAAAAAAAAAAAAGATTGAACTCGAATAACTGCGTTTAAAAAAAATTATCTATGCAAAATAAACTTTTTTAAATTAGACAAAATATTTTATTAAGATTAATAAAAACTTCGATTAAATTCATAATAATTTATTCGAACCCTTGTAGAAATGTTTATGTAGTATTTAGTTTACATAAACTGTTCACACAATGGTTACTTAAAGTTTACAGGATGTTTTTGTTATGTTTCAATAAAGTTTACGTAAAATCATGTTTACATAAACTTTACATCAACATGCAGACGCAGTGGGATGTAAACTTTACGTAAACACTGTTTAGATAAACCATTTCTGCAAGGGGACATAACTAAATTGTATTATTTCTCGTAAAACCACTTTTTTGAGTGTATGAATAAAGATATTTTAAAATTCTTGTTATCAAAACAAGTAAGTAAAATGAATCAAAATTGAAATTTTCAGTGCTCAGTATGCATATATATACAGATTGTAGTAGGGTAAAATGTAGAAGAACCTAACACGAATGTTGACTCAAAAGTAAAATGAGCTAATGATTAGTTATAACGATCATAACACATTTCGTTTTTTTGGATTTATAGATTACACTTTCAGATATTTAAAAGAGCAAATTAATCAAAATTGTTCATAATCAAATCGAAAAACATAAAATTAAATTTGTTTCGAATAGAATACATGATTTGTAAAAATTACTTCATCAATTATGAAACAAAATTTCACATACTCAAAATTTTAGACATCTCATTTCAATAAATTGCATCACTCACGAAACTCAATGTTTCAGTAATGAAATAAAAATAAAATCCGAAAGTTTCGTTGCAAGTGGGCTCGAATGTTTTTTCTTGCGAAATTACGAAATTCCACAACGAATTAAATAATTATGTTTTTTTTATCTTTGAATCTTTCTGATAGTTGTAGTAATAATTGAAAATTCGTATAAATAACTATTTAAAATTTTTGATTTAAAAATAACTATAGTAATTGACTCGTTAACTGTATTAATCCACTGAAAAAACTAGTTAGTTGAGGTAATCAGATTCTTAGTTGTTTCAACAAAATCACATGGTTGATATAGGCCCAACCATATTTTCTTTTGCCCGTACCATTTTGACATGGTCCTTCATTATGGTTAGTAGCACCAAAATTACTTGGTTACGAATGCTCAAAATAGCAAAGCTCATATTTCGCTACTTGGTTCTTCTTCAATTCTTCTTCGACAATTCTACTTGATTGTCAAAAACATGTTACTTTTTTGTTACAGCAATGAATAGAGTGTTACGTATCATGCATGTTATTACACACAACCATATTTTCCTTTCAAAGAACAAACCTATTTGTCTATATTCAGCTTTTAAAAGAAATTTCTGAACTTTAATATTCCTGTTTTTTGGTTAACTGTATCATGTCACTAACTAAATACTCGGTTGAAAAAACAACTAATTATAATAACTGTGAATAATATCAATATTTATCATGAACGACAATCCCAATTTCCGAAGAATTTCGTCGACCACGAATGCTGAGTGCGATTCATCACTTATTCACTACAGTAATATGCACACATTCACCAATTTTTACCGAAAAAAAAATTCCCGACAAAGCACAACGTGAAAAAAAAAAGAGGTTCACAGTTCACAGAGGTTCATGACGCACCATGACGACCGTTCCTCCCCCACACACCTCTGCGTGCATGAGTCAAAAAATTGTTCATTCAATTATGAACATGGTTGAGATCACCAAAACACACTGTCTCAAAAACTTGTTACATGGCTGCAACGACAAAGTTAGATGTCTCGGTCAAATTGCTCAAGTAACAATAGTTAACGTTGATAGAACGAAATAGTATATTGTGAGTTGAATTAAACTTCCTTGTTACGAAGAATCATGATGTTTTTGTTAATCTAACCAATCGAGTGGTTCTCTCAACTTAACAAGGACAAACAAAGTGATTTTAGTTACCTGAACCAATGCATTTTTTTTAGTGTCGATAGTTTGAATCATTTGCATAATCGGAAAATTGATAAATATCAACATTGGTTTTCATGAAGGAAAAAAATCCACCTGCCAAAACAACTGTAGTTCTTTGTATGATTATACTTTCACCAGTAAATACCTGTAAATAAGGGCCTCCTGTGTTCCATGGGGTTTTCCTGTCATGCGTAGACCGGTTACAACAATACAACCTGCTATATTCTCCAATATTCTCTTGTTGACTCGACCGCGAGGGTAAAGAATACCTTGACGAGGGTAAAAAGGTCTTTGGCCTGTGGTACAAAAACCTGCTTCAAAAATTCTTTCGCTTTTATGCCTTGAAAAGAAAACGTCTACCGGGAGCTTCCATAATATATTATTTATTAAATAACGTCTTTAACACGTCATCAATTTTTTTTACCGGCGAAATTCGAAATAGACTTAATATTGTGAATAATTCACTCAGATAGTCAAAAATATTGTGTACATTAGAAAAAAGAAATCCCGTTATTCCGATTACATATCAATGTAACGGTGAAATCACTGCGTTTGAGATTTTTGTGGTGAATACATTTTTTAGGCTCTGGTTTTCTGGCGTTAGTGTCATTGTAGAAAATTTTTTGTGTTATTTTTGGTGTGTATTTTGTGCAATGAAACCAGTTAAACCTGACAAATCTGCCTATATGTACATACTTGTAAATGACTGATTTTATAACTTAGCTTAAAATTAACAAAAAATTTTTTTTATATTCTTCTTGTTTAGTTTTTCCTGGTTCCTCAGATTGACTTTCATCTTACAACTATGTCACAAAATCCTCAGAAAATTATTTTAAATTCTGTAAATTAAAGGCGAATGCCTGACTGCTTAGCATGAAACTTTATTTTCTTGTAATTACTTGAAAATAATTTTTCAAGTATGGGATTTAATAATTTTTTTCTAAAGATTTCAATAAGTTATATTTCAATGTCAAGCGTTCAAGAGTCTGTTTCATGAATTGTACGAAACAACGAATTTCGCAAGAAATAATTTTTAACTTTTTTGCCAATTTTAGCTTTCAAAGTATGAAGAATCCAGAGGAACTTAGGATTAAATTATTTTCTAAATAGAATAACTATTAAAAATTATTATATGTAGTCAATTTCTGAAATACTCGTTGTATACTAGTATACAGTCAGAAGTTTTTGTTAAAAGAGTATTCTCATTTTTATCTCTAATCATATAAAAAGTATTTCTTTTAACGATACTAAAATTAAAAATATCTTATCAAGTTGAAGTTAAATCAAAATAAAACCAACTGATAGTGAGTGCACCAATCTACAAATCGGTGACATAATTTCCTCGATTTCGGAAAAGGTTTATGAAATATTTAGAAGATTTTATGATTTTTATCAATACGTTTCTTATAAAATTTTTCTTGTACGAACCATACAAGATACATGATATTTACAAGAAAACTTCTAATGGAAATAAATTTTATTGTAAGATTTTAATTAGATTTTTCGAAAAAAATTAGATAATGCAAGCTGAATAGTACTCATTATCACTGAAAAAACTGATGGCAAAGTATGATAATTAGATTTTTGAATATAATTCTAAGTACTAGGTTTTAGATTGATAATTTATAGTTTTAGAGAAGGTTTTACATTATTATTTTTTAAAAGTTTGTAATGAAATTCTTTCAACTAACGAAGTTTTTTACTTGAAAAAGTTATCAAATGTACCGACAGATTTGTTAAAAATGACTTTTTGCAAACAAATTGTATATAAAACCAAAATCAATTGATTTGTCTGTGTTTGAAAAACTTAAACTACTTATGCTATTTCATATTTTTAGTACGCAGCGTTTTGATATTTTTTTATTTATACAGTAAATATGCAATTTATGAATAAAAGTTTTCAATTATAAATTGAATTATCATTAATTATACAGTGAAAATTCCACTAACATCCAATTTGTATTATTTTTGATTTTTTGTAATTTGGAATTAAGTCATCGATTTTGGTTTGAAAAAAAAATCAAATCCTTCTAATTCAGCTATTTTTTCGCCCAAAACAAAAGTAATACAGTTTTTCTAAACTTCAATATTTTTGAATTTTTCTAGTTTCAGATTTTAAATTATTTTTCAAATTCTTACAATATTTAGATAATTCAATTTTCAATTTTAGATTTATAATTTTAATGATTTCCTGTTTTAACAGTTCCACATTTCGAAATTTCAATGTCTACTATATAATCTGACAAAAATGATTAAGTCATTGAAATCCCTAATTATAATTGACTGTACTGCAAGTTTCCGGATTTTTTCAAAGATCTTGTGAAAAATTCGATAATCAAAAAGTTTCTTTCATTTTTACTAACAATCAGGAAAGTGGTTTTGATGGAACTTCTAAAATAATTCAAAATATATAAACTTTATAAGGCATGTATTGGAAAACGATTTTAGTTATCTCAAAGAAATTATTGCGAATTCCACTAAATTTTGCATAAATAAATTTTTTCTGACTGCCCCCCTACAGGAGTTTGTTCATAAAATAAAATAGTATTTGTTTTCATGAAAGTAAGTGTGTAAGGAAATATTTTCTATCAGAATCTTACCGTCGAATATTATTAGATTAAATTATTTATTACTCACAATATCATATTATTTTTGAAAAATTTAATTTGCTTTCATAGACCTCTTTTCCAAGTGCATAAGGAAATATTTTTCATCAGGATCTGACTATTAAATATGATTAGAACAAATTATTTATTACTTGTAAAGTAATATGAATTTATTCCGATAATCAATATTATCAAATATTATAAAAATATCACTGGAAAACTTTAAGATTACGTTACTCTGACGGAAAATAAAGATTTCCAGGGAGGGGATACACGTGACTTGGTACATGGAGACGTTGAAAAAGGCAAACTTTCATTTCTTTTCTTCTTTGGCGCAGAGTGTGAGGCACGTAACATTGATACGTGGCGAAAGGATCCGCCGGTGATTCACGCGAGCCAGTACCCGGGTGAGAGAGGATGGTAAGTTCCCGTTCACCAAACACGAGTGCAGTGGCCAGTGACGGTGTACGAAACGACGCCGCGGGTGCCGAGGACGACGAACGTCCGCAGGCGAACGGAGGATGGAGTGGCCCACCCTCGCTCTCCACCGACGGCAACTCCGAGTACTACGTCCCGGACAACAGCGCCCCTGACGTCAAAATCATCACCGCCGAGGAACAGTTCGAGGCCTTCGGTTCCGTCGAATCCGAGACTTACGAGGAGTCACCCGATGGTAGCAGTTCCGCACCATCCCCGACGTTGAGGTAAGCAAGAATTTCCGTGAACATTTGTCTCAGGTTAAATTAGTGAAATATTACTTATTCATTTTTAGGGGCGCACTTGGTTAATATACACTGTAAAAACTAGTTGGTTGAGGTAATCAGATTCTTGGTTGTTTCAACAAAATCACATGGTTGATATAGGCCCAACCATATTTTTTGTTGCCCGTACCATTTTGACATGGTCCTTCATTATGGTTAGTAGCGCCAAAATTACTTGGTTGCGAATGATTAAAATAGCAAAGCCCATATTTCGCTACTTGGTTCTGTCGACAATTTTACTTGGTTGTCAAAAACATGTTACTTTTTTGTTACAGCAATGAATAGAGTGTTACGTATCATGCCTGTTATTAAACAGAACAAAATTTCCTTTTCAAAGAACAAACCTATTTGGTTATATTCAGCTTTTGGAAGAAATTTCTGAACTTTAATATTCGCGTTTGTTGGTTAACCGTATCATGTCACTTTGTATAGTTAACTAAATACTCGGTTGAATAAATAATTAAGTATAATAACTTTGAATAATATCAATATTTATCATGAACGACAATCCCAATTTCTGAAGAATTTCGTCGACCACGAATGCAGAGTGCGATTCATCACTTATTCACTTTAGTAATATGCACATGTTCACCAATTTTTACCGAAAAAAAAATTCCCGACAAAGCACAACGTGAAAAAAAAAGAGGTTCACAGTTCACAGAGGTTCATGACGCACCATGACGACCGTTCCTCCCCCACACACTTCTGCGTGCATGAGTAAAAAAATTGTTCATTCAATTATGAACATGGTTGAGAGTACCAAAACACACTGTTCTCAGAAACATGTTACTTGGCTGCAACGACAAAGTTAGATGTCTCGGTCAAATTGCTCAAGTAACAATAATTAACGTTGATAGAACGAAATAGTATATTGTGAGTTCAATTAAACTTCCTTGTTACGAAGAATCATGATATTTTCGTTAATTTAACCAAACGAGTGGTTCTCTCAACTTAACAAGGACAAACAAAGTGATTTTAGTTACCTGAACCAATGCATTTTTTTCAGTGTAGGCCCAACTAAATTTATTGTTCTCGTATCCAAGTTTGTGTTGCAGCAACCAAATTTTTTATCAACGCTTTTAACTTCATTGTTGCAAAAACCAAAAAAATCTTGGTCGAGTCTATATTGGTTGCTGTATCCCTGGCAATCAAAGTTCAACCTTCGAAGGTTATAATTGGGTTAAAGTTCGGTTGTAAATTTTTTAAATGAAAAAAATAGGCCTTGTGCACGATATTTTTGCAAGGAATGGTATCGGTTCATCATTTTTGATTATTTATTGGAAAATTTAATTGTCAGAACTATAAATTTCGCCTTTTTATTGTTATTTTATCTTTTTTTATGGCTGGGATTCCGTTAGTGTACACGTATCTATGGATAGCTTACAATTTTGAAAAAAAAATATTAAAAATTAACGCATCTCAGAACGTAGAGCGTGTCAAAATGATTTTTTCTTTACAATTAGTTATCTGCATCGTCTTGATAGTCTTATTGCGTTTTTAATATTTCAAGGGAATTCCAGTCATAAAAAAAGATGAAATAACAATAAAAAGGCAAAATTTATAGTTCTGACGATTGCATTTCCCGAAAAATAACTAAACATGATTAACCAATGCCATTCCTTGCAAAAATATCGTGCCCAAGGCTTATCTTTTTCACTTAAAAAATTTACAACCGAACTTTAACCCAATTATAACCTTCGAAGGTTCAAGTTCGTTTGAAGATTGTTTGCCAGGGTAACAAAGTATTTTTTTCAGTGTATGTTTTTCTTCTTCAATAAGTCATTTTTAACTAATAATTATTCGTGAATATCATGTTTTGTTAACGGCAATGGAATGGTTCATGAGATCTTGAAATTTTCATGGGGACTTATTTTCTGGTCGATCGATGTAGCAATACAGTTTGATTTGCGCGTGGATTTATTGATTTAATTTGGATGCCGGGAACATTGCACTCAAATTAGGTCTAGTTGGAATGGATGGATCATGGGGGGAATTTGAATTTGAATATTGATGAGTGATCTCTCGTGAGAGGGAAAACATTATTTATGTACTTCGCGTTAATATATTTCTTGTTACACGAATTGGGCTTGCCCGTCGATGTGAATAAAATAATTCGTAGAATTCTACTTATAGTTACACTGAGAAAAAAATTTAGAACTTTCTGTCATGTTTAAGTTTGAAAGTGCTGTAATATTGTAATTTTTACAATAATATTGCAGGTTTTGTAGTATATTATTGCAGAGTTCATTACTTTTTATTTTACTTATTATTATTGTATACACGGTCAGAAAATTTTCTATTAAATATAAGAGATTCTCTTTGAAGCAGATTTCTTAAGTCGTTTATTAAGGGGGGAATACCAATTAGATGGAAAAAAAACTTCGAGCGTGGATAGCAAAAAAACCATCAATGCTAGTAATATATAAATTGTTTACGTATGTAGTATATTATATTTCCAACAATTTAAAAAAATTTTTGTTTCAAAATTCGCATGCAGCCTGTAGTTACAAGCGTGCAAAAAAAGAGTGCAAATTTGCAGTGGGACAGATAGGGCCTCAGGAAATTTTTCTATAGCAAAAAAGTGTGAATAAAAAAAAAATTTTCTCGTTAATAAACATAAAAAATCATTTTACTAATTGTTTTTTTTTCGATTTGCGAACTTTTATGCAAAAACAAAGCAGTTTTTCCAAAAAAAATCGTTCGTCAAGGGCAGCATACTTTTTTCCTCTGTAATTGGCAAAAAAAGTTATGCGAATTGATTTAACCGTTGATTTTCAATTCGTCACACCACGAATTTGCGGTATTCTTTTTTTCGCGACTCTAACTAGAAAGTGCATGCGAATTTTACGAAAATTTTTTTTGTATTGTTTCATTTTAACTTTAAATGATTTCTCAATGAAAGTATAATATATTTTATTATATTATATTATATGAAAATTTTTTTAGATTTAAGTGGATTTAAATATACATAGAACATTGAATTGAATGTACAGATTTTTGAATAACGTCTCTTAAAATTCATTTAATATCAATAAACAATAATAAAATTTATATATCCAATATAAAAACAATGAAGTTAAGTTTCTTTGAAATTCTGTTCATATAATCCGAGTTTGTAGTGCACCTGAAATTTTAAACGTTTAAAATTTACCCGAACAAAATAGGTTTTTGTAGGACATGAATTGAACATGGTTGAAAATGAAGTTTATATGAACGAATTTCTTCAAATGTATTCTTTATCTATGAAAATATTAAACTGGAGGAAAATTGTGTGTCAAACTTTGATAAACTTAAATCATTAAAAATTTAAAGTCAACATGTACAAGCTCCAAATCTGATGTAAACCCAATTGATAACAATTTTTTCCATATTTGTTAAAAATAATGGAACTACACACAAAATCCAGTTTCGTCGATTGCAAAAAACAAACCGGATTCAATTTTTAAATACTGATTCAACCGGAAAAAATTTCGCGTTTCAATAGGAAAATCAGGAAACATTACGAAACTACGAGATTATGCAAATCGCAAATGAATGTTAGACAAAAATTACTTACAGATCGTTATTTTCAGTTGTTAAACAATTTTGACTACATAGTTATGCAACGAATAATAAAAATGAAAATTCATATGTTGAATTGTATTCGATCAATAACTTGGCATCGTAGTTATAAATTGTAGAAACAATCGCTGTTTTTCATGATTCAATAAGGAAGATGTTTGATTGCGGTTTCACTTGCAACATGTTTTATCGGGAGAATCAATCACCTTTTATCTCTGATGCATAAATAACGCAAAAACGTTGGGTTCTCTGTTAGTAACTGAACGATTTCAATGAATGTTGGTATTGTGATGAATGAATTTTTTTGTTAGGCAAATATTTTGATGTAATGATACTGGTTGTGAAAGAAAATTTCTGCTTTATGTTTTAATGTAGACATTTTTGAAGAAACGAAGTAAATGAAGAACTCTTTCATTCTTATTCAAAAAATTGAGCTTATGATTGATTTAGCGTCAATATTGTTCGTTACTAAATAAATTCTATGGAAAATTCTATGATTTCTATGTGCGTATTGTAATGAAAAAATTCATGTGTATCTGATCATGCATTCATAGTTTCAAAAATTCGAAGTGGTTTGTAGTACATTAAAATTAAATGCAATGAATTCCTTTTTTGTACAGAGACCTCAAAAATTTGAGTGGTCGTCATTCCTGGCAAAGGACATCGCTTAGACGAACACCAAAGTAAGTTTATTCAAATATTTATTTATAGTTAGTTTAGTTTGAAAAATGAAGCAAAATGAAAAAGACAACAAAGAACTATAAAATTTTTGTATTTTCACTTTTATAAAATAATATAGTACATTTTTAAGGTATAAATTTGAGTAATTAAAGAAAATTTAATAAAGACAATCAATATTTAATAAAATAAAATGAAGTCATTTCATGCTATGAGTTCAGAATAAACTATTATTATTATTTTAATAGATTTATTTTACTTCGGTAATTACCATAAAATTTTTCATATAGTAACTTTTTGACTTAATGTATATTTTTTTATCCTCATGAACTCAAAAAATTCGAAATTGAGTATTTCAAAGAATACTTCATTAGTATTTTTTTTAGAATATTTTTTTATAGTATTATAGTATTATAGTATACTAGAGTATTTTTTTTTTTCTATTTTTTTGTACATTACCTATATTATGAAAGCTGATTAAAACATAAATGCTGTATAAGTTGAACAGCACAATTTAAATAAATTCAATTCAAATTGAAATAAATTTAATTAATAGATATAATTTATTAGAGATTAATTCCCTGGTTCTTTTTAATTTTCAGCAGATCTAATAAAATCCTCAGCTCGAACGCTCTAGCCAGGTAAGATATAGAAAAGTTCATGTGCATTGACTTCTTATTGCGTTGTGATCATTAATAAAAAAGGACATGAATTTTACAGTCAGCTCTACCGCAGTAGTAGCTTCAATAGCTCTGGCAGAGGCTCGATATGCGATACCGCCGATGACATGTACAGCGACGTTTCTCTGGAAGAAGACGTTTTCGATCTAAATCATCGGGTAAGTCATTTCAATTATTATTTACTCTACTAGTTTTATCAATGCTTTGGTTATACTGTTAATGTTTCTAGTAGTCTTATATTTTTGTCAAACTTGCATCGAAAAGAAAGAGATCAATCAATCAAAGAATTCATAAGTAAATTACAAATAATTGAATTGAAAATAAATGAGTGAGTTGTTGTGTGTAATACAAAAAATAATTTCATTATCTTTCCTTCAAGAAGAGACAATTTTTTATTTCTTTTGAAAATTTTCGTATATTTTATTACAACATAATCAGTGGCCTGTGATAGTACATTATTCAATCCAGCCAGTAACAACTTGGAATAGTAAAGTTTTCTTACTGATATATATTACTGGATTCAGACTACGATATATTATAATATTGAATATATATAATAATACTATTATATTATGACCCCACAATATTTGGGCACTATGGGCTCGAAATTTCAAGTCAGTCCCAAGTGAACCTTACCGACTTTGCCACTAAGCTGCGTTTTCTCATACCACGACACATACGAAGTCATGGAAACTTGAACTTAACTTTAAAATGTTTAATGGAAAAATTATATGCTCGTAAAACGACGCCCATATAATTTTCATACTTTTTTTCTGCTTTTCGTTTTTTTTTTTTTTTTAATTCCCAGTTGAAGAGAACGAACATATGGCTGATATAATTTTTACCGATCAGCAAAAAGAAAACCAACTTTTTTTGCGCAACAGACACCGTCATCCTAGATTAAAAAAACACGTGGCTCTGGCCACTTCAAAAGCTCCGGGATATTATTACGCACCGGAAATATTCGACGTTCCCGAAGAATGAAATAACCCGTCGTGCGATTCGTGGATATAATTTTATACTAGGATATCGCATGTTCCAAAAATTACGTAATCCGGTATCGGATTGATTTTCGGGAAAACGATCCTGTCAGTTTTTGAAAAATCGCGTAATTCGAAACGATACGAGAATAGCAATTTGAAAAACGAACTCGCGATTCAATTATTTTAGATTTTTAGGTTAAATACAGATATTTCAAGCATGTCAAAATTTTCAAGTGTGTAAATATCTTTGAATCCCGGAAATAAGTAAATTTTAATAAAAAACAGGAAAATTTTATAGAGGAATGTCGTGTTTAACGAAATCTACTTTTTTGGAATGGCATGGATGGTCTGTATTAACTTTTTTGACAATTTTGGGAATGCTTGTGTACCTGTTACATGAAGTTTATGAAGATTGGAAACGTCGGAATTGAGCAAGGTAATTTCAGTTTTTGAAGAAAATACGAACGTTCTTCAATAATGTTTAAGTCGTTTCTCTCGAGTGCAATTGAGTTACGACTGCACGTTTTTTTCTCATGGTTGGAACGTAGGCATCTTTTTTTATTGTCTATAAATCTTCCAAAACGGATATTAAGTAACGTTTTACAAGTCATGTTTGCTGGTTAGATGCAAGGTTATTTCTAATGATTTCGCATGGACTTATAACAAACAGTTAATTCAATTTCATTTTTTCGTTTCATATCAGATTCATTGTATTAAATAGTCTTTTTTTTCTCAATAATGATGATGTCAAAAATTTCCTATGAATAGAAAATTAATGTCTCCAAATTTTGCAAGATGCTTGAAATCTATTCTTGGTTATTATACAATAAATATTTATTTGATTTTATTCGTGAACGTAAATTTGGACGACTGTATTGGATAATTCGAAATTGAAAATTTAACTATTTATTGATATATTTTCCTTTATGGAACTAGAAATTCAACAATTTTTAATTTGAAATTTTCGTCATATTTTTCGGATGACACCTTTCAAACCTTTTTTTTTGCGTCGTCGTGCTAACTTTCATTCTTACAAGGCTTCTTATCGAGTGATCGTGCAAGATCCTTATAAGGAGACCTTATAAGAATCTTACGGTGACTTTGAAAAATGATATAAGTAAAAGCCACTTTCAGAGTAGACCTCAATGACCACAGTACAGGAAGCAGGAATTCAATCGTTACTCAAAAAATTGTGGTACGTAACGTTACCGTTACTTGGATAAAAAATTAAGTTCGTTTCGATACTGTAACTTTGAGAAAAGTTGTTATTAATTGCGATTTTTTTTCGTATAAAGTAACATCTTTAATACTTTAATAATGTAAATACGAGATAATAATTCAATTTTTTCGAAAATCATAAAATTTTGACAGTGAATGAAATAATACGTAAAGGTTTTCAATTATTATTTTTAGTACTATATGATTTTTTACTAATGATTTTTGAAAAATCAGTGATAGCGAGAGATGAATTTTCTTGGCAATATTAACAGTTGTTATTGTTTAAGGGTTCTTGACAGTTTTGTCACTTAAACAGGTTTGGCAGCTTATCACTTTATAGAGTATATAATAATGTTTTCCATTTCAAAAAAACTGGTCAGCTACAATCATGATTTCATTTTTTTATGAAACTTTGAACTTTCGTCCATTAGTCTAAACGAGACACGTATTTATTTTTTGGACTTCAAAAAATTTTTTTAACATCCATTTTCTTGAATTTTCTAGTATTTTGATGGATTTCTATATAGATTTTCAAACAGAGATGCCTTGGGATTAAAAATTTTGAAAATTTTTATACTTCCATACATGTTTGAGAAACCAATATCTACGAGTATAAAGCATTTCAGTCTCTTAGAGGTTCCTTTTATTTTTCGTCTATTGCAAAGTTTTCAGCATTTATGAAATTTTGCAGTATTTTCTCGGTTCTTAATAGAAATCTAACATTTTTATAATTTTAGTATAGGTTTCTAAAATTTGATACTCCAGAATCAAAAAATTTTTGACTCTAGGCATTTTTATAAATTTTTCAGAAAACATTATTTCCATCGATTTCAAGCATTTCACAGATTAGTAAAACTTTCAGTTCATATTGTATTTTTTGAATATTCATCAATTTCATCAAATTTTCTTGTATTTTAATGGATTTCTATAAAATTTCCGAATTCGATGCATTAGGATTGAAAATTTGATGAATTCATATTATTTTCATAAATTTTTGAGAAGATAATATCTATATAGAATTTAGTATCTTAGAGATTCTTCTCTTTTTAAGTCTTTTACAAATTTTTCAGCATTCATAAAATTTTATACATTCTTTATGTATAACTAATATTTTTACAATATGTAATACAGATTCCTGAAGTACGGTAAGTGCTCCAAAATTGCCAGATTCTTAAAACTTCTATTGTATTTTGAATTTTTGTAAGCAGTAAATTTCATTTAATTTTTTAGTATTTTGATGGATTCCAATATTAGATTTTCAGAATTATATATATTGAAAGTTTTACAGATTTTCGTCACTTTCATAAATTTTCGAGAAAATCATAAAATTTAAATGGAATATGAGTATCTCAACAATTTCTATTATTTTTAGTCCATTGCATATTTTTGAGCATTTATAAAATTTTGTTGTATTTTCTAGATTCTTCATAGATATTAATGAAATTTTGTCGTACTTTCTGGATTCTTTATAGAAATCTAATATTTTAGAATATATAATATATATTTATGAAATTCAACACCGCATGATCTAAAAGTTTCGAGATTTTTAGTATTTAAAAAATTTTCTTATGAAACATGATTTTCATAGATTTTAAGCATTTTCCAGAGTTCTGGAACCTTTTTTTTTAGTATTTTTTTTAAATTCATAAATTTCATATAGTTTTCTAGTATTTTGATAAATTTCTACATAGATTTTCAGAATTGGATGCTTTAGAAGTAAAAGTTCCATAGATTTTAATTACTTTCATACATTTTTAAGAAAACTATATCTCAATAGAATTTGAGTAGCTTACAGATTTCTATAGTTTTTAGTCTATTACGAATTTTCCAGCATTCAAAAAAATTTTACACTGTATTATAGTTTTCTTCTACATTTCTAATATTTCTATTTATTGCCAGGTCAATTTTAAGAATTTGATGCTCTCAATTTCACGGTTTTGTAGATTCTTGGTATTTCGTACGATTTTTCAAAAAGTAGTTCTTCATAGATTTCTAGTGTTACAAGACATTTCAAATTCTAAATATCGTTATTTTCAATGCGCTAAAGAAAATTGAACTAAAATGAAAAGTGTTCACCTTTCCCTAGTAATTCTGATTCTTATAGCACATTAAAAAGAAACGAAATTTCTCATGAGAATTTAATTTCTTATAAGGTGCCCTTGTAAAACCTTTATAAGAAACGTTATAAGGTTTTTTTCTTATAAAACTCTATCAATAAATTCCTTAAGAGAATTCCAGTATGTGATAAGCTTTTTATAAGTTCGCCTTATAAGGATTGAATGCTTATGGAAAATTTTTTTTTCTCGTAAGGTTTTTATAAGGTTCTAAAGTTTATGGTAATTTCTCCAAGAATTTTTTTCTCGATTTTTTTACGATTTATGATTACGATTTAAAAGTTGTTTATTCAATATAATTTACATCATTCTTTCTTTACAGTTGCCGAATAAACTAAAGCATTTCATACATCATATACAAGCCACACATGTCGGGTTTCGCACCTCTCGCATGTTTTTACCGTAATATTTCTTTTTTCAGAATGGGGAAGGTTAATTCTTTCATGTATATTTATTTATAATTCTTTTTTACGATCTTAATGACTAAGCTCTGGCTGAATTGGGCGGAAAAGTTAGTTTCTACCTTTCGGTATCGACTTACAAAAAAAACCCTGTGTCGCTTATGATTGTGGTAATTTTCCTCATTATCTTACAAAACTAAGAACTACTCTACCTGAAGAATTTTTTTCTCGGTACCCTAATACTTCCATTTCAAAAAAAGTTTAATAATTTCAAAGACGGTATCTATTTTTTTCCTAGATGCGTTTATGAATTTATTTGACAATTAAACAGACTCACTGAAAAAACTAGTTGGTTGAAGTAATCAGATTCTTGGTTGTTTCAACAAAATCACATGGTTGATACAGGCCCAACCATATTTTTTGTTGCCCGTACCATTTTGACATGGTCCTTCATGTCATACAATATGGTTAGTAGCACCAAAATGACTTGGCTACGAATGCTCAAAATAGCAAAGCTCTTATTTTGGTACTTGGTTCTGTCGACAATTTTACTTGGTTGTCAAAAACATGTTACTTTTTTGTTACAGCAATGAATAGAGTGTTACGTATCATGCCTGTTATTAAACAGAACAAAATTTCCTTTTCAAAGAACAAACCTATTTGGTTATATTCAGCTTTTGGAAGAAATTTCTGAACTTTAATATTCGCGTTTGTTGGTTAACCGTATCATGTCACTTTGTATAGTTAACTAAATACTCGGTTGAATAAATAATTAAGTATAATAACTTTGAATAATATCAATATTTATCATGAACGACAATCCCAATTTCTGAAGAATTTCGTCGACCACGAATGCAGAGTGCGATTCATCACTTATTCACTACAGTAATATGCACACATTCACCAATTTTTACCGAAAAAAAATTTCTGACAAAGCACAACGTGAACAAACAAGAGGTTCACAGTTCACAGAGGTTCATGACGCACCATGACGACCGTTCCTCCCCCACACACTTCTACGCGCATCAGTCAAAAAATTGTTCATTCAATTATGAACATGGTTGAGAGCACCAAAACACACTGTCACAGAAACTTGTTACTTGGCTGCGACGACAAAGTTAGATGTCTCGGTCAAATTGCTCAAGTAACAATAGTTAACGTTGATAGAACGAAATAGTATATTGTGAGATCAATAAAACTTCTTCATTACGAAGAATCATGATGTTTTTGTTAATTCAACCAATCGAGTGGTTCTCTCAACTTAACAAGGACAAACAAAGTGATTTTAGTTACCTGAACCAATGCATTTTTTTCAGTGCTGCATGGGAAATCTGCTCCAAAGACGATCTCTGAAATATAATCAAAAAACTTCTGACACCTGGAAAATACCTGGAAAACCCTAAAACCACCCTTTACCCCTCTTTTCGAAGGCTGTAAAAACCCTTCCGCAATTTATATATCCCCGTCAGGTAGTTTCGCAAACATTGGCCGGGCGCGCATAAATTGTCGCGAGCTTCGCGATGTATCGAGCCGTTGCATTGACGGTGCGAGAATAAACGCAGTACTCGCGCGTATCGCGTAAATATAGCCGGTGGTTACCCTCGACCGTTCGCGAGACTCTTCGCAATTCCGGTCCGTTACATCGCGGTATCTCGCGTACGACGTGCGACAACATTCCTCCACGATGTGAACAAGCATACACAACAATAACAAAGAATAGGGGGAAAAAAGGCCATGGAAACGGACGAGGACGATTGCAAATCCGGCCTCGAGTATGACCTCTGGGAGGGCCAGTTTCAATTCGTCGGGGAATTTCACTCGCGGAAAAAACGACACGTTTCGCGCATACGCTCCATCGGCGAAAAAGTAATGACGCCAGATGATTCATCGATTCGCGAGCGATCTAGAAATTGTGAATGGATGTGTTGATGAAGATGTGATTACGATAAGGATGTTGGGGGATGTTTCTGCACCGCACCTCGCGAGACGTTTGCGAATTTTCCGGCGCCGCGCAACGTCACGCCCGCGCGGTGCACATATTCACTTTCATGTGGCGAGGAAGAATATTCCGTTCCCACGCGAAAATGACAATGGATGTTATTGTCTTGGCTTTTCATGAATCGCGGGAGTTGTGTGGAGTTGTATAACGCAGGTTATGAATCGTGGATTTCTGTAGGTGAGGTACCTCGAAGGATCGCGTGGAGGTTGTTATGTTTGAGTGTATTGGGTGTATGTATGTGTGAGGTGGGAGAGGGGGAACTGATTTTTATAATTATGCAGTTCTTTAGGGAAGGGGAGGGGAATTTTCTAAATCTAAGTGACTGAGAAACAGTGTGAAAGTTTTTTAAAAGAACGAAACTGACAGTAAGTGGAAAAGGTGTTACTGAAAATCAGTGAAATGCTGAACGAAAGAAAAAAGTTACACGATTTAAGGAACAACCGACCAGACGCCCGGAAATCTAATGATTCATTAGTGTAAAGGACGCCACTAATGAATTAATGGAACTAAACTGAATTTTTTTTGAAAGAACTGAAAAGTTGAATAAAAATGGTAGAATTAATTGGGTAAAACTTGAAGTTTTTCCCACGGAAAATTCACTTTGAAGGTTATGAGGTGTTTTATATTAACATTTACGACTATTATAATATGCTTTCCAGACCCAGGAGTCAAGAAAGCCCCGTTAGATTTGTATAAATATATAAACGCAATTGATATTGTACTTGAAAATTCGACTGAAGTTAAAGTTGTTAAAGTAAAGAATAAATAAAAACCACTGAGAAAAAACTAGTACTTTCTAAAAACTGTCAAAAAATTTGAAATTTTAAACATCTTTCACAGACTTTCTCTTAAAATCGTGCTTGAAATTTCATGGACACGTATATGAAATCTAAGAAATTTATCTTAAATCCGTTGTTCTCATATTAAATACTTATCTCACTTTTATTATTATTATCTAAATTTTAAGAGACTCTATTTAAAAATTTGTCCATGAAATTCAAAGTATTGTATATTAATATACCTTAATTCAATAAATCTTCCCTATACATTTTCTTTGAAAAATCATTTAAAGTTTTAATTATTTTAATGTATGTTATACATTACATTACGACTTCGATTTCACAGAAGGTTTATTCACTTTCATGGACAGTGTTTATTTTTTTCAAAGATGTGTCCATAACTCTAATAGACAATTTATAAGACGGCATGGGAAAATTGCTTCAAAGTAGGGTTGGGTATCGAATCATGGAATATCGATATGATACGATACGATATATTGAAACATTCCGATATTTCTTATCGGTTTATCGGTAGAAAAATATCGATAGCTCGATGTATCATATGATATTTTGACTTAGGCCTTCCAAAAAGGAAAGTAGGCTCTGGTACCAGTTAATATGCAATTATAGTGTATATGAAATAAAAAAAGAAAAAATTGCAGTAAAAAGAAATCATTGCTAGAGTTATTATATCCATGAAACTTTCACAAAAGACAAACAGTAATAAATTGTAGATTGAGACAAATATCACAGCTTTTATAACATAATAAAATTGTCAATGAAAAAGAAAATAAAAATTTGGAGATTTTTGATCCCAACTCTAAATCAATACTGGCCAAAAAAATCCTTTGGTTGAGATGTTCTGGTGTCAACCGATTAGAGTCGTCAGTGTCCCATTATTCGGCTTGCTAGTGAAATGTGGGCATATATTAGAGGCATCAGAGGTATATCCAGAAATTATCGCAAAACTATCGAAACCACTTCGTTTTGATGATACAGACAAATTTTCGTGCGTTTTTGGACAAACTGCAGCCAACAACAAAAAATTGCGACATTTATAAATAATAAAGATGATGCATAATAGTGTTTCGATATTTTATAATATCGCAATGATCGTATCGATAGAACGATTATCGTATAGTGACTATATCGGTACGAAAAACCCGATGTATCGTAAGAAAATATCGATATTACGATATATCGATACATATCGCGCATCCCTACTTCAAAGATAATCTCTTAAATACAATAGAAAAATGTCTGACAGTGCATATAAATTGTAAAACATACTAGAATATTGTAAATTTAACAGTAATATTGCAGGTTTAGCAACATTATTGCAATTTTTGTGCCTATTATTTTACTTATTACAATCTTGTGGAGTAAATAAAAATCAAGTTCGATGTCCAGGTGAGAAAACAGTAGAGTTTTCTGTTCAAGATTCATTTGACTCGGATAAAAATATTGCCTATGATAATTGGCTATGACAACTCTTGGATAACTTAATGACAACACACGTTCTTGTGAAACAAATCTATCAAACACTTTATTACAAGCGTCTTCCTATGGGTTGACAGCGTCTTTTCAATTGGTTGTCAGATGATAAAATTTATAGACAAAAGAGAGCAAAAAAACAATTATCATACAGTTGAACCATAGTAATAAATTTTAGTGAAAAATGCAATTAAAAACAACTGGAAATATTTAGAGCCATTTTTTTGCATGGAATTTTAATTTAAAATTGTTTATTCTACATGACATACATGCACTGAAAAAAAAGCATTGGTTCAAGTAACTAAAATCACTTTGTTTGTCCTTGTTAAGTTGAGAGAACCACTCGATTGGTTGAATTAACAAAAACATCATGATTCTTCGTAATGAAGAAGTTTTATTGATCTCACAATATACTATTTCGTTCTATCAACGTTAACTATTGTTACTTGAGCAATTTGACCGAGACATCTAACTTTGTCGTCGCAGCCAAGTAACAAGTTTCTGTGACAGTGTGTTTTGGTGCTCTCAACCATGTTCATAATTGAATGAACAATTTTTTGACTGATGCGCGTAGAAGTGTGTGGGGGAGGAACGGTCGTCATGGTGCGTCATGAACCTCTGTGAACTGTGAACCTCTTGTTTGTTCACGTTGTGCTTTGTCAGAAATTTTTTTTCGGTAAAAATTGGCGAATGTGTGCATATTACTGTAGTGAATAAGTGATGAATCGCACTCAGCATTCGTGGTCGACGAAATTCTTCGGAAATTGGGATTGTCGTCCATGATAAATATTGATATTATTCAAAGTTATTATAATTAATGTTTTTTCAACCGAGTATTTAGTTAGTGACATGATACAGTTAACGAAAAAACACGAATATTAAAGTTCAGAAATTTCTTTTAAAAGCTGAATATAGCCAAATAGGTTTGTTCTTTGAAAGGAAAATATGGTTGTGTTTAATAACATGCATGATACGTAACACTCTATTCATTGCTGTAACAAAAAAGTAACATGTTTTTGACAACCAAGTAAAATTGTCGACAGAACCAAGTACCGAAATATGAGCTTTGGTATTTTGATCATTCGTAACCAAGTAATTTTGGTGCTACTAACCATAATGAAGGACTATGTCAAAATGATACGGGCAACAAAAAATATGGTTGGGCCTATATCAACCATGTGATTTTGTTGAAACAACCAAGAATCTGATTACCTCAACCAACTTGTTTTTTCAGTGATGTTTTAGTGGAATGAAATAGTCGTTTACTGTATAACATTGCAAAAAAGTGGGGAAATTCGGACAGTTTGCAAAGATATCTGAATTCCATTCGTCGTCCACTCTATAATTCTACGTCTGTTTGAAGTAGTTTTGCAATGAAAATTTTAAATAGATTGCAATCTGTTGAGAGTTAATAGATTCAGATATAGAGAGCAGACTATCGACATTCATCATACAGTCGATCATCGTGTTGTCAATGAAATGTACAGTTCTTAACGAGTTGTCAACAGGTTGTCATATTTTAATATACGAAAATGAATAATTTTATTCTTTATACAATCTTATCTCCTAAAATTATAATTGAACATAATGGTTCGAATTCAGGTTCAAAGAATGCAGGAGCAAATGAACGTGTTGGCGGACTCTCGCGAGAGCGACGAGCGCTACGCCAGGGCAAAGCAGGAAATCGCGACGTTGCAGGCGAGAATTATGATGCTCGAGGAGGCGGCCAAGGACGCGGAGGCGCGCGCTGAAGAACGTTTACAAGTAAGGATTTCCACAAGTAAAAATTTCCCATTGTTTCCTATATCGTAAAAGTGGGGGACCAAGTGAACCAACGAAAACCCCCGCACTCATTGACATTTTGACGTGTGCTCGGTTCCGTGTTTTTCGTGTTTTCCCCATCATCTGTGAAAATGAGGTTTTCTTTCTTCTATTCATCCCTTCGCTGGTGGATAAAGTACCCGGAGATTGTACAATTGTTCCGGGTAATGATTGACAAAATATATGTGCCTGAAGTTCGAAAAGTTTGTGAAACAAATGGAAATTGTCGGAAATGGGATTTTCAACTTTATATGAGAATAAAGTGAGAAATAGTTAGTAATGGTGGAAAATATTTGGTGAATTTCTATAATCAATAATTAGTTTAACTGTAAGAGATTATGAGAGCAATTTTTTTTTATTTCGTTTATTTTTTAACGTTTTTGACGTCAGGATTATCGAAAATATGAATTATATGATTACTGTTCGAATCATATTTTTTCTGGAGATTTATCGCAGTTTTAAATTTTTGGGTTTCTGGAGAAAATGATGTTTTCTTGGGAAAATCAAAGGATTTTTGAGTCAACTTAAAAAATTATCTGTTTTGAGTTTTTTGTTGTTGTTGTTCTATCGATTAAGGACTTGATTTTTGGAAAGATTTTTTTTTGAAGGTTTGAAAATTTTTTAAATCTCGAAATTTTCTTTGAATCTTTATCCAGCCACTTTCACACTTTGAGAAGAAAACTTAACTTTTTATACGAGTTTTTTCATAATATGAAGAGAATAATAAAACATTTTAGAATTTATTTCCTATTTTCTTTTTCGAAAAATGTCAAGTGTCAGATAAAAAGTATTGCTTGAAAAATTTGGTCACATTTTCACACACTGCACTTTTTATTTAAACTTGTCATTGAAAAATAAAAGAAAGGAATTTTTTTTAAAACTAAAAATTTGTTTTTCAAGTAATCTATGACAGATGGCAATTTTTTAAAAGAAATACATTCATGAATACTATTTTCTTTGAAAAAATTAAAAATATCTTCAAAACCAGTTTTTTACGTCAATCAATAACTTTTGTTATAAATATTGCTTTTTGAAATTTTTTTTTTGAACCTTGATCTAGCTACTTCCACACTCCGAGAAAAATCATTCCCTTTTTATATGAGTTTTCTCATGTTATGTAAAGAATATTCGAATTTTTCAGATTAAATTTCAAATTTTATTTTTAGAAAAAATATCGAGTGTCAAAAAATTATTGTTAAATAATTTATTTAAGTTTTCATACACTTAACTTTTTATCCAAACTTGTCATTGAATAATAGAAAAAGGGAATTTCTTAAAAACTCGGAATATGTTTTTAAGTCACCTCTGACAGCTGGCAATTTTTATTCAGATATCTACATTCATCAAACGTGTTGTCTCTGAAAAAGTTGAAAATATGTTAAAAAAACTATTCTTCCCGACAACCTATAACGTTTGTCACGAATAAAAATTTTTTAAGCTTTTTATTTTTAAACCATGATTAAGCTGCTTTCACACTTTGAAAAAAAAGGTGTAACTTTTTTTCATGAGTTTCTACATAGTATGAAAAAAACAAAAAAATATTTTGGATGTGTTTCAAGTTTCCTTATTATAAAAGTTTCGTATGTCACATGAAAATTCTTGTTAAAAAATTTTCTCAAGTTTATACACTCTACACTGGTGAGGGCTCGATATGTAGCTGAAAGCTAAGAAGAGAAAAATACATCATTTCAATACACAATACATCTGGTGTTTTGATTTTCGCTCGGATTTACCAATTACAACCATTGAAATTACACTACCACCGAGCATCGAGTAACGATTATCAACTTTGCATCCAGGATCCTCAAAATCTGAAGATAATGAATTTCGAAGGATTCAAGGATTAGCTTACTCCAATCTCCAGTTCCTAAATTGTTTTAAAATATTTTTGGGTTTTTCAGTACGAACAGAAGAGGCACAAGGAGTCCTTTTCGAGACTCGAGCGAGAAAAGCAACTGGAGGTTGAAAATGCCACTATCAAGTTACAAGCGGCGATAAGCTTGAACTCTAATCATCAGGATGAAGTTGCTTGGCTAAAAGAGCAAATCGAGCGTTTGAAATTAGAAAAACGCGACATGGAAATCGCCTCAGAAAACGCTGTGGATGAAGCCAGGAGAGAAGCTATTATCGCTCGCGAAAACGAGACACAGGCCAATGCTCGTTTGAACGATCTGTCGATTTCTTTTCAAACCGAACTAGAGAAACTTACTAATCACGAGATAGAACTTGAGATGCAGATTTTGCGTTTGCAAGAAGAGAAAAAATGTAAGTTCCTTTTTGAATATTCTACGGTTTTCTGAACTTACACTGAAACAACTTTGATTATTTTCGCATCAAGCCCTGAAAAAAGCTTGCAAAAATTTGCGTGATGGAATAAATTATGGGATTTTCAGGAATTCTCCTGACTGATAATCTCAAAGCTCCGTTTTTTACATTGTTTAGAGCCAGTATAGAAATGCTGATTATTCTATGTAGTCTGAGAATTTTCAAATATTAAAAAGTCTTTGACTTTTTTTTCCAATATTCGTCCTTGTATTTTTCATTTTTTTTAAACTTTTATATTGACTCTTATTTAATGACATTTCATGCATAAAATGTATTTTATAAATTCTTACTTTTATTGTTTATTTCTCTAATATTTTTCAAGTTTCATTTTCTGATTCTCTGTCTATGAATGAGGTTTGAAAAAATGTGACATTATCTGACATGATTTGAATTGTTTGGAAATGAAAAACAAGGAAATGATATTTATCTAATAATATGATAAAATAATGAAATAAAATCAAGAAACTGTATTTTTTTCTTTTCACAAAAAAAGTAATTCGAGAAAATCTAATTTAAAAAAAATGAGTCATGATGTCAGTAAAATTCAATTTGAAAAAAATCATCCGATATAGCTTTTTGTAATAAAAATTATTCAGGAAATTTTATTTCCGGAGGATTACTATTTAGGAAAATGGTAATTAAGGAAGAAAAATTACGGGACTTTGATTTCAGAAAAAAAAGCATCAAGGACAATGGTCATTCTGAACTTTCGATTCCTGAAAAGCAATCATTTGGGAAATTTCATTTTCGAAAAATGAACATTCAAAATATTAAATAGGAAGCGAAAGAAATTTTTCAACACAAAAAAAATTAATTGACTACATATTTAAAAGTAGTAATCAAAAAACGTAAGAAAATATTGAAATTTGGAAAATAAACGATAGTTAATTACAAAATGTAAATAAAATAACAACAAATTAAATCTTCTTATCTTTTTCCGAAAAAAGTAATCTATGAAAATCTAGGTGAATATCAGTTTGCAGAAAAATAAACTTTCGATAAATTCAATTAATTTCTCGGAATTATTTGATTTCCGGAAAATGACCTATTCATTCAGAAAATTTTATTTCGGAAAATAATCATACGGGAAATCGTCATTTTGAATATTCAATTCGGGGAACACTCGATTTCGAAAAATGACCCCTGATATTAGTTTTTGGAAAATTAAATATCTGAAAAATGATTATTCAGGAAAAAAGATTGGAGAAATTTGATTTCTGAAAAATAGCGATTCCGGAAAATGTACGTTAATAGTTACTAAAAAAATCTAGAACATATTTTTTTTACTCCAAAAAGATAGAAAATATTGTGAAATATATTGTAAACTGTGAAATAATTTTTAATCCTATTTTTTTGTACAAGTTCTTCAGTAAAACCTCGTATGTATTCATTTTTTCATGATTTGCTCTTCAGCTGTGGAGAAAGAAAGAGACGAACTCCAAATGACTGTGGATTTTCAAACTGGTCGTCAATTGCTCACGATTAATAATGATGTTGAAAAAGGAACTAGTCTTGATGCAGAATTATTCGACCTGAACAATGATGAGGTAAACTTTCTCTTGTCATTCATTTAAAATTCTGGCCTGTAAAACTACTAACATTCACGCGAAATATACAAACAACTGTTTCTATTTTCAGGTCGATGGAAAGGAAACACACCCGGAGTCTGTGACCGAGGTATGTGGAATTATTTATCTGATTAATAACCATAAAAGAACTCTTTCGAATATTGCGTGTAAAGTCGGTTTAAAATGTAACTTTTATCATGGACGCTGAGTAACTTTTTTTCCAAGATAGCCTAAAATGAATTGTTATGAATTTTTTAACAAAATTGAACAATATACCCTTTTTTATTGAGATTCTTTACCATTTCTTTATATTATTTGAAAAAAAGGTATCATTGGTTTCTATAGTCAGATATTTAGTTCGTTCAGTATTTCAGAGGTTATCAATATTTATCAATAACATTAGAAAAATAAAAAATTAGTACGATTTCAAAAAATTACGATGAATTTTGGAAATGAAAGAAAATTCTGGTAAATCATGCAAACTGTAATATTTCATTTAAATTAAAAAAAAAAATACGATGCAATAATTATTTCCGTAATTTTAATAGAAATTGGAAAATGTGGAAAAACTAAAAAAATTGACAATTTGAAGGATCATTAATTGTTCTATAAAATCCGGAAAATTTTTATGATTTTAGGGAATATTGATAAAATTTTACGATTATGAAAAATTATGCCGAATTCCGTAAAATTACAGAATATGTTGCATAGTGTTAAAATTTTTAGAAAAATAAAATAACTTTTCATTTCGTACATAGATTGTCAATATTTTTGAAAATGTAAGGAACAGACTAGAAATCGATTTAAATTATTATAAAATTAAAGCAATAACATTTCTGAAGAGTTCAAATAATTGTTGAAGATTTTAGAGAATTTTATGAATTTCATGAAAAAGTAGACACTGAGTACAAGTCTTTATTATTTAGAACAAAATTTTGTCATACGAAGATTGTCGATGTTTAGAATAAATTTGGTATAAATCTTAAAATGAACAAAAATTTTCAGTGAGAAACATTTAAAATGTTCAAAATGGTATATATGCCTCAGTTATACGAAAAGTTTTTTCAATTTCCATATATGTTAAAATATTGTTTATTTGCTAAAAATTTTTATCATTTTGTAAAATTCAAGAATTAGCTGAATACTCTGAACATTCTTAAAAAAAAAAATGTTTCATCTCAATGCTATCATCGATATTTGTAAAAGTTTCAATAGCAATTTAATAGTTATGAAATTTCGAAAAAATGAAATACATTGAAAATTTAAAAGACCTTTAACAAATATCAAAAATTTAGAAAATATGTGGGATTTTCACGCAATATTGATGAATTTAAGGGAATTTAGAGAATAAAGACAATAAAGTAAACTATTCAGGAAATTTAGTCAAGTTATAGAAACTGAAGAATTTCAAAAAAATTTTGTTCTCAAAGTAATTTTTGTCACATAAAAATTTCTAATTAATTACTTATAAAATTTGAATAAAAAAGTACAAACTATAAGAATCCAAAAATTTTCATTATTTTAAACATAATTTTGGAAAATCAATAATTACATGTAAAGAAACATAGGAAATATTGTAAAATTCGAAAACTGGAAGTATAAAATGTAATAACTTGTGAAAAATCCTTAGTATTTCAAAAATTTAGGATAAATTCTGTAGATTTTGGAAATATTCGAAAAATTCTGTAAAACGACAGAAGCTGTAATTTTTTCCGTTTGTTTTCGAAAATCAATGAGTTGAGAATTTAGAAGAATTAAATATAAAAAAATTGTAAGTTTTGTAAATTATTCAATAAAGAAATAGGAAAAATTCGAGAATTTACGAAAACTTCCATGAAGTTTGTCCAAATTTTTCTTTACAACGATCATTTCTGGAGGCAGTTTTTAATAAAAACAGCAATTTTTTCTTTTTCTAGCTTTCTCTTCAAAATTTGAAGAAATTCAAGAAGTTTGTCATTGCTCAGTTGTGTGTTGTATGACGAGGATGGTTCCATGAATTAAAAAATCGAAAATGTGATTAATTTTTAAAGAAAATTTTTCGATCGATTGTATTTCAACGATGTTTATAATGATAAGAATGTAAATAACAATAGAAATCTTGGAATAGTCTAAAAAAGTGATTATAATAATTGTAATAAATTAACTTGTAGTTCCTGATAAGGGCAAAAGAATGGGACTATCTAAGTTTTTGATTGATTGATAGTTCGACAATGTCTTCAAGAATGTAAGTAACAATATAAATCTCAAAGTGTCACTAAAAGTAATTGTAATAATTGTAATAAATAATTTTGTAGTTCCTGATGAGGGCAAGATATGTGCTGAAAGTTAGAAAAAGAAAAAATTGCTGTTTTTATTAAAAATTGGCTCCAGAAGTGATCGTTGTAAAGAAAAATTTGAATAATATGAAAATTAAAGGAGCGGACAATAAACACTTCCATGAATTGTCTAGATTTTGGAAAATTTTGGAAATCACATAAAACTACAGATACTCTCAAACTCTGTTTAATTTTTTTTTATTTTCAATTTACTAAAATGGAAATTTCGAACAGTTTTGTTCGATCTTCAAGTCATTCCAAAATTCTTATATACAAACAAATGATTTCAGTTAAAACGGGTGAAAAAAGAACAGCAAGAAGTGATCAACCAACTGAGGAATTATATAAATAAGACTCTTCTTAACATCGTCGAGAATTACCCCCAGTTGTTGGAAGTTAAAAAAACTCAATAAGCGATGTACAAACATAAAAAATGTACAAAAAACGCGAATTGTAGTTAAATACTGTTTTTAAGATAAATTGTTTCGACAACGAAAAAATGTTAGCGTTGAATGTGTTTTTTATCCGAGTGTGTGCGCATACCACGACGATTGTCTTTGATGTCTTTGATCTACAAAGCAATCGGAGTGTAATACAATAAATTTCACCTTTTGCGGGCGTACTTAATTTTCTCGTGGTAATGCGAATTTTTTGCTATCATTCGAACGGGGAGAAATAAACGACTTGATATTTTTTGCGAATGATTTTAAATAGATCGCGTCTAGTTTAGGACTGGAAAGTTTGATGCATGCTCGGGGAGTTTGAAAAATAGCAGTTTGGTTATATTGAATTTCGTGATTTTTGAAGAGAAATTCAAAATTGTAAGGGTGATCGAGGAATTTTCATCCAAACTATTCCTCATTTGGATTTCATTTCCATGAATATTCATTTGTGTAGTGCGATTTTTGATTACGGAGTTTTGAAAACTTTGAAATTTTAAGTTTAACATCGTTAGATATTTCATTATTGAATTAATAACGATTTTCGTAAATTGTGAGATTTTTCAAGGCAAATTCAAAGTCAAAAGAGACTGAGAAATTTCTTTCGGGTTCATTCTTCGTCAATTTTTAGAAAAAAGTTAGAAATTTTTAATTGTTGAATATGGATTTTAAATTACAAAGTTCTGAAAAATTTCGGTGGAATATAGCCTGGTGACTTTATTGTAAGTGAAATTTTTAGTTGTGTAGCAAATTATTTGGGAACTTGTAATTAAAAAATTGAAATTCGTTAGATGTTATTATAAAAAATTTTTGTACATTTTGAGATTCTGCAAAGAAAATTCGAAATCTGAAGAAACTAAGGAATTTTTATTATGTTCTTCCTTTATTTAGTTTAGTAGTTTGTATTTTGTTTTTATGAATTTTCTATTTATTTAGTGCGAAATCCTAATTATGAGTAATTAATCAAGTGTTTAATTCTCTCCGAGCGCACGACAGGCGTGTCGCGTGCGAACGAAATGTGATATTCGTCCGTAATGTGATCCTTTTCAGAAAGAGACTCGTAATTGATCGCGCCACTGTCGGCTCTGCCAAAAACAAAAAAAAAACAGCAGTAGGCGTTTCGCGAATAAAAAATGATTGTGATTATCTCTTCCTCGTTAATTCCGCCTTTGGAGTTACGATTCGTTGCACGCCAATTGATTGCGCACTTTCTCAAATCGCGATCATTAGAATCGTAATGACCACTTATTCGACATTTTATTCGTTGGCGAGGGAAGATTAAATTTTGCGAGTTTTCTTTCTCTCTTCCGCGACTGCGGCGTGAATTTTTGAAAGAATTTTTTGTTATTGTTGGCTCAAATGAGATTGGGTTCATTCGAACGATGTTTTAATCGCACTCTTGATAATATTGGATAATGATTTTTTACTCACGCGGTTGGCGATGTTCAATATGTTGTTGAATAAATGAGTATTTTTCGATAAGATTGTTCATTGGGATTTTTTATTGTCTTTTTAGATTTGGGGAGTTTCAATGGTGAGTTAGAGGCTTGGAGGGTGAATTTTGTAAGGTTGTTTTGATGATTTTTTCATTTTCTTTGAATTTTTGGATTGCTGGCGATTCAATCTTCATTAGGTCCTGAATTAATTATCAGAGATTGATTTAGATTTCTATGGATTCGATTTTTGAAAAATTGGACAATGAATCGTTTATTTGTATTATGAAATTAGTCGATTATCATTTCAATGATCATCAATAATTCTTCAAAATTCGATGTTCCCTGTATGATTTATAAGAATGTTTGTAGATTGTGGAATATGTGAAAATTGTTATTGCATTTTTTACAATTATCAAGATTCAAAATACATATTGTCGTATATAAGTACATCATCGATTATTTTGCAAATTTCAATGCATATTATAAAGTTTTGAAAATGAGAAATAATGTAAAATTTTCCTGAATTTTTTCAAAAATTTGATAACTCTTTCGCAAAATTTGCACAAGTTCAGAAAAAGCCAATGAATTTTAGAGATTATTATCTCAAAACTTCTCTCTAAACTACAGAAACTATGTAATGTTCTTAAAATGTTGAAAAAATAAAAAAAAATGTTTTTCCGTATATGTACATAGATGGTCAAAATTGACAAGTCCAGGTAAAAAATACATGTAAAAGGTAAGTGGAGAAACTTATTGAAACAAAAAATAAGGGGAAAAACGCAACGAAAACAGTTCAGGGGAAAAAACCATATTTTGTCAGTGGGAAAACGCAAGACATCTTATTTTAATAATCATAGTTCAACTTTTCTTTAAGTTTAATTAATTTTTTTTCTCAATTCCGATACTATCTTTTCGAAAAATTCACGATAACTGTAGTTTTATAAACAAATATTTCAAAACTCGCGCCTCGTAAGTGACTGTTTGCTGCCCTCGGTATGTCGGAGAAAATTCCTGAATATCCAAAAACTGTTCAGCCGCCAAAGACACGTCTTTACCATACACTGCAAAAAAGAACAAACAAATCAATAACATCCACAAATCCTTATTCCCTTGAATTTCTTCTCTCACTTTCGCAATGTTCCAAAAACTGGTTGCACTCTTCAAAAATGGAGTCTTTCAAAACAACCAACTGCTTCGCCGTCTGTTCCAAAAGTGACAAAAAACATCTTTTGGTATAAAACCAAGTGTCAGAACCAAGTTTCTTATTGTAAGGTTCAAGACTTTTCATGATTCGAGAAATCCCAAATTCGTAATTGCCTTTGGCACAGTACAAAGTCCCAATAACAAGGTTCACAATGCAGGAATGGAATATTTTGCTATCAGGTTCTTCCAAAGAGACCATTTCCTCTTGTTTTTCAATTTGCTTCATGAGAGTTTCAGCCTCTGTGTTTTTTGTTGTCATTATGTAACTGACGCACAAGTTGGCCAAAACCATAGGGTTCACTTGCAAAATCTGCAAAATTTTGGAATTAGAATACATCTAAGAGTTGTTCATTGAATACCTACATTGTCAAATTTTTTCTGCACAATGGGTTCGTAGAAACCTGTGGCCTCTTTGAATTTATCGTCTTGCATGTACAAAGTATGAGCCACGTTCAGTTTCCAAGTGTCATTGTCGTTGCAAAACTCATAGCTTGCCTTGAAGATCTTCTCCACTTGAAGGTAATTACCCATGTCCCAATAAATTTTAGCTTGCGCCATCAAAACTGGCATGTACCGGTCCAGAGTGTCATCGTAATCCTCCAAAAGTCTTTTTGTAGTATCATCATCGTGCTCGAGTCTCGCATTTTGCACTTGTTTCGAGATTTTTCTCAGAGCGTCGGTCAGTTTGCTGCAGGAATCGTCTAGTTTTCTGTAGGCTTCTTCTGGTGACGTTTGAAGGGTTATCAGAGCATCGAGAAAGTCATAAAGATACTGGAAATACATGAATCACTTTCTTAGACAGTTCATCAGATGTCAGGGAGTTGTGTAGACACTTTTTTTGCATGAGGTTCTTACAGGAGTGAGATGTTTGTAGGTCAAATCAACGTTTTCAGCCAAAACGTCAGCTGCTAGGTCGTAATACCCGTATTTGCAATACATCACGAGTAGATTGGAGAAGACTTCTGGAGGTGATGGATTTTGTCTTAATAGGAATTGGAGCTTTTCGAAACCTTCTACGGGGTTTGAATCCATGTTGATTATTGCATGATTGTGTAAGGTTACGGCATCTAATTCTTCTTCGGAACGTGGTGGCATGTCGGTGAGAGCTTCCTTAGCTGCCTTGTCTGTGGTAGTCAGTTACTTATATTGGTTTACAAATTTTTCCATGATTGCGAATAACTCAGGAAAAAAGGTTTTGTCGACTAATTTCCAAGACAACCAAAAATATTTATTTAAATGAAAAATATTTAAACTAATATTTTGGCTGTTTAAGGCGGGACACAAATATTTCGCCACTTTTAGATTTTTCGTAAATATTTTAAGGTTTTTCATGTTTATTCCCACCCTGGTGGAAGATATCCGACAATTGTCCGACTATAACTTTGATTATTTTTTTCTTTGACTCTGATGTGACGTTTTGTGGTTTTGTGGTTGTAAAAATAAATAGAAGTGATTAATTTATTGATTCCAGAAAAAATTACGCATTTTTTATTGTGTTTATTAGGAATAAATAACAATTTAGCAGTAGCATTCGAGTTGGATAAAACAGAACGACACAAAACAATGCAGAACAATGCGACTTTATCGACAAAGTTGTCGATCTGACAAGCTGTGTCGCGCGCGGTTTATTTAGAATTAATATTAAATATTATTGAAACAATAATCTAAATATATACGATAACATACAGTAAAATTAATTATACATATGGGTGAATATTTTTATGTTCTGATATATATTAATTAATACATTATAATTTATATATACATGATTTCTATATTTTCAATAAAAAATAATAAATTATTGATGAGTAAATATATTTTAATAAATAAGTTAATATTGAAGAATACTAATCTAATAATAATATTATTGATGATATATTATAATTGATTTATCATAAGTAACATATTCAATTATTATACATTTTTATAATAATTGAAGAGCAAAACGCTTATTTCATTTGAGATTGAAAAAAACTGAATTAATGCCATTTTCAAATTTCGCGCGCTTAAACGGACGAAACAATGTCTTTTTGAGGTTATGGCGATGTTATTACTTTTGATACTTGATAAATCATAATTTTTAGAGCAATATACAAATATTTAGCATCACAATTAATTAAAGGATGTAATTTTGCTCTTTTTCTGACAATTTTTCGCAAAAAATATGATGGGATTGGCCAAAAATCGAAGTTTAAAAATACAGTCGTTACATTCGACAGTGTTACGACTATGGTCCGACTATTTTCATTCGGAACTTTTTCACCAGGGAGGGATTCAGTTTCAAAATAATAAGGATTTTCTTTCACTATTGAAGGGTCCTTTCATTTTTAAATATCGACCGTTTTAAAACGAAAGGTTTAGCGTTTCATTTTGAAAGGAGATGGCTTTGAAATTCTTTCCGATTCATGTCTAAACGAAAATTTCTTTGAGCGTAAATAACGAAGTGTTGGTAGTGTATATTATTATGATTTTTACAATTTTTCAGCTGGTACTCGATGGCAGCTTTTAAATTGAAAGCCTGCGTTAAGGCAGTTTCGTGTAAAATCAAAGTATTCCCAACGCTCCTGACTTCCATTTCTTCGGTATTTGCTCCTACACTTAGTTCTGGATGTTCGCTTATTCCATTTTCTATGATATCAGCTTTTCGAAAATAAGAACATAAATTGCAATTTGAAAATATGTTTTACGATTGTACGATATGTTACGATAATTCTTGGCTGTTTTAAAAAGATGACTTGGAGAATCTTCAAAAATTATCTTTAATCAAAATAATAGAACGTCCATATTTAAAAGAATCTCAAATAAGTACCAATGTGTTTCAATGATGGAGCATATTCCTTGAGCTTGTAATAACACAGAGCGACATTGTAAGACAAATGTGGCTTAAAACCAGCAATTTGATGAGCGTTTTTGAATTTTTTCCAAGCTTCTTCATATTTTCCTTCCTAAAAAAGATAAAAAAATTGGAATAAATTGAAAGGAAAGTTACTATAGTACTAGATTTTGAAACGATTTCGAGTTTCTGAACCTGTGACATTAAATTTTAGGTTTAGAAAATATAAGCAGATGATTTCTATCTCGATTCGATAATTGAAAGATCGTAAAATTTTTTATTTTTAATCGAAAATATATACAGTATTATTTAGCGTGAGTAGACTCCATTCTCGCTGATTTTTTCTATACCTATCCGAAATCAAATCTGAATTGAATTGCAAATTTAAATTGCTGTTAAATAGAATTCTTTACAAAGAATTTGTAAGTCTTTGAATTAGATTGATCATATTACAAATCCATGAACAACTTCTCAAATTTTCATGACTTAATGTTTGTGCAAAATTTTTTCAATAATTCTACCAATAGGTATTTTGAATCACCTTGTAGAGCAAACACCCCAAATTTACTTCTGTACTGACACTGTCATTTTGGTACTGCTCGATCAAAATTTTGGACCCAGCAACGTCCTCCTGGCCATACTTTATGGCTGCTCGTAACAGATTGACTTTAGCTCCTAAATTTGTATCATCGATTATTCCCGATGTCACGTTCCAGGCTTCTTGGTACATGCAAGCTTGGTACAAAGACTGGGCATAATACAACTTGTAAGACGATTCTTCCGGACAAACTTGAAGCAATTTTTCATAACAATCAGCGGCTGACACAAAATCTTGCGTATGATAAAAACAGTGGGCCAACAAAGAAAGACACGGTCGAGACTAAAAATTTTCAGTCATCATAATTATATTACTTTCTGTTTTTTTGATAAATCAATCATGCATATTACATTATAAGAATCATTCGTGATCCGTTTCTTAATAATTTTAACAACTTGAAAATTCACTAAAATTTTTTTTCTAAAAATACTAATCATTAAATAATGCATGAATGCATCTACGTAATATACTGGGGCTTACAGATAGATGAATCTGACTCAAGTTCGACAGAAATTGAATCACCTCGCTATGCCTTTGTTCTTTGATCTGGAATAAGAGTTAGAATATTCAATGGTCAAGGATTATAATAAAAATTCATAAATTTAGATGGTTTAGATAGCTGAATACATTACCATGGAGTAAATTGTTTTTGTGTACTCTCCATCTTTGATTTGCACGTTTTGTGCATAATGTGCCATTGTTGATTGACAATTAAATAATTGAGAGTTGGAATAACTCAATAAACAATCACTTTTTTTAGTAAATATCGTTAATATCAACTGGTGCACAATGCTTTGCGTCGTTGTAACCAATAGCAACCACAGCATAAACACTCGAAAGTCCGGGCTAAGTGTGTATATACTGGGTGATACTGGGAATTAAATCAAAAATTATTCTTCGCTGTTCTGATCAATTACTTGTAAAATTTGTCATTCATTCATCGACATTCCGATGGCAATTTTTTTAGTGGAATTATAAGATAGTGAAGAATAACTTTTGTATTTATAAGTCGAAGAACATCAAAGGAGATAAAATTATAACTGGGGAATTACTGAGAACGAAGCTCTTCACGTATCCAAAAACACACGATACGAAAAATTTTTAGAATCTCACATTGAAAAACCTTTGATCGGAAAAATAATTTATAACTCACAGTCAAGATTATTGAAGAAAAATAAAATGATTGAATAGAATGCACGTTTTAGATGAGAGAAGAATATTACATGAATTTTGAAAAATTACAAACATCTGTTTATTAAGAAATTAGCCCAACACTTCGAGACAAATCACAAACTGGCAAACTCGATCCTTGAAATAAACATTTATTTTAAATGAATAAATAATAAAGCACATTCTGATTGTTTGAATCAAATAAAATATTTATTCCAAAACACATACACAATGTTTCACATTACAACTGTGAAAATAAGAAAAAAATGTGCTTCGTCATTAATTGTAAAAAACGCATTGATCAGGTCGTATAAACTATTACAGAAATTATCTAATATTTCAGGCGCACTCAAAGCAATTAATAAAGAATTGCAAATGCAGGACTTTTTTATTTTCACAGAAAAAATACGCATGCATTTATAACTTTTCAAGTATAAAAATTACTTCAAATGAACACATTTTTCGACTCGAGAAAAGGAAAACTAAAATTGCCGTAATAGATAGAAATTTCCCTTTTTGCATCTTCGTTTTCTTTTTTTCTTGTTGGAAGAAGAATAAATTGTTCTGAATGATAAAGTAAAAAGATTAACAATTATCACAGAATTTTCTGTGTGTCACGAATTTCGGATGAAAGTCATATAAAAAGATTCATGACATATAAACTTTATTTTTTCTATTTTTCTAGTATACTTTTTTCTTCGAAAGTTTATTCATTTATTTATTTTTTGAAGAAATTTAAAACTATTTTAAAGCTTCTAGAAAACAATTGCTAATATGATTTTGAGAAGTTCATTCATAAGATTGTGGAATCAGTTTAAGTTTAAGACAAAAAATATACGCTAAGCAAAGTTTTCTGCCGACATCAACTGATAAAGATGATAAGAACGTAAGCAGCTTTTCATCAAGGTCATTATCGCGAGATAACACGGATGAGTAAAAACGTGATGCACCAAAACACCGAGCATAATATTTTTTTGATATGTTAAGGTCAGCGTCCGAAATTTTTGAACAACACTAAGAACGTGCTAATAAAAACTTATTCACCAACTTTAATTTCATTAGATAAGGATTTGATGAAGAAATCGATTTTTCAAATTGCGGACAGTTTTTTTTTCTACGTATGATTAAAATTTTTGCGATAGTTTTTGACCGATTTAGAGGGCACAACTAAGATGAAAAAAACTCTGCTCTCAGTTTTAAACGATTTTTTAAGAAACTTTTGACTAGAGTTGACCAGAATTTTTTATAAATATATGACAATAGTTCTAACAATATTACGACGTTTGCCAACATTCAATTTTCTTTCGAATGTTGATAATATCTTCTGCTGTTGTCCTACAGCAACCTCCTACGTACTGGGTCCCGAAGCTCAACCATTTGTTTACGAAATTTTCTATTGGTATCCATTCGCCTTCACCCATCCCATGCCAGCCTTTTTCAACCGTATATTTTTCTCCACTGTAAGAGAAATGTATTGTTCAATGTTTATTCAGAAAATTTATAGCATAGATTCTCAACCTCAGTCAAATGATCAAAGATTGAATCCTTTGTTTATGCTCGTTTTTCTTTTTGGAATGGTTCACGAAAAAAGGTTAAAAGTTCAATAGACCAGTGAAAATTCTTGTGATTTTCCTCTTGTATTATCTCACCTTGGAAATAGTGGATACAAAAATGTATATTCGTTATGAAAATTATTAAGAAAATTGAATTGGACCTTAATTTTCAAGTTTATTTGAAAATTCTTCATAAATGATGTACATATACTCGATTATTCTCCTGATATTCGATTTCATTTTTTATGAAAGTTTCTTCTTCACTTAGTAAATAAATCATAAATCGTTAAACGATTTCCAAAATATATGAAAATTATTATGTCTCATCGAGAATATTGTTCTAGATAATTTTTATCATCTTGACTTTAGTCATCTAAATTTGAAAACCGAGCAATCTGAAAATTCAGGCAATCAAGGGTCGGAACATATAGGAATTAAAACTTAGTTAACCTAGAAAACACATGGAATAACTATAATTTGAGTTTCCCTCCTCGAATACTCAAAAATTATCAGATTCATATATTTTTTAACTTAAATTTGTCAATAATTTTAATTTCTTGACTAAATTTTCAATATTTCTCAATCTCGATAGTGCGAAATGTACTTTTTTTTTAATAAGATTTGAATTAGGTTCTCAAATAAGCAAATTGCAGTTCGAATTCGGCATATAATAATTAATAAAGCGAAAAATCTTTCATTATATTAATTCTTCTATTGAACGATTCTTCTTTTAGAATGAGTTTGTGAACAGACAAATTTTTCTATTGAGAAAACCTAATCTTCCTTTGCCATTAGAAACTTGACAATCAATTTTTTTATACATCTGAAAATGCGACAAAATAAATATTTATTCCTATGAATTTCCAGATTTATGAATTGAAGGATGATTACATGTCAGATATGAGTATTCGAAATTTTCGAAGAAGAAAATTACCCGATCGTAAATCAAGTGTAAAAAGTAGTGCATTGTGAATTTATTCCCAAGTTCTAAAACTCAAAATACCGCAATAGAGTGCGAAAAAATAGTATATCATTGTAAATCTTTCGAGAATAATTCACGTCACAAATTTTAAATGAATGAAAATTTTCATTTGTGTACTCAAAACATAGCGATTCAAGAATTTTGATGAAAGAATTTTCTATTATTGAATATTTATGAAATAACGTGTTCTCAACATATTATCTCAAATTTATTAAATATAACTTATTTTCAGGAATTCAGTAGTATGATCTTTAATATTCCGTACAAATAGAGATTCATCAAATATAAAAAATCCCTAACCAGAGAACAGGAAGCTTAAAAAAGCTCTAACCATGAAAAGCTACGACTTCAATTAATTGTCAAATCTGAAAACTGATGAAATCGAAAAATCATTCATTCAGTCTACTATTATAAATGCAAATTATAACACAAAAAAGCCTTCCACCCTCATAATTATAAAAATTTGTTTTGATCCTTTTTTCTTACTTTCAAGTTCAACCCTACTTCGAAATGTTCTTAATTTATTAAAATTCACAAAAATTTTCCACCAGAAATACTTCAGATAGATCGATTTTAAATTTCTTCATCCCTAGAGCCTCTTCATAAGAAGGGCGCTTCTGGCCCTTGATATGTATTAGTTTCATCACTTACTGCGGCCACAGAAAAGAAATACCTTAAACCACCAAAACCCCATATGCTTTCCCCACTAAAAATCCTTCACATCACCCTCCAAGTTACCTATTTGGGTACGCTATCAAAGGAATCGGCTCGTTCCTCTTTTTGTTGATTCCCTCCAACAAAGGCCCCACGTATGAAGGTGCCAGACAATTAACCCCAACCGCAATAAGTTGCCCAGGTCTTTGGCGGTAGCACCCAATAGCCGTGTCCACGAAAGGGTTACCATCCACCAAGCTCTTGTTCGGCCCATCACAGGAAAACGAAAGCCAAGCCTTGGTCCCAGGAAATTCCCTTAGAAGCTCTACCAGGGCCTCAGCTTCCATGGCACATGGAATGGTCTCCAGGGCAAGCAAATCCACCCCAGAATTCGATAATGCCCGAATTCTGGGCCTGTGCCATTCCAACAGGGTCTCCTTTGTAACGTCGTCCTTGTAGGACCCAGTGTACTCTGACCCATCGTGAAGCGCGGCCCCGTAGGGCCCACAAGAGCCCGCTATCAGGGGCCTCGGGTTCAATGCTGGGTTCTCGTTGAGCTCGCATTCCTTTCGGTAGATTTCCACCGCTTCCTTGGCCAAACGGACGCCTTTCTGGATGAGGCCCAAACTTTCTTCCTCGGTGATACCCAAATGTTTGATGAATCCGGTCACTGATGCTTGGTAGGTGTTGGTCTCAATGATCTCACATCCGGCCCGGAGGAAGTCGAGGTGCGTAGCTCGTACTGCTTCTGGATGTGTCACCAGGAAGCGGCTTGTCCAGAGGGGATCGCCGTCGATGCGATCCCCGACGTGGCTGGACAATTGCGTCGAGAAACCGCCGTCGAGTACCGTTGCGCCTGGCATTTCTGTCAACACTGGCGGTCGCTTCTCAATGACAGACCCTCGATGATACAAAGTTCAGGCCGATGATGCTGATAAAATAATTCGAGATTCGGCTTATGCTTGTTTTGTCTCGCCGTTGAAAGGTCGCGTTGGGGATAATGCGGAGCCGATTTTCTGCAGCGATTAGCGTAATCGAACTTTTTGCGTTTCATTATGGATACGTGTTGGATCTTTTGTTTTTTTGTTGAACTTGAAGTTGGATGGTTTGTACTTTTTTTTCTTGTGGCAATAGGTGGAATGTTTGTCTGGAGAGATTGATCCACGTGTTTCTGCAGTTGCGATAAAAATGCAACGTGCGCACAGATAATGTGTGAATTTTAGTTTGAGGAATCTTGTATGTTTGCGTTTTAAGTGGAATTTCTTTTTTCAGTTGGGATTTGCGAAATAATCACTTTTGTGCGCTTTGTTGCTAGATTTTAGTTATTTCAAACATAGTTGTGATTGAGGCGATGATTGAGTATTTTTTTGTTTTGTTTCGTAGCGTCGTGAGGAATATGACTGAGGAATATGGGATATTTTAACCCAATAATCAAAGGTGACAGAATAGTATAACAGTACATAAACAATTATAAGTAATTTATACAGTTGTGCTAAAGCATGTAACGTAATTCAAATTCTGCGACCCTAGAAATCTTATAACACCCATTTTTCAAGTTTTAGCCAATTTTTCGAACTTTCAGACCACTGTACATTAGCAACACGTCGATATCATAATCGAATTTCCAACCGAAACCAAAATAAAGCGAATAAAGCTTGAGAACCTGCACGAGCTCCAGAAAAACGATATAATATACACCCCCTACATGTATGTTAGATTTTAGGCAGGTGCTCGATTTCCCAGGTCCAACAAAAGCACCATCATAGCCTCGTTTTACCTGTTCCCAATTCATCTTCCTATACACTTCCATATCTTTTTTAGGAGTAAGTGGTTCTTACGGAAGCACTTTATAACAAGTGTCAGATTTCACATGAAAGAACGTCGAGCAAACTTTTAAAAAATCTGAGTCCTTTTGATTCTCGCCCTTTAGAACATGATACCTTTGAGTCATTTAAAACTTAATGCATACGAAACCTAAATAAGGTAAATACTAAATACATTCAGCTTAAATTTGTATAACTATTTGTTGGGTGTGAAACTTAACAATATTTTCATTTCATTTTTTTATTTCAATTAAATTCAGTTTGAAAGTTCAATGAACTATTTGTAAAACTGATGATTTTTAAAAATATGTTTATGAAAATTCAATCATAGACTGTTTCAACATATGTATTTTGTTACAGAAAATCGTGATTATAGAAATAAAATGAAACTCAGCTGTATGCATGCAGTTAAAAAGAAAAATATTTGGTAGCTTATTTCAGTCGTTTTATGTGAACAGTAGAAGCGTTACTTTTAGGACGATTTGTCATACTTGCACAACGTTTTTCTCACCCCGGGAAATTTCATGGGGTGCAATTGAAATTGCTAAAAGGAATTGAAAGTAGCCCAAGTTTCATTGGATTGGCTTGAATCCAGGACTTGCGCACATTTGAAGAAACCGCCTACTCATTCCTGAATTTCTTAGAGATGAAATGAAAATAAATAGATCTTAAATTTTACATCATCATACAAATGATAGAATTTAATTTGTGATGAAACGGAGGACGAGATTTTTGCAAATCCCACCATTTTTTGAATAATTTGGATTTGTCAAAAATTTTGATAGTTGAAATGAACGCAGGTAATTATTACCTTTCTTAAATTTTGAAACGAAATTTTTCTTGATTGTATTCTATACAAGTTTTTTACAGATTTTACTGCAGTTAGATGTCACTGAATGATAATATAATGAGAAATACTTAATTAATACGTCAGCTTTTTCGTATCAATTTTAATGAACTTGTCTTGCAGGTTTTTACAGAAACAAGTAGTGGAATATACATAGAAAACCGTGTTTCTCGGATTTCATACACTTAAATTAATAGAAATCTGTGGAAGCACTGTTTTCTGAAAAAATTAAACAAATACTTATAAAACTTCGAATTCTAGAGCATGAAATACAAAAAATGTACAGAGCGATCTATGTAGAAATAATAAAAATCTTTAACGATGATAGAAGACGCAACAAAATCTAATAAATCCAAAAAAAAAAACGAAAATTCAAGAAATCTATAAAACACGAAAAATCCAGATAGATTTAATTTTCTCAGTAATCTGTAAAATTCCTGAAAATCTATCGAAATTTGAATTCTAGAGAATCTTAAAGATTTATAATATACGGCGATCTACACGTATTCGAGAAATCTAAAAAAATACTAAAATATCCTTTAGAGTTTCATAGGTACTGAAAAAATACAAGAAATACTAGAAATCTTATATTACTCAAAAAGTTAGTGGATGTCATTTTCTTCGAAATTCATGAAAAACTTCAATTCTTAAAGCATACAGGGTGCGCCATTTCTTATGTCGGCATGTAAACATTGAATAACTTGAAAAAAAAACAACCGATTTCTGTAAATGAGGTATTTTTATTTAGTTTGGTCCTTTACAATTTATTTAGACTAGTTTTTGAACACAACATCAATCAAGTGGCCGCCCTTATTGTTCACAGCAAAATATGCCCTTTTTGCGGCGTTTTCCATTACCTTTTCGAGCATCTCGGGTGGTATAGCAATGATTTCGGCACGAATATTTTCCTTAAGCTCTTCAATGGTCTGCGGCTTGCTGGCGTACACTTTACTTTTCAAATAACCCCACAAAAAGAAGTCTGGAGGGGTCAAATCTGGAGATCTGGGTGGCCATTCAATGTCGCCTCTTTTTGACATCAGACGTCCAGGGAATTTTCGTTGCAGAAACTGGATTGTTTGATTCGCAGTGTGGCAGGTCGCACCATCTTGTTGAAACCAGTAATCTTCAAGACCTTTTTCACGCATTTGTGGGCAGACATAGTGAGCCAACATCCACCGATATCGGTTTCCATCGATCGTTTGGTTCTCTTTGAAAAAATAAGGACCAATGATGGTTTTGGCGCAAACGCCGGCCCAAACAGTAACTTTTTGGTCATGCAATGGCGTTTCATGGATCTCGTGTGGATTCTGCGTTCCCCAAATGCGGCAATTTTGCTTATTAACGCCTCCAGAAAGTTTGAAATGTGCCTCGTCGGTCATTAAAATTCGCTTCCAAAAATCAGGTTCAGTATCAACTATTCGAGCGATTGTTTGTCCATATTCCAAGCGACGTGGATGATCTGTAGGCAATATTCTTTGTGTTAATTGCATTTTGTACGGAAACAAATGCAAATCATCTTTCAAAATGCGCCGTAGAGTGGTTCCACTGATGCCGAGATGCTGAGCGCGGTGACGATATGAAACTTTTGGGTTTTGGGCAACGCTCTCTCTGACAGCTTCAATCAGTTCATTTGAACGTCTTGGTCGTTGATGAACGGGTTGTTCGCGATCTTTCACTGTCCCGTGGTCACAAAAATTCGACACCAAACGACGAATAGTGTTGTCAGATGGTGCCTGTTTGCCAAGATATTTTCGACGATATGCTCGTTGAGTTAACACAACTGAACGACTATTTTCAATGTACAAAGTAACTATTTCAGCGCGTTCTTTTGGTGTGAAGCGATACATGGTTGAAATTGTACTGAATTGACGTTTCCAAAACAAGTGAAGTCAAGTAAATCGGTTGTCAAATGTTTAAGTTATTCAATGTTACAATACCGACATAAGAAATGGCGCACCCTGTATAATTTTCGAAAACTGTAGAAATTCATAAATATATCACAAAGTTCTGCAAATGGTATAAATGTTGAAAAATTTAGATAGAAAAAACACCAAAAGTGTTATAATTCTGTAAGATACTGTTTTCTCGGAATTCAAATAAAATACTTAAAATATTTGAAATTTTCGATACTAAAGCGATAAATTCTGGAAGTCTAGAGTAATCTACAGAAATGCTAGAAATCTATAAAAGTTCTAGAAAACATCACTATATTTTCTAAATACGATACAATACAAAAACTTTAGAAATCTATGAAATACTCTAAATTTTCGTAATTACTATTTCCTTAGAAGTCTTTAAAAAACATCAAAAAATTTTTGTAACTCAGATTCCTAGCGCATCGCATTCTTGAAAGACCCATAAAAATTCATTATCATTTGAGAAAATCTTCTAAGCTGTAAAAATAGTTAAGAATTGCGAAAAACACTAAATGTATTAGAAACAAAAATCTTACTCTCTTAATTTCAAATAGTAAAAATCTAGACCTTTTAAATTAGTCAATGATGTTTCGACTACTCAAATAGTAGTTTTCGCGTGATTGACTGCCAACAATAGTCAAATTCCACTATTGGAGTCGTCATTTTTCAACTACCTACAATTAGTCGATTTTTCGACTGTCCAATTAGTCAAACATTGACTATTGTGATAAGTCATTGCAGCTTTGACTATTAAAAATAGTCAATTCTAACGGGAATTACTATTTATAACAGCAATATTCTTTTATTCATTTTATTCATAAATTGACTTATTAAAAAAAGCCAATCCTGTGACAACGAATTAGTTGAAACTTTACTAAAACAATGAGTCATTTCTAAATAAACATTGATTATAAACATCGAAACAGTCGGATTATTTGAAGGTGAAGTAATTATCAATGCTAAAAAAATTAAAAAATTTTTTAAGTCTGGAAAAATCTAAAACGTCGCGAAAGAGTAAAAATTTGTTTTGTGCAAGGATGGAAGAAAATTTCATTGCAAAAATAGAAAATTTTACCATGTAACTTCATAATTTCGAGTTCCTCTTCTATTTCAAGTACAGTATTTGTGCAAAGATGGAAAAAAATTTCATTGTCTTTCACACAGGAAGCAATTATTGAAAAACTTGTAGTGGACTGCTTCAATGGGTGAGTGAATAACCGAGCGAGACATCATCAGAAGGTCCTGGTTTCGAGACCAGACTTCGAGCAAAGTTTTTTTCGGATAAAATTGTCATCTCTTTCCAATAAATGAAAAAATATAGTGTGTAATTTGATAAAATAATTAATAACAATGAATTAATAATGCCAAGAACACCGAAAAATTTTTTTTTTTTAATATTAAATTAACGATTTTATGTAATCGAATTTCAACCTTTTGAATAATTACATTTGACTATTTTCAGTAGTAAATGCTTTTTGACGTATTCAAATAGTCATTTTTGACTTTTTACTGTAGCCTTCTTTTTGCTAGGAACATTAGTCAAATATGACTATAAAATAGTCAAAATTGAGTATTTTAAATTAAGAGAGTAACCTTAGTAACTTGAAAATTTCAAAAAGCAAATTCCATTACACTATATGAAGATATGAAAAGTGTGCGACTCTGGACTCTAAAAGTAGTAAGAATTTAAAATACCGAAATTTGCAAAATAAAAATGGTACTCTTTTAATCAGATTTTCAGAAATCAAAAATATTAAAATCCTGAAGGAAGTACATATATTTTTTCGGTCCTCGCATTACTATTCTCGCTGATGATATTTAATATAAAATCAATGACACTTGTAAACATTTTGCAGTTTACAAATTTTTCTATAAATACCAATACACGATTTGATATGTAATTACAAAGGAGCATCAGAGAACAAAGTGAAGAAATACTGCAATAGAAACTACAAGGATCCATTAATAATTTTCTCGAGTGCTAATTCAACTGACTATTAGGCTCGTAAAAGAAGTAATACACGCTTTTGTAACCTGAACGAAGGGAATTTATTACTGTGGTAAAATGAATGATGATGCATCAAGGGTGTTAGAGGTGTGAGACGAATCTAAGAGGTAGAGCCCTATTGGCTCTCTCAATTTTTCGGTGGGGAAAAGTACCCAAAGAGCGTGTTTGATATCAAAAAGCTCGAGGCATCACTTCAGTTCACAAAAATCTTCGCAAAATTAACAATCGAACGTGAATTCCTGCAACAAAAAACAAGATATCATTTAAAATGAATCAAGATGAAATTCTTTTAGAGAAGTCGGAAATTTTTACTGACGAAAAAAATGCAGATAAATGTAGATTTTCGAGTGAAAATTTTTGGGGCTTTCCAAGTTTTCCAGAGTGTGAAAAGTTTTTGAATGCCAAGAGGAAAAATTCTTCGATTTCAAGGAACGCATTTACAATCGATAGCATTTTAGGAAAAAGGGATGATTTCGAAAAAGGGAATTTTACCTTCGAGGGGATGAAAAAGTGTGGTTCGGAGGGAAACGAGCAATTATGTTTGGAAAATGGATCTTTCATAAGTGAGTATTAAACCATTTCTGTTTTTTCAAAGTTTTTCGCGTTTCTGTTCATGCTTATTGTTAATATACCGGTATTTTTCATTTTTTTTTACAAATTTTTTCATCGGATTGCACGTGAATTGAAAAAAGGATCACAGTTTTCGGAAATAAAATTAGGTATTGTAAAAAATTAGTAAACAAAAGAATCATATTTGATCACTCAACGTTTTTTCTTATGGAAATAACTGTTTAAGTTTTTCTTGCAAACCATTCATTTTTTATCGTTTTAATAACACTTCTGTCATTCATCATTATTAATTTGTATCATAACACGTATTTATAAAAATATGTATTAGTAATTTTACGAATTTATTACATAGTTTTTGTCAGATTATCAGAAAATGTGCAGGTACTGATTTATTTTTATTTGTTGATTTTTTAGAAAATACGTCGTACTATACAAATACCAAGACAGAGTCAGATGAAAACGTGACGTCTTTGGTGTCAGCATCAGTTTTTCAAAATAACTGGTTAACTCAAGCAAAACTAAATGAAGGATGTCATAATTTGCAAGGTGAATGATTTCTCACAATTTTATTAGATAGGCAGTTTTTAACTGATGCAGTGTTGTCTACTGTTTTATAAAACTTTTCTTATTCATTTTCGATAGTGCTGTAAATAGAAACCAGAATGTAGCAACTTCATTTCTAAATCAGTGAAATGATCACTTCCATATCAGAAAGTTGAGCATCAATATTTTTAAATTTTTGAATAAATATCTTTGAGTTTGTGAATTTAGCCAAACTAATTCCGGTATTTAAATCTACGCATTGTAAAATTTGATAGAGAGAAAATAATTTCAATCTTTCCAGAAATTTCAGGAATTAAACTGAAACTTTCAGGAATAAAAAATCTTCTGGACGAAATTGTAGTATTCATATTTTTCATTTTCTGAAGTTTTCGTTCTGTGGAGTGAGATTCCAAACTGAAGAAATTGAACCGTTTGCCAGAGCTTCTAGAAACATTTATTTCAAAATTCTTCAACGAATACATCGTAATTAAAGTTTAAAAGTCTATTTATTTTTGGATTCATCTATACTTTTTTATTTCAAGCTCAAAAACCATTTGGAAGCAAAAGAACGAGAAAACCTGGAATGGATAGAAAACCAAGACAAGCTTACAGCCTCGAACAATTGGAAAGGCTAGAAACTGAATTTAAGGTAAAAATAGAAAAAATAAACAAAATATTTATAGTAAGATTGCAGAATTACACGACTTTCAAAGTAGCACTAAGATTGTAATTAAAGACTCAGAATAAAAAAAGAATGTTGAAAAACTTCATAGTGAAGAATAATTTTTGCAATTCGGAAGAAACAAGAGGAAATCTTACTTACTTTTCAATAAATTTTGGAACTTTGAATTTGGTTTCCAGATTGACAAATATTTGAGCGTGAGTACACGTTTGGAACTTTCGAAAAGTTTGAACCTGACTGAAGTGCAAATTAAAACATGGTTCCAAAATCGAAGAACGAAGTGGAAAAAGCAATTTACGTCCAAATTTAAAATAGCTACCAGTCAAGCTACTATTGAACCCGGTTATTTTTCACCAGCTCAGTATCCCTTTTTTCCATATATTGTTCAACTCTAAAAAATTCTTGGATATTATGAAGTTTGTAGTACATAATTTTCACATAGAATCTAGAAAGTTTTTCTTGATTGTCGACATAAGACAAGAACTACTTTTTTCGATGAATTTAAGAAGTATAAGACATAAGAAGTTTCACTTAGGATCTAAAAAGTGTCATTCAATTGTTGACCACAAGAACTACTTTTTTGGCTATAAACGTTTAGCCCAATAATTAGTGAAACTTCTTATTTTGGTCCTATATATGTGAAACTTCTAATGGCCCACTATAAAGTGAAACTTTTTTGCATACATTATACATATAAAGAGAAGATGTAATATGTAATGAAGACATCTAATTATAAAATAATGATCATTATCTTCCACATTTCAAATTGAAATATTTCAAACATGTCTTGTCTTTTAAATTTCGAAAGATATACTAAATGATTTAATATCATACTGCAAAAACAAAAAAATACACAGATTTCCGTTCAGCCTTGAAACTTTCATGAAATTTACTTCCTCATAAAATCCCTCGGACCTCTACGCCACTGCATTCCAAATTGAGCCTGTTTGACAGGCAAGGTAATTTTAAAAATATCGGTACTGTTTACGTTTTTTTTTGTAAAATTACTAATTAAAGATTAAAATGGTCGATGATTTTGTTCTTTCCGAATTTTAAAATTCAAAGAAACAGAAACTTTTCAAATTTTTTTTCGGTTTCGCGTGTATCATCGCCGCCATTTGCAATTTAACATATATATAGCTGCACAGCTGTTTATGACGTGTTTGACAGTTGTTTATTTACAGTTTACAAATGTCAGCAATGTCAAACCAAACACTGTATTATTGTCAATTATTGTTGTGAAACAGGAGAAAGTAAAAACAATGTTTTTTGCAGTTTTTTGAAAAGATAAAAAAACTTTCGTACGTGAAAAATGGCGGAAAAGGAAGTGACACGAAGCGTTAACAATGGTTAGAAAAGTAATTTCCACTAACTTTTACAAATTGCAGTAAGAGTAACATATTGATGAAATAATTGTGAAAATTCATGTTGAATTTTTCCAGATATGGTGAATCTGCAATTTAGCGACTTCTGTAAAAAAAATAGACTTTTTTTTCGAAGAAAATTAGGGTGTATTTCTAAAAAAAAAAACCTAACCGAAGAAAAAGAAACATTACTTTGGTTAGGTTTTTTTTTTTTTTTTTTTTTTTAAGAAATACACTAATTTAAAAAAAAAAAAATTTTTTTTTCAAAGAAGTCGCTAAACTGCAGATTTACCTCAGATATACATGATTGAAAATCAGGTGTTATAAAATGTATCATTTGACAATAATTAAACATTTTATTAATAATGTAAACATGATATTTTCTGTCTTATATTCAATAAATATTATTTCAATATTTTTATTTATACATTAGAGATTAATTTAATGAAAATTTAATAGTTTTTTATATTATAAAAAATTTTATTTCTGGTCAAGTTTTTAAATGACAAGTATAAAAAATTTCCTTCGTATTGTGTTTCCAATAAATTATAAAGTGCGAATTTTTATTATCATGAAACATTCTACAACAAATCATACATTATAAATACTTTTATTTAATTTCAAATTTATAATTTTTTATTGCATAAGACATTTAATTTTTTGGTCAAGTGTTCGATTAACAAGTATAATAAATTATTTATAATATTAATAATAACTGATGTTTGACATTAGGGAAATTATAAATTTGGAAAAAAAAATTTAGCTTCAAAAAATTGTCGCAAATTTTAGATTACAACAATGTTTCGTTTATATCATTTATAACTGTTTCCTTTTAATTTCTAAATTCCTCGATTTGACATTTTTTAATATATGTATATCTTGATTTTGGTTATAATTATATTTTAAATACTTTTGTACAATGAAATAAATAATATATGATTCATTATTTTCATAATTATTAATAAAATAACTTGTTTACTATTAATTCTATAATTCACTAATTTATAAATATCATATTGAGTTTATTCTTTCTGTACTATAAAATTTCAATTATAATACAATTATAATAATTCAAACATAATTATAATAATTAATTTTCAATTTTTTTATTTACATTTGTTTCTGACACAGATTCAATCCTTCACAATAGAATATTCTAAAAACATCTATAATTACACAAATTTTTTACTCATTTGACTCATGAACTCAGTCTATTCTGAACTGTCAGTTTTCAAATCTTAAACTTTTTAACAAAGAGTTCAAAGCACGCATGAATTAAATTTTTTCTCGATTCGTAACTTTGTAGCTTTAAATTTTTCTCGCCTTGAATTTCTGAAGTAGAATTTCAAATATCCAGAAATTAAATAATTTACAATGTAAGATGTGAGAGCATGAAAAAATTTCTAAATAAATTTGTCTATCTTGAATTAATGTTAAAAAATCTATTAGTGATGTGTATATTTTAAAATTGAAAGAATGGAGTATTTTGTATAATATATCTGAAATTCCAAAAGTTTTAAATTTACGGATCAAAAAAATCAAAAGAATTTTTTTTTTTTATTACCTGGAATTGCTTTTTTTTATTACATTTATTTTTTTAAATTTGGAACTTTATTTTCTTGCAATGACTTGAGTAATTTTCCAAACCTGGAATTTACAGATGCCCCAGAAAAAAGCAGTAGGCAAAATTCCATATCAGGAAGTTCGTCGTCAACGGTAATATCATTGTGAAGACTTAAAAAAAAAATAACTGTATTTTTCACCAACAAAATTTTCTACAGTCAAACACACCATCAAAAAGTAATAAAAAAATGGAAAACATAGAAGATTTAAAAGTGCAACTGGAAACTTTGATGAATTCGTTGGCAACTTTGTCCTTAGAAAAATCTAGGATGGAAGCGAATTTTCAAGCTGACAGAAAACAATTAAGAAACGAACGGGAACAGGTATAAAAAAACTTATTGCAACATAATATTTCTCAAAGAAAGAAAATTATAATGAATGTTCTACTCGACAAAATTTTAACTTCTTTACTTACAATTATTTTTCATATTACCTTTTTAAAAATTTTTTATTAAAAAATTTGATTCGAATTACCTTGAAAGAAAATGACATGAATATCATGAAAATAAAATGAAAACATTCCAATTTGGAAAAAAATACCATACAAAGAAATTTATTATTTAAAGTATAATAAAATGTATAAATTAAGTCAATCATTCTGAATCCTTATTTTTTACAGTATGAAAAAAAAGTCAAAGAGCTAAGGGATAAATGCAAAAAACTCCAAAACTCATCACATTCAGAAACAGAGCATTTAAAGTATAAATTAATTTTGGAGCGTCATGAGAAAGAAAAAGAGCAGGCTCAACATGTAGCAATGATGAAGTAAGAATTAGTAATTTTTTTATCATTTACATTCCTATCACAAACAAAAATGATACTAAATTGAATTTATTCGATAAAAAAGCAACTTAAGTTAATAACAAAAATTTACAGAGAATTACAAAGATTGGTCAGCGAAGAACGTCATGCAAAGGAACAGTTAGAAGCTCAAATAAGAGAATTAAAAACTCAGTCTCAAAATCGTGCGAGGGACAAAATTTTGGAGGCTGAATTGGAAATAGTAAAAAATAAATTGAAGCAAGCTGAGTCAGCTGCAAAAGGAACTTCGCCTTTGCTTTTGTCTTTGCAAGCAGAAATGACAGCTTTGAAAAGGCAACATCGAAACGCAATTCAAGAAGTAAACGCAAATTTACTTTTTAAATTAAATTAATTAAATCTTCAGATTATATATTAATGCACAGAATTTAAAATAATCTGGATTTAAATTATTCAAGGAGCAAAAAAGAGTGGCAGCTGCAGAAGAACAAGCTCGAATAATCGCTATGACTCATGAATCACGAGTCGCGAGTTTGGAAACAAAATTATCCGAACTTTCCAAAAGCGTTGGTGGATATGAAAGGCTGAGACAAAAAGACCAAGTGGCAATCCAAAAATTGAAAGAACAATTGGTCCATCTGCAGGATTTTGAAGAAAAAAATGAGAGTCAGTTAGATGTAAACGATCCCAAAGAAATAGTTACCAAAATTGAGGAAACGTGCAGTTTGTTGATGAACGTGGATAAGGAAATGTATCGTTCAGTTGTCGAAGGTATATTTTATGGAATCTTAAAGTATTTGAATTTTTTTGGGTTGAAATTATGTTCCTTTTATAAATATATTGTTATTATCATTTTATTAATGTGATATACATAAGTGAATTGAAATATAATTATAGAACTAATTTCGTAATAGTTTTATCAAATTTTTATTCAAATTTTGAGAAGAACTCACAAAACTCAAAAATATTAAATTCATACAACAACGTAAATTTTCGAAATGCCATTTCCAAAAACTGCACATATGTTTTTCAAATAAATAAATAAATTTCCAATTTCATTTGCTGTTTTAAAATTATGATACAATTTTTCGAATAGTCGTAAATCTATAAATTCTTATTACTTATTATTCTTAAAACCGTAAAATTTTACAGGTTTATTACCAGAAGAATATAAAAATTCGGAGTACAAATCCAAATATGAATCACTTCTCCAAGAATTCGAGGAATACAAAAATCAGGCATTTTTAATAACTAAAGAAAAACATTCCATGCGTGATAATAAAACTCGTGATGAAATCACGGGTGAAAATGGACAATTGCATCGATTAAAAACACATTGCAGAAATTTAGAGGAAAAAACTCGTGCTTTACATGCAGAATTGGGGAACAAGGACAAAGAATGGAAGAAAAAATTAGAAAACATTCAGCTGGTAATGAAAAAATTACAATATTTGGAACGTAAAATATTTATACTTTTTATTTATAAAAATTGACTAATAATTCATTCATCAATAAAAAATATTTCTCATTGTCAATTTCAAACATACAACACTCTATTTTGAATAATAATTCAATTACAGTTATTTATATTTATTTAAAAAATTTGTTCCAAAATGCTGAAATATTTTTGTCTAGTATATTTTACAATAATTTAGCATCAATTCATATTTGACTTTTATGATTATTAATAGTTTAGAATCTAAAATAATTCATATTTGATTATAATTCAAAAATAATTATAGGTATATAATTATAAATTTATATATTATTATAAGAGTGGTAATTTTATGATAATTATTATAATCTAAATAAGTTACATGATACTTTTATATATTTTAATATAATAATTTATCAATAATTCATTGCAAATTAAAAAATCTTTTTGATAGCGATTGATATCAAAATTTGCTTATCAATAATTTACATTCAATAATAATTGATCCATAATTTACGAATAAATAATATTTATACGATAAACAATATTACATTATAATTTTATTAAATAATTAACGTAATTGTATAGCAGTTTATAACTAAAGAAAATTTTACAGTAATTATAGTAATTACAATAAACATTTAAATATTAAGAAAAACATATTTTACTATTTTTTCATATTTGAATTTTATAATACATAATAATTTCTGAATAAATTATCCATAGTACTTACAAGAAATAATTATTAATGTGAAATCATTTATCTTTATTATTAATTTTATAATAATTATTTATATATAAGTGTTTTATTATGACAATTTGTTACATATTTTTTAATTAAATTATAATAACTGTTTTAATATTTCTAATAAGTTGGTAAAACACTGAATTATACTTTAATGAATTCTTTTACAATAACTTATTTGTAATTCATTGTCAATTTACAATATTTTTATATATTATTTTTATATGGATTTAATAATCGATAATTAACATATGACATACTAATAAATACCTCTTATTCTTAATACATGAATAATATTTTTTAACAATCTGTATTTAACAATAACATAATAATTATACATGTTTTATTGCTTTGTAATAAAATTTCGTATTCTAATAAATATTTGTCTATTATTCGAATGTTTTGATATATTTTTGTTAATTTATATTTATTTAGATGTAAATATTACGATTACTAATATGTTATTTATGAATATATTTATAACAATACTTTTCAATAGTAATTAACAATATGGAATAGTTTTTATATTCAATCAGTAATAATTTTTTGTGAACAATAATTTTATAAACAATAGTTCATATTACACTTGCTTATTTTATAATAATTTCTATATAATGTTTAATTAACTATGAAACTATTATATTTCAATATAATAATTGAGTAGACACTATCAAAAATCCATTATGAATTCTAAATAAAAATAAACGATGATATATAATTATCGATTGATATCTAATAATGTAATAATTATTTATATTCCATTATTTTAGAATTTTCAATTTACATAATAATAATTTTCATACAAAAATTATTGAAATTTTTTTATTGATTAAATATCTTTTAAAAAGATATTTTTAATATAGAAATATATTTTACCTATAATTTTATAGTTATTTTGTATTAATATATAATAAAAAAGTTGCAATTAATAATTCATATATAATAATTATTTATTTATAATAATTGATAATACAATATAGATTATAAAATATTTAGTTTCTTAATAACTTATTCATGATTTTACTTCACTGATTTATAATTTCATAAAATTGTACAGTATCATGCAATATGTTATAAAATGATGTATGTATTATTGTATTATAATCAAAATTTAACCACATAAAACCATTTGTCTATTTAGATATAATTGTAGCAGAATCTGCAAATTCGTAATCTAATGATTTTATAGTATAATTCAGTAGAGTTTGAGTATAAACTGGAATCTGACTAATTCTACGTAAAATATCAATCAAAGTTTCTTAAAAAACCTAGAAAATTATTAATATTCAAGTAAAATTCGATAAAATTCCTGTTGAATCTGAAAAACTTCAGACACAAAAGTTCAGGTAGAGTTAAAAAAAGTTTTCCAATAATTTCACAAACTAAATCGAAGTCAAATCCACAAAAATTTCGAATAGGTTCTAAAAAAGTTTCTGTAAAAGTTGAATTCGCGTTATATTAACAAATTTATATTATTTTGCAGGCTTTTCAAGAAGAGCGTTTAAAATTAGAACGTTCGTTGATGCAAAAGGACAACGAATTTCGAGGAAAAATCGCGAGCTTGGAGCAACAAATTCTAAGACAGAGGGAAAGATCTCTGGCTGTGATTAACGAAAAAGACGAGGAAATTCATACGTTGAAATCGTCTTTTCAAGCTCTATTACCGAAAAAAGGAGAAAAATCTTCGCAGGCTGCCACAGAAGTAGCAAAAGAATTGCCCACAGATTTGGTCACTGGACTTTTGACCGTTGACAATAATTCCCCGATGTTGCATTATGCCCAGGAATTGGCTCGAAAAGATGTTGAAGTGTCCAATTTGCGGAAAGCTAATTTAGAACTGGAAGGAGTAATAAGAGACAGAGAAAGAGAATTTATGTCCAAAGTTGATCAGTTTGTTCAGGTTGAAAAAAGTTTGAAAAGTCAAATTGAAAGGTGAGGATGAATATTATTAATTATGTATTATAAATATTAGAAATGTAAAACATCGATTCAAAAACGAACCATTTGAAAGTGTTCTAAAATTGTTTGTAATATCAATGAAAACTTTTTGAAAAATTAAATTAATTTTTGTTCAGGCTCGAAGCTTGCCAATCCCGAGAAGGAGCGAATTTGGAATACTTGAAAAACGTTTTCGTCAATTATCTTACAAACAAGGATCCTGCTAGTAAGAAACATATGCTGAATGCGATTTCAACTATATTGAAATTCACAACCGAGGAAACGAAAAAATTCGGCAACTGTAAATGATGATTGTTTCGTAAGTTGTAAATACTATTTTATACAGAATATATAAATTTTTATCTGAAGCTCTGTTGTGCTTCAATTCCATAAACAATGTGATTTATTTAATTTAAATTATTGAAAAATAAACAATCAAGTGACAAAAAAACAACAAATATTGGATTTCATAACACATCTTTAATTGGTATATAATATATAAGATTCTGTATCATACATTTTCGTTACCACTACCACATATTCGCATATTCATCTTAAACTAGATCATCATCATCTCTTACAACAATTGATATTATACTATAATTTTCGCTGTACAGGAAAATTCTCTTCTTTCTCAGCAAATGCACCGTCCCGAACAGAAAACTGGCGTTTGGTAAACGTGTGTAAACGTTTACGAAACGTGTAGTAAACGTGAGCGTTCAGTTCAAATTTTCTTGCCTCGTTATTTCACGTAACAATGCACCTACGCTAATAAATATTTTTTTCGAAAAAAAAATGCTTCCATTTCGTTTACTCGAAAATGGAATTTTCAGCCCAAGAATATACACAGTATACAATTTTTTTCTGAAATTCGTTTCATAAGGAAACGAATTGTCAAGTTTATTCAACGTCGTCTTTCCATTTTGAAGGTCAGTTATAAAACGGCAAATATATATTTTGTTATATTTGGTAAATATTTTTATCAATGTTCCCTATCTGGACTTGTGAAGTTTCTGGTATATGAGCTGTATTGTTGGAAGAGATTCCAGGTTTTTAGGGGAAAATAAAAAACTTACTTTTTTAAAATAAAGCAATTACATTAGTTTGATATACCCATATTTATTTAAAAAAAATTGTTTCAAGAAATGATATTTTATAATGGTTTGAAAAAAAGAAAAATAAAAAATGTAGAATTTACAAGTGTCATTAATAATTTTTATACTCATAAGTAATTAAAAAATTGCACAAGTTTTTAGAATTATTTTTTGATATTTAACAAAAATTTTCCATGTGTGATTTCAGGTCATATCATTTTACTTTTTTCAAATCTACAATAATTTGAATAAATATTGAAAAAAGCTGAAAAAAGTCTTTGAGAATAGAATTAAGAACAATTATTCATATGATTTTCTGATTCTGAAAATTATTGATCACAGATAAGCAATCTTCTTTCTTTTTTTTCGAGTTCATACAATTGCAAAATTTACGATTTTGTCGAAACATGATACACTCACAAACCTCTATTTTATTGGAAAAGCATTCTCCATTAAAATGTACTAAATCGAGGTTTCAATGTACAATAAAAATTTTGTGAATTTCAAGTTTCTGAAATGACAATGTTTATTGTTAAGATTAAAAAAATTTCCAAATCAGAAAGCTGTAAATTAAAAATTTTTGAATTTTGATTTCAGATTTTTTTATTCAAAAACTGCTATTTTATAACTAATTTATTTTGGACCTAAACATTTTTTTTGAAAATGAATCTGGATCGATTATTATATAATTTAAATTTCACTGAAATCTCTTCTCTCTTTCACGTGTATATACATGCAAAAAAATGTAACATACCCCAAAATATATATTTCGACGTCACACAAATTGTTCCATTTCTCAAAATTTTGCCTATACGCACATGTTAACACAAAATTTCAGCTTATACTGTTTATACGTTTTTCTGCACCAACAGATACAGATTTAATATATACATTTACACGACGTAGCAGACTTTTGCGGTATAATTTTCCCCGTAAAAAGTGAGACAAATTTCACGAGTATTCATGTCACGTAATAATAACTACATTTTCACTGAAACATTACTTGGCGATAAGAACCACAAATTAAATAAAAATACGTATGAGAAAAAAAAACGTATTTCACGAGTGGCCACAGTATACACGTCATTTTCTTCTAAATAATCACAGTCATTCGTAAGTCATTGAAATGGCTAAGAATTCGCCACCGAGATTTCTAGTAATTTCGAAAATTTTTCGCATTTTCCAAAGTATTTGGTGCTTCAAGAAGGTAACGGAAGATATGTCAATGATCGAACGATACGTGCTCTTTTTAATGCAATGTACAAGTTTTTGTACAACTTTTTGCTACTTGAAAGGCCCTCGTTTGTTTTCCTTCGCAACTTATATGTTCGACTTTTCGTCATTTTGGAAGGACGCTTGACACCTGTGAAGAAATTATGTACAAGGTGTTTACAGGCATAAATTTTGTTCTTTTTACAGAGCTTCACATTCTGAAATTCCAGGGTCTGTCACTGGGATTTCGAGATTGTCCAAATTGTACTAATTTAGGTATTTTAATGGTTTATCTGGCGAATTAATTGGAATTCGAAAAGACATTCGAGTAGGTTTGTCACTGATTTTCTAGTTGTTCTGATTTGCACTGATTTGTACAGAAAGTTACCTTTTATATATTTTACAAACTGACTTTATAGGGGCTTCATAAAATCTTTATGAAAAAATAAGCTTGAAGAATGTAATAACAAATCTTTGGCGTTATAAATGTAAATTTGGGTATTTTCCTTTAGACCGAAATTTCCTAAATTTTAGAGGAGTCCTTAGAATGAGAATCCTTGCTCTAAAAAATTTAACTATCAAGTGGCAAAAGAAAGATTTTATGAAGAAGTCTTTATTTTAATCAATTAAAATGATTCGAAAACGAGAATATTGTTAGAATTTTCCGGCATTCAGAAGTATAGCAATGTTTTTTTATAGTTACTAAAATTTATATTACCATTTTTGCCCTAGTAACCCTGAAACTAATAAAAAACTTTTGCAAACCTTATAAGTTATAAGAATTGTGAGGAATAAAATTCTTATAAGGTCTGAGATTTCGATGTACAGGTTTTACAGTTTCCTAGAAGGAATTGAAATTTCCTAAATTGGGATTAAAAGTTCTTGACAGGAATTAATATTTCTTTCATTGGTATTGAAATTTCCTTAGGAGGAATTAAAATTTCCTTGATTAGAATTAAAATTTCATCGAAAGGAATTCAAAATTTCCTCGAAAAAATTGGAATTTCCACAAAATTGATTGAAATTTCTTCACAAGAGAATAAAATTTCTTTGAAAGGAATTGAAATTTTCTGGAAAGAAATTAATATTTCCTAAAGAGGAATCGAATTTTCTTTTCTAAGAAATGTATTAATTAATTTCATCAGGAAGAATTCAAAATTTCTTGAAAAGAATTAGAATTTAATTAAAAGTAATTAAAATTTTCGGAAAAGGAATTAAAATTTCCTTAATTGGAACTGAAATTCCCTGAAGAGGAATTAAGTTTTCTTTATAAAAATTGAAATTTGCTGAAATGGAATTTAAATTTCCTCAAGAAGAATTGCAATTTCATTTATTTCAATTTAAAAGGAGTTGAAATTTCATCTGAAAGAATTCCAGTTTTCTCAAGAATAATTGGAATCCCCTCAAAAGTAATTGAAATTTCTTTAAATGAATTAAGATTTTTTTTAAACGAATTGAAATTTTCTGAAAAGGAATTAAAACTTCCTTAAGAGGAATTGAATTTTCTTAATAAGAAATCGAAATTTCCTCAATTTCGATCGGAATTTCCTTCATAGGAATTGACATTTCCTTAAAAGGGATTGCAATTTTTTTATAAGGTTTTCAATTTTACATTTCCTCATAAGGATTTGCGATTTTCTTATGATGTATCCAATTTCCTTATAGGAAAATTTCAATGTCCTTATAAGTCTCAGTAATTTTTGTTTTTATAAATTTTCCACAAAAATACTTAACTTTTTTCATACAATTCTACTGTTTTTTTTAAGTAACTTCTTTAAATCTGTATGAAACTTGTATTAAACTTTTTTTATGAAAAATTACTGCTATAGAACGGTAAATTATCTCTCAATAACTGCAAAATTTATAAAATTCCTATAAATTACTAATAAGAATTTCAATCCTTATGAGGTAAACTTATAAAATCCTTTCAACTTACATAATTCTAACAAGATTTAAATTTCCTTACAGGGATTTTATGATTCCTCATAAGAATTTCATATTCCCTTATAAAAAATCAAGTACTGATAAGGTTCCAAGTTTCCTTATAAGCATCGCAATTTTCTTACAAAGATTGCAACTTTTTTATATTTTAATCCATCCGCTTCAAAAAAATTTAGCGATAGCTGAGTGGATCAAATGCGCGAGATACAGAGCAGCATTTTCGATACACGCATAATAATATTATTATGCAATGATATAACTTGATTAATAAATAAGAATATTACTTGAACCTAGATCTCAATTAATTACTTAAAAAAGTTGTTTATGCAATTTTTTTATTCCAAATATAAAAAATCACAATAGAGCCTGATTCGAGAGTAGAAGAATATTTTGAAAAAAAGTGAGAAACTGCTAATTCAAAATTTTCTCACCTCCCACAGAAATTTTGTGACAACCCTAATCGAACGTAACTCTAAATCATGAAAAAATGTCGGTCACAAAATCATGTATTACTCACCATTCCACGGCCACATTTACATTATCAATACAATTCAGGCACTTGGAGACAAATCGTCGTTCAAAACTCACATTTCGTCGACGAGGATTTCGCAATGTTGAAAAAACGCGTTTTTTCAACCCTCCGCAACGTCGCTCGAAAAAAAAACACTTGAAAGAATAAAACCAAAATGTAAAACAAATGACTTTTAATAGCAAATTTTATTCCATAAACGCTCCATTCTTCATCATAGATTGATCAGTACAGGTTCAAAGCGTCCCTCTGTCGTTCTATCTTCGCTCTGAATCACAACGATTCGCTCGGATACAATAGAACGCTCGATAAAAAACGAAAAGAAATCATGAATCTTTTATGTATATACACGAACGAACGAAAGATGAGGAAAAAAGAGAACCAACTTTGGAGGGGAGTTTTCGAGAGAATATGTCACGGATAAACTACATCTAATCCTGTGTGGATTTTTATAATAATTCGCGGGTTAATCGTGACGCTCCATTTTTCCTTCCGTCAGATTTACACAATTCAATTATGGGGTATTGTATTTTCTTGCTTTATGTACAATATATTTATGCCCTAGCTTAACTAATAAATATCGCGTACCTTGGCGTGCGACTTTCAAGTGCACGTCCATGGTTTCTCGTCTAAAACTAAATTTAATCTTTTATTTTACAATCAAATTCAACAACCTTCGCCAAAACCCGACACTGTTCTACGAATCCGAAATTTATTTATGAAATCTTTTGTACGTAACTCGATCAACTTTTTCGTATTCTTTGTGGGGGAATTTTTCGAGTAACCAAACATCTTTGTCAGAAATGCTTACGGTATTTACAAAAGCACTGGGTCTTATGACGAAAAATACGAAGTTACAATAATAAAAACACAAGAAAGTGTAGAATCCTGGCGAAGCTTAAAAAACAGTCAATAAGTACTTTCAATAATATGAGAAACATTTTAAATATTGACTACATCATCTAACAGTTAATCCATTACAACAGGGAAAATTGCGATGCGTGTAATTCTTCGCTTTTTGCCACACAATGGCACGTAATGATACATTTTTTGCGTTACTTTTCATTTATTCGAGATAAAAATTAATTGTAATGATAGACAAATATTAAAAAAGCTATATTCTAAAAATGAAGATGAGGTTGATTGATGACGGTCATGGTTCTAACGGATTTTGAAGATAAATGTTTTAGGATTTTTGCAAGTGTAGAAATCAGTTTGGAAATTTATGTTTGTTGGGAAACAGGTTGAAATTGATAAAATATTCGACTGTCGCTAAAAATTTTTATTCTATATCACAAGATTTATGTATTAACAGTCAGTGAAAGTTCTGTTTCGAAATTATCATTATCAAGTTTTCAGATTCATTAGCTAAAAAATCACATTTCAAATTCCAGGATCTCAAAGTGGAAAAATTCTGAATAAGAAATTCGAAATTTTAGGATTTTTTAATCTAAATACTCGAATTTTCAGAACTCGGCACTTTTTATTTCAATAATTTTGTAATTTTGTAAATAATGAAAGATTTTTGGCAAATAATTGTTTAAATTTCATTTTCTTATTTTTATTTCATTTTTCTTATTGCAGATTTGTGATTTTTGGACTCACCAATTTCCAGAATTCAATTTCTATATTGAGCTCAATACTTTTATTTCAATGAAAACTTGAATTCCTTTTTCTTAACTCGTATTTATTATAATTGAAATATTTTTATCCAACTGAAATTTTCAAAGTGTCAACGTAAACAATCTTTTTATTCTTTTATATTTATTATATTATTCAAAATTCCAGCGTGATTATTCTACAAATAGAATTATTAATACATCAATTTTTTATTTTAAAGCAAAACGCTTAAAATTTTGCAGGATGTATATTTATAAAATTTCACGTATTGAAAATTATAATCCACCGATATGCGAATATAAAAATTTGATTTTGGAAATTGTCAAGTCCCGAAATCAAAATGTTTCCGAATTTTCGAATTTCAAGGATTGAAATTCGAAGTTGTCGTTTTTTGAATATTTTAATGTGACTGAAAATTTTCTAAAAATCTCGAAATTAAAATTTTTCCAAAACTCAATTTTGTGGAATTCCCATTTTACGTTATTATGATAATATTAATTATAATAAATAAATAAAAGTTTACAATAATAATAAATATTCTAAATATTTGGATGCTGATGAACCGGTTTTTAAATATCGAAATTTGACGTAAAAACCTTCAAAGTCTCGAAATTTTTATTTTCACTTCGTCTCGTATAAAAATCTTGAAATATTCTAATTATTATCTCTAAATTCCCACTTTTCTAAGTTCGTAAACTTCGAATTCTGCCATGCGAAATTCATGATTTGAATCTGCAAAATTATAAAATCTGAAACTTACTATTCTAACTTCTAAGTACAAAAATAAAATAAAAGCTCTTTCAATGTTTATATTTGAATTTCGGTATTTTATTAAATACGAGTCAAATTTTCAAATTTTCACAATCAAACTTCTACCTTCAATTGATGAAAATTTTTATTCGTCCTTACGAATTTTTCGTTGAAAAATTTGTCATGTACAATATTTCATCAATTTCAACTTTCCTCCAGCAACAATCATTAAAAAAATTTATAGTTGGATCGACATTGATGATTGTTTATCCCGACTTTATGCCAACCAAAACGAAAAAAACTTCTTGGAATTTTTTTTCGAAAACTCGTCCAAAATCCATTAGAAAATGCAGTCGACAGTAATAAAACAATGAGGATGATAATAGAGATAATAATAACCGCAATAAATTGCATAATAATAAAAAAAACGGCGATTGTAATGACGATGATGAATAAAAAAACGTAATCTAAGAATCACCAAAATACGCCAAGGTTTGGAGCAATATTCGCAAACTCGGCATAATATAATAATCATTCTTCAATTAGGCTCGGGAGACAATTACCTAAGCGTCGCATATATATATATATATATATATATATATATAAATACACGCGAATTCGCATTTACATAATTTCATATTTGTGCAAGAGTGGCAACAACTCGTATTACGATAATTTATTTTTTTCATTTTCCGTAGAGCTTCTTTCCGACCATTTGCAACTGCATTGTAAAAAGTTCAACTAAAGAATATAAACAACTCTGATTTTATTTTTCATGTATAATTTGTTTATTTCCTCTTATCTTATATTTTCTTCGGGACTTGCGTCTTCCATACATTCCACTTTTTTTCTTCTTTCAACAATATTCAACAACGGCTTAGGCCTCCCTTTCCCCATCAAAGCCCGACTTTTTCACAGACATCGGCTTCGGTCGCGGAATTGACGATGCTTTTTTAATCAAAGCTGTAACTTCTCTTGAAAAATGGAAATTCAAAAAGGGTTACGTGCCATTTCGATAAGTTTCAGAATGCAGTAGGCGGAAAAAATGAATTTTTTCCAAATAGTATTTTGAATTTCCACGCTTCGTTTTGGAGTTTCTGATTTCGGTTTTGTGATTTATGAGTTATTTTTTAAAAAATTTCGATATTTTTACATTCATTATGTAATTTTTGGAATTAATATTTTATAAAAAATTCAGAAACGAGGGGTTAATGTAATTGCCAGTTTCAGAAGTTTTTACAGTTCCCCAAACTTTAAAAACTGCCAAAACTGTCATGATTGTTGAACTAAATTATTTTACAAAACTGTTACGGATTTTTCGACTGTTGGAAAACTGAAAAAACAGTTTAAACAATTTGTGTATTAATATTTTTGAGATGATACAGTATTTCACATTGTATACTTATTTCTTCATGAGGAATTTGGAAAATATACATTTACCATGATTAAAACAAAAGGGAAGTTTACTGCATTTTTGAAAAACTATTATTATGATGAAAGAATTTCAAATTTCACAATTTTTCGGACTAAAAACTTGATCACAAAATGTGTTGATAAAAATTAAAAATTTTCGATTAAATGACGGGAAAAAAATGTAGTGTTTTACTAAAGAAATCACTGATATTGATTCTCACTGCTCACTGATACTGACTAATCAAAAATCAAATATTTAGAATTTTACATCTTATAAATTTTTTATTACGATTTTTCTTAACGAATATATTATAAAATAAGTCAAAAAGAAAGGCAAGAAATTAGAAAATTACCATTAGCTATTATCATGTATGAATGGAAAAATTTACGATGAGAAAATTTAAAAATTGTAAGTATTTCAAACCAAAAAACAAAATAGATTGCATTCTTATACATTTTTGTAAATTAAGAAATTTCTCTATCATTATTATTTGCTGTTAAAAATCCTAAATTTTTGAATTTACAGCAAAAAAAAGTTGAAAAAACTGAGAAATAAACGAATGAAAAATAAAAATTTTGCATACAAAAAGATTTGTGATCTCAATACTTATTTTTGATGAATAATTTTTATTAATTTTTTGAATAAATATTAAATCCACATCGATAAATAATAGAACTAACTGCATTCTCAGGTAGTTATAATTTTAAATAATATAATTTTTGTAACGTTTAAAAGATAAGAGATTGAAACTTTACTCGAAAATGTAAATTCATTTTAGTAATTAAATAAATAAACCCATCAAACAATATCTAATAAATTATATATATTTACTAAATTATATGTATATAATAAATTATTAATTATAATGACTAATTAAATAAACTATACGTGAAGTATACATTTTTGCTGGAACAATTGAGAAATCAAGCAAAAAACATTCTCTAATAAAGGATGTGTCATTCAAACATTATATAAAAAAAAATCGCTCAATTGATATCGATAGAGAAAATGATAAATAAATTAAGTAAATTAGTTATGACATATTATGTCAATTTTAACGAAATTCACTTAAAATATCGAAATCACGAATGTTTCTGGTTTAAAACTTCCCCTTTCTCAAAATGTCTCAAGTGCAAAACGTTTAAAAATAAACGAAAACAGAAAAACGCTTCTACTACCTTTCATAGTAAAAATTAAAAATAATCATTGGTTTTTAACAAACATTATTAAACGTTACAAACTTTTTTTACCTTAATCTTGGGTGGGAATGGGTAAGTAATTTCTTTCTCTTTTTGTTTATTACTTAAAAGTTTGGAACTCAAGGTACATCTTTCAAGTAATTATTTTATCTTTTATTAATCCATCTTTCAAATATTATTTTATCCCTGGCATTTTTTATAATTTCTATTCTATAGTTAACTCCATGAAAAAAATCGGTGTTGAAAATTCATAAGAAATACAAATCAAAATAATTGCTTGCCAAATAATTAGTAGAAATTTTCCCTTTTTCCCAATCACCTTTTGTTCAACAATACATCATTAGTTTGAAAAATTCACACCAAAACCACAAAACCGACTTTACAACCCCATTTTTTCTTCCCCTTCTCCAGCAATCTCCCGCCAAAAAAATATCCCTTGCACACCCTAATAAACTTCAACCACTTCCACCAGATCATTTAATTAAGAAAAAAAAAATTTTTTTTTCAAAACGTACCCACCTTTCATCGCGATAAACCTAAGGTCGAGCAGAAGCAAGTTCTCGATCGACAACACTGGAAGCCATCAATTTTCAATTGCACATTATTATTTCTTACAATCCCTAACTTAGATATTGCTCAAGTGAAGGATATTCTTCCCGAAGCTGATTTCCGTAAAAAACGAGGGGCTTTGAATAAAAGTTCCTATCATTATTTACCTATGCACAAAGATTCGAATTGCACTGAAAAAGCTATGAACGGTACGGTATTGTTTTTTCGCGTCGCAACTGAAGGTGACGTTTTTTGTTTTTTATTATTTTTTTTGTTCACCGAATACAAGTGAAGGGAAACAGTGTAGGTCTGAGTGGGGTCTGGATTCAAGGATCAAGGGGAGGAAAATACGGGAAGGCTGTGCACTTTTTTCTAAAGTATAATGATGTATTCGCGTCGGGGGTTGAGGGGATGCAAAGTAGTATCACAGTCGCTTCGTGGGCGCTAGCTACCGCCGCTGCTCGCGGGCAGTGAGGGTCCCGTCGACGCAGCAGGAGCTGTCAAAGGCCCTAAAAATTACCCCATTTCTTCAATTAGGCCAGTTTTCATATTAACCAAAAACTCAAAACAATAAATAAAAATGCAACACAGTTTTCTCTGTCCCAGTCGAATTTATTCAATTTAATTTGATATCCATTGTTGCAGGGTTGGATCAGTTACTAAAAAAGTGTAACGCGTTACGTTACCGGAAAGCAAAAGCGAAAAGGAAATTTAGGTTAAATTTCACCCTGGTGGAAATAAACCGACTATAGTACGACGATTAATCGTCGTCAGATAGTCGTTACGTTTGACGAAGTATAACACTATAAACACTAGGAGATACTATCATCTAATAGAGGAGTTGCCTCAAAATTAAACCGCCGATTTTTTTTTTCAAATTCAAGATTAGGCTTTATAAATAACTTCTGCGTTGAAAAAATGCGATTTCTACTGTCCAATTTTTTATGAATAATTTTTAAAAGTCGCTAAAATGAGGTCCCGCTAAAACGCTACGTGACTGGTCGGCGCATCTGTGACGTCACTAATGTTTGTTTATTCTGGTCTGCCTATGCTACAACACGGGCCGCGCTCGAGTTTCACGGGAAAATTCAAATAATCGGGAAAATGAGCCGAGACCCGGAAAATGGGTTTGTTCGAAATACCTCAGAAAATCTCCCGAACGCGAATTTAGCAACGATTTTCGCATACTTTGCGAAAAAAGAGTGTTTTAACGTCCCTGAATCCAGAGCTGTCAAAGTGCAAAGGTAAATAAACGTTGGATCGTGCATGGTTTTTACATTTTTCCGTTGTAATAGACGTGACAAAAAATTAAATAGACAAATACAATGAAAAACAGTTTGAATTTCTTTTTTTTCTCAAACACAAAAACAATGCATTTCATTGCGCTGTTTTTGTTTTTGAGAAAAAAAAAGAAATTCAAACTGTTTTTCATTGTATTTGTCTATTTAATTTTTATTCGCATCTATTACAACGGAAAAATGTAAAAACCATGTACAATCCAACGTTTTATGCGACAATCGTTCCTAAATTCGCGTTCGGGAGATTATCTGAGGTATTTCGAACAAACCCATTTTCCGGGTCTCGGCTCATTTTCCCGATTATTTGAATTTTCCCGTGAAACTCGAGCGCGGCCCGTGTTGTAGCATAGGCAGACCAGAATAAACAAACATTAGTGACGTCACAGATGCGCCGACCAGTCACGTAGCGTTTTAGCGGGACCTCATTTTAGCGACTTTTAAAAATTATTCATAAAAAATTGGACAGTAGAAATCGCATTTTTTCAACGCAGAAGTTATTCATAAAGCCTAATCTTGAATTTGAAAAAAAAAAATCGGCAGTTTAATTTTGAGGCAACTCCTCAATCAGTACTGTCCAATAGTGTTTTTTCCTGAGAGGAATACCGATTAAAATGAAATATGGGACTTGCCAGTATTATCCGGAGAGCGTTCCGACGTGGACAACGGGCTGACCAAGCTGACGGGAGTCGTGGACGACGTCGCCATGAGTTTCTGCCTGACCTCCCGTATTTTGAGCTGTAGCGCCGACTTGTTGGGAAAAATGGTCGAGTGCTTGATCTGGAAAGTCGTCGTGGCCTGCGTCGAGGGGAAGTAACCGTGTTCCTTGAAGAGCTGCATCACGAGGTGACGCCGCTGCTCCAGGATCTTCTTGTGCCCGCGCTCGTTGTCGCCTCTGCTACCGCTGCTGCCGCCGCTGCCACCGCCACTGGCGCTCGCCCCGGCGCTGCAGCTGCCGGGCGTCTTCGGCGTCCTCGGCGAATTCGCCTCGGAATCTACCAACATATCGCCACCGCCGCCCCCGCTTACGACGCCACTGCTCCTAAACGCTTCGACGTTGAAATCCGGCCCGAAAAACGTGTTCCCCGTTAATTTCACGCTGGCGCTTGATTTCGGCGTCGCTTCCATTTCCAAGTCTTCCTCATTCACTGTGCAAGAAAACAAAGCAATGGATTTATATGCAAGAATTTAATTCAATCAAGTTTTAATTTATAAGTATTTTTCATTGGCTTGAATTCAATAAATTGGTTACTTATCTGTACTTTAATTTTTATACACAACATTTTAATCAGTCGTATCTGTAATATATTGCCAATGAAACTCAGTAAACTTAAACACAATCAAACATTCATGCATCAATTATTTGAAGGCACAGCTTCGAGTCAACAATTTTACAAGGAGAGGTAAACTTAAAATAAATGTCGAAAGGGTCAATATATTATATTCATTCTAGCATTTTGAAGTCTTATAAATCAATTTGCTAAGCTCAAGCTATAATTTTTTAGAAAGTATCACTTTTCATAATGTAAAATCACAATATCTTGTTTCTATCGTCTGTCGGTACTTATTTTTTTAGAATGTATACCATTTAAAGGATTATCTCGTATTTGTAGGAATTTTCTACATTGATGTTTAGAATTTGATACTCTAGGATATAGATATTTAGTATTTTTGTGGATTTTTTTGAGGTATTTCATACTCTGTATTTTTAGAGTATTTCATTAAGTGCTGATATTTCTAGAATTTTTCGTATTTAATAATATTTATGCAAATTTCTAAGGTTTATATATTTTTTTTTCATATAGTTATAGTATTTTTGTAGATTTTGTATAATAGGTTTTGAGAATTTGAAGTTATAGAATTCGAAAATTATTGGATTTTCAGTATTTTAAGATTTCCAAGAAACAGTATAGATTTTCGGTATTTTTAGTATTTGCCGTATTTTTGCAGTATTTTTTCATTTTGTACAATTCTCTGGTATTTTTGTGAATTTTCGTATGGATATCTAGACTTCTATGCTCTAGGATTCAAGGTTTTGTAAAAATCTAGTTTTTGCAAGTTTTCATAGATTTTTAGTATTTCAATAAATTTTGGAGAAAATTATGTATGACTACATTTTAGATTTTTTCATACTCTGTTTTTTAAAGTATTTCATGAAGTGTTAGTACTTGTAGAATTTTTCGTATTTCATAGCATAAGTCAAATTTTTAAGAATATTCTAGTTTTTTTTTCTTCTTCTAACATTTTTGCACATAGTTATATAATAGGTTTTGAGAATTTGATCATCTAATATTCGAAAATTATTGGATTTTCAGTATTTTAAAGATTTTCCTAAAAACAGCATTTCGCAGATTTTGAGTATTCATAGTATTTATCACATTTCTTAAATATTTTTACAGTTTGGACGATTTTCTCTGGCATTTTTGTGGATTTTTATATAGATATTATCAATTTGATGCTTTCGGATTCGAGGTTCCAAAAATATTGAGTAATTTAAAAGTTGTTTGAGGAAATAATACCTACATTGATTCTCAGTATTTTATCAATTTATTGTATTGACCATTTTCAAAATTTTTTAGTATTATTGACATAAAAGATTGTCCAGATTCTTTATAAATATCTACTTACTTGAAAAATGCTCATATAGATTTCGATACTTAAGAATCTAAAATTTTAGAAATTTCTAGTGTTTTCATAAATTCTTCGAAGAACAGTATCTTCATAGTTTTCAGGTATCTCATACATTTCTAAAACTTTTCGTCTATTTTGTATTTTTAATATTCATAAATTATATTGAATTTTCTAGTATTTTGATTAATTTCTAAGTAGATTTTTATGATCGTTTATTTTGTGATTAAAAGTTCCAAAGATTATTATTATTTTCAATAACGTTTGAGAAAATTATATGCATTTAAAAATCCAGTATTTTATATATTCCTTTTATTTTTAGTACTTTTGATATTTTCAGTACTTACGAAATTTATTTTCTAGTATTCTTTCAGATTTATTATATTTTTATGAATATTTATATCAATTTCAAAAATTTGATGGTCTAAACTTCCAAGTTTTACATATGTTTAGTATTTAAAACGATTTTCCGTAGATTTCTAGTGTTTCATAGAATTTCTGTTATTTCAGTATTTTTCATATTCTATGAATATTCATAAAATCAGAATAATTTTCTGATGTTTCATAAGATTCCTGCATAAATTTTTATAATTAGATGCTGTAGGATTTTAAATTCTATAGGTTTTAAGTAAATAAAAAGATATTCGAGTAAATTGTATGTTATGTACATTTCGTGTATTGATAAATTTGTTATAGTCATTGTATTTTTCATTACTTTTGAAAATTTCCTTCAATTCTCTAGTCCTTTCTTTTAAATCATTTTCCCTACTTACTTGTGGGCCTATGAGGACCTTGCATTGGCTTTTTCCGGTAATTTTGCAATGACGACAGATTTGGCGTGTGCGGTGTGTGAATATTAGAAATATCCGATCCGTGACACGGTGTACTCGCACTTGTCGTGTTCATACTGATCGCGCTCGGACTCTGAATATCCTCAGGCTTGAATTCCGGCAAGGATGAAAATTTCTCTTGGAAATTGACCGTCTCGAGAACTCTGAAACAAGGTGAAAGCCCAACCAATAATGCAGTAAATTCTTTTCAAGAATTCAATTTCCATAATAAACAATTCAACTCGAAAGAAAGTAAACTTTTCTCACTTGTCCATCCCATCTTCGACTGTTTTCTTGAAAAACGAATTCTTCTTCGCGGACTGAGAAGGCGACGCGAGAGGCTCCTGCAGATTTTGTTGGGGAACCGGGATTTGGGAAGAATTCAGTGGCGGTCGATTTTGCTCCAGAAGATGCTGATTTGAGATTGGCCCAAGTTGCTCTCCAGTCGTAGATGTGGGAGGTGCTGCAGAAAATTGTACATGAATTTAGAAACGAAGTTTCTTGCAATTTGATTCTTATTTCCTGGGCGAGATATGCCTAGGGCCACTGTTTTACATTAGATTTTCCTAATTTCCAGTTTTACTGCGGTATCCAAATTAAACTCACCCATCGACTGTCTCCTTTGCAGCGGTGCTCGACCAAGTTGCGCAGGGGTAGGTGCGAGCATGAACGTAGGCTTTGTCATTCCAGAATCATTATTGTTATTGCAAGTTTCGTCTTTGTGAGACTTGGACGAATGGTCGACCGAAGTACTACTGGAAGTGGTGTAGGGTGTGTGAGGCGTGTGGGGAGTGGACGAAGGCATTTGTTTGTCGTTGGACAAAATAGTGTGCATCGTGGCAGCAGAATCTTGCCTGTCGTGTTCCTTGGAGTTATTTACTGAAAAAAATAAAAATACCTCATTCATATTAAAAGTCTATCAAAATCATCTGATTTTCAAATTTGCATCATCGCGTTTCCAAAAATCTTCAGAAAATTCGAACTTGCATACTTTTTTCTTTGTTTATTGATTTACTGGAAATTCAACAGGGCGGCAAAACGCGACTTTTTCGAGTGGGTAGTAAATGAATCAACTGTTTGGGGGAGGAGGGGAATTAACCATTGCATTTCGTCGAAATACGCATGATAATGTTGAATAAAAAACTGAAAAACTTGAAAAACATTAAAACATTCATATGGATGTGTTGGGCAATTTTTTCTGATCATTGAAATTTTGAGCATTCGAAAAGTACCTAAAAATCAAAAGAAATCTTTGAGCTACACAAATTTTCACAAAATTTATAATTAGTATACCATGTCGGAAATTTTTCAAATTTTGAAAAATCTGAACACATTGGAAATTATAGAAAATGTCAATAAATCAAATTTTTCGTAGAATTTCAGAAAATATTCATAATCTCATAAATTCTGTTTCTTAATATATTACTTCAACATATGCACATTTTTTATATTTCCAAGGAAAATTCGGAATACTTATATAATATTTAAAAATTACAAAAAAATTTTACGAGCTTGACAAAGTTTATACAAATTTGAAAGTGTAGTTGGTTTGAAGTTATTATAGAAACTTTAAAAATTTTGAAAATCATAACATATTCAAAATCACAAAAACTGTCAACTATCCTAAAACAAATAGAAATTTTAATAGAATTTTGGAAAAAATCTACCATTTTCAAAATTGTGTTCATTATTACCTGTATTTAGACGAAATAAGTATGGATGAAAATATTTTGTTTCATTTTATGATAAAAATTCACACCACTTGAAAAGCAGTAAAAAACTAAGAATAATCTTGATAAGACAATTTACATAAGATTTCGAAAATTATAAATAGTATGAATTGTTTCAAATTTTTAAAAATTTTTGAAATCAAAAACATTTTTAACTCTCAAAATTGCCAATAACTCAAAAAAAATTCGAGAAATCGGTAGAATTTCATAAAATTTTAATGAATTTCTTATATTGTGTTCATTATCATGCATATTTATTATTTCTTTAACATATGCATGATAGTGTTTTTGAAATTTTTGAAGAAAAATCTAAAAAATTTGCAGAGTTTCAATGAATCACGAAAAATCTTTGCGAGTTGCACAAATTTTCGTAAAATTGTAGAAATTTATGATAGGAGGTATGATGTCAAAAATTTTTAAAATTTCGAAAAATCACAACACATTGGAAACTTTTAAAACTGTCAAAAATTCTAGAAAAATCAAAATTTTCGTAGAATTTCAATGTCAATTAATTCTGTGAATTGTATTCATCATATTTCTTCGGAATATAGACGAGGAAATTTTATTTCAATAAAAATTTAGAACACTAGGAAAGTATTCAAAAAATTTAAAATATTGTCAACGAGTATGAAAAATTATAAATATCCAGAGAATCTCAGAAAATGCACGTAAATTTTGTAGATTACAAGAATTTTCGAAAATACTGTCAAACTACAGAAACTGGCGTGTAATCTTGAAAACTTTTAAAATCAAAAATTATTCATTAAAAATTCTAAAATTTTAGACCAATTCATATATCCTGTGAGATGTAAAAAGTTTAACAAGTCGATAAAACTATGATTTATAAAAAAAAATATAATAATAATAATTTCAATTCATAAAAATTTATCGATAACAATTTCAACCGCGGGATGAACTTTGAACTTTCTCTTGGAAATTCTCAGTGGAAAATTTTCTGTCGAATTTTTTTTGCCAATATGACAGTCGGTAATGTAGGGAATATTTGATTCATCACAAGCGAAATAACAGTTCGCTATCGAAGACGTGAATGATTACGAAAAATAGAAAAAAATAAAGTTTTTCGTTTCAATACAGCTAAAAATGCAACAAAGTAACTGTTTTTAACTGATATATAATGTCACGAAATCAACATTAGTGTTTCGTATGACAAAAACAATGCTTTCGTGCTCGTCGCCAGACTGTCACCAATGGTCCCCGAAGTGTCGCCAAAGTTTGGGGACAACGATGTTGCTAGGGATCTTCTGCAGCCCCTGAAATTCAATATATAATTTATTTATGCAAAAAATCGTGTACCATAAAACTGTGAGTGCGTGGGTGGCGTTATGCTTTCATTTTTTTCCGACTCGGCGAGCCTGGCGATGGAATGTCCAATGATGCCACGATAACTCGGTGTGCTCGGATTCGAAGTCGAAGTATTAGTATAGGATTTGCTCACGATCACACTGTGAGCCTCAACTTTCGCCCCACTGACCAAGTTTTGTACGGATATGTTGCGTCCACTACTATCTGTAATAATTAAAATTCAACAAAAATTCAAAAATCAATTACTGAGGAATACAAATTCATAAAAACTCATATGAACATAATTAGTGGATTAGAAAAAAAAAATCTTATTTCTATGATATGAAAATTTATTTTTTGATGTTACATGCTGACTCACCAGAAATGGGAATTTGAAAATTGTACATTTTCGGGTGGTTCATCATTGGGGCAATGTTGTATTGAGATCCTTGCTGCGGTTTAGACACCGCTACCAAATCGCTGTCGAGCAACGTCAACGTTAGTGGCGCTGTTGGATAAGGAATAGTGGTAGCCGCGGTTTGAGGTCGGTACGACGGAGTACTCAAAGATTGCAACGGTTGTTGCTTAAACAGGGCTACCATGGGTTTCGTTGCAATCTATGTGGAAATCGTTAGTTCATGTTAATGACAGATTCTTATCTACGTAAATCACAGTATCACGGTTAATAATAGAATTCCAATGTAAAGGATTAAATAAAGGATTTCAATTCCTTGTAACCATTTTTTAAGGGGACGTTGGAATGGCACTCACGAGGTATTCTTAAGGTTCTGAAGGTGCTAAAATACTGTATGATTTTATTTCTACCACTAATAGTTTTTTTCGTAATTTCTCGATTACAGGATGCACATAAAGAACCGAGCAATGAATTTCAAAAAATTTCTCCAATCGGCTCCAAGTAATCAGGTTTTTTTCGCCACATCATAATTACAATATACACATACCTGCACTGACATATACAATACATTTACAAATAAGAAGAATATTTCTCCAACTTACGGAATGCAGGACTGGGGCAGTCGTGTATTTATTTCTCCCGTTCTCTGGATGCGGATTGGACACCAAATCATTAACGGTATAACTTGTTGTGAATTGTTGCTCATTTTTCGGTGTATCGGGCTTTACCACTTTTGGCGAAACAGGCATCGTTATGAAAGCACCTCCGGTTGGGTGAAAACCAGGAGCCCCGGTTGGATTAACAGGACTGTGATAAGGATAAGACAAAACCGGAGCCGAAGTTCCAGTTTTATCCACTGACGTATGATGATATTTAGGCTCGACAGCTGCTAACACAGAAAACATTTTTTTGTGTTAAAATGAATTCAACTTTCATTTTCCAAGTTACATCGAAAACTTTGTAAAACCTAGAAAAAAGTACCTTTTATAGCTCTTGGTCTGCAAGTGACTTCTTTGACGCCATCGCGTTTACTTGGAGAACAGCGTAACTTTTTTTCAGCGTCGTCGTCTTGCATTTCGTTGTCGCTGTCGGTGAGTTTGTCTTTGCATTTAAGATCGATGTCGGATTGAGGTTCTTCGCAAATCACCATGTGATCATCGTCGGAAGCGTTACCGTCTTCTTCTTGTTTGGCATCCGAATTTTCCGTTTCGGATATGTCGGATACTCGGCGCAGAGGATGCGCCTGAAAAAGATGACGATGATAAGAATAACATTTTCAAAGCTTTGCATTATCGAGAGGATTTCGAACATATAACTCCAAACATGGTAATTTGTTTTTTCAGACCTTGAATTGAGTACTCGAATCGTTCGGATTAACCAATCATTTCTAATCGTACATTTCGAACATTTTGTTTATTTTCAAAACCTGGAGAATAACAGAATTAAATTGATCATTAAACATTTCTGCATTAAAACAATTATTTAAGCCTATTTTTTTGAAAATATTTTTTTTGTGCTCATTAATAAAAATAAACCAGGTTGGCAGGCATACAAATTTTCGGGAGAGGTTTCCTAAAAAATCGCGTATTTCTCATAAAATTGTTTTCAATATTCGAGTTATCGAATTTTTAATTTATTTATTATAAATAATTTCTTTTTTGTCTTCACTTACATCGAATTTCAATTTTCATTGAATTTTGTTTTATGTTTTGTACTTTGGAAATTTTGGATTTTTTAACTTTTGGAGTTTTATGTTTTGGACTTTGCATGTTTTGGAATTTGGAAATTTTGGGAATCGGATGTTTTGGATTTCGAAAATTTTGGGGTTCAAGTGTTTTGGACTATAGATGTTTTGGATTTTAGGACTTTTGGAATTGGGATGTTGGAACTTTTGGACTTTGAATGTTTTGTCTTAGATGTTTCAGAATATGTAACTTTTGGAGTTGTGTTGTTTTGGATTTTGGAACTTTTGGACTTTGGATGTTCAGTCTTAGATAAGATGTTTCGGAATTTGGAACTTTTGGGGTTTAGATGTTTTCGATTTTGGACTTTGGATGTTTTGTCTTGCATATTTCGGGATTCGGAACTTTTGGAGTTTGGGTGTTTTGGACTTTGTAACTTTTGGGGTTAAGCTGTCTTGGACTGTGTATGTTTTAAATTTCGAAAATTTTGGGATTTATGTGTTTTGAATTATAGATGTTTAGGATTTTAGGACTTTTGGGATTTTGATGTTTTGGACTTTGTATACGTTGGATTTCGAAAATTTTGGGGTTAGAGTGTTTTGGACTATAGATGTTTTGGATTTTAGGACTTTTGGAATTTGGATATTGGAACTTTTGGACTTTGAATGTTTTGTCTTATTGTTAGATGTTTCGGAATATGTAACTTTTAGGGTTTAGGTGTTTTGGACTTTAAAACTTTTGGACTTCGGATGTTTTGTCTTAGATGTTTCAGAATTCGGAACTTTTGTTGTTTGGATGTTTTGGACTTTGGATGTTTGTATTTTGTAACTTTTGAGATCAGGCTGTTTTGGATTTTGAAAATTTTGGGGTTTGCGGGTTTTGGACTTCAGATGTTTTTTATTTTAGGACTTTTGGGATTTAGATTGGGATTTGGGATCTTAGAACTTTTGACTTTGGATGTTTTGGTTTGGATGCTATGGATTTTTGAACTTGGATATTTTGGATTTTGGGACTTCAGATGTTTTCAACTTTGGAACTTTTGGAGTTGAGATGTTTTTCGTTTTTATGTTTTGACTTAGATGTTTCGGAATTTGGAACTTTTGGGGTTGGATATTTTAGACTTGGGACGTTTTGTACCCCAATCATATTCCCTGCATTTCGAAAGGTGTTCTAAACCCCAAAATCCTCCGACGCAAACGTACCTCCATCGGTGGAATTTCGTTGTAAACAGCCGTGACCGGGATGGACATGTCGTCAACGGTTCTCGGAGTCAGTGGAACGTCATCGGAAGATGGTCCCGCGTCCATTTCTTCACCGGTGCTGTTGAGCTTGCCCCGGGATTCGGCGCCCTTGAAACCACTCGTCGTGGACGATTTTCGGCGATCTTTGCTGCACCACTTCCAATCTGGGTGCGCCTTGAAATGCGCTTCTTTGACCTCCGAAGCTAGTGTGTGATATTTTTGCTTCTCTTCAGATCCCAAGGCGTACCACCATTCGCCGAGGATTTTCGAGACTGTTCGATTGTCTTGGTTCGGATGCTTTTGGTGCACTATCGCGCGATGGCGTTTCGAAAATATCATAAACGCATTCATCGGCCGGCGAATTCGGTCTTTCTATTTTGGGATAACACAAAGTGTGAGTATTCATTTTTTATTCTTCACTTATTATTTATTTATTTATTTACAATACAGCAACGGGCATAATGCCCGAAAATTTATACACTTGTCTACACCCAGTCGCATGAGACTCCATGTATAAACAATAATGTCCATAAATATTCAACAATAAAAAATATCATAATCTGATCCAAAGGGTAAAAAACGCATAATAATTAATCCCTAAATATATGACACCAATTCACAACTAAGTCTGTCTGTCTTTGAGTACCAGGGTCAGTCAAATATGAACCGGATTTTATGACTTTTTATTGGATTACAATTTCTTAAAAAGCCAAACATGTCATTTTTATACATATCCTCCTTTACAATCAATACATTTTTTCCAACGGATTGGAAGTTTTTTGATTCCGTTACCGTAAAAAGTGCTTTTTTCATCAGCCCAAACAAATGAAAATCGCAGGGTGCGAGGTCGGGACTATAAGGAGGATGTTCTAGCACAGCCACTTCAATTCTTCAATTTTTTGCCGAGTTTTAATCGCGGTATGTGGCCTTGCGTTGTCGTGCTGCAGAATGACGTTACGGATTGGAACGCCTCTTCTTTTTGATATGCATGCTACTTTAGCTCGATCAAGCAGTTTACAATAATACTCAGCATTCACGGTCTTTCTTTCGTGAAGAAAATCTACAAGCAAAACGCCTACGTAGTCCTTCTAATGTTGGTGTCAGTCGAGATTGTCTTCGGGCGCCTGGCGTTTGTCGTATTTTCCACATGTTGTCGGGCTCCTTTAAAAGTTTTGTGCCACAGGAAAACTTGGAAACGCAATAATGTCTCACTCCCGTACTGTAACTTTAATCTTTCCGAAATCGTACTTGGTTTTACGCCTTCTCTATTGAGAAATTTGACAATAATGCGTTGTGCAATTCGTGGCGGAACCGGTTGCTCGGGCATCGTGCTTGACACTAACAGAAAGTAGAACCATGCAAACAATTATGTCAAGTTATATCAGATACGTGCCTTCTCAACCTCCTATAGAAATAATGTCGATAAATTAATTACAGTAATTGTTAGAAAATAAATTCGGTTTATATTTGACTGACGCACGTACTTGACTGCTCACTCATGATCTTTTTCATTATTTCTTAAAATTCGTATTTCTAATAGGTGTTCCGGTTAATAATGTCGATTTTTTCCGGCAAATTGAAGCATTTATTTTCATATCAAAATTAAATACCTTAGTAATCAAAGTATTGTCCACCGTTAGATATGACCTGTTCCCATATTTCTGTCAAAGAATGGATTCCGTGCCAAAAGAACTGTTCGTTTTTTGAGGCCAACCATTCATCAAGCCAAATTTTCACTTCTTCGTAAGAATGAAATTTTCGTTCTGAAAGTCCGTGCTGCATTGATCGGAATAAGTGGAAGTCCGAAGGGGCCAAGTCCGGCGAATATGGCGGGTGAGGTAGGACGTCCCATTAAATGTTTTCCAGGTAGTTTTTAACACATTTCGCAACATGGGGCCGAGCTGTTTCATGTTGAAAAATGACTTTATCGTGTCTTTGAGCATATTCTGGTCGTTTTTCCTTCAATGCTTGGTTCAATTTTATTAATTGTTTTCGGTACCTTTCGACAGTAATCGTTTCACCAGGTTTCAACAGTTCATAAGACACAGCTCCCCTACTATCCCACCAAACACACAGCAAAGCCTTCTTTCCATGTATGTTGGGATGTTGAAGGTTGACCTGGGTCTGTCCATGATTTTCTGCGCTTTGGGTTTTCAAAATAAATCCACTTTTCGTCACCTGTCACAACTCGATGCAAAAAACCTTTCCTTTTTTGTCTAGCAAGCGAAATTTCACAAGTGGTTTTTCGCCTTTCAATGTCTCTTTCCTTTGATTCATACGGCACCCATTTTCCTTCCTTCTGGATCTTTCCCAATGCGTGTAGACATTCAGAAATAGTCGATTGGACAACATTCAATGCTTCCGCTAATTGTTTTAAAGTTTGAGTTGAGTCTTCATCTAATAATGCCAGCAAATCTGGATCTTCAAATTTTTTAGGTTGACCAGAGCGCTCCTTGTCTTTTATATCAAAATCACCACTTTTAAAGCGTTGAAACCATCGTTCACAAGTTTTTTGGGTTAGGGCATGTTCGCCATAAGCTTCAACTAACAATCGATAACTTTCAGCAGCCGTTTTTTTTTAAACGGAAGAAGGTTATTAAACTTCCCCGCAAAACGTCTTTTCCTGGTACGAAATTCGACATTTTCGAAGCGATGGAAAACTTCTTGTTTTGGACAATGACAATTCAAAACAAACTAGCTTTAAATGGCATATGTTCACACTCAAAAACACTACAAATGTCACTAGTCTATGGCAAAAAATGTATGAGTAACGCCATCTCTTAGCATAATCGACATTATTAACCGAAACACCTATTACTATTCATTACAACTGTTCTTGTATTCCGACATGACAATAATAAATAATTTTATCTGAAAATTTCTTCTCGAACTCACTTTTTGAGGACTCTGCGGCTCTTTGGTATGCAACGCACTCAACGATTGGCTCCGTCTTTTGTTCACGCTCGCCTCGATCTCAGCTGGAGTCGTGGGCTCGGTCTCGAAAACGTCGTCGTCCTCTTCCTCGACGGTGGTCGCGTGGATCTCCGGATTCCCAGATCCATCGTCACCGGGATTATGCAGGCTCAAAGGAATTGGCGGCGCGCTCAAAGGCGGGCTCAATGTCGATGGCGGGGGACTCACTTCGGCCGGGTCCAGTATCGTCTGCCAGGAAAAAGCTGCAATCCAAATTTTTTCAATTCGCGTTATTAAAATACATATCTCTATCGAATCATCGTCGAGGAAACAGAAAAATAGCGGCCGATGACGAATCGAGCTCGAGAGGAACGTCGCTGCTTTTATCCCCTACAACTTTTTGTCTGTCGTGTCATGCTCGTTTTAGGAGCCCTTGAATAATGGCCTTGAAAATATTTTTTTGCATCAAATTTAAAAAAACAATAGATCTTGAAAAAAAAAACAAGGAAAACATTTTCACCAGCTTTTTTCTGCCACTATTCAACAGCACAAATATCGCATTCAGTTTTGTGAACCTCCCTTCCAAAAATTGTTATTCGCGTTAAAAATTGTTAACAAGTGCAGTATACGGTTAATAGCAGATGATACAAAGATTTGTTAGTCAAACTCGAGAAACGTACAACTTGACATTGTGCATACATATATACAAAATATCAAATTTACTCGAATATAAAGCGTAAAGATCAAAGACGAGCATGTTTTTTTTCTCTCTTTTTTTTTCAATAGGGACTCAAACCTTTTTTCCAGCTGCGACTGGCATCGTTGAAAAATGACGGGATATGGGGCTGGTATGCAGAAGAAATAACGTCATGGCATCCATCTGTGAAACCCTTACCGTTTAGTAAAAAAATCCCGAGTAGACATGCTTATTTGTAAATTTTTGCAATACGTCAACGGTACATATACATTTTAGTTAAATTACATTTATTTTAATGTAAAAAAAGTTTTTATCAATTTCCCAGACAAAAAATACCAATCTATTTCATATCAACGTTTCAACTCCTTTTCGAGCCCTTTTCAAGATCAGTAATTTTCAGTCTGAAGGACAATAACACCATCAATGTATAAAACGTCGGTATTGTCAAACAATTAATACTTCTTGAGAGTGAAAAACAAGAAACACACATCAGCAAAAACTCTCGTCGAACCATTGCATAATGCAATATTAGTCGTAACATAAGTTACTCGTTCAACAGTTCGTACAATAAATTGGTTTAATGTATTTACAATTCAATTCAAGCCAGTTTAATTTATTTACTTACATCCAGTTAAGTTGCAAACAGTTAAATGCCAACAGTTCACGTGAATTTCTAATGAAGTTAATGTTAACATTTCAGTAAATCTAATGTCAACAATCTTTATACCAAAATAATTATACATATATACAGTGAGAGTGTCAATAAAAATTAGATAAATTTCTTGTTAATTTACTATATGCGATTCGTGTTAACTGATTATGACAACTTATCTCAACATTTTACATCAAGTTTGCACACATTTTACAAAAGATTGAAAATTAATTCAGGTACCTAAATTGTGCACATAAATTTATCGAAAATTGAATTTGTAAGAGTATGTAGAATTTATATTAATCATGTCTACATGGGATAAATCATAAGCATAATTTCGCACTTTAATCCCTGGAGACCGAGAAAAAACTTGCTCTTTTCGTTAAAAAAATCACCTTGATTAATTTTTTCGCTGTGTTCAGTTTGATGCGTAAATTTAACAAAAACACAATTTTTCGACATTCCAGGAAAATTAAAAAAAATTATCAACACATGAACGAGAATTGTGTTATATTGCTAGAATGGTGGTTTTTTAAAAAATATTTAAGGGGTGTATCATCTTAATTACTTTTTAGTTAATAAATTTGTAATCCATGAAAACATGAATTCTTTAAACTGCGAAGGCGTACACTAAAAAAGATTCAAAAAAGGTTTTCAAAGAAATCAATCGGAAATAAATGTTGACTTTATATTTTAAAATAGGCGAATTCCACATAAATTTAAGCTTTAAATTTTTGAATTTGAACTTGGAGCAATTGATCGATTTTATTCTAAAAAATCGTAGAAACTTGAACAAGTGCTGAAAAAAAGAAAATACAACAAATCTAATAATACGCGAAATGTATTATGATAAATTTACTCGATACTCTTATTATTTAAATAATTAGGTAATAAGTGATAATAAATAATCTATAAAACTTAAAACCCTAGAGCAGCTAATTCCAAAAATTTATGCAAGAATTCATGAAACATCACAGGCAATTATTCGAATATCATAAATATGAAAAATTCTATGAAATACTAGAAATCTACGAAAAAACTGCTTTTTGAAAAATTGTTTGAAATGGATATGAGTATTTATAAAAATATTAGAAATCTAAAAGTATACTAGAAAATACTAGATTTCGTAAATACTGAAAAATATGACAAATACGAAAAATAATAGGAATATATAAAATACTGGTATTGTACATCGATATAGTTTTCTCAGAAGTTAATAACAATAATTTAAATTTTCAAAACTTTTCATCATAAAACAAACGATCCTAAAAATCAACTTAAAAATCCATCAAAATTCTAGAGAATTGAATAAAACTTTTGAATATCAAATAAATACAAAATAGACAAAAAGTTTTAGAAATGTATGAAATGCCTGAAAACTCTAAAGATACTGTTTTCCGCAAAATTTATTACAACACAAGAAATCTCTAAAATTTTATATTCTAAAGTATCGAATTCTAGAAACCAGAGTAGAAAATTCTTACAAGTAAAAATTATCCCTTAGATAGTATAGAGAAAAAATAACTACTGAGAGACGTTAGAAATGAGATATTGTGATTTTATATGGAAAGTCATTTATTTCAAGAAGTAAAATTTCAGTTTCCAAATCAATTTATAAGATTTTATGATGCTGTGATAAATATGTATTGATACATTGACATAAATATATATTGACCCTTCTGACATTTAAGTTTGTCTCTCCAAGTAAAATTCTGTTACGATGAAAAATTTATAAACTCGTTTTTTGAAAAGTTTACAAAAAATGCCAGCAAATCCTTCAAACCGTAAAAATACTGAAAAAAATACGATAAATACTAAGAATACTGAAAATATAATAAATATTGTTCATCTTTGGAAATACTGTTCCTTGGAAAATCCTTGAAAATACTTTTAATAAAAAATACAATAGTACAATACAATACAATAATAAAAACAACTTACAAACGAATTTCTAACCTGCTATAATGTAAAATTCTGCTACGACGCCCCTACTTTTTTCGAATTTATTTCAATGGAAATTTTCATTCTTCTAAAATTTTAAAATCAATCTTATTTCACAAAGTCTTCCTCAAACATCGATCATTACGCTACTCCCAAACATAAAATACCTTCTGCAAATAATTTTCATCTATAGTCCTACATATTATAAAAAATATAGAACGCGAATGAAGCGTGTATTACGAAGCGTAAGTGCAACAGTAATCAAGCGTTGTGATGTGATTAATAAAATTCTATACGAATGATTTTCATAAACCTTTTTTTTTTTCATAAAAAAGGTGTATTATATGCCGATTCATCTTCCCTCTATTTAATCAAGTGATCAATCGTTACAAGTATTTCGTGAATTTGTTTTAGTATATTTGAGAGGGATGGTAAAAATTTGACTCACATAGAACTCCATTGTTTTTCATGTTGTCTTCACGGAGAATTTGAGTTTTTTGAGTGATCGTGTTGCTGGGTTGTACAATCACATTATGGAAGACTCCTGTTGGCGCGTTGACATTCGTTGTCGCGGACATTACCACGCTCGTGGGGGGCCCAAGACTTCTTTGCATTTCCATATGTTGGTTACTTGGATTGACTTTGTTTATCTGAAACACAATTTTTCATTGCAATAATAAATGAACTTACATATAGTCAAGGCTAATCAATTCAATAACGATCAGACTTTATGTATTCGGAATGTGAACTTTCAAATTTTTCAATTTGAGTTTCAAAGTTCACAAACACAACATTATCATAATTTCACAAAATTTTCCAAACCCAGATTTTAGATTTGCGAATTGCAAATTTATGAAATGCTTTTTTTTATTTACTAATGGGAAAATTTTAATAATTAAATGATGATTCTAATTTTAATGTTTGAAATGAGCACTTCCATATTCTGAATTTCAAATACTGAAATTGATAAGAACTGCTATTTCCAGAATGGTTCTTTAATAAAAATTTTACAGATTCCTGGACTTTTGAATTCTATGAATCCAATTTTCGATTACAAAAATAAAAAATTCATATTTTTCTATTCACGAATTAAAAGATTTAAGGTATGATAATTTTTCTTTTTCTTTCTCGGAGCTTTCGAAATTTTTGGTAAAAATTCTCAAGTCTATAAAGGTTCCTAAAATTTTTAAAATATCCACCATCTTCAAGATTCCCAGGTTTTCCAATTTTGAAATGATCTGAAACTATCTCAGAATGCTAGAGTTTCTAATATTCTTAATTTTCATATTTTTATCATTACTCTTTCTAATGTTCAAGAATTTAATAGTTCGAAAGATGCATTTTTAGATTTTTTATTCTTCGTTCTATATTTCGAAAAAAAAAAACATACATTTCTGAATGAAAGCACTTTAAGAATAAATTAACAATTTAATCAACTTTTAAGCTTCATCAATCAAAATTTTGAATAAAAAATCCAGAAATTCATATTTTTAGAATTGACACATCAGAAGATCGAGATTATGGAAAAAATTTTAGTTTCAACAAATTCAAAAATTGAACGTTTCCATTTCAAATTCCAAAGTTTTTCAAAGTTTCCCAGGTAAAAAAAGTTTTTAAAACCTCAATGATTTTTTTTAAGATCTAAGATTTTAGAGTTTCCAAGACTTTTTGAATCATACAGGTTTCAAACTTTTTGAATTTTCTCAATTTTTTACACTAGAATTGCTAAACTTCCGAATTTCCAAAAATTTTCATATTCTTTACAAACATCGTAATTTCTGAACGGAGGTACTGTGAAATTCAGAATTTTCAGATTCAATGTACCAAATTTATGAACAAGAAAAATCAGGCGATTTAAACTTTAGAATCAATGAATGTGAAAATTTCAATAATGAAATCCTTTGACTTTTAGATTACAAAGAATTTGAATCTTGAATTTTTTTAGTTAAGATTCTAAAGTTTCTGGAAGTTTTCAAGATTTACAAAGTATCTAATATTTCCAAGACGTATGTTACTAATAATAAGTTACTAACAAAACTTTCAAACATTAAATAGTTTTAATGATTATAAAAGACGTTTTCACATTCTTACATATGAATTTCCATCTTCATTTTAAATTTCTGAATCAAAATATTTTAAAACAAAAAATTTTCCAATTGATTATAACTTCTGAGATTTTAAATTAAAAAAGTCTCAAGTTTCAAGATGAAAATATATAACTTTCTAATTCATAAAACTTTTGTAATCAAGCATTACTTGAGAACTTAAAGTTCCAAATTTTAGAAAATTTCTGTAATTTTTCCCCAATACGCAATAAAAAAAACGAACTCAAAAGAAAAGTTTGAAAAGTTGGTGGTATATGAATTTTTTAGTCCATTATATTTTTGGAAATTTTTGCTCAGGTATATTGTTTCACTAAACAGATTTTCTCAAAGTTTACAATCATTTTAATCTCCAAATCAAAGCATTTCAAAATAATATATATGAAATGATATATAGAATATTATCAATAATATATATTATAATAATAATAATTCTCAAGTTCATTACAACCTCTGGGATAATAAAACTTCCAAGTTTTGAAATGAAAATATTTGATTTTCCCATATTCAAAAAACTTTCCAAGTCAAGCATTCTTAAAAAACTTACAGCTGTAACTAGTTGAGAATTTCGGAAAATTTTTCTAATTTTTTCACGAATACAATGAAAAAAACAAAGATGAAAAATTTTTTTAAGAAAGTCAATAGTAGGTAAATTTTCATGTAAATGATATTTATGTAAATTTTTCCTGAAATATTTTTCTTTCTTGGGTATTTATATAGTAATGCAATATACAATATAAAATATAATATGTATATTTTTTTCATATTTTACCGTATTTTTATTTATATTTTATGTATATTTCGCTTACATAAAATACGAATATAATAAAATAAGTTGTGATAAGATAAAATGGTATACTATATAGTGAAACTTCTTGTGCCTCAGTATAAAGTCAAACTTGTTATGTCTCACCATAGATATAATAATCAGACTGGTAACCTAGCAACATCGTTGTCTCCAAACTTTGGCGACACTCTGAGGACCATTCGAGACAGTTTGGAGACAAGCACGAAAGCATTGTTTTTGTCATACGAAACACTAATGCTGATTTCGTGACATCATATATCAGTTAAAAACAGTTACTTTGTTCCATTTTTAGTTGTATTGAAACGAAAAACTTGATTTTTTTCTATTTTTCATATTCATTCGCGTCTTCGATAGCGAACTGTTATATCGCTCATGATAAATCGAATATTCCCTACATTACCGACTGCCATACTGGCAAAAATAATTCAACAGCAAATTTTCGACTGAGAATTTCCAAGAGAAAGTTCAAAGCTCATGCCACGGTTCAAATAATTATCGATAAATTTCATAGATTTTTAGAGATTTTTATAAACTCACCTGCGTTAGGATCGGCATTTTTTCTACATGCGTCAAAGGGGAGGAAGTTGCGGGCGAAGGCGGCGGCTGACACTGTATCTGCACCTGGGGCAACTGCCCCAGATGATGGTTCATTTGTTGCCTGTATTTATCATCTTGCGTGGTCCCGATGACGTGCGCAACGTGACCCGTCAACGGAGCCACGTCTATCGAACTATTTTTTATCACCAAATACTTTTTGTCATGTTGACCCTGCATCACGTAAATTGGATGACCCGGCACCGGGGGCTGAGCGTAATCGACGGGTTGTTCCTGGGATTTGTGCAAAAGGCTGAAATTTTGCACGGACGTTGCCGTACCCATGGTCACGTGGGGCGAGTGCGGAGCCTTCAGAAGGTGAATGTTTTGCTCCGGAAATACCTCGGGATGACCTGGAAGTTATATTGTCGTCGGCTTGTAAGGGTGCATTCAGAATTTTGAGACTTAGTTTTTTTTAGGAATTTTGAGACATGATATCATGATGCATCCATATGATATCGAAAAGTGACATGACATCTTATGATTTGCTAACGACGAAGCGTATGTTCGTCATATGACGTCATGGCGTGTATGTCATGACATCACATGATTGGAGTATGAAATCACGACTTGAAGGTGATCTATAGAATATTAAGAACAGAAAATTGAGGACTCTAAATTTGACGATATTTCCAGAATTCGCATTTACTTGCGTGCACGCATATTTGAATATTATTTGAATCAAACAACAAGCAAACATTCATCCCATCAATAATAAAATACCTGGAAATCCGTTATTCGACGTAAGGGCCTGCTGAAGAATTATCCCTTGCTGCTGCTGCTGTTGTTGCTGTTGCTGCTGCTGTTGCTGTTGTTGCTGCTGCTGTTGTTGTTGCTGCTGCTGCTGAGCAATGGAAGTAACGACCGACGGATGTCTTGGCGGAGGGCTCTGCTCGGACCAGGGCAAGCTCATCGGTGATATCCTGATGACGCTTGTACCGATGGACGCCGGGGCCTGCGTCACCGGGGCCGGTCGGTTCGGTCGTACCATGCGGTTCGGCTCCGGTTTTATCACCGGTTGCACCAGGTAATTCGACTGCGTCGGGGACTGCTTCCACTTGGTTCCTGGCGACACCAAGGGCGTCACGTGGTGCGCGGGGCTCGAGATTGGCATGAAGACGTTGTTCTGGTTCAATCCCAGGGAAGACACCGGCGACTGGTTGATGCATGGCGATATCGAGGACTGGCCCGTCGGCGACGAAAATGCCGGAGTCGCGGATCTTGAGCTTCCTAATGACACTGAACATAAAAAAAAACATCGTTTGTTGGTCGCTTCTTTTCTTCAAGTTCAATCCCCGTTAACATTCGTGATATTGCGTGATCTGTGATATCATATGATGTCATTGGCAGATGTGATATCATATGACATACATTTGCTAAAGCATGTGATATCATAGATCACGCAAGATCACGAATGTTTACTGGGATATTTGTGACGTGCCAGGAGAAAAGGGACTCCAAACGAGAATTTTACAGGAAGAGCGATAGAAGTCAATCAATTCTGTAGTGAAAGGTGGACTCTCGAAAATCTGCCCCCTTTTTTTGATAGGAAATAATGTATGTAGAATTTTTATAATTTTTGGGTTGGAAAGAGCAACTCAAATACTATCAACAGATACAAAAAACCGGTTTTCGTTTTTTGGAGCGATGTGTCCCTTTTCTCCTGGCACGTCACATTTGATTCTTTTATTATGTGACTAATAAAAAAGTAAATATTCTATTCCAGAGTCAAATTAGGTTATTTATTCACGCACAGGGGCGGAGGCAAAAAAAATTTTTGGAGGGGTTTTTTGAAAAAAATTATTTCCTTCGGGATTTTTCAATTTTTCGCATTTCAGGATTTTATGTAACTCTTGGATTCCAGAGTAATGCATTTTTCATGTTCGTATTTAATATAATAAGATCCAATTTTTGTGATTTTTATGCAAGTCACTGAGATTAACATTTTTTTCTTATTACTTTTGGTATTTTCATTTTTTTTGTTGTTTTATTATATGAATATACAAGAAGCATTTTTAAATATATAATGAATTTTTATATAGCTTTATGGAACTCGATATTCTGGAAATGAACACTTTGAAATTTTTTTTATATATTTCTAGACTTTTGAGAAAATTATACGTGAAAAATTTTCAGTATTTTATGGACTTCCAGAATTTTTGTATTGTATATATTTTTATAAAATTTTTTAATATTTTCTAGCGTTTTAATATATTTTTAATACTTGATGCTAAGCATTACAAATTTCAATGAATTTGAGTACATCAATTAATTTTGAAGGAAACAGTATCTTTCACAAAGATTTCTTATACTTTTTTGATTTTTCTCGTATTTTTATAGTATTCAAACCATCAGAAGAACTTTATATTATGTTTATAAATTTCTTCATAGGTTTCTAGAATCGTATGCACTGGAACTCAAAGTTTTATAAATTTTTCAAATAATAATATTAACATACTTTCTGAGTATTTTTCAGTATTTCTTTTCAGCGATTTCCAGTATTTCTCGTGTCTTGTGTATTACGAAACCTAGAAGATTTTTTAGTATATTTCATGATTTTTAATGTTTTTGTATGTATATTTATAGAAGTAGATATTCTAGAATCCAAATTAGAATCGATTTTCATTAGTTTCATGAATTTTGAAAAAAATTACACTTATACAGATTCTTGTGTTTTATAGATTTCTGGTACTTCCGTATTTTTTTAATGTGCATATGATTTTGTAGCTTTTTTTTGTATTTTAAGAAATCGTAGGTGTTTTTTCAGATTTTCTAGAAGGATATTAATTTCTAGAGGTCGATATCATAGAATTAAAATTTTAGCCAATTTTCATAATTTTATTGATTTTTGAGAAAGCTATATGTATATCGATTTTCAGTGTTAATAGATTTTTTGTACTGTCGTATTTTTATAGTATATATACGATTTTGTAACTTTACTTTGTATTTTTGCAAATTGTGTATTTTCTCAGATTTTTCAGAGGTACCTAACGTTCCTAGAATTCTATTGTTCTAGAATTTGAATTTCAATCGATTTTAAATAATTTCATAGATTTTCAGAAAAATCACACCCGCATCGATTTTTTATGATTATAGATTTCTTATTTTTTTTTTTATTACCATTTATACGATATTGTAAATTTTTTTGTATTTTTATATATTTCAAGTATTTCTATAGATGGAAGATTACTGCATAATTTTTTTTAATTGCATACTCTATAACTCGAAGTTAATTATTTTATTTAGATGTTTTAGAAACATTTTTCACAGAATACCCACTTTAATTTTAAGTATTTCTTCAATGTTTGCAGTATTTAAAAGATTTTTGTGAATTCCAGTTTTTCTGTGGTATATGATTTCATTAAATTGGAACAATGTTTCAAATTTTTGTTTACTACGTTATCCTTACCAAACACTATCAATGATTAGAATTTTGTTCATGAAAAAATTCTCCTTCAGACAAAATAATTACAATTTTCATGTTAGTATAATTGAGAATCCTGAATATTGTTAACTTTGAGTACTTAGGTAAAACCATTTGTTATTTTTTATCAATATGCTAAATAACATTTTCTACTTATAATAATTGATTACTTATTATTATAATAAAAAAACTGGATTCTTTCAACTTCCCCAAAAAGTTTTAATTTTTCTATGTTCCTCCAATTTTAATTCAAATTTTTATTATTCATGTAATGAACTTGATATCCTGAAAGATCCTCTGCAATATTTTCAATTCATAAAATTTGAAAAATTCTAATAAAACTCTTGAGGTTTTAAAATCTTCTACTACCTTTTCTCAACATTCGTGATCAAATAAATATCAAAATGCGCGTAGTATTTCCGCAAATTTGAAAAATTATGCGAAACAGAACTTATCACGATTCCATTAACACCCTTGAGAATTAATCATAAATGTAAAAAAAATCTCAATAATTTTGCTTCAGATGATTCTTTTTTCACGTTTTTCGTTACAAGAAAAATGTCCAAACTTGAAAATCGAAAAAAAGTTCAAAATTTCCAAAAATAGCTTTCGAAGTCTTCCACGGATAAAAGAGAAATTCTATTTTAATTTTTAACGAGATTTGATTATCACGTAAAATACCCAAATGCTGAAAAATTCAGTTGAAACATGGAAGTCTGGATGAATGAAATTATTGATTTGCTCGATATGCAGTTCATGTCTCAATAAAAATTTAAATAGAAACTGTCGCAGACTGTGAGTTTCAATTTTAGAGAATCAATAAAGCGATATTAATAATATTTCAGAACCCATAGAAATTATTATACATTACACTGGGGTTCATATTTCAAATGAAAATTCCATTTTCTCGTTGAAAACTATTTTTGTTATTTATACAGGCTAGTGCAAATGAAATAAAAATTTTTTAAACATAGTAAAAAGACTTTATAATGTTATATTTACCCAACATATTCGCAGCTTCAGTTTCGTCTTGATCAAAACACCGACCAACAATTCTTCTGTCTCCATAATTTGGGGATGTGTCTGAGTCTCGAGACGTTTCTTCACCATCAATCCTGCCTCTAAAAAATATTAAAAAAAAGAATCATGAAAATTGTGACAATAAACGAATTATCGTCACAGATATTAATACAGCATTTTTTCAAATATTATTTGTATCAATACTCCCATTAGTTTCACCAAATTTTAGAACTTTCCAGTTAACCTTCAAAATTCTCCTAACAATGACAAATCAGAAGATGCAAATATTTCATTGGAAACCTTGGGATATCGATTTTCCATTGTATTTAATTTGGTTTCATTTCAATTTCAATTACGTTTGATGGACATCAATTACAACTTGCATGTAAATTAAACGAGAATTGGGTCTGAATCCGACCAAATAAATTTGAATATCAATTCTGAATCTGATTGGATATAGTCTAAATTTTAATAAACTTGTGTAGTTCATTTGGTTCTTAATTATGTCAAAGTTTGTTCTAAATTTCTGGATTCGATAATGAGGGTCCAACTCGAAATATTTCTGGTTGAAATCAAGTTTAGGTTTTGTTCAAATTCGATACATAATTAAACTTATTAATGTATACTTAATTATGTTACATAAGGTATACTTGACTATGTGATTATAAAATTGATTTATTATTCTAACCCCATCGAAAGTAAAAGAAAATTGTTTTTTTATTTACCCTGTGAAGGTGCTCGTGGGTCCCCGAAGATTCGATCCTTTTAAACTAAGATGCCGAGAGCAATAGCCTCTCCGCTGGCTTTCTTTTTGACACTTGTCATTGCTACACAGTCTTCTCCACTGCTTACCATTAAATTTCTTCCTAATCCCACTCGGCGTAACTACTATATCACCCTTTTTGTATTTGTGTGGCGTTGTCGCCTGAGATCTGGAAAAAGAACGAAAAAATTTTTCTTTTATTTCATAGTCTCATGACTGAGTCTGTTATTTAATTAATTTGAAGGCGCAGGTTCGAATCTTGCAAGGATTAGGTATTTTTTCAACTGGGAAATTTCCCCCTAAAAAGAAACTTCGACTAATATGTAGAGGACTTTGCAAATACAATACTGCATTATTTTTTTGTGATTCATCAGGTACATAGATGATTCGAATCATATGTGAATTTTCAGGATTATTTAAATTACTTGATGAGGAATCTGAAAGTAATTTGATAACCTCTCAGTAAATTTTTTTGAACTTCGTGATCTGACATCGAGCAATTATGAATTTTTTTAAACGATTATTACAAGTTTGATAAAATTATGTCTTTTCTTTTATGTCACCCAATTTTTCCTGATATCCAAGAACCTGAAAAATTTGGTAGTCGATTTTCGAGCATTTATAAATTTTGTCTTGAATTATGGATTGCTCGAAAAGCTGTTGAAATGTTGGAAAATGTAATTGTAGGTGATAATTCTTAAAAATTCTACCGAGATTTATATTATTACAAAAATAATAACTATAATTATTTGACTAACAAAAATCATTTGATATTTCAAAAATTCTTTTGACCAATTTCTTTTCACTATTCTACGTAAGGTTGTTGCAATTCTGTATTTTTTTGTTAACTCACAAAAGTTCGTAAAAAGATAAGTAAGAATTCTAAGGAATTCATACAAATTCAAGACAAGTTAGTAAAACCTCAAAAAATTCCAGAGATGCCTAGAAAATTCTCATATTATTTTAGATTGCAGAAAATTTCTCTCATTCTGCTAAGAGGTTTCTGAATAAAGTGAATTGTGTGAAAATTTTATAAAGTATTGGGTAAATTATTCACTGGATGATTGTGCACATGACAATATGACCAAATTTTATGGTTTCAATTGTTATAAATCGAGAGTTTCCAGAAATGGACTTCTAAATTTAAGAGTTATGTCATTTAAAATCATTTGAAACTTTTCAGCAGTTACATATCTAACTAGTAAATTTCGAAAACTTAATTGAATTTCTGAAAATTCCAAAAATAAAAAAAAAATATAGTAAATTGCTGCCTATCATTAACAAATTCTGAAAAATTCTTCAAAATGAACAGTGAAACAGACAAAAAAGAATGATACAAAAATACTTCAAATACTCATAAAAAAAAAGTTGAAATTTTTTCAGTTTTAAATTGTTATAGAATTGTGAATTTAAACGTGTTTTGCTTGAAACTTCAAAGAAGGGGTTTTTACATAAAACACAGTGAAAAATATACCAATAAAAAAATCTAAAATATTATCAAAATATGTATATAATATACGAACATTGATATAGTTTGGTATAACATTATTTTAATATAATTTTTTCATCAAAATAAAACAGCAAACAAAGCTCTCTCTCATTCTATCTGGATAAAATGAACTGTGCGAAAATTTCAGAAGTTTCTATAACTTGATTAAATTTTCAACGATTCAAAAAAAAAATGCAAAATTGCTCATTATAAACGATTTCTGAAACATTCTTCGAAATTGACAGTGAAACAGACAAAAAAACATTTTTTAAATATTGTTTTAAAAAAGTGAAAATATTATCAACTTCAATTATTTTGAAAGTTTAAAATTTTTGACTTGAAACTCCAAAGCAGTCATTTTTTGTATGAAAAAATATCTATTTATAATATTAATATAAATAATATTATTAGGTAAAACCTTTAAAGAAATAACTTTTCCATTATAAAAATGACACTGTAAGAAATAAATTGAATATCTTCATACACTTGCATGGATATTTTTCCATACCGTGTGAAAATGTTCAATGCATGGAAAAAACCTCAGATTTTTATGAAACTTCCCCAGTATTTTACCACTTTTTCCCATAAGTTTGCGAAAATTTCTCTGCATTTATGGAAAAATTTCCATACCATGGTAGTGGTAAATATTCCATATTCAGTCCATATTGTTTTTACAGTGTATTATAAAAATGGAATTTATTAATCAGATTATTGAACTTTATCAAAGCCTTCGTTTTTCCGTATATCTGTGTAAACTTTTCAAGTGTGGATTAGCCTGCTTTGACTTCCAGCCTGTTGTTTGGTAAGAGACGGGCTCGAAATATAGGGACACGTGGTAATCAATTGATGAGCAACGAATAAAGGTTAATCGATATTTTACCTGGGTGTGGCTGCCTGAGAACGAGGAGTTATGCTACGTTCTACGAGACTACTGGTACTTCCACGACTCTGCATGCTGCTTCTTTTACTGCTCCCCGATAATTTCGCATCTGCAACAGATTTTTAAATATTGCAGAATGTAACAAAGATGTTAAAAATTGCAAAATCCATGTAAAAAGTTTGTGATTCTTGTAACACTTAGAGAAAACAAAAAAACAAAAAAATTTGGACGTGTTGAATCAACACGCGTTAGAAATAAAACTTCTCATGTTACTTTCTTTAAGGTTCCGATCTATAGATTTTTAGATACCTCTAACCTTTTTTAGTTTTAACAGATCCCTCAGTTTTCCTGTGTAGTATTTTTTTTTCGTTTCTTAACTGTAAATCAGTTGAAGAATGCTGACTAAGAAGTTTTACTTCAAAAAGGTTCCTATGTATAGATTTTATTCCTCTTAAAAAGTTTCTTTTCAAATATTTTTTACAAAATTATCTATTTGATATAAAAAAATTAAAATCTTGTGGCATTTTAGTGATTTTGTGACATTTTGTGATTTTGTGACATTTTGTGACATTCAGTGAATTTGTAATATTTTGTGATTCGTCATGAGCCGTTCAATTATATGGTAGATTTTACTTACATCATAATTTACAGTGTTACATGTTGCAATGTAAAATCTCTAAATTACTACCTGCAATCGAAAATATTACACTCTTACATCTTACAGTCTTACAGATTACAGTGTTACATGTTACAGAATATCGAAGTTACTCCCTACATGAATTTTATTCTAGAATAAATTACCCTCCTGAAAAGTGATAATGGCGCCTAAGAAGTTTTACTTCAAAAGAATAAAAAAGTAAGGGGTATATTTTTTTATTAACAATATAATAATAATAATTGATTATAGAGATTTATCATTTAGTCATGTTTATATTAATATTTGAATCGCCCAATATTAATCCCAAGATCGTTACATAATTATGCTCTAGAAAATCTGAAACTTTGGTCTCCAAAATTTTTTGGAACCTAATTCTAGAATAATTCCGTATTTTTTTTTCAGGTTTTATTGCAAACCTTGCCGGGAAATTTTTAATTAACTATTAATCAATAATATTACTATATATATACTATAATAATAATATTATACTATTAATCAATAATACAATCAAACTATTTAAATTTGAAAATCATTTGGAGTGTCAGTTACAATAATTCGTAATAATTGACAAATCAATCCGATAAACTCTCATAAATCATTTAAATCTACAGTAGTCAAAAATAATATTTTTTTATCCATTCATCCCGATGATATTTAATCATTCCCTATCAATATACAGTCAAATAAACATGGTAGCAAAATATCCAACGTAGAAAACAAACTGATAACACGATGATAGATTCCACATACAATTATCATACATCAAACTCACGAATTTTATATCATCCTGTTTATTCAATGTGTCACTATTTTTTTTTTTTTTTTTGTAAAAATCATTTCCAAAACATGTTTATTTCTATAATACATTCTAAACATAATATTTTAGACAGTAAAAAGGATTATAGAAATGATTGTAATAAAAATAAAGTAATAGACATACACACTGAATAAATAGGATGATAAAAAATTTCCAATTCCAGTGTAAGATAAATATATTGGAAACATACTCTAGTTTGATCAGTTAGTTTTCTATGTTTGGAGTTTTGCTACCATCTTTAACTGATGAAAGAGATTGTTCAAAATCCTCGCGATGAATAGATAAAATATTTTATCTTTGGCTACTGAAAATTTTTACAATATACGAGAGTATGTATTATGAAAAAATCAGTAGAATCGTATGATTCACATATTTTCAAATTTCCTTATAATAGATATAATTCAAAACTAGAAACTGAAAGACAAAAGCAGAAATTTTTTTCAATCATCTCCATTAAATATTAAGAAATGCAAGTATTTTTGAAGAAAGCAAAATTACTACAAGAATTACAAATATTTTTTTAAGATCGAAAACATTCTAAATAAAAGCGAAATCAAATTCAGATCATTTTTGATACAAATTTTATAATTCAGATATAATTTTAATTGGTTCTAAAGGACAAAAAAAAGTTCATTTCATTCACGTAATTTCAATCTACAAAATTAAGTTTCATCGTTCATGTTTCGTTTCCGTATCGATGAAATCTCAATTTCCTTAACGTTATTGACGTCCCGCAAAATGAGGTCACTTTCAGGGGAAATCGTAATGGTCACGTAGTTTTATACGCGGATTTTTTTTAACATAAAAATCACTACAATCTAAACAATCAACTTGGAACCCAATTTTTTTTTATTCCAAGTTTTTTTGAAGTAAAACTTCTTAGGCGGCATTATCACTTTTCAGGAGTGTAATTTATTCTAGAATAAAATTCATGTAGGGAGCAACTTCGAGATTCTGTAACATGTAACACTGTAAACTGTAAGACTGTAAGATGTCAGAGTGTAATATTGAAGTAAAACTTCTGAGGCGGCATTATCACTTTCCAAGAGTGTAATTTATTCTAGAAAATAATATTTACGTAGGGAATAACTTGGAGATTTTACATTGCAACATGTAACACTGTAAATTATGATGTAAGTAAAATCTACCATATAATTGAACGGCTCATGACGAATCACAAAATATTACAAATTCACTGAATGTCACAAAATGTCACAAAATCACAAAATGTCACAAAATCACTAAAATGCCACAAGATTTTCATTTTTTTATATCAAATAGATAATTTTGTAAAAAATATTTGAAAAGAAACTTTTTAAGAGGAATTAAATCTATACAGAGGAACCTTTTTGAAGTAAAACTTCTTAGTCAGCATTATTCAACTGATTTACAGTTAAGAAACGAAAAAATTGGAGCGTGTTGAATCAACACGCGTTAGAAGTAAAACTTCTCATGTTACTCTCTTTAAGGTTCCTATCTAAAGATTTCAAGATACCTCTAACCTTTTTTGGTTTTAACAGATCCCTCAATTTTTCTGTGTAGTATTTTTTTTTCGTTTCTTAATTGTAAATCAGTTGAATAATGCTGCCTAAAAAGTTTTACTTCAAAAAGGTTCCTATGTATAGATTTTATTCCTCTTAACTTTTTTTTGATTTTGTAAGATTTTGTGACATATTCAGATTTTGTAATATTTCGCGATTTTGTGTCTTTGTGACATTTTGGGACCTTATGGCATTTTAGTGATTTTGTGACATTTTGTGTTTGTGGCGTTTCGTAATTTTTGTGCTATTCGTGATTTTGTGACATTCTGTGACATTTTGTGTTTTTGTGACATTTTGTGAATTTGTGATATTCTGTGATTCGTCATGACCTCGGTCGCGCACCAGGCCTTAATTCGCGTTTTACACCTAACCTTGCCTCACACTTTTTCTCCCTTTCGCTCGAACATGAAATGCATGAAATAAACCTCATTTATTCCGACCTGACATTATATTTTTACTCTCTCACTCTTAGAGAATCTCAAAATTCCTCCTTACACTCGGACTTACATCTTACAGTCTTACAGTTTACAATGCTACATGTTACATTGTAAAATCTTTAAATTACTACTTGCAATCAAAAATATTACACTCTTGCATCTTACAGTCTTACAGTTTACAGTGTTACATGTTACAGAATCTCGAAGTTACTCCCTACCCAAATTTTATTCTAGAAAAAAATTACACTCCTGAAAAGTGATAATGCCCCCTATGAAGTTTTACTTTAAAAAATACCACACAGAAAAATTAAGGGATCTGTTAAAACTAAAAAAGGTTAGAGGTATCTAAAAATCTATAGATCGGAACCTTGAAGAAAGTAACATGAGATGTTCTACTTCTAACGCGTGTTGATTCAACACGTCCCAATTTTTTCTTGCTCTGTTTTCCTTCGATAGTTATGAAATCAAATTGGTCACTCAGAGCTAATTGTAAGAAACTTTTTTATTTTCCAAGCATTCGGCTACGTATCGGCTACATGATAAATTCTGTGGCTTCTCGCCATAATCGAGAAAGTCACTTTTGCCATAAGGCTTAGTTTACATGATATTCTGATAAAATTTCGAACTTTATGGCATGCGTGACGATCTCGGAGAATTGGAGAATTTATAGATGCCTTGATTAGACATTTTGTAACACTAGTTGATAGAATAAAAAAAAAAAAGATTTTTTATCGAGGTAGTTTGTGATATTGAAGTAGTCGTTTACCAGCTTCGGAAGGAAAAGTAATATCTTCTTTATCTAAGTCGTCTTCACTTTCGTATTCGTCGTAGAGCCTGCTGCTCCCGTTGCTGAGGACCGTGGCCGCGGGATGGGCCGGAGTACTTAAGGTCATGAGAGGACTCGTCCCGGTCGTTCTGTAGTAACTTCCGGTTTCCCCGTGTGTAGGCATATGAGCAGCATGCTGGGGCGCGTGGTGGAGTTGCAACATGGATGTTGGAGCCTCGAGTGAGTTCCGATATCCATGATCTATCATAACAAAACAAACAAAACAAAAATTTATTAAAAAAAGAAAGCTTCTTATGATATGACTTTATTTAAATGTTTTGTTGGGAATTAATATGGCACGTATTTTATCATAGTGAAAGTATGATTTTACATTATATCAATATACATAAAACAAACAAATTATTTGAATTTTACCAAGATTTGTGGAATAATTTTTATCACGTATAGAAAATTTCGAGAGCAATCATTGGGAAAAATTCCATTCAGGGTACACGTTCAAAACTTCAATATACTTTCATGGAAAATTTACCAAACTTTTACAGTGCAGCAACAAATAAGATGCCCTTGGAAAAATTCTTTAACAATTTTTTACCTTACCTGAACCTAAATTGAAAAAAAAGAAACCCTTTTTCTACCTTTTTGACATTTCATTATAAAGATACGTCTTTTTGTTACTTTTGGATGATGAACAAAAATGGCTATTTTGAGAATAAATCGCTACATTTTTGTTACTTTTAGTGATTTCAAAACTTTTTTTTCCTCATTATAATTATTTAAATTTCAGTTTGTTCACTTGTTACTTTTTTTTTTAGTAGTCAATTTTAAACACAATATTTTTCTACACTTGGAACAACTTTTGAAAAATTTCAAATTCACACATTTTGGAAGAACAAAAAGTGAAGTAAAGTTTTTATTTTCTACAATAATATGGCTCTGCTATGATTGATCAAGGGTATTAAGTAATAACATTTTAAATATTAAAAGTAATTTCCGTCAAAAAATATTTACATACATTTGGAAATTTCTTAAACAAAATTCATCTCAGAAAGGATATCCTGAAAGTAGAATTTTTTCAAATGAATGAAATATGCATATATCCATTTTTCACTTCTAATACATATATATGTATACGTCATCGAACTCAAGTTTGATAAAACAATTATGAAATAATTTGTAATTTTAATTAGAATATTGAATTGGTCTTTGAAATTATTGAAATATTATTTGATTATATCGAGAAAAATTATTCGAAATTCATATATATCAAATGATGCAATACTATATTATGAATGATTCGATGTATAATACTATTACTAATTGAATTTTACTTGATAAATGATAACTGAAGTGAACTAATTAGAGATTATGTCATTGAAAATAAACAAATAAAATAAAGTAATAAATCACAACTTCATTAAACTTAATAAATAAAACAAATAATTCTCATCTAATTTATTATTTCAATTATTCAATATTAAATGATTTAATTTTCATATTAAAAATATAAAAAATAAATCATTGAAATTAATTATTATTATTATTATTATTTTCTGCAATTATGTTAGGCAGTAAATTTTAAGAATTATTAAAAAAAAGACTGTTGTGTAATTTTATGTAAATTTTTAAATTAACGAAATTGAAAAAACAAATTTTTATGGGACAAACTGAAAAAATAAGACGTATTGCTGAACATCACTTTGAAAAATTCAAAAAGTAAACAAACATGCAAGTTTGGTTTTTCCGAGAAAAACAACAATGATTATTCATCATTATTTTTTCAAAGCATTTTATATTGTATTTTCTTCAAGCACGAAAAAATTCCACAAACATCTAGTGGAATTGCAATTTCCTTATAGGGATTTCCAATTCCCTTATGAGAAAATTTCAATTTTCTTATGCTTCCCAGTAACTTTAGTTTTTATAAAACGTCTACAAAAATATGTAAATTTTTATAAAATTCCGCTGTTTTTTATATTGACTTTAAAAAACCTTTTTAAAAGTACAAAAACTTAGTTATACAATCTCAAAAACACAAAAACGATCATCCAAATTTTTTAGTTTAAGAATTCTATTTTTGCCTTGCTGTAATACAAAGCATTATAATTTCGCTAAAATTCAAAATATGAAACTTTATCAACGTTTTTTACATTGTATACTTGATCAGAAACAAATAAAAAAATAACTTCAAAATGAAAAACAAATTTGTTTATTGATGTTCAACTTCAAGAATCTTACGATTCATATAACGCACGCTCTCATGCTTTTGGAGCACGATTCTCCGCATAAAACTGTGCAATAGAATTTAAAAAAGATTTTACAAGTAGGTTAAAGGAGATATATCGTATTTCTATCTATTTTTGGCTAAAATTTCTTTGTCACGAAATAGAAGGGATCGGAGAACTATTTATACATACTGATAATTATCGACACGCAACGCTATAATAAGTTATTTATAAATTTATTGGATAAATGAGTTACTAGTTTTTTTTTGTTTTTTTTTTTTTTTTTTCACAGAGGTTCGAAAATAATTGGAAATTTTCATGATTATACAGGATAATACGTAAATGAATTTCGACATTGAAATTTATCAAGTTTGAATACGAAATTCAAAAATTGTACGGTACTCGCATTTTTAAAAAAATGTTGATTTCAAACATTTTGAGCAAATGAAATTGAATATCAAATTTCGATAAATAAATAATGAAAATTCAAAGTTGTTTGAAATATGGAACGAACATTTGAAAAAGTTGAGAAAAAGGTATAATGAATAAATTGATAAACGGTATATACTGTTTTTATAAATTTTATGCAATATTAAAAAGAAAAAAATAAATGATAACATTTTTCTCTGCAAATATAGAAATCAAATGTATTTAGGTATTAGAAACAGAAAATTTATAGAATGCCGGCAATCAAAACAGGTTTGAAAATTTCAGAATAGTCAGATTCAAAAATGCGATTTTCAGAGTTTTTCACAGTTTTAAGTAATTTTCGAGAATTCTCGATGGTCCAATTGTTTTTACAAAAAACATTTGGAGGATCCAAAATGTCAATAATATCGAATAGTGTAATACTTTCGAAAAAGTTTTTTTTAGTAACAAAAATTTAATAATTTGACATTAAGTAGTAATATTTACGAATCATCAAATTTTAAATAATGGAGTATATGGAAATATAGTAGTATAGATCTTTAAAAAATTGATTGTTTTGAGTTGTTGAACAAAAAATTTCGTACTTCTTAAGGGGGGAACCTCGTTGAGAACGCCGAAAATTGCATGATATTTAGCACAGTTTCTAAGGCTGCTTATCATATGAAATGTTTCAAAAACTGTTGAACTAGGTCATAGATACACAAATCTTGCAAAAAAAATTTATTTTCATGTTATTCGATAATGTTAAACAATAATTATTCATATTTGTTTCGGGCACTACTCGCTTGAAGATTCTCCACTGCGTACACGATAGCGATCGTCCTATTTATCAGAAACATGAAAACTAAAATTTTTTTTGCACTTTAGAAGTTTATCTTCAATTAAAACCTAAGAAATTTTTTAAAATGTTAAAAATTGCAAATTTTATGGGTGTTTAAAAAAAAATTCGCGTTTCACTGACGAAATTTTGAGATAATTAACCACAAAAAAAATTGATTAAAAAAATTTTTTACGTAGTTTTCTAGGTTCACATACAAGCTTACACTTTTAGCTTTAAAAAGAGCTATCACTTATAAAAATGCGGCAATTACAACATTTTTAATCGTGTACGCAGTGGAGAATCTTTAAGCGAGTAGTGCAAGAAACAAATACGAATTATTATTGCTTAACATTGTCGAATAACATGAAAATGAATTTTTTTTTGCAAGATTTGTGTATCTATGACCTAGTTCTACAGTACTTGAAACATTTCATAAGATAAGCAGCCTTAAAAACTGTGCCAAATATCATGCAATCTTTCGTCGTTCTAAACCAGGTTCCTCCCTTAAACCCAAATTTTTATTCAGTTAAGAATTCAGGAGCTTTACTAAAAAATGATGTCATTTTTTGAAAATATCGATGTCTGGATGAAAAGTATTTTCCTGATATGTTATCAGATAAAATTTTTATCAAAAAACTCTCAGTTCAAGTTTCAAATATAGAAAATCTTTCCTAAAAAAGGGGGGTAGTAGGCAGAAAAAGTTTTCGGGAGGGGTTTTCCTGAAAAATATTTTTCCTTCGGGATTTCATAATTTTTAATTATTGACAATTTACAAAAGAGCGATTTGAAATATTGTACATTATAGAATTTGAAAGTTATACAACTTTTGGAATCCAGAGTTGCACATTTTTCATGTTCGTAAATAATGGAATTCGATTTTTGTAATTCTCAATTAGTAAATGAAGTCTCAATTTTTTTTACTAACATTTTTTTTTATTTATACCACTTTGATTATTTGATACTAAATAATATGGGCTTTCATAAAGCTTTCTCAAATTCAATGCTCTAGGAATTAAACTTCTGAAAAATTTATACACTTGAAATGACTTTTGAGCAAATTTCAACCGGATGGATAAAAGTTACATTAAATATTTATATTGTTTTCGTATGGTACATTATTCATCAAATTTTGTAGTATTTTCTGGTATTTTTAATATTTTTATGGATCGCTCAATAGATTCTTAGAAATTGATGCTATATTACTGAAATTTCCAACGATTTTGAGAATTTGAATTGATTTATCAGACGACCGTTTCTTTTATGAAAATTTTCAATACTGTTACTGTTTATATTTTTAGTATTTCTACAAAAAAAAAGTATGTTTACGCGTGTAAATAGTACCTATCAATTGAATATGATTTATTATTATTGTTTCATATACGAATTTCTAAAATAATTACAAAAATTCTATATAATTATAATATTATGTAAATACCTATGCTCCAGGACAGACAGTTTTATACATTTCCAGGAAAATCATTTCTACATGATTTTTATGTATTTAAAGATATCTAGTAAACTAGTAAGCTGGTAAACTGGCAATCTAGTAAAGTTTCATATTTTCTACATAATCTTACGTTTTACTAATTTTTACTTTTTTATTTAATATACATTACACGGCTAACGTTCTAATGTATTTTGTTGCAACTTTTAGTTTTACTGTTGTAGAATTTCGGGAGGGGTTTAAACCCCCAAAACCCCCTCTGCCTACGCACCTGATCAAAGTCAAGAAGAAAAGAGCCTCCCTTGGGTGGAGATGGTTTATATCCGAGGTCATTTATACTACACTTGAAGGTGCGATTTATTCGAAATGTCATCAAAGAATTCCGAATAAGCCGACGTGCTTCAACGTCTCACTGTACGCCCAAACCTCCATCTTATTGGTCTCAATTTTATTGGAAATAATTCACCATGACGCGGATTAGTCCCAAACTCGAGGACCCTCCAGGACCGTACTCTCTCGATTGAGCTCTCGATAAGGAACGTTTCTTACAAAACATCCTCGAGCCCAGGCGTACGGTCCCTTCAAGTGTGCAGGTCTGCGCCTACCGGAGCTCGAGTTAATCGGTTTGAACGTTCTCTCGATTCAGTTGGAGAGCCCCGAACCTCCAACTAAATCGAGGTACCGGAGTATTCAAAAACAAAAAATCTATAAACAACCTCACCATTAGCCTCCGTTCTGGCGCCTTCGCAGTCTTCCATCCCCTCCTCGAGTTCGTCCCACCAGGGTGGCCTGATGAGCCTGAGATCGGCGCGTTTCACCGTGTGGTTCTCGTACTGGTCGCCCCCGTCGCCGAGGACGCGGACGACGTAACGCTTTGGCTTCGTCAGCAGCGTGCACAGCGTGCCCTGGTAAAATGCGTCGCTCAGCTGCTGCTGGTGCTGGTGACTGTCGAGCCTCGTCGCCGGGCTCGTCGGTATCCTCACGCACACCCGGGCGCCCAGGGTGACGTGCTCCGTCAGAGGACTCGAGTCCGCGATCACGTCGTACTTCCCGAGGCCGAGCACGTCGCCGTAACGCACCAGCTTGTTACCGCCGCCGTCGAACTCGACGTAGACCTCGGCGAGACCGGCGTCGCGTATCACGCCCGGGTAATAACGCGAATCTCGTAACGCCAGCACGCGGTACTTGCGCCACTCGCTGAGATCAATCGCGACCGCGTTCGATAACGTGCACCGCGAACGCGGCGACGACTCGTCCCTCAACGAATAGTCCACCGCTGTGCTCTGAGGCGACATCACCACCGAGCGAGATGCTGTTGCCACGGACCCTGTCGACGTCGTCATCTGGAAAATAATTGTCAACTGTGTTACAAGTTCCGGGAAATGAAGGGAAAGTGTTGTACTAAGCAAGGAAACTTGGAAAATTTTTTGTGACAATGTACATAGTATTGTACCTCTTCGGGCGCGTAGGCAGGGGAGGGTTTTGGGGGTTCAAACCCCTCCCGAAATTCTGATTAAATCAATCAATATTCCATGTAAAAATGAAAAAAGTTACATCGATAAACAATAAAAATGTAAGTTACAAAAAAATGTATGAAAACGTTGGCAGTATGTATTTTTCATCAGAAAGGAACAATTATCGAAAACGTAGGATTACGTAAAAAATATGAATCCGAAAAATTGTTGCATCCCAGTGAATAATAGGGAATGAAAAATATCTACGAAAATGCGAAAAATTTATGAAACTTTGAATCTTAGATCATCAAATTCTAGATATTTATAAAAAAAATTCGTTTAAAAGTGTTTAAAATCTTTCGATTTATATAAACTCTAAAAGAAAAATGAGATTCATTGAATTCTATGAAATAACTGGTTTCTGAAAAGTTTTAACAAATGCCTCTACGATCTATACATTTCGAGATTCTAGAGCATCAAATTCTAAATACACGATAAATCTAAAAAATTCTAGAAAACGCAACAAAATCTTTGGAATATTTAAAAAATGCGAAAAAAAAAAATAACGATATAAAACACGAAAAATCTAGTTTTTCAAATCTTTGTAGCAATCTGCAATAATATAATATTGTAATCCATAAAAATTTCGTACATTATACTAGAAACATGTGAAAAATGAGTTTACTAGTTAACTAGCTTACCAGTTTACTAGTTTACTAATTTACTAGCTTACTAGTTTACTAATTCACTAGCTTACTAGTTTACTATTTTACTATTATACAATTTCAGTAATTTACTAGTTTACTGATTTAGTAGTTGACTAGCCTACTAGTTTGCTAGGTTACTCATTTTCTAGCTTACAAGTTTATTAGATTACCAGTTTACTCGTTTACTAGAAATTTTTCAATACACTAACATAATGTAGAAATAATGTTTTTGGAAATTTCTGTCTTGGAGCATAACTATTAATATAATACTATAATTATAAACATGTACATAATTTTTAAAATTATTCTAGAAATTCATATAGAAAACAATAATAATACATCCAATTCAGTTGATACAATTCATACAACTAAACATACTTTTAATTGTAGAATTACTAAAGAAATATGAAATAAAAGTATTGAAAATCTTCATAAAAAAACTGTCGTCTGAATAATCAATATAAATTATCAAAATCGTTGAAAGTTTCAATACAATAGTATCGATTTCTAAAAGTGAATTGATGAGCGACCCATAAAAATATTAGAAATATATAAAAATACTAGAAAATACTACAATATTTAATGAATAATATACCATACGAAAATAATATGAATGTAAAATGTACCTTTTATCTGTGTGGTTAATATTTGCTCAAAAACCAATTCAAATGTATGAATTTTTCACAAGTTTGATTCCTAGAGCATCGAATTATAGGAAGCTTTATAGAAACCCATATTACCTAATTTAAGATAATCCTTTAAGTGGTATAAATACAAAAAGTATAAGAAAAATGAATTGAATTGTTAGTTAATAAATAAATATCACAAAAATCAAATTCCATTATCCACGAAAATTAAAACTGTGCAACTCTGGACTCCAAAACTTGTATAGATTTCAAGTTCCGAAGTGTAAATTTTTAGAAATGGCTCTCTTGTAACCATATCGTCAAAGATTAAAAATTATGAAATCCCGAAGGAAATGTATTTTCCAGAAAAACCCCTCTGGAAAATTTTTTCTGCCTACGCCCCTGTACCTCTTGCACATATTTCTGTAATTTTTTTGTTTACTTTCGAAATTACTAAAGATTTAATTTTCCAACACAGCAATTTTTTATCAAGGGAATTTCCATCCTATTTCTATAAACTGGAATTCCAATTCTATCTTTCGGAACTAAGAAATCGATTTCAACAATTATTTTTATCAAAAAGTAATTATTTACTGAAGTAAAACGATATATGTACATTCAACAACTTATTTAACAGGGCGTGAACTTGTTGAATTTTCGCTTTAATAAATTATTATTTTTAATAACTTTAATCATCTCAGTCTTTACCAAGAAGACTATAACTAAGACTATAGCCTTAGTCTTAGTTTTATTCTTAGTCTTAGTCCAAACTAAGTCTTAGTCTTTACCAAGAAGACTATAGCCAAGAAAACTGTAGCCTTAGTCTTAGTTATAGCCTTAGTCTAGACTAAGTCTCAGTCTAGACTAATTGTAAGACAAAGACTAAGGCTATACTCTTTTTGACTATAGTCTTCTTGGTAAAGACTAAGACTTAGTCTAGACTAAGACTAAGACTAAGACTATAACTAAGACTAAGGCTATAGTCTTCTTGACTATAGTCTTCTTGACCATAGTCTCCTTGGTAAAGACTAAGACTTAGTCCAGACTAAGACTAAGACTATAACCAAGATTAAGAATAAGACCATAGTCTTCTTGGTAAAGACTAAGACTTGGTGTAGGCTCAGTCTTCACTTGGTAAAGACTAAGACTAAGACTACAGACTTCTTGGTAACGCTCTTTCCACTGTTTGTCACTGGTATTCCACTATTTTAGATTCAAAGAGCATGACGACAAATGCAGGAAGAATTGTGGGAAAGATAAAACACTGACCTGATAACAATCTGTGGGCTGTTGATGCGGGGAATGCCTTGCCAGGGGCGGCTGTGCCAGGGTTGGCAGCGTTGCTGGGTGTTGATGATGATGGTGATGATGGATCAGCGACTGCTGGTTCAGGGGCTGATTCGCGGTGCGCAAATTGAGCATGTTGGCGACGTTGCTGGTGACGCTGCTGATTTTGTCCATCTCCTCGAGCTCGGACGGGTCGAACTTGCGTTTCTTTGGAAGCTTCTTCGCGCTGATCGTCGGGTCCGTGGGGTCGCGCTGCTGCACCTGGGGCGGGGGCAGGGGGTCGTTGCCCGGCTTTTCGTTCATCGCGCCAACGCCACCCCCGCCCCCCGCCGACCCCCCGGCGTACTGACCGGCCCCCAGGGGTTCGCGCTTGTCGTGCATCTCAGGACGCGCAGTCAGCATTTTTGCCGCCTCACGATGCTCTGCAAGAATTTCAATTCGAAAATTTTAACATGTCATTATTTACTGTTTTTTATAGCATTCTGCCATTATTGACGCAGAACTACGTCTTCCTCCCCGGCTCGGACATGTATACGGGGGTGGTAGAATGTCACTTAAATACGTCACAAAGGGGGTCTGGAGGGGGGGGGGGGGTAGGATGTCACGAAAATGTGTCACGAAGGGGAATTCATTGTATGTAACATTATTCTCGTGTGGTATACTGTTCATCAGGTTTTATAGTACTTTCTGGTATTTTTTTATACTTCTATAGATCGCTTAATAGATTTTCAGAAATCGATGCTATAGTATTAAAACTTACAACAATTTTGAGAATTTTAATTGATTTTTCAGACGACAGTTTCTTTTATAAAGATTTTCAATACTTTTATTGCATATTTTTTAATATTTCTACAATTAAAAGTACGCTTAATTGTATAAATTGTATCAGTTGAATTTGATGTATTTTAATTCTTTTCTATATGAATTTTTAGCATAATTTATACAATTATATATAATTATAGCATTACATTAATAACTATGTTCCAGAACAGAAAGTTTTGTAAATTTCTAAGACATTTTTTTCTGCATAATTTTTATGTATTCAAAGGTTTATAGTAAACTAGTGAACTTGTAAGCTAGTAAACTAGTAAACTACTGAAATTGTAAAATAGTAAAATAGTTAACAGGTGAAAAAGTAGAATTGTTAACTAGCGAACTCGTTAATAAGTAAATTAATTATTTAGTAAACTGGTAAACTTGTCAAATTTCTAATAGTAAACTGGTAAACTAGTAAGCTAGTGAACTAGTAAACTCGTTGACAAGTAAATCAGTGAACAGGGAAGCAAGTAAACTAGTAAACTTGTAAACTGGTAAGTTAGTATGCTAGTAAACTAGTGAGCTAGTAAGCTAGTAAACTAGTTAGCTAGGAAACTGGTAAACTTATTTTTCAAATTTTTTATTATAATATATGAAGCACCGGAGGATTTGAAAGTATTTTAATAGATTACTTATATTTTTTTAGATTGCTACAAAGATTTACAAAATGCGGATCTCGATCTATTATCAGTGATTTCAAGAATGATCGATAAAATCACATTCATATATTTAGATTTCTCATGTTTCATATCGTTATTCTTTTTTCGTATTTTCGAATATTCAAGAGATACTGTTGCATTTTCTAGATTTTTCATAGATTCAAAGTGTATTCAGAATTTGATGCTTTAGAATCCTGAAATTCATAGACCGTAGAGGCATTTTTCAAAATTTTTCAGAAAACAGTTTTTTAAAAGATTTCAATTAATTTCATTATTCTTTTAGAGTTTATATGAATCGAATGATTTTTTATACTTTTATACGTATTTTATATAGATTACTAGAATTTGATGATCTAAGATTCAAAGTTTTATAAATTTTCAGGATTTTCGTATATTTTTATTTCTTCAAATTATTCATTGCGAAGCAACAATTCTTCTGATTCATAATTTCTAAGTAATCCTACATTTTGATAATTTCTTCTTTTTTTCTAAATACATACTGTTAACACTTTCATGTATTTTTTTGAAACTTATAGTTGCATTGTTCATCGATGTAATGTTTTTCATTTTTACATTAAATATTGATTGATTTTATCAAAATTTCGGGAGGGGTTTGAACCACCAAAACCCCCCTCTGCCTACGCGCCTGAAGAATTCACAAGTATACAAATAAGACGATTTTTTCTCATTCATCACACTTTCTTGATTTTTCAAGCTTTCAAATTTAAAATATATAAATTAGTAAAATTGACTTACTTATTTGAAATCAAAATATTTATTCTTTGTATATTTTGACATTTTATATAAAAACATTCACTATCCATAGATATTGACATTTAATGCCAAAATATACATCATCCATATAATTTACCCTTTACTGTAAAAACATTTATCATCCATATATTTTGATGTTACCCTATGGAAAATCTTGTAATTCATGAATTACAGACTACTACAACCGGTAGGGTGGATTCCGATTGTACCAGCTGATCATCCAGATCATTTCATTTGAATAATTACCAAAACACAGTGTTAGAGTCAAATTTTTATATGGATCTTTCATAATTTGTAATCACCGAAAGTACATTGAATAAGTTAGATGCCAGAAAAATATAAATGATATATTTCGCGCCAAGAAATGGTCAGGTTGATCAGCTGGTAGAATAGGGATCTACCCTGCCGGTTGTAGTAGTTTTGTAATTCATGAATTACTGACTACCACAAGATCTCCCATAGGGTTGAATGTCAAAATATTTATGATCCAAAGATATTGACATTTAATGTCAAAATATTCACAATCCAAAGATATTGACATTGTATTTCAAAATATTCAGTGTCCATACATTTTGGCACTTCATTTCAAAATATTATATGGGTAGCAGCAAAGTTTTGAGTTTGAAATTGTGCTAGGGAACAATAATAAAATGTTTGGTATAGGTATTTTTGAGGATTCCACTCACAATCGGCACAATCGAGAGGAGGCTGCAGACCAGGGGCGTGCGACGAGTTGAAAACGGGAGGGTGGTGACAACGGCTGGGTGCATACCTCAGCACCCGGCTGTCGGGAACGGGGTGCGTCGTGTCGGGGCTCACTCGGCTCGGCAGCTCCTTCCTGGCTCGCCCTGGAACCTTCTTCCCCGGTTTCGTCGGATCTCTCTCTGCTGGCGCTGCGGCTGCCGCTGCTTCCTTACAACCCCAGCCGCCGAGCATCCTACCCCAAGATTTCGACTCGCGGCGCCGACACTTTCGCACAATTCGGCAGTCGCGCACTTGCCACTACCAACTGTCCTAAAACAAACGATTCAAACCAACTATTAGCTGCGTCATACACTGAAAACAAAATCTTGCACTTTCTGCCGTATATATTGTAAAATCTGCAATATTTATTTTATTTTCTACAATATTATACAGTAAAACCGGTATTAATGCACAAATTACAATATGTACGCCAGTTTTTACTGTATAATTTTGGAAAATTTCAAATCTTAAAATGCAAATTTCACTATACAAACTGTAATTTTATACATATATCATGTACAATATGATGCACTAGAAACCTAGAAAGTATACAAAAATATTGCAAATGAACCTATACAGATCTGCATTCTGAAAAAGCTGTATGGAATTTTCAATAATCTGGATTAATGGGAATTACAATATGGTATTGCAAAAATACAAGAAGTACAGTAGAAAACGAAATATGTAAAAGAGTTTTTACAACAAAATATATCTATAACTACAATATCATTTGACAATATTTACAATATGTTATTTCAAAAATTGATATATTATCTAGCAAAAAGTACAATATACCAGAGTAATTCTCGTTTACTATAAACTACTGTAATAGTTACTATATTTTTTTTCTCAGTGTATGAAGTATGTATATAATGAAAAATGGCGATTTCCGGATCAAAAAAATGTGTAATTTTGATATTTTTGATGGATAGGCTGACGGCTCTCACGACTTGGAGCCATATTCAGAGTATTTCACTGCTCGTAATACCTTAAAAATTCATAACTTTTGCAAACTCATAATAAATGTTTGAAACTTGGCATAGTTTGAGTGTATAATGTTACGTTTAAAACCAAATTTTTCTGGATGGTGTTATGGTTGTTATCTAGTTTTACATGCACCGAAAAAAAGGCAAACATGTACTTTTTCTGTGCTTTCCTAGTAATTTTGATTCTTATAAAAATCTTATAAGAAAATTAATTTTTTTATCCGAATACAATTTCTTATAATGTGCACCTTATAAGAAACTGGAATTCCTCATAAAGAATAGATCGAAAAAATTTTATAAGTTTTTTTTTTTCATTTGCAAAAAAGGAATTCATGAGTTACTGAAATTTGAAATCACTTTCATAAAAATTTCAGACAGTTTCAACGTATATACGAAAATTAAGAACAAACGTCAACAATAAAAAAAATTTTTTCATCCACTTCCGAGGCATTTTTTTTTTTTCAAAATTTTATGTGACTTTAGATGTAAGAGCATGCAATTTTTGGAATGTGTATAAGAATCATAAAAATATGAGAAAATTTATAAAACTTTATTTATACTGAAGAAATACCGAAAAAAAGAATGGGAAATTAAATAAAAAGTACTGTTTTCTGAAAAATTAAGTGGATTACTCAAAACCAAAATAAAAAATAATGATAAAAAAATCGTTGAAATTTTGCATTGCTTTTTCACAACTTTTTCGAATACTGTATCATATTACAATATGATGCACTTGAGACCTAGAAAATACACAAATATGTTGCAAAAGAACCTATACAGATCTGCATACTGAACAAGTTGTATGGAATTTTCAATAATCTGGATTAATAGAAATTACAATATGATATTGCAAAAAGTACAAGATGTATAGCAGAGGAGTTTTTACAAGAAAATATATCTATAACTAGAATACCATTTGACAATATTTACAATATGCTATTTCAAAAACTGATATATTATCTAGCAAAAAGTACAATATGTCAGAGTGATTCCCGTTTACTATAAAGTATTGAAATATGTACTATATTTTTTTCTTGGTGCATTATCGAAAATCCGCCAAGTCCGAGTAATTCTGATTTTCATGAAGCACTCTGTAGAACTATTTATTAAGGGTATTAAGAAATAACTAGACAAAAATTTTAAAAAAGATTGAATAATTTGAAATATATAAATTTACCTATTTGACTTTTATAAAACATTGAAAACAAAATGTATTATTATTACAATATTATACCGTACTTCGGAGTCAATCTGAAATATGTAGAACACGGCGCTACAAAAAAAAAAAATTAATTACACCTGATCTGGCGCGTAGGCAGAAGGGGGTGTTTAGGGGTTTCAACCCCTCCAATGACAATGAAGAAACATTTAAAACTTGCAGAAATAAATAGTTTGAAGTTAAAAAAATATAATAATCATCAATCAGATTATTAATCAATAATACTCAATAATAATCAATAATAAAACAATAACAATAGTTTATTTTATTACTATCATTACATATTATTAGTATTATAGTAAATTAGAATATAATTATCAATAATAAATAATTATAAAGTCGAACACTAATAAGAAAATGACTGAATTAAAAATTTCAAAGTTAAAATTTTCTGATTTCTTGAGTAGAAAATATTTTTTAGAAAACTTTTTTCTATCAATAAACCCTTCTTTTAACTTCAGGAGTGGAAATTTAAGAATGGAAATCTAAGAAATGTAAAAAGTTCTAAATCAAGTTTACTGTTTTGAGCGAATTTTGGGAGTGAAATTTTCTGACCTAGTAATTCCCAAGTTTAATACGAAATAGTAATGAAATTAAAAGCTTATTGAAAACAAAAGATCTGAAAATCCAATGATCCAAAAAAGAAAATAAGAAAATTTCCAACTTTTCTTACTTTATGATAACATGCTCTGAATTCTATGTTCGAAACTGGTATTTATTGAGTTTAATATAAAAACGAGCTGAGAGTCGAAAATTATGAAAGATTCATTCTTAAAATGAATAAAAAAGAAAATAATAAAAGGATTCATGTTCATTACGTATCCAAAAACCTCAAAAGCGAACTGTGAATGAGAAAAAAAAATTGCACAAGAAATTCATATTTTACTTTCGAAAAATTATTTTGATTCATAACTTGTTCTATTTGTGATGATCCTAAAAGTGTTGCCTCTGATTCATAGAAATCAAATCACACAAAGTAAAAAATAATAGAATCGAGGAACATTCTGAAATGAAAATAATTAATTCAATTATAATACTGACTATCTATGTATAAACGCTGCAAAAAGTTTTACATTATCCAATCAAAGAACTTATCAGTAACTGAATTTCCTGCTATTAAATACGCTGAAAAAAATTACCACAAAAAAAGAGAGAATCGATAAAACGAGATATTGAAATATTCAAATGTGTATACCCGAAAGTTCTTCAAAAATAATGGCCTATTTCCAAAAATCATTCGACGTTCTAAAAATAAAACTACTTTGAATATTTTTTCATAGCACAAAAAAGTTCGAAATCGCAGTTCTAAAACTGAAATTCTCGGTTGGTTTTTTTTTTTCAAAAAATCAGTAAATTTTCAAAATATTTCAAACATCATTGATAATTTTTGAGTTTCTTAGATGTTACATAAAATAATTTAAAACGTCCTGTGTTAAGAATTCAGGAGCTTTACTAAAAAATGATGTCATTTTTTAAAAATATCGATATCTGGATGAAAAGTTTTTTACTGATATGTTATCAGATAAAATTTCCATTATAAAAACTCTCAGTTCAAGTTTCAAACGTAGAAAATCTTTCCTAAAAAAAAGTGCATTATACAGGGGCGTAGGCAGAAAAAGTTTTTGGGAGTGGTTTTCCTGAAAAATATTTTTCCTTCGGGATTGCATAATTTTTAATCTTTGACAATATAGTACAAGAAAGCGATTTTAATATATTTTATATTCCGGAATTTTAAAAGTTGACATTTGGAAACCAAAGTTGTACATTTTTCATGTTCGTAAATAATGCGATTCGATTTTTTTGATTTTTAATTAGTAACTAAGGTTTCAATTTTTTCCACAAATACTTTTCGTATTTATCCCACTTTAGGGATTATTTGATATAAAGTAATATGGGTTTTTATGAAGGTTTCTAAAATTCGATGCTCTACGAATCAAACTTTTAAAAAATGTATATATTTGAAATAATTCTAGAGCGAATTTCAACCACACAGATAAAAGGTATATCATAAATTTATATTATTTTTGTATGGTACAAAATTCATCAAATTTTGTAGTATTTTCTAGTGTTTTGTATATTTCTAATATTTCTACGGATCGCTAAATCGATTTTTAAAAATTGGTGCTACAGTATTGCATCTTTTAACGACTTTGAAAATTAAATTAATTTTTCAGACAACAGTTTCTTGAATAAAGATTTTCAATACTTGTATTCCATATGTTTTTACTATTTCTACAATTAAATGCACGTTTAATTGAAGAAATTGTATAAATTCAATTGAACGTATTTCAATTGTTTTCTATTTGAAATTCTAGAATATTTTATAAGATTCTACACAATTTTAGTATAATATTAATTAATGTGCTCCAAGACAGAAAGATTTATGAATTTCTAAGAAAAAAATATTTATATAGTTTTTACATATTGAAAAACGTCTCGTAAACTAGTGAAATCGTGAACAAGTGAAAAAGTAAAATAGTAAACTAGTAAACTCTTTCAAAAGTAAATAAGTTAATTAATAGTCTAGTCAACTTGTCAAATTTGAAATAGTAAACTTTCAAACTACTAAGCTAGTAAACTAGTAGGCTATAGTTGAATAAAAAACTAGTAAGCTAGTAAACTAGTAAACTAGTAAGCTTATTAATCAGTGAACTAGTAAACTAGTAAACTAGTTAACTATTAAACTCATTTTTCTAGTGTAATATACGAAATCTTGGAGGATTTGTAAGTATTTTTATAGATAAATTATATTTTTGTAGATTGCTACAGAGATTTAAAAAACTCGATGCTTTAAAATGCGAATTTTTATCTTTTCTCAGTAATTTCAAGAATTGATGATATAATCATATTCATATCGATATTCCATGTTTTATATCGTTATTATTTTTTCGTATTTTTGGAATGTTTTAAAGATTTTGTTGTGTTTTCTAGAATTTTTATAGATCCATAGTATACTTTGAAATTGATGCTCAAGTATCCCAAAATTCAATATAGATCGTGGAGGCATTTTCGAAATATTTCAGAAAACAGTTTTTTCATAGAATTCAATTAATTTCATCATTCTTTAAGAGTTTGTATGAATCGAAAGATTTTTCATACTTTTATATGCATTTTATATAGATCTCAGGAATGATGGTCTAAAATTTAATGTTTCATAAATTGTTAGCATTTTCGTAGATATTTGTTTCTCTTGATTATTTACTAGGTCGCAACAATTTTCTGACTCATATTTTCTACGTAATCTTACGTTTTGATAATTTTTACTTTTTCATTAAATATATATTACTCTGCTAACGTTCTCATGCAGCTTTTTGTAACTTTTATTTTTATTGTTTATCGTTGTAACTTTTTTCATTTTCACATGAAATAATAACTGATTTTATCAGAATTTCGGGAGGGGTTTAAACCCCCAAACCCCCCTTCTGCCTACGCGCCTAGCATAATATGTATAGCTTCTCTCAAGCAACTTATTTTCCCTGTCATAATTCAAATAATTTTTTACCATTCAAATAGCTACTCTCCTTTTACAACAAAAAAGTAAATGATTCGGAAATAATTGAGTAATCTTTCTCAAAAATCAAAAATATATAATCCACTTTATAATTGACATTGATGTTAAAAACAAAAATATCAAAAAATCAGAACCCTTTTACTAAATTTCAATTCACGTCACGTTCATTACCAACATTCCAATTACCAAGCGACAACTTTCAAACACGAATCCAATAAATTCATTATCCCACCGACTTCGATTGCTCCGAAGATTCCCATCATTTCATCCACAAACGTCCCATTACGCCTCAATCTCTCAATTAATAATAATCCACTCGTAAATCACAAACCAACAGATTTATACGCGACAGATCGATAAATAATCAACGCTTTCACAACTAATCACGTATTGCTCCAAGACGAACGATCAAGGTGCCAATTGAATAATCGATCGATAATTATTTCCGCCCGCAACGTACAAATCGTGCTAAAGCATTTTTTCCTGCAATAAAAAATTTACAACAAATGAATACAAAAACACCAACTTTCAAGCCACTGACAAAGAGCTCGCGGTTCAACCATTTAACCTATCCATCACAATCAATTAACAAGTCGAGAATATTCTTCCGCAGATGAATCGCATTAATTATTTCATTACTTGAACTGGAATATTTTCGGATAATTATTCCCATGCAACCTCTCAACGACGATTTTATTATTTTTCCCTGGGTTCGTTTCGCACATTTCTTGAACCGGAAAGAACGTTCTCTTAGGTTGGCGTATTTTTGTGTGTATTTTTATACAAGGAAGAAACGAATAAACTTGGAATGCGCGTTTAATGAGATGAATGATATTTTTTTCTTGACATCGATTTTTCATTCAGCTTTAATCGGATTTTATTTCAACGTTTTATTGGCTACACAATTTTTTTTGCAATCATAAATATGCATAACTTCCCGATTATTTTAATTCAAGAACATATGCAAACGCTGATCCAAAAATGCTTATTTTCGAATTCCAGAAGTTGTACGCTTTGGATTACGAAAATTGTGAAACTTGGATTTTTTACATAGTTCTTGTGTTTTTTGTTTTTTTCTTTGAATGTATAAAAGTTTTTTGTACAGCTTTTATTTAAAAATATACACATGTATCTCTTGTTTCGAGGTTGCAGTGTAATTTCGAAAGCGATCATTCCAGCTTTCATTGTTCACTTTTTGTACCGATACGAAAGTCATTAACCAATACTTTGTGGTGAAATTTTAGTATAATTTGACTCTAATTTTACTATACGCAATTGGAATTTTCCAGTTTATTTATACTAATATTTCATATTTTAGTGAAATTTTCCTATTTCAATATGTGAAACATGAAAGAATAGTAAATTTGCAGTACCATGGTATAGGAAATTTCCGTATTTTATTTGCAGTATAGATGTCACTGGATTTAGGGATGTTATGGTAAAATTCTGAAAGATTCAAATAATCATGAAAAATATAAACCTCTCGTTAAAAAAATTTTTTAATTCTAGATTTCTGAAGATGCAAAGAAATTGAAACTTCTGGATTATGAGTACCTAAAAAATGCAATTTTCCTACATTTTAACACTTTGAAATATCAATATATTATTTATAACCCGAAATATCTTTCTAATTCTCAAGATTTTACCTTCAACTTGTGGATTTCAAAAAAATCCAATTCATCTAGATATTTCTGAACCCATAATCTACAGAACTTGGAATCCTTCGATACAAGAAAATCATATCTATTCGACCAATCTGAATACCATATCACTTGAACAGTGCTTACTTATGTAATATCTTCCTGATTCAGAGAATGTCCGATCGAATTACTTTCAAGTTTCTTTCATGTACAGTGTACAGTCATAAATCGAATATGACCCAATTCAAGATTCTAAACTATCATTTCAAGATATTTCGCACTGACTTCGAGGTATTTTCATATTCAATTGAGTAATTTCCAATTCAAGTTATTTTGCAATAAAGTACTTTAAAATACAACATACTTAGTCGATTTTCAGTTATCATTTCTTTGTTCGACCCTACATTTCAATCATTTATGTTTAGTACTCTTCAGGGGCTAGTAGTAATTAAAGCCATTACAAACAAATTTACTTCAGGAAAAATATACATGAATTAATGTCTACTTACAAATTTCTATAGGGTATTGTAAATATTACCCTCTCATTTCCTTAAAATCAATCACTTTTATTAGGTTCACTCAGAACTTACTCTCTCAGTTTGAATTGGTAAAAAACTACTTATTAATAGTAGAATTTCACTAATTGAAAAAGTGAACAGGCAGCAACTTAAGTTTAAGTAATATTCAACTAATTGAATTAATGATATAGCCAACTAATGAAATTAGTAGTATTTGACTAAAGAAAAGAGTGAATAACTATCTTTCAATTTAAGTAGAAATCCACTACTAGAGTAAGTAGGTTTTGACTAATCTTATTTGTGCAAAATGACTAAAAGATAAGTATAGTTCAACTAATGAAAAAAGAAATTTTCACTCATACTTTAGTAAATCGTTACTGTTCATAATAATAAATATTTACCACTGCAATTATTGATTATCTAAATAGCATTCAGATGCGACTAATTAATTATCGTTTTATAGTTAAAAAAATCAAACAATAATAAAAGACATATTTAGAAATTTGTTGAAATATTTATTTCTTGAAACATCAAGCTTTTGACAATGTTTATTACATAAACTTTTTTTACAACTTAGGTACATATAATATCTAATTAAGTTGAATTCAACTACTTTTTTTAGTCAACTTGTGGAATTCTACTAATTTATTAGTAGATCTCTGACTATCTCCGACTTACTAATCGAATTAGTAAAAATTTGACTAATTTGAACTGAGAGAGTCATGAAATTATCATTTTCACTGGTGAATCAGTGGGATTTTACTTATTCAGCAGTGCATTTTCATTTTTTTCTAAACAGAAGATGACGTTTCACTGTTTTCGAGTTTAGAGAGCCCATGAGGGGCTTTAATTCAAAACCGGCTAACCCACAATTTTCCCGAAATTAATATAATAAAATTAATTCAATATATTATATTAAACCTGATCTTTTGGGATCAATTTTGGGTAATCATCGTGCGTAATCATTTAGAATTAGTAAGTTACTTTTTTATAGGAAAAACTACTTCTTGGTGACAAATGGTTTGCAGTCATAATAAGGTCATAATAAGACTAGTCAAAACTTACTTACTGTAGTAGTATATTTCTACTAAAATTTAAAGATGGTTATTCACTTTTTTCTTCAGTCAAATATTACTAATTTCATCAGTTAGCTAAATCACCAATTCAATTAGTGGAATTTTACTAAAACTTTAGTTGCCCCCTTTTCACTTTTTCAATTAGTGAAATTCTACTATCAATTAGTAGTTTTTTACCAATTCAAACTGAGTGGGCAATGATATATAATTAGTTGAAATTAAACTACGAAAGAAATCAACATAATATATTACCTAAAAATATAGTCTAACGTTACTAACTTTTAAATACTATAACAATTCTTGTTAAAACTCCAAGACTTATAGTAAAGCATACCGAAAAGTCACTCAAAAGTACAATCAAACTTACTGTAGTAGTGGATTTCTACTAAAGTTTAAAGATAGTTATTCACTTTTGTCTTCAGTCAAATATTACTAATTGCTTCAGTAATCTTTAACACTAATTCAATTAGTAGAATTTTATGAAAACTTTAGTTGCTTCCTTTTCACTTTCTCAATTAGTGGAATTCTACTATAAAATAGTAGTTTTTTTATCAATTTAAACTGACAATGAGAGAGAATGAACGATTGTACACTGTTCGAAAATTAGAAATTTGCCTGCGAATCAAGCAAACTTTTTTTTTATATCGATTTTAATTAGCCTTAATAATTCTGAAGCTTATAGAATCCTTAGAAAATCCTTAGAAGGATCACGCAAAATAAATCCTTATAAAAAAAAATGTCCCTTTTATAATGATTTTATAGCCTCATAAAGAAACGAAAATTCTTAGAAGGAGAAAAACCTTATAAGGAACTAAATTTACAGGGACGACTTAAGTTTAATGAAGAAATGCATAATTGAGAAATGGTTACGAAATTTGATTCGAAATAAGAAATTTTTCATTACTCCTTATGAAAAAATATATAAAAACCGAATGTAGAAATTGCAAAACTTCTTATGGGTTTTATTTTTTATAATGTTTTTATAAGATCACCTTTTAAGGGATTGTAATTATTGTACAGTTTTTATGAGGCCATCTTAAAAGGATGTCGAATCCTTAAACTGTTTCTATAAGGTTGCCTTATAGGAAATCGACAATAATATAAGGAAACTGAGATAAAAATAAAGAATTTATTAGTTTTTTCTACTAATTTTCAGTCACCAGTGCATATAGAAATTTAGCCATTTCATAATTATATTTTTTAATGAAATTGAAGTTTTGTACAAGTTTTAAGGTAGCTAACAATAAACAACAGCGAAATTTTATAAAAAAAAACTGTTTATCAAAGTATTTGTAAAAATTGACTTTTTCATTAGTTGAACTATACTTACCTTTTAGTCATAATGCACCAATAAAACTAGTCAAAACCTATTTACTATAGTACTAGATTTTCACTAAAATTGAAAGATAGTTATTCACTTTTATCTTCAGTCAAATACTCCTTATTTCATAATTGAGCTTAATCACTAATTCAATTAGTAGAATTTTACTAAAACTCAAGTTGCTCCCTTTTCACTTTTTCAATTGAAATTCCACCAATAATTACTACTTTTTTACCAATTGAAACTGGAAGAGCAGTACTCACTTTTTTTCAATAATAGAAGATATTTCACTGTTTTCAAGTCAAGAGAGCGTTCCTCCATTTTTCCAAGAAAAATAGAATTAGAAAATTTCAAAAAATATAAAAAAAAAACCCTCGACCCGGCCCTGGAGCCGGCTACACTGTTGAAAATTTTCTTAAATTTCATACACTTTTTATTCAAAATGAATTAAAATGTACTTTAAATTTCGTAAGCCAGCTGTATGAAATGTATGTTAGATATACATGTTTTAAAAGTGTATGATTTAAGGACACCTACTTGAGTTTAATACACTTTCCATGGATTCTGTATTAAAATGTGCCTGAAATTTCATAAACTTGACATTTGAAACATAAGTATGATACACATACTTTAAATGTGTATAAATTCGAGACACCTATTTGAGTAATGGTATATTTCGTAACAGCCACGGATGTGCTCATAGGCAAAACGGGTTACAGTGCTCGGCTTCGCCTCGGACCGTAATTTCCCCGTTTCGCCAAATTCGCACATCCGTGTCTGTTACGAACGATATTTTATGTACCGAGGGCATAGAAAACGCGTTTAGAGATCTCGAGCTGGCATAGAAACGCGTTTTCTATGCCAGAGGTGCATAAAATACATTTTTCACACAATTTGGTTACTACACTTGTGCTCGCTAGGTGGCTACGCCAAATTTTTTCTCAAACGCGAATTTTTGTGGAAGTCCTTCAAATATGAGTGGAAACCATATAAATATTAAGGTGGAGGTGCGTGAAGGACCTGATGGATGGAATATTACATGCAAAAAATGAAAGAAATTATTTGTTTTCGAAAGTGTTTTATTCAGCTGAAATTTAAAAATACTAATAACAGAAATAAATAGAAGAGAAATTTAATGTGAGTATGTTTTCTGCAAATCTTTTCTCAAAACCACAATTTTTTGTATTAGAATCTTAACAGAAAAAATTTGGTGTCGACATGGTTTGTTGGGATGTAAGGCAAATTACACATTACTTGTATTAAATTTAATCCAAACATTTTTGTATGATTTTAATGCACCAGTGCATTATATAGATCTGACTTAAATTCATCTGGAATATAGTAAAAGTGTATATAAATGTCTTGTATAAATTTAAACACACATGATGCATAAAATTTAAGGCACCCGTATATCAAAGTAATGTAAGCGTGTATATACAGGGTGATCCAAACTAACCTGGACACCCGAAAAATATAGATTCCTCATGAAATTATAAGACTTTTTTATCCTTCGATATTTTCCAAAAAACTCAAAATTTAAAAACATATTCAAGCTTAAAATTTAAACAATAAAAGCCCTCTCCCGACGAGTGGGGATCAAATTCACCGAAGCAAATTTTCCCCAAATTTTCTTCATATTTTCCTGAATAAAAAAAGTCCTTTGCCACTTTTCGCAAAACTAAAAATCAAAAAAGTTATTTGAGCATAAAACCTAAGAAATCTGATTGGTTAAAACTTTTTCGATTTTGAGTTTTGTAAAAAGTGGCAAAGGACTTTTTTATTCAGAAAAATACGAAGAAAATTTGGGAAAAATTTGTTCCGGTGAATTTGACCCCCACTCATCGGGAGAGGGCTTTCGTCGTTTCAATTTTAAGCTTGAATAACTTTTTAAATTTCGAGTTTTTTGGAAAATGGCAAAGGATAAAAAAGTCTCATAATTTTTCATCGGGAATCTATATTTTTCGGGTGTCCAGGTTAGTCTGGATCACCCTGTATTTTGTATATTCTTAATGCATCATTAACACAGGTATTGTGAAATTTGCGCTGTACGCGTTATATTAAATTCAAAGCAAAAATTTCTATCAGAGTACATTCGACTCGTTCTTCGCAGACTCGTATCTCTCTCGTGCGGAGAAATTCTCGCAGTCGCGAAACTCGCGATACATGCTCCGCTGGCGCACACGTGTTCCGTGGGTGGGATACGGGCAGAAGTGTGGACAAGGGGAGGGGGGAGGGCGAGGGCGAGGGGCGGCAGGGCGAAGGGGAAAGGGGTAATCGACGTAGTATAGGCGTGTGTAAGCGAGAGCTTTTGCGCGTAGGACCGAGGAGAGGCGCTCGCTCTTTCGCCCGTTCTATATCAGCGATTCAGCGCGCTGCTTGAAATAACTAGCCGAGGTTTGCTCCGGCGGCGTGTACTCGCGCGGCCACTCCGCGATTCATTCGCTCGTGTGAAGGCCGTTCACGTTACGGCAAAAACTCGTTCCGATGTAACACCGCCGAGATTTCCCTCTCTCTGTACTGAAACGTGCGCCAGCGCCGCCTTTTGTCTGCATTTCGATCCTACGTTTATATATATTTCTATCAAGGCTCTTGCACTTTTTCTCTTGCATAAATTTCATGTTTGATTCATCAGACATTTAGCAACTTTTTACGAATTTCAAAGTCAAAAGTACCATTCTTATTTATTGCATCGATTTTTTGGACGCGATGATCATAAACGAGTAAGTTGAGAAATTGGTTATGGATGGTTTTGACGATTTTTTCCTAATTTTCACTCCAGAAAGAGTAAATACAGACATTGAAATGGGGAGTGGAAATCACTCTGATATAGTGTGAGTTCACTCGCGAAGAGTGAACCGTCGCTCTTGTAGAAGTTTCATTTCACATATTCTTCAATTCTAGTCAGATTCCTTCAAAGATGAGTTGAGATTTCACTGAAAGTGGATGTGGCAGTATTTTGATTCGATGCAGGGTGAACATTCACTCTAAGGAATTCAGTGAGTACATTGAAAATATAAAAAACCTTTTATTTGAGAAATCATAATAATATTAGAATTCATCACAAATTATTAGAATTATTCGATCCTAAGTGCATATATTTTTATCAAGGTTTTTGCACTTTTTCTTCTACATAAGTTATAATAAATTTATCAGATATTTGGCAACTTTTTCAAATTTTAAAGTCAGAAGTAGCATTTTTATTTACTGCATCAATTGTTTTGAATGTGATGGTCCAATTGACAAGTTATTTTATAAATTAATTATGGAAGGTTTTACTGAGTTTTCGACTAATTTTCACTCTGAAAGGGGTTGAAATATTGGCATCGAAATGGGCAGTGGAAATCACTCTGATTTAGTGTGAATTCACTCTAAAAGAGTGAACTGTCACTTTTAAAAAGTTTAAGATTACGTATTCTTGAATTCTAGTCAGATTCCCCCAGAAATGAGTTGAAGTTGAAATTTCACTGTAAGTGTACGTGGCAGTATTTTGACTCGATGCAGAGTGAAAATTCACTCTGAGAAATTTAGAGAGTACATTGAAAATATAAAAAACATAAAATATTAGAATTCATTACAAATTATTAGATTTATTCGATCTTACGTGTATACATATTTTTATCAAAGTTCTTGCACTTTTTCTTTTGTATAAGTTATATTACATTCATCAGATATTTAGCAACTTTTTCAAATTTTCAAAGTCAAAAGAAGCATTCTTATTTATTGCATCATTTTTTTGAATGCGATGATTATTGAAAAGTTATTTTAGGAATTAATCATGGAAGGTTTTACTGATTTTTCGACTAATTTTCACTCTAGAAGGAGTTAAAATATTGGCATTGAAATGGGCAGTGGAAATCACTTTGATATAGTGTGAATTCACTCTAAAAGAGTCAACCGTCACTTCTATAAAAATTTATTTTCACATATTCTTAAATTCTAATCAAATTCCTCCAGAAATGATTTAAAGTTGAAATTTCACTATAAGTGTATGTGGCAGTATTTTGACTCGATGCAGTCAAATGAATTTTTTCTCTTGCATCAATTTTTTTGTATGTGATGAACATTGACGATTTTTTTGAGAAATTACTTCTCGCAATTTTAAATTAGTTTTCTCTTAATTTTCACTCGACAACTAGCTAATAAAATGCTGCCACTTAAATGACTTGAACAGGAAATGGCAATCACTCTGATATGGTGTGAATTCACTTTCGAAGAGTGATACATTTATAGAGACAATGAATCTCACTATTAAAATCTAGTCAGATTCCTCTATAAAAAATGAGTTGAAGTTCACTTCAGGAAAAGTGAAATTTTACTGTAAGTGTATGTGATAATGTTTTGACTCCATAAAGAATGAAAATTCACTCTAAGGAATTAAATGAGTTAATTGGAAATATAAATAAATATAAATACGACCCTGTAAAGGCATCGACTGGAATGGTTTCAGATTTTCACAACTGTTAAATTCTATAATAATTCTTAAGGTTCGGAATGCCTCAGTCTCCCTTTTTATTTTCCAACAATATAAAAATTCTGAAATACTTGTTATTAATCATCTTATCGTTAGAAACCCATCACATGCAACAAATTCTTATGAAAATTCTGATAAAAATTATATTGAAATAAATCATTCGAAAAACGAAAACCAATTTCAGAATCTTTCACGGGAAATCAGGGCTATACCCATACAGAAAATTAAATTTTTCATCATAAAAACATAAATACTAATAAATCAATAAATAGTTGCAAAATAATAAACTGCACAAAAATAAATAAATAAATAACAAGCCATATGTACAAAAAATATAAACAAATCCGTAAAAAACAAGAGTTAGAGTTTGAAAAAAATTTTCCAGAGCTTCAAATATTGGCAAACAAGTGAAAGTGATTAAAGTGTAAGTTTTTTTTTTTTCACGAACGACTGAAAATGGATAAGAACAATGTTTTTCAGAATATAATTATTTCCCGTCTCGTTGTTAGATCTCATCAGCAACCACTTTTTACAACCTAATTAAGAGTAATTGTGTGCTTTAGCCTAACTTTTTACTGCCAGGAAAAAATTTTTTATTCTTCACAACTCCTCACTTAGGTTGTTGATTCAAAGTTATTCACAGTGAAGTTTTTATTTCACTGACGATAAGAGTACAATTTTCAGCACTTTTCAAGAGTACTAAATTTTACTGTAATTTCGCGAAAAGACTGAATAATATTGTAATTAAAGGGAACATTTTCTGAATTAGAGTTAACCGAATTTTCTCAAGTAATTAGAGATTTTTCTTCAAAAGTTTGCAAGTAATTTCAAACAATTGTTAAATTCAGGAATTTCCCAAACGTTTAGAAAGATGGAAAAGTGATTAAATTTTACAAACATTTTAATTATACTACAAAAATATCTTGTTGACGCAATCAATTTTTTCTAGAAAAACTCATTATTTATAATAGTATTATATTTCTTGCAATTTTTTTATGAGCTTCAAAATGACATTTTTCGAATATGCACTGCTAAAATCCGTAGTGAAAATTGTTACTTTCACCAAGAACTTTCATCACGTTATTTTAAAACTATAAACTTTTTTCATCATATAATTCAATTATTTCACGCAAAAACATACCGCAAACATGATTACACGTGATGTGAAATGAATTTAGTCAATTAATTCAACGCTCTCATATAAAAACATAAAAAAACGTCGTTAGAGCGTGAAATAATTTCCGTGCCATTGTAATAGAGATGCAAAAAAAAATTTTTAATCTACATCTCACACGTCCAATACACCTACATAAAAATGCTGAAACATTATAAAACCGCAAAATCGCATTCAATTCGCTTTTCAAATTACTCGTAGTAATCACAAGTAGTAAATTGTCTGTAAAATATTAGAAAAAATCATTTCATAGTAAATTTAATAGTCTGCGTCATTTCCCAAGACTTTGTCCATGAATTTAGTTTCCCACAAATAATCATGTTTATGTGAAATTACGGAGGCAGCAAAAAACTATATGGTTATTTGTAAAATTGCGATTCGCACTCAGATTGATTGAAAACGTGTATAGTTCGTTCGATTCTGTTGTTATTAGTTTTTTATCTTGTTATTAGAACGAAAGGTTGTCAAACTGACGTTATTTAACTTCATACAAATGTCTGGCTTCGGTTGAGTTTGCGCAATTTTCTTTAACCTTTTCTCAAGTATTTAGGGCGTCGCTGATTTTACTCGTGTTATGATGTATTGAATAATTGGATATTGACTTTAAATCGTTACAATAGTTCCAATTATTACAATCGCAAAAACGAAAATTGCGTACTTATTAAAAACAGTACACACAATCCAAGTTTAAATAATAATGAATGAATCTTTTTTTCATTGATTAATAAAAATAATAGAGATGAAAAAGCTGAGTATTGAATTTCAGAAATCTATAATTAAAAATTGAAAGTTTTTTCAAGCATTAGAAAAACATTTAAGAATTTCAAAATCGAAATAATGGAAATGAAATAATATACCAAGTAACAATTTTTAATATATGAAACTAAAAAAAAACATGGTAGAAAAATTATTATTTATTGCTGATTAGAGGTCTTTGAAATTGCAAAAGCATAAATTTCGATTCCTCAAAATTCAAAAATCAAATCGATTACAATTTTATTATGCAAAAAAGCCCAAGTTTAGTATTGATGGTTTTAAACCGAGAAATTATTTCAAAATCAAGTTGAGAACGCTGGAACTTTCATGGAAATGTAAATTTGAAGATTATCAACACTTCTACAAATTCTTATTTTTACTATTTAGAAAAAATTTCATGCTATTCATGTAACCCAAAAATCCTATCATCCAAAATGAAAACTGAATTCTAAAAACAACTGTATGAAAAATTATTTGATACATAAAAAAGAGGAAATTTTTTACATGTTTATATTTCTCAAAATTTCTGAATTGAAAGACCAGAATTTGAACATTAAAAAGGTGAAATCCAATTTCGTTGATTTTTTGATTATGTTTGGGAATTCTGAATTATCAAAACAGTTCTGAAAAAAATAAGGTTTTTAAAATAGAGGAGTTGAATTTCCAATTACATCAAATTGTACAATTTTTTGTATAATCATTTTAAAGCACAAGAATATGAATTTAAAATTCTATAAAAGTGCAGTTTCAAACACAGTAAAATCCAAATCAACATGTACATTTGAAAAACTAGAATTTCTCTATTACAAAATTAAAAAATTTTCATTTGCAAAAGAGGAATTCATGAGTTACTGAAATTTGAAATCACTTTCATAAAAATTTTAGACAGCTTTAACGTATATACGAAAATTGAGAACAAACGTCAACAGTAAAAAAATTTTTTTTATCAACTTTCGAGGCATTTTTTTTTTTTTAATTTCATGTAACTTTAGATGTAAGAGCATGCAATTTTTGGAATGTGTATAAGAATCATGAAAATATGAGAAAATTTATAAAACTTTATTTATACTGAAGAACTACCGAAAAAAAGAATGGAAAATAAAAATAAAAGGTACTGTTTTCTGAAAAATTAGATATAATACTCAAAATTAAAATAAAAAATAATGATAATAAAATCGTTGAAATTTCGCATTGCTTTTTTACTACTTTTTCGAATACTGTATCATATTACAATATGATGCACTTGAAAACTAGATAGTGCACAAAAATGTTGCAAAATGAACCTATACATATCTGTTTACGAAAAAAACAGTATGGAATTTTCAAATATCTGGACGAAAAGCAATTATATGATATTGCAAAAAGTACAAGAAGTATAGTAGAAAACAGAAGATGTAGAGGAGTTTTCACAACAAAATATATCTATAATTACAACATCATTCGACGATATTTACGATACGGGATTCCAAAAACTGATATATTATCTAGCAAAAAGTACAATATGTCAGAGTGATTCCCGTTTGCTATAAATTATTGTAATAATTACTATATTTTTTTCTCAGTGCGATACAAAAATCCTGATATATCGCAACAAAATATCGATCTTCCGATATATCGATACGTATCGTCCATCGCTAGTATACAGGGTGATCCAAACTAACCTGGACACCCGGAAAATATAGATTCCCGATGAAATTAAAGGACTTTTTTATCCTTTGCTATTTTCCAAAAAACCCAAAATTTAAAAAGTTATTCAAGCTTAAAATTCAAACAATAAAAGCCCTTTCCCGACGACTAGGGGTCAAATTCACCGAAACAAATTTTTCCCAAATTTTCTTCATATTTTTCTGAATAAAAAAGTCCTGTGCCACTTTTTACAAAACTCAAAATCAAAAAAGTTATTCAGGTCATACGTTTTAACCAATCAGATTTCTTAGATTTTATGCTCAAATAACTTTTTTGATTTTTAGTTTTGTAAAAAGTGGCAAAGGACTTTATTATTCAGAAAAATACGAGGAAAATTTGGGAAAAATTTGCTTCGGTGAATTTGATCCCCACTCGTCGGGAGAGGGCTTTTATTGTTTAAATTTTAAGCTTGAATATGTTTTTAAATTTTGAGTTTTTTGGAAAATATCGAAGGATAAAAAAGTCCTATAATTTCATGAGGAATCTATATATTCCGGGTGTCCAGGTTAGTTTGGATCACCCTGCATAGTTGTAACAACCTTATCCTTTTTTTCCGTGTCCCATATCACTACCTCGCTTCCATTCTCGGCGCGTCCTCAAATATTAGCCGAAAGTATAAAATTGGATGGCAAAAAGACGTCGGCGAGTAAGGAACGACGGATAAAAAAAAGTAAAAAGAAGGAAAAAAAGTGTTCAACTTGTTCTCTCCGGAGGAGTAAACTACCAACACGCCCGCGTTGCGAGAGACGAGAAGAGAGAACGAGTCAGGTCTCATTCGGTCGCTCGAGTGTGGGTAAAACTGGTAAAAAGACCAAGGGGTAATGCACCACCTCGACGTTCCAGCTCTGGGGCCCTCCGGGGCCTTTGGGCCCGCGGTCCACGCTCCTCGGACGCCCCCCCCCCCACCCCCCACCCCTGCACCCTTCCCCTCTCACGATAATTTCGTTCCACCATCGGAACTATCATTCCCTCGCGCGAATTACTGTAACTTGAGCTCCCGATCCTCTACGACTCCGCAGTTTATTTTTTTTTTTTTTTTCTTATTATTATCATCACTTTTTTTTTTCTTCATCTCGCCGGGATTTATCGGGCAAACAACATACACATTTTCCAGGAACGCTCGATTTCGCCATCTTCGTCAAAGAGGTTTATAAAAATAATCGGATACGTTTCTGTATCGATCGAGATCGGACTTTTCTTTGTTCTTACATCGCGCGATAAGGAAATTGTTCCATATTGGTAAAGGAATGATAAATTTTACTTAAAGATTTTGTAAATCAAGGGAGTTGAATGGATTGATGGAGAGTCTTTGAGTTTCGGGATTTCGTAAAATTTGAAAAATTGATTTTGGTTGTGAAAATTTTATGGGAAAGTGGATGTGAATTGGAAGTTAAGAATTTTTGTGAATTAGCTGATAAGCAACTTGGGTGAATATTTAACAATTTATTCTGTAAAGTACAAATCAGAGGCAGTGTCGGATTGGATACATTTTTAAATCAGGAATTTTTGTTGAACAAGAGTCATCTAGAGAATTTGAAAAATTTGTTCTAAACATCAGAAGATGTAAGAATGGGTAAAATATACAAAATATTTACGTAAAAATGTATCGATTTATCAAAATCATCTTAAATTTAAGATTTTTATTAACAATTTTTTGATTATGAAATATTTTCATAATATTACACAGTTCCTATTGTTCAATGGCATATTCAAAATTTTCTACAATCTACAAAATTTACGTACATTTTCTTGAAATCTACAGATTTCTGGAATTTTTTAGAGTAACGTATTTAAAATCTTTGAAATTTCGAATGTTTTTTATTCTAATTTTTCAAAATTTTTTAAATTTCAAACTAAGTATGCGCTGACTATTCAAAAATTTCCCGAACTAAATCAAAATTTGTTTAACTCATGTAAGACTTTTCTTAATATTTTGATACTTTCCTAGAATTTGAAATTTTCATTAGAAAAAAAAATGTGTATGCATACTTTGAAGAAATATAATAATGAACATAATTTGAAACAGTAATAAACACTTTCTGATATTCTGCAACACTTTCGATTTTTCTAGAATGATGATCAATGATTGACAATTGTTTAAATTGCTGACATGCTTTGATTTTTCGAAATTTCGAAATTTCTGACATAATGAAAACACTTAAAAGTTTTAAATGAACTTGTCTCACTCATAAAAACTTTTTGTTTTTTTTACACTCTTTTCAAGATTCTCATATTTTTCTGGCAAATTTGAAAAACATTTTAATGCATAAGTATTTTTAAGAAATAAGAAATCTATAATGAATATGATTATGAACGTAATATACGAAATTCATTAACATTTTCCAAAATTTCGAAAATTTCTCTTGTTTTTTAGAATTAGTGATAATCTTTGAAATTTCTAATTTTTTCTAAATTTTGGAAATTTACATTTTCTAAAGTCTTACAGACTACCCGAAATTTTTGAATTTCATACCTAGAATTTGACTGACTTGTCAAGATTTTCTTTACTTTGTAAATACTTCCCAAGTATTCTACATTTTTATAAAAAAATTCACAAAATATGCATGTTTTCAAGAATTCAGATAATGCGCACGACTAACGAAGTTCTTTAATTTTCTGAAATACTACAAAAGTTTTAATTTTTTTAGAAGTTATTGATCATTTTTTACATTTCCAATATGTTCAGATTTTTTTTAATTTTTTATATTTTTAACATTATACCAAATTTTTACAATTTCTAACTGTTCGTATAAATTTTTTAAACTCATTATGATTTTTGTGATTTTGGAAATATTTTTTAAGTATTAATTGTTATGCATATGTTGAAGAAGTGTAACAAAGAACACAATTTACAAAATTAATGAACGTTTCCTGAATAGTCTGCGAAAGTTTTGATATTTTTATAATGATTGACAATTTGTCAAATTTTTGATGTTTTCAGATTTTTTGAAATTTTAAAAGTTTCGAAAACCATAACAACTATTGAGAAAGTTCAAAATTTCTTTAAAATTTGTCCAACCTATGAAGATTTCTTGTGATTTGAAAATACTTTTCAATTTGTTTCGATTATTCCTTCAAAATTACAAGAATTTCATCGTGCATATTCTAAAGAAATAAAATAACAATACAATTTACAAAATTCGATAACATTTTCTGATATTCTACAAAATTTCCCAAATTTTATGGAATTGTTGAAAATCTTTAAAAATTTCGACATTTTCTGATTCGAAAAAATTTTGAAAATTTCGAACACAGAAAAAACTAATAAAAACTTTTGAAGGATTACGAAAGATTGTCAAACTTATTTGCATTTTTCCTATTTTTACGACGTTTTTCAAGTTTTTCGGTATTTTACCACAAAAAAATGAAAAAAATAGTGTTATGCATACTTCGATGAAATATGATTATGACCCCCCCCCCCCCCCCCCACTTGACTCATATACTCTCCACCCTGAAAAATCGCATTTTGCCACCCCTTTTAAGTACAAACCGTAAAATATTCACAACTAGTTAGAAAAATCATCTCAAGCCACAAAAATCAAAATTCACTAAGCACATTTTCTAATCAAATCACAATAGAAAAATCTATAATGTACTCTCCCGAACAAATCTTTTGACAAGTTCCCTGATTCATTCCTAATTCTCAGACTCACACTAATGGTATTCCATTCCATTTGACTAACAATAAAAGCGTGAAAATTCCATTAAGTAGAACCGCTCACCGAAAAATATTTACGAATCTAACACGTGACAAAATTCCACCTTCTAACCCACGTGTTTTTGAAAAAGAACTGGGTTCCCGTAGACCGTGGCTATCCACTTCTTTGTAGCTTGAAATTCGTGCCTGAAACGTGTTCAAACTTGTTCGCATTCGGATTTCCAGAAGTTATGAAATGGAAGAAAACCGACGAACAAGCCTTCATCGTCTCGAAAAGATCGAAGCTATCGGATTTTGCCCAAATATTTCTTTTCTCTAGGTGAATCTGCGCAAAAAATTGACAATTCTGCAATATTTTCTGAGTGTATATTGTAGCATTATGGAAAACGTCATCCCACTTTTTGTACATGACCAACGATTAGGTAAATAAAAAAAAAATGCATTTCGAGAATCGCAACTCTCATCTTGTTCCAAGTTCCAGTACACGAAAATCAAGATAAAATAGGCACGAAATCAGCTTCCACAATTAGACACTCGGTAATGACCGTCAACTAAAAAGGCCTCGCATTGAAAAGTTTGCTCTTGAAAGAAAACAGGTTCGCGGTGTTTAGATTCCCCGGATAGCAACGACCGACAAAGTTTCACTCGCATTTCTTGAGGTTTTCGAAGGATCACGACTCGATCGAGGGGCTGGCCCAATAATAATGAAGCGTTCAGCAAAACTCATTGTCAGAGGGACCGGCGTCTTTGAATAGCGGCTTCGAAAAGTATCGGATGGCAACGATTCACGAAAGAGCACTCTATAAACATTATTATTCTTTGGCGGTTTTAGGCACCAGACTAGCGGCCAATATCGCGGCTAAAGGAGAATCACGGGAACACATTTCTACGGGAAATGTCGAGAGCTTTTACTTTCAACTCGACCGTTGAATTTATTGCCTTTTCATTTCAAAACGATATCGCCGCTAACGATTCACTTTGCACGAGAATTCGAGATCGCGCGGGGTATCGAGATTTTAAAAATAAGATGATTTTCAGAGAGCAATAACGAGCGTCTCGCATCATGGAGAATTACAATGTCATGTAATCAGACGCGTAGGCAAAGGGGGGTTTTGGGGGTTCGAACCCCTCCCCGAAATTCTGATAAAATCAATCAATATTTCATGTCAAAAAAAAAAAGTTACATCGATGAATATGAAAAATATAAGTTACAAAAAAATGCATGAAAACAGTAGTAAATATGTATTTATTTAAAAAGTAAAAATTATCATAACGTAGGATTACCGTCGAAAATATGAATCAGAAAAATTGTTGAGACCTAGTAAATAATCAAGAAATATGATAATCTACAAAAATGCTAAAATTTCACAAAATTTTGTATCTTAGATCATGAAATTCTAGAAATCTATATGAAATCCATATTGAAGGATCAAAAATCTTTCGATTCATATAAACTCGAATAGAATGATGAAATTAATTGAATTCCATGAAAAAACTGTTTTCTGAAATATTTCGACAACTGCCTCTACGATCTCTAAATTTTAGGATTCTTGAGCATCAAATTCAAAATATTCTATTAATCTATAAAAATTCCAGAAAACACAACAAAATCTTTTAAACATTCCAAAAATACGAAAAAATAATAAGGATATAAAACATGAAAAGTCGATAAAATGTGATTATACAATTAATTGTTGAAATTACTGAGAATAGATCTAAATTCGCATTTTAAAGCATCGGGTTTTTTAAATCTCTGTAGCAATCTACAAAAATATAATTTATCTATAAAAATACTTAGAAACCCTCCAAGGTTTCGTATATTATACTAGAGAAATGTGTAAAATAAGTTTACTACTTTACTAGCTTCATATTTTCCTCATTTACTAGTTTACTGGTTCACTAGTTTACTAATTTACTAGCTTACTTGTTAACTAGTTTACTAGCTCACAGGTTAACTAGTTCACTGATTAGCTTACTAGTATACTGGTTTGGTAGCTTACTAGTTTTTTATTTAACTAGCCTACTAGTTTACTAGCTTAGTAGTTTACCAGTTTACTATTACAAATTCGACAAGTTTACTAGTTTACTAATTAACTTATTTACTTTTAAAAGTTTTCACTAGTTTACTATTTTACTATTTTACAACTTTAGTAGTTTACTAGTTTACTAGGTAACTTGTTTACTAGTTTGCCAACTTACTAGTTTACTAGAAATCTTTCAATATGGAAAAATTATGTAGATATAATTCTGTTAGAAATTATTGAAACTCTCTGTCTTGGAGCATATTTATCAATATTATACTAAAATTATATATAATTTTAGAAAATATTCTAGAAATTTAAATAGAAAACAAAAAAAAAAAAAAAAACTTTCAACTGAATTTATACAATTTCTACAATTGAACATACATTTAATTGTAGAAATACTAAAAACATATTGAATACAAGTATTGAAAATCTTTATTTAAGAAACTGTTGTCTGAAAAATTAATTTAAATTTTCAAAATCGTCAAAAGATTCAATACTGTAGCATCAATCTCTAAAAATCTATTTGGCGATCCGTAGAAATATGAGAAATATACAAAACACCAGAAAATACTACAAAACTTGATGAATAATATACCATACGAAAAAAGTATAAATTTATGTACTTTTCATCTGTGTAGTTGAAATTCGCTCTAAAATCATTTCAAATATATACATTTTTAAAAGTTTGATTTCTAGAGCATCGAATTAAGCTTTGTAAAAACCTCTATTACTTTATAAAAGATAATCCCTAAAGTAGGATAAATACAAGAAGTATTAGTAAAAAAAATTGAAACCTCAGTTACTAATTAAGAATCACAAATATCGAATTGCATTATTTATGAACATGAAAAATGTACAACTTTGGATTGCAAATAATGTATAAATTTCAAAATTTCAGAATGTAAAATATTTCAAAATCGTTCTCTTGTAACGTATTGTCTGAGATTAAAAATTATGAAATCCTGAAGAAAAAATGGTCATCAGAAAAACCACTCCCTAAAATTTTTTCTGCCTCCGTCCGTGAATGTAATATAATGTAATGCAATGATACGTACAATAAAAATAGCTATGAAATCTAATGTCATAAAGAAATGTCATATCATATAATGTATAATTCCATATCTCGACTATGTACATACATCCTTTACCAAGCTTCACTGGCATTCGAGCATGACGAGCAAGATGAATCTCATAATTGTGTATTTTTCTCACCACAGCTTGACCACAACGAATCTCAATGCACTCAATGCACGAAAATCCACCGTTATATCCCCAAACCAATATTTTCCATTTATAAAGAACTTTGTAAATATAAACACGAGCTTCTCAGCCCACGACCTATGCACTGCACTTGCAGATAATTATTTTTCCCTTGCACACACCACCCACAGACGCTTTTCTTTTCATGTTTTTCGAGAGGCCCTTTTCCAATATGGGCCGTATATAACCCGTAAGTGATACCTGGGGGCCCAGAAATGAATAGACGCGGCGCACGCCGAATCGTCCGTGCGAAATGGGCCCGAAATGTTTCCAGCTGGGCCCCCCGCACCGTGACCATTATGGGAAAGTCCACCGAATCCCCGATTTTCGGGTCCCAAGAAAAAAAAAAAAAAATACTCGGGGTCCATTTTTGCTGGGCATATAAATCAGAGAGCGAGAAAAAGAGACGGGAAAAGAGATGGTCGCGCATTGTGCGTTTGACACAATACCAAAGATATTTACCGTTTTTTTTTCCTTCAAACCGAATATGTCGTAACGATTGTTTCATTGCGAGATCCTTCGCAACGTGCGATTGTGCATGTGCGGGCGGGGAATGAAAAAATCGCTTCTTCACATCGCAACCACGGAAACAATTACTTGTTTCATACGATGACAGCGGGCAATAACAATGAGTTCATTTTAGATTCGAGGTTTACATTTTACACGTGGACACGAAAGTGAAATGTAAAGATTGCGTAGATTATTTGGAGGTTCTAAACCCTCCTGAAATTCGAATTAAAACAATTTTATCACTTCATGTATGAACATTCAAAATGTTATGAAAATACTCATTAAAAATATTAATTATGTATAAAAAAATAAGTAAGTGAAAATTATCGAAAATCTAGAGAACATGAATGGATTCATGTAAGTTTCCAAAGTTGAACAATATTCAGAACTCTTAATTTTACTAACTCAAAAATAACAATAATTCTGGCTTCAGAAGAAATTTTTCAGAAACGAAATTCTAATTAATAATGCTCCACCGGGATAACGTAGAATATGAAAATTTGAAATATTGTTTTAATAAATATAGTTTTAACCACGTGGATCACGAAGAAAAATAAAAATCTATGAAAATGTTAAAAATTTTGAAAACTTCAAACTCCGGAGCATGGAAGCTTACATACACGAATCGTTAAAAATTAAAGAAAATCTTTCGAAATATACAAATTCCAAAAAATTACTCTAAGTAATATAGTTCTAATGAACTATTGTTTGAAAAATCTAAGCAATACATACAATCTACAAAACTTCGAATTTTAGAGCGGGTCAGAAATTCGCCAAATGGTAACTCGATTTTCACAATTTCGCCAATATTATAATTGTTCATGTAAATTTGTAGCCTTTGACAACCTGTGCATGGCCCACGGAGCAGTTTTTCAAAATTCGATTTTTTAGTTATTGTTTTTTCAACTTTAAATTGAGGTGATTTTTTTTTTCGATAATTAGGTGTGCTAAGGATACTAAATCAGAGTACTGAAAACCAACAGACTTATGTATAATAATGTATATGTTTAAGCCTACATACTATACAAAAATTTCTGTTCATATCTTTTTTATACACAAATATTATAGTTTTTTTAATGTTCTCAGTTCATGAAAAAAATTTGCTGACATTTTTTTTTACCAAATCTGAAAAAAATCTGTAGGCTCGTGCTCAAGTTTTTTTTTTGTCATGTTGGAACGAATCAAGAATCATTCGTATTTTTCCTATGATTCAGGCAACGCTTTTGAAGAATTAATGCCTATAAATTTCTAAAAAATGTACATGGCAATCCATAAAAATACTCGACATCTATAAAAAATACTAGAAAAAGCTACGAAATCTTAAAAATATTTAAAACATACGAAAATACAAGATATCCATTAAATTTTAAAATTAAATAAAAATTTTAATTTTAAACTAGATTCCTATACGTATAGCAATCTACGAAAATACTAAAATTTTTTAAAAATACTCAAAAAATATGCAGGCATGATCTTCTCGAAAATTTATAAAATCTTGAATCCTAGAGCATAAATTAATGTCGTTTTAGAATTCATGTGCATATATAGAATATTATGAAAATACCAGAAAATTTATTTAATTTATTATGAACTGAAAGAGTTCGAAAAAAAGGACTGAAAATTTATTTAAGAAATACTATTTTCCACAAAATCAATTTTAAATACTCAACATCGTTGAAATTTCCAACACCCCATAATAACAAGTCCTAGAAATGTGTAAAAATATCGAAAAATACTACAAAATTTGTTAAATAACATACAATACGAGAATTTCAGCAATCTATAAATTACTAAAAATCTGTGTATAGTCATTATTTTCAAAAAACTCTATAAAAATACTAAAATTGTTTAGAACTTTCATTTCAAGAGCATCGAATTGTATAAAGCTGTATAGATATACATAATAATACCAAAAAACACTTCAAATTTCATGAATACTACAAAATTATGCAAAATACCCAAAGTACAGAGAAAAAAATCAAAACTCAAAGCTTGAGAATCAGAGCAATAGAATTTTATTTGGTAAATATTAAGATTATATTCAAAATCGACATTGTCACGTGCGCAAAACAATATTTGTCTTGATCTACACCTAAAAATTCAAAATCCCATCGAAAAGTACCAACGTTGAGGTAAAATCAAGAAAAAAAAGCAAATATTTTTGTTTACGAGAGAACACAAGGACGCTTCTTCACTTTTAAAGCGACGGTTTTAACGACCTGTGGAATTCACCTTTGCATGGCAGGGGGTGACAAACCTTTTTTTTTTTTTTTTTTTTTTTTTTTTTTCCAAGGAGGGCTTCGTATTATAATGGTTTCATTCAAGTTTCAGGACCTTTTTTTATCATTGGAAGCTAAACGACCTTGTAATGGGTATTCAGTGGCGATTTGGAGTCTTCATCGTTATTTTTATAAATGGCCTATTTCGAAAAAAAATCTTTTTAGGAAAACCACCATTCATTTTATAATCAGGTGAAAAGTGATTTCTCAAAACGTTCAGATTATGATTGCAAATTTTAAGAATTTAGGGAAAAAAAATGCAGGCTACAAAAACTGCACCTGATTATATCAATGTCTATCTAGACTGTGTAAATTTTAATTGTATTGTTATAATAATTCTGATAATAATCAGAGTTGTAAAATAGAAAAAAAATTCACTCAACACTATGTGTAATCGACGCGCCATTCACGAGAGTTTTATCAGTCTTCAAATACAATTTACATTAAAGCAAACAGCATGTCACACGTGATTAGAATACAATACTTAATTAATCTTGAAACTTTTTTCACGGTCAATAGTACGCTGGTTACAGAGAGCAAATTTACAGTAAGTAATTAGAATTATGACCAAGAAAAAACTTGATGTATTAAAAAAAAATCCTTTTTTTTACAATATACACTACTCAACAGTATAAATAATAACCATTAAGTCGACTATAGCTAATTTATTTAGAAAAACCAAAATTTCTTACGTTTGCAGAAAATTAGAGATACTTTCTATTTTACTAACTTTTGGATGACCTCCACTTATTTAAATCTGTTTTAAAAAATAAATTAAAAAAGAAATACACGTCTTTTAATTTCATTCAGAAAAAGATTACGAACACGTCTTAGAAAAAGCACAGATGCACTTTTTAAATGATGATTCATTCATGATTCGAAACCCACGATTCACTTTCGAACAATGCTAACAATGGCCTATTTTTTATCGCTCCGACGTTCTTGAAACACTCTAACAAAAGAACCAAAGTAATTTTAAACAATTACCCGTATGCATATAAAAATACACCTTATTATGCTGCTACATTACGTGTACCATTATATCACTCTTTCGAAAAAAAAAAACGAACACTTTTATCGTTTCTTTCAAATCCGTGCTAACAATACTCATTGAAATGCAAGTAAGATCTGAAATCAGTATCTGAATTTTTAGATCGAGTGTAAGTGAAAGTTTTACCATTTTATTATATCCTATAATGAAATTTTGTTAGAGTATATGAAATTATTTTTTTTTTTTTCAGTAAAACTCTACTTGTATAACCTGCAAATGAAAAATCTAAATAATTCATTCGTCGTTGCATTTTGCACGTCGCTGAAAAAAGAAACCCTTTTGGCAGTAAACACAACGTTGGCGTTATTAAAATGCAGAGTCAGGAAATTCTCAAGTGTCAATTAGTAAATTTTCGAATGAATGAATTCTCTCGTCAATGTGCTTACTCATTCATAAGTCATATTTTACGATAATCAAAGATATAGTTTATAACATACCAAAACCTGTATTATAATAAGTACTTTTCCAGAATCAGACGTAAAATTGAGTTCAATTTAACGAAAAAAATGACTAATATCCTACTCATTCAATCTAATTGCAAAAAAGTCAACGATAAGTCATTCTTTGTTACGTTCTGCACGTCACTGAAAAAAAGGCCTTCGGAAAAAAATACTGTTGATGCAATAAAAATGCAATGTCATGGAATTCGCAAGCATTAATCAGTAAATTTTTGAATGAATGTTGTAGTCAATGTGCTTACTAATTATGTTTCGCGATTGTATAAAAATGGCAAACATAATTTTCGAATGTTTCAAAATGAGTCGAAGAATATTATTTTAATTTTTCTGCAGGCTAAAATTATTTCAATTTCATTTTATAATAATGTTAAATGCATTTTTTACACTTTTTTTCATTATTACATAGCGTCCAAAAACTTTCTCTAACATTGATGTTGAATAAAAAATCAAAGTTTAACTAATAATCTTGGAATGAAAATATTTAGGAGAATTTCTAATATGCCACAGTGTTTTTTAAGATATCCACCATCTATATTTTAGACTAAATGAAGATAAAAAAACAAACGACATTGTAAAAAAGCAGCTGCATTTTCTATCCAAGGATCCTACTCTTTTACATGATGCACCCAGAAATATTTTTTAGGAGGGCTGTTCATAAAATTATATATTTCTTATTAAAATATTTTCAGTATTTGTACTATCAAATCATTCATTTTTTTAATCACGAATTCTTCATTTTCGTCTTGAATTTTATCGTATTGCAAATTTTGGATTTTGTTCTCAATTTTAGGGTCATACACGTTGAATTTCAATACTTTGTTACTATTGTATTTTAAATAAAGAAAAGTATTCTGGTGTTGAAAATTTTTCTCATTTTTCATGTTCCTGATTTAGATATTATTTTAATGATAGAACATGCATCAAAAATCTGGAAATTAAAAGATTTGAAAGATTTCATTCTCTGAATTTTAAATAATAGGCAATAATTTTTTCTAGAAAACTTATTTTTGTATGTATATACAATGATTTTGCGTATCTTTTCTGTACGTATGTTGTATTTCAAGCCTCGAAAATTCACCAACAATTATGACAATAAAAATGTGGGAAATATTAATCTCTTAGATTTCTTGGTACAATATTTCACTTTCTTTTCTGGTTCAATTTCAACTATTTTAATATTTTCGGTACCCATCAAGTTTATTTTGCGATGTTTTAACTTTCTTAATGACAAATACTGCAATTTTCACATTTCGCAAGTTCTCGTCTTTTCACCTTTCTATTTTAAGAAAATGACTTTTTTAACAAAAGTGTTTAAGAAACTTGCACCAAATCCTTCAAAAAATTAAGTCAAAAATATTGAATCTTTCGAATTCGGATAAACCTCGGATTGTTCTTTCAATATCAAAAATCTTAAAATAACAATATAATTTTTCGATTTGTACATCATTATACTCAAAAGTTCCTCATTTTCAAGTATTGCATCAAATCTTGAAAATTATAAAGCAGAAAATGTTGAATTTCTCAAATTTGGAATACGTGAACTAGTTTTGTTATTATCGAAATTCTTTCCAGAAATATCCACCTTCCAAAAATTACGATAAATCACTCCATTTCGGAAATATGTTATTTTTTCATCTCAAATAATAAATATTTAAAACAAATTTTCACTTCCTCACTCAACTTTCCAGCTATCGAAACTAATGAATAATTCGAGTTTGTTGTATGTACTGAAATTTATTTTACAACTATTTGAATTTGGAAGTTGAAACAGTTAAATCACTCTTCCTTCAGTGAAAATTTCATTTTCAATGAAAATGCCACTGAAAACAGATTATCTATTTAAACGATCATATAACAAACGATATTTCGATTTCCGCAATAAAACATCGATTTCGATGTCTAGTTTCATTTTTGACGTTTATATTTTTCGAATTTCGGGTTAGAGATCTACTAATCAATTAGTAGAATTCCACGAAGGTTGACTAAAAGAATAGTTGCATAATACTAAATTATGTATTATATGTACCTAGTTATAAAAAAAGTTAATGTAAAAAACATTGCTACAAGCTTGATGTTGCAGAGAATAAATACTTTCATAGTATGTCTTATCATTATTTATTGATTATTTACTAAAAACGATAATTAATCAGCATTTGATTCCTATTGAGATAGTTAATAATTGCAGTGGTAAATATTTATTATGATGGTCAGTAATAAAATTAATAAAGTATGAGTAAAAATCGACTTCTTCATTAGTTGAAGTATACTTATCTTTTAGTCATAATACACGAATAAGACCGGTCAAAATCTACTTACTGTAGTAGTGAATTTCTACTAAATTTTGAAGATAGTTATCCACTTGTTTCTTCAGTCAAATATTACTAATTTTATCATTAAGCTATATCACCAATTCAATTAGTAGATATTTACTAAAACTTTAGTTGCTGCCTTTTCACTTTTTCAATTAGTGAAATTCTACTAATAATTAGTAGTTTTTTACCAATTCAAACCGAGAGAGTACAATTAAAAAGTTCCAAGTATCGAGTTTTTACATTTTAAGGTATTTATATATTTGTTCATTTTTCATTTAATCCATAGAAATATCATACTATTCATAATCAACTTTGTTTTACAATATTTATCATTTTAAAATCAGGGGTATCATACATTGAATTATTGAAACCTTAAATGCCAATTTTTTCATGTTTCTTTTTAGCTTTTCTATTTTTGAATGTTAACTCTTTTAACAAAAGTGTCTGTTTGTTTTTAATTGTACTTGCGAATTCCTCTTTTGCAAAAAAAAAAACATAATGCACAAATTAGACTGGTCAAAACCTACTTACTGTAGTAGTGGATTTCTACTGAATTTTAAAGATAGTTATTCACCTCTTTTCCACTCAAATATTTGTTATTTCATTAGCTAAGCTGTATGACTAATTCAATCAGAAGATTTTTACTAAAATTTTAGTTGCTCCCTTTTCACTTTTTCAATTAGTAAAATTCCACTATTAAATATTAGTTTTATACCAATTCAAACTGAGAGAGTACAATTCAAAAGTTCGAAGTATCAATATTTTAGATTTTTTTCGTTTTTCATTTTAACCATAGAAATATCATACTATAGCTAACTAGTCCATTTTACAATTTTTATCATCTCATAATTAGCGGTTACATATACACTGAATTTTGGAAACCTTGAGTGCCAAACTTTTTATGTTTCTTAGGTTTATTTTTAGCATTTCTATTTTTGAATGTTAACTTTTTCAACAAAAGTGTTCATTTGTTTATAATTGTACTTACAGGTTCCTCATTTCGTTAAAATTTTCGAGTCTAAAATATTGAATCTTTTAAATTTGTAAATACTTGTAATTATTTTTTCAATATGAAAATTCTTTCTTATTTCTGATAACAATAAACTTTACTGTAACTTGAGAAATCAACCTTCAAAAAAGCACTATTCATCACTCAAATTCAGAAATATGGAATATTGACTATTTCTCATACTCATCTCATTGAATGAGTTAACTCTACTATTAATAAGTAGTTTTTTACCAATTGAAACTGAGAGAGTAACATTATAAATACAACGATTGTGTTTCAAACATTGCGAATACCGAAAAACGAAATGGGGCGCAGAATGACCCAGTTTTCCCTTCTAATTTTCTTCTTCACCTTTTATCCCCTGGGTTCTCTATCCTTAAATCAATAAATTCCAAAAAATCACAAGTAAACTCTAATAACTACCACAAATTTCTTGCAAAAAAATGAGAGAAATCCCATGTACATATTAGACTCAGCTGTAAAAAATCCTTCTTTGTCCCGGTGTGATGAAAAAGGCAAAAAAAATGATAATGAGAAAAAAAATGAAAACCAAACGCCTTCCAAAATAAAAACACCAATGGCGCAATAAAAATGCAAAGCACCGAGTCTCCAGTAAAACCGTAATTATTTCAAGCACGAAACGACGCATGAATGAACGGCTCTTGAAAGAAGGAAAAGACACGTGCGCGGAAAGGACGAGCCCCGATTTCGTACAGTGCGCGCAACGCGATACGAGGCTGTGCATTAGCATAACGACGCGAGAATAATTATTTGCAACAACTAAGTTCATTACTGCCGCGGCGCTCTTATCCAATCGCGCATGCCGCGATGGCATTCTCGCATTTTCAACTGTTGTATATCGCGGCCGATATTATTATCTGCGAAACAGCACCGGAAGTCGCGCCAGGCATGTATTATGCAGCGTGTTTTTGTCGCACCGATTCATTAAGGCTCGCACGTAATTAATGCGTTATGTCGATGACTGATGAACGATCGACTTGACGAAAATTACATGATATTGCGGAAGGTCATGCGTATACGCGATGATTTTTTCATTCGTCGGAAATTGGAAATATTTTTGCTAGACGAATTTTCATTACAGTAACGATGATTGATTTCCGTCATTTTTCCAATTACGTTTTAAAGATAAATTGTCGAGGTAATTAACGAGGATATTCACGCTAATTATTAGTATCGGAATACTGATGTTTGGGCATAGAGGAATTTGCAAAATTAATCATATTGGGATAGATCAGGCTAAATTTTTTATTTGGATGTAGATTTCGTAGAAGATCATTGTCGCATTACTAGTGTGATTTATTTATCAAGAAATTTTTTCAAATCTTCGGTTCAAGTTGTATTACGAAATTCGAAAAATCTTATGAAATATTTTGGAATGCATAAATCAATGTTTTCAAGCTTAATTTTTTAAAAGTTGGAGCCTTAATAATAGATTATTTTAAATTTGGCAAATATATAGGTATGTCATTTTGAAACTTGGCAGAAAGTTTTCATTTTGAAAACCTATTTCGATGCATGAATGAATTTAGAAATTTCAGAAATAAAAACGAATATAAATTGGAAAATACGATGAAAAATGGAGAACTGCAAAAAATACGAAATAATATTTCAAAAAATTACAAGAAACTCTAAACATTAACGAAAAATTACAACCGATTAGCAAAATCACGAAATTTTTCATCAGACAGTTATTGATAACAAGGTAAAAAAATGAATTATTTAAAAAAACTACTGAAAATTAAGAAGTGCTAATACTATAGCATCAAAATTTCGGGGTTAAAAGAAAAAATACAATGTATTACCGAAAATCACGAAAATTGAAGAAAATTTAAAAAATCAAGGATTTTACGATGTTTCAAAATAAATGAAAGAAGTAAAAATGAGAAAATGCAAAAAAAAATATAAGACATTACTGAAACAAATTACACAAAACTACGAACATGATCGTAAAACTACAAGACATTGACAAATTTACAAAATTATTTTTCATTTCGAAATTTGCAAAATAACGAAATTTTACACCAGAAAGCTTGAATTTACAAACGGGAAGCTTATCATTTTTCTTTTTGCCCAAAATGATCGTTTGAATAATTGAATTTTACCTTAGAAAATTATTTAAAATCAAAAATATGTAAAAGTATAAAAAATGATAAAATATTACTGTCAATCACAAAATATTCCAGTGGTAAAACTACAAAATAATATGAGTTATTTCGGATTATATTAAAAAATGTAATTTATTTCTGAAAATCACGAAAATTAAGAATGATTTTTGAGAAACCAAAAGTATTAAGATAAATTACAGAAAATAAAAATAGTGAAAAATAATACAACGCGAAAAATACGAAATATTACTTTAGAAAATTACAAAAAATTACAAAATGAACTAATATGAAACTATAAAATGAACTAAAAACAAGACACTGAGAAAATGACGAAACTTTGCACCATAAAGGTTAAAACAGCGAACAGTAAAATTTGTAATTTTCTTCTTAGCCCGAACGATCGTTTGGGTAATTGACTTTTGCATCAGAAAATTGCCTAGAACTCAAAATATAGAAAAGTATGAACAATGACCAAAAACAACCAAAAATAACAAAATGCTGCAAAAGTAAAACTACAATATAGTGGAAAAATTAGGGAAAATATGAAAAAATATAATTTAATTCAAAAAATCGAGGAATTTTAGAATAATTCAGAAACTTGCAGATATTACGATAAATCAAAGAAAATATGTAAAAAAAATGTGAAAATGTGAAAAAAGCTACATGAAACTTGAAAGAACTACTAAGAATTACAGAGTGTCACAAAAAAGGACAGAATGTTACAATTAATAATGAATTCCAAAAAAAAAAAAAAAAAAAAAAAAAAAAAAACAGATAATTACATGAAACTTTATTAAACGATTCAAAATCGTACAATGCACAAAAGTATGGGAAATTGTTACAAGAAGATCTAAAGAATAAAAAAAAAAAAAAAAAAAACTACAAAGTACCAAATTTTTAAAAAAGTTCACAACAACAAGAAAATACCGTAACAAATCACATGTATTACGAAAACAAAGAATTAATAAGTGACAAAAAACTATAGAAAAATGTGAAAAATATTTTACAGGGATTGAATAAAAAATGAAAATCACAAAATTCCACAAAAAAATACAGAATGTAGAAAAACGTGCTATTTCTCATTAATATAATCACTGAATAAATTCTTCAAACTCAAAACTAACTAAATAAATCATATATACTTCCACAATTCAATACAAAAATTCCAATCGTCAAACCCGAAGCTCAACATTGTCACTTTTTAACCCCATTAATTTCTAAACTCTAAAATAATCGCACTAAACTTGACTGTCACAAAAAACAAAAAAAAAATCAAATCGTCTAGAAATCATCTAGGAAAACTCACTCTCCCCGATTTCACTCCTCCCCCATTTTTATTCCACAAAAGATCATCAACAAAAAGCTCTTGCATCACAAACACAAGGATTTTTCCCCCGATAGGAGAGCGTTGAAAAATCCTTATCACCGAGTTATCAATTACACCATTTTTTTTCTTTTTTCTCGATAGACGATTGCGTAATTAATGCAGCCGTTAAACACAACGGTTCAACTGTACTGCGAAGAGCTGATAATGTCATGCAAGTTCTGATTGGTCGATGCCAAATCAGACCGAGGATGATATTCAAATTAACGACTGGAACAATTATTGTTAAGCGGCAAAAAAAGGGTTATTGATTATTGAAACGCTCGGCCTACGCCGGGACATATTATTCTTCTACTTCTTCAAGATCACTCGGTTTTTTTTTCAACGCCTCGTAACCAGGGGCGTAGGCAGGAAAAATTTTCGGGAGGGGTTTTTCTAAAAAATACAATTATTCCTTCCAGATTTTATAATTTTCAAATAATTTTTAATCTTTGACAATATTGTTACAAGAGAGCGATTTTGAAATATTTATGTACATCAAGTTCCAAACGTTGAAAGTTCAAAGAGAAGAAAATTCGAATCAACTTTCGATTTCTCGTCACTGGTAACTTTGTGTTAAATATTTTGATAGTGAGCATACAGTTGGTTGATTTTACTGAAAAGTCCTCAAACGCAAGAAGAAAAAATTTTTTCTTGAATACTCGTCTTTTTTCTTTTTCGTTTAATCTTCAACGTTTGGAACTTGATGTACATAAATATTTTGTACTCCGGAATATCAAAGTAATACAAATTCTAAAATCCAGAACTGCACATTTTTCATGTTCCTTAACATAATGGAATTCGATTTTTGTGGTTTTCAATTAGTAACTGAGATTTTAATTTTTTAAATAATACTTTTTGTATTTATACCACTTCAAGGATTATCTGATATTAAGTAACATGGGATTCTATAAAGCTTTCTGAAATTCGATGCTCTAGGAATCAAACTTGTAAAAAAATTTATATATTTGAATTGATTTTTGAGCAAATTTGAACCACACAGATATATAAAAGGTACATCATAAATTTATATTATCTTCGTATGGTATATTATTCATCAAGTTTTGTAGTATTTTCTAGAATATTTATGAATTTTTAATATTTCTATGGATCGCTCACTGGATCTTTAGAAATTGATTCTACAATATTGAAACTAAAACGATTTGTAAACTTTAAATTCTTTTTTCAGACGACTGTTCCTTTAATAAAGATTTTCAGTACTTTTATTGCATATTTTTCAAGAGCTTCTACAATTAAAAGTGGGTTTAATTGTATAAATTGTATAATTTGAGTTAGTTGTATTATAATTCTTCTCTCTATGAATTTCTAGAATAATTTCTGAAATTATATATACTTGTAGTATTACATTATTAATTATGCTCCAGGACAGAAAGTTTTGAAAATTTCTAGGAAAAGTATATCTACATAATTTTTATGTATTGAAAAATTTCTAGTGAACTAGCAAACTACTGAAATCGTAAAATAGTAAAATATAAAACAAGTGAAAAAGTTAAACAGTGAACGAGCAAACTCGTTGACAAGTGCATTAGTTGATTAGCAAACTAGTAAACTTGTAAAATTTGTAATGGTAAACTGGAATACTAGTAAGTTAGTAAACTAGGAAACTAGTAAATAAGTTAGCTAGTTAAATAGAAATCTAGTGAGCTAGTAAACTAGTAATCTAGTAAGCTGGTAAACTATTAAGCTAATGAACTAGTAAACTAGTAAACGCGTTAGCAAGTAAATAAGTAAACTAGTAAACTAGTAAACTGGTAAGCAAGTAAACTAGGAAATTTGTAAATTAGTAGGCTAGTAAACTAGTTAATTAGTGAACTATTTAACTAGTGAGCTAGTAAACTAATAAACTAGTAAGCTAGTAAACTAGTAAGCTAGCGAACTAGTAAATTTATTTTTTACATTTTTCTCGTATAATATACAAAACCCTGGAGGGTTTCTAATTATTTTTATAGATTACTTATAATATTGTAGATTGCTACAGAGATTTAAAAAAGTCGATGGTTTGAAATGTGAATTTCGATCTATTCTAAGTAATTTTAAGAATTAATGATAAAATCACATTCAAATAGATTGTTCATGTTTTATATCAATTTTCTTTTTTCGTATTTTAGAATTATTTTAAAGATTCTGTTGCGTTCTCTAGAATTTTTATAGATTAATAGTATATTTAGAATTTGATGCTCTAGAATCCTAAAAATTGTAGATCGTAGAGTCATTTGTCGAGATTTTTCAGAAAACAGTTTTTTCATAGAATCAATTAATTTCATTATTCTTTCAAAGTTTGTATGAATCGGAAGATTTTTAATACTTTTTATGGATTTTACATAGATTTCCAGAATTTGATGTTCTATGATTCAAAGTTTTGTAAAAATTTTTCTTATTTATATTTTCTACGTAATCCTACGTTTTAATCATTTTTACTTTTTTACTTAATATATACTGCCACTGTTCTCATGCATTTTTTTGCAACGTATATATTTATTGTTCATCAATGTAACTTTTTTCATTTTTACATGAAATATTTATTGATTTTATCAGAATTTTAGGACAAGTTTGAACCCCAAAACCCCCCTCTGCCTACGTGCCTGCTCGTAACAATTCGACGGAAATAGAAACATTGTTTAGAAATTCTACGCGTATCAAAAACGAGAAGATGAAAAATAAAAAGCAACTCGAAACCAATCGGATGCTGCAATCAAATAATTTTATCGTCTTTCGCCGGCGATCGAGTGGCTTGTTGTGGGAGATGAAATCGTCGAAAAATGAGACAGTCCCGAGGGAGGAGTAATATTTGATTAGCGCTTCATTTAAATTGGTGATTCACGCGTTCCGCGCTTTCATTATCAGTTACGAGCGTGAAAGCTTATCGAGACTTTCGGAAATATTCGAAAATAAAATGCAAACTAGCCGCGATAACTCGTGCCTCGCATTCTTCGTGCGCTTTCGCGTTTCCTTTTTTTTTTTACCGTCGAGACTAATTTTCTTATATTTTTCAAGAACATTTCATCCTGAACGGGATATGCATGAGTCATTGATAAGAGCGACAAGTTAAAGCATGTTTTGTGAAATGGGGAAAAATCTGGGGGGAATTATTTCGGGGTTTTCAGTCTTGAATTGAATTTTGTTTTGATTGATTCAGAAATTTTTTTAATTTTTCAATATCTTCTGAATAAAGTCGATAAAATGAAAATTAATAAATGTGGATGAATAAAAAAAAATACTATTGCGTTTATTTTATTAAAATTATTTTATCATTAAAAAGATATTCCAATAGTATTCACGTATTATTACTATTTCTAACAAAGTTTGACGGAGAAATTTTGTTGCAGCAATTCTTATGAATAAGTTTGTTTTTCCAACTTTTGACAATTCGACATAATTATTCTCATTACAATGTAAAGCAGCGCGTGAAATCGATTTATCATTGTTACTTTTAGAACTACTACTAAACTACCGATGCAGAAAATCATCAAAGTTTCTATGAAGAAGTGAGGTTTAATAAATTATTTAACTTTGCAGACTTTCACAATTTTTTATGTACATTGAAGTTTACGCTACTGCTTTTTGAACTCATTGATTCTTTTTTTTCCCAAACGTTCTTATTTTTATACTACGTACTTACATTTTACATAATAAATTTTGAGTAAGTAGAAAAAAATGAAAAAAGTCTAAAATTTTCCAAATTCTTAAATTTATTACTTCAACAAAATTTAGAATGATGGTATAATTCGCACCAGTATTGAATTTGAATAAAGGATAAGTTGGATGTTTTTCAGAATAAAAATATTTAAGAAATATAAATTTTTGTCAAAAAATAGTTAGATCTGCATTCTTTAAATCTAATTACTATTTTACGAAATAAAGTGCCAGATACTAGTTTAATTTTAATATTTTGCAACTTCGACTTAAAGTATACTGCTTCAATTTTTTTTCAGTACATAGAAACTTTGGTTTTGAACGAGTATAATTATTTATGTAAAATTTTTTATTTCATGTAAATCATGATTTCTCTAAGGAGTTGCATTTTTGAATAGAAAATTTATAAATTGATACTAAGTCCTCAACAAAAATTTTGAAGTTATCACGATAATTACTTTTTCTGAGAAATAATTTAGAAATATAATCATATTGTTCTAAAAAAACACTTAAATGTTTTGGATAACTAATTAAAGAGAGAAAAACTAGTCAATTCCAGAAAATCAAAAATTTTAAAAATAAAAAAAACTGTAACACTATAAAAATATTGTCTGAAACGAAAATAAAAGAAAAATAATTCTGAAAACAAAAAAACATATTCGGAAAAATAATTAGGTCAATTTTATGACGAATCCTACATGAAAATTTTAAAAATTAAATAATGATTCACAAACTGCTAGGGTTATATTTATAGGAATGAAAATAATAAGCATCAAATAATTAAATTGTTAATTTCAGTTTCTTCGTCGAAAAGATTGAGAAGTTAGAAAATTAAAATTAGATTAATCTTTATTCATTTTTCGAAAGATCTAAAATATAAGATTGCAGTTTTTGTCATTAGAGTTCATAAATTAGATCATTTATATTATTTTTTTTTTCTCTTTAAAAAAAAACACGAATCAATAAATCATTGAATTTTAAGTTCGTAATTTGATTACTCGAGTTCAGTTAACGTCAAACTCTAAAATAAATGCTCCAAGAAAAAACTTACATTTGTATTAATGCATATATTGTTTTTTCATTATATACAAAATGTGTATTCAACGTTCGTGATTGTCTGAATAAGATTTACTCACTAAAAATCTGAAAATATTAAAAAATTCAGAAGTTTACAACAAAATGATACCACTACTAGATTGCACAATTTCTCGAAAAATACAAAAATTTGAATTGTTCTGTATTACAACTGAGAATTTTTCATGACTTCCGATATCAGAACATAATTTCGGAATTTCTGAATAAAAAAAATGCGATTTTCGGAGTTTTTGATCGTTTCTGTGGTTGTTTGAGAATTTCACACAATGCGAACGTTTTTTCAACAAATTTGGACAGCTGAAAATTTATAATACAGGATTTCGAATCTTTTCAACAAATTTTTCCAAATACATAAATTCTAGATGTGCATTCAAAAACAATGCAATTTTGAATGCTGCAAAAATCCAAACCAATATATTTCTCAACTTATAATTTTTACCACGTCAAAACCACAAAATAGCAATTAGAAAAAAAAACTCTATATCCAATTTTCGGAATTCCTCATAACCAGTAAAATTTTCAAAACTATCCAAAAATCTTGGAAAAATCCCAAGTTAAATAACAACCCTCCGACATTTGTCCAAAAAAAATTTACACAAATCCTAAATTTCTAGATTGCAGTAACTTTTGGATAAACATTAAATATTGCACATTCTTCAACTACAAACTCTTCACAACAAAAAATTCTATTCCTCGCCTTATTTTCGAAAAGCACCCATTAATTCAAAAACAAAACAATGAAACATCATAAGACAATTATTTCTGCCGCAAATACTCAATTCAAAACAATTATTGTTGAACAAATTCAAGGACATCATTGACCAAACCATAAACATTAGCGCGATAATCACAGACAAACATCTCCAACTCTGGCAATAATATGATAAATAGTTAATTTCACGCCATATCGGGCCCGAAAATCTTCACGCGCGTGAAACCCTGGGCCCCGTCGAACAATACTCTGTGAAGTGGATTAATTATTAATTACAATGTCGCGAGGTCGACGGCGGTGGTGGTGGTGGGGGGGGGGGGGGGTTGACAACGGGGTCACGTAGAAAACTGTGTACTCCGAGTAAGAGGATAGTAACCAGCGTAAATGGGGGGAGGGGGAGAGGGGAGGGGGTTGTAAGCTGACGTCACGTCGCTAGAGAATGAAGTTAAGCTCGACAGTGTACATTGTAAATACAATGACGGCGTCGAAAAACTAGTTTCACATCCAGCAGCGCACAAAGAAAAATTTTTTGAAAGGAATTTTCCAAAAAAAAAAAACGATTTTTCAACATTTAAAATACGTAGTTTTTGAGAAATTATAAGAAATTTTTTTATTCGAATTCGATGATGGAACTTATGAATTTCTAGAGCATCGAATTCTAGATTTCTATAAAGCAAACTGTAAAATTACTGGAAATCTATGAAAAATACAAAAAAATCCTTCGAATTTTCGTACTTAAAATATGCGAAGAATACTACAAATCTTTCAATGCTCAAAAGTGAAGTAGGTATAACTTTTTCGAAATTTTATGAAACTTTAGACTACATATATTATTTTAGAAATTTATATAGAAAACCATAAAAATACAAGAAAATTTATTGAATTGTTAATAAATGTAAATAAACTGAAAAATATATAAAAAAGGACTGAAAGTTCATGAAATGTTTCTGTTATCTAAAAAATAAATTTAAATACTCATGATCGTTGATATTTTCAATAATATAGCAATAAATTTTAGAAATTTATAGAGCAATTCATAAAAATACTAGAAATCTATAGAAACACTGAAAATTCCTTAAAAGTTTCATGAAAAAATATAAAAGGCAAAAAAATACTACAATATTTTTATAATCATAAACAATGTAGATGGAATTTCCTGAAAAGTTTATAAAACTTTTGATATTCAAGCCTATATTTTTAGAAATCTACGTAACTATACAGAAAATCGTAAAAATACCAGGAAATTTATTTAGTTGTACATTTACTCGCCAAATTCGAAATTAAACTGATAATCTATAAAAAAGGTACCTATTGTTTTCTTAAGAATGAATTTAAATACCCCAAATCATTAAAATTTTCATATTTTACAGAATCGAATTCTAAAAATCGATACAGCGATCCTTAGAAATACTAGAAATCAATAAGAATACTAAAAATTCTTTCAAAGTGTCATAGATGATAGCAAAAAACAACACGAAACAAAACAAAAAAAATTAAAAATCCTTCGACACCCACAGACTATGTAAATATAACTTTTTCAAAGTTTATAAAACTTGGGATTCTCGAACATATGTTTTTAGATCTACATAGATTTATATAAAATTCTAAAAATACAAGGAAAATAATTTGATTGCACATTTACCGAAAAGTCTGACAAAAAAAAAAAAAAAAAAAAAAAAAAAACTGAAAACCTAGAAGAAAAAAAGTTTGCTTCCTGAAAAATCAATTCAAATATCCAAAATCATTTAATTCTAGAAATCTTTAAAAATACCAGAAAATAATACAAAATTTAGTAAAGAACATAAACTACGAAAATTCTAGAAATCTGTGAAATACATTAAATCTGGGTTGATATCATTTTCTCGAAAAACTATAAAAATTTAAAAATTTTTCAGTTTTTTGATTACTAGAGTATCGAACTCTAGACAGCTGAATTTTAAAACATAAAAATAAAACAAAATCCTACAAGTTTTATAAACACTGAAGAATTATGAAAAATAGTATTAAAAAAATCGAACTCCATGATAAACAAAATACGTATATAAAAAATTTGCTACTCAAGTCTGCAAAAAATGTATACCTTCGAAATCCTGAAAATCGAAAAATTGAAATATTCTACTCCCATAACCATATCGTAGAAAATTGAAATCCATGAAATCCCGGAAGAAATATATTTTTCAAAAAAACCATTCCAAAAAATTTGTTTGCCTACGCCTCTGGGCGACTTCGTATGCTGTAGGATCGAAAAAGTAATAAATTTATACGCTGTCGAGAGCGGAGTTCGCTCGCGATGAATTAGCGAATAATCGGCAATTAATTTCGAGGCGATTAAAATAAAATTTCGCCCAAGGGACGTGTATCGAAGCGCGTTACGTAATACGTGCATGCGGCAACAGCCGGGCCATTTAGCTTTTCGCGCATGTACAGAATGAATGATAGAAAGTGAAGCATTCTAACAGCTGACTCCATGCGAATGGCGCTCGATTTTTCTCGACTTCCCTCTTCACGCGCGCTTTCTCCGTTTCATGATTCGAAAACGTTCGACGATTTTCAGGTATGGTGTAAAGTAACAATATCACGTGAAATTGAGGCCAATTGCAAAACATAAGAGCCCGTTTCAAGGTAGAATGATATATTTGAAATTAAAAATTAAAAATTTTATTGCTTCAAAAATAGTACATTGTCTGATCCCATAAATTTTTGATCCAGATATGTAATAAGCAAATAAATATTTACAGCAAGTAATAAAAATATATTTTTTTAATTCTAAGTTCCTGAAATTTCTCTTATCGTAAATATTTGTATCATGGGGTCATCATTTTAAGAATCAGTTTGGTCGTCACTAACCAAATCAACGATTTCTCTCAAAATTTTTAAACAGATACGTAAACTAGTTTTAGAATATACGTATTTTTTTATTTTAGACTGAAAATTGGTTTTTTTTTTTTTTTTTTTTTTTTTTTTAAATTCAGATTTCCAATTATGCTGTCAAATTCAAAGGGACCTCACTTTTGTCGAAAACTTTTTTCAAAATCCTTATTTCTCATCAGAAAATCTATGAATTTCAATCTTTTTTGTATGGAAACTTTCGGAATTGTATGCATTTCATGAATAATGAATTGCAAATATTTCTCGTAGCGTTGTTGAATTGTTATTAGCGTCAATGACAAGTGTAAATATTTTTTAAATCAATAGTTTTCGTATTGCATCATATTTTTCCTTCCTTTTTTTTTATTGATTGGTAAAGGTATGAACTACATTATGTAAAAACCGTTATATGCCAAAACGTTTCGATCGTAAGTGAGAATTTTTTCCGATTTCCGAGCATGTCATTACCAGGTGAGTATAAAATTTCACTATATTTTCATTTTTCTTGATTTCAAAACACTGCAATACGTTCCATTTATTGATGATATATATTCTAAACGAAAATTACAAACAAAATATTCCTTACTAGATATTCAACAGTTTGGAATACGACTTGAAATCAAGCTTTCGCGCGGATCAGTTGATTACTAAAATAGTAATAATCATTTATAATTTCATAAGAATACTTTTAATTTCATTTCTCTTAAACGTTTAATTACATTTTCATGTTTATCAAGAATTCTGAAAGTAGGTCTATTATCTATCGGAAAAATGTCCAACTACGGAATTATGCGATAATGTCATCAATTTTGTCGTCCAATATTTTAAATTTTCTGAAAAATTGCCTTACATTTTGCAGCAAAATGAATACATATAAACACGTAATTTCATTTTTTTGAGGAAGGTTCATTGTATTTTAAACTTAATAAATTATTTAACATGTTGAACGTGCTTACGTTTCAATGTTTTTTCGGTAAGCAAAGATGCATTTCGTCATTGTAATATTTCGTGTAAGCACGGATATATCAAATTACTTTATAAAAGAATAAAAGATTTCAATTTTTGCAATCTATTTTAGGAAATTTCTTGAATTTCAGTATTTTTTAACGTGTGAAATCGCAAAGTACAATATCTGATGTGTAACCATTAATCAGTTTCTCGAACTTCTTCGCGTTTAAAATGCATTTTATAAATTTCCATATATAAGCTTAATTTAGTCATCATCGTCTATAAACAACATGCAAATAAATATTACAGTCAAACCAGGTCCACGCAAGTAAATATACATATAAAAGTTATCCTAAGAGACATGCATGAAAAATTGAAGTCACGTTATATTCGGAGTAATGAAAAATTAAATTAAGAAATTTTTTTAAAAATAAAAATTTCTATCGAATGAGACATTCTACAGTGTCTTAAGATCAAGAAAAATGAAAATCTATTGAAATTTCATAATCACTTGGAAATTCGAAAAGAAATTCTCACTTACGAACGAAACGTTTTGGCATATGACGGTTTTTACAGAATGTAGTTCATACCTTTACCAATTAATGAAAAAAAAAACGAGAAGAACAAAAAATTGTGCAATATGAAAACTATTTCCTTTAAAATTTTTCACACTTTTTTCATTTACGCTAATAACAATTCAACAACGCTACGAGAAATATTTATAACTCATTATTCATAAATTTCATACAATTTCGAACGTTCCCATACAAAAATGATTGAAATCTACAGATTTTCTGGTGAGAAATAGGGATTTTAAAAAAAGGTTTTCGACAAAAGTGAGGTTACTCTGAATTTGACAGCCTAATCGAAAATCTGAATTAAAAAAAAACCAATTTCCAGCCAAAAATAATAAATACGTATGTTTTAAAACTAGTTTACGTGTCTTTTTTCAAAATTTGAGAGAAATCGGTGATTTGGTCAGTGACGACCAAATTGATTTTAAAAAGAATAACCCTAATTATAATTAATTGCCAAGATACTTCATGCAAATTTTTCAACATCAAAGTCTTTAAATTTATTACTCGATTTTATTTATTCACATTCCCAATTTTTTTAAATTTCTTTGTTTCACTGCTTCAATTTCTTTTATTTCTTCGATTTTTCAACGTCAAATATTATGTTCATAATTAAACTGCACAAAACTTGACGAAAATAATGAATATAAATTAAAATTTGTAACTGTTATCGACGAATTTATTGTCTCTCGTCGAATACGCAATTGTCATACATTTTTCATGATTCCATTCGAGAAGCATACTATACAAAGCAAAGTGCACAATGAGTGTACAAGTTATTCTCATTAATATTGATCGTCGCCGGGCAAACTGGCAATTTCGCATGTTTCTCAATGAATCGTTATCGATCGAAAGGTGAAGTTGAACACCTCAATGAAAGCGTTTTCCTACTTTTCTATGATTATGTATCTTTGTTTATAAGTTTTTTCCCCTTTGCTTTTGTCTTCTAAAATAATGGAACTGTACGCAAAGAGTGACAAAAAAAGTTTTTTTAACCGATTTTAAGTTTGTAAGACGAGTCAGAGTTGAGTTTCGTAATTGGCATTTTTGAAAAAGTCAAGGGGTCTAATCTTCAGTTCATGATTTTCTAAAATTTCCAAAATTTCTTGTTGCTACAATGCAGAATCTTTATTGGTGCGGGAGGGAAACTCAAATATAGAAAAACTCTTGAAAAATTCGGCATTTAAGGTTTCAAAAATTTAGTGTATGTTACCGCTATAATGATTCTTGATAAATTTTTAAGGTTTTTAGTTAAAAAATCTTGTGCAGAATTAATGTTAAGACTTAAAAAATCGTTTCTATTAAAATAACCGCTTGCAGTTTCAAATTCAAATAAATAGAAATAAACTAATGATTACTAATTATGGACATCCGAACAGATTTTTTGGAAAAGTAAGTATTCAAAAATAGAAAAGACAAAGAGAGGAACTCAAAAAATATAAGAAAATGGCTATTTGAAATTTCGTAAGTTTAATTTTAACACTGAACTTTCAAAATATGTTACAGCTGATTTTAAAAGTAAAAAAATCGAAGAAAAAACTTGTTGGATATGGAATGACGTTAAAATAGTTTCAATAGTAAATGAGAAAATAATTAAAATATAGTACCTAGAAATCTAAGAAACTTAATTTCCAAGTTTTAAATTGTAATAGTCCTAGAAAAAATTTCAAAGCTTATAGTAAAACATTAATTCCAGTAATTTATAGAAAATGTATAGTTTTATAGGAAAACAACATTCTATATAAATTTTTAATTTTTGGAAGATTTCTTGTATTTTCGTATTTTTCCAATATTTTTAAGATTTTCAAGAATTTTCTAGTGTCCTTATAGATTTTTAGTTTTTCTGTGGATTGTTGTATACGTATTTAAAAACCCGATCCTTAAGAATTCGAAGTTTTATAAATGTTAAATATTTGTTTGGATTTTTCAGAAAACAGTTCCCTTATTTTATTAGAGAATTTTATTACCTTAAGTATTACTTATGAGATTGTATAATGTGAAAGATTTTCTAGTTTTTTTTTATGTGTAGATTTTTTGAATTAGACGCCCCTGGGTCGTAAGTTTTGTAGATTTTTATTTTTTTCATATACTTCATATTTTGATTTTTTACGTTTTTCGAGTCAAACATTTATAATTCGAATTTTATACTCAAAAAATTTTGAAGAAGCCAGGATGATTTTTTTTTCTGTCTTCGTAAAATGAAGAATCCTGAATAGTATTTAACTTCAAGAATTTATAATAAACTTTGTGTTACGTCCTGTTAATTTATGTAAGTATTCATTTCAAAATAATTTTTACCTATTTTATAATCAATTTTTATACAAATACATTTAAATACACTTCGTTCGTGACTTATATTTCCATTACTTATTTTCAAAATTTCTTTCCTTTTCGCAAAAATAACAATTAACTTCATCTAAATTTCAACATGGGTTCAAACCCCCCCATTTTAATTCCCCCCCTGAAATATCTGTAAATCATTGCCAACGTCCCGAATAAAAAAATCACAATCCTGCGTAATTTCTGATTAATTGCAACGAAAGCGCTGCGCATTCGTAAGTGATTTAGAGAATTCTTGGTCATGTAACTGAATGAATACATTCATGCGATCGCAAACACGCGGAACTCGTTGATTTAACCATTACTTTTTCTTTCAGTGTTTTTTTCTCTTCTCGATTTATTTTCAAGTTTCCTTTTTTCTTTATTATCTTGTTTGAAAAAGAGCGTGTTTGGAATCTTGCAACAATAAGGAATCTTGGGTTGTGTGTTTCTGAACGGTAGACTTTTCAAATTAAACATGTGATATGATTACGGAGTTTGGTTTATTTATGACTCGAAATCTTGCACGTGCGATGTTATCAGCAACGCTGCTTGAGTCAGTTTTAAACGATTTCGTTTTAGTGCATCGGATTAGGGGGTTTTGTGATTTTAGTGCACAGAATTAAAAAATGCATGGTTGTCATAACTATGCATATGAGCGGTAAGATTTTAACCAACAATATTACTGGTATTACAATTATCTAACAAATAATCTTACAATTGATATAGTTTCAATGATCTTGATGAAAATCGACTGCGAATAAATTACTGATGAAAGTCAGTGATGCAGACTAAAAAATTGAAAAATATAGAAAATTCAGAATTTCATTAGTATTTAATGGCATGATTTTTAATCATGAGTACTTATGGTTTCGTGAGAAATTCTATGATAAGCATAGAGTAATCGCAATGTAAAATCGATAAGGGCCAATCAGAGCTCCCGATGTCGCGGCCCCTACGATGAGCTTCAAAAGGTAATCGCGCGTATGACCCAGTACTTGCGCAGCACATGCGCCAAGCTCGGTTTGCACGAGTGCGTAGAGCATCGTATGTATCTCCGAACGTGCCTTTTTCTTACAAACAAGGTCTTAAACAAACTGTAAAATTGTAACACACTGGGAAAAAAATACAGTAATTATTGCAATACTGTATAGTAAACGGGAATCACTCTGACATACTGTACTTTTTGCTACGTAACACATCAATTTTCGACATAACATATTGTAAATACTGTAAAATGATATTGTAGTTATAGATATATTTCGTTGTAAACCTCCGCTACATATTTCGTTTTCTACTATACTTCTTGTATTTTTGCAATATCATATTGTAATTCCTATTAATCCAAATCATTGAAAATTCCATACAGCTTTTTCAGTATGCAGATCTGTATAGGTTCTTTTTGCAATATTTTTGTATACTTGCTAGGTCTCAAGTGCATCATATTGTATTATGATACAGTTTTCGAAAAAGCTGGATAAAAGTAACATAGTTCATTTTTTTCGCCATGTATGGTAAAAATTACAGTTTGTATAGTGAAATTCGCATTTTAAGATTCTAAATTTTCCGAAATCATATAGTAAAAACTGGCATACATATTGTAATTTGTACATTAATACCGGTTTTACTGTATAATATTGTAATAAATAAAATAAATATTGCAGATTTTACAATATATACGGCAGAAAGTACAAGATTTTTTTCTCAGTGCATTTTTCGTAATTTAACAATAGGTAAATTTTTCTTGGATAGTATTCGAATAAACGATTTCATTTTGAAAAAATTAGCAATTCAAAATATCATACTCCAACATTCAGAAATGGAGAATAATTCGTAATTTAAAACTCAAGAATTGATTAGTTTTGAAATGTTCATACAAAAGTTGTGAAGTAGAAAGTTATTCATGGAGATAACAAAGTCCTAGTAATTGTGATCCATATAAGAAATTTCTAAGACTTCAATTTCTTATAAGGTGACCTTATAAAAACTTTATAAGAAACTGAAATTTCTTATAAGGATGTATTCGATGAAATCTTATAAGAAAAAAACATTTCAAAATTTTATCGATCAGTTCTTTATAAGAAATTCCATTTTCTCATAATTACTAGGGAAACATATTGTCCAAATTTTTAAAGGAGCGGACAATAAATACTAGGGAAAAATTTAAGTTTCTGAATCCGATAATTTAAAAGTATTAAATTTAAGAAAATAAAGAACTTAAAAAGAACTATCAATTTTGAAAATCAGATAATGGAAGTTTTAATTGGTAAACTTATGAAAACTACAAATTTGACTTTTGGAAATCTCACTGTATTTTAGTTCCAAACACTTTTAATTGTTGAATGTAAAGTTATAAATTCAAACATGAAACGATTCTGAAATTCACGATTTAAAACTTTTAATTCTTGGATTGTCAAATTGAATAATGTAAGACTTGGCAAAAATGAATAGGAAAATTGAAATAAACGAAAAAAATTTCATAGAATTGCTTAAATTAAAAATTTTACAATAAAAATATTTGAAAATTTATGGATATGGATGGATGTTTGTATATTTTCTAACTAAAAGTTTCGAATGTACCTGAAGTTCCAAACGTTTAAAATTAAACGAAAATAAAAAATACATGAATTTTTTTGCTTTTTTATAGTGATAAGAAGTGTGAAGAATATTTTTTTTTTGGTAGAATGAAGTTTGATGTTACGATAAAAAAGTGTTTAAGCAGATAGAAAAAATTTTTTCTTCTATATTGACTGATACATTTTTTTCGTTTAATTTAAAACGTTTGGAACTTCAGGCGCATAAGTTTTGATAACTTCAAGTATTTGTAACTTAAAAAATTAACTACTTTTACATTCCGTATTTTAAAATTAGGAAAGTTGACATTCTGAAAGAAAACTTGAAATATTTTATAAATAAATGTTAAAAATTACTATCCCAGTTTTAAAACTTGCCAATACCGAATATTTTGTAACAGTAATTGTAAGATTAAAAAATGTTAGAATGAAAATTTTAGAATTGTAAAAACACGAGTCTAAATTTATTCTTCTCAATTTTTTTTTTTTAAGTGTGGAATTTCAAAAGTAGACATTAGAGAGGTCGAGGTGAAAAATATAGTTTTTTTTATTTTTTATTTTGGTAGAGCACAAATGAAATAAGAATAAATTGAATAAAGTTTTTTTTAAATATCAATACATATATAAAAGTACATTGTAACAATATAAAATTTTTGTTCCCATATGATTCATTTACATTTGCGTATATACTAAAAAATGTAAGATTTTAACAGTTAAATGTTTGAAAGTTTAAGAATACGAATTCAAAATAAATAAAAAAAAAAAAAAAAATTTTCCTGATTACACACACTGACAACTATAAAGAATTTTGATGAAGTCACTAATTACTGAAATCTATCACGCTTACATGTCCAAATTACGAAATTTTCTAATGTCTTAACCTGAATAGAAAATTCAAGTAAATGTATAAGAGTATAAACTTCAAAAACCAACGATTTAGCGACGCAACATATTACGATTATTAAATTTTTCACAAAAAAAACATATTTAATTTTATCGCATTAAATTCGAGAAAATATATATTAATCTATAAAATGCAAGGATTCCATCAATATAATAAAAAAATATATAGAATTTTATGAATACTTTAAAATATTAAGAAAAATTCTTGGAAGACCATAAGTATATTATAAGTCCCTTTGTCTAAGCCTCATAAATTTTCTCGATTTCCCAGTCAATGGTGTTTATTCCTTATTATAAATATGTATCTCGACGTTTCAAATCGGTTTTGACTCCTTTTCAAGACCTAGCAAAGTTTACATTAATCAACAATTAATCAAATAGGCAAACTGTAATAATTACAATAAGTCACATGTTGTCACTCACGTCATATTACGTCCATATTACTAAGCCTTTGTCTACATGCACAACCAGATTTATATTTTCAATAATATAATCTACTACATTTTACCATGAGAACTCCTTGCAGAATCATTAGTACTGCGTCATCGATTCCATTTCACTTCAATTCATGTCAGACGCACGTGCTTTTACATTCCCTCATTTTCCTTTCACATTCGAAATCCTCTTACAGCCATCATTTCCCAAGATGTTCCATCCTCACTTATTACTTATATAACGCACTGCATTACATAAAATACTACGAACCTTCAAAAGATGAATTTCAAATTTTTAACAACCTAGTTTCCCACCATTTTGACACAATTTTTTCGATATTGTTTCTTGGAAACCAAATTTATAATTCGTAAATAAAACCTAACTTCGCAAAATTCTTTGGCAGTAATGTTTATGAAATCGTATGCAATTTATGTATGGTAAGATATTTGAGATGTCGCACAGTATAACCAAACTGGACACGTTGAAAGTCTCCAAACTCGCGGGTCATCCCCCGAGATTTCCCAACTCACTCTCGAAACCAAGGTAATCGATCGCGTCGTCGCTCGGCGCCGTATAATTAAGTTAGCAAGCAACCGATTTTCATCCATTAAAAACGTAACACCGCCGATGAAGACGTTTGCCTAGGGCACAAATCCTTCGGATTCTTTGAATATTTCGATATTCAATCGCCTTGCAAAACGAAGATTGCGCTTTTCAAATCTGAACTGAATAATGTGACAGTTTATTGATTTCAAGTGATAGATATTACACTGATTCTAGATGACACATCACCGATTTTCAGTAAAAACCTGTTCACTGAAGATCAAATATGTAGTTCATGAACTACTGATGTTCATAAACAAGAGAATCAACTCTATAAGGTCAAATTAGTAAAATTTTTACTTATTCAATTAGTAGGTCAGAGATGGTCAGAGATCTACTAATAAATTAGTCGAATTCGAAAAAAAGTTGACTAACAAAAATAGTTGAATTCTACTAAATTATACATTATGTGTACCTAGTTGTATAAAATGTTGATGTAAAAAACATTGGTAAAAGCTGGATATTTCGAGGAATACATATTTTAATAAATATCTAAATATGTTTACTATTATTGTTCGATTTTTTACTATGACACATAAATAAATGAGTAGCATTTGAATGCCATTTAGATCCTCAATAATTGCAGTGGTAAATATTTATCATTATGAACAGTAATTGTTTACTAAAGTATTAGTGAAAATTGACTTTTTTTATTAGTCCAACTATATCGATCTTTTAGTCATAAGACTAGTCAAAACCTACTTACTGTAGCAGTAGATTTCTACTAAATTTAAAGATAGTTCTTCACTTTTTTCTTTAGTCAAATACTCCTCATTTCATCAGTAAACTATATCACTAATTCAATTAGTAGAATTTTACTAAAACTTTAGTTTCTCCATTTTTTCCTTCGTCAGTTAGTTTAATTCAACTATTTATTAGTAGTTTTTTTATCAATTTAAACTGAGAGAGAATAAACGATTCGAAACTGTTCGAAAATGAGAAATTTGCCTGCAAATCGAGCAAAATTTTCATACCAATTTTAATACGCCCTAGTAATTCTGAACCTTATAAAAATCTTAGAAAATCCTTATAAGGATCACGCAAAATAAATCCTTATAAAGGAAATGTACCTTTTATGGTGATTTTATAGCCTTATAAAGAAACGCAAATCCTTAGAAGGAGAAAAACTTTATAAACAACTAAATTTACTGGGACTCGTAAAAAATAATAAAGAAATGTATAATTGAGAAATTATTACAAAATTTGATTTAGAATAAGAAATTTTTAATTACTCCTTAAAAAAAAATACATAAAAACTGTATGTAGAAATTGCAAATCTTACTGTGGATTTTATTCTTTATAAGGTTTTTATAATGTCACATTTTAAGGAATCGTAATTACTGTACAGTTTGCATGAGGCCATCTTAATAGGATTTTGAATCCTTAAAAGGTTTGAATATGGTTGCCTTATAAGAAATCAACAATCTTATAAGGAAACTAAGATTATATGTAATGAATTTATTAGTTTTTTGTACTAATTTTCAGTCACTAGCGCATATAGAAATTTAGCCGTTTCATAATAATATTTTTGAATGGAATCGAATGAATGAAGTTTTGTAAAAGTTTCAAGATAGCTAAACATAAACAACAACGAAATTTTATAAAAAATTGGGCATTGTTGTAAACAATTGAATTGTCTACAAAATAAAAAAACTGAATAAAAACGCATATCGAATTGAAAACTTCCTTATAAGAAAATTGAAGTTTACATTTAAGGAAATTGCGATTCCTTATAAGGAAACTGTAAAATTGAGAACCTTGTAAAGAAGTTTTAATTTCTTATAAGGAAGTTTCAATTCTTCAATAGGAACTGTAAAATCTGTATGTAGAAATTGACATTTCTTTAAATGTTTTTATAAGGTTCTTGTAATGAAGGTATTTTGTAAAAAAACATGGGTGATTTTTTTTATATAATCAAGTTCTCAATAAAAATTTGTAAAGCTTTGAATAGAGGTTCAGATTAAAGTTTCATACAACTTTTATAAAGATTTCATAAGGTCGATGTAAGAAACAACAGAATTAAATAAAAATTCGAGTTTTACCGTAGACACTGTACAAAAACTCAAATTACTAGCACCCATAATAAAATAAAAATTTCCTTATAAGAAAACTTAAATCCAAATAATGTAATCGTTATTCTTGGGGATATTGTTAATCCTCATAAATTTAAAAACCTCATAAGGAAATTCCAATTCCTTATACCTAAAGGAAATTTCAACTCTTTCTAATGAAGTGTAAAATCTGTCGGTAAAAAAAAATTCATGAATGGCACAGAAAGTCTGTGCCGTTACGTAAAACTACGTCTTTCAATGACAAGTTTGATTTTAAAACCACCAATATTAATTGTACAATAGTATATTTCTCAACGAGTGCAGAATGAGCTTGTTTGGCGAATGTAAAGTTTGCAAGACGAGCCGAAGGCGAGTTTTGCAAACTTTACATTCGCTAAAAAGGCCCTTCTGCACAAGTTGAGGACTATATTTTTTCCAACTTAGTGGAGGAAATGCGATTTTCGACGAATCAAGCCGTGGAGAA